>HG996498.1:5000000-10000000 GCA_905340225.1 Abrostola tripartita | reverse complement strand
TAAAAAGTAACCTTCTTTTCGTATGGCCAAGCTATCAATTTCAAGTTATCTTTTAGACACATTTTTAACCGACTAAGAAAAAGGAAGAGTTTCTCAATTCTTAAATAACTGAATGAAAAACATTGGTTGAGTCTGAAGTATATCTCTACATGGATGGGTACAGAGTTACTTCTGCATTTATATTAGAAACAGGATGACATGATAGCAAACATGATAACCATACTTATAAATTCATTATTAAATGTAAAATTAAATTTAAAATAAACGGCATTTATAAACATTTTGTCGATAATACGTGCATGTTTGATTTATTTGGCGTAAATAATTTATTTCTCATAAGAACATTAAATAGGTTCGCTTACAATTAGATACAATTAAATTAAAATAAATAATAACATTATAATAATATTACCTCTAGTTTGTTGGAAGATTTCTACAGTAGGCAATTTATAATACTATCTAAGATACTATCTATTTAGGTACTTATAACATATGCTAACTGAACGAAAACTAAACGTGGTTTAACAGAGTCACAAAAAATACAGAAATAAAGAAGAGAGGGTTAATTATTTACCAGCCTACGTGGATAACATAATTAGAACGCGCACTAATAATCTCTGACATGAAAGAAGAACGAACATTTTAATTGAGGGCAATGCCCTTTCTTGTTTTTCATTCAATTATTACCTTATATTTCCTGACAGCAGTACTACCGCCTACAGTAATAATTTAATCACCCACTGAAACAGGGCAAAGACATTTAAATATTCAGTCGTGTTTTGTAATTATAATGAACAAATTATTGTGTCCATTCTACGTATTTGTCACTCGTTATAACTGTGTGTATCGTGTTAATGGTGTGCCATTTGTAGCAAATTACAGTTTATAGAGCCTACATACTTTAACGTACGTTAAAAGTCCATCTTTCATTAAAAAACAAGGTATTTAAGTGGTCGTTAGTAAAAAATATACCGACATATAAGAGTTTAAAATTAAAGGCTAATATATAAATCATAGTGGGCTTGGTGAACGGGGCGAATTTATAGATAGGAGATTTTAATTGGTACAACACATCCCTTTTGTTGAATACGACGATAACCAGACGATGACAAAACACACAATTTATATTACAAGAATATATTGAGACCTTTAGTTTACAGCATATTCTAATGTATTTTAGTGACAAATTTAAGATAAAGTAAACGGTACAAAATAATACTAAAAATACACAAAATCCGCACAAATCACTTTTAAAAACGATTCAGGAATAGCTACAACTTCAAATTTCAATTTGTTGGTAAATCAGCTTTCAATATTATTCAATAAAATCTTTTTCGTTGCATTCAGTGAAGGCTACTTTGAATAAAAGCAATTTAACTTGAACATACTATTCGATATTCAAAACACTGATCCTTATTTTCTTATTACATTTTTTTCAATCTTATTTGTTTTTGCACTGAACAGTGAACACTACGTATGTAACAACTGTTTTGCAACTAAATACGATTCTTTTCAAATTAAACAAGTTAAAATTGGTTCGCCGCCTGAAACAAGCTGAAGTTAAAAGCGACTACAAAAGAGCACGAGGATCTTGTTTAACAAGAACTCTTAAAGGGGAATCAGCGAAAAAGTTAAAATTAAAACTCATTCCTGGAGGTAATAACAGCAGAGCTACGTTCACTGAATACTGAAATGAGCTAAAAGGTAGGAATTGTGGGCTCTCGTTAACCAATCAGCAAATTCCATGACACATCAAAGTGGACCTTTTTAGTGATCCATCTTTATTTGTATATCTAACTGTCCGATAAGGGTTGATGGTTTGAGTAGGGCTTTTGTATTCAAGGAAGCATTGTACTCTTCAAGTGGCTGATACGTATACTTATACTAGTTTTTTTTTGTAATGGGTTGCGTGTGCATAAATCTGACATGACTTGTATTGTGTGAACGCTCGACTTGCGCTTGAAATGTAAGTCGCTGTGAAATTTATAAACGGTGTTATAAAGTATAACTCCACCCACTCTAAAACTATTAGTATTAATATTTCATGGTATTATTTTCTAAACGTGTAGAGCAGCGAAATGACAGTTTTCCAGAATTCCTAAAGATGAGATAGGCGTCTCACTTACCTTTAGGCACAGAAGCGATTCGCCGATCTCAATTTGCACTTAAGCCCGCCGATTTGCTGTTATGTTATATCAAGTATACGGCGAGGAAAAATTGATGAGAATTCAATGTCTATTACATATAAACGAAGATAGATCAATCTTCTCTTCAGTTCGCTGTGACACATTTTTGCAGAACTTTTTAAATTTTCGACAATCTGCTACACTTGATTAAGTTATTATTAAGCTGGCTTGTGTAAAATAAGGTTTTCAAGGCCATACGCACTCGCTATTCATTTATTTATGACAAAGATGAATAAAACAAAAAATCTAGACCTTTATGTCTTCCTATCTGAGTTTCGAGGCACGGAGGGGTCTCGATAAATGGTCTTAACACGAAAACAGTTTTAATTCTATACCTAATTATAGAAACAAATGCGTTAGCTTTGTGACTATGGACCCTTATCAATCTAACCTAGTACAAGTTCGATAACGATACGAAGACTTGTTGGTGTTGCTAGGCACGAGAAATAATGGATTATAATCGATAAAGTTATACTACAAAGCTTAAGGTTGCTCAGTTTTACAACTTTAGAAAAACCTTAATCATTTTCCAGACATTTTAGTACATTGAATTACATTAAATCCTCTTGTATTACAAATGGATTTGGTTTCTTTAAGCAAAATAATTATAATAAGTCTCGAAAAGAACTTTGACCTTAGGTTACTAAAGCGTATTTTCTTCAGATAAAGTTCTCAATTGTTTTGTTTTATTTGCAGTAAATTGTCCCAAAATAGCTAACCATTTCAGCTATGATTTGCTGAAACTCTTACCAAAGTTTATTTTTCGTTTACACGATTACTTTATATATTATATAGAATAACGTATCTCTTCTCTAATAAATAACATTCAAAGACAAGTTCACAAATACCCCGCGAGATGTTTTTCATGTATTTTCTTGTTGTCGATACGTTGTTCATTATTTTGGACTAATTGTCCCATGTTTTGTCATGTCAATGCCCTGCTGTGGATTAATGTTTTTCCTTTCATTCTCTTAGGTAAAAGCTTCCTGTCACGCCACAGTTCAATGCTCGTCCTTTTGCTTGAAGCTTGAGGGTTCAAGGCTACCCTGAAAGTATTAGATCAAGTATATCGTAATAATAATTTAATATACCTCGTATTAGTCCGTAGGGGGGCTGTACCTCTATGGGTACTTAGGCACTAATATAATAAAGTAAAGTAAAGTAAAATAAGGTAAAGTTTGATTATATGTAGGAAACTAACTATCCAAAAATATACCTATAAACATCGAAATTATGCATTCGATTAAAAAATTGTGAAACGTCAAAACTAGTTGCTCGGTTCCAAAAATATCATTCCTATTGTGAAGAACCGGCAAGATACAAAAAGGGGTTAAAAATTGCACCCTTTAATAGTAGACACTATTTTTAATTTAATTTTAAATAAAATAATTGTTCATTTGTTTACATTAAATATAAAATGAAAAGAACTGGATTGGTATTATATCAGATTCATGAAAAAAAAACTGCCTTAACAAAAAAAGTCAAGGTGTGCGATTTTATTGCTCTCAAGTGTAGATATAAGTCTTTAGATTACCGCAGTTTTTATAGGCAGGTATAGGTATGGTTTATATGGTATCATAGATGTGATTGTATGTAACCTACTGATTCTGCCTGACAAAGCTGATGGTTAGGAATATGTTTGCTATAGCTTTGTTTACCACAAGTTCAAATATTATAACATCTTTTGAAAAGTAAATTATTTCTAACTTTATTGCAACTCCATAATTCAAGAATTTAATTTAATTAACAGTTATTCTGAGAAAATCTTCAAAGTAGAAAGGATTTAAGTACTAAGTAATGGAAGATATATTCTACTGAAACTTTAATTAAGTAAGCTTTATATTAATAACTTGTTTTCATAGAGTTCTCGGATTATTTAGGATTTTAAAATGTACTAATGTTGGAACAGGGTAATATGTGTAGTATTTAAGCTAATTTATTTGCTCAGTGATGTAGGATAGCCTCAGATAAAATACTTTGTTAATAATTAATTGGTTAACTAGTACGATTGTGTTAAGTTTAGTTTAAAATCTGCAAAAAAGATCTTACTCAGTAGTCTTATATTAAACGGACATTAAAACTAATACCAAATAAAAATAAACATGAGGATATTATCTCTATTGGATATACTTGATGAAAGAACTCAATTTTGAGAAGACTTAACGCTTAGCCCGCTACTTCGAGTTTTCCGTAGTAAGATTATTGAGCAAGGGTAGTCGACGCGACGTAAGCCAATATCGGTTTCTAAGGAACCGTGTTCTTACGTCACTACTACTTTTGTTGTTACCTTTCTCGTAAATTAGATTGAAGTGTTCGTAACGTAAATAATGAAAAACACCAAACAAATACAATGACAAACAGCACACCCTTTCAATCATTCCTTACTACATGTCTAATTTAAAATGTCTATACGTATTAAGTGCCGTGTGGTATCCGGCCTAGAATTGACCACCCCCTTTCCTCCCGTGGGTGTCGTAAGAGGCGACTAAGGGAAAATTCAAAAGATGGGCAGCAGCGTCTTCTGTAACTTCACCACCAATACTGCGATCCCCAAGCCGCTTGCCAAGCGTGGGGATTATGGCAAACCCCCCCGCTTAAACGGGGAGGCCTATGTTCAACAGTGGACGTCTTTGGCTGATGATGATGATGATGATGATACGTATTAGCATAAAATTATAGTTTAAGTACCTAAGTAAGTAAATAATTTATTTGCATATATTGTAAAAATATATTTATTATATATTTGTTTCAAATGTAACATTTTAATTCTACATAAGGATGCGGAATAAAAGTATTATGATTAGGATCATTCATATTTAATCATTGTAAGTTATATAACAGTAGGTAAGTATTTACAGCTGTTATCAACAAAAATGAAATAAGTAATAGTTCTCTAAATAAACTGGCGGCATAGAACCAGACTTGTTAACCAAAAACACTCGAGTGCACTACATCAACTAAATAATAGTTCATAAAGCATCACAGACATTTATTTACCTGTTAAAAATACGAATACAATCGAATTTCGTACGTGCAGTCAAAAAAATAAAACATCGGAAGTTTATTATCACATAAAGTTCTGTATCAACATGCAAACGTGTTTTAACACGTTGAAAAACGTGCATGTGATTATTTACTAAAATGGATTATTCATAATAAAATTGTGCCATTGAAAAGTTACATTACTTGCCTACGTTTAAATTTTCATATTGCTTATAATGTTTTGTACTCTACAGTTAAAATATTAAATCAAATTAAATTTATTTAGCACAATGAACAGTACCTACAACAAATAAACAAACAAAATGCATTTATAAAACAGCTTACAGATTAATAGATTAATGACCCCCATGCTAGGAAACTCCTGTATTATGGGGGCATCCATCCGTCCATCATTATAATAATATTACAGAGTGATGGTTTATACATGTAGACATATAATAGGTGTTACTGAAAATAAGGTAAAACTAGAATGAAACTACAATAAAAGATCCATAAAAATAACCTCCTTAATTTTCAGCCGTTAAACATATGTATGTACTTAGACCAGACTATGTACACAGTAAGACATCCATCAACAGAGGGATTCTTTGCATAATTTTTAATATAAATTCAAAAAAGATACATTTAGTAAATACTTTTGGTTTCAAACCTTCCCTTTGATGGAATTGCAAGCATAGCAGGGACCTTTACTTTTTAATAACAGAATTTTAGTTAAAAGTTAAAAGAGAAGTCACGGTACTGAGTTGTCAGGGTCTAAAACGTTTTCACTTTGTTTAAGGGATAATTCCAAACGCTGGTATTATTTAATGTTATATCTATTACCTATTGCTTGTTATCATTTGATTAAGATTTTTTTATTTTTCTGTTTTAGTAACAACACGATAGAGATGGCTTTGCCAAGCTTATGGAAAAGGCCAAAGAATTATTGTTTCAAGTGGTTTGTAATATAAATGTATCAAATCAAATTACATAAATATAATATAAAATACCTAAGTACGCGCTAAGAAACACGTTGTTATTTATTTTTTAGTTTTGTATGTAGACTTATGGCTGTTGAATACATAAATGACATATTTGTATATTGTACGAGAATTGGATGTTTTTTTTGAATAGCACATTTTCAAACGCTATGAATGAATGTAATGAGAGTTAAAATAATACTAGTGAAGATTATGACAGCTCAGAATAAAAAAATATAAGTTGAAATTCATTAAGTACGTAGTCCAATTATTTTTATTCTGATTTATAAAGATGCCTGTGCATTTAAAGGAAAAAATTGTCGGCTATAAAATTCTTATGAAAAGCATACAACATTCACAACACGAAAAAGATTTATAAAACTGAAAATACATTTGACTTTTGATACGACGCCACACAATTTTACGGTTATTTTATTTTTTAAGTCTTTCAGATAGCTGTAATTAAAAGCGAAGTTATGCGGTGGAAACCTCATTAAAATAGGGGTTGTATGAAATACGGTGTATAAGATAGGACAAACCTGCAGTACTGAATGAAGGGGTCTCATTACGAATACTCGGCATATTTATCGTGCCGCAAATTCTGACATTTTTGAGTTCGTACGAGAAATGCTGCCTTGTATTATGTCAAAGGAGCGTTGAATGCGGGAGTTGGACAAAAGGCGGGCATTTTTTAACAACGGTGCGTACATGTGTCATTACACAATTCATGTTGTTCGAAGCTGGCCTTTTCTTCACAGATACATAATTAACGAATACATAGAAAAACAAACAGCATCGAAAAATAATTGGGGTAGGAATAATCTCAACAGCGGCCGAAGAGCGCGGTACGAGGAATTTTTGAACATCTCCACTCTCCAGGTTACATATTTCTCAGTAAATCTAAGAATAATGACGTCGAATGTTTACATAACGTAAGCACTTAGATAATAAGGAGTTCACGAGGAAACGAACATCAGCTAAGTGCCTTTTGGCTGCGATTACGAAATACGCGGGAAGATAATAAAAAATCCGTTATATTTTTGCACAACGGTAAAGAATATTTGGCGAATTGCTCGCGGAGGCATTTCGCGATTTCAAATTGTAGGCATTATGTTCGCGAAAACGTCGCTATCTGTGTTATTACATTCCATCGTAAGCTCCTCTCGAATATACTGAAGGAGCATGCCATGCCGACATATTGCAATATTTGAGAATCAGCGAAAATATCGTGTTATCATCGTAACGAAATTGGAGGCGCTCAAATTGGAATCGAATAAACAAGGGTTTGGGTAGGTAAGTGCCGTGCCGCTTGTAATTTATTCTTCAATAAACATTCCGGGCGTTGTGCTGGTACGTTAATGAGAATCACTTCCATCAAAGTGATCAAGGAATGTCTTGCGTCAATAAACTGAAATTCTGATTTTACTGCCGGCTCTGCTTGTTCACTGGTTCGACCTTCTTGGACTAATAAACATGCGATCTTGAGTGTAAAAACAAAACAGATTACATTAATTAGTAACCCATTTACGCATCTCATTACATAATTGTTTATTTGTCACTCCCTAATTCTTAAACGACCTGAAGTTAATAAGCTCCTTGATTAAATTTAGCCCTTTTACGTCTGTCTGTAAAAGTTTGTTCGGTATGACCTAGTTTTATGTTGAGGACTTATTATAATGTCTTAGGAAAACCCGGTGTATTGTTAGGAAATAAGTGGGATTTACAGGAAATAAACTGAATGGTGTTTATAGAGCTTTTATTTATTAAAAGTAACAAACGTAGATGGTAATCAATCTTGTGACTTACATTTGTAAGCATCATTTTAAGGATCCTATAAACAATTATTGGAAATCTCGATTACATTGTCCACTTTCAAAACATGTAATAATATATGGGATTTACTTTTAAATTTTTGATCTTAATTACATTTTGGCCATTGCCTGAAAAGAAGCTTTTATTCTGTAGTAGGACAGTCACAAGGTGCTATAAATGTAACTAATCTAATTTTTAAAATTCAATTTATAATTGAATTCTCAAAATGTTTTTAACCTCACTTGTCAAGTCATAATCTGATTACAAACTACTTACAAGACCTCATGAATATTTATTCAAATGCTGACGTTTAAAAGGCGTTTAAATACGATATTTTCTTTAAATATGTTACTCTCTTTGAGCATTTTTTATTTATTTACGGTTTTGATCTCCGAAAGAATTTTTAGTAAGATACTCTGAATTGAAATATTAAATTTAAAACCGATTTATAAGTGTTTTTATTTTACTATTTGATGCAGATTCAATAATATTTAAAAAGTTTATGCGTGTGGTTTCCAAAATTTCTTTGATATAAATCCGATAACAATTCTAATAACAATTAAAAATAGTATAATATCAAAAGGGTTCTAAGAAGAGGAACGGAGAACCATTTCTTAGCCTCAAAATATCACAGCTACAGGTAAGCAGGTATTTAAAATTGAATTGAATATATTAAAAATCTAGATCCTAATAAAGACAAAGCATGAAAATACATTGGGCGCTGCGGAAAGTTTGGCGACCCCCGGAGACTGTAATACTGGTATTTATAGGAAAAGTTCAAAAACATGTTTTACTATGTGCTCATAAAGAGTCGCTAAGTGTGCTTTAACAACGCGTCACAATTTTTTGTTGGTTTTCTATTCGTCATTTTGTACTTAACAAATCGGTTTTATACCTAAATCGACTATACTAGCTATACCTATAGTGCTATGACGCTTTTCCATTTATGAATTTGTGTGCCAAATTATTTGGATGCTTCATTTATTTTCATATTTATAAATTAAATTATTGTAGCTAGATATCTTACATTTGATCTTTCAAAGCTACGTTGTACAAAAATTATAGAGAGTGGTAAACTGTAGAGTTAACTAATAACGACAAGGAATTGCTATTTGATAAATTACCCTTTGTATTAACTTCGTAACAAGTTGCAAAATAAATTTAATAAAAAAAAATGTAGTCCTATTTTCTCTTACAGGCAATGAAACTGTTTTTAATCCTTGCTCGCCAGTGAATGCCGCAGCGCTTTAATTAAAATACATAGGAACGTATCGGGTAATCTACACAATAATAACAATTATCGTAACGTTGATCATCTCTGGGAGACCGATAAAGAATACCTACAATTCTCGTTCGCCAGGCAAACGAGGCATATGTGTTGAGGAACTCAGTGAGAGCCAGATAAATGGCATTAGGCTGGCCCCGCTCGAAATATAGGGATTTGATGACCTGATTGGCGCAGTGGTTAAGCGATTGGACTGCTGCACTAGGGGTTACTTGTTCAAATTACGCACGGGACAAAAATTGTATGACCCGTAGATGCTTGTGCCAAGTCTGGGTGCTTGCGTATGTGATATTTCATGTTTGTGAAACGCACCCATAACACGGAAGAAATTCCTAGTGAGAGGCGACGATTTTTTATAAAAAATAAAATAATGGGTGTACCTATGCCGTGTAATATAGACTCCTGAAACAAATGATCTTTGTCTACTCGTGCGGGGGTCCTCGGCGTGATATGCAGTATTGCAATATCATGTAGCTTACATAAACAGATACCTATGACACTTGGGTAAATGAGCATATAAGTGAAGAGAGGGGAAGATAATACAGGTAAATGAACCACGTACAAACCATACATTAGATTACTTTATAATTACCCCAATGTAGTACAATTGAACTGATACTTACGAGATTCTCTTTAAAAATAAAGGTTTTCTTTCATTTTCATAAAGTTTTGTGGGTATTAAAGTGTCGGAACTTGAGGGGTTGGCTTGCAATTTGGATCGCCGCCAGCTGCTATATTACTCTGGGCAGGGCGAAGAACCCCTTCATTTTAACTTATTACGTTTTAATAAACGCCTTCGCCTTTTTGGGTCATATACCAGGAAGTATTAGCTATCATGCATCATCAGTCCAGCTTCTTGCCTATTTTATTAGGCTAGACAGGTGTGAGGTAGAAGATCGTGATGGTCCAGGATTAAAACATTAAGTTTAGGCTTTAAATAGAGAGCATCGATGACTGATGGTATTTTTTTACCATTCTTGTTAACTGGACAATCTCTACGCCATGAAATGCCCTATGTTTCCATGTGACTAATGTTAATACAAATAAGAACACCGAGTTTCTCCTCGACTGCTCATCTACTCACTACTTAGACTTACTCTAGCTTCGACTTTGTGCTCGAAATAAGGAACAAGCAGAATAAACTTGGTGTCTGTTATTTTACTAATAAATAATGATAGCCTCACTAATTAAGCTATTAAGTGTAGCGTTTGATTTCTTCGTATCCTTGTGGCATTTGTCTCCACCGACCATCGCATTGTCTCACGGGTGTCGTTAAATCCGACTGAGAATTGGAGATTATGTACAGAAGGAAGACTTTTATCTGTGAACTAATTACATTTTATTGAGATAATTGATCACACGGTAAATGTTAATAGAGGACAAGTTTGTTCGTGGCATATTATGATTCTTTTTTTTAATTCATAGGTACCCTACGTTTGATTTAAGTCAAGAAAACTTACGTACTGTTAATTAGCACATAATTTTTTAAATTGTTAAGTTAAGCATAGAATTTGTAGAATTAAATGAAACTATAAGATACTAACTTAGAGCGAAATAGTCAGAACATCAGAGAATCAGAGAAAACAAACATGAAAAGATTACAGTGCTAATTACGATATCTGTAGATTTAAGTTCAACATACGAATAAATAAATTAATTAAAAAATAAAACAACCGCTACGAACGCATCTCTCAGCTAAAGTGTGTACGTTTATTAATTATAATACTCAACATTAAAACTTTTCGTTTTATATGCGAAGTTTTGAGCGGCGCTAATATAATTTTAACAGGAGTAAATGAAATAAAATTTAGATGTTCAATTTAATTTAAACTTTCAGGCGGCTGTTTCAAATATATACTGCACTTTAATTACCGCGGCTTTAGTATCGGTCATAAAATACTCTGAATAGGCCTCGGAGCTCGACGTAGAAAAAATTGTGGAACGAAGATTAGAAATAATATTTCACACGAGAATGTATAACAAATGTGATGAGGCAAAGGCTAGAAAAATTGTAATTAATGCCTAAATTGAAATATCAACTTTATGTGCATAGTGTATAAGTATCCGCCTTTATCTGTGTAGGGTATATTGCAAACATTAATTATTAGGTTATGTAGGTAGGCGCTTTATATGTAATAAACAGTCAGTCACCAGCCTCTGTGTTTCATTGACGTTACAATCTGGAGTCTATAAAGTAAAATCCCACATTTGACCGCTTACCATAAATCCTTCTTTTCGGACCTTTTATCATTTAACGAACCAGGTACCATTGCCTCTTATGACTCGCTTCTTGATCTACCTATAACATTGGGGAACTTCGTGAATTTACTAAAATCCTTTTCTGAATTTTTGAAATTGGATCAAGAGTTTCGAAGATACATCCGTGTACATTCACACACTGGTTACCTCAGTGTATGATAATAATAATATTCATAGATGAGGAGACGTTTATACTTAGTTTAAATCGAAATTCGAGTTAAACTCGAGTATTTTTTTGTAATTTTTTCAATGTTCGCTGTATTAATTTCCTGTTTTCCGATACAATTCTATCGAACGCTCCAATCTCCAATCACTGTTTTCAAACGAACCTTTCAATTCCAACCAGAGACTCGCATCGATTAAAAGAAACAAACATAGTTCACGAACAATTTGCACTTCATTTGTAACGAGTAGGTACCATAACAATGGTTACAATCAACTTGATCTAGGTTAAATCCTTAGTTTCTATAAAGTAAAATGGATTAATCTTATCTGTAACTATAGTTAGCTGTCTTGCTGTTGGTAGAATTTAATTTACTGTGGCTTAAGAGTTAGTATTTAAAAATAAAAGTAGCTTGCTTAGTTCGTTAGTCGTGCTGCGAGGGTAAATAAAAGGCATATAACAAATGAGGTTTGTTGTGTGGATGTTAGTGAACATCCCGAGAGAACGTTCTAAATGGACGTACACGAACTTTTGGGAAATCTTTTAAAGACCAAAGTTATCCCCTTTATAAGAGTATGTTATAAATAAGCGATAAAGTATGGACTGCTTGTAGTCGCAAAGCGGGACTGCTAAAATAAGGGTCCTATGTTTGAATCCCGGGTCGGGCAAATTATTACTGGCTTTTTCCATTAGGTTATTCTCATTCAATAGCAGCAAAGACTCTAGATTCGTGCCCGGTTGATGGCGCCCGGTTCAGACTCCGGTCATCCCGAAAAACTACTTAGATTTGACAACAAGACTACGAAAGTGTTCTGTTATAATATCTACAATTTTACCTCAATATAATAATATAGGCAAAACTGATTGCGAAGAAACAGAAAAATAAATTATAAGTACATACATACATACCTAATGTCAAAGATATGTGCTTCCAAAAGAGAGATTTTCATAAATCTACTCCGAATAATAAATATTGGTGGCACGTAACATAATAACAAAACCTTTTTTGTATCCGTAAATATTATATAGGTACATTCCCGTAACCTACAGGGAAATGACGATTCGCAATTCTTTATGAATAACGAACATTACAAGCAATTCCTGAAAAAGTAAATGTTTAATGAATCCTCGTAAGTATAAGACATAATTAACCATTGTCCGTATAATTAAACCCCTTATAGAATCACACTACATGCTTCCCTTATCAGGTTTTCGTTGCAATTAAACAGAATCTACGATACTGTGAATGATCACAATATGTATAACTGCAGAAGTTCCACATTGCTTGCTATTTATTTACAAGCAAATGTACAGAAGTTACAAAATGAAACTGCTCGTGCTATTTTAAATTCATGAATAAGTAAGGTTTGCATGCTTTTATCTGTGCGAAGTTTTATTGTGTGCAACGGTTTTTAAAATGCACCTTCTGTGTGTATCTATTTCGTGGTTTGGTGTATTATTAGCATGTAAATTTGCTCATCAATTAAGTTGCTATACGCTTCGTGTTTCGCGAACATTTCATACGAATTTGCATAATGAAATTGGCCTCGCATGCACCGACCTTGCGATCGCTCTAGGTAGTACAACGCTGTAATCATTTTGATTGACGGCTGAATTTTCACAGATTCCTTCAGATGGCACTTTTATTTTGATGCTGCAATTTTTTAAGTTTCATTAATGTAGTCAAGCTTTATTATATAACGTTATAAATAATGACAATATAGCTCTATTGGGAACGTAAGTATAACGACTTTTTTAATAAGTCTGTTACCACCAAACTAATTTATCTTTGTATCGTTTATTATGTAGACATGGGATTATGCACAAACATCTCATCAACAAATATCATTTACAAATCACCAAATATTTGTGTTCAAATCGAAGTTGCAACACTCCAATTGTTAAGCTCTTAAACTACACTAATATCAAACGGAGAGTACCAGACAATGAGACATCGGCCATTTTATACCAAATAAGTTTTAAAAAAAAGTAAGCATTTATATATCGATATCAGCCAGTGATTAGTATCCCAAAGTTAGTTGGAAGTTAATCTGTTTAAAATAGTGTTTCAGCCGCACTCGAGATGAGAAGCCGTTAAATTGGGAGCCAATTTCAACATAAAGCCATTGCAAATAAATGTTCCATCGATTCAGTCAACATTGGATTAAGGCAGAGCTGATGATGATTACTGTTATAACGTTAATCTAACGATTTGTCGAACACCAATGAACGCTGGAGAAACTAAATAGATGACTGCATAGTCATGTCTTTATGTATACCTAAATGTAATATGTATGTCTGTAGTATCAAACTCGCATGAGAATATCTGCGCCCCGCAGTGTTACATGCTAAATTTTTTGGGATAAAAGTAATCCAGGGTGTCAGCTACCTCCATACCAAATTTTATTAAAATTAGTCCAGCTATTTGATTGTGTAGAAGTTTCAGACATACAAACACACTACACACTTTCCTTTGTAATATTAGTGTGATAAATAATATGTAAAGCGTGATAACAAGTACGAGTTCTAGGGATATTTAAAGAATAAAATATTGTCCAATGTCGTATTCATCATGTTAATTTTTTTTTTAATTTCGGTATCGACATAATTTGCTAACGTTCAAATGATGAAATAACGTATCAGTGCAAATAATTATATTCGTAAGTATGCTTTTGTAAAAATTAAGTGTAATTTTATAATATCGATGGTCTAGTTTAACTACAAACATTTCAAAAATGTCTCTTCAGGGAATATGGTTTAAAATTTAAATGACCGAAGAATAAAAGACAGTGTCTTTGACGCGCAAACTTTTTAAGTATGTAAAAAGACATTTATTTAGAAAAACAAATAGAGTTAAACGACTGAGATTAAAGTTAAAAGCTAAGCGTAAAATAAGAGTGTTGTTGTAAACATTTAACCCTTTAAATAGCGCGCGAGGGACCGCCTTCCAGGCTGGATACTGATGGCATCCCTATCATTATCCTTAAAGAATAAATACTGGGAGTTGGGAATTAAAAAGGTAACTTGATAGAGTTAATTAAAAGGATGGCGTTGCTTGTTTAATTGTACGAGGAAATAAAAAGGCTTCCTTTGGGCTTAATGGTTTTTTTTTGGAGGTTGGAGATTAATTCTGAAAGCCAGTAGTCCTTTCGTTGGATTTCTACTACCTCACCCTGTATGTGCTCAAGTTATGAATACCTGTATAATTATGTAAATCAGTTCGTCCATAATCCTGGCGTATCCCACTGCTATAAAGGATGGGATTCCCTTAGGATGACGTCACACCGTGCCGCCCCAGCGACATTTTGTCCATGTATTATAATTACCACGATGAAAGTGAAGGGGGCCTATCAAGATCGTAGTTATAATCGGTAGTCTTGCCTCCTACGCCAGAATACTAGCAGGTATGTAGTTTATATAAGCTACTTAGAACTCAATATATGTAATTTTTATGATTAATACCAACTACCAAACAACATATTACAATTGTGTTATTATATTGTTGAAAAACATAATCCCATTCCGCAATGGACTGTGTCTCATCGATTGCGTATTGTCTGCTATCGCGGCACATTTTATTTACACGGTGCAATGGTTTATGCAAATAACCCACAATTGTGATCGCTGATCCGATTTTGCATTTACATTTATTAATTTTTATCCACTATTACGGCGAAGTTACATTTATTGCTGCTGTTAATATTTGATTGCGATGGTATTGGAAATATAATGATGAAGTTAATCATACATAATATATTGTAATATATTAATAATTCGTAATACACACTGCCTTTGTGCTTTGACTCTACTTTAAGAATCTTTTACTGTCACTGATGTCCGTCATATATAAGACGTCAATATGAAACGTATGTGGATACATTTTATCGATGTCTTTCGCTTGTATAATCGCTTGCCCATAAAAATATAATTTTGTTTCATACAAATATAAGTACCGCATCTTACCTTAATCTTCTGCAGAGACAATCAAACTCTGGGTCTCACGGCGTGCTTCAGTCTTCCAATCGGTCATTTAAATTTCGGTTTAAAATAAATTGTTTTAACTTCAAATTATAAAAACTAATGAATAACATAGGAAATACCCAAAGCTTGCAGTTTGTTCCCTTTGAATCGGGGAGGACTAATAATTTTCATTCTCATTTCTCCTTCTCAATTTGGAGAAAATTCTCCTACCAAATTAATAGGAGCACAATATTACTCTCCTCCGATAAAGTAGGTATATATTTTCCTGGTAGATAGCCTTCGCTACTCCAGCAATCACTCAAATTACCGTTAAAGCACATCGAACTTTAAATATTAATGGGGCATTCTCCTATCAACATAAATGATTGGAATACAAAAATATATAATGCCTTCACTAAGGGCCATTAGGAGAGCAACATTGTAAAGTATCGAAAAATAATTATGCAGAATAAACAAAATTATTCACGAAAGCAAACGAGTTGGTTGTTAAAATGAAAAATGGGTGAAGGAATTATGAATATAAAATGGTGAAGTGAATGCGAGGGTAATTCACATGCCTCCGGTCATGGGTGGAAAAGTAGAAACCACAGTTGCCATTTTAGACGTTATGTGAGGAGGTATCTCTCATACGGAATAAAACCCTGAAATGTTCTGGCCTTGGGCCGTGGCGGATGCATGGGGTTCACGCATTTTTTTACAATAGCATAATGTCTCGCCGTTCATAGATACCGTAGTTATAAATATATTAAGAGGCAATGCAGAGACATAATTACCATATTCTTTTACAAATATCTATAATAAATTAACATTACATCCTGATTGGCGCAGTGGCTAAGCAATTGCTGCGCTAAGGGTTGCGGTTACGATTCCCGAACCGGACAAAAATTTTTGTGATTCGCAGATATTTGTCTCGAGTCTATTGTTTGTAAGTGATATTTCATGTTTGTAAAACGCACCCACGACACACACACACCACACCATACACATTTTACACCTTATACGTACCTACTTACGTACTATTTATAGACTTGGCCTTCGAACAAACAACAAAGGTTTCTTAATGTTTACCGACTAACTAAAAGGGGAAGAAGTTTAAATTTATTATAGACTTACATTTTAAATAATGTACAAGAAGATAAAACCGACGCATTACTTGCACCATCCAACTTAATCTCAGATTAATGTTAATCTTGATTTATGTAGACATAACATAAACATTTTTTCGTTAGTTACATTGAGGTTTTTTTCTGGTACTTTGAAAATACCTTTTTAATAATTCTATTTGTCTTACTGTGTTTGAGTGTAAATAACTGTAATTGGCTTAGACCTTTCTATTTAAAGTAAATAAATAAATATAGCTTAGTTTTGGTTACCAATTAAAACAACTTTTAATAGGGGGCGCGACAACTAGTACGACTCTTGCATGGGTTCTATTCCCGGGTAGAGATTTTTTTTAGGTAGTTCTCAGTAGCAGCTCGAAGTTTGATTTCATGGGACCCATTATCAAAATTACCACAAAAGATAAACGAAAAAAGTGCAAACATTATACCTAATAAATATTTCTGTTTTAAGCTAAACCTTATTCATCGCCGTAAAAGTTTTAGGAACGATTAAAGTTGAGCCTTACATGGTCTGAACTCGCTAAAAGATGCCTGTAGGCTGTTACCGGCCCTGTTGTCCGTTTTACATGTATATAACAGTGGTAAAAGGTTTCAAGGAAGTTGTAATGCGTTTACATAATTCTGCTATTAAGTCACTATTGAGCTTTTTTTAATTTGCGTGTATTTTACAAAAGTATGAGCCGTAACGTCCTTTTAACTAGGTAGTTAGGTAAATATTTGTGAAAGGCAAACAGTTGCTGCTATTAGCTATGATTTTCCTAAGATGTCATTAAGTTTATCTATGAGATTTTGAAACGACCCTTCGAAAACTGGGTTGGGGTTTGCGCTTTGTAAGACACGCACTTGATTAAAAGATTTATAGATTCATACTTCCTACGCAAAGGCAGGTGCTTCATAAATTGAATTAGGATATAGAAATACATAAATAGTAACTATAAAAACTTACCTAAAAACGATTTATTTAACAATCTCACAATACAGCATTAATTCAGTTATAGTGACGTAATTGTTCCTTACCTTACAGTACCTTATGTAAAACTTGTGTAAATACAAGATAACATAAGCAGCGGCCCTGGACCGGCTCGGTAAGTTCATGGGACAATCACTTGTGGGCTGTTATCTTTTCATTACAACACTAGTCCTAAGTAAACCGAGCTTTACAAGTTAACTACAAGTTAATAATACCTTTTGGGGTAACCTGTCCCGTTAAACTCCGGAACTGTTCAATTATGGCGGTTTATTCATTTGATTTGAATATATTTTGATGTTATAATTTTGTTAAGTAGGGCAACTAAGTTTATTACAAACATCTTCTATGTTATATAAATATTTTAAGATTGTATGTTTGTAAGCAGGTATATAATTCGATGTAAACCTTGACAATATTATTTCGATTTAAAAAATTCTTTCAACAATATATAAAATCTTTAGTGACCATAAGATACTTTATTCCCGGAATAGGCACGAAAATTTTCCACTCAGACTAAGTTTTGGGCTGAATCTTGTATCTACTACTACATAAACTATGGTGGTGTATAAGAACAAATGTTTTCTACTCGATATAAATAAAGGAATTGAATTTGTCGAAATTCACTCATCCGATTTATTCATTTTACTGCACATAAAAATAAAAACACGAAACATTATTTAATCCTGTAGGCATACACCCTCCCTGCCTATCCCGGCAGGGAGTTATCACTGCACTCACCCCCGGGCCCATCCAACCCGGGGAGTAGTTAGTATCGTCAGTTAGGTTACGTGCCGCGAGTTTCTTACAGATTCTTCTCGCGGTATACGTTTAGTTAACGAATCTGTTAGTTGGTTAGGCGAGTACGCGCGTGCCACCCCTCGCGGGGATGGCGACTATCGACCCGCAGACGGTCGTAGGGTCGGACATCACCAGCGAACTGGTGGCCCTGCTGGGTTACCTTCGCGCGGTGATGGCCGACCCCGTCATCGGGAATTTGTTAGGGGAACGGGGCCTCACCCCTCCCACCCTCGCGTCTCTCGCGCCCCTCTCCGCCCAGGTCGTCGTTCCTCCTTCAGAGGACGCCCCGGCCTCGCCCGAACGGGACTCGATTGAGAGTCCCGCTCCGTCTCCGACCCCCCGCCCCTCGCCGGCGGCTTCCCCCTCACCCCCCGATGCCGAGATGGCATCGGAAGACTCCGATTCTACGGCTTCTTCCTCGTCCGACGACTTCATCGAAGTTGTCGGAAAGAGGAAGAAACGCGCCCACGCCCAGGGGCAGGTACCGGCCAAGGCGGCCCGGACCGATTTAGACCTGCCTCTCTCCGGTGTGCTTGCCGGTCCGCAAGCGTCACCCGCTCCCTCTCAGAGCCCTCCGCTCGCCTCTCAAGGCCCCCCCCCCACCGCGCCCTCTAACAAGAGGGCCCCTCTACCCCCTCCGATCTTCCTAAGGGATAAGGCCCTCTTCAAGGAGGTTCACGCAATATGCGCTGAAAAGCGCATAGATGCGACAGCACGTAGCACCCAAAAGGGTATACGTTTTAATCTCCGCGCCATTGGGGACTTTAGAGTCCTTACGCGCGTCCTTCAAGATAGGGGTTACCCCTATCACACCTATTCCCTCCCGGAAGATAAACCCCTCAGGTTTATCATAAAAGGCGTACCGGTCGCCTTCACGTCGGAAGAAATCCTTGCCGACCTTAAGTCACAAGGTATCCCCGCTAGAGAGGTACACCGACTCACCACGAGTCGCTCTGCACCCAACCCGTCCGCGCCCTACGAGATAGTTCTTGTTCTCGTAGACAATGTAGTAGGAGTCAAGCCTAAAATGGCTAAGTTAGATTGTTTGTGCCACCTGACCGGGATCACGGTGGAGACGCCACACAAAAGGCACCAATTAGGCCAATGCCATAGGTGCCAAATGTATGGCCACGCACAGAGGTGTTGCTTCGCAAGACCTCGCTGCGTCAAGTGCCTGGGCGACCACGGCACCCAAGATTGCTCCCGCCCTAGGGATCGCACGCTATGCGTCGAACCCCCTAGCTGCGTGCTTTGCGGGCAGTCGGGCCATACGGCTAACTTCAGGGGATGCCCGCGTGCTCCCAAATCCCATCCGCCCAAGACGGCGAGATACGCCGCACGTGAACCGCAGGCCAGCCAAGCACTCCATCTGAGGGCTGACCTGCCAGCACGCCTGAGCCCACAAAGGGGTTCACCATGGAACGCTCTCAACCACCAGAGGGCGTTCCCCGCGCTGAGGGGACCTCCCCCATCTCGGCCTCCTAGAGGCAGCCAGCCTCCTCAAGGCACACCTCCGCTTATGAGCTTGAGCGTACCGCGTCCAAGCCAACCAGGCTCCGAGGCCCCTAAGGCCTGGAGCAAGCCCGCGACAGCACCCCTTCAGGGTAATAATACAGCCGATTTGGACCAAGGATTCAGATTATACATGAGTATGATCGCCGATCCGAAGGTCAAATGGTCATTGCTTATGACCCGTATGAGCCTCTGCAAATCTGCAGAGGAATCCGCGCGCCTCGTCGCTGAGTTTCCGCCCAGCGACTTCTCCCACCTTATGTGTGCCTTTACCGGTCAGTAATGCTCCCGGTTCAAGGTAAACATAAGCCCAGATCGATCAAAATAGGGTTCTTCAATGCGAATAGTGTTGAAGGACAACGCGATGAGATCAGAACGTTCCTCTCTGATCACCAATTAGACATAATGCTAATACAAGAGACCTTCCTTAACCCGTCTAAGAGGGATCCTAGAATTGGGCGCTACAATCTGGTGCGCAATGATAGGACTAGAGGCCCTGGTGGGGGCACTCTCATCTATTATAGGAAGTCTCTGTATTGCATACCAATTGACCCGCCCTCTCTTTCTCACGTAGAAGTTTCTATCTGTCGGCTAGGACTGACCGGTCACGGTCCCATTCATATTGTATCCGCGTACGCGTCCGGTTCGGGCATAACCGATATTCGTTCCGACATAGAAGTCCTGCTTTCCTTAGGTCCATCTGTCATAATAGCAGGTGACCTAAACGCGAAACACGAGTCGTGGAATAGCCACTGCCGTAACCCGCGGGGAAGGTATATGGACTTACTTAGTAATTCCCTCCAATTCGATATAATAGGTCCTTTATCACCGACTCATTTC
This sequence comes from Abrostola tripartita, assembly GCA_905340225.1. Classification (NCBI taxonomy): domain Eukaryota; kingdom Metazoa; phylum Arthropoda; class Insecta; order Lepidoptera; family Noctuidae; genus Abrostola; species Abrostola tripartita. The sequence goes on along the minus strand of HG996498.1, from coordinate 9,979,111 downwards.
CCTACGCAGTTAGGATTCAGACCCGACGTATTAGATATAGCTCTCCTGAAGAACGTCAGCCTTTCGTTGCGTTCGATGGAAGTTATTCACGAATTAAATTCAGATCACAGGCCAGTTATCATGTCTCTAGGGCCCCGGGTAGGTCCCCAAGACGCTGGCCTTCCCCCTCCCACTAAAGTGATTACGGACTGGGCGAAGCTTGGGAACCGTCTCAAGTCGAGCTCATCCGTACATCTAGATCGCATACCAGGTATTATTAGCTCCCCCTCCGATACGTATGCCGCGATCGACTCTCTCACGGATCACGTACAGGCCGCCCTGAACGAGTGTTCACGGCGAGTACCAGAGGCTGACGACAACCGTTGGTACTTGCCGCCGGAAGTGCGTGATCTATTGAGGGCGAAGAATGCGGCTATACGCGCCTTCGACTCCCTTCCCAACGAGTCTAATCGCGCTCACATGCGTCGAATGCAGCGTGCTGTAAAGAAGCGTATAAGTGAGATGCGTGAAGCTCGTTGGGACAGGCTATTAGAAAGTTTAGAGCCGACGCACTTAGCGTACTGGCAGCTCCAAAGATCGCTTAAAACGGAAGATGTGGCACCGATGCCACCGCTCATCCGTCGCGACAATCCGGTCCCTGCCTTCGACGATGACGAGAAGGCAGAATGCCTAGCCGACAGCTTAGAAAGTCAGTGTAAGCCCAGCACTCTACCAGTAGACCCAAGTCATCTCGAAAGAGTAGACAATGAAGTCGAACGTAGACTCGCTCTGCCTCCCGCTGAGGATCCAGAATTCCCAATCGCCCCTGTCACCATTGGCGAAGTCCGTTTACTGATCAAAGGGTTACACCCCAAAAGGTCCCCCGGCTCTGACGGTATCACTAATAAAGTTGTTAGGTCATTCCCACCTCTATTGATAGGTCTTTTAACCGCCATCTTCAATGCGGCTTTAGATAACAACCTCTTTCCGGACGTGTGGAAAGAGGCTATAGTTATAGGTATCCCCAAACCCGGTAAACCCAGAGCCGACCCGACTAGTTACCGCCCAATCAGTCTCCTCAAGACTATTGGGAAACTTTACGAGCGTGTCCTTCTGGCACGACTCAAAGATTTTGCCATCGGTAACAACCTCATTCCCGACGAACAGTTCGGCTTTAGAGCAGAACACTCCTGTGTTCAACAAGTCCATAGAATTGTTGAACACGTTAGTTTAGGGTTCCAAAGAGGCCGATACACAGGTATGGTCTTGTTCGATATCGCGAAGGCGTTCGACAAGGTCTGGCACAATGGCTTATTATATAAGCTATACCAACTTGAAGTGCCAGACCGTCTCGTACTCATCTTACGGGACTATCTGTCGAATCGTTCCTTCAGATATCGCATAGAGGGCGTTCTATCTTCCCCTCACCCGCTTCAAGCCGGAGTCCCACAGGGCTCGGTGCTTTCTCCCATTCTCTTCTCACTGTTCACCAGTGATATTCCTCACGGTAAATTCACTCAGCTAGCTCTCTTCGCCGATGACACGGCTCTCTATTATACAGGCATGTCGCCTGAAGCCATAGGTCGCATTCTCCAAGAGTCTGTCACAACCCTAGGGAAGTGGTTCAGAAAATGGAGAATCGAGGTCAATCCCACTAAGAGCGCAGCAATCCTCTTCTCGAAGAGGAAAGCTGCTCCCTCTCTCCCCCCTCCGATCACTCTTTTCGGCGAGCCAATCCCTTGGGAGCAGCAAGCCAAGTATCTGGGTGTAACCTTAGATCGCAAACTCACGTTCCGAGAGCACATAAAGCGAGTACGCGCGCGAGCCGCGTTCGCTCTCGGGCGTCTCCATCCCATGATCAATGCGCGCAGTAAACTCTCCCTTAAATGTAAGGTGAGACTTTACACCGCGTGCATTCGACCTATAATGACATACGCGAGTCCAGTGTTCGCACACGTGCACGATGCCCGTTTAAAAACAATGCAAACCTTGCAAAACCGCTTCATGCGCCGAGCCACGGACTCTCCGTGGTTCGTGCGGAACTCACAGCTTCACTGTGATCTTAAACTGCCTACCATCAAGCAGTTCATGAAGCAAGCAAGTATCCGATTTTTCGAATCCGCCGAGTCTCACCCGAATCCCTTGGTTGTAACGGCCGGCCGTTACACACCATCACGGATTTCCAAAACAAGGCGTCCCAGACGCGTACTCGATGAGCCAGATGATAGTACAACCTTGCTCCAGCAACGGTTGAATCCTGACACTATCAACACTTTACACGACCGACGCCGTCGAATACTAAGATCTCGCCGTCGAGGTCCGCCGCGATCGTTAAATATTAACGTAAATAACCCTCCCGTCCCTAGTACAGCCGGCCCGGGGCCGAGCTCTAGCTTATAAAACAGTCCCTAAATAATAAATCAGATCCAGCAGTCCCTTGTTGTTTTTGCATGTTAGTCAGCGATGCACCGAGTCGAGGTTCGAGTCCCGCAGGGGGCGCCCTCGGTAGCATCGCTTAAAGTCTTTATTAGTAGTTAGCCTGGCTGGAGGCTCCAGAAGTCTCGCCTTTATCCGGTTACGTCCAATAAGACCCCCCTCGGGGTCGTCGACATAAAATATACCGAAAAAAAAAAAAAAAAAAAAAAACATTATTTAAGGTAATGTTACAAGGGCGATTTATGTTGCTTTGCGTACAAATAAATCTGCTCATTTTTTCTGTCTGGCGTAGGAATAACTCGTACAAAATAATAATAATGTTCTACTGAACGAATTTCGGTAAGAGCGGTCTAGCCAATCCCAAACACAATTCCTTAGTAGTCTCATAGTCCGATGGGACGGTAGGCCAAACAACCTGAGAGAGATCAGGCGCAGGACTAACGGCTTAACGTGCCTTCCGAGGCACGGAGGTCTTGACATGTGAAAACGGCCACCCATCACAATGCTGTCCGCGGCAAGCAGGGTTTGACCTCGCAGATCGACTGATCAGCGCTGTAGCCACGTGGCTAGGAGCCCCTCATACTCGTACATAAAATCATAACAAACGCGTTAGTTAATCTATCAAGGTTCCAACATACTCCTCTCGATAATAGCCGAAAGTCTCATGTCATTTGCATAGAACTCGCATCAATCGCGAACAGGGTACAGTAAAAATGGCCTCCCTTACAGCGTTAATAAATCATTTTATCTCACCCATAGAATGACTAATGAAGACGGAAAAGAACATCTAAGAATAGGAAAAAAAGATTAAAGTAACAATCTGTTTGAAGAATTTCATTTCGAGAAAAAATGTTCATCGTTCTCATGGTAATTTTATTTAGTTTCCGTTAGCCATCGTCTTAATAGGAATCTTTTTAATTATCTTCGTGTCTGCTCGTTAGAGTAATAAAAAAGAAAATTATCTTATGTTTATTATTATTTTTAATGTAAGACGGCTTGTTTTGATGGAGAAAGGGGACCGTTTAGCCTATAGCAAGAATATGACGTACTTAGGTGTGCTTAATTATGAATTTTGAGTTGTTATTTAAAGCTTGAAGTGCTTTGAGCCTGTGTATAATCTGTATCTTTTTCTATTCAGCATAAAAGTAAACAAAAGTAGAGTCGATTAATTTTTATTTCAAAAAGAATTTTAGTGTTGCACACTCTACATAGGTACAGTAATAACGAGTCTACATGTAAACATGATTAATATTATTATCGTATTTCTCCTCATTTTATTGTGTTTTACGGAACATTTCCAAAATTTGTATTATGCGTAGGTTGTGCCATTTTCCGTGACGTAAGCGCCATACAATTTTTATGAAGCGTTGCCCCATTAACTTTATATCAATGGCGATTACAAAATATAATGTCTAACCCGAATGATATTGCACAATGTAGGTGTATGTTTTTTGTTATTTTACACGATAGATGTAGGTATATTTCGTTCGGGGTCGAAAGTTCGTAACACTCGGGTCATGGGGTCCGAGTGCGCGTCTCTTATTTAGAGACGTACCTAAACGGTTGGTCGACTCTTCACGTGACCAAAGGGCCTGGTTTGATTTTCGGCCAAAGAATTAGCATTGCCATTCAAAGTGGCAATGCCGCCAGCCTTTTGGGCACCCTGCCAGTCCACAGTGATGAAGAGGAATATTACGATGCATAATTTTTTAATGTTTTTTGGTTGTATATATTACTAGTTTTAATGTAGGTAGTATAAAACAATCGAGTGTATATATAATGTAAATTGTTCTTGTACCTAATAAATAAAAATAATTATCATTTCATATTAAATGCCTTATGTTTATAGATTAGGTTTGAATACATTTTCAAAATTATGCGGTAGTTTTGCAAGCTATTAAGATACTTGTGAAAAGTGCTCATTAAATACATAACCTACTACGCATAAGCTTATAGGTTAATTAAGATAAAATTCGGTGTAGGTAGTAAACAAACCATTCCTTATCGCATTTAACTTAGATTTATTATTTTTGACATCAAATACCTACCTAAGTTAAAAAATGTCTAGACAAAAGTAATTACAACTTTCATGAATTTTTATAAATTCCTGAAATTTGGTTCGCGTAATATTGAGTGTTCAGGGTCGCCACGTAATAAATTAGTTCTTTAATTAACAACTAATAACAGATTCGATAGCTAAAATATCTTTTAGTTAAAAGACTTCTTAGCCCTGCAATTGAATAGAATAGAATGGCATTTATTTCTCAGTATATGGTACATTGGTGTCTTACATTAAATACAGTTTCACATACACTACCATTGCTGGTGCAGAAATATTACACAATTTAAAATTATGCATGCAAATCGTTAATACATTATCAAATTATTTATATCACTGGCTATCACTCTAGAATTCGATTTAATTATTATATTATAAGTATATAGATTACTACGGGTATTTTTTAGTATAGAGATTTACCTGGTGAGTGTTAAATTAGATTGTAAAATGAAAACATATAATCATTACAACATATCTATTACTAATATAGCAATTTCAATATTTATCATTATAAACATAGGTAACAAAGACCATCGATAATAATTACTTCAATGTCAGAATGCATGCTAAAAATAGATTAAAAATAATATTTTAATATCTCATAATTACAATGTCAAAATTTGCTATTAAATAATTCATTAACAGAATAAAAACACGTCTAAAAGTCAGGAAAATAGCTTATTTCTAAATTGATTAAATGGTAATATTCTCAATTTAATTGGTATTTTATTACAAATTTTAATTGCCATACAGTACGTGTTTTTGCTATATAAGTGTAATCTTTGAGTAGGTACACGTAATTTGCCAGGATTTTTTGTAGCCAGTCTTACCGAAGCTTGCTCATGTAATGGAAACAAATAAGGATATTTTTTACAACAATCAATCATGCAATGAAACAATATTGCATGATTTTTATTTTTATTATTACGGAATTATTTTTATTTATGTAACTATTTTATTTAGGTACTGATTATATGCCAGTCTCTCCCACTTGTATGTAACAGGAATTTATCGTAAATAATATGGATAACACTCACGAAAGTTATTAGATATAGTAAAATGTAACTATTTGTTTGAAACCACGTTTTTCATCTTCGTTTTACAATTAATTTTTATAGGTGCGCATTGCGCAAACATAGAGGTCGGTCCACACATGCTAATAGTTTGATATTCGTTTGTTTATTTAACTGACTTCTGGATGCGATGATAGGGGTAGAAAGGCACAATAGATGTACCCTAGAAAGCAAGCCAGGTCCATAGACATCACAGGTTGATGACTACGAGTCTGGGCATGAATGCAATTAGGGCAGGAACTGCACAAAAGGGGCACAACCAAAGCTCTGTGTTCTCGTTGCAATTTATCCGGCCTTGCTTTCATCCTGTACATGCCTTTACTCAGAGTGGAAAAACATTTTGTTCCTTTATTTGTTTCTGGATGCAGAATTGAATGTTTGTTGGTTCGGATTCTGTTTAACACTAAATATGTGATAACCTAATTTGTAAATGTTATAACATTGCTGATGTTTGTGCGTTTTGCTTTTCCTCTAGAGATAGAACGCTTATGAGAAGGCTATGAATAACTCTGACAAAATCTTTTCTAATTTAGGCGTAAAAATGTGTAACAAAATTTATGTTATACCTAACTTTTAAAATCCACATGACGTTAAAAGTTAGGTATAACCAAAACAATGACCAACGTTTTTTAATAACGCGATGTATTAGTAACACAAGATGACGTCCACACAATCGTTATTCCAATTCCATTTCATATTTTTACACGAATTTACTAAACATTCATTATGTAATTACAAACATGTAATAAAAAGCTGTGCCGTATGGTATCTGGCCTAAAATTGACCACCCCCTTTCCTCCCGTGGGTGTCGTAAGAGGCGACTAAGGGAAAATCCAGAAGATGGGCAGCAGCGTCTTCTGTAACTTAACCACCAAAACTGCGATCCCCAAGCCGCTTGCCAAGCGTGGGGATTATGGCAACACCCCCTTCTAAAAGGAGGAGGCCTTCGTTCAACAGTGGACGTCTTCCGGCTGATGATGATGAATAAAAAGCTTAATCGATCCCCGTAAAATTTATCTATTCTAACTAAAACAATTAAATAGTAAAACTTTATTTAATGTTAGTCACGTAGCCATAAATCTAGAAATGTTTGCAGCTACCTACTAATTTTTATTATTTTGACGACCTGATTAGCGCAGTGGCTAAGCGATTTGATAGCTGCGCTAAGGGTTACGGGTTCGCTTCTCGCGCGGGTCAGAAAATTGTGTTTTCCGCAGATGTTGCAGTAGCAACATGATTCTGGATTTGTGCCCGGTTATTAATAATAACTAAATCATTTATTCATAAAATTTTGTACATGGTTTTACAATAATTTTCTTAACATCTGATTAATGTGCAAATCTAAATTGACATCAGCACATTATAAGACTTTTGATGTCATTTTAGCATGTTGCCCATGCTAAGCTTGAATCTAAATTGATAAAGGAAATTTGAAAAATCATGGCCACGAGCGGGACATGAACCCGCGACTTTCGCCGTACCGTGGCGCAGCTCTAACCAACTGAGCCATCAAAAAAGTTCCCCTTTTTTCAAGTCCACTTCAAGTTCAAGCCGCACGTGGCCATGATTTTTCAAACCTTTATCAATTTAGATTCAAGCTTAGCATGGGCAACATGCTAAAATGACATCAAAAGTCTTATAATGTGCTGATGTTTAATTTGCCTGAATTAGGTAGAACCTGTGTACATAACAAAACAAAATGGTGAAATGTGGGTGTACTACACCTGTCACCTCTGCCTACGCCTTTTGGGAATACCTACAGACATTACGTTATGTTATAATATAATTGTAATGTTATGTAGACAGTAGTAGGCGCGCTACATATGAAATAGGACTTATAATGAGAGAGAAAATGTGGGTGAAAACCACTACCTACTCTTTCTAGAACTACAGAAATGATTATAATTATGTACCTATATTTATACTATAACAGCTGAATCTGTAAATAAAAAAAATATGAGCATAACGGCACACACGACACCATCCCACCAGCCGCCACGGTGTGGCCCTGTCGCTTCAGAATAGGCACATTTAATATTTTAGCCACCAAAAAAAGTTCCTACCCACTTGAAACTGTTTAAATTTTCTGTAATGGACGCAAAGGCTAAGATAAATTTAAATTGATTAACTAAACTCTGCTAATGTTGTTAGTAAATTGAGCTTTTGTTTATCGATAAGTTGGGCATTAGATACTTGATACAATTTAGCATAGTTTACTGCTAAAGGTACTTGAATAGATCTAGTTTATACTTCAAGTTGAAAGTGATATCGTTAATTAATTAAATTTTAGACAAGTTATTGTGTTACTAAGTAAATATTTGCCACGCAGGTATGTCATGGCTTGGATTGGTTAGTAGTTTTCATGGCAAAGAAGTGATACTACAATCTCTATAGACTTCCAGGTTATTCATCAACAATACGATACGACGACGATCTAGTCTACTATCTACTAAGTGATAAAAGTTTTGAAAAGGTGATTATAGAACTTGATAAGATCGATTTTTTTCAGAAGAGTTTCATAAACTAAGGATAATTTTTAAATCAATGTTCGGTTAATTAATTTCAATTCGTCACCGGACTCATTTTCGAAGCGGTGTACTACACGCAATCTTTTCTGTGTACCTAGTAGGTAGTATATCCAAAACCACCCATATCAGACTACATTTTCTACAGCACGATTTAGGAAAAACTCGCACGCAATAATAAGACACTGTATATTCCGTTTATTTCGCAAAAATAGCTTTCCTCACGTATAAATTACATACACTACCATTGACGCAGGAGCAATGTAAAGATATATCGCTGTATGCCTTCACAATATTCTCTATTCTCAGTTTTCAATTTATATTGAGTTCCTTTGTGAGAAAGATCGCGTTCAGTGTAGGAGTTTCAATTTTACACTATATGTGTCAGGTAGAACCTTTCGAGTTTCACTTTAGACTTGGATACTAAAGAAATATCGGTTTCCTGTATTCATCGGTTCTTTTCAACACATTTTCTGCTGTAGTTTGTTTTATTTGTACCGGCTTGTATGCAAGATAGCAAGAATATAGGATTAAATAAGACGCATGCAAGGAGCTTCATTCTTTTATCCGTTTTATGTCAGTTATTGAACTGGTCTGTTTGCTTCCACATGTAGATAAATGTACGTATCTTGTCTTGGATGTAAGTTTTAGTACGTACCTATAGTTCTTGATCCCCTGTTTGGTGGTAGCTCCACTTTATTATTCCGTGGTCACTACGAGTTACTTTAGTAACGTATCTTTTGGCATCTTATCAGCATTCATTTAAATTTTAACTATTTTGTGCATCAAATTAAACGCATTAATGGTGTATCACCAACCAATTAAATCAGTACAACTGCATTCTTAAATTCTTATACAATAAAAACCCTAATTAAAACAAACACTCCAAGAATATTAAGCACAGGTCGGTTTAAGTACTTCATTCGTAGAATTTCCTCTCGACCTGGTGCGGTGAATGATAAACGGAAGTACTCACGTTCCAGGAAACTCATTAGTACATTCTCTAAGACTTAACTTGTTAACGAAGTAAGGTCAAAGATTTTCTAGTTATCCACGGAGTGGGAGCATTTCTAAAATTGGCCCGCGACCTACGCAAGTGCCTTTCTTTGTAGATATCTAGTTCTATAAATGAAATGTCGACGAAGCAGATTCGAGGTCGTCTTCGAAGCGAACGCTTGGCTTTCTTTGGTAAAGGTCGAATAATTTGTTTGGCTTACAAACGCTTTCATGCGGATTTTAGGAGGCTTATGCAAATAATTCTTTAAGTTTTTTTTTTATAAACCTAGTATTAGCTTCTTGGCGTATTTTTGATTGAGTTGTATTTATTCAAAGGTGAACCAATTACGATTTAAGTTGCTAGAAAATATTTTAAATGCTTGTATAATAATAACACTTTCACTTTGTCCGTTAGGTACTAGATACTACTACTACTACATTCCTCTTGTACTTAATGTAGATTCCTTTGACCTGGAACTGCGGACAGCAGTTGGATTTCTAGGCAGTGGCCTCAAATGGTATTTCAAGCCATTTCACTCATCCATCATTTATTTAATGACACTTTAAGAATGCAGGTTTACGTCGATTTTCAAGGTGCTCTGTGGAGTACCAGTGTGATACCAGCCTACCAAGGAACGACGCGATTAGTTCAAGAAAGTTCCAGCGAACTTTAACTCGAGAACTTGATATTAATACTCTCCAATTATGTTCCACAAACTTCGTTATCTGAACCTGGCCTCAAACGGATTAAAGTGGCATTATATTAATACACCTGTAACATAATAACCGATAGAAAGTCGATACTTCAGAGTTTCATGTTATTAAGGATAAGATTACGAAGCGGGATTTTCGTTTTTGTTCGTAAAGTAATATTTTAAAGGACAAGACGCTTTTGTCTGGCTTGGTTCTTTGGCTATCGTTGATGAGGGTTGCAAGTTATTAGAGAAAGTTAACCTGTCTCATATATAGGAAGCAAGTTATAAATTAGGTGATATTTTAAATTGTATCCTGCTTTAGATACTTAAAACAATCGTAATTCAACGCATTTCACAAACGTATGCAACGAAGTCATTTCCTCACGTTAAAAGTAAAGTACGTACTATAACTTAAGTCAGAATACATAAACTTTATTAAAATTATATAATATCTGCGGAACCGAGGAAGGATCCTTAATGTTCTTAATTTAAATATATATAAAGCGTTTAAATATTCAATGGGACAGGTGTCGTTTACCGCACGCCAACTCCTGATGTAGGGCCTAAATTATTTTAGACGAAATTTTGAATAACACGTTACACCCGCTGCGGTAGATCGCGGTACGATTTCAAGACCCTCTTCAAAGTTGAAAAGCACTAGCTTTTATTCTGTATGTCACAAAATGTTAACGAAATCCTTATAAAATACTCACGGTATATTTTCACTTATATCACAAGCTTTGATTTGGTATAAAATGAAAGTTGTAGTTGTTGTTGTATGTGAAATGGATATTGTTATTTTGTTGATGTTTGAATATGCCAAGAAATATAAAATAATTTTCTTTTTATAGGCTTGGTATTTTACTGCTTAGTCTGGGAGATGAATTTATTTATTTTATGCTGCACAAATGCAATTTGAATTACAATTTGAAAAAACACTGCAATTTTTTCCCTGTGAACTTGAACTTCTTTCATTCAAGAGCGGACGAAAAACCTCTTACCAGCTAAAATCCTAGGATGACTTTTTAACTACCTTAGGTCAAGGGAGGCGTGATATCTGTAAGTAGGTACTGTAACGTATCTCGAATCCACAAGGTCAATGAGCACTATCATTTTGGGCCCATCAGGCCTAAACGTAGGAGTGCTATAGATACGTATGACCTTCCTCCGATCTGAGAAAGGTTAAAGGCCGTGTTGAATGCTTACCAGCGAAACCGCCAGGGAGCTTTTGGCGCTTGGGTTACGGTAGCACGCGCCAAACCTACCCTACCCTAGGAGTCGCGGTCTACTACTACTACTAAAGATGCAACGTCTTAGATGAAGGGACTTTTCTAAAGAGCTATTACAAATCCACAACTTGCAAGACACCAACAGAAAGTCTCCACCAAGAGGAACTCTGGAAAGACTAACGGGTACCTAAGACCTAACATAAGGCACGCCCACATGTCCAACAGACAAAGCGTATCATGTATGGACTTATGTATTGAGGCAATAACACTAATTACTTCGTATAAATACGCTCAATAATTATGATATCATATTAAAAGCTTTATAAGGCTCCTGTGGTTCTCCACAATGTTGCTTGTCATTAATTTAATTTCCATCATATCAATTTATCTCAGTCTACACGATGTATTTATAATGACGGTAAGGCTATTAACATTTCATGTGTAATAAATTACATTTGCATGCAAACTGTTTCATTTATACAGTGTGTTGTATACTTTAATGATCTGCCAAATAAATATGAATAGTAGGTATTACCAACCGACTGGGAATGATTTGTATAATTCAGTATTATTCTGTTAGTAAACGTTAAAAATAAAATAAAAATATACTTTATACGAATCATTTAATTGTTTATTTACCTTTCAAACAGATTGTGGATTATTATTTGTATAACAATATACTTATTTCGTACTTATCTACCCCGTTGGCAATACCCAATTAATTAATTTAATCTCAAAACACGACCGTAGTCAAGAAGTTAATTTGGCAAAATATATATTATATACAATATTAAACCTACTAAAATGGTAATGTAATCGATAGTGCAGGAAACGACACCCTGAAACAAATTCCCGTTTCCTATTTGCGTAGATCCTTCTGATAATACGGAAAATTCACGCGGACGATACCAAAAAAACCTTTCATAAAACAAATATTAGTATCGATGTTATAGATCGGGCGCTGTCAATGTAGGCTTTTTTACGAGGCCCCGTAAAATTGGGAGCTGCCCAAAAAGAATACATTTATTTATTTTTATACGAGGGACTGGTCACGTAAAAGCTTGAGTTGCGGGACGTTACAAAGGTAACATTGTAAAAATCGCTACCGACTTGGTATATTTACTAGCCATGCGTGCTTTCTAGATTTATTCATGAAGGGAGCTTGGCTTGCTGTGGTTCTTGTAAGTACCTTCAATCTCCAAAGTTAGGGGTTCCGTAGGGGTAACTTTGCGTAACGATTCCTTTGTTGTTGCTTTGTATTATAACTATTGTATACCTACTTTATAATACAGCAGTAAATGAACAGTAAAATGTATCCATGTACAGTGTGGCAGAACTGATATTTGCATACTTTTGGCTCAAATTATGTGGACGATGTTAGTTTCATTCAACATGACAAAATGTGTTACGTAACCGAACATTATTTAACTTATATCAATATTTCGTTGAAATTACTCTCACAAAAGAGTTGCAAATCCAGGCTAGACCCAATTCTTTCAATAGAGCAAACAAATTTTGTATCTTCATAACAAAAGTAAACACTGTTCGGAAGCTGGTAAAAAAGTTGAGTGACGACCTCGCCCTAGGCTGGGTTTCGTGATACCAGCTATTTCAAACTTAAAATATTTTCTACAAAAATTTTTTTTTCTTCATTCCCAACATTTATTATCTGCACAATAAGGTTCAAAATTAATTGATCTGTTTATTCCCTCGCTGTCACTGATCTTGTCCGAACGTAGTCCATACATCAAATTTAACTACGGTACCGTTTGTTTATCAACTTTGTATCTGAACAGTACACTATCTTTATGGGCATAGACCCATGAAATGCAGCAATTTACGCATTGTCTCTTGGGCCCACTATATCGTACAGGATGGGTGAACAGGGTGATAGTGACTCATATTTGTCAAAGTACTACACGCTGATATCGTCTTATATGGCACACGATAAAGGCGAATATCGTGGACATAAGTTACGTCAAACAATATAAACTATTGAGTGTTGCCAGGAGTAAATCATTTCGGTCGACAATATGATTTACAGAGTGGCACCATACCCACATCAATCTCTGGCCATGTTTTCCTCTACATTTGCGTGGTATTGAATTTGAATTATCCACTGGACAATTTAAAATTATTGCCTGGTACACCATTGATCATCTAGTTGGTAAGTCTAGTGCGCTCGCCGCTAATTCATCTTATAAAATGTTTTTAGTGATCATTCTTCTATCTTTAAAACATTGCAATAATACGTCAACATCTAAATCGATGTCCAAGTAAAAATGTTTACTCAAATACCACAATATGTAGAAGTTTTTTAAAGCAAGCTTTGCTCAAACTTTGCTCAAAGCATTGATAGTTCATAATAAGGATTAGATACGTTTGCACAGACTGTAAAATATTGGTATCTTTATCTATTGCTAGGCAATGTTTCAAATAATCTTTGATACAACGCACTAGGTTAGGTTATGTCCATGATAACATCTACTTCATGACAAAATTCTTGATTTGGGCAGGGCCCTTGTCGGTCGACCTCAAGGGAGGTCAAGCCAGGTTTCGCTGATATAATGCTTCAGTTGCGTCTTACGACACCTTGGGGAGTAGTCCATTCGTTGGTCAATATACGTTTAATAGTTACCAAGAACATTATTATTCCGTTCACAAGTTTTCAAAGCAGCCATTTCTCGTTTTATTGCATTAGTTTATGTTATGTTCGGTAAAACGCTACTTATTAAAAATTATTGTAGTTTACATGCTCTCAAAAAGAATCTGTTAGCTATTATTTAATTATTTTCGGGCAAACTTTTCTAACAGTTTTTTGAGAAAAGAAATATTCGAGTTTGGCATTCTGCAGGATTCGTAAAAGATGATTTATATCACTTATTAAACTTTGTATTACTTTTATTAGCTGAAAAAACATATTAAATTTATTATTTTGATTCTAACTTTGTTAATAGTTTAGGTAAGAATTTAATTCTGTTCAACATGCTAAAGTACTAAAAATTATGAATAAAAATCAGTCTTTGATGTGTCTTCTTCTTGCATGGAAAAGGAAGATTTAGATTTAGGACATTTCCTATACACAATTTATAAACAGTATTTTTTACAAAAGGATTGGGTAGTTACTTTCATTTTCGACGATTATAATATTTTGCAATATAGTGCATACTAAAGACTCTCTGCCGATAAGATTGCAAAACCAAACAAACATCATTTAGCCGAGGCCTAATTGGAAAGTTAAAACCATACCGAAAAGGGCGTAGTTAAACAATCAGACGACAAGTGCCGAAGTAAAATAAATTAAGAAGAAAGAATAAACAGAAAACAAGATTACTTGTAATTTACTTAGCTCCTCTGTATCTCCACTAAAAATAGACTGCAAAGGTCAGATGGCATTCGATCTGTCCTAAAAGGAACGAAAATAAAGGAATATAAGACTCATATAACATTCATTTAATAAAAGTTTAGGCACTTTATTTTCGACTTCGTTCGTTATGGAAGCGAGATGTTTCTCTACACTGCGCGCAGTGGCGTCTAACTTCCAACCAAGAAACAGAGTTCATGGTAAGGGGCTGTGGTTTAACAAGTTATGTGTGTATCGCCTTTTTTGTGTCATAAGCTCAGGAAAACTGTTTAATACAAATAGTAAAAAAAAAAATACAAATACATCACAATGTACGAAGAAAAGAAATTTAAAGGCTTTGTTAAAATAAGAGAGAAATGCGTAGGGATATTAATATAATTTAGAAGTACGTTATAAAGTCCAAATACAAACAGCCTCAACTCAAAGCTTATCTACTTATAAAAAGGGCGTAGGCGATACACAATGTATAAAGCGCCAAAGTAAATAGCGGGGTCAGTCAGATGAAACAAGTGCGCGTAGATCGAAGTCTGCGAAGGTTTTGTAAACAACTCGACATCGGATATACCGGCAATCTTCTTTCTGTTTACCTGTGTTCGTCAAACACTCGTACTTTCACCCATCCCTCAACCCTCCTGTTTTAAACTTGACCCTAATAAGAGAAGTTTGTGTTCCAAAAGTATTTAGATACAGTTTCGCCCAACTGCAGTGCTAATTAGAAAATGTTGACTTTTTAGTAGGTGTTTCGTTCTCATTGTTTTTTACGTCCCATTTATTACGAGGTATTAACTGGAAAGTTTTGGTTACAAAAGCTATTTAGAAGTTTGTTCGTGGTTCGTTTAAGTACTCATGATATTAAAAGCGTAATGCAACCGTTATATTCAGGAAGCCGTGTATCGTATATCATGCCATATTCTTTCCTGTTGTATTATATTACAGACTAGCGTAATGAGTTATCATCCTGCAAGAGTTATCGGTAAACGTCAAACAAAAACCTACCTTTATGTAAATTAGCAAAATTAAGTACCTGGCACCTATCTTTCTTACACAGATTTTGATAAAGTTCCCTCTATTATTTTCCCTACAACCATCGATCATTGTTGTTTACCTGCTACCTTCGCAAACATTGAAATTGCTCTCGTTCCGGCGCGATTTAAACCCCGACCTTAATAATAAAAGTAGAATGTAGACTGAAAATAAAGTAGCTACTATTTCAATTCCACTACTTAAGTACTGCAGCGGTCTGCGAAATAGCTGTTGTTTTTTTGTTACAAAAAAACTGGTGAACAAAATGAATGCAATATTTTATTGCAGCCGTTTCTAGGTAAGTAGTGCTTTATGCTACTAAAGTGAAATAAAGAGGACAAATTAAGGATTTTCATGTAATTATTTGTTGAGAGCATGATTGAACTTTATAATGTCTAATCCAACAATGCACTCGTTATAATCAAAGCTTCTGACGTAATCTCTTTGAATAAGGCCATTTTCTAGCCTTTGTAAATGTACTTAAAACTCCCGAACAAAACCTTCTCAAGGGCCCTGATATCTCAACATCCTTTAAGTAAAATTATAAATGGAAAAGACTGGACCTGCATTCAAATGTTTAAATAATTCATATTTCTGTTTTTCGCATTAACATGGAATACCACTTTGCGGACTTAACCCAAATAGGAATTTTAAAGTATATTCACATAACTCGGATACGAGATGACACTTTTAGTTGCGGGCATATTTTTCCAACGGACAGAAAGTTATCGGCTAAGGGAATAACTTACTTAAACAAACATATAAATAGTATTGCTTATAGGTATTTTGAAGGCGTCCATTATTATCTAGAAGATGAGGACTTGAAGTGAATAACATACGAGTAGCTCATAAAAAAGTAATTCTTCTGTATGGATACACTCGTAATGTCATATCATTCTCCAACAATATGGTTTGCCTGATAACAGAACATGGTTATCCCTAAGGACTCTATAGGTCAGACGGCTGTCATCTCGTGCGCCATTTTTCATTTGAACATCCTAGCTGGAAAATAATATAAGCTTTAATGGAACAATAAATTGGATGTAGGTTAGCTGTTAGCTGAATAATAATTTTTATACTTAGATCAAATATGTAGGCAACCCTTATATTGTTCATATATCATTATCGAAACCCGAGAGCTCAGTAAATATAGTATGTTGACCTGAACTGACCTAGATCTGTATATTGGTAGTATGATGCTGCTCGGCCGCTCTTCTACGCCTTTAGTAACTGGATCGATGAGAAACAGGGTAAAAAGGTTATCAAAATAGGAATAGTTAAATCTAAAAGCTGACCTAGAAAATACTCAAGGGGTTCCTCGAAGTTCAAAAGCCTCTGAAGCTTGAACTTAAGTAACATGAACGAATGAAGCCCTAAGATAAAGTACAACAGGGGTAAAAACCAAAATACCGATATTTTATAACAAAACATAAGCCAGATAACAGAAATAGAATACCCAATACGAAGTAAACAATCCAACTTCACGACAACAGCCAAAAGAAATCGTATCAGCATTATTTACTCCCGGACGTAGCATTCCCTTGGGACGAAACGCTTCGTTCAACCTTCGGATCCAAGACGTGCCACAGCGATTCAATCGTTAACCCCTAAGGGACCACCATTACCTAGTCTGTCGAACTTTAACTGTTCTCGATTTGAAATTATTAGCCTCGGGCCTTTGACTTGCTACTTACCCTATTGGGTTAGAAACTTTGCCGACATGTTCCAATTACCGAATGTCTAATGGCAGAGTGACACTTTTATTAAGGTTCGATAGATAATCCTGACTTCGTGGATATCATCTTAGCAGATTGTGTGCCTAGCTTTGTGGTTTGAACAGCTGTTATAGATTGGCGTGTTGATATAACAAGCGCAGCTTTTGACTGCTACCTCAGTCTTGGTCCTATGTTAAGATTTATGTCTTGAAGAAAAACATTAAAAAGTCCCTACATAAAGTTTATAGCATAATCGAAAAAACCTTAAGATTCGACGACAAGTAATTGTATCCTCCAGAAGTTATCAAAAGTATCCTGAGAAAATGGGAATAGATAATTCATGTTTCTTTATTTCTTTAACAGACATTTCGGTTCCCTACATTTCTTTTTATTAATCTCTAAAATAAAAAAGAGAGCAAAAAGCCGATTCTCCACGCTACATCCATCAGAATTATTTTCCCACCTAACAATTTATGGTCCCTACAAATATCGACACCCAGTATCGGGTCTGTAAGCGATAATAACACCATAAATAATTCCGGCTTACAGAGAATGAACGACAAATGAATGAACGAACTCTGGTATATAGTCATCGGTATCGAATCGAATGAAGTGATTTTTTAATTCTGACTCCATTATATATCAGAGCTGACAACTTGACAAGCGTGACGATAGATTTCCGAATCGAGAGAGTATTTTTCATAAATGTTTTATTATACTCAATATTTTTGGTTAAATCACTATGAGTGAGTGGTCCTCATGACCTAAGCTAAGCTCGACCTTTCAGGCTGATTTTTTGTTCCACTTGAGTTCCAAAAATTTATTGGTGCTGATATTTTATGTGTAAAGCTTAAGTAATCAAGTTTTTTGTGGACATTGATCAATTGGTCGAGATGGATCGACTGCTTATTTATTGGTAAGATTTTAAGATCTACAGTACTGGGTTCTATATTTAGATACGGTTTGCCTTCTATGGTAGGTATTTCTAAACACATTGTATTTAGCAATTTAAATTGGTATTTCATCAATTATTACCTCTGGATGTTACGATTAAGTTCTACTAAATAACATATTTGATTGACTTCAGCAATCGCCATTGAATGGCAATTGTTTGAGTTCCTTCAAACTAATCAAAAATAAAGACCACAAACTAATGAGTTTTATAATCGAAATGACAGAACAATCGCGAAAGCTGACCGTTTAACTTTTCTATTACAGTAGAAAGAGAATTCAAAAGGAACGAGCATTGTTTTCTCTGACAAAAACGCGTTTAAAAAGTGGATCCTCATCTCGGGGAAAAAGTTCGTAGTAGTATAATCCACTCAGTTTGTTTAATGAATTCCACTGTTGGGACATAATATAGGACCCTTGAATTAATATGATTAACTACGAGGGAAGAAGTGCGAAAAATGGTCCCTTACATTGTTGAACGTAGATATTTCGATGTCTTGTTTTCTAATCTATGGGACTTGGCATCGACATGTAAGGTGCGCTGTCCTAAAATTCTATGGTTTTTATTGTGTAAGTGTGTGTGAATACTTAGTTACCTATTACCTACAAATATATTTTATAAGTCTAAGCAAAATAGATTAAAACAATAAATTTATTAAGGCCGAGCAGTTCCAAATCAATTTGCTTTACAGTTCTCGAGTGTTATAGCTTAAGGCTATTCTGCGAAGTTAAGCCTGAGGAAAATGAGTTCATTAAAAGTCTAGTACAGTCAAAGTGATTAGTGCAAAGAAACAGCTTCAGGATAACAAACATTAAAAGCAAAGTTTTAAAGACCAGTAAATATTACTTTGATATTCATTTGTTTCCTTTCATAACTAATACTAATATTGTTTTGTTTTTATATACTACAATCTTCGCACCTATAACATAACTAGTAATATGTAGGTGTACGTGTACATATAGTACACCCACATTTTACCAGTTATGTATGACTACCACCCTAGGGAAACAGGGGTGGTGTGTTTAGAAGTGACAGATCTTTTCTATAACATTATTCAGTTTACATCATGCAATCAGTCGCATCTAATGGGATGTTTTTTGACCTTTTGATAAAAAACATCCTTGATGTGTTCCAAATTAAATACAAAAACCGTTAATTCCTTATTAATTAACAATCTTCAAAATTCAAATACGTTCGGATCTTTCACTTTAGAGAAGAAATTCGATATCGTTGGCAAGCCCATTAAGACAAATACCGAAACAAATTAAAATAAATATTGTTATAGCTGAAAGCAATAAGAATAATTAATCAACCGTGATTGCCTCCACCCTTGCGAATTAACAAAGTGTTTAAAGTAAAAAATAAGGAAATAAGAATAATAGTATAAGCACGGGGCCAATACGAAGCATATACTGCAACTTTAAAAGTTACAGCTCTGTTATACGTCTTTTCCTTCAAAGAGCTTCTAGCATTCACGTAATATGATGACCAGTGGTCTGTTGCGTATTTGCTGCACACAGATATGAAACACGAAAAAATAGGACGTAGACGAAAAAAAAAAATGCTTTTGTAGTTATCATACTAATTCAATGTTCAAAATGTTTTGGCTTGAACAGTTTCTTTAATATCTTAATCAGACAAAATGTCTACGCGTAATTTTTCTTGGGATGTCTCAATAAGGATCCAGAATAAGTAGGTACATTTACAGATTTAAGTGAACGTGGTATGCAGATTGCAGAAGTCAGCGAAGTGAGTACATAACCTTGTTGTTTGCCTGCTTTCTGGAAACCAGCGTGACTTAATGCATATATCTCGTGGACTGCAATCAATGTCAAAGTTTATTATGCACTTGTAGACAAGCGTATATAAAATCCTCGTCGAGAGTTCTGCTAGCTAAATCCACAGAATACGATACTATAAACTTTGTTTGTTTGTTTAATATGCACAGCAGCTACATTAAAAGGTCAAATATATTCCAAGTGTTCGACACAAAAGCATGTAGTTTCCGGAATATCGTTCGATACAAGTTCTCATGAGGCAATTTATTGTTGGGACTGCGTATATCCTTATTTATTGGTAAATCGCGTAAGGGCTGGCGATTGCTCCATTTATCTATAAGGCTTTTGTCCTCAGTACATACTTTCCAAGGGATTTCAACCTTTTAAGGACATTCGATGCCATTACTGAAAGTTTCGCGAGGCCGTAATTTGAACTCGGCCCAGCTAAATTAATTTTTAAGCATCGAGAAGAAATATTGTTTTTAGATCGTTTCTGCGATGGGGTTTACTTGAGTGATAAGGAAAACGTCGTGGTTATTATGATTTGTAAAGGAGAAAATGTAAATATTTAAATGTAGCGTTAAGCTTATGTCTATTTGGGAGTGAATATTATTGCATTTTTCAAGATTATGTTTATCTTGAGTTCTTTAATCTCCTTTAATCTTTTTCATCTTTTGTCAGAAAACTAATATTTGTATCTATATCCTTTACGTCAAAAAGTATTTTTATAGTTTTTAGACAGGGATCCGGATAAATTGTATCATGTCAAGTATGTATCGTATCATGTGCGACAGAAGGTGTATTGAGCTCAATGGTAATTTCTGTATAAAAGAATGGAGATCCCGATTTAGGGAAAAAATAATAAAACAATATTCCTACATTGTTACCACGTTTGTAAGATATAACATATATAGGAAAGCTGAATAACAAAACCGATTCCAGAAGTAAATATTAGTAAAAATACATAACTCTTAATAAAAACTCCAAGATTGAATCATTCACATTTTATGCAACAAATATCATTTTATCTGTCGATATACTACCAACATCTCATAAATAATGAACCGTTCAATCTCACATGCATTATTTGCTCGCTCGGAACTTCTGTATTCTCCAATAAGATGAGCAATGGAATAAAAGAATTAAGAAAAGACGGAATATGTATTGAGAAAGTTAACTTACGACTGAAATCAAAATGGATTTGCTTGTAAGCACAAAACCACGTTCATTTATATTTAATTAAAACTTTTTTGGTAATGTAAACTAGCTATGCCCGCGGCATGGATTTTGCAAATTATATGGTTTAAGAGAAGAAAATAATGAATAACAAAATGAACATATATAAAACATCAAAGTCGATCCAACGACCTCATTAACGATTAGGTCAAGTGCTTGGCGTTCACACCATAGGATCGTTTGTTTGACTTCCAGCTTATGAACCGTTTTAATCGCTTTTTTTAAATAAAATTCTTCAATGTTCGTTCTTGGTGTTAGCGTTTGTGTATGTTATACCTATTAACGACCGTTAAGTACATTCACGGGAAATTCCGAGTTACGAGTATCATCGCTAATAATGTTTTTTCAATTTTGAGTGAGGATTAAAAACAACAACGTCCTCTTCTCAGTGTTTTTATACGCTTTCCTTAAACCTACTGGAACTTTATAATTATGACACAGAATTCATAACCAACACATTGTAGAAATTTAATGAACGAATGCCAATTAACTTTAAACAAACGCGCAACAATCCTAGTTACTTAGTTTTACAACGAACAGTTAAAGAAATTGACTAATAAAGGCAACATTTCAACAGTTGCTTTATAAATCGGCAAAAAGTTACTCAACTCTGTCTTCCGATTGCAAGTTGTTGCTATTTTACAAGTCCTGGAGTAATGAATGGTGCCAAGAAACGCGCTGAGCGAAACAGGAATTTCACTCTGACTCAAAGAGATGTAATAAAGCGTACCAAGTGAATAAAGTTATCGAAGTGTGTCGGCTTCTATTTTGAAAGCGAATATTCCATTTAATTATTTTAATCTCCCGCTGATGAATCAAATGGGTTGAAACTGAGGGTAATGATAATGTTTATTGTTGAAGTTTGTTATTAAATATATTGTGCATTTGATATCATTTCTCTCTGCACTAATATTAGTTATTCAATATCATGTTTGTTTACTTTTTCAGAACATGCTGCCATTTTTTTTTAATCAATGCCTACGTTGTATAAAGCAAAAATATGGCTTGACTAAATATGGATGTTCGATTTTAGCCCTCTTCCTGTCTGTCCTTGACCTGTCTTCGCCTTAGAGGATTTAATACGACGGTATACATTATCTACATAAATTCTATTGAATTTCAATTGTTCAAAATGTTGTTGTTACCATAATGCAAGAAATTGAAAGTTTGATAAGTAACAATCCGTATTTCGCATTCCTCAACGGCTCATTAGTTTTTATCTCCAAGCTAATGATATTTTAATAATAATATTATCCTGACCGAAGTTCGGTCACGGCGGCCTATCCCATATGAGACTAGCCAACTACACAGGAGATATTATAGTGCACAAGTATGCGCGAAAACACAGGTGCTATCCCTATTCCCTCTCTTTCTTAGTTTGATGGGACGGCAGACCGATACGATTGCAGAGAGATCATTCATTTGACGATTCTGAATTAGGTATGCTAAACAATAATTTTTTTTTTTTGACATGTTACTGACACTACATGACATTTACTATCTCTTTTTTTTATATATAATTTGTATTGATATGCATGCGCTTGTATTACAAATGTGAAAGTTTTGGGATGATAATTTATAATATTATGTAGATTGGGATTAGAGCAGGGGAATGATGATTATGTTAACTGAATATATTTGTACGCCTTTGGGTAAAACATAGAGAAACTAAAACCTACTTGTAACATCTCACACTGCTGTAATTTGACCTATGTTTACAAATAAAGCATTCTGATTCTGATTCTGATCAGGCACAGGAACAACGGCTTAACGCGCCTTCCGAGGCACGGAGAGGTCACAATTCAACATGTGAAAACGGCCACCCATCACGTGACTGACCGCGGCGAGGGCGTAGTCACGTAGCTATGAGCCCCTAAGCTAGTTAGCTACAAGCTAATAAGGTAAGTTATAAACCAACACTATTCACCGTATAATCAAATATGTCACCTTATCACTTCTTCAATTTGTGTCTTAACTTCTTAGGACCTCGTTGAAAGAACGTCGTTTGATAATCCCATAAGTCGCGTGGTTTTGCTCAGGACCCAGTTATGTTCACCTCCGCACCTGTAGGATACTAAGAGGCTCACGTCGCCTTATTCCTTCAGATATTATATACTTACGCTCTTGGCTCTAAGCTGATGTCTCCAAGCTTCCTCGGAGTTTAGAATTAACTTAGTTTGGTTGGGAGTTAAAATTAGTATGATATCGGAATACAGGGACTAAATCTCTTACTGATAACAGATTACTAACAAAGTTGTCGTCCTTATCATAGCTTATCCTTAGCTCTTCAGTTCCTCAAAATTTAAAGCCTTAAAAATATTCAACCATATTTCTTGTGATTGATGTTTAGACATTGGATATTTGTCTAAAGACAACATATTCTGTAACCTTTTCTGTGATAGTACATCATATTGAAATAGGTATGCATTGTACCTACTTAAAAAATACATGACTTTTTTGTTAGAGACATGAGCACAAATTATTAGCTGCAGCTATCCAAGTAGCTTTCTTGTTGTATTCTGCCCCAACAACAGCTCCATCCAAAATTCCTAAAATTTGATCCGCAGTAAATTCTTGCCGCTATTTTAACAGTTTCTAAACACCTACTTAAGTCCTACTGATACCTTACAATACACCGCTGAAAACAATCACAATCCGGTATATTTGGGTCACCACAAGTTCCTAGTATCAAATGGTTAGAACTAAATAAGCCGATTAAGCCGAGTCTCAGACGAGTGTATTCATTTGTACCTACTTACATTTTCTTACAGCTAGGTATTTTCACGCTGAATTGTAGTTATTTTTTGTTTCTAGCCATTTTACTTCGAATTTTAGTCAAGTGCAAGTCACTGATATACTTGGCATTGTTCAGTTTTTAAATGCATATTTCTTTATTAGGTTCCTGCGTCAAATTCCTAATAATACTGCCATCGGTGAAGCCAAAATCAATAACAATATTTTCATTTTTATTTTAGTTATTTCCATTTAATATCGTAACAGCCATTTGATTGTATACCTACACATCAATTAGTAAAACGGAGTTCTACAGTATGTGGCCAGGTTTATTGTCCTCGAAGACAATACGGACACTAACGGTAGGTAATTGAAAATAGCTCGCTATTCATTGCCGTGGAGCTTTGGAGATTGCCTTTTTACGGCCCAATTTTTCACATCGCACCATCCCCTCATTTTCACCGGCGTCCCTCCTTCGATTTAATATTCCTCTTTTATGGTGGAAAATGATTTATTAGCGTCGCCCCGGGCCGCATACCGTTGATATCAGAATTACCCAAATTGTGAACTACACAACTGGGCGTAACTCTTTTATGTTTTAATTATAGGGTAAATATTAATTTTGCTTTATAGAATTCTTCAGTTTTTCTGTGGAAGTAAAAGTATTTAAGCGATTTTGGTATACTAAATAAGATTTTTTTTAAACTGAATACAGCATTGCACATTAATCTTATACCTCAAAGAGTGTTCTCGTTTTCGAGGAACGTAACATCTGTTAACAATAGGCAAACAAATCCAATACCTAGTATAATAATATACTAATCAATCTTTTGTAATAATAATAACAGCTGTTTATTAATCTCACATACTGTTTAAGTATTAACGTTTCTCACGAACAAAACTTTTTACAAAGCGCACTGAGTTAAAACTGAAGTTAGATTAGCTATCTACTGAGCGCTTACCTAATCTATTGTGTACACGAATATCTTCGCAAGTATGCTCCACTAAGCCTGCGTCCACCGTAACGGTAGCACAATCGGAGCCTAATGAAACACAAGATAATGTTACCGGCAATGAATCAGTTGAACATAGAAAGTAGTATTCAGAACCATCACTGGTTGTTGTGTACATTTTCAGTTTTCAAGAAACATTGGTCTATGTCCGGCAGTGGACTGCAACGGGCTGATGACGATCAAAAAGATTATGTAGGTAAGTATATACCATGATGTCCAGAATACTAGGAGTAAACTTCTAGCCTAGCCTAGACTTTACTGTTATGCAAGGTGATGAACCTTGTGGCATTCATTGGGCCTGGGTTCGTCATGTCTTTGAATATTCTGGCAACGGAAGGAATAATTTGGGGCATTTTAATTATCTTTAAGAATATTTCCTACGACATCGGGGTAACCAATAAAGTATCACCTTATTAATATTACCTAATATCATCTACTAAATTTCCCGTCTTAAATCCACCCTGATGTTAACCACAAGGCATAATGAAGTCGTGTAACGTTCACGCACACCTCGCCCGTGGCCGGCAGTAATAGAGCCGGCAGGCGGCTGCATCTGTTGCCAGATTAATAGCACCTACGTGACACCACGCTATGGCTTTTTGAACATCAACCGCAGCTGTAACTGGCCTGAGTA
Source organism: Abrostola tripartita (assembly GCA_905340225.1). Lineage (NCBI taxonomy): Eukaryota > Metazoa > Arthropoda > Insecta > Lepidoptera > Noctuidae > Abrostola > Abrostola tripartita. Next base: position 9,953,671 of record HG996498.1, on the reverse strand, counting down.
CGGACAAAGTAACGAGAAGGTTAGGATTATAGGGTTATTTGTACGCTTTGAGTACGAATTTAGCAGACGCGATCACCCTTTGTAAACACGTTTAAAGATACTAAACATTGTTTTCTTGTATAACGTTGCCATTGCAGATGTTTTTCCTGTATTGTGAGTACGTTTTACTGACACAAAATATCACATGCTCTCTTAAGGGCAAATATTTGTGGATGGGATGGATTGACGATTATCAAGATCGTCTCAAATCAAAATTTTCCACAATAAAAACATTTAAAACATATCAAATCTCGATTATTAGAAAATCACAAATATAATACGGTCTCATATAAATCAAATAAAGGTCTCGGCCATTTTTAACTTCCAGTGTGCAAGTTCAAGAAATCTTGCAGTTTAAATCAAATCTCTAAAGTTTTTCGTGGACACGCCACCGGGTTCCAGAAGCTATCCACCGCAGCATCTGTTGGATGTTCGATCCGTATAATTACTGTATAAAACTTCACCAACGACTGCTCTATTGGAACGTTGTGATATGAATACCCGTACTTGTAGTACACCAAGTTTCCGAAATGTTAGAGCTCATAACAAAACCAACTACTTTGGGAATGTCCGACTAGTTTAGAACTTGGTAGTAATCGGAAACCTAACATTAGGAGCTAGTGACGTGAGCCAGGCATTCCCGAAAACAAGCATGAGTATAATTAGATTAAATGAAGTAGATACCTTTTTCCAAATGGACATGAAAGCCAAATTGCAGAACCTCGTTGTGAAGCAAATTCCATTAGTGACACTGCACGCTAAATATGCCTTTTATCGTGAAAACGAATCAAATAGTTAAACTTGCATCGATTAGACTCGACGCGAAGCCTGAAGGAGCTAATGGGTCCTAAAAATTAGATTGACTACTCGACGGGTGTTAGTTGGCAATTAGGTCAAATGGTGGGTTTAGCGCCGGCACAAAGAGTAATCCAGCAGTGTGTATTTGTACCGTTCAAATAATGGATTGGACGTTGAATGAGAAAAGAAACATTCTTAGACTCTTGGGCCTAGACTGATGAAGAGTTGTTTACGGCGAGATTAAGAAATGGTTGAAGATGAAGGGTTGTTTACGGCGAGATTAAGAAATGGTTGACGATGAAGGGTTGTTTACGGCGAGATTAAGAAATGGTTGACGATGAAGGGTTTAGTTAACACAAACTTATTTAGTTTGGAAAGAAGCATGCGGGTTGTAATCACTTGTAAAAACTATATCTCTATATAAAATACACTAACATGGTATGTCTACAAAACGGTTATTAGAAATATTTCAGTGGGTAAAATAACCTATATGTTTTTCCAAATAACCTATATGTTTGGAGCCGGTCTCGGTGCTAGTGTGAAATGCGCCGAAAATTAAAAAAAAATTATAGGCCAAGAGCCCAGTAATTTCCTAAAAAAATAAATGTAGTCTCAGCGAGAGCTAAGAAACTTCATATTTTGTTTTGTTGGCTTTCTTTAGATAGGTTTTCTTTAGTTTAGTTTTCTTTTAACAAACCGATCGTTATTTTGGTAAAATACTACAACTTTTCAATTGACACCTGCATTCTGGTAAATGGCTAGTGGACTTATAAAAGAGACAGAACGAGGCGTGAGACCGACGCGACGGCTCTCCGAGGTACAGAAAAGACAAGTATATTTATACACTACTTCCAAGAATAGAAACAGTGGAATACTTATGCATATTTATTTTATTCTTCGCAGTATTAAGAGGGATTCCGCTGCGCTTATCGCTTACACTTAACTTAAAATGTAGTTACAATAATTCATGTGTCGGGCTTCAGTGAGCGGCGACGTTGATCGATAGAGCGCTAAACGCGGATTATTGCGATCTGCTGACGACGTCATTTAAATGATTTACTGACAGGGTGAAGCTTGAAAAGACAAAAAGTATAATTTTGTATAAATCGTTGAACGACCACACTATGTCGGTCGATTATACTTTAGGCGGCTATATAGCGAAGAAATACCTACAATAACACTTTTTCTACTCACGTCAATCCCATCGAACTCAAATCATCCTTTTACGACTACAAGATCAATAAAAAAGACTAAGGATAATAAGATCCATCATGTTATTTTTAGTATGAAGCTTCTAATCTTCTAGTAGCTCTAAGTTAATTATTTACACCCTCTGATTTGTTGATAGGTTGTCTCTGTGGGAAGACAACACTGATCTACGGGTCAGTCCGCCAAACTTCAGGTGTTGTGGCATGTCGTGCCCTCATTGTCTAAACATCCCCGAACTTTGCTGTCTGACATCTAAAACTAAACGTCTTTACTACTTTGAATGTTAAGTCTTTAGATCAATTCTATACCAATATGGCACATTCATGGGTAAAAGATGAGAAGTCGAAGAAAAGCGAAATTAAAATACAAATCACCATTTAAGTGTTAATAATTTTACGTAAGGTTTTTTATTTATCCAATCTACAAGAAAATATAAGTAAAAATAATTATTTTTGCACGAGACTCATACAATTCTACACCAGGTTTTACTTGCCAATAGCTGAATTCCAACTGTGAAATATCTACATAATTTTAACACCAAAATATTCCATGAAGAATTGAAAAGTAACACTACTCGCACTGTATAGGAATTCTGGGATTCCGTCGAAAAAAAGATGTATGAAGACTTTTTGGCGCAAAAACTTGAGATGAGCTATTTCTATTCATATTACGTCATATCTATTGACTTCTGACATCTGTCACCCGTAGCATTGGTATTTGAATATGCTTTATTCATTCATACCTTTGTTTCGTCATTGATTTCGTCTGGCTGTCTGGCTGTTGAAGTATAAGTAGGCAAGTTAGTTTCAGAATTTTTATTGTAAAAGATAAACATAATTTTTATTGTTATTATCAAACGAAAACTATCGGTTCTGTTTTGTATATAGAGCATCATCCTTCTAGTTTCAGTAAAATACGTACACTCTGTTACCGTACATAATAAAATTTATCTTACGAAACCCAATATTTTAAATAGTTGCCATACTAAAACCCTCAACAGAATATAACTTCACCAATAATACTATTATAAAAATTTCTTGTAAAAATAAAATATTTCGCCATCAAAAAGGCTCTATTTCCACAAAGAATTCCGCCACTATTAAACGGAGCACTTTCAACGCTTTCATTGCGTACCTAAAGCGTGCGAGCCGGTAACAAAAGTTCACATTTATATCAACTGTTGGCAAATTGTCAATCGCTTTTCCGATTCCCCGGTGCGGTTTTGCATGAGAATTGAAACACCAAAACCAACAAACTCTGCAACGATTACTTTTTTGAGCGCACAGCAGCCGCAATCGCCATTCAGACTTGATCAATTGTGGCTTTTCTGTGTTTGGACTACATGCAATATAACTGGAGTTTGTAGGACAAAACGGCTTTTTATGTAAAAAAAAAACTAATTTCTTTCTGCGCTGAATTGCGGTAGAGGTTGTGATTTCCGTCGTAGACCGATATTGGTTTGACTTATAGTACTTTCAACTTTTTAAACAGTAAAAGGCAATGAGCGGTAGGGTATTTGATGGAGTTTTTCGTTTTTATATATGTACAAGAACCTGCATGTATTACCTCGCATCTTTATCGTGTAGATACTTAAGAGGTAGTAAATAACAACAACAGCATTACTTAAAGTACTTATACAAATCACATACCCGCAGCGGTAGGTACAACATAGAAGATATACATATATTATATAAGTAGGTATTGATATTTGATCTTATCCTTGACGAAAATAAAGGAAGCAACACCTAAAATAAAGTTCGCAAAAAAACATTTCAATTTAGGATCGGATGTCACTAGGTAAGTTTATCCTATCTATTTAATTAAACGTTTTACTGTATCTTATTCTCTAGGGAAGTAGTCTAATTATTAACTATAATAATCATGTAAACAAACTTTATATCTCATTTTTGAATACCCGTAATCACTACAACCCTTTAATCTAAATTATAAACGACAAGACACAACTTAGATCACATGCCACAAACCACCAAGTCGGCAATTCACGCGTCCTATTTACATACGCCACCGTCTCCAATAATCGCCGCCAATCAAATGTCAAAGGGTACGTTAATTCGCCACATTAATTAATAAGAACATTGATCAGTTAATTTTGATCCACCCGGATAATCCTTGTGAAAATTAATTTGGTAGAAAGTCGGGACCTGTTAGCTGAGATTCGGAGTATATGAACTATCGGGCTCTGGACGGATTTTAGTTAAATTTTCGTTGTGAAATGCTCGGTGACACTGGTAATTTTATTGATAACGGTAGTTGTGAGAATTTAATAGATCGAATTAGTTGTGACGTTGATAAAGGGTTTTTTTATCGGCAGGCAATTGGCCGAGAGATTTTTTAACGGCGTGTAAAGCCATGTCCTAGGCCTGAAGGCGGTTGAAACTCAGACACCAGGTTGTTTATTCATTAACCATACAATAAGAAGATTAGCCGACTGTGATCTAATTTTCTTGATTGATGATTTGGTCTCAATCAAAGTGTTTATCACTTAGGGCGAGGTACTACGTTAGCTACTAAACGTTGAACCCGCAAACGATTATTGGTGATTAAAGCGAAGGAGGTTGGCCGAATAGTCACTCGTTCACTTATTTAGATGCATAATAAATTGGTCACTGCTTAAGTACAAAACAAAAGTAATCAATCTAGCATGCTTAACGTTTAATAAGTACTCAACTAAATCAACCACAAAATACAAAGAGCTCGAGACAATATAATTCATTACCCCATGTGATGTGGAGAGTGGTTGCCTCATCATTTTACGTGCCACGCTATCCAGTAATCAGTCCTGCTCGTTGTGTAAGCGACCTGATAAGTTAATGATGGCGATTAAGCAAGGGTGCTATAGATTTGAGTGTATTTCTGTTACATCATTACGCGCATGTGTAGGTGTATCCTGGGTATAATTTGTAGGTACTTGAAACAGAATTAGCACGAATAATCTAATAGGTATTATATTAATAGCCCGTAAACTGATGCTTTGTTTGTTATGTATATCACTACGTGCATCATTGCCTCAAGACTTAATGGTACCTAAATGAATGATTGATCTCTGTAAATAGGTTTTTAAAAACACCGTTACACGTCAGATTTTAATTAAAGCAAGAAACTTCTTTGCCATTTACATAGTTAGATGCCGTCGGCATTTCCTAACTCAGGGGTCAATGCCGAAGTAAACTCAGGAATCAATGTCTCTTTTTTGAAGTCCAGACTTGCGAACAATGTCGTGAAACCCAAAATTAAAACATGCTAAAAATATTAAGATTACCCTATAAGGCCTTACAATACCATTTTACATCTTTATCTACTGTAAAGCAACAAGAGTGAATCATCATAAATAGACACTCCTATAAAAATATTCAAATGCTATGACAACAATTACAAAGCGCGTTGCAGCGTCGCTAACTTCTCATAATTGATTATTATTTTCCCTATGACGCGTGAACATAGTTTTGAGAGATATGCAAATATAACGCCTCGTCTAGTAGAATAATGAGGAGTACAGATCGCTCACAGGGCGCTAAGATGCAGATATTGCGTGCCTTGGATTGTACGTTTCTCGTTAGTCAAGATGTTACATGTCACAATTGGTTACTTGGAGTGTACACTATAGTATAAGTAATGAGCAACTATATTATGCATAATTGCATATATGTAAGGCTATATTACATTGAACAGTTGCATTATATCCTTGTTAGTAACTTTGTGAAGTAACTTATCGAGAGCATTGCTACACCTCTATTCAGGATAAATAAAAAAGGAAATCGAAGCATTCCTCTTACAAAAGAAGGTCAAGCATCTCGAACGAAACAGGAAAAAAATGTGTTAATATTATAAAGGGAATACAATAGGGTTCTACCAACCTGAACTCACTGTACTCAGGAATATTTCATTGTTTTTTTTAAATTATTTATTCGTTGGTCTCACTTAGCAGTTAACAGTTAAATACCTATCGAATCTTTTTGCGAACGCTACCACGGTAAACAGCTTACTCACATACCGTACATAAATGTGATTGGACACAAAATTTACGAGTACCGTCAGCTTAATTAAAACTCAAACCAATGGCACTACCAACATTGATAAAACAGTGATAAAATTTTAAAACGGTACCACTACGTATTGAATATCGAATGAAAATTGCGTCCCAATCTGAATCGATTCCATTAATTATTATTGCGTTGTCAACACTAACTAGTTAATACTTTAGTGGTTCTATTTGGTTGTTATTTCACATGCTGTAATTAACAACAAAATTGCTACGCTGCTGTTGACAATGTCTAGCTTCAAACGCTTTGATTATTGTAATGGCCGCGCGCGGCTTAATTAATTTCTGTTTTCTATTCGGATCTCGATGATGTGCTTTGTAGTTATTTGAATTCAAATTTAGATTACATTTTTTTTTAAATAATTGAACTGCGGCCAGTGTAGTTTGGTAAAACCTTAATGATGTTTTGGGTGGCCAAATACGTGATTTGACTAAGGAATTACGAAGTCGTTCGTTTGTTTCACCTTCAGTGAACATCATTTACGAAGGATGAAGTGTTATACAATATGATCTAATATAATAGAAAACCTCTGCCTATCACTTCGTGTTTAACATGCATAATGTATTGACGAATATATGAATGTAATATATAGTATTAAAAAATATTTTTTAAAACAAGCCTAAATTAATTACAACTGTTAACAGATTTATTTACACTAAAACACCTAATGTTAAGTTTGCTGTACGGTCGGTGATACGTCATCTTTTAAAATATTTATGAATTTATGAACACAAAAACAATCATTCGCCTAACCGCTAAACAACCGGCTAGAGTATCAAAACTAGTGCAAACCGCAAAAATTTGTGGATTCATTGGGCGCGATGCGATTTCCATGTTAATTATCAAACGTAATCGCTTTTACCGCAACTGAACAATTCTTGCAAATGGTTAGGATTTGCTAATTAAATGTCAAAAACATTGTTGTGTTGATAACGCTTAGCAAATAATGACATTGCTTTGATTACTGGAAAACTGTATAAAATGCGGCAGTCTCTCCTTGTAGAATACCGGTATTCAGCTGATTTTGGTTAGACATAAAGTCGTCTCAAAATGTTGGGAAAGTCTAGGTAGATAATTATTTATCATGGCCGTTATGAATACGATAACACTTAATTCACTTGTTTTGTCAGCAATTACAGGTGTAAAGGCAATAGAGAAATAACAAAATTGTACATAAGCGATTTAGTAAGACTTATACGACTAAATAATTCTACAACACAGTAGAAGATGAATTGCGTTTATACATTAATTTATATTCTGAACAAAATATCAAATATCTTATTATATATATATATGTAAATACATACATATATACCTACAACACAGGCATAAGAAATGTCGGCCGTCCGGCAGCGAGATGGGCGGATGATATCGTGGCCATAGCGGATGGAACCTGGATGAGTCTGGCACAGAGACGTGGAGATTGGCATACAAAAAGAGAGGCCTATATCCAGCAGTGGGTGAAGTCGGGTTGCGCATAAATAATAATAATATACCCAATGTGGGTGTGGTGCCCCATAGCGGGACATGGCGCACCTTTTGTCCTGCCTATCCTGCACTACCACCTGCACTCAGGACATGATGGAGGTCAACGACCGGGCCATCCAGGTGGCGACTTTTTGGTCAAAAAGTGACTAGATCACTGACACGAAAAGAAGAAGGAGAAAACATACATTATAATGTTCTCCTGACCGAATTTCGGTCTTGGCGGCTTATCTCATCTGAGACTAACCAACTACACAGGATATATTGTAGTGCACAAGTGTGCGCGCAAACACAGTTGCACTCTCTATTCCCTCACTATCATTGTCCGATAAGTTGGTAAACCGCCACGATCGGAAAAAGATCTAGCGCAGGACCAATGGCTTAATGTGCCTTCCAAAGCACGAAGGGGTCGTGACATGTGAAAACGGTCACCCATCACAAGACTGACCGCGGCGAGCACAGCTTAACCTCGCAGATCGTTCGATCTGCGCGGTAGCCACATAGCTACGAGCCCCTCTACCTACATTATATTGTATTTATAGAGTGTTCTACATGTTATGGAGTAACTCAGCGACCTTATTAATGAGCTGTGGTCGTTAACCCATGAAACGCAGAATGGCTGGGAGCAATCTTGAGATTGAAATCTATATCTTGTTTGTTTGCAATGCTAAGTATTTGCGCGTTTAGTGGTCAGGGGGTGTTATATAGAGCTGTTTTGATATGAGTTTATTATTCTTTTTGCTTGTTAAATGTAGGTATTATTAGTTTCTAAATACGGCGAAAAAAAAAACATTGTGAGGAAACCAGCACATCTGAGAGAATTTTCAACGGTGTGTAAAGCCATGTCAGAGGCCTACAGGCGGGTTAAACTTTGACATCAGGTTGTTCATCAACTACACGATAAGAAGAAAAAGTAAAGTATGTTAAGTAAGTTTTGTAATTATAAAAATAGTATCAATTATAATATGTCCGCGTTTTGGTGTACAGCTTATATTGTTACTTTTAATAAATAAATAAATTATAAATTCCTTCATAAGGTACACGCTTCACTGCTGGGCGAAGGGTTGTCCTTAGAGTTTTCAAATGCAATTTTTTCCCCTTTTGGTTCATTTACCATAACAAAAACAGAAAACCCTAGGGAACTGTCTTAAAAATATATCAAAATCGAAAGACGAAGAAGAATAATATAATTTTGATTCGCAAAATGAAGGAGAAATATTAAAACTCTGTCTTCCCCTTCAGGTAGTTACAAATGAGTAGTCGTTGGAATTACAATATTGATAATGCTAAGGTAACATTTTAAAACTTTGCGCAGCTGATTTTTTCTAGCCTTTTGCCAACGCACATATTTTTATAAAAGTTAATAGATAACTTTTACTAGGCCCCAGTGGCACATCCTAGCATATTTATGAACTAAAATGTTTACTTACTTTACTTTTTCCACAAACCATGCCTTTTATCAGCCATTTCTTTTACAACTATCTTTATGAATGACCACTCTGCCAGTAGTTCTGGTTGGTTGTTGTTTTTCCTTTTTTTAGGTATGTAGGTAGTTAATCTATTTTCACACTAATATTATAAACGCAAAAGTTTGTAAGTGTGTGTGTGCGTTTGTATGTTTGTTACCTCTTCAAGCTGAAACGGCTGGACAAATTTGGCTAAAATTTGGTACGAAGGTAGCTGATACCCTGGATTTACACATAGGCTACTACTTTTTATCCTGAAAAAATGAAGCGGGTAACACCGCTGGGCGTAGCTAGTATGTCTATAAATGTTTACCTTCTTCTATAATTTTTTTATTAAGTTGTATGCGATGAACAGTCCCTATGTTTTATATTTTAATTACTTAACTAGTATTTGTATTACATACCTTCTGAAGTCCTTAACATCCTCAAGTTACGGCGTGACCAAGGGAAACAGGGATTCATTGTATATAAAATAGATGTAGATTGTAGGTAGTTAATAATTTTTAGCGCCCTCTGTCGACACTTCGACACAATAGAACATCACTTAAGATTTATTACTACGAAACGACGTTCAAAGTTCATGTAATTATAATTTTCATTCTATTTTTATGCGTCTTCTTTTATACGCCGAGTTGTATGTGCGCACAATGCCTAAAAATAGGTAAAAAGTTATAAATACGACTTTTTCAAATAAACTGTGAACTTGTGTGGTTACGACAGCTCTGTATCGATAAATTAGTTGGTAACAGGGTATCCTACAGAGCAATCAAGATATGTTAATACTCCTCTTTGATAGTCAAACTCGCGTGCAGACGCTTTCCCTTTACGGTCAGCCATCAGCGATATCTGACCGCAGTCTGTTGGACAGCCTCGGAAATTGTCTGCCGAGCCTGATGAGGCAATTAATGTCATTTGGAATTGCATTATGTGATAATTGATCCGAAGATTATTGTGGAATTGGTACTGTGTTCCTGTTAATTGTGTTCGCAAAATCAAATAGTACCCATCGTTGTATTTTGTTTTGTGATTAAAATGTCCTCACTTTAAAAATCCTTTGCTTACAATCATTGTACTTCATGCAATGATTTGCAATGCTGCATGCTTTACAATACAAACCCTGAACTACCACGCGTTCACCAAAACGTTGAGCAAATTTCTTATACATATTTTTGCTATTTTCCAATTGAGAGTTCCATGTTATAGGAGGCGAGGCCACTGCCATCTCATTCATTATGGCTTTTTACATAAAATCAGTTTTTATTGCAGCATTGCCTTTTCTGAGAATCAGAATTACCTAAAATCTGTTGCGAAGCAGTATTCATAAATATTAGGATGAAATGGATTACAAATACAATTCTTCTCTGTCGCCGGAAAACGAGTTTACGTACCGACTACGGCTGAATAGCAACAGACTTACCACCTTTTATATGGGACATATCATAATTATCATGAGTGGTGAAATATTGGGCGCATGGACTCAAAAGAAGTAAAAAAATATATATATCTTTCGGGTTTCTCTTCAACAAACTTTTTGCTAATTGACCCAAAACGTTACGACAAAATTTCAACACACTAACCATTATTGGTCTTCTTTCTAAGCAGTGCGCTGCATTCTCAGAGTCAAAATGTCACGTCACAGTAAGAAGATTGCTGAAGTGCCTTATCTTATTAATCCAGAAAATAGACACATCAACTTTGTTTGACGACTGAAACATTAGCTGTCAGCTTGTTGTGCGCCTAAAATTAGCTCCTACAACATTAAACAGGAACGCTCAGCAAATTTTACGCGTCCTACAGATACCGAAGCGGCGCTCAAACAAAGCGCCCATTTGGGCCATACGTCGCCTTGTTTTATGGCACGGAATTCTGACGTTTATGCTTTATTCAGCCCTTGATTGAAGCTACTAATTACAGAATATTCGGCTACAAGGCTTGTCTAAGAAAAGGCTTTAAATGTTGTATTTTTGTAGGTACTGGTAGGTTTATTACATTTCTTACTATATCTTAGATTTGGAGTATGATTATGCAATATATTGGATTAGGCGATATATGCGATTCTCAAGAAAAGTGACATTTAAGTAACATTCATTATTATGCACAAAAATATTCCTATTACATTGCAGATTAAGAGCTTATTTACAGTCTTTGGCAAAATTAAATGTGCAAAATATAGCTGACGAAGTGTAAATCTGTAAATTTTTGGTCAAAAGACACAAAAAGAGAGTAACGCAATTTAGTCTGTAACTGAAAATAATCGTAATGTAAATCACTGCCATTCACAAACTTTGTTAAGTACCTATACCAACCCTTTACTCCCTCCCAAATCTTGGCTGTCGTTCCTTCTCAACCGACAAAACAAGAAGATAATAATAATAAAAGAATATTGTACTATAAAGATATGTCTGTATTCAAATTTATCATATCTGTCATCATGCCTCACAAACTGACTTTATTGTTTTATCCGAGGCACTCACTAAACGCGAGGCAGACATTTCTGAAACCTTATTTTGAGGAACGTGATTGTCCTTTAAGATAACAGAATTATATCCTAAAACCTTTGAGTCGCTAAATATAACATAACACAGACAGATAAACGTTAGACAATCAAATGCTACTGGATTATTTCATTTGTACGTTTTAAGCTTGTTTTAATGTGATTTAGACTATTTTCGGGTTTCTATGGAAAATCGTAAAAACGGATAATTTAATCGTCCTTGACTGCCTTGTTGTTCTGGTTAGAAATTTAACAGGTTTAGGACTCGACTTCCTGAATATGGAAGTGAGTAAAAACGGAATTATTATATAGTAAATGATACTAACCCTCTTACTAGTCTCCAAAAATTAAAGATGTCGAAATATCACGTTCAAGTTCTTTTTTTCTTTCTTCTTTCTATGTGGAATGGAAATGTAATTAACTGCAGGAATTATGATAACCAATAAGAGCCTGTAACCACACCACTGTAAGGAAAAAATTATAGCCTCAAGATACCCATCCACGGAGCAACCGCATCAAGCGCAACTTAACCTTGATCGATCGACCCGAGTGGTTGTTGCTTACCACAAGACCCACCGAGTTTTGTCATAACTAAATATAATAACATTCGAAGAAGCATAAGGTACGGTAGATGACTCAAGTCAACCTTAATTACAAATGTGAGACAATTATTTTCGCTTGTATGGTTTCATCTACATCCGATTAACAAGAAAGCTATATCTAATAAACATGGTATCTACATGAAAATATTTCGTTTGTAAAAGAAGGCAACGAAGGCAACGTAACAAAAGGCTGGTATAGAAAAAAACTCAAATAAAAGTTATCATTCAGTAAAAAAATCATTATTGTCAAGTATTTTAATACTTATAATTTTAATTTCATACAATATTTATTTTATTTAAAAGTTATACTTGCTATACAATACTGAAAGAGGACAATTAAGGGTAAAGTACCTTCATTAAATAAAAGCAATCGAATTGCTGATTTAAAAATATCTGAACAGTGTCCATTTATTTATTTTGTAGTGTATTTATGTTGAGCTATTCTATTAGGTTGGGTATAGGCATTTTTAACGAACTCAGGGATCTAACCCATATTGATGAAATGAAATAGGGGTTTTAAGCTTACAGTGAAATTCAAACGTATGTCGGGTATATTTTATTTCCATTCAGGCTGCGGAACTGTGTTCTAAAAATATATCGTATTTCAGACAGCATACAAATAATTTTACGTAGTTTATAACATCACGTTCATTTTCCTGGAAAGAAGTAGCTCTGGCTATGTAGCACATCAGGTTTAAAATATTATAAATAGCACTCGTCTATTTCTAAGGCTACACATTTAAAGATAAGTTTCTATTAAAAAGCACAAAGAACGCGTCACAGCGGACGGTGAGGTAAATAAGCGCTTGAGCCCAAGTCCGCATAAAATCGGCTTCTTCCGTCGTGGTTCGAGACCCCAATAATGGCCTGTACGTACGAAATGTGGCCTCTGAATGTACCAATTTACCCTTCCAGTGCCCCGGCCGGGTATCTCCGGGCAAAGAGGCCATTCAATCTCCAGTTTTCCGGACGGATCGCGTTATTTTTAAATGAAATGCTTAGATGACACCAACGTCTTTTTTTTCAGGTACATTGTAACGGTGTCGAGATTTTATTACGTAATAACCATTGGATTATGGTTATGCTATGGCATTTTTGTGATTCGGTTATAGGGTATCGTAACTAGATTATGTACGTATGTACCTAGTCTGTTAATATGAATCCTGTTTGAGGCTGTTGTTATTTTTCTAAGAACTCAATTGTTTTAATAAATGATCGAATGTTATCTGGCTTAGGTGCTAAAACAAGATCTAAGTCTAAACAAACCTAACATAGTTGAGGTTGTTCGTAAACTTTCATCCGAAATCACGGGGTTTAGAAATATTTAGCAACAAAACACGGTTTTACTGTTTAAAATTAAATTGTGTATAGTTTAGATACACGGCTCACCGGGTGCGACTAAAAGCCTGTCAGGGTCACTTTGCCAACCAACTCAGCGGGGCTTTGCATACCATTTACACGAAACTACATTAGAAACTATCGACTAACATACATTTTATCTCTTGATTTTGAATACATTACCCGCTAAACTCTATTAAAGTAAAGTTCATACGTAGGTCATGCTCCAATGGATTTCGTACAAAGTGTAAAGTTCAACCGGTCTAAACGCGACGCGTGTTGTTAGTCTTTAAGCTTTCTTCGTATGAATATTATTTTCAGAATAGCGACCCAACATTCGTACCATCTGTTGCTGGCAAATTTTATATCGTAGGTTGGTTTACTGTATTATTAAAAACTAAAAGATTGTGATATTTTTTAAAATAAAGTCTGCATTTATTTTATTTTGCAGACAGCTTGCGCTTAATGTTTTCGCGGTACCCCCGAGGTATACAAACTGTTCCGAGAAAACACATTTGAAAAGCAGGCATATAACAATTGATTCAATTTTAAAGGCTTTATTATTTTTGAAATCACTACACTAAAGAATAGCGAAGCGAGGAAATCTCAACTTAATGGTCCAAAAGCAGTTAGTAATAAAATGAAGTCCCTAGGTTTTTTGGTTTTCCTTTTTTCGTAGCCAACGTACTAAAAAGTGATACCCTTTTCTATTCAATCCGATATTTCTTGATTTTTCAACTGTCTGCTGTTTTATTCGTTCATAACTAAAACTATCCAGTTAGCTTGAACACCAATGGACATCGGCTACTTATTTTCCCGGGTAAGTTGTCAGCAGCGTCTTGATCGGCTCTTAGTTTTCAAACCTTCCTAGAAATCGTGGCTACTCGATACCCTTTAGCTTAATGTATATTTCTAGGAACACATAACATGTTAATTTGTTACCCGCTCTTCAAACGACTTAAAGTTTGTGTTGCGTGATCCCAACGTCTTGACCCTAAAGGTCCATTTGGGCTTGATAGAAAATACTCAACAAGTATCAAAGTTCAAAAACAGTATTACGTTGTAATAGTACCCTGTTTTACGATATAAATGATAGTACCTTACTATAGAGGATACACCCCTTTCAAACAGAAGTCATAAACGTTGATTCTTTTTTTTAGATTTTTCATGAAGATTTTTTCCACAATCATTTTAATAGACCCATAGAAAACTTGGATGTTAGAAAGTACATAAATCACTTGCATACTGTTAGGTACTCACTTTTGAAACTACAACCTTATGATCAAAAAACTTATCTGCCACCAGTTTTTACGATAACTCACAATTCTCAGCGACTCCTAACAATATAGTAATTTGCAAAAAGGATCACATTTAATTACAACGAGTAACTATAGTTTAAGACGCAGTTTTTATTAAGCAGCTTAAGAAAAAGGTGGACAGATGTCGCTAATTAAAATTCCCACAACGACGGTATCCGTGATATTTAAGAACGTCGACGAAGTCTGGACGGACGGAACATAAAAGATTAACTTCATAGTACGTTGGCCTTTTGAAAAAAAACTTGTACGATGTTGCAAAAACCTAACTTGTTTAGCAATGCTGTAATTGCGAGGGCCCGCCAAGATAAGCTCGTTTCTTTTTAATTTTCCTTCTGGAAATTACTTCAATTCCCCCGTTGAATAAATGAAGACTGCACTACCTACTTTAAGCGTTTTTTTTTAATTTATTTTATTACCGCGAAAGAGATCTCGGTAAAGTTCTCGAGAGCTTTTAGTTCAAGGTTTGATTAACTAGCCTTAAGTCGGCTAGGAAAAAATCTGACTAAGTACCGCTGTGAACCGTGTTTATACAATGGATTTGAAAACGTGTTTTGCTTTTCGTTGTCACGCAGCTGTTGTCATGCTTTAAAGGGTTGTTTTGGATTACTATAGTGTATTATTTTTTCGTTTTATCCTTACTAGAGGTAACGTACTCTCCGTTGTACACTACGTAGTCGTCTTTTCTTCAAGTCTTCTTTTTGTTTATTGTCTTCCAATTTTCTTAATTTTGTTTCCGAACCTAGATGTGTATCTGATACGTAAGTACGTATCAGTCTACTTCTACTAATTTATGATGTAGTTATTATAATCACTTGATTTAGAAATATACGATGGTATGTCTAAATTGGCTTTATTGTCCAAGTGGTTATAGGCGCGCATGCTCAGTGCGACGTCGCAGGTTCAATTCAAAGGTCAGGCAGCGTTAGGGGATTTCATAATAAATTCACAACAGCAGCCGGGATTTAAAATGGTTGCGGTAAATGACAATAGAGGAGCGTCCTTTAATACTAGGGTCCTGTAATAAAAGTTAGGGTAAGCGTTAATACACTATAGGTACCATGGCTATCGAAAGTTTTATCATAATGTATATTAAAATGAGACTTTAAACATTGTGTCAACTGGCGACATTGAACAAAGCATAGAGCTGAAAAGTGTATGAATAACGGTTATACTACCATACCGTATACTGTTTATTAATTATATTTTATACACTTATAAGGTAAACCTTATAAGGTTAATAAATCACCTACAGGACTACTACCTAATAGTAATTCCATAAATCATCGCGAATAATCGTTAAGATAGGGGAGAATTTTGAGGTGACGGATACATTCGGAGTATTTGGGCGATACAATGAGAATATCTATAATTATAGGGCGATACAAGATCTATAAAATAATACCTATTATGTAACAACTTCTTTGTCGCATTAGGTTGAAAACCTGTAATGATTAATGTAAGTGAGAGTGTAAATAAATAAATAAAAAAAAAGTCTATTTAATATACCTATTGTTTTTCCACAATTTGGTAACGGGGCTGAAAGACGAGAATCAATAAGTTATTTAGTTAAATAACCTTGCCTTGTTTCGGAATGGAAAATACAAAAGACATATAATTTATTTTCTAACATAAGACATGGGACAAAAAATAAAAACACAATATTATTATACCGTACTTAGTTATTTCAAAGCGTCTGACACAGCTAATAACTAAAAACGTTAAATGACGTCTTATAGAATAAGACGTGATTTAACGTTTTTAGTTATTATTTTCTAAAAGAAAAGGCCTTTGAAATACGTAAGATTTAATTAAGATTCCGATACATTCGTACCAATATAAAAATTAATAACAACAGTAGTATATCTTCGTTCTCTTAGAATACAGTTCGTTTTTATTATTTGAAATTGATTTTCATTCAAGCAAAAATCAACACCTGCGGTATTTGCGATTTGTTTTTCATTAAATTCTACTTGAGATTGAAATGAAACGGCCAGATGTTGTAGAAATATTTATTCCTCACTTTTTACAAAAGTAATCGAAGAAGTTACACTTAAGGCTAGGGACAGATACGGTACAGAAAACGGATCTTAAAATTAAATCTTGATTTGTCAATAAACAATTTTCTACAGTAGGTATTGTTCATCCGTCTTACTAAACTTATACTTACTTTTTTATTAGAACGTCGCCCTACATTAGGAATGTCTCCAGTTTCGTCGGTGCGTGTCACAAACATGAAATATCACATACACAAACACCCAGACTCGGGACAAACATCTGCGGATCGCAATTTTTTTTGTCCCGTACGGGAATTGCACCCGCACCCCCTAGCGCAGCAGTCCAATCGCTTAGCCACTGCGCCAATCAGGTTTGTTAACATTTGACAAACAAAATTTTTATTTACAGATCATTCAACCGACTTTATTTTATTCTATAAGCATAAGGATAGTTCTCAAAGCAAAAACTTATTTACAATTTCCACCGTTGACTGCAGCTGACAACAAATCGGTTGAAAAGACGGTAAGGTATACCTGAATTAGTAATGTTATTTCGAATAGTGTATCGATGTATGAACATGAGTAGACGTGAAAGTGAAATGAATGATATCGAAGAAAGAGAAAAAAACAGTATCTAGATGGATCATTGAAGTCATAAAAATAAGTCATATAGATTTGGTGATTAATAAGACAAGAAGGTGGAATAGCCACGATTTAACAGTGGATTCAAGAGGATAGAATGAACGTATTAAAAAATATAAATATCTATGTAAGTATAGATTACCAAATGTGTGTTCCCAAATTTCACCAAAGTTTCATATCCTCGCCGGCTACTCTGCCATTTATCGTTCAAAATATCAAATAACGCGTACCGAGAATTATGCACTCACGGCACTAGTTTCGTAAGTGCATAATTACCGGTACGCGTTATTTGATATTTTGAACGATAAATGGTTAGGTTACAATTTATAGGAATTAACATATTGAAATTTCAACGTTGGATATGAAATTGATTTATTGCAAGGATTTACTCCGGCGTTTTACTTTACCATTATAACCAAAGGAGTTTGGCAGAACCGTAGTAGACAAAAATCTAAAAGTGTGGTGAGTACAACATTCTGCGTTGAAGACATACATACCTAACAATATTTTTACATAATGCGTATTGGCGCCGGTTTTCTGAGATTTGCTAAGTTTTCTTTCAAATTAATCAAAACATTAAATAAAGAGTAAATAAATTTGGAGATTCGGGCCAGAATAGTACCTCCTCATTTTACCCGTGGATGTCATAGGAGGCAACTAAGGGAAAATCCAAAGGATGGGCAGCAGCGTCTTTTGAAATTTTACCACCATTACTGCGATCCCAAACCCGCTTGCCAAGCGTGGGGATTTAGGCACCCCCCTCCCCCGCTCTAAGGAGGGGGCCTATAATCAACAGTGGACGTCTTCCGGTTGATTATGATGACGATGATGAAATGAATTTGAAGTAAAATGTAAAGCTAGAGTTAGGAAAGCATAAATTTACTACAGTACAGCCCTCCTAACAGTCAGTAATTGAAAAATACAATAATATGAAGTCGTATTTTACTAGCAGGTGTTAGCAGCATGCCATACCTACTATAAAGATATTTGAGTTCAGTTTCGAGAGCTATTTTTACTGCATTTCGGGGAAAACTTCACGTATGATTCCTTTTGCATCACACGAGGTTGGCAGAGGTCCAGGCGACATCCGAGGCGAAAGACATCAAAATCGTTTTGTGAAAAAGTATTTTTCGAACAGCTATATTGATATCCTTTGAAGCGACTAGACTCACAATTATTTAAGCGCTTTATTATCATCTCATAAAGCCTGATTTTATTTATTTAAGTCTCCATAAAAATCGTAAAAATCAAAATACGACGAACGAATCACACACGCTCTTCACTAGAATCGGGTAGTCAGCATTTTTATTACCAAGCTCATGACGAAGAGGGACATTAGGTGAACAGCAAAGTTATAGAATATCTTAAGTTAAAGAAATTCTTATATGAAAATAACTTTACTGACATTCTTTCATTTACCTTGGAAGAGGTTCCATTTTGTTATTGACATCTTACAACAAACAACAACAACGTAGGCAATCTCACAACCCTTTTTCGAATTGTATACTGTATAGTGTATTAACAGATACTAGGAAAACATTTACACGTAAAAAAATCAATGGGGTTTTAAATACAAAACAGTGAAAAGTATGAAAATTATGTTAGCACTTAAAAATAATAACTTTTCAAATATTAATTAATTATAAAGTTAATGTTTCATCAGTATTTAAATTATTTGCTCTTTCATTTACGCTCTTCATAAAACCCAGAAGATTTGTAAGACAAAAGATTGTCAAAGAAAGTGGAAAAGTCGGAAACAGTGTCTCTATTACTATAGTATGTTTGTTTATAGCCCATTGGCATATGTGTTGCTTCGTGGGTGTATTTATTATATTTGTGGCAGCTGTCGTCTCGCCATTTTCTTAGATCTGGTCCATCAATGTGGGTACAGGGAACGGGCATATTACTGGAAAAAATTGAGAACATTTTGATCACGATGAGATAACTGTTAATGTTTTAGACCTTTGTAATAAATTCCGTGTTAACGGAAAATAAACTACATGGAAATAAAATTGGCGTCCATTATGAAAGCAATAACATACAGACATTGAAAAGGTTGGGTCTATCTATTCAACATCAGAAAATCTAGGCCCCATGCTAACTAATATAACTGCAATCTAATATAACTGTTGGGGAAAAAATTTTAAGCCCTCAAACCGTTTCGAAGCTTTATGACTATTAATTTTTTTTTACTATTATCACAAAAGTCTGTACCACTAAAGCTGATTCCCTCATGACACAGTCTTTTGAAGTATCAATTGAACGTCTTTAAAATAAAAGAAATTAAAAATCTATATCAACATGAACATTTACATACCCTGGTTTGACATTCATAAAGGCCTGATGCTGGATATATTTGATGCCCTCGGCGTTGTCGCACGCCAACCGCGCCATATTAGTTTTTCTAATCTCGTGCAATTGATCTGTGGATGTTTTACGTTTACATTATTTGACTATTTCAAAGTTATCAATTTAGATAAAAATCATTTCGATTGTTTGAATATCCGGTATTAACGGTTTGTTTACAATTTTGCAATATTAAGTTTGGAGAATTTCAGTCGAGGCTACTTACCCATACTAAAACTGTGGAACTGATCGCCCCTCTCAAACCAAAACCTATCGGAATATCTGTAGACCTGGAATTGTTTCATCATTATGCAGAACAGCGTAGGGCCAACGTAGATGCCTTGAATGTTGTTCTCACTCATGACTCCGGCCAGAAGGTCCACGTCATCCACTTGATCGTAGAGCTTTTTGAGGGCTTCCACTTTCTAGAATCAACTATTATTATAATATATAGGGGTATTGATGATGTACTGTGAGCTTATAAAGGCTGGTTTAAGAGTTGGGCAAAATCTAATTTATAGATATTTTGTAGTCTTTTTTTACGTAATCAGAACTATTTTTTAAATCTTTTGTTACATATTGATAATCATTTTATTTTTAATAAAAAAATGAGCACCAAAAGGGTGCGGAAGAGTGAAAAATTTCTGTGATTTCGGTATAAATGATGTACCGTAATAACAATAATTATTAGCTGATCAGAAAATAAAACAATACCGTATCAACAACATTAATTTAAGACAATACTTAATTAGACTACATTTTAGAATTATGGCGGACTTGACAAGTGCCCTGTAATAACCGAATGCAATTTAATTAACGGGAAGCTTAAGACAAACAAAGCAGCGACTAAGTAACAAGACGGCAATCTGAAAAGCCTGCGAAAAACATAATCGTATAAACTGCTGAGGTACTTATTCATTGCACATTCTCGTGGCTGAGACTTACGTTTAAGATATTTCAGCACTTAAACTATTTAATAATTGTATGTAGCGGTGGACATATTATTATAAGTACAAAGCCGGAAAAAAGGGAAAATGTTGTGCGCAATCTCAAATATTTCAAGCAAGATCAGGGTCAATAAGTGGTAAAATTATGGCTTATAAGTTAGTTAGAAAAAAGGTAAATGTATCATACCTCAATTTCCATAACATCTAAGAAGTCACGGAACTTTTTGGCTGCTTTCAATCCACACAAGTGTCTGTAATCATTGTAGCCGCGGATACCCATGTCTCTGCCTCGCTGTATATCCATAGCAGGCAAGTCGTGAGCTTTCTGTAGATTGTTGCCATAATAGTTTTCTGAAATCTAAAAAGCGACTTTTTTATATAAACTTAAGTCTTTGTAGTACGATCAGCCTAAAATAAGATATACTTATTTTATTAATAGTTAGGGAAAGTAAAGAAATGCAAAGCATTAATACTTGCATTAACTTTCACAGAATTTGAATTTCTTAGAATGCTTTAATAAAAATGCAGTTTACAAGCAAAGAAGATTCCTAAAGAAATTCCCGACACTTTGCTATCAAATAAAAAGCGATGCTATTTAAAAACACGTACCTCGGGATCTTGAATGTCGTCAATCTTTGCAGCATTCTGATGAAATATTCCACGATTCATTTCTTCAAAAATCTTACCCTTTTCAAGCAGACCTGATCTAAATAGTGTTTCACTATAAGAATATTCATCTTTATAATGATAACCTTCGGTGTAGGTTCTAAAACAACAAAAAATGAGCTGAAATATAGGAAGGTAGGTACTAGAAAAAAAAAATGCAGCTGCACCCATACCTCAAAAATAGCAATGTTTGAGATATGGGTACAGATCTTTTTTTTTTTAATATCTCCTCGGTTTTTGAGCGTCAATACCTAATTCCTTTTTGCATTGTTTCCGTCTATTTGGATGACTTACTTGATCCTGCCATCTAAGAAGGTATGAAAGTATCTGACAGCGATATCGTACTCTGCATACACGAGAGGCACCGCATCTGCTTCGTATGTAGTCACGTGCTCTACGTTTTCTGATAGTACTCCATAATTCACCATGTTTCTAAAGCCTAGAAAAAAAAATGTTGTTAGTTTAAATTCTATTACACAATAATACCTATTACTAACTAAAAATGATAAAATATTGAAATACAATCCGTATTTCAATCAATTAATTCAAAAGAGTAAAATTTTTATTCATAGCAGATTTCTGCTTTTGAATATCTAAAATCGTTTGATTTTGTTGTATTTACAAATACAAGACAGGAAATAAGAGAATCAAAAAAATCTGATGAAATACGAATTGTTATTTAGTTTTACATTTTGGCATAAACCTATTTATAAGGGGAACGAACTGGCTCTTTTTATACAGTTATTACTAGCGCAGGAATCAGGGAATTCTGTACATGTATGTAAAGGAAATTCATAATAAAAAAATTAAAATGACTACTGAAAATAACTAAATAAAAACTTGCCTAACAATGCCGGCAGCAGCTCGTACATGAATATGTTGGATGCTGTCGCTATGTTGATCTGCCGAGCTACCTTAAAGAGGCGGTCGTCTTTCCAGCAAGGATTAATTTCGTGAAGGGCCCTTGCCAGTCTGTTGTGTTCTCTCATGAAAAATATTGTCAATGCTGTGGTTCTGAGGTCATAGTTGCCAACTTCAGGAAAGCCTGAACAAAATTTAAGATTTTGATTTTAACAAGTGGGTCATAAATTCCTAATTTCATTTAGATAAGTTCAATAAAATATGCATAACTTACCAAAACCATAGCAGATAGACTCAGTATCGTTATTTTGGAAACAAATATTTTCGGTTACATTATAACCAGCGGATACCATATCAGATACCATGCTGACCATTGAGTTTGCTAATATATTTGCAATGATATCCACTAGTTGTTCAGCAGTCATATTGGACAACTTTTCTTTGGACATGTTCATATTCTTTTTGAAGCCGTCCTTTATTTTTGGCATTACATTAGACATCATACTATTATAATATTTCTTGTCAGGCATAATTTCGGGCATCATATTGGGCATGTTTGGAGCCATATTACCGAACACATCCGATGACATATTAGTCAACAAGTCAGTCGTCATGTTTGCGATGGTGTAGTTCTTATTAATCATACTCATTGTTAGTTTGATCATCATATCGTCTTTTATATTAGATATAATATTGTTTTTTATGTCATTTAACATTTCTGTGGATAGATAAGTACTGTTGGCTGTTATGTTTGTGGGCACATAACGTTGTTCTCTTTTTTCAAGTATTAAAAGACCGCCATGGTATTTTCTAACTTTGGTGATAGCCTTATTATCGACTCCGTATATTGTAGACAAATCTATCACTGGTGTTTGATAGTTGATCTAAAAATTTCAAATAAGAAATTAGTATATCGGTTTAGGACGCTGAGAAGTTAAAGTTTTAGCTGATTTATGAATTTATGTAGCTCATGGAATTTATATAAGCGGCTAGAACTTCATTATCACTACCAGTTAATATTTTTAGCTTTATAATATTAGTAGGAATTAACAAATCCTGACTTTTAATAATTATTATATAGTGATTCATCTGATATCAAGAGACTAATCTATAACTTTCTATTTATAGGGTTTCAAAAAGCCACTCAGACGGCGACAGCTCCCCACTCTCCCCGTTTAAGGGGAGCGAACGATCATCGAGGGCTGATGGTAGAACTACCATCGCCCGCCTCACGCTCAGAGCACCGCGCCACATCTCATCAACGTGACTTGTGAGGACTCACATAGTGTGAAAGTCTCGAGAAGAGCTTACTATAGAAATGATCCTATGAAGTAAGGTCTTAAATTCCAAGGCGAGTTTGCGTCGGGTCATTCAACGGTGGAGAATCTTAACACCGCCATTTAGAATTTATGACGTCAATTGAACAGCGCCATCTATTGATATTGTACTGAGTTTTTACTTGAAACTCGATTACATGTACATATTTGAAACCAAAACATACTATATTAGCAACGCTTATAGTTTATTGAAAATGTGTAATTTCTAGTCAAGTAGGTAGGTAGGAAGGCCAGTAATGTAAGAAATCCCATACAGCTTGTGCAAGAAACTTAAGTATAATTTTGATTTACCTTTTTCGTAAATACCTACTATGAAAGAATCGTCAGTTTAAAAAATAAATCAAAGCGCCAGATAGATGATGTTTTATTGATAAGAGTAAAACAATTAATATTTTAGGTTATTTAATATTCTATAAATAATAATGATTATTGTAAACAAGGTATAAGCCGCTATCTACTCTTCAAGTTTCATAGCTAATTAATGTGTGAATCACACATACCTATAAACTATCATAATATAGAGATGATAATTATTATCTTTTAACACACATGTTTCCAAATACAACAGAATTTTTTATGAAGTTACCACTATTTATATGTTTTTCTGTGTATAAAATAATTTTAGAAATTAGTTTCTTAAATGCCACTCAGACAGCGACAGCACCCCACACTCCCCGGTGAAGGGGAGCGAACGATCATCGAAGGCTGATGGTAGAACTACCACCGCCCGCCTCACGCTCAGGGCACCGCGCCACATTTCATCAACGTGACTTGTGAGGACTCACATAGTGTG
The DNA here is from genome assembly GCA_905340225.1 of Abrostola tripartita. Classification (NCBI taxonomy): domain Eukaryota; kingdom Metazoa; phylum Arthropoda; class Insecta; order Lepidoptera; family Noctuidae; genus Abrostola; species Abrostola tripartita. Next base: position 9,929,274 of record HG996498.1, on the reverse strand, counting down.
AAAGTCTCGAGAAGAGCTTACTATAGAAATGATCCTATGAAGTAAGGTCTTAATTACCAAGGCAAGTTTGCGTCGGGTCATTCAATGGCGGAGAATCTTAACACCGCCATTTAGAATTTGTGACGTCAATTGCACAGCGCCATCTAGTTGCATCTACAGGTATTGTTTGAGAGGTTAGCTTAAAGAAGTTCTTCAAAAGATCTTAAGCGTTATAATACTGGTACAAAGTAACTTACAAAAGGTTCATTTTGAAGTTATAGGCCCAGATTATAGGTTGTTTAATTGATATGACCGCTACGACAGCGCCATCTAGAACCGTGACTACAAACAAAATGTTTGGCGGTCATGGCGGCCATGATCTCTCTAATGGCCGCGCGCGCAGCGCCGAGACCATAATATTCTATTTCTGTTTTATCTTTTACTTCGGTAAAAGATATTTCAACTTCATACTTTGCTCGGACATTTCTATCACCACAAATTCCTACACAGTATTTTACAAAAGTTGTTCTTAAAAAATTGGGTACGTGAATGCGGCTAATCTTAATGACAAGGACAGTGTACGTCGTGTTAATGAAAATACGCTATTATCAGGATTATGATACTGCGACGGCCACGCCACTAGAAATAATAATGTGTATTAAATAAATAGATGAGTTTCTCTAATTAGACTTTATAGATTTAAGAGGCATAACATAGCAAATTCGAGACGAAACGTAAAGAATGCAAATTTTCAGAACATTTCAAATCTTAAGTCACTGAACTCCATTGTTTGTTACATAGGACAAACAGATTAACCTAATTACAGTAGGTACAGTTTCGATTTCGAACCGATTTCGGATCATTATAATGGCATGGCATTACATATACAATGGCATTGACAGCAAAACATTTTATAAGTGCTTTCTAAGTTTCTATTTCAAGTGGAGTAATTTTGTCACACATTGGATAGTTAAATTGATTTTATTGATGATTTGGTTATCCTGTTTGGGCATGAGGATAAAGTATTATTTCGCGCAGCTTAAACGATAATAGTATTCAGTCGACCGATTTGTTATGAAGAAAATAACAGTATATTTTTATTTTCATAACGTCTTTATTTTCTAAAATGTCCACAATAAAATTCTTGACGCAAAAACCTAAATGACAAGGACAGATATAATTAAATTGTCTTGACATTTCGCTTTTGATTTTGTTAGTTCTTTTCTTCTTGAAAATATTATTACTGTATAAAACATTTCTAAAACACAATCCTTATTTTTATAAAAAGCTTACTTATGTAGGTAGGTACTCAATGGAATGTATGTTTATATTCTAATTTAAAATACACAAGAATCTATGGAGATTGATGGTTTTTCTATAGTTTCCTAAACATCAACTCAATTGAAGTCATTAACTACTGTAATAATAATAAATTTAAGCGATCTATCATTACTGACAGGACTATTGTTGCCAATAAGCCTAATAAACCAACAAGCATAATAAGTAAGATATGTGGTGATAGATGGATTAGAACGACGCACAATGATTGTCGATATCACTATCCCGCATGACGAGAATCTCGTGAAATACTCGGGCGATTATACGAATTCATATATTTTGTCGAACATAACCAAAGAAACGAAAGTGTGTAAGTAGATATTGCAGTAAACGAAAGAGAATAGAATAGAAAACGAATATACAAAAATATTGAAAATGAACTTAGTTTTAAACCATTTTGACTGACGACGTATAAAGGTACTATCGCTACCATTGAAATCACCTACACTACAAAGTGGAGCTCGTGTAACTTTGCATAAAATGTTTTTATAATCTCTACACCACCCTTGTTCTTGCACCTAAGAATAACTTCTTTCGACATTTCCTCTATACGCTTAAATACACATTGAAGTAGGTATATCACCCTTAATATTTCCTGCACGTTACTATTAGTATTCTGCCGACATTCCGCCAAGGATAAAGTCACAGTTAAAGTCACTAGAACACATTATATTGAAATGTGTACGTATTAAACACGACTTCAAAGTATGATCATTTTCGCACGTATCACGAAACTTATATGTATAACTTGGACGAAGTTCTACTAACCTGTTCGGGAAGTATTATTTCGGGTGTACAACTGGCGTCTTGGAAAGTTTCCGCTCGAGAGAAGTTTAGACAGCGTATATCAGTCACTTTGAGATAGGGGTCGTCGTGTGGAACACGTATAGGGATACATTTTGGGTCTTTATCACCTATCGGTGTACAGCAATATTGTCTGCGTTTGAGGTAGTCAACTGAAAAGTAATACTTAGATTTAAGTGCTGTCTGCCTTACCTTTTGATCCTAATATCGGTACATGTGTGGGGCAATTGTCCTTATTCTATTGTTATGAAGGTCTCTGTAGATGCCTTTAAATAAGGCAACAATATTTACTAATTATATTCCAATATTTTATTATCCTTATTATACTAGTTTCAATGAACAAAACAAACATAAAAAATCGCTGAATACCATCGGAGGTAGACCATGTAAAACCTACTATTAAACTTGGTTGAATGTTTTTTCAATAAAGGTAGACATACTACCACAATACTACGGAAGTGAAAAGGTCGTTATACACAAAATATTGAATCATCTTACGTGGCCCATTCATGATGCTAATGTCCCTGTGTATAAACTCCAGCATGTGCACGGCGGCAACGTTGAACGTCACCTTATCTTCGACCCGGCCGGTGGACTGGAGTTCCGTCCTGACCTTCCGGGCTGAGGGAAGAGACTCCCCATGCCTGTTCATGCGGATATCGCGATCTGCCCATAGTAATACACTGTTATGATACTCCTATACACATGACGGCATGGAATGTGACCCAAATTTGATATCATTGTTTGAGGCAATTCAGAAAACGCGTTATTTTGTAGACTTATTATTCACGCTATGCTACTTCTAAACTAGTCACGGAAGTGTAGCGAAACAGAAAACAGCAGTTTTAGAAATAATATTATGTTGTACCTAATCCATTACTTTTTGCGCCGACCTCAAATAAGCGGGAATTGAGGAGATTTTTAACATTTTCCAATGAATTAAATTATAGTATATAAATTATACATGGCACAAAGATTGAAAGAGAAGAGCTGTATCACAATGAAAATACTGAATAGTATTTTATATGCCATTAAAAGTTTAACATATTTAACGCTATGCAAGAAACAGAAAATGATTATCAATTAACCTACATGATCTCTCAATTGCTGTGTTTTTTGCACTACATTAAATCAAGTAGGTATACCGAATATGCTCTCAGATACGAAAATGTTAGGACTTACATAAAAGTACGCTTGGTATAAAATGTATGATTAGATACACATTTTACAAATGACTGGGTTTCAACTAGGGATTATAAATAAACTTTTAACTAGACAGCCACTCGGAAATAATATTTGGGTGAGTTGAAATTTAAGCAGTACTAGTTGGACTTGTGTTCAACTTTTTCAACCACATGTTGGTCTGAATATCATCTATTAATACGTGAAGAGATTTTTTTTGCCATGTCCTTGATTTGGCGCGCACAAAGAAATGTAGTACCTATAGCTAAAATTTATCATGGTAGTGCAGAAAGATAAAATATCTATTTTTTATGTGTAATTTACGGGCTGCTACTAATTAACTATTTTAATTATTTTACGGATTTATGCAATAAATTAGGTTCCGCCGGTGTGTCACCAACGATTATTTTTAAGTTGTTTCCCGACATTATTCATATCATAACAAATAAGCGTTCATAGTCGATTGACTATGAAGTAAGCACAAATTACTCGAAAACATATTTCCAAACGCTTCCTGCCAACAGAGGGCCAATCACAGCGTACCAATCGAGCATCACAGCAAGATTTTCGTAATTCCTCGTAACTTGAAACACTTTCGAGTACTGAACGTATAAGTAGCTTGAAAGCTAATTAGTGGCACTTACCATTGGCGTAGTCAGGCTTCAGAAGTCTCAGATAAGGGCCCCTGGCAGAGCCTCTCGTCGGGTACTTGTAGTTATTGCACGTACCATCAATACGGCTGCCTTCGTGAGGTGTGCACGGCTTTATGTCTAGAGAACATTGTCTGGAAAATAATATTAACATGTTTATCAATCTTTTGTTTGAGTTTAGAACCTTGCTGAGTGATGATTTATATTGTATTACTAACTACTCGCTGGTTTGCAAGTGACAGATACAAATATAATGAACAGACAAGATTCGACCAAAGGTTAAATTTAATAAGTAAATAACAACAATGAAAATGTCTGAAAGACTAGAGATGTCCGAATATTATATAATAATGTCCGACTTGTTATGAGCAGTGAATTGTCTACCTCTGTATAAACTCCTGAAAGCAAATCTACCCAACTCTTTCAATTTACAGGCATGTTTACATGTAAAGCATAGGTACTTACAAAACCTATACAAACAGACATCACAAACAAGTAAAACAAACTCACTCAGTAGCGTTCTTTAATCGTAGTTCCTTCAACTGAGCTATTTCAACCTTCTTTCCGCTGTATCTATCAAAGAGTCCAGAGTCAACGCGGGAAAATATCGCGGTAAATATTAAAACGTTAAATAAATAATACATTTTGTATCACACGACTTAATCGTACCCTTTGATGCAGCGGACTAAACAGGACTCAATCGTATTTTGCAATCGAGAATATGTTTCGCAAATCGAATGAAACGTTTCCTTTACTGAATCGATTAATGAAGGAAGTTCTAAAAAGCAATGCTACAATCCTCTTTCGCAAAATTATAAATTGATAGCGTTGCTTGTGTAACACTTAAAACATGTTAAGTATTATTTAATTTTAGGTAAGGTAATCTGTATGTGTCAATTGAATATAATTCTAATATTATTATTTTTTGGCTGTTTACTCAGCTTACAAATTTTTTTGGATACTGTACACTTTTATTATGATTTGTAATTTCATACCTAATTCGCGTTCATAAACACGTGCTTCTGTAAAAACAATGCAAAAAAAATCCGATACAATAAATCGTCACTTCCCTGAATACATTTTCTTCTACGTTCAAAAATGCGATTATGTACCTTCATAATAATATACTTACATCAACATTTCAACATGCATAAATAATTTTAATTTGTCTATTCAAGAAAAAATTTTTTGAAATAGGCCAAGAAGTATTTACGTCATAAGGCTGCCCAACCGCATCTCAGAGAAACAAGTTTTAATGAGTTTTTTTTACTGCGACTGCAGGTACAGGTAATGACGGGTGTCTTCCACCAGTGTAAACATTCCGGGAATCAGCAGTTGGTAGGGCTGTGGCGAGGAAAAATAATTTAGTTTAGTTTAGTTTTTTTATATGATTGAATAATAAGTTTGGAGATATCCTAGAGCAAGGTCAAGTTAAGAGCAGTCTAACCCGTCTAGCATGTAGGAGGAATGTGATGATAATGAATGAGACGAAATGGGTATGCCAGGATTATGTCCGGGGCCGCGATCGATCCTTGATTCCGAAACTTACAGTAATGTAAAAATTCAATATTATATACCTAATGCAGAAATTAAAATGCACTAATGTCCTCCTGACCGAATTTCGGTCACGGCGGCCTGTCTCAGCTGAGACTAACCATCTGCGCAGGAGATATTATAGTGCACAAGTATGCGCGCAGACACAGGTGCACTCCCTATTCCCTCACTTTCATAATCCGATGGGACGGTAGACCCACACGACCGGAGAGAGATCAGGCGCAGGACCAACGGCTTAACGTGCCTTCCGAAGCACGGTGGGGTCTCGACATGTGAAAACGGTCACCCATCACAAGACTGACCGCGGCGAGCACGGCTTAACCTCGCAGATCGACTGATCTGCCGGGTAGCCGCATAGCTACGAGCCCCAAAATGCACTAACTGAGTACGTAAACCTGTTAAAACAAAAGTGAAATTTAAAATTCCAAGGGAGATATTGATCTTTTTGTATGTGACCATTACAATGGTGTTACTAATACTGCATGCAAAACAAAATGTAAAAAAATGCGGTGAAAACACAGTGGAACGTTATTACGTTACAGCCCTGCCCATTCAGTATTTATTTACAAGCTTGACATCGTTAGAAGCGAGTGATTCAGTAATACTTTATTGCGTCTTTTGTTGTGGTACGTAGTACAAGATTACATTGTGAGGTTTTCGTAGGGGAAACGAACGAATACTCTATTGGGAAAGTGAGGTATAGGCAATGATGAACCCGATGACTGGCAATAGACTTGAGAAGTTTATTGTACTGTAAAGTAGGTACTTATGAACAGAGAAGTAATTGATGCTTCGTTGGTCTGGTGGTCGCTAAGTGCAACTGCTGAGCATGAGGTCCTGGATTCAAATCCCGGGTCGGGCAAATTATTTCTAGGCTTTTCCATTAGGTAATCCTTAGCTAATATTAATAATAACTCAACTCCATGCTGCTACGTAATACTCAGTAGTAGCATGGAGTCTAGATTTTTGCCCGATTAGTGGCAATAGGTTCGCCCCCTATTACATTGGAAATGTGGGATAACATAACTGGTGAAATGTGAGTGTAGTTACCTATTATACAAATCTGCCTACCCCTTTGGGGAATTCAGGCGTGATGTTAAGTTATGTTTATGATAAGTCATTGATAACGATGAAAATACAAGCCAATTACTTGATTCATTTCCATATGTGAACAAGTCACACAAGACACGAACCTATTACCGAACAGACGAATAGAGAGCAAAAGTAGATATAAGGCTATTTAATTTAGATTGAAAGTCGTCGCCAATTCTCATTCCAGCTTTCTATCTTTTCAGAATTTTTTACCTTTGAATACTTTTCGTTTTGTTGATCTTGGTTAAATAAGATCACAAATTGGACTCGAATTGGACGGCCATTTCAAAAGATATTTCGCATTAATCTACGTTGAATTAAATTTGAAAGGTGAATATAATTAAAATTATTACTGAAATGAGTCTCGCTGGCGGACAATAGATTAATCGGTGTCTTGGCTTTTAACTTGTATTGAACATTTTATGAATTTATTCTTCCAGATCTTTTTTGAGAAGTATTATTAAAATTCCTGCTGTGATTTATATTGAAGTAACAAGAATTTGAAGTCTTGTCATATGAAAAATCTACAGTAATTTATTATAGCGCTGTTTTTTAAAGTTACTACTTGATATAGACACTAATATACGCAAAATCAAAAGCCTAATTAATGCAATTTAGATTCTATTAATTAAAAAGAAAACATAACGTACATAACATCACGCCTGTATACCCCGAAGGGTTAGGCAGAGGTGTACATTTATCACGCCCACATTTCGCCAGATATGTTTTACCTAGGGCCCAATGTAACAGGGGACGAGCCTATTGTCATCAACCGGGCACAAATCCAGACACCGTGCTGCTACTGAGAATGACCTATTAGAAAAACCCAGTAACAGTTTGCCCGACCCGGAACCTAAACCCAGGACCACATGCTTAGCAGTCTCGCTCAGCTTAGACCAACAAGGCAGTCAAATATTAATGAAATGTCTTTATATTAATCAGACAGCATCATGTAGGTACTCAACGAAGACTATTGACGTATTACCAATTTCCCCACAGACCACACCGTTGTCTAAGCACTCGGGTTACACACTCAATTCTACACCCTAATTATTTCGTCGGTGTAGTCAAGAATCTCCGAAGTGTTTGACGTAATATACCTATTCACTTTATTCATACTTCATCTGTTTGCGCTTTTCAGTGCCACCGTTTCTGTGTGTTCATTAAGAGGAAGACGTTGTGTAAAGATGAATCATTTGGATCGTGAATTGTTTGTCAAAACATTGCTTGGAAATCTCTCACTTAATGATTATATTTATTGTTGTCATGCAATCTAATTTAATTGGATGAAACGAGAATTAAATGTTCAGTTGTTTTGTTGTAATTGGAAATTGATTTGTTCTGCATTATTTGTTCCAATGAGAGCATGTGGGATGGGGAATTAGTGTTTAGGGCGAATACAATAATATTGGGATTGTAAATAAAAATAACAACACATTCATTCATCATTACTGACTTAAGACCTCATTGGCGCAGTGGCTAAGCGATTGGACTGCTGCGCTAAGGGTTGCTGGCTCGATTACCGCTCGGGACAAAACTTGTGTGTTTGTGTATGTGATATTTCATGTTTGTGATTCATGCTTAAGCGTTACAGGACAAAAAATAATAATAATTGATCTCAGTTCTCAATCGATTGTATCTATTCTAATAAAAGAGTGAAGTATTTTTTGTGTTAATTTTCATGGCACCAATTCAGTTTTACTTCCATAAACCTCGCATAATATCACAGGGTTTAATAGAACACACTAGAATGTAATTTCGAACATTACTGAATAATGTTCAAACAAAACCATACTTAGTAATACAACGCTCGATTATTACGGGTAACCTCAATACATGTTCAAGATATTGTCGGTGCAGACAGCGTGTAGTGAATTTGGTACATTGTCAGGCTTATTAGGTGTGACGGACAATACACATTCAATATCTACTCATGCGGTTCTGCGATAGAGATATTATGTACGACTGGGGATTGAATACGGCTGCTCGTACATGTGTGTACGGCTTAGTACGAGTACATGCGCGCACTAGGTATCTTTTGTATTCGTCATACGTTTCGAATATTATCCGTTGAAATGTTTTGCCAATCAGCAAATGAGAAACGAGGATAATTTTTAATCACATTTTCGACACACTTGTAATGAAAATAAGAATAATTAAACAACAATTAAGTCAGAATATATATCATAGAAAACGAAAACGCCCAGTCTCTATTTTATTTCCACGTCAAATAAAGGCGAGGATAAAATATTGAGTAAATTTTACGGTTGACTGTCCTGTCAGAGGCATTACTTCCTCAAGGTCCTAATCTTTTTTATGAAATTGCCATCCCTGAAGCCGTGTTTACACGATACGTCTACATTTTGCCTGAACGAATCACAAATATCATACGGCCTTTTTTACCCGACTACGGAAAAGCCAAAAGGAAGGGTTATGATTCAGTTTTCCTCAATATTCGAACATTTTTTTAGTACAAAACGTCACCTCACATTTGACTTGAATTGGACTTTTTTGTGTATTTGGTGCGTTTCATAGGAATGAAAATACATTTTATTCATAAACGTCAAACCCAGGACAAATATCTACGGATCATGTGGGATCGATCCCGAATCGATTATATTTGTCAAGCATTTAATTTATGATACAAACTCATATACATTTTCATTAGAATTGTGTAAGGATTTTGGTATCCCACAATATCGTCAAACTACAACCAAAGCTTTTCTGTATAAATTAGTAATAACAATAAACACAGTTAGATGAAAAAGATCCTGCAGTGAATTTCAATTTGAGACAGAGTATTTCCCAGTACCACACAATACGTTCCATCTTGCTAAAAATTTCACAGCTCCACCGAAAAAAACAAATCCCCATTAACAGTCTGCAACACCTGGTACAATCGGAATGGCGGTGGGTCAATGTAAGTGCGGATCATTGTATCCCGGAGTGGCACTTAAGTAGTGGCCTATGTGTTTGATTAGTGAGTGTAGTGGCTTGTTCCCGGAGTAAATCACTATTGTTTTGAGAGCATCTGTTTGTGGCGGGCAAGGAAATGTTTCTGTTTTTACTGTACAGTGAATGTGAGTGAAATAAACATTTTGATTAGAACATGCTGAAGCTTGAACGTGATGAAACTTTTAAGCTACAGAATGTTGTTTTTGCATTTGCATCGTGCTCTGCAGCTAGATAATAATCTGCTCAAGCTTACCTTGATGGTAAAATAATATTGTTGTATTAAGCAAAGTAAGCAAATAGCCACTTCATACATATTAGAAGTATATCTTTTTTGTAATATACCGCCTTTAGTTGCTTGAATGGATAATTGGGTTAAACTAAAATAGCCTCGAGGCCTAGTACAAATATTAAGGCTTCTTGACTAATGAGAAGGTATACCTACATACATAAAGAATAAGGAAGATATGATAAAGCATAAGGGCTTTAACAAACATTTGAGATCGATCCTTTACTGAGAATGCCTAGTAGAATATTTAAATAACATTGCCAAATATATGGAAATCAATACAAAGTTAGTCATTCGTCAGCCGCACTTACTGTCAAGCAAATAAAGCTTATTTCAATTCATAAAAATTGCTACAGAATGGATGTAGGTATATGCCCCTAACATAAATCTTAATCAGAGGCAGTAGAACCTTAGGCTAATCTTTAAAGCTCAAAAGAAAAACCGGGTGAGGAGAGCGTGCTAAACCGGGCTTAATTCTAATCTTAGTTGAAATGGTTTATAATATACGAGGTATCTACTACCCTGAGATAAAAAATAAAAGTGTATTTTTCGTAAGACAGGTTTTTATTTGTTTTTTCGTGATCATCATCAGCTTTTAATAACAAACTGCTGGGCTGAACCCTTGTCCTCAATACTTCACTTTTTCTGTTCCAGATTGTTCGTCTTTTGTCTCTCTAATCTAAAGCATTATATATACTCTCTAATTAAATTGATTTGTTCTTTCTATTCAATCTCTATACGAGAAGAGGCCTTTGCCCTGCAGTGGGACAGTTATAGGCTGTTATTATTATTATTATTATTCAATATTTAATTTAAACAAGTAATTATTATAATTGTTTTGGCTTAGTCAGCTTATTATATAATAAGTTTATCCATTTTTATGTACGGAAGCATCGTAATTGAATTTCGTTTTTACCAACAACTATTGCATCTCCGCATATTTCGGTTTATTCTTTAAATATGTTGTAACTTTTATTTTATTTTAATAAAGCTTCTTTATTGAGCTTATTTTCCTAATATTCTACTCAAATAGACAACAATAAAGGCAACATTCTTTACTAACCAACTTATGTTTATTATTGAAGAAATTATTTGTTTTGAGCTTAGGCAGTTTTTTATCTTTAAGGTCTGCTAGTCAGATATACATATATATTTTTACTTTCTTTGGAATAACGTTAGGTTTCCAGTGGAACGCTTTTCTGTCTCCTAACATTATTTGACACTAAAGTTTTAACTTGTTAATACTTAGATGTTTACCTAAATTAGTACTTAACTATATAAAAAACTTAACAGGTATTTGTTATATTCCTTTTAAATTAAGTTTAAACGAGATTGCGCACACATATTTCTTCTCTATTTCTGTTAATTAAACCAGTGCATCGGCGTAACTGTTTTAATCAATACTACAATTGCTTCGATAACATTCTCACCGATGTAGTGAAGCGTTAAATTGTCGCATAGCACTCGTAGGTGTAGTAAAAGTGTTAATTAATTTTAATTAACTTCTAGATCAAAGAGTAAAAACAAATGCAGGTTCTTGCTGCAGAAATTGCGATATTTATTTCAATGCAATTTATTTTATGGATTTTCTATACTGTGTATGAATTCAAGCCAATTATTACCAATGTGCCGTGTGGTATCCGGCCTAGAATTGACCACCCCATTTCCTCCCGTGGATGTCGTAAGAGGCGACTAAGGGAAAATTCTGAAGATGGGCAGCGTCTTCTGTAACTTCACCACCAATACTGCGATCCCCAAGCCGCTTGCCAAGCGTGGGGATTATGGCAAACCCCCCCGCTTAAACGGGGAGGCCTATGTTCAACAGTGGACGTCTTTGGCTGATGATGATGATTACCAATGTCGAGGTAGCACGAAACTAGGTTTTAAAGGTGTAAAACAAGCGCTAGAATGTTACTTTTTTCTTAATATTTCCTTACTTACATAATTTTATTTGATATGATGTCAATATTCCTTGCTACAAAAAATAACACAACAAACTAGGTGAATAAAAAGCAATTAGTCGTCTCTGTAAGTCCTACTGCTCGAACACACTACTACAACATGTAGGTCAATCGCAAAGCTTCTTTTCCGATTAAACAGAATCGATGTAGGTTCGTACATCATTGTTCGGTTTTATCGATACTAATGCGTCTCGCTCGATTTCACATGGTCACGGGAAAGAGTACAGCTAGGGCTGCCTCGTCATAGTTCCTGTTTACGGATACTGCACTGAGTAATGTCGTTTCAATTGCTTGTTTTTGGCATGTTATTTTTGTTTGAACGAAAATATTATTGTAACATGTTTTTAGGCGGACCTATGTATTGTTTTATACCATTTTGACTGTGGCTTTGTGTACCACAGTGTATTGTTGATAACTTTAGAATGATTGCGTAAGATTTTAAAAAGTTTAATTACATACAATACAAGGTAATTAAAAGTTATGCATTCAAAATAAAATCATAATCTTGAAACCTAATTTAAATATAAAATTGATAAAATAAAATATTAATATTTTCACTATTAAAAATCTACTTTAGACCTCCTTTAGTCAGTAAGTATATAAGGTTATTTAAACTAACAATAATATTAACAATAGGAACCATAAAACACACAAGCAGCCCTAATAACGGCGATGCATTCGAGTGCATCGAGTCCACTTTGCACAGCACTAGTGTAAGTGCGGGTCGCTGCGGACGACGGCTGGGAAATAAGAGGATTGTCGGCTTCCACAGACCGCAATACCACATACATATTACTGGTCCATGCATCATATACACATCTACATAAGTACACACATCGTTTCTTAAAAGTTTACGTGGGCATTTTCGTGAAGCCGTTTTATTCAGATGAAAAATATCGCTAAAATGTCAGACAATGCCTGCTTTTTTATGGTCGCTGATACCTATTGATAAATTTGTTTATGGATACGGCTCCTTACATCATTATAACCATAAATAACTCATTACGTACATTCTTGTTTTTTTTCCTGTGTATAGGTACAACATACTAAGCAGGCAGTTATGTTTTTGCTTTATACGGATACGGATAGGAAGTAATTTTATTGAGGAGGTATATGTTTCTTTGTTTTGTAAAAAACGATACGTTTTTTATTGTTAATTTTTTTAAAACCTTTTGTTTTGAATAATACTAAACGGAGTGGTATAAAAGCAGTGGACCGCGATAGGCCGAGAGAGAGACAGAGAGGGAATAGAAAATAGCCCACGATAGTTTGGTAACTTATACCTAAGACATAATGCTAGCAAACAAATTGCGTTTGTTATAAAAGTTTTTTTAAATGATGATAAATACGTGAAACTTGTCCTTAACGTTCAAGATATTACGAACTTAGAACAACGACAGCCTACTGAGGTATAACAGAACCGATTTTCCTTATACGGTACGAGTATGTACTAGTACATCAAATTCTGTATTCCGCTCCAGCTTACGTTCGAACTCCGCTCAAAGATTGCACAAGATTTTCTTCTCCGTGCAAAATAAATTTACTTGATATGATCCTGAACGAAATCTCTAAACAAGCGTCCAACCGAATTAACATCAAGACCTCTATCACGAAACAAAACGAGATCACGCCAAACAAGTGAGGATTCATTTTGTTTTATTGCATCTCTCTGGTTAGCGGCACCGAGGGGACCATTTATATAATCAAAGAACAACATAGCTTAGAGCTTAACTCATGTTGCTTGAGATTAAGATTTTATTAATCTTCAGAGAAATGCGCTGTTTAATCTGTGGGTACTTGGGTAGCGAGCGTGTGTAAACGGCTTGTTTTTGTTGGAATCTCGTCGCCGTATACTCAAAGGATATCCTTCCACGTTTATTGTGCCAGTGTTCCGTTGTATTGTTTTAGTCTCCTCACCTTTGCCCAAACAAAGAGGTATCGCAATGGGGTGTTATTCTTGACCGTATTTCTTTATGCAGGAGGGTTGAGCTGGCCCCGACTGTTTTGTTGTAGCACTTTGATACGGACTCAGGGCTTTCGATTATAACACGACTGCCTAAAAAAAGGAGTGTAATTACCACAGGATTAGCGATTACGGTATATGAGGTATTAGTATGATCATCATCATCAGCCGATAGATATCCACTATTGAACAAATACCTCCCCCTTTTAGGAGGAGAGGGGGGTTGCCATAATCCCCACGCTTGGCAAGCGGCTTGGGGATCGCAGTGTCGGTGGTCAAGTTACAGAAGACGCTGGATTTTCCCTCAGTCGCCTCTAACGACACCCACGGGAGGAAAGGGAGTGGTCACTTCTAGGCCGGATACCACACGGCGCATAGTATAGCAGTTTCGACCACAATGCAAGAAATAACGCAGACAACTTGTGTTTTGTTCTAATTAGGATACAATAAATACGTTAAACAAAAAATTTACGTATCTGCCTATACAATAATATTTGCAAACATTTTCTGGAATTGACCGTATATGCATGTGATATTTTACATTTGTAAAAACACCCACGTCCCTTGATAAATTCACAGAGATGGGCATTGAATTTATAATTGGGTTCTATTCAACATAACCTTACCCCACGCTCTGATTATACTAGCTCCTCTTTCTTTAAATCAGAATACTTACTCAAATTTCCAATTCCAGGAAAAAACTATTTCCATCTCTAATTTCCAATAAATATTTATGAATACAATTTTCGTCGTCCTCGATTTGGCTGTGACAGCTTCCGAACAGACCGACCAGAGCGATTACGTTTCAGATTACCTAGTTCCTCTGTGATTATCGCCTGGTAATTCAGCCTGGACTAAAGACATTTTGATCGGCATCATTAATCAATGAGGGGTCATTAATTAGGCGTTTTGCGGTTAGCTAGACCGCTTCGCTGATGTGACCTATTTCTTTGGTATATTGTCTTGTTAATCGAGGGTTTGTCGCATGGATCGCTATGGATATCTTTGGATCGCATGAATCGCTTTGCGTTGTTAAAAGGACTTCCTACAGTTACGCTTTCGAGCGGTGGCTGTAACTTTTACATGAACTGATTTACATTAAGAAATTATGTAAAACTAGCCGTGCCCCGCGGTTTTACCCGCGTTTCATTTATCTTGTGTAAGCCCCATTAAACTTCTGATATCCTGGTACATTGCGGACCTTGAACCGTATCTAAACCAAACAAACCCAAAAGACTTTTGATATCCTAGTACATTGCAATATAGGTTAGGTATATGTATTTCATCATATCAAAATCAAAATTTTGCTACTTTGGGTTTATTGTTTTTTTTCAGGATCACTATATTTTAAATATATTATAGCCTATCTATGTTACTTCCTGATAATTTATTAAGCTTTCTATTGTTAAAAAGGGTCAAAATCCATCTTGTAGTTTGTTATGCCTATTCGGTAAAAACAAACAAAAAAATATTTTCTCTTTATAATATTAGTATAGATATAGATATGTCAGAAAAACTAGGTAATGTGAAACTTATTTCTGTAAAGAGTAGTATTGCCTGTCTTTGCCCTAATTACTTACACGTAGAGTTCTGCAGGCAGTAGAGGTTTTTGAAAATAAACTAGACAACTGCGCAATCGTGTCGCAATGGGCAGTTGAAATTAGGTGATCCTGTAGGACAAATATTTTGTGTGATCCGTAAATATTTTTTTTTCTTGAATAATCTTACATGGCAGTACAGCGTAAGTACCTACGGTGTAAAATAACATACTAGTGTAAGTATAAAGAAAAATGCAAACATTGAGAATACTAAGCACGAAGGATAAGTGCCCTTGAGATAAAAAATATTATTGTTGAGAGAAAATGAATGAGAGTAATATTTTTAAACAAAAAAATTAAATTAAAAAATATGTGGGGACACTAAGGTCACTTTAGTCGTAAAAAACACAGAGCAGTCATAAAACCTAAATAATGATAAGGGACGGCCTTAAGTACCAGGCGGACAGAAGGTTGCAAGAGTTAAAAACATTTGGATTAAGGAAATAATTCCTGGCAAATGACGTAGGGTACAAAAAACATTGTTCTTATCTAAGACCTTTATTCGAGCTTTGTAGCTTGTTGTGTTAAAAATAACATGGATTTTTATTTTCAGTCTCAGAATCTGTTAGGTATAAAGTATTGTACCAAGAGCGGACATTGAAATTGCTATCCGAACCTTTTGCCGTCAAAAAGGTTCACAGCACTATCTGAATGGTGAATGTTAATAATCTTAATTTGAAACTCCAATTATATTCAATATAGTATAATAGGTACATATATCGTGCGTAAAAAGGCGCTAACCAACAAAAATGTTTAAGTATATTTTCTCATCTTAAAAGATATATGAGAGCACACAATACATTCTAGCATCGTAAAAAGCATTATGACGTTAGGCAAATGGTCGTATTTTACGTTAAATCCAAGAATGATAAGCAGTCGTATGTTATGATGTGTACTGTCGACTAGATGTGTGTGAAACATTGCTTTCAGGAAAAGGGTAATGGTATGGTGTGCGGTGTAGAATCTCCGAGTATATTACTGTAACAAAAACCATGTTAAGAACTGTATGGATTTCGTCTTGTCATTGTGTAATGATCTCCATTTCATAACATAACATCGCGCCTGTATTCACCGAAGGGGTAAGCAGAGATGCACATGTAGTACACCTATATTCGCCAAAAAATCCCAACTCCCAATTTAATAAGGGGTGAGCCTATAACCATCAACCGAGCACAAATCCAGACTCCGTGCTACTAGGAATTACATAATGCCAAACCCAACTAACACCTGACCCGGGATACGAATCCAGGACCTCGTGCTCAGCGAACACTAGACCGATGTGGCAGTCAACGTTTATGTACGCAATAATTTTAAGAAACACTATTCACGCTTTGCCACAGTTTTTACATACCAAAGACTGAGAATTAGGCACAATGTTTAAAACAAAGTCTAATAGTATTTGCAATAAAGGCTAAAAAAAGATACCACATAAAAAAGTTGATATAGAAGAAAGAGTAATGTTTCAAGTAACGTGTAACGCTTAATCTGAAAAGCTTATTCGTATTTATGTACATTTGAATGATAGAGAGAGCATCGCAAGTGGCCACATACTTTGCATTTTACCTGCGCCGACGGATTGTGGTAACTGGCTGCGTCTCCCGACAGGCTTATGTGCTATATGTGGAGTAAGTACACTGGTATGCTAGGCGAATATAGGTAATGTCAAGAAACAATTTGTTATAGAACACGGTTGCGATCAAACTCAATTGTCTTGGTGCAACTAGAACCGTTTTATCTCCCTAGCATGAATACGAAGCGTAAAAGTTTGCATAGAC
Source organism: Abrostola tripartita (assembly GCA_905340225.1). Lineage (NCBI taxonomy): Eukaryota > Metazoa > Arthropoda > Insecta > Lepidoptera > Noctuidae > Abrostola > Abrostola tripartita. Next base: position 9,912,137 of record HG996498.1, on the reverse strand, counting down.
AATCATGTTTATTAATTTTATGTTTTTTTATTTTTTATTGATGACTAACAATATTTGTCTTAGACCTTTGTTAAGTCTATTGATATCTCTATTTTTAGGCATGCAATCGACAGTGGCAGGTATTATTATTATTTCAGCCATTGTCGTCCCACTGCAAGGCAAAGGCCTTCCTTTCCTTCCTGCATCCTCCCGGTTGTGAGCTGCTATAGTCCAAGTGGCCTTATAGGAGCCAAGCTATAATTTATTTTTAAAACTTCACCCAACACTAGGAATTTTTCTTGTATCGTTGGTGCGTTTCACAAACATAAAATAACACAAACACCCAGACTCGGGACAATCATGTGTGGATCGCACATTTTTTTTCTCGTGCGGGCATCGAACCCGCAAACTCTAGCGCAGCAGTCCAATCGCTTAGCCAATGCGCCAATCAGGTCGTCATTTGAAACATGTTTTAAAAATTAAATTTAAAAACGACGATGACGAAACGACCAGAGGCGACGATGATAAAAAAAATGACGGTTTAAAAAAGGGGGTTGTGAGAACTTTGCAAGAACGATAAAAATGTTAAATATATATACAAAATCTGGTAAAACCACATCAGTCGCGGCTTGTTTGCGTTACATTATAATAATATTACGAAGTAATGTTCCCATCACTTAAACATGAAATATTCTCGTTATGAGTCGAGAGAGATGTCCTCAATTACTCATGCGCTTTTATGTTTGAATAACATTCTTCTGTAAAGGCTGCGACAGACTAACTCGGCATGAAAAATGTAATGTGGAAACGTAATTGATACGGTTCGAAATGGCGTCTTCTTGATATTTATTTATTATTATTTGCGGTACTGTTAGTCAATTAGTCCAATTTATTGTATGTATAAGTACATGTTTGATACAATATTTAGAAAAAACATTATACTAATCTTGTTAGTGTATCTGTCTATATGTAGTACTACCTACTAATTCCTTGGACATTTTCTTGGAAGTAATGTTAGTAGGTTATTTCTTTTATTTTTGCTTAGATATATCATTTTGTCGTTAGTCGATGTAGGTTGACGGACCATATGTTTATCTACTAGTTAATATCCCCATCAAAAATGAAGAAAATACAATAATGTGAGTAAATGAGTTTAGTATTTTATGAGTATCTATGCCTAACTATTAATACTTATGTAGGTATCATCATCAGCGGGAAGACGTCCACTGTAGAACAAAGGCGTCCCCCTTTAAAGGCAATATTAGTGGGGAAGTTACAGAAGACGCTGCTGCCCATCTTCTGGAATTTCCTTTAGTTGCCTCCTACGGGACGAAATGGGGAGGTTCTGGCCAGGGCCTGGCAGGATTTTACGAGTACCTATATCTGGCTTAGACATAGGTATCTACTCATAAAACTCAATTACTCACTGATATTATTTTAAAGTGCAAAACGAATAGTTATAACATTGTATTATGAGCAAAATTGCAAGATTTATTGCAACCACAAAATTTTAAGAATTTTAATATAAAATACTATTTTATGCTCTTAAGAGGTTGGTTGGTACTAAACGGAAGCCTGGTCTGGAAGCACTGTGAAATATGGATCTTAGGGAACATTTTATACTTGGAATATAAAAATGTTTACAAAAGATACATAGTTTATAGTTAATATGTTACTAGGAAGTAAACCTATTTTACAAATAAATGTAGTGTAAAATATTACAATATATATTTTTATAATATTAATTTTGATTTTACTAAAATTATAATAGAATCTTTGACAACGTCTTTCTCTTCATTAACGCAGTGATAGGAAATGGTAATTAATTGTAAGGAACAAATAAACAGGTAGGTATTGTACTTATACGAGATTTGGAGCTGCCCAATGTGTGATTCTTAAATTTATATAAATTAAAATGTAAAAAAAAACATACCTACAGTGCTTTTCATTATTAATAAATATCAGTAAAATAGACGGGACACAATGAATCAATTGTTTATTAACGTTATTTTTTTAATGAGTATAAATTATACCTAACTCAACAATAAATCAAAATGAGCTGTTGCAGCAAAATATAAACAAACATATTCATGTTACACTGTCCATTATGCTACATATTTTCCCTCAAAATAAATAGCCACAGTATTATAGCCACATTTTATGATATTTTGTGGCTAAAATTGCTCAATAAGTTACTCTGACAGCTTGTTTAAAATTTATTGGTGGCCATTTGTACGTTGAAAGTTCGCTCGTGATATGTTAGTGGCGTGTGGACAGTTGTCTCTATCTAATCGGCATTCAGCGCCATGGCTTTTACTTAGTGTATCAAATAAAGCTGTCCTAATAGACTATCCGGAAACGTCTTTGCGGCAAACCAAGAAAAAATGGCGTGACGTGAAGACGTAACAAACAGACGGACAGACTGAGGTACTTTCACATTTATAATATGTATGGATATGGCTGTCATTATGTACGACAAAACATTCTTTATCATTGTAGTTAGCAGACTTCCACGATCAATCTACACTGTACAGTGCAGTACGGAGGCGGATTTAATGTTACAAGAGTTTCCAGAAATAACTTTGAATTCAAATATCTATGAGGATACATATTAATTATAGTAGGTTAACAATTTCTGTTCTGCACAAACTGAATCAGCCAAAGGTTACTTAGCATTGTCATCAGCGATAAGACTACCAAGCACAAATGCACGTGAAAAAAGACAAACACTATCAACTAAAACAAAACAAAGCTATTCAAGCAGAAAGACAAAACCTAGAATTAATTTGGTAAAGTGAACAAAGAGAAAGCATGTATTCGTTGAAGCAAATAATTAACCTGTATTTTCCTCAAGAACGCACTTGGCCGACGACCAGATCAAAGGCTTGAAGTCGCTTTTGTGACACCAGCTGAGAACCCTTATAATGCGGCTGCGAATGGTAGCCCACTTAACCTCATTCACAATGGACGTCTTAAGCTACTTTTTAAATAGGTTAACACGAAACGGTTTCTCGCGCCGAGCATTAAAAATTGCGCACAATTACACACCAAACAGACATGGTTTCATTTGGTATGAAAGGCAGAGAGCCATTCAGGTAATTTAAACCTTTATGCACTGTTTCGGTGTAGTCTTCTATGGTAAATCGCATTTTGATGTATTAAATATTTGGAAATACCCCTTAACTAAGTTCATTGTAGCGTTCTAAGGGGGAGGCCTTTGTGTGTGTGGACGTTTTCTGGTTGATGATAATGATGAAGTATATAGCATAGGTATACGAATGCGTAATTTTTAATCTTTTAGGGACCTCTGTCTTCAAATTAATGAGTAGCGTATACTGCCTTTTTATTCGTGTGCACCATGTTTTCGGTGGAAATGGGCTTGCAGCATTCATGAGTCTATGAGCCAAAGGTTCTAATACTGCCTACATAACATATTTCACTGAGGCGAAATATTAAAAAAAAAGTTAAAAATATTAAAATTCAGACGGTAAAAAGAAATGTAAATGAGTACGAGGTAAAAACAAAATTCCCAAATGGCGACAAAGCGGCCGAAATGAAGGCGCTTCATGCAATTATGCCATCATAATCATATTCGAATTGTCTCTGGCTTTCTCTTTGAACGCCCAATCAGTATGATTACTGTAGCTTTACAGATGATTGATTCCGTCTCTTTTATTATTTCTCTCTTTTTTAGAGCACTTCCCAATTCTGGTCGTCCAGAAGTCAGAAGTCATTTAAAATAAATCGAAAGTGTATGAGCAATTGACCATCTATATTACTTATCATACTCTTTGGCGTTAGGTATAAAACTATCCAAATACTCCACGCATTGTCATACGTGCTGGACAAAAACACCTGGATTTTCCGACTAAAGAAACAGCTTTAATTTTCTTTTATATTATATAAGATTAATTGACACGGACCGCATGTTGGGCGAGACGAGACAAAAGCCAGCCAAGACACGGCATGCATAATAAATCGGCCAGTCCAACCGACTAATAATGCATACCTAGGTCCCATTCGTGTCTGGAATATGAACCAAGTGCTGAAACGAAACACTCGGTTACACAAAACATTTTGTCTAATAAGATGTTCTGGACGTTTTAAATTACGTATAAAATGTCGGTTGAAATTGTGACTAGAATCTTAGTAAATTTATGTACTACTCTCATATTACCATTACGAGTCGCCAAATAAACTACTTTTTGAAAGGAAACATAACAATTCATTTAGTTAAACTCTTGCGGTGGTGATTTAATCGTCACATTAGATTGATTAAGCAAAGAAGACAGAGAGAAAAAAGATAAAGAGAATAAAAATAAAGTTCGGACGTTAAAGGATAAGATATATTTATCACCGTCTTTTGATTTGATACAATATTGTTCCCAAAATTGTTATCCGTAATATTTCTTATTTTCCGGAGTGATAAAGCTCACAATGTGGAAAATGGACAAACATAAACACGAATAATCGGTAACATGATAAAATATTCTTATAAATGTAGATGATTATAGTCGGAGATATCCACTACATAAATAAATCGAGAGATTTTGTTTGGAACGACATCGCTAAGTTTATTATTGTCCTCTATTTCTATAAAAGAAAGACCCAAACTAACCCTTTTACTTTTATCGATCCCACAGAATGGAGCAGTAATACAAATCGCAGGTAACTTAATTCAATAAAGTCACCTTAGTATCTTCAGTATTACATAATATCGCCAAGCGTACGGCCTGTACCGAGGGCAGACAGAAACGCTCTTTGCATATTTCATATCAGATTTCATGAGAGAAAGCCTTGAAAATGTTTACTGGGTTTGTTTGCTTGAATTTGGGGGTGGTGTTGTCGAGTTAAGCACCACGTACAGACTTAAATATTCTATAAATAAAAATAGAAAATTTAATGCTGCCAAGTTAAGCTTTGTATCGTCGGTTTTTGTTAGAGTACGGTTTTGGCATCCATTTTGAGTATCAAATTGTGGGATGAAAGTTTGCATTTAGCAAATACGCCGACTATAACACTTAAAGATAAAATTATATTTGTACAACTAGAAGTATATTCAAAACTTTACTGATATCGAATGCCTAACGTGATAAAGGCTTCAAAAATCTCTAGCGTAATTTTCAACACTATTCATTTTGAAAAACTCGTAGTAGTTATGCAGGTATACCCTATCTAGATGTGAACTATGTGTGATTGAGTGGTCGTGTTCATTTACTGAATTAAAATTGACACTCTGATGTAGACAAGTCTTTTAACATAAATTGTTTGTAGTAAATGTATGTACGAGTACCTATACGAACGATAGTTAACGTAGATATAGTTTATAGGCTATAAAACACGTAGCAGTTTTATGTTCTGCAAACGACCGACTTCACGACGAGAGTGCTTTAAGTGGTGACGATAAGGTAACACATAATAGAAAATATAAGAACAACGCTAAACGATTGAATAAAAAGAAAATCCTTTTATACATTTTTATATTTATTAAGGCTGTATAAACTACTCAACTTTAATATCGACTTTGGTCCCCCACGACACCGTCAAAAAAGAATAAGGATAAGCTGAACAAACATACAGTGTTATCGCCCTATTCTGTGAGGGGTCTTCCACGAGCCAGTTGCGCTTAAGACTTGTAGGCCTGTAGGGTGATTGAGTAGATTGCCAGTACGCCCTTTAAGGTATTTGTTTGAATCACCCTCAACAATTGATCAGAACACATCTGCCACGATTAAATCATACACCTTGGACCGATAAAGCAAATATAAGCGAATACCACTAGTGCCTGATATGAAAACTGCAGTAACACAAAAAGTAAAATGAATAGCTTGCGGATCGCGCAGACGCCAACTGCGTAACCACAGCCGTTTTGTGGCCAGATATAAGTTTAAGGTGGCGCGGTTCAAACCAGTTAAATGTCAGTGTATTCAGTCGAGCTGAGTAAGCTTTGAATATGGCGCGCTAAAACATACCTAGAAATCACATTATGGTGCATTGTAAATTTACTTTTCTTTCAGAAAAAAGGACCGAACGTACTAAAAATAACAACCCAAAAAGACAAAGTCATCTAAAATATTTAAAAACGCCAAAAATGTTGAATATTTTTTTACTTTCTTTTGGTGTCAAATTTAAAAACGAATGAACATTGTTGGACTTCGTCAAAATCGCTATCTTTATTCAGCTATATTACCTTTGTCTTCTAAATGTAATTTTATTCCAACCACGATTTTTTGAGTCTGGATATTGTCAATTCGTATAGACACTAAAGTATGGCCGTTATTAGATTATTTGAAAGATTTTTAGGTTTAAAACTAAAGGTTATATCTTTTGTCTTGTGCATTGTTTAGTCAATGATATGGTTAACAAATATACAATTAAGTATATTTTTGTCATATAATATAACCAATATTGGATTTGTTAATATTAAGGCCAAACAGAAATAGTTGGCATTTTACTGAATAAAGGTACCTAGGGTAATATTATGTACTGCTTGAAGATCGAGGATTTAATCATTCTCAAAGGTCTATTAAATTTAGTAGCAGTAATCAAATCTACAACTAGCGACCACTCATTATGTTCAAGTATTGCATTGAGATAGCTTTCATAATTTAATTCACTTAAGTTGAAAAGGCGTCGACCAATTGTAGATCTAAAGTGATTTCATCGAACTGTGAAAGGGTTAGATCAAAATGAGCTAGACCCATTGAGATTCACTGAAAACTGTTCTTTTAGGCTCCACTGAATTGCCTGTCTATTATTTGATGCCTTCCAAGTATTTGGGAGTAATGTCTGAAAAGTGGTTTCAGTAATAGAATCTCTTTGGAATATAATGTTTTAAACATGAAGAAAAATAACGCATTTGTCACTTTATATGGTTTTATATACTTTTTTGTGTGGGAGTAAAACAGCTCCTCATTTGGTTTTGTTTTGTTAAAGTATTTTGTGAGTACATTTTCATACAAAAAGAGAAGGCATACTTTTTAAGGTCATAAAAGTTATACTTAGCTGAAATGGGATCATAGGGAGACATAATATTCAGTCATCCAAATATGCGAGCATGGGCAGCTATGTAGGTAATTACAATCGGACAGAAAAAATTTAAACCTAAGTTTGACTTTAAATGAAGCTGCAGGTTTCAATAACGTTTAAAAAATCCAGTGACATTTTTGGTTTTGCTTGAACTGTCCAAAGGTTATTTTTGATTACCCATCATTTGCTAGGTTCAAACCCAGGCAAGTATCGTTGTGACTTTTCACTGTCATAAATACTTTTTTAGATATTTTAAGACGCCACTGACTAACGGTGACGTATATCGCCAACCAGCTGTAAGTTAGCGTGGTAAATTGGTGATTAATGCTGAAGCCTTTTCTATACGAGAAGAGGCCATTTACAGTCATAGGCTGTTATTATTATTTTTAATTTTCTAGTAAAATGTTAGGGGCCATAGAGTAGGAGTAAAATATTCGCTTGTCTGAATACCTTGTGTGATGCAGAATGTCCTTTGTAGAGACGGCGACGAAAGTTGTATTAAATTTGCAAGTGTGCTGTGCCTGATTTATTGATTTAGTGTTATGCTTGGTGACAAAATGTAAATATTGCAAATTATTATTACGTAACATTTATACAGTATGATATAGATAGATCTTTGATCTAGTCTGCCTGTCTGGACTGCCTCGTTGGTCTAGTGGTTGCTAAGCATGAGGTCCCGGGTTCGAATCCTGGGTCAGGCAAAGTGTTACAGGGATTTTCCATTACGTGCCTAACTAATTCTCAGTAGCAGCATGGAATCTAGATTATTGCCCGGTTGATAGCAATAAGCTCGCCCACTATTATGGGTGTACTTTAAGGTCACCTCTGCCAACCTCTTCGGGGAATACAGGCATGATGTTATGTTTCTTCTTCACTTCAATAACTTAACAAAATTAGCCTATAAGTGAATACTATGACCAAATTCATAGTCATTCTGCCAACCCTAACATACATAGTTGAGGCTACAAAAAGCCTAGCCTTTTTACCATTACCCTAATAAGACTCAATCATATTATTTAGGGCTGTGTCTACTCTAGAATAGAACTATATTAGCATAAGAGAGAAAATTCATTTTTTTAATATATACCTAGGTCATCATAATGCGTATTGGACTTTTAATAAGAAGAAGATATTAAAAAGAGGCCATATATTTTATAAATCTACATTCCATTAAAAGTAGGAACAATTATTTATAGGTAGGTATATGAATTAAGTGACCTTTGACTTAACAGTCCCTTAGGGCAACAGCCATGACTATGTATCTGCGTGGGTGTGCATATATAGAGAAAGCGCAATAAAATCGACTCCGGGAAAACATACGAAACTTAATAACGTTGGTATCCAACCAACACACAAATTTCGGATGGTTCACGTTTATTTACGACTAGCTTATAATCGTGCGACGCTTGCGTCTTTGAGGTTAACCAACAATTTATTGTATTGCTTTGTTCCTCTTAAAGTAATCCAAGCGTTGTTACATGCTATTTGTTTTGGTTTAAGGGGATTGCCAATTATACAGTGTAATTATTTGCGACAAACTACCGAATAATACTGGTGTATCCGCTTTTTAAAGAGATGTTCATAATAAAAATTAAAGTATGTTTTCAATGACACAAAACTACGGATTTTTGCATGAACCATGAAAAATATCATTTTAAGTATTATTTCAAACACCTACAGTCCTACATGCAAACAATTGCCTACTCAAGCATTCATCGGGAGTACACAAACAAGAAAATAAAATAACGAATAATTACATTCTCCGAAACCACGTACCTACAATCTCAATGTATTCTTATTTTAGAACCATGTTCTTTTTGAAAAACCCTCGAGCAGTTATCGTTCGGTAAATAAAGAAACACAGAAACCTTCGGTTCGCTGTAGATGTAACCGCCATCACACTCAATCCAATTCATAGTTTCTATGCTATTTGAATAAAAATAGGGCATACATAATCTCCACACGTACATGCGGTACGGCTTAAATGTGTGAGGAAAGGCGCGTTTACATTTAAGGGTAGATGTGTATAGTCCTGTATATAGTCTTTATTAGTCAAAAGTGTTTCTCCTATTTTATGTCGAGCGTGAAAATGTAGAGCTGCTTACGTTTAAGGCTTATTCCTTCATTTGTTTTTTCTTAGAACTCAATGTTACCTTCGCACAGACTAGAGTTGAAGATTTATTTACCGCAGAATGTAATGGTGTAGTTATGTAAAATTTAGCCGCCTTTTAACTGCTCTTTTATTCTGCTCTGCTATTTTAATGCTCATTAGAAACCGTAAGCCGTGACCACAGAGCAAAGTTCGTGATTGAATGTAGGTAGATATTTATGTGATTAATTGTAAAAATCATTAAATAATATCGGGTTACACGTGTTTTTTTACTATCCTTTACCCCAGAGATTCGCAAGCCCTGTCATCGTCTTGTAACACAATCACGATCCCTAATAACCGAAATCTGAACGCGGTCTTACCCTGTTTCACGGTGGCTAGTCGCGAGAAACTCCCTCAGCGACATCTGCACAGATTCTATGTAGCGAATGCTCGAAACCCCTTCTGCATATTTCATTGCAAGTGTCCTGACTTCGGTACATGTCGCCACGCGCACTGCTCGTTTATATTTTGACCTCATATTCAAACTGAATTTATGTCGTATTTAGAGATTTTTTCAAGCACTCACCCTGAGAAATGGGCGCTCGTCTCTTGAAATACGCGGTGTACGTAAATGTTACATTTTGCGTACCTAGCGACCTTGTTGAAGTAAGGAGTGTGGCTGAGATTGGAATCTTAAATGAAGCGAAGCGGCCCACATATTTAGGGTTATTTATTTGCCTACAATTGGTGGTTAGGTCGGTGGAATATGTTAACTAAATTGAAAGCGTTAGATATTAGTTATTTCAACAAGAATAGTAAGTAAATTGGTTTCGGTATCGATTTTCTCAAACGATTTGCTATCTGTTACGTATTCTAGTTTCATTTTGGTCTTGGCTTATCAGCCATCGCTAAATTACTAAAAAATCCAATTTCCGACTTCCAATTTTATTCTTTGTCTGGTAGAATTTCTGATTGAACAGTACGCTTGTTAATGACTAATCTTGTTCTGACTTTCGTTAAAATTGGAGCTGATTTTAAATGTCGCTTGAATTTAGCTTCAAGTGAGCGTGACTAGCTAGTGAAAAGACTGGGCACTACCTGGTAGGGTGGTGTTATTGATTGCTTCAAACAGAACGTTCCTTAATTCCAAGAGAGGTCAAAACTTGTAACTATTCTAACTAATTTCACGCCTGTAAGAGACTACGTATACCCTGAAGGGATTGCCAGAACGTTCTCATTGATAGGTACAGCTTAATAAAAAGTAGCTTTTAGGACTGCATTAAGCCTTTAGGCTTAGGACTTATAAATGTAGGTAATTAAAATTATTTAAAAAATATTGTTCCTGCTTTGGATTAATCTGAACCAATATGTCCGACCTTGGCTACCCATCATAAGACGAATAAAGTGATCTAACAAAGTGAAGCTACTTTGATAGACCACCCAAAATGTTTTGGAAACCCAATGCTTACATATAATTGTGCAAAAAAAATGATTTACTTAGAGTTACTTATTTACTGTAATGTTTTATTTTAAAGGTCACTTAAATAATAAATTAGCCATCATATTAAAGAAATTGCACTAGGCGTTATAATTTTTTTTTTAGCTTCATCAGTATTTTTAACCGACTTCAAAAAAAGGAGGAGGTTATCAATTCGACTGTATTTTTTTATTTTTTTATGTTTGTTACCTCATAACTTGCGACTGGGTGAACCGATTTTCATGATTCTTTTTTTATTTGAAAGCTGGTGCTTCCCGTGTGGTCCCATTGTCATCATTTCAATACCTGATGATGGGATCTTGTAGAAATCGGGGGAACTCTTCAATAAATAACAGCACACAACATAATGTCACGCCTGTACTCACTACAAAGGTTATAAAAACAATTCCGAAAAATAAAATGTTCAAGGTCACTTACAACGTTTTACAAAAAAAACGCAATACTGAAAAATAATTAGATGTTTGTTCTGATGAGATATTCGGTTATATGAACAAAACTCTTCAAATTTCATGCGTCCTAATTACGTAAGCTGATCCGTGATCGCGGTACTGTCCCTGGGTAACCGTGACCCTGGAACGTAAAGGGCTATTGAAGGAACACTGTGGATGAGTATGACAGTAGTATGACTGTCAGCACAAGTCTGACAGTCGCTCCACCCGCCGACTTCTACTTCACTTATGTAAAGTGAAGTGATAAAATATTATTTTTCACTTTTGAGTTTTTTGAAGGAGGTTATAATTTTTTATTTAACAAACCTTAACATTTGACATCATTTAATAAACTATAAATAAGTAATAATAGAATTCTATTTACCGAATTACGGAAACACTTTAGTAAATGATTTTTGAAAGTGCGAACCTACGTGTCTCGACACGATATAAGATTTCTATCTGTGTGCCTTTCCTAAAGCCGCCACTAAACCCATTACGGGACAAAGGAGTTTGGTATAAAAGATAAGACGTAAGTTGGGAGGATCGTCATCTGCGACTAATGATAATAGCTCACATAATTCCGGACAAAGGCTGGGACGTGCCGAAAACAGACGGAGAACGAACTAAGATATTGGATCAGTCGGACGATAACAAATTATTCAACGTTAGTGACACGTGTTTGGTGTTTGATTACATTCTTTTTATGATATATATAGCGGCCCGCTCCGGCTTCGCACGGGTATAAAATATAAGTATTTTTCCACTATTTAATGGTGTTATTATTAAACCCCTCCTAAAAACACAGGACCCTAGACCTAAATCTTGTAAAGCTACAGTATAAACTAATCAGCATGCAATCATCAAATATTCAAAATTTTTAATAAATCTTTAAAACTAATAAAATTTAGACGATTTATCACAAAAATGTTTAAACAATCTTCGCATATAGGTCAGCTGAGACCATCAGTATGGCAGACCACCATTATTTCACTGTAACACCGTTACGTTACTGACTGGTCTTAAGGGAGACTCAGTGTTTGGTCGAGATATACTGTTTGTTCAAGACGCACGCCGTATTCTGGAGATATAGAAATAGGTCCCAAAGGCCCAATGGCCGTTAGCACGCCGCTTAATGCATGGATGCATAGTGTATTGATACGCGTCCTGGTAAATATAGACTGACCTTAAAGCTTCCCAGAAATTATCCTTTGAGACACAGGTACGTATTGACATTTCCCAGACTTTGATACAGGTAAGATTATAAAAAGTAATATTCCAGAATTTACACAAGAAAAAATAGAAGGTCGGAAGATCAGTTACGGATGATGAAATAAAGCTCAGCGGTATTCAAAGCCTTAGTGACCTCAGGTAGCGTAAGGAATTCTAGAGTAACCATAACAAGACTTCATGACACGTCTTTAAGTACAATAGAAGTACATTACAAAAGAATGTGCCAAACTACTTCAGATTGTCATAGTACCTAAACAATAATGGTACAAAGAACTCTACAAGCAGCTATGATAAAGGCCGTGTTCATTGTAAGTTAAAAGTGGGTAAGACTAGGTCCTAATCTATAGAATAGGATATACCATCGTGAATAATTAGTAGTAGGTAGAGATTATATAATTATGAACAAGAGCTGTGAATTATTAACGAGAGGATAAAGACGCCACACCACATTAATATTATATAGCATTTCCCTATGGTTTGTCCGTTTCAATATTTTACTTAGTCTTCCATTGTTTCTATCCTGTCGACTACACAGGTCAAAAGACAAGAGGTAAATTAGCCTGGCTCTTTCAAAGACCAGTTTATACGTCACATTCCATAATTCAAAACAATATTTTGCTTCATTAGCCTGTCTAGACTTTAAAAAGTTGAACTAAGAAATTGTTAAAGCATGATGGTTGTAAAGAAATCCATTTATTTACAAAAATACACTTAATATGAATGCAAGACCTTCGTATAAAATACTAGAAGATTGACCTTGGTCGAAATTAACTTCTTTGCTCTTAAAATGTAAAAACAATATTTAATTTAACAGATGATTTATGACTTTTGATCAAGCGACTATATAAAAATAACGAAAAATTCTAAACACTTTTTTTAAACATGGTTAATATTTTGATAAAAATATTCTTCAAAACCTTTGTTTTTAATTTTACTAGCAAGTAAACCCGCTGGCTGGTCGTTAAATGTATAAAAAGTCTACACAAAGCCAGTTATTACTACAAACAATGCTCATAGCAATCGTTAACCCTTTGAGCGCCAACGCGGTCACCAGGTGTCCCCCAAACAATAGTTTTTCTATTGTGTCTACCGCACGGCAGTCAATGTGTTAACCGAACCAAAGTCTTTTATTCATTCTCTTCTACATTTTCATTCTAGAATTAAGATACTTTTTACGAACGGGGTTCAATGTCCTTAAATCTTTACTTCGTGGCTGATCCTTTGATGTTTTATAACGCAATAAACATTATTACTTCCATTTATCTGTTTCTCATGCAGATTCAATGGATTGTGGTGATCTGTAGCACGTCGAATTGTATTTGAGCCTTGGCTTGTAGTTGTTGGCATTTTCAATGTAGGTATTTTCTACTACTTTGGTGAACAAGTTCATGAGGTTCTATCAAATGACGTCAAAGGAAAATTACATTGAAAGCATCACCTACTTTTATTCCGTTGTAATAAGATTTAGACCAATAATTTTGTGTATTTTGTGTTATTTATCTCGGACGCGAATATAAAAAAGTGTGAGACATTTACCTCTACTATAGATTAATTATTACGTAGTCAAACCCTAGACTACTTGACATTAACATTTTAATTAGACAACCAGTCACAACTTTATCTTTGTAATTAGATAAGTACCTACCCTGAAATGTCTGGATAGTGATGTCTAAATGTCCGTTGTTATTTTGAGACCAATAAGTCCACCAGACCGTGCGTCCTTTATATAGTTATTATTTATGGCTCAGAAACTAAAAACACAATACTTTTGTATCACACCCACATGCACCCCGATAATATATAATGAGACATTGAAAAATTACAACTACATTACTACATACAATATGAACCTATACTTACTCTTACATAGTTGGCACTTACATCCTGATATGACACAGCTAAGATGCCTTGTCCAAACCCTTCAGTGTTCAAGTTGAACTTCAGAAGATAAAAAAGCAAGTCTCCTGGGCCATTTACGTCACCCCTGAATTTTGGCGTAGATGGACGGTTGGCAATAAAGCTGAACGTTATCTCGCTAATTTTTTCCCTTGCCTCAAAATCCTCCATTCGTTCGCTATGGCCCAAATCTTCAGAGCCCACGATTATGACGCAGGTTAACAAAAATTCGTAGACGAAAATCGAAAATTCGCTACGTCACACTCTCATCAATCGAACGTGATGAGACAGAAAAACGGTCTCGATAGCTGATTGGGTATAAACCTCACCAATTCGTAAAATGTATGTTCACTGAAAATTTTATTTTCATCATGCCTTTTTAGTTTTCGATGCAAACGTTTAAGCTGTACCGATGGTACCAATTTTATTTTATTAGAATTCCAAGTACCCAGCTCTTGTGAAAGTTAATCAAGAGGGAGCGTGTTCCGTGCAATTTGTAGACCTATTCGACCCTTCATAACAGTCAACACGGTCTTTAATACTGTTTTCGTTTTAAAAACGAGCTCCGACTAACTAAATATTTGACGCAAACATGCGACCAGTGTCATCGAATAATTGCGACGGAGATACTTCACTAATGAACTTGTTTAATGAGTATAAATACTTTTGTACGTATTAAAATAGCTTTTACTTGTTATTATTGTATGATATTGTATCTCTGATATGATTAGCGACCATTAAAAAAACATATTAAAACATTGCTTAAAATAACATGAACAATGAAAATTTATCCACATAAAATTAATTACAGACTAACTTAAAAATATTTATTATAGGTAAAATTTTAAAAGTCACATTAATTATAGCCCGGTCATAGACTAACCTCTTGCTTAAGAATCTGGACCATAATGTTTTCTCACAATTAATAGACTGCCTCGTTGGTCTAGTGATTGCTAAGCGCGACTGCTGAGCATGAGGTCCTGGGTTTGAATCCCGAATCAGCCAACTATTATTGGTTTTTTCCCATTGGTGATTCTCAGTAGCAGCACGATTACTGGATTTATGCCAGGTTGGCAATATACTCGCCCCCTTTTACATTCTGATATATAATATAGCTTACGAAACGTAGATAGAATAGGTACACCTCTGCCTACTCCCTCGGGGAATACACGCGTGGTGTTATGTTAGGTTGTTATGTAATATAAAAGAATTATCGTCAGAAAAAAGCAAACTCAACAATCGCTTACAAGCTTTTTATTTAGTCAAAAAATTTGGAGAACTGTATAGATATAACCAAATAAGTAGTACATAGGCTCATATAGCTAAGAGGCAGAGACATACTGAGTCTAATCACCCCGCCGAGAGCGTAAGTGAATTCGTTCTCTCTAGTCAGCTGAAAGAAGGCTTTCACTTTACGGCGCTCGATTTTATCTGAAAAGAAATGAAATTACTTTGAAATATACCATTGATTATGTTAGCTACATTTATTATATTAGACATAACCAGGGACCCTAGACAAATAGCAAATAGTCTAACAAATAGAAATTGAACAGAAAGAAAAATTTATCGGATTGACAAACACACACATATTTCACATATTTCTGTATTCAAACCTGTATCGCACCTAAAGGAAATGAATTTATAGCATCGTGAAGAGCGGTTCTAATTGCAGACACCTGCGATGACGTCACACTGGAGTAGTAGCAGGGAACGACCACCAATACAGTGAACTTCATACCACGACCAATCAGGTATACCATTGTTGACTTGCCAAACTGCGGACAAAAGTTATAAAAATATGATATTATATTGTTAATTAACATCCAGTTAGTGAAAATGTTTAGTCAATAGATGATCCGATTGATGTAGTTGCTAAGCGATTGAACTGCTGACCTAAGGGTTGCGGGTTCATAAATAAGGAATAAGGCTACATACATATGTAATGCCAGGTTATAGTTTTATGCAATTGGTGATAATAAGATGGGTGGGTTATTATAAATGCTAGTTACCAGATAAAAATATAGAAATAAACCCTTTACTTACGGCATTGCTAACAGTGACTGTTTGTATCACTTGCACAACCATTTTCAGCAACATAGTTGTGGATAACCCCGCAGTTAATATTATTATTAATAACTGAAAGCAACACATATTCTTAAATAAATCCAATATTTATAATGAAAATAAATAACTAAAGTCAAATAAAAATTATAGTTTTCGAGTGTTATTGAAAAATCTGTGTGTTTTGAGATTGTAAATAAATTTTTTGCAGAGTTAAATATGAATACTAAATAAATTATAGAGCTATATAAAGTTCGATAATTAAATATGTATTTAAATATTTTCCAACACAAATAATAAGTCAAGAAACTTACAGGCAAACTCATAATGGAATTAAGTTCGAAGGCACACTTGTGAAGTAAATCGTAGACCCTATGCAGGGAACTAATATTAAGCCTTGCATTGTTTGCCAGCGCTTCAACTTTATACAACTTCCCTCTATAATTATTGGTTCTGTTTTCAACACTAAATACCTTGAAAACATGAGCTTTGATAATGCGAAGCCTTAAGTAAATATTTCTTAGAAGGATGAAGTACATCACTTGCTCACAGTCATGCGTTATCATCATCACGTAAAGACAGTACACGGCCTTGTCTATAAATATGGATAAATAGAAGAAGCAACAACCGTACTCGATCATGGAATACAGAAAACACCCACACAACCAATAGACGCACGTGTAGCCAGAATCGATGACATTCAAGTCTTTATTAATGTTCAACAGTTCATCAAACTTGTCGAGATCTCGGAACAAATTTATAAATTTCTTCTTACTTCCCAGTAGAGTAATTGATACAATAAGAATATATTCTATACAGCACGTATATTTGAACACAAAGTAGGTTGCACTTATTTCGTCAGCGTCTATTATTGCTATCACCACTAAAATCGGAAGTGTAATTGAATAAATGTAGCTCAAGAATAAAACTAATCTGTTAGGTTTTAAGAGATATAATCTATTTGCGGCAAAGATGAACGCGGTACGTATTTGAATTTTTATGGATTGCAGGGAAGAGGTATTTTTTGAAAACAAATTGTTTCGAATTGGCTGGTGGAGACCCGTTGGAGATACTTTTGAACTTCTTTTCACACTCATTTTTGGGTTTGACGATCTAGTATACCACATGATTGGGCTTCAGGCAACAAACAAATGACGTTCGAAAAATAACGTTCAATAACGCTTATTACAAAAAGCTCTTATGACGTCAATAGACATCGATATAATCTTTTACTAATGTTGATTGATGTCAAACTAATTACTCAACCTTTGATCAATTTATTAGGCTGAATACTTACAGAATTACTCAAGCGTTTGAATAATTTATTAGTAATTGTAATTAATAGCAATTTAATAAAGTGGTCAAGAGCCTAGTTATATTCGGTAAAGGTCGTACAAGATCAACCCACTAATTAAATAGATCATTCAGTAGTTATCTAGACGGTGTGTATAATGTAGGTGGCGCCGGTTTTTTAGCCAAAAGGTAGAAAAAGAGGCTCATACTAATTCAGACCGTTCATAAACATAACGAATACTTTACGCATGTGCTCGTGAAATAATATTGCGAAAATCAAATTATATTTTCAACCAATTACCATCCGCCATACATGCCGGTCTCATGTACCTAATACGTTGCGAGCCTGAAACCATTCGTCTTCAAATAAAAATTGCATAAAATCTGATGAATGCAGTGTCCTATTTTACAACATTTTCCATTTGCTTATTTGTTTTTGCTGCAAGCACTTAATCCTATAAGTTATGGTCAAGTACTTTGTCGTCGTCGCCATATTTTCTTAGAAATACTTTATAGAATTATTTTCAAAGCTAATATGACTTATGATTTATTTCGTTGAATAGAAGAATAATTTTGAAAGTGGGGATCCCTCAAGGGACTATTTGACTTTATCATAGGCTATTAGGTACATCAATCATCGTCGCATTGAGCATGCATACTCTACATTCTATATAAGCTTTAGTCTCTACGGGGATTGAACCATGGATCTAGGTAGGCCTGCACCACTTCATGGCTTCGACGCGTTATTATCATTTTATGTTGCTGTTAACTAAGTTATTTAGAAAGTAGTTAAATAGTGAAATTATACAATTTTAAATGGTAATTTACCAAAAAAAAAAACCATATTAACAAACGACTTAACGTAGTCTTATATTTATTATACGATAAAATAGGCAATGATTGATGACCGAATTATTTATAAAAGGAGCAACAGTTCATATGTAACCTTGACACCTGTGATGCCAGAATAGAAAAGATGGATTGCTTGAAGGCTAACAAAGCTCTTAAAGAGGTTATATGTTAGAAGCCTTTGTTGGGTTAGCCAGGGATTTAGGATTATGTGCGGTTGGTGCGGAGACAAAACTATCTTACGACCTGTTCGGAAAGCCTACAATATGTTAAGTCGTTGAGACCCAGGAGCTTTACCATTCCATCCCAGTTTAGAACTGTTTGCTTAAGCTGATTGTTTATCTTTCTCATCCGGTTATTTCTTGGTATTAGCTGTAGTCTTAATACTGTTATTATGCGCAAAGGCAGCTTTATCAGATTTTTATTTTAGTTTTAGTCTGTAGATGATGGAATACTCTTCTGATGGCGGGAAAACGAGTTCTAAGAGCTGACGAATCCCATACGGGTCCAATGAATGAGATAAAGCACTTTACTATGTATCTATTTTAGTCGCTAAACCACTACCAACGTTATCAGTACCTGCAAGTACAGATACTGTTTCACGACCAAAATAGAATGAAATGAATTTAATAAAATATTCTCTCCTATTCTTAGACCCATAATTTAGAATGCTTACGTAAAATGTTTTATATTGGAATGTTACAATATAATAAAGAATTTAATTATGTACATTTAATATTATTTCCCAAACTTATTAGTTAATTATTAGCTTCTAAAATTGGAAATAACCGTAGGAAGGTACTTAAATGATTAATATTAGGTTAAGTCTAAGTAAATTATTAATCTACGTTCAATCAGCGCCACTAAATCAATAATACTAAATCATTGTCTTGAAATAAATTCTCACAAGACTACCGTTATGCCAAGTTTTGCATTTAACGAATATAAGAATGAAGAACCTCAACTTATTCTTGCTTCAACGCATAAACACAATTTCTGCATTAAACTTGAAAAAGATTTATCTTCTGACGCATTCACGAACAATAATGGACAGGAAAAAGCGATTCCTTGTACCGGAAAGTCTTCGTTGGCTGAATAATAAAGGATATTGAATACATTTAAATATGAATGTAGTTTGTTCAGGCTATTGACGTATCGACGCTAAATGGTTGACGGCCAGTCCGGCAGCCACTTTGCGGAATCGCGATATTCGGTATTTATTGGAAAATTTCACTGTTAAAACGTACAATTTCGCAGAACTGTATTTTTCATTTCACATTTCAGTATTTAAACTGTGTCTATCATTCTGATGTTTATTATGAAAAATGTTTGATTTATGATAGGTACTTTAAAGCTATGCATTTTGTTTAGTGTATTGATTATAATTATTAAGAACCTTCGTAGTTAATTTACTATTAAAATTGTTAACCTTACCGACCTTCTAATGCAATTAATTACAGTATTTAGGAACGTTTTGAAGCGAAATAATGGACTGAATAAAAGGGATTATGAAGTGGCTAGGAGATTAAGTAATATTCGTGTATCCGCAGTGTTAGTCCCGTGTTTGGGTATTTGTGCATCTGATATTTAATTTCAGTGAAACGCACCTACGATACCGAGTGATTTTGCTACATCACTTAAACCTGTGCAAAAGTTGGTTTCTGAGATTTTGTCTGTACACCAAATTTATTTTTTCAACGTGAGTACCGATTAATTCAAAAGTTTCAAAGAATTCTGTGGAACATCAAAATCATTCAATTATATTTAAAATTACGGAACAAACCCTGAAACCATTATGTATACTGGAATAATGGAGCTAATGAATGTTAATAGACCCCGATCATTATCCACCTCATATAACTATGACAACGCAAAGATTCGAAAAAAGGCAAATGATTTATTATACAAAAATTTCCATCCACAAGGAAATTATTATCTTAACGAGCTCTCATTAGCCGTGGTTAGCTTTTGTTTTGCCGGGACTACATTCGCTTTGGGTATCTCATTTTTTCTTTACCCTTGTGTTTTTCTTAATTAAATAATTATGTTATGCTAATCTTAGTTCGTCCTTTTCAAAATAATTACCCTTTGTTCTTTTAATTTTATAGTATGGGTATGAGTTTGCTCCAAAAAATCACCCGCCTGTAAAATTAGATAGTTGTCTAAATTCGTCGAAATCTTCTTCATTCGTACAATTATATCCCACGGAAGCTTCTAAAGGTAATTGAAATAATATTCTTTGGAGGTTTTCCTTATTTAACTTTTTGCCAGGCTGCTGTCAAGTAAGCCGTTCTCATCCGCGCATTATCTTGCATTTCCATTTTAAAACGGAACACGAAACCGAGATTTAGTTGGGACTCTATGTAATTCCCTTCAAAAGGTAGCTTAAGCACCGTGCCGCCACATGAACATGGGGCCTTCTGTAATTAAAATGGTTTTTCATAGAACCACGAGCCAGGTGAAAAGGTTTTCCTTGTTACAAAATAAAAACAGAGCTCTCTAACGTGCAAATGCCAATGACAAATGATAACTGGAATTCTTGTATCTCTATGCTTTGTATGTAAAAGTATTTTTTCTAACACCATATAAGTTGAATAATATTAATACATTTGAACACAAAATAACATAGTATAACTCAGTGGCATCCGTTTGTGTTTACTTGGTTATCACTCTGTTTTTCAGTTTCTTTTGCTAGAGTTGCTATGGTTGTAACAATATGCATCGCAACCTTTAGAAAAATATTGTTTTGAACATATACAATTTGATTTTTCAATATTAACATAAACATAACATCACGACTTTATTTCCCGAAGAGGTGGACAGAGTTGAATATTACACCCACATTTCGCCAGTTACGTTATAGGTCCCAATGTAACAGGGGGCGAGCCTATTGCCGTAGACCGGGTACAAATCCAGACTCCGTGCCGCTACTGATAATTACCTAATAGAAAAACCCAGTAACTATGCCCGACCCGGGATTCTTACCCAGAACGTCATGCTCAGCAGTCATGCTTAGTGGCCACTAGACCAACAAAACTATTACTAGCTGAAATATGTATGTACCAGCTACCTATAAAATGAATAAAGCTGTCTTTTACAAAAGTTTTCGGTAAAAAAGCCGATTAAAAAACTAGATCAAATTTTAACATAGTCCGAATTTAATTTTAATTCATTCATCCATCAATTCATAAACCTAGAATAGAAACACTAGTTATTAAAATATTTTGTGAGTATAATAACACAATAAATATTTTCCTACTATCGTAGCGAGTGGGTTCGGAACTTCGGATATCTATATATTTGTTATCACAGAATTCCGATATAACCACGAGTATCAGGGTCACTTTTTACGGCGAACGCTGTAAATCAAACGGTCCCGGTTTTTATCTGAAAAAATACATCTTAATATAAAACGAAATAGAAGGGAGAAATTTTCTCAGCAAATTCAGTTTCCAAGATAAACTTGGTGAATGTAATAGACAGCGTTTGTCCATTATCATGTATTTATTAGGCAACGCTCTCGACTAATACTTGTCAGTAAGGATGTTGGTCTTGGCTGGAGATATTGAGAATCAGGATGGTTGAGTAAATACTGGATGCGGAAAGGGTCCGTGATTAACACTCGAATCGAAAAAAAAAATGTTAGAAATATCGTTTGTTTCATGTGGTTTT
Source organism: Abrostola tripartita (assembly GCA_905340225.1). Classification (NCBI taxonomy): domain Eukaryota; kingdom Metazoa; phylum Arthropoda; class Insecta; order Lepidoptera; family Noctuidae; genus Abrostola; species Abrostola tripartita. The sequence continues at coordinate 9,890,107 of HG996498.1, read as the reverse complement.
CATAATTGTATTTATATTTTTTCTTAGTATTAAAACATAACATAACGCCTGTATTCCCAGTAGGGATGGACAGAGGTGGCTGTAAAGTACACCCTCATTTCGCCAGTTATGTTTTAGGTCCCAATGTAATAGGGGGCGAGTCTTGCCATTAACCGGCCACAAATCCAGACTCCGTCCTGCTACTGAATATTACCTAATGGAAAAACCCAGTGACAGTTTGCTCGACCTGGTTTAAACTCGGGACCTCATACTCAGCAGTCGCGCTTAGGACCATCGAGGAATTGGTAATAAGCTATATTTATAATAACATTAATGTAAGACTAACTCACTGCAGGGCAAATGCCTTCTTTGTATCAAAGGAACCGGCATTAATAACCTAGCTCGCTTACTGCTTTTAGATCATTAAGACTAGATTCCTTTACGAAGTTTTTCTTTACTGTAAGTCTGTGGAGTCTCCAATTTACAGAAAAAATAATAGCTCTTTAACTCTGACGATTAGAACAGATTTTTATTTATTATTAATCTTACAGTACTATCTATTATTCAGTGTGTCTGTATTTTGACGAAACAACCCAACCAAGTCCGGACTTATTCTAGTAAGTATAACAATAAATCTATCAATCGCATTACAGCAAACCTGGGGTTAAACAATCTGCTTAAGTTTATTTTATTGGTTTAACATTTGAAACTTCGATATTTATCGATGAATATTCGATAACCAAGGTTATAATCCCAATACTCGAATCATCATCATCAGCTGGAAGACGTCCACTGTTAAACAAAGGCCTACCCCTTACAACGCCACAATGAGAGATAAATTGCCATTTGCATCCACCGGTTGCCCGCAACTCGAATACTACTCGATACCCGAATACCAAAGGACTCGTTAACAGTACTCTTTAGTAAAAAATACTTTCGACAAAAAAAGAGAATTAAAGATCAACATTGCGAAAGTCCAGAATGGTATAAGTTACGTGAACACGACTCCCGTAGGGGATGTGTCGGGCCTAATTGTCTAGATAACACTAACCGACACTTTTCAAGTGCTCAACCTAGGCTTCAAAGTGGGAACGTTAAGTGGAATTCCTGTATTTTTTGTTTTGAGTTCTTTCGGGTTTTTATCTGTCGTTACAATTGGCACATTGACTGCGGATTATTAGTTATAAAATCTCAGAGAAGGTTTAGACTTAATGTGAAAATAGAATACTTTAAAAATAAAATGCTATATTTATAAGCATTTCAGATTATTAGACAGAGATAGCATCTACTTAGAAGTGACGCTACGCCTAGGTAGTGATTACTAAACAAACGAAATAAGCATTTTACGCAGAAGGCTAGAATAATTATTATGCTCCACTTTTATAAAGTGATGTGTCAGAAATAACCTTAATTTTTTCATGGATTATATTTATTTTTTAAGTCATCACCCCTATTCGTCGTACTACAAACCTTAGGCTGGCTCATTATTTTTTACATTAATTTGTTATTATATAGTTTATGTGACTACGTCGTACGTCGTCGTGAATACGTCGCCCCACACTTGCAATTTCTCTTGTATCGTGGATGCGTTTCACAAACGTAATAAAACATACACAAACACCCAGACTCAGGACAAATATTTGCGGACCGCACAAAGTTTTGTCCCGTGCGGGAATCGAACCCGCAACCCTTAGCGCAGTAGTCCAATCGCATAGCCACTGCACCAATCGGGTCTTCATGTGTATGGTAATCATAAATTAAAAAGATCTAATGAAAGATTAATTAAAATTATCCATCAGTTATTACAGTATTTGTTCTCCGTAACGTAAACAAGAGCGTAACCCTTACCAAATAACAAGATACACCGAAACCAATACGTAAATTAACCACGTATTAAATACAAAACAAGCAAGGTTTATTAAATATGAACGGTAAATGATCACAAGTTCATCAAGTCCTTGACCTTAACGAATCTTCGTTAAGTGCCTAGCCCTGGGAGTAATTAATTAAAAACAGCTTAAGCTGAACCTGTTACCGATTCAAAACGCTTGTGAATTAATTATTGTTTCTCGTCTCGTCTTTGATAATATCTCCCTTATAACTCGCACATAAAAATAAATGAGGTTTACGTTTTAATTACATTGCCTTCGGTGGGGATGGTATATTACTACTACGCCAGTATCCTTAGACCAAGTTGTTCCCATCCATACAGTGCATTGGGACCTCAAACATAACTGGCCAAATGAGGAAGTACTTTAAAGTCACATCTCTTGTGTATGTGATATTTCATGATTGTGGAACGCACCCAAGATACAGGAGAAAGTCCAAGTTTTGGGCGATGTTTTCTTTTTTAAAAAAACCTCTCTCTTTCCCTTCGGGGAATACAGACGTGATGTCATGTTTTAATACTATATAATGCTCAAGGCCTATGTCCAGCAGTGGACTAAGATAGGCTGATGATGATGATGAATGCTCAAGGATAACGATATTATGAAAACCACGTAGAACAAACGATATTTCTTACACTTACACCCGGTTGTTCATCAACCATGCGATAAGAAGAAGAAGAAGAATATCTTCTTTGAGTAATATAGGGCCAGTGTATTGACATTCACCGGGCATATATCTAAGGATTAGAACCTTAAGCAAAATATTGGATGACTTACAAAATTTTCATCTATTTTTTGAGTCTTACGATAAGCAGCAAATTCCTGATAAAAGTTAATCTCTACCAACCCCTTCAGGGATAACAGGGGTGACGTAATGCATAGATATTATTATTAACACGCCTGAATATAATGCGTCTTTTTAATATATTACAGAAAACATTTTAAATTAGAGCACTGTCTTAAACATTCGACCACAAACGATGCATTTGTTAAGTAATTTTAATGAAAACGCTTTTTTAATTTTTAACCATAAACGATGCTAGTTTACTATTGGTATCATGCACATAGCAGCTCATAACTGAACAAAACTTAATAAACAACGACAATAACGATCGTCTTCATTATTTAGGTAGCACCATTGCGCTTGTTTTGGCATAGAGGCGGGTTGGCATGATGCCGAGATAGTCATAGTAGCCCGTATCAGCACTAGTTCAAATAATTTATTAACCCTTTTTAGCTTTAATACGCTTGAATAAATGTTTACAGAACCGATACTGTTGGGACCACGTTGGGCTCACTTGCACTGAACGTGGTGATTTACCTTTCATGGAGTTTGTACTAACTATTAACTTTTACTTATAATTTACTTCCTGCGCATCGCGGTGTTACTTGCTACATTTTTTCGAGATAAAAAGTAGCGTATGTATCAAGGGTGTCTATCTATACGTATACGTAGATATATCTAGTAGATGTATTTACGTAGACGTATCTACCTCCATACCAAATTTTATCAAAATTGGTGCAGCCGTTTGAGCTTGAAGAAGTAACAGACTTACAAGCTTTCACTTTTATAATATTAGTGTGATTCTAAATTGATAAAGAAAATTTGAGAAATGATGGTCACGAGTGGGACTGAAACTCGCGACCATCGCTGTTCCGTGGCGTAGCTCTGCCAACTGAGCTATCGTGTCGCTGCTCGCACCCATCGAATTTCAAGTTCCGGTTCCAGTTTTAGTATTTAGGTCTTAAAGGTGACTTCAGGCATTATTTGTTGGAATTTATGATTATTAACTCAGCGTTATACCTTTACAGCTATATGGAGATGAATCTTAGGAAGGGGTAGTCTAAGCCTACGCCCACATTTCGCCACTTAGATAAGTTTAATTACGATTCAACGAGTCAACTCTCCCTCTAAAACACACAGATACTTGTTAATGCGAAATAAATAAATTGGAACGAGGCCGATAACCTAAAACAAAAATTCGTCCACAATTATTTATGTTAAAATGTTAATATTTACATCAATGTAAAATTTGAAATGAATTTACATAAAACTCCAAAGGTACTCGAAATACGTTTAGCGTCTGTTTCAATTAACCTTAATTGCATTGTCAGCAATTCAATTAAACGTTTATTGTTGGCTTACCGCGACGGATTTAAGGGCGTTTTCACACAATTTACATTGATGTACTGCTAAGGCGAAGCCATGTCTCGCTTAGTCGTCTTAATTGCGTGATAAACAGTAAGCCACAATATTTTACACGGATTTATGTTAACTAAATACGTGGGCCTAACCGCTGTTAGGGAAATAATTATTTACATACATTATTGTTCAAGTTTTAAACGAGTAGGCGTTGCGATATAACTTTTTGCTACAGAAGCCTTGTTTGTAAACTAGCCCTAAAATTTCCCAACTATAACAACATGTATGTATACGGCCTACAAAAAGATAAGTTCACTGAATCGGGTTGTTATTCTCACGGCTCTATACAAAAACCCAATTTGCTAGGTAACCTTAAGAAAAATTGTTTATGAAAAAATGCATGAATGTGATAAAAATCTGAAAGAGAGGGAGGTTTTTAGTATTCTGTATTCTGTATTATGCCTACCCTGCAAGAAAAATGAAATCATTTTTTTTTACTTAAACGTAAGGAGAAATATTTTTATTAACTTCATCGTTTTCCCTTCTCTACATTTTGTCATGTGTCAATTACTCGATAAGTTTGAAAAACAGCTAAATAACACAGAGTAGGTACCTAGACTGTTTTTCTTGCACTTGAATTACCTACCCTACTTACCCAGATCTCTTCTCGTGTCTCTTGCCCCATCAGTAAAAAATCTGGTAGGTACTTAAGTGCCAAAAAATGACGGCTCGTGGCGCAAGTAAATGTGTGCAGTGTGTCTTGGCGATAAGCCTCGCCTTCCCGCTCATTTGATTTACCGCCCGTCTCAGCAAACAACTTTGAGTTGCGCGGATAAATTCGCCTTCATGACTTTCGTGACACAGGTGTCCCGGGGCAAGCTTCTTTTCCACTATTTCTTGATGTCGGATTTCACCGAGTAGACTTAAGTGAGGAAAAGTTATTGAATTGTTTTGGATTTTCGACTGTCTCGGTTGGTTGCAGATGTGATTTTGTTACTTTTGTTTTAAATGGACTCGACGTTGATTCTGTTCTGATATTGCCACATTATTTTGCCTAAAGATTTATAATACATGTTAAAGGTATCTTACTAATATCATCTAATATGCCATCGATTCATAGGCAAGTTTATGTGGCCTACACATATTTGTTTCTAGTTTGACTTCAGATTTACGATAGTAAACGCTCCCACAATACAAGAGAAACCCGTAATAAAGGGCGTATGTTTATAGGCAATAACGTTATATCTAACTCGTAATAGTAACATTATATCAATACAAAAAACAGGCATTTTCGTAACAGCTAAATTCTTTTTTAAGTAGTTTCTTCTCTATGCTTTTAAAACAACCAAAATTCTTTGACACTTAATTTTCTAGTGTCATTTTATACTCTTTTATTTTGGAGTTTACACGTTTTTTTTGTATAAACACTTTATTGAATTTTTATAAGGATATTTTTTATAAAATGGATGTAGAAGAGGACACCGTTACTTTGCTCGAGAAAATTTCGCATGCCAGGTCTTGTTGTTTGTGCGTCAATGCGCAATGCGGGACCAAACTTATAGCTTTACTGGGAATAGTGAGTACATTATTCTAGTTTAATAATTCCGGCTTATCTTAAACCTAAACATCGTTAGACGGAGAACAAAAGGCACGTTTTACAGCGTCTTAAGACAGAAAATCTAGGATAATGGTTAGGTGTGGCCGATGTGAGGCGTAGGTGGCAATGTGAGCGTGCTCACCGCGAATTTATACTTCTGTATGTTATTCTACTGCACTTGTGAACCTATTTTTTACCGAATGAACGTTAGCAGTCAAAGACCATAATCGTCTTAATCTAAATATAACAAATCAAAATTGAACAAAACATTTGTGAATCTAGACCGAACAGCGACACACTCACAAATATTTGTTCCCCGTGTGTATGGAGGTCGTTGTGTATGGATGTCGTTCTCTCTACTCGATAACTTTTAGCACCTAGCCAATATTTAAAGTCTTCTGTACTTTTAGAATTTTTACCAAATCACTGGCCAGTAATATTTTTCTTATTCCCCGCCCATTTCGCAGCTTAGACTCAGGGAACACAGATTGATCTGATATGCAATGCGCGTAAAATATTAATTGGATTCCAGTCTGACGTTAGATTAGGGCCTGTACCTGAGTAAATAAATTACGTATAGGTAAGTTAACCTAAGATATTTTATGTTCACGATATTCCAGCTCGCGGAGTTGATTCGTTTAGTACATTATGATAAATTGCAAATGCATACATTTTATCTTTATAAAAATATGCTGCAGACTAGAATCTTTTTGTGTATTTTGCATTTTGATAAGTGCTTGAGTGAGCAGCAGAATAAGATTTGTATTTAAAAGAATATGGAGAGCAGAATAGTGTGACGAATATAACGTGGATGTGAGAACAAACTTAGAATGGGTTACAGGATTGTTTTTAACGCCAACGTCGGCGCCAAATCCTATGCGTTTGCTTAGTTTATAGTGTTAGCTTTTAAACTATAAACCACGCACTTATGGCAGCATTCTTATAAGTACTATTTTTCTGAATCGCTTAATGGATGTTGGGATTTGGCGCCGACTTCTACTTCGCTTATGTAAAGTGATGTGATAAAATATTATTTTTAACTTTTGAGTTTTTTGAAGGAGGTTATAATTTTTTACATAATTTTTTTTATTAAATTGAAAGGTGCGTGGTATTCGCTTGGTATAATACAAGTTCGTGGAATTAAAGTAATCAGATAAGCGGCTTTATTCTATTCGTGCAGCGTTCGTGCCACTATCTTAGGGGTGTTGTTAATGAAAGTGAGGCTAGGTTGATGTACTTTTATAAAACCGCATTCATTGTTAATAACGACTTTTTATTTACACTACTCAAAGAAATAATAAATTAAATATAAGGTCTCCTTAAGGCTAGAGTTGGTATACATTAATAAATTATGATAAGTAAATTTTTTGTATGAAAAGGCAATTTGAATACCATGTATTTTCTTCATTGAAGAAATTATATTATTTGAATAAACAGCAAAAGAAAATAGTATATGCGAGCATTTTAGTTATCACAATATTTATTTTATATTTGGTTCTCTGAACTCGACTTTTCGTGGCAACGACCCAACTTTAATAGTTGACTCATGCATACGTTTCAAGTTTTGGTAACTTGTAAAGAAACTTTCTTCTAGCCAACATAATGCTGTGAATGAATGATGAGCACATAATGCTCCTTACTTTGGTTATCCTAGCCTTTTAAACTATGTTGAAGTCGCTTCTATCGAAGTTGTACTGGCCTAGAGGTTAACGGACCGAATTTATATAGGTACACTACATGGGGTTAACATTCAGACTGACAGACAATTTTCGTATATATCATAATGTAATTTCTTAGTGGTTCGGTTAATGGAATTTACTTCTCTACTTTTACATCGGACGAATAATAAATTCTGGTCAAATGTTGGTGTTCAATACAAGCATGATGATTATTAAACATACTTAGGGACCTATTTAACATTACGGTTGTTGTCCCCAAAAAGATTGGTAGTGAGCTCTTCATATCAGTAGTTTTCACCGTGTACCTATGTCGAATTTGATTTATGTCGGACTAGCATAGGTCCATGAAGAATGTTTTCAAATGCATTATTCTTTTAGTTAAGTCATGTCGAAAAAATGCTACATCGGAGTACAGGAGTATCGGGCTTAAGATATTTCAAACAAAATTATTGTTGAAATGAAGACGTATCGGAGTTTCATATTTTCGCAGTAAAATCTTGTCGTAGAAGGATTTGTCGGAATTTAGTTTTTGAGTCCATTATAAGTTCCATGCAATACATAGGCGTAACGCATTTATCGGGTCCATAAGGCGTTCTACATCTTTTACAACTTGCTGCCTTGGTGACGGAAAATATAAATACTTCATAGTTAAATTAATAATACCTATATGCTTGCTTGATATTAGATAGTCCTCGTATTTATTATTAAAGCGTCGCGGCAAACTGCTGTCTGACCGCAACGCAATTACAGCGAGTTATAATTATGATAGTCAAAGTTTAATTTATTTTGACACTGCAGTACTTTAACTTTGATTACAGATACAGTAATGTTAGCATAGTTTAAACTTTTAATTGTTATTTTGATGAGATACGTTTTAGACAAAACAAAATAGACAGAACTAACTACGGGTTAATGCGCTTTTAGAATTGCAAGAGATCGATCCACTTTAAATGGCTGACAAGTGCAGCATTATTTCTCCAACATTGACAACAATCTTCTAGTAGCTGAATTTTAAACCTTGCTTTGAAAATCTTCTACGGGTTATATGTTGCTATTAAAAAATAAAAATATTACTTATTTCATGTCGGTATAACTTTGAACTTACCTGTGTCGTTTCAATGTAGCTACTTACAACTAGAAGGTAACACAAGTAATGGAAGTATATTAATCAAAGTAATGTTTCCATAGGCTTTTCCTTTGACATGGTTGCTTAAGTTTCTCTTTAGCAAACTCTCAGCTAAGCCTTGAGAGCTTAACGGATGTTTAACCGCGGCTAAAATGCTGGTCCTTAACCAGAAACAGTAGGCTGAAACGACTGTTACTGCCGTGTTTATTAGATATCATCGTATTGCGACAATTTTGAATTAAATTCTTGCGAATTAATTTTAGTTTTTGCGTTTTTTTTCGTGCTTTTTGAGTTCCATAAATTAGCTTTAAGACCTATTGTATCACCAAAAAGCACACTAATAAATACTTTGACTTTGACTTGACTTGACTAATTGCGAATGAAATTTTTATTATTTAGGTACTAGCGTCGCCCCTGACTTACTCCGCGTGGTTTTTTAATATTTTATAGCCTTCCTCGATAAATGGGCTATCCAATACAAAAATATTTTTTCAATTCGAACCAGTGGTTTTTAGATTAGCGCGTTCAACTAAGCAAACAAACTCTTCAGCTTTATAATATCATAATATAATAAAGATAGTATATATTAGTATAGATTCCTGTCGTATATACTTTCATATTATATTATGCACTTAGTATAAGGCTGTTATTTTGATATTACAAAAAGACACTTCAACTTTTTTTTGTTTAAAAAACGCAATTTTATTTTAACACTCTAAGAATTTCTCCTGCATCGTGGGTGTGTTTCGCAAACATGTAATATCCCATACATAAACACCCAGACTCGGGACAAATATCTGCGGATCGCACAAATTTTTGTCCCGTGCGGGAATCGAACCCTGTATAGAGTATAGATGGTGCTTATTTGGTTTCAGTTATTGGGCTTCACGTGTGCAGCGATGTTGTTAATAAAAGACAGAAAATATCTGACCCCATTAACAATAGTGCTAGTAGTGTTCTTATCAATATTCATAATTATCACAATCTTGTTCGTTTTGGCGTCTGTGTTGCTTCTAATGGCTGCGTTAGATGTGAGTATGGTTTAAATATTATTTCCTTTATTTAAAATATCACTTATAAATTATATTTTAAATATATACATATTATTAAGTACAAAAACAGCAAAAAAGATAATAAAATATATTTAAAAAATAGTAAAAAATAGTCGCCAACCGGCATCGGGAACAGGGTCCTAGCTGCCAGTGGTTAAGACTAGGAACCTCCTGACTATGCGCGCCTATTAAATATTATTATTATTAGAACGAAGAAGAGACAAACAGAGTGGCATGAACAATGAGATATATGCCATCCTTCTGCAACCCATCTGCAGGTTCTTCACAGCTGATGATTTTGATGATGAAGAGAGAAAAGAAAAATGTTACTTAAGATGAAAGTTTTATGTTTATTTTCCATTACGGAGTTCTCAATCATTTGGAACATGTGAAGCCAAGTCGAATAATTTTGCATTGGGCCCTTTTAAAAAAGATCTGTGATATTAATACGTCCTAGATGTATATTGTAATAAATACCTAACAATCATTATAACGTTGGTATAATACCTGGTTTCTCCTAGAATCATTAGGTATCTACGTATCTTAAAATTATCATTTTCATTTCAGGAAAACACTGAACTAATGTCATACTACATTTGGTTGAGTATAGTGTACCTGTGTATACAGCTGGTACTTGCGATAGCAATACCACTGATTTTAATAGTGGAGGGACGGTACCCGGTCGCCGTTGCCCTCATATGGATGGTCATCGTGTTGATTGTTGGTCTTGGTGAGTAATAAGGTTTTATAGTTTTACATCAATGTACAATACTTCGTTTATTATGATGTTGAGCAGAGGTATCAGACTGAAGCGCTTAAAATTATCTAAGGTAATGAGAGTTAAGGGTAAACGATGTTATGTTTGGCAACTTAAAAGTATGTACATCAAAAATTGTAAAATTTAGGTACAGTCAGTAATATAAATAGCTGAACATTTATGTTTTTAAATATACTATTAAGTTAGAACAACTTCTTAAAAAAAGTCGTAAAAAGGCTTAAATATTCTCAGACTATCATTAGGGCGCTCCTTTAATTTGAAACAATAACTTGAACTGATGTTTCAATTTTATTTGACATAAGGTTTTTTAACATGTTAAGCTACTTATGTTGCTCACTGTACACACAATACGTACCGTTAAACCTCTCGAAGTTAGTCGTAGCTACGTAGCTACCGCGCAAATCGACCAATCTATGAGGTTAAACTGCGCTCGCCGCGGCCAGTCTTGTGATTGGTGTCTATTTTCATATGTCGAGACCCCTTAGTGCTTCGAAAGGCATCGGACTATTAGAGCGAGGGTATAGGAAGTGCACCTGTACCCTTAAACCTTATACTGCATTTTTTCTGATTTCTAATATGGTTTTGGTCATACGACTGTATTTATTAAACCTAAATTCACCTAGGTTTATAAGTATTCAAAGAAAATAATTTTACATTAACAGAACATTTTTATCTAAATGGAAGGTAAAAACCCATAAAAATTAAGGTGTCTGTCAAAGTACATTTTAATTGGGTTTCTTTGGATAACTTCTTCCTGTTAAATATTTAAAAATGACACTCTAGAGGGATTTATATTAAAGTCATGCCATAACAGTTCGCATTGAATATTTTACATAAAATTTGGATGGACAACATTACGAGTAGGTATAAAGTTAAAAGACCTTTGGTTCAAAATGCGAGTACTGTGTTCAATTTCACCGCATCACATACGCTGTCTGCCTGTATGACTAAGTCGTCGTTAAGTCCTTACGTCAATGTTAAGTTAGTAGAAAATTATTATTAGCCATATTTAATGCTAACTAATACATCTTAAGTTGTTGGTGCAACTCACCCTAAGTGAGCTAAAGAGTAAATCAAGCTAAACAAATACATTATTTTATTAACTGACTTTAAAAAAAAGAGGAGGTTCTCAATTCTTCGAAATATTTTTTATTACATCTTTTTTATTCACGTTCATCTTTAGTGCTCAGTATAATTTTGATGTTAAAATAATAAACCACAATGTTGGCTGGAATTAATAGGTTTCTTGCTAACCCACACGATTAATTAAAAGAAAAATAAACATGCGTAGCCATTGTTCCGAGTATCGGTTATATTGAATAGTAAGGATTCATACTAGTATATTTATAAGAATATAAATATAAATCATTTTCAATTTAATATTACATAACGTTAAAAATAAAAGAAAAGCATTTTATATTCATTGATTTAATTTTTTTTGAAATTGAAATATTATAATAATAATATAATAATTAAAATTGAATTATTCCAAATACCTTTTCATCTCAAAGAATTAAATATGGATGATCAAAGTATCTTTCTTAATTAAAAATGAAACCTAACTTCGTTTTATTTTATATGGTAACATTATTCATGGATTTTATTTATTGTTTCAGGGTGGACACATTTTATAACGGTTGTCGGTTCATACAGGATGAGTCTACTAAGTATAGGTGAATATTAATATACCCTACATCTAGTAATTGTAGTTTCATTTATATTTTACATAAATATTATACCTACATACACAACCACAGTGACACGTGTACTGTGTCGATGTGTACAAAGGAAATCCTAACATGTTTTTATATAATTTCGACTGCAGTTTTGCAAATTGGCATTGCGCAGGACGGAATAATGGAATTAAATGCGCAGCGTGTAAAACGTTTCAACATTGCGCGCGATCTTTATAAACTAGATGTCAAATCGTCCAATTAAGCAATTTCTCCGTTTTAGAGTAAAAGGTGTTGCCTCACTTTTGTTCGCTTTCACAGATTCTGGTTTGTTCTGTATTCTGAGCCTACAACTATTATCAGAAGTGCACGGTCAAATAAATAATGATATAAAATATATGCACCTATTAGAATCTGAAAATCACTTTCCTTATTAATTAATTATTTCCTTTAAGCACTGATAGCCGAGTGGTATGACCGATGGACTGCCAAGTGAAAGGTCGCAAGTTCAAACCCCGGCACGCACCAATGTTTTTTCGAATTCATGTGCGGACTATAAATTAGTTATCAGTTGCCAAAAACGGTGAAGGAAAACATCGTGAGGAAACCGGCACATCTGAGAGATTTTTCAACGGTGTGTAAAGCCATGTCAGAGGCCTACAGGTGGTTTAAACTCTGACACCAGGTTGTTCATCAACCATACGATGAGAAGAAGAAGAGACTTTCCTTATTCACAGAGTAACATAGATCACCTAAATATTATTGTAGTAATAGGTCTAGAGAGAACGATAACTGTGCTAATATTGATTTGGATTCGAGAATTACATAGGAAAATAAAACTGGTCGCCATTTCGAAGATGTAAGTTTGATACCCACCTGTTGCAAGAAGTGAACCGCAATGTGTGGTTGTGGATTCACAACAGAACTGTTACAAGTTTGGGCATTTATGTGCGAAAGTAATCTATGTAAATTTACCACACATAACATCACGCCTGTATTCCTCGAAGGTAAGGTGAATTAGTACACCCTCATTTCGCTAGTAATGTTTTAGGTCCCAATGTCATTGTCCGTGGGCCATGGGGTGACGGGCCAGAATAGCATCTTCCCATCTCGTCCCGTTGGTTGTCGTAGGAGGCGACTAAGGGAAAATCCAGAAGATGGGCAATAGCGTCTTCTATAAATTCACCACCAATACTGCGATCCCCGATCCGCTTGTCAAGCGTGGGGTTTATGGCAAGGCCCCCTTAAGAGGGAGGCCTTTGTTCAGCAGTGGACGTCTTCTGGCTGATGATGCTGATGAATTTCGTTGACCAGACACAACCAGACTCCGTGCTGCTACTAAGAATTATATAGTCGAAAAACCACCTCTCTCGATCTCAAGCTTAGCAGTCGCACTGTGTGACCACTAGACAAGGCAGTCTTTTCAAGCGAACTTTCCAAAAAATACAGGATATACTCGTTAATGATAATAATATAATTATTATAAGCAGCAAAGTAACACGCGTGCTCAATTGCAAAAAATAACGGGGATCGATCTACAAAAAATAAACAGTTGTTCAATTGTGTTTCAATGGTTCTTAGTCTAAACATCTGAAAATCATGCTTGTGTGGAATCCTGAGGTATTTAATTGAAGCATTGCAATTTAGATTAGATATTCCATTTGTTCTCCTAATAGTAACGAGAATATATTTTGAGGTGGAAAACGTACAGATGTTGTTAGTCTCCCAGATTAGGTGATAAGGTATCGACTAGTCTAGATCTCCTACTCTTGATAGATAGCCACCTTCGTCAAGTGTTTACTGGCCTGAGATACGGCTTCCTGAACGATGCCCCAAAGTAAAAAAAATCTATTTATTTTATTTCTTCACGTTTAGGCTTGAGAGAAGTTTTATGGTAAGCTAACTTCAAGACCATTTACCAAGAGGCGCCATATTTTCAATAAAAAGTTCCTATTTTATGAGAATAATATCAGGGGGTTACTATAATATTTCGCGATTGCCGAGTGTGAGTACCCGGGTTTGATTCCCTGGTCGAGCAGTGTGATTGGAGTTTTTAATTAACTAATTATTTTTAGTATTGCCCGGTTTATGTAATAGGGTTGCAACCTAAATGTGTCTTAAAACATTACTGGAAAATTATACACTTCGTCCTTCGGAAAATACAGACGATATGTAATGTTGTGTTGATAATATATAATCTTCAGAGATTGAGCTTAGTATGTGGCCGAATTGATTTCATCAGCGTCATCCTTTAGGTATTCCAAGGTGCAGTTGAACGGGCACTTAGCTCGATTATATAAAATTAATCGAATGTACTACATTAGCCATTATCTTGTACCACACGCTAAAGTAGAGAACACTATGGCATGTGGATTTTCAAGAATCTCGTGGGAGCTAGCCTGAGCATACGTTACTGATTAAAGAGAAACTGTGTTAGGAGCGAGTGTATGGTAAACAGGGCGTATTTTATTCTTTATTCAGTTAAATGCGACGCAACGTGCTGCTACTTGTGTGGGAATTTAATTTACTGCAGAATTTCGTGTGTTTTGGTTGGCTAAAGTTAGTTTAGTCTACTTGACATTAGAGTTCTTACTTCATTTGGTAAAAATTTAATTTATTGATTGTTAAACTATCAGTTGAGGTATCTATTAAAAGATCATTTTATTTTTATTCGGCCAAATGACAGTTGTCGCAAAGAAACATTGGTATAAGTAGGCAAAAAGAAATTCCAATATTTTTATTAAAGACTTGTCCTTTTCTGAACATCCATTTTTTGTACCTAACGAATTATTCAATGTTATAGGTAATCGCATTTTTGTACCAATTGTAAATCATCGTTAAGCATTATGAAGTTTTAAATGAATAATTATAATTGTTGCGAAGAATATAAATAAGCTTAAATTTTTTGACTGCACTTTGTAATACAAATAAATTATCTGTAGCAATAAGCCAATAGCCCATGTGTGTTAACCGTTGCCAGGGGTCACCTACATTTTGCTGCTTATCGTAGCTCCCATGTGGGTGACGAACTATTGCCATATTTGGGCCCAATGCGTTGCAAATGATGTCCCGGGTTAGTCTGCTCTTACTAACTAACTTTCCCGACGACTGCGATAATCTAATAATGTTTTGTTTAAAAGAAAAAAAAAGAATAAAACTTTGATGGATTAAAAAGACGTTTACACAAAGTTATGAACGCAATGAACTAAGCTAAACTCCGTTAATAGTAGTCTAGATGAAAACAGTTTTCAACAGCATTAGTAATTTAGTTCGGTCTGATTTATTATTTATGACTTTATTTAGGCAGACGTAATTATTCTTTGGGTACTGAAAAATATGAAAGGTCACCTCGGCCCTTATTTTGGTCTGAGATTAATATTTTTTGTTTACGCATTGGAAATACTGTGAGAAATTGTTTCGTGTTTATACAAAGAAACAGTGTCACAAGGAACATTTTCGTTTATAATAAGGGGATTATTGTTTGTATGAATTTTTACTTGTACATCGTGAAAAAATATTTTGTTTTCAGTTTTCATTTGAGGTATTACTGACACACGGAAGAGTTTTGTGTTTACTCCTTGTGTGATTCAGGTATAACTCTTAAATCCAAGTTATTAGCTACAATTTTTTGGGTCTTCTGATTCTTAATTTCAGAGTTGGTCCGAAACGTTATTCATAACGATAAAATCATTTTCGTATTTTGATTTGCGTTTTGTTTATATAAATCCTCATAAGCTTTAAAAAATACATGTCTGTTAAAATATTAAAAATATAATTTATTAATAATGAATATAAATATGAATAATAAACTCATTGAATACTAATTTTTACGAATGTTTTATGAGGAAAAAGAAAGGTAAGTATTATGCTCCTTAGTAGATAATAATTAAGGACGTTATTAGTCGAATGAGTCGTCAGCCATATCAGTTCCATTCCATTTTATGATAACGATATGTTTCGTGGGCTTACCAATAGACAGGTATAGTCTGTTATAATAATAATGTTTATATATATATATATATAGTTAGGGCTGGTAGCCGAAATGTTGTATTACTTATACGATTTAGTTAATTTGTTAATTTCGGCAACTTGATTTTGCTTTTCGAAGTCGAATATTGTAAATATTTTAAATCTTTTGAAATATCGAGACAGCAAAACAAATAATATATGTTATCAAACTTAATTTACAATAATAAACACTCGTTTATCATTCAATTGTAATCCAACACGAGACTTTAGACGTTATGTAACTTATATATCACTCACTCACTGTATACTATTGTATGTTACAAAGTAATTCCAAGTACGGCTTTAGGGAACGTACTATTTTAGCACAAACGTGCGTACGTATACTATGACGATGTGTGTTTGCGAATAATTAAATTGTGGCTTGTAGCATGAAGGCAAATGACGACCCGAGAAACAGGGAAGGGCCTGTCAAGATTGAATTGAAATTACGTGTAAATTGTCTTAAACTTAATGTTGTTTCTGTGTTAATTGTTCATGTTATGTAGCACTGCCTCGTTGGTATAGTGGTCACAAAACGCGAATGCTGATCATGAGGTCCTGGGCTAAAAACTTTGAATCCCGGGTCGGGCAGTTACTGGGTTTTACCATTAGGTATTTCTCAGTAGTAGCACAGAGTCTGGATTTGTGCCCGGTTGATGGCAATAGGCTCGCCGTCTATGACATTGGGACCTATAACATAACTGGCGAAATGTGGGTGTACTACACACTTCCGCGGGGAATACAGGCGTAATGTTATGTTATGGAATATTGCATTGGTATTTTCTGGTATAGACTTGAGATAACACATACCTACAACATATTTTTAAAAGAGTAACTATGGAGTTTCTTGCCGGTTCTTCTCCATAGAAACGACTTTTTGGAACCGAGCAACTAACTTCGACGTTTTGTAAGTGTTTTTTTGTAGCCTATATGAAATAATAACATTATGACTATGACTATAACTTTACAGTAATGTTATAAAGATATGTTATATGTTTCATTCCCTAAATGCTTAAAACTTGAGCAAATTTTCCATTGTATATATTGAAGATGTGTTAATTGGTAAAAGTGTTATTTTAAATCTAAATTGATAAAGGAAATTTGAAAAATGATGGACACGAGCGGGACTTGAACCCGCGACCTTCGCCGTACCGTGGCGCATATCTAACCAACTGAGCTTGTTATTTAGACTAATGAGAATGTTATTTTTTCTTGATAAAGCATACCGACCGAAAGATATCTTGTACATATTTTTAATTGGAATACCTGATATGTATGTTCTAATTATATGTACCTAAACCTAATTAGGTACTAAACCTGTAATATAATACAAGAGTACAGGACGTATAACATAATTAAGTATCCATTACTATCCTTAATTACGGATAGAAACATGTAAGTAAGTAGGTATAATACATATTGGCACTCAAGGGTCCTACGATAGATATAATTAAGTACACCGTATATAATATTATAAGAAGAGAGTACCTAATATCAAGAAACATGTATCACTTCACAGTAAATTGGCATATTCTGGGAAGCCCTATGGAATTTAATCGTGAATCACATGTGTTTTTCATTGTTTATCATGTATAATCGAAGAGCCACCAAGGTAAGGGAAAATATCGCTAAGAAACCGTAACTGAAATGTTGGCAGTAAAATTTCTTCGGTACGTGCACAAGAACAGATACAGATTGCATTTATGTACATAAGTGAAAATAAATTCATCACATTTTCATTCTCTGAATCCAGTAGGTACAAAAAGAAACATTGATAGACTTCAATATTAATAAAAATATTACGATTCATAATTATTATGCGAGGTTTAGAATTGCGAGTTCAAATCCGAATTGTTATCTATAGGAAATTTTGAATGATTCTTATAATATATTAAGATGCTCAAGCATTATCTGACTAGCGATCTAGTATTTTCAAAACTTATTCAGAGCCCTCTTCTGTGAAGAACTTTTATATCCCTCAAATAGTTTTACAAACTCTACCAAAAGATATTCAACACAAAGTGCGTCGCATGTTAAACCTATTTGAAACTCAGAAAGTACAAAAAAATACCAAGATAAGGTAACTTTGATGAAATGTATTTCCATTATAAATTGAAAACTTGGAGAGTTATCGAAGGCTGTTCGGAATATTACAAATATTTTTGCTATCCAAAGAAATAATGAGATTCGCTCATAGGGATTTCAAATTACTTAACATTTTTCTTTCTTTTATTCTAACATTGAAAGTTTTATTTGTGCCAATATCGTTTTTTATGGAGCCCGTTTTTGGTATTCATATATTTTACATAAAAACCTTTTAACAAACGAGCCAATTTACTTCGGGCTTTCTAAACATATGCGGTGATTTATCAAATCTTCATTAAATGTTTTCTTTAAATAGCATCTATCAAAGTAGCATCACGATAAGTATTGTTTAAGCGATGTCCGTTAATCATCATAATATCTGATACTGTGCCTTAAAATTAACAATAATATTATGAGCATTTGGTATAATGCAGGTGAGATAGAACATATTTTTTATAAATTATATTTTGAAGTGTGCGAATCACCAATTCCGTCTCATTTTCTTAAAAAAAAATTAGGATCTCCTAATGCCCTTAAAAGTGGGCGGCTCTGCTATAAACGGGGCACTATTCAAAACAGTGTGCTCAGCAGAAAATCAAATCCAATTTGCAGTCGCATTTGCAAACATACGTGCTTTTCTAACTTTTTTGTTACCCAAAATGTCATTTTTAAATCGTATTTTACTTTTAAGCGGGTTTAAGACAATAAGTGTGTTATTTGCTCAATAAACCTATTTACATTAGCTCGAAATATATCTTTCAGCACAACGTAAAGCTGTTTACCTTAGGTCGTGTGTAAAGAGGACCCAGGTCTTTGTTTTTCGGGCAAACATTCTTTTATTTTACTGTGTAAATTGACTAAAGCTTACGGCACTTAAAGATATTTGAGTTTATATTTACATTATACAGCGGATACCATACAGCTTTTACGTTTTAAATGCTGCGCTGCCTCCATACATTATCGCTGCTAATGTAGACTGAATAATAGTGTACAGAATTGGCGTTGCTTGCGTGTCGTTCATTTAATTCATTGCAGTCCAATTACCAGCAAACGAGTGCGCGCGCGAGGTGAGGCCGAGACGTCTTTAGCAAATGGTAAATAAATAAGCTTGGGCGCAATCAGATAATGAGAATTAAACATATCAATATTACCTACTTAGTAAACTTAAAAGCGGCGGGTGGGTAAAATGGTTAGTGGTGACCTAATTACTACACAAACAGATCGGCCTTGCCTATCTCTTTAAAGAATACTGGCTACTTGTTTATAAAGGTAAAGTAAAGAAGGAATTAATTTTAAATTAGCCTACAATTCTAAAGCTACCAACAGGTATAAAGGTAAACGTAGAAAATAAGTCCTCAATTTGAGCTCATAGCATTTAAATGATAAAATCTCTGGTAGCCCTTCGCTTGCACATTTCAATTTATGGCACCTACGCAGGCGTTATATCCAAATTATTTGATTTAATTCTGAATTTTACGGCGCAATAAAATGTGTACTTTGTGATCACATCGCTGGCTTCGCTGCGTTTTAATGGCATTACATGTTCCGAGTTCAGAATTAATAATACCCAGATATTTGGGAATTTTTGAAGGGGTAAAAGGATCGGATGTCGACCTTGACTGGCTTGTAAGGCTGGATCAAATTTACTGATCAAAACTTAAAGCGGAAGCGCAGAAGCGGAAGTAAGAAAGGGAAACCTGCAGTGTTAGTTGTCATCCTTGGTTTTAAGGACATATTTTTTGTATTGGTTTGCTCGGCTCCTAATTGCTTTTAAGTTGTTCCTTGTCAAGCGTCTATACAGTCACATGTTTTTCATTATTAGTTCGATGGGATGATGGCCAATCCATGGCTTACTTGTCACACAAACGGATTCATAGCTTGTTACGAATTGTTTTTACGTCAAAGAATACTAGAACGTATTCCTAATCTGTCCTCACAGAATTAAAATTAATCAGACTTCAACATAAACACTATTACGTAGAAATAATTAAATTAAAAAGCTAACTAACATTCAATTCTTTATAATCTTAATGAACTCACCATGACAGTTGAGCTTACTTCAAAACAAAAAATGAATAAATAAAAATAATTTTACAGAAGTACAAAACGTATTTTAGCATACAAACGTTAATTTCAAATGTAACATTTTCAGTGTAGAACTGTTTACCTAATCATAATTTAGATAAACATAGTACGTGATTCAACACGGAGTAACTCAAACTACAGCTATTCAGCCGGCGAGAGACAACATCGCGAACACAAAGCCTCTAAAATAATTATGACAGCGCAAAGATAAAACAACGACCGCGGCGTTTAAGTACCGTACGCATTAGACACTATTTTAGCCTTCGTCCACGACTCCGCGTTTAATTTAAAACTTTGTATGTGGGACTAATCTTGCCGCTCGTGTCAAGGGACCCCTGTCTCCGCTTGTCCCATTTCCAGGGCTGCATGGATAATGACCACGTTTTAGAATTACAATTTTACACACACATGCAAACAAGCGACCATCTCATTTTGAGCCCTCGCCCCCCGGATTTCATTTCGTTTTAGATTCTGATAAGCTAACATGGGATTTAGGAGATGGGTCATTGATAGCTGGTGATTCTCGCATTTTAAAGGGCCACGGGTCAGCTTTACGTATTGTCTTCACAGGCGAATTAACAGCAATGTTTAATCCCAACGGCTGACGTAATGAACTGAAGGACAATAGCTTGATGATGACCTAATTTTGTTATTAAGACTATTAAAACAGTGAAAAGGATTAAGAAGCTATAATCTAAATCGTTTAAGCGTTCGGTAATTAGATTAAGATTAAAATGAGTAATTTGTAGGCATTGTTATTAAACGCATAATTTAAGTAACGCCGTGTCGTTTGAGATCTTTATCAGCTATTACCGGTGCTAAACAGTTTAATTAATGCCATGTTTTAATATCTTGTAATGAGAGTCTATTTAATCCATTATAATTCACCTTATCTTCAATTTATCATACATGGTGTGTAAGATCCTTAAGATAATAGAGATACAAACCCCTTTTTGTTTTATAAAGAAAACCAATTCCGGTCAGATAGATAGCAACTGCGCAACTAATAGAAAAAGGCAGATACGTCAAGATGAAATAAAATTTATTACGTTCTATAAGCCTTCGGGGAAACTATTAGTTTGATTTCCACAAAAAGAAAATGGTCCCGTAATCAGAGGCACCGTACTAGAATGCCCTTAGGTAAGTCAGCAGAAATTCTCCTTACTGATAACTTTGTGCTCACCTACTACTCTATTGCGTGGTTATTGACACGTGAAATAGTCCTAAATGTTGGGTAAGGTCCAAAAATATATGTTGTAACTTGTAGCAGTTTTTATGAATCGTTAACCTGATTAGTTGTCAAAGTTGTATTATTAAATCAATTTTATGTGTGGATAAGTTCCTGAAGTTACTTGTACTTCAGTAATTGCATATTAAATTATGACAGGGCTGAATTCAATCAACATAAACAAAATTAAAAGTAAAAATATAGCTTTTTAAACAAATACGTAGTTCATGAGTATGTTTAATTTTTTTTCTACATTAAGTAGCATACCTCCTAGTTCTTTGTAATACGCAATTCGCTATTAAGTACTTATGATGCTTTGAGCCTCTCGAATCTATTCTCAGCATACTTGAGTTATTATTTAAGCTATTTGTTGAAAACTTTTAGTCTTTGGCAAAATCTATTGAAGAAATTTGTAGAAAAATCAGTCGAATTGAGAGCCATCAATCAACATTCAATATTTGAACTCGGTTGAACAGTACTACTATATTACTTTCTTATTTTAAAACAATAAGAATGCAATAGAAATTATTTTAGGACGCATCCAAATCGGTTCACCCGTTTTAGAGCTACGGTGCCACAGACAGACAGACACACATAGCGGTCAAACTTATAACACCCCTCTTTTTCCGTCGAGGGTTAAAAATAGAAGGTAGAATAGGAAGGCCAAGGCGTAGTTTTATTCAGCAATTAAAAGAGAAGGAAGGAGTTCAGACGCAATAAGCGGTCGATTGGAATGTTGAAAGAGAACAGTGGCATTTGCTTCACCGACAAGAGAAAAGCTGTTGAATTTAAGAAGAAGAAATTATTTATTATGCAGCATAGGCTGAAATACGCGAGCATAAGGTGATAAGAGTAAAAGTAAACGTTTTGACTCAGATTGGCACCTACACTTGAATCTTCTCCGACTTAAAGTTAGTTTGTGTCCCTTTGAGACAAACAAGTAGGTGTGCTTAGTTTAATCGTTGTTGTGGAAATGTTACAACATTGTAGATTTTCATGACGCAACGAATGTGTTTGTCCATGGTCTTGTGTGACGTCACATTGGATAAAAGTCAGTTGACATTCCGTTGAAAACAACTATCGGTGGGATGCTTTCCTTTATTGGTACTTTTATGTTACTGATACTATCGGGTCATTTAAATCGTAATGTTGATTGTAGTGCTAAAATAGCACTACTATCGTTTGTCGCTGTCAAAATGTTTTTTTGGTAACGTCGCGTCGACTTCTTTTATAATCAGGGTTAAATCCATCCATCCAGGGTTCAATCCATATAAAATGAGTAATAAAACTGGGCTACTCAGAGTTTAACCACTGCACTACGAAAAAATTGAGAAATAAAAAAAACCTACTCACCATTTTACAAATGAACAATGAGCAAGTGACTAGTAAATAGGAAGTACCTATCTACGTTTTAATAAGTTATTTGGAAAAAATAATAAAATAATACTATACCTACATATATTAATGGAGAAAACACAAAAAACTTTAACTATAAGCTTCCTGCGACCGCATATTTCCCCGTACATAACCCACAAGCTGTAATCTCTACTTAAACCGAGTAGGGAAACCTGTAACCTCAATACACTTGGAACTTACCGTTTACCTGTGTACAATATAATATGTTTCCTGGTAATAATTTACTGAAGGAGTAACGTTTATTCGACGGTAGGCTTAGCCGATGTCGGCGCGGTACCGAGGTCAGTAATATTTCTTATTTATGTTAATGTATGGACGGTTTGTATTTGAAATCGTAGGATTAAAATAATTCTATGTTGGTGGGATGATAGGAATTGCAGGAAAAAATACTTGAGATTATATCGGTACCTATTAAAGTCCTGTCATACTGCTTTCTCTACATCCTCTTTACATTTTTAACCTCGGCAACCAAATCTTATTTACCGTTACCTTCCATTTATATTGAGATTCTCGATGTTTTATTACCGTTCTATCAATAACAGCACTAAGTCAAACATGGACAATTCAAATCTGTTTTGAATTTAAATTCATATAAAATAAACGGCTACATGAATTACTTCTTTTGTTGACTAGTATAAAGAAATAATATCAAAATTCAACATTTAAATGCATCTATTCCACGCAAGTTGTAAATAAAAAAGGCATTGTTTTGTCAGGGATTGTACGATCAAAAAGAATTTTCAGCAAAATGTTACAAACCACAGCGCACGTCGTGTTCAAACGTATCTGAAACTCTTTCAGCCGATTCTACCCAAGTGATGTTTTAATTATACGGCCCGCCGGTTACACATTTCGGTGTGAATATGTGTTTTATTTCTCCTTGTTTCGCATTAATTACTGGGTTCACGTGTGCCGGGCCCTCCCCTTTCGTGTACAAAAACGAAAAGTTCCTCTCGCATTTTAGGCGGATTTAACAAGACCCGAAGATATTGGAATTCGACACAATTCGAATTTCCAGACTACAATCGAGCGCCGACATTTACCGAAGATAGTTTTCTACCTTATAAAGTAGGTTGCCTCTAGGCATACGCGTTTTTTCTGAAGTCTTTTGAAAGCGGCTAAAGTTTTACTAAATGTATTTTATCAAACAACACACAACACAATATATTACAGCCGTTGAACTAAAGTTAATATGGCTATCAAGATTATGTTGATTCAAACTGAGTAATTCAAAGGGAGGATTGAATAAACAATATCTTTTACGTATTTTTTTAAATACGGAATACAGTGACTGTGTGTGTGTTTATCTCGAGTTGATTGGATTTGGGGAAGTCTTTTTCAAGCAGCGCACCGTGGGTTGAAGAGGATATGCGAAACTAAAATGGATAAAAACGAAATCTATTTTCGTATGTTTTCTAAAGTTTTTTTATTAGGTACTACCCGGATTGTTTATGATGATTTAATTTTTAGGTTTATGACTACTTCATCATATCACTTATATTTATTATAACAATTGATAAAAACATTAGGCTTTATCTTTAATGTTTTGTTTTTGGAAGCAAAGGTCTTATACCTCGGCCTCATACATGAACAACAGCCGACATTAAACAACGTTAATATTTTAGATAAAGACTTCGTTGTGATACAGTGCTGTGTAAAATAAAAGCCCAATTTCAACGGCTGCGTCGTAAATCAGTACAATCTCAACAACTGGGGGCCTTCTGTCATGATTCTGTCCCAACAACAAAAGGTAAGTGTTCCACACAAAGGCTATTGAATGCGGCGACGATGCGAATCCCCCGCGGTGTTAGGGTTGCCATAAGCGGCGCACCATAAAACTAATAGGCTATTACTGAGGATACGGCCAATCCACTTGTCGTAAAACCGTGATAGAAAGTCATGCGATATGCAGATAACACGCTTGACTTGCATGAATTTCCAAAATGTATGTAGAATTAAGCGTCTAGACATAAATATAGGGTCGCTACACGCTAATCCTTGACTTATTGATGTATCAGTTTTCTAGATGAAAAGTTGTCGTTTACAATGACACAGATAGGGCAAATGAATTCTCCATTTTAAGACTACCTACAACTGAATAAGTAAACAATTAATATTTGTACAAAGTAAAACTAACGTACCTATTTAAAAAAAAACCTAAAATTTCTCATGTCGCGTCGTCGATAAGTTAGTGTCCGCCATAATTGTTCACAATCAACCTGTCACGAAGGATCGATCCACTTCAAACAACATTTAATAAAACAGTCGCCACTCATAACACTAATTTATTTTCGATCGATAACTCTATCAAAAAACATAAAATGAAATACCGAAATGAAAATGTAGTCGCGTGTTCATTAGTTGCGCAAGGCAGCCCTGTTTGGAGTAAATCGAGCGTAGATGGTATCGTTGGCCGGGCTGGGTCATTAAAATAAAATTTGCTTCCATATTAGCCAGCGTCGACATCGCACGGCAACGCGTTGCTAGCGTAGTGTGCACATGCACGCGAGATGGGCACATTTAGGATGCCTAGATGACATTTTGTAATATACCAGAAAATTGTATGCACTGAAGCAATGTGATTTCTCAATTTACGGTGCTATAGAGGCGTTAACTTGTTTAAGATTTCAGTTTTGTCGCTGCTTACTGCTTAAGTTTCTTAAATATCGTTGTGATAACGATATAATTTAATATTTGCTATAAAACATCAATAATAACGTCGAGCCTCAGTATTAAGAATACAACGTAATTATGTTTATTATTCTTATGGTCTAAGCTAATCAAATGTTTTGTAAATCACTTGATATAATTAACAGGTAAATAATTACCTGAAGTAGAACTTCACTTACAGTATTGCTATCTTGATTATGTTTCTGAAAAACTTGTAATATGCAGGACTGTTAAGAAAAATATTTAATGAAATAAAATAATCAATGCCTTTGTACTATCTTACACCTAATTTTATTCATTTTTAATATTATTAATGTTTCTTGTGTGTACATAGATTGTAAATAAATAAATACCTGTTCAAACAATTTTTATATGCCTCAACAGTGTATGCCTCAATAGCAGGAACTTTTATATTGCAATATCAGTGTAAACATTGGTTTAGGTTTCAGTGAATATTCAGTAATTCCAATGCACGTGTACATTTTCCGTTTAGGCAAACACAAAAGTAGTATTCGGTAAAAGGCAATAAAAATAGTGCTCTTTGATCGTTAAAAAACAAGTGTCAGAAATGTCAACATTGGTGACGATATAGGGCAGTAAATGATAATCCGAGTGGCGT
This sequence comes from Abrostola tripartita, assembly GCA_905340225.1. Taxonomy (NCBI): domain Eukaryota; kingdom Metazoa; phylum Arthropoda; class Insecta; order Lepidoptera; family Noctuidae; genus Abrostola; species Abrostola tripartita. The sequence goes on along the minus strand of HG996498.1, from coordinate 9,864,080 downwards.
ATTGCTTTATGTGTTACTTAATCACGGGATATGTTTTTTTATATAATTCTTCTATGTTTAGGTCTTTGCAAACCTAATATATTTATAGGAGAATAACAGCTAAACTACAAAATTAAGTTTGAGATTTATTAAACTTCTAATATTTTTTTTTTTTAAGAACGGTTAGGTCTGGTGCATCTTAGAAATTATTTATTGATCTGTTACAATTACAGCGATACGTCCGCTCATCTTTGGAAGACTACCTGCTAATTGAACACACCGACAAAATTTCTTAACTTACTTACTTACGGTTGTTAAGGCTCTTGACCATAACTTGGTAAAGCAGAACATAAAAAAAACCACGGCTGTTTCTTTCTTTAAAACTGTCAATTCAAGCAACACCACCAATCATGACTAATAAACGATTTATTATTATTTTGTACATACTCGAACACAGTATCTTCCGTTGCATATAAACTGACATGTAAGTAAATTAAACTTCTTTGTTATGTACCATCCTATAAAAGGTTAACAAAACCGTCGTACACAGTAGATTGCCCCGAATGACAAGCAGTTTCACAATGTTGTCCTTTAATTCCTTGATCAGCAAGAAACGGGGTATGGCGGAGCCTTATCTACTCAAGAGGGCTTAGTAGAAACCCTGGCTAATTTATATACAGTTGTAATGCTGTGTTTACACTGGATTATTTCTCTGTGACCGCGATAAACAAGATTCATTGTATCATTAGAGTCGCCGATAAATAAGAATTGTGTTTTGCTTCTGTTGTGTGCTTTATGTTTTCAACTGAGAGGGATAAAGGTTTTTATTTTTGAATAGTCTATAACGTGCCAGTACAGCTGTGTTTTTAGGCTGCACCATTCCTCTATACTATTTTTGCTGAAAAATCCTACAACATTCGCTTTAAGGATTTCGTATGCTATTCGCACGTTTTGTCAGAATATCGTCAAATAAAACTGTGGCAAAAAACCTAAAATGAAACCCGAAACTGTACAATACGGTACAAAGTAAAAAATCGAATAAATATTTTCCTTCATTCAAATTGCAATACGTTGCGATTCCTCTTTATTTCACATTTATATACATTTTTATGACTGCGCCAGCCTTTGCCAGTCGCAACCATGTCATGGAGACCATACAGTTTTTAATACTAAGAAATATGTCGTAAAAGGAATTGGATTAAATTGCTACCTTCGAGAGTAATTTTTACTATACAATATTTTTCTAAGAATCTAAAATAAAATTAATTGCGTACCTATCGAAATAAATAAACGTTAGTAGAGTTAAAGACTATGAACACCTGTAAAATATTTACGAAGATTTTTAAGTATCATAGTTACAATATACATTTACAAATTAATATAACACAGAAACCCAGCTCAATGCCAAAAAGGACCTACATAAATATTTATTCAGGCCCTGTATCAAACTTTACCATTAACACTTAAGTCTAAACTTACACTTAATTTGGATCGTCATTGCCACTTGTACAACCCATCAGTTCACTTGTGAGCCTCGCCTGCATATTACGTCCCGTCTTCAAAACTTTTGCCATGTAAACTATCATTACTTGGGATCAGCCCTGTACTTAAGGGGTCCCATGGTTCTGAAGCGTCAATGTAATGCAAACTCCAGTGACCCTTAATTTTCTCAGACCAAACATGATGGATGATGCGCTTATCTCGTAGAATCATCGCTGCCTTAACAACGTTATCACGTTGGTCGCGACTTGAAACATCATTATGAGGTCCCAAGATCATGTTAATCTATAGGTTCAGGCAAGATTTATGCGTGCTACATCTGTCTTGTATCGCCAAAATTGTAAGTATAATAATCTCATGTTTAGTCTTAGGATTAGTCCGTAAAAAGAGTAACAATTTGTTGCTGCTTTCAAGTAGGTAAAACATGCTTTGTTCAACAAAATGTCACTATGTCAATGAGATGAAATGAATGATTTTAAATTTATCTATATCAAACATTATCTAAAAAGTTATGCATTCTTGCATGATTTTAAATAAATAAGGGCTGTGGATTACTAGTGCGATTTCCTTAATCCTGTGTATATTTAAATAATCCCCCTATCGATTCGAAGAAAGCTACAAGTTTTCCGGTGTTTCTGTACTAAACATTTTATTCCGAGAAAACGTTGAAACGCTATTCCATGTAATGATCCAAAAAATAATAAAAATATAGCCCATACTTTTTGGCTTGTTTACTAGTATTAGAGTTTTCATGTTGTATACCAACTGCGTTTAAATAAAGTCATTTGTTAGAACCACTGAGGGATGAATGTTTATTTTTAAGTAAGTAATTTTTTTTACCGTGTCTTTGTGTAGTTTATTAGACTCTACCAAGAGCTTTCTACATTCGTAAAATATATAATTGATTGTGTGATCGTCATAGTAAGACTGTAAGTATACCTAAATCTTGCTGCATATCATTTCCATGTCACAAGCATATTAGCATAAGCTTAAAACATATTATAAAATCGGCAGATAATCAGGCACAATTATGTATATTATTAGTCAGAAAGACTCCAAAAGTGAACATTAACTTAGACGACTTAACTTGAGACCACCTCAAAATCAATGCACCTTTTTTTTAAATCTCATTAAATTGGTCTTGTCACTAACGAGACTCCTCAGCATTTAAGGCCTTACAAACCAACCCAAATACCCTTTATACTTCTTAAGGATTAGCCCCTTCATATAAGTAGTAGAGGTTATTATAGATAACCTTTTTGGTTTGCAAATATTTTCCACTAATGAGTAAAAAGGGATTACGCATTACCAAAATAAAATTTCAAGTATCCAGAAAATCTCGAAGATAACGATGTACTTCAAAGACAGTATTCTGGGAAGGTTATTGACCTTGAGAACCTGTTTTAATAATATTATCCGAAGGTATTTTCGAACATGATGTTTAGCGGAACAAAGCCGTTAGAAATATAAATAAGAATTTTGAGCGGTAATTTCTTTCCAATGGAAGATAAACAAAAACATAAGGTGATTTATTACTAAATTATATCAGAGTATAGTTATTCAGTTTCGTTAAGAATCAGTGGAGTTATATTTTAACATTCAATTTGCGTTAACCGTTGGCTTTTTACGGTAGCACAGTTCTTTGAGAATAATTACAACGAGCCGAACAAACACTGTAGTTATTTAAATATTACGCCAACAATAGTTTTATTTCAACCAAAATAATTATTTGCTGTGTTTCAATAACTAAACGTCAAAAACATGTAAAGAACTCAATAAAACCAAAATAATAATAATATATAACCTTAACTTAAACTACATTAAGTTCATGATCAAACACTACAACTACAATAATGGTTCGTGTAAGTTTACCAGAATGAATATCACAGAATGAAACGAGATCAATCAACAAACAGTCGGTTTCTGTTACACAAATCGATGCGTGTATCGAGGAAAAAATATTATCTCTCCGATACAATTCTTCCATTTCATTGGTTATCTTAGGCTGGGATTACATTGGGTAAAACTAGACGGAAATAATTATGTGGATTTTCGTCAGTGGGCATTTCTCTTTTATTCTCTTTGTTTGAAGATTTATACATCGTTATTTTACCTTTTAAATCGACACGTGTATTCGATTATATTTTAATAACGTGTCCGTATTTATTATAAGTACTAAGCCTCGAGAATATTGCCCGTTTTAAAGATCGGTTTTAAACGTGGGTGTGTAGATAAGACGTTTATCTATTTTATTTTTGAATTTTTTCTTGTATGTAAATCAAACCAATAAATTTGTTGTGTTATCATTTTTATACGTACATGTACTAGTGGTTTTTTTTATCCTCGGCTTTGCTCAATAATGTCTCCTGCTTTTTCTTTTTTAGTAAAATACCGAACCAATTCGTACTGTCCTCTATCGTTATTTTTTATCTGGTATCAACAATTACCAGTTTAATGCGACCTCTAAACTAGCCAAATAAGAAAGCGTCTAGCCGAGTTCGGAGATTACAAATCATACTTATTAGCTTGCTTCGTTAAAACCTATGCATATTAGGTATGTATTCGTTTTAATTTGTTTAATATGATTGCAAATATACGTTATAAAAGAGTTTAACTACCACTTGTTTCTTTTGTTAGCAGACTTTAATGTGTTTGAACGTATAAGTTATTATTCACATGTTTTTTGTGTAACGTGTTTTTTGTGTTTATTCTTTTTCTTTAATTTTAAAGTATGTACTTGTCTTTGTGTAGGCTCATAAATACATCTACACAAAGGTGTATAAATTTATCCAATATAAATACCTAATCAAAAGTATATAGTACGCTCATATTTCGCCAGTTATGTAGATTCCCATGTATGTAGGTGGCGAGTCTATTGTTATTAATAAATTGCACATAGAGTCCGTTGCTTTATATGACTCCCTTTTGCGATAATAATAAGCAATTGTATTCGTAATTGATCCCTCCCCTCCACGGATCTTGAAATTCATAATAGGTAATCTCCACGCATGTTATACGTATTACAGGTCAGATTCAACTTAATAATTGTGTGCGAGCTGTACCTACTCCATCTACCTATAACAGGAAGCACGTATCACGTGTTCAAATTGGCATAACTTGAAGCTATTAGCTTCTACTTATACCAATTGGAACGCATAGGTTTAAACTAAATTGACGTGGTATGCCGCATATTGTGTTAATATACTACTGAATTGATAGACCAACGATATTTGTAATTGATTTGTGTATGTTTAATTGAGGTTTTGTATGTTAAAATCACCTGGAAACAGATGTATACAACTGGATTTAATACCAACAAACAGTAGTTTTGTGACAAAACCGGCACACCTGAGAGATTTTTTAACGGTGTGTAAAGCCATGTCAGAGGCCTACAGGCGGTTTAAACTCTGACACCAGGTTGTTTATCAACCATACGATAAGAAGAAGAACAGTAGTTTTTTTATAGATAGATTATAATTATTGTAGGTACCATTTTAATGTTTCTTAGCACTGAAAACCTAATTGATATTTCATGAGTCATGAGTTTAAATAGTAATTTTGTATACTCATTGTATACGCATGTGAGGGGGGGATTATTTTGTCCCCAAATTTCCTATAAAAATTATACTTACCGTTTTTTTTCATGGGTTTCGACTGTAAATAATTACTGTCGGTATTTATCTAACAAACAACTCAAAATGTTTTCCGAGTCACGGATCCGTTCTATACATCTTTATTCCGTGGCTCAACTCTATTGAATTTGTAAACGAGATTCAAATCAAATAAGGTGATTTATTATGTAAATAGGCTTAACGACCTACCTGTATGGGTTTATTTGGTTTACCTTTATCCTATCTCGATGGTTGAATGCACATCCACCCTGGGTTCGGTGTTTTGGACGGTGTGATGTAAATAATCGCATATTTATCATTCTACACTGTATTTTAGACACGTGTAACTTAGTTAAAGGGTTAGTCATTATAATCATTTTTGATGAGAATCTTATATTATGTCCATTGATATCGTTAGTCCTTTTACGATTTTGAAAGTAACATAACATAAACACCTGTATTCTATTCTAAGGTAAGGGTAGGCAGAGGTGTATATAATAGTACACCTTAATTTCAAAACTAATATTTGCTATCTTTTTCCAAGCAATCATGTAAAATTCCAATAAAATAATTAAAATAGATTTTTAACGTGATTGTAAAATAATATAATTAGTTTAGAGCAAAAAGTATTCTATATATTCATACCCAACATCAATTAAATAAAGGCAATAATTTGTTTTGATATCGTTGGTATATTTTCCTGTTACGGTTTCGGAACAACTAGATATAGGTTAGGAGGCATATTACATATTAATAAGGTTAAAGTACTACCGGTAACAGGTGCTACCACCATTCTGCTGAGTGTTAAAAGCTCCGAATTTATTATTAAGGAGGGCTTCCACACGTTTCCTTGTCCTAGCATTTAAATGCTGCAACCTTTTCCCTCACACGGAATACTTATTAGTCCTTTTATTGCGAAGCGGTGGAGGCTTTTATCTTTTTTCTTACTTACCAAAAAACTGTTAGAAGTTATGTAGGTTTATTGTTCTTTCATTTCTTTCTTTACAGTTTAATTATTTGTGTAGAACATATTCTGTGAATAACTTTTTGACGTAGCTCTGAAAATGTATGATTTCTTCCACTAGGTGGGCCGACGACATCGTCAAGAGTTGCGGGCAATCGGTGCGATGCAATTGGCAAGTTGCCGTTCATTGTGGCGTTCTAAGGGGGATGTCTTTGTCCGACAGTAGACGTCGTCCGGCTGATGATGCCCTGATTTCTTATACCGACATATAAACAATCCCACTGCCTCTTTGAGTGCCTAACCAGTATTTTTGGGAACACCACAATTATTTGTCACAGGGATAAAGCCATATTTACCCAGTCGGACTATAACAGATTAAAAGGAGATCCTCTTTTCAACGGGACCTTAAATTGTTCGAGAAATAAAAATTGAGCTCAGTACCAATTGAGTTCGTAGATAAGTTACTTACAGCCACACTCAGAGACGGTAATGATAACTAAACTTACACTAAGTAATCATTTCACGAAGTAAATTTTTACTTAGTGTTGGTTTAGGTAATCATTTAACCCTCTTACTTATAAACAATGCTAAAACTTCTAATTACTTCTTTAGTCTACTGACTGAGTATTTTCTGGCATGCAAAATACTATGACAAGTATAATTTTATCAACTTTTCAACAGTGTTAATTTTTAATAAGTAAATGGGTAAAGTAAACATCTCTGAGTGCGACGGTTGTTTTGTTTTGATTATTTAAGAAAAACGTCCCCCACACTAGGTATTTCTCCTTTGTCGTGGGTGCGTTTCACAAATATGAAATATCACATACACAAGCACCCAAACTCTGTACAAACATATGCGCAAAGTTTAAAAAGTTAAGAAAGAAAAAAACACTAAAATCTTATACAACTAATGCTCAATACATTCCTATCTCAGACAGCCTAGCTGTTAGTACCATAGCAATAAACACAGCTTTTATCCAACAAACGAGGCTCTACCTTTAAATTATGGGTCGGTAAAATTTAACAGCACTATTAACTGCTATCCCGCCAATACGTAACCACGGGCTCGTGTCAAAATGTTGGTAAGCACTGAAATTAAACTTACCATTTCATCTGTACTGAAAATAATAGTCTTTATTGTGAAGTTAGGTAATAATAGACGTGAGTCATAGCGTTGTATATAATAATATATAGTAATAAAAGCTTATAACTGTCCCACTGCAGAGCAAAGGCTTGTTCTCGTCGATTTCAGAAAATTGAATCCAGGTTTCCGCCCGTTAGTCAGTAGTGTTTTAGAATATCTTAAAAAAGTATTTATGACATTGAAAACATCACATGAATACTTGCCTGGGTTTGAACTTGCAGTTTTGTGCATACAAATCCGGTATGGTAATTACTAGGTGACCATGACACATTGTATGTAAAACACTTTAATTACTTGTCTCTTTAGTCTACGTCTTAAGACCTAATTGTCACGTAGAAACAGGTTATGCCGTTGTGTAGACTAGGTACGCAGAAAGTATTATCAATTATTAGTATTATATATTATCAGTCATCAGGTGATTATGGATTTTTTATCTGAAATAAATGATTATTATTATTATTACACCGCACGTAGCGCAATGTAGCGTATCTATGCGCGCTACGAAGCATCTACGCATGATCTACGGGCCTACGGTACTTGCTACGATACGACTAATATTATAATTATTAATAATCCTCATAGATCAGTAAGGTAACTGGTATTAATTAAACTGATCCAATTTTAAATGTCTCTACAGATTAATTTCGTTTCTTTTTAACAATTATTTATTACTTTATAAAATGAATTCTTCAATCAGGATTTTTAATGGACCTGTGCTACCTTCTCGGTAGGTATTCACAACTCATACTTACCTATCTCTAAATCAGTTATATTTAAATACCCGTGAATTAGGCTTGTTAAATAAATATTTAACAATAAACAAGCCTTTGAAAACTTAGTAGGTAAGTACCGTAGCAGAGGCAATTATAATTCTAGCCAGAAAGAAAAAAGAACAACAGACCTGCCATTTATTCTGACGATTCTGGCCTTTAATGTTCGCACATAGCCTTAATTACCGAAGTTTTAGAAGAAATTTAAATTTGTGACTAAAGAATCTAACTTAATTACCTTAACAGTTACAAAAATTTGGCAAAAATTGTTATAAAGTTTAGTTAAGTATACCTAACCTTGTTAATGTCTACAAATATATATCTAGCTATACAGGTTGATCTATATTTTTACCATTTTGATAAGTAGAGATTACTTACCGTGGAATGCTGTTGGTTTGACGGTGGACCACTAATAGCCACACCCTGCATAACCAGGTTTCCTGCCGTTAGTCAGTGATGTTTAACAATATCTAAAAAAGCATTTATGACATTGAAAACATAACATTAATATTATCTATGTTTCTTTAAAACACCTTAATTACTTTTTTTTTTAAGAAAATATTTTCTCCTGTGTGGGTGGGTGCGTAATATGTAGATAGATGCGATACGTGCGTAGATGTAGTGCGAAATATCACGTATACAAATACCCAGACATGGGGCTACCTATATATATATACCTACCTTCTCTATTAAGTGAGTAAAGGTGTGTAATAATAAGGTAGGGGTTTAATGCTGTACCATACTAAATACAATCAAAAGCTCAATAAACATAAAAAAAACTAGAAAGTGAGGCTTTTGAAAAGCATTCCAAATAACATTCTGGGTTATTAAATTGGTTATTTTGTATTATTTAAGACAAAAGGTCACATAGGTGTGACATTCGCTCAGACACACTTATTGGTTTTGTAGCCGAGTCGAAATAATTCTGAGGCCGTCTCTGAGGCCTTATTGTGGTTTATTAACTTAAACATAAAACGGTTTAATAGACTGAATCTATTCATTACAACTGGAAGTAGCTTAGAAAATAGGCTTTGATTAAATGAGCTTGGTTTTGTTATTAAGCCATTGTGTCATTACGATACATAATGTTTAAAAAAAAGATCCTCACCCACACTAGAAATTTCTCCTGTGTCGTGGGTGCGTTTCACAAACATGAAATATCACATTAACAAACACCCAGACCAGTGACAAACATCTGCAGTTCACACAAATTTTACTCCATGCGGGAATCGAACCCTTAGCGCAGCAGTCCAATCGCTTAGCCACTGCGCCAATTAGGTCTGGTGTTAAATAAGATAAGTTTATTTGTTGTACAAGCTGTATTGGTCATGATTGTGTATTACAGCCAGTAATTATTGTATTCTTTATTCGTAACAACTACTGGTGGTTCTAATAAATATATAAATGCAGTACTCCAAAATAGACATTTATAAAATACATTTTGAATCACGTAATTTCAAATTCTGGTTGTATATTTCTGGTCGTCTCATTGGCAGGCAGCGCACGTTCTTACGAAGAGGATATGCAAAAATACTTTACGGGCACTACGTATCGATGTTACTGGTGTAGCCTGCGAATGCAGGGTTGACTTCTGGTGGCAGCGGTACAAAGCCTGCTAAAAATTTGTGACCTTACATATGATCTGTGTCCAATATATTACTACAATACCCAGCAGATTACACTCTCACATTCCAAATACCCACATTAATGTTCAGGTTTCAGTTGGTCATGTTTAATTTGCATGTTGATTACGATTTCACACATGGTTTGGAAGCCAGATTGATATCTAATTAGCAGACCAGCGTACTAACTATTTCCATTCACCAACCACAATACTGAATTAGTCAGTCGTTTTATAATAACCAAGAAATGCTATTATGACCTATTTAAAAAAAAAAACGTCACCCCACACTAGGAATTTCTCCTGTATTGTGGGTGCGTTTCTCAAACATGAAATATCACATACACAAACACCCAGACTCGGGACAAACATCTGCGGACCCCACAATTTTTTTTACCGTGCGGGAATCGAACTCACAACCCTTAGCGCAGCAGTCAATCGCTTAACCACTGCGCCAATCGGGTCGTCAGATTTAAATTGTCTATATGCATGTCATAATATGCATGTCATAAAAAAATATTCAGGATAGCAGCAGATAGTACCTACCTATGTAGGTAAGTACTATCATACTACACAAGCTATTTAATTCGTAATCAGTGTAAAAGCAATGAATAGATGGGTTCATTTAAACAAACGTGAAACAGATTTTCAACTTATTTATTCAATATGTGCACAGTTAACGAGTAGCTCTGAATTATTTATACAACTTATAACATAGGTACTCAATATTCAGGTTACATTTCGTTTAGTTGGTACATACTAGTGCTGGGGCCTAAAATAAACTAAAATCGATGTGGAGTCTGTGGCTAGGCGTTGATGATTATTTTCGTCTTTTAATTGGAAAGGCGAAAGGGCAAAGGGTAACGGGGACATGAGGCAAAAGGGTAAACAAGATAAATATACATCCATGTCAATAATAACAATATAATTATACCTTTTGAGGTACAGGGGAAATACATAGGAATACGTTTTAATATGAGTAAATGATGAGGCTGGCACAGAGGCCTGAAAACTGGCATACGAAAAGAGAGGATTATACCCAGTACTGGTTGTGGATGATGATAACGATGAACACATAAGTATATCCAGGTTACAAAAGATTCTACACATCGATTTTAGGGACTTGTTCTCGAAAATAAGGTATGTCTATCGTGTAAAATATAAGTATAAGCACGTTATGTAACGAGTGGCGTGAGGAAAAAAAACCTTGATCGAAAGTGATTTTCCGTTCACATGAAAATAGATTACATAAGGCGTCTGCAGGGAAATTCAAGGAGGCGAAACTTCTAATTTCAATACTTGAGTATATAAATTGCTTCTCAAATTGTTGTAACTCAATAAAAAACCTATTTCGAACATAGTCATTAATCTTAAAGAATTCTTAAAAGCTACACAAAGTATAGAATAAATTAAGATGTCAAAATATTATCCAGCAGACGCCGAATTGAGAAAACAATAGATTTATTTGTTACTTACATTAAAAACACTTGGTTATTCAGAGTTTTGATTGATGAAATTGTAAATATACATAATATTTAAGCCGGACTCGCGCTACAGTTCCGATACCGTAATCTTCTTGTTATGATGTTTGGTGATTCGTTATATATGAATCAAAATTATATTGATGTGTTTCCTCTTAATATGAGTTTACTATCAGAACGTAATCAAGCTTGAAGCGATATCGGCGCTTTAGTGGGTACTGACACAATTTTACAGCTGGTACTTATTCTTAGAACCGTTTATTCCAGTATACAGTTACTAACCTAATTCTAAATGTACATACAAGATAAAAATGCTATTCAGACCATATTTACATAACTAAGAAACATATGTACGTACATTAATAAACTTAACACTACATGTAACCTGGAAGCACACAGAAATATAGATAGATACACTTTAATTTTACAATCGATATATGTTACAAATGTTTTCTTATATACTTTAAAAATAATAATGGTAGCTATTTTTAATGCCTATTGTCAGATAACTGTTACATTTATTACGTAGTCTAGTACTAAATAAAATTGGTAGAGGATTGTTGTTGAACATTATTTCGTCATTATTTACAATTTGTTTGTGTAATGTGAATAAAATGATAGCTTCGCACTGGAGCTTGTTAGCAAACGATATTGTACAAAAAAGGCTATGTTATGTCAAAATATTAAGCAAACAATTTTCTCTTAGATTATTTTCTTTTTTTATTGTACCTACTACAATACCAAATTAAGATTTATTTGTTGCTTTGGTACTTGTTATAAAAATATTGTGATTTCTTTGTTCAATCCTTGCTCTAAAACAACATAACAAAGTTGACTTTATTGTATTTTTTCTTTGAATTTATTTTAATAACACCTTTGGCCTAAAAACCCTTTTCACGTCAGAAATTACAAAACATGTTCTAATAAAAAGAGTTCGTTAATTAAAATATATACCAACTGATGATCAATATTCATTTAGCTAAAATAAATACTAATTAATGTTAGCATAATTAACTTACATCAAATTATCCGTTTGTTAATGAGTTCACCAGAAATTTACACGAGATATCTTAGAAAAGATATTTTACATAGATGTGCTAAAGCAGATAATGTTCGTACATTGTACGGATTTATTTTTATATAATTTACGTATTCGACCCAGAAATCTTTTGTGCTCACGTATCAAAGAGAAACATAGAATACAACAGCTATTGTGCTGTATGTTACACTCTTTAATATTTAGGTTACATGTTAAAATAAACTGTGTCACGTAAATAAATATAAACATAATTTAATAAACAAATACAGAACAAGGTTACATTAAATTCCAGTATATTCTGTCTGAGTTACAACTTAAAACCTTGTAGCCGAATGGGTGTTCAACAAGCGAAATAGCACAAACATGTCGATTTTATCGCTACACTCCGTAGGAGGCGCATTAAAATGAAATTTGCTCTCGTTCAAAGAAAATCTTACGTCACATCGACATCAACAACACTGTCCATTACCTTTGCTTACTTACCGCAGGCTTAGCAATTTATTGTCACCCGATATGAAGCTTGTACGGCGCGCCTAGATCCGCCTGGTCCTCTCTTTTGTTACGTTGTCTGAGATATGTATTGTTTCTACCAACACTATTCACATATATTACAGGTGGTTCGTGTGAGTCGGTTCACGTGACCGGCGTACACGACCCATCGACACACTTGAGTCCTGGCTCACATGTCCCACTGAAACCGCCGCAGTCCTCCCCTAACGTCCTCGCGCATACTTTGCAGCATCTGAAACAAGATATACTATGTTGATACGTGTCCGTGATCGATGTGGTAGCCCTAACGAGGCTTAGGACAACCAAGTTCTAAGTTAGAAAAAATATAGGGATGTGCGATGAGAATTTTATAGTAAATGTCCCACCGGCCTTTGCCTAATGCAAAAGCCTCCTTACTCTCCTCCTCCTTACTCCACTTTTATCCTGTAATAGGGCTACCAGCACCCTTACCATGAACTCAGGAATGAAGCAGGACAGTTTATGATGTGAAAGTTAGACGCCGCTACGTGCAGCGTAATGCAGCGTCTCGCTTACACATCGTAAATTGACCAGCTTTACGAGTTCATGGTAAGGGGGCAGAACCCAGTCAATTTCATTCAAATTTAATTTAACTATCACATAAACTTAACTTTAACTTTGGTTTATGCATCGATTATAAAACGTCAAACTAAAAAACCCAATGAAACAATATTGACTTTCAAAGTTCGTAGAAAAAAGTAACTTCTAAATTGCTTTTTGATTTTTTGTTTATATTTATAAATCGTGCTCAGCAAGTTTACCGCCAGTTCGGTAATTGCATTAGCCGTTCGACCAACTTCCTTATTTTTGAAGTTCAAGGAAAAACTTCATCTAAGTGGATCAGGCCCATACCGAAGTTAGAAAAGTTTTTCGGTAAAAGCCAATGGTAATTACCTGAAGATAGAGATTTGCCTTAAAGGCCAATTGGTTTTTTAAACGGCTATTTTTGTCGGTTTGTACGACCTACACGTAAATCATGACGTAAAATGCTTTAACTTCAACATAAGATACGCATTTTAGCAAATGATTAAAAATTGGATCGGTGTGATCTTATAAAAATGTCTACCAAATTTTTCTCTTTTGCATGTTAACTGTTTCGTCATCTTCCAAATTAAACAAGGCAGGTCCATTTTAGTAGAGATTTGTAAAGATAACATAATTATGGCTGATTCATTTATAAATTTAATAAACGTCTCACTATTTAAAGAATATAAAATATAAAGAAATCGTAATTCAACTGTATAATATATCTACTATAATGTTGTTGTAATTTGAATCTTGTCACTGTCCATAAATAGTATCGTCTAGACGTCGAAATTTTCAATTATAATTAGTTAATGATAGTAAAATAGAGAACATTTTGTCATTGCAAGTTACTTTAGGTACACATCAATTGTTGTGTTAATTGTCATATGGAAACAACGCGATTACTGTGAGCTTGCATTCCAGGAAGCAGACACCGCTCTACACCGTCCCTCTTATTCATAAACGAGGATCATACCGGCATTCATCATACATTAACTAAACCCCGTATAAGTCTATTGACATATCTATTCTTTGACATGCAAACAATAGTGACAGGTATAATTTAATCCTTGGTTTAAAATTGTATTTCTTTATGATTAAGGGAGTGTATGTATAAGGCGCGCGGCGTCTCGCTTCCACAGCGGAAAATGACCAGCAATGCAGGCTCATAGTAAGGTCTGATATAGTCATCTTATGGTGATTGCCCTGACAACAACCCGATGGTAATGAGATTGCGAAATCCATGTAATGGTGCACTTACTTATTGTATCCCCACTCATACACAAACATTTCATTTATCTTGAAATTTTATAGACAAACGACTATGAAACAAATAAGTTTTGCTTCTACGTCAGTAGACCGCTTATCTCTTCTATTATTCAAAACATAGACACAACTAAATAATTATAAAATTAATTACGAGGTTTGTTTGGAGAGCTTGTTGTAATAAATAATTGTCAACTAGTTGCTACCACGGCCACGTTTGCCGTAATTGTTTTAGTTTCCCGAGGCTCCTATTTAAGTGGCGTACTATTGTATTCTTCATCGTTTAGGCTATAGTTACCATTTAAAATTATGACCTTTCTTTGAAGAAAAGTGCTTTTGATTCTTGCATTATTTATCAAGCGAAGTGAGTCTGGCAGTGAGGAATGTATTCTTAAATATTTGTTTATACCACTATAATTTTATATTTTTATAGAATGTAAGTCTAGTCTAATATTTAATTATTTTCGACTCAAAGGAAAAGCTATGAAGCTAATACGGAAATTACTCATTCCACATTATGATGAGAACAAATTTTCCTAGTCGACACAAGCAGTCAAAATTATGTAAGGCAATTTAAATTTGGCATATCCATAATATATTGCTAGTTGAACGGTGTTAAGGTCAGTTAGCAGTTAGGTCATTGTAAAATGACTGAATCAAATTACCAACTACGTATATTTGTTCATTGTTTTAGTTCCGCTGTTATAAATAAATATTTTGATATGCCGAGCTGAAATAGTGTCGTTGACAACAAACAGAGTTGCATTATCATTTGCTGATGTGGTTTTATGTGCGATTTTAACGTTATAGTCAACAAAGAATATTGTTTTAGGTACATACTTATTGTTTAATTTTACATGATTAGGTATACAGGTATAGATATTTATAGGTACGGTAGTTTTGTTAAGGTTTGGTGTAAACATAGATGTACATATATTCTAGAGATTATAGAGACGAATAAACATTTTTCATTTTTTTTTCATTTATTCTACCTTCTTCCTATTTCTACCTATTCCTGCTAGGGAGTGTGTTGCACCGTATCTTCTAACCAACTACACCTGCACTAGGACGCAGTGACGGGCGGGCGTTTTAGGGTCTGTATTGATGTAATTTGTCGTCCAAAAAGTAATTACTAATAAATTAGTATAATTACTTTGAATAAATGATTTTATCTTATCTTTTTATCTTAATAGGTAGATAGGTACCTACTACCTACAATAGTCAAGTGGTAGGTACGTGGCCTTTTTGATGTTGGCTTTAACCAGCTTTTTTCGTACGTACTTTTATTTATTTATTACTTTAAAGAGTACGGCCGCTGCCAATTACATTATTTACACAATTAAAATTATTATACGACAAACACATTATGACAAAGAAGAAACAAAATATATTTACCTACTTAGAATAGGAACAAACACTGCCTTCAGGTAATTTAATGAAATGCACCTCAAAAATACACAATCCTTGTGACCCGACCCAATTTCCTGAACTTTCAAGTGAAACCTTGTTTTCGAGGAAAAGGTTTTAGTTTTTTGGGTTCAAAATTACAAAAATGTAAACCTAATTTTAAATTACTTTTCTTAACATCATCTCGCCTGTATACCCCAAAGGTGTAGGCTGAGGCTACACCTATTTCTCGCTAGTTATGTAATAGGTCGTAAAGTTTGCCTATTTCCATCAACCAGGCACAATTCCAGACTCCCTACTGCCACTAAGAATTGTGTTATTAGGTTTTTCTATTAGACAATTCTTAGTGGCAGTAGGACAAAGGTCCGACCCTGGTTTCAAACCCAGGACCTCGTGCTCAGCCGTCACGCTTAACTACCATTAACCCAACGAGCCAGTAAATTACATTCAATGAAATTTAAATTTTGTTTGTATACATTTGTAAACGGGTTGAAAGTCAAAGTAACATGACTTAGCGAAAGGTAAGGAGGCCAAAGTTTTAAGTTTTAAAGCGCTTCTCGGCCACTTAATGAAGTTAAAACATTTATTGGTTACCTTCAGCCCTTAATTAATTTACTTCAAAATTTGTTACGTAGCAGATTAGTTAAATAATGATTTATTTAAGGTTAAATATTTTATCATGAATTATTTAATGTCAAAAGTTAAGCTTAGTCTAGCTTATTTAACTCCACAGAGACAATTTGAAATGGAAAGCTACTACTCACTAACGGGCACGATTCTAGCTTTCTAGCATTGACTTTATCTATCTTTGGTATCTTTAGAAATTAAAGATTAAGGCTAGATTTAAATCTATGTCTGCCTCGTTGGTTTAGTGGTCGCCAAGCGCGACTGCTGAGCACGAGGCCCAGGGTTTGAATCCCGGGTCGGGCAAATTGTAACTGTGTTTTTCCATTGGGTAATTCTCAGTAACAACTCGTAGTCAGGATTTGCGCTTGGTTAAGTCGAATCTAGGTGATAAGTTTGCACAAACGGTTTTGCTCAACATTAAACATTTGAATATAAAATATCTATCTTTAATTATGTTAATGACTTGTTTTCCGATAACAAGCCGTTATCATGTGTCTCATTAACTGTCGTAAAACAAGAGTAGCGGAATACCAATTAATCCTATTTGCGGTACATGTAAAGTCAGGAGAGTAATATCATTAAAATTAAGCTATTTAAGTACTTTTAATTAAAAATTATGAACCAACTTTGCATCGAAATGATATTATTATCAAAAGGAGTAAAATTACTGGCTTTAATTGTGAATAGTTTGATAAAGACATGTTTTTGAGTTATTTCTTCGCTATAGGACGTAGAACGTTTAAGGAACATTTGTAATTAACATATATAGGTTACCTTACATAAAATTAAATAATTCATAATCTTTGGTATTGTGGTAAGAATGTTTACTAATGAAGATATTCTTTTTGCGCGGTTGATAACTACGCAAAATGAACGTTAAAGTAGTAGACGTAACGAAACGTAAACGTAGTTAGTAAATCTGTGTATCTCACCTGCAAGGATCCCAAACAACGATGCCCAGGCCCGGACACCCGCTCGGCTCCAGCACCTCGCACTCCCGGGGGTTGCAGACACAGTCCCACCCCCGCACCGCCCCCGCGACCACCACCACCGCCACCATCGCCAGCCAGCTACCCTTGCTCATACTGTTGCGCACATTTCACGAGTCAGCCCACACTACACTGTTATAGCGTCCGAGAAACATCGTTGCACATTTGCAGGTTGGTGAGTTAGCAGGTAGGACGCATTCTGAAACAATATAAACATACTTTGTATTACTTTTATTTAGAAGTATTCCTAATACTTGGTTGTTTGCATCCTATCACTTCTTGCACTGACCAAAGGTCTTTTCTCAGAACACAATTAAAGTTATATAAATGTATTTAGTTTAATTAAAATTGGTTAGTAATGAGTTCATTTTTATGTCCTATCATATTACCGACACGATATCTTTCCACGAAGCATCAATTTAGATTTTTCATGTATTTTTATCCAACAAACCTATTAGGTACATATGATAGGTTTCCCTATGCCCTTTTTTCGAAAGAAATTTCCGCAATAGCATTAGCAGTATCATAATCATTTCTTAACCAAAATAATAGATTAGTGTGACGCTTCTTCCATCTGAAGTGGTATGTAAACTGCTCGAAGTAATTGGACGATTAGGTTAAGTATTACTGGGATATTTGTGAGAAAAATCGCATATTCTGAAATGAGAGTGGTAAATGGCGATAAACCCGCCTTCCTGTTGTTGAATGTGTTATAGCTTATTTAGAACCGGATAATAGACGGCAACATACACATGGCATATCCACGAATTTATCTTATGATCCACGAATTTATGACGAGATGTGCGACCGTACCCGCTGCCTACCCCTTCAAAATATGAAATAAATATAAAAATAAAAAACCTTTATTGTTGTTCTTAATTTAACTCAGGATTTATGTTGCCTAAAACTAATTTAAATTAACTTAACTATTATGGTTCATGTAATATCGGCAAACGGTAGTTAATATGGTACAACTTGTCTTCCGACAAAGGCCTCCTCTAAAGATCTCCATTCGGTCTTGTTCTTCGCTATACGAGTCCAAGTGGGACCCGCTATTAAGCTAAGGTCGTCCTATCATATCTTTCTCGGTTGGTTACTTCGGTTAAAATATGTAGGTGTGAAGATTTTATGTAAAACAATAGGTACGGTTTCTCTTCCAACAATCCCAATAACTGCATGCCGCTAGTGTATAACGCAAGCTTAGTTTAAGGTACGAGCAAAGAATGAAAGCAATGAAAGTGAACATGAAATCCCGTTAGACTTAGTAAATGTACACCAAGAATCCTTGCAATTAAGTGCAAGTATCTTGTGTCTAAGTTAGTACGAAGTTAAGCAGATCTATGACTTAGTTGACCTAGGCAATGCTACTACAGCTGTGTGGTCCCAAGTTGAGACTAAATTGCAAATTGTTGGTTTGTCTTAGGTCCATAATAACTCAGGCCATAAACTTAGTACGTAATACCTTAGTACGTAAAGCTTGCTGAGAGGTGGAATAAAGATGATAATTAATGCTTTTGTTAGACAAGTAGGTAAAGGTAGCTAAAACTGAACGTAAGACTGTTTCGAAGACGTGTAGACGTCTTCTAAACAGTCTTACGTTGCTACCAAAAAGGTTACAATGTTAGAAGATTTTTTCAACCTATATCCTTAAACAATTTCTAAGCTAGAGCTTAGAAAGCGTAGTCTCTAGTTAGGTCGTAAAACAATGTCCGTAAAAACATAATATCAGAATGCTAAATGGAACGCCCAAATACAAAACAAGCAACTTAATGGATTGATTTATTATTATTTGCTGTACTATTATTATGACATCGAAAGAAACACTTCCGAATATATTCCACAACCTATCGCGAAAATCAAAAATAATTATCTTATGAGCATGATTTATAAATAATAATTATATCTGCACATAATTAGAGACAGTTTGAGTGTTGGCGCTTCTAATAGCAAAATTTAATGTAACCTTACTTCAACCTCTGCACCCAGCAAATACATTAACCACAGCGGATGTAAACAACCTCTCATTGAAGATATCAAAGCACAGAAATTAATTAAAGTAAACATTAAATTTGATCCCGAGCAGATCTGAGTGTACGTTTCCAAAGTTCCTTCACGGATGTGTATCGAAGCTTTATTTCTCATTAAAACTGTGTAGTTATGTAGTTCAAGTTTCAGTTTGGAGAAATTCACCTCTATTGACATTTTGCACCCAAGTTCGCGCTTTGAAGTTTTCAGCATTACGTAATAATTATTATTACTTAAGTCGACTTTCAGTAAAGTAGTTTCTATTATTTACATGTAAGTACTTACTTTGAAATTTAGGTCTATTAAAACACTAATTGTTTTATTTCATACCAAAAGTTAAATAAAACACTGTTTGCTACATAAATTATTAATGTCTTCTGTTTAATGAATGTTTTTTGTATATGAATATTTAAACAAAAATGGGATTATTGGCTAAAAAGCCTATTTATTACACTTGCGAGTTTTCAAATTGCTAAATAGTAAAATCACAAATTTATTTGTTGCGTGTTGTGTGCCAAGGAATTAGAACAGACCTAGTAAACACTCATAACTCTTCACTCCAACACACAAGTAGCAAGCGACTAATATAAACAGTGGTATTAAATATTTCGTTTGTATTTTATCTAGAAATAACAAGTTTATTTTCCACTTTAAGTTCAATTGTCTAGTTGTCATCGGGGACATGTTTCACCGTCCGTCGTCACCTGCAAATATTTCCGCTCCCATCTCACACAATGATGTAGTTTTCAAAGAAAATTGCGAGAATTCTTTTGTTTCAGTTTTGAACACACAATCGCAAGTAGAAAGAAGGAAAGAAATAATTTACTTGTCAGAATATAGTACAATTTAGGAGTAGGTATATAATTTGTATTCGTAAGATGGGCAGCAGCGTCTTCTGTAACTTGACCACCAACATGGTCGTAGGTCGTAGGTCGTCCCCAAGTCGCTCGCCAAGCGTGGGGATTATAGCACCCCGCCCCCCCTTCTAAAAGGGGGAGGCCGTTGTTCAACAGTGGACATCTATGGGCTGATGATGATGATATAATTTGTATAGTTTCATATATTCTACCAATTATGGTGTACAAATATTTTAATATCTAATATTTTAATATTAATCGATAAAAATGCTACATAACTAAAATCTGTAACAATTAAAACTACCGATCGGTGAGCTTTAATGTTTTGGAATTTTGGTTATGTTTCCTTACCTTAATTTCCCGTGTCTTCAAAATTGCGTGTATCATATCGCGTGTATAACAACAGAAAAATAATTGAATAGGCTTCAAAACTAAAATACCAAAAAGTTTTAATGACGTAAATGAAACTGGCCACAAGACATCTTTCTATTCAAGGAGCGAACTATTCTAAACTAGAGGTACTATAACTTAACGGTGGCTCGTTGATCAGACGTTGATTTTTATTAGCGGTCCAGCTAGCTTCGATACCGAGGAGACTATTATCGATGGCGGCCATCAACTGCTATCAGGATTGAGCCATTTATCTGAGGCAAACCTCTCTTGTCGATTCTTGTCCTTTCTGTTTTCTCTTTGTGTTGAATTGATGGAATATTTCTACGTAGATGGTACTAGATAGTTTCTACTGAGATGTATTTTTACGTTTCTTTCGCTTTGATTCCTTCGGTATCGGGAATGATTGTGACGCCCACATCCCAATCTGTACGAATATTACTTCGTAATGTTTTTCTAGTACCAAAAATCATATTACCTAGTTACCTACATAGCATGGCCTAATATTACAGGCCTGCTTTATTCGACAAAGATAGACAGTTTATGTCAAGGGTAATTGTAGTAAGAATCAAATGACTATCCAGCAATTGGCTTTCCCAGTAAATAGGTCGTGATTGATTAAATAAAATAGCACAAAAAAGTTGAATACCTATATTCAGAACGAATAACTATACCTTATTTATATTAATTTCCGTTACATCAATATAGCCATTTACTCTGAAAACATGATTTCAAAGACGGATTCTGAAATAAATGGGCGAGCAAATTTGAATGGATCTCAGGCCTTGTAAGGCTTTGGCAGTGTGTCGTCAGGCGGCAGATGGTTTTCATCGTCCGGGTTACTGCCAAACTTGTGTACCTATAAAGGCGGACTTTATGACTGGAACTATGTAAAGAGGCGACCATCTGAGCATAACATGCAAAATGATAAAGGTAAAGGATTTTTCTTCTGAAGTTTTGATTCAGAAAGTTCTACTTGGTCACGCATGATTGATCTAACGTGCGCTTTAGGATTCGTTAACGATGAGTGCAACTCGGATACTAAATCTCATCGTTTAAAGAAATGACGGATCGGAGGTTGTAATAAAATCATGAAGCATTAATAAATCAATGAAAGTAGGTTCATCATCAGCCGGAAGACGTCCACTGCTGGACAAAGACTTCCCCCTAAGAACGCCATAATGAAGGACAACTACCGTTTGCATCCACCGGTTGCCCGCAACTCTGACGATATCGTCGGTCCACCTGGTGGGAGGCCTGCCAACGCTGCGTCTTCCGGTTCGTGGTCGCCACTCGAGAACCTTTCTTCCCCAAGTTTAAAGTAGGTTCACTGCAATATATTTGAATCAGTAGATTCGTACGACCACTTCTGAGCATTTACCAAAAAGATAGGTGATAAACTGATCTGAACAATATTACGTTGCAGCTTTTCCTGTAATACGTTCATATTTTATTCATGGAGTTAATCATAATATATAAAGAGACGGCTAATCCGCTGGCCACTCACGTATTATAATAAACCTTGATATGACAACAGGCTGCAGCTAATTTGCATGTCGTTATGCTTATCCGATTTGCGCCCGCTGCACCCGGCACACGGCACGGGTGCACCCATGCCACCGTCACGGCGGCCTAACGCCCTGCCGTCTAAACTCATTTAGCGAGCCGGCCGTGTAATCAATCAACCACAGCCTTAATAATGTCGTGCTAACTACCACCATAGAGATATATATGAGGTTGGTTTGGAATTAATTCCTATAATTATGTATTTTGTTTGCGAGCATAATCGTTGTATTTTAAAACGAGTTGGTTTTGTAGGTTTCATTTTGCCTATGTAAATATTGTAATGAACAATTTTAGATCAAACAATTTGATTATTGATCATTAATGTACCTGTATACCATCGTCAATAATAACTGAATTAAAATTTACTTTGAGATTATAATACCTACAATCTACTCAAATTTCCTGCTGCTATTGGCGCGGGGCGTCTGTCAAGGTGGTTTTTCATCGGCTTTTGTTAATTCTAAGACCGGCTTAGACATAGTATTAAATTCATCCGAAGTTTTGTTAATTATCAGGTATACCCAGTGGTAGGAAATATGATATCACAGTGTTCTCTAATAAATAATAAAATGAACATAATTTTGCTAGCTCGAGCTGAAAAGGTTTTATTGTTAGAGGTTGAGTTACCTATTTATGACTAAACCAGAAAATTATATAAACGGCTGCTGCAGTCTTCCTATTAATTTAAGATAATTAAAACCACGCATTCTAAGGGGGAGGCCTTCCAGTTCAACAGTGGACGTCTCCCGGTTGATAATGATGTTGATGATGATGATCACGTTGTTCTTTTTGTATCCGGCCTAGAATTGACCATCCCCTTTCCTCCCGTGGGTGTCGTAAGAGGCGACTAAGGGAAAACACCAGAAGATGGGCAGCAGCGTCTTCTGTATCTTGACCACCAACACTGCGATCTCCAAGCCGCTTGCCAAGCGTGGGGATTATGGTAACCCCCCTATTTAAGGTGGAGGCCTTTGTTCAACAGTGGACGTCTTTTGGCTGATGATGATGATGATGAGTGGTGTTTTCGAACAGAATTCCGCTTAAACCTGCATATTCTGTAATTTTTCTGAAATGGCACAGAATAAAGTGAGTGATGTGTAATGACCAACACTCGTGTATTGAAACACAGGCATGATTTAATGACAGAGCTGGCCGTACGGGAAATCAATCAAGACATACCGTAGTACCGGTTTAATTGCACTTTGCTCTCTTAGAAATTCCGCCATAAAAAAGATCATTATAGTACTACTGCTTACAACTTCTGATTGGTTTTTGCGAGTTGAGGGTGTGAGCTCAAAGGGCTATGGAAGCATTTAGTAAGTGATAGCAAACCGCTGAGCGGAAAATAAATAAAAATAAAGATCTGATCTAATATCCTTAAGAAAATAGAAATTTCCTATGATTCATCTGTGCATTTTTGGATTTTTAGTGTACCTAATTTACCTCGAGAAGATGAAACTCTAATGTAGATCGCATCCTATAACATAAGATACCTATATGTATAGTTTTAACTAAAGGAATCTCGTAAATTTTAACGAATAGCTCATCTAATCTGAACTCAACGGAAACGTTCACGAAATCCATCCAATTTTCTTTGTAAAATCAATTTGCATACGAGCACTTACTTCGGGGCTTAATGGTGGTAATTTAATAGATTTATAGCTAGTCTGAGACGGTCGCTGGTGGAGTACCTCTTATTCACAATCAGAATAGTTCCAAAATACAATACATTCGCTCAAAGAGACAGCTCTAAGTTTAAATTAGACGTAGAAACTAAACTGAGTTGCATTACGTTTGCAAATGTGCTAAATTATGTGCAATGGGACAGCGGAGCGCTCGATGGAATGGAAACTGTTGACTTATTACTGCGGTGAGGACTTACTGAGCTCTATAAACTACACATTTGTGATCTGTGAGGCTTAAATTGTTAGTATAAAGTAATTTTTGATAATCACAGATAAGTGTTGTAAGACTTGTGGTTCGAACCCATGCAATTCTTTACGGGTTGACTGTTGACCGAATCTTAAGTGTTGTGTTCTCAAACCAAACCAAACCTTCACAACTTACATACGTAGTAAGTACATAAGTTACATACGATTTCCAAGTGAGACGGATTTCTCAGCAACAGATCCGCATTTGGAAATTTTTCTTGAAAATCAATTGGCAAAAAGCTCGCACTAGATAAGGTGGTAGTGACTGGTACTCGCGCAAAAGGAGTGCCAGTTCTTTAAGTATATCAAAAATAAAGAGTTACTAATTCAATGAACTTGCACAAATATACATTTATATGCTATAATACGTACCTAATGAGAACAGCAAAAAATAGAAAGTTGATACATTACAATGAACGCCAGAGCGATAATTATAAGTCCTTTTTTAGTAAAAGTGCCAAGTTTATTCAAAATAGCTCTATAAAATCAGCGAGTGCTGCCAAGTCTGTGCAGTGATACGTTTTGTAAAACGAGCGCACTCGGGGACTGGTGTTAGCCCCTGAGAATATATCTCCGAGCACATCGCATTGACTTCATGATGCAGAAAATGTATGCAGATAAACGTGTAATGTAATTAGGAGAGGATTTATATCAAAACTTTACGTAAGGACCTACTAGTATAAACTTAGTATGGTACCAAGCGGTTCACCTTACAAACATTTTAGTTAGTACATTTTGCAGATAGAAATACCTACCTATATAGAAATAATAGTTTGTGATTTTAACTCGTTGGTATACCGTATATCTAGCTGGTTATAAATACAAATATGTTAATGTTGAAATATCGATATTGTTAAGTTGTCCCTCTACATTACCGAGGCAGATTTATACACCTCATAGGTTTAGGTAACGTAAATAGATTTGCGACCACACAGCTCGTTACATAATATATTATGTAGGCATACAATATATCATAATTGTTTACCAATCAATTCGAGGTTGGCCACTATATTAGGCAGTTGGCTACCACGGCTCGGTGAACATACGTACTAAACCGTTAAATTAATCGAAGCTATTGGACAGTTAGTGACCATTACCAGCCTGTTACCAATATTAGTAAGGCGAATTGGTCACGAATATATCCGTTGACAACGGCTCAGAAACTATTGTTAGTGTTCATTTATTATAACAATGTTTTAGACTTTTGAGTGGAAATTATATATACATTCAGGGCGATTTAATGTCAGTTTCCTCAGTACAAATATTGTTTAACTGTTGTCAAAAATTCTGATAGCTGACCGGCGTTTTTTAAAACTTCGGGTTATTTTTTTACTTTTATATCTCACACTATAATTCCGAAGCGATAGGTGTGTACGTAATATTTATCTGGAGTCTCACATTTCGGTCATCAAGGATAGCCTCTTATCATAAATTGAAACCTGTACCTAAATAATATGTGAAGGCTTTGATGCTTATCCTGTATTGTGTAATCCAAAGTAATAAATAATAATAGGAATATCTACAGGGTGTCGCATAAAACAAATTAATAAAACACTTTCCTACACAAATGTACAAGTATAAAATGTGCCGGTAGCGTGACTAAAGAAATACCACGTTATATTCGGTCTAATGCAAGAGAATCATACAAAGCAATGCCCGTTAGGTTGTTCTCCTAATGGCCTTATAATGCATTCCTCACATGCCGAGTCCACGCCTTTTGAAATAACGTCACAATTGGCCGTGTTAACAACGAATGTCAAATGAAAGCAGCCTCAAGGGTCGTTATTCAACTTGAAAAATTGATATCTCTATTGTTAAACTCTTATGTGAAGAATGGCTATTCAATTTCAACAAAAGTGAAAATTTCGTACAATATGGTAAGACTTGAAGCATCCCTTGCCTTAAAAAGGGTTTTTCTTCCGGGTCTCACTTCCCGTGGGTATAGTAAACGGCATCTAAGGAGTTGTACCAAAAGCAGGAAGATAAATGTTTTATTTCGGCCAAATCCTGAGTCGTGAATCAGAATTAAATTCAGGATTATTATTATTAAAAAAGACGTAAAGGTACGAATAATTATCTTTGAAATACACACATAATAAATGCAAACATATTTATTAATAGGTGCATATTTTGTTACAAACAAAAATCCAATAAAAAGTACCTATAACCTACCTATCATGCATATAATCATAGATTTAGGCTATGAACTATTCCGTTTTGTGTCCACGTTATAAAGGATCAACTATCGTAAACACTCCATTTCAAACCAACTTTTAATGTTTCTTGGCTACATATTTAACCAAACCCTTTAAATTTAAATGCCGCAGTAGCTCCGAAGTAACGTTTTCAGTACGTTTAGCGGTTGCGTGCGAGGCAAAAGTTCACGAAAAACGTACACCGTTTAAGGTTGTACATAATGTATGGGAGCTCAACATCGATCGTTGAAACGCCAATAGCTACGCCAATCACGTTAGTCTTGAGACCTGTGTATAGTGATTTTGAACAATCAGTGGGTGTATTACCGTGGCAAATACTCCAAATTATATGCAGAGCGTGTTCCAGCTCGCTCGTTGAATAGTAATTTTAGCGGTAAGGAGTGTGCAAGCAAGAAATAAGGAAGGCGTAGGATTAGTTTGTTTGAGCTTTTCGTTGACTAAAATTTTCCAATATGGGTATTGTTATTTAGACTAAAATAGGTATACAGATGATTACATTACACAACAACAGATGTATTAAGGCATCGTAAGTACGTATGCTAGTCAAACTGCCAACAATCTTTTATCTACTTAATCACGTAGAATTTCACCTCGTCGAAGTAATTCAATACAAACTCTATATAATAACCTTATATCTGAAACAGCTTAAAACCCTTTCATATAAGAAAAGCCTTCCGAAGCATATCGTATTACCTACGTAGTGCAAAACCTTCTTTGTCTTTTCAAAGTTCCGATTAACCAGTTTACATTTTCGACTTTTGAACCATGTTACCCGTCCATTGCCGGCTTAATATTGAACTAATGAGCTGACGCAGTGTAAATAAACATCTATGTAGCTGTGATTAGCACTTTATGACGTGCCATGAATAGTTACGGCACTGTGACTAAGCTTTAATTAGCGTTTGACTTGTGTAGCAACTGAAACACGCGTTTGAAATGGAGGCTAATTGTGTTAAAGTGGTAGTTTTTTCCTTTATTTTAAACTAAAATGTTGAACCGCAATTTGATTCCGATTTTTAGTTTGTAAAGTAGGCTTTACTGGAAATGTTTTATTATTATAGCTTATCATGCAACTGATACGTAGACATCATAAAAACGAAAATTTTGTACGTTAAAATGTCCTTAATACAGAAAAAGATTTTAATCGAAGATCAAATAGAAGCAAATATTGATAATTATAGCCGTTTAGTTTTTAACCGACTTCAAAAAAGGAGGACGATTTTATTCCAGAAAACAAATTTTTAACTGGGTGTATTTTGGTCATAATTACATTCTGTAATACTTTAAATTTATGGAGTGTACTATACCTATAACTTTAGACTTAACTAAAAAGTAAAACAATTTTATTTTATTTGTTCTCAAGCCAACGAGCAATTGTGAAGAATAGCTTGAGTGAAGTTATGTGGCTTTCTGTGTGTATTTATAAAGCAAACATGGGTTTTTACGTGGGCTACGAAGGTTAAGATTTTAAATTAAACTGTCAGCGTTTAAGATAAAAAAACAAGCCCTGACTTAGGCTTTTAACATTATCCAGCAAAACTAACAATGATGTCATGCTATAGTTGTAGCATGCAGAATGTTAGTTGAATGTTGGTTCTGTCTACTCTCAAGGGAAATTGGCGCGTAATGAACAAATAAATAATGTATAATTATGTTGCTTCAAACATACATACGCGATATAATTATTGTACAAACTGCATTGAACTTCACAATTGTACGCTCTATAAGCCGCGCACTGAAATGCCATACCGAAAAGCAAATAAACAATTGTGTTAATTGCAGCTGTGATTAGAACAATAATATTCTGGATAATTTAACGCTATTGTCATTTATATGCGTACTCATTTCTATATAGTGGACATATTAAACCGTACATATTAAAAAGCATTTATGAAATAAGTACTTAGTGTAGATTATAAAGTTTAGTTCTAGAAGAGTGCGCGGTATAAGCAGGAGTAAAATGATCTAATTATCTTGTATTAATATATATTATATACTTATCTAATATTTATGATTTATAAATCCTTACGTAACCGCTGAATGAATGAGGTAACAAAATGTCAGGATCGTAGCAAATGGAAATTTGTGGTCTCTGCCTACCGCGGTCTCGTGCAAAGAGGCGTGACTTTATGTATGTGTGTATGTACGTACTCGCTAGAAGTTCTGCGAGTTTACGTAAGAAAACTTATGGTTAAGGTACAGAATGGTAAGAACATGGTGATGATGAAAATAGTCAAGGAGTAAAAATCGGAGCATTGAGATAAGATAAGTCATAATGAAGACTTTAAAAATAAATATATATGTAGGAAATTGTAGTCCACAAACCAAATTCTTATTGATTTATTAGGTTGGTGTATATAATAATATGTTATGTTGTGGTAATAATAAATAAATAAAAAATAATATCCGAATACCTTCTTCAGCATTGACCCACATACTTAACCCTTTCACTGGCCAAGTGTCTAGTGTACTACACATGGAACACAGCGATTGTTTAACTATTGTGTCTATGTAGCGGACAGTCAACGGGTTAAAAATATAAAATTGCAATAAATAAGTTCCATTTCACTGAATGGTGTTCGCGTAAGTTTCAAAACATTTCATTCAGAAAGCTGTGATTGTGGCTTATGATGTGGTTTGTAGTTAGCTGAACAATGACGAGCCGTAATTAAGGTTCGCGTATCACGGCACAACAAAAAATGTGTTCGTTAACAATACTAATTGTTTTGGAAACGCTGCCTTTTTCATTTAAACAAGTCATTTTATTCGTGAATAATTGCGGTGAAAACTTTGTTTAACTGTAATTTTAGTTGCATGCTGAAACGAATACAGTTTTATTAATTAGTATGTTCTTTGGCTGTAATTAAATTGTTTTTTCTGTTTTTAGTGATGATTGTGGCAAAAAAAATACATGAAGTAAAAATTTCAAAACGATTACATAAATTATTTTCTGAATTATATAACATCTCTTTATTTAATTAGGACAACTGTATATTGTTGATCGAAGACTTGAACTAGATAAATAAAACAAAAGATGTATAACTAGTCAAATACAAAAGTAATGATGGGCTATGTACCAAACGGTACTTACACGGTACCTTCATCAATTAATTAATAGACCGTATCTTATAATTAGGTAACTGGAGCATACAGGCATTATTAGTGCTTATATTGAATGGTAAAATCATTAATAATGCCTAGGGAAAATAATATTGTAATAATTATGATTAACGTTAACATTATGTTTATTAATTATTGTACAAAACTTTAATTGGAAACTAATTGTTTATAGCCTTTCTGTAGTGTGTTGTACCTTTATTCATTTCAAAAGCAGGTCGCGTATATAATGCTATCTGAACAGAGCAACCAAAAAGCTAAATGCATTTTTATTTTCCTAAGCGGTTTATTAATGTTCCTTTATTATGAGCAAAGGATATTATTGCTGTAAAATATTACAATGGCGAGCGATTTACTCTTGTTGCTTTTACTTTAATAAGGAAATGCTTTAACCATTGTTGCTTTTAAGCGACGGTGAGTTGACGTTGCAGCAAACATTTTTAGACAATATTCGCAAATACGTGCTTTATAAGAAATAACAGGATTTTTATAACGTTAAAATGAACTACATCACATTAACACAGGCTGTCTCGTTGATCTGGTGGTCGCTAAGCGGGACTGCTGAGAAAGAGGTCCTGATTCGAATCTCAGGTCGGGCCAAGTGCTATTGAATATTCCTGTTTGTACTAAGTTATTATCAGTAGCAGAACGGGGTCTGAATTTGTACCCGGTTAAAGGCAATCGCCCCTTATTACATTAGAACCTATAACTGGCGAAAAGTGAGTGTAGTATACAGCTAACACACCTCTACTTACACCTTCAGAGTATACCGACAGGTGAGGTTTTATGTAGATTGTAGGTAGTATACATTTCAGGTTGAAACCATATTGTAAACGAACTCCAACGATATCCTAAGTTAAACAATAAATTACATTAACATCCCTTTCTTAACATGTCCAAAACATACGCAGCAAGCATGAACTAAAACACTCGAATACATCCGCTTAAAGTATGCAAAGCTCATTAAATTTTGGCCATCGGTTTTACAAGAATAACATTTGTAATGCTAAAGCAATCTTTATCATTATAAGCTTAAAGTCCACAATCGTTTGAGTAAGTTAGCGTAGTATGAGTTTCTTAGGTCGTCCGAGTAAATAGAATTAATTTGTAGCGAGTGTTTCACGCTGAGACCTCACCTAAGTAGACGGATCTCATCTAGTATGTCTTTTGTACACGTGTTAGGTCTGGTTTAACTAGTATAATTAATGGTTACTTCTTGGGATTGGAGATTATCATACCGTCGTATCGTGTTTCTAATAGAGTACCTAATTGTGGCCACATATGCCTAGTAGCTTGTCTAGGGAACACACAAAATTGTGATCTGCTCTATAGCCAGCAACGTGTAATAAAAATTATAATTGTTTTTTTTTTTAGAATAAATCAAAATATAAGGAATAAAAAGTATAAGTTGGTTCTTTTAATAGGTAATCAAATGTAACATTGTTTTGAAAATTGTCTATGCCTAGGTACACATTTAAAATTCATTGACATCAAAGAGGCGTTCTGGTTCCAAAACTAAAGACGTCTAACATAAAAAAGCCTATTTACGGAACGAAGCTACACCGAACAAAATTTATGGTAATACCGATATCGTCTGTTTACATTAAAATGAAACTATTATCCATATAATGGCTTTACCAAATTGCTGATAGGCGAACTTGTCCCACAATAAATAGGGGTAATTTGTTACCCGACCCGAGCACAACCGGGCGACCTGTGAACTTGATCACCATGCCTTTAAAACCTCCGAAGCCTCAAGGGAACGGAAGCGTAACAAGCAACATCGCCATTCACGTAAAAAATTGCTTTAACGAAAACGGATTTTGTTTTTTCTGGAAAAATCAATCACTGAAAGTTGGTTGTTAAGTAATTCTTGAGAACCTTCCCGTTTGGGAATTAATTTAATTTTTAATTAAATTTAAGGGCCTGTTTCTTTACTGGCCTTGGAGTTAGACAACATTGAAATTTATCCAAAGTGAAATTTTGTTGTTCTTGTTGAGTCATTTTGACGTCGTGCCCTCTTCAAATAAGTAAAAAAAGTTTCTCTAATACATTTTGTAATTTTATTTTTTCCTTTGGTTGGTTTTGGTTGATATTGTGCCAAGTAAGGTACGTAGAAAGGCCTTAGGCTGTCATTAGGCTGCCACATTGCGGACACACTAAATGTTCTTTTTAAACCTTTCTTCATAACAAGAATTTGTTACTAAAACAAACTAACGTATTTTATTTGCTAATTTATCATTTAGAATCTAGAATAATTAGCTATAACGCTTAAACAAAGCTTGCAAATAAATATTTCTGATTTAAGTACTGGTAAAAATAGCCGGCACCTACTGGATTCAAGAGAGATTCTAGCAAGGACTGGCTATCTTTGGAGGAGGACTTTACCTGCAGAGGGGTTCTTGCAGAAATCTAAATAAATAAAAAGATTAATTAAAAATAATGTAATACTAAATTGAAGAACTAAACTTAAGTAACATAGAATTTAGCTTTTTGCTCTTTGTAAATCTGCAACGAAATAAAAGGCTTTTTATTTTTATTTATTTATTAAGTACTGGTAAACTGACTAATGACTTTGCTAGAACTTAAAATGTCTTATGCATTGTCAAAGTATTAAAACTCCGCATCACGCAAGAAACTTTGCATGTAAGTTCCAAGTAAAAGTAATTACGAGGACTGTTTCATTATGTCGCACATTTAACTACCTTCCGACGTCGTAATGCCAAACTGTTTCGTTTGCCGCACAATTAATTGCCTCGCAGCTGTTTCTTGCCGCGACTTACTCCAAACTTTAGGTTGTGAATACAACTACGCGAGCAAGCTAAACTTGCATATGTTTTGTCGCTTGCAAGTAGGTTCGCTAGAACTGCATTAGAAGTTACTTTACAGCTTTTATAGATTAATTGTGTTCGCAGATCCTCGTAGCAAGAAAGAATAGAAGATTCGTTAACTTTTCATTTCAAATTTAGTCAGCCTGAAGCCTGCTAGCTACTCGTATGACCCAGTATTGCAAAATAATCTAGACACGTGCAGTTTATTTTTATTTTTCAGTACGCAATCTTAAATCTCTACATTATCTATTCTAATAACCTCACGAGTTTAAGCTACATCTCAAATGATTAAAGCAAACGACTTTCTTTGAAGTCTAGCTGAAATCAGATTACGCTGCCTTGAAATTAATTCATGCTGCGTTTGATTGAGTTTAATCTTTTAATGTAAAGAAAGTTATAACAAGATTTCGTAATTATAATACGGAAGTTATCTTAAATCAATAGGAAATTCTCCATGAGTTAATTTTGAACGTTTGATACGAATCGTGGGTAAAAGTTTGATTTATTAAAGTCGTTGATGTAAAATCTTGGGATCAAGGAGACATTTGCTTTTATAGGAGGAACTTGAATAGGAGGTTAGCTTAAAATAACTACATAGCTATACATACATATGTATGGAAACTAGGGATATTTTACAATAATATGTATTTATTTTGTCTGTTAGGTAAAATGAATCTTTAACTTGAAATAAGCTTTACCTTATAGCTATAAAACAAAATTCTAACTGTCACCGTCGTTTTCACATCAAAACAATAGACAATATTTCAAACAAACCTGGATACTTGCTTCTGCGGTGAACAAGCAAAAATACAAAATTACCTTTTAATTAGTATATATATAAATATCACTAGGCCGGTGACCTTTCCGCCGAGCTATGAGCAAGTTTCGTAGACCTTAGGAATATTTGTTGCCGCCGGTGAACTCACAACTCTTAGCGCAGAAAGTGTTTGGCTGCTCAAATATTCATAGCCACCGACTTGCCTACGCTTCGCTTCCAAACTTCTAAAATGGGACCACAGAATAAAATAATGATTCCTAATTACCTACTTTGACAAATCTATATACGAATAAATGTTTGCTATATCAAAATAACAGCTTTTTTTTAAATGCATAATAAAAGTTATAGTACGATACTAATAAAAAAATCTGTTTGTTCTTAATCTCCGGAAGGGCTTGAACGATTTTGACAAGACTTTCACTAGCGGGTCGCTGATGTTATAAGGAATAACTTAAGTTTTTAATTTCAAGAATAATTAGGGAAAAAAATCTTGGGTGATGTCGCGGTTTACATGTGTGAGGAATACCTATAATATAATATCAATAAGTGAACCCGTCTGTAATATATGTCTGTAATAATGATGATCAGTGAACTAAAGGTAGGTATATAGACTCCTTAAAATTATTCTATAAAGACACTCATAATACAACATACAGGAAATAAGCACGTGTCTTTCTTAATTCATGAATAGCTGAACAAATTAATTAAACTTTTTGAATTGAGCTATTACGTTACCACTTCAAGCGTTTCGTTGAAGTTATACACATTATACTCGTTTCACTTATGAAATTAATTTCAAACAAGCACTGTAGAGATTCTGCGAAGTATGAATAATGTGTCGTTTAATCTCTACAGCGGAGAAACATTAAATTATTTATATAGGAATTATAATGAAATATTTATACATAACATACTCATAAGTACTAAATGTCTTCAAGAAATAGTGAGACATCTTTGGTACACATAATATTTCACATCAGCTTCGATAAAAATATTTTCGCTGGTGATAAGGAATAAACTGGTTAAGGACTGGCGAAGTCTTGAGCGGTGCCTGCATGTTGAATGTTTATATAGGTAGGTTGGTATCTATCTCGCTCTCGTCTCGTATGCGTATAGCATGAGTACTTAGTCGTCGCGAGCCGCCACAGGCCTAACTCGCTTGCCATCATTTGTAATAGTTAACCTTTTATATTTTTCCTACTCAATTAAAGCTTAATTCCAAAGTGTGTTTAAATCCACTGCCCAATAAAACTCGTATCTGCTATGAAACAGTTCTCAAGGTTTCAATGATATTTATATTTCGACTTCAACATCATCAAAAGGAGATTTCGAGTGGCAATAACAATGATTTTTATATTCCGACACCAATAAAAACCAAATAAGTATTTTTCTTTTCACTAACGTAGCTCCCAATGTTTCCACAAAATCAATGTTATCGGAAAACAAATGAATTTGTTATGATTATTATTGTTGTACGAATCTAACATAATCATGAGTAATAACAAAACATTTCATGAAATGATTCCCCCAAAAAGAAGAAAAGTTAACAAATATTCGCCTTTGTAATGAACTCTTTAAACTTTAACAATATCACGCAGAGACCTATCTGTATTCACCTACATTTGAACCCCAGCGAGATTCAACGAGGTAATTGTAGATCCGATTCTGAAGCTAAATAAAAAAGGAGACTTTTATCGGGACTGTTAATCTCGACGAGCGTTTTTTGCTTAGTATGTCGATCAATGTTACACAGCTTTCACGAGGGCTGGGGCTTAACGGCAGCGGCGGAGGTCGGGGGGAACGCACAGATGAGACACATTACGAAATGATACAATCATAAGTCATAGTCATAATCTATAAATTTCATAAAGGCAAAACGACACACAACACAGTTCTCACCATAGATTTTGGTACCAAGCAGTTCTGAGGTTTTGGTACAGTACATTTTGAGAGATTTAATATGATATTGCTGGACATAGGCCTCTCCCAATGTAAGCCACAAAGCACGGTCCAGGGTTGGGAGAGGCCTATGTCCAGCAGTGGACTGCATCGGGCTGATGATGATGATGAATATTATATTTATTTTCATGGCCAAAATGTGACATTAGCACATAATGGAACCAAAATTAAGGTTTGTCTAGTCAGGATGTAAGACCAGTATGTTGGTTTAGCCTTAGTTATCCATATTTTGCTTGAAGTACTTGGAGCTAACTGCAAACTGTCTTGTTCATGACTCAAGTTTGCTGCTTTTGTCAGACCTGAGCTTACGTCATCGACGACTATCAAGTGAAGCCGTCACTCACGAGCAGCTAGTAAGCCCACGTAAGATTGATACTATACGTTACGTTGTTTACAACTTGAAGTAAACCCTTCAATCAAAGCTCAGTTTGTGTAGGTACTAAACACACAAAAAAACTGCCTAGAATTTCCGTCAGGATATATTTGACACAATTGAAAAAATAAACCTATAGGTAATTATAATTTTAAAATGGGTCATGTAGGCTTATTTACTTAGACACCGGTAATAAGCTAATTTCAGACGTCTGGCAAGTAAGAATATATTACTGGTTTCTTACAGCATAAGAGCTTTACGATCAACCGAATTATTTTCAAGAACTTAGCTAAAATCTGATAAACACAAATTGTTAGAAAATATTGTAACATAATTTACTTAGTTAAATAGGCCTCATATACTTCTATTTAGTTTTGTTGGGGCATCAACCTTAGTTTTAGAAACAAAATTTAATTTCGCTTTTATTTCGCTTATTATTTTGGTCCCCCGCGGATACGGTCCTTAATTGATAGCCAAGCCCAAAAAGTTAATGGTTACATTTTCCGAGAATTGAGATTTATTTAATAAAATATTTGGACTCGTTTTAAGATGGATCATTTTAATAGGCTTCCTGATGTAATATGATCGTTTATCGTTTAAAGAAGACGAGAAGATTTTAAACAACAAATCAGCGAACAAACCGTCTTCTTTTACCACATACTGACTCTTTTTAAACAGACTTCTTTGGATAATGAGACCCAAAGAACAACTGTTACGTTTTTGTAAGTTTATGTTCCAATAAAACGGACCTCTTTCACCAAAACAAAAGGCTCAGCTAAGGTCGGCCGCGTCTGGCATCCTCACTCAACGCAGACGACTGATATATTATTATTTTCTTTGAGATTTTAAGACCTAGGATTATATAACCGAGACCTGAAGGGTTTCTCCATTTTCTTGATTAAAAAATGTTCTAATTGTAGTCTCGGTCTGGTCTGTTAATTATTAACGTTTTAATGTTCTACGCTTCATTTTTATTTGCATAAGATTTATAATTAGAGTTGTCTTCTGAAAACAGGTTGTGCCATGATGAAAGTATTTAAAACTGGCTTTGACCGACGACTCATAATACTAGCCTCTACTACATGGCAATATTAGCTCAACAGTTAAATTAAAATCGATAAATGACCTAAATCACTTCCCGATGCGTCTATATTTACAAGCAATAAGCCCATCTCTAATGAACAACCT
Organism: Abrostola tripartita; assembly: GCA_905340225.1. Taxonomy (NCBI): domain Eukaryota; kingdom Metazoa; phylum Arthropoda; class Insecta; order Lepidoptera; family Noctuidae; genus Abrostola; species Abrostola tripartita. Next base: position 9,827,398 of record HG996498.1, on the reverse strand, counting down.
AAAATATCAGACGAAAATACTCAGTGCCACGAAATTCCGCAGTAATATTAACTGAATTAGTAAGTTCTCAAAGCGTAATGACTCATGTAACAGCCGTGTAAACCGTTTACTACATTTATGACGTCATTTTATATCGGTACATCACGTAGAGTTGTAAACTTCGTTTGACAGCCCTTAAATTTGTCGATAGACTTTATAACTGTCATAACTCAGAGAGATAGATGCCTTTGATATTGATTTTAGAGATGGGATAAAATACGTACGCTCCTGGATGTCGAGACGAAATTATGATCGAACTGGGGCGTTAGCTAAACGCTTTTATAGCGTAAAGTATCGGAATTGAAGCCCTGTGAGAACAATATTTGAATGATTTACAAATGTTGTTCAGGTTTGTCTCGGTAAACTTAGTTAATTGCACACCTAGTTAGTACCAATTAGTATGAATAGTCGCGTAGCAACTATACATTTATTATTATATAACTTCTATTAATTATCTTTTACTGTACAGAAAGTTTGCTTACTTCCATTTCAGGATAAGTACTTATTATGTATAAGCGCGGATGAATAAATAATTAATCTCCATTCCAATTGAATTTAATTTCAAACGTACGAAGGCATTAGAAATGCGAAGCGCGTTTGAAAACGTTATACAGATTTTATGCGATTGAGTGAAATGGCGGAATTGATACAAAAGTGTTTCAGTGTGTTAGTAGGTATGTATTAGTCTGCTACAAACCTTGGGTTCCATTAACTGGTCAAAGTATTGTTGGTACTTTTAGTTTGCCCTATACTAACTACTAACAGCTTGTGTGTAATTTCTCATGTGGACTTTACTGTATTCGTGTCTTTAGTTTTCTGCTGCTTTTTACAGTAATCCAGGCACATTGGAACAATCATATAGCTATAATTAGGAACAGTCAAAGCGACTGATAGTATTAAAGAGATTCATCTGTTGTGTGTGACTCTGAGTATTGACTCTGCTGATGTGGTTTTTTTTTCTATAGAAATGTGAAACGTGCATACACAACAGAAAAAAAAACAATATAAGTTTTGAAATTCGAACTACCTACATCGGCTTTGAGAGTAAGACTTCGAATTATATAAGAAAGGTTATGTAGGTGATTTTGACATCGCATGCTTAGGAACAATTCACCCGTTCCTATAAGCTTTGGAACTTATTTCACTAAATCTTTACTTTAACCTTGGGAGTTGTTTTAGTAATGTTAAAACAATGACGTCTTGTCCTTCGTTACAAACGACTTTGTAGGTTATATCAAGCTTTTGAAAATAAGGTTTCATTATTAGTAAATTAGGCATGTTCTTGTAACAAGAAGAGTTTGGATTTAATACATCGTTTGATATTATGATAATAATATCATAATATTCGTAGATCGCATATTATAAAGCATTCGCACGCGATAAGATAAGAATAAATTTAGTCTTTCTCTTTCATTCCCTTTGTACTATTACTGCAAGTTCGATTCCTACAATCTACGTTAGGTACCTTAAAATAATCTTCAAAATAAACCTTGAGCTAGTGAACTCATAACCCCTGCATTATATTTTCATGACTGAGCATATTATCAGCAATGGGTTGGTTATAGGCGCGCTACGTGAAAACCTCAGTTCGTAGAGTAAATAAGTACTATTTCGTCGTGGATCGACTGCAATTTTTTGCACCTTAATTAACAAGAAACATAAGTGACTTCAATAAAATCAAATTACAACACGGGAATTAACGCGATTGTTGTTTCGACCGAATTGCACCGGCCGTGATCGCAAGCAGATAGATTACCGTGTTGTAATTTAATTTTATTATATTTAATTTATTATTTTATTATGCAACGCTATAGTTAAAAAGTTAATATAAGTGACTTCAATAATATATAATATAACGATGAACTCGTTTCTCCTAATTTACGTTAATTTAACTGTTGATTTTATACATGAAAAGTAGGAAAACTCATGCATTACAATCGGCCTGTGATGTCCAATTCCGCGTGGGACGGTTAAGGGCGTACATTACGCATCCCACGCATTTAATGTCGCTAAATACATAAAAAGTAAGTTGAGCAAACAAACATTAATTCCGAAAACCCTCGGTCCCAAAGTATAACAGCACTTATTAATTAAACAGTATAAAGTGACCGGTAGGTTACCATGGGTAAAGTTCTCGCGTCTCCTATTCTCCTTCGACCGTCATTATCTTTAACGACAGCTAAGGTGACTCCTTAGGGTCTTATAAGTACCTTGAATATTATAGTATTGAAGTCGAGGTCATAAGCCGCCTAGTCAACCAAATCTTCCACGATTTTAGCACTTTGATCCTTAATTCTCAGTACCTATCTTATGTACATTATCTATGAGATAACCAATTTACAAACGGCAAAGAGCTTTTTAATTAAGTTTAAAGTACTGTTTATAATAAAATAATGAATGTATTAATAAGATTTAATGATGGCTTCGGGTTTAATTTTTGATGGGTCGCTGTCTGTTATCGTATCAGTCATTTTGATTGAGATCCCGTTATAAATAGGCGACCCCATCCTTTTACAGCACTGTATGAGTCTGATAAGAGATAATAGGTTACCTTTATAGGAATTTGATATATGTGTTTCGTACAAAACATTATACAAACGTTTTTTTTAGTCCTCGCTTGCAAAATCTGTTAAGGAGTTTGTGTAGATAGTTGTAGCAGTTATTGCATGATCCTAAAAAGAGACCTTTATAATTTTATTATTATAAATACTACCGGGCATTGTAAGTAAAATGATGAAAGTGGCAGATTTTTTATACAGCCTACGTATCTAGCTTTCAGACTAGCTTAATGATTGACTTCTTCTTCTTATCGTATGGTTGATGAACAACCTGGTGTCGGAGTTTAAACCACCTGTAGGCCGCTGACATGGCTTTACACACCGTTGAAAAATCTCTTAGGAGTGCCGATTCCCTCACGATGTTTACCTTCACCGTTTTTAGCAATTGATAACTAATATAATATAGTACCTACCTATGCACATAAATTCGGAAAGACATTTGTGCGTGCCGGGATTCGAACTGGGGACCTTTGACTTGGCAGTTCGACGGTCATACCACCGGGCTATCAGTGCCGAATGATTGACTAAAATAGTTTCATAGTACACTTTTATACTTGTACTTCACTGTATAATTGGCCCTTTTTAGGGACGGCAAAAACAGAATATACGATCTCCAATGATTAGGAATCTTATTTTGTTTCCAAATACAAGCATCGTATACATAACTGCAAAAAACCATTGTTTGATTACATAACCTTCAGGTCAATATACAAGCACAATGGAGCAAATAAAATTAATCACTGAACGCTTTAATATGCGTGTTCCGTGTGTACATAACATGCCAACGTTTAATTAACAAGGCAAATAGTCCTTTATTAGGGTAATGCACTTAGGTAGAAACGACTTGTAATGAAAATATGATACATTGACATGAAAAGTTAATGTTTGGAATGGCACCACTTTATACTTCGAAATTATTCTTAAACACGCTTAAAATAACTGTTTTTTCGATGTGTTTCTATTAATTCATTGTTATGGAAATAATTTAATATCGTGCGGTTCTGACTAAGAAAAAAAAGGACCTCCGTCAGATCGAAAAACGGGTAAACACTAATTAATGTTGTACAGTCGCTATCTCAAACGGAATAAACGATTACCAACTTTAATATTTATGAAAATTGTAGTTTCATCTATTTATTAGATAATATTCGTATAGTGTTTTCTAAAGTTACCTACAGCAGAATACGACTGTGCTCATAAATCTACCTATTATATATATTTTAAAACTACTTTTTGATAAAAACCTACATAATAAAGTTTGTTACTCTAATTCGGCTAAACCAAATAAATAGGACTAATTAATGGGAGAGTAAGAAAGAAATGTAACAAAAAGATCAACATACGCAGTATTTTTTCTCAGGGCATTTTCCCGGAAAATAGTGTGTAGTCGCTCTTTTAGCGTGAGTATAGCCGCTAGCGATACTAGTTTTCCATAAAGTACTTTGTGAAGTAAAAACATACAGCTTTGTACCCTCGCATTAGCTTTCATAGTTGAGCAGAAAGGACGCTCATACGAAGTCACAGTCCACTAAGTTCTTACATATAACATTACGGTCAAACAATAAAGGAAAACTTACAACGGTTACCTAATGCGAACCTTTCATCTCGGACGCCCAAATATTCCAAAGAATCATTCCACCAGTCGTTCACTTAGAACCACTATCTTAATAGCCAAAACAATTAAGGAACTTAAGTATTTATGGCAAAGAAGACTGCGGAATAAAAGTGGGCCAACGGTCACGCACGCTAAAAGGCTAACCTAAATATTTGGTGCGTTCAGCGGCCATAAAGGTCGACAAAGACCCGTTTAATAATAAATCAAGCGAGTTAATCGCGTAGACCGTAAACAACAATGGGCGGTGAGTTGCGTTTTTGACAACGACAAGCAGACCTATCTATGAGCGAGAAACGTTAACGTATGCGTTAATGAGGTAGCCGTAGTTGGCTTTACGTCGTCTTTGTGGACTGTTTATGCGGAGCGCGTGGGTAATTATGTGAGTCGCGTTCCTTTCATCTCTTGTTGCTACTTTAGGTATTCTACGATGCTAATTTGATGAACAGACAAGCTTGAATTCACTTTGTGGTATAACGGATTCTGTTTCATGAATGCTGATTATTTTGTAGCTGGATAGGTATTATCTGTCTGCTTTTATTACATTGCGGAGCTGTTAATATGAAAATATAAATGTGTTTAACTTTATGGTTTCATTTTAAAAGAGGCACAGCTACATGACTGATAGGTTTTTACGAGTAGCTGCATCATTTCTATTCTAATCTCTGATGTCCCATTAAATAGGTAGTTGTTTTAGTGAGATATTTTCTTCGAAATACAATAACTCTGAAGGTCTCGTAAAGATGTAATGTCCTTTACATAGTTCTATGTTAAAGGTGGCAAACCTATTCATAGTTAAATATGTAAAGTCACAACATTATCACATAAGAGGAGAGGCATATATCACGGACGTCCATCTCCAACGACCCTGCATACCCTTTTACCTCACTCCTTTGCTTCGTATTTATTCCCTAACCAGCCCTCTTTAGATGTTTTCCCACAAGTCTCGCGCTCAACAAATTGATTTAACTGGAGATAATGAAGCGCTACGTTGTAGGTTTAATATTGTTTCAGGGTATGAGGGTTCCTTACCCTTGTGTAATATCAAGAATTAAAATCTAGGTTTAATCAAGGCTGGCTTTAACCGCAACTCGTTTCATAATTATGATACATACTCTTTATCTATTCATTAGGTATTAATAATCTAAATTCACACACTACTGTATTATTTGCTGTATTATGTTATGTTATTTAAATAGGTACGTAGTTTTGCGAATAAACTTAATGCTAGAGCAAAAATTGAGGAGTAAATTATTCGTTTAACATCCTGACATACAATATTGTTCGTGAGAACGATTTTGATCTGCTTACCTCCGAACTAAGAGACATTAAATGATTACTAAAACTGTCCCTACAACTGAATCTTTCATTTGTTAATCTCATCGTACGGCTAACAGGCTCATAGGCATTCCAGCAGATCTAGAGCGTATCGCATTCTCAAATCACCCAACAGTGAACTATGTGAAAATATGTGTCTCTTCTCGATATCCAAGGCAATTTTGCGTTTCAGTTGGTCCGAACGTGACTCGACACATCGAAACAGTTTTCAATATTTTAAAATAGCAACCGTTGAGAGCGGTCACGTCCAGTAGGATCCGATAATAAATTTGAATATTTGAGACAGACGATTCTTGGGATTGTCTTGTATCGATACATAGTTGTACACTGTACACGACATGGCAGGACGCTTTCACGTTTATAGATAAAAGGAAAATATTTGTATGGCGCAGCGGTAAAATGTTGGTTTATTCCTGCACCTAAAACTGCTGCTGGCTTGCTTGCCAGTTTGGAAACTATATCTAAAGCCAATCCTCTTTTGCCTTTGCGTCTATTACAGACGATTTAGTGTCATGTGGGGGGTAGGCACTTTTTTTGGTGGGTAAATAAGCCAATTCTAGACAGACAATTAGCCAATATGTGAACATGTAATTGATCACATATCAGTTTTCAATAGGTATAAGCTAATGAGACTTTGATGAACAGTCATTAAGTACAATGGTTTTGTAACCGCATAAACATTTGAAAAAGAATTAACCAATTCAAAGTAAAAGTGAAATCCGGTACACTACATTAGCATCCTAACGGTAGCCAGGGTCAACGTTTCAAAACTAAACTTCAAATTACCTCCTAGTTAAATAGCCCAACATAAATAACGTTTAGGCGACTATAACTTGTTGAACTTCCAAGAAAGCGACCCCGAAAAAACGCGAAAGGTTCACCCATAAATGTCAAGTTAGCAAAAACTTCGTTGCGGTCCCCGCTACCCTTTCCGTCGACACAGCTTCGGGGGTAATTGTAAAATTGGGGATGTGTTTGTTCTTGGTGAGCCGCCCACGTTATATTACAATCATTACTACGGTACGGCGCGCCGTCTAACCTGGTCCTATTATTTTATAAAGGCGAAAGCTTGTGTGTTTGTATGTTTGTTACCTCTTCACGCTCAAACGGCTGGACCAATTTTGATGAAATTTGGTATTGGTACCATAGGTAGCTGACAACATGGATTAACACATAGGCTACTTTTTATCCTGAAAAATTTTTGCAAGTAACACCGCGTGGCGCAGCTAGTTATATCTAAATGTGAAAATAAGTTTGTTTGTTTGTTACCTTTTCACGCCAAAACCACTGAACCGATCATCATGAAATTTTGCATAATTATACTTGTTCTGGAGTACAGATACGGACAGAGGGTACCTTTTATCCACAAAAAAGAAAACTGGTGCCGGGGGAAAAAGTTCGATGGCCGCAATTACGTTTGGCCGCTAGATGGCGCTACGTGTCATTCTAAATTAACGATGATGGTATAGCGGGGCGACCCTAGTTTATATGTAATTCAGTTTGTTAAAGTCAATGATATTTAAAAAAAGTATAGATACGTTACTAGGGGGTCATTTAGAAGCAAAGCCTCGAAAAGGGGATAATTGATTGTAGTCTTGGGTAGTACAATTTGTTGTCCGATTGGACATATTAAGACTAGTGCAGTTTGCAGTCAGAGTTTGGAACACTTTTCTCTCTCATTTTTTCTCTCATTTTGTAAGCATATGACGTATCTATAATTTGTGTCATATCAGTGGTTAAATTGAAATTATTTGAGCCACGGGTTATAAGTAGGTATGGAGTCATCACCAAATCCTACTAAATTAAAAAGTCATGCGACCACCGTAATCCAATGGTTAAAAACGAGACTAAAAATAAAGTTAACATGTCAGCGCGGTTACTATGAATTTGCATTGCAGGTTATTTTCCGTTGTGGAAGTGAGACGCCGCACTACACAGCAAATAGCGGCGTCTCGCTTCCATAGGGGAAAATGACCTGCAATGCTAGCTCATGGAAAGGTACCAAGTTCTTTATTCATTTCCACTAGAAGCTTTGGTTTCAAATTGAGCTCAACATACGTACAGCCTTCCCTGTTCCATCACTTAGGATTTGGAGGAATAGTTTGCCGCGATATGTTGGTTTGCAATTGTACCTAGTTATCAGCTCACTAGTTCTAAGAATACAGGTAGGTATAACGTAATACGTCGTGGTGGTCTAGTAGTTGACATACCGGCAAGTAAACCGGCTGCAAGCAAGCTGGAAACCCAGGCAAGTACAAATGTGACTTTGTCAACTTCATAAATACTTTCTTAGTCATTCTAAGACACTGACTAACGGTGACGGTAAACATCGCCAGGAAACCTGGATTTAAATATCTGAAAGCGCCAACCTGTTATAAGCTAGCGTGGGGATCAATGCTCAATTATTCCCTATACGAGAAGAGGCCTTCCTCCTTTTAGTGGGACATTATAGGCTGTGATTATCTTATAACGTACCTAATACAAGAATTTTCAGCTTAGTAAATCAAGTTCATACAGTATCCACGCGTTGGACTAATATTAGAGACGTTAATGAAAGTCAATCGACCGACGGTTTGTTTACTAACGGGTTACGTATTCGCCCGGCCTTCAGGTACTTACCATAGTTGATTAATCTCATCCCCATGTTTAGCCAGAATTATCCGAACAAGATTAATCTTTTAATTAAAACGATGACATTTTGAAGGCTCGCAAACTTTTCTGATTACCGTAATAGGATTTAAAGTTTAATCTAAGCAATAGCATGCCGAACAATTTTGTATCGTAACCTTTTCAGGTGATTGAAATGTTGGTTTTTGTGTAATAAATATCTTGAAAAGTTATAAAATATCGTCAGGGTAGCGTTACAGACTTGTCTTAATGATGAAAGTGTAAGTAAGTGTTTTGAATATTTTACTTAGTTCATAATGATGTGTCCTTAAAAATATTTTATGTACCATAGTTTGTTATTTATTTATAATTTCAATGTTTACACCCAAAAGGGTACCTAGTACCTAGATACCTATATCACTGAAAACTTATTATGTATGGATAACACACCTAACAATGTAATTATTTAACCTATGACAACAAATAAATTGTGAGAGGCCTATGTCCAGCAGTGGACTGCAACGGGCTGATGATAATGATGAACAAATAAACTTGATATGTTTTGTATTTAACCAATCTTTATTTAAACACTCTAAATTACAAGTTACCTACCACGAAAGTTTGAAAGTAAGCTTAAATTTTTCGAAGCAAATATGAAAATATCATCAAACAATTTTATCGCTACATCAATTCATATCCCAATTAATATACAGGATTAAATGTAAACATATTATTTCTTTCACGCTCACTCGTTATTCGCTGTATCAATATTTACATAAGCAAAGCTTTAAGCTACGCTCAAAACTCAAACGTTAGATATTTATTAAGATGGAATGAATCCGCTCGGCTGTTTCCTTTTTCATCAGCCGGCAAAATAAAGCCGTATACAAATCAGATTACATTTCGAGTTCGTTAAACTTTCATCCGGCGAGGTGCGGCCTGATTGGAATTCTGTCTATAAAGCGCACTCCTAACTGTTTGCTAGAATTTTTAAGGATTCGATGAGTGATACAGTCTCTTTTATTTCGTGCAGCAGAAATTGTTTATTTATTTCACCTTATTTGCAAGCACATTTTTATTTTGTCATGAAAGTTACAAAAATTATAAACCCGTTCCATAAACAAGTAGACCACTTTTATCATTTATATAATTTTGATAATAATAAGCGTAAATCGTTCATGCGTAGAAATGGGGTGTGATAATGCTTTCACCTACAGAGAGCCAGAAAATATCTGAGGTGAATAAATAAAGCGACGGATACTGTAAAAGGGCGATGACTTATCAACATAAATCCACCGTCGTCAAATCCTAGCCGAGCCAATAAATGATGATAAAATAAATCTTTAACCCTTTCCTGACGGCGCAATTTTACGTCACATAACTCAGTTTGTAAACGTCATTTCAATTCGCACGAGGTCACGGCGAAATTATTCGTTATTCGAATAAGAATGAGGACTTTCATGCGACGTATTCGGTCGTCGTATGTATGAAAGGGTTATATTATTTGTGTAGATTTGCACTGTTTGGTCTTTGGTATGCTAAATGTTCTACAGCAAATAAAGAACACAGACAGTAGGTACTGCAAACGCAATTTTGTATAGGCTAGCTAGGTCTTATCCACGCACTCCAAATTGACAGATTGTTACTATGTGACAATTAGACAGCTACCCAGTGACAATACATCTTGACAGGCACCTCTGAGGGTTAAACCCATAAATGACGGCCTTATTTTATACAAAAGGTGGTTTTGGATATAACAAAGCTTTCGTCACGCGTCGTCAGTACCTACATTTAGAATATCCTACCACTGTCAGCTGTTTACCGTTCTTGTCATAAGAAGACTTAGAATGTTATATCTACTGTTATATGACATTCCTCAACATGATAATAAGGCTTGCTTCAAAATCACGAAATACTTGCAATGAACGCCGTAGCAACGAGAAAATAGTGATGTAGGGGTTTCTAGCCCACGGGCGAAGCTTGGCAACCCCCTTAGCTCACTTTAATATGTTTGCTTTCTCTAGATCTTGTAAAGATAATAACATTTGCGGCAATATTTAAACACATATTCATAATGTTATTTTAATGGAATGAGTAGAACTTCAAACGGTCTGCTGAAATAACAGTCATGAAATAAATATTCTATTTGCAAATTAAGTAAAACAATCTCTGTTTTCACGATAGTAAAAGGTAAAGATTGTGGTAGGCTTTACACAGCGCTGAAATGTTTAAACGTATTTATTAAAGTATCGTAATAATATATTAAGTAATTACTGAAGTATGTTAATTTTCACCTAACTTTTGTTTGATCTACTTATGCTATTCATGTTACATACCTAAATATATTACTAACCTTAGACCTTACTGTGGTGCATTACCTCGAAACAGGCAAACGATACAGAAGATATTTTTTCACTAACGTGTGCAGACTAAAAATTATATTACCTTTTTTACCTCTATTCAGTGAGAATTCCAAGCATCATAATGTTAAGTCCATCGCAACGGTCCTGTTTGGGCCTTTTCACATCCAAAATTAACTCGACTATAACAGCAAACAATTTTTTAACTTTATATTCGTATGTGGTTAAAAACGCGGGACCATCGCGCCCACTGGCTGGCCGTTGAATATTTCAAATATGCCAAATACATAATTTGGAAGAGCAGAATGTTTCCCAACCTTTCGTGTTAATATTAAAATATGCAAATCATGGCATTACCATGTGGTGCCTTGCTCCTGCATGTAAATGCAGCCGTATTAAAACTTGTGTATTGAAAAGCAGTTGTGACTCATTTTACAGTGCATACCTTATGTTTATTTACAAGTAAAATAAAAAAAATATGATTGCCTCGTTGGTGTAGTGGTAGCCAAGCGTGACTGCCAAACATGAGGTCCTGGGTTCGAATCCCGGGTCTGGCAAAGTGGTATTGGGATTTTCCATTAAGTAATTTTTAGTAGCAGCATGGAGTCTGGATTTTGGTTCAGTTGATGGCAATAGGCTCGCCCCCTACTATATTGAGACCTATAACATAACTGGCAAAATGTGCGTGTACCAGGTACACTTCTGCTTACCTCTTCATACAGGTGTGATGTTTTTATGTATGTACAAGATTCGTAAAGATCTTATGTTTTCTAAGCTTATTTTTTCTGCATTATAGTCCGCCTTCAGCTAACGCAAGAAAAATGTTTATTTATTTGTCTTGCGTAAAATTAAATGCAATAAATGGCAATTCACGAAGAGATATTTCATTACTCACACACTCATTATTATAAGCGACGAATTCCAATTATTAACCGAATAAATATCGCAGCCACAAACATATTAATTTACTGTGTCGATTTGAATATTACGACTAAAACAAATACGCAAATGAGCATACTTAACCATCTCTATTACACATTTATACGATGCAAAACAGCATACAGGCGCTCAACCAAATGAAGATATAATTGAATTTTCATGTGGAAATCAAAATAATTTTCCACTTGCCTTGTTTTCGGGTTTAGTAGATCATTATGCATTCACTCTGGGTATTGTATGAAGAATTATTTTATGTTTGAGGTACCTTCAAGACCTCTTTGAGAGGCATATAATGTTCTTATCCTAAGTACGCAGATACTGTAGTTGTTTTTAATCAAAATAAGAGGGCTATAAATAAAAGGAAATAATGTCCGTGATGAATACGTAGGGTGCCAACCGAAAACCAGCGTTGGGTGTTTTAAACTCAGCATATGCTGAGTGGGGACGTTTTTGGGATGGGATTGCATGTTGGATAGTGCTACTGATAAATTTTTATTTGTTGTTTATTATTTTCTTGTATTCACTTTTTTTGTGCTGTTTTGTGTGCCGTGCCTAATAAATATATTTCTATTCAATTCTAATATTGTCTTTTGTCTTTCTAGAATTGATCACCCCCATTCCTCCGTTGGGTGTCGTAACAGGCGACTAAGGGAAAATCAAGAAGATAGGCAGCAGCGTCTTCTGTTACTTCACCACCAGTACTCCGATCCCTAATCCGTTTGCCTAGCGTGGAGATTATGGCTACCCCCCTTCCCTTTATCTAAGGGGGAGGCTTTTGTTCAACAGTGGACGTTTTCCGGTCGATAAAGATTGTCGTCCGAAGTTGTACACGTATGCTATGAGCCTCACACTCACAAGAGGTTGCATCGAATATTCGAACAAAGTAATAAAAACATCTGTATACTTTACTGACTGCCTCGTTGGTCTAGTGGTCGCTAAGTGCGACTGCTAAGCATAAGGTCCTGGGTTTAAATCGCGGGTCGGGCAAAGTGTTACTGAGTTTTTCCATTCGCCAATTCTCAGTAGCAGCACGGAGTCTGGATTTGTGACCGGTTGAGCAGCCTACTCCTTCGAGGGACTTAGGCGTGATGTTATTTATACTTTACCTTATAACATTTATAAAATACTAACTAAGTCATTTTGGTTTCGATAGCTCTAGCCCGATTCATTATTAACCTCGTTGTTAGAATATTGTATGTTACCTTATTTTACCTTTTTTCGGAGCAACAAATATACCTCATTTTATGCATAGAAATACGGTACAAAACCGCAGGAAAAAGCTAATATAAAATAAAGTAATTTACATTACCAACGAAGCAGGCCAATCCGATCATGACTTTAACACGTCCCCACTCTCGTAATTTTACGCAATAAATGTATGCTGATGTTGTACAGTATGATATATATGTAAGATGTCGACTGAATGTTAATTTGAAAAAATCCGTGTGATTCGCGGTGAATTTCTTTGTAATAAAAACAACACGCTGTATGTATAATCTTCATAATCTTTAACTGAAATTGTATAGCTATACTTGGGCTACTGCACTCTCCGACTTACAAATAAAAAATATAAGGACAAAATATGTATAAACACCTATAGGTACATAACTACATACTATGATCATGCCTGATATCACTAGTATTTAGAATGTTTAATTTGGTAGTAGACACCACCAATCAATTACATGCTTTTTATGAGCTGTCAAAACGCTATTCGTCCATTGATTTTGTATGGCAATAGGAACCTGTGAAGTCACTAGTTTGCAAACTCAATTGACGTACTTATTTATCGATTTCAAAGCAAAGAAAAATCTAATTTTACAGTTCATTAAAATGTATACGATTTTTAGGGCTATAATAAAGATTTTTTTAGACAGGAAGTGTCTTGTAATTAATGGTTAATGGCATCAACTCCCCAATTGTAAAAAAGTGAGGCTAGTAAAATAGCTACTACATTTATTCAGTAAAATACTAATGTCTATAACATACACCCTGGAACCATGACACTCACACTTTTTGGGCAGTCGTGTAAAAAGATCTACATAAGTTAATAATCTCTAAACAAAGTGGTAGGTACCACAAATAAGTTACAAAACAATAACCAACACACAAAAAGAACTACAGAAACAAATAACTTCTACACGCTCCCATCCCCCGAGTATACAGCAGTATTACTTGAATGAACAACAAAAATAACAAATCGAAATATTTGCGTGTATTTTATTGTCAATAAATAAAATGCTACTGCGAGTTTTTCTATTTCGAAAATATTACAAGGTTTCCCCTGTGTCTTCAGAATGTAAATATTGTTAGATTCGTTCTATTCGATACCATCGGATTTGAGTTAAATCTGTTTTCGTGACGACGAAGGCACGAGACTGCTGTCGAAGAGCATAACAAAATAAATAGGTTTTATTATAATGCGATTTCTTTGTAAATCCCGCTTGTGTCCTAACGAAAAAGGTTTTATTCTTGTTAACTACTTTAAGGCCTTTATAAATACATCAAATTTTAAGTAAATCATTGTGGAAAATTGAGTATACTTTTACTTAATTAATTGTTTTACATTTAATCCAATAAGGTGTGTAAATATATGTTATGTACACACCTTATTGGATGAAATGTATTATACGTTTTACCTTATTCGTTAAAAATTGCGAATAACATCTTGTACACAACTTTACAGAAACGTTAGTAAAGCAAGTAACATTTTCTTTTGTTGCAAATGCATATTAATATATGTAGGTAATAAACACATGAAAACCTACCAAAATAAATTGGGAAATTCAATTATATTACCGGAAAATTAAAATAATACAGTTACTCGTATTTGCTCATCCTCGCTTATTTCTCTGTAAAAAATTGTAGTTACGACGTCCAAGTAGTATACTATTAGAATATAAAGAATCATCCATATTACCTACAGTGTTAAAAACAAATGGCAATCAACAATCTCTTTGATAGACACGCTGAAGTGTAAATTACTCTTCGATCGTCAACCAGCTAAAAGGCCGCAGTAAATATTCAGAGACTGATGTTAATTATCACGCATTGGGTACCACTAATAATGTGTAGCTGACAATCATCTGTAGTTCTATTTTTAAACGATATTTTTTCCTAACGTGTGTAATTGTTTCTTAACTTCCTTATAAAAAGAAACAGGCATTGATTGCCACGCTTACTTACAGCGTGATTTCAGATCTTGATTTGTAGGTTTAGTTGAGAAGTGTGCCGTACCGTACAACGTCTACATTAGCTTTTGCTTCCTGCCAGGATTCGAATATTCGGATTAGGATTCTGTTCGTTAATCTTCAAATAATTAGGAGCCTTGTCGATAAACGCAGTTGTAATTTATACTCGTACATTAAAATAATGATAGCAGATTCATTGAGACTAAAAACAAAACATATCATAACAAACGCATAATTATTCCAGATAATAAGATAACGGGTTAAAATTAACAGCAACACGCCATTATTCTTTGAAATTAAGGTTTTCGCTCGAAAGGTTCCCTTGCATTATTTACGGGAGCCCAACCCCGCCTACTGCCAACCCTAACACACACTAAAACACTTAAAGAAGGATTAACGCTCATTTTAAATATTTAATGGCAATCGTAAAACATCACATTTTTAATTACTGTGACCATTAAAAATCTTTCCAGTTATACCTAGTCTACTACATAAAAATGTTTAAAAAAAATGTAATGTAAATAAATATATAATACATCTAAGAAATTTACCTTTGTTGAGTTCAATACATCCGTTGGTCACAATAGGGCTGGCTCACAAAACAAACAGCACACGATTATATAATAAACCGTCGCGTACTAACACGTCAGGGTCGTAATTTAGCGGAGCAACACGACCGCCCCCCACGGCGCACAGAACGATACTGATACACGTCAACGTCAACGCCGGCAAGCTCGCGAAGAACGGTGTGAAATGCGCAAGTCACGCGGAGCTTAACTTATCTACCTACTTTTGAAATTCAAATTGTCATTTACTCGGTCTTATTATACATACAGTATACACGCAAAGTGGGGACCGCCGTTTGGTAAGGATAAATTTCCGCTATGCGGGTCTAGGTACATGTTTTCAGGATTCGACCTCAAAATATTTGTAGTGAGGTAACTTTAATAAATCACTCGGAACATTTTCTTTGTTAGTTTTGCGTAACAAATATTTGAATGCCACGTACTCACATTTTGTGATCGATTAAATTTTTTCGTAGGTTCGTAGCGCTACGTAGCGTTGTAACCGCGTTGCAGTTTTCTCGTAGAAGTGACTGTAACTTTTTATTTGCAGTGTTTGTTAGATATGACGTTGTAAAACGCTGCCACAGTGCACTTGTTACTTTGTCTTATAATATTATTTAAACAGAAAGTTTTTTAATGTTTGAGAAACGAAGTTTTACTCATAATTAATTCAGTAGCTTTTGACGTTCTCATAAAAGCGAAGCATTAAACTCCAACATTATTTTTCCTTCGCTATAATCAGGTTTGCGGTCAGTGAGTGTCATCACAATTTACGACGCAACATGTTAAGTGTACAATCACAACAGAACTAAAGTGGATCAATTAATTAAATTAATGTTATCTATGGGTATTTACCAGTCCTGTGGCAACAGTGATATTATTAATTATAATTAGTGTGCTTTCGTGATATTTATTATTGTCAAGTGAATATAATGTGATGTAACACACCTTTTATTTCAGTTATTTTAATTCCACCTTTGTTGTTGAGTTTTATTGTGATATTTATGTATATTTAACTTATTAGAATGCGGTTGTCTGGGAGATGAAAAAAAATTAAAATAATTCCCTTTTGCATTATTACTTGAAGTACAATACATATTAAAAAACTTTGACTAGAGCATGTTTATTTTGTTTTATTTACATGGTAAGCAACTCCGACAAATACCGCCGTTTGAAACAAGCTATAAAAAAGTAACTACATGTAAGGTGAACATGTAATTACTTTTTATAGCTGGTGTTGTTTTTTCCTGATATTATATTTACGATTTAAAAAAATATATTTCTTGTGTCTTTAACGATAGTTGGGGTTTTTCTAAATAAGTGGGAGCGGATATAAAATGTCACATGCAAAACTTTGAACATAATATATTTGCGGAGAACACAAATTTGTTTTATTTTCCACTTAGCCACTGCGCTAACGGTTTGTCAAAATAAACGGGCAATCTGCAAATATTATGTGCTAAGCGATTTCTACATGTAATGTTCAAGTAGGTATATGATAGCGGAAGACCTGGTTGGCGCAGAAGCTGAGCGATTGGACTGCTGCGCTAGGTGTTGCGGGTTCGATTCCCGCACGGGACAAAATAATGCTTCACGTAAAACAAACCTATTTATTATCACTAATCACATAGATGAACCTAATCAAAATTACGTTCAGGTAAAACGAAATCTAACTAATATTTAGTATTACGATGTATTTCTCGGATAATTTCTACTACATGCAATCAAATCAATTGGAAATACGAAGGAACATTAGCTTCAGTGGCGTCCATTTTATCGATTTACGGAGCGACCGTGCAACTTCCATCAAATATAAAGAAAACACGCCTGAAAAGTCCACAGGAAACGTATTTCGTAGATAATTTAATTTTCCTCCCGATATTAAGGCGTTGCTACATTGAGAGTATTAACGAATTCGGACAAAATTGGGGAACTTTCCTTTCCCAAATAAGTTATTTTATTTTGTTCACCAAGACGACTGGTACAAAAAGGTTTTTATTTATTTATCGCATCAGCCGAGAAATGGATTTACTATCAACACATTTCGTGAAGATTGTCTTGAAATACGAAAAGTGAATTGAGTTTTATACTCGTGAACTTAACAAGTTTTGCTCTGAATAGATATCGAGTGTGTTCTAGTCTTTACTTGGAGTCGAGTTTCAGTTTTTGCAATAGCTTCTACTTTGGGAGGGAAACAAGAAAACTTACTTACGGTGGCATTTCACACAAAACTTGTTAAAAATATTGTGTTTTTCTTCAGATTGATTTTACTATTTACTTGCGACGACCCGATTGGCGCAGTGGCTAAGCGATTAGACTGCTGCGCTAAGGGTTGCGGGCTCGATTCCCGCACGGGACATAAATTTGTGCGATCCGCAGATATTTGTCCCGAGTCTGGGTGTTTGTGTATGTGATATTACATGTTTGTGCAACGCACCCACGATACAGGAGAATTTCCTAGTGTGGGGCGACGTTTTTATAAAAAAAAAACTATTCAATATTTTAAGTACTTAAAGAAATTGAAAGTAAGTGTTAAAGTTTTTTGTAAACTTAGATTAAGACAAGTTTGAACACTTTCGATAGTTGTTACACACTGAGCTTTCTAAGTATAGTGGATTAAGTTTCAGAAACTAAATATTTACAGTTTGTCAGTCTTCTAAAAACTATGTCGGTACATAAGGGATTATGCTCGTATTGTAAAAACATTGATGCCTTTTTTTATCAGTAGATAGGTACATAAAATGAATCCGTTACGTTCTTGAAACACTGAAGCAACGCATACCTAAACTAAAAGATAACATTTTATGTAACACCTTTTTTATAAACGTGTATGTACACATACGACCATAGTAATATCGATAAATGAAAACGGGGCCTCGAAAGCAATGTCCAATATTTTTTCCCGAGATAAGATACAAGCAATAATAGCATTTTGTTTATGTTGACGGCGGCCTAAGCCCCGCGGGATCGTGGGATCGACAAAGCCCCACTGGCTTACAAGAACTATCCGATAGACCACCAATATATCCTGACCTACCCCGCCCCTCAGACTAGGTAAGCTTGTAGGACATAAAGGAGAAAATAACTTTTGTAAAACAGCTCATTTTAGATTAGTTACCACACACAACCCAAACCTATACCCAAGAGAAAACCTGAGATCGTGATATTTCTGTGATATACTGCCTTGTCTAATTTTACCCTTTGCAGTAAAATTTTAATTAGCTTCATATTACTCGAATAGAACCATTAGGCACAAGTTATTCCATATATATATATATTATAGTCTCATTACAAGTTCATTAAACGTTTCAAGTAGTAAATGATAAATGGATAATTTTAATTAGAATGATTAAAGTTGTATATGCTATTACTACTACTGTTAACTTTTCTTTTAATTACAGATCAGTCAGATCTGCAGTCATTCCTATAAAGTACATTTATAGAAAGAGTTTTTATTAAGTAAACATGAATTATAATCTGCTACACGTCTTTTTAATATTAAAAGCTCGTTTTTCTACAGTTTAAAAATCACTGTGATAGTTAAAGCCTATGACGGCGACACCAATACACATGATTAAAATTTAACTAACATGAATAATTCAAACCTCCGTCTCATCTGGACAATGGCGATGCGAAAACAATAGATATAGGCTGCCAGTGTTGCTACGCAAAAATATTTATTTAAATGGTCCCCAACTTTCTAGCCCTTATCAGCCTGAAGCCCTCGTGTAGAAACGTGAATTTCAATTACTATATTGCTTTGCCAGCGGGAACATTTATGTCTAGTAATGGAAATTCGAACTCTAAAGGGTAACAAGGGGTAAAATATGTTTCAGAAGGAGACATGGGGTCCCCTTGTATATTACATTAGTTTATAAGCCACAAATGTGAGAGAATAAGGTCTATTTTGGACGTTTACGTCAATAATTTATTATTCTAAGGGTAATATTCTGTGAGTAAATAGAAAAATAAGCAACGTAATCGGCTTATAGGCAATTTATTTGCTAAATCTTGTTGGGTACTGACAGGATGTTATGAATAATGAAAAAGAAAGGATTTTAGCAATATGTTATTTACCAGTTACAGTAAATCTCTAAGTAATTTTTATCTGCTTAGTGTGTAATAACCGTAGGTAATATCTAGTTATACTACCCCAGAGTACTAAGACAGTAAGAGTTGTATCAGATTGACCGCTAAATAGGATATAAGTAGCGAGTCTCCGTGTGTGACGATACAACTAGGTACGGCCAGCGCACCCTAAATGATAAATGATTTTACTTCAGCAAATAGGTTTTAAAAAAACACTTTTACACGTCATTTTTTTATAAACTAGTTAGAATGATGGTTTCGGCATTTCCTAACTACCTCTGAGAAGAAATACCGAAACAAACTCAGGGGTCAAGGTTGGTGTGAGAACCGTGTAGGTGGTCTGAGAAGAGGTCTTTTTATGAAAAAACCTCGGCGAGTTTGAGTCGACCTTTCCTTACAGGCCCCGTCTCGTACCATCTGAAGGACATTTGGGTAGGCCGCATGAAATACTCAAACCGTCAGACACAACGTAGTAAAAAAAAACCTACACAATGCTCACATTTACAAATAATATAATTTCATGTCGGTATGTACATTGTACAATGTAGGTCGTCTGTGATGGCCTTTTGAAAAAGGAGCCAAAGCAGATTTGAGTCAAGCTGTCCTGACAGACGCCCCGTATCGTACCATCTGCAGGACCCTAGGCAGTCAACCTCGCTACCATCCTTGTTGACTGGCCAATCTCAACACCACGGTATGATTCGTAGCTATTTGACAATTAGCTCAAGATGCTACCTTGTAGGTATTAAAATAATGATAGTTTGTATTTGGAACAGTTGAAAATATGCATTCCTCAATGTTTCAATTTTTTTTCTGTAGATCTTTATAGCGCAATAAATAAATACTTAATAATAATTACAATACAGATTCTATAAACCACTGGTCGATATCAATTATTTATAAGAATACCTATAGAGTCAGATAAGTAACAAATAGTGAACACACAGGCTGAAACGGAATTGATAATAATATTTAGTGTAAGTTGTTAGCATTCGCTTATACCAGAGAAAGGTTTACTTAAAAGCTCTCTAAAACATTCTTATATGGGAGACATCTTCCAACATTATAATTCCGCAGAGTGAAAATTATACTGAATTAAGGACCGTGTTACATAACGCTATTCAGTCATGAATCTGGTGTTCAATTGTGATGTATTCATTGTATAGCAAGGGTTAAAAATATTATCTTGTTGAAAGACGAACCCTTTTAAAAGTTAGAAGTGTGGAAACAAAGAAGCTACTGCTTGAATACTGAGATTTTGCATAATGTGACCGCTACTGTAACTAAACCCTACTCATATTTAACAGACATAATCATCACATTACTTTAACCGCGCATTATCATGTAATGCCACCTAAAATTTCGTCGCCAACCAAACTAATCCGACGACGCAAATTGAAGTCATTTCCGCGTAGGGCCTTAAGGAAACTTGTTTTTTGAGGCGGTGACTTAGCGGCATGTAGCAACATCAGCAATTTCCTGGTGGTCCTAATGTACGCAACTCACCTTTTGGTCCTAATGACCGCTACTCACCTTGTGGTCTACGCAATATCCGCTAAGTATGGTCATACTGGAACATGATAGTAAAATCTGGTAGAGTACTTTTTTATAAACAGAAGGCAATTCGATATGAGTAGTAAACAATGTCACACATTGTTAGGTTAGGTACATAGGTATTAGTTTCAGGATCAATTTACAAGAAACAAGCCTCAGGCGACAGCCGACCTTTAGCCATTTAACTTCAGTTTTTTCTTCCAGCATGTATATGGATAAATTTAGACCTGCATGTAATAAATTATTATTAATATCATAACCATTTGTTGTATCTTTCAGTTGTAATGGCGATATTGATAGTGACGTGTAGACACTGGCCAATGTCCGCTACCCTTCTTGCGGTAAATACAATATCCGATGAAACAAAGACGAATGATGAACCTAATACAAATTTCATAGGAATTATGTTATTATATTTATATTATATATTTATAGTATTGCCCGACTAATTTCGTTTTTGCATTCCCGAATATTGACGTGAGTAAATAACGGTAGGTATATATAGTAAATAATATGGATAACACTCACGAAAGTTATAATAGTAAACATCTATTTATGTTGGATTTTATCTATAATATAATATATATACTGTAGACATAATTATTATGTATCTAATAATATTATTTATTTTGGTTAATATGCATGATTTAGCATAATAGTAAATTAATCATATTATAGTAAGTAAGTCTTCATCATCATCATCAGCCCGTTGCAGTCCACTGCTGGACATAGGCCTCTCCCAATGTACGCCACAAAGCCCGGTCTGCTGCTTTATGCATCCAGTCGTTGCCTGCCCCCTTATGAAAGTCATCCCGCCATCTGGCCAGAGGGCGACCCACGCTACGTTTACCAAGACGCGGTCTCCACTCCAGAACACGCTTACTCCAGCGGTTATCGGTTCTGCGACATATGTGGCCAGCCCATTGCCACTTCAACCTACTAACTTTCAGAGCTATGTCGGTCACTCTAGTTCTCTGACGGATCACTTCGTTACGAATTTTGTCCTTCAGAGAGACTCCGAGCATAGCTCTTTCCATAGCACGTTGAGCGACTTTGAGCTTATGGATTAGCCCCACAGTCAGTGTCCACGTCTCAGCTCCGTACGTCATTACAGGGAGGACGCACTGGTTAAACACTTTTGTCTTCAGGCTCTGTGGTATATCCGACGAAAATATGTGGTACAACTTCCTGAACGCTGCCCAGCCCAACTGAATCCTCCTATCGGCTTCCTTTTCGAAGTTGTATCTACCCAACTGCATTAGTTGCCCGAGATAGACGTACTCCTTGACAACTTCGAGAGGCGTGCCATCGACGATTACTGATTCCGAAGCGACGAGATCATTAGACATGACCTTCGTCTTGTCCAGGTTCATCCGGAGACCAATTCGTTGGGAGGCTTCATTTAGGCTATGCAGCATCTCTTGAACTTCCTGCAGCGATTCTGCCATGACTACGATATCATCGGCAAACCTTAGGTGCGAGATGTATTCGCCGTTTATATTGATGCCCCGCCCGTTCCAGTTGAGAGTCTTGAAAACGTCTTCTAGTGCATTTGTAAACAGTTTCGGGGATATCACATCCCCCTGTCTTACTCCTCGATGCAATAAAATCGGTTTTGTTTGACTGTTCTGTACTTGGACGGACATAGTTGCAGCGTCATACAGGCTTCTCAGCACCTTGATGTATCGAAAATCAGCTTGGCACCGCTGCAGGGACTCCAGAACAGACCAGGTCTCGACGGAGTCAAAGGCCTTCTCATAGTCCACGAAAGCAAGACACAGAGGCTGATTATATTCTTGGGTCTTCTGTATAATCTGCCTCACAGTGTGTATGTGGTCTATGGTGCCAAATCCTCCTCGAAACCCGGCCTGCTCCGGTGGCTGGAAGTCGTCCAACCGTCGCGTCAGCCTATTTGTGAGGACCCTCGAAAACAATTTGTAGACGTGGCTCAGGAGTGATATAGGGCGGTAGTTCTTAAGAAGGGTCTTGTCTCCCTTCTTGAAAAATAAAACTGCCATGCTCCTGCTCCACGCTTTTGGAGTTCTCCCTTCGTGGAGAACGGAGTTGAAAATACGCTGCAGCTGCTTAAGGATAGGAGTTCCTCCTGCCCTTAAGAGCTCAGTTGTTACTCCGTCCTCACCCGGGGCTTTTCCATTTTTTAATTGTTTGAGGGCCAACTCGATTTCGTCAATGCTGACGTCGGGAAGTTCGTCGGTATAATGTCGGACTAAAGCAGCTCGGGGATCGCAGGGGACGGGTTCAGGTAGCGGAGATTGCGAGGCATACAACTGGCCATAGAAGTCTTCCACCTCCGAGAGGATCTCTGGCTTAGAGGAGACGACCCGACCATCGGCGGTAGTCAGCTTATTCATATGGCTCCTCCCGAGTTGTTTCACGAATACTTTGGAACCTCGGTTTTGTTCTATTGCCTCTTTAATAAGGCGTGTGTTGGAACACCGAAGATCCCGCCGTACCGCTTTTCGAATATGTTTCGTGAGTGCTTGCTGGTCTGCCACCGTGGCCTGTGTATTTGCTCGTCTCTCTCTCATGAGTTCCAGAGTCTCTTCTGAAAGTTTGGACTTCCTGCCCGCATGCCTATTCCGATAGAACCTGTTACCCACATCCCTCACGACTTCCACTACTCTGCTTAAGTCCTCGTCAACGTCACGCTCGGTTTCCAGCACATCGAATCGGTTTTGAAGTTCCATTTGGAATCTTTCAGAACCAGCAATGGTTTGGAACAGGGTAGGCCGAAGCGTGGACTTTATCAGACGGGTGCGTTCTAGCTTGAAGTTTATATTCAGAGTGCCTCGTACAAGTCGGTGATCACTTCCGGTGTTAAACCTGTTGATCACTGAGACATCTCTGAATATACGCCTCTTGTCCGTCATGATAAAGTCAATCTCATTTTTGGTCACGTTATCGGGGCTCTGCCAGGTCCACTTCCTCTGGGGTTTCTTCTTGAAGAACGAATTCATCAAGAATAGCCCCTCTCGCTCTAAGAAGTTGACCAGCATCTGCCCCCTGTGATTCCTGTTCCCAATACCATGTGGCCCCACAACCGATTCGGTATCCGTGCGTACTCCCACTTTGGCGTTGAAATCCCCCATGACAACATTGAAGTGGGCCCTTGAGGTGTTGTGCAGGGCTTTGTCTATGTCTTCGTACATAGCTTCCACTTCATCATCCGAGTGTGTGGTGGTCGGTGCATATACCTGTACGACCTTAAGAGAATATCTCTCGGTCAGTTTGAGTACGAGGTATGCTACCCTTGCCGACACACTGGATATTTCCACAATGTTGCCAGTGAGGGCCTTGTTGACGAGGAATCCGACACCGCCCTGGGAAAGGCTATCACCTTCTCGGAAGTAGAGTAGATGGCCCGATTCCAAGGTTACTGTGTCCTCCCCCTCTCTACGGACTTCAGATAACCCCAGAATATGCCATCGTATTTTGTCTAACTCTACCTCCAATTCGGCTAGATGTTCGTTGAGCCTCAGAGTTCGTCCATTGTACGTAGCCAAGGTCAATGTGTGGTAGCCGTCCGTAACCCGGGGATTCTTAGCACCCCGTGCCCCACCGACGCTTTGACCGCTACCGTAGCCAAGCCTGGTGAGGCGGCCGGGAACTCGGGGCCGTTTATTTTGTGAGTCTAACATTGCAAGGTAATGCCCTAATCGCCACGCTGGGCAAGCGGGTTGGCGATCGCAGTGGATGAAGCATACCAGAGAACGCTGCTGCCCATTCTCTGGTCTACGGAAGCATCAGATGTTCTGCCTCAGTCATTAGTCGCCTTGTACGACACCCGAAAGTGTAATGGGTTGGTGCTATTCTACTCTGCCGGCCACCACACGGCACAAGTAAGTCTTCAGGTAACTCGAAATAAAATGGAATTAAAAAGCATCAAAGTATTCTTCCTCATTGTTGTCAAAATGTAACGTGCCCAGAAAACTGGCAGCATTGGTATTTTGAATGGCAATGCTGATTCTTTGATACCTTTATAAAACTAAACAAAGTCATTTTTAAAACAAGTGTACTAACTGTCGGTTTATTTTTCACATATGTTCTAACATTGGCAATTTCCTTGCGGTCGTGCCGTCTACCGTTTACCTCACGGAAGGCGTAATATCCGCCTGGTCTAGACCCATTAGGAACGCGACAGATGACGTGCTGATGTTCATTATCTGCTCTATATAACTTATAGTATAGGGTTCTGAACTTTACCTTTGTGTTGACGCTTTTAGCTTTCAAAACAAAAAGTAGACAAACTAAATGAATGACAGGTTTTATAGTCGCCTGTCAGGCATGTGAAAACCAAATTTTGCAGAAAGCCTCAACTAAGAGACGTAAATGTTTATATAGCTACGCCAAGCTTATGGGCGGGGCGTGCACTATTTGCCCACCCACAATCTACACCAAGCCGATTGTGTTGCCATAATAATTTGGGGCTCAGCTTTAGTTTAAATAAATATTACATAATAACAAATTACACATTACAATAGGTGAAGAAAACATTAATAACGGTGACAATCGGTGTACTACTTCCCTACAATCTATACTTAGTATAGTAGCCGTACTAACTACGTACTTCTCGATGTAATACTGCAGAAGTGAAGACAATCAACATTCATTCTCTTCTATTATATTTAAAACTAATAAAAGAGCGACAGAATTACTTTACACAGCTATATTAAGTCGTGACTGGAGACCTATTATAGTTAGTGGGACCAGTTAAGTAGACTTGTAGTAATAAAGTATAAAACAAAAGAAGTAATTCTCGTTAAGTCCTGCGATAGCTTGGAGGCTTAGAGACAGATGGGGTCTTAGCAGCGGTTATTATATCTTGGCTGTAACAGTAATGTTTGTAATACAATGCTTAACTTCTTTTAATAAGATTACTTGTTGTTCTTTGACAGTGATGAGTGTAGCGCTGTTTAAACTAAGAAGTGATACATGTTTGTGATAATAATATTATGTAAGTAGGTATATATACGTAGCTGCCTTTAGTGCTAATTTTAAGCGGTGATCTGAACTGATGTTGAATCTTACTTTACTTTGTAAAGCTTGAGTAATTTATAGGTTGAACATAATATTATATTATTGTGACTTTGGCGACTGCAAAAATCAATAAAAAATCTTAGAATGGATAAAGACTATTCAAATAATTTGAGAATTTTAGAAAACTATTTCACTTGTCGGTTTATGAGTTATAAAGAGAGCTATTTAAGCTTTAGAACTAATTTTGCGCCAACCAAAGAACGAGCTATTTGCAACTAGTGTAACAGATTTAGAAATCCTTATAGCATACTGAAAGCATTACAATTAACATTTGTTAGCTGAAAAACGGGTTCGAAAGTGTCGGAAACAGCGCAGTTCAATAATAAAATAAAGTTTCCACATAAAGTGAGCTGGGTCGGTATCAGTAAAATATTAGACACGCACCTGTTTAGATAAGTGCTACAACTTTGTTCTGTTATCCGAGCCGAACTATTAAAACTTGGTGAGTTAGGTACGTCCACAAAACACGAATAACGAGCATTAGCTTGTAAATATTGTACGACAAACCAAAACAATTCAGTAAATCAAATTAAATACTCCATTTTGACGATATTTTTGGGGCAGCGCGAACAGGGTATACGTCAGCGTGCGTCGAAACTAGATGGCAAGATGATGACTGTATGAACTTACTTATATTTAAGAAGGTACTTATTATAAGGACAGATACTTGACAGTCCACGAAGGATGCTTCTGCCCAGAAGTGAGACGCTTAACCACAGGTTTATAATATTTATCTAGCTACCTACCTAGCTACCAGTGAAACGGCTGCAATTGCCGATGTGATTTTGACAGCCAAATAATGCTGAAAATAAGTTATTTATCTAACTTATTATTTTAGCCATCTTAACATCAAGTCTCTAATAATTTGCTTTTAAATAATAACAGCTGGCTAGACTACTGATGTTGTTCCTTTGCGGCTAAACAAAGACGTCAAAACAATTAACTCGAATCGAACAAGCTATTTTAGCTGAACTATCAAGCAACTTGTTTTTCAAGCAAATTTTTTTAAAGCAATTAATTCTGTTACTTGCTCAAATTGGTTAGTGTAGATACTGCTAATTAGGGTTAACATCTTCTATGATCAACATAATCTATAATAACATTGCTACGATGTTTACGATTTAGGTCTCGGTGTCTTATACATTGCAGGGAGGGAATAGGATAATTTTTAAAGTCAATGACAAATTATTAAAAAATTGTGTGTCTATCAGCTAGAAAGCAGTAGTGCACATGCTCATAACACCAAACATATTAAAGCCACTATTTCACAAACTACACGACACGTACACGACTAACTTTCCTATATCGAAATAGGGTATCAACTAAATTAAATTGACCTGGATATAAAATTTTTTCTATTTCGACTAATCTGAAGCTAGAATATTCGGAGTATACGTTTAATAACACATATTAAAAGCGGTTTCACCACATATTGAAGACTTTAGACGAAAATAACAGCTCACTGCGCTCTATTTCAGATAACCTAGATATACGGAGTGCTTATTATGTTCCGATGTTGAATGAACGGTAATAGCTTTATAGGTCAAATGCAGGCAGAATCGACATAACACTTAGCAAATATTATTCGGAGCATATCAGTAATTTATCCTTCTATTAAATGTTTTCATAATAGCTCTCTTTAGTCTCAAAAACGCACGAAGCTGTATAAAACTGTTGATGCGTATTGTGTATAAATACAAGGAAACATACTTTATTATTTGACTTAAATAAGCGCGGCTGCTGGGTTCGAGGTTCTGGGTTCGAATTCCGGGTCGGAAAACGTGTTATTGAGTGTTTCTCAATAGCATGAAGGAGTTAACTTTGTATCCAGTTAATGGCTATGACGATACGATTGGTGCAGTGGCTAAGCGATTGGACTGCTGAGCTAAGGGTTGCGGGTTCGATTACCGCACGGGATAAAAATGTGTGCGATCCGTAGATATTTGTCCCGAGTCCGAATGTTTGTGTATGTGATATTACATGTTTGTGAAACGCACCGACGATACAGAAGACATTCCTAGTGTGGGGCGAAGTTTAAAAAAAAAGGCTCTAAATAACATTAGGACCAATGACATATCTAGAGAATTTGTGTGTATTTAGAATACAGACGTGATGTTATGTTGTTTTTAATTAGGCGACACTTTTTGCAAAGGAACAAAGTCAAACCGTCAATACTATACCTACATACAATATTTATGTTATACTAAAAATGGTTCTATTTTAATAATCTTAGCTATTCTATTTCTATTATACAAGCACAGTGACTTACTTACCTTACTGAATGAATATCACGACGATATTTATATGTACACCACCAGTTCTAAGAAGAATCTACTCGTAACAACTCGAAATAAAAGATAATGAGTCTGATGGGCATTATAACATATTGAAGTAATATTATATCGTATAGCTACACGAATTCTTTGAACTTTTTGTCCATATAAAGATTTATTTACGGTAAAAACATCAGCAACGTAAGAATTATTATTTGTACGGTCCTGTACATATATTTAGGCTAAGAATTATCTTAGCCACAAATCAGATTTTTTTACCTTCTAAGTAGGAAAGTAGGTACATATTCGAGTAGGATAATATATTCTTATTTTGTAAGGTCTTACCTTACAACCGTTATATGTGTAAAACAGCATGCTATCTGTGTAACGTTTAAATTTTTATCAAGTAAATACTTTTGGAGATTTTCCATTTGTCTGTCTAATCTGATGGTTTTTGTATGATTCTACGATATTTTTTATAGCAGTGGCTTAGGGGAACCCTATAGGACTTTTGGATGCAGCCTCTAGCCTGTCTAGCATTGTAACTGTTACCTTAATACTGTAAGGCCCAGATTATCTAATAGTGAATAGAAACTCTCACCTCGTTGGTCTAATTGTCGCTAAGCGCGACTGTTGAGCACAAATTTCTGGGTTCGTACTATTTAAGGTACACCGCTGCCTATCCCTTCAGAGAATACAGGCGTGATGACTTTGTTAAGTTATATATAGAAACCATCCTATTTATAAAATGTAACAATAAATTTAACCTCAAAACTGAATTAATAAAATAAATTCCTATCGTTTTTATAGGAATTGGTTTCAGTAAAGACTGCTGTCCAGCAGTTCTAAAGCAAAGTTACGAAGAATCAAATAATGCAAATATAAAGCAGTACCCACATCACGTAGCGCCGCGTCAACCCGTGGAAGTGTGTTTAGACGCTTCACAAGCCACGACAAATTTATGCAGAAATGTGCAAGGGTTAAGAAAGTGAAATT
Source organism: Abrostola tripartita (assembly GCA_905340225.1). Lineage (NCBI taxonomy): Eukaryota > Metazoa > Arthropoda > Insecta > Lepidoptera > Noctuidae > Abrostola > Abrostola tripartita. Next base: position 9,798,218 of record HG996498.1, on the reverse strand, counting down.
CTCGCAGAACGTGACTGCTGGTACACTCAGCGCAAATATTAGGTAAACACTAAAAAAATTAAAAGCCAAGACCGACGTTCAAATTAAATGTAAACACATCTTTTAAAACGATCAACTTGTGTGAAGTGAACACGTTAACGTATCGTATGTGTTTAGGTATGTTGTGGTCGTTGTCATTAATAAATGTTGGTGGTAAATTATTTTGGGAGTCATGATTTTGGTTTATGTACCGATTTATTTTTGAATATTTGATTAAAGTATACAGCCGTCGATTTTGTTAATTAATATTTTCTACTTTGACTTCAATGCGACATAAAAACTTTTTCAATGCTTCCATTTTACACACTACCTTTTTATAGCATGTAAAATATCTTATAAAATAAATAACTATTTAATCACGAGAGTTAAAATTTGTCACCGTACAAAAGAGAAAATTAGCGTCAATTGTAAAATAACGTTTAAATATTCGTTTATATAGTCGGAACTACAAACTAATTTCGATGTATTCTTAAAACTCAACACTGTGGTTCATGTATATTGTGAGAACATAATAATTATAATTTTAGCAGGTACATTCGTTTCCAATAACTGTCTACATACGGTCGACAGTTTCAACTACAATCGAAAATTTAACTCGAATGATTGAACACAAGCCTCGGGGCTTTTGTTAATTTCATAAATGGTACAGAAATTATCATTTTATGCCGGAATGTTCAGGAGTTCGGACATTTATATGACATACTTTTTATTAAAAGTTTGCAGATTTAAAATATTTTTTTTGTAGTATTTTAATTGTGTTGGCGGGTACAGTCAAATGTTGCAATTTGTATATAAAAATTCTGCTTTTGTCGCAGCCGCAATAGCAGACAATGACAGAGAAAGAGGTTGCGGTTTAACAAACGCGCTTAAAACGTTATTATCTCATGATGTCATCTATTTACTCAAGTGTTCGCGAAAATTTAACATTAATCTACAATACATTACGGTTCTAAGAAATACTTTTAGTACAAAAAGCATATATCGTACAAAAAACTGTAACGCATTATTTTAGAAATTGCACATACAACATTTATTGCGTCCGACTGTACCGCACATCGCCCGCTCGCTGACGAGCGCGTAATTCACTCACTGACGCTCACGTAACGAGCTCCGTCTTACGTCCAAGGACCCGTAAAATTAATTAAACGAAATGCAAAGGATTATTCTGAATGAGTTGCAGCGTCGCGATAATCCAAGAGTTATGTCGGCGCTTGACATGAACGTCGCTATTGCTCATACGTGCTTTAAGTAAACTATTTTATGGGATTAATCCGTTTGTTATCCTTTGAAAAAACGTTTTCTTAGCGCACAGTACGATTTTTTTTCTATGTTGGGTAATTTTGTAGATGTTGATTTTATTTTATCAACGAACAATCTTGACGGTGTAACTCCCAACGTCTGTAGTTTCTACAAACAACAATGATATGTTTCCCTTGCGGAAATCGAGCCTAAAAATCTTTGGGTCTTTCATGTCTCCACGAATTCGTAAAGTGTGCCCAATGGACAAGAAACAGCTGTGTCTGATTTGGTCACACTTTAACGTGATAGTAAAACATTCCTAATACATAAGTTACGAAATTCATTTATTTTGAGCGTATATTATAAAAAGCGAAGATAAAGACAGCATATTATTTCTTTGCCAAAAGCGCCATAACTATAGCTCATTTTATCGAGCTTAACTTCAAAATATGGCTGTAGGCGCATAATTTCCATTTTCAATAAAACACGTTTTTTTTTACTTTATTTGCAAAACAACCTAAGTATGTACACTGGCTTATAATAAAACACTCAAAACTTCATTAACATATTGCACATGCGATATTCTAACACAAAGAATTCCGCAAAATTATGCAGAGTGCTAATGTAATCCAAAAGCTAAAATGCTTTCGCCCAGAACACTTAAACCCTTTCAACTTGATCCGCTGAAGGGACAGAGTGAAGCACAAATACAACTTTACAATTTTCTCTATCTGGGCACACGACAGTGGCGCAGTCAAGTTCAGATTGTTTACTCATTATTATTACAAGCTTTTCTATAACTTGCAATGTATTTATGTACTACGTATGTTTCTTTATATAGGTCAAACCTTGTAATCTTAATTAGAACCACTTCTTTACGTACGAATAAAATTTTACATACTTAAATCGATTTGGTGACAATAGAATATTATATCTGAGCTCTTCTGATGATCAAGTCAGAGGGTGGTCATAGGAACTCTGTAAAGAAATGTCACAATCCCATTGTGTTTGGGCTTATTAAATTCGTCTTCACTAGTACTTTGGGCTGAGCTGATTTAAAAGCTTGTGTTCAAAAATATAAACTTATTTAACGTTACTATAAATATTTTTTGTAACCATGGCACTTATCACAAATTGATCTATTTATGATACTCGAAATTCAAAATAATAGATTTTTAAATATTTTAGCATTGAATAGCCTTGCTAAGTCCCTATCCACTGTAGACAGAGTCATCGTTAGTTATTGTAGACGTGAAAGCCTTGTTATATTTTTTGTATACCTTGTTATTTACCGCGCTGATCTTCGAAATTCCACACGTGAAGATAAGGACCACCGATCTCCTTATGCTACGATCCTGGCATACCCTCGTTGTTTAATGTACTCTCATCACATGCAACTAACTGATAGACTGATAGACAGCTTAAAATATTGAAGAACTTGGATCCTTTACACAATAAATATTTCATCACTGTATTTGGAACTCAGCTTGCCATAAATTACCTTCATTTGTCTGTTCGAAAAGTTTTATTACAAATTAGGGCCGTGTTCATATGTCCCAAATAAATTCGTTACACATCGTTGTATATACAAATTCAATGAGAAGGTTTTGATGTATTTATTGTAATTGGTTCTAAATTCGTTTTCGAATTAATTTTCAATTAAGAAGCATTTCGAAATTAAATTGTGATATCAACTGTTTCGTTTGTTTGGGATGTTTTCCGTAATAAAGTGATTTGGAGATTTACCTTTATAAAGCAATTTGAGCCCTTAATTTTATTTGAATTAAAAAAGAAATAAACTCAGGACAACTTTGTATTATTTAGGAGGTGTTTTTAACATAAATTCAGTGTAGGTACATATTCTTATCGGTTTTATACAGAATACCAATCCTTGTGCACAATGTTTGGTTTTCACATTACTGAAATAAGCGCAAGTCTTTACTATAAAATTGGGTATTAAAAATGTATTATTGTAAAGCTTTACAAAAAACTAAAACTAGGTATGCCAACGAGGCCAATGATAAACAACCCACATTTTGGCGCTGTTCTCAAAATGACACGGCTTAAACGGTCATAAATCGTAGGCCATCAATTTGCATGCTAATAGCCAGCCTGCCACGGACAAGTGAGTGACAAGGGCAAAACTTTACCACTGGGCCACATAAAAGACCCCGTGGATATTAGGACATTTTTCTTTTTTCAACAATTATATTAAATTTACAGTCCAAAGAACCATCAGACGCCGCGTCTTATTAAAACCTTAAGCGAATAAGTTTCAAGTCTCATTCGGAGCTCAATTTATTTTATTTGCTTATCTGTAGGTACTTAGGTTCATGAAGCTCTTTAAGCATCTATTAAGGGGAAGGTCTTTAAAATGATATGACGTATAAACTGTATTATAAATTAACAGAATTATATACTTCATCGTTATCTATGGCAATATTTTTTTATTTGAATGTTTTTCTTTTAAGTATCTACTTGTAACTCATTGGTGAAGTGGCACACTGTTTTGCCGCATTTTGTGAAGAGGTTTGCGTCTTGCACGGTAACAATAAAAGTATTAATCTAATCAATAATTAAATTAATTAAGGTAATTTAATCTAATCGTTTAAATTACTTTTGAGTCAGAGCTAGAAGTAGGTAATAATTTTATGAGTTTAAAACATACTTTTAATAAAAAAAAAATTAATTTCCAGCTTAAAAATGTACAATTCTACATAGATCACTAATGATGTCCACGGGTTTGTTTTAACTACATATTTTTAACAAGCAGCTATTATATGCCAAAAAACCTTATACGCAATATAATCCATTAACTTAGTTTAACTTCAAGCTATTGTTTAGATTATTATGTGTCAGCTTTGGATGCCGAATATTAAAAGCATTAATTAACATTCACATAATAATGACATTAGTGGCCACAATAATTGTATGTTTAAATCAATCCATTTGTTAAGGAAAAGAACAGCTTACCGAATGTGTTTGTTAATTCTTGTTTAGTTAGATTAATTAAAACAAAATGATGTTTATTTAGGCAAATAACAAAGTAAACATAAAATGGTTATTGTACCTATGTGATTGTGTGATAAAATAATTGACGTTGTTTGTTAATATGTTATTGAGGCGTAAATCTCCAGTGGGAAAAAGCATAATATACCGTAACATAATACAAAAAAAAAAATGAAATACAGGATTTAACTTCGTAAAAAGAAAGTCATCAAAGCTTGCTCCTAAAATACTTGATATATATAATTATTAGGTACCTAATACATAGTTTTACTACTTTTACCTAAGATAGAACCATTACTAAAATAAAATATTTATATGATTTTTGGTGTTATTTTAGAATGTTGCCCAATGGGCTAAGCTTAAATCTAAATTGATAAAGGAAATTTGAAAAATGATCTTGCAGCAGATGGATGCGAGAGCGACACGATAGCTCAGTTGGTTATAGCTGCGCCACGGTACGGCGAAGGTCGCGGATTCAAGTCCCGCTCGTGTCCATCATTTTTCAAATTTCCTTTATCAATTTAGATAAAATATATTTTGGTTTATTTTGTTCGTTATCTGACTATACAATAGAAGAAACTGGAGCCTACGAACTACCATTAAAACTTCTAAAGTCCTTTACCACAAAAAATGCATCCGCACAAATAATTTCAATGTTGTGAAATTTCATCCTCCTACGAGATAAATAAAATCATGTGTTTATGTATCACGAGAATATTACTTATCGTGCTATCTGCAGGGCCAACCGAAAAATGTATGAAGTAATGAATAATATAGTAGCAAATGTGAAGATACCGTCACTAAGTAATGTAACCCTCTCTCGAAACTAAACGATTGTGAGAAAAATAAACAGCGCGTACGCTCTATGATGTTTGTCTTTTGTTTATGAATAATTGAAAACGGTATAACGTTATTTTTCGTCTTGTAACTTTATTGCTTAGTATTCTCTGGTTTAATAACGATTTTACTAAAAGTAAACAACATTTTCTTGCAACATTTACAAAATAATAATGTTATAGAAGAATGAAAAAAAACCAATATATTTCTTTTTTTTATATAAACGTCGCCCCACACTAGGATTTTTTCCTATATTGTAAGTGCATTTCACAAACATGAAATATCACATACACTAACACCCAAACTAAGAACAAATATCTGCAGATAGCACAATTTTTGTCCGGGTGGGATTCGAACCCGCAACCCGTAGTGCAGCAGTCAAATTGCTTAGCCACTGTGGCAATCAGGTCGTTAAAAATGATTCAATTAACAACAACAAAATAGGTAAATAATGAAATAATAATAAATAATTAAATAAATTCTAAAGTGTTGAAAATAGCAGTTCTAGGTAAAAAGACTCAAAGAGGTTGTTTACGTTTTTTGAAAATTGAATTCAAACAATAAAAACGAAAGCTCTGAAATTCTACTTTCGATCCTCGTTCCTGTTATTCTGTTCAGGTTTTCTCTTTTGGGAAATTCTGGGAAACAGTCCGAGATGGGTACTCATAACGTCTGTCGAGCATAATTGCTAGAATTTCAGAGCTTTAGTTTACCTATCATAACAACATAATAAGCAATACTGCTAGTTGAATAATAGGTATATAAAGAGTTAAAATACCGTTATTTAAAAACAATACGTTTTTCGGCTCAGTTGGCACGATATTAGGATTTAAACTAGGCCCTAGACAAATGGCAAAACGCTTGACGAATACAAATCGAATAGATTGGAAAATATAAATGTATGGAGATGACATCGCACTCTTAGAATGAAAGTCACCTGATCCAAAATTCTAGTAACTTCAGATTTTTCTATATAAAGCCCAATATATGACTTTAAAAAGCCCACAGAAATAGAGACCGAACTATTAGAAAAATCCTAATTTTACCAAAATTCTCGTCTCTTATTTCCCACAGGCGTCTAGAATAGGCTTTTTTAAGCAAAGACAGAAGTCTCGGAAATTTTGAATTAGGTCACTTTCATTCTAAAGATGCGACATAATGCTTCAACTATGTAATCTACGTCATATGTATGTCAATCCCAAAAAAAATTAATCAGTCTATTCGATGATATTCACACTATTTTTCTTATTTTGGCTCTTCATAGAAGACTTTAAGATACTATAGAAATTTGTAGGCACTTCCCTACATACCATTTTAGGTTGCATGTTAACGAGACCGTACCCAGGTCGTCTCCGGATCAACATTGCGTGTATTCTAATGTATGCCGGTAGCCGGGCCGTCCTGTAACAGGTTGACCGCTCGCCGCCACTTACCATACCGCATAGGTTACTTCGTGTTTATTAAGACGGTCGACGTAGCTACAATGCAGCTTAAACCTGGCTTTTGCAAGGCTATTTCAGCTATCATCATCATCATCCGCAACCCAATAATACCGAAAATCACGATATTTCTCCGGTATTTTGGTGATTTTGACCTGATATTTCGGTATTCGGGATCCCTTTTTGTGATGATCCCGGTTTGTAACTCCTAAGCCCGACTTTATCAACTGCTGGGTAACAGCTTCTCTTTTTGTGTGCCAGTCTGTTATTCTTTTAGATTTATTGCGATCTCCTTTTGTAAAAACATCTACAACCGTCGACTTCTAGGTATGTTGTGCGCATGATGAGCCCAAATCAAGTCCAAACCTCTGCTTATCTTTTTGTCAAGTTAAATTTTAACAGATTCAGTCTAAAATTATTTTGGTACCAACTGAAAATTGTCTTTTCTTGAGTAGTTCAATGCGTAACTCTCTTTGTATTGTAGAGTACGTGGCGTCGCGTATCTAATAACAGCAGAGTTGCGACTTGATCCGTCGCCGTTGCTTTGTTTCAACAAATTTACATTTATATTACTTGGAGTTTTAAGCAATACTTGCATGCTATCACAGTTACATTCCAAATGAGAAAGTTTTGAAACAATCCAAGCTGCTATGTGAGTGACATTGATTCACTCCTACTGCAATACTAGTCGAAGAAATGACAAATAGCTCAATATGTGGGAGTAAACTAACTTCTACTGCAACGACTTTGACAAACAACCGAAGGCAACATTTTATTTGCATAGTAAATTGTGATTGATAGTACATTAAGGCGCAGTTAATTAAATATTGAATTTAAAACCATGTATCTATTGGTCAAAACACTACGCGCGTCTAGTGCTTATGTACAAATAATACTTCGTCTTTATCGATATAATTAAAATCAAGATAAAACGAATGAAATGTAAAGGGAACTAGCCTCCAAAACTTATCTAAGAAGAAAGGTATGACAATATTTATTTGAACCAAAATGTAAGTTTAAAAATGCTCATTACAAATGTAATTTCAGTAACACATTAGTGAATAATTGTCTAAATTTTATTTCTTGTAGCTGCAAGCTGAACATTGCCATGTCTTTACCTTCGCTCCCTGTACCGTAGTTCCAGTACTGAATGCTACCTACGAAATTGGATAGATCCATCAGAGAGCGATCCATCAAGTTATTGTTGACTTTTTAGCCAGTAAAGTGATTACTACGCCTTTCAAACAGTTCGGATACACAAAGGTTTTGTCTATTCAATAGTGTCGATGGAGTATGAACGCTGTTGGGAAAAACATAAGCCGTAGTCATACTATTGTGTATTCAGTTAGCTGAACAGAGAAAATGTTATATATATCTATATATTGATATAAGTGTACATAAACCTATACATATATACACCTATTATTCCTGAAGTAGTACGTAGAAGTGTTTTCTTGTATACCCATTCTTTATCGCTCATAATGCGATCATATGATTCAATGAAAAAATAAATTTTAGAACCATTATAAAAGATGGCAGTTCTTGAAATACTTATCAGTGGATGATAAGTACCCTTTTCCGAGAATTGCCTTGGTACAGGTGAATCACTTCGTACGTAAAAACGATGAATACAACTTATCACACGTCGAGGTCACTTTGAAAGATTTTCTTTTAATAACATAAGCAGGTAGAAGCTTCTACGAAACTCATATGACTTTTGGTGCCATTTTAGCATGTTGTCCATGTTATGCTTGAATCTAAATTGATAAAGTTAATTTGAAAAGTGATGGACACGAGCGGGACTTGAACCTGCGACCTTTTGCCGTACCGTAGCGCTGCTCTAATCAACTAAGCTACCGTATCGCTGCTCACACCCATCGAATTTCGAATTCCCTTTTATTTTTATTTTTTTTCTACGAAACTTACCAAAAACAACGACTTACAATTTCTCAAACTGTATAGAGAAGACTTGATGTGTAGTTCTTTATGTAATTACGTTAATCACAGTATAAGAACCTAAGCTTAACATGCAAATTGAAGTAAGACTTTATGACAAGTAAAAGTTGATGAAAGAAACAGCAGAAAATTGTATTTATTCTGCACTCAGCTGCTATAAAACCTAAATATCCCTATACTTTGTTCACTAAAAAGTCAATAAAATCTACTTGTACAATAAACAGAGCCGATAACAGAACACTCGAAACTTCAAGTAGGTACTATTATATAATGAAAGCTTTTAACAGAAATCCCTTTAATTCAACCGTTGTACTAACTTAAAACAAAGTATTCAGGTTTGTAATTGCAAAGTTTCAATAACTCAACCACTTAAATTCAAACCGAACCTTTAGATATCCGATGAAAACGTATTTTGGACTTAATTATAATTTGGAATCACATTACGGATGGTTTTCGATCTGTTTATTGAGAATCAGTGACGTAATTTAAATAAATCTTCAAATAACATTACAGTAGGTACTTATTATCTTGTTGCGGAAATGTGAACAGAAATAATCTTCATCTCGTGATAATATGAAACAAATAGAATTAGTACGGTCTCAGATTTATAGACGATTCAATTCAATTACGCCTCTTATTTCTGTATAATTAATGTAATATGCTATTTTTATTTTTCGTATATATTTTCCGGTAATTAAGAACAATGTCATATAATTAAGTATTTATACCTACCAATAAATGACGATGATGTCAAATTAATTTCGCCGCAGAATAACAGACAGGCCAGATAAAATTCCGTGCTCATACATGTTTATACAATCACTAAGCACCATAGTAATTACCTAGCAACATAGCAATGAAGAACTATATGAGCCAACGATTCCCCCAACTGCTTCTAACACCACTAACACAATAGATGCCAAATAATCCGTAACAAAATACTAAGAATAAAGAGAGCAATAAAATTAATTTGTGTGAATACTACCTAATTTTTACCTAGCCACGAGTGATTGCCGTAAAACCTCGCTTCAACCGCCTATAAAATAAAACACAGTACTTAAACGGTCCTACGGTAATAAAGGTAACCGTGTACCGTAAAATTAAACATGTGTTTCTTTTAGAGGCTCTCTAAATATTAAATGTGAGATACCTATATGCGCAGTATTGTGTGATTAACAACCGAGCGATCGCTGTGATTACTTACGTTTTATTTCAGCAACAAATTGTATTTATGCTGATTGTTACAGTACGAATTAATTAATTAAATGTTTGATTGGATTCACCGCTCGTTCGTAAATTTTCTTAGATCAATTAACTCACTGATGAATTGCGTGCTAGTAATGAAATGCCCACAACATGGTGTATTAGATAGATAGGTATAACTAAAGAATATATGAAAATTAACCTACCCCTCTGGAAAACGGTTTGTATATTTAATATAGGAAAATGTTATATTGATGTGGATGGGTAGTAGATAGGAAACTTCCCACACCGGCGAATTAAGAAGACAGTTTCAAAGGAACCTCTATAAACAGTTACCATAGATTACAATACACTTTCTTTTTTCAAACACAGAAATACAAACATTGTTAAATTGAATATACAAACTTTTCCGTAAGTATCTAAAAGAGATAGGAAAACCTCCCGAAGTGGTACCACGTTATCTAGAGCGCGAGAAAATAGTTTTTTCAGGAGCCCATTGCATGGCAATCAAATTTGGCTGGCATTCGGTATACATTTTGCTTATTTATCAAATTCTGTGTTTTTAATTTAATAACAAAAGGGTACGTTAGATAGTAGTTTATACAATATTTTCGTAGAAAAGGTTATAGAAAATTTTGCTTCAATTAATATATACTATTAGGCTAGTAATAGTCGAACTTTACTTGCAAACTGGTTGCATAATTGCATATTCAAGAACTATGTAGCTTGATTTTGGAGGGGAAATATGTGCCTACATAGTTGAGTTAACTGTGGAGTAATATCAATTCAAAGCTCTACTAACTTTTCTCATTTATATTTGGTACGTTGACACACCTCTATCTGAAACGCTCAAATTCTTGGTGTTGCTAAGGTCATAAGCTTACTAAGCTCAATTGAGTCTTCAAGTTTGGTTTCAAATGATTATCAAAGATTCAGGGTACAGTGGAGAGAAAGTTAAGGATCTACTAAAGTTACGGAACCATCTAGGTCAAGGACATTTCCGTCTCGATGCCGATTGTTATTTGTTTTCATTTGCCGCTAAAACAAAAGAAACAGTCGCGTAGTATCAAGTGCTCGCCTCTATAATCTGTAACCATCAAGTAGAAACAAAAGCGTGGGTAAATAGTTAGAGGATTGAGAATAAGTTGTGATATTGTACACAATTGAATCTCACTGATATTTCGAATGTGAAAGTCTGTACGTTTGGATGTTTGTTACTTAATCACACAAAAACAGAAAAACAATTTTGCTGAGTTCTGGTTAACAGTTTACAATCAATTTATACAATATAATTATTTATAATACAAACTACTTTTAATAATGATGGAAAAAGATGCTTTGGATTTTCTATGCGGGTGAAGTCACGGGCGAAAGCTAGTTATTGAATAAGAAAGAGAATCTTTAGCATAACATTAACTTGATTACAACCTGTATTATATTTACAAATAGTACATTGTTATTTTAGAATATTTTCTCTAAGAACTTTATACATCTAATTCAATTAGTATAAATAGGAAAAGTAAGAAAATGAAAGAAGTGCATTTTCCCTGGAGACTGCTTGATTTGATTAACTAAGCTCTACAAATAAGAATTGCTAGATACAATAATACTACTTTATTTCTCTAATACTACAAACTTTATATCATTTCCTTTGATATTCCCTATATTATTTACTATTTCTTTGACAACGTTTTGGTGTCTATAGGGAAATCGAATTATTGGAAATGGATGAGTTTTGTTTCGGATCATTATCTTTTACGTTCGACGGACGTGATCTTATCGAAGTTACGAAAGGAATTAGTGTATTGGGAGCAATGGAAACTCAAAGGAAATTATACCTATAGGGAAGTTCCTGCAAGATGGTAATGACAGTAAATTTGAATGGAGAAACACAATGTATTCCAAAATTGAACGATAAGAGAAACGGCCGGATTCAGATTGGAATGCTTCTCGTTTACTTCTTGGTACACATACCTACTTGTATGTTTTCAGTTATATAATGTACACTTCTCTCACAATCAGTTTGACTTTGAAATGTATCATATTTTAACTGACTTATTAAATGCCTATGTTTAGCACACTGTGGTTCTTAATTGTAAATGGATTGGGCGGACTAAATATCTTATGCTCAAACACTCAGATAAGATCAATTAATTATTATATATGTTTTATCTTTCGAGTTTAGTCTTATGTGGGGATCAAAAACGCTACCATTTAAATATAGGTAATGTCTAAGTAGATAATTACTGTACCTAAATGTGACAATTATTATGTGACTTCAACAAATACAGATCTAAATTTAGAATAAATTAACAAAATCAATAATCATTCAATCAAAATCAATTTAAAATACCTTTGTAAAATCAATTGTCCCGATAATTACATCAGCCCTCATCCGCCAAAGTTAATAGCTATCAAATTACGACATTGTTTCAACTGATTGGATATTGGCTTACACAAAATAATGTATAATTATATACTTAAGTTCGCTGTAAAACGTTGTTGATTTAAGTATATAAATATCCATCGGAGTGATGTTGGTGTCGTATTTTTGCTAAATGATAGGTACTGATGATTAATACAGGTTATATTTAAAAGGAGTAAAAATGTAATTCGAATTCGCTAGAAGCACAAACGCAAGTTGTTATGTGTCTCAGAACGAGCAATACATCGTGCTTTCCTAAGCATAGAAAAAACGATGACCCATCTAGTGGACGACCGCTGCAAGCGCTGCTTAACCTCACAGATCGACGAATTTCGGCGGTACCTTTTAACGAGTAAATACGTACCACCACGTACTTCGACAAACCCCTCTGATGTACCTCTGACACATGTGCTGAAAGTTAATAAAAGTTTTACAGAACGGAAACCAATATATTCTTAACTCCACTTAATCTGAAAATCTTGCCGTCCCGCGTCCGTTCTCGGACGTTCACAACACAAGCTATCTCTAGACCAATAAGGTTGTATCTTACATCTCCATTGAAAGTCCGGTCTTATTTTTCTCACTTCAATTACTTAACAAGTTACATCTGTGCGGTTTAATTAACACGAGTAAGATCCTTCCCATATTGAATAAACCATGCTTTATTTTGTTACTGGCTATTGTCCGCGGTTATACTCGCATTAAAACCTATCTACACTTATACCGAACGATTTTTTACCGGATAAATAACATCCTATATAATCCAATCAAGGTTGTGACACTCTTGTATGCATAAAAAATCATCAAAATCCTGTTAAGCTAATAACCACGTGGTTAATTAATTAAAAACATCCGAATCCACAAACTGTGGGACAAGGCATCAAAGTAAAATAGTAAGTTATTTTCATAAAATAATTCCATCTCGTAAATAAACTCGAAAGTAACTTTAAAATAGTACAAACCAATTTTCATAAAAGTCAAGCTAGTTTGTAAATTATTCAGTTAGTTTTTAATGTACTAAGTTTGTTCAATTAAATGCTGCTTGCTTGCTCATTTCAATGGCTTTTAGATATTTCTATTAATTTGGCTCAAAAAGAAACATTAAAATGTATGCGTATAACTCTTGTTTTCCTAAAAGGGTTGGAAGGTGACATGACAAGTTTGAACTTTCATTGCCAACTATAGTATCAGTTCTATTATACTTACGGGTATTGCCCTTAATGTTGGGTATATTTTTCTCGGTGTGCCACTTCCAATTTATTCTTGCACATAATATGTGACTGAAAACAAAAGAAGCATCTAATGTTTTAAACTCTTCTCAATTTTCTTGAATATACTTTTAATACTTCACATAGGTACTTTAATTTAAACTTATAGTAGGTATGCGATTGAACTGCTGTGCTAAGGGCTGTGGGTTCTATCCAGGATGTAGTTCAGGTGTAAGTGCTGATTTTAATAGCTGTACAATACAACCATACAAGATTACCAACATGCTAACTAAAACTTTATTTGCTCAGCACAAATATAACGTCGTATTTCACGTAATAAAGGAGCTCAATGGCACGTGAACATTAGGCCGCCTACATAACATGAACCTTCGTAATTTGAGTTTTAATTGGGTATAATAAACTCGCACACGTCTTATTGAAGGTAAAACAGACAGGTTGATTAAAACCGTTAGAATGATTTAGTTATGAGTGAGTGAATTTAATGTAAGCTCTCTCTGGTTGTGTTTAACGTCCCATTGGACTTAGATAGTAAGGTATAAGAGTGCACAATTGCACAAAGCACATGTGTTTTCCCTTGAATACGATATATTATTGCGTTTTTGTATTGACAGCTACGTGGATAGTTGTGTGGTTAAGCTGGCCTGCAGAAAATGTAATTCTAGCACAATTTCCATTATTGTGGAGTCAACCATTATATTATTATTAATTATTAGCATTAATTTCAAGCTTTTTTCTGTGTGGGCTATAGGTACGGTCGACAACAAAAGTAGCGCATTATCAATAATTAAGAAGTTCAAATCTCTCAATCACTAGAGAGCCCAAAATTAAATGATGATCTGAGAATAATATACTTAAAAAGTCTATTATTCTCAGATCATCATTTAATTTGCCACACATGCAATTTGTAACATTTTGTACCTATGTAGAAAATAATTAAAAACAAAATTAAGTACATGACACGCATTTGTTCACACACAATAAAATAAATATCCTTACACCAATTTGTATCCGTCTATTTTCTTAGTGACCACAGCATACCTTTTGGGGTCGCAATCAAGCGATGTTTTTTCACACTAATAGTGTAGCGATTTTCCGAAGCCGACAAATCCTCACCGGGTGAATGGGTTTACAGTCGGCTGGTGTCAACTCTATTTGGCCAATACAAACTTAGGTCCGAAATATAATATTATAACATTTTAGTAGCAATTTTTGGTGGTAGATTTTATCGAGTTCTGTTGGTTTTTAAGAGAGAAAGTAAGAACATTTTAATCGATTTGATACCCAAGAGCGCGTATGCTATTGATTCTTATTTTGTTTTGGCGTGGTGGTTCAGAAATGATATTATTATATGCAAAAGCACTTATGTGCATTTCTAATATATATGCAGCATATCCTTCGAAAACCTCGAAATTGGCACATCATCAGTTTTAGTCATCCGTGCACAAACTTTCTTTTGATAAACCACATCATCGTTGATCGTACACCATCCATTTCTTCACACGATACATTACAAAAGTATCCAGATAATGTGAGAAAAATAGCAATCTATTTAATGACCCTAAAACGCGTTACAACCGAGGGTTAGCAAAGAGGCCATGACGGGTAATTGACGAAGATTTGATTGTATTGTGAGTGATATATGTTACACATTTACTACGGTACCAGGATGAGGCGATCGAGGGAATCTTTAGGTTGAGGACATTCACTCCAGTCTTGCGGGAAATAAATTTCTTCTAATACATAATACTAAGAGGAATCGATTTATTACTTTCCGAGTTCTTTATTAGTGTGAGTGAGTTAATAAAAGAATCGTGGTTATTGCAATGTTGATTTTAATTATAATTTTAACCAAAAAAAAATCATAGTAATATTATATTAAATACATCTATGATCTAACAATACAGTTTTAGGTTTGTGCATAATCCTTAAGGATAGTTATGGCCAGTTTAAGTTGCGCTGCCACGACACTTCAAGCTCATAAAAAAGGAGGAACGATTTCCCATTATTGGTAAAAAGTCGTAAAGTCTTCCTTTGTTATCCATGATGGCCATACATCTTTTATCTTCAGTCACCCACAATACCTATCTTCAATTCTTATCACCGATCACTAGGGTCTCCTTTGAAGCTATTTTATCATTAGCTCGCGACGATGTGGCGTGTCTGTCAACTTTACATTCACATTAGCTACCGACGGATCCACAACAGATATTAGCCTTTTGGAGTGCAATGCAGTGTTTGTTACTAGATTTATTGATATTTCTCGTTGTTTATCCACAAAGTTAGTTATCTGTAAGTAACGTTCAAAAGGACGACAAATACATATGTATATATCGCTATTATTACTCATTTGTGGCAAGTAACTACAAGAGCCGTTAAATAGCGCATACTTCTGTCAGTCTTTGGATGGGTAACCTTTCTTCATGTAAACACAACCAAACTAAGGGTGTCCATATATACACCCATGGTTTAAGAAGCATGTGAAATAGTAGGTTTTCCGCCTGATTTCTCAAGTTGTGTTGTCGGTTTGTCGACTCATTTTTTGTTTAAACGTCGCCCCATACTAGCGAATTTGTCCTGTGTCGTGGGTGCGTTTCACAAACATGAAATATCACATACACCAAGACTCGGGTCAAACATCCAGTCCAATCGCTTAGCCACTGCGCCAATCAGATCGTCAAATTGACCATGAGTCTGAATGACACACATCCAAGAGATGAGGCAAACATAGAACTAGTTCTCAATAATATTTATATAAACTCATCCAGCAATCTTTGTATAGCGTCTGCCTGGATATGATAAGACATACATTCACAAACAAGCTGAGTTAATACAACTTCAGCAAGTATAAGGAGTGTCAGAACTTAGTGTATGATGCCAACATTGTTCTGAACTTAAACTAGCATTCTGACATGTTGCAAATACTAAACTCTCGAACTAAAAACGAGAAACTTGTGGAAGAGTTACGACTTGTTGAATTTCATTGTCTTTTCGTCCATGAATGTTCAAGTAAAATTATGCTTTTACAATGCATTTCCATCGTCTTTGATGTAAATTCAGCAGTAAGTAAGATATTTTCGAAGAATTTTTCTGGTATAAATACCTATTGCAGAATATTAAACCATACCATTATATCGTCGTTCTTAACAGCTTATTATAATGCAGTGTACTGCAGACTTATGTTATGATCGTAACATACCAAATTAAGTCGTTAATGTTGTAGCCTTTTGTTACACTTGCGTAGCATCCTTATTTGTACTTTTGTGAAAATTAAAATTCTATAATAGTTCCTTGTTACGAAAACAAAATAGCATCAAAACGTAGTTCTATTTATACTCGAAACAACATACAGTCGCCTTCAAACGAAACAAAAGAATACGTAATTCAGTGACTGTGTCTAGCGGCGTACGCATTGTTGCCAGATTTACGATACGCACAATAGTTCGTCCCTTGGTCCCGCCGGCACGTAGTACTCGAAAACTTCCCTTCTGCAGTGCGGGACAGGCTGCTTAAAATTCCACAATTGCGCTGCGTACAATAAATTCAAGTCGAGACTCCTGAGTGTAGTAAATTTTGCGCTTATTTTCTACAAATTATTTCAGTTAACCGCTCTGCTTCCTAGGCAACAGCGCTTAAAAAGCATAGTTATAACTGTTTACTTGTTCGCTTGTACCAGTTATTTTGGTATAACCAGAGTTAATCTGTTTTGATGTATGTGAGCTGTAACAGTTGGCTTAATTTATTGCGTTCGTGTATCAGTTTTGAATTTCAGAAAATATTTTGTATATCCTTTTATTATAACATTAATCTCTTCTTTAAATGAGTGTTAACACTACGTTTATTTGTATTCGATCCTCAATTTATAGCATCTGGTATTTACATGATATGTTCTTTAATGTATAAGTACCCTGACTGATCAGAACTTCTTTTCTTGCGTATAAATCAAATTCTTACTACTTCTTCATCTACTCATGAAGCACAATACTCTAAATACCACATTTTGCTTCCTATTTCCTTATGAATATAATCTTCAAATAAACACAGCAGTGTAACATACCTACGTCCTTCAAACTGTTCCAGCACAAACACAACAACAACTACTCGCATCAACATAACTATCAACATAAGCCCTAACATCTCTGAGGTATTTAACTGTAGCGTAAATCTTATTACATCAATGAGATGTTGCCTAACATCCAACATTAACATAACGACCCAACTTTAAGGAGGAAGCAATGTCAATATTATACATGTTTAAGCGCCTCTGCATAGAGGTTTGTTGGTTTGTGGCAAGGTCGTACGAATTTAGACATTGACCTGTGTTTCTGGACCTGTGGTTCGTGCAGGTGAGCGTTTTTTACAAATCAAAATGGCACATTCAGCTCTTACAGATCTTCTTAAAAGTTCATCACTCATACATAAGAAGATCTTAAAAAGGATTTAAATGTACCTCATACCCGTAGCCATGTAATGTGGCCTGGAGTCTAAATAGTTAGCACATAGATAATTTTTAAGTCATTTTGTTTTGTTCTGCAATGACACTTAATCAACCTTGAATCTTGGCCGCGTCGGGTTAGATGATACTGATTAGAACCATTTTTTAATACAATACTAAGATATTACGAACACATTATAAACGTTTTCGTACGTAGCAGTCTGCCTTTAGATATTAAGACTATCACAGCGGCTACGAGCCGAAGCATTACGGTTATTTCTATAGGCAATCCTTTTCTCGGCACCGCGTTAATAGCCAGAAAAATGAGGCTGGTTACCGAGCGGCCACGAACGGTAAAAGTCTTTCTTTTCTTCGAACTAAAATAATCCGGTGAATAAATTGTATGGGACACTGGCTTTACAGCTGTCCTTTAGTTATATTACCCGAACGTAAATGGCAAAGAATGTTTTCTGAAAAGATAACTATTTAGTTTATTGACAAATCATTGATGAATTTGTAGGTACCATTTATTATAATTTCTTCGTGTTCTTTTTCCGTTTGAGTGCATTGTTTAACCGTGACTGGTGAGAAAATTGAATAAACAAATATTTTTAAGTATAAAAATGTAATTATGGCCTTAAATTATCTACCCTAAATCTACCAACCCAATTTATACTGCAGTGGCAAATTGCTTTGATATTATGTTCTCCTCTTCTGTTGAGGATTTCAGGTGATATGCACAAATAGTTACACCAAATAATCTACAATATATGTAGTAATAATAGAGTTCGAATTTATTTCATACCACAATACCGGAACCTAACTTAGCGTATATTTTCCTTCATCTTATCCACAAAATGAAATAAACTTCTCCAAGCAAAAGTATCCATCGCAAAAAAACATAAGTTGACACAGTATCGAGCCCTCATATGGACATATACGTGCCAAAGTGTCTGTCAACACGAAATGCCGTCCCTTTAATCTCGAAAATATTCCGCGGATTGGCCACTTGACCTGACTCCGAAGCCTCTTCAATGCCCTTAAAAAGGCCTATTTGATTTAGAACCAGTCTGCGACCCAAACTATGAAGGTCAAATTAGTTTTAAATTGAGTATTTTATGTTAAAGTGAGTGACTTTATAAATGTTTAACTCAAATCTAAACCGTTCTCGGTTTCATAAACTGTATTGATAAATATTTTATTTAATAAGTTTTGGTAAATCTTTGTCCTGTCTTAGCCCTCGGAGCCAAGGACGAATAATAATGAGCTAAAGCATGGCCACTATAACATTATAATTTTTTATACTATCGTAAGCGAAGTCTACAAACCCTTAAAGTGAATGCATTCCAAAATAGAATAATTAGCTTGACATTTCGCTAAAATTTTATTTCCAACACGATTTATCGAATCAACCGATACCGCGCATTGGTAGACGAAATAATTCATATCGGTAGTACATATTGACTGGTGTTACTTCCTAATCAACCAAGGCGTGCAGTTTGTAAGCTTATCGATTTAATTAAAAAATATTTCAGAACATAACATCGTTTCGACATGAAACTAATATCGGAATGTTTTTAGCAAAAATTGTGTTTGCCGTATTTACTTGTATTTCAGTTACAAATCATGTTTTTGCTGCCGGACAAAAGGAGAAAAGTTAGTAACTTCTTTACTTATATTCGGTAACAAAAGCTTAGTTCAGTTGGTGTAAATTCACCCTAGTGGAAAGCAGCAACGTTTCAGAGTGCGAAATTACTTGCCAAGTGTGCAAGATGGATGTGATATTAGTTGATTTTATTTAAGTGACCTAGTGTATTGTGTTTGTCCTAAGGTTAAGAGAGATGATTCGTCCTAAATCGATAATGAGAGCCAGTCTTACTTGGATATCAAATGTTAATAATGATATTGAAATAGAAACATACAAACTACTTATTTTTAATTAAATCATCCTAGAGCACAAGGTAAGAGAGAAAGTTTGTTAAAAGAAGAAAGAATTGCATGAGAAAATTGCATTAAGAAACAAGTCCTAACAGGTTGTTGTAAAATGAATGTATTTTACGGTGTTATTAAATGCATTTCGATAACATTTCGAATTGCAATTACACGTAATCAAAATCACGCATTTAATTACTGACGGAATATGCAGATATGTTCTCCTTTATGAACTGCTCTCCCATATTTTACGGTTCTATTGCGATTCATTTGTCGCCTCTTACTACTCGCTTTCCTAACGAAGCCCGCGGTGAACGGGAATTGTAGATATTTTCAATTCACCAACTAAGGATTCATTATCGTATACTTAATGAACAATTATGTTTATCCAGAAGAAGAAACTGAAGAACCACCACAAGAGGAGGAGAAAGAGCTCCGCCAACCTGAAGACAACCATACCTTCGTAGCTTTGATTGAGTAAGTAACTTTGATTAACTACAATTGCTATAAAATAATATATAAAAATATCAATAATGCTATGCTATATAGCTATTGCATGGACCGATCAGACAGCGAGGTGAAGCAGAACTTACTGCGCTCGGCAGACGGGTGATGGTGCTTCACAGATGACACCCCACAACCCTCCGGACTATACGAGAGAATTATTCACCCAAGTTTATGAATTTTGTAACATTTCTTATTTTATTTGCAGACCTGACTAAACGTAAAGCTAAATATAAAAATTGCAAAGGCCTTTTTAAGTATAATAATAATATGTAAATTAAAACTGGGCTACCTTAAGTTACATAACTAAATCTTGACGACCGTATTGATCGTGTGTTTTTTTTCCAGCATCGTATTCACGAATAGCAGAAAGCGGTCATGTACCGGCACCATTATACATGACAATGTGGTGATCACTGCTGCTCACTGCTTGTAAGTTTAAGTTTAAGGTTTTTGATGAGACTGAGATTTATTTTATCTGTAAAACTTCTGTCATTTCTAAGGATGATAAAGGGTAGATTTATAAATGGATAAAGCTAAAGTTAAAGGTACTGTAACTAAAAGAAGATTCGCTTACGTATTGATGAGAAGAAAAGTGCGTCTCAAATAATACAACACAATTGACTTATATAATACTGGCTCAGATACAACTAGTCCCATAAGAGCTGCCCTCGTCAATAAGTTAACAAGGGCCGTATGAAACACATGAGTGATTTATATTCTTGAGTTATGGACTAATGTTTGATGATGCTGGAAAAATCGATCCCGGTTCGAGCCCCAATCTGAGCTAACTAGTGAAACCATATTTTATTGTGTTGACATGTTATTAGAGTTTGGTTTGGTCAGCTTTTGTATAAATAAAGATTAAAATAATAATATCATCATCATCAGCTGGAAGACGTCCACTGTTGGACATAGGCCTCCCCCTTAATGGGGGTTGCCATAATCCCCACGCTTGGCAAGCGGCTTGGGGATCGCAGTATTGGTGGTCAATTTACAGAAGACGCTGCTGCCCATCTTCTGGTTATTTTCCCTTAGTGCCTCTTACGACACCGACGGGAGAAAAGGGGTGGTCAATTCTAGGCCGGATACCACACGGCAAATAATAATTTATCTCTATAATAATATAATATATGGCCAGAGATGTTATTAGGTCGTTTAAAGACGGTTAAATCAATATTGTAAAGTTTGAATTGCGGAACTGTGTGATGTAGCTGCGATAAGAGTTGGCAAAACAAAAGAAGGCTAGACCCAGGAGCTTTATATGCGCAAAGTTTATTATTTTTACACATTATTGTATACAGTTTATAAAATAATTAACTGTTCTTTGCCTGTAGTGTGGACCACAGCATTTATGTACAGCCGGAGCTCACAGCGTCTTTCGTCGTGATCGGAACGAAGAAGATGTATGACACTGGTTACGAGAACTACTTACCAATAGAGAGAGTGATAACACACCCTAAGTACAAAGGGTGGACAGCCGACCTAGCTTTGGTGTACACCTTCGCGGGGATGACGTTAGACAAGCCCGGTAATGTCATACCGTTGGTTGGTGAAAAGACGATGACTCCTGTCGACTCAAACGTCACTGTTCTTAGTTGGGGACATTGTAACGATGAGGAAGTAAGTACCAAGGCCAATATATTATCTCTTCTACTAACAATTTATGTTGTATCAAAATGGTTGCGACAAGACGGTGGTGACGTGTAAGATCAGGACTGAAATGGCAGACAAATCTGGACATATACAAAATGGTTCTGTTTGGTTTTGGCAATTCTAAAACAAGCAAATTTTTTTGGGCAGCTCTACATTTGATGATTTCAATGTGGAGCTTAGTATTGGATACCAAATAATACGGTTATAAATACTAAATGTTTGTTACTCCAAATACGTTAACATCGAAACAATAGAATTATATTCTTGTTTGCAGAAGACGCATACTCGAGGACCAACAAGGCAAGATACACCAGTTCAATGTGATACCGACGAAGTGAGTAGTTTTCTTTAACATTTTGTTATATTTCTAACAGTTTTGTTTTCTTTACCATACGTCAGTCAATCGTGAAGAGTCTGACATTCTCGTCCGGTGTTTCTTTGTATGACAATTAATATTAGCTTGCTTCTTTCCTGGTCTTCTCTCTTTCTCTCGTTGGTTTTTAATGATTGTACTAGCAACTACGTCTCAAGAAGCAAACTGGACCAATTTTCATTACGTGATATACAGGTTTATAGCTCTCTTGTCAGAACAACATAGAAATAAGGACATAATTATAATATTTATCATTTCATATCATTTATAATATTGTCAGCTATTGACCGATCAGTATTGTGCAACATATTAAGCTTTTGTTGCTGTATCTGATCGGCATATAATATGATATACCTAATACGAATTGTAATAATATTCGCTGGAGCAGAAAACTAAACAGCCACTTCTCCAATCAATATATTGATTTGTGAACATATGCATAAAAAATGATTTATCTTTTAAGAATAAAATAAATTTGCGTAAAAGAATACGCATATCCAGTTCATTTCTTATACATTTAGGTAGTCGATAAAAAAATTTGAAGCCATTGCTAAAATACTGTTCTTGTATGTAGTTTTAGATAGTATTACATGTAACTGGTCACAACGACGCTGACTGGTTACTTGGTCAAATTTATTTAAATTATTTTTAATGAAAATAGTTGTTTCGTAAATGTATAGAGAGGGCATCGTTCATATTTATGATTTACGTGAAGTATCTTTCGGTAGTTTGTAGATTACAGATAGCTCTAATGCTCCTTTTTTGACATTTGAATACCAATTCTTTTCCTGTTGCGTTTTCCGATAACATGATTCCGTACCACAATGTTGATGCTACTGGGCCATGAAATAATACATACATTATTTTTTATTATTAAAAACTAAGGAGTCGTGCGAAACGAGACTCGTTAGTGCCGCGAGAATGGGCGGATCTCCGCATTATGTGCCTTCCTTCGAAAAGGAGAGCAGTGAAGTGAGTAATGTTACCAAGATCTTTATTACTTCTGTCCTGGCGTAGGTACTTAAACTGGCGCAAAATACCAGGGGAACTACGAGACATGCATAGGCGTGTAAGGATATCAATAAGGAAGATTCTCGAGCTTTAAATATTTCGCAAGTTAGCTCTATAACAAAAATTTATTTGCCATTTTATATTGTATTTTTAATTGTAAGATAGAAGTAGCAAATATGGCTTAATATCAAAATCAGTAGTCGAACCTCTGTTGCGTTGCAAAGAGTTTGAGTAGTTTGGCTATTAAAATTTCTTGATACTCTCGAATAGAAGTCGTTTATAATTTTTAAGAGTTTTATTCTCATAGCTAATATAAAATTTAATTATCCAGCCAAGTCAACACCGATATCAGCTACAAATCGAAAATTCAGCGACAAAAGGAATACCACACGAAGAGCTTGATAAGAACACCGGAGTAACAGAGGGATTAGATGACATGATCATTCCCATACTAGATTTCGGAGCACCGATATCTCCAGATCATGTAGTCACTAAAGTAATAAGCCGCTATATGTCGTCTGAAAGAAGAGAAAAAGAAAGAGATAGGGTGAGTTATTTATATTGTAATTTCCCGCCAAATTTAAATCCTTTTCTTTAACTTAAAATAGGATCCATTTTATGCTAAGAAGTACGCGACTCTTAACTCCTGAGTGATATTTAGCTTTAAAGAAAAACTTCGTTTGAGTTCTGTCCACACCACTTTGGATCTAACAAAATAACAATCACACAGTAATTCGTCTCTGCATGTTTAATTCTGGAGATTCTTGAAGCAGTGAATAATATTATGTACATACTATATACTTAATAGTAGGGGTATTAAGTAGGTACACCAATATTTCAAAAATTAGAAAAGGTTCGAAGTAAATGATATACTTTGTCAATGTTATACTGCTAGACGAAGTTTTTATTGCTAGTCTAAGTATGTAATTATCTACGAAGATCCAAGTATCTTGATTTATGTAAAAAGTTAAGCCATAAATGATAACTTATTGTTTTATTATTGAAATATTGTTGTAATTGCTATAGAAAAGGGAAAGAGATAGATCCAGATCCAGACCACGTACACGAAGAACGACGCTTCGCCACCGGTATCGCAAATCTCATCGAAATACAACAGCGCATGTTGACGACCTTATGATTTTGGTAAGTTAATAATCTCTCCGCTACGATACACTACTATATTTCCTAAATCAAAAACCATTCTTATTCGTTCATGTTTGGTGCATCATGTTTGTTTCTTCCAAACTTCATCGACGTATTCTTAGCTACTAATCAGTTTCTTCGGTCGTTTACTATGTTTTTTGTCATTACACAATGGTGTTTTCAAAAGCACTTTATGCTATTGCACCTATGCTTTGGTTCATTAGTTGTGTCATTTTGCCGTCTCAATCAATGATGACTATGAGTATGATGAAATAAATAGTCTACCTGTTTGCACTCATGTGTTTACTACAATAATCTCCTAGTCATGGTTAGTTCTAGAAGAGATTCGCTGCCCTAGCAAAAATTCTATTATATCACTGATAGTGATCATCATTGGTATGGTTCCTTATTTGATTTTTTTTACTCTCAATATACTAAATCATTAAATTTTCTGTCATAAGTCGATATATCGCATACCAATACTTGGACCTATGAGAATTTATACACAAAAAATGTGAATGATGTAATGTGAAATATAAAAATGGTTCACGACAAGTCGAATTCAATTCAGTCACAGCGTAGCATACTTTCCAATCACGAAATAAAACCCAACCCTGCGTGATGAAAATTCATGATGATATAACACGACACTAATTGGACCATCCAGATCTAGGTGCTTGTGATTAATATCATTACTTTTTTCTTCTTTTATAACCCTGTTTGCCTTTATTACTGTCGCAATTAAAACATGTGTCTCAATTATCACTGCATGTGTTGCATGTTACACCGTTACTCATTATCTCAACGATATTTCATCTCTAAATAGTAAAGAATAATTATTTGTCATATTTCTCTCATGATTGAATCAATACTTATTTTTAATATTTATTTTAAGTTCTATAAATGTACATACACATTCAATTTCCTTCTTCTTCAGATCGGCAAATCATTGAAAAGCCTATACGTATGTATATGTAATGTAGCCTTAATATTTATACAAGAATTATTCTGCTTTCAAGACATCAATCAGATTAGTAGATGCGCTAACACTTATAAAGTAAATTCGTTAGAGATGGCCATACGGGAGAGAAGGCCAGTCTTTTTTTTTACATGCAATAACTATATGGCGAAACAATGTAGCTTATACGCTGCCAACAACACTCGAGATCACAATACGACAAAATTACTGCCCAAAATTATATTAAAAAGTAAGTAAATGACCTTCATTTATACTAGGTATTGCTAAAATCTTATATTGATGTCATACAATTATGATCGTTAAATACTATTCATTTTTTTTGTGTCTATTAACTTTATGGCGTTTTGCAAATGTTAATGTTTATTCTAACCTGGAAATGGCGCACAATATGTTTGACACAACTTTAAAATATGATGTGGCCATCTAACCCGTACAAAAAGGAGAAATGGCCACAAAAATCAGGTCATATTTATTATTGTTATTAATGTGTTTCATTTTTTTATTACATTTGACAAACGAAGATCAGAGGAAAGTTAAAGTGACTTGTGGCAATAGTAGTGAAAAAAATCATTACAGGCTGCTATAAATTGTATAAAAATAGAGAATGTTCTGTGTATGCAGTGGAACTGTTTACAAACTACCTCTTAAAACATTTTAATGAACGTACAAGAGTAATCATGCCGAAAATAGACCGATGGGACCTATTCCAATGCTTGAAGACCATAAAGAAAAAATAAATATAATCAATAATTATTTTGAGGTTCATCTTGTTAAAGATTTGCTTCAGTGCCTTATTTGTGTTAGAGTGGGACATGGAACCTGTACGGAGTCTGAAGATCTATGCTCCACATGTGGACAAAAGAAGTCAAAAGACTAACTGAATCTCAAGGTAATGAGAAGGGAAAAGGAAAGTCTAGGTCTGGCCATGTATCCCGTACAACTATGGCCAACTTACCTTGATGTGCCGGGTGAGATGGCCAACTCCATTTTTTTAAATGTATATATCACATGTTTATACCTTGATAATAAAATTTAATTTCAAGTTGATTTTTTTAATGAATAATAACAGTTAATTATGATAAGAATAAAAATCTGATTGTTACAAGCCTATTTAAACTTTTATTCACTTAAAAAACTATGGCAATCTCTAACGCATTTACCCTAATACACTTCTGGACACATCTATTGGCCCACTTTGTATTTTCAGTTTCGTTTGGTCCTAGCTAAAATTTTATATTAGGTCGAGCAAAAAGTTTTTATGCAGTTTTGAACCTGGCACATTCACAATTTCATTCAATAGTCTTTTTTTTAATTTCGAACACAGAATTTAAAGAAACAAAAGACAATTTGGAGCCTGTTTGTTGATATCAAACAATCGAATACTAAGAAAACTTGGTTTTATTGGTTTACTTGGATTTAATTCTTGAAAAAGTGATTGATATCTTTGGTTTTGCAACAAACATTACTTATTCTTAACATTAAGGTGAGGTTCTATCAATAATCTATGGATACTTCACCTGAAGTCGCCGCCCAAGCTGTGGCACTTATTCAGGCCGGACACAGCCAAAGAAACGTGAGTGCTCAACTTAATTTAAGTCAATCTGCGGTCCGAAATGTTTATCGGAGGTACCTAGAGACTGGCGGCTTTGTTGGTCGCCAAGGAAGGCCACGATCTCGGGTCACAAGTGAAAGGCAGGATCGATTCATCGTGACGACCAGCTTGAGAAATCGTCACCTTACCTCCATTGAGATACAAAACCAACTTCGCGACTTCCACGGAGTATCTGTGAGCGCTCGAACTGTTCGGAGAAGGTTAAAGGAACGCGATATGGTACCACACAAGCCAGCTAATGGGCCCAAACTAACGCGAGCCCACCGAACAGCGCGCCTTCATTTCGCACGCAGTCATTTAAATTGGACACAGCAAGATTGGAGCCGTGTACTCTTTTCTGATGAGTCTAAAATTGTGTTACATGGCAATGATGGAAGGAAGAAGGTCTACCGACGTAAGGGAGAGCGTTTCGCACAATGCTGCTTTGAAGAGAGGGTTGCTCATGGCGGTGGCTCATGGACTGTCTGGGGCGGTATATCCGCGAGCGGCAAAACTCAACTTGAGGTTGTTACAGGACCACGGCTGCCAACATTAAATGCTGAAAGGTACATTCGTGAGTGCTTAGAACCTCACGTGATACCATACGCGGACTATGTGGGCCCAAATTTCCTTTTTATGCATGATAATGCAAGAGCCCATGCGGCCGGCATCGTCAGGGAATATCTTCGGGATGTGAACATCACAGTTATGGACTGGCCAGCCAGAAGCCCAGACATGAACCCCATTGAGCACATGTGGGACGAGCTAAAAATACGTGTTAGGGCTCGTCAGCCAGTTGCCCAGACGATGCAGGAGTTGAAAACTGCCATAGAAGAGGAATGGGAGATGATCCCTCAAAATTTCATAGAGCGGTTGATAAACTCTATGCCTAATCGTATGAGAGCTGTGGTAGATGCCCATGGAGGCAACACGCGTTATTAAATTAAACCTTTATTTGATAAAACATGTTTTTTATTCAAAAATCAATTGCCTTTAACAAGGCGCATATCCGACTTGTTAGGCGTAGCTCCATGTCGTATGGTATTCTGAATTCAAATTTAAAACAATACGATCGAAAAAGATGGTAAAATGTATCAGGTTTAAAACTGCATCAACAGTTTTTGTTCAATCTAGCAATCATATTTCGGTAGGGGCCATCGAAACCTAAACTCTAAGGTGGGCCAAAAGATGTGTCCAGAAGTGTATTTAGATCAAGTACTTGAGAAATTGGAATGGGATGCTCGTAAAAAAATGGTTGACGCTCGTAAATACAATTGCCAGGTGCATTCTAGAAACACAACGGCGTCAACTGGCCAGTAATAAAACAATAACTACGAAATTTAATATTGAAAAATGT
Source organism: Abrostola tripartita (assembly GCA_905340225.1). Lineage (NCBI taxonomy): Eukaryota > Metazoa > Arthropoda > Insecta > Lepidoptera > Noctuidae > Abrostola > Abrostola tripartita. The sequence goes on along the minus strand of HG996498.1, from coordinate 9,769,864 downwards.
AGGACTTAGTAGGTACTAGAATTTGAGTAGATTATTTATGGGGAAATTGAGCAGCTTAATACATTCTTATTTTTCTTTCATTTTCAGATCCACACGGGAGATTTGACACTTAGAGTTAAACCTAAGTATAATGATAGCGATGAATTCGCGGTAAATTTTGCTCAAATAGCTTAGCTTCATGAACTCACATTGTTAAATATATTTACACAAATGCTAGTACCTACTTCGCATCTTTTAAATAGATCTCTCTGATTTACTGATAACAATACGCTTGGTTTATTTCAACTAAATTTAAATGATGTAATGATTAAAATAGTTTTTTAATAAAGGATGAAACAAGAAGAAAGGACGAGCTTTTGCAGTCAGAAGACGAGAAACGAATATCACGCGACGGTGAGAATCAACACGTATGTATTTATATGAATCAATATTTGAGTGACGACTATGCATACAATGAATATTTAGAATTGTATTTGCTCAATAATATATAGATATTCTTAAACAATACAGCTTTCTGTAGACATTTCCTGGTTTAAGAGCTACATCTTACACGATTGATATCATCATCATCAGACTATATCCGTCTACTGCAGGATATAGGCCGTCGATCGAGCTCAGTGGCGAATGGTATTATAGAAAATTGAGTTGATTTATTGGAGAATTACCATTATTACCGACTACTTATCTGCAGAAGAACAATCTCAAATGAAAACATTAGAAAATACTCTAACGTACGGATAAAATAAAACAAAAAGATAATATTATAGTACACCTGTAACCTAACCTACGTAATGCAATTTTCCTGAATGAAATACCATCTATTGATAATATCAATGTAGACAGATTTGAACTACTTCTATTTTTAAGTTTTATTACATTGAAATAACTGTAGGGAGGTGTAGAATTTTACGACTCAAAAGATGAACAACAGACAACAGAAAATAGCATGAAGTCTTATTTCCAGAGCTGGCGGAGACAAATGGGCTCAAAGGTACAAATCAAAACAACGTTGGTAACGTACTTTTTTACTTTTAGATGATTAAATTAAAGAATTTCAAGTACTTTCTCTTAACTATACACACAGACATATAATTATAAAATTTAACAAAAAACTGATATTTATAATCAAAATCAATAAAATATACTTTGAGCAAATTAACATTAATGATCTTCCTTTTGATGTTACAGGAAAATAAACTATCTGTAGAAATCTTTGGTTTCGTTAACGTGCAAACGTGTAAGAAAATAGTTGAGAAGGCAATGCCAGCAATATATGGAATAGGTGAGAATAATGATTCAATTAAATTAAAGTGTTAATTAAATTTTATTTTCAGACTCAGGCTTGAACCGTAGTAACTTGCTAATGTAGGTTCATCATAACGATAGTAAAAGAGATCCTATCTATTGCCCTATATTACTTTGGGCTGCATCGTTTCATTATTAGAATATTTTTTCTCAAACTTTTAGTAATACCTAAGTCTTTTGAATACAGACACAGACTATTATCACCATTGCCATTTATAATCCAGACACTTAATCTTTACCGACGAACAAAATGGTCCACTTTTTAAATAAGTAGCAATATTTATGACCAGAATAAAGTCTTCTTTCCAATACATTAGCCTACATTTCTGTACTGATTAGTTACTTTTATTGTTTTCTAGATCCAAATGATGTCGTTTGTTACGCTACCGAAGAGCATTACGTAACTGACGTAGGTATTTCGTTTTCAGTACTTTTAGATTTAGGATACAAAACAGGTCCAGATTACGGCTTTATTTTAGCAACAATTTGAATAACAGCTGAGCAGTTAGTACCTACTCAAACCAAAGAAGGTGATAAAGCCTTTTTGAATACATACAGTTAAAGTAAAAAGACATTAAAAGATAAAAGACCAAATGAATAATAATCAGCGATTTCGTTTATAGTTAAAAGTATGGTATTAAAATATATATAATTGTATATAAATATAAATAATCTGAATTCTGCGTAGTAAGTTTGTGAATAGGTATACTAGCGGATAGCATCTAAGCGTACTAAGTTCCGTTTTAGTGAATACTTGAGAGAGAGACAGATTCGTAAAGGCAAAAGACGAAGCGATACGTCACGATACGATAGGCGAAAAACGATCACAATCCCAAATAGTAATTCCAAAATTAATCCCGAAAAACACATGCAAATTGTCTTTAGAGTTTTAATTTAACAAAGTAATCAAACTTAGGTATAGTGCCCATTATATATGGAGGAAAATAGTCTGATATTTGCAATAAGAAATATTGGACAAATTCATTGATACAGGAAGACTCGGGGGCGCCAGCGATTCGTCAAGGACATTTGGTAGCGGTGACAGTAGGCGGGGTGGAATGTGAAGGTGACCACGTGGCGATTGGGATGAAGATGAGCTGTTTCTGCCCTTGGATCGCTGAAAACCTACCGTAAGTATTTCTGTTGTTACTCTCATTAAAAACTTACTACCAGTGATCTACTTACTACTAGAGATCGAGAGAATTCAATTTTTGGAGGAAAACTTCGTTATTTATATTGATAAATGATAAGTCAGGAGTATAAGATGATGGGGTTTTTTTTTTGTATTGTGTTACACATAAACAGATATCATCTTAAATGTATTGTGCTGTAGGAATCATATTTTTTGAACTGGGATGTCTAGACACTGATAGTTTCAATAAATTGCAACACAGCTGGGACTTCTGTAACGAATATTTCTTTCAGGATTTCTAAGCATATGAGCAATGTAAAAATAGTAAAGCTTATCAGCTGCAAAACTATGAACTAAACAATTTAAGGCAAAATGCTAGCACACGCAACGCTGACTTGTTGAATATCGTGAAAAGGACATTCACAATTGTTAGCGAATAGGATAACAATGCAGCAAATGGATTTTGAGTCATTTCGCATGCGAAGTGAAGTGCCTTTGAATTCAGTTAGGCAATAAATAATGGCCTCTACAGAGTTCATGGCAATATGTAGGTCAGGGGTAAAACAAAATTGGTGTTACGACATAAACCTGTGGATGGAAACTTATTACGTACTACAAATAATATGTTGTATATCTAAACGTGTGCTTTGTGGCATACATTGGGAGAGGCCTATGTCCAGCAGTGGACTGCAACGGGCTGACGATGATGATGATGATATATAACCTAAATTAATTTATTCCTACAACTATATTGTTCTGAAACGATATTTGCGATCCCTAAGGGCTGAGCTTAAAAGGCAAACTCACCGCCACTACGCTATCGGGTCTATTTATGATGTTTCCAAGATTATTTGTTTATGTCCGGTTAATCCGAAAAAAAACCTTCGGAAAATTATGTTATAAAACTATGTTAATGTTAAAAAGATGTCGAGTGACTGGATCTTCAGCGTCGTAAACCGCCTAGCCTCCAGTGAAGTGTTTCCGTGAAAAATACTGGATAGAAATTCACATGGTAGTTACCGGCAAAGGCGGGATTTATTCGTGTCATGGAGGGATTCATCGCTCTTCCCACCGTTAGCTGCTCGTAATATCGATTGAAAGACGTCTCATTTTCAGACTCGATGTGAAGAGTCTTTGCATCTTTTATTCGTATCTCTGGCCAGGCAAAGTGTTTATGGGATTTTCCATTAGGTAATTCTCAGTAGCAACGCTAAGTCTGAATCTGTGCCCGGCTGATGGCAATAGGCCCCAATTGCATTGCGACCTTTAACATAACTGGCGAAATGTGGGTAAACTACCTCTGCATACCCCTTCTGGGAATAATAAGCGTGAGATTATGTAATATAAATTGAACTTTATTAGGATACTAGATGTGCCCGCGACTCCGTCCGCGTGGACATTCGGAAACAGCAAAAGTATTTTTAAATTGTTTTTAATATATTAGCTAAGTTTGAGCGAATTCGATTTAGTAGTTTTTACGCCATGCCGTACTATTTTATTACATGTATAGCTGTTACCCGCGACTTCGTCCGCGTGTATTTTGGATAAAACACCAGTAATAAATTGAACTTTTAACAGAAAAAAATACCTACCAGGCAGGCTTTTTTAAGTAGGTTAAAAATCTTTAAACCACTTATTTAACTAAGAATACTTTCCGGTATTTTAAAAAAAACCGCAAAAATTGAATGGTAATTACGGAAGTTACAGAAAGTTTATTGAAAATAATATATAACTGAAGAAGAGAACATAAATAAATCCGTTTTGTGCGTTTCTGAGTTCCTGTACATTGAAACTACTGTAGAAAAAAATGCCAAGGATAATAGACAACCGTGACGACCTGATTGGCGCAGTGGCTAAGCGATTGGTTGTGGGTTCGATTCCCGCAAAAAAAGTGTGATCCGTAGATGTTTGTCCCGAGTCTGGGTGTTTGTGTAAGTGAAATTTCAAGTTTGTGAAACGCACCCACGATACAGGAGAAATTCCTAGTGTGGGGCGACGTTTTAGAAACCTATACAATACAACCCATTTCTATTATTTTGGATATTTCGTTTGTTTGTCGGTTTATTCGTAATTAAGTTAAAATAGGGAATCATTGCAGTTGACTCTTATAAAAAATATTGTTATAAAACATACGACAACGACACGCTTGTATTCCGCGAAGGCGTAGGCAGAGGTGCACATATTGTACCTACTCCCACAATTTCGCTAGGTTTGGTGTAGATCCCAATGTATCAGTATCTCAGTCGTACGATTGTGTGTGCGTGTAAGAAGCAGCTAAGTATTCGTAAGATTAAAGGCTACTTTATGACTGCGTGAGTCAATGGTAATGGTTGATGTTGATGGTCATGGCGAAGCATAAGGCTGTACACTCAGCCGAAATCGTTATACACAGGATAGAAAATCTATCTTGCTGCTAGAATGTCCGCCTCAATGATGTTACAGCTGAAGGATGCCTTTGAGCTAGAAGTCGTTAAATACTTTGACAGAAATAAGTTCCGGAGAACCGTATGTGTTACTTGCTGCGAGAATTACAATTGTCTATGAGGTAATGAGAAAAAATCTATATGGCAGCTTCCCATAACATTTAGTATTTGTTTCATTTTAATCGGTTCATAAAAGAAAAGTTACGTCAATCTTCACATACATGTAAATTGTCTTTACATACATGTCAATCTTTACATAGTAGTACGACTGTCAAGTCAGATGTCGCAAGTTCAATTCCCGGCACGCACCAATGTCTTTTCAAATTTATGTGCGTACTATAAATTAGTTATCATTTGCTAAAAACGGTGAAGGAAAACATCGTGAGGAAACCGGCACACCTGAGAGGTGTTTCAACGGTGTGTAAAGCCATGTAAAGTCTTACAGGCAGGCGGTTTAAACTCTGACACCAGGTTATTCATCAACCATACGATAAGAAGAAGATTCCAAAGAGTCAATAAGAACCACGTTTGTTCGCATTAACAGTGACAATGTGAGTGAAGGTGGCGCGTTTTTTTTTTCTTTTTCGAAAATGTCTCTCGCCGTTAGCTCTGAGGGAGCTGTTACTGCTTAACCGGACGATAAGGTGGCGCGTGAATGCCCCCGCCTTTTTATAAATGCAGCGGATGGCCGTGTCGCGCGTTAAAATAAAATCAACCGTATAGCCTTACCCATACTGGCGCGGCGAGATTTGGAAGTTTTATTTCATCTATATCTTATATACCGATTTCTTTTTTTTTTATAAAATAGATATTAAAGTGTACTTTTTGAATATTGGAGTTTGATAACGATATATCTATGTGAAATACAATATATTTATATATTTTATTAATACACTTGAAGAAGTGCCTAACGATTAAACACGTTATTGTGGCTAATTTATAAAAGATAGATATATACTATTGAGGATTTTTTTGTAGATCTTTTAGAGACCATCATTTTTGTAATACATACTTTTGGTGTATGGTCGACGTATGCGAGGATAAGAGCTTGAAAGCGCATTTTCATCCGACTTGCTTCAAATTTATCGTTACTGCTCAGCTCCTATGTGTTTTAGCGTTATGTTATATAGCCTATAACCTGCCCAGGCGTATGGACTACAATGGTACCAAGTTTGGTTAAAATCCCTTCAGTAGTTTTTGACCCATGCGTGCACATACAGACAGACAGACAGACAGACAGACGGACAGACAGACAGACAGACAAAAAATTTACTCATTGCATTTTTGGCATCAGTATCGATCACCAGTCATCCTCCAATAATAATTTTGAATATATATTCAATGTACAGAATTTACCTCTCTACAGTTTTATTATAAGTATAGATGTCAAGATATTTCGTCGTTCAAAACACGTCAAAATTAGTCGCCAAATATAACTCCTTTTAAACAATCTGTTAAAGAATCTACAACGTTCGATTCAAGAACAATGAAACTGGCAACCTCGCCTTGTCACCGGCACGTTTCCTCGACGAAACAGGAGCCAACAAAAATACTCTCTCGATATAGTTAACGTTAAGACTACAATAGAAGCGTGGCTTATCAGCATGACGCTGTCAATTACATGCCGTTTTGTTCTCGAGCGCTCCTGTTTCACTACCTATTATGTTTTAAAAGTATATTTTTTATGATATAAAGATGTTTTGGAGCGATCGTTTCTTGTTTTTACTTTTTTAGTAAAACTAGCTGTACTACATGAATTTTTGTACATAAAAAGATTAAAATAACTTTTGGCTTAGAAAGTTCGGGTAAATAGAGGTATTAAACCTATTTTTATGGATATTTGTTTAATGCTGGAAAAATGCCTCTCTCTGCGTTTAGCCTTCCTTGTGGCTTAAGAGTTTTTGCAGCCAATCAGTGCTAAGCAGTCTGGCTCGTCTCCCTAGCTCCGTCTTGATCAACCGCATTCTAGGCGAGACTGTGGTTTTTCGAAATAAAAGTTAACCTTGAAAGTCAGTAATAAATATATTTTCTTCAATATAATTAATATATTATTATTTATTTATCATACATATATATTTATTGTATCCATAACTTACGTTTATTGTTCGACGATGTAGTAGACTGTTCAGTTTAGCTGGTAGGTAAATAATACACGCACAATAATTAAAGCCATAGTACTCCTAATAGGTTCGGACCCACCAGCTGTCAAATTTTACCTTTTGATACAACGTTTTGTTGAGATCAGTTTACTTTTGTACTGTTACAACCACCGTGTCTCACACTCGTGTCGATAACACGCTTTATTTTACCAAAACCACGGTGCTTTGATACAATATACGGCTAGTGAACAGTTACTTCGTTTATTTGGTAAATCGGTTTTATATTTAGGTACTTGAAGTTTAATACGACACTTTTTTTATTAGAGTTAGTGTTTAGGTTAACATTAAAAAGAATGCATGTATTAATCGCGTTCTTATTAGTTGATGGGTGTTGGCAGTATACATTGCAAACAGTACAAGCATGAGGTAAGCCTATGAATATTTATCGGACACAATAATAAATAAGACACTTTGCTTTAGAACAAACAAACAACTTCAAAAAGTTTATGTTATAGAAGTTCTTGCAATCTCAATGTATGATATCACACTTTTTTCAAGAGCTACCTATTTTCAAAAAGTTGCCTTTTTGCCCAGGTATATTAATTAGTACAAAAAGCACATTTAAAAACACATAGAAAGTAAACAACGAATAATGGCACTGTATAAAACCACCAGTCGGACACTGTGCGCGCTTTAGCAATATTTTAATTTAGTTTTTGGGTACCTCCAAACTTACTCGGCTTGTTTGCTGTAGAAATAAAAACATGGATTTAATATTACAATTTCATTTTGACACAAACAAAGAGTTTTTGTAGCAGCCTGCACTACCACAAATTGGCCAGACAAGCTACCTTTACCGCAAGTTTAATTAATTTACTTAATGGAAGTTACTTTGTTAATAACCGAGTAAAAGAAAACATTTGGAATCACTAACAAAATATGTTTTGTTTTGTCGATGGAGAACGTGCAAGGAACAATTGCTACAAAGAGGTTTTTAATAACTTTAATCATACAAGTAAATGAGAATAATATTTCCAATGTAATAAACAAAATTGAACATTTTTAATATCATTGCTTCTTTGCAGGGACGGCGGAGAAAACATGAATTGTTGTAAAGATTGCTGCAATGGTGGCGACAAGGAAGAAATAAGATACTATAAACGTGGCAAACACAAAAACAAATACTTATTCAATTAAATTAATTCACTTTACAATAAAAATAATTCACTTTACAATTAAATTAATTCACTTTACAATTAAATTAATTCACTTTACAATAAAAATAATTCACTTTACAATTAAATTAATTCACTTTACAATAAAAATAATTCACTTTACAATTAAATTAATTCACTTTACAATTAAATTAATTCACTTTACAATTAAAATAGTTCACTTTACAATTAACATAGTTCACTTCACAAATAAAATAGTACACTTTACAATTAAAACAGTTCAAAAATGACTCGGATGGCGCAGTGGTTGATTTCTCAAGTAGCAGTCAGTAGTCCGCTGCACTTACCGGGCGCCGGAAAGAATATGACAGCGGGCCACCATGAGTTGCTGGCCTGCGGGAATCGGACTCGGGGTAGTTTGTCGCCCGACCAGATAGGCCCGAATAGGCAGCGTGCGCTGGTGTTCCGCGTGCGCCTTTCGAGAAGGGACGTGCGGCTCGTAGGCCGTACCTAGTGAGCGAGACCCTCTGTGAAGAGACGGGTCAGGATCTGTCGAGGGATGCGGTGTAGCGTACGCAGATCCCCCGTCACTGAACCTAAGGCAGTAAGGAGGACAACCTGGGGTTTTAGCTGGTAAAAGACCGGCACACCCCTACGTCCGCCCCAGGACGGAGTAAGTCCATGAGGATTTCCCCAGCAAAATAAAAAAGGAATGTTGCATTTGAAGTCGGTATGTACCCGTGTGCACCTGCAACCTTATTCACATGGTAATATTCAGTACACAACAGTTACAATATGTGCTATACGTAGGTAGTAGTAATCATTAAAACCCTTTAGTGTCCCACTGCTAGGCATAATAGAAATTACCTGCCTACTCTATGTATAATTAGTGGGGCTCGTAGCTATGCGGCTACCCGGCAGATCAGTCGATCTGCGAGGTTAAGCCGTGCTCGCCGCGGTCAGTCTTGTGATGGGTGACCGTTTTCACATGTCGAGACCCCACCGTGCTTCGGAAGGCACGTTAAGCCGTTGGTCCTGCGCCTGATCTCTCTCCGGTCGTGTCGGTCTACCGTCCCATCGGATTATGAGAGTAAGGGAATAGGGAGTGCACCTGTGTCTGCGCGCACACTCGGGCACTATAATATCTCCTGCGCAGATGGCTAGTCTCAGCTGAGACAGGCCGCCGTGACCGAAATTCGGTCAGGAGGACATTATTAATAGACACCAAACAACATAAGCAGGTACTAGGATACAGCGCCAATCAGGCTTCACTAGCTTACACAGGCTTCCATCATATCCAATTTATTTTAAGTGCTCATTATTCATTCCTACTATCCAAATTTAAACCATGCAAATAAGCTTACAGTGTCTTGTAATAAGATTTATGGCGACAAGCTAATCCATTCTAAATCCGATTTGTCTGTTTAACACCGAATAAAAAGCTTCTTTATAAAAAATAAGTCACGGAAAATTTCGATGGTTATCGGATAAAGACGTTTACTTTAAGATAAAATAAAGCCGGTACAGGTTTATGACAACCTTAGTATTTTGTTCTGTATTTATTTTATCACGTTTTCATTTAGTTGTTGATTTTGAGCCGGTGTTTCAATCATTAGATAGGTACCTTACTTCATTTTGTTTGACGTTTTATACGTACAGGAAATGTCAAATCAACCAACTTAATATAAAAAGTTGTTGGCTATCTGTCGCATAAAGGTATTAGACCTAAACATTATGTTAGTCCTATCAGTAAACAATGAGACGAAATTTAATCTTAACTGAAGAATGTGTTACAATTCATACCAAATTAGTGAAGCCTCATAATTAATCCTAACATCTTCATCGGTGTATAACATTAATGTTGTTCTTTACATTAATTGTCCAGCCGAACATCGCACATTTACAATATTGATGGACGAAACGACCACCAGAAGGAAATACTAGAAATCCCACTTTTACAGGAATTCGTTGTTCTAAAGTAGATACGTGTAAAAGTGCGCGTCTTGTCGGTAACAATATCACGTACGGATGGTAACAGTCTGCGATGAAAGCTGGTCGAATCGACGCGACGACGGTAAATGAGAAACGGATGGATGCATGGTGATTGCTCAATACTATCTGCAGTAGACAGGCGAAACGTTTTAGATACGTTAACAAATACTACATTAATAATCACGCCTAGAGGTAATGTAAATAGGTAGGCAAAATTGTTCTTCGTTTTCTAGAAACACTCTCGGTTGGCCGCTCATTAGAGGAACTTCATAATCATGTATGGAAAGGCTATGGCCAACATTTGGGTCTCAAATACATACTTAAAAAACCTAATTTTGTTAAAAAAATGTTGCGTTTGACTTCTTCGCAAAAAAAAAATATCACAATATGTTGGATATTTATTTCCCAACTTAAAACTATCTATATCTATTAGATACCTAACTAACTAAAGACTGAGTAAGATGGAAGTTACGTGTTTATGTTTTTTATTCTTTTTTGCGCTAACAAATTGATTCACTTGGCATAGCACTTATAGTTAAAGCACGAGTATCACATTAAAAGTAAGTGTGTATGAAAGCACCGTACGACTTGGAAAATAAAACTTCCAGTATCACACAACCCGTGTCGACACGCTAACATGTCAAGGGAGCTATTTCTTGGACCTCCCTATCATTTCCTGTCTAGACCGATACATGGCAGATCGATACACATGGACGTTTCTGCGACTGTCTTGGAAAGTCCTATGTAGTTACTGTGTTATGTATCGAATGTGTGTTCAACAGAAATAGGGTTCAAAGGACATTTGATATGTAATTTATGATGTTATTTTTAGAAGCTGATCAACTATATTTTACAAACAAATTGTGGACGCAAACTGACTGCTATAATATCAATTTGTTTATTGAAAGTGCCTTCTGACGAAAGGGCAGAGAAATAACGATTGTTAGAATATTAAATATTTTATACGAGTTTAATAGTTTTTGCGTGTGATAGTTGTACCTAAAAAGGACTTAGGAACTTAAAAGAACGGGTCAAGATGCACCGTCGGCGATCTTTACAGTGTAGTAAATATACATCAGAACATTTTCGAAGCTTGCAAAAAGGCTTTAATCCTGTTCAAATCCATAAAAACGAAGCGAAAGAAATATTTAAAAACATCCGAGTAATGTTTCACAATGATACATGAAACCATTACAGCAGGTACATCAATCGGGTAGGGATACCCACATAATTTAGCCTGCCTAATAAAATTCTTACGCAAGAAACGAAAACACAAGGAAGAGAACATTCGGAAAACACCAATAAAATGTAACGACCACACCAAATCGCCCACATTAATACGTGCAGATATCTATAATCCCGCTCCGCTGTGCTGAATTGGTTTATTCTCTACATCAATCTATTTCCACGTAATCAGGCCGGACCGGAGTCCACTAATTATACTGTAAATACCCTATATTAGGTGTATCTCTCACGATCACAGCTTAACAGATTAGTGGAGCGGCATCAATATAAGGCGATGTGTTCAGTGGGGCTACATACGAAGTGCGAGATGAGCCCCGCTCCGAGTCCCGGGGAATTGCCCTGGTAATCCGAGATCATGGCCCTACTCGGCGACAATGCAGCGATTATTATCCGACCACAATGCTCTGGTATTAGCGCTAGTACTATCCTCTACCGCTTTTGGATCTAAGCGATCGATTTATTGTGCATTGCGCTAAGCGCCACAATGTCTTTTGCAATAACAATACTAAACGCTATGAGTATTTTAAAAGTTAGTGGTGAGTCGTGTTCATCTTGTAACATTTATTGGAAAGTCTAAAAACATATTAATATGATGATGGAGTCCAAAGGTCATAAACGATAAAATTGAATTATTTTTTTCTTACAATTTTCTCGTTACTGATTCTGGCGAAAGTATAACTATCCAGAGGGAATATCTCGGCTAAAAGATAATTATTCCTACATATTATCATAAAAGTGGCAAGCTTTTTGAAACAGCTTGTCCAACAACCAAATATTAAAACTCTCTCATTTACGAGCAAAATATCAAGCTTTTACGCTGAATATCAACAAATAAGCAGCCTAGAGCGGTTTCCACTTAAAGCAGGTCCAGCCAGTTCAGATAAGCCTTCAGGTGCAGGCCTTTATAAAAATATTTGGAGAGCAAGCACAGAAGTGCTCGCCACCTTTACTTTGACTCCGAACGGTTTTGGAAAATTGTTGAATATTTTCCATCTCTACACAAAGTATGGAGAAACCTTTGGGAAAAATTTTAAACGTCGGCAGCGATTTATATTTATTTGCGTTTGGGATAGGTTTGAATGTACTTAGTTGCTTAGTTTTTACGTAGCAACATTATATGGAATAATAGTATTGTAGTACTGCTACTCGTGAGAACCTGTAAATGGCTTTATGATGCATATTGTACTTACCTATTCCATTTTTGTAGATGTTGGTTTTCCATCGAAATAAAATAAAATAAAAAAATAGATACATGTCGTGGTGGCCTAGTGGTTGACATACCGGATTTCTATGCACGAGGTTGCAGGTTCAAACCCAGGCAAGTATCAATGTGACTTTTTCAATGTCATAAATACTTTCTTAGATATTCTAAGACACCACTGACTAACGGTGACGGAAAACATCGTAAGGAAACCTGGATTTAATTATCTGAAATCGCCAACCCGCAGTGAGCTAGCGTGGTGATCAATGCTCAATCCTTCTCTATACGAGAAGAGGCCTTTGCCCTGCAGTGGGACAGTTATAGGCTGTTATTATTATTATTATTTAAAAAAATAGAGCAAGGAAAGAGAGGCCTTTTCCCTGCAGTCTGACGATCATGGCTGTAATAATAATAATTCCCATCTGACTGAAAATTCTGGTAATAAAGGCGTGATGCAATGTATTTAGGTATTATAATATGGAAATAAATTCATAGCTTTTCTAATTAGAGATACACGATACTCTAAGTTAAAAGTTAAACAGTAACACATTATACTGGCGACCAAGCCACGAAAAGATTGTTAAATAAAGTCATGTTTTACAGTTTAATCCCCGCGGGGCTCTATGCAAATATAAGTATTAAGTGACCGGGGTTAGTGCGCGCTGTAAACATCTAAGTGTACGACACAGAGAGAGATAAGCTAGCTGGCTGTTTGCTGCAGAAATATGCACTGTGTGTAGCCAGCAGTGACCACTAGTGCCCGCGGGTTGACAAAATGTGGCCGTTTCGTACGAATTAATACTAATTGCAGCCGGTAGTTTTATGGCACGGATTATGAAACACATTTTAATATGAGAAATGGTTCAATTTAATACCTATTTTACTTATAGGTATTTGCACTAACGAATTAGAAAATATAGCTACAAATTTTTACTTCCCAATGCTGTTATTATTTTATTTATTTCAGCCATGGTTGTCTTACTGGGAAAGGCCTCCCTTTCCTGCTTTCATTCCTGTCGCTTGTGAGCTGCGGTAGTCTATCGTCTTCTGGGCCTGCCATTATAAACTAAATAATAAACCCACATTGAAAAGTTGAGACAGTGAAATAAGTTTGTCAATCAGTGAATGTAATGGGCCTAAATTTAGCGTAAAGGTAAATTGAAGGTTTAAACCTCATAATGAACACAATGAATGCACTACCTCAAAGGGATCAAACGTGAAGTTGAAGCAACTTATTTAATCCCCTTATGTAAATGGACGTCCAAACAAGTTCACTATAAAACTCGTTAACTTTAAAACCAGTGATGTTTACCCAACTAGTTCTAATCGGCCGCCAATAATCGAGTGCAGTGCACACACTTTAAAGCGCTTACAACGTGTAATTCCTTGGAACGTCAGGGCACAGTTTACCCATCGCCGGGCCATTAGTCAACGAGGATGTTTGCAGTGCGCCCTCTAATGGGTCTGGTGTACTTGCAATATATAGCTTGGCCGGCTTTTATTGCAAGCCGAGATTATTTAAACGGCCGGAGGGAGAGCCTCATAATTTGTGAGCTCTCCTCCTTGGAGCGCATTCAGTCGACTGTAACGAGATGTTGCGCAGTAATTTTAAGGCGTGATTTATATCGGGTTTGTTTTTTACCTTGTTAATGGTTTGTGCTCGGGAGTTATAAGAGTTTAACCCGATCGATTTTCCAACGCTCGTTTTTTATTAAGTGGAGTATAAAAGCTTTCACCACGTAGTCTAAAAATTAGTCTAACCGCACAAGTTTTATAAGCGCTAGTAAGAATAAGAAAACCAGCATAACTTCCACTTAAAGAACTATTAAGATAATACGATATTTCCGTAATAACGGTCCCTGTTCAGACATGAAAACGACATCACAGTATAAAAATATCTCATATTAACACAAACTTTTCCTATTTAATACAGCCTCGGGGCAAGTTGTGAACTCTCGCCATTTACTCGCTCTTGAATTACCATTTGCGAGACTATACTCCAAAATATGGTAGAACTTTTATTTAAACGTCACAAGCATGTTCGGTACGTCGAACTCTGCTTAAATTGTCTTATAAATCATTTTTGTTATGATATAAGAAGTTCACATCACACTTGTATTCATGGGAAAGACAGAGGCAGGTTTTGCAATTCACCTGCGATGGTTTGTTGGTAGGTACGTATTATAATAACTGAATCTCACCAGTTACATTTTTGTTAAGGAAAATATGTTGTGAGCGAAAAGTAAAATTGATTTATGCTCTAAATATACTGTATTTATGGAAAAATAATAAATCTAAAAAGGAAAACAACTTCAAAGCAGCGATTGGCTTTATACGTATTTCTTTACTAGAATTTCAGCAATCTCACATTTTACTAGAATTTCAGCGTACAAACGCCCGGAGTGTTAGAATAACTTTTTAAAGAATACAAGGAAAGTCAATTATGGGAAGACAGGGTTGGTATGCTTCTGCGAAAGACAAATAAGCTACTTACTATCGAGTTGATCGACTTACAGAATCGAGAAATTTCAAACAACTATTTCGCGTCGATCCCACTTACTCGTATATTATGCAAATAGAACAGTTTCAGCTTTTGATTGTTGCTTAAAAATAATTAGTAACTGATTTGAATTTCACGATAAACTGCTATTTAAAAGCAACTTTGATTTCTGCAAGGACTCCTTATCGATTTCGATATAATGAGCACTTCTAACACACCGATTTTATTTCCGAACATGTTTATTTTTTAATAACTCATTTATTTACCATTAACACAAAGTATTACTTTTATAATAATATTATGACTCAAATGATATTTTAACTTACTTTCAAGCAAAACAGTCAAAATTGCTATGTTCAAGTTATCAGCTCATTTTATTCGAGTGTCAAATGATGTAACAAATGGAGTCTAGCTTTGTTATAAGATTAGACACTCTTAACACATATTTATAATCCATACAAGAATAGGTAGAATTTATTCTAAACTTTACAGGTTGACAGCCCACAAAGTAAACAAAAGACAAACAATACCCGAACACTGGACTGCAAACGTATTAAATAAAAGGTTTCATCATTTACTTTTATACGTTGGTAAAGCTACAGGTTACCTGAGTAAGCTCGTTTTGTATTAATTTTAAACAATTCTGAAAATTGTTTGCAAAGCTCTTTGTTTTAAGTTTAGAAAATATTCGCTCATAAGTTAAACGAAAATATTTTATATGAAATCTGAATGAACACTTTATTGCATTTCTAAGAATATAAGTAGCTTAAAGCTAGCGAAGTACAAAGAATTCTAAATTAAAATAAAGTACCTATATAAATAAGCATTGTCTTAGAAACGCTATTCGCAGATTCCATTTCGATTAAAAACAATCTGCTATCATGGCGCCGGCCATCGGGGT
This sequence comes from Abrostola tripartita, assembly GCA_905340225.1. Lineage (NCBI taxonomy): Eukaryota > Metazoa > Arthropoda > Insecta > Lepidoptera > Noctuidae > Abrostola > Abrostola tripartita. The sequence continues at coordinate 9,753,891 of HG996498.1, read as the reverse complement.
AATCTTTCTCTGCCAGTTAAAAGTAACGTTAGAACCAGATAGTTAAACCTACAATTCCCGCAGCGGACACGTTCATTTCCCATCTCAGTCCCGCAACCCGATAAAATAAATTGACCACCGCTTTAAAGATCAACTTAATTACTTTTCTATTAAATCCAATTGGCATGTCTGCATTCGACTGGGTCCGTTCTACATTCGACGCTCTTTGGTGATTCTGGCTAGATTTCCATTCTGATCCATTGAAGCTTGTCATTAATAATTGGTGAATTGTGTGCGCTTTAATTTTATGCTCCGATACTTGTTGTGGTCTACGTGTAGGGAATTATCGAGGTAAATTTAATGAAGCTGTATTGTATCATTTGCTCTCACCCAATATTGCATTGAAATATCTGTTTGTGGGTCAATATTAAGTTATCGTTAATTAATGTGGTGCGTCAATAAATACCTTATGTTTTGTTCTATGATATAGAAAACCAATTGGATACATGTAATTTCAATGAATCCTAAACACTTTCTATCAGGCTTATTGTAACAGAAAATAATTGAACTAAAACTGTAAACATCAAAAACATTCAAAATATTTTAATAAGCTGAAAAAACGTTTCGCTTGATTGTATGTATCTTAGAGGCGGAAACAAAAGAAGGTAAAATCAAAACGTTCCGCGTATATTGTCAGTCACGCGGTAAACGAGTGTGGCATTTAAAACGTCAGGAGTCTCGCAATACAGACGTGAGCTCGTTAATCAGTCCCCAATGCATTGCTACTGTAAAAAAAAACCAATACTTATTTTGCCCGTATTCTAGAAACCGACTTTCCTTTGTATTTCGGCTGCAGAATTCAAAAGTTTTTCTCGACGTTATTTGTACAATGTACTGTTACGAATTCCCAGTTTTGGGATCCCAATTTTAGGATACCGAAACGAGTGTAGACTACAAATATGTGACGCTGAAATGTTACAAATTTTATCATCTCGTATTCTGTAATATCTTGAAACTATATATTGAAAAATGACAACGATTACTAACCACATAATATATTACAACCTAGTTTTATGATCGTCAATATTCCTTAGAAGCGAGCGAAGATATCCCTGTAGAATAGCATGCGGATAGATATTAAATTTTGTAGTGCACATCGTAGCCCGTGTACCTGCCAACAATCAATCAGATTCAGTAACATCTGCATATAGGAATCTTGTACTCGACAGATATAAATATGAAGGCTCTCCGATGGACACCTTTGCATGAAATATCAAAGTCAAAGTGATCGGTGCAGATATGCACCGGATATTGGACCGTACTACATTCACTATCTCCGCTAGATGAAAGATGCTGGAAATTGCCAGCTACATGCGTCACTTCCATGATGATATGTTGGCTCACCTATATGTTTAGAAGATATACAAGAAGAAAATACTTGGCAAAGCCTAACGGAAACAACTTGTTTTGAGATAAAAACTACCAAATGAAGTCGAAAATTGTTTGTTGAATGCGAACCAATCCTGGATAATTTTTGATCAAAATAATATCAATATATGGTATTTAGTAATTATGATGATCTGATTGGCGCAGTGGCTAAGGGATTGGACTGTTGTTCTAAAGGGTTGCTATAGGGTTCTATTCGCGCACAGGACAAAAAATTGTGTGACCCGCAAATGTTTGTCTCGAGTCTGGGTGTTTGTGGATGTCATATTTCATGTTTGTGAAACGCACCCACGACACAGGAGAAATTCCTAGTGTGGGGCGAAGTTAAAATTTTTTATTAGGTATAGGTAATTAATTTAAAACAATCTAATCAAAAGTGTGGCCTTTGCATAAGGACTTTGAAAATATGTTTAATTACATGTAAATAAAATCTTAATGTCATGCTTTAAATCAAGGAATCATCAATATTGTAATAATTTTGGAGGTTGGTTCTATAGTGCACAATGAATAAACTAATATTTTTAATCAAGCAAAATCCTACTGACATTAAGAACTTTAAAAAGAGCCGCGTAGATTATATTTTTAATACTGAAACGGAACACGAAAAACGACGCAGCACTACAGGCTGCAAACGCTGCTCGTTTGCCAAATAAAAACCTCCGCACAAGCGGTCAGCTAAACCAATTTTTCCAATATAGACATGCTCACTTAACAAACGAGAAATCTCTTCATATTTCTAATCCTTGACCGCGGGTGCAACAAGCTGGGCATTTTCAAATTAAAAACACACTAGTTTGGTTAGCAGGGGCTTCAAACCGTTGGTGTATCACAAATTGGGGCGATGCAAGCTTTGCAAAATGTTTGTCCTGTGACAGTGCAAACAGCTCACACAAGGTGGATAATAAAAATGTAAATTGGCAAAGCAAAGCGGTCTGGAATAGCACGTTCAATGCACGCCGGAGCCGCTCAGTAAATCTATTCATAAATTACCGCAATACCGCTTATCTGCACGCAATATATTTGGATAGGAAAGTTTGCAACATTAGCGTATTAAAATAATTATGCTAAGGATTCACCACATTCTACCTTAAATTGTATTTTAGACGTTTTAATTACTGTTTCTAATTTAGATTGTATTCTATTCTGGCTCAATTAGGAACTTGGTATCTATTGCCTGCGTTTATTAATCGATGAGACTTTCATGTGACCACATTCATTTTCAGTAATTTTATTGAATCAGTACTAGCTCAAACACACACACACACATCTGCTACAGAACATAATAGATGATAATAATACCAGCCTATACTGTCCCACTAACGGGCAAAAGTCTCTTTCATACAGATCATCACATCATCAGCCGGAAGACGTCCACTGCTGGACAAAGACCTCCCCTTTAGAACGCCACAATGAACGACAACTTGCCATTTGCATCCACCATTTATACAGATAAGAAAGGAGTATTTAACCACCACCCTTTCTTAACATATTATATGAAAAAATTAAAATCCACGTTTTGAATTATTGAATATTGCAGACGGCATAACATTTTAACGAAGATAAAAGGCTTCATATTTCATTAATAAACGAGTTTTTCACTACTGGAAAAATAATTATCTGGATAATATCATCATTGTATGCATAACCACGCTTAACTTCACGCTTCCGATCAAATTAATAACATATTTTCAATGATTTTCATTCATTTAAAGTTTTAACGCTATAATATCATTCATCATTCTCGTGTTGCTTTACGAAAGCTCTCTTTTCCAGTCAAAAGCGTGAATCATACATACATAATATACATATTTAGTGTGGTTATGGGTGTGCAAAAATTGGGTAAAATATCATGTTTACGACCACATGCGATGTAGTTTTATTCTGCATAAAAAACGACATATGTATATAACTTCTGTAATTTAATCCAAATTTTGACCGACAGATTGTGCTGCTGGGTAGTTTGTTGCGCCGTTTCTTCTACCCAGCTATAGCACTAGGAAGTGGTGACGGGCGGGCGTTTTGGGAGCTGTCTTGATGTAATTTGACGTGCAACAAGTACTTTTTTTAAGTCCATTTTGATTAAATGGTTTTTATCTTTATCAAGGCCAAAATATCAGAGAAAATGCAAATGTTAGTAAGTCTATCTCTATAGTGTTTTTACTGTTCGGTGACAACACAATAAATAAATATTAAAATAATAATTTAGAATATTTTAAATAGAATAAATTTCCTTGATTAAAAATGACACTCGTATTTCCACTGCGACATATTTCAACTGTAAATACCTTTTTGGTGGTAGGTACCTAGGTATTTTAGCTCTTCTTTCTGGTGATGTACTAACAAGAAATTACTTCCACATCATATATCAGCAGGAATCCCTAACTTTTTGCAATTTCGACTAAAAGCGTGCCTCGAAATTACATTCGCTCCGATACCCAGTTTTAGGAACTTCATCGTCAAACTAAGGAACTATGTTCATAAATGTAATATCGATTAGTCCGTCACACACGGACGTGGATGAGGAAAGGATTAAAAAAATATTGTGCATCCCACATCACTCAATTTTGGTACGCTTTTAGAAAAATGGGTTCTTTTTTTTTTCTTGAAAATATTGGCGCAGCTTCTATCAAACCTGTTGTGTGACTTGTGAAACCTGTGTACTACTATAATAAATGTATAAATGATTAAAAAATAACCTTATTATCACAGTAAAAACTTCACAATTTACATAAGAACATTAAAAAGGTATCAAAAACATGTTCTACAAATCCTGTGAGCGCACTCATTATAATATCAGCGCTCTGTTTACAATCTAAACACTTCTAAAATTTTGCGGAGATGGATCGACACTTTGTGGATTTACCCAAATTTTCTCACCTTGCCTTAATTAATTTGCATTATGCGGCAAATTGCTTAGGTAGCTCACCCAATCAATGTCATACTAAACCACAATGAATTTGAAAAACGTTTAGCTACCTTTATCGCAGTCCCCGGTTGCTCGTTAAAACTGTAATTGCTCCCGAATAACCGCTTCGCATAATATTTTGAATGGATTTTTGTTTACCTACGTTGATGAATTGTGAAGCTTAAATAGGATTAGGCGGAGTGAAATGAATCAAGCCAATTTGCATTGATGTGACCTTTTAAAACATCACTTTTTCTGATGTTCGTTATGTGGCACAGTAATGTCAATATTTTGGATTTAAATTTGCATATTTTTTTTAAATTACTTGGGAGCCTGAATGTGTGAACATTTTGCGCTCACTTTAACATTTAATTAATTTCCAGTCTCACTGAAGAAAACAGTTAAAATTAAACCGGTGGAACTCGGCCAAAAGCCGTCATAAGCAAATGCGCATTAACTGAAGAAAAACTCGCGCAATATCATAAAATCAGACTCACTGCTCCAAGATATGCGAAACAGAATGCTGTAATTAATACAGAGTACCTACCGTACTTGCTTAGATGGTAAGTACGTGCTTTGAAAATCAAAAAGGATTCTCTGGACTGTTTGAGCTACGTATAATTAAAAAGCACACTCTATTCCTTCAGTTATAGTAAGGTGGGAACCGACGAGATCAGGCGCAGGACCAACGGCTTAACGCACATTCCAAAGCACGGAGTGGTCTTTATGTAAAAATAGTCACCCATCACAAGAATCACAGCGCCGATCAGTTCTTAAAGGTACAAGCTCTTCACATTCTCGCAATATACTAATAAAGTCACATAGTATTGGACTATCGTTACATCATGATAAATGGGCCTATGAATAGGGCAGCGTAACGTCAATCTGACAGCGGGTCGAAAAGACCTGCCCGCGATCCCTTATCAATTACAGACCGCACATACTCGCTTTCTAACCTTGAGTACTGTCAGCCAAGGCTGGGTGAAAAAAACGATCTACGGTATTGCTGGTAAAAAATACAGGTGAGTTTATGTCATGAAGATATGTAGGTAGACTAGATTCTACAAATACTGGTTTTGATCATTTGATGCATCAGAAATTTATTTCTTTTATCTACGCAGACAAGGTAAACTAGATTTTCAACGATTACGAATTTTTCTGTTTCAAAACAAAACTAAAGCTGCAAATTTCTCTATTAAATAGTTACAACTAAAATCTTCGGATTCAGTTGAATCTATCAAAGATTTAAAATACAAAAAAAACACGAACACTTCAGAAATCGGGCTCGGTTAAAATCCTTATAGATGTTTCACCATAAAACATTTTATATATTCTCCACGAAATTCTTGTTTACCAGCTTTAGACCGCACCCAACAGTTATTTTCCCTTTTATAAATCCACTCGCAACATCAGAATACCCTGCATCAAAACAGTTTAACTTCATTTCCCTTCTCCAAAATAACAAATGAAAATTTTGACATAAATCTCGTTTTAATAAAAAAGGTAAAAAGTCTTTGTTTGCACCGAAAAATAAACTCCGGTAACTTCGCATACTCATTCTGATAACCGAATAAAAAGAAACAAACGAAATAATTATTATTTTGTACGGCAATAAGCCGTGTTTTTTTAGTATTGTGTTATGGTGGGTTCCCAAGGCGCGTAACAACACGAGTCACGCCTCGCCGAGCCGAGCAACGTGCCGTGTGAAGGGATGGCTCGGACTAGCTCGTACTGACTCGTTCAAATCGAAACGGTGCAGTGTGACTCGTGGTATTATGCGCTGTGAGAAGACACTGTAAGATTCGCTGTTCGTGTGCTGAAATGTTGAAAGTTATGAGTATGAGGGATGCGAATGAATAATGTAGAAGTGCTAGTGTGCCTCGCGTTCGCAGATACTGAAGTGAATGTCTCTTTTACAAAAAGCGTTAGAATTGATGTATCTGAGGAGCAGTGTTTCTACTACTACTACTTAATTACAATAAAATAAAATCCATAACATAAATTGAGCTTAGGAAAGCTCAATTTATGTTTCCAATTTAATTTCTTTGAAGTATCGTTTACCTGTAAATCAATTAACGCAACCTCACTAAACTTGTAATCAAAATATTATATTTCACCGCCGCATCATACGATATCATTTGCGAAATTCGAGGTATATTTTGGATACATATTTATCAATTATTTGTCTGTATTTATCAAACGATCATAAAATGTATTTTATCTTAAATACCTCTCAATTCTAGAGGCATTTCTATTATTTAAAGTAAAAATGACAAAGACAGTAAATAATTAACTCATCACCTAATTTAATTTTCATAAGTAACGGGGAAAGTCTTTAGCGCATTATACCCATGACATAAAGAATTTACATCGATATATAGATTCTTATCGTATAGTTGATGGACAACCTGGTGACAGAGTTTAAACCGCCTGTAGCCCTTTAACATGGCTTAACACACCGTTGAAAATCTCTCAGGTATGCCGGTTTCCTCACGATGCATTCCTTCACCGTCTTTAGCAACTGATAACTAATTTATAATTTTTGCACATGAATTCAAAAAGACAGTGGCGCGTGCCGGGATTTGAACTACGACCTTTGACTTGGTAGTCCAACGGTCATACCACTCGGCTATCAGTGCCCCACAGTCATAAAAATGATATATTATTATATTTCCCAAAGAACAATGACTTTAGAACACACGAAGAGTAAAACCGTCCCGTCATGAACCGTAGAAACTCATTTCGTATTGTCCATTTAAAAAATAAATATATTTTCGTATGAAATATACAAATTTCGATTAGTGTGCAAGAAGCGGAAAATGGCAACGTCTGGCCGTTAGTTTCGCATGCAGCGCGTTGGCAGGTAAACTCGGGTAATATAAATGTAAATTCACAAAAAGAAACGCAGTCAGAGGGAGCATCGCCAATTGTATCCTCTGCATCCACACAACATCCACTGTACATGGTTCTTCATAAACTATTCTATAAGCAGTAGACTGTTTATAATATTGTTTCGTCAGGGCAGAAAAGATTGCAATATAATGTTGTTTGATATATAGAACACGCATTGAGCGAACTTAGCGTTCTGATACAAAGCACGATTTTGATGGTAATTGACAGACTTAAGTTACCATTGAAATCTATCCTACTTTAAACGAAGCTACACAAACTCAAAATAAAATGAATACTGTTGTTACTCAAAATGAAATTAATGGTAATTGAAAGACTTCAATTACATCAAATTTTCCATAATGCTGGCTTTTTGTTGTCACAGTATAGGGTCACAGGGTAAACACTGCCGTGCCGTAACCTGATAGGTCTCGGAAATGGCAAGGTTTAATTCAACAGCAAGGTAGACTGCCTCTTGTTCAGGTGGTTGCCAAGCGCGGCTGCTGAGCCTCGATGCTCCTGGGTTCTAGGATTCGAATCCCAGGCCGAGCAAAGTATTACTGGGATTCTTAGATTATTTTAATTGGCAACACAGACTCTGGATTTTTGACCGGCTAATGGCAATAGGCTCGACCCCTATTACTTTGGAACCTATAACATAACTGGCGAAAGAACATGGACCGGTTAATAGATGTTACTGAGATGCTTTTAAAATAATTGTACACAGTATTAAAATATTTCTTTGGTAAGCTAAAATATTTTTCATTACTTTAATGCATTAATACTTTTCAAAAGGACTTTTAAAAGCATGTTTTAATAATTATAGACACGCAATATCTTGTAAAGTTATTAATTTAAAATAAATAAATTTAATTATTTATAAATGGCGGTTTAATATAAATGTTTCCAAGGAGACAAACTCGAACATGGTAAATAAATTGGTAATCACGGCTGCCGCTTGCCATAGGTAATCATTTGCCTAACATTTAGTAATTGAAATATCCGATAATATGACGAGAACTTGGCATTCAACGCACCAATTTGCCTTTTCGACAAATTAATGCTGTACTAAACTTAATAAAGGTACATCAAATACGAGTTTAATTCACTAAAGTTAGTGCGCCTTAAAGAAACGTGACTTGACGTTCAAAGGGCCCTTATCTCGACTTAGTTGGCGAGTCTTTAATTAAAACTACTATAACAACTATTCAGAAGTAACGACGTTAACTGCATGGAATCACGCTTCATGACAAATTAAAGAGCAGGAGTAGGTGTAATTATTTTTATCTAACCAAATAATAGTAATGTCGTTAGTAATCCTTAATTCTTGGTACTTACTTTATTAAGTTCCATAACCGTAGTACAAATACATAAATATTAATCATTATTTGAAAGCAGTTTTATGCTGCCAAAATAACACCCACAGAGTTAAGGGTTCTTTTCAATTGTCATCAAAATTAGAAAGAAATCATAAAATCATTTCAATTTACTTACGTAGTAATAACCGCTTAAGTTCCCCGATAAATGAAGCCATCAAGTTAAAGTTGTATCTATCGCATAATTTCACGTCTCCTAAGACCAAGAAAGGACCACGTTTTATAGCCCCACAGAATTTCAGAACGCAGTACAGTATTAATTAATTTTGGCTCACGTATGACTGATATTATAACAACGATTAATGGCCGTCGTAACTCTTTTCATTATTACAGAGTTTCCTGTGAAACATTAAGGAATTCAGGTGCCATTTTGCAGTGCCACCTTATGTGGAAAGAATTTTAATGTGAACGTACAGAAAATTCTTTCCGTAATTTGAAAATCTCGCGTTTATTTTGTTTTATGATATGACATTTGTTTTAGATCTGTTGAACTTATCGGAACTGTTTTTATAACTTTATGAGAAGTATGTGACGAATACGGAACGATTTTATTCAGTTCATATTAGACCTAAAACCTTTGATAACATGATATAATTCTTCGACATAATAAGTGAAGATGAGTGAATTGTCGAAGTGGTACCAGAAAAATAAGACGACTACATGAAATTATATTATAAGATAATATGTGCCTGTAATTAAAAAAAAATTAAATATCTAAAGGTACAAATAAAAATATAGGTTCTTCCTGAATCGGCTTACTGTTTCAACTTGTCTATTAAACCCACCATCTTTTGCCCAGGAGCCATAGTTTCCTCATCATACTAAAACAGCGGGAGACCAAAAGCATTTTCCATAAAACTTAGGGCTTACAACAAAACCTTAGGTACGAAGTAAGCACTAAATAAGGCTTCCAAGCAAAGGTCTTGAAACCAGCCTCGTTGGAAGCAGTCCAATACGAATAGAAAATAAATTTAAATGAATACTCAGTGCAATAACGTTTAAATTTATAGATTCTGTAAGTGATTAGAAGCTCTTGCAGAGGGAAATTAATATTATATATTGAATAGATTGGACGGTCCTTGGCACCGAATGCAGGACCCACTATAATGAGATAGTAAAATAAATACGGTAGTCATTACTCCATTGTTTTGAATTATTTAATAACAGAGTACTGAAATATGTTTCTTAGTATTCTTCAGTACTTCATTTTTACACATGTGTAAAATGTTATTTTCATAAATCACAAAAAAAAGTTGTTAACTAAATTGTTAGGTTCAAATAAGAAGACTGCTAATGCCCTTATTTTGACTTAATTCATTCCAAGAACCAAAATAAAAGCTTTTGTTAAAAAAAATTTCTTATCGCTAAATATACTAGCATAACACTATTTTAATAAAACGATACTAAGATTTTATTCGCGAGTAGAGAAATGTACGTACTGCTAAATCCTTTGAGTTATGGAAATTAGCTCCAACGGATGTCAATCCAAGGAGTGTGCTCCGAACCTTGCGTTCTTACGTCGCCAAATACTATTAAAAGCACTCAGTCTTGAAATAAGTTATATTTACATGGAGAATGGGTATATTTGTTTTCACACCCGAACCTGAACATTAATATCAGAAATATAATTATGTCGTGTAAATAAATATATTCGTCTCGAGTAGGGTAAGAGCTGAGCCCAGCGCCAATCCAAACGTTAAATGCCTTAATAATAAAGCAGTGAATTATTATAGGTACTTAGAGCTGAAGTGACGCTATCGCGACTCCCAAGTGTGTACCCGCACCCGATATGTCCGTATTTAGGGCCATTTTATATTGCTCTGAAGACGAACGTGGGATTTGCCTATCGCACGCAATCGCGGACTGTAAGCCACTTTAAGTATTTCTCTAAATCCGACCCCAGGGAATCTGGAAAATCTTTGTCCGTATCTTTTCAATGAAATTCAATTTCGTTGTGTGTGCACAGTTGTATTTTTTCTAGTACGTATCGCTTTTGTTTTAGTTGTTTTATGGTTACGTAAATTTAACCAGAAATGCTAAGAACTTTGATAGCTACTTGGTAACAAATTGAAAATAGAGCAAGTGCAAATCACTTGTAGTTGTAGCCTACTTCACATAAATATTTATAATACTATGCCACCAGAGAAATAGAACGAAAATAAAATTCGACGCAGAATACTTCACCTACACCTATATATACACAAAACACCTATACTTTGTCCAAGATAACTAAGCGGCAGAGAAAGGACAGCCAGTGTTAAATAAAACAATATTACCTACTCATCTGAACAGTGCAATATTGAACGTGTTATTTCGGTTTTTAGCCAATACTGCGATGAAGCACACACTATTTAAAGCAGCGACCGACAGTTATCAATTAAAACAACCTATTTTAGACCTCTGTTCGATACAAACCTCTTCGAAAAATGGTATAAAATGTAAGCAGAATGTCATGGAACTCAACCTAACACCTGTATTCTGTAGGCAGAAGGGTATCATCATCATCATCAGCCTATATCAGTTCACTGCTGGGCATAGGCAGATGATGATATAGATGGTATAGCACACCTATATTATATCAATGGGAGTATGGTATACAGTGGACAGGAGTGAGCCTATTGTCATCAACCGGGCACAAATTCAGTCTCCATTAGAACTTCTGATATAAAACCCCATAACACTTTGCCCGCACCGGCAACCAAACCAGCACCCACACTTTTCGACCATTTGACTAGCGAGGTATGTACATATTTATACTATATTTATATTTTTGCTAAAAAATAATTTATATAAACACCAAAAATACTTCATTGGTTCTCAGGACTTACTAACAAGCATGCATTTCATAAGAACAACCTAGCTTGAGTACAGAATTGAGCCTACTAAGAAATTGTTTATTAGATATTCTTGGTAGTAGTCTGGAACAGAATTCTGTTTACTCTGTCAGTAGTAGTAGTTGTAATAATATTATAGAATTTAGAGAATAGGCCTATATATTCATATAATACCGACGAAATGATCGTAACGTTAAGGAGTCGATCAAGATGGTAAGGAAAAAGTTATGAAAAACGTATTCTGCAAAATCTTAGAACCAAATAACTTTAGAGCAAAACCTACGCTTAAAGCAAACGATGGAATACCAGTCTCATTATGTTGGGACAGCTTGTACAGTCGAGCAAACGGCGTAAACCTAAAGTTTTACGGCTAGCCGTTTTATTGTGGCCGTAAACGACGTGGACTCACTGCTTGGCGAATAAACAGAACGACGTTCAACTGGTAATTGCATATGTGAACGATAAACTTGGAAAAGTCCTTGGGGTTACATTAAGCGATTAGTTGCGGGAAAGTATTGCAGCTTTTATACCAGTGTGGCTTTAGTCGAAGTATTTTTGTTTGTTAACGGCGGCCGATCTCATCTAAGACTAGCCAACTACGCAGGAGATATTATAGTGCACAAGTATGCGCGCAAACACAGGTGCACTCCCTATTCCCACACTCGCATAGTCGATGGGAAGGTAGACCGACACGACCGGAGAGAGATCGCGGGACCAACGGCTTAACGTGCCTTCCAAAGCACGGAGGGTTCTCGACATGTGAAAACAGTCAACCATCATAGGACCTCCTCATCCGTTACTTAAGTTAGCTTTGAAACTGCACCTACCAATTATGCACTACAAACTTCAAAATCTAAAGATTTTTAATTTCGTTTAAACTACAACACTGCTATAAGTACCACCTAACGCAAGCCTAATTGCAACATTTCACACTAACTGTACTCATAATATACTAAAAATGTCGTGTTATGTTTCTAACACTATTTCAATACGACCACAATATTGCGGAGTAAATTTACCAGTGCTGGGCTAGCTTTATGGCAGTTAACAAACGATTCTGCGCATACAATGTACACCACAACCACTCGCTGTAACATAAACTGTAGCTATTACTTTAACATATACCTACTTTGATGTAAACAAACAATGTCGCTTTTCTGTCTTTGTATATAACCAAAATCTTGAGAGGGACAAGTAGAGAGCCTCCACGAGTTGTACATAAAAACGTTGGATATCCTGAGCGGTCAACCTCTCTAGCATCCTAGTTAACTGGTCAATATCCCCACACCAAGCCATGGTGACCTTTTATGATCCATGTGATCTTTTATGACACTTAACTCGTGCTGATACAATGAAGAAATCATTGAATAGTAGGTTGTGGATTCGTAGTCTTAGCTTACTCATGGTCAAGCAAGGCTCGCCTAGCTAGACCAAAAGTAAATAGACACATAGGGTCTTGGCTTGTCGATTACTGAATTCAAATTCAACTATCACATTTCTACCCTTTTTCTATCAAACAATAATAATAGGTAAGTATATAAAATAAAAATACCTAATACTACTTCAAACAAAATCAACTTTTACTGAAAATAATTTTCGGAAAGAATCGCCATAATTTTCTTAAACACAAATTACCTTCTTTTACGTCATAAAAGCAACCATATAACAACTAAAGGTATAGGTATCAAGGTGTTTCGATACATCAGGCGACGTCCGGTGCCAGAGAGGTCGACTAACGACCGGACAGTCTGCACGACACTCGACTACAAAATAGGACCCTTGTCAGAACAGATATATGGCCAGCTAAGATTAAAATGCTGTGTGCATTCGACAGCTCTGTTATACTCCCCTTGTTGACATAAAAGTGGATGTCACTACTTATATACTAGCCACTAGGTATATTTAGTATTGCATGACTTCTGATTCTGGAGATGTTAGCAAGGAAGATTTTGTTGTGTATCGATCTTTTACAACCTTTTGCATCTTTGCATTTAACGTTTGTATGATACCTTTATTGTTCTGCGTAAGGTTTTACCTTTTAATTGTACCTAATATGTTATTAATTTAATAATACAGACCAAATTTTGCTGTCTCTACAAAATGTCATAAAGTTAAGTGCACATTGCAATACACTCACATCTAAAAATGTGATTTCGATTACAATTTGGTTAGTTTCGTTTTATTAGTTTGTGTACGAAGCTATAACTTTGCGTTCGCTTTTTGAAAACTTTTGTATTTCACTGTACCTATGTCATTTTCAATTTTACTGCCAAAAGTTTAGATGTAAATTGTTTCAACGACAGTTTCCAATTTGTTGGCGACTGGGTCTGGTTCAATCGGCTCCTAAATTATTCACAACTACATTTGAAGGGTTCGTTCAAATTATAAGGTAACGATTCATTATAATTTTTACTATGTACTGAGTGAGGTTTTATTGGCTGTTTCACCACCTGAGCCGTTTTTATGTATTAGGTTTAGCAGCCAGACTAAAAACTAGCATAAATAAGCAATACTTAAAGTCACGCTAGTTTATATGAAAATAAATGCATTATAAAATACTAGCTGCGCCCGCGGTGTTACCAACTACATTTTTTCTGGATTGCCTATAATTAACCCAGGGTGTCAGCTACCTCCATACAAAATTTTATCAAAATCGGTCCAGGTGTTTGAGCGAGAAGAGGAACAAGCATACAAATAGTGTAGGTACGTATAGCATTTGTATTCCATTTGATTATGACAATCATACAACAATATAATTTACAAACAGACATGCTATTAAATTATAATTGTTTGTAAAAGCTCATAAAATTAAACTAATTTGTCTTTAAAATAAAGTTTTACAACTCTTTGATATTTCAAATTGGTTCATTTTACATAAAATATCAATTACGCTTTTATCTTTTAGTGCGAGCAGACCTTTTGAATGCTTTTTAAATTTTATCATTGTTCTACTAAAACGTTGAGGCGTAGATAAGACACTCCTATGACATAGATAGATTGACATTTAGAATTAAACTAATAATAGTATTTTATGATAGCTATAATATAATCCTTCTAATATAAATGTTAAAGAGTCTCGTGGGCTTTTTATCTTTTTACGCTGAAGCAACGTATTTTTATTGCAATTGCAAGAACTACCAATTTTATTTAGTTCTTTATAAATAAAACTAGCTGCGCCCTGCGGTGTTACCCGCTACATTTTTTCGGGATAAAAAGCCTATGAGTTAATCCAGGGTGTCAGGTACGTTCATACCAAATTTTAAAAAAATTGGTCCAGCCGTTTGATCACAAACACACTCACAAACTTTCGCCTTTATGATATTAGTGTGATTATGTAGAGCATGACTCTCAGAGTTAACTCTGTTTTGATCATACAAGACTCATTTTCATCATGAACGATCATGAAAAAAGGACCTCAAACAGCTAAACCTGTTTCACTGTGGCAAAAGTTCTACGCGCAAACAAGGAACACGCATAAGTTCAAATATAAACACATTTTTTACATTAGCCGCTTGAACTTATAATACGGTAAGGGCTGAGGCCTGAGCCAACAAATTCCAAATTGCTTTTTAAATGTTCAGATACACCTCATTTGGGGAAATAAAGTCAATATTTATCGGCGTTTATACGTTTTTGTGCAGGTATACGGCACTTACTCGAAGCTAATAATATTTCAATATTTGTATTAATGAAAGCAAAACATCTGGATTGATTTACGAGTTTGTTTATTTCCTAGCTTTAGACTCAAAGTTCGAAGAATTAAGCCGCTAGTAAACGCGGTTGTGTATAATACTTCTGCGATTGAAATATTATTAATGAAATCCTTACATTAGTGTTTATTCGTGTGAAAGAAAAGATATCTGAAAAGGAAAATTGTACAAGGTTTTTAAATTGTCCCTATTTCTAACTCAGTGTGAATGAATGTGTCATGTCATAACTGTATTAAGTCTGTACCGTCAGAAAACTAAAAATGCTACAGATATATTGATACCCATATTAATATCTATATAATTATATACATAAATGGTTCTGTTAATATAAAGTATTTGTACAAAATTATACCATGTGCTGTAACATCACTTAATTTAATTCCACAATTATATTTCTATCGTGTAACAAAAACAGCTCTGCCTTCAACCAAATTTAGAACAGTTTATTTACAGTCTAGAACGTTTGGGGAGCTGCAAAATTAATAGGTATAGGGGTATTAAACCCCTATCAGGTCTTACACAAAGCCGCAAAGACCTCAAAAACGAACTTCATTTTAATTTATTTATCGCGAACAAAGTCATAATTGATGAACAAAGGGAAACAAAAGTTAAATTAGAATGTGCGTTGCGATAAGAATCATGAGAGAAACTCACGTACAACTCTGGTAGCTTGTTCGAAGTGCAATCTTATAGGGGAATCTTAATAAGCTGACGCTTGTTGACCAAAGGTTTCGATCGTAATTTTAAACAAAGACAATATAGGTAAGTATATTTATCTTGGCAGATCTTGAAACAAAGCAGTCGTGTGATCAAAGTACCTATACGTTTCAATTCGTAAAATTTTCAAAAACTTCTTTGAAAAAAAATAAATCTTCTACAGTGCCTAAATGAAAATGTGCTTAAACATCATGCCATAACCAAACCAACCCATTAAGCCCATTGTTAATAAACTATCACAAAACGTTAGCTACACAAAGGTCGGAAAAGAACAATAAATACTAAGTATGCAATTCCGCAATCTGTACGGGTGCCATCGTATTACGTACTTCCTAGCAAACGGCTTGATGTTCGCCAAATGTCTCGCATTAGACGCTCAGTGGGCAAATTAGCGGTCACACGAGACAGCTGCCAGAGGCATGAAAAGCAATCATAGTGACGTCACGACACTGGCTAATTGCAAGCTTGGATAAAACGCATTGAGGTAATCGGCTACCTTAGTTGGCAGATTTAGATAAGTTACTGTTATGTCTCTTTAATTGTGTACTTAGGTACCTGACTAATCTTAAATGGTACATAAAGGACGAATATACGCGAAGGACTAGGCCGAAACTTCGAGAATTTTTATGACTTCTTCAACCTAATTAGCGCGATGGTTGTGATTGCTCTCTGCGCTATTGATTGGGGGTCTCCAAAAATAAAGATATTTTTTTTTTAGTATTGGCGGTAATACATAATAATATAAAATAATAATAACAGCCTATAACTGTCCCACTGCAGGGCAAAGGCCTCTTCTCGTATAGAGAAGGATTGAGCACTGATCACCACGCTAGCTCACTGCGGGTTGGCGATTTCAGATAATTAAATCCAGGTTTCCTTACGATGTTTTCCGTCACCGTCAGTCAGTGGTGTTTTAGAATATCTAAGAAAGTATTTATGACATTGAAAAAGTCACATTGATACTTGCCTGGGTTTGAACCTGCAACCTCGTGCATAGAAATCCGGTATGTCAACCACTAGGCCACCACGACTCGGCGGTAATACATGCTATATTAAAACTACACCGATCGTACGATACAGAAAAAATTATGCAGCATAACGTTTAAAAATAGTAGACACAAATATCTATGGTCTCTACTATTTTTAACCGACTTCAAAAAAGGAGGAGGTTCTATGTTCGTCTGTATGTAATTTTTTTTGTGTTGCTGTTTCAATGCAAAACTCTCTGTGTCAAACTGTTACGCACATTGACCACTTGACTTTGAAAGTTCTATAAAATGGCTAAAGAAAGTTACGAGTAACCAGTGTATCATCAGGCTTCTCCGTAATGAGTGTAACAAAGCGCTGTTAATGAAGCGAGCCCTGGGGATAGTTTAAGTGTTGCTTTGTTTTGTCGGTAAATGGTTGGCTAGGGATTCTTAGTCTACTTAGAAGGTTTAACACTTTAATTTATATGAAAATAGGTGTGCCATCTGAGTTAAATTTGCACTTGCATTGATCATGGATTGAGAGTCACGTAGCTCCAAATCTTATTTTTCTTCGTATCGGCATGAGCCAATTGCCACATGGAAATAGTCTTGATAGTAGCTACAAATGTTATCGTTCATTTCCTCAGGAACAGCCCTCTTACCATGAACTCTTAAAGCAGGGCAGCTTACCTTGCGGAAGCGTGACGCAGAATTACACTGCTCGTAGCGGCGTCTCGCTTACACATCGTAAACTGTCCTGTTTTAAGAGTTCATGGTAAGGGGGCAGGACTCTTTTCTCTAGCTAAAAAGGTAGGTACCACCTCTATGTTCATTTCAGTACTCCTGACAACTTGCAAAATTTGATAATGATCGGTTCAGTGGTAAAGGTTTGAAAAGGTAACAAACAAGCTCATTTTCGCATTTATAATATTAGTAAGAACTAGCTAAGGCTATACTATGAAAGTTCTCAGCTTATCATGTATTAGAATGCCTTAAAAAAGCCTGCAGCAAGAACTATATTTATTATAAAGCTTGTGTCCATACGATAGAATCCTTATCGTGAAAATCTTTCATTTACGGCTGAAACAATGTACATATTTATGAGGTAAGGTTTCGGTTTCCTATCTTGCAATCAAAACTTCAAATAATTTTATAATTGACGACCTGAATAGCGCAATAGCTAAGCGATTAGACTGCTCCGCATAGGGTTCGATTCCCACAGAGGACAAAAAATTGTGTGATCCGTATGTGATGTGTATGTGATATTTCATGATTGTGAAACAAAACCCACGATACAGGAGAAAATCGTAGTGCGGGGCGATGATTTTGAAAGAAAAAATTAAATAAAATTTGACTAGATTTTTATTCAATGCGGTACTTGTTAAACCAATACTCATTATAATAGGTACATATAAAAATAATTCATATTCATAAAGAATGTAATATGTATAGGTCCTACCGACATAAACTTCTCAAAATTTTAAAATCCTGTTTATTCACACATTACATTTTTATTTACTACCTTCACTAATTAAAATGTATCACAAGTAGCAACTCATACATTTTCAACATCTTTTCTAAAGTAATCTTGTTACGCGGCTTAGTCGCGGCGACATTTATAAAGACAAATAAAAGCTTTTCTTAGAAAATAAAACAAGTAAAAGGTTTTTTAAAAGATCTGGGATTTACGAGCTATTCCTCTCGATATCTGGGGAGCATCGTAAAGGGATTTAAGAACAACACAATTTAATATTGTATTAAATCCGTATCAAGCCTGTAACAGCGTCTAAATAATACAAAGAAACATCTTTTACCTGGAATCTCAGACGATGTGAGCGGGCAGAGGAAGTTTAGCGGCATAGTATGGTGCCCACATATGAGGCTTCCCTTAGACTTGTCCTACTTATGAGTTTCGTTTAGGACACACATACGATAATTGCCGATATGGTTACTGCTTTATTCGGAAAACAGACGTGTGAAGATTTTTTTCCTTTTCCTTCTGTAGGAATATCTCTTGTTATTAGTTGGTTTCACGGGTTTAATTACAGCTCACAAATGTCCCATGCGTAAATCGATTGAGTTTTTCCAATCACCGCTAACAACAATATTAGCAACATTACATAAGATGTAATAACAACATCGTCTTGTAAACCATCCCTGCTATTTTCCCCAACCCATTGAGAAATTCAGGCAAGTATCTAATTCCATTCAAAATGTTTTCACGTCTGGCGATCTAAAGAAACAGGCCTCCAAAAATGGAAGAAGTAAAGAGGCTCATTTAAGATACTGAACTCAAATGATGCGTAGCAAAAATTCGAAACGTAATCGTGAGCCCTTTGCGTCCAAACCCTTGTATATTTTACTTTGAAGAAGGGTTGCTTTTCAAAATTTTTGTAATCAGCCTAATTTGATTAAGATGTTTCTTTTTCTGTGTAGGTTTTTCTGCAGCTAATATGATTGATGAAACTAAAAAAGACGCAAAGATACACTTTTGTAGATATTATTTTTATTAACCTTACAAAGATATTGAAAAGATGAATTAGGTGATATTGATATAAGCAAGTTGCTATATCAATATTTGGTTTTACATGACTAGCTAAGTTATTAATGTTGATTGAAGTCAAAATAATCAACTAGCTGGATTCTACAATGCTAGCTTTTATAATTTTCTAAAATGTTTTCCGATGAGATTTTAATCCACACTCTGTTATCCATTTTATCATAAATCAATGCTCAGACTGTAAATAAAACCTCCAACATCAAAACTTTCACGTATCATAAGTGGGCTAACCAATATCCCTAGCTGACGTCACAACATGGCGACCGCATACAAACGTCGTTACCACACTGCAACCGTGAGATAATGGAATGAAACTACTTAGCTCCTCATGCTCTTTCAAATTTCCGACGGTGTATAGGTACCTACAGTTTATGTGTGAAGCGACTGTTTCTCGGGAAATGTACTCGTGTCTTTATTACCAGCTCATCTTCTTGCAAGTTCTTTAAGTAGTGTAGAGTTGCAGTTTACTAGTTCACTACTCGTACTTTTTTGTACATACATACTTTTTTACATAAATCCAGTAATCCCCGAGCCACATAGGCCAAGAGCATATACGTACGCACGATCATTAAATATGTCCTGAAGTCCCACGAGCGTCCATTTCCTTTATATTTTTAAATTCAGGCTTAATTTATGACATGTGCAACAAATCAGCAGACTCGATGTAGAGTAATGACGTTTGTTCATTTTACTATTATACCTAATTACAAAACCGACCATAACCGATACAATTTTCATGTTTTATATTATGTTAAGACTATCAATTTTTTATTAATTTAAAGTACTCAATACAATATTATATCTGACGCTGTTTCAAGAATCAATCTTAAAGTCTAAAACATACTCTTCAGAGCTTCATATTTATTATTCAAATACTTATGGAACCACGCCCCTTTTATTGTAAACTCTAACACTCATGCTACAACATGACCTACTCAATCACCCCTTTTAATGCTTATAACTTGTTAAATATTCATTCGATTGTCTCTAGACAATCGGTAAAACAAAACTTCTATAAAATCGAAGTACTTATATTATCATCAATATTAAATTAGAATCTTAAAAGCTTTTATTTCAGTTTCATATTAAACATGAACTCATTTTGTTTTATTTGGATTTAAGCTATACTAAGTTAACAATGCTAAAACATATTATAGCTTAATTCACCTGTGCATTTAATTAAAATATCTCACATTTAAAGAAAACCTTTTTCAGTACCGAATTTAGAATTTGAAACTAATTGTGGAACTATTAGTTTCAAATTCTAAATTAATTTTTAAAATACGGGTGGAACCACGGTCTGGTCTTGTATCACAAATACTAACTAATAACTTTAAAATGGTAGCGTCTATCGCAAAGACAAACACTTTAACAAGCCCTGGCTGTAATTTAAAGTGATAAACAACTTCAGGCGAGGAGAAATTTCATAAAAGCTTTAGACTCCACAATTCCTTTTAAAATCTGGCACCACACACAAAACCAGCCAGTAAAATGATAAGCGGGCCATTGCTCTCTGCCATTGTCCTGCCGCAGTGACTTCACGGTTCTCGCCCGCGACGGTATAAAGAACGCCAAACATAATTGTGCCTCAATTAAAATACGCCCGCATTACGCACACACGTACAGCGACTGCAATTAGGGTTAGCAAAACAGGAAAACCCTTGAAAAACAACTCAAACCTTCTTCCAAAAAAGATGAAAAGGAAAATGTTCGGGCTTATCAAATGCGTTATAGTTTACTTGAATGTTTAATAAAGCAGGCCTCAGCACAAATTCCTTTTTCTGAGGATTGGACCCAATGATAAAAATTTGGAAAGAAAAATCCAATATTGAATTAAAGTAAAAAAACAGCTCCACAGTTTGATTCAGAAACATCTGCCAGCCCACCCCTTGCCGCAGCGTAATTTAATGACGGCAGTTTCAAAAGCGAAACTGTTGGCATAATTCTAGGTCGTCTGTTCAGGTCTTAAAAGTCGCGAAATCTCAGTAATAAAATCTATAATGTCGTGACATCAAACAAATCGCGGTATCACCTAATCTTACGACCTCTTTAAGACGCCTGAAAATTTCGTTCTGGCGATAGCCCTAAAATACAT
Source organism: Abrostola tripartita (assembly GCA_905340225.1). Taxonomy (NCBI): domain Eukaryota; kingdom Metazoa; phylum Arthropoda; class Insecta; order Lepidoptera; family Noctuidae; genus Abrostola; species Abrostola tripartita. The sequence continues at coordinate 9,732,412 of HG996498.1, read as the reverse complement.
AGGCATTTTTATACGTCATAACTTAAAACGATCCTGTTTTTCTGCTCATTTCATGCATAAATCTTGAAAAATTAAAAATTATTTTTATTTCTACCAATTTCTTGTACGGAAAGTACTACCTGGTAGAAATAAAAATAATTTTTAATTTTTCAAGATTTTTACGCTCATGTAGAATTACCCTACATACCTACGAATCTAAACACACAACAATCTAAAATTTGTATTTCAACTTTTAATTATTATTAACCGACTTAAAAAAAAAGGAGGAGGTTCTCAATTCGTCGGGATCTTTTTTTATTTTATTTTTATTTTTTATGTATGTTCCCTCATAACTCAGTTATTTAAGAACCGATTTGAATTTTTTTTTTTCAATCCATTGGGTTTACTTTCCGATTGGTCCCCTAGAAATTTTTATTGGTAGTTTGTCTTTATGAAAACTTAGAGATGAACGAAAAGTGCAATATGTCGGTACAAAATAACATTTATTTACCCATGCTGACGTTATGAAATAATAATTTATTAGAACGGTCATCCCTTAATGCCGTTAGCTTGGTCGGAATCGTAAACTTACAGTAACCACGACTGTCACGTTCAAAAAGCATTTTCAACATCGAAAATAGAAATTAACTCTACGGCCATTCACATAAAGCGGCGCACGTATTCCGAAATCAATACGCGACGGCCAGGCTCATCGTGATTTCCCATTATTGGGCACATTCTTGGGAATATTGTCACGTTGTCGACGCCGTCCTAGCAAATGGCCTATTCCGTGCATTCCCTTGAGCGAGCGCGGACAACATTATCAACGCTTGTTACAGCTTTTGCGCGCGATAGTGCTGAAGTTAACGCGTCTAGGGGTCGATTCTCGAAACCATGTAATACTTACTAGAACGAAAGACGTATTAGACTTTACACGACACTCCTTTTGTCTAACTCACTTTGCTGCAAAAAGGTAATGAAATGAAGTACTTCTTTTCTTTACTTCGTAAGGTTCATGTGACTTTTGTACCAGCTGGGTTTTATTTTATCTGCCACATTGAGAATACTACATTTCAATTCGATTTTAGTTTTCTCTTTAGATGCTTTTAGTTTGTAGAACAACACCCTGGAGACGAGTTCATCTTTCAATATGTATTTCTGAAGCGCATTGAAATTGATGGTTCTGTTCAAACAAGATAATATTTTCATAAATCTAAATGCCAAGGGTTACGATTGGTTTCAGTTCATACCTTTGAAATAATTTGATTAGACGGATTCTGTGAAGTTAGTTGCGAATCAAATATTTCAATTCACTTCTGGAATAGTTTATTTTTGACTAGATGTGCCCGCGACTTCGTCCGCGTGGAAATTCGGAAACAGCAAAAGTATTTTTAAATTGTTTTTAATATATTAGCTAAGTTTGAGCGAATTCGATTTAGTAGTTTTTACGCCATGCCGTAATATTTTATTACATGTATAGCTGTTGCCCGCGACTTCGTCCGCGTGTATTTCGGATAAAAGACCAGTAGTAAATTGAACTTTTAACAGAAAAAAATACCTACCAGGCAGGCTTTTTTAAGTAGGTTAAAAATCTTTAAACCACTTATTTAACTAAGAATACTTTCCGGTATTTAAAAAAAAAACCGCAAAAATTGAACGGTAATTACGGAAGTTACAGAAAGTCTATTGAAATTAATATATAACTGAAGAAGAGAACATAAATAAATCCGTTTTGTGCGTTTCTGAGTTTCTGTACATTGAAACTGCTGTAGAAAAAAAAATGCCAAGGATAAAAGACAACTGTGACGACCTGATTGGCGCAGTGTAGCCACTGCGCCAATCAGGTCGTCACGGTTGTCTTTTATCCTTGGCATTTTTTTTGACATTGGTTGTGGGTTCGATTCCCGCAAAAAAAGTGTGATCCGTAGATGTTTGTCCAAAAAAAACTAAACAAACTAATTATTATTATTATTTAATAATACCTACTTTAAACTTATATCTAAAAACTACGTATCTGTATTTTATAAATCTAAAGTGCGCTTATTCCAAGGAACTTAATGCACTGATAGCCGAGTGGTATGACCGTTAGACTGTTAAGTCAGATGTCGCAAGTTCAAATCCCGGCACACACTAATGTCTTTTCGAAGTCATGTGCTTACTATAATATTACATATAGCGGGTGCAACCAATGCTGCTTATAGAAATCTTGTCAAACTACCCTCCATACACGCTCCGGGTTGTCGTGTGTTGAGACACTTTGAAGAAATGCCTAACGATCAAACACGTTATTGTGGCTAATTTATAAAAGATAGATATATACTATTGAAGACTTTTTTGTAGATCTTTTGAAGACCATCATCTTTGTAATACATACTTTTGGTGTATGATCAACGAATGCTAGCTGCGAGGATAAGAGCTTGAAAGCGCATTTTCATCCGACTTGCTTCAAATTTATCATTACTGCTCAGCTCCTATGTGTTTTAGCGTTATGTTATATAGCCTATAACCTGCCCAGGAGTATGGACTACAATCGTACCAAGTTTGGTTAAAATCCCTTCAGTAGTTTTTGACCCATGCGTGCACATACAGACAGACAGACAGACAGACAGACGGACAGACAGACAGACAGACAAAAAATTTACTGATTGCATTTTTGGCATCAGTATCGATCACCAGTCATCCTCCAATATTAATTTTGAATATATATTCAATGTACAGAATTGACCTCTCTACAGTTTTATTATAAGTATAGATTGGGAGTAGAAATCCAAACCTTTTCACAACTAGCGTTTGGTTAGTCGGACATAGTTTACATTATTGGAAACTTAATTCGTACTAAGAAAATCTCAAGGATGAATTGTGTTCAAACGGCATTCAAACTTTACTATAAAATTCAAATTCATTTATTTGCGATATATGGGTGTGGAGGATGTTACAAATTTGTTGGTATCACCATATTCAGCTTAAAAAATACTCTTATTATATAAGGCAGTCTTGCTCGTTGGAAAGCATATTTTTATGTTATGTCTTCGACTATGTAATTTTTTAAACTTGTTAATATTTTTCCTTGTAAATATGATCACTTCATAAATACACGGAAGCGTAAGCATAAGCATAATTTGAGTTCTATAAAAAACTCACTCACACATTATTTTTGAACCTTGAATGCTATTTCATTGTCCGTAGAGTTGCCCCAGAATATAAACTCGTACCAAAATGGGTTGAATAACACAGTCCGGGGAATATTCTTGGTTGCCCAAACCTGTTTACTCTAGTTCCCGACTAAAACCATCATAGGTGTTGGGAGAGGACTTTACTGGTGACGTATTGTGTCTGTAGAACTTTCTGGATTCATTGGTTATGTTTCAGTGAAGGACGCCGGAGCACGAAGTAAGAGCTACGCGAGGAGCACGTCTCGTTAAAATACCAATGAGAATAGGGTTGGCACTCACTTGGGAGATTTAAAAACAATCAAACTTTATCGTTAAACTATTAGACTGTTCGTTGGAAAGTTTGCGGCGAACGGTGCAAAACGAATTCTTACGCTTCGGAAATATTTTGATTAAGTTTTAAATGTAATAATTGCACAAAGACAACTTTTGACGACTACATGTTATTGTTGTCCTGCAATTCAATAAGTATGTTGTATGTACGTCATAAGTATGGACCCAGATCACACTAATATTATAAAGGCGAAAGTTTGTGCGTATGTATGTTTATTACCTTTTTATGCTTAAACAGTTGAACCGATTTTGCTAAAATTTGGTATAGAGGTAGCTGACACCCTGCATTTACACATAGACTTTCCATCCCGAAAATATGCAGCGGGGTAACACCGCGGGACGCAGTTAGTATTTAATATGCAGCTTTGATCTTACTTTATGGTAACATACAGCAGCTGCTTGGCTTATTAAAAAAGCATTTAGCTGAATTACATAATTTACATTTTTACTTCACTGCATACAACTTTACCAGTGTGATATTACTGTGCTGTACTTATCATCTTTTGACTGACTAGTTTTTACTTCATTCTTCCAGAAATTACATATTTACTACATATATGGAATACCCGTTTGGTATACGTTATACGCTGGTAACGTTTCTGCAATTATGACGAGTATAAAGTTGACAACACAGAAACGACCAACAATAGGCTTAGAACGTTAATTATAATAAATTATTGTACAGAATTGACTGGATATTGTACACTGGTTGGCAATATACTAAGCTAACTAGCGAGACTAATACCTAACTTTGAAACTATAACACAACTTTAGCAACATTTATCCTTAGGAAATATATACATTTCTTGTGGTAACTTTGGATTATTTATCTGTCACATAAGTAATAATGACTTCATTAAAAGCTAAATAAAAGGCATTATATTACCATGATTGTATACCTTTTTACTTTTGTAAGTGTCTGCCCTCTTACATAGAATTATAATAAATAATACAACGCAAATGAGTATAGAATTTAGAATACCTTTTTGTTTTCGAAAAGGTATCAGAAATTATAATATAAAATACTACTCATTTGCGTTCAGGATGTTTTATGTTTTAGCCGGGGCTTTTGTGTGACTTCATTTTATCTTAGGAAATCTAAAAAGACTATCAGCTAGCATCATCCTACCTAATTTTCAAACCTTTATTAAACATTTTTCTTTTCTCATAGGTAAATGTATGCCTTTTCCAGCATGAAACTAGGAAATATGTATTTACCGAGACGAATAAAATTGTGGTGATAGGTTAACGGCCAACCCTATTAAGGAACCACACACAAGCCAAACAGTGAGCGTATTTGCTTTGATTTCACCCACTTGCTACACGTAAACTTGAGAGTAACAATGATATATTGTGGTAACAGTGTAATAATAGACCCGTAGAAAATGAATTTGAGACCTCCGGATCCGATGTCTCGTTTATAAGTTCCTTAATTTAATTAACATAATAACGCTTAAATAAATTGTATTGCTTTGTATAAAGTCGATTTAAATATTAGTTGGCTAAAGCAGACTTGGCTAGCTAAATCGGTCAATGCGAATGTCAGCCCCCTTACCATGAACTCTTAAAGCAGGACATTTTCCGTCGAGGAAGCGAGACACCGAACCACGCACAACGAAATATGTCCTGCTTGATGAGTTACATTTCCTTTTATTTTTAAATGTCTTAGATGTTAAGTCTTTCAGTTTCAATTTAATAATACAGTAACGTGAATTAAGGTACTTTAATAAAAAAAATACCTGTACCTATTTTAAGCTGCGTAGTAGGTACTGCTGCCTACGATGGTATTTCGTTGCTATTTATCCTCCTTATCCAACCTTTTACAAGAACTGTAGCCTCTGTGTAAAACAAAGTGCCTACGTCAGAGAAAATGCGTTTATAAGTGACACCTGGCCCTTGAGACTCTCTGATGTTAAATACGCTTTGTGCTCTGAGAATTAGCAAGAAAACTCGTGCATCCCAAACAAAATTTAGATAACGCTAGCGTGTAGCTACTGATATTTAAGACTAAAAGGATTGGTTTTACGTTAGCGGCCTATGACGCAGGCCGCAGCCATTCAAGTCAAAGACCTCATGTGTATACGTCAGTAGGCATTATATTGGATCCGACACTCACTCACTTCACACAGTGAAGACGCATGAGCACCAATTTTATGGTGGGCGCCTATCAAAATCTATAAAATATATTTAATTATAATTATGTTGGTTGAAGAGGTTGCGTTCTAATTTGAAAGCAGCTATTTGAAAAAGAAGACAAAAATATAACCCAATTTAACATTGAAGGTAACATTACCTATATGTGAAAAAGAATACCGAAATAATTACCCATATAAGATTGAAGAATAAAGCCAAATTCTCTTTTGGTATAAAGTTTTACCTTCAGAAATACCTAAGCCTTCATCTCAACTTAAGTGTAAATGTAATACCTAAAATAGTTCACTCACTAGTCATCAAGCATTACGAAATAATTGAAGCTTAAATTATGCCGACTCTTGTTAGTATTTATCTTTCCAAATTATTCAAAGTGATATTTAAAACAATTTAATTATGACCAGCATTGCCTTCGTTTAATTAAAAATAAGTTGAATAGAATAGCAAATTACTTGTAATACCCAAGTTGACGCACATTAACTAAACTGTAATTTTGTTTACAAAACTAATTCAATACGAACTTGGTGCTTTTATTTCAACATTAGACGTGCCTCACTGAAATTATTGCCATACCGCTCCGCTCGTGCCAATGTGACTTCTTCAATGTCACAGCAATATTCAGGTACCTACTTTCTTAGTTTATCTTAGGCATGTCTAAAACAGGGTGAAGGTATTTATCTTTCTGAAACAATGAATGTGATCGTGATGTTTCCTATTATGTAGGTAAAGGATCTATCCTATTTAAAAGGATATTTTTATACATTTATGAAGTATTGAACTGAAATTCAACCGTGAAACATCTGTTGTGATCGTAGCGGTGTATCGCTTCCACATCTTAAGCTGTCCTACTTTAAGAGTTCATGGTAAGAGGGCTGATCTCTGCTAATACCTTCCGAACAAGAGCATCAACTAATTACATACAATTTAAATGTAATTTGACTAATTTGAATTAAATTTCAGACATCATGTTATTGATTACACCATACAAACATCGTAACAAACATTTATCATATAAGTGAGGTAAGGTATAGGCCCAATAACTCTATACCGAAACACTTGCCCCACGAGAATAATTTGGTTCCTACTAGCAAAATATTTCCTTTGATTTATCTAACTGGAAATATTGCCGAGGGCTGAAGCGATCGCACCACGCTGAAAGTCACAATCCTTTAATTATAAAGACTGAAGATGCATAAATGTAGAGCTTTGAATACCCTTTTGTCTTTAACAATATTGTCTCGGTAAGCAAGGTTTCTTTTAATATTAAGACAATAAAAGACAGCTTCAACCGTCGCTGTTCATATTAATTAAATTATTTCAAATGTCAAACAGTAATAAGAATTCTTATTGTTCCAGTCAAATAATATTTCAGTCCAGGGATGAAAATAAATAGCTTCTGTATTATTCATATAAAGGATTTAACGACAGTTTTGTTTACTATCCAACCTGCTTTAAGTAAAATGTATTTAGATGCGACTTTATAGAAAAGTAGAATAAACTAGACGAAATTGAATGTATATCTACTAAATAACATAACATAACAACACGCCTGTATTCCCCGAAGGAGTAGGCAGAGGTATATCTATAGTACACCCATATTTCGCTAGTTATTTTAAAGGTCCCAATCTAACCACACTCCGTGCTGCTACGGAGAATTACCAAATGGAAAAACCCAATAACACATTGCTCGACCCGGGATTCGAACCCAGGACCTCGCGCTCAACAGTTGCACAAGTTAGTAACCACTAGACCAGCGCTCTAGCGCAACGAGTCAAATATTTACGCAGACTTTAACTTTACTGATTCTGTTCATATTATGTATCCGTCCATACCTATCTTATTGTGACTCTTGTTGTGGAAACATTTCTAGTTTACCTACCAATGCCAAAATCAATGCAATATATTTCCACCCTACATCACCTCATTTAATAAACACAAACTTCGTTACGAACAATCTTTCACCAAACATTCCAGTACAAGTAAACGGGAGCGGCCACTCAATAAATCAAATCAACCAAGTATTGCAAACTTGCTTTACTCCAAAATCACCGATAGACTGAGTAGCAAAGCAACTATTTGGGAGTCCAGCACTCCGACTTTATGTTCGAGACAGGCTACTGGCTGGCATTGTTTCGCCTCTCTAATCATTGTTAAGTTGCTGCTAGACTCGCATACCTATTCACTGAAGCCAGTTCTTAAGTACCAGACTAAATTATCGAGAAGTATAAAAGTCGACTCTATTAAGTTTCGAGTTTAGTTCTAGAATAGAGAACTCTTCATTATACTTAGGTAATAATTTAGGACAATAGTTAGACGCTATGCTCATGATTAAGGAGTCTGGTCGTGTTTTAATCTAGTCGAGGAATATTCTCATATATTCTAGACAATTTTACTTTGGAAATATGTACCTACATAATTATATTGTACAGGGGAATTACTTACTGTCTTTTGGAATCGCGACTACCGACCAAGATCTTGTATCCGCATTGTGACACCACTTACGCCCTTAACAAGTCCTCTCAGAATGATCTCAAACAAGTGGCTAAAAATTAGGGCCATTAAATGTCAAGAAACTCGCCTCCTATTGTTTCAGATGGACACACTGATCATTATGAGGATTTCAGAACGTAGATTTTCTCTTTGATCTGGACAGAATATCGCCGAAAACTTCCTTTTCAAACTTCACAATTCGTCTCATACACTTTAATTAGAAGACAATGTATGGGTCACGCAAACACGTGACCCGTGCCATCCAAACTCGCAACCCTTAGAAGTGAAACTACATCCAAATGTAGTACCTACTTCTAAACAGTATCGGTATAATATATCGATAGGTATCGTCATAAAGTCACGTTTAGCGGTAACATATTAGGTTAGAAGTTTGTTCTAATACTCGACTAGCGATAACTAATTGCAACGAACAACTTCATAACAATACGAAGCCATTGCTCTCCAACAAGTTGGTAGGTATATGGAGCTATACTGAATGTTATGGATACGTAATAATTTGCTTCAATTTTAATGAATATTGATTTAGCTACAATGATTGTTACGTGATTTTACTCTAATGGCTAAACGTGATTGGATTTAACAATTAATCAATTGCAATTTTTTTAACCCCTAAATGCTTTGTGCTCTTATCTATTCCGCTATTTCTGCTCCACAGGGGGAACCTATATTTTATTGGACACAGTAAGCCCTTAGATTTTCACCAACCACCATACAAATCAGACTGACTTACTTGCACGATGTAGATGTAATTTATGTACTCTTTCAGTATTAGATACATATCAAGCAAAATGTATCTATATCAATTTGATTTCAACGTTCAATATTCTATTCCTTAATCTTCGATTTCGCTCAGAGAGCTGAACAGTCAGAAGTTATGTGAACCAAGTCGAAGCGAGGTCGGTGGCGCGGAGTCAAACGTTCGCAAACGCTGACTGATGTGGATATCAAAACGATGTATCGAGACGATTCTTCTGTTCCACAACCATGAGTTTTCTTACGTAAACTCGCTAGCGACTACGTAAACTGTTGACTGTTGTATAGTTTTCCATACAAGGACAACTATACAGCGCATCTAGTGGTTATGCAGTCAACATCCCTATGTTGACTAAGTACATAAAATACGTTAGAAATAATTGAAATATGAAAAGGGTTTAAAAAATACGAAAACTAAAAACTTAATAAAATCTGGAAGAAACGGAGGACTTTCGTTTGTGAAGCGGGCATTGTCTATCCCTCTTGCGCAAAACGCTTATTGTAGGAGGCGATGCAAAAATTACTATACAAATACACACCATTACGTCAACGTACATACAATAGTGCCATCTCTGTCTCACAATACAATTTTAAATGTTTAAAACTTCGACATTTTTTGCCGTATACCTATAGTTTGTGTTTACAGTTTTTATATTAATTATTAACGCTTTTCCAAAATGTATTTTAAAAAAACTTAGTCTACATCCCTTCTATCGTTTGCCATACAAATATTGTACTTAGTCGCTAGCGAGTTTACGTGAGAGAACTAATGGTTGTGGTACTGATTTGTACAAAACCAGCGGTTGCTAACGTTTCAGTTTATTTCACGCAGATTTATTTTTTATACGCTACTTATTATAATGCTCTAGGTACCTATTTCTTATTTCTTTTTATGAAAGCGTTGCTCTTAAAAATTATATATACCTAGTGGGTGCCTAATACAGGCATGATAATATAAATATTTCATAGACACACGTTATTATGATTTTTTTATTCATTGATAGTTGTACCTTTTTAGGGCATATATTTATAACAGTACCTAACTATACCTACTGTCTCACCTGTTGTATGATAGGTAGGTATGTTAAATTAATCGATGTTTAGATGTTATGTTAAATACACCCCAACATAAATATGTCTCCTGCGTGTGTCTTTGATTCGTTTGTTTCTCTTGACACTCCGCCATTTAATTTTATTCAGTAGGTATTTACCTCTCTGAAAAGATTTTCTGAAAGACATCTCCTTTTAGTTAAGCTCGCCTTCGTAAATACACTTTCTTCGGAAATACTTATAATTATGTTTATAAAAAGATTAGTAATGTAAGTTTACAATTTCACTCAATAATCACTTTTTTATATCCGTTTCATGTACCGCACTAAAAGAATAGCGCTGTGGGCATAAAACTGCACGTCACAATGTAATAACAACGGCGGTTGCTCATATTTCGGCGTTCCGGCCACACAATTGGCGTAGACAGGTTGAAAAGTCGCGAAAATATGACGTAGCGACGATTGCGAACCACGTGAATTATTACAATGAAATATTATACACATTCAAGAGTTGCTTTTGAAACCGTCTCTTACAATTTTACGTTCGCTTTTACTTACAATTTAAAAATGTAAGAAGACACCAAGCATGTACGTTTTCAACTATGTTGTAAATTTGTAACTCAGTAAATCTTTACTATAAGTTTGCAAGCAAAAAGAAAAGTTTAGTACCTAATACAATTAAAGAAAAAGAAAGGTAATGGGAAACAATAGTTATGATAATTTGTGCAGGAAATCAAGGGGAAAGGGAATTAAAAAAATCCTACAATAAAATATTTCTTTCTTCGTCAAAATTTGGCCATAGGCATAAAAACAAAAATACGTAAAATAAACAAAAATACAATAACAGCAAGCATTGCATTGCAAGTATAATTTTAATTAAAATTAAATCTACAATAGCCATATATTATTCTCAGACAGCGGTTTCATAAAAGAACGAATAAACAAGAATAGAGAGCATATGAATTGTATATCAAACTAACACTAAATGACATGACGGGACCTAGAAAAGGGGCTTTTACCAAACATATTCGTACGGTTATTTCCTTACCCTTCGAGCCTTCATCTAAACGATAGTTGTATACGATCCTCTTTATTACTATACTAGGGTCCTCATGACATCATCCGCATGGCTCTATCACCATCTTAAGAGTAATAATAATAAGTCCAATACTTTGCTAGAATATTTTTCTAAAAGTCATATTTTTTACATGTCTCAATGGTAGCGACAGAACTTGTCTCGTGTTATTAAAGGCAAACCTTTAGCACTGTGTAGGGAAAACATCCAAGCAGAGATAGCTTCTAAAACCAAATAACACTTCCGAGAACTATCCTTTGACTTCACACTCCAATCGATTTTGAGATCACAATACCATGATAGCTATTGTACATTACATCACTTCATGGGGCTCGTAGCTATGCGGCTACCCGGCAGATCAGTCGATCTGAGAGGTTAAGCCGTGTTCGCCGCGGTCAGTCTTGTGATGGGTGACCGTTTTCACATGTCGAGACCCCATCGTGCTTCGGAAGGCACGTTAAGCCGTTGCTCCTGCGCCTGATCTCTCTCCGGTCGTGTCTACCGTCCCATCGGATTATGAGAGTGAGGGAATAGGGAGTGCACTTGTGTCTGCGCGCATACTTGTGCACTATTATATCTCCTGCGCAGATGGCTAGTCTCAGCTGAGACAGGCTGCCGTGACCAAAATTCGGTCAGGAGGCCATTACATCACTTCATGACATCAGCCTATTGCAGTCCACTGCTGGACGTAGGTCTTCTTCAGGGTACGCCTCAACGCTCATTTTTCTGTTTTGATACAGTAATAACAAATTAAATAAAAATCAATTAAGGAAAAAGTAACAAATAAATTGGAGTTAAGAATTATATCAACACTCACGGTTGAAAAGATAAAATATCTAAAGGAACAATTTGAACCTAAACTCACCATTCAAGTTTTCCACAAGTTGGCGAGCCTTAATGTATAACAATTTTATAATGCCGATATAGAAAGACCCGGCGAGCATAAGGCGGAAGAGCGGGGCGAAGAGGCGCAGGCCTATTCAAATCCTCGCGGGTCGAGCATATGCCCCGGATACTCCCGAAGACATCTGCGGCCATCCGCAAACCCAATTTAATGCCTCACGAAATCTTCACAAAATAAATGGAAAGAGTATCCTTCTCACAATACTAAAATGTAGGCAATCATAAAATGGACGGCATAATGTTTACGCTACGAATATTAAGTTTATTTTCGGAATGCTGCTCCTATATAAGCGGTAAAAATGGTGCAAGAAGCCATTAAAATAAGTGTGGTCTATAATATGTGATGAGGTACTGTCTAGATTTATTATTTTTATAAAGATAACATTACTTCATAGATTTTGTAAACCAAGAAGTGTATTTCTGGTCTAAGCATTACTTTCATAAACTGGTATGTTCCTATTTTTGTCAAAAATCCTAACATAATCATCAAACTATTAAGTAAAAAAACGTTCTAAGAATCTTTGTATAGGAAGTCTGAAAACTTGATGGAAGTAAGTATGAAATGAAATTCCTAAAGCGTGAAGCGGGCGTATCATGCAAGCGACCTGAGCAGAGTCCCGCGATCCATTCCACGAGGATTTCCGCGGTGCTCAACGGGACTTATGGACGCGAAAAATTTAATTTAAAAAATAACTCACCAGTGTTTGTTCCCTTATACGTGTTCTCTGACAAAACGTACATGAAGAATGTGCTGGAACTCGAATTATTTCTATTGATGAACAAGTTAAACGTAACAGAAGCTCTTTGTTACAATTGGGAACGGCTTCCTTTTTAGAAACTTTAGCGAAGTTGGTAATAATTGTTCAAACGTTCAGCCTTCACAATGAGATATAATGGTGCAGATATGAAACTAAGAAAGAAGAACTTATGATGTTCAAGGTTAGTAAACAATCTAAAGAATCTTTAAATATATGGCAAACGAGGATTATAAATATTATTAGAACAAACATTATAAATAGCGTCATTGAATTGTAAATTAACAGTACTAGGTTTAGAAGATTCTGAAAAAAAGAGATAATGCAGAAATTCACAGTGTCAGTATTCGATTACATTAATATTCGAGGTACTTTATGCTTTAACAACTACAATCTTAAATAGAACAGTTTTCTGTTTTATTCGGCTCTAGTACGTATATAACATTATGTAAAAGGAATTATGGGGCATATTGTTAGCAGGCTCTCTCCAAAACAAATTATGGAAGGGTGGATGCGAAATGTGAAACGTCACCCTCATTAATATGATAACAACGTGATAGGTAACACACCCTCAACGTACACCCAAGACGTAACACAATAAGGGTATTTTCCACGCGAGATGCTTGCGAATACTTCATTTGGCCAAATACTCTGGACTAAATTGATAACGGTGCTCCAATGTAACTAGCAATGAAGGAAAATTGGATTAAGGTTTGAACGGTTCTAGACCTTCCATACAACCTTTATTTATACTAGAATGAAGTACTGGTTATTTTCATACGACTAGATAAATTATCCTTTTAAAAAGCCTATTTTTCAATTCCGGAACTTCTATTTGGCCAGTGTTATTTTTAAGTTTCAACATCGACAATTGAATCGCAAATATTTTTCTTAAAATTCGTGTTTAATGCGAAGATACTGGCCATTTCTATTAACAGTGTAAGTTTAAACAAAGATAAGCAACGTCTAAGCTGGTCTACCGCAAACTTTACTTGATTGAATTGGCCCCCTTCACCCTACCTTCTCAGCCCACTTACCACGCTTCGCTTGCGGCTATTTAAAACGTTTAAAAAATAAATTATGATGCCTGAATAAATTGTATCAATTCAACAGACTAGATGTAATCTAATCTTAGTATCCACATGAATAATAATATCGACTCATTGATTTGTTAGCTGAGAGCGTGTTTATTCATCGTAGTTCTACTTCTTTGTGAAGTTTAGCCATGTGCTAGCATGTTTCTCTATTATTATCTTTAATCGAATAAAAGGTGTTATTTTCTTTTTTTCTAGGTATATTATTTATCACGCAACTCTTTATGTATTAAAGTTTTTATCAACGCTGGTAAAACATATAATTATATTGTGAACAAATTTTAATGTTCTACTACCAATGATCATGTCTCACTGTAGTCATAAAACTCTTCAAATACTTGAAGATGTCCGTCTCGTGTGAAACACATACCCTAGCGGCAACACATAGGTAGGTAAGTACCACAGCGGCATTGTGTTCGTTCACATCTCGGGAGCTCTGTCAAAGTATTTCTAATATGAGCCTTGTACGTCCTAATGACAGTTTTGAAACTATACGACTGAAATACCTAAGTTATACCGAACTATTGTTGTACCTATCTAGAGCTCCTAGAGGTTGAGAGGATGGAGAGGTTTACCATTAAGTAAATTTTAAACCTACAACCGCTAATAAAGTCCCGTAGCTGCAATTTATTTAAAAATCAACCCCTTAACACATTTGTATGTTAATACAATTACTTTTTTGACGCACAGTGCGCACGTTACAAACACGGTGACCGAAAATTTTCACACCGTGTCTTCACCATTTTTTTTCTTCATAATGAGCAGGATGATTTATTTTTCGGCCAGAAATTTATTATTCTCATTACAGTTCCAAATTTTGTAGAAGCACGTGACGCTTTAGACGCCTACACCGGCGGGAAATTAATTCCGAGTTTTTTCAGATAACGCCTCAAGAGCATAAACAATCAAAGTAAATAGATTTGAATAATCGTCACTGCGTTTATCTATCTATCATTTTGTAATAAAATAAGACAAAAAGTGTTTAAGATGTAGGTAATTTAGGATACTGGCTGTAAATCTAGCCGTCATAAGATAAGTAAAAGCTTAAGTGTAACACGACCGCATGTAATAAAACAGTTTTTTATTTCACAGACATGCAATAACGAGCAAAACTTTTCAAAATGAATAGAAACAGCTGCATAAGTTTGAGCAGTAAGATGAGCTCTCGACTACGCCGCGCACGTTTGCAAAAATGTAATTTAAAAATAGCTCATGCAAGAGTACACCGGCAAATTGTGAATTATTTGGACAATGTTTTGAATACGCCGACAGTACGGTGGCTTACGCATTGCTAAGACAGCCTTGTACCTACCTGCAGTTGGCTCTTTGCCTATAATATTGTTTAAGTCCATTTTCAGTACAGGAGACTGTTCTATGTCTAAAATAAACATTCATTACGCTTAGAGAATATTCCAGAGAGAATAATATGCTGTGTGCGACAATCCTACATAGGTATATGTAGGTACACACGGTGGATGCCTCCAGTATTCTCAGGGTATATTACAGGTATTCGCTTTGTGAAGTATCTATTACGTGTGGAGTGTGTACAGTGGTAGCATATTGTGTGTATCTTACATACAGCTCTTCGGTATAATTGCTATACCTCTAGATAGGATTAACGTAGGTATAGACATTGTGTATTTATTCATTACATTATGTCCATATGGAGTGTTAGTGTTAAACATAATCATCATCATCATCAGCCGGAAAACGTCCACTGTTGAACAAAGGCCTCTCCCTTTTAGAAGGGGGGGGGCATAATCCCCACGATTGGCAAGCGGCTTGGGGATCGCAGTATTGGTGGTCAAGTTACAGAAGACTGCTGCCCGTCTTCTGGATTTTCCCTCAGTCGCCTCTTACGACACCCACGGGAGGAAAGGGGGTGGTAATACTAGCCCGTAGCTCTCCTACTACAGCGCAAAAACTTTTTGTGTGTAGAGAAGAAATAAGCCTAATCACCACTGCGGCTTGGCGATTTCAGATTATTACATTCGGGTTTCAACTTCATATTTTCGGTCAGTGCTCTCAAATACAATGCTAGAATAGTAATAGTAGGCTCAAATCCAGCTAACTCGACTCCATTATCTACACCTTGGATGACTCTTACCTAATGATGATGTACTTACCTCTCAAAGTGAGCACACGTGGCCAATCGTATGCTAGTTTCCTTTGACACGTTGTTCCGATATAACAAACGACTGTCGCAACATTCGAAATAATTTTGAAAACTGATTAAGTGCCTCAGGGTATTGTTCTATTTGTTAATCATATATCATGTTAGCTCGGATTGAATTTTGATGAACTGATGATGATGATGTTTATGAATTAGTAGCGATCAACCATATTACATAGAAAACTAATTAATAATGGAAGTACAAATAAAATAATTAGATTGGTCGTAACATAACTTACATGTCCTACCGCATAATTAATTACTAATAAATAATTACATAATTATCATTATTTGTATAACTTTTTGGTGCCATTTTAGCATGTTGCCCATGCTAAGCTTGAATCTAAATTGATAAAGGAAATTTGAAAAATGATGGACACGAGCGGGATTCGAACCCGCGACCTTCGCCGATCCGTGGCGCTGCTCTAACCAACTGAGCCACCGTGTCGCTGCTCGCATCCATCGAATTTCAAGTTCCCTTTTAGACGTAAATACTAAAAGGGAACTTGAAATTCGATGGATGCGAGCAGCGACACGGTATCATTATTTGTGTTCGAGTTTAATTACTCATTTTATAAATGAATCATGTCGGAGCGAACATTGTTGTTAAATCAAGTTATAAATATTTTATTTGCAGGAATATGTTTTGGTTACAGTAATTACTTCTAATGGGCTTGCACTTTGTTACATAATTATTTAAATTATTTATTATACCGTCTAGCAAAATGTGAATGTGGAATAGTTCAACCAAGCCGAAACCTTTAAAATAAAAGACGTCTTTGGCTGATGATGATGAAGGTACGTAGCACACGTTCAATTGGTACACTTTCCTCCTTTAATTTTCTATAATGTTTTTATTTTAACTAGCTTCCGCCCTTGACTTTGACCACGTGGAACATTTTTTGTTGATGCTTCGCTCGTATTAGTCGTAGCGTGATTTTATATAGCCTTTTCGATAAATGGACTATCCAACACATAAATAATTTATCAATTCGAACCAGTAGTTCCTGAGATTAGCGCGTTCAACCAATCAAAAAACTCTCCAGCTTTTAATATTAATAACTTGGAAATATGGATGATATAAGTACACACACAGTACAAACCTGAAATAAAAGTAATCCGGTGAGTATCGAAATATACTTGCACATGACGGTCTATTAAGTCTGGATAATGTTTCAGCGGCACAAAGCCCACAGTTTCCGAAATCAGAAAACAACGTATAGGCACGTAATGCAGAAATATGAGGAGTGCATTACCGATTGGATCGGCACAAATTTCCCCTGAGATGAGCACAGTGGCCTGCTCTGAATCTGTTTACTCACCCATTTAACTCCATATATCCACCACTTCATTATTTATTCCAATAATTATTTTATTGGTAACCATTCAAAAAAAGGTTTTCAGATTACAGACTAATAATTATTTGTATCTACTTAACTCAGTGTTTTAATTTGTACCGTTTTAAAAGTGCATTATTATTTTTCTTTATTTCTGGAAAAGGAAATGTGTCCTGGATTTGATATAGCGCCTCTTTATACACTTCTTCAGGGAAGTATGACGTGATCCTTAAATACAAAGTAGGAACTTAATTATAAGATAGATCAAATAATCGACTTTACATATTGTTACTAACCGCCGCACTCAAAGACTTTAGGTACTTAAACTGACACTAAGTAAAGGTTTTACAAAAAAAAAATCCTTTACTTAGTGACAATTTAAGTAGTCATTAAATGTCTCTGAGTTCAGCGGTAAGTGTCACCTTCGACCAACTTTATAAACGCTTGTCTTTTGTGACGTATAAAATAATGCAAAAGTATCATGGATATTCCCGGTTCTTGTTTATATTATTTTCTTAAAGTAAAACATCATAAGGAAAAGGTTGTGAGCGGTGCGATGTTTCCCTTAAAGGTCGTATTATACTGCACCGTTTGTGCTTATAATGACGTCACTTACGACGAAAATGTCCCTTTGTTTTTCTGCTTAAATTATATTGTCTTTTTTTCTCTAGTACATCTCATTGTGGGTGCTCTTCCTAATAATATTTACTTGTGAAAATGCGCAGGATGTGAATATGAATTCCTTTAGTGACGATTATTATTATTGCTATTTATAGCAGCGCCAAACAAAAGATCCATAGGGCCATTTGATGTTTTATAATTATTTAGGGAGCTGTTTTCATACATTATAGTACCTACATAACTTTAAGTGGTTTACTATAACTTACAAATATTCGTATCATCCAAAAATCTTTGTAGTTATGAACCTTTTGTAAGCCTAACGCTAATATGAGTTTTAAAAAATTTGGTGTTGGTTGAATTGATTATTTTGACATAATATTATCTGCTCAAACATTACCCATTAATTTGTAACTATATGTTTAAATCATTCATCAAATAAAACATTGCTCCTAACAACTTTATCGTCGATATCCAACCGTAATACAATTGAAACAGCGTTTCATCAAAACGTCCAACGAATAGTTGATTTTTCGAACACAGACAAATTACAGAGGGAATTCAAAGCTAAATCCGTGCCGATAGCGCTGCGTTTGTGCAACGTTCGTGCAAAGAGTTTAATTTGTAATCGTTAGGCAACTTTGCGAATACGGCAGCGGCAGGCAAAGTTAGCTGGCATCCGCTATTATACACTATCACTTAGCCACACTAAGTATAAAGCTGTGGTTACAATTACGACTTGAAATAATCACGTTTGGAATTCATTTAGAATATGTGTTGGTATTTCAGTAGGTAGATACCTAAAGTCTTATACGATTCACTGGTAAACACAATACTTTCACAAATCAATGTCTATCTTTAGACCAGCTTTGAGTCTACACGTAATTATTGCAATTGCAACCCAAATCTGACCACTTACCAGTTGAAAGATGACAGTTATGAATTTAGAACTTTAACGTATTCAGAATAAAGTGTGTAACCCAAAAACTAGCTCGACGATTCACTCATAAAATACCTCGTTATGCAATAAATTCATCATCATCAGCATATCTACGTCTATTGCTGGACATAACCCACACCTATGGCACGCCACTGAGCTCGATCTTCGGCCTTCCAACCGAATAAAGCCGAAGCAATCAAGTCGAAGTTGTAAAATTCACTGCTACCTATTAATCAAATCAAAGCGGTTTTAGATGTATAAAACTGTAGCATGGTAACCAATTGAAATCCTTTGTATGTATGCCTTTTTTAAGTCTATACAATTGCTCCGTATATTGGTTCCTATTCAAACGCATAGCTATTTTCGCAAACCGTTGATTTGAAAAACGCATTCCTCTTCTTTTTAGTTGTTACTTGAATAGCAAAGCGTCAAACAAATTCGCTCTGTAGCCATTGTAAACTATAATGTAATCCGATTAAAATCCAAGTGCATGTTATGTCAGTAGTTTGCGGTCGGCCTTGCCAGTGGCAAGCAACCGTACTACGAGCATACCCGCTACGTACGAAATGATTAAATATCTACCCTGTCTTTGTTATGAAACACTGCTCTAGCGTTGTCTTATTTGATAATAAATTACAATTATTAGTGTTAATTTAATTTTAGTTGTTACCCATGGGCAAATAGAAATATATTTAATTGTCACAGTACACATGATAGCACAAACACAAGATAATAAAGAAAATAAGTTTTATAGCATACATTAAAACTTTTTTATCCGTAAATTATATTTGGCAAATACGAACTTATTTTAAACTAATCTTTAAATGATAATTTATTCTAACAAATGAATTGAAGACAGTTTGAAAACGTACATAGTACCTACGTGTGTTAGCAACGGTTCCGCGGATCGCCGCCCTAACTAATTAATGGGCGGAATAAAAGCTTTAGGGCGTACCTACTCTGATTGAACTAGATTTAGTTTGTACGGATGGTTTTCGTGGATATTGTCTAATTAACTGCGTTCCAGTCATACTTAAGTATTTCTTACGTTTCTAAGAATACATTTAGCCTTTGGGTATATTTTGTATCTATGTAAAGTTTAATTATTCCCTTATGTGCCTACGTAGGTATACGTAGCTTCAGTATTCGACATAAGCTTGACATACTCGACTATTGTAACACACGTAATTGGTCTCATTATATATACAATTATTAGAATTAGAAAATAATGGTTGGGGCTATTCAAATAGTACCGATATACACGTCAGATTAGTCTTTTACAGATAAAATCATTGCAACAAATGGACCAATTATGTCGAGCTTGAGCTTTGCTAACCACAATGGAAGCATTGAATACATTACCTACAGGTAACGTTAGGGTCCTCAATACATGAAAGCATCGGCAAACACCAAAACATCTTCGCTTTGATTAAACCGAATGGCTTCGAGACTAACTTTGCCTTAATGGGCGGATCCTTACCCGACTTGTCTGAGGCGATCCGGTAGCTTTCCTTTGCAGCTTTATAACCATTCCATGCATCTTCAAATGAAGTACTAGATCTGGCTCTGTCCCTGGTCCGTCTCGAAAACCTTGCACTAAACAAATAGAAACCAGTAACATCAGATCGAATATAAGTCCCGTGTAGGATGCAAGTCTCCACACTTGAATCTTACAACCGCCTTTTCCGTCGACGAAACACAATTGCATTGATCTGTCTCGCCCACAGACACTATTCCCAATCTACTAAGTACTTTTCTCTAAATGTTTTTAAACCCAATGGGGTTGCACTATGTGTTACGTAGGTATATAATACTATATTATAGTATAATAAAATAACTTATTAAGTTCCTAAAAGAAAAGTTTGTAACAAAACCGATCCTCGACAATTCGCGACCGCTGTTCGTCGCATAGAACGGCTCAAACTACGGACGAAAACCGCAGTTTTTAATTAATTCTCAAAATGGCCACCAGACAACGAGACTCATTAAATGGGATCGTTGATTTTAGTTCAATCAGATTATTTCGCTTTTAACATTTATAACAACCCTTTACGATGGAAACTAATGTAAGTATAAGTAAAAGTAAGATAAATCGTTTAAATTAAATTGTGATTAATTTAAGTAGGTACTTAGTACCTAACCTAGGATTAGAAAATCTTTTTTACCATAAATAACAAACACTTTCACAAGATGTTCCGAGAAGAGTGGCTTTTGAATTTATAAGAACTCTTCATATCGTTTTACAGCGAAAGGCAATGAATACTATTTTTACTTCGTATTTCACGACTTACGCATTTTCTGTAGTTTGTTAATACTATGAAAAGGTATAAATACGTTCCGAATATTAATATAAATTCCAGATATGAAGAGGCTTTTATGAATAATGTTTCTAGTGATCAAGCTGTCTCTTTGTTCCTATTATGTTCCTCAATATGGTAAGGCATTATGACCGAAATCACGTACAAAACAAGGCAACGATTAATCACATTAAGGAACCTCCTTGTATTACTCTAGGAGGCATCTTCCCGGTACCATTTAGTAACGCGGAACGCCAACTTTGTATTGTAAAGTTAAATTAATGCGAATAATGTCAGAAAGCGATATTAATTGCCGCGCTCAACCAGATATTCACATTTAGGCGGCGAAATGCAGCGACATCTCGCGGTAATTACCACATTTATACTTGGAACCTACACATGTTGAGATAGCCGCTTGATTAATTTACAATCACTACCGAAATATAGGGATGTGGTGTGCACAATCGATGTATACAAGAATAGGGATTTTTTTTACTTAATTTATATTTTACCGAAAAATATTTTAATTAACCTGGTGCTTTGAAGAGCATGTAATATTACTATGTAAACAGGCGCAACGTCTGTATTCAATGTGTAAGCTTCAATAAACTTATGACTAAATACATACTGCGATGCTACATAAATGAACACTTTTGTAAACCCAACTTTAATTACCTCTTATAGGAAGAATAAGAAGCACATTTTATTGATTCGATAAAATATTGTGTGAATCTTATTAAAGTATCGTTATCATAATTATAACACATCTCTAAACCGCCATAAAATTATCAAGATTCATGTTTATAGCAATGTCTTTGTGGCGCTGGCCATTTTCTTTGAATCATAGCCTTTAAAGTTTAAAAGAGACTGGAAAGTTCTTATCTGTTCCTAGTTATGTTTGAGCTCGTTTGTTTCAGGTTCAGAAATTCAAGATTATTATCGACTGCCAGCAAACTTCAGCCCTTTAAGAATTTTGCCCCTTTGTTCAATATTTATTGGAGTTCTTTCATTTTTACATCTAAAGATCGGGCTTTTGAGAATATAAAATTGTCGAACGACTCAATTTTACAATATAAAACATTCTAATTCCCTATAGAACATTTTTGGATGATATATAAATCCTAATTTTCCTATTTGTGTGACTGTCATTAGGGAATTTAGTCCTTATTATTTAATTTGTAAATCCTACAGTAATATAGGATTTAGAGTAAACTAATATGTGAGATGAGTTGTAAGACTCACCTCACATATTAGGTTGAGCCGCGATAGCACTTATGCTACAGACTTTGCCTGGAACAAATGACGTTTATAATTACTATTTAGTACCTATTAGTAATGTTAACTATTTCTTAATTATTGGTAAATTATGCTTCATAGGAAGAAAGAAAGAAAATACATTTTTTTGCACAAGATAGACACAACAAACTAGAAAAAAATATAATAATATCTAGAAAAATGAAATACAATCATTTATGAATAATTTCTAAGAATTTATTAATATTCTAACCACTCGTAATCTCACTATGAATTATATGCTATCATATAATTTTATCCCTAATTAGTTCCGCTAATGTATGGTATAGTAGACGCAATAGGAATTAAAATCAAATTATATTCATGTTTAGGTTCAGTTACTTAATAAACAATTTCAAAGTAATTTTAATCGCCATTGGCTCCACAGTGTGCATTATCTCACAAATTCCCCATTAACAACATTATGTCCACAACTCAGCGTTTAACAGTGCAATCGACCGAAAATAACACCAAAATGTTCACTTTATGGACAACAAATCGTCAATTAAGGGCCCTCTCGCCATTAGTGGTTTCTAAATGCCGTACCAAAATTAATAAAACCTTTACAGATACCTCATTAGTTTAATTAAACGGCGATCATTACCGTAGGGCGAAAGAATAAGGCCCTAATTTGGCCGGTGCCACACTATTGCCATCTCGGGCACGTCCCTACAAATTGATACAGTGTACGTGAGCCACTCAATTCGATGACGCTCATTTTGGGTTCCGTACACAGAATGAGTAAAGAGAATTTAAGTGGAAAGTGATAAAGAACTATTTTGTCAATGATGTTTGCCCTATGTCCCCTATTAGGTGGCACAATGCAGGAATATTAACTGGAAAGATCCCTTTTGTTTTAGAAAAAGACAAATCTTGCATTTAAATCACAACTTAACAAAACAATATGTTAGTTAGCGATTTGTAGCTACGATCCCCAATGATGAATACTATTTAAATAGTTTTCAGGAGGAATCGGTAAATGTAGTACCTACACCTATAATCTTAAATGATACAAGTTTTTTTTTATTATCATTGGATAACTTTAAGACACATCCATATATTATAGATATTCTGTGTATCTAAAACAAAAAGTAAATTAAAAAATTAAATTGCCACTCGTCGTCAAAAGACTAACAAGTCCAAATACAATTTGCTTGAAAAATAATGTGCGTGGCTCCGAAGGCGCGGTGCGCGGGCGCGGGTGCAGGGGGCGCCCGTCGATCTCAGACATCGTTAAAACTCGCTTGTCCCTCTATTTGTCGCGAGTTTTCACAAGTTCCACCCTAAATGGGTGCCGACGCTCCCACCAGCTTCACAATTTACTTTTTCATCTCTCGTAAAGGGCTTTTGTTGTTATTTGACATTAGGTACCCTTTCACGAAACAAGCTTTTAACCCTGTCGCGTTTGAGGGCGCTTAACGTCATTAAGTACACAACGGGCGAAGTTCGAACACCCTCATCGCTATTTTTTACATAATACGAAATTGTTTCGGACATTTTCTGTGTCTTCTATAGGGTCAGGTACCGCTATTACTGTTACTTTATTGATTTCTGACGACGAAAGGGGCTCAGCCGAATATTTTTTGTTCCTGGACATTTAAAGTGGACAGTGGTTATGTAATCAGAACTTCAGGAAAAGGCCTCCAGGTCGGGAAACACCTTCTATTTGGTATAAGTGACCCAATCCACTAGAGTGGACGCAATTTTGCGGAACCTCTATTAAGTGTAGTGTGTACAGATTGCTTATGTGGGTCACGTATTATTCAATAAACCCAAAATTAATACTAACTACGTGAGCAGCGTCGGTGAATGGCACTTTTCCGTTATTTTGCTCTAATAAAGATACTAGATGAAGCGCGCCCAACTATTAACTAAACCCCAGCAAAACAGAAGCTTGACATTCGAGGATATAATATAAGGCTCGTTATAATTATTTAACCACGATAATTAATAAGACGCAATAATTTGGGAACAGCCGGACGAATAAAGCGCGTCATGCCTGCTGCCGCCGACGGCGCGGCTCGAGCCGATGCCGCCCCGACTTTGTACGCGACGCACGTCTTTTATTAATTTTCAACGAAATAGAATCAAATTAGAGAAATTGTTTGCCGAGACTAAGTTTCAATTATGGTCGGACCCTAAGTCTTTAATTTAAAAGTTATTTCTTTCGTTTAATTTGAACGTTGATTTGAGATGGCGCCACCGTGTCATAAGCCTTTAGTTATTTAAAAAAACCTCGTGTATCCATTTGAAACCATAAACTGAAAAATCCCGGGAATCAAATTTTTTTGTCAGTTCGAATCTTCGTACTGGAGAGTATAGACCTCTGTTTGTGGAGCTAATCTTTATTCCCCCTAGCCTGATTTATCCTCTTACATTTCCAAAAACTACAAAGCCATACTACTTAAAACCAAACCTTTCGAATACTTTATCAAGAATCCATCTGAACAAGCTTGCCAACTCGATTAGGTACCCTAACTCTAATTTATATCGAGAAACCATAAAAATGTACTGATAAGTTGATGGAGAAGGAAATCGATGCTGACAGTTTCTGGGATTCATCTCAGGGGATAAAATTACCTTTATCTGGCAGACACCGCCACTCACGATATTAACCCATACAACTGATTATTCAACCTTACATATTTTCAAAGAAGTTATGCCATCGACCACAAAATCACATTTTTCATTTTTGGAGCAAAGTTTCTGCTTATTGCAAGTTGCGAATTGAAAATATTTGAAAAGATGCGCTCTGTGGCGAAATACAATATGTGAGATAGGAAAATATCGTTGTTGGTTTAATCTAGGATATTTAATTTTGTAGATCAAAGGAGGATTGTTCTACTATTCTGTTTCTACGTGGAGTTAATATATCCATGTTTACTATTTTCGTTGACGAGTTATTAGGTGGGTACATGGATGCAGGTGGAATATTAATTTTACCTACTTATCATTTCATTTCAGTCCACACACCAAGTTAAGTTCAAGTTAAGATATATGTATATAATAGCTTTCTGTTCTTAAATAACAAACTTTCAAATAACTTTTTCTTAACTAGCCTACTTAAAATCCATGCAAAATACAGTCTCGAACAAAATTTTCAATTCCGCTGAAATCAAATAGTGCTCGCGTTCATTCCGCTTAACTCCGAGAAAGTGCTCAACGAGCTCTCTAAACTTTATAACATTGTCTTAGAGTCTGAATGCATAAACGAACAGTTCCGAATGCCCCGTGTACGAAACATAATTTTCTTTTATAGTACTAGTTGGTGCATAAGTGTACGTACACAAAGTAACGCCTGCACTCGTTCCAGATGATCGCGACAGTGATACACATTCTACATGTTGATTGCTGTATTGTCTGAAGGTACCTTACCAGGTATAACATAAGATTATTTTCACCTTACCAACGCATCATATAAATAAATAAATCACCGTCCTTTGAAAGGTAAGTTGTGTTCTTTGGCTGACGGTACATAGGATACACAAAGGCAAGGCAAAAGCAAAAGGATACAACAAATATGTAGATGTTACAAGCGGTCCACGCCGTAAATGTTTCCCATTCTTGATATTTCCTGAAACAAATGTCGACAATGTTTTAGACACGGTTAATGTGGAATAATTTTTAATCATCCAGTGCATTTATGTAACTTCTGAGTGAGGAAGTTTATGGCTCACCTAAACTGTGTGGGTATCGTAACTTGGGTACTTAAATAACTAGTCTAACAAAACTTTCAGGTTAACTAAGCTTGCACGATGCCAGAGGAAATCATACATGATGGCGTGAACATGATATACTATGTAAACTATAATATTAATTCGCGCAATTAAACTATTAGTTATCCATCATAACTACGTCGCGTTGCTTTCTCGGTTGCATAAATAAAGCACCTATTAAGTCGGATGAATTTATTATATGGTATCAAGCCAAAACCACGCAGGGGCACTAAAATTATATATTTTTTAAGTACAACCATCAAAACTCTCTGAATATTTTCACAATTTTATTTAATCTAACATTTTGAACTTTACAATTTTAAGTTTCATACATAGTTAAAATAATATTAGGTCACAAGTAACGTAGACTTTATTGTTTGACTAGTTAAGGTTAAAGCAGAAACATTCAATATATTATGTTTGGTCTAATCTACCGGCTCCATATTGTTGTCTCTCTGAGGACTCTCCGTACTGAAACAAATATAAAACAATAATTATGTTTTAGAAATACCTATTTAATCTTTGAATTACCATATTGTGTGACCGTCTGATGATTTTCAGCAATGGACAAAGGCATTGGGTTCTATACAATAGTAATAAGTCGTAACATAAATGAATTATTTTATTTTCATATAATAATTTTGTTACGCGAATTCAGACCAGAATTTCGGTACTAGAAAACAACAGTTTTGATTCAGAACAAAATGTTTACACAAATACGTTTGCAAACATTGAGAATCGGTTTCTATTCTAATCCGATAGAAAGTTCGCTTTGCACAGTTCTTGTCTACTCCAGTAATATCTTTGAAACTATCTGACTACACTACAATCAAGTAACGGAGAGCTTTCAAAACAAATTCACATAAGCTTAAAGTAGTAATTTAATTGGAAACATTGAATTATAATTATTTCAGAAGACCAACTTTGGGTACCTATATATGTTAGTTAGAATAACATTTTTCAATCTACAGTTTTGATTAAATGTTTTAATTTGGCTTTTTTCTCGGTGTTTAATTTTTGCATTAAACTATCTATGTCAAAAAACAAGCAAAAGTAAATTAAGGTTAACTCTACACTCTTTACTGAAATTGATTTCATCATGTCTGTTATTAATAAAAGAAGATATTCTTAACCTACAAGGTCCAGATATAACTCAACTGATAACAAGTAGGCATTGTTATGTATGTGTGTGTAAGCGGACTCACAAAAGCGATTGTAGCAGCGAACATGGAGGTTGAGGAAAAAGTCTCGATTACCTATCACCACCATCCCCTTTTGCCGTACGGACAATAGTGTCCCTCTTCCCTGCAATGTACACGATAACATGAATTGTGTAGAACTCTTGAATTATAAATAACTTCGCAGAATCCCCGCACAACGGCGGAAACTTTTAAAATTTTCCTTTCAACGTCGTTTTTAAATCTCTTTGGCTGTATTCTTCACTTCCTTTGCCGCGATTGTGTGACAAAGAATGTTTTAATAGGTATACTGTTCATTAACTATGGCACTTAGGTTCTTTAAAAGTTTATAGTTACTTGTTTTATTATTCTACAATAATGTTCTTTTTATGTGTTCACATTAAGTAGATAGAAAGTACTTAAGTTAATGTGTAAACTGTCATCACTCCTCAGTTTTATTTTCAATTAAAAAAGGTAAAAATGTTCTACTTAATAATGTAGAATACATTTTATTAGACGATAAAGGCCGGCTCTACCACGTTACATTCCTTGATCTCTGTATGTTGCCATGTGTGTGAATATTAAATGACACTTACACAGGGAGAGGACTTACGCATAATAAGGACAGGACTTACGCATAATAAGGATGTTTGCCTTGCATGATGAGTGATATGGCAGTCTTGGTGCCGCGCTTGCCCAGGGCCTCGCCTGCCCACAGCTCCTTACTTAGCATGTGATCTGCGGATTTAATGTTTTAACTCTCATTAATAAGGAAAAAATACCATTGTCATTAAAACAAACTTTTTGGAGGTACCTTTAAGAATTAATTAAGACATTGAGTATCTACTTAGTTTTCTCTATAAATTTGATTATTACTAAATATTATATATTATTAATTTATTTTTTCTTTAACCAACACGCTAAGTATTCCTCAGGCAAGTTTTAGTTTAGCATCGCATAAATAGCAGATCCCGATCCTCAGTGAAGTATAAAATGAAGAACATAACACAAGGTGGAGTAAACGGTTATATAAAACAAATAAACCTCGCACAACCTTAAGCCAACACTTATAAATGGAGCAAATAAAAGCTGACTTAAACTGCAGCGCTTTTCTAACATATTTCTAATAAAATCGCTGTGTAACGCTTTTGATGTAATTTTGCGATTATAATGCATTCTTTTTATGGAAGGAAAATAGTTTAGTTATTTGGCAGTTTGATTTTATTTCCGCAAATCGAATGGACACGGACAAGGTGTCCAGATTTCCTGGTAGGTCAGTACTACTCATAAAAATATTGACGATAAGATTTATTAAATTATCCTTTAAGATTTATTTAAGTGAGATACATAGGTACCTTCTTTTCTTGCACACTTCCTGTTAGCTGACAAGTTAACAGGCCAGGTTAATGTAAGTAAAACAAAAGCGTATAAGTACTTAAATGCCATCTTCAATATTATAATAATACTTTCTTATTCATTCCATGACAACTGGGACAAATTTGAAATAACAGATGTAACTTCTTTCAAATTATTTTTCCACGAATTCATTAATTTATAGAAATATTTTTACAAGACGATTACTTTTTTCCACGAAAATTTTGAGGTCAATCACCCATTGGGTTAGGAGTGGAGTTGGATTTACAGATTTCATACTTTCAATAAATATTTATACAGCAAAAGTACAAATTTTTACATTTACCAATAAAAATTCATTTCCTTACAAAAAAGATAACAGGGTTAGGTTCTGATGATAATCGTGGGAGAAATAATCACGTCATTAACAAATAATTATAACTAAAACAATCTTTTGAATATTTTTTTATAGGTAGGTATCTATTCTATTTTATTAATTTGCTGACGCCGTCATTACCAGTCTTAAAAAAAGTCAAATTTAAATATTTATTGCTTACTAAGTGTCTCAAAGATACAACACTACTTACGTGAAAAAAATGAAAAAATGAGACTTACTCTTGAACGCGTTCCCAGTCCTCTTCCTATACTCCTGCTCCACGGCTGGCAGCAGACCAGGGTACAGCTGAAGGGGAGTGCGATAAAAATCTGCAAACATTAACCAGTCGCGTCAATTTTCAGTTACAGTCGGCATAGAAAAGCTAAACTATTGATTTGATTTATGAAATATTTGAAAGACACAAAGATAGTTAAATTGTTTATCAGGTCTAGTAGAGCTATATTTTTATCTGATGATTAATTTTACTTACCACTATTATCATTACAACTTGTTAAAACGCCCTTAGCGTTCCTACCTCAACTTATCAGTTACAAGAAAGATAGCATAGGAGAATATGAAAGACTACAGCCTCCTTACCATAATCTCTTAAAGCAGGGCAGTTCGCGTTGTGAAAGCGTGACGCCGCATTACACTGCACGTAGCGGCGTCTCGTTTTCACATCGTAAACTGCCCTGCTCTAAGAGATCATGGTAAGGGGGCTGAACATAGTTTTTGGACTTTCAAGGAAAAGTTATTCATTTACCTTCTGACTAGTGACAACTATAAAATAAAATCTTCATACAGACAGTAATTTGAATAAGTAACTTTCCTTTACTATGTACAATTGTCTTACTATATGACTATTATTCTATCCCTTTTGTGAGTAACACAAAAAATAAAACGTGAAATTTTTCACTAAGTAACTTGCAAGCGGGAGGAACTTCTCTGGGGATTTTCGCGCCGAATAATTGTATTTATAATGCAAATTACGACAAGCACGCAAGAACAAACAACATATTTTCATCTTGTTAATATTGTTAAAAAGCTATTTAATGTAGGTCTACGTTACAGAATTAAGTATTTAAAATAATTTGTACTTAAAGCCGAATTCAAATTGTTTTAAAAGAATGAAGTAACTTTCTATATCTACTAGTTGTAGGATTCCAAAATTTCATCTTTATGAAAAAGAACCAGCAGGAAACTCGAAACGTTTAAAAACACTACAAGTACTTAAATAGTATTAACTAACTAAATGCATAGTTTCTGAATGAAATTATTATTATAACTTTTAGTCTTGCAACCTGACATCCAATTTTTTCAGAAGAGCCTATTATAATATACATTTCATAAAACATAATCTACCACAGTGCTACTACTGCGGGTTTTACGAAAATAGCTTCCACGAATAACGATACCTACGTATTTCCGGCGCCCCCTGGGCAGTGAGCCCGGCACTGCGACCCAAGCAATTTCCTTGCAATAACATAGCTAGTGCGTCACTAAAGAAAAATATATATTATATTATACTTACATAGCATACGTTCTCCTGACACGGGACCTTCAGACATGACGTCATCGGACCTTGCACGTAGGTAATCTGCAATTGGAATTTAGGTTTAGGAAATGGTTTAAGTTATATCTGGGTAGTAAAAAATCAAACGTGAAAATGTTACAAAAAACAAATAGAATTATCGTCGTAAAAGATATACAGAGGTGCCTATCTATGTCTTTTACGACTATTAGCTGCTAGTGTCATCGTTTTACCCAAAGGATTAACCGGACTTCAGTAAAAGCTTTAATAAGATTTTTAAATAGCGCGGTATGCGAATTTATATACATTATTTATATACAACACATCTAGATATAAATCGGTCATTTTATTAACTACACAATTGCCCAGCTAAAACCTTATTTCACTATTGAATGTGTTTCAGTTATGTGTACTTGAAAAACACTCGTCACATTCAACGCTCAACGGCCGTCGTCATAAATTATGAAAAAAGAAACGAATATATATTTTTATTTGGAATACCGCTTACGGCGCTGAAAAGATGTCTTTCAAAACATAATAATCCTTCCAACTTTTATTTTTGCTGTCGAACGATGAAAGCAGAGAATGAAGCGGCCCGTAAAGAAGGATCCTACGGTATAATTAATATTAACCCAGATAGGAAAACAACATCCGATATGATTTTACGCTATTGGGTCGGTTTAGGCTTTAGATTTTTGGTGTAGGGTTAACGAGACCGAGAATGTACGCAATTAGTATTTATGGTAGAGCCTATTATATTAAACTCGTTTAAACAAGGCTCTACAAACTTATATTGATTTGAATATTTTGTTAACTTTGTTAACGAATATCATCATAATTCACGATCTGACTTCACCCACTGCTGGGAGGTCTCTCTTTTTTGTGCTAGTCTCCTCGCTTGTGTGCCCGTTGATAAAAATTAGACACTTGACTTCTTTAAATCGCTTAGCGTAAGTTAGGGAATATATTATGTCACACAGTTAACGTTTCCAAGGTATTGGAATCAAATAGAGCAAGCTAACACGGATCTCAGTTTGTAGAGGACTCGCAAACTGGATGGCTTAGAGAACTATGCAAATGGAAGCCAGGAAACTATCTGACTGTTCATCCTATTGAGACACATTTCTATTTACCTATCTCATTAAACACCTCTCTATCTAAATTCCGTCTAATGCTATCACTTGAGATACTTGCAAAATTTAGAGCAAACTTGTTTAATTTAAGTTTATTTTCCGTCAAAGGAAGTTTATAAACATCTGCATTAATAACATTGTTAATTACTTCCTATTATAATCAACTGAAAAGATAAACAATAGCCATAACAAACTCGTAATTGTTTAAATGTTAGATGAGCATCCCAAATAAAAGGTTCATAAAAAAACATATACGAAACTTACAGAAGAAAAATCGAATATTCAGAAAAATTAAAACAGATCCAGCCTCCTTACTTAACACAACCGCCAAAAAATCCGAAAATAGAACCGGACTAATGATGTAACGTACCTTTGTAGAAATTAAAGCCGTCTTTGCCGACGTCCGAGCTTTTCGCACAAGGGGCCACTGCGAGTAGGGCGAGAATTGATATAAATGCTTCCCGCATTTTTGTGGTCGGCTTATTAAGACTAATGAACTAACAGGACATAGGATCGCGGAGCGGTGGGGATTTATTGCCGGTGAGGCCGCCACTGGCGAGCTCGCCCGCGCATCCCCCTTTTATAATTTCTATCCGATATGAAACGGGTGAAGGTGTGGAATGGCAGTGGTTATCGGTTCTATTCTGCGTTGAATTTTACGTTGTATTTTTTGTGGAGGTTTTGTAAGCTTTTCGTAGATCATAAACATGTTTATTGTAAACTGGAAACTTGTTGATATGATAACACATAGCCTAATCCTAACTTGGGCTTTTCCCGAAATTGTTTTGCTCAAGGACACCTTTATACTTTTCCATTGTTGTTGAGAAAAAGGTATTAATAATAATAACCTTAATTAATAATGTTTTATAATTCGTTCTGTAGGAATCCTGTATTAAGTTTAAGATTAGAACAAACATAATTGTCACATAGATTTGTCTTCGAATAATATAG
Organism: Abrostola tripartita; assembly: GCA_905340225.1. NCBI lineage: Eukaryota > Metazoa > Arthropoda > Insecta > Lepidoptera > Noctuidae > Abrostola > Abrostola tripartita. Next base: position 9,699,743 of record HG996498.1, on the reverse strand, counting down.
TAACGGAAACTGCAAAAATAAATTGTAAAGTGAAGCTACTGAAAAAACTTGTGATTATATGAAACTGGCAATGAAGTGTCGTAAAAAGGGCCAGTCCCTGCCATATCATGCAGCTGAGATATTGCTGTCCGCTTTCCCGGAATTCCGAGAATTGTTTTAGGAATCCAATTTAAAAAATAAACGGTATCACCGAAACCTACTAGTAAAAAAATCTTTTACGATTATTATTCCCGCCGACATATTCTAAACTGAAGGCTGTCTTTGTTTTGCAATTCACCAGGAATAATCTTCTAAATATTTTTTAAAAGTTAGATATTAACACCACTGTAGAAAACGGTGTCGGTGTTCCATTAACCAAGTAGCTGTGATAAATAAAATAATATCCAAATATAATAAAGGCAAACAAATACGTACCTCCTTGAATTTGTACGAATATTTTTATTCGAGACCTAGGCACAATTTTTTGGTAATAATCATCATTAAGTCTATAACATGAAAATAGTTTTTGTAGATCTAAAATATGCACATGTTTTTCTTTTTCTCGTATCCCGTTCCCAGTATAACGGGACACACAGTCACAACACTACGGCCCCAATCCCACAGCTCGACGGGGCGTCGCGGCCGCTACAATCTTATGGAAATGGCGGTCGAGACAGAACCACGCTATTCTTATATAAAGATGATTGTTGCGATTCTAATGGCTTCCTCTGCATCTGAAGGATAACAAGCTTTTATTTACGTAAAGGTTACAGTTATAAATAAAGTTAGTATTTTATGAATACCAATATTGAATTGAGTTTTATTTCTTTTATGTAGGTGCACGAAGAACGTTACTAATATCTAATGGCTGGCAAAATGAGGATGAATCACTGAACTGCATACTCCGAGGAAAAATACAAGCGCTAAACAGCTGTTTAGTGCAATGATCCGTATTATCGGCTTTAAACACCAAAACAGCTATTCGTAATAAAACCGTAGAATAAAACAAAATCGTACCAATGAAAAGTTCGACAAAGTAGGTCAAAATTCACACAATTGGTACCGGGTCTCAAAGACTGCACTAAGTTTTTAAAGTTCACCAAGATTCACCAATCTTTATAAAACTAAAGTTCTAGTTTTGTGTTTAAGGAGCTGCTTACTAAAGTCTCTGGCTTGTATTTTTTATTTACGGACGGAACTCTGTGCAGTAGTAGGTCACAGAACTCTTCTAAGTCACTCTAACACAAGAAGTAGCTTTTTAGCTACACCTCCGGCGCAATTTGGTCTTGTCAGATTTTTACGCGCTACTTTTCAGTGTGTTTTTCACACAAGATTGCATATTTTATAGTATGTAGAGTCGGCTTCCTGGTCTGGACTCTTTATTATCTTATAACTATAGTTGGGACCAATTATGAATTGTAATTTTGTTATTTACGAACTCAACAATCGTCATGAATGATAGGATCTCGAGTATGTCATTTCATGTCCAGTAATAAAATAAGTTGTGAATTTTCACATAGTTTTCACTTTACAGCATTATTACTTACAGCTTCTATCAAAACGTAAACCTATCTCCGTTCTATCGCATTCCCGCTATCTCGAAACTTAACACAGCCATTGCTAATTCGCACTTAGGTCTCCGCTTGGTTGGCACAAATAAATGCGCGGAATCCTAACAAGGTTGGAAAATCCTCAAGCCGGCTAGCCTAGAATAAGGCGCAAAAACCGGCTGCGTATAGCAAGAAGTGGGTTCAGTGGAAATTGTTCGTGTGCTATGCTAACATTTATAGCCATTACCGTAAAACTGGTGCCGCAACTGTGAAACTACGGCCAAATTTTCAGAATAAAAAGCGTACCTACATTACCTACGTAAAAAGCTAACGATTGTTCTTCTTCTACTTGCCCTGTTCTCAATCCTTGGGTCAAAATGCGTACCACTTAAAAACAGCAAATTCTTATTTTTATTATAACTACGTACGTAGGTGTACCATTTCATTTACTATATTCCGGTTATACTCACGCGTGTATTCGGGAATGCCCGACTAGTTAACATAATAACACTTACGAAAGTTATATCGAATTCAAACGCGATTTTTGAAAAAATGTATGGGATCTAATTTCTAGGCTGGACTGGGTGTCATCATGGATAATTCAGTAGACGAGATTTTTAACACTTTAAAAAAGCCCGCAAATCAGACACAATAGTTAAGTAATCGACAAGTCCCATATATGGCTCAGCGGACTGGGAAAGGGTTAAAAATATGTCTCAAGATTGGTAGGAAATAATTTCTAAATGTTTGTAACAATTTTTGGAGAAATCTAAGTAAGTTTGTGTACAGCTCTGAGCACACTTCTTACAGGCTTGTCTACAAGTGTGATATGTAGTGTGTGTAGTGCCAAGTTTATAAATTAAATTATTCCTTTTTAACCAAACTGCAAACGAACTTAAAACTGATTTACCAGCGGGCAACTAAGTTGTCGCACCCCTTATGTCTCACTCAACTCCTAAAACTTGGTCTTCTCACCGTGTCAGACCCAATTACGGGTAAATTGGATAATGCAAACTAATCTCCGGGTGACCAGACTTTAGCAATCAGTTCTATCGACTTACTAACCCGAGCCAAGCAAACTAGATTTCTTTCCTATTTTCTTTTCATTTGTTACGTTGCAATCGAATTATTGAATTCGGTTTTCATGTCGACAGTGCAGGTAGACATATACTTAGAATTTATTACTACAATCTAGACTTATAGCTACGCTTACTACAACATTATTTTTCCACTTACGATAGGACACCTATGTTACAAAAGTATTTAGTCAGTCACTAAGCGAGTATTCTTTTACTCTATTCCTCCCATGATTTTTGTGACAAACAGTTTGAAAACGTCTCATTTTAAAATGCAAAACGAGACGAAAATGGCCGGATTTCTGACGACACTTCAGGCGGGGCTTTCAGCAAATGAGCGTCGGCCTCCAGTGCTCCGAGCGACGCGGACAAAGGAGCCCTTCTTGCGTCCTCAGGTCTCACACACCGGCCAGCGTAACCTGGCCCACCGACTACAAACACTAGTTAAAAACAACAACTCACAAGGTAAGGCCAAGGCTCTATTTAAATTAGTCGGTTACGCGGTAAAATCCCCAGCGTTCCGTTGCACATTTCTGTTGGAAGCACCGTACGTCGTAATTGTACCTACTACCTACCTATTTCCAGTTTCCAGGTTCTTATATCTAGTTCGCGTAGATATCTGTTTTATTTCTTTATTAATCTACTTATATCTATAGTTTACTACCATTGCCATTCAAAACTCAGAAAATCTAAAAAAAAAATACAGGTACTCTGTAAAGAAAATAATTTCAAATAGCCTATTTTATGGAAATTATTTCTAAAACATTCATCGACTGAAGGCTTAATTTCTAGTCTACGTTCGGAACATTAGTGGCTTACAAAACGAACTTTGTCCTACATCAAAATCAAACTACGGAAGTAAGTTACATGTGAATCGTTTATATGATTCGACTAATTTCTATAACAGCATCCTAAATCTTTATAAACGCAACAAAAATGATACACAACAAATTAATTGTACCTACTATAGCCCGTTTAATAGGTCGTTAGCCCTCAACGTCACTCATAGCCAAGCAACCAAAGCAACGATGATTTATGTACTCTCAACCAGCCATCTGTCCTCCTATTGTCCCTACGCTTTGACAATGCCGAGGTCGTGTCGCCGATTTGTACACCAACTTTTGCTAATAAAAAACAAAATATTTATGGATTTTCGATTATTTCAGCGTCCATCGAACGTAATATATTTCGTTACGTAGAATGATTTCATTGATTTCTTTATTTTTATTGTGCCTTTTGGTTTTAATTATCGTATTGAATGTATTATATCGTACTGCATTTTAAAAAGTACAATGCACTGACCAAGTGGCTATTGGCTGGTTTTAACCGATTTCGAAAAAAAGGCTGATGTTCTATGTCTGTCTGATAGCCTATGTAATTTATTATGTTTGTTTGCCATAGATGCGCTTAATCCACATCTGGGGAAGTAGGCATGATGAATTAGTATCTAAATATTAGGCATTTAATTATTAGGTAGGTAGTATTCCAATTTAATGTGAATTTAAATTGACTTTGGCAACCCTTACAGAAACAAGGTTTTCGTCGACCTGAATAATACGTAAGAAATCTTTTTATACATCTTACGACGGACGTCTTATAAGGGCAAGGGTAAGGGTTAGTCGGGGACCGCACCGATTCCACTCCACCTTATATGCTCCACCTTCTAACACATGCTTTTCTACTGTATTATAAATCAACAAGTTGCTTTGAAATAACATCATTTATGATGATTATATTAGTTAAAACTCAAATTGAAAAAGAAATAACATTTCCAGACCATCAATCTAATATATTTTTTTATAAATGCGAAAGTAAATCTTATCGACTCTTACGTATTCGATTGACCCCATATTGATGGATTTCCGAATAAGGCCAAGCATACCATGCTTGAACGGTTCTAGTTGAACCTCAAGAAGGAATATATTTACTAGGCTGGGTGTTTTTTACTCTCGGACTAATTCGCAAGCGGTACCTAAGTAGTCTTTCTCTTATACCCAGAGATACAACGATTTTATTACAATGAAAAATACACATTGCCTATTTAGGTACTTACTGCCTATTTACGTATTATATAGGCAATCTGATTTTTTCTATCTGTAGTAGATATGGTTATCTACTTAGGTACGTAATAGGCATCAGATCTGTCGTGACAAATGAGGCGCAACGTGACGTCGGTGGATCCGCCGTGACAGCGACACGATGACGTCACGCGAATCCGATACGACGTGCGCGTAATCGAATTTCGACTGAGTGAAATCTCTTATTTATATACCTACGAAAAATTTCTTACAAAGCAATATTCATAATGGAATATTTTGTTAAAGGGCATCAATCATGCATGGAAGAATTAAAGATAGGACCCTACTTTCTTTGATACTTAACTAGGATAGCAGTTTCGGATTGGTTTTTCCTGATTTTATCTAGGCAAATATATTAATCAATTTTATGTAAAAGTGATTGCCTTCTTGGTCTAGTGGTCGCAAGCGCACCTGCTGAACATAAGGTCCTGGGTTCATTTCCGGCCTGGCCCGGCCCGGATCGGGCAGTGCAATTGAGTTTCTTCCATTAACCTTTTGAGCGTCACGGCCATTTATAGAATACAAAGTTCTCATGACCACCACGCTATGATTTTATTAAAAGCCAATTTATCTAATCGTAACATTTATTAAGATTGTTGTTTGTTATTGTAGTTGTTGCACGGAGTCTGGATTTCTGGACGGTTAATATTTTTAAACAGATATTTTTACATAGAGATACCTCTTATGATACCTCTAATTAAACGAGAAAATACTGGTAGGATTAGGATACCCTAATCCTACCAGTATTTTCTCGTTTAATTAAATAAGCTTGCTGTTGGAGAGATTAGGCTGTCGTTCTCATAAAGCTGAACGTCCCGTCTGTAAGTAGCATAAGATAGATTAGGTAGCTACTTTTTAATACCTACCAACCTATTATGAAAATAAATTAAAAACGTTTTGAGAATTTATTAGGTATGCAATGTTTGCTATTTTGATGGCATATATGACCCAAGCAAGATGTATGCGGTCTTTAGGGTTTCGTTATCAAATGATATACTTAAAAGAAGAAACCTATTAGTTAGAGAGTTAGACAAAATATATACATACCCAGGGTACACGTCTAAATATAAACGAAATATTGCGATATAGGTTAGAATTAGGTACTTGATATTGATGAATTAGCATTATAATTAATTATTGAAAAGTACACTGCAGAAGCATAATTAAAAGTATCTATTGTTATAAATAAACTAATAATAGTACCTTAACGAATTCCCAGTTACATGCGATGTGCGAACCTACACTTTTCTAAACCGAACTCCATGATTCTCAATTTAAGGTTGGGTTCGATGTCACAACCCCTACACCAGCAACTTTAAAAACTGTCAGGACCTAACATAGTAAAAATATAGTCGCTTGGCGCGGTGTAACCTCAAGTCACCTACTTTATAGTTTCAATATAGTCTTCATTGTCACAATCAGTATGTGACCCTAGTCCTGCGTCTCAACCCGGTTGGTCAGTCCATTTGCCGGCCGTCCTAACTGAAACTAATGCACCATATCTGTCTAACTTATTAAACTTTACGCCCCCGAGACGTGGGCCACGTGTCGAACAATGTTGTGTATTGCAAGTGAGGGTAATGTGTACTAACCTTAATGTGATTGTAAATCTTGGTTTAATGTTTAATGGTGTCGTGGGGTGACTGTTTTGTATGTGACCTTTTTGTGGGTACCTACTAAATACAAATAATACTCGTAGATACCTATGTATGTAGCCTATGTAGGTACTGTTTACGCACGCACCTTGGTGCATAACTACGCAGTAGCAACAGCTGTTGCCCATACACAGATTCCTTACTCTATCTTTGGCTATAGTTTGAGATCTTGGTTGACAATTCTGTCCCAAAATTCACCACTTCTTACCAATAAATAGGTATGGATCTTACTTTTTAAGTTTCTGTAAAAATACCTATGGACACCTTTTTAATATAAATTAGATTACGGTAGGTAGTATTTATTTAATAGTAAACCTACCTAGAAATAAAATACCAAGTTTTGTACATACTTATATTTCCATATAAAATATCGTTTTTAATCTTAAGTCATTTGAAAATTACATAAATACTACAACTATGTTATAAATACAAGGACATATTGTTACATCTGACATCATAAAGAAATGCCAGATCACGTCAATGCTTCTCTACATTGAGATAAATAAAATAAAAAATACATTTTCCAAAATTAAAACAAAACCGTAATTTTCTTTATGAACTATAAATAATAAAAAATACTATACGATTATGACATTTGAAAAAAAACTTTAAAAAGAGTTGAGTACTTACATTTTTTCTCAGACTAGTTGTTTATACTGTATAGGCAAACTAAAGTAAATAGAATTCGCGCTTAATTTAAATATAAAATTACTTAAACATCTACTTTATTAAAGATCTTTAATGTAATTAATTGGTTACAAAATTCAAAAAATAAAAGTACCTATTAGACCTTAAACTAAGCAGTTATATACTTTTAAGCAGTTAGTACAACGCACCCAATAACCCTCCTTCTACATTTTGTATAATATAACAAGGGCCCAAGACAAAACGCTATACAAATAGAAATCGAATAGAATAATAAATGTATGGGGATGACATAATGTTTTATAATCTATAACATCAATTTTAAATATTTCTCATTTCGTTCGTTTGCCTCGTTGGTCTAGTGTAGCGCGCACTGTACAGAGCTGAGTAGAGCACGAGGTCCTGAGTTCTAATCCCGAGTCGGGCAGTGTAACTGGGTTTTTCCACTAGGTACTTCTCAGTAGCACCGAGTCCGGATTTGTGTGCGGTTGATGGCAATATACTCGCCGATTGGGACCCATAACATAACCGGCGAAGTGAGGGTGTACTATGCACCTCTGCCTACCCTTTCGGGATGTACAGGCGTTATGATATATGTATTCTATTTCTATTCGTTAAGCGTTTTGCCACTTGCAGAATAGGGCCCTAAATAATTTCCCCTAGTCAATTAAGGCAGTGATATTTATGGCAAATAAATATACAGTTTATACAGGGTCACTGGTACCTCGACGTATTTCTTGTCAGACTTTATAAAAGGACATGCCTATATTTCCTGCAAGGTTAGGAAGAGATGTATCTATAATAGCATACAAAAATCAAAATTTTCTAAAAAACTACAATTTCTTGTAGAACATTTAGTGGCATAGTTTGTTGTGCCTAACCCTTCCGCAAAATCCCGCAAGGAATACATTGAGTTACCCTGTATACAATAAAAAGAATAATAACATTCATATCAGGAACATAACACTTTGGAGTGTAAAATCTATTAACTTAAGGAATGCTAGATGATTCAGATTGAGATTTCAGTTAACACATATAATATCGGCGTAATGAGGAACACGTACTTAAACATCTAGAAAAACAGAGTTAATCTTACCTACTTAAAACAAGAACCATAGTAATCATAGAATTTTTTAATGGCCTATTTGTGCATAAAACCTCAAAAGAGATTACCAACAATAATAAAGCGATCCTTTACAATTTTTTTTTTGTAAACATTCAATACTTTTTAATAATGATCAAGGAAAATCATCTTGCAATGTATAATAATATATTTTTGTCTTCTAAATGAGTATTACTTATCACTAAGTTGAGTTTATAATAAACTATTCTATCTTAATACTTTACCATTTAGGCAGTGCCGTAAGACAAGCTTTAGTGCGATTTTCGGCCAACCTAAAATCCTTAAAAAGGTTTTAAATCGCATCATATTGTGTAACAAAGGGTTATGTCATCTCTATCAATACGGACATTTTATCGCGTAATAAATCTATTAAAAGTTGTTTAAAGGATAATTTAATTTAAAACTAAAAGTTTTTGCAGCTTTTGCCGTTACCAACCGTTGCTTGTCTCACGGCCCTAACCTAAAATATTGTCAGCCATTATTCTCCTGCTGCATAACACACAACCCCAACGTCAGCACAACTACTGTTAAAGCACGTCACCTACTTGTACGATCCCTAGTACAACGTAGGGTCACCACTTACCAGCACCATAACACATTTGAAAATAAACGGAAATAAATCGATATCGGTCACATTTGTGACAACCCTAACAACAATAAGGAATTCAACATTTAAATAGCTGCACTATTATGAACAAACATTTTAGTCTTCTAATACTTATATTCCAATACTTAAATTCATTCCACAGCTCCCGTTTAAGGCTAATTGGCCAATATTAACACATAGGCACATGTAGAGTAGAGTTAGCTTTTATATTATTGAAATATTGAATATTAATGCGGAATTACCGAATTTAAAAGATCTCACAAATCATTTAAAGACGCCATGTTTGTCAGTAAAATAGCAGTCATTCGGTTCGTTAAAAATATTGTGGGCCAAACCCTATATAAACTTACAGGAATATTATAAAGATAACTCTACTCTATAGGCCATATGCATTGGATAATTCTATCAACAAGTATCAACATCTTATAATGTTATTTACAGAGACAGAGGTTCAAGAGTATCCAAGTTTGGGAGGATGAAGATGACAGAAAAAGGACCAGTGAAGGGTAACTTCTAAAGGCTAATTCACGTACGTTTTGGATATAGTTTTAGTCCAGTCTCAATATTTATATTATGTATGTATTTAGAAATATATAATTAAGTATGTTTATCAGTTGTCTGGTTACCATAATACAGGCTCCGCCTAGTTTGGGATCAGATGACCGTGTGTGAGGTGTCCCAAGACATAATTATTTTTTATTGACACGAGAGATTATCAACACGAGATTGAAACAAAACTGTAGTTATAAAGTACGTGAAAAGGTGAAAGGTTGTCTAAGGGAGCCTAGAAACAGTAAGATGAGCACTTATGGTGTATATAAATAATCTGCACGACAAACATTAATCTAATATGCAAACAAATGCATTTTGTATTACACAGTCAGTTGTGTACATTACGGACGTCAAATATTTACTTTGCAATAACAATAGGAGAATACCGTTTGTTATCAAAACATACCAAAATAATGTCTTTAGTAAGTACGGTTTACAAAATATTGCAATGTCATATTATTGGTTATAAATGCACTTGGAATAATTGCCTTTTCTTTTCATTTCAATTCTTCAAAAAAGATTTACCCTAATAGAATATTATAAGGACAGGTCTCATATTTTGTGTCTTGTGTTCTAGAAAAAAGAATATTAAATCAGGCCTACAAATCATTGTTACAGTACTAGGTAGCAAATAATATTAAGAGAATAGTAGAGAGCTAGTGAGTTCAGCTCGTGACCCAGCTAGGACAGTTCGCGGGCGAGCGTGGTGTAGCGGTGCGTGCGCATGCGCGGGCGTGTGCGTGTGCGCGCGCGGCGCCGGGCGCGTCACACGGCGGCAGGAGAGGCTGACTGTCAGTGCCACTTGGCCTTCTGCGCGAAGATGTCGGCGCGGAGGTTCTGCGCGAAGCAGATGCCGAGGATCTGCGGGGGTGACAGTTGTGTTATGAAGAGTTATAGGAGGCTAGTGATTATAATTGCAAGTTATATAACATAACATCACGCCTGTATTCCCCGAAGGGGTAGGCAGAGGTGAACATATAGTACACCCACATTTCGCCAGTTATGTTGTAAGTCCCAATATAATAGGGGGCGAGCCTATTGCAAGTTATATTTTTGACGTTAATTAATATTTGTGATTTTTTAATTAAATTAATAACTTTTTAAATATTTTAAGTATATTTTATGTGTATTGACTTTATAAGTTTTCATTCCATTATGTTTTTTTCTTACAATAGAAAGCATTCACTATTTACCACAAAAAAATTGTATAATAAATAATGGAACCACACAGATAATAATAAAGATAAAAGTTTAAACACTGGTAGCAGATTCCTGTGCATTTACTTCACTAAATACACTACAAAAGCATAATAGTCTAAAACACACAAAAGAAGTTCAAGGTAAAAATAGGACAAATCATCAATTTACAATACAGGCATTATGTAGCAGCAATACAATGCATCTACAGACTAATACTTACTTGTGCAAAAGCAGTACAAACAGCGGACGTGGCTACAATCAACAGATTGTGGTCGAACCACTCTTCAGCGGCCTCTAAACAGCCCTTGTCATATATAATCTTTGCTATATCAAAACTCTAGAACAAAAAGAAACGAAAAACATCAACAAGAGGCAACTACATACGTGCTGTATACTAAAACCTACGTTATACCCTATAATGAACGTTGTATAGTAAAAAAAGGTTTTGTATTTTATTTTTCTATGACGTGTAATATATAAGGCTTCTCATATCTTTTAATACTGGCCGGAATCCTTCCTTTTTGTGTCTCATCACATTTAGTGGATAACTTTTTACGTGCTATACATCGTTTATTAGGGCGTAAGTGTAGACAAATTATGCTGTGCGAGAATACGACGCTTGCGTAACTACTATTTGGAAAAATGAAAAAAAAAACTGAATGAATTTTTAATAATATCTTTGATAGCTGGCCAGTGGGCGGAGTCTAGACAAGCACTTAACAGGCCCCGCCCATTATCTGACGTGTTTTTTTTTCATATTCCCATACCAAGATAAGTACAGCACTAATAGAAAGTGCGGTTCAAATGTGTTGTGACCTTGAGCCCTAGCGTGCCGAGCAAGGCGGCCGCGACGGGCGGGAAGTACCGCTGCAGCCAGTCCTCGCCCGCTGCCATACATCCGATCTCGTGGATCACTCGCTCGCTCAGTTGCTAGTTTATTTATGGAAATATCTTAGTAATTAAACATGATTGGCCTTAATGTCTATTACGGACCATTTGTTGGTATTATGTAATGTACCTAGTGGTAACTGGCACTTTTTAGTTGGATAAATATCCCACTTCACAACCGGTAAGGTCTACAGATATACAATCAAGACTGACAACACGAAGATATATCCGAAGGGGCAAAAGGAGATTTTCTCCACAATCGGGTAGCTTCTCACTATTCGCCGCTCATCGGATGTCCCGACAAAAAAGTCGCAAGCTCATTGCCATACATCGGGCCTGCACCGAGTTCATTGTGTTTTACAACTCTATTTTCTAGCAACGGAAGGAAATTTATTCTTAAGAGCCATTTCACAAAATTGTGACGTTCGAATTCTGTCAAAATTGTCATGTGTGCGTAGCGCACCCACACAAAAACAATGCAAACAGTGTAGCGAGAGTTTTGAGACGGACATAAAAATTTTGATCGTTATGACAATGTTTCTTATTTGAGATTTATGAAAATATTTTTATTTCTTTAGTAATTTATTTAGACAAATTATAATTTCTACAATAATAATTTATTCACCAATTACAAATAGATCATGTTTTGTAAAATTTATTTTAATAATAAATGTAAGCGATTATATTTTTGGAGGATTATTACTCATAACATAACATCACGCCTGTATTCCCCGAAGGGGTAGGCAGAGGTGAACATAATTATAGTACACCCACATTTCGCCAGTTATGTTGTAAGTCCCAATGTAATAGGGGGCGAGCCTATTGCCATCAACCGGGCACAAATCCAGACTCCGTGCTGCTACTGAGAATTACCTAATGGAAAACTCAATAACACTTTGCCCGACCCGGGATTTGAACCCAGGACCTCTTGCTCAGCAGTCGCGCTTAGCGACCACTAGACCAACGAGGCAGTCCGGATTATTACTCAATTACGCAAAAACGGTTAAAAGGACATAAAAAAAAAATTGCACATAGATAGTTTATAATCTGGATTAACATATTAAAGACTACAAGCTACTTTTCATGGGAAAAAAAATCCAAGTGGACCAAGTCGCGGACAAAAATAGTACAGTCAAGATTAAAGTAGCCAAATATTAATTTAATAAAATATCATAAACTAATAAAATAATATATTTTACTTGATAATAAACAAAACCGAATGAAAATAATACATAGAAAATGAAAACGTTGTGGTCGTAGTATAAACATGCGTTTGCAATACGAATTTTCGTAATTTGAAATTAGAAAAAAGTTACACAGATCCTACCTCTTTGGGCGCTCGGGCCCGACTGATCATTCTAGGTTTGTGCATCGTAATTTATTGTGATTTGGAGTGATATTGAAAATGATGTGATTTCTAATTAAATGAAGGAATTTTGAAAATCACTGTATTATTAGATTTCTTAAAGAGCATAGTTTATTATGACATGATTTTAAAATTAAAATATACCTTTATTCAAACCAAAAAGTTGCGATAAAATTACAGTATAAACCGTGAAAATAGGTGTCAGTTTTATTTTTTTTATCAATTAAAAGTGTAATTAATCGAAAATGTTGCACCGTAAGTTTCAATAAAAATATATGCCTAATGCTTACTGTATTTTTATCGTTTAAATTTGTGAATGTAATTGGTAGAATTTGGAGCCCGAAATTGACTCTGCGATGATTTTTCAGAAAACGTGTTGCGGGAGATTGATCACCATATAGCAATTAAGTTATTTTTTGTAAATCTATTAGCTTATGTGTCAATGCGAAAGATTGGTCTACATTTTACATTTATATATTAATTCCTTAATACTACCTAAGATGGTAAATTAGGCGTCCGAAATCTTAGAAAACTGCGGAAAAATGTAAAATGGCTCTTAATAATCTCCATACAGTGTCTGATATATCTTTGAAATCATGTTTAAGTAAAACTAAAGCAGTATTTAAACAAGTAGTACTCACATAAGTAGGTTTCCTAACATCGTAGCCGCACTGCTTGTTGCGTATGATGTCCTGCGGCTTGTTGCGGCAGCAGCTGAAGGGCACGCCGCAAGCCTCGCGCGAGCCCACGGCGCCGCTCGAGCAGTTGAAGTACGCGTTGCGGTCCCAGTCCCGGGGACCCTCCACGCCGCAACATTGTAACTGGAAATCGAAGTAAAAACACCAAACGAAATGAAAAAAAAAACAACGAAATAAAAGAAACGGTCCAGGTGCTAGTTGGACTTGCGCACTGAGGGTTCTATACAAAGTTTAAATATTTTCAGGCATAGTCACCTAAAGTGGCTGAAGCCCTGTAAAAAATTGGACGGAAAAAAAATGATGATAACATTTTTCAAACGAAGAACGGATAACGAAGTGATCCTGTAATTAATAGGAATTAGGGTTTCCAAATTATCGAATGTTGCTTGCATAATACTTGTTCACATTGTTTTGTTGTCGTTGCTTTAGGCAATATGAAATACCTAACTTTATAGTCATAATGATGTAGGTTCATTTGGAACTTACCCAGTCTTCTTGTATCCAGTCAATAAGGTTTTGTTGATCAGGATCCTCTCTGTAGTGTGTGATGAAAGTTTGGAAGCCAGTAGTAGCCTGCTGTTTTATCTGAAAATATCATGATAACATTCAACAAACTGCCACACATTCAAGATAATTTAACGTTAATTAAACCTTAGTTAAAGAATAAGCGTTCTTGTATCAATTAGTCATGGCTGCTAGCATATCTACGGTAAATAACTATAATAAACTAAGATAAGGTGGATATTGCTTTATAAACAAGAGTTTGGTTTTTATTATGGGAAAAGAGGTATTTGGTATTTTTTGTGTAAATAGGTTGATATAGATCATTATTCTAGGATGGTGTTACTCACAAAATAATCTAGCAAAAAAGCTTATAAAATTGACTTTCCAGCTAGATGGGAAAGGTTAGTAACAGCAAGATCATTATAATTCATAGTTAACATAGCTTTTAATAATAATATTTACCCAGTCTTTGAAGACAAAGAATAGGATGCCCGTTGTCATCTCAGCCAACAGCAATAAAGCAAGGAAAACAGCATACTGAAATAAGAAAGGTTGGTATTAGTAAGGATAAATTACTTAATAACTGTTATTCTGGAACTCCACATAGACCTTTAGCCAGAGACATATGTACATAATAATTAGACGTCCACTTTTGAACCTCCCCCTTTTAGAAGGGGGGGGCTGGTTGCCATAATCCCAAAGCTTGGCAAGCGGCTTGGGGCAAGTTACAGAAGACGCTGCTACCCATCTTCTGGATTTGCCCTTAGTCGCCTCTTACGACACAGAGGACAGGAGGGTAATCAATTCTAGTGCACGGCAAGACTCCAACGATATTCTTAAATAAATTAAATCTGTTACATACTAACAGATCAAGTGGGGAGCACCTCATTGTGTTGTGTTTTATACCAGTAATCCTTTCTCTCTTTCTTTCATCATCACTAAATAACACCCAGGCGAAAATAGTAATGCGCTGGCCAGATTATCACGTCCTGCTGGACGCCTGATATCACCTTGAGGTCGACCGCAGCGTGGTGTGGAGGTCCGAGTGTTTCGTGGCCAGAAATTGTGACGAATAGGTTTGGAAGGAGAAAGAGGAGGCGATTGCTCTGTTTTAGTATTCTATATTATTCAATTATACTCTATACCAGTGTATACCAGAGTTTAACAATTAGACAGCTTTTTAACACCTTATATAAACGCTGTCATACTCACCTGATCTTGTATGGTAAAAATGTTCACACAAATGATTGTGTGCATTGTGCAGAACAAAGAAATACCTACTTAATATGCAGAGCGACCGCAGATATCGTGGCATTTGTCAACAATAGGAATTTTATTGAAATTCTATTTTTATTATTTTTTATTGAATTTTTTGAATGCATAGGTTCAACATCACAAGATAATGTGTGGCCGATATGGTGTGATAATCGGTTCATTTCAAACGTTAAATCTTTATTTGAGTAAAGCGACCACACAAATCATCAGGTAAATGTTTAGAAGTTCTGGTTGCTGAGTAGCAACATACTTAAGATAACAGCTAGGTAATATCATCAAGCATCACATCTTTACCTTTCTGTTGGAAGTGTGCCCAATTCCATAATGTTCAGTATTCAGTGGTATCAGAGAATAAGTAACGAATCGTCTCATAAAGTGGAATAAGTAAACAAAAATGTAAATTTCTAATATGAATACTCAATTATTATTATTGAAATCAACTGGTTTTGGTAGCAATTATATGCATGACGTCATGCTGGCGATGAGACATTTGGTGTCCTTGTTGAACATTATATTTCGGTAAACTTGTTTTCATTAGAATTAAGTTAGATTACTTATTAAAACTCCATTTGTTCACTGTTGTATAGAACAATACCAACATAACAACAATAGTAGATACTCACGCAGGCTAACAAGCACGTGTTCTCACGGAGAGCGCCCACGCAGCCCGTGAACCCGATTATGAACGTAATTGTACCTGCAATCACAATAAAGAATACATATTAACATTACGCACAAAGAAAACAAAAAGCTGGCCTCACATTATCTTCGTAAAACAAAAAGTTACCAAACGCATTACTTACTCCACTACATATGGCAATGGCTGGCAATAAAACTAATTTAAACAAACAATTGCAATGTTTACAGATATAAAATTTTAATTGGAGCAAATGTGGTAATGGTTTAATTAAGATTAGAAATGGTTAAGAAACCAATTAACTGGGCTATCACTGAACAATAATCAGGATTATATTCGGTCTCTGGATAGCAGCAGAAACATTTTTTTTATTCACACTAGCTTTAACAATAACTAAAGATTAGTTTTGCAGTTCACAGCAGAAATTTTAATGTTGAATCACTTCAACAAATAAACATAACTTTGTACTCACCCACACATATTAATATGAATGCTGGGTCCAATGCAATGTTAGTGAGTCTAGACAAATTGTTGAATGTGTCCTTTTCACTCCAGGCCCACACGCCCACCGCAAGTACAATTAGACCAAGAAACTGAAAAAATATGAAATTTTGTAAATAAACTTAATATAAAATGCAATTTGACAGTTTTAATTTAGTGTAAGCACTACATGTTCATAAATAAATGTGATGAATATGATGTTAGGTTTATAGTATAATACAAGATAAGCAAGGGCTTGGCAGACTGTGGCAGTTTTGCCACATACCTTGCCTAAATTAAAAACACTGTAGCAAGGATTATTGCTTGTTTTGTTTTGTATAAGAGCATACATTCATGATATAGAAGGTATGTATGTATAATTAGATAAGAATATCGGGTCAAAATCACCAAAATACCGGAGTTTTCAGTAGCCTGAAATCCGGTTTGTGACCCCTAGTAACAATGATTGATTAATATATAAGTTAACACAACAGGATAAAGAATGAGGAAATAAGAGTAGGTACATAATTTCTCACAATAAAATCAAAATATAATAATATACCAATCATATTAATATTATGTAATTAAAATTGTGGGTTTAACTAATGTTTGTAGATAATAATAGAATAAGTAGGAAAAGTCGTTATTATAATTTTTTGGATATCCTGTACCTTATCTAAAACTAATTGGCTGTAGGTTTTGCAAAGTACATCAATGAAAACCTTGAATCCTGTTCATAGCCATCTCTTATTGAATGCATATTATGCAAAAGTTATGATTTAAAGACATTGTTATCAAAAACAATGAGGTATAGCTGTGATCTCAGTGAATTAACAAGTACCTACTGCAAAATTATAAGTATGTATTGGTCAAGCATTGTGATTTACTAACATACAATGTTATCTATGTGGAAAACATGCTTTGTATGCAGGTATTCACTAAATTATTAACCCTTTGACGTCCACGGGCATGACAAATGTTTCTGTGCTCTCAATAACAAAAAATAATCGTAATAAATGTTACAATTCGATATTGTCTTCTAATAAACTCATTTGTTTTCTATATTAGCCTGTGGCTAAGGTCTAAGGGTTAAACAAAATTGGTTTTGTTGTTTGTGTTTATGATAATAAAAACATTCTTAGCTGAGATGAGAGGCTATGTTCTTTAGTTTTAGATAGAATAAATATGTGAGTAGGTAAACTGTTTGATTTACTTTTGGAATTCCCTTTCACCTAAATATAATGTAGGACAAAGAATTGGTACATTCAATAAGATGCAACTTAATTTCATTTAGTATTAACTCAAATAGTAGGTTATCTAACTTATTTGTGCTAAGGTTTTATAAAGTTGCGTGCAATTTCAAGGCTAAAGTTAAAACCTTCTATCATCAATGAGCAGGATGCAGAGTTGTAACTTGTAGTTACTGTTATAATAATCAAATATTGAGTAGGTGAACCAGTATTGTGGCCCCAATTGGCTGACTAATTGCACAGATGAGATTGAATCGATACTCGCGAAATTACAGGTTTACTCGTAGTAAACATATTGGAAAACATTTTTATATCAATAACGCCGTGCCACATCAAGAAAAAATTGCATAAATTTACGAATTGATACTAACGATGTTAAACAAGTTGTTATTAATCGTCATTACCTTAATTTATATGTAAATTAATAAATAAACATAAAATACATCTCTACTTACCCAGAACAAAACATTCACACCAAAAATAACATATTTCAAGCAACAGCTGACTTCGCTGGTGTCGCGTCGATATTTCCTAATACTAGGCATTTTAACTGTCACATAATAATTTCACTGTAATATTAAAACCTTTGCTCTACATTTAATAAAATTAGAACTCAATTAAACTAAACTTAGCAACTAGGCCAAACTTCGGCCAAATCAACGAGAGCGAGCGGAGTGAACGACCGTCAAACAAAAGAAAGGAACAACTAAAATGATAAATCAAAAATCCTTCGCAACCTTGTAGCAAACGTCAAAGTATTAACGTTGCTAATGTGTTAGAGAAAGATAGAGTATGAGAGGGCAAAGCTTTGTTGCACTTTTCAATTTTGCCGCATTGCTCTCGAGACAGTTGACGTTCGGATACTCGCATTACGTATTGAATTAAATGTAATTATTTTTTCAAAATTATTTAGTTTATCGTGTTAATAACAAGAATTAATTAATACATAATCATGCATTTTAGTGTTTAATACTAAATTAAAATAATGGTACCAAGTGGATATACTTGTATGCAGTTGTGAACTAAAAAAAATGACCTATTGAATTGTCATAGCATTTCTACTTCTACGTCCAGGAGATGGAACCATCCGACTGCAACCACCAGGCACTGCTCACTTTTAGGGTAGTTCTATTGCAGTTACAGTGTGTAAGGTATAACGTAGGTAGTGGTTTTATACTCTTTGGTGGAAGGTTGTAAATGTAAAATGTGTCTGTAAATTACGCAAGTATTTAGGAGTCTCGTGGTCGCAATCAAGCCTCGTCCTGGATGAAATAGTGATGTAAGCAATCTCTAGTCCCTTTTATCATAAATGCGAATTGACAATAATAATTGAACATTCTGTGAGTCATTATTTAGGTAATTTCACAGATTGGTTGGTCAACCGATATTATTTTAATAGTTAAGTGCCTTAAGTATAGGGTAATAGTTAGGTACCTCCATCTAAATCATAATTGACTAGGGCAGTTTGATACTTCAAATTACATCACGCTTGTGTTTAATTCATTGTTATACAGCAGATGTGATAGTTAATGTTGCACCTTCATATTCAGCCAGACAGTAGCTAGTTACACTTGATGTTTCGTCGAGTAATGTGCTTAAGCCTATACAATAATAAACCATACTTTATAATTATTTATTTATATTAATATATACATATTTATCTACTAGGTACATAAAAGATTCAATTTACATTGCATCTGATTCCATCCGTCGTGTGCTGACCAATCCAGTCGATATAGTTGCTAACCTTCGTGTACACCCCTGAAATAAACAATAGATTAAAATTACTTACAAATACAAACGCTTTTAAAGCCATAAGGGGTAGGCAGAGGGTTCATTCATCTCATAATGCTATCAATCGAGTCCATAAAAGCAACCGCACCTACAGATAAAATTTTAACGGTAATTTATACATTCCTCAAGTATTTGTTATCAAAAAGGCATTGGACAAAAAGTACTTAGTTAGCCATTATAATAAGACGATAATGATTATGCAAAAGAGCCTCTTTGGAGCTAACACATCGAATGAAGGTAGTTATTTCACTACTTACTTCACCGTGGGTTAGAACTACAGGTTCCGGGAGATGAGGGAGTGAACGTTTGTCGAACAATTTATTATCTATCGTTTTTGGGTAGTCATTACCAGTGCCACATACACATTGTTTATCTTACCTACTCGGAATTCAAGTGAGGCTAAACTTCCCTGACAGCCTAAACTAGCTTGGATTTTAGGTTGATAGTTAACGTTTGGACGCCTTCCAAAGCGGCTGTCCAAAGGATAGGGGGAATTGGAAAACCAGGGGAGAGGCCTCTGCCCAGCAGTTGGAAACAATAAAGGCTATTTAAAAAAAAAGTTACCTACTAGCAAAATGTTTATAACATTTCCCCCGTATGTCGATATTGCTTTCTCGACGTCTCTGTGCTTATGAAATGCTATATGGTCACATATTGTTGTTGTCATATTTGTATACGAATGAAGGATAGGCAAACATCTTTATTTAAGAAGAGTAAGTCAGCAGCATTTTTCAGATTTATCTTTAAAGTAAATTGTTGTATCTCAGATGTAATGAGTTATGTGACGTAATATAATGTAAATTGTTTGGTTGGCGCACAAGCGTGACGCGAAACATACAATGCGCGTGCATGTGATCGTATAAATCTACAGCTGATAAATCGACGCAAGCGATGAAATATAGAATCGAATAAAATAGCGAGAAACCTTTTTTTATAGATAATTTTGTTTATTAAAAGATAGATAAACGTAAACAAATTGGTAAACGTAGCGTGGGTCGTCTTTTGGCCAGATGGCGGGATGACTTACATAAGTGGGTAGGCAATGACTGGATGCATAAAGCAGCAGACCGGGCTTTGTGGCGTACACTGGGAGAGGCCTATGTCCAGCAGTGGACTGCAACGGGCTGATGATGATGATGATGAAAAGATAGATAGGAAATAACATACGAAATATCGACAAGTTATTTAAATATTTACCCTTACTACATGATAACAATCGTATGAAAGACCGTGCGCCTTTTTCCAGTAGTGGAGGAACGCTCGGAAACTTCAAAATAAATATATATTTTGTCTTCTACCCAGCCATAGTGATTACACACAGTGGTTACATAAAACTCGGCACATCTTAATACCTTCAAAATCGTTATGTGACGAAATAGTTACATAAGTCACCTCTGATAATATTTTATTTTCTGAAATTTTCTTATGTAACACTTTCATGTCCTCAAGAAGCATGAATTTTTTTTTGCGGACCAAATTT
Organism: Abrostola tripartita; assembly: GCA_905340225.1. Classification (NCBI taxonomy): domain Eukaryota; kingdom Metazoa; phylum Arthropoda; class Insecta; order Lepidoptera; family Noctuidae; genus Abrostola; species Abrostola tripartita. The sequence goes on along the minus strand of HG996498.1, from coordinate 9,678,906 downwards.
TTGTCCCGTGCGGGAATCAAACCCGCAACCCTTAGTGCAGCAGTCCTATTGCTTAGCCACTGCGCCAATCAGGTCGTCGAATTTATCACCGGAGAGCAAATGTGAAATGACATTTAGGGCTCTTAAAATAATGGTGATTAGTACTTCATTATGTTTCTATCTAGCTAAGAGTATAAGGCACTTACCAGGATACCTGGGGTCCGCACAACCGATGCCCCACGACACAACACCTGTACAAAACCAGTTCCATTAAATCGCAGGGTCAAGGTGTAATATGTGATTGGCGTGCACGTGCGTCGCTTATAATCTCTACTCAATTGCCTCATTAATAACTTTCCTATTGTATGATTATCAAAGTAACCGGATACAGTTACGCGCACAGGTAGTTAATCAATAAATTGAGTCGTTAATTACCCATACCTATATGACGTCAGAAGACACGATTTATGACAGATCGGTTTTTCAAAGTGAGAGTAACTTTTTGTAGACAATAATGGGGACATAATAGGTAGGTCCTAATTTCCAAGTGCTAAATACATAGTAAGTACCATACACAGGTTTCACTTCATTTATTAGGTAACTACATACTGCGCATGCGCTGAAATTTGCTGGAGCTTAGGTTCAAAAGGTAAACTCGTGCGCCACTTAGTGCAGGCATGCGCAGCTTTTGCAGATAGATTTTGCTGATTTAGTTGATAACTAGTTGTTCTGCTAAAATATACCTACTTCCCAGGTATTATTAGATTAAATATTTTAAGCAATATTATCTGAATACGTATGAACTCAATAGTTCTGCAGTGTCAGTGAATTTTCTCTCTACTTATGTGAGTAATTCTATGCAAAAACAATTTACCCAAGTAACTTCATTCTTACAAAATCGATTGGTATCTAAACAAGTCAAAAGATTTGAAGCTGGATTTAAACTGGTATATCTTTAATTTAAGAAACTAAAAGTTTAACTTTTTCAAAGATAAAGCTATTAATTGTAATTAACTTTCTTTTTTCTTTCTTTTGTTTCTTGCCGAGAACATGATTATTAATACCCACCTTAAAAAAGTGTTTTATATTGGTACCTACATTGACATTATTTTAAGTTTTAAGTAGAGCGATATGAAAATTGTGTTACATTCGTCGATTTGCAACCATTACCAATTGCTTTTCTGTAGGTAGATAATTAAACATTCCCTCTTTTTGCATGTAGTTACTTTGTTTGTCGTTTTCTATATAAAGACGATGAAAGTATGTAGGTAGTCATTAGTATTAGATCTATAGGAGAGACAGAGATGACAGATTATTATTAGGTCTATAGTATATATATTACCTGCTTGTACATATTTCCCTTCAGGTTGAAAGACTAATAACGGCCCACCGCTGTCACCCTGTGAATGAAACATCGGCAACATCAACAAACCTAAACGTTATCTCCTCAGAAATCGCTTCAATGGAGGAGATCGTAATATTACAACCATCTTCACGCATTAAGAGTAGTCATCTCAATGATGCTGATAACAATAAACTACTTTTAACACTAAGTATACGATTTCTGAGCAATAAAAATACACACCGACCAAGTCTATGTTATAACACGATCAGAAAAACAACACAATGCTAATAATAAATTATCAATTAACAAAATAAAGTCTGAATTCTATTTGGTTAATTAAAAGAATAAAATAAAATAATTTCATCTTTTTTTTATTTAACAATAGGCCAATTTACTACAAACTACATTGTGGTTTGACCATTCCGACAGTTTTTCCTTATGTAGTATTTTTTACCACAATAAGGAAAAAAGGACAAAAAGGGAAGGCGCGAAACCGTTCTCCAACGCAAGTTTCTTCCTTCCACGAATTGATTTAAAAATGTCGTACACTTTCCTTATGACTAAGAATCACTTAAGTAATCAAATTAGCAATTCGCAATTTCATGTTAATTACCTGACAACCATCTTTTCCTTTGGAGAAAGCGCACATCATTGTTGGTTTGAGGTGCTGTGCAAGTTGTGAATTCATACAGTCTTCGTCCGAAAGAATTCGGAGACTAGCTTTTAGAAGCACTTTTGATGAGGACTTCTCTACTCCGACGCGCCCCCATCCAACAATAGTTCCTACTCTATTTGTAAAAGCTTCGCCTGAAACACCAAATAATTGTTACAATGTAAAAACTCTATTTATTAAATGACTTCTATTCCTATGATGCAATGTATTATGTTTCTTTTAATTGTTGACGCTCTGGAGAAAATATTGAACAACGAAGGCTGGTGCAATGGATATTAGTTGATAATATTAGCATATTTTCAGAAGACAAAACTTTTAAATTATTTATTAGCTTTTCTCGTGGCTAAACTCTTGTGGTTTACAAGAACCCTAAATTCTGCAGCATAAAAGCCTCTTTCACTTAATGCACCTGAAAGAGAATGAGGCTTAAAAGCAAACTTTCTTAGTTTTACGTACCAGGTTCCGGTAAACATATAGGCACAATAGTAGTACTGAATGCGACTGGCTTATTCAATGTAGCAATAGCAATATCATTTTCATCTCTAACCGCAGTCGACGTAAATTTCTCGTGAATTACAACACTAGATATATTTCGCTTCTCAACATTCTTCAATTCGTCCATATTGTCCAACCCTATTAGTACTTCCATTAGTTTAAAATTGTCCCTGTAATTCAAAATCAGTTCAAGGCATAGGTACTACTTAAGTGCTTTTTTAAAGTATGTTACGATGACCAAGGGGACAATGCAGGATGAATATTGACGTCCAATCGAAGAGGCTGGCTCATATGTCTCAGCACAGCATACCTACATAAGTGTACCGTGCAACTAGCATCTTAACGTTTCGTAAACGCCTGTAATTGGTGTAAATGGAATAAAAACAATTCAAATTCGAAGTGCATTAGAAAAAAAAAGCCCTGTCCGGCAGTGAAAAGTAACAAGCTTGACCGACAGAAGTATAATTTTTTTTTTCTATCGAATTATCCAGACTAATCTTAATCATTGTTAATGCATATTTACAGGAAATATCCTTTACCAATACGTTATTTTAAATCCAGCATAGAAAGAGCGATGACGTAAGAATAAAAACATACTGCACGGTGCACCTACTTATAAACCCGATAACTAATCTCAATGGTTATCGAACATGTCTTTATCACGCTCTGATTTAATAATAATCAATTTGTTGTATCTAAAGATTTATAACAAGCGTTAAATTACCAATATTTTATAGTTATTGTTTATTGAACTCTACCTCATGACACATTGTATTTATGCGGGTATTATATTTAAACTAGCTGTGCCCCGCGGTGTTCCCCGCTCCACTTTTTTGGGATAAAAGCCTATGTGATAATTCAGGGTATCAGCTACCTCCATACCAATATTTTTTTAAATCGGTCCAGGCGTTTGAACGAAAAGAACTAACAAACATTCAAATACACTCACAAACTTTCGCCTTTATAATATTAGTGTGATTCAAATATGATTTTTTAAATTAAGAAAAACATTTCATCATGATAATAATATAAGATATATAGGTAACACAGTTAATGTATAGGAGTAAAAATTATACCTCTCTTCACTTGTTCCTTATAACTAGGTACTACATAACCAAAATATCCAATAGTTGAAATATTTGGCTATTAAATAGAGTAGTTAAGTAAGTATGTAGAGTCAGCCTATTTTAGTCCCGGAGCATTTTCCCCCTAACTTACCATTTAAAACAATGTCCGGCACTTAGAACATGCTTGTTGGTGATCATGGCGCCACCACAGTGCATTCGTTCATTTTTCAAGATGGCCACAGTCCACGGGAATGAATGCGGCTCGGCCCTCCTCCCTCCAACTATCCTCATTGACATCACAGAGTCTGATGGCTTGCCACATTCTGCTCCGTATACAAACAAATTGAGACCACAATGTTCTTAACAATAAAACACCCTGACGTTTGTATCAATCGTGTACCTTTACCTCTGCCCTTTTTAAGTTCACTGTGCTTGTGCACGTACAATGACGGTCACAGCTTATTCTTTAAGATTATATCTATAAGAGTGTATCGCATATATCGAAATTATAGTAAAATATTAAAATTGATTTTAATCTACTCAAAATAGTTCAAATAAATATTTGGAGAGGCACATTGCATTGCTTGGTTGTAGTGTAAACAATACATTAGACACTTACATTTTTTTAAAGAGAGTATTATTGATTAATGAGTAAGCAATGAACAATCTTTAGTTGCGTATGGTATCTTGTCTACCACTGTATCATTAGGTTTACATTTAACATCTATGAAACCAAAATCGTAGTAATTTAATGTTAATTTACCAGACATCGAAGACACCTACGACGACAAGAAAACAGTTGGGATGAGCTTGGTATTGTAGACTGCAGATCTTGGCAATTGTTGATGTCTAGTGTAACTAATGTAGGCATAGGGTTCGATAATATAGAATTTATTACCCGACGTATTAGGCAGTAACTAAATACTCGACATTAAACTTCATCGTTACATATTATCAGCATCGTTAGGTACTTTCATTTACTGCTTTTGTTTAAAGAGGATGAATAGGAAGATAATAATCATATTACACCGATTATAATATAACACTATGTACTTATGAGTCTTATAAATTTGTCAAAGTTCACTGGGGAGAAGGGAATGTAAAGTCAGCTTCCCAATGTTTAGTAAACAACAACTCCACGTTAACCTACTGGTGATATGATTCTTAGACCTCTGCTTAGAGTTACATTAAATACGTAGTCCATTCCCATAAGTAGTTTTTATAGTGGAAAACTTTTCAGATCAAAATTATTGTTGCAAGACTTCAGAGGTATTTAAAGCTATATGATGCGAAACGTTTGCACTGCACTGACAATTCAGTCCAGAGAAAGTCGACTAATTACAAAACATCATATGGCAAGACGTCCAGATCGTCGGGACGGGTACAGTTAAGTCCGCAACAATCGAAACGGGTTCAAGTGCATGTTTCTCGGGCGCTCGCCGTCGCCTCCTGTGAATAACAACGGTGGGCTGCGCGCGTGTTGCAAACTCAAGTGAACCAAGTGCACGTGCATGCACCAAGTGTACGGCCATGTTAATGGCATGGCATGTTGGTCGAGATATTAGACGAAGAACCACTTTACACATAAGGTGAGGGTTACGCTGCCAAACCACACATAAACCAAGCAACATGTGCCTTCATTATTAACAAAATTTTAATTATCCATCAATTCCGGTAATTTCATTTAAGCTTGGACTAATTAGGAGATTTCGTCTCAGTTCTAGATATTCGTTCCGACGATATCACCGTCAAAGTTTTTCCACTCATTAAGGCAGAACGAAATTATTTATTTTTTAATTTATTTTTACACGTTTTGGCCAATTTCATTTTGATTACGTTTTAATAGCTATCAATTCACTTACGACAATCAGATCCACGCACCAGCACCACCTAAAACATGATCACTCTTTGATATCGCGTGAACATTAATTACGTCGAAACTTTGAATAATTATACAGACCTGACCGAGCCCGATTAACAAGTAAATAGTGCTAAGTATTGTGAACATTTCAGTATGTATGTTGGACACTGCACTCACTCATAGCCACTACCACCGCACTGTTTTCTGCAACCGATGCTTGCTTATTTACGCTCTACACGGATTTAAAACGCAGAAATTATCCACGCGATAATATCCTTGTAAATTTAACACGCTGAAGGTTATAAATTTTATCGTGAACATTAGAACTATAATTTCCAAATGTCATAATTAAATCAAATCGCTACCCATTAGGACCTTTTACGTGAGCCATATAGAATTATATCAGCCGATCATTGATTTCTTTGCTTCGTATTTCGTTTATTATTTTGCTCAAGTCGTAAAATTGTCAAATCGTATTCTCGATTCAATTTGTTTCTGTAGCCAATTTACCTATTTTCTTATCGCCAAACCGATACGTTCTCCCAGAACTAACAATGTGAAAAAATTTCATAATAAAAACGTTATGCATCAAAAACGAATATAAACTAAATCGTGCTAAATTGTTTCAACAATAAATTAGGCAAGGGTTATTATTACTTTGGTTAAATGATACTAAATTTTTCAATTTTTATTGTCCATGTTATAAAATGGTGACTTCTTATTACTACACGCAGTACACCCCTTGCTCAGTCTGCTGCTTGATCCAGCCAATGTATTTTGCCACGATTGTGTAGACACCTAGGAGCAAATAAGATTTAGATAAAATAAAGTTACTAAATTTAATTATAAGTAATTCGGTAGAGGATATACCTGGATAGTCTGGCATCGCGCAGTCTATACCCCAAGATACGATGCCTAAAACAAAAACATTATACGAAATAAGACATACAAAGAAATTTAATAATATAAATTATAGAACTCCAGAAGTATGGTGATCTAAGAATCAATAAAGAAGTTCATACTGACCGACTTGATACCATTTCTTATTGTATGATCTTCGATGAGTCGAAAACAACGGTCCTCCGCTGTCACCCTGAATACACAATGATAAAGCTAGAGTTATCTATTTTTTATCGTCCATCGTATGCGTATAAATTTTAATGGAATAGACTTTGCGATTCTTATGGGTACTTTATGTTTTTAGGGAGGCGTAAATCCATGCGCTTGTAATTTTATAATATCCTTACCTGACAAGCATCCTTTCCTAGGCTATAGGCGCACATCATGGTATCGCTGACCAGATTGTCTCTGTATATGGCAGATTTTCTACATTTGTCGCTGTCTACAATTTGTACTTTCGTTTCAAGTAAATATCTTGAAGATGTTAGTGCACCTTGTCTTGTCTTTCCCCAGCCCGCCACGGTCAGTGGTAAATTTCTAAAGTCTATACCTGTAAAATATTAATATATTTAAACTTAGATTAAGAGGAATAAAACATGGAAGCTTAAGTGCTTAGCTCCTCAATTTAATACGCATATATTACGAGAGACAACGTTGAAAAATCCCGCTACACATCTATCGTAGCAGCTCCAAAGCTGTAAGCTGTACTTACTTTCTTCTGGCAGACATATTGGGCGAACATTTTCCGTGAACTTAAGTCTCTTATCGAGAGTAAGGACCGCGATGTCATTAATGTCCCGGACGGCGTTAGAGGTGAAGTGTGGGTGCTTGACGCCGTTTGCTACATGTAGAGTCACGTATGACGTGTCCAGTCGGTCGTGCATGCCCACGTATACCGTCAAGTCACGGTAGTGGACGCTGAGGGAAGGTACAAAATAAATGGTTTACTGAAATAAAAACTATACCACAAAAAAATTGTACAGACCTATGTAATCAATAAGCTTATTTAAATAAAAAAATTAAGATGCTCTAAAATCCATTCTAGTTAATTTAAAAATATATGCTAACCCAAACGTAATACAATGTCCAGCGGTGAGAATGTGCAAATCGGTGATGACGGCCCCACCGCAGTGCAGCTTTGGGCCCAGCATGAGAGACACTAGCCAGGGGTACGCGTGCGGCTGGACCGTGGTGCCGCCCACGATTCGCCGATTGTGTCCGGCGATCCCACACTCTAAGCAAACAAACCTTTATTTATACATCGCCTGTCTATTGAAGAAGCTATTGTTATAAACTTACCGCATGAAGTATTAAGTCGTTCGCCATGTGCCTGTGGTAAAAAAATAGCAGAATATAAGGAAACACTCTTCTACAGTAAGTTGGTATGCTGTCGTGTCAATGAAAAAGTTACGCAAGTCGATAGTTATTCACACCAGGCGCTTGATTAATATTTACAATCACTTTTTACAATCAATATTTGTCGTTGGACTGATTTTTTATTCTCTCAAATATATTCTCGGTTTCACTGGCAACGTAAAATATAATAATCAAGAAAAAAGTCATTACTCACCCAACTGATTACAAGACAAAGTACGGACCATATCTGTATCATTTTATGGGCGTACTTAGTACCAGGTAAACGGTTGGCAAAAATTCCATCTTGATCGGCATCGCCGGAATGATTTCCTATTCCAATAAATTGTAATAGGAGTACATAAGAATTTAATTAATTTTCTATTTGGATATCGAAGCTCAATCGTGCGTAGATTATACTCGGGATTTAATTAAGTTTTCCTTTTTCATTTATACACACCAGTGCACGGCGATGCAGAATAAAACATTACAATTCAAATATCTTGGTTGGTATGGTTTACAAGGCAATTTACTCAATAAACAAAATATTTACATATAGTTTTAATTTGCATTCAAAATATGATTATTTTGTTTAGTTTTATTACACTTTTCTTAGAACAAATGGTATTAACTGCGCTAGAAATCCTTATTACTAGGCAGAATTTTCTTCGTTCAAAGTTTTTCTGAATGGACCTTAGTTATTCGTATGTGGCCAATTCAGATGTCTTAGGACTCTAAGCTAATAAGCTTAGTTATGTTTTTAATAAATAGAAGATGTTTACAATATATGTGTACTGGAACCATTACAAACTTGTTAACTCAGATAAAAAAGATTTGTATAGCTTTAGCAATTTGTACAACTGCAGGCACGGTAATTTAATTATATATTTAATGTATACTTACTTAATACACCAAATACAAAACGAATATCTGTATAACTCGTATATGTAAAAGAGTGTCGACTAAATCTCAAAACACCAAGAATTCTGCTTCTTAGATACAGTACAAACAGTACCTTGAGGAAACCGTTTATAAACGTAGTCGCAACAATACAATCTTTTAGTAGAACCCTAACAGCGTTAAGAATTAAAGTAACTATAATAATGACTGCTTGTAATATCAGTCGTCGAAAAGAATTCAAAGCAAACAATATAAGGAATTTTGACAAAGTGAAAAATATTTATGAAGATAATGATAATGTAAACGGCACAGAAGTAATACAACATATGGGAACAGATTACTCATATAAGCATCGTATTGTATGGAGAAATGCAATAGGATTTTTTATTTTACATCTATTTGCTGTATGGGGTTTTGTTATAATTTGTACGGGAGGGGTATCTCTAATAACCGATGTATGGGGTAAGTTTGTTGCCTAATTATGATTTGGAACGATTGCGTCTACTGCCGGTCGATCAGTTGTCGGTCGCCGCAGTTGCCGCGTTGTGCTGCAGAAGTCGGCACTGCTGATCATTAAGTACAAAATAGGTTCGTAATCAGTTGTGAGGAAACATATCCATAACCACTGGCAATCGGAGAATTTTGTGTATGAAAATCTCGACTTCTCGTGTCATTTTCCGAGCTTATCAGTTCTGACAAACTAGAATCCCTGGAACTCTCCTGGGAATTTTCAATAAATTGAACCTTAAGATCGATATTTCAAATAAATCCAATAATTCTAAGTAATATTATCTTATTTCTATTACATCAAATTGTTTATATTTCAGCGATATTTGTATTATATGCTGGCTCAGAAGGCGTTACTATTGGAGCTCATAGATATTACACTCACAAATCATTTAGAGCTACGCCATTTTTGAGAGTTATATTAGTCACATTACAGACTCTATCTGGCCAGGTACTTTCATTTTCATCTATATGCATCATTTGGTTTGCCAAATCTAATTGTAGAATAAGCTGTGTTTGTAAATGTTTTTAAACAACATCAAATAACTGAGTTAGTAAGCAAATCTAAGATAGATTTAATGATAACCGTGATGCAAATGAAGACTTAATTGTTTTTTGTGGTCGAATTTCACCACCGGTTGGGCAACTGTCTACGGTAGGCAGTTATAATTTGTATGAATGTTGTTACTACGTACAGTAAAGAAAGCCTTAAAATCAGTATCCATAAGCTACTAATTCAACCAGGCAATGCTACAAGGAACCAATATCATTCTGTTGTTACCAGAAGAGCCTTTAACGCGGCAGTCCACATAAGGAGTTTATTATTTAAATAAACTTCATTTTCAAACTTTTAGTGCTTGTGCAAGTCCTGAAATTTTATTCGGTACCAAATCATGTAAATTCAGTACCAGATTCTTATAATGATAACGAAATACTCGTAGAAATACAGTTTATGAGAGCACCATAGTATTAATTCGCCAGAACTCCGTGTACGTATGGTGTCGTGACCACCGTCTGCACCACCGCTACTCAGATACTGACGGTGACCCCCACAACTCCAAACGTGGTTTTTTCTTCTCCCATATCGGATGGCTCATGTGCAAGAAGCATCCTTATGTCATCGAGTTTGGAAAGAGAATCGATATGAGCGACCTCCAGGCAGACTGCATAGTCATGTTTCAAAAGAGGTACTATATCATATTCTTATTTGGTAACGCTAACAAAACCCGTAACCCTAACCAAAATAACAAAAGCCGATATACCACATAAATTAAGAGTTGAAAACGTTGATGTGTAAACCGTTTCAACTGCATCTGCACCATTGCGTTTGAGGAACTCCTAATTGACATAATAATATATGTATACTACACAATGTGACACTTTTGCAGTCTGAATTTCATAGTAAATGTGCATAGTTAATTAATCTATAGAAACGATTTACAGCTAAAAATTATTTAGTCACGGGAATATATTATAGCGTTTAGCACCACATACTGCGTGAACTGCTTGCTACGCTTGACGTGACGTGTACGTGCCTCGTATTCTCTGTTCCTATAATTCCTCCAGGCATCACTGCAATATAATACAGATATCAATTTTGTTTCAGATACTACTATCCCCTGTACTTGTTGCTGGCAGTATTCATTCCAGTTTGGGTACCAGTACATTACTTTGGTGAGAATTGGTGGGAGAGTATATTTGTGTGTTATTTCTGTCGGTACGTCTGTGAACTGAATGGCACTTGGCTTGTCAACAGCGCCGCACACCTGTATGGAACTAGACCTTATGATCAGTAAGTCAATATAAGTTTAAGTATCTTAAGCAGGTAATTTAAGTGTGTCAAGCAAGCAAGTATATCATTTTCAAACTACTCCGGAAAAGCATCACAATTGTAGTTAGTATGTTTCGTCCAGTCTGAAAATGAGACTAAAAATCTTATTTTTTGGGAAGATCCTGTCAAGTCTTTTGGTGACCGTTTCGTAAATTATAAAGTATGCAAGACGTCGAAAGTAATGAAGTCACTGTTCTTTACGTTTTGTAAAAATGTAGAAGCTATTATGCCGGCAACCCTACTAACAATCATTTGGTTCCGTTAAGATGATTTCCCATCAATATTAATTATTGTTTTGTAAACAATATTGGTTATTTTCCGAGCTGAACATTACGAAGCTTATATTTACTTTGTAGGTAAGACCTACTAAATAAATAATGTTCATTATAAACTAACTGAATAATGTCTGACAGTTAGGAAAGTTTGAATTTCTCCTGAACGATGAAACGAAAATAGATTGCTTAGTTTGCTGAAGTTTCAATTACTAAAGGTAATATTTTATGATAAGAAACAATGGACGTAACATCTTAACTTTACGTTAGTAAGTAGAAAGACATTACAATATACATACGTACGTAAGTAATTAGAGGTTACTTTCTGGGGTAGATTTCTTTTTTGTACAAAAACATTTCCAAGGTTTACAATAAATTAATTAAGATGCATTTTGATTACGATCCCAAATCTGTTACTAATTAGTATTAAAAATAATTCTACCAAATAATCTTACAGAAACTTGCAGCCCGTGGAATCGTGGTTCGTGTCAATGATAAGTCTTGGCGAGGGCTGGCACAACTACCACCACACGTTCCCCTGGGACTACAAGGCAGCTGAACTGACCATGCAATTTAACCTTTCGGCTAGTATCATTAGATTCCTTGAGAAAGTCGGACTAGCTTATGATTTGAAAACAGCATCGTCAGAAATGGTGCGTCACAAGACTTTTTATCAATACGCTCATCAACATGCCACAGATTTTTTGCTTTGTGAAACTATTTGTTTTGTTTCTGAAAGGTCTCAAAAAGAATAATGCGGACGGGCGATGGTACACACTATAAGCTTGGCAACGAAAAGGCGCGTGCAGCAGTTAGTGCGTGGGGACCTCTGCACCCGCTCAACCCCACATACAACACAATGCTCAAACCAGCAGACGCCATACTCAAGCCTGGAGAACTGCCATTATACCACGAAAACGATCTACTCAACGTTGACGTTAAAAAGTGAACAGCCGAGTAGAAGGCCTCAAACACAAACTTTACCAGCGTAAATAGGGTAGTATCCTGATATTATTATCTATGGAAGTCTTGATTAGGATTGGGTCAGCAATCAAACTCGACTCACTAATGCAGTGTTAGGCACTTTACAAAAACGATGATGGTATGAACTGGACACTTGGACAGGCGGATGTATTAGTTGTTTTAATACATACCTAATGCTTATTAGAGTTAATATCAATTGCAAATATGATTTCTTGTGCCTATATAATAAACTAAAAATTTGATCATTAACATATCAATTATGTTCAAGATTAATAACAATGATGGACCAAAGTTACAACCCTGAGGGATGTCAAAACCTTACCTGTTTAAGTAAAATGTTTTCCTAATGAAAATGACATACAATGAACCTATTGCTGCCTCCCTCTACATTACCATGCACTAGCCCTATACAAAACAGTTATGAATTCGTTCTTTTTCTTAAACGGATCAAATTCATTTCCACGGATTTATTGTACCTACAAACGAAATTAGGTCGACCGCACTACTAACATAATGGTTATTAGCATACAAAAGAGAAGGTTCAAGTTCGCTCGGTTGCAAGCGGAATTCAATTACCTATACACAGAAAAAAAAATGTCTGAAAATAATTTTACTTAAATGTTACTGAAATTAAGCATGAGTTTTACTTTTATAAATCAACTTAAGTTATATGTATTAAGTTACATGTGCCCTATAATACTGTCATAATGTGGTTAGATGGACAACCCCTTTGAGGAATACACGCATGTATTATGTTAATAGGCGACGAAAACAATGGTATTAATTTTGTAATTTACAAATGTAATGAATAATTAATTACTAAAGAACAAATAAACGTATTTAAAACTTTATTTAATTTTAATGCTAAGCGATAGTCGCGTGCTAATGCTAGTTCAATTAAAACAATGAATAGATTAAAATGCATTCTGTTTAAAAAGATCTGTAGTTTTTTTAATTCTATCAATAGTTGAAAGTAAATCGACAGATATCTAGGAAGATATATATCTATTAATCTTTTTGGAATTTATTCGTTCGAGTGGTCTCAAAACCAAATTAATGCCTACTTTCATAAGAATACACAACTAAGAAATCCAGCCAGGGTACTTTACTTACCTAAAAAAATACAAGATGGAATTCGAACCAAATTCTCGAACACACCAATTGCCAGTTAGCAAGACCATAGGAACAGACTACTCATACAAGCACCAATTAGTATGGAAGAATGCAATCGGATTCTTAATATTGCATTTACTAGGTCTATGGGGAATGATGGTGTTGGTGACAGGAGGAGTAAGCTTTAAAACGTTCCTGTGGAGTAAGTAAAAAAAAAGTTGAAGTAGAAGAACAGATTTTTATTTCTTTCTGTACTTTAAAACTCATGTTTCTATGGTTTTACAGCATTATTTGTAACATACATTGGCGCAGAGGGTATAACCGCTGGGGCTCATAGGTACTACACACATAGAACATTTAAAGCTACGCCACTATGTAGAGCAATTCTATTAACCCTTCAGACTCTAGCTGGACAGGTAAATTCTTTTATGATAAATACTAACTTAGAATAAGGTAAGGTTCAGATAACTTGATAATATAACGTCAAAAAACTTTGGAAATTACTTCTAGCGCTTTCTTTTCAAATGGTTGATAGAAATATTCATAAACTAAGTGGTGGTGTGTATCTTGATCATTTTATTGTTATTTGCCAGAACTGTATGTTTATATGGTGCCGTGACCACCGACTACACCACCGCTATTCGGACACGGATGCTGATCCTCACAATTCGAAGCGCGGTTTCTTTTTCTCCCATGTTGGTTGGCTGATGACCAAGAAGCATCCATACGTTATAGAACTCGGTAGAAGAATTGACTTAAGTGACTTGCAGAGCGACTGGATGATCATGTTTCAAAAGAAGTAGGTCTCAAATTAAATAGTTTACGATTTAAGAGGATTTGGCAATAAATTTTGAAAATCAAATATAAAATATTATAGCTCTATCACTTGAATTCACATATTTTTCGCTTTTGAAGTATCCTTTTTCTGTCGTTGTTTATAGTTACAGTCCCTAATGAATAACATTTTTTATTTCAGATACTATTATCCCCTATATTTGTTGCTGGCAATATTTATTCCCGTTTGGGTCCCAGCTTATTATTTTAAAGAGGATTGGTGGAACGCACTATTTGTGTGCTATTTTTTTCGCTACGTGTTTTCCCTTAACGCGACGTGGCTTGTTAATAGCTCTGCCCATCTTTACGGGACTAGGCCATATGATAGGTAAGTGTTATTTCGTTTGAATAAGAAGTATATTTTTGTAAATTAAGCCTAAATGTATAAAAAAAATTACAGAACCTGACAACCCGTGGAATCCTGGTTCGTATCTCTATTGACATTTGGTGAGGGCTGGCACAACTATCACCACGCTTTCCCGTGGGATTTTAAAGCTGCCGAGCTCACTGGATATCTAAATCATTCAGCATCTTTTATTCAATTCCTCGAAAAGATCGGCCTAGCTTATGATTTGAAAACTGCCTCACCAAGAATGGTATGTTCTAAATATAGGTAATATTAGCTGAAGTATTTATCAATTGGCCACTTATTATGATTTCGTTCGATACTCTTACAGGTAGCTAACAGGATAATAAGGACTGGCGACGGTAGTCACGATATACTAGGTAACGAAGAGGCACGCGCCGCAGTGACTGCGTGGGGTCCACTGCACCCACTCAACCCTACATACAACACCACACTCGAGGCACCAGACGCCATACTCAAGCCTGAAGGACTACCACTGTTTCACGAAAAGGATGTTCTTAATGTTAATGTATTGAAGAGAAACACTCGCACTGCTTAAATCTCCATTACTTATCGAAATTAAAACTGTTTAACCATTGATTAAATTATACCTATAACCGGCATTTATCGAAGAAAAGAGATGTGAATAGAAGTGAAAAGGCATTTTACCATCGTTTATAAGTAAGAGGGTATCTGTATGAGCAAAATTTTATATGAACCCTAGAGATTACAACGATGTAAAATAATGGTATAAACTATATTATTTAAAATATAACTATCATTTGTGATTTTATTTTATACTTTTAACTAGTACTTTGTTAACTAGACTAGTCTAATAAAAGTGATTAATTGATATTTAATAAATGCTATAAAATAAGATTTGTGATTTATTTTATTTGGAATGTATCCTAAGAAATTGCGAATAAAGAACTTCCGAGGGACTCTAAATTCTGTACTTGGTATACTCTAAAACTTTACTCAGCAGAGCAGATAGATTCGACCTTGGCAAATCATGGGCCAAGAATAATTTGCATAAACCATCGGACAAGACATAGGTAATTTAGAAAAAAGCTTTGACTGATTGTAACTATCGCTTCAAGTAAGCTGTCGTGATAAAGAACTCTAAAGAACTTCAATTATTTATTTAACTACCGTTGAGAGGCTCTACCTTTCTTCATAGTTGCAAAAATCTGTAGACACATTTATAGCTGTCGAGACAGACGACATTTTTCATACCCGTCTACGACCTACTTCCGAATGTCATAACTATGACATTTAAATATGAATCCAGTTCCTAGAGACAGAAGATTGATTTTCATTTTAATCCTGTCATCATTTCGTTACCTAGGCTAATATATTGGTTACGACAAAATATTAGGACCTATCTACAAATTGCAAAATAGGAGTTTGATTACTGACTTATCTACTATAATGCACCTTCATGCTTACTTGTGTGTTCGCAAAACATAAAAATATTGGCGTCGGATGTTTTATTTTTCCCAGTATACATTACAGCATACATTACATACATTCTAAGAGAAAACGCTTTCAAGCTATTCTTAGCTGATGCCGTTAGTAAAGTATGTAATAATAATTAACCTCTTTAATATTTATTTCCATGCTTTTTCTTTATCTTTTACTAACTGTAAAGCAACAAGAAGAAGAAGGGAAGCGGAAGGAGCTTATTATTTTGAGGTCGATACTGGACTTACTGGAATATATATAAAATACAATAATAAAATTATAAATAAATGAATAAATGCTATAAAAGCAAATGCATTATTTTAAATAAAAACATGTTAAATATATAAATTTCGAAATATATAAATTTAAATTAATATATTATATATAGAGATAACCAAGATTTTATATAAATATTAGATTATAAATATTAGATATATAATATAGTTCACATAAATGCTTCCTCTCTCCTAAATCTCTGAATTGCTGTGCCCAACAGGGTCTACAATGAACATTACTTTGTTTAAATGTAACACCTAAACCACATTGTAGAATGCAATAAATATTGAATATGAATATGAATATGACTTCTGTAATTTGTTACTGCCGAATTAAACGAACGAAATACGATGTAGCACTACACGAGATTCTAACTGAAATCGAATTATCAACAGCTTTATAAGGTAAGGTAATATATCAGTTACATTATATAACCTTTAAGACAGCAATCATAATTATCACTCTTTTTAGAAGGCTTAATAAGCCTTGTAGTATTATGAGATGCAAGTTATTTATTGTAACACTAGACTACAGTGACTAGAGAAGTTTTAAGTTAACTGCTATGATAACTGCTGTTGGATGCTACATTACTTGTTTATGATTTAGTACTATATACTCTTTGATTGTTGTACCAGGGTTTAGTTATTTATTATAACTTAATAAATAAATCCGAGCATTTATTATATTGCTATCTGCTGTGCTAACGTGTGTGACCACCGCCAACGTAAGAAGAATACTACATCAATTGCAAAAGTCATAATTAGGTATATGTATACTTAGATGAAAAACAATTGAGTTACATCATATTCGCTATTCATAGACGTTTAAATTAAGAAACGAATTGATTGCTAATTAGCTATAAGGTCACTGTTAGTAATAAACATTGAACTAAATAAATAATCAACATACAAAGACGCGGGTTCAAGTTCGTTTAATTGCTCCAATATTGAATACAATTAATGTGTGTGAACACAATGTTCTTACGATTCCTTTTATAAAAAGACTCTTATCTGAATGGACCAGTTGTGATTCAGCCTGGGTAGCAAAATCAGCAAAATGACTTCTGCAAATATTGAAACTAGTCCAGCAACAAACACGGAGAACTTAATGAAGTCAGGAACCGAAATCAGGACAAAAGGATATTCGATCTCAGTACCAAAAATAATTGGAACCGATTACACCTACAAACATGAGGTGGTTTGGAAAAATGCCATCGGCTTTTTGATTTTGCATCTTTTAGCTCTTTGGGGACTTGTTCTATTATTTACAGGATGTATGATGTGGCAAACCATTTTGTGGAGTAAGTTATCTTGACTTACATTAAGTGATTTTCATCATAATATGTAATGTTTGGAGTTTTTACTTAGATATCATATTATTACTTAATTTTCAGCATTCATCGTTGGCTTACTGGCATCAGAAGGAGTCACAATAGGAGCACACCGGCACTATACCCACAAATCTTTTAAAGCAACGCCTGCACTGAGAGCTGTGTTTTTATTATTTCAAACCGTGGCTGGACAGGTAAAATCAAATTCAAACAAGAACTTATTACAATTTCTCTTCTTCTGTGTGAATTAATTGAATACGTGAATTAAACGAAATATACTCTTTTGTTTCAGAACTCCATGTTCATTTGGTGCCGCGACCACAGACTACACCACCGCTACTCGGACACAGACGGTGACCCTCACAATTCTAAACGCGGCTTTTTCTTTTGTCATATTGGTTGGCTGATGACCAAAAAACACCCTTACGTTATCGAGCTCGGCAGAAGGATTGACATGAGCGACTTACAGGCAGATTGGATGGTCATGTTCCAGAAAAAGTAATCAAACCTTGTTACTATCCCCTTATGTTCTAAGCTCTGTTCCACCATATTAACAGGATCTATTAATAGGTGTTTGGATTTCAACAAGATCACTTTCTTTTCATTATCGTGTTATTCAAAATTGATTATGTATTAGTGCTACGGATAACTGGTTGTTAGTTGACCTGGATGATAGCCAGAGCAAACTAACCGTACTAGAGTGACTTCGGCGCATAGATATATTGATATTGTATACACATTGCTGGTACGTGTGGACAGAATTCAGATAGTAATTGTTCCATGTTTTTATTTTTGATTAGATAAATATCTGACTCTACCATTTACAAAAAATCACAATTTGTATTCGGTATCCTACGTATATTTCCAACAGTCGCTACCCCAGAATTAGTTTCCTAATAATTTTACCGCAAACCAAAAGATTGCCTTACCTTTGCAACGTTGACAATGTTTAATTTCTATAATTATGTATAATTAGTTGTCGCGTTGTTTTGCCTTTCAAATAGTGCCTTACGATGTTTGATTTTGAAATGTTTCATAATAATATTTTGTTTTCAGCTATTATTACTACTTGTACTTCATATTTGCTGTGGCAATACCTGTATGGGTGCCGGTGCATTTCCTTGGGGAACCATTATTAAACAGCTTCTTAGTATGTTACGTTGCTCGCTATGTGTTACAATTAAATGGAACTTGGCTGGTCAACAGTCTCGCTCATTTGTATGGCACGAGGCCTTACGATCAGTAAGTATAACTTTAAATAGCGTTTGAAACAACTTAACAGTGAAGTGTTGTGTTTCCTACCCAAATGTCCTGCAGATGGTACGAGACGGGGCGTCTGTCAGATTAGGTCGACTTAAGCCTGCTTTAAAAAAAAAACCATCTCGGATGACCTACATAGTTCTCACACAAACTTACGTTTGTCTGTAGTTTAGAAGAGACATTGACCTCTGAGTTTGTTTCGGCATTTCTTCTCAGAGGTAGTCAGTTAGGAAATGCCGACGCCACCTAGTTTATTGAAATCTGACGTGTAAAAGTGTTTGTGAATACCTATTTACAGAAATAAATTATTTATTCATTGATCTAATGTAATTTTACAGAAAACTACAACCTGTGGAATCCTGGTTCGTGTCAATGATAAGTCTTGGCGAGGGCTGGCACAACTACCACCACACGTTCCCCTGGGACTACAAGGCAGCTGAACTGACCATGCATTTCAACCAATCAGCTAGTATCATTCGATTCTTCGAGAGGATCGGACTTGCTTACGATTTAAAAACTGCATCACCAGAAATGGTAAGCTTTTGTCGAGAAATTTTGATTGGGAAATTGTGGTCTTGTCCTAATATTTTAATATTAAAATGTGTTCTGTTATATGCAGGTAGCTAATAGGATAGTGAGGACAGGCGACGGTAGTCACTACAAGCTGGGCAAGGAAGAATTGCGTGCAGCAGTGACTGCATGGGGACCACTGCATCCACTCAACCCTACATACAACACTACGCTTGAGGCACCAGACGCGATACTCAAGCCTGAAGGACTGCCACTGTTCAACGAGAAAGACTTACTCAACTTCAATGCACAAAAGAGAAACGCGATGAGTGGATAATTTATATTAGGATTAAACGCTACGAATTTCTTATATTATTATGATAAAATGATTAACTACAATTTAAAGTATTTTTAGTAATAAGTTTACTTGTAAGTGTATATGACTGTATTATGTCTTATGTGTTGTTTGCTTTATCAACATTAAACTTTTTATAATCATATTATGTTTTGTTTTTTTCAACTCTGGTATAGATATACCTTAATAATACCTAGTGATAATAATACTTCATCATCATCACCAGCCTATCTCCGTCCACTATTGGACATAGGCCACTTATAATGACACTTATTGTGCAAAAAATATTTTGAGTAAAATATTAAATTAAATATTCGGGTCTTGTCAGTATAGTAGTAAAACAATAAATGTCTGTACATTAAAAATCAAAGTAATAGGTTACCGACATAACTTTCATCTCAACACAGTGTTTCATCGAAATCTATAGATTCTATATTGCTTAATATATAACAAAAAAAAACAAATTAACATAAATATAACTAATAAACAATGTGAAATAATCCAAAACTTATATTTTAGAAAAGTACTAAAAAACATGCATTTTATATTTATAAACCATTAGGCAGTGCAGAAGCATCCAGTCTTAGCGTTGCTTTGTATCCAGTCCAAGTATTTGGTGACCCTTGTGTACACGCCTGGATAGCCGGGACGACCGCAGCCGATGCCCCACGACACAACACCTGTAGAACACGTCAAGGAATAACGAGGTTCCAAAATTGATGCTAAGGTACCAAGGTTGATGGGAAATCCAAAGCAGAAACAAGAAAACAAATTGAATCTCATGTTGTATAGTAAGTATTTAGAAATTGAACTAAATCTTTATCCTTCGCTACCAGGCAGGTTTTTAAGTATGTGACAAAAGGACGGAAACGAATTTAAGTACATGACTTTATCACTACCATCCCGGTCTTGACCTTATTAAAAGGAAAGGTAATCACAAGAGAATATGATATTTAAAAACTGACCTAATTGCTCGTGTCTTTTGTCACTCCTCTCTGCCGAAAGGGGTCCTCCACTGTCTCCCTAAAAACAAAAAAAATACAATTTTAACTAATATCTACATTTTTGTTGTATTTAAAATAAGCGTCTTCTTTTGGTAGAGTCAAAGTATTAGCCCTTAAGTGGTGGATTTAAATTATTTCGATTAGTTAAAAAAACAGGCTTTTCTTAATCTGCTAATGTAGCTTCAGACTGATAAACTGATATTTTGTACTAGTTATTAACTTTTAACATTATTATTTAACAGCACAAGCAAGTACTTAACTAAATCTCAAATTAAGTATTGGAATAATTAATTATACTCTTGTTTTCAACCAACCTGACACGTATCCTTCTTCCCTACATCAGGATATCCCGCGCACAGCATCCCGTCCCCGATCATGGACGGTGTGTACTTGACCTTTTTGCAAGCCTCATTGCTCAGGATCGGCAGCTCTACCTCTTGCAGGTAGCAGGAGTGGTTCTTACCCTCGGTGATAGTGCCCCAACCTGCAGCTATTGCGTTTACACCCACGTATGTTTTATCTGAAAGTAGAATTATACCTATTTTAAATCAAATGCATCTACTGTCTACAACATGTCCTAGACTAGTAAAATCTGTTGCCATGAAACAGACATCACTTATTCGCCCAAAATCGTAATTAATCGCCTATTGATTTATGGCCTTGATGGTCTAGTCGCCGCTAAGCGCGACTGCTGAGTATGAGGTTCCTTGTTCGGATCCCGGGTCGGACAGTGTTACTGGGTTTTTGAATGGGTACTTTTCAGTAGCAGCATGGAGTCTGGATTTGTGCCTGGTTGATGGCAATAGACTCGCCCCCTATTACATCGGGACCCATAACATAACTGACGAAATGTCGGTGTACTCTACAGTCACCTCTGCCTACCCCTTCGGGGAATACAGGCGTGATGTTATGTATGTATGTATATGTGGAATCTTTTAAAATCATCAGAAGATACCTAAGTCTCTTTAATGCGAATCACGAGAAATATTATAACTTATATCTTAGTCATTTATTGCACTATGTCAATTCTTACCACCTTGTTTCTCAAACATTGATATTCACATTATTTGATTCGTCTATGCTTTATCAGTTATACCGTTTCAATTTAAAATTAACATCGTCAAGCTATTCAAACAGATACTGTTATGCTAATTAATTAACACTATGCGGTGAATGATTTAAGTCATTTTTAGCAGTGGCTCGGCTAACGGTGGCTCAGTTGGTTAGAGCAGCGCCACGGATCGGCGAAGGTCGCGGGTTCGAATCCCGCTCGTGTCCATCATTTTTCAAATTTCCTTTATCAATTTAGATTCAAGCTTAGCATGGGCAACATGCTAAAATGGCACCAAAAGTCATATAAATTTGGGTTGGTATTATCGTTTCAGTGATTTATAGCTGTAAAGGTATAACACTGAGTTGGTAATCATAGATTCCAACAGATAATACCTGACGTCACCCTTAAGACGTAAATACTAAAAGGGAACTTGAAATTCGATGGATGCGAGCAGCGACACGGTGGCTCAGTTGGTTAGAGCAGCGCCACGGATCGGCGAAGGTCGCGGGTTCGAATCCCGCTCGTGTCCATCATTTTTCAAATTTCCTTTATCAATTTAGAATTTTTAGCATGTTTAAATATTGAGTTACCATTTCGGTAGAATTAAAAAGATACATTCCTTTGGGTAGGTACTAATAAACTTTTCTATATCTATCCTTTTAAAATTTCTGGAAGCATAACATCACGACTTTAATCCTAATATAAAAGGGGGCGAGCCTACATCCTACATCAACCGGGCAAAAATCCAGCCTCCGTACTGCTACTCAGAATACCTAATGGAAAAACCCATTAACACTTTGCTTGACCCGTGATTCGAACCCAGGACCTCGTGCTCAACAGTCGCCCTTGGCGACCACAAGACCAACGAGGCACAGTTTTGATAACATCAGTGGCTCGACAATAAGCTACAATTACTAATTCAAAGCAATGTGTAGGTATTACCGTCATTCCGTGGTAAACAGACAGGTTTCACGCTGTCCGTAACTACGACCCGTTTGTCCAGTCTCAACAATGCTATATCGTCCTGGAAGTTGGTAAAGGTGAAGTTGTTGGCGACCAGTTGGATCACGAAGTGTGTCACCGGCCGGTGCGTGGTGTTGCAGCGGTTGTGCTCGCCCAAAGTCACTTTTATCATGAACCACATGAACCTGGAAATGAGAATAGGTGTTATAGAAAGTATTACCATATAAGTTATAGGTAATTTTCTGGCAATACCCATGTAGAGCCAGTGTATTCATTCTACTATTTCCCCTACAGTCTTAGCAGTCTCCAATCCAGCCAGAACTCATGTTGAAATGGCTTACTAATTTAATATGCATCGGAATCATAACGCAGTAGTTATCTTAATACTTTAGACATCAATTAGTTCATTTTTATTGTCAGATTAACAATAACTCACAGTCAACTTCCGTCTCTCGGACGCTTGAATAACAGTCCTGATTTACAAACTTAATTTTATGTGATCTTATTCTTGCCACGGAATTCGCTTATCCAAATTAAGAAGAAAATAAGATTACCTGTAGTTAGTATCCTAGATTTCAATACATACGTCTTAACACAATGAGCAGCGGTGAGCACATAGCGGTCGTTGATGAGCGACCCTCCACAGTAGAACTTATTGTGGTAGGAGAGACGGGCCACCCAGGGGAACTCGTTGACTGCTGTCTCAACTCCACCTACTATACGGGACGCTTCGTTGCGCTCGCCACAACCTGGCACCAAGAAATAAAAAGCAGCAAAAGACATGTAGGCTTGAATAGGTAAAGATTTGATATGTAGCGTTCGTTGCCTTGCAATCTATAAAAACACTAAGAGGATAAAAAATTAAACTAATTCTGTAAATTTTAAGAGAATTGGCCTAGTAAATGACACGGAAATATTAGGCGATCCAAATGATTTTGACATGATGATATTATATTGTGGATTGAATAGGACTATTGAAGACATAGTGAAGTAAAAATGTAATAGTTAAATACAGAGCTTTAAAATAAAGGTAATGAAGATATGGAATGGTCTATATAAGTGGATAAAGAAAAGTGCAGTAAAGATCGAATCGTGACGTTTGAAACATGACTCAGAAAAAACGCAGGTGCTTTAGCCAAACATGTAATGAAAGAAACCACATTTCCTTCTTGGATGCTAAAAGTGGCGTCCGTTTATTTGCAAGATTCGCACATTCATTAGCATCGTGTGACTCACACACTTGTAAGATTTAAAGACCCATAAATAAATTTTAGCACTAAAGTGTGAAAATAAATAAGTGGTGTAAGTAACATAATTGCAGCAGAAAGATACGTTTCCCCAACCTTCTAACAGGAAAGGATTTGCAAAGAATATAATTTACTTAGGTCCATAATGGTGCTTAACTCTTCTGTGTTTTGGGTTTATCTACTGTATTATTTGTTCTTAAGTGACTCTCATTAAATGTTTCGTCATGAGCCGCCTAGCCATTATCATGCTCAAAATCATAATTATTGTTATTTTCATAATAAGGATAAAAGACTGCCTCGTTGGTCTAGTGGTCGCTAAGTGTGATTGCTGACTATAAGGTCCTGGGTTGGGCAAAGTGCTACTGGGTTTTTCCATGAGGTAATTCTCAGTAGCTGCATGGAGATTTATGCTATTACCTACATTGGGGCCAAGAACGTAACTGACGAAATGTGGGTGCACCTCTGCCTACCCCTTCGGGGAATACAGATGTGATGTTATGTTTATGTATGTTTTGTTTCATCATAAGGCTCATCATCATATAGAAGATCACGTGGTTACTTACGGCAATCACACCGGCGCCCATAAACACCCTCATCAAGTACCGGGTCCGATGATGAGTCTGTACTATTTTCCGCTCTCACCTTGAATCATATTATATCGATTTAAAATATTCAACACTCTAGAAAGGTTTCATTTTTAATCAATGATCCTGAAACGTCTATAAAATAATTAATTTAAATATTTTAATTTACTATAATTTCATATGATCAGCCGTTTAAAATCAGTATTGAATGGTTTTTTTTAAATTAAATATTTAGACTATCGGTGATTAAATATACTAGTATACCACACGTTATTCGCTAATGAAAACGAATACTTGCGGAGAAAAGACATTTCGAAGAAAAAAAAACATTTCTAGCATTTTCGATAAGCAAAATGTTCCCGGGAAGACTGCCGAAAGACTTCTTTATGCAGCCGTAATGTAGTTTTACAAATTCCGTAAAAATAAATGTGTCCGATACTGTCTGCCTTATCATTTATTGGCGTAAAATATTTATCATAACGTCTCCAAGGAGACCAAACATAAAAAGTTCACACTCACCACGAATGTCGTGCCCGCACTTATTAAAATCACTAATATTATATTCCACATATCTGAAAAACAATTCACATTCACAAAGATCACTTTAAGAATTATTTCAAATTTGTTGGTACTAATTCTCGGGCTAGACGTGCAGATCCTACAACGGGATGCTGTGGACAGGAATGGGGACGTTGCACTCCATCGAACCAGCGTCATAAACTTGAACTTGTACTATTCCCCGAGACACCTACATCATATGCAACTACAAAGTATAATTTCATGTATGAAAACCGTTCCTGTATCGTGTATTGCAATACATTGCGCTATCTTAACTAGAAAACTTTACAGATGAGCCCGTTTAGCAAGGCAATGGATATAATATTACTAGATATTACCATTCAGATCGGGACATTAAAGCAATAATATTATAGTACCATCATTGAATGAAAACGCTGTATCAACGCAAAAAAAGGATAAACCGTTACCTGCGCATACGCATTGTACTAAAAGATGATGTCGTGACGTCATAATCACAAAACCTTCATAACAGTCCGTAACGAATAGAAGTACCGCATGACGATTTTCAAAGTCTCTATCTATATCTGTCACTAAAAACAATTAACTGCCGAGTTTAGATATATTATATAGATTTTTATAACCGTAAATAACATAATAAATAAAACTACATTGTAATTAAATATTAATATTTATTACGTTTCGCTGCCACAATAGTCGACTGCTACTAAGTTTTAACGAGGTTTGATCGGACTTAATTAGTTTGTACAGTGATACCCAGACTTCAAGCAAACACAGTAACGCTATGAATTTAATGTACTGTCTTTTTGAGACACGCCTTTTGCTAAATTAGTCGCTACACTTCAGTCACAATGCTTACAGGCCACGGCATCCCTTGAGTATGAAGCGCAAAGCGTGCTCATTGTGAGCCTTTCACAATTTACTGTTCACCTCAATACGAGCAGTTTTGCTGTAATTTTATTGTATGTTATATTTTAATGGCCATTCATGCTTTCATATACACTTGTAGTTATTTTTATCACAAACCTAAAGAAACAACACTAAGTACTATTAAAATGTCGGGGTATGACTGCACAACAATTTAAAGCCTGAGACTTACTCTCAGGATTTCCTGTTACATAGTCGCATATCCCACAGTCTTTATGCTGCGACGACGAATATCTGGACGCAATTTAGTGTTTATTGACTCCTTGGAAATTGATAATCCTAATGAAAGGAAGTATTGAAGAATCAATTTCAGATTCAATACTTGCAGTAACAGGCTTCATTGGTATTATCACGAATCCAGTCCAAGTATTTCGTTACTCTTGTGTAAACTCCTGGATAACCTTTTCTTGCGCATCCATAACCCCATGATACGATTCCTGAAAATAAATTTAAATATCGTCATGGTAGGTTGGCGTGTCCCTCTCTAAGTCCGTTATAAACGCAACGAAGGAACGCACATAGACAAAGTACCAGATACAAAAAATAATATCTGTCACAATTACCTATTAATTCATACATGTGTTCTTCATTTTCTGCAATCAATGGCCCTCCACTGTCACCCTAAAACATGTAAAAAAATAGAGGTAATTAATAGACTTTTATAAATTCATCCTACCAACCAATATGCGTAAGTCGTTGCATATTTACCACACCATCTATCTCTCGGTAAACTTTAAGAGCAATTATTACTCGCTAATAAAATGCAACCAAGAATCATCATGGTTGCTGAGCCGTAGATATAATACCAGAATGGACTCACACTACCGTCAAGAGGCGGGTCGAATCCTAAGGCGGAATGCGGTGTAGCGTACGCAGATCCCGAGTCCCCTACCCTAAGTTAGGCAGAAAGCCACCTTGGGATTTTAGCCGGTAAGAGCCCGGCAGAATTTCGATGTGGATTTCCCCAGAAAAAAAAGGATTTTCTTACAGTACAGCCATCTTTATGCGCAGTTTCAGGGAAGCCGGCGCACATCATAACCTCCTTGATCTTGGCCTCGCTGTAGCTGGTGTTGCGACAAGCCTCGTTGCTGAGCACTGGCAGCTCGGCCTCTAGCAGTGTACACGACCACTTGCCGGTCTCGTTGACTGCCCCCCATCCGGCGACCACGGCTGTTGTGCCCGTGTAATGCTTATCTAGAATAATGACGACAATATGATCTTATGTGCTCGGCTGAAAAACCGATTGGGACTCAATTTTATTAAATCCTGTCCTGTATCGTGGGTGCGATTCACAAACATGAAATATCACATTCACAAACACCCAGAATTAAATTTCGGATAATCATCAATATCTCTATTTAGGTTACAAAAGCCAGTGTTCCTATGTATGTGTTATTGGAGTTTACCAATATATCGTGCGCCTGCACATAAACCTGATGCGTCAGCAGTTTCGCTACAATTCTTAAATATATCTGATGCCCCATATGAAATAACAGTTTATGCAGTGGGCGATGCAAATAAAGGGACCATATTTTGTTAAACAATTATATTATGTTGGTGCATTACTGTCAATATTTATACCACCTATAATTTATATGTTTATGCACTGCTCATGATTTGATTATTCCAAGTTATAAAAACGGGCACATTCACGACGTAAAAAGTTGTTAAAACATGCCATAAAAAACGGCAAAGCTTTCATGAAAACAAATAAGGATCAAATAAATTAAACGACACAATATTAAGCTATAAAATGAACAGAATATAGCCTCCTAAATTATTAGCAATAAAGTTCTGCTTTTGAAATAAAGAAGGTATTCTCAGATTTATTATATGAGTTGTGGTTTTTTGTAATTATCTTCGTTTTTGGGTGCGTAATCTGCTCCCTGCGATTATTCCCCCTATTTAGTTTATAGCACTAAGCCAGGTAAGGGACCTTCAAGTTTTAGCCTCTTCTGTATAAGCAGTATCTAGATCTTAAAATAAATAGCTAACCTAAGTTGTAATTTAGGTATCTTATCAGTTTTCTCTCAGTACCACTCCAGAAGAGAACCACTTATAGTTTTACATTGCATAAATTAATGCAATACCAGCACCTGTCATTATAATGCATCATGTTTTGCATCACAAAAAAAAAATATTTACCTTAAGTAAATACAGTAATAATTTATGACTTATTCACCTTTGTCAGTTCTATTCATATAACCGGAGTAAATGGTACATAACATACTCTAATATTTCTATGATTCTACAAACCATCATTCATAGGCAGGCACACAGGACTGATGGCGTGGGAGTACTCCATCGGTCGGCTAAGCATCAGCAGAGCTATGTCGTTGCTGAGGTCAGTGAGGGAGAAGTCGTGGCCGATCACCTTCACCACGTAACGCATCACTGGCGCCTGCGTCTTGTCGCAGCGGTCGTGCTCGCCAAACGTCACGCGGAACATGAACCACATGAAGCTGGCGATAAACATGTTTATTAGAGGCATTATTATTAACACTATTCAAAAGTTTCAATTACTTTACAAAACTATTGCAATTTTAGATATTCCAATAATTAACGAGAGTCCGAGGGACAGAGATCGAAAGAATCGCAATCAAGGCAGAATTTTAAGTGCGATAAGCTTGCTAAAGCGATCCGTGGCACTTGCGGCCGATACAATGTCAACTTTGTGATAAAATGATCGAAAACAATTTTTCGAACTCACTTATTTACACTGATTTTTTTAACTTCTTTACCATCTGGAAATTATTTGTAAATCTTATTTGATAAAACGAACGAATGGTAAATCTCACCCTTTCATACAATGCGCGGCTGAGATGACGAACTTATCGTTGATAAGCGATGCAGCGCAGCCGAACGACTTATAGTAGATAAGCCGAGCCAACCATGGAAACGCATTCACCTGAGAATCCATACCGCCGACCACGCGCGACTCCTCGTTGCGTTCGCCACAACCTTACAGGAAAGAAAATCTTTCATGCTGTGTTGACGGGAAACAGGCACGCAAAGTAACTTCTTACCCAAAGCTAATACTTTTCTGATAGTTAAAAACTGGATAAAATTCAAGCAACTTATACTATTTACAACTTAAAAGAGGAATAGGTTACAACACAGAATATCATTTACTAGTTACCACGTATGTATAAATGTATATATACCTACACTTTGTGTAGCTAATTATTTTATTTGCTACCACTACCTTAATTCTTGCCTCTGCTGTAATACCTGCTTATTAACTGGTCGTATGGAAAACATTACCCACAAGATCTGAATATATTCTTCTGGCTAGCTAAACGAAACATTTAACAAAAGAAACACGTCTGTAGTACTTTGGTGTGTGGAATTGTGTGATGCTAAAAGTGCTCATAAAATATGATATCTTCGTAAATACTGTACTCATACGACTTGAAACTTCTCGTACTTGTGGTGATTAAAAACTTAGTGGTCACATTACAAAAAAATAACTACTTTGTGTACTTAAAGGTTCTCAAATAGGTAGGTAGTTATTTGTTCACACTGTTTACATTGTTGCAAAAATAACATATCAAAAGCACCTAAAAGAACACTTTAATGCTTTTAAGTTGATATACGATGAAGAAGAGGGCTTGTGTATGTTACTACTATTAGTGGGGTCGTCTAACTGGCCTTTCCTAACTTCACAAACCTTTGAATTAAAACCTTTTGAAAGGCTTAAAACAACGCTACAGACTCCTCCAGACGCGCGTATCCAATAGATAAATTGTCAAATGTAAAAGTTGTGCAAAAGATGCCAATTAATTAAAGTACATAAATACCTTTTTGTTATTGTTTCTATGTAAGATTGTATACTCATGTAGATTGCTATGTACAATAAAGAATTAATAATTAAATAGAAATTGGATTAACGCTGACTCCTTTAGAATGAACCACTATGAATTTTAGCCGCATGCATTTCATGGGACGTACGACGTATGTATAATTGTATACTTATTAGTTTTGTAGACGTGATGGCGGCTACAGAAAGTGAGGTCTTGATTGGAAAGTAAAAATAAAAATTAATAATCCGGTAATTACAGTGATAGATAATACTTATTTGCTGTATTACTGATATAGTGATTACCATCAGATGACATAGCTCCAAAATTCCTATTAGTGGTAGTAAGTACTCAATTGTTGGGAACGCATGTACAATATAATAATATATATAATAATAATGTCCTCCTGCACGAATTTCGGTCACGGCGGCCTGTCTCAGCTGAGACTAGCCATCTGCGCAGGAGATATTAAAGTGCACAAGTATACGCGCACACAGGAGCACTCCCTATTCCCTCACTCTCATAATCCGATGGAACAGTAGACCGACACGACCGGAGAGAGATCAGGCGCAGAACCAACGGCTTAACGTGCCTTCCGAAGCACGGCGGGGTCTCGACATGTGAAAAACGGTCACCCATCACAAGACTGACCGCGACGAGCACGGCTTAACCTCGCAGATTGACTGATCTGCCGAGTAGCCGCATATTTACGAGCCCCACGTGATGCTAATAAGTATATATTCGTAGGCATATATTTAAATCACTGATGATAATAATAATAGCTTTAGCTTGTGTGTATTCATAGATTGATACTCACCGCAGTCTTGGCATGGTGGTAAGTCTTGTTTGCCGTAATGTGCTGGTGCACGGAATGAATCTTCAGATATCACGAGGTCTTCCTACAGACAGTTTAGTAACATAAGTCGAAGAAATATTGTAACTCTAATCGGACTACATTTATTCGTAATCACAGCAATATGTAAAACAGTAAATAGTGGCGTTTATTGATGATGATGACTTCAGCATTATGTTTAGGTATAAAAAATATAATAATATTATAGTGCCTTTAATGTAAGTTTCAGAAGATAGAGAATTATAAAATTCTATCTAATTATGAAGTAATCTATTTAATTTAAACGCCTGATTGTAAACTCATTAGATGAACTCTATCTAATATAATGACAACCTTAAAATCGGAAGTTAAGGCTTTCGGCTATAATTTATATAGAATGAGTCACTGCTATTTACCATGCACCACGCATGTCTGCAGGTACATGTATAAACATAAATTAGACAAAATCGTATGGCGCTCGCGGCGACACCGTTAACATTTTAAAGCAAAAATTGTCAACTACAGTTACTCTACATACCTTTTTTAGTGTGTGCGGTGAACAACTCGTCAACGCACATAGAAAACAGAACAGATAACACCACCACATAGTTATACTTATTATAAAACGAACAACACACAGCTTCACTTAATTTTGTAACTTAAATATTGAACTCTCTTTAGAAAGTTGCATGTGTTTAAGGTTCAATGTTTTTGATACACTAAGTCATGTCTTCGATCTCGACGCACTTTATGGGTAAAGAGACTTTAAAATGTTGCAGCGATGCAACAATTATTAAATTAATATTGTCAAACTTTGAGCTCGTGCCACAGATTTCGACTGTTGACCGCTACATTCTACTAACTATGAGGAAGTAGCAAGTTTTCTATGGAAATATTATAACACGCCGGGATTTTAGCTAATATTCTTATGTTCATATGCGTCATTTTAGCGTTCCGAGGGCTTTGCGAATGAGCGCTGTATTTGGCAATGACCTCCTCGGTCATTCACACCGCGCACGTCTACCGCCTGACTTGTTGTCATTTTGAATCTTATTTCCAGTCAGTTAGAAGTGCTGTTACCTGCATATCGCCGAGATGCAATTATGTCGCAATACAGACCAATAAATATCTGGTTGCTCTCCCTTAGTATCGATATTATTGCATACGATTATGTGTTTTTTAAAGAGTGCCGAGTCTTTAATTACAGCGGCGATATTTAATGGCCTCGGAATAAATTGTAAGCCTAATTATTTTCCTAATAAAATTAAATATGTAAATTATAACGCCTAATATCTCAGGAATGACGCAAAAGCGTTGCGTTTGTTTCTCATAACATTTAGCTTTCCACCCCACCCTTCTACTGATTCTTGGTCCTATATTTAATGGTCCTGAGGACATATGATACAGAATATCGCTTTTCAAAATTAGTTACATCAACTATGTTTAACTATCAATCATTTATCACCTCGGTCTTCTGTCATACTCATTAGCTATTGTTTTCGACTTTATTTCAATGTGTTAAATTGATATTTATTTGGCAGGGTATGCTCTGTGCTGCGTTTCGCCAGATGTGCGGCGGCCCTTACACTTGACAGGTGTAACCGTAAAGGTGCTTCAATTCAGTTTTTATCGCTGTTCAAAATTATTTTCTTTATTAGTTGCAGTTTGCTTGACGTTGAGTTGAAGGTTTATCAAATTCCTACCTTCAAAGTTTAGCATTGAGTTTTCTTGGTAGTGCATCTAGCTAGAACTTTTTAATGTATGCAGCTGAGCCAGTTTTATATTACAAAACTTCGATTTACTTAAAAAGTTCCGTCTATTTTCCATAGGAGTAGACCGACCAGTTGGACTTCCTTTTCTTTAAAAATTTGCCATGATTTTATCATAATATGAGAGATAGGTTCAATAAATTATAATTTATTGGACCTAAGTACGCTACACTTGCTGCACACTTATTTATATCATCAATAATTTAAATGGGTGCCCTAATAGCGGTCTAGTTATATTTACAAACGAAACTAAAATTAAGCTATCATCTTGATGCACCCGTGTTTTACTAGAATTAGCTTATCCTCGTCTTTCATAGTTCTCTTCTTCTTATAGTATGATTGGTGAACAACCTGGTATCAGAGTTAAAACCGCCTGTAGGCCTTTGACATGGCTTTACACACCGTTAAAATATCTCTCAGGTGCGCCGGTTTCCTCGCGATGTTTTCCATCACCGTTTTAGCAACTGCTAACTAATTTAAAGTAGGTACGCACATGATTTCGAAAAGTCATTGGTGCATGCCGGTGTTTGAACGTGCGACCTTTGAATTCGCAGTGCAACGGTCATGCCACTCGTCTATCACTGCTATCTATGTAGCTATAGGTGTCATCTGATAATAAGAATTTTACATTTTGGAGTTACAGTAGGCTAGAAGCTTAGACCAAAAACAGTTGTGCGTAATCTGAACCAGTAACGCCATCATCTAAAAGCTATAAACTATAATATTGTCTAAAAAGAAGTGCGTATGTAATATTTAATTAATCTTGCTGAGTAAAATGGAAAAGTGGAATATGAATTAACAAAAAAATGTCCGCTTACCTTTATAAAAATATGAATATAATCTATATATATAATATAAGAGAGTTCAATGCCCTTAGCCGCGAATAAAAACAGAGTACATACGCGTTAGCACTAACAATAAAAAATCATTCGATAGAAAGACAATACCTAACACTTTCCCTGACTTGCGATTCGACCCAGGTTGTTCGGACATCGTGATTTCGACCATTTCCGACTCTAGACCAAAATAATTACAACTTGTAAGTAATAAAAATACAAAGCTGCAGGATAGTAATACAAACACTCATAAACTTGAGGTACTTTAATGGTTTAAAATTCGTACAAAAGTAAAATATACCCCTAATTAATATTACCTGTATAATTATGGCAATACGTGTAAGAATGTGTCTTAATGACCCATCTTCTACCTTGACAAGTAAGTTTTAAACAATTTAGGCTTACTAATAAATTATTTTACAAATAATTTTAATATAAATATTTATTCCTAACACTTATAAACTTATTTTTTATATAAATACAAGTCTAAATATTTCATTATATAATATCATCCATTTTTTTGGTTTTATTATGAAACAGCTACATAATAAAATACTAACCTAACCTATAGCGCCATGTAATCTAATAAGAAAATACTTCATTAAAATCTCCATAGATGGCGTTATTATGACTATTCTAAAATCGCAGTAAAGTAAATGCATAGTATACTTTTATCATTATAGAGCGCTATAGCCATGTGTTCTATTCTGAACAATAGCAGCCATCTTGCGTGTTCTCACGTATCCAGTCGAGGTAGTTGGTGACGCGTGCGTAGACTCCCGGGTAGCCAGCTCTTGCGCAACCGTTGCCCCAAGACACGACGCCTGCGAATTTTATTTAGAATCATTAGGAAATATCAGTGATTGCTTTATATTAGAATGTAAACTTGTATTACTGTCAACATTTTATTTTACGTTTCAGTGTTTCTCGCGGAAATGTTTCTCCTTAGGATACTGAGCCCTTAGGACATAATTAGGAATAAGGGATGTTCCAATCCCATAAAAAGAAATAACATATTTCCAGGTACATTTAGCTATTATTCAATGTTTATTTGTTTTTTGCGACAATTGAAACAAATGTCCAAAAATATATCTGTTATTGATATTGAAAGATCTTCTTGATAATGTGACTATTTAATTTTATAACTTTTCAGCAACAGAGCTGTATATGACGTCACCCAACATTGTTTGCAACATCTGACCTAACGAGGTGCTGAACATTAGGCATATATTACAATATATCTGTATTCATTACCGATTAATTCGTAGCGTTTGTCGTACTTTCTCTCAGCTATAAGTGGACCACCGCTGTCACCCTGAAACACAATAATCATTGATTAATTTTGACGTAAGTATTTATTTTTAAGAGGACATAATTGTAATATAGTACATAATTTTTTTTATCCAATCCTAGGAAATCTTAAATGGTTTTTCTAAAGTTGGAACATGTACCTATATCCTTTATTATCATCTTTGCCATGTCAGGGTATAGACACAGTCGAAATAAGACTGTGGTATAAAATACTGGTATTTTCAATTTTGGGATCGATAACACCTGACAAAAGGTGGTCTGCTAAACTAGAAGTTCTTAACCACATGGGCCACTTCAGTGATTCGACTTTTGTCTGAAAATCATTATTTGCTCTTTGTGAAGAAATGATAACAAAGCATACTATGTACATAAAATATCTTTACACGATTCCCTGACTACCTTTCAATTAACTCGGTTTTCGCAATTAATTCATTATCAATGGGATGGATTCTCAACTTCAAAAAAATATATAATAAACGAATGCCCACCTGACAAGAATCCTTCTGTCCTGTTTTGGGATATCCTGCGCACAGCATGTTGTCGGTGATCATGGAAGCAGTGTACTTGGTGTTGCGACACTCCTGATTACTGATGACGGGCACTTCAACCTCCTGCAGCGTGCAGGACACTTTGCCTTCTTCTGTGAGTGTTCCCCAGCCGGATGCAACGGCTTTGACGCCCACGTACAGGTTTTCTGATGAGAATGATTTGTAATATTATTTATTTATAAATTACAAAACAAATACAACTATTTATAACTTAATTCTAACACAAATTATAAACAATATGTACAAAACTAAACAGTTACAAAGCATCATAGTATTCATCCCCATCGATGTGAACCGGTAACGTGCCCAAAAGATTGGCAGTATTGCCATTGCTCTGGCCAAAGAATGAACCAGTCCTAATAATTATACTATTTTAAATTATCTAAATAATTATCCAACATTTGGTAATTACTGTGAATAATAAAATACTGTCTTCAATTTTGGCAAAATAGTGCGTTATGTCTTATCGTTACGATGTTTGAACGTCAGAGTGGTGATGGTGGATCTGTACAGATCCACAGGCTAGCCCTAATCAGCGGCCTACAGATTCTGTAGGCCTCTGATTAGGGCTAGCCGATCTACAGCCAAAGTAACGTAACATAATCTTTTGTTCTCGGTGTCTGCAGAGGATCTATTTCTTATGGCCCCTGGGAGAGTCTACTCTTGCTACTTTTCTGGTTATTAAAGACTTATACTCACTACTATCAGTAGGCAAACAGATTGGTTTGATGGTTTCTGAGATGGGCACTCGTTCGTTAAGCCGAAGGAGTGCTATGTCGTTATCGAAGTTGCTAAGAGTGAATTTGTTAGCAATGGCTCGCAGCACAAAGCGTGTCTCGGGCCGCTGCGTCGCGTTGCAGCGGTTGTGCTCCCCAAACGTCACCTTGATCATAAACCACATGAACCTGGAATGAGGAAATATCCAATTATTTAGCATGTATTTCAAATGAAGAATAAGTAAAGATAGAGTGGCGCTTATGGGAGGAGGCTTATGCCCAGCAGTGGGTCACCTGAAAGCTGATGATGATGATGAAATAAGTAAGAAAAACTAAATGAATGAAGTACTGGGTGGACACTCGGACACTCTTTATTCTACGGCACATCAGTTTAAAAGCAACCTGCCTTAAAAACTCATCATGAAGCTTTCGGGAAAATATAAGAAGCGGTTACCGGACACTTTTGTCACACATACACCGGAGTGTTAATTACGTAAATTATATTAAATTTATTTTTTCAATTCTTTATGATAAGAAAAACCTTGCATCATCTTTTCCGAACGTATTTACGGCAAATCTTGATATTCACACCTGCAGTTTGAACAAACAGACTCGTAAAATCGTCGATTTTAAGCTTTTCGAAAACAAGGATGACGCATTCAATCCCAATTCTAAAACATACTCATACTTAATATTGTAATATATTTTGTGGCAACGATGTCTTATGATATGTTTGAGGTCCCTATTAGTTAAGATGATATTTGGTGAACTTTTCAATAAGAGGTAGTTGATTAGTTTGGTGGTAATCCAAGAGAATACTCATATAGTGCAATACTTCATAGTGACAGCTATTGTGTAACTGTTTGTTGTAAAGCATCGATGTCAATTGTTCCTTACGCCTGTAACCAAGTCAAGTTTGTGTCGACGTTGAGCGAAAGTGACACTCAGTGTTTTGGCGGGCCACGGTCATGAATACTATTAATGTCCCCTCATTTACGCTTTCACTTGCGTACATTAGTGCCTGCTACTGTAGTTAACAATACAAATGATGAGCCGAGACGTATGCAAAACATTTGATCTGCGTTGGTCCAAAAGCGTGCTCCATACCTGTAAAGATTAAGCGGTTGACCTAAACAAAAAGGCATCACAA
Source organism: Abrostola tripartita (assembly GCA_905340225.1). Lineage (NCBI taxonomy): Eukaryota > Metazoa > Arthropoda > Insecta > Lepidoptera > Noctuidae > Abrostola > Abrostola tripartita. The sequence goes on along the minus strand of HG996498.1, from coordinate 9,641,973 downwards.
AAGCGCCTAAAATGGTAATTTGTCGAGGATAATGAACTTTGTGTTTGGAGCCTGCTCCTGGGCCGGTTTCAAGGTGAACGTACTTATCGATACTGATTGGAATTCACAAATTCGTACCATGAATTTATTTCGGACTTGTTTGCCAATTCTTAGGTTATCGGACCCGTATACTGATGATTAACGATGTCATCTGCAATTTGATATCCATTAGTCACAAAAATATAAAGAGCAATCAGAAACTCGGGTATACTAAATGATCATATAAATAGTAATAAAACTGCTAATTTTATTACCATAATATATCTCTACAAGCATTATAATACGAGTATAAAGACATGATTTAGAAAGACTAGACCGTAAATTTTAGTTTCTTTTCTTGCGCCTCATTAGTCCTGTTGTTTCAGAGCGACAGTCGAGCGTAAGGCATGAGATTATAGTATATTTTATGATTATATTCCTTGTTTACAGGTCAGAAAATTTAAAGCAGTTAAGTCTTCATGAAATATGCTCCATAAATCATAATAACAAGACGGAAGAATTCAGATTTCGGAGAATTTAATGAGGCATTCATTTTTAATTTTATTCATCGTTTATTTGTCATTAACCCAGTTTAATATGTCAATACCCTTTAACTATTGCCATTGTTAATTTAAAACTAATTGTTAACACGATTAATGTTTCTATTAACCTTAATAATAATGTGCTTGAAAATAGTTGTCGATAAAAAAATTGTATAATGAAATGGACGTAGACAGTAGACCGAGTCAATATCCTGTCAAGTGGTTCTTTAAACAAACTTGTAGACTCTCACCAATATTTTCATGCTTTTGTATAAGCTAAACACACATAGAACATCAAAATGATTTATTTAGTAAACAGCTAGGCTTGTAGGTGTGGTAGGACACCACAGATTTACACCTATTTTTATTAAACGAGATAAAAATCTAAATAATACTCACATTTAAATTTGCTTTTTAGGACAGCGAAGTCAAGAAAGTTGATGTTATTGTGCGAAATGAAATCGCTAAGAAGTGTCTAGTTAAGTCTGTTTATATAAATTTTTTACTTACTCATTGACACTTAATATTATGCATTTCCTTCTCTTTAAATCTCAACGAGGCCGTTCGAACTTTCAAAAATGCAAATAGAAGACGTAATTGGCAATTACATCATATGAAGGAATAACAAATATGATGAATATTTGTTTTTCCTTTTGAAACTGTTTGATCGTATAGATTTCCCATTAAAACGAAGACTCTAGACGTTATAGATGGAGCCTCGAACTCATGCGCAGTTGCTTGCAGGACGCCGGCCGGCGCCTAGTTAAAGTCATATGTTTTTTCAGTTGAAGTATAAATGTACATATCTTCTCGTGCCTAAAGATTCCTGAAAACTATTGATTTAAACAGTCTCCACTACACAATTTTAATGATCTTCCGGCGCACCCTAGTCTCCTCTACGCACCTGCTGACATGCTAATCTTTTTTCTCGACTTTCTTCTTCTTTTCGTATCAACCGTATATAAACGGATAAGTTTTTGCGCCCAGTAATTGGGTATGTCTACAGCGGTATTTGATGCTTTATTTAAGTCATCCACTGTGCAGGTGAAAGGGCACATGGGGATTCGACCTAAATGGATTGTCTAACTTATGATGATCTCTGGACCCAATAGACAAGACCACTGATTGTGTTTATTAAAAATGGTAAGTATGTAGTTAACTTTACCCTTTCACACAATGCGCTGCTGTTAGCACATATTTGTCGTTGATAAGCATGCCTCCGCAGTAGAACCGCTTGAAGTAAGACAGGCGCGCCATCCAGGGGAACTCGTTGATGCCAGCCTCATCACCACCAACTATTCGGGATACCTCGTTCCTTTCACCACACTCTGAAAATATTCATATCGATCGTATTAGCGAAAGTCCTAAGAAGTTCTAGATTTCTCATCCTACAGATGTCAATCTAATTCAGGTTGCCTTCAAAACATTGAAAACCCATTTGCAGGATAAAAACAATGAAAATCAAACTTTCAAGTGAAGCAGATTAAATTAATTATTTCATCATCGTCATCATTGCATCTTGAACGATTAGGTATATTATTAAAACTATTCGATATAGGTATGCAATTATGAATAACTCAGTAACGACTGAAACTGAAATGTGTGACAGTGAGCGAAGCGAGTAGCACCTAAACAGCTGATAGACATATCTACGAGTGAGACGAAATTGATGATATTTATTAATAAGGAGATAATTTTTTACATGTAAGTACAAATTAATGGTTTCAAAAACAAATGCATAAGGTACTAACTACACGAACACGTGGTCCTTGGCTGGTTGATTTCCATCAGCGGCGGTCGGTTGCCAAACACGCCGCCAAATAGGTTCTTCATGGAAACCTCTCTAGAGTCCCGCCCGACTTCATTCTGTATCATAAAATGGTATTCAGCAATACTGTTAAGTACCTACTGGTAAAAGAATTAGTAATACGGGGTTTTAACTACCTACCACTTCCGATTATGAATTTCGTATACTACTTACTACTTCGAATACTCTTGAAAATTCACCAAGAACATTAATGTGACAAGTCGAAGATGCTTTGCTGTTAATGGCAAAATACCTTTACGGTCCTCCATACTTTTGTAGACATGGTCCACAGTTAGTTACCAATGATGAGACTCCCATGTACTAAAGAAGATGAATCCTTGCTTTCTTATCTATGAGATGCACTCTGTAGTTTCACTAAACCCTATACTTTATTTCAAATTCTTTTTGTATCAATTAAAGTTTTCATAAAAAAGTGCTTTAGTGCCCATTTCTCACTGTGCGAAAACAATTCCATAATTATGTCCTATGATGTTATATGTAATAAGAGGCACAGTCAAGTATTTTTAAATGCTCTTTTTTTCGTATTACCCGTTACCTATATCTATTTACATTTCATCATGCTGCCAATACAATACATATACTCTTGGCAGTGGTTTATAAAAGTTAAGTTCGTACCAATTTCCATCAAAATTTCGTTAAGCCTTTAATCTCAAGAGAAAAAAGAAATATTATGTGAATGACTTCATTATCATCATACCGAATCTTATCCCACTATTATAAATTTCAAAAATGTTTATTAGATATCTAAGTCTAAGTTATAAAACTATAAAGTAAAGAAACATGAAATACTGTCCATTAAAACAAAAACATGTTATTACGCTGGTTCTTATCTAATTCGCTTTGACAAACATCCTGAACGCTGCACGCTGGCGGCTAAGCATCATCATCATCATCCCTTAAAATATTATTCTGCTAAAACATGGTTTGCTTTATATAAATCATGATATCTAGTTTCTTGAAAAGAAAACAGAATTGCAAAAAAATAAGCTAAACAGGATTAAAAATACTCGTAACAGTAAAATAACTTAAATCTAAAAAATAATACATAGGTACAAGAATTTAAAACGGAATTGGTCTTTCCGCTACAAACTGGAACTAGCCTAACGGAATATTTTTATGATAATTATACAATTAATTCGGTTGACAAATTGGTTAAATACCAATAAAATTCAAAGGATCAACGCAGAACAAGTCCTTAAAAATATACAAACGAAAGTAAAAAATGCTACCAACCTCAGAACAAGTGAAAGTCAAAGTCACAACCACAAAAATAAATAAACACTTCCACATTCTGAATCTGGTTCTTAATAAACAAACAAAAAAAACTAATATGTCCAAATTTGAATATCGAATTCAGATTTTGGCGCTCGGCTGGCGCATGGTATTTGGTTGGTGAACTTGTCGCACGCGCTCACAACGGACACACACTGAGATGCGCTCCGTCCGCCACCGTGGACAAACAGCGACGTGTTTTGATACGTCAATTCGTACCCCACTAGTCCAATAGCACCTTAATGCTCACTTTACATGATAGGAAACATATCAGGCGCAATGTCAGAACGGTAATTTATTATGACCGCAATATGAAACAGGCACCTTACGCAGCCTGTGGGCGGATCCGATTTACATTATTGTAACTTTATTATGAAAAATATGCGCAGTATATTTTATGTGCGAAAATACCCAAATTCAAATTTCAAATGGAAATCCTCCTCCTTTATAATAATAATCCCTATGTAACAAATAGGTACCAGAAACGGAACTTAAGTAAGTAAGTTATGTATTTCATAAACTCCGCGGTCATACCACTCGGCTATCAGTTCTTTCGCCGTCGATAGGCACAAAATTGTTTTTGGTTTTGTGTTTGTAATTCATAGTTTCCAAATGGCAATAATAAGCCAACTAAACTTTTTGAGTTATTTGAGTTACCCTCGAAGATTGACACCGAGTGTCCTTATTAATCTCGTTCAACTTATGAACGGTCTACTATTCAATTAAAACAAAAAAATTGTCAAACTAACTCACAATAAATAATCTTGTCTTTTTGAAGTGAATGTTCCAAAAACATAAAATAAATCGAGTTTTTTCAGCCTTCACACAGGCAGTGAATAGAGCCGTTGCAAAAAATAAAATCGGCTAATGCGCATATATATATTCTACTTACATTTGAAATCAGGTACTAACCAATTACGAATTCGCGAACTAATAACGGTACATACCAGATATTTTGTTCGGAAAAATAAACAAAATCCAATAGTCGTTTCACTGTCTTGTTTTAAGCAATAAGTGGAAGTAAAGATGTTCTACGTACTTCATCTTATCTGAGCCCTAATACTACATAATACTTTGTATGTTTCTATGTTCACTTTGCCTGCCTCGGTAAAATATATCAATGCGGTCGCGCATGTTAAAGATGGCCAGCGAAAGCACTTGTCATCAATCTGTTTGAGTGTCAACCCCACCGCAAGCAGCGATTTCGTGTACAGCTGAGCCGTTTACGACGACGTTCTTGCGTAGTTATCCTTATGTTAGGCCCAATTTAAGTACTTGACCTAAAACATTAAAAAGGTAGGTTATCTACTTGCATAGCTAACAACTATAATTTATGCCACATAATATACGATGAGCCTTCTTTCTCCAGCCAACACAGTCTATAAGTGCCTATATTTTTTTCTAAATATTACATTAAACTAAATATAAAATACTATAAATATAAAATACTACATTAAACTGCGACAACTCAATTTATCGCCCTTCAAATCTGATGTCGTTTTTTGCAAAACGGGAGTATGTAGATCGGTCTTCTCAAACAACACAGTTTACAGCTTGATATAGTTTTGGACACCCCCAAACATTTTTCCAAGTGGTTATGGTTAAAGACATGAAAGTCGGCGCCGGCACCATTGCTACCACAAAAAAAATACGTATTTGCCTGTCATCTACTTGGATAAATAATACAAGCATTTTTTACACTCCCACATTCTTGAATTTGACTAAATTTAATTTCGTGGTTGATAAGATTCGATTGGATAATAAATTACCGTGTCAAATTATTTGTTGCGAATTGCTTTGTTAGTTCAAAAGCGTTGTATTTTCTAAACTATTTATTTAATGGCCATCTAAAAGGTCTTTGAGTGATGAAGGAGATGAAGTCAGGTGCCACAGTTTCGGCAGCGACCGGTCCGTCGCGGGGAAAGTGTCACTTTCCAACTGCGTCACAATGGCTCGCTGTCTTTTTGCACATTCACTCGCACTGCGTACATTTAAAGAGCTTTAATTAGGTAAGTCTGTGCGTGGGGATTTAACTCCTTTTGAAGCGGTCACGAGTTTGGTCCATCTTTAGAAAACATATTGATGACAACTTAAGCGACGAGTCCATTGGGTAGGTAGTCTCTTCTTTTTGATTAGCATTCTACAGGATATCGTTTGTGTAGACAAGACGAGCGTCGCAAAATAACCCTCTTCCGTAAAATTCTGTAGGAAAGGTATGTTAGTATAAGTACAGCCTATAATCCCGATATCAACTTAATATACCTTTACTTCTGGATTTCCTAAAAGAAAAGCGAGGATAGGAGGGTATTATGTACCCTATATCATATAGGCTTTTCGGTTCTATAAAAAGTCGTTGTAATAGAGGCGCTATAAATTGAGTATTTATTTTCTCTGCGGAGTAAGCTTTTGTATTATTCTACTCTTACGTAAATCAGGGATGCTGCTGAGTAAAAATAACTTTACTTAGGGCCTGTTTCACCATCGACAAGTAAAGTGTCAAGTAGACTAACGGCCTCTTAAAGTCACCCGTAACTGCTCATACGAATTTCACAAAATCGGAGTAGCTTTAATCAGGGGATAAACTTGCCTGTAACTAAGAAACTATAAAAGATACTCGTTCGATTAGCGTTAATAAAGAAGTAAATATTCAACACTTTACTTGTAGATGGTAGAAGAGGCCTCTTTTTGAAACGATATCCTCACGATTAGCAGTGCAGTGACGTACACAGGAAAGTCGTCAAAAATACAATATACCTTTTTTAATTATGTAAAATTCCGTAAAAGTTAATTTACAAATATTATAAAAAAGAAAAATAGCGAACCTCTGATCCACCTCAACGAATAATCGATCTTTGTAGTCTCCATATTAATTATAATAATTCCATCTTCGGGAACACGGAGAACCCTACATTAGTGATGATACCCAACTTAAATCCATACTCAAAAGGATCGAACGTTTATAAGGACAATGCACTTGGCTTTGCGTATTAGTCATTACGAAATTACTTAAATTATCTGTGAAATTGAAAATACGCAGGCGCCACTCAATAGGATATGTCGCAAATGCCTGTATATCGCGCTACCTACACATCCCTAAATGAAATTTATTTTGTGGTTTTCCTTATTTAAAAGTTATTTTACGTTTCGGAATGAGATATAAATATCCCAACTTAGTAATAAAATTTAGGTACCTATACTTTGAGGTTAAAGATAAAAATAAAGACGTAAAAAATATTTTTAACTGTTTAATGTATAAGAGCACCTTTATAACAATTTAAGAATAGCAAAATCTCTGAAATACAAACAATGGTAAAAATAAGTTAGCATAATTAGCAATTACAGATAATTTGTATTTAAAATGTAACTCAACGTATCTTAGGCTTATATTATGAATGTATTAAATTCTAATAATAAATTAATTATTAAGATAACATCAACAATTTTATCGTGACAGTGATCACAGATATAGCCTAAAGAGCGTCGATTTCTAAGGTCTAACGATACATCTAAAACATCTACAATGCTAATGAAGTGGAGTAAATATTATAAAATTTACTTGAATGTATACTCTTGTTCAATTCAATTTACAAAACATAAAAACTAAATAGTATGCTTTATTTTATGTTTAATTCCGAATTTCAAAAGTAGATGGCGTTACTATACTTTTGCTACCCTACAAACTTTAGTAAGTAATTATGATTAACAATACAAATGGATATCATGAAATCATAATAAAATTTATATTATGTTACACACTAGTTAAGATGAAAAATTCTAAAATAATTTACGTCACTTCAGAAGCAGTGTACCTAGAGATAAAACATAATTGGTCACACAACTTAATAAAATGTTGTACAAAAAAACATTTTTATATTCTTCACAATTGTCCTTTCACCGTTTACTTGCCACATTCCGTACTTACGACACTAAGTCATATGTGCACGCTTTTGCGCAAAAGCGTGCATATATGACACATTATTGATAGCTATGCGCCAGTTTAAGTAACGGACAAGTGAATAGAATTAAATGGAATGTTTAGCTTAAAATTGATAAAGAATAACAACAAATAAATTATTGTGCTATACTTAAACATAACGAACACTTAGGTAGTAATGAATGTCTTAACTACTATTGGTAATCTGCACCACCGGCCTGTCGGAAGTTTTATAACTAATAAGTTAAACGAGGTTATATAATATTATTATATAAAAGTCACAAAATAATGTTAACTATAAAATAAGTTGTCTTGACTAAGTAATAAAGATATCTTGTTTTAAAATATTATTATAGTAGGTATTGTTAAAAAATAAACATTGATGAAATAATGATTTGGCCCTGTACGTTTTAATTTAAGGGATGTGTCTTGTGTAGGTATGCAAAATATGAATGGAAACGCGATTTTATACAAATTTATTACTTTTCTACTAAACCTTTTTTGTTATTTATTATGAAAATGTGTATTCCAATTATAGGACAGGGCCTAAGGCAAACCAAGGAACTACCTCGTTTTTAATAGGTATTAGCATGGAAAATTTGTGATATCTCGTTAAAAATCCTAATGAGAATTGTATCACCTTTTGTCAACGTTTAATGTTATTAAAAATGTTCATTAGCAAATAAAATGGGGCAATATACTGGTAGCTCATTGTAAGTTACAAAATATTGACTATAAATGTATTTACCTACAACACTGAATAAAACTGAAACATCTAAACTACGAGTATTATTTCAGATTTGGCTCTTGATACTTAAACATATGAAAGTAAGGTTCTCATTACATTTGAACATATTAAAATATTGGCACTAAAGTTATTTTAAAATATCTACTTTGAAATAAATATTTACAGCTTAACACAATAATCTACCTTAATCACTCTAATATCTAGGTTAATTTATTTCTTGTTCGCGGATTTCGTCAGTGATTAATATACCTACAATTATATGGACAAACAATAATAAATTAAATAAAAATAAAGATTCAACGCAAATACCTAAATAATTCGGAAACAATGACTGTTGCAATCATCCTTGTGTAGTTACAACTTGTAGGTTAACAAATTATAGTGTTTTTAAATTAATTGGCGCAAAGACAGGAGTCCTTGAGATTCGCTCGAAGCCACTTCAAATATCGTGTGATCCTGGTGTAAACACCCGGGTAACCCGGCCGGCCGCAACCTACGCCCCACGATACTATACCTGTAAACAAAGATAAAGATCATAGTATTATTTTCGCTGATATTTTTACAACAACATTTTAGACTAACTGGCTCAAGCCATGACTAATGGGCTCTGTTTTAGCACATTTGCTGATAGTACTCGTCATCAATAAGTATTGATTAACTTTACGCCACCTACCTGAAAATAAGAATAACAATAGGCGACTACAGTTTGGATTGCTTACAGTGACCTCTATGAAATGTATCATTATACCCATAAGAAATACTACTTCATCGTGTTACAAGATGGCACTAAATAAGAAAATCTTTAACACAAAAATATCGTTTATGAACCTGAAACAGCATCATGAACTTTTTTTTAAATTAAAAAATAAAACATTCTTAACTTTTTAAACAACAGGGATCCTGCATTAAACACCAGGGAATGAAAAACTGTACCAAATGGATTATAAAATATAGAAGGGAACATGAGAAGAGAACTGGATCAAAACACAAATTATGGACCCGGAAAATTAACCCCTTACACCAACGGCCTAATTTTCTTAGAACACAACTATTTGGATGTGTATAATTAAATACTCACCGACGATTTGATATTTATCGCCCTGTTGTAACAGAAGGGGACCACCGCTGTCGCCCTGGCAAGAATCGGTAGATGCTTTGCCCGCACAGATCTGTAAATATAATACATCACAATTACAGCTTTACTTCTTTATATGGTGCATGGTTATAGCATAAGTTTCACTTTTACATTTTATGACTACCACAATGGCGATTTTTTCCTCTTCTGTGTTTGCCAACCACAAGCCCACAACTCCGATGAAACCAAGAGTAAAGTAGAAGCTGCAGTTACTATTATTCATTCGAGGTATCAGACGTAACAATAAAAACGTAAATCTAATCCATCTGATACAAAAGTACGGAAAAGTGCTCTTATACCAGATTTTGGTACATCATTGCTTGTTAGCATGACAATAGACCAGCACATGTTTTGACATTCATTCACCGACTGGAACACTACGCAGAGGCCACGGTAAAACAAAAGCTTGTCTAGTAGTTACCCATTACAATGCATAACCTGATTTTCCGTATCCGGTCATTGCCAGCACTCTATGCTTTATGCATTTCGAATGTAATAAGGTCTCGGCTATTACATTTATGCAACACCTTTTCATAAACTTGACTTGAAACAAGTAGGTTATGTTTTATTATGGTCCAAATTTATCGGATCCCTGATGAAGTCTGAATTAAGCTGCTTTAAGAATTCAAAGATACGCACATTGATACTATCATCTTCAAATCAAGCAATGAATATAATTTAGATATGACCTGTTCAAGACCACTAACCGCTCCAAAACATGAAATAACTGTACTCACCATGTTGCCCGTGATACGAGAAGCTCTATACTTCATCCCGCGGCACTGGTTCAGCGAAAGGATCGGCACCCGCACCTCCTGCACCACGGCAGGAAGCTGCCCTCCCTCGGATGTTCGGCCCCAGCCCACCACAAGGCCTTGCTTGCCTGATGGATCCGCTTCTAAAAAAGTTAAAGTAGAACATATATAGTAATTTTGGATTTGAACAACTATCGAGGCATCATAAATCAGTTTATACTTAATAAAAGTTCTTCCTTTTGCTTTCTGCCCTGCTCCATTCCAAAATCATTTTGGGTCAATAAAGTCGTATTTTCTATTAACTATCTCACCAGTTATCCGGAGTGATTCAATGTTGTCAGTCCAGCAATTAAACTAAGCCTTCTTATCTTAGCTATGTGCACTTATGCAGTAATGACACAACAAATCTTGAACCTGTTCCCTGTACTGCTGAACATTCCAAATTCCAATTCCAAAAATAATAAAATTAAATTAAATTACGACACGGGAATTAACGCAAACTCATATTTTTAATTTTGGCTTGATGTTATTATAATCACGTAACGCGATAGTTTAAAAGTCAATACATTATACATTTCGAAGGGTTTCATAAAAAGCAGGAGGTCATGTATTTGGGGCATATCTTTTATTGTCATCAATGAATTTTGCATAGTTCTTCCAAATTCGTTAACTTACTAGGTGGTGGTAAACAGACAGGCTTGATGATTCTTGAGAAGTTGACGGGCTTCCGCAGCTTGAGCAGAGCTATGTCGTTGTCGTAGGAGTCGGAGTCGAACTGCCCGTGCCTGATGACAGCGGTGACGGCGCGCATGATGGCCGCGCTCTCTGTCGTGATGGTCTGGTCGTGGTCGCCGAGGATCACGCGAATCTTACTACGCTTCAGTCTGGAAAAGTATGAATCTCATTATAATGACTTCCAGACTTCTCGTTAATAGGATCCCCAAATCATTCAGTTAAGTCGGCCTTAGCACTTGTAGGTAACCTAAGGAGGATTGGTGGTAAAACATGACCAGATCATTTACAAAATGAAAATCATATGTAAGTTGGTAAAGGTATAGGTAAGACATAAATTCATAAGACAAAATTGTTGATTTCCCAAAGCTACAAGTTATTTGTAAATTGAAATGTTGGGATGTTGCATCATTGCTCAACTTAATAATTTTCATATTTGTTATTTTATAAGAATAAACGGCTATGTCATTGTTTCATTAATTTAATTATTACGGCTTGATAGATGATAATTTTTAACGACCCGGTTACCAGTTTCCTAGCGCGATTAAATTCGAATGTACGAATTACAAATCGTTAAAAATGTGTGCGAGAATTATGAATCCTTGATCGATTTACTATATCTACAGAGATTTCGATCGATCAATTTCGATTTCTATAATTTTTACTGCACTGTACCAAAAACCTAACATTAGTCTTATACAAAGCAGCCTTGTAGTTACGTAAAATAATTCTAAACTAAACCAAATTTTTGTATGAAAATTAAAAATCCTCAAAAGTATCTTCCCTGTAATTTTTAACGATGATGTGTACATAATTTTATTTCAAAAATGAAATGTTTCACACATACGACTTTTTATTTCTTATCTTTTCATTATTTACATTGATATGATCCGATCGGGACGCGCTTTCGAATTGTTGCTTACATCGCGAAAACGTAGAAAAATAATACATGCAAAGTATGTACATGCAGGCGACATGAAGCCGTCTCATAAATTCACTCATTTCTTGTGACAAGTTACAAGAAAGATTTATGAAACGCAGCATAGATAATAATATTAACTTAGAAGTAACAAATATAAATAGGGTAACATCTGAAGTGTAACTGACATTACATAAAAGGTAATTGGTGAATGATTAGGTATACACACATAAATATGCGAAATATCAACCGGAAAAACATAGGTCTGATATTTAAATAGCAAATAGGCGCAATATAAATTATCACAATGCAACATTGCATGTCGGGCACGAGCGGTTGCGCGCGCGCTGCCTTTCCACGTAGCAACGATATAACAACATTATATAACGATGTGTTTTAGTTGCATTTCATTTGACAGTTTGTTTTGGAACTAGCGTACGAGGTTACATGATGGATTATGTGTTATGTGGAACGAATTGTTTTAGATAATTATAAGAAAATGAGCACTTACAAATGGTTGAAATTACATCGACACGCAAGGTTTACACCAAAGCCAATGCCTGATTAGCATTTCATAGTCAGTGCCTTTATGTAACGCAAGATCGACCAAGTATATAGGTATTACTTTTTTTACATAGGCTTGTTGTTTTAATTTGAGTCGGTACAAATGAACCACTGGAAAAGGAGTTCTAAAGTAGAGAACACATTGAAATTTAAAATATATTGGCAGCTGGCACTATGACTACCAAGTGAAATAGGCCAGGCAAAATCACAATTATTATTGGCAAAAAGTAATTAAATTTGTTTAATTACTCTTATTTAATTACTTGTTCTATTTACTCGTTGTAATTTTACCTGAACACAAATATACTCGAATGTTCTTCAAGTTTCACCCCATGCTACGAACACTTACCGACAACATTGTTTAATTACTCTCATGACACAAATGTTTGACAACATTTTTGTCCAGCCCATAATTTACTTACAACATAAGTCGGAAGTTAGATGATTAGAGAACTAAGCATTTACTTCCTTATACTTAAAGCCGACCTTAATAGTTTAAAAAAAGGCTAGTGAACAATGTTTTTAGAAGTAAAAAGATAAAGATAGATTATACTTGCTCTAAAAGTGGCAAGTTCCAACTAGGCTAATTAGCTCACCAACACTCGTCTCATCTGTTTTTCACTGCCGATAGTTACGATGTGCCTATTTACTTCCATTGTAGTGTAACATTACAATACTGTGTTCCGTGTTTTGAGGTTCGAATGTTGCGTAGATCTGGAAGTCTTTCATAACGCCTCATGCACGCCTGTATTTCCCGAAGCGGTAGATAAAGGTGACAGAAAGTGAAAGACACCCACATTTCACAACTTATGTTTCAGGTGCCAATGTAATAGGGGCTTTCCTTATTGCCAGATTTATCTACTTCTTTTTTACTTGTAAAACTTGATGCACTTACTTCCTGACGCAGTGGGCAGCTGTGAGCACATACTGCTTGGTGAGCAGCGAGGCTCCGCAGTGGAACTGGCCGTCGTACACGATCCTCGCCATCCATGGGTAGCGGTTGGCGCCGGCCGCCATCCCGCCCACTATGCGGTTCTCCTGGTTCGACCCGCCGCACTCTAGAAAGTGAACGCAGTTTATTGAACCAACGTCATTCGTACAGATTTCCTGCTCACTGTATCATTGCCGACTGGATGCTTAATTTACCTTAAGCACTTTGAAATACTTATTTATGTATTCTTAGGATAGGTTGTAAGTACTAGTATTTTGGTACACTTATTCGATTGGATTGTGTTATGTAGTAGGTAAGCCAGCAGGTAAACCGTCAAACTTTAATAGTTCGTCAGCTTTCCGTTTGAAAATGGATGTCAGCAAGATACAGTGATTTAGCACTCAGGACAGGATTTAGGACATATTATTTTTTTAAGTATATTTACACACACAAATTACGTCTCTATTATAGGTAATTATAATATATTTTACATAAATTACACCAAAAAAGAGAGCTCTACAACTAGTAAATTAAATAAATCATTAGTTACATCAATTACTCATGTGCATATGAACAAGCGTGGAGTAAATAATTTATCTACGAGGTGCAATCAAGTTAATTACAACAAGCGATACTTATCTGTTATTTACGACTGTCTACTTTGGACCAACAATGAAGCCTACTAAAGTTTTTAACAAATTATCTCATTCATTACTCATTATGTAGCAGATACAATTTTCAATATTCATTATCTCTACGACCGTCGTGGAGACTTTTTTTGACAACACCATGACTTTTGTATTATCCTTTCAAAACTAGCAAGGGACCTAATGCCTTTATTTGTACCTATTGTAATCTTACTTTACTTTTATTGTACCTTGAAAAATGTCCTCTATTCATTTCTGTTACCGGCTGTACGTGACAGGAACGGGAAATAATAGTGTACAAATAAATAACGAGTTAAAGCAGTTAATAGCGAGTTGGCGGTCGCGATCCGGCTGGCGGCGCGCGCAGATCGAGTCCATTACACTTTCACTGTGATGAACGGCAGTTCAACGCTCAGCACTGCTCGCTACTTAGAGAACAGCTGTTTACACGTAAACACTAACACTTGACTTGCTCCGGCGATGGTGTTTAATGAACTTCACACACAGTTAATTGAACCTATAGGAGGCAAGGTAGGTACGTAGTATAGAAACTACGCTACTATATATCTAAAGGTCAATTGTCTATAGTATTTGACTTTAGCATTTAGATAGATCATTAAATTTTAAGGAACAAATAAAAATATCTTCGTATGTAAATAGGTAAAGTAAGATGGCCAGTGAGTAGACATTAAATTAGGAGGTAGGAACGTAATTCTTCAGTCTTAGTTTTTTCGGATCACAGTTGGAAGATTTACTAGGAGCTATGTCGTGTCTCACCCAGTATGACAAATTATTTATCGTAAATAACAAGAGTAAATGAGAACAGAGACTAAGGTATAAAGCTCATTGCCTGTAAACTAAGTACAAAGTAAAACTTTGTTTACGACTTGTAAACAAAGTTATAATATATTATCTCCCATTAATCCAGGTTTCCAATCAAGCCAAGCGTCGAAAGATAATTAATATGTCGTTAATTTTACGTCTAGTGGATAGATAGGTACTCTTTCGTGTACACTAGTTAAATTACCCGTAGCCGTAGCGTAAGGAATTAAGTTTGTTAAAACTGATGTTAAGTTCAGTTGGTCAATCAATACAGGTAATGAATTTTTATTTGGTTAATTAAAATGTTGGTTGATGTTGGTTTTTATCAAAAGCCCGTCGCTATTGCACAGCTCGGTAACAACTCAAGTTACGAGAATTTTTCTACAGTTTGAATATCATATGAGTCGACACTTTTACTTCTCCTAATTACTGTCACCCACATTCAAATAACTTAACACAAGGTATGCTTTGAATAACGTACTTATTACCCAGTCAACTAAATTGTTGCTCGTGATGACTTTGCTTATGCGAATCAAATAAAGAAATGATATTATCAGGACGAAGATAAGGTTAGATAGAAGACTTGCTTAGAAAGTGAAGGAAACTACATAATATTATACATAGGAGCTTACATATACCGGTAGTTGTTACAGGGTAATATAAAGTACAACTAGACTAGAACATTAAAAGGTCACATATAGCCCCAGAACAGGGAAGGTAAATCTAGAACAGTGGTAATTAGTCAACTTAATTTAACATACAATCTAGCTACAAGGAACATACATAATATTATTTGGTGTGTTGGTACATCTACAGGTGAAATAACATCTCCAACTATCAAGTGCTGTACACAGGAGTGACTTACCTATCTTTCTAGGGAGTGGGTTTGCCCTGCCGCACTCTAAAACGTGAACGTGGATAATCAACATTAGGTTTGCTTTAAGTGTAAGGGCACAGGCCCACGATCGAATTACACCAATAAATAGAACTTTAATGAGACCTGTAATCTTCAAAGACTTAGTAGCACACTATAAGTAGTCTGTTTGAAACTGTTGATTGTCCCTCAAACTGGTAATACCTAGGTGTCATAGCTAATGCATTTTCGATCGTCAGCATAGGCCCTTAGATGACTAATAGGAAGGTATATACTGCAAAATAGTGTAGTGCTCACTAGAAGACTAAAATTGGAAAAGTAGAAACGAGCAGCGGGTAACTGGTGTGCTGAATTATTCTAATTAATTATGCTTGGTTCACATCGGCGAAACACGCATTGACAAAAAAAACAACACCTCCATTTGCTGAATTATGTGATTGTTATACGAAGTTTCTCTAAAGTGGTAATAAATATGACGCAACTTTGGCTTTGGGTCAATATTTTTTTGGGTTTTCTGCTCAATAACATTTTTACAGGACTTTCTTTTTAAAATTATGTATAATGACCATACTGAGGAAGATAACAGTACAGTTATATACCATTACACTTAGTGTATTTACTGCTCGTAAACAATATATGACATATGTTGAATACCGACTATTAATACCAGACTTCAATAAGGGTATCTAATGGCATCATTTCTTAGCAGTCTACTTACCACAAGAGCAGTTCTTGATCTGGTTGTCTTCTTCATCGTCCTCGACGCTCTGCTCCTCCAGGAGAGGCACCTCCAGCCCGAAGAACGCATCGAACAAGAACCGTTGAGTTCTGTTACCTGATGACACCTGAAAAACACTTTATTTAATTTATTTCTAAGAGCTGACGACTGAGGGATGGATAAGAGATTACCTACTACAATTTGATAGATAGTCTCATAGGATAGTCTTGCTTGCATTTTATAGTAGGTACATACCCACCTAACAACATTTATCTAGTAAAACTATTGAATATGGCACTGAGTACAGATTTGAGGAGAAATAAAGGGGAGGCCTTTGCTCAGCAGTGGGACACAGAACAGGATGCTCACAAAAACTATTCAAATACTTCGTATTTGGATAAGAAATAAACTTATGATATTTATAAGTTTAAGACTAGGAAAATTTTCAGACCTTCCTAAGGCGAACGCAAGTATAGGCACCTATCGCAGACACACCTCGTGCCTCAATCAATGTCTAATTCCTATAGCGAACTAGTAATTTAAAGAAGTTACTATAAATGTTCTAGTCCATACATGTATGGCAACATGTGTTGATATCTATTTCATAACATGTCTATAATCTTTTAAGTGGACAGACATTGCATGTTGCAGTCGGAAGTAGGTAAGCGTGCTAAATTTTGTATGAAAGATTTATGTAAATTGATGTTGACTTTTATGCTTTGTTACATAATGAGAACATAAAACCCGTATCATATGATTCCGTCGGAAATACTCTTATATAAGATTTGTTTACCATTTTAATGTCGGCAGTGCGGTTTACTTTCGCGGGCTGCGCGCGCACGCCATGGTTACGCAAGGCCCGATGTTAATTGGCGACTAATGTCAATGTTGCTTTCACAATCTTAACAGCCGTGTTCCGGTATGTTATTATCCTTTTTATTCTATTTTAATTTCAGACGCACTTAAACTTTCGCTGATCTTACATCTTGTGATGACGAGAAGGTAATTTGTTGTAGGTACTTATACGGGAACATTAGGAAATCGTTAGCCAGCCAAAACCATACATTCGTTATGAATTCGTCATTGCATGAATAACAGTGAATAAGTACCGCAGTAGGCATAGTAAAAATGAATCAGTGCCTTGCTAATAGTTCTTGATTTCGTAATATAGAAAACGTTCAAGATCTGTTCCTATGTTGCGGACTTAGTCATAGAAATCCCATGTTACTAATTTAGAATTCGACTTTAACAGAGTTGCATAATTATAAAAACAAGGCTGATGAAATCAGTACGAAAATACACACGAATAAATATCGCAGACAGGGGAATACGAAATGATGCACACTTTCCCTTGAGCGACCCACTTATGTGAAGTTATGACGAAACTGATACCGAGTGCGTCGCCACTGCTGCACTGTTAGCTAACAATAAAGTGTGACTTCATAACTTACTAGGCTAAGGTTGTCGATACACCATATGGGCAATGCTTATAAGGTCAACTGTGTCACTGGGTAGGAAGTTACATAATGTCGGTTAGGAACGAAATGTTACGATTGAACATTTATTGAGAGCAGTCACTACTAGAATTTCAATGCAACTACTGTAAACAGATATGACGAGGTTGAAAATCTTATTACTATTAATCCTAGGAAGCCCAGATTCCTAAGAAATTACTTCCTTGGTGTGATCAAACTAAGTTCAGTTTACAATCATTTGTACCATTAACAATAGCCTGAATTAGCCAACTTCTGATTAAATAATCGAATTATGTCAAGGTCCTTGGAAATGAATAAATCTAGAAATCACTACACTTGAAGCCTGAGCGGCTGTACCGTGACCCGGTTGGAGTTGAACAGGGCCATATCTTAATTGGCCATGACACGTGGTCCACTTGTCAGCGGCCGTCTGAAGTTCAATGTCGGTCGCCATGGTCGGGCATATTACAATAGACGGGAGACAATGACAACACAGATAAAAGCGATGGTAGTATATAAGAAGCTTGTGTGATCAGATATTTTTGGACTGCCTTTAGACACAAATGAAAACTAGAAGGTTCTGGTTTCTAAGGTGCATGAGTCACAACATTAGATGAAAGATTGCAGTTCTTCTCATATGTGACGCATACTTCCCCATCTTTTTATTATTTCCATCTATGCCATCAATTCGCGTTTTGACATCTACAAAAGCTTGTGCAGTTGTGCACCAGCAAATTGTCCTTTATCTTTAATATGTCGTCAACAAGTGTACCGTAGTCATCTTGCATACATTATAGTACCTACGCATCGAAAACTTAACATTGTCCAAAATAGGAAGTAGGTATCATCACACTAATCACACTTTATATTATAAAGGCGAAAGTTTGTAAGTCTGTGTATTTGTATGTTTGTTACTTCTTAACGCTCAAGCGGCCGAACCAATTTTGAGAAAATTTGGTATGGAGGTAGCTGACACCCTGAATGAACACATAGGCTACTTATTATCCTGAAAATGTGAAGTGGGTATCACCGCGGGGCGCAGCTAGTATTGCATAATTGAGAGCTTAAATATTTAAAGAACGAAATGAATTATTCATTTCTAGATCTTGGAATATTTTTATTGGGAACCAGAAAGCTAATAATAAACCTAGGTAGTTTTCTGCAATAGAACAATACACACAACATCTTCTATTCGGTAATTTCATTTAGCTTAGCAGGTCTATGTATTATAGAAGGTTGTTAGATATTCTAAGTTTAATGTCTTCATTATGTAATGCCTTACATACTGCTTAGGGTTATTACATGTTTAGATAGGCTACACTAGCAAAGGTCGAAGGTTAGTAGCTATTAAGGCACAAAATGCTATCAAAGGTTCTTCACCTTGTGAATAGAGATATCTTCAAAAAGCAATTTAATTTGTTTTCTCTAGTTATCGTTTAGAACGAAGGTGTCGTGAGTACGAGAAGCTATTTCATAGACCATTGTACTAACAAAACTACCATTTAAAGTACGACAACTATTCCAAATTAAATGTATTAGGTACCCATCTACAATCTATTCATAATGTAATTGTACTTGACACAATCCAAGTCATCAAAGTGGGTGGTTACGCTTGATTGGCGTCATTTTCACCGCATTCGCTTTTATTGTTATATCTGTGAATTCGTAAGGTCAGCAAGTAAACTACTTTCCAAAGTATGATTGCGAGGCGCCTTTCACGAGGTAATTGTTGTGGTGCTCTCGTTTTTGTTACCCTTGCCGTTTATCAAATGTTACTACTAGCAAAGGCGATATATTTCGAACGAACAGAATTTATACCTGGCTAGTAGTGGGCGTTGAATCAACGAACTAGTTGAATCAACGTTGATGTCTCTTCAACGGGATTAACGTTGACCGTGTACAAATCAACTCGTTGAATTCGTCAACGACTGTCAACACGAGTGGCGAGACAATGACGTTTACGAATTCAACTCGTTTGACGAAACGAGAAACTGAACACAACGTTTTGTTATTTTCAACGTACGAAATTTGTGTTTTATAGCAAATTAATCAGTCAGTCCTAAGCCTGAAAAAAGTATGAAGGGAAAATCATCTAGAACCCTAGGTAGGTAGTAGGTAAAGTCATCATAAAATGTTATCCAATTTCATTAGGTAAACTGCATCAAATTGTTCGTAAACTAACATTACAACAGCATAAGTTAATAAAAGCGTTTAGGCGTTTATCGTTCATGCAAGTTGACGTTCGTAACACGTTAACTTGTTGACGAAATTAACTAGTTGATTAACTAGTTGACAAACGCAAATCAACGTTAACGTTTCGTTGACGGAAAAACCTTCAACGACCCATCGCTATACCTGGCTGTTAAATAGGGCTGTTAATTAATGCTTATTTGCTTACCCTCGCCCATCCTAGAGAAACAATTACTAAAATAACCATGACGTTACAGATTGGAACCTACTACATTGGTGAAAAATATTTCGAGGGAATAATTATTTAGAACAAAACTACGAACGCGAAAAAATTTAGTGTTTTACTTTTGAAGTTGTACTTAACAGTTATTTTTATACAGTCGAATTAGAAAGCCGCTGCTATAACATCCGTGTTCTCGGTGAATAGCCACAAAAACGTTGATTATTTAACGTAGGTATTAATCAGTTACACAATTGTATTTGGATCTAGCAAAGCCAAGATTTTAATTACATTGCTGCATAGACTTGTAGATAATAGAACCTACTTAAGTGATTTTATTTTGTTTTCAAAATTATAGGTGCTGAAATTTATTTAGAACCAAGACACTTTTTGGATTCTCTAGTCGAAGTTTTCGACTACAAACCAGAGGAAGCTAGCAAAAATATGATTATATGATCAAAAATATGATAAACAATAATAAAAAAATCTAGTAGTACTCGTAACATTAAGTAATAACCCATCACGTGGTTCACAGTAAAAGGTACAGTGAACATGTGCAGTACCAAATATTTATTCTGGCTTCCGTTGCCACTAATGGAACGAAATATTCAAAAGCGCAACGAATAAAAAGTATTTTCCGCACGTAGTCGAGACTAATCGCATTAATTTGAAGCGCCATGATTGACAAAAGCCTGTACCTACTAAGCAAAAAAGTCTCAAAAAAGAAAATGGAGAAAGTTTGTGCGATGGAAATTTTCTGGCAGTACCTCACCAATTATGTTTATTACAAAGATTAAAATCATCACAACCCATTGGTACGTGCTGTAGCCGACACGTAACAATGTCGTCTAAATAAAAATATCGAATCTAATATCTATAAATATCTTAAACAGACATACAATGACGGTTGTAATTCCCGAAGAGGTTATCAAAGGTACTACATATTGGTTAAGGAGTGTCCTCCTTAATCAGAAGAAAGTACCTACTTATGTATCAGGTGAAAATACTACTGTTATTAGATCCTTTTTTGATTATACGAAAATCTAAAAATAATGGGTAGACAACAAGGAGGAGAAAAGTCAATAATATGTTGAAAAAAGTCTGGCTATGTAACACAATGAATTTTACATCTATGTGATAATAATGGCATATAATGGTAGGTTATAACCGATAGGTTAAGTGTTAACAAAAGTTAACATTTGACCTTAAAGTTTTTCGTATATCTACTTTAGAATTTGCACATTAGATCCTGTCACTACTCATAACATGTGTATATTATTAATATATTTATAAGTCTATTATGCATTAGGCATCCTTCCAAATTGATACTCACGTAATAAGTTTTGAAATGACTCAAAGCTATAAAAGGCAGATTTGTATTCGGAATATCCGTTCACATTAATGAGTGAACTCTTGGTATACGTTTGGCTGTGTGCAAATGTTCTAAAATGTCTATTGATATCATAATTCGAATTTTATCCCAGGCAAATTTTAATGACTAAGAGCAAAGCCCTGAAATAAGGAAATGGGTCCAAGTATTTTTTTTATGACATATTGTAAATGGAAAAACGGCTTGCCCCCTACAACCTATGCAGGCCCATGTCTGAGGGTGAAATAATCGCGAGCAATAGTAGGAACCTACTGTTCTGGCTACCCCTTTAAACTCGTAAGTCGTAACAAATGATTTTTAACATATTTACACCTCATAGACTTAAGAATCGCCATAACCACTTAAAGTTCATTTCTAAATTCTGACACATCCTTCAGATATCTAAAAATGGCTTCACTGCTTAAATAACATTGTTCTAGAAGGCAAGTGGAATGGAAACCCAAATAATGGAATTAAATGTTATATAACAAACTGCGGAGATTTAATCCGCGAAAGTGGTGCACGTTCACCTCATAGGTACCTAACCTTAATTAAGCAGGGAAGTGTAAGATTTAACCACCACATGTCTATATACCTATTATTAGCTACGTTCTTAGGTCATGGTTAATAATATGTTATTGATTACGGATAAACAAAATTTAAAAATCGATCTCTCCTACTGTTTTAAACATCCGATCTTTTCTAAACCTTCACGGTATCACATGGACCAGATTCGATTTATATATCTGCGGATCGAAACAAAAGTTTGCCAGTGAATGGATCAATTCTACTATTCTTACTGTCACTAAGCCTGTGAGCCGAACAGATGTTCTACATATGTGGTTGAGCTTGCTATTAGGTACTTGTTTCGTATCAAGAAGGAAGGGAACAAGAAGTAAGAAGATCAAGTAACCCTAGTTTGCTTATTTTGGTGGATGGTGGGGTTTGTTATAAGTAGGTACAGATAATAGAACTACCAAAGAGATACCGTGATAGTTAGCAAACCATTTATATGTCTAATTCGGTATTTGAAACAGCTGTTGAGTTAAATTAAAAAGTCTAAAGAAAGAAGTAGCATAGAAGCACAGAACACAAACCGAACAACAAATTCAAACTTACAATAGCAGTTATTGTTATAAATAGTGTCAGTTGGTCGGCAAAGCCAGCATTTATGCGGCCTCATGCAGGCCGTGCTATGTGACTAACAACTATTTTATAGTCTTCATGTGACGTCACAAGATTATATAATTTATGCACCTATGTAATCGATATGGAACTGCCGGTACATCACTTACGATTCTTGCAAATCTAATTACCGTTGCGCGTTGTGGGTAGTTTGAGTTGAATGTTGAACGGTAAGTGCTTGTTAATTTTTTTACGATCACGTAAATATTAATCGGATTCCGTTTCAGTTTCAAAGTAAAATGTATATTGTCCATAGATAGGTAGGTATAACTTTTATTAAACCATTTTTTCGTAGGTTACTACTACCTATTTGAAAAAAGTTCAGTATGCTGGCACTATAATGCCTCAACATCTATTCCATGTTTTCGACAACAACCTGACAGGCATCGAGCTACAATAATTGCTTTGTACTATAGCAGGTAAGTACCTCTTTATAAATTTGGAACGTAAAAACCCCAATCTATATACCTATGCCCTCTTATTCATAAACGAGGATTATACCATAAACTACTAACTAACTCTAAACCCCGTATTAACTCTATTGACATCTTTAGTCTTTCATAGGCAAACAACAGAGTTATAATTTAATCCTTAGTTTAAAATTTGGACCTGACTTACTAAAGTCTGTCTACATTTGCTGCATTTATGTGTATTAAATAATAATTAACCATTAATCTGCTGGTAGTGCTTGGCTAAACGTTACTAAGCCAAACCGTGTAAATAAACTTAACAAGTAGGTAGATACCTAGTAATACGGTTATATTATTTGCTTCCGTTGACTGTTTTTAAATATTATCCAACCAGAAATGCAAGAATCAGACGAGCAGATGAAAGTAAAAGCGCATCAAGTCATAGCACTAAAGCATTATGCAGATTTAAGCGATACGGAGCTCACACTGATCGTGATTAATAGAATCCTAATGATAATATAATCAGCCTCGTAGTACTCACATGATTGTCAAGGGTAGCAGCATCCCGTGAACTTATTTTCCTGGCATTGGACGAAGTTACTACAAGGACCACGTGAATTATAGTCACAATACTCCATTGGCACATTTTTGAAGGTATCCTGGGTCGAGAAGCTGTCGTTATCTTTGGGTGCGCACCACTATTTATTAGCGCGGCATCTCCGCGCTCG
This sequence comes from Abrostola tripartita, assembly GCA_905340225.1. NCBI lineage: Eukaryota > Metazoa > Arthropoda > Insecta > Lepidoptera > Noctuidae > Abrostola > Abrostola tripartita. Next base: position 9,617,957 of record HG996498.1, on the reverse strand, counting down.
GCGCGATAACTGGCAAATTTGGCGTCAGCGATTCAATGGCATTATTTCGCAAACGGACTGCCCATGAAACGCCGGCCGAGTGTCGGCCGCGGCCGCGCGGAGTCCACCGAGTGCCGCCGAGCTGGGGTCTTCGGCCACCACCAACCATACTTTCTCTCCGCGCCAAAAACCTATAGCTGAGATCCAGCCCCCACTCGCGCCCTCGCCACGCTGCTGCACCGATGCTACATCACACGTGCATTTGCAGTCTTCTCTACTACTTGTCATTTTTAATGTATTAGCATCCGAAAACATATTTTATATCATCTCTTCAACACCAGTCAATTATGTTTTTATCTCATAGCAATCGGAATGTAACTTGGTATCCTATTATAAACTGGGAAGACGCTGTTGAGTAAGTCGTTATAACCCTATTATTTCGCTTTGCCTTTTTATATTATCAATTCAACTTTGTTTAGGATATCAAATCAACAAAAAGGCACAACAGACAATAATTATTATAAAAAAGTTACGTCTGTGGGAATCAACGGCGGATAACGCTGGATTTTCCACACTGATAAATGAAAGTGAAATCAACAGTCGCGGCGTTTCCGCACGAGCGTACCTACCACCGACACGTAATCGTGTTGTTTATACAACTACATATCTACGAAGACTACGGGACGATACATCGTGAACTTTCAATATGGAATGCAATATAATTTCATAACAGTCACATGCGTTCCTACATGAAACTGAAAAATTACCTACCTAGGTACAAATGCAATACTTAGCTCTAAAAACTCCACAAATCTTCCACAGGCCATCAGTCATAGGTACTAATCTGGTAGAAAATTAATTTATTGTTTCCCTCTATTTTTACACGACTGCCCAAAAAAAGGAGTGTAATGTTTTCAGGGTTCATGTATGTATGTATAGGAGTTTCTTTATTCATTATAAATAATAATAGGTGGTTACAAATTGCAAGTAACCTACTTGCCTGTTATGAGGCGCGGTGTAAATAAGGGCTCACTTTTCACTCCACTTATCATAATAGCTTAATTAGAAGCAACTTCTCTTTGGGGTCGTCCATTAATCACGTGATGTTTTTAGCAACTTTTTAAAGTTGTGGTTCTCCCCACTGCTGATATTGGTAATGTTTTAGACTAATCCCCAACCCAAAATCACTTGTAGTATCATGTAGTGAGAGAACTGGTTTTTTTTCGATACCACGCGTTTATCAAAAAAATAAATACACGTGATATTTTGACCCTCACTACTACCCTCCCTTCCTGTTTTTATCTCCGTGCTTGTTTCTTGGCCTTTAGCCCTTATCATCAATTTTGTACCTGGGTACCTTTTACCTACTTATAAAGCAAAACGTTTATAATTTTGCTAGTCTTGATCGGCCACTGCTGTCTTCCTCCAAATAGGTTTGGAAGTAGTTTGGAAGAAAATATTATGATAATATGTACCTATAAAAAAATAGGTTTTTCCGTCACACCTTCGCCGCGAGTCGCTATCGAACTCAGGTGCATTCGCCGCAGGGGCGTAGCTACCGCCTTATTAGGCGTATCAATGATACGTTGCCCCCGGGCTACAGGGGCCCCGGACGTATGAAAGCAAAAATCTTAAAGGTTCCCGAAAAAAATTACGTCATAAAAAAGTGCCTAACGTGTCTAAAAAGATTTCAAACACTTCAAAAATTACACAATTTCTAAAATGGTAACTCTTTGATTGATTTATTATCCCTACAGGTTTTTCACCTTCCTGATCATAAAGACAGCAAAACCCATTACATGCATACATATAAATAAAATTGGAGTGTCTGTTTGTAACATCAAAATAACAGCTTTTTACTCAATGCAGATGATAATATGCACAATACACTAAACAAAAAGGCAATTAATTTAGGTTTTGTCTGTTAGTTTGTTCCGGGTATTCTCCGAAACCGCTGAACCGATTCTGAGCAAACGGGTCAGGGTCTAATATAGGCTACTTTGGATTTCGAAAATACATAGGGTTCCGCAGGATAACAAGAAAAACGCGGAAAATTCGCGGGTTTAAGCTAATCTGCAACGGCTTGACGGATTTTGATGCTACTTTCACAGATAGATAGCTGATGTTATAAGGTTGAATAAAGGCTACTTTGAATATCAAAAAGTTGAACGATCGGGGCCTCGCATCTTGGGTTTGCGGATGACCTAATCTTGTTTTCCGAATCCCTGGAAGACCTGCAACGTATGCTTAAAAATCTTTTTGATGCTTTCTTAGAAGATGGGCTAAAAATGAGCCTGTCGAAGACGAAGGTGATATTAGGCATCTCGCGCGACTCAATTCCTGCTGTTATGGTAGGGAACGAGAATCTGAGATTTTTATGTTTTATCTTTTGCACACCCCCCAACAGATTTTGGCATGGGGCCCGCCTAAGGCACGCTACGCCACTGATTCGCAGGTCAAAGTCAGCCTGCTTCTACTTTGGCTCTTCAACAACGATACCCCAATCATATACCTATACACTATGGGGTCTCAAAACAATATCCCTGATATTGGTTTGAAAATACCAGGTCAAAATCGGCAATCCAAAATACCGGAATTAAAATACGATCAATACCCGAGTATTTTCGGTTTACGACGACAACGACACCCTTAATACGTAAATACTAAAAGGGAACTTGAAATTCGATGGTGTGAGTAGCGATGCGATGGCAAAGTGGCGTTAGAGCAGCGCCACTGTAAGGCGAAGGCAGTTCTAAAGGCATAGATGTCAGGAAATGAGTGAATCTCTCTCACCAGAGATGTGCGAGGAGGAAGCGTTTGTTATGACCAAATAATGTGTTGACCAATAGAATCACTTTATTTACCTAGCCTCGCTTAGCGCCATCTGTGGGCTTTATCTCCAATTAAATTCCAACAAAATTGGATTGTAATGGCAAAGATTCAGACTCATAAACTTAACACTGGCGCCAAATTATCGTATCAGCTCATAATGTCAACTTCACAAAATGACAACCGATCGCAAAATGTCAACTTCTTAACCCTTTGACCGCCACTTAAAATGACAAACTCTCATAACGTCAACTTCTCGCAATGTCAACTTCTTAAAATGACAAATTCGCATAATGACAACTCCACGTAGTTTCTACTTAAACAAGGTAATTTGAATTTGGTAATAGGTAGGTATAGTTAGTTACTAAGGGGCTTAGCTAAGGGGTATAATATGTAGGTAGATTTTTGAAAACTTTAAAAAAAATACCAAAACTTATAATCAATCAACTGTAATAATAGTAATAAATTAAATGTCATCATAAACAAAAAAAAATTATCAAAATGTTGAAAACGTAACAATATAAACTTAAAAAAAACAGGAATAAAAAAATCATTTAAATTTTGGTATTTTTATAATGTAAGCCGTGTAATAAGACCCACTATGCCTTCAGGAGGTTCAGCATCATTCTAATCTAATAACAATTTCTAATATTGTCAGAGAAGTCATGCCTGTATTTTGATTTACACAGAGCTATTTAGTCTTCTGTGGCGTTGAGGCTTACGACCCTCCGAGGAGCCACCATGTAAGCAGCACCAACTTACTGATTAGTTTTCAAGCTCAAAAAGTCAAAGAACTGTTTCGGTTGACAGACATCTGTAGTGGTGTTCCCTTAAGTTTTATTACATACCTACATATCATTATCATCATTAGCCGAAAGACGTCCACTGCTGGACAAAGGCCTCCCCCTTATAACGCCACAATGAACGACAGCTTGTCGTTTGCATCCACCGGTTGCCCGCAACTTTGACGATATGGATATATATATAACACACTGGTTAAAAACATTCGTCTTCAACATGCATATCCAAAGGACTAAATAATACCTATATAATTTATCAAGTTTACGACAAAGAAATTAGTAGATATGAATAAGACCTAAGCCTGAAACTACAAAATGTAGGTATCTCTTTATAGAGGATATTTCTCCCCAAATAAGGATAATGGGTTCCACATTTCAAGTGACTTGGATCATTTCTTGGGTGTAAAGTAATCTTATAATCTCCGATAGGAAAAGCGGTGTTCTCCATTGAAAGGATAACACGAAGTTGCACGGCTACTCATTATGAGACATCTATAATAGCGAACGTGCATGTGATTCAAATATGAGCGAAATATACCATACAAACAGTCACGCCTATTTCTACGAGGGGTAGGCAGAGGCCCGAATTTCCATTTCTTTCGCCTCATTCACTCGCATCACGTTCCTCATACACGCTCGTCGGTGGATACTCCTCACTTGACCCTTTTGTAGAACATCTCCGATCTGGTCCAAGTTTATGAGCTATTTTTTTTTTAAATAATCTTTTTTGCTTAGAATTATACATAAGTAAATCAATATTTGTTTAATTTATTTTTCGATTTAGAATATAATTATTAAAAAGCGCCACAAATGGGAATTTCAAAGTAGTTGAAACGCAACTCTTACTGTCAAATGAAATGTGACGTGAAAGTACTATATAGATATCAAAAGTGTATTTTACATTTACGTACTTTGTACTTGTATGTAGGTTTTAAGTTATTTTTCGTGTTATAATAGTAGTTCCATACAAAACATAGATAATTCACAGAGCACATTAATTTCACAGCTATTTACTAGTTGCTTGATAGGTACTAGAACTTTTACGTCACGCCAAAACAGCGGGCGTTTGAAAAAAAAATTCCCCCTAAATTTCCGTTATTTGGGAGCTGTTTTTTTTTCACATTTATATAATAATGTAAGGTACCGTGTGAAAAAATAGATGCATATTCCCGATTATGTTACCGGCAATCTGTGCAATGCCTCAATATATATAATGCCTAAAGCGTTCAGGTAATGTATAAAATAATATTTATTTTCTACTTTGTCTACAATATCTATTTTGCACCCGGAAATTAGTCTTATAGACGAGAGCAGGGAAGAGGGATTGTCATTGTTTTATTATTATTTATTTTTCCATCCATATCGCTTAATGTCAAAATCCCAGAAAGTCCATGTCCCAAAATGTCCATTCCTTCATATAGGTATACCTGAATAAGGTGGATTATAGAACAACTGTCGTCTATCATATAATTAATCAAAGAACAAGAAAGCATTTATATACCTAAGAAAATTAAATAAAAATTTAAAAAACCCCCAACGCTACAAAGAACAGCGGTCATTCAAAAAGTCTAAAATAACACCTATCATTTAGCCATCAAATCCAATCCGCGTAACATTAAGAAAGACAATGTCGCGGCGGTAAGTTTAAATTAATGTTTATAAAATTTACATTTATGATTTAGCATTATTATTAAATATATAAATCTACGCGACATTTTGCGAAAGATCTGGGGGCACGGGAGTGCCCCCGCCAAGTCGAGCAATAAAACGGCACGGCCGTACCATCCTTTTCTCGAAGCACTTCAGGCCATTTTCGACCCCCTATAACTTCGTTGTGAATAAAACTAGAAGCCTGAATTTTCAGTAACCAATTAGGCATTGTATAAACACGGTATATTTCAAATTTAATTCAATTTGAACCAGTAGTTTAAGAATTATAACAAGTCAAAGTTCGTAATTTTGTCACTCACTGACTGACTGACCGATCATCAAAATGTTAAGGCACTTCTAGCAGACATAGAAGCTCAAATTTGGAATACAATTAGTGTTTAGTGTATAAATGAAGGGAAAACTCAAATATTTTGTAATTTCGGTCCAGTTTTCTAGATACGCCAACTGCATAAATAACTTTGTAATCCCATATAAATGTATAGGATTACAAAGTTACATTTGCAGTTGCAGTGCAATTAATGAATCAGTTTACCTGGGCCCCTAGTCTGCTATTTTTATAATATCGTCATTCCAACACGATCCAATTCCCATCCCATTGTCATTTTGCTAAAAGTTCGTAATCTGCTAAATTCATAATGGTCGATCATTGGTCTGTCAATGGTCTCGTAATAGAATGGTGGTAGAATGACAATATCGTATTGCGATTATTATAAAACCCGTTAGTAAAAATGATTTTCGAAAAACTACTACTAAATTTGAACATTTAATTATGCCAATTTCTTTTTTTAATATTTCTACATATTACATACCTATGATATTATTTAATAATGTTCTATGCAATCTTGTTCGTAAATAGCAAAAACCATTAATATTTTATGTTTGCTGTCAAATGTGACATTACTGCTCACTGACGTCTGACGTTAATCTGTTTTTATTTGTTGTGGTCCGTGTTATGCAAACAGTTTAATGATATTAAACAGTTTAGTAGTTGTGCTTTATACCTTACCATATTAAATTGTAGTCTGTGAGTTAACTGTCAAAATTTTAGCAGATTACCGTCTACGTCTGTTATTGATTTGTCATTATGTACGAGATTACCATTTCTTTCAATGGAGTGTCAGTGGTTGACCACTGGAAAGTCATAATGACGCAATTATGTTAGCAGATTACCAAACTTGTCAAAATCAACCATTATGAAATCAATGATAGACCATTCTGACACTATTGTAATATATGGCTCGTAGCAATGTGGCTACCGCGCAGATTAGTCGATTTGCGAGGTTAAGCCGTGCTCACTGCGGTCAGTCTTGTGATGGGTGACCGTTTTCATATCTCGAGACCCCTCCGTGCTTTGGAAGGCACGTTAAGCCGTTGGTCCTGCGCCTGATCTCTCTCCAGTCGTGTCGGTCTACCGTCCCATCGGACTTAGAGAGAGGGAATAGGGAGTGCACCTGTGTTTGCGCTCATACTTGTGCACTATAGTATCTCCTGCGTAACTACGCAGTCGATCTCATCTGAGATTAGCCAACTGGCTAATCTCAGATGAGATCGACTGTCGTGACCGAAATTCGGTCAGAACATTTTTATTATTAATGGATAATAGGTGTAGATACAGGATTACAAAGTTACTCTTGCAGTTAATGGATCAATGTAACTGTATATGTATAATATAGTGGAATAATAGGTGTAGATAGGTATCTAGATATAATTATGTTCAAAGGTAACTTGTAAATTGGTCAACGGAATGAAAAAGCGAGAATGGGCCATATTTTATGAAGTAGGAGGTACCAAAATTTCGCGCAAAGTATTAAGTAGACTAAATCACCATGAAATGAAAGTGAGAACAATAATAATTATAACCGCGGGCGGCGGAAGTCGCCTGCCCGCGCCGCGGCTTCCCGTCCGTCACGGAAAGGCGGCTTCTTTCTTCCAGGCAACCTTTGAGTCTTACTGCAATATCGCAGGTATACACACATCATGTTCTATTTATCTTACGCACATTGTATCAGTCAGTATGAGTATAAAAATTTAAATTATCTCTATATACATAATTCTATGGAGATATAATGGGTTAAGTAATTCATTAATTTAAAAAAACTTTGTGTACGACAGTGAGTGCCGTACATTAGTTCAAGTTAATCCTCTGTTAAGGTTGATGTTGTAATTTTCTGTTAGGTACATTGACAGTATTTATAGTGAATGACAGATAACAATTTTACATAAGGATTAACTTTGAACTTACGTTTGACGAGTGCGGCCCTAAGTATTACTAACTAATGCAAAAATAATGAAATTTCTACAAAAAGGAATGAGATCCCATCAAAAACATATCTGTAAAAAAACCAAGTCGCGCGACTCCGTTTTTCTACCGTAATAAGTTGCGAGATCCATATAATACCAAGTCGATTTCTTTATTAAGTCCCTACTTCAGGGACCTTCTGTCTTAAGTTATTACGTTAATAGCTAAACGAACAACATCTTATATTAACCATATTAATATTAAAAATCTTTTATGTATGTTTTAAATAAAATAGATTGGACTTGGCAATCGCATTAAACAATTTTATTTAATGTATTAAGTTATACTTGTGAGATACATTGTGTTTTCATGCGATGGCAAAGTCAATCTATTTTATTTAAAACACAAAAGATTTTTAATATTAATATGGTTAATATAAGATGTTGTTCGTTTAGCTATTAACGTAATAACTTAAGACAGAAGGTCCCTGAAGTAGGGACTTAATAGAGCAATCGACTTGGTATTATATGGATCTCACAACTTTTTACGGTAGAAAAACTGAGTTGCGCGACTTGGTTTTTTTAACAGATATGTTTTTGATGGGATTAATTTTACGACCACTAGAAATTTTGTGAATATGCCAATTACAAGTCGGGAATTAACGCGAACACGTTTTTAAGCCGTGTCCGACTTGTCAGTCAAGTCAGACTTTACGGTCTGCTTGCGACCACGGCCGGTGCAGCCCGCAAGCCAAAAAACGTATTCACATTAATTCCCGTGTTGTAATTTAATTTTATCACAAATAGTTTCATATTTATGACAGGACGTCTGTCGGGTCAGCAAGTATTATAAATTAGAAAGATAGACATAGTACTTAACCTATATATGTAGACACCTTCTTCATGAAAAGATCTTAAAAGGATTAAATCCTGAGGATTAAATAAAACAATGAATATGTTATGAATCTTTATTTAATAGTTTAATATTTGGTAACATCTGAATTCACAACACGAAGTGTCACTAAAAAGGTTAAATTTCAACATAACTTACCTGTGGAGGAAAGGAACTTCGCAGATCGTTTAGACCCCGATGCCCCCGAAGTTCATCATGGAAATAAAATGAACAGGTTAGAGAAGAAAAATAAAATACGGCTGTCTAAGAAGGATAAAAGAAAAGAAAAGAAAATGAAAATCTGGAGTCACCTACAAGAATGTTATTTCCAATGCTCGACAGATAATTGTAGCTGTTCCATCAAGAAAAGAATAAGGGTATTTTCTAAATGCTACGTCTTCACTATCAATTATTTATTTCTGATTAAAACCGTAAGTATTCTTTTTACTGAATTCACTACTCGCTACATAATTCTCGCTCAAACAATTGGTAGTAGGTACATTAAATTGTCCATATTTTTTAGAGAAGCATAGCAAACGATATCTCAACAAAATTCCCGTGATTAATCAGTCTGTTGGGCCACCTAACTTGTTAATTTGATGTCCTAAACCCACTACCAGGGACCTATGCACAGAGATCAGTAGTCTGGCACTAAGAATCACCAATTTGAAATAACTGTTCTAAATAAATAAAATAGGTAGATACATAACTAGGTACTAAGTATTTTTCTGAGATGCGTAATATCTTAAATACTTCCTACACCTACCCCCAATGCCAAATGCAGGTGATCATTTCCATACTTATTTACACAAATATTTTCTGAAGATAAAAAGTAAAGATACCGTCAATTTAGCCTCAGAGGTACACGTCAGATTTTTTCATCAGATCGTCTGTTATTCTCAGATCCGGCTATCGGAAGGCGGTGGAGCCATTATTCTGTTTGAACATTTAACACACGGCCGACCCGATATGTAGTCGTATCGGAAGTCCGAGTCGGAAATTAGCGCGAGACAAGTTTCCGAGAGCGACTATGCGATTTCCGACGAGCAAATATGCAAATGTCAGGTAACAGCAATTCGCAGTCCATCTTTTTTAGGTGCTCCGTACGCAAGCTCTCGGGATGATAGCTGTGATGTGAGACTCTAGTTCAGAGAAAGCCTGATGCAAAAATCGGATGTGTATTGAGTAAATACGATCAGATAGTCAGATCAGACAATGGGAAACAAGATCCAACGTGTGTACCGTACAGCTAGATCAGATACAATTACCAAAAATATGATGGCCACTAGCGAAACTGGTAGCGTTCGCAATGAACGTTATGAACCGTACCTATTGGTATGTACGGTGACTTGTAATATTATAATGTCACTCGAAACGAAACCTCATTCTGAAACTGCAAGGTAGGCAAGTTGTTTACACGCCAGTAGCGTGCGGTACAGTCAGCACTCCTACGTTTTTTTCTTACAGCCCTAAAAACCCGAAAGCTTACCAAATTTAATCATCATCAAATACATCGATTATATGTATACTAGTTACCTTAACGTTCATTCAAATAGCTAGTAATACTTATAAAGGTACGGAAATAATGTCCCAATGTTATGATTCCACGCATCCTATTTAAAATAAATTGCCGTGTAAATATAATTGAGTTTTACGTACTACATACCTTTCTACAAACATTGCTCGTCTTGATCTTGCGTGTAAGTATCCGAAACATGAATAAAATTGGCACAATCAGACGACATGTAAATAATTGTACCATGTCGGTACAATAATGTCGATTGAGGTCTAAGCTTTTAATCGTTACTGTTCACAATATATCCATACAATTTCTTAATTTTTAATTAACACTTTCTTAGACATTTTTTTTTATTTTTAGATATTGCTAATCATTGCAAATACTAGGGTCAAATAACAATTACAAAAGTGACTAATAAGAAAAAAGGTTCATTTTATTAATCTACATCTTTACCGAAGATTAAGTCGAACTATTTAGTAATAGTAAATTACTTGGTAATGTCTTCACAACTAATTGTAGAGCAGACTAAATAAATAAAAAAATAAAGAGGAATATGTACAGATCTAAAGAAACACCCCTACTATTTTTGTATTAAAGTTTATTTTACATTAAATTAGCCTAAAAGTCCATAATTCTAATCCTATATTTTCATATAACAGCTATTTGAGAACTTAATACTGAGTAAGGTCAGGAAAATAAAATAATCATGATTCACTTCATAATCTATGTCAACTAAACTCTGATCTTGTTCACCTAGCGTCTACATTCATATGAGGGATTCTTACAGAATTATCCTAAATTGTACTTAATTCGTAAAAAAACGTAACTAATTCTCATTTTTACATTGCTATATATCCTTAAAAGTATGTCACGATAAGTACCTAGGTACTACAATAAATAGAAGACCATCTTACAAATCAGTACACATAAAAGTATTCTAATCATATTTTTCTAAAAGATAAAAGAGTCAAGAGCTCCAGCTACATTTCTATGGGTTTCCTGACGCCTTCTCCTAGGTGGTCTCGCGGGCGGACCATGAGGTGTGTATCTAGTGCTCCGGAGCGTACTGCCTACACTAGCGGTTAACACTGCTTTACTAGTGTACTTAGCACGAAACCTAGAGATTGAAAAAATCTTTAATGAACATGTACAAGTATAAATACTATCATTACAGGCTACCTTCATAGCATTAATCATTGGAACTAACAGTATGTTATACTATCAGACAACTATAATTTCCTATGCTTAATTAATGCTATGTAGTGCTGCTCAATCATACCCTAGTCATTAGAGAATTCAATTACTAATCCACACAACTTCCTATTAGGGATTATGGAAATGTTACTAAGAATAGTTCATGAATTCTTGTGATAAGAGTGAATGGAACCAAAAGAAATGTTTACTTACATTGTTTAAAAGCGTCCTCCTCTACCCTGACCACCGCCTCCATAGTTGCCGCTGCCGTAGCCACCGCCGCCGCCGCCACCACCGCCGTTACCACCCTGGTTCATGTTATATGGTGTGGTACGATTATTACCACCATATTGTTGGTTTCTCGTTGGGCCTCCACTGTAACCCTGCTGGCTGTAGTTGCCAAAATCTTGGTTACCCCAACCCCCACGGCCGTTACCACCCCCGTAACCACCGCCGCCGCCACCACCACCCTGGCTGCCTCCCCAACCGCCCCCTCCTTGGTTGTTGTCCCAAGGGTTGGAATTGTTCCATCCACCTTGGTTTCCACCACCATATCCTCCTGTGAATCAGAATTGTTATGTTAATTTTTTTAAAGCATAGTCGACATCAACTTCTTTAATTTTTAAGATACTTACCACCATTTCCCCAATTGTCATTTCTACCACCCGGGCCTTGTCTTCCTCCTCTCTGTTCAGGGCCATCTTTAGGCAAGGCTTTCTTGACATCTAGTTGTTTACCATTGATTTTATGAGGTCCATTTACTGTAAAAATCATTTTTTTATTTAAAAAAAACACTGGCATGCTCTCACATATTATCAATGTGGATAAAAAAGCAATAAAAATGTATATTGACTTGCGTACCAGAAATTTACCAATGAAAAGGTAATCAGGTATAGCTAAAATCAATAGTTAATATCCACAATCAGAGAAGCCAGATCTAGACATTTATAGTTAAGCTCTGGGGCAAAATTGTGGGTTGGTAAATGGCTTATTAATTTTAACACAGCAAGTACAATATCAATATTTTAATACTTACAGCAAACTTTGTCAACAGGGTCATAGTCATCAAATTCCACGAATCCAAAACCACGCTTCTTTCCCGTACTTTTGTCAGTAACAATACTAACATTTTGAACATTGCCATAGCTAGAAAAGTACTCTCTAAGCTGTTCATCATCATGGTCGTCTTTAATGCCGCCAATAAAAAGTTTCTTGACTGTTGCACCAGCCTCAGGGTTCTTTATGTCTTGTCTCGCAACAGCACGCTTCGTTTCAACAACACTGTTAACAATTCAAAAATGCATTAGTGACTACAAAATGTACAATTTGTTCACATGAGAATAACTCTGTGTGAATTTTAAAAAATGTCGACCCCACAGAAAATGCCATGTGCACGTAACCACGCGACATTCACCAAGCAGAGACATTATGATTTTTGCAGTATAAAACGATATGGAAGAGATAGAAATCTTCAATATAGCTGGACTGCAATAAATTTAAGTTAATAAGATATCTTACCGGCCATCGATGCGGTGCGGCCTGTTGTTCTGCGCATCATCGACCATGTGAGCTTTGGAGTAAGTAATAAAGCCAAAGCCTCGCGATCTCTTGGTCTTGGGGTCCTTCATAACAACGACATCTACGATTTCTCCCCATTTCTCGAAATGCGACTTGAGAGATTCATCAGTAGTCCTATAGTTCAGACCTCCGATGAAAATTTTCCGGTGAACCTCGGGCTCATCCTGAAAGTAGGACGCGGCATCAACAAAATGGCGGACAGCGTGCTTTTGGTGGCACTTCACCAAAAATCATACATGAAATATAGGATCGATAGGTGAGAATGGGCATTACTACATTTATAATTAAATAAATAATACACAACATGAAGTGCAAAAGTCACAACTTATTTAAATGTCCATAATTTCAAATACTTACAAAACCATCATCACCGCCGTTCTGTTGCGGCCTCATGTTGATTATTGCTGTTTTTATACTTGACACACAATGACAAGGTAAGTTCCTAGTCCTAGATGCTTTGAAAATTGAAATAGAAGAGAAGAGAAAATTGAATACTTTCTGACGCCGTGACACGAAAGCGTAAAGTAAGCACAACCGCTCCTGACCGAAGCCACGCCAAAAAGAAGGATAAGGAAACGACGTACGAAGTCCAGAGTTCGGCACTCGGCAGAGTTCGCCACGCCAACCATAGCCAAACCAAATAACGTCATTTTTCTATTCGAATTCTAGTCTTTTTAGCTTTGAATAAAACGCTCATTCAAAATACTAAAAATATATATCTGTATATAATTAATAGAATATTGATGTACAACGTTAGGCGGTTAATGTATTTAATACGTCCTTCATACTTATTTTTAAGCTTACAGTCACATTACACTACAGCAATTCAGAATTATTATTTAGGAGCGCGTAAGTCCATATAAAATTTCATGACGTTTTGCAGTTTGATGTACCTACTACATCATCATCATCATCATCAGCCGTAAGGCGTCCACTGTTGAACGAAGGCCTCCTCCTTTACTATATAGTTTGACATAAATGTGCAACAAAATGAGTAATCCTTAAAATATTCAAGTTATATATATTTATGTTCTAAGGGGAAGGCCTTAGTCCTAGATGGTCCTAGGTAATGTATTGTTAAGGTTCGGTACCTTAAAGGTTCACTTCATTGTCCAGCTTTCTGTCTGTCAACCCCTTTTTTTTTTGGGAACGCGTGAAGGTATCAAGATGGAATTAATATCAAATACTCTGTCTGGTCTGCTATATTTTTCCTTAGTCGCCTCTTACGAGCTAACGACACTCACGGGAGGAAAGGGGTTTGTCTATTCTAGGCCGGATACCGCTCGGCACCGTTTAGGTTGGTTTCACCTTAGAAGTTTCACTATTTTTTTTTATTAAATCACAGATATTATTTTAGTGTTATAATTTAATCAACTTATTGACGTGTCTGAGGCTTGCGTTAAATCTGGGACGACTTTTAAACATTTTTATAGCGTTAATTAATTATCTATGCGAGTAAATGTTTCCCATAAATCTTGAAATAGCACTCCTGCATAATTTGCTTATTAATTTATGATAGTGACGGTATTGGAAAGGCGCATTTTAAGTTAAGCGTTATAATTATTATTTTTAAACGTAGATGTAAATATTTTTCTGTAAAGCGCGCAAGCAGCCGCGTCGCGCCGGCTCCGAGTTGTAACCGAGTAGTCTGTCGATCCGGATCGGTAGATGTGTGCCGTGTGGCCATTTTGAACTCTATTGTAGCCTTCTGATTTCAATTCGGTTTTGTACACCCAAATCAGATTGGATCGAGTTGGAACCGGTAGGTCTATGACAAGCTAAAGTCACTGTGATGACTTTGACCATCTTTGACTGACTTTTGGCAGCAGGGGACACCGCTTTTAGATTTACTGAAAGAAAATAAGTATCTTCGTTGTTAGGGAGGGTCGCCGTGCTAAGCTTAGTAAGCCTGAAATTTTGGCTTGTGCATTGCATACGACGTTTTGCGTTTCTGCTATTATAATAATATTATTATAATCTTAGAGGTTATAATAATATTAAAAATATATATATATAACTTAAAAAACAGTGTACCCAAGCCTGTTGAATAGCAATAGCTTTAATAAAAAAAAAACATATTGTCAATTAACTCTTGTTTGTGCATTTCATCGAGGTGCATTCCATTCGATTTTCCGGTATCAAAAATATTTGAATTTACATTAAATTACCACGCAATCTAAAGTGATTCTCATTACCTTATAATTCATCTATTCCACAAAATTAACTAGCGTAAGTTAAAGTCGTCAATTGTGGCTGAAGACATGAAACCTAGCGGAGGCGGAGATGACTACGTAAGTTTAGTGCACTAAAATTTATTTACTGAAAAAATGGTGTTGTTTTAATTTTTCAGTGTATTTCTTTCAATAATTTCTTCCTTATACTAGCCCATAGCGCTAAGTAAATTTTACTTTCTCCCAAAGCCCTAAACCAAGTAAACCATTCAATCCTACATTTTGAATCTGTCATGACAAAAATGATCACCGTGGCATAGCATTGGCTTTCACATGAATTTTTTAAATCGAAATTAGCAATGCATTACAATTGATTTTTGATCAATAAACAATATGTTTGTTGATAGACATTAACATAATATAGGGATTAGAGAATTATTATTTTAAGTGTAAGATTAATGTTATTTGAATTTAATTATCACATTCTTATTTAACCTAAATAAATAGGTACCTATTATTATTTACAGCTTTATTAACCTAAACCGAAATCCGTAAAAGTAAGAGAAATAACCTCTCTCTTTTGGATTATAAATTATCAAATGATTAGAATAGAGTATATAATACATACAAAATATAATAAAATACAAGAAAAAAAATCAATGTAATTTTTACATAACGTGCTACAGTAATGCACTATGTACATTTCTTTGTACACACACCTATGTAGAAATTCAAAGATGTGTTGCAGTTAATGAATTAACCATAGGCCCTTTTCAGACCAGAGGCTGTATCCTAATATAATGGTTGTTCTTAATATACAATGTGTTACAATGTTGTTTATAGGAAGAACCAGAGCATTTGCGGAAGTTATTTATAGGTGGCCTGGACTATCGGACTAATGATGCCTCATTAAAGGAATTCTATGAACAATGGGGTGAAATTGTTGATGTTGTAGTTATGAAAGACCCCCAAACTAAGAGATCAAGGGGGTTTGGTTTTATTACCTATTCTAGAGCACATATGGTTGACGATGCACAGAAAAACAGGCCTCATAAAATAGATGGAAGGTAACTAAAACATGAGTTTTTTTATTGTACAGATACCAAATATTTAAAATTTATATTGGTTATGACTGAAATGGCAAATAACATGGAAACTTTACTAATTTACATTATAGATTTGGTATCAACTTGGTTGTGGTGTTTTACACTATACATTTTTCTTTTAAGCACTACCAATTAATACTTACCATTACAGAGTGGTTGAACCAAAAAGAGCTGTGCCCAGAGAAGAAATTAAGAGGCCAGATGCTGCAGCCACGGTCAAGAAACTCTTTGTTGGAGGTTTAAAACAGGACATAGAAGAAGAAGATTTAAGAGAATATTTTAGTTCATATGGGAGTATAGTTTCTGTGAGCTTAGTGACTGAAAAGGATACAGGGAAAAAGAGGGGCTTTGGATTTGTTGAGTTTGATGACTATGACCCAGTTGACAGAATATGTTGTAAGTTTATACTTTGTTATAAGATAAAACATATTACATAGGTATTGTAATCTACATTATAATATATGTTATATTGTAGATTGATACCTATTTAATATGCTGGCCAAAGGGAAGGCATGAGTTTGATCAGCAAATATGTCTAATGTTAGGTGGTATAACCACATAACATTAACCAAACTCATTTGCCTTGCCTAAAATATATTCTGTAAGCTAGCTGAACAGTCACTAACTTCTTTGGTGATTACTGACAATTGGCAATACCTCTTCTTTTTTTCGAAAATGTAGTTAAAACGAAATAGAATGTCTAATAATGCACAGAATGACTAACTTTATGAGTTCTTTGTTCCAAGTACATCCAAATCACAAGGTCAAAGGCTATCGTTTGGATGTAAAGAAAGCTCTATCAAAGTCTGAGATGGCGGCGGGAGGACCGGGAGGAGGTAGCGGTAGTGGCGGCGGAAGGCGTGGCGCACCGCGCGGGTCAGGAGGCGGAGGCTGGGGCAATCGGCAAAACCAGGACTGGAACAACTCAGGTTATTAATGTCTTTGAAAGATATATTGGCAAATAATGCTTTATTTCAGTGCAAAATATTTGAGGAACCTAACCTAACCTAACTCAGGAATCAAGGTAATGTGAATTGTGAGGTTATATATTACCTTTTATTTGCAGAAATTATTCAACTTAATTAATTTAAATAAATAACTCAAAATGAAAAAAAAGTAACTTAACTTGTATTCTATCATGGATGCAGTTTTCAGAAGATCTAAATTGGTTGCTTATGCTAAGTTAGTGCTCAAGAAAAAACTATTGTTTTGTAGTTTGTTGTTTAGAAATACTTATTATTGGTTTGATAGTAAGAATGCTACCACAACGGCAATTTGCGAGTGAGTTCTAAGCGAGGCGAGCGCGCAGCGGGCCCGGCGCGAATAGCGTCATCGGCGCCATTTTGTCACCTCGCATTATACAGGCCGCCCAGGGGCCCGCGTGTACATCGCGCGCTCGTTGCGACTCGCGGCTAACTCGTTGCGCACTCGCAGCAAGTTTGCTGCGTGCTCACCTCGCCTTGAACTTGCTTGCAAATCGCCAGTGTAAGGCAGTCTTTGTGAATTTCGGCAAAAGAGCATTCCTTTTTAAGAAATCTTAACCCATGATAATATTTGGAATTCTCTAAAATGTTTGCCGTTTCTGTGTAGTTTTGAAATACAGCCTGAAGTGAGAGCCCGGATTTGTATCTTAAGTATTGAAGAATTCAGTATTTATTTGTCAATCAGATGGTGGTGGATATAATTCTGGATATGGACAAGGGGGGTGGGGCAACCAGAATCCTTGGGACTCGAACAATGCTGGAGGAAACTGGGGGAACCAGGGTTATGGAGATCAAGGGGGATGGAGCCAACCTAACAGCAATTTTGGCACTGGTTATCAGCAAGGCTATGGCGGTGGTCCAATGCGGCCCAACTACAACACATCTAGACCTCAGCCATATAATAACTCAGGTTAGTATTATAATAACATCACTGGATTCCTTATATCTTGCTGGATACATATTTGTATTACTTGTTATAGTTGAGAAAATCGATAAAATAAAAACCAATGTTACTACATCCGAAACTATATTAAATTACCTCTCAAAAACATTAGTTGCTTACATGTAACTGTATATTTCTTACATTTTGGTGTTACTAAAGTATTGAGAAGTTGATGGATTCGAAGGTAGCGGTGGTGGATACGGCAGCGGTGGCGGCGGTGGTAACGGAGGCAACGGCGGCGGCGGCAGCGGAGGCCCAGGATACAACAACATGGGCAACGCACAACAACCCGCCAATCAGCGTCGATTCTAAACAATACCGGTTCTCTTGTGAGTATCAACCTACCTCTTTACCAAACACTATTACATAACTCTTTCATATATCTTAAAAGTTCAGAATACCCTTATTTTGTTGGTTATAATGATATGGGCATCCACTAAATCATGCGCATTTTGCACTATGCAGAGGCAACTTACATTTTGAATTTTCAGTTCGAGCACTTCACGTAGCATTTATTTTTTCATTTATTAGTGGCGTGCAAAAATCGTATGACTGAAGGAGAAAAGCCCCATAGGGTGTCCCCCACACTAATCGACATAATCATCTTATTCACAACATTTCCTATAGATATATTATACAATGTTATTACGTAGTAAGTATAGTATTCAAATCTTAAACGGCGTTGTGTCGATCAGTGTAAGGACATTCTTATTCTAAAAATATTTTTATTTTTCGGTCCCATTAATTACATTATTTTAGTTTCACACTTTTCTATTTTGTTGTAATAATAATGATGTCATTTTCATGGTGTTGACATTATAATGTGTATGGTGTGTACTTACGAAGGTATTTTTTAATGCGTAGGTCTCAAGTTGCGCATAGTTGAAGCTAGGCAGGCAGAAGGTAGAGTAGTGACGGAAGGTAGGCCAGGAGGTCAGCTAGCTAGTGAGGGACAAGCGGACTTAGTGAAGCAACTGCATTAAATAGTCATTTTACAAATTTTTTTGCTCCTTCAATTAAGGTTTGTTTACAATAAGGTACTGTGTAGGCACTAGATTCATTTTTTTTATTAATTGTTAGTCGTTTAGCACGCAATCACAGTTTTTACATTTCAATTGTCACTTTTTAATGAATTTCCGCACGGCTATGTGTTAGTCAGGTAATGCAATTTTAAATTAAACTGTCCAAGTCCAATCGGATTATACTGTAAAAGCTGTGGCATAAGATTAATATTTGCGTTTTTAGTAATTAAGCAAGGAGATTTATATTATTTCTGTTAATAATTTGATGTTTATTTGTAGAATAATTTTATTTTTCAACATTATCGTTCATGATTAGATAGAGATGGCTATAACATTCCAAAAAATAAAGGTTTTGTGTTATAGTATAATTTTATGACTGTGTACATGAAAAGAGCACCAGAAACTTTATGAACTATATTAAAATTTGAGAACATGTCTTGGTGTTAGAAATAGGACATGAAAATTGATGAATTTGTTAAATAAAAAGATGGTTGTCAGTTGATAATGATAATATAGCTTGAACAATAAAATAAAATATTTGACATTACAAAATATATTGTAGGAATTCTATCTAATTCAATTACATAATTATATGGATTGTATAAGCATTATAATGTAATCAATATTATATATCTTAAAGATATATTTTATCATTTTAAAGTTAAGTTGTTTTGATGTAGAGTTAATGTTGTGTTCATTTGTGTGCATACAATTAAATAAACACTATTTTCCATGGATTGTTCTACACGTGCGCGAGCTTTCCACCGTGGAATAGGCCATGGTAAGTCGACTCTATCCAAATAAAAATACTGAATATCTTATTTTCTCTTTTATTTCAACATCCTCTTACCTTATTTTTACCCATATACAATTCTAGGTGGGGTATATTTACACTACATAAACTACATAATAAATCATTGTATCAATAGTTTTTATAATAATTAGGAACGGTATTTATGTTACCTCTACCTCTTAAAATGTTTATACAGAGCAGACATAATACACATTTTTTAACTTTCATTATAAATTAACAATATATATAATTTGATATAAACACATAGCTTAATGCTAAATTAAGTCAACACAATTTTAGGTTTGAGACAAACATCACAATAGATAACTATGAATGACCCCTTAGTAGGTCGAAGTTATCATACTGTTAAGCTACATCAATTAGGCCGCGACCGGATACAAACAGTTAGATTAACTGTACCTGAACTCCATTTGTTATAACATGAGACAAACAAACCTATTTACAGTTTATTCAACCGAATATTAAATTCTATTATTTAGACATGTTACCGGCTATCTGCCGTGCCGTGGCGTGTGGTATCCGGCCAAGCATTGACCACCCCCTTTCCTCCCGTGGGTGTCGTAAGAGGCGACTAAGGAAAAATCCAAAAGATGGGCAGCAGCGTCTTCTGTAACTTAACCACCAACACTGCGATCCCCAAGCCGCTTGCCAAGCGTGGGAATTATGGCAACCCCCTTCTAAAAAGAGGAGGCCTTCGTTCAACAGTGGACGCCTTCCGGCTGATGATGACCGGCTATCTGTATAATCCGGTATTCTACACATCACCTAGGCAATGTATAGAATCCCTTGAACGTGCAGGTAATGTGTGAAATAGTATTTGTTTTATATTCTGCCTATACAATACCGAGTACGCAGCCGGTAATGTGTGTAAAAGGCAAGAGAAGGAAAGGTGTATTGCCATTGAGACGACGACCTAATTGGCGCAATGGCTAAGCGATTCGACTGCTGCGCTAAGGGTTGCGGGTTCGATTCCCGCACGGGACAAAAATTTGTGCGAACCGCAGATGTTTGTCCCGAGTCTGGGTGTTTGTGAAACGCACCCACGATACAAGAAAAATTCCTAATATTGATAAATACAGACCAAAATCCATTTACACATTTCCGGCGGTCTAGCAGGTTCTATAAACCATGCCTAGGAATTGTATACATTACCTGGGTAAATGTATGTGTAGTATGTAACGGATAATATTCGTAATATTTTAATAGAATAGAATTATACAGATTGCCGGTAACAGACATGTACTTATAGCGTTAAAACCAAAATGGTCGAATTCCAACTTTTCATTGCCTTCATATGTTAAAATGTTCATATTATTAAGGCTCTATTCCAATGTTATTTCAAATGGAGACGGTATATCTAGTAATACACACATATTTGTGTAATATTTAAATATGTATTTACTCAGCAGGTGGTAAACGACATTTATTGTCTCATAAGTTTCAAGCCAAGCCTCACTTTGTTCAACCGAACAAAGTTAAGGCTTGGCGGAAATGGAAGGAAACTTAGACTTAGGTATGCCTAAAGTACAAGCAATAGTAGCTTCAAGGGGAAACCTCAAGTTGGCTAATTCTATGCATTCACAATAATAAATTTAGAGTTTGTCGCAAAAAAATCCTAGATGCTAAAGCTAGCATAAATTATTAGGTTTAAATTAACTTAAAATAATTTATTTGTCGTTTATTGTCGGCTGGTGTTGCACGGGTAAGCAGGGACACGGTGGCGGCGCGCAGTATGCAGGAGCCAGCACTGAGGGGAATAGACCTGATGCCGCTGCTAGGTGTCTAAACCAGGGACAAAAAGTTAAAACGTTAGATAGGTACTTAACAGCGAATTAACTATTTTGTTCTTTGTCTAACGTGGCAGTTACATATCTACGTTTTCGTAACGTTGCGTTGCAAAATTATTGCTGCTTGCATCAGAGATGGTTCAATAAGTTGCGATTAATCGAAGCAATTCTGTTAAGACTTCCAAATGTTAATTCCCATACAGTTATACCTACCTAGGTATTGCAAATTTGTTGTAGGAATTTATTTTTAAACTCATATAGGTACTTAAAGAATGGGGTCAGGCAAAGACAACTTGCAAATTGTTAAAGTATTTTTGTATCGATTTTAATGCAGATGTCTTCAAGGCACGGTAATATTATAATACAGTAGTGTAACTCGGCCGCTTGATAGAAATAAATGCCTACAGCCGCGCGGTACGTAAACATGCGTTAGGGCTACCCGTCTCCAGCATTTTAATTACATTTGCCTACTTTCTGTTTCTATTTAGTTTTGTGATTGTAAATATCCTTTTTATATAAATAAATTAAATACTTTGTATATTGAATAGGAAGTGTTCAATAAAAACTCGTGTTGTTTTTTGATTGGTAGATTTAATTAAAAAAACATGTTTTTGTTTGAAAAACAAATCGGGCTTATAAATTTGCGACCGAAAAATATTTGCGCCTCGACTGAGTCGTACGAAATGCTTTATTGTTACATTTTAAAGTATAATAAATCCGCATTCTTATATAAATACAACCAAAAACAGCACAATATTTCATACTCGTCATATTAACTGATTTTTAGAGAAAAAATCGCGCGGTTATTGTTAAAAAAGCAACACACCGTCCGTTCGACACTGCGGTACAGCCGTGACTGTCTGCGCCTCGAGCGCACCCCGTGATCGAGGCACGTAGGTATAGCTCGCGTTTTGTCCGTTTGTATGAAGTTGGAGTACTGTATGTATTATATTACCGTGTTCAAGGTTAATGGACTAGAAACATGCCTATTAAATTGGTCATCATTGACTTATTCATAACGGATTAGTTATCGATTGACAGATAACACGAGTAGGTACCTACACCGATTTAGTGCTGTTGTAGGATACAAAAAAATAATCTTTTTAGGTAAGTAGAGGAATTTAAAGTTGAACGTGTGCCGGTAAATCTACATCTTCCTATACGGTCTACCGTATAGGAAGGTGTATCTATCGATAAGAATAAGACGTATCTATACTTATTCCACAAATCATCTCATATAATTCATCTAGGTAGATTCAAGACCAGACCTTCAAGTACTAGGTACATAGGTACCTACCTGTATTGTTGATCCAATTGTGCTTTTTCAATCCTTTTGTCTTTTGCTCTTCGATTTTGAAACCAAATCTTGACTTGGGTCTCACTTAGAGATAAAGCGGATGCTAATTCACATCTGAAATATATTATGTCTAGTTTTGTTACTGATATTATATTCTCAGAGTACTGCAAAAGATTGATCCGCATAGGAAAACAAATGTGCATCTCACTCTTAGTCTCAGATCTGTAAAACTCCAATTTTAAGTGCCCTGTGGAATTCTACGTGGGCAGTGCTTCACCTACCTACTTTAAGAAAATAACTGCCCCTCATACAAAATATATAGCAAGTTGTTTCGTATTGTATTATATTGCTGGTCAATACTCGTAGTTATAGGTTCATACCTAATACCTAACAGTAAGCACGAGTTGGCGTACAAAGTATTTACCTTCTCGCCCTAGCAACGTATTCACCCCTAGCGTACTCCAATTCAAGTCTTAGGGTCTGGTGTGCTGAGAAGGTGGTGCGCTGTCGACGTGGTCGGCTCTCCTTGCGTCGTCTTCGAGCCACTGCCAAACATAATAAGAACAAAATACTTAATATTTATTATTCTGATACTTTACACGTTAATATGTAGTTACATACCTAAATCACTTCGTAGGTACATTCATAATCATTGATGCCGAAATTTATTACTTTTAAAATAAGTGAGCTACTAGTTATCTACAAAGGTACTTAAAGAGTGACAACAAATCTAATGATAGTGCGCAGTAAATCTTGAAAAAATATTTGTTTCCTTTCTCCTTAAAAGAATTGTCTGTACCTAAGTAAAAAGTCCAAAACGCTAAAGAACAGAATCAAAGAATTTCTATTCAGGTATACATATCTAAATAATTGTCTCGTTTTAAGGGGGAAGCCTTATTTCAGCAGTGGATGCCTTCCGGCTGATGATGATCATGGTACCTAATCATATTATTAATATCTAACCAAAATACCTAGGTACCTGCTTCGATCGTGCATTGCTGATCGCAGCCTACCTGATTATATGATAAAAGTATACGTACAAATCCAAGGAATTTAACAAAAGTTTCCCACACACACAAGTATTAAGACCTAACAAAAAACTCGGTTGCCTAGTAAGGATTCTTTGCGATTCCTGTGTTCCGACGGTAAGTGTTAGAGGCATGTGAAAACTGTGCTTGTAAGAGCTCCGATTCCGTGCCATATTGTCCCGGAAGTAGGTATCTCAGCGCGGTCGATGAAACCCTGTCCGCGCAACGAGGGTGAATCACGATTATTTAATCGTTCATAATTTTTCTATCCGATATTGTTAATAAATTAAGCAAAGGTGATAATACAACGTGATTCCGCAGGTTTGATAAAAAAAAGTGAAACTTATTCCTGCTTGATAGAAATTGCCATTTGCCAACGGGTTCTATTTATCATTGCTTAAAAATTCCTTTGTGTTGTATTTGTATCGGATATTTAATTTATCAAGAATAAGAGAGAGAAGCGATATAAAAATAAGCAATTTGAATAATTAACTACATATTTCAACTAGTAAATGACTCAAATTCAAAAATAATCTAAATTCTAAAGTGATAGTATTTTGCCAATTGTTGCCAGTATAAAAAGACGCGGTATAATTATGTTACCAATTGGTGTATAGTTATGCTACCAACAAAATATATACATTATAGGAGGCTTTGTTCACAAAGGGTTTACCCACGACAGAACCCTTCTGTATGTAAACAGAGCGTGCGACATCGTGGGGATTGAAGCGCTTCGCAGGCGACATATGGCGGATTGGTGTACGTTACGATAATGTCCGGTCAATTAGTGATTGATTCACGAGCCGATGCTCACTGCCTTCCGTATCCTGTGATTTAAAATCTAATCTGTTTAACTTAGTGTTATTAAGAGTACATTGTCTTTTTGTAATGGCTTTAACATTACGCATGGATAAATTAGGTACTAATATCAACATTTAAACTGTGCCTCTGAAGCAGCAATTCCGTAATTAAGTAGTTGTTAGTATACATTATTAAACCATTACGCGTTCTTGATTGTAACTTGTAAGTAGGTTTACTTACCTACGAAAATTCGCTACTAAGGTACCTACACTAAAAATATTTACCTCAAATTATTGGAGTTAAAATGTATGTTCGCGAAAACATCGCATTATTATTTCTATAAAGAAAAGATAAGTTCGCATGATCCCTCTCGTTAGGGGCAGATGCGTGCAAGATTGTTCCCATTCTGCTTCTTCCACTATTGAAGGACCGAATCATTATTGTAGCCACGACCTAATGAGAGATATCAAATAAAGTTTTGTGCAAAAAGATTTGATTAATGTTGAGAAACATTAACTGCTTATCCATTTGGAACCCTGATATATTAATGAAAATATCACGGTAAGTAGGTACCTACCAATGCTTATATTTCCCATTGTACTGAAACAAATTCTTTTGCCAATACAGCGTGATAAACACCCAAACATGATGGTGTTTCATATGCTGATCCAAATAGCTTGAAATGAATAGGAAAAAACTATTGACAAAAGTAGTTTTAAATATCGTAGAATAGTGCCATTTTGTACTACTAATCCTGTTGAGTGTTGGTCGAAGACTCCGGCGCTGATGATGAATAACAATCACATTAGTCAATAAGTACCTACATCCATTTTTAGGTATACATCTAATCACTACATAGTATAAAACAAAGTCGCTTTCTCTGTCCCTATATCCCTATGTATGCTTAAATCTTTAAAACCACGCAACGGATTTTGATGCGGGTTTTTTAAATAGATAGAGTGATTGAAGAGGAAGGTTTATATGTATAATAACATCCATTAAATAGTGGAGAAATACTTATAATATATATTTTATAGCCGTGCGAAGCCGGAGCGGGCCGCTAGTGTAGTATAAATCTGTCATATCCTCACAAAATCAAGTGCATCCAATCTGATAGAGATAACAAGATTGGTGATTAGATAGTGAATATAAAATACAAAAAGGGTGGATGTACGAAGGGATGGGAGTCGTCAGCTGTGATGTTTTCCCTCGCCATAAGTACGGTATGTATGTAATTGGGCCACAATGACAGCATTATCTGACTGAGCGTTGTCACATTAAATCGTCATGCGCTTAATCGAGTCGAAAGTGAGTGTTGTTAGCGGTTTGTGAAGAGATTAGCATGATTTTTGTTGAAGTATATATAGTTTGATCTGTCATAAAAACTTATTTCGTGTTTCTGGTGTAAGTAGCTAAGTAACAGAGCTGTGAACTGTGATCATGAGCGATATTAACTCTAAACTATTTTTTTAATCTAAAGCTTTGTTGCAGATGATCACACCCAGTCCAGTTAGTTAGTACCTACGTAGGAATTTAAGAATTTTCTACTTCCAATATCATTAAAAAAACACTACTTTAATCATTACAAACAGAGATATTGATCATAGATTTATCCTAACGACAAAAATACCATTGTTACGTAAGATTAAAAAAATGATTGTGTTTAATCAACAATTCTAACAATAGAAACTGGCCGAGTGTTAGGGTTGCACCCCTTAATATTCATTAGCCAAGATCCCCTAATTACAGCTTCATTCGACCATTCACTTGTGGGTATTTAGAGATGGAAGTGCCACACCTGACTTGTTCGTGTTTTGTTTTGAATGCCTTTCGCGGAGATATTGATATTACGAAAACGACGCTTGACTGCATTTCAATTGAGCACAATACTCGTACAGAAAACGCGTAGTGAAATGTTTTCTTTTTATTGCCAGCTGGCTCCTTTCTGCTATTCCAGCTGATGGGAGTGGCCAGTGGTCTGTAATAAAGAACACGGACTTTAGCGGCAGGCTGTCTGGGAGTGCCATAATGGTATTTTGTTTGTACATACATGAACTATATTTCATATGATTCACATAAATATAACTTCATGCCTGTATTGCCGGAAAGGATAGGCGTAGGTGTGTAATACACGTACCCACATTTCGCTAGTTATGTTATAGGTTCCAAGGGGGCGAGGCTATTGCCAAAAATCGGGCACAAATCCAGGTTTCGTGCCGATACTGAGAATTACTTAATAAAAAATCCCAGTAACATTTTTCCCGACCCGGAATTCGAACGACTCGAAGCCAGGACCTCATGCTCAGCAGTCGTGCTTAGCGATCACTAGAGCAATAAGGTTGTCATAAAATTATCATCCAGTAGGTATTTTATGCACTGTAAACTTTGTTACTAATCAAAATATCCAATTTGGCTTCGGGAGCTAGTCATGTAGATAAAAAGGTACTGTTTCTATTGTTTAACAGGTATGAGTAATATTGATTTAATTCTATGGTACGAAACCGATAATAGTGATATCTTCTTTACTATGTACGCAACATATTATCATAAGGGAGGTACCTATTGAGTCCTCAAAATTAATTTTAGAAAAAAGCTCTAGGAATAGCAGTATGTAATGTTCGAAGGTACTACTTAATACCATAAACTCATCCTGCAAATTACCAGTATAACATTGTACACCGAAAAATGAAAAAGCATAAACATGTTAATGCTTACTCATTTCAATGCGTAATAGGGACTCCAAAACACGCGAATCCTCAAGAATCGATTACCGACTTTGTAACAGGCTCGGCTCGGCTTAATACAATCTTCGATGAAACCGTACTTCGGTCAAATGCAATGTGAAACGAGAACGATTCAATTTGCGACTAATATCGGTAAGAATGTTTATATTGCCAGGGAACGCAAGCCGTGGAACACGTGCGGGTTCCCACATTGAGCCGGTCTATCGATGTACGCTAAATACTGCACAATGAAGGTCTGAGTGTCCACGCTTATAAAAACTGGGCATGAAGCATGAATTTTTTTTTCTTTTATAATTGATATGGAGCATATTAGGAATGAATGCATATTTATTTGTATAGTGTATGGGCTAAAGACGTTGTCTGGATGCAGGACGTAGATGAGTATGGATTTTATTTTGCTCCTAGACTAGGTATAGGTATCTCTCAACATCTCCTGGCCTTTAAAGAAAAAAGCCAATACAGTCGAAAGCCTATTACAATGTATGGGTTTGTAACAGCCTCTACAGCTGCATAATATTTCCTTAGGAGAACTCGTTGCAGGTTTTGCATTCATTATTGTTTCGATGATAAGTCATAATCCTTACCTACTATGTCGAAAAATAACCATAAACAAATTATGACTCACGCAGTCCAAAGAAAAACAACTTGATATAAACTTATAAAGTGTCAAAGTGTCTTATTTGGCCTCGGATACTTTACACAAGACAACTTGCTTTAGGCCTCGGAATCTCTACTCACCTCAAAAGTTTTAGCAGGTGAATCTTGTTTTATAGTGCCTAAAAACTCGTTTACAGACTATTCTGTAATTACATTTCACGCTGTAGATATCTTTGTAACATAATTGTGATAAAACAATGAAAACCAAAACACAAATGTGTAGGTACCTACCTATTCATTTAATCAGTTTCATGGACTGTTATTTCGCAATAGTTATTACGAGTTGAACAATGGATTTTATAGCGTAGCGGAACACTGCCGACAATTTTAACAAGAGAGTGAGTTCGAATGGGTCCCAGCACGCCTCTATTGGGAGGCAGCGAGACGTGGTGTAGTAATCGCATCATCGCCAGTGCCGACAAGCGGGCCGTCGCTATCCCGCCCACTTCTCCACCGACACTTCACCAAGCTTTTTCAGCGACGCGACAAACCATTATGATTCTATTTTCATGGTAATAAGACTACACACAGAAAAAGATTTCATACTAAGC
This sequence comes from Abrostola tripartita, assembly GCA_905340225.1. Classification (NCBI taxonomy): domain Eukaryota; kingdom Metazoa; phylum Arthropoda; class Insecta; order Lepidoptera; family Noctuidae; genus Abrostola; species Abrostola tripartita. The sequence goes on along the minus strand of HG996498.1, from coordinate 9,589,353 downwards.
TTTAGTGGAAATTTATCTATTGTTGTGGAGACAGAGATTTTAATGTAGCTGTATTGTGGTGTCTGATTCCCGGGAATGAAAATTATATTACAATGGGAATGTTAGGAAAACAAATCAACATAATTTTAATATCACTCAGGTTTCAATTTCAACTAATAACTATAGAAATCTCAATCGGAATTTTACTGTTTTCGAGTTTTCAATACAGTAAGTACCTAAGTGTATTGCAGATGTTATACTTTGTGACTACTAGACAAACAAAAAACCGTGGGTCTTTAGTCGTAAACTAATTGTATGTGGTCTGATCCGGTTTATCGTAAGGCTCATCTTCATCATCAGCCCGTTGCAGTCCACTGCTGGACATAGGCCTCCCCCAATGTACGCCACAAAGCCCAGTCTGCTGCTTTATGCATCCAGTTGTTGCCTGCCCTCTTATGTAAGTCATCCCGCCATCTGGCCAGAGGGCGACCCACGCTACGTTTACCAAGACGCGGTCTCCACTCCAGAACACGCTTTCTCCAGCGGTTATCGGTTCTGCGACATATGTGGCCAGCCCATTGCCACTTTAACCTACTAACTTTCAGAGCTATGTCGGTCACTTTAGTTCTCTGACGGATCACTTCGTTCCGAATTTTGTCCTTCAGAGAGACTCCGAGCATAGCTCTTTCCATAGCACGTTGAGCGACTTTAAGCTTATGGATTAGCCCCACAGTCAGTGTCCACGTCTCAGCTCCGTACGTCATTACAGGGAAGACGCACTGGTTAAACACTTTTGTCTTCAGGCTCTGTGGTATATCCGACGAAAATATGTGGTATAACTTCCTGAACGCTGCCCAGCCCAACTGAATCCTCCTATTGGCTTCCTTTTCGAAGTTGTATCTACCCAACTGCATTAGTTGCCCGAGATAGACATACTCCTTGACAACTTCGAGAGGCGTGCCATCAACGATTACTGGTTCCAGAGCGACGAGATTATTAGACATGACCTTCGTCTTGTCCAGGTTCATCCGGAGACCAATTCGTTGGGAGGCTTCATTTAGGCTATGCAGCATCTCTTGAACTTCCTGCAGCGATTCTGCCATGACTACGTTATCATCGGCAAACCTTCATCGGCAAATCGTGAGGCTACGCTTTATAATATATTTATAACGCCATTATATAGGCAGATGCTCTGAGTAAATCTCTAGCACAGTCCCGATCTTACAGAATATAACATTATCACCGTACTAAGGACAAAAGAGGAAAAAACCCTACAGACTTATTTTATTATAAGGCTTACATGAAATAAACCTTTTTTTATTTCATCTGAGTTATAAGGTAACATGCAATTTTCTTGGAAATCGGAATACTTCCTGAAGTGAATCACATTCATGATTACCTACTAAATTTTGGATGGCATTAGGTATTACCTATGGTAAAGGTTGATACGTAATCAACCTTTCATTAAATTATAAATTGTTATCTTCATTTGCGTCCTTTTCGCTCAAATAAACTTGTGATAGATTCAGAAAAGAACACGATATGAATTCTTTGATACTAGGAAAAAATGTTTTTTAAATCCATAAAGAGATGTCCGGCAAAGAGTTGTGTGAAAGGATTAGGGAAGGAGGTTCTACGGCGCAAAAAGCTTATCTATGGACACCCTCCATTATATTAAAATATTTTTCTAGTGATATTTTATTTATACGAGTAAGCTCTGGACTTAAAAGAGATATCTTTGATCTTTGTGCTTCTTTATAGGACAGAATTATTGATAAGAAAAAATGTGTTATATATTTTGATTTAATTTTTACGTGGGAACTTGTTTACGCGTTTATATCTACCAATAAAAAGATCCTAATGAATGCTATGATCTACGATGGATATAGCTAAAGGCTCAAATGAAAGTGTATCTAATTGAAGTGAGTTTTGTTTCCGACTGTATATTATGTCAAATGTAATAGCTCGATTAAATAAAACAAAGTAGTTATAAATAGTTGGAAGTCCGACTCAATTGCCACAAGAAGAAAAAAAAAAGTAGTTATAATATAATTGCGAGCTACAAAATATAAGACAAGCTGTTCAACGCATGGTTGACGTCAGTTCGATAAACCTATTGTAGTTGAAATGAAAAGACAACCACGCAAACTAGAGCCGAAGCGCCAGATATTTGACATGTAACGTATAATAGTTACTAATATAGAACGAGACTTCTTCCCAGCCCCCTTAGACAAGTGGCAAAACGCTTTATTTATTTATTTATTTGGATTTCCAACAAGAAAAACACAATACAAGCATACTTATATGAATAGCATAATATACAATAACCTATGCTTTCTTATTTATAGGAAATCACATCATGCGTAATAACAGAGTCGAACACCATTTAATTAGGGTTGAAATAAAAAAAAATTGTTAGAGTTTACACAAAAAAGAAAAAAATTAAGTAAAACGAAAACGATAATTAGTACATTCACACTATTCATTGTTTTGAGATAATGTCTTTGAAAGCATTCAAAGAATTGCTAAATACGTCCAAGTCTTTGGACGTACCAGAGATGCTGTTATATTTCATACACATTCTTGGGATAGAGGAGTGTTTACCGAGATAAAAAAGAATAGAAATAGAATATAATGATAAATGTATGGGAATGGCATCATGTTTTGACTATGTTATCGATGACATGTGTCATCCCCAATGCCCCATACATTTTTCATTCTATTCCATTTCTATTCGTCAAGCGTTTTGCCACTTGTCTAAGGGGTCTGAAGCAACTACCTACCTGCATATTAATTGTGCTTAGCGTTACTACTTTGTATCACTTGCTGAGACAAAGGTCACAACACGACATGTAACAAGACTTTGAAATTAATTAAACAAGAAGGGCAGCAAATGATAAGTACCAGTAGGTCAATTGTTGTAACGTAAGACTTCATCGAGCAGTGCAATAGCCACGTCATCATCATCATCATCAGCCGTAAGACGTCCACTGTTAAACAAAGGCCTCCCCCTTAGAACGCGACAATAAACGACTACTTACCATTTACATCCACCGATTGCCCGCAACTCTGATGATATTGTCGGTCAACCTGGTGGGAGGCCGCTCGACAGCCACGTGCTTTCGATAAAATCCCACGATTTTCATATTGAAATTCGAAGCACTTCGCTATTGCACTGCTCTGATAAAGTCTTAAGTTATGAGAATTGACCTACACGCCCCCCACAAGGTGGACCGATGCGATAAGCATAGAACTTGGTTTTTGTAGCCTCGTTGCGATGCTACGCGGCTACGTCCAGCAGTTGACGTCGTTCGTAGTTCCTAAGTTCATTTAACTTGTGCATTGACTATGAAGTATCAACGATTAAAAACCGTCATATTAGTATGCACCAAAAGGCGCTACTAAAATGTTATTCTAACCTAATACGGCGAACCCCTAATTTTTAGGGTTCCGTACCCAAAGGGTAAAAACGGGCCCTATTACTAAGACTTCGCTGTCTGTCCGTCCGTCTGTTTGTCGCCAGGCTGTATCTCAAGAACCGCGATAGCTAGACAGTTGAAATTTAAGTTGAAATCAAAATAAAATAAATATTTAAGGGGGGCTCCCATACAACAAATGCGATTTTTTGCCATTTTTATAGATAATGGTACGGAACCCTTCGTGCGCGAGTCTCTCGCACTTGGCCGGTTTATTTAAGTTGTTTTATAATTTAACCAGGGTATAACTATAAATTAGTCTACAATTTATATTATTAGATATTATACAATTTACACTTTGGAGGAAAGACAAATAGTTTATCTATCTAAATACTACAAAACCACGTCGAATAAATGTTGTTCACCTCACTTGTATAGTTATTAATGCATCTCTCACTTATAAATTTATCGTTCAAAAAACTATTCGAATCCGACATTTGTTAAATTAAACTCCCTCTGCATATAGGCAGTAGAAATATTGAGTGGACTTACCTTCCAAATGAATAGGTAGATAGTTATGGGGTAACACAAAGTGCGGATAAGATTAAATTCATTAATTCCATCCATATTGACCTAAATGATTAACCCAGGACTACAGTCGATTTCTGTGAAATGTAAAGTAAAGATAAAATCCTTTGCAATCATGATGTCCTCAATCCTGATGTCACATTTTAAATAATCGTGCTAAGAATTAAATATCCATAGTCATCATTTTAAGTAAATCAAGATGATAATATTTTGATTACATTCGCGACTACTGATGGTTATTGTACTATAAAAGCTACCTATCATCAAATAAAACTAGACCTATATTGAATACGATGCTGAAATTTTAACTAACAAATGTCTAAAGTTTTTTATTTGACCTATCTCTGGCTGACCTAGTATTTAAGTTTACGTAATAAAGAACAAAACATAAAAAGCTTAGCATCTATAGGTAACTTACAGAAAGCAGCTAGACCGGCTCCAAAGGCCAGCTGTTGGTGCGGCAGCATCATGGGCCGCGGACACAGCGGCAGCGGCGGCGGCTGCGGCCACAGCTGGGGCTCCCGCGCCTGCTCCAGCCCCCCCTCATTCTCTCCTATCTCCACGTCAGAAGACGACTCGCTGTCAAAGCCCGACACGGTCTCAACTACACTTGAACTCTTTGGCTCCTCCAGGTGGCCATATATCCTAGCAAAGAATTTCCGCGGGGACGACGGCCGCGGAGTTTGAATAGTTTGCACCGTATTCCCGTCAGTCTGACCGTTTTCTTCAACTTCCTCGCTCATCGTGTTGATTACCGTTTAGCACACGTGTTGCCCGATTACGAGAGTGTGGTCAATTGGCGGTGTCAGGTGCATACTAACATCCCTAAGGAACATCGCCCCGCCCCTGCTCTCTCCCTTTCATCCCGTACAGGAATAAAGGGGAAAGGGTGAGTGTCATCCAATCGGCGCGGTCGTTTTCACAGACCCAACCCTCTAGGCGGGATCTTAAGTGAAAGCAAAGTTATTTCGTAACTTGGCATAAACAAAAGTATTAGAGTAGATTTAAGAATTTTTTACATCATTTATTTTATCGATTTACCTACATTTTTGATCTACTAAGAACACAGGTCTACAACATAGTCAACATACATTTATAGTTACATCATCGTGTTTTAACTGTTTGTTAGATTCTATCTATACTATGATCTATACTTACTGTTATTGTCATTTTTATCGTACAACCCAACCTTACTTTGCCCTTGATTGAAAAATAAGGAGAAAGTAATTTATAGTGCGCTGTTCTTTTTTAACCGACTTCAAAAAAAGGAGGAGGTTATCAATTCGACTGTATTTTTTTTTTTTTGTTTGTTACCTCATAACTTTCGACTGGGTGAAGCGATTTTCATGATTCTTTTTTTATTTGAAAGCTGGTGCTTCCCGTGTGGTCCCATTGTCACCATTTCAGTACCTGATGATGGGATCTTGTAGAAATCGGGGGAACTCTTCAATAAATAACAGCAGATTAACCGCGATTGTTGCTATAGCATATCTAAGCATTGTTTACGCCATCACACAACATAATATCACGCCTGTACTCACTACAAAGGTTATAAAAATAATTCCGAAAAAAAAAATGTTCCAGGTCACTTACCTACAACGATTTACAAAAAAAACGCAATTCTGAAAAATAATTAGATGTTTGTTCTGATGAGATATTCGGTTATATGAACAAAACTCTTCAAATTTCATGCGTCCTAATTACGTAAGCTGATCCGTGATCGCGGTACTGTCCCTGGGTAACCATGACCCTGGAACGTAAAGGGCTATTGAAGGAACACTGTGGATGAGTATGACAGTAGTATGACTGTCACTACAAGTCTGACAGTCCCTCCACCCAGGGTGGGAGGACTAATTGGATGATTTTGCCTCGTAAATAAAAGGTGTATTATGACTTACTTATGTACTACTGACTTACTTATCTACCTTCATTATCGGAAGACAGAAGTCTTGTCATTTCCTGCAACGATCTATCGTCGTGTGGTTTATTACATTTCACTAAATACCCATTTCACAAAACAAAATTTAAATCGCTAAAATGGTCATACAAATAGCAAAACCACATTAGCAGAATCTAAAGCTAAAAAATCGTGAAATAAAAAATTTTAAATAAAAAATTATAACCTCCTTCAAAAAACTCAAAAGTGAAAAATAATATTTTATCACTTCACTTTACATATGCGAAGTGGAAGTCGGCGCCAAATCCCAACATCCATTAAGCGATTCAGAAAAATAGGAGAATGCTGCCATACGTGCGTGGTTCATAGTTTAAAAGCTAACACTATAAACTAAGCGAACGCATAGGATTTGGCGCCGACTTCCACTTCGCTTATGTAAAGTGAAGTGATAAAATATTATTTTTCACTTTTGAGTTTTTTGAAGGAGGTTATAATTTATTTTTTATTTTTTTATTCTATTACTTATTAATCAAGTTCCGGGTGATCGTGATTAATAAAAATATCAATATAATATAGTAATAGCTGTCTAACGGTAACAAGGTTAAAATAGACAGTAAAGATTTACTAAGTACTTCGTTAGTCTTATGGTCGCATTTTATGTGTGTAAGTATACGAATAAGCAAATGCCAAGTGTGCGGGTTTCTTAGCTACCAACTATAATCATTTGAGTCTTACAATTTCAGCAGAGCCTAAAAATATTTTGGGTGCCTTCGATTTAGAATATAGTGACTGGTAACCAAGTTACTATGTAGGCGAAACCAAATAGAAACTCACTTCTTCTTGAAGTCAGTTTTTTTATTATCTGGGGGCACGGCAGTGGGGCCCTGCCAAGTCGAGCAATAAAGCGGCACGGCCGTACCATCCTTTTCTCGAAGCACTTCAGGCCATTTTCCACCCCCTATAACTTCGTTGTGAATAAAACTAGAACCCTGAATTTTCAATAACCAATTAGGCATTGTATAAGCACGGTATATTTCAAATTTCATTCAATTTGAACCAGTAGTTTAAGAATTATAAAAAGTCAAAGTTCGTAATTTTGTCACTCACTGACTGACTGACTGACTGACCGATCATCAAAATGTTAAGGCACTTCTAGCAGACATAGAAGCTTAAAATTTGGAATACAATTAGTGTTTAGTGTACACATCAAGGGAAAACTAAAATATTTTCTAATTTCGGTCCAGTTTTCTAGATACGCCAACTGCATAAATAACTTTGTAATCTCATATAAATGTAAAGGATTACAAAGTTACATTTGCAGTTGCAGTGCAATTAATGAATCAGTTTACATGTTTATGTATAACATGATGGAATATGGCTCGTAGCAATGTGGCTACCGCGCAGATTAGTCGATTTGCGAGGTAAAGCCGTGCTCGCTGCGGTCAGCCTTGTGATGGGTGTCCGTTTTCATATGTCGAGACCCCTCCGTGCTTTGGAAAGTACGTTAAGCCGTTGGTCCTGCGCCTGATCTCTCTCCGGTCGTGTCGGTCTACCGTCCCATCGGACTTTGAGAGAGAGGGAATAGGGAGTGCACCTGTGTTTGCGCGCATACTTGTGCACTATAGTATCTCCTGCGTAGTTGGCTACTCTCAGATGAGATCGGCTGTCGTGACCGAAATTCGGTCAGGAGAACATTTTTATAATTAATGGATAATAGGTGTAGATACAGGATTACAAAGTTACTCTTGCAGTTAATGAATCAATGTAACTGTATATGTATAATATAGTGGAATAATAGGTGTAGATAGGTATCTAGATATAATTATGTTCAAAGGTAACTTGTAAATTGGTCAACGGAATGAAAAAGCGAGAATGGGCCATATATTATGAAGTTGAAGGTACCAAAATTTCGCAAAGTATTAAGTAGACTAAATCAACATGAAATGAAAGTGAGAACAATAATATTGGCAATCGCATTAAACAATTTTATTTAATGTATTAAGTTATACTTGTGAGATACATTGTGTTTTCATGCGATGGCAAAGTCAATCTATTTTATTTAAAACATAAAAGATTTTTAATATTTATATGGTTAATATAAGATGTTGTTGGTTTAGCTATTTACGCAATAACTTAAGACAGAAGGTCCTTGAAGTAGGGACTTATTAAAGCAATCGATTTGGTATTATATGGATCTCACAACTTTTTACGGTAGAAAAATTGAGTGGCGCGACTTGGTTTTTTTACAGATATGTTTTTGATGGGATATCATATTATATTAAGGTAAAATGGTAGGTAATAGAAGCTGTTTGAATATTTTAACCGTACCAACTTAGAGCCAAATACTCGAGAAGTATGTGGAATATTCGTTTTACATAAAAGAGTTAAAAACTAAAATGAATTTGGGCTGTTTTCGTATTTAGCTTTTGAAAAACAGATTAAAAAGCAATAAAATGATAAAGCCTCCTTGCGTCAGCCTTTTTAGTGGGTCGTAAATTGACGTTTCAAGAATGTAATGTCCCGTCACAAACGAAGGCAATTCCATTCAATGTATAAATATTTGGCGAACTGCAGTATAATGCACAGAAATGCCGCTGTTCTAACTGTTATGTGCATATTGTTGTGCCTCACATTCAATTACACATTTCCTTTGCATAGAGAAGGCTCAAAATGGTTCATGGACGCATATGGTAACCGTAAGTATTTTTTCTAAGACTTTGCTTTTAGTTGCCGCAGTGTTGTGGTTTAGATCAATACTTAGTTTATACAGTTAGTATCCTGTCCCTTCGTAATATCTATGTGTGAGGGATAAATATTAAGTACATAGACCGTCTGTGGCTTTGCACACTATAATATATAAGTCATTAGATACTCCGTCAGAACTACGGCCGTGACCGAATTCCAGGAGGACATTCGATTTTAACTGAATAGTGTTTAACTTCAAGCGGCTTTACAATTATAGGTACTTACTAAAGGTCTAGTCGTAAGCATTTTTAATATATCATCAACAACAACAACCATTTCTATATTTTTCTAAAAAACGTCGTCACAAACACTAGGAATTTCCCCTGTATCGTGGGTGCGTTTCACAATAATTTAATATCACATGCTTAAACAACAATTTTTTCCCGTGCTGGAATCGAACCCGCAATCCTTAGCGCAGCAGTCCCACCGCTTAGCCACTGCACCAATCGGGTCGTCACTTGGTAAATAACTACTAAAGTCAAATTAATCATTAAATATTCTCTTCCAATAGATTCACGAATTTGTGGCAGATCGGATCATCATGAAAATATTGCAGATCGCTCCAAGAAAATGGCATCCAACATAGAAAATGCATTTAAAAGATTTAAAGATTCTACGCAAGATTTTTCTAGAAATATACAAGCACACTTGAATACCGTCAAAAACTCCCTCAGTGAAGAAGATCTTCGTCAGTACGAACAACTAGTTATAATGAAGAAATACCCTTACTTAGATCTTAAGGAGATAGAACTGAAATTTAGCCCCTCAGACAAAAACGCTAGGCAAAGTGTTAAATACGAAACCGGACCAAACTATGCTGGTGACCCAAGTATTTGTGAACCATTGGAAGATGCACCTAATGTGGAAATCACAAACAGAGGTCTCACAGGATTTGCAATACCAGCGAAAATAGTGAAAGCTACGAAATTGTTAGAGAATAAGCTGAAGCTTAACAACATAAAGGATTTGGACGACAACCCGTCAAAACACAATATTAAATTTACTATAACTCCTGCTCCTGACGTCTTAGGAAGTCTCCGAGATGATATTGTGTATTATGAGGAAAAGAAATTAAAATAAACCAGATATGTATCTATTGATATTTTCTATACTGTTATATTAAATGTCATGTCGACCTCACAAGGATTTTCATTTCGCTATATATACATATCCTTTTACACGCAGGAGTTAGTATAAAGTACTTATCTACTGTAAGAATCTTGATCGCCCTCTTTCAACTGCGATGCGAATCATTAATCAATTACATTTACAACTGGACAAGTATTTTACTAGGTACCTGAAAATATTTCTTTAGACGTGGCATTTCGGTAGAATAAGTACGTTACTGGTTACATATAAGCGGGATGCGCTGTCGATAGACGCGATATTCATTTTCTTTGCGTTATTTGCTCATCACAGCTCAATAACACTTGGAAGAGGAATAACTGAATCTGCGGTAACTAAGACATGCTAAGACGCCGTGTTATCTATATATTTTTAATTCCGCAACATAGCTGTCTCCAATTTTTTTATGCAGTTTTTGGGTTCGCTGTACTTAATTTAGCTAAATTTTAGGTACTTATGACATATTGTCCGTGTGTTAGAGCGTTAGAGAAGTTTAAGTGCCGCATTAAGCTGTGATGCACCAAAAAAATTGAATTTCGCGCCACTCGACGGCGCATTCACCTTAAATGTACTTACGCAATCTTTATACAGCGATAAGTCAAGTAGATAATTATATTATCATCCTTTGCAGTTTAAAACATAACAGAGCATTGTCTGCTGATGATCGAATTACTTAAGACTACTGTATTTTTTTGTGAAGCGGTGTATAAAAAAATATTTCTAAACGAAAAAATGAATGTCAGTAGTATCTGTCATGTAACATTCATTGACAATGTTTTGACATAACAAATTTATTTGATTTCAATTCTTCGTCTTCGTTTTCCCTTTGATCAAATCCAATTAATATTTTCTGTCGTCACACGACAACAATTATGTCGGTTGTTAATGGAATCACCTCGACGAATTGATATCGATAACGTGGACAATTGGTTTTTGTTTCACTGAAGAGACACGTACTCCTATCATTTAACTAAGTTGTGTGGAGTAAAGTAAGTCCAAATTGCTGTTTTGGTGTTGTATCACAGTTTATCACATATTTGTTTATATATTTGGCAGATATCAAGAGAATATTACTTTCTTTTGAAGTGTGTATCTTCTTGTTTATAAACGGTATCTACTACTTATCTAATGATAATATTTTGTCTTAAAATTTAAGTTTTGGGGATCTATTGACGTTGACTAATAAATATACTTATGTTCCATTTTAATTCTTTCAGAACGATGGAGTTACAGTGCAAAGTGCAAAATTATGAGTGGGGAAAACTAGGGCTGGAGAGTACAGTGGCAAAGTTTGTGTCTAGTGCTAATTCTGATATTGTGATCGACCCTTTAAAACCATACGCCGAGCTATGGATGGGCACACATCCCAATGGACCCTCCCTCATCATTGACAGGGGCGTCCTGCTCTCAGAATATATCAAAGACAATCTGGATGCTATAGGACCAGCGGTTAGAAAGAGGTTTGGTGTAGCAGTGCCTTTTCTTTTTAAAATATTGTCTATAAGGAAAGCTTTGTCGATACAAGCCCATCCCAACAAGGTAGCATATATTTCTGTTAGTCTGCCTGTCTCTGTATTCCTTGAATGTCATAAAACTTATCACTCACAATTTAAATTTCAGGAGCATGCTGAAGAACTCCACAGGAACTTTCCAGATATGTACAAGGATCCAAATCATAAGCCAGAACTTGCCATTGCCTTAACACCTTTCGAAGCACTTTGCGGTTTCCGACCATTACAGGAGATTCAAGAGTTCCTCAAAAGTAAGTAATTTGCATTGTAGAAAATATTGTTATTCAAATAATATTTTACACACTTGAATAAACAATGTTCTATGTGCTGATTCTGTCATCTTGCTGCGGGAATTATACAGTTTATATTTCCTTGTATCATACATAATCATTATTCCATTAAAGAAATTTCTGAATTGATCTTTGCATATGTCTATAAATTAAGCCAAGCTACTTCATTTACCCCAAAAATAATTCAATTTGAGAGAGCATGTAACAAATCACCTAGTACTCTCTTGAAGCGGATTATGGGTTTCTATATTATATATAAAGTTTTTTTTTTTTTTTTTTTTTTTTTTTTTTTTTTTTTTTTTTTTTTTTTTTTTTTTTTTTTTTTTTTTTTTTTTTTTTTTTTTTTTGGCACATCATTCAATTATTTTATAACATTTTCAAGTATTATACATTGAGGATATAGTTAGTTTACATTTGTTATGGTCTTGAAACAATTCAACTATTCAAACAAGAACCTTTTTCTTTCAGAATTGCCTGAACTTACTAGCTTGTTATCTAAGGAGAGTGTAGACAATCTGCTGGCTCATCAGGAACAGGGGGATAGTGGCACTGTCCTTAAGCCGGTGTTCCAGTCTCTAATGACTAGTGATAAAGATGTCATAGCAGGTAGCTTGCAAAGTGTGCTGGACCGATTAGAAAAAGCAGGTGGGTTAAAGATATTGTTTTAGCTTTCCTAGCAAACAGGGATATAGTTCTCTTTTTGTTAGTTTAAATTCAAATGGGAACATTAGACCATGAGTAAGTTTACCAGCTATGATCAATATTGCAATTTAATATTATAAATTTATAACAATGCAGCAAGTTAATGTGCGGTTTTGTTGTCAGTCAATTTTGAATGCACCAGATTTGTGCATTTTTTTTAAGCTTAGACATAATATTAAAACTGGTTTGATCTCTTTGTTAACATTTGTAATAGGCAATACTCATTGAGGTATATCAACCATAACATGCAGTGAATCAGTCATAAGATATTATTATGATCAGAATGAAACAAACAAGAAATTCCTATCAAACATATTGTATTGTTCAGATCAAGCAACCCAATCATCCTTGCTGTACCCACTACTGCGTCGACTTCACACTGACTTCCCCGGCGACGTGGGCTGCTGGTCTCCTTACTTCATGAACTACATGGAGCTCAGGCCCGGGCAAGCCATATTCCTCAAGTCTAACTTGCCACACGCTTATTTGAGCGGAGGTATAGTACATCAGTTCATTATGTGGGAGTACAAATCTTTAAAATCTTTCTATTTACATCGAGTTTTATGCCCCTTAATTAAGATATAAGACATGGATTACTGTCACGTTCATGAATGTCGCTAATCCATACACAATGGATTCATAAAATTAATCCATTAAGTACCAGTTGCTAGTGACATGAGGCTAACTATTTCTAACATATGTAACTACACAGAATACTAACTTTTAAACTATCGCGTTGCATGATGATAATTAAACTACAAGACGGGAATCAACGCGAAACACAAGTTTTTTATTTTTGGCTTGATGTTTCGACCGATTTGCATCGGCCGTGATCACGAGCAGACCTGAGTTGAGTCTGCTTGTTAATTCCCATGTTGTAGTTTAATTACCTACACAGAACGGCAATGCTTTAATAGATTTATTCATAGTGAAATTAAAACAAAGTGAAAACACTAAAACTAACAGAAAGTGCTCTCAACAAACTACCTTCAATATTTGTCGTAAAATTTGAGGTTTTTTTTGTGTGGTTAGACTGATTTCAGGTTCAATTTCTGCATTTGCCCTGTACAATGGGTGTTGGTATAATTATGTTTGTTTGCAGACTGCGTAGAATGCATGGCTTGTTCGGACAACGTGGTGCGCGCGGGCCTCACTCCGAAGCACATGGACGTGCCGACCCTGGTGGCCATGCTGGACTACAGCAGCTACGCGCGCGACCAGCTGCTGTTCAACCCGCAGCTAGAAGACGCCAACTCCTGCGTCTGGAGACCACCCGTCGCTGATTTTGCTGTAGTCAAAATAAGGGTATTTTGCATCCATAAAAGCTTACTGTAATACCCATAATCGGTTAATTTGTTTCTTTTTTTACATTTGACAGATGATTCCATCTTTAAATGTATCCGACTAAAAATATGTACTGTGGTGGTTAACAATCCTTAACTTGATGGCAACATAAGCATTTAAAAGATTTAATATTGTATTTGATTCTAATAAAGATGGCGCAATATCCGTTTAGGCCACCGCCATTACGAGTCGGATGTCTGTCTAAGTAGAAGTCTAATTTAATTTACAAAATATTATTCGTTTAGTATAATTATACTAACCAATAATACATCCCATACTATTTTTGTCCCATAAAAATTTTAAAACCAGCGATAACCGTTTTGCGCGGCTTTGACACACTCCGAACCTTGTCCTTGACACAGAACAACCCTGTGACGGATTGGCGATTGACGTAAATAATCATCACATATTTCTTCCTTCAGGTGGAAAGTGGCGACTCGTACAACACACAGAACCGTCCCAGTCCGAGCCTACTCATCGTGACGTCAGGCGCGGGCGAGGCGTGCGACACGGAGCCCATAGCCGTGCGTCCCGGGACTGTCATCTTCCTGAAGGCTAGCCGACAACTTACCTTGAAACCTGTTAGTGACAACCACCTTGAAGTCTACCAGGCTATATGCAATGTGTGATATATGGAGAGACAGAGATAGAAAGTGGCAGAGAATGAGATGGGCACCGGGATGTAAAAAGAGAAGTAGAGAGAGAAAGAGAGATATAATAATGTATGAAAAGTAGGCAAACGAGAGAGAGAAAAAGAGGGAGTTGGGCCAATTGATGCAGTGGACGACCTACTTCCCACGGGAGATACTTCTGTGTGACCTACAGATATTTTTTCGGAGTATGAGCATTAATATGTCATGTTAAGAGCCATTTTACATTTTCCGCAGTTTTCTAAGATTTCGGACGCCTAATTTACCATTTTAGGTAGTATTTAGGAATTTATATATAAATGTAAAATGTAGACCAATCTTTCGCATTGACACATAAGCTAATAGACTTACAAAAAATAACTTAATTGCTATATAGTGATCAATCTCCCGCAACACGTTTTCTGAAAAATCATCGCAGAGTCAATTTCGGGCTCCAAATTCTATCATTTACATTCACAAATTTAAACGACAAAAATACAGTAAGCATTAGACGTATATTTTTATTGAAACTTACGGTGCAAAATTTTCGATAATAACACTTTCAATTGATAAAAAAAATAAAACTGAAACGTATTTTCACGGTTTATACTGTAATTTTGTCGCGAGTTTTTGGTTTGAATAAAGGTATATTTTGATTTTAAAATCTTGTCCTAATAAACTATGCACCTTAAGAAATCTAATAATACAGTGATTTTCAAAATTCCTTTATTTAATTAGAAATCATATCATTTTCAATATTACTCCAAATCACAATAAATTACGATGCACAAACGTAGAATGATCAGTCGGGCCCGAGCGCCAAAAGAGGTAGGGTCTGGGACACTTTTTTCTAATTTCAAATTACGAAAATTCGTATTGCAAACGCATGTTTATACTACGACCACAACGTTTTCATTTTCTATGTATTATTTTCATTCGGTTTTGTTTATTATCAAGTAAAGTATATTATTTTATTAGTTTAAGATATTTTATTAGATTAATATTCAGCTACTTTAATCTTGACTGTACTATTTTTGTCCGCGACATGGTCTACTTGGATTTTTTCTACGCATGAAAAGTAGCTTGTAGCCTTTATTATGTTAATCCAGGTTATAAACTATCTATGTGCATTTTTTTTTTCTATATCCTTTTAACCGTTTTTGCGTAATTGAGTAATAATCCTCCAAAAATACAATCTAATACATTTATTATTAAAATTGTAGCAAGCATTCAGGATAATAAGTCCAAAGTTGGTGTCACCCTTCGTGCGGCTTCGTGTCGGCGTTCGGATCGGCGCTCGGCGCGCCTAAACTCCCGCGTTTCGAGAAAGACACCGTTCCAAAACTAGGTACGCGGCGGGCGGCGAGCGCCCGCCGCCGGTCGGCGCGCTGCGCCGTCCGCCAGTCCACGAGAGTTCGTTACCTGCACAGTACGCGCGCGCAGCCGCGCGCCGGTCCGTACCCGCGAGTTTCCAAAAAGCCTATCCGTATCCGCAAGTCCTAAAATGTATATTGTTTATAGACTTAAGACTTATAGTGATTATATTAATTGTTATTAAGACGTCGTTTTAATCAACCACTATAAAATAAATTTTACAAAACATGATATATTTGTATTTGGTGATTATATTATTATTGTAAAAATTATAATTTGACTAAATAAAATACTAATGAAATAAAAATATTTTTATAAATCTCAAATAAGAAACATTGTCATAACGATCAAGATTTTTATGTCCGTCTCAAAACTCGCGCTACACTGTTTGCATTGTTTTTGTGTGGGTGCGCTACGCACACATGATGACAATTTTGACAGAATTCGAACGTCAAAATTTTGTGAAATGGCTCTTAATAACCACACATCGTGATACAAGAGTATGGATCATTGATTTTTTTGGAATAATCATACGTATCACTCTTAAATATAGATTAAGTTTACTATTTTTTTAAAGCATGTTTTTTGTATAAATATTAGTTACATTAACGTAAAAAACTATAATCTGGCTATGATGCTGTGGATTCACTAAACAAACTTACATGTGTTTATAATTATCACTATATATGATGCTTGAGTTTTTATTCGGAATGTTAATTTTAAGTGTCCATGTTCCTGTTAACGGTGCCTTTTATCAATAAAGTGCTATGCATATTATTTAGTGCATTGTTCATTTATAATTTCACATGTTTAGGATCGACATAATAATTCCTCAAGAAATTAAACATCCTTAGAACTGTACCTGAAAAGTCTCTTTGTATGCTTACTTTTCGTTTACTAATTAATGTTATACAGTTATACAACGGCATTGGCGCAGTGGCTATGCTCCGCTAGGGGTTGCGGATTTGATTCCCGCACGGGACGGCAGATGTTTGTCTCGAGTCTGGGTGTTTGTGTATGTAATATATCATGTTTTTGGAACGCACCTACGATACAGGAGAAATTCCTTGTGTGGTGCGACGTTTTATTACTCATAAAAAAAATGCTTTGTCTTTCTTTCAAATGGTAAGTTTTTTTCTGAGCTGTCTCTGTCCTTAGGTATGCCTGAGAAACGTTCTAACTGATTACTGGTCTTTAGAGCCTAATAAGAGCCCTTCGACCAGGGGTAAATTACTGATATGAAAAAGAGAGTGTGAGAAATCGGTGTGTATCTATTCACACCCATTGACCAACATTATTTTAATAGAGGTCAATTGAATGGAATATCCGAGCTGCCTTACGACATATCCGAACAAGCAACCGAATTATATTTCCTACTAGCGGCCCGCTCCGGCTTCGCACGGGTATAAAATATATATTATAAGTATTTCTCCACTATTTAATGGATGTTATTATACATATAAACCTTCCTCTTCAATCACTCTATCTATTGAAAAAAACCGCATCAAAATCCGTTGCGTAGTTTTAAAGATTTAAGCATAGGGGAACCTGTTGTACCTAGGCCAGTTTTTTGTATTTTGATTTTTTTTAATATAATGGTGCTAGCTACACCTGACCAGTGTGCATGTATTTAAAGATCATTTAATTAACAACATAATTCATTCATAAAACTGCGTATATTTTCAAAAATCCAGGGACCACTAACCTCTTGAAAAAAAAGGGGAAAACTGTCCTAGGTACAACAAACCAGATGTACCTTGGACCGTGTACGTTGTACCTTGGACCGAGCAGCTTCAAATCGAGATAAACACTTTTATTAGCTATAATTTATTTATTTTCTCTTGAATTATTATTAGTAATGATTAGTTAATCATATTAGCATTTGCAGCTGACAATAATTACAGTTATTAACAACAATATTTAAGTAAAAGTATTGCTTTGAAGAAAAGCCTCACCCATCTATTTTGTGTTAATAATAATTGACAATATTTTCTTATTCCTTAACATAAATTCTAACAAAACATCCATTAAAATCGCAGGATTAAACAAAAATAAATAAAAAAAAGGAATTTACAACAAAAACAAACTTAAGAAAGTACAAAAAATTATGTAAATTTCTTTGTCTTCACTAAATTTACTGCACATTCAATATTTTTTGTGTCGAGCACAGGTCTTTTAATTTTTTCCTTGCTTCGCGGCATTTTACCTATAACAATGTTATAATATTTTTTTAAACAATACAATTATACCTACTCCTAAAAACGTATGTAAATAAATGTTGACCTATTTCCGACTAAAATGATGTACCTTGGCCAGTGACCGAGGTACATAGTAAGTAGGGTGGCTAAGGTACAACATCGCGACAACTTCACTTAATAAGCTTTATAAACCCACTTGCCATTGAGGTTAGGATCTGACCCTCATGCCGTCTAGTAGCTAGATGTATTAAGATTGGATTCTAAATAAAACAGTTTTTACAAATATGCGTCACTTTAAATAAACTGGTATGAAGTAAAGCCCAAAAAAGTTACTTTTTTGAGTGTAAAACAATAAATTACCTTTTTAGACTGTGATCACGCGGCGCCGGCGAATCGCAACTAACTTCTTATTAATGTTGACAAATGACGTTTCAAATAGTACCATGGACAACGGTTCTTAAACGCGCGGGACTTGAAAAAATATGATTGTTCTAGGTACAACTCTGTCCAAGGTACAACAGGTTCCCCTACATAGGGACAGAGAAAGCGACTTTGTTTTATACTATGTAGTGATTCGGAATTTATGATCTCGTTACGTAAAAACAGACGAAAGAGCAAAAACTGAACGATAAATACCTAAAATTGTGTCGCGTCTGCTTTGAATGGATAATTGGCAAGCAATTGGTAACCCGTTGAAATAGTGAACTAATTTCACGGTGTCGAAGCTCCGTCAGCAACTGTTGCCTAATGCCAAGCACGATGATGCTGTATTGATAAATTATTATTGTTGGGTACACCAACAACCGATTCTAGTTCTTATTTAAGTAGATAATTAATTTAGAGTTACTTCCGTCTCCGAGTTTACGAAGCACAACATTGCAATCAATAGGTATCTACAACAATTTTTTTTACGTAGGTAGGTACCCATCTCTAGTTTTTCCGTAATAAATATTGAATCTTCAAAGGTTCTATCATGCAGAAATACCTAACAAGAATTAAATAAGTTGATACGTTCCATTTAGAGCATTGATACCCACCTATGCCTTTTGAAGACTGCGCTGAATGGACAAATCAAATGCAGTTTCAATAGTGAATAGGTATAATTTTAACATTCAATTAACGACTAAAATGTAACTCACACGACTCGGTAAGAATAATGCAATGTCCACAGATTGGCAAGGTTTTTTAAATCATAAATAAGTATTGGTGAATTTCTAAGGGGTAACATAAATGGCAGTGCACTTATAAACCTATGTCGTAGTTACGATATAAAGGCATTTATCGGCTCACCATTCGCGTACATGCTATAGGTATAAAACGTTTGATCTAGTTCTAATCGCTTGACTGGAATTCCTTCAACGGATATACCTGTCAGAAACAAGTGTCGTGCAAAAATTTCTGCACCTTACTATGTCTGTAACTTTTTATTCGGACTGGTTATTAAAGGATCTTGCGACAAGCTTTTACTTTGAAGAGATACGTTTATGGTTATAAAATGCGATTAACGGATACCGAACGTATACGGCATAGCTTGTAAATAGTTAATAAAGTATCTATAAATGATTTAATTTGCCGAGAACAGTTAGGTACTGGAAAAAAAGAAGATTTGTATCGAAAGAAAGTAATTTCAGTGTAGTTATTGACAGTTTCTTGACGTTAACACACCGATAGGTATCTAGTGCTCACTGCTCATAAACGAAATTCGGTAACTCGGCTTAATTCTACTGAGACTATCCTATGTAGTTCGTATTAGGTAGGTACCTAGACTACATAGGAGATATTACAGTGCACAAGTGTGTTACATAGATATACAGAGTGACATCGGTGCAGTTATATTACTTCAGTCTCATAAATAGTCCGAACCTGAAGTGGCGGTTGACTGATATGGCCCGGGACAGATCACGATTGATGGCTTTCAGGTAATGTGCTCTTCGAAACACAGTACTGCGGACTTTCAGTCCCAATAAAATCCTCATCCATAATCATCATCAGCTGGAAGACGTCTACTGTTGAACAAAGGCCACAATCAACTACAACTTGCAGCTGACGATATCGTCGGCCCACCTGCTGGGAGGCCTGCATCTTCCTGTTCATCTATAATGCCACTGCATAAAAGCAAATCCTTTGACAAATACCTCATTATCTTTAGTAAAACCTGCGATATATCATAAGGCAGAACTTGCTAACGCCATATTACTTAAATGGGATAATGTACACCTAAAAGTATTAACCCAATAAAACGTATAACTGCCTTATTTATACACGTTCTAGTGTTACAAAACTGGTCGTAACTTAACATTGGATTGTCATTAAATAAACGTAAGTGGAATGTCTACACTCAATCGAAACGGCATTTAGGTAAATTATCGTAAATAGCTTACCATAATCATTACCATTACTTACCTAAATATTTATTCGACAACTTTTTAAGACACTTCACATACCTAAGTATCTACATGATTATAGATACACTGTTATCTACACTGCACGTAGAGGTGTCTCGCTTCCACAACATAAACTGTCCTGTTTTAAGAGTTCATGGTAAGGGGGCAGTTGACCTACATAATTAATCTGAAAATACCAATCGCCCGGTCCAAAAACCGTTTCATGGTTTCATGTATAATACTGAAACCAAACCCAAATACGTTAAGCCTATCGTATGCTTACTTCGAAACTTCGATCGTATTTTCTTTACAGAAAATTCGTACCTATATACAAAATTAAAACTAGACTATTGTAACGTTTGCTTGTCTACTTCAATAATCATTTTAACTGGGGTTTGGTTGGCCAATATTTATCTTGTTTAGTCATTCTTTGCGGAAAAATCGCATTTGATTCGACCAACTAGGCCGAGCCACCATAAAAAATAGGACAGTTTCATAAGATCTTTCTTAATTTAATTCGCATAGATTGTTTAGACGTAACGTAACCAGGTGTTGCATTTAAGGCATCTCTGTAACTGATCTTTGAATCATTTTTGCAGACTCTTTGTTTTAATGTAAATTGTGAGTAAATATCTATGCATAATGAGAAGCGGTTTCATAATCTGCAGTGCGATGAATACATTAGGACATCAAAGCATGGGGTTTAATTTCTAACAACTTCTTTACGGTTATTATTAATAATAATAATGTCCTCCTGACCGAATTTCGGTCACGGCGGTCTGTCTCAGCTAGCCATCTGCGCAGGAGATATTATAGTGCACAAGTATGCGCGCAGACACAGGTGCACTCCCTATTCCCTCACTCTCATAATCCGATGGGACGGCAGACCGACACGACCAGAGAGAGATCAGGCGCAGGACCAACAGCTTTACGTGCCTTCCGAAGCACGGTGGGGTCTCGACATGTGAAAACGGTCACCCATCACAAGACTGACCGTGGCGAGCACGGCTTAACCTCGCGGACCGACTGATCTGCCGGGTAGCCGCATAGCTACGAGCCCCACCACCACGGTTATTAAGTAGATACTCAACGTCTATTGTTTTAGTAATTATGATAAGCGTTAATATTTTTGATGCAGATTTAATTGTACTGTACGATGTATTTTCTGTTGAGTAAATACATTTTAAATCTGTAGAGGAAACATTTGGGGTCATAACTAAAAATATCGACCTCTAAACTTATACGAATAGATTGTAGTTAATTAAAGAAAATAAATGTCATAACAAGTTCACCTAACAAGTCTTGTATGTAATGACGTATTTACCTTAGTTACTTGTTATGATTAAGCAATCAATCCATTTGGCATTGCGTCAGAGCAGTACGCACCTGCGGAATCGATGCGGGCGATCCGGTTGACCCCCGCTTACTACCGCCGGCGCCGGGTTAGTTGCGATACTGCCTCATGCTTTACTTTGTACACCGACAGAATACCAGTACAGCTTAATAGTCAAGCGTTCAACAAATAATAGGTTACGAAACCGTAACAAACTCAGCGTTGTGTGTATAAAAATAATACTAAAAGAACTAAGGTCAGAAAAGAAAGGGATGCTCAAATTAAAGATCTGAAAAATCTGTACTCATTGCGCGGACCCTAAAACGCCGTAAACATCGTATGGGCTTTCAGAAAAGATCGAAACAAATGCCCAGGAAAAAGTTCCATTCACAATTCAGGCTGAGAATGGTTTTGGCATTTAAATTGACTAGTCACAAAGCAATGCAATATTCAGAAACAAATCTATTAAGATAGATAACATTCATACAAGAAGCCAAATTAGGCTTCATTCATTATATCTATTGTGTTGCTTGTATTGATTTAACTCATTTTCGTTGTGTAGTGCAGTAGGGTCCTATTGAGTTTGCGAGTGAGCTATTGAGAAATACACCAATAATCTACACAAGTTATGTTTACGAAAGATGATAAATTTGATGCAGATGTGGGAAGGAGTCAAAGGCGGGAAATAAAGTGAATGGTGCCCTACATGCGGTTGTGGCCGACTAATCTATGTCCAAAGAGCTAGCTGTCCACAATGGTGATTTGGTACCTACACCTAGATATGTGAACTTTGGTAAGGAACTAATAAGGCATGAGAGTAAACGGGAAATGCTTGTGCGCTGGGAAAAACCATTTAAATGTTGCAAATGTAAGAAAAGAAAACAGAACGTATGCAACGATTAAAATGTGATAAAGAAGAAGAAAACACGGATGTATTCATAGTGGCAAATTAAAACACATCGTCACCACATCGTACTATAATGTTTGATATTAAAAAGAATCTACCTAAATAAAAAAATTTTTGGTCATGGTCTATGGTCATCAAATAGAAACTAAACAGAATCCAGTCTACCATTATGCTGGTTTAATTGAAAAGTTGAAAGTTCATAATAATTAATTAAATTGAACAAAATGCTTAAATCTGTTACAAAACCAATCTAAATCAACGTGTACTTACTGAACAGTGTTAAGAAACAATGTTTATCAGGTTAACGCACAAACCTAAGAGAACGTTAAATTAATACGGCTTGTGCGGCTATGTAGCGCTGACACTATTTACGAGAAGCTCATATGAGAGCTATGGGCCAGGCGCACGCATGCATCGACATAAGGTAGGTGAGTATATCACGTAAAACAGAAGATCCATTTCGAGACAGGTATCGCTAAAAGAACGGTTAAGCAGCATCTCTCTCTGACATAACTGTATCTACGACCAACCAAGCCAAAATAAATCGCTAGGATATTTAGATATTTTGGAGAAAACCTTATCATCATACAACAATCAGGGCAAGCAGCTTTTTAAATGGTTTAATTTGACTAATTTAAAGGAACACTTAAATTATTCATCATCAGCCAAAAGACGTCCACTATTGAACATAGGCCTCCCCGTTTAAACGGGGGGGGGGGGGGGGGGGGTGTTTGCCATAATCCCCACGCTTGGCAAGCAGCTTGGGGATCGCAGTATTGGTGGTGAAGATACAGAAGACGCTGCTGCCCATCTTTTGAATTTTCCCTTAGTCGCCTCGTAGGACACCCACGGGAGGAGAGTCAATTCTAGGCCGGAAGCCACACGGCATCTAAAATTATTATCAGGCGGTAATTATCTTTTTTCTAAATTAAACATGAGAAATCTATGAAGTAAAGTGTTTGAGCTCCTTGTTTTGGATTAGGCTTTCTGTTTTTGGTGTCGTGTTGCCGCAGTGCGCACACGCATCCGGCCAGCCTGCTCATATGTCGTAAGGTTTAATGGAGTTTAATACCTGTACGAATAATTATCTAATTGATTATTATCTTTATCTCTATCTGGTGTTTTCAAACCACAAGCAATCAATGTCTCTAAGTTTGATAATCTAAATCAGTTAATAAGAAAAGAGGTAGGTATACAAATCGAGAAGTAATTGTTACTTGATTTACGCATTGTTGAGATTAAAGACCAAGTAAGAACTACGTATTCTAGGGATCCTTCCTCTGAATAATATTTATCTTGCCGCCCTGTTTATGCCGCTACAACATAACCTTTAATTTCGGATAGGAACGTCTTGAATCGTCAATGGAATATCAAAAAAAATATATAGGGTCGAACACAAAGCTGATCCTCTAAATCCTTCCTTTATTCTGAAAAATAATAATAATATTTGTAGAAAAATTAATTTAGCCCAGACATTAATTTTCCTGTTACAGTATCAATATTCCTAGAACTGGACCGTAATGGCTGTCCACACTAGAAGGTGCCGCTGTTCTGGAATGCGGCCCATCAATCAATGGTGTCCAGCCTCGGGGACTGCGCAATACAATTCACGACTCTTGTTATCGTTCATTACGATCGTTACATTTGCGACATATGTGTTCGCGAGCCTTATCCGATCTCAGTTCATTATTGCACACGCTAATATATTGGAACGCAAACAATATGGTAATGGTTTGTCTCATTTAAATTACATTTATCAATATCGGTCAATGCAGAGCTAAGTATTTCAGGTACACATTTGGCAGGTTAACAAGGTAGACATGGGCCTTAAATCAAAATTTTATTTAATGACAAGAATTTCAAACTATTCTTATAGCTCTTTCTTTTTATCGATTTATTTATGACGACACAAAATAAGAAGGACAAAGCTACAGAGTATCGTTGAATGATACGTTAACCCCGTACATTACATCAGCTGATGTTTAGAAACAGAAACTGAACTATACCGGATGTAGGAAGCGTGAGCTCGAGTGAACCTTATGAATGTACTCTCTAGTGATTAATAGCCCTCACGTTTTGCATAAGCACAGGGCAGCGCGAGCCTTTTGAACGCACCGTGTGCTCGAGGGCCAACGACTTCCTAGTTGCATACCATAGAGGCAAGAGATGAAAGTTACATGGTGATTAAATGTTGTTTTTACCCAATAAATGTAAAGATTATTGAATAAATGTTTCAACAATCGGAAAGTTATGCCGATCAAATAAGTGCTATAATGCATCAAGGTTACCATTCTTCGGACAACCTATTTTAAAACATAGATAGCGTCATAGTAGATCCTTGGTATTCTTAGGACCTAAAGGACTCTAAAACCGTAACTATTTCTCTGAAGTGATCGACACTGTGACAGGGACAAGGCAATATATGAAGATCATTATCACAGCTTGACTAACCTACAAGGATATGTAGTAATTAATTAAATCGAGAAGGTCTCATGTCGACAGTGTAAACTTGACACAGACACTGCTGTGATGACATAGTCCGGTTATTGAACACCATGTTACTCTAGATCGCACCACATGATCCGTGACGTAACGTTATTGTAGGCCCAATATGGCTACGTTAATCAAAACGATACAAATTGTAATACCCTGTCGACATACATAATCCTTCTCTTACAGAATGTACCTAGTTGCGATTTTAGTAATGCAAGCTAAAATGTTTAATCTACGAATAGACAAGGCAAAGCTAATTCGTCTGTCACTTTGAGTTATAAAATGTAGTTAGGTCTCTAAACGGGTTTTACCGAAATGTGGTAAAACTTACAAAATGTTTTCTTGGATCATATATTTTATATGTTAATTTAAACACTTTATAATACTGAATGTATGAAATAAATTAAAATGGTTAGATTAGCTACTACGGTATACAACTTAAATAGATAGATTATTATCTTCCACGTCTCTCATGTAAAATTAATTTACGTTGTAGTTAACTATGAAACTAATTGTTTTGAAACAATTTAAATTTACAAATAACGACTTTAGTATTTCGAAACGGTTCGTTAATATCTGAGATAGGTGTTCTACTTCGAAAGAGCACTGTAAAAAGGGAAATTTATTGTTTAACGCGTGTAGTCCTGCACGTGTGCAGATAACAAGAAGTATCGGAGCAGAACAATATCGACTCTGATTCAGTAGTACCTATTAAGTGCCTACCTAAATTTCGAAATCACACAAGCTTGTGTTGACAAGCGAGTATAAACGTAAGTGTCCAGAACTGTAACTTACTTAACTTACTCTCCAAGGAATGCCCTTAATCCAACCACTTGACGGAACTGCGTCTATTGGATTCACAAAGTATAGTATAATCCTCTATATGACATTTTTGCATGTTGCCCATGCTAAGCTTAAATCTAAATTGATAAAAGAAATTTCATTTTTCATGGGCGCAAGCAGTGACACGATGGCTTAGTTGGTTAGATCAGCGCCACGGTACGGCGAAGGTCGCAGGTTCAAGTACAGCTCGCATCCATCATTTTTCAAATTTCCTTTATCAATTTATAATTCTCTAGTTTTGTCAGTTTCAACTAACTTATTTATAGAGTTAATGAAAACTTATGTAGGTACCTACTGGCCTAAATCAGACTCTAAAACTAAACGAGGTCAATGATGGGCATTACCGTTACTACTGCGAAGTAGCCGGCATAAGCCCTTTTTGGGAGAGATACGTTCTCGGAATCAACACTGTCGATGATTAATAGATGTGGCAGTTGCTACTCAGGTGGATTCTTACGGATCACATTTGTAATTGATAGCAGTGACTTAACTTCTGTAGATTTACACACAAAAGGTGAAATAAAAAGCTTTTAATGACGGATCTATTTGTATTAGGCCTTTTCGCAAATAGGCGACTTAGACATATGTGTCTAAGCCTTTCATTGATATCAATGAAAGGCTTTAGATGCTACATTATAAGTATATGACCTGTATTCTAAATTCTAAAATATTGCCAAGCAGCTTGAAAGTTATTGAGTGTAAATTCTAATTAATACTGATTTAATCTTTCAGGCTAGCGCCAGGAGGCTTTATATCGTTAGTTTTTATTGCGAAACACACGTCTAGACGCTAGACTTGAAGCTCCACGTGACTTATTGTTGCTCGGCCGCTGTTAGGAAACGTTTGATTTATGAAGAATTTGAACGGTCTTCTAGACAAATGTTTAACGACTGTCAATGTGGCGGTGGCCATACTTTTGAAATCTTTAAAATAACACACTTCTTTTCAACGCTCAGGTAAAAACAAATGAGTAAATAGACCCATTATTGTAATTAGCATTATGAGTGTTCATTATGATGGTACCATATATCAAGTTGTATAATCATAGTATCTATAAACCAAATCACTAAAGATGGAAACTAAAAATAAGATAAACCACATAAATCTAGCGAAGGTTATCTCTGAAGCCAAACTGTAGATTTTATCCCTTAGGCAATTGTGTAAAATTAAATTTATCAAATGAACGAATCGACACGCAGTGCTCAACCCTGTGGGACCACAATTTTGACAGATGCGATTATGAAGTCATGCGCCGATCGTATCGAGATGACAACCTGAAGGGAATAGTATAATTAAAATTGTATTGGTCATGCCTGCGCACGAAGCTGGCCCTATTGCATTACGATTGCTTATAAATATTTAGAGGTGTTACCGATTGACGTGTCAATGGGTATTTGGTCTTTTGGAATCTACAAAATTTTATCTGCGACTATATATCTGGTATTACAGTTAAGGTTCACAAAACCAACATCCTTTTTATATTGGGGATATAATTGGGTCAAACGGTGGTCTGACGAATAATGATCGTGATTCATTAGGTCAAAGTGCACGGTTACTAATCCCATAATCAATCATCTGAAACAGAACTCACAATTATATACAAACACATTCTTGACCACCGAACCAAATAGGACAACAAACAATTAATCAATACATTCGTTATATAACGAGCTACACGAGAGAACAATTTTTCAAAGCTCGCACATTACCATTGTTGTTGATCATTAATATAGTGAATATTGTCTTATTAGGCAATTAGTCAGGCTATGGCCTTGTAGGCAGCCCGGGTGTACCGTGACCTGTCCACTTACGAAATGTAACAGTCGCCTACGTGCCGCGCCCTCAGTGACAATCAAACACACGTGTAAGAAATGAAATAATTGTAGCAGTTAGTCTATGGCTATAAAGAAAACAATATATTCCTACTTTATTTGATAGTACATGTTGTATACTCGAGCGGCAGATAGTGTTGTATATTCTGAATTCTGATACACATGACGGTTCTAAGATCATATCAGGCGAACTTCTTGTCTCTTATGAGAACAATATTCCAAATGCATATAAGAAAACAAAATGATCGCTCCATATCCAGTAGGTAGAAGATGAGAAGAGAATTGAGGAGAATAAACTAACAAAGATTTATGAATCATCTCCGCTATGTTTGTTACAGACAGATATAATTTTTTAAAGATATATTAAATCAACATTGAAACTTGAACTTTGCTTCCTGATTGTCTGAACTATAAAGGACAGCTATTTTAAATATTAAAGATATATTCCATTGAAAATGAAAAGATTTAATAACCTTGAAGCGCTCTATAAAGTTACTCCTTTCACGGCAGATCACGTCAAGGAATACCGGCATAAAAAAAGAAAAATAAACTAAGATACGTAAATAAAATTCACGGTCTTATAAAGCGGAAATCGTAAGATTTGGTCATTGAACGATAAACCTACTGACATGTGTAACATGATGCATATTTATTTTTAAAGTGGTATTTCTTGAAAAAAGGTATTTACTACTCGGGCTGTTCACCGAATAAGGTGCAGTCTTCGACCACTGAAAGACGAAAAACCAGATTCATAAAATACCAAATTAACTTAATTAATAAATAAAAAACCTTCTTATAATATTTCCATGTTTTTATAAGGCCCAGTTACTTGAACCCTTTTTTGGTGTAATGAATTACAAGTTTTGACAGCCATGCGGAAATATAAGAGTTGACCCAGTTATAACATGTACGTAGCGTTGCAATTCGTTATAAATACTTATAAGCACATTACGGACTTAACTAGCATGAAAATAAAAGCTTTGGCTCAAGGCAGCTCATGATATTATTGTTCGTTGATGCTTGTATCTATACCATTCGATGATGGATGGAGATTTAAATTGCGTAAATCTAGGTCACAATTAACTGACATAACATGATGTACGAATTGCAGATGTTATAATTCACGTCTTACGAAATGCCACTTCTTTATTACGGCATTAAAGTATTTGATTTGGTGCGTAATGGTGGGATGAAATTTTCGGATAGTTTTTTTATATTTTGCAACTGTTGCTGATTTTAAAATCAGAATCACGTAGGTACAATTGGAGTTGCTTTCAAAGTTTCAATGGCATTGGCAAATTTTTATGTTTTATCGACAAATTATAGCAGCACATTTTAGATTCGCAATTAGAAGGCAACTGAAAGGCTGGTCGATGCCATCCCCCCTCATCGCGGGTGCGCTCGCACCGACCTTCGCAGTTATATGACGCCGGAGCTTCGTATTGATCTACTTTTCATGTGCTCACACTGAGTACGCAATTAAATGCCCTTCAACAGGCGCTCTAATCGCCGCGAGGAATCTCTCATATACGACGCTCGTTAAGATAGGAATTTACCCTACACAAACAAAACTAGCACTTCGATCATAGATATCCGTAGTTCGGTGCACGCGAGCGTCCCAGACTCTGTATTTTGTTTTGTAACGTTATGAAATGGAACGTCCGACGGTAGGTTAATAGACATCTTTGCGGTTGGTCACAATGCTGACATTTAGATGAGAGAAATCCGGTAGGCTAAATAGCTGTAATCACTTACCTGCCAACAAGTTCTTACTGGCATTTATTAAACTGACATTGAACACATTATAACAACCTTTAATATACTTTTAATTCCTCGTATCTTAGAAGCAATAAGACTAGATACGATCATTAATTGTGCCTTTGGTTAAAACTATTCTCTTGTATACGTAGAGATATTAATCTCTCGTACTTGGTGAGTATACGTAAATAATTGGAACGTTTAATTTTGAAGGTGCGTCCTACACTATATACATCGGTTGCATGGCCAATATTTACTATAGATCATTTGTTTAACAAGTCTGTTCACTGATGTAAATGTCAAGCCGCAGTGTAGGTGTGAATAATATGCAACATGTAACAGCAGAGCGTTGATCGCTGATAATGTACGACTGCCTCTTTAGGAGTTGACAGTCTCATTGGCCCGGCACGCAGTATGTTAGGCACATTTGACTCTGCTGACGGTTGCAGATTTGATCAATCGAAATAACCGGACCTGCGTGTTTCTTCATATTACATTTATGCCAGTTAATGCTCCCACGCTACAGAGGAAAAGGAAACAGTGTAAGCAAAGTAATTAATTAAAAAAAGACAATATTTTGATTTATTTTCGGTTGTTAAACAGGTATTATGTTTTTGTTCTATTTATTTTATAAAAATCTGCCGTATAGGTACCTATTTAATGAGGTTTTAACATTTTGCATAGGAATTTTATAAGAGGATAAACACTGATTGAGCTAAGGGGAATACCTAACTTATTAAAATGTAAATATCCTAAGCTACCAAAAGAACACAGTGCAATGAATACCTAGGTACAGTGTGAATTGTCTTATAATAAACTGCTTCAAACACATCTTATGTAGGTATGCCAAAGGTAAAATTAAATATTTAGGTCTATAACATTTCATTAGATTAACAAACTGTCATGAGTAAAGATAGATTACTTCAAATTGCCCGCCAACCGTAGTAGATACGCTCTGTTTTTGTTGATTCTCAAGTTGGCATGAAAATAGCAGTTAATTCTTGCCAATAGCCGACAATCTGTCTTACATTACTGCAAAACCTCTACCTAGTTTAGTTGATTTATTTAAATAATTCGTTACAATTCGCAATATTCCGTGAGGTGTTCAAATATTATATCACTGTAATAGATTTGCACAATGATTTACTTTCCATTTCACGGTTATATGATTGTTTGCAAGTAAAGTGGTTAATCCCTTATTTGCGGGCCGATTTATAAAACAATTCCTGCTTACTGTTAATGTCGAAGTGTCTACTTTAGTTTTGTATGAAAACTCATTTTTAACATAGAGGGAATTGACTTCTTATAAATGAAGTGATGCTCTCAAACTCCAATAGGTATATAGTGCTGTCGTGCATGAATTTCATCTCCAAATGGATCCTTAAATTTTTCAACAGAAAAATTCTGATGTTGTCGTCCAACCCAGGAATCGAAACAAAGTTCTCACGATCGACCCGGGTCGTCAACCGCGTTGATAATCACGAGAACCAGAACAAAAACACTTTTTATTTTATTTTTCCCAAAAAACACATAATGATGATTTACTTGACTTACATATTTTATGCAAGACGTTAATGATGAAACGCGAGTGTAACACTTATGATAAATACCTTCGCTTTACTTGGTTTTTCAGACGATGCGAGCGTAATTTATGTTTCACAAGTAGGTAGGTACGGTAAATGATGCAAATGAGGGAGAAATATGTTTAAACTGCACAAGTCAGAATTATTACGACCAGACAAACTATCGCTTCATTGGTATTTGTAACGGTTGTCTTTCTCGTAGGCAACCAAGACCGACAGCATATTTTGCTTTTTGTAACACAGAACTCGATGCATAATGAAAACTTACTAATCAAAATTATGACCTCAGTTTAAGTTACCTTTTTCAGTATATAATTATTTTACCATATTTTCATATAGGTACACCTATTTAAAATCTCTTATGATATTTTCTCTTTAAAGTGAACTTACCTGAGAATATAAACGTACATAACACGCCTGTATTCCCCGAAGATAGGTAGGGGTCTTTTGCCAGGTCCCAATGTTATAGGGGACGAATGAGTGAGAAAATACAACATAAATAATGTTATAATATAATTTTTCTCTTGACCTGCCCAAGCCTCCCAATCTCTGTAAATATACTTTTAATTGCGATTGTAAATATAGTTTGAAATTAGTTTGTAGGGATTGTGATTGTGTCTTAATGGCTGATTCGGTTTAGTTAATAAACCGAATCAGCCATTAAGACACACCTTAGTTATAACTCACATAAGTGGGTAAGTGAGTGTCCGAACCGAGCAGCATTTGAACCTACCTAAGGAATTACGACCGTAGAGCTAAACAGCAAATATTCGTTCAAATTCCATTCACAAAATTAAACATTACCTACAGCTGTTGATATAGCTGCTATCCTGTGGAGTGCCGGGCCAGAATAGCACCTCCCCTTTTTGTTCGGAGGGTACCGTAGGAGGCGAAGGGTAAATCCAGAAGATTGGCAGCAGCGTCTTCTGTAACTTAACCACCAATACTGCGATCCCTAAGTCGTTTGCCAAGCGTGGGGATTATGGCAAAACCCCACGCTCACTCTACGGGGAGGCCTTTGTTTAACAGTTGACGTCTTCCGACTGATGATGAATAGCCGCTGAAGCTTTGTACACTTTATTAATCGAACCTTTGGTATTTCTCTGTAGTAGGTAGCACTGAGTCTTGATTTGTGGGGGATGGCAACAATCTTGTCCCCTATAACATGGGACCTATAGCATAATAAGTTAGTGTGATGCACACTGATTGGAACCGGAAGGCCGAAGATTGAGATCAGGCGTGCCATAGGAGAGGTCTATGTCTAGAAGTGGACGGAAATACGGACGGAGAGAGTGGACAGGATTTTATATAATGATAATATACCTACTTAAAAAAAATTACAAGTCCTTAAAACCAACTATAACTATGCAATCAAGTTAATCAGGTCTGCCGATAAATTATAAGTAGACATGAATTTATAGATGCTTGTGCAATATAATAAAACTGTTTCTCATTTTCTAATATTATTGCTCTTACGTGAAGGCCGAGTTAAATATTTGGTATGATCTTATTATACATAATTACAAATAAATCCTAGACAGTCATTGTCTGTGACTAATGTTTAAGTAATGTAAAAAGAAGGTTTCGATATTTCCAATATAAAAAATACAAATTATAAGTAGAGCTGTAGAAGAGCGTAATCTTCATTCATAAATAAATTGTGCGACTGTATTAGTATCAGTTATCCACTCAATGATTTTTACACATGAACTGCACCTATCCCAAAAGTACTAGTATTTCTGTATTCATTGGTCGAACGTGAGATTTCCAAAGATATATTTACGACAGCGCACAGGTTGAGCGCGCTTTACATTGCCTCACACATCTCATTTACCTTGCCATAACCGGCGGTGTTCAAGCAGAATATGCTGGTGCATACAAAGGGGGTCCAGACAAAAGATACAGATAGACACTCGGTAGTATTTGGAAGCGGAGATGCCAGTGATGATGGCGGTCCGCGGGCTGTATCATCTTGCATAACACAAGTTAGTCTGTCTCGACTTAGTATTTGTTCATTATGCGGTTGCTAAACCCAGACGGGCTCTTACCCGAATTGATTAGACAAATAACCCAATAAATTAGTCAATCCGGAGTAAATGATAGCCGGTAATTTGAAATTGACGGTAAATTAAATAAATAAAATGTCATGAATTAGACAAGTCTATACGCTAAACTTTACAATGTGTTGCAGTTCTTACATAATGATAATCGTGGGTGCAGTTACTCATCCGGCTGCTTGATAAACTTATGTCTGAAAGTTGTTTTTTATTTGATATCTTGTTTTAAAATTTTAACTTCCTGTTAGATTATATTACCTAATTGCATGATGTTAATTTGTTTTACTGGGATCCAGAATATAATTTGTAAAAGTCCTACAATCCGCCACTCTTACTCTGTCGGACCACTTGACTGACCAGTGACCACTGGTAAGAATTTGGGATTGTGTCCAACAAGCTCACCCTTCATTACACACCAGACAGGTATACAATAATACACCACAAATACAGGCGATAAGTATATACATTAATTATTATGATTCAAAAAGCATTAACTTCTGCGCATGAAAAAATTAATATCCAGACTAGTCGACTTACGTTCGTTGTTGATGCTAATCAAACACTTACAATAATATTTATTGCCAATATGATATTCGCACTTGACACCACGTATCAAACAACATGACATACATAGCGACAGACTTAATTGGTTTACAGATAAACGTAATTAAACGTATTATGTACTAACGATATTGACAAAATTATGTAACCTTTAATTATGAATTTGACTTTGAAACTGTTAGACATTAAGATGAATTGTTGCCTCAGTTAATAACGTCAACAAATCAAAGGTTAGAAAATAACTAATGGTGATTAACCTGTCTTCTTTTCCTCAAGAGCCCAGCTCATGTCGGTAAATTAACCTGTAAGGAGGCTTAATTAATTATCAGTTCATCTCGTAAGCACGCATTCTTTATTAACTACATTCTGTTGTACTTATTTGGCTGATGCTGTGATTAACTTGGTGTAGATTAATCGTATTTTAATTGATGACACTTAGAAGATGTCACGGTGGTTTTACAATTAATTTATTAACACTTTAGATAATAACATTACGATGAAGTTCGTTGGTAAGAAAGTGTAATTCAAAAGAGGAGGATGAAGATATAGAATTTATAATTACCGGAATATTTTGTCCCTCTCTACAATTTGTTTTTATGTCGTGGGCGAGTTTACAGACATGATGACCTAGAATCGTTGTATTCTGCACAGATGCCCCAATTCTAAGTCATATAATACTGAATTATTTAAATTTATTGGTCCCAAATACTTTCTATGCGCCAATTGGTCGTCGAAACATTGAAATTAAATGGATCTTAAGTTAAACACGATTAAAGCAGTTGTCGCGCCGACATGAAAATTTTCTTCGATGATAGCACAACAAATAATACACAATAATATTTATTTATTTAAAACACTTACAACTACCTTTACAGGAATCCAATCCCAATACGATAGTGTAGACACTTACTATATAACCTTAACTTACTAAATTGAACAATTAATACTACTAGGAACTTATTTATAATCATTAATTTACTAAACTTATTCTAATAACATAATGTACCTACTTAAAGTTACTTTAATAAAGTCACTTCGTGAACAAATAAAAATGTCTACTTTTTCGGCAACAAGATTTAGCGTGTGTAAAGTTCTTATTAATGGTGTCGTGTCTAATAGTTTAGTCCTGCCCCGCGGTACCGCAAACAGGCGCTGCCGCCGCCGCCGATGTACGCATAAATCCGGCACACATAAGTTTATGCATTGCAATACCCCCGGGTTGCAAATGTTACCATGGAATACTCTAAGCACATATTCTGCCAGTGACAAATCCCTCCTGGTTTCCAACTTGTTGTATCCAACCATGCCTAGAACAAACAGGGTTGGATACATCAGTGGATAGAAGGGATATACCCCATAGAGTTTGAGATACAGGAACCTTGTGTACTTATTTTGTATACGCTATAATATGTTTTTTTTTTCAAATGATAATAAATAATGACTATATTTACAGGGTTTACTTGTACATTTTGACAGTTAAATAGCTATAAAATAATTTGTCCTAGAGATAAAGTAGCCGGCCAACCTACCTCTACAAATTGACCAACATAGAACCTATTAGTAAATTAGTAAACACACCTTATACGAGCCTAGATTTTGTACTAGTTTTTAATATCATTAAAACAATTTTAAGTTCCGTAATGACTGACAGACAGACAGTCGATCAACTGCAGATAATTTATAACATTATTATAACTAGGTTTGCCCGTTGGTCTAGTGGTCGCAAAGCACGACTGCTGAGCGTAAGGTCCTGGGTTCGATCCCCGGGTCAGCCAAAGTGTTATTGGTTTCTATTAGGTAATTCTCAGTAGCAACACGGAGTCTGGATCTTTGCCCGGTTAAGGGCAGTAGGCTCGACCGCTATTATATTAGGTATATAATTGGCGAAATATGGGGGAACTATATATATGTCCAGCAGTGGACTGCAACGGGCTGATGATGATGATGATGATGATACACCGCTGCCTTCAGGGAATACTAGTGCTGTTAACTACAGTTGGTATGGAAATGGAATCTCATTTTTAAGTGTTCGCAATACAATGTTGTTGTAATAAAATCAAGTACCGTATGAAATAAACTAGATAATTAAATATTTTACTGAGGTTATTTCAATTAATCCAATAATGCAATATAACTTAACATTTTTACACCGCATGCTCTCAAAATGGGTTTATTATAAATATAAATAACGAACAATACTTTTTGGTTATAATAATGTTTACGCAAGAAGTGTTCAATTCATTTTTTGTTATAATCCGTTACAGCATCAACACTAATTACCATCTAACAATGCATTAAGATAATTATGTTATGGATGAGCAAAGACACTCTTCTACCTTCTTTCAGGGAACACAAGTATGACTACTTACGTGCCTAATATATATGCACATAGCGTATTCATACAAAGCCTTATTCAGAGCTTATTTCGTACTTGATATTCAGGCCACATGAATTTGCAACAAGCAATGACGCCTAATAAGCTATAAAACTTTGTCGAAGTTATTAGGACATAAGCCATGCAGCGAGATATTGTAATAAGGTGGACTAATTGGCTTAAAATTGTAGAAGAAGGCCAATGTCGACGACAGTTGATCACATACAGCCGGGCACTTGCGCCGGCGCAGCTAATATCACTGCCGCGCCCATGTTATATAGATGTAATCAATTTTACGACGAATAATCGACAGGATGTTTAAAATTGGACTGGATGCCAACTACGTTCATGTTAGTTACCTCACGGTACTGATTTGATTACGCCCGCTTTTGGTACATACGATGCGATGCCGAATATCGCCATGTGTGAACTGTAATTTCGTAAATGGGTAATACTTAACACTTATGTAAAATGGCATGCATTTATAATTGGGTGGGTTGAATTTCGAGATCATGAACCACCGTTTATTTGTCATTCTGAGTTGGAAGCACATTGTATCGGCGTCGTGAAATCGCGAGTATCCAGGACACAGTGTGCACAAGTAGGGGCAAAATCGTAGGTGCACTCGCCATGGCATTACGTACCCTACAAGAGTAATACCTAACTCTGGGTTGTTTCTAAGATTATAGAATATCCACTCCACAGAACACTGCTATACTC
This sequence comes from Abrostola tripartita, assembly GCA_905340225.1. Classification (NCBI taxonomy): domain Eukaryota; kingdom Metazoa; phylum Arthropoda; class Insecta; order Lepidoptera; family Noctuidae; genus Abrostola; species Abrostola tripartita. Next base: position 9,552,710 of record HG996498.1, on the reverse strand, counting down.
AAGTGTCCACACTACTGTCTCACTATGATATGAATAACTCACCTGACAATACGAATGACGCTGCTTATCGCTAACTTTCAGGAGTCGCTTAGTAACCAGGTGGATGCAATTGCAGTTCGATTAAAAACTTTAGTAACCAATTCAATACAACATTTGGATAGGACGTAAGTTGTTAGATAAATAACTATGTATACCGTATCGATAGCAAAGGACTACAAGTTGAAACATATGAGACAATAATATTAATAGGTACTTCCTTCGAACATTCCCAAGCTACATGAAACATTGATTATTAATTACCGACATTAGCGGTCAATTGACCGATTGATTTATGATAGCTGGGGGTCTGGCGGGCACTCCCGGGGCGGGATTACGACACGTCGATAACACAGATCGACTCCACACTCTAATAAGAGATCGACCTCGAACTACATTGCCGTTTTAGTCGTGTTTGAGCTATTTGAATTACACATGCGAGCTTTCAATGAAGGTTGTCAGAAGATGTGTGGGGCGGACTTGAATACCTCAAACAAGCTATTGGTACTCTCTAGCTTGTGTACATTCGTGACCCAATGCGGCTACTATGATCATTTTATTACACAGCTCTATACCGCGATGGTTCGATAAATCGAATATTTCGCAATCCTATGAACTATATTGAAAAACAATGGTATCTAAGCGATGAAGACATCAGTGTGTACTATACACATCTTTGTTACAATTCCATTGTCGCTGTGTACTTGTTCTAAGTTGTGAAGGCCGTAACCGTTGTCTCAGGCATGTAATACACGACAGACTCAATGACAGCGGTCTAATCTGTTGTTGACGAATTGATCAAATGAGTTACGACTTTACGAGCAGCTTGGATATGAGATTGACAAACTGTCATACAATGTTGCGGCAATCAATGCGATATTGATATTGGTTTATAATTGGCGTGTAAGGCAGCCTACTTACTGCAAATTCATAGTTCGCATATTGAAACCTGGTCGATTACCGAAAAAATGTTTTATAGAACAAATATTATTGTGCATAAATAATTGTGTATTGTTACAACTTTAAAGCTTAGATACCTTAACGTTCAAGCAAGTCATAAATGAAATGATTGATGGACGATAATGAGTATTCCTTTGTTTGTCAAATCACAATTTGACTGCTGTTTTACGCAAAAAAGCACTTTGTTTGCAATAGAGAAACCTTTATAAAGTACACCATTTAAAACGATCAATTTTAAACATCTACGTTCAATTACTGCATAATGTATTTTATTCGGTATTATAATATTAATAAAGGCTTTTAAATATAGAAGAAGGTATTCCTAAATGCGGGTTTAAACTAACTAATATTTAATTTAGCAATCTTAAATAAAAACTAGTTTCAACAAAAGTAATGTACTAGACGCAGTATGTTATATGAAAGACGATTGCTACTTAATATTGCATGAATCACTGAATGACGTTATAGTGACGTAGGAATAGAAGTCACATGATGCGATGCAACAGTCATTTGTTACAACAAGGCCTTTCCTTAGTGAATGGATGCGCTCCTTTCCCTCGCAAAGTGTTCTTCAAATGGTACCACTGAGTTATTATCGTTAGTAATCATGTGATATAACCAACACGCCCATAATACCTTCTTGAAATGAGATCCTCAAAAGATAGTAAAGATTACGACGTACTTTTCGCTGTGTTGTTTTATGTGTATCTCGTAGTTCTTAGTCTTATTTTGAACTGAAAAATAAACAATATATTCGCAACTTACAACGAAGTTGACTTTGATTTACATAAATTAAATTCTGTAAAAAAATAAACTTAAAAATCGACTTAGCGAACATTTTTCTAACATTAAACAAAAAAAGACGATGGTTAATTAATTATGTAAATAAATGTAAACATATTTTAGAACTGTAATTTAGGATTGCATCAAAATATAAAAAAAATTCTAAAAACATAATTTCAACATGTATAAAAAATTAAAACGAGAAATATTACATACTTCACTTAATCATTATAATTAAGAACCTCCTTAAAACGAAAATAGATAAAATCTACATTATTAGCAATAGATCCTGATGAAACAATGATGCGTAGGTATGCATTAGGTTACATCACATTGCAGTCTGAAACAACAAGCATACGAACATCAGATGTATTAAATTTCCAAAAAGTTAGATGACGGCTAAATATTATGAGACAAGGAAAATGGCTACTACATACAACGGGGATTATATTGCTACAAATTGCCACATACAAATGGTCTAGCAATTTGAGTGTAATTATTTAAGCTAGATCATATGTTAATGCAATTATTTCATTGTAATATATTTTAATTGTGCTTACTAATTATTACAATATTTTTTTGTTTATTTGTATAATAGAACCTGTGTCTACAACAAACGTTTGGCGAAATATTTAATTTAATAATTTGCGCTAAATAAAACAATTCATTACAGTGAATTCTCATGCAAATGAATGCAAATTTATTATGAACTGTTGTATAATAAGGCCGTTATTATTTGTGCAAAATAAACGTAGGCCACCATCTACATAAGAACCTACGTAGGGTCCGGTGTCTAAAGCTAAAGGTACAACACCATTAAGCACGTCTATCAGTCGGGTAAATATTACACGCTGCGACTTACAATTATGAAAATAGTGTCTAACATAAACATTAAACATTTTATAACTAAGAGTACGTTTACTTTCAAATAATCAAGGATAGCTAACTAGTAACAATAAACTGTAAATATCTGTTTCACAATAAGAGAATGAGCATACAACCAGGTTTTAATGTTGCATCGTTTTTCCGGCGACCGGTGGGCGGTGCTGAGTTATACTACTATACGTAAGATTGAGAGGGGTGCACCGTGCAGGTAGAGAGCCTACACGAGTGACGATACTGTAGTTAATTTATCTAATCTCTGGCTGAAGTACGTCCGGCGCATCCTGGACGGTCAACCTAGCTACTATCCTTGTTGACTGCCCAGTCTATACCACGGCATGATCTGTTCCATGTGGCTATTGGCTAGTATGAGAAGAAGGTAAGATTGTAACTTTAGTGTCTGTTATCCATATTCTTTAATTCCAGTATGCTCTCACGTGTTTTTTGAATATGGCTCCCTTTGGTTCGTATCTAAAACTAGTCCGGCATTCCCGAATAAGCAAAGTACAACTGAAGATAATAATTTAAAATGATACAAATAATATTGCGTTGAAAACAGACAATAGAACTGGCTAATAGATCTATCTTATTTCGTAGCTCGTGGTAAAATTATGACGTCTATCAAACAAGTACAGCGCAACCCGAGTGCATTGATCCGAGACAACACCTACTTATTCCATTTTTCTTTATTTCTTAGTATCTAACGCAAAATATTGCAAATTTGCATTTCCTTGTTTTTATTATTTGAAGAAATGTTTCATTATAGTGCTCTATAATTAAGTGTTTTAGCAAAAAGTTGCCGTTTGCGCCAGTGCCAGTGGTCTTTAATTTTAATAATTTAAAGTGGCACAACAATCTCCCACTAGTTCTTGCTTTTTTACATTATAATGTTAACATAATAAATAATCATATACAAATCAAGGTTATAACCACTACATCTTTCGGTGATTACTAAATATATTTTGTTATTTACCCATATATTTTCTAATCTGGCTCTTTACACCATGCGATCGTAGTAACACCTGTCTAGTCTAATAAAAATTGCAATATGCTCTTCCTCCTTCATTAGGAAACCAGGTTAACACTCTCAGTCACCTGACTTTTACCGCTGGCACCCACTCATCTAATTATTCTCATTGTTACATATGGTTTGCTAAGTTATATTGCTGTCATACAACACTATTGTACAAGCGCTGGTTCTCGCATAGTCCACAGAGACCTCCTCCTTGTTGCGAAAGTGTTGCCATTTTAAATGAAAAATAATTGCACGTAATTTAAAATTGTTAAGCCTGTTAGCGTCTTCTAAAAAGACTGGTGATGTTTGTAGAAGTCAGAACGTTACGAGATACCCCGAAGACTTGGATAGAGGTGTCTTTATTATCTTCAGTATTTCTCTTTTCAGCCTATGAAGAATGTATCGATATAAATCATAGAATTTGTAAATAACTTTTACTTTAAATTGAATCCTAAGTTTCCCGAATACTCCAATTATGCAATATCTGACACATTGAATACAATATTTATTACTATGCCAACGATAGAATACTAGAGCTAAGAGTTTGGTACATGGTAATTGTCCTAGATTTGCAAGGGCCTATAATGAGAGACAAAGCCCCTAACTTATGCACATAAGCACGTGCGCTATGCCAATTATTGTTTAACATGTAATTACTCGAACAATTGTACCTGATTTTATCTGTGTGTGTAACATGCTTGAATGACTAAATTCAGTATTTTACTGTCACATTGTCTTGAAATTATACTAGTCACCTACTTTGTATTAAGTTTTGTTCTTATCAACTATCATTTATCAACAGTAAAGGAGTATTTTTACACACAAACCTTCGTTACTTCATTTTAATCCTTACCCTAGATTATGCTAGCTCTTAAATGTATCATTAAAATGTACCTACATAGTTGAAATACTCGAGTTTTCCTATCCGTGTATTGCAAGACAATTTAGCTATGAATCTCCATTAGTTATTCCGTGAAGCAATATTTTGATGATCCACTCGTGCTTCAATTAGCGATAAATCAATAAAATTACATCAAATTTTACGTAATAAGCCAACTTACGAGTTTACTAATCCAATTAAGTAACCTGAGTCACTTTAGATAAGCAATCGCGAGGATGTAACAATACAGCGGATCTTACAATCGATTTGGAAGAACAGACAAACTTTTTATATGTCCGTAACAATTGTAAGATGAGCGGATGTAGTCAGTTGTTGCGAACTAGCGAACAATTGCCGGCAGCCTACTATCACATGGATCACATGACTTGACGTAACATAACTTCATTATGCATAAACAAATTCATTATATTCAGTGAAAAGGCGAACACAACAGTTATAAAATGTATGTGGAAATCGGATTTGTGATATTATAATTGTGAACAAAATATAAATTGTATAACAGTTGCCTTATTTATTATTTGTCTAACCATAAGCTACCCATTCTTTGTGTATTCGTACTAGACTTGTAATGGAAAGTGTATAGGATGGAACTTATTATGATAATTAGCAGTGAAATATGGGTGTATCGACTTAATATAAAGCCTACTTATTTATTCTAGTTACCCCTGCGAGGATTATAATTTTTCTAAACTCACAAAAACCTACTACCCAAGATCCACGATTTTTTTCCAAAGACCTTTTTTAGAGAGTTTAACTAATTTTACTTTCGTTTGGTCTACAACTACATATATGAATTCTCATTTGAAACCGTCCGGCTGGTAAAACCACAATAGTATGCTGGGGTCGAAGACCGCAACGACGTCTGGCCAGGTAGATTCTGAGAAATACGACCACAGAAGTAAATATCTATTTTCACACGATATGTTACTATTCTAAGATTATTGACCCAATTGGCTAAGTTTATAGGCGCTTAGATTTTCGCACCAATCACATGCATTAACACACAGGAACATAGGTAATATTTAGGCCTATATAATTATTATATGTACCTAGTACTAAGCGTAAAGTAATCTATCCTTGATTGCAATACGTTTTTGTAAACCTTAGTTAGTTTTCTTCTTATCGTATGGTTGATGAACAACCTGGAGTCGAGAGTTTACACCGCCTGTAGGCCTCTGACATGGCATTACATGCCGTTGAAAAATCTCTCAGGTGTGCCCTATGCTTTTCCTCACGATGTTTTCCTTCTTAACAACTGATAACTAATTGATAGTACGCAAATGAATGAACTTTAATTATTAGTTCATAAATTATTTCAGTTTGAGTTAGATCTATATCTGATACATGTGTAAGTGTCCGTAAAATCTTCCAACACTATAAAAATCCTCATGTCGTATATTTTGTTAAGCAACAACTAATTAACGTATAAGTTAATTTATGATCTTGTTTAGTTTAATTAAACTAGTACCGATATAACTTTCTCGCAATAAATATAATTTAATTATGTAACATTTACAAACAAAAAAATTTATTCTGTGAATGTTGAAGACGTTACATATTGAAAACGTATCTCGTCTTATATTAGGGACTTTAGTTATGATGGTAATGACTGCTATTGGCTTAATGTAAATACCTATTCAATATTCTGAATGGACATTATCTCTAGCTATGCTTATTATAATATATCGCATTAGCTAACTATTTGCATGTTGACTCGCGCAAAACGACTGTTAAAAGCCTCTATTTGGGACCTTCGTATAAACCTAAACCTACGTCTAATGCGCAGGTCACGTGTACCCTGACCTGCGCAAGACTACTTAAGCACGACTGTAGACAACTGTACAATATCATGTTCGAGATTTTTATCTACGTCTTAAATTGCTGTTTACTATTCAGTCAATATTTAGTCAGTTTTAATCCAAGCTAGCACGGTGTAAACCTGACTAATATTTATTATAATAATATCCGCTAATTTCCAGAGATATGGTTACAAGACATCCTATTTGAGAAACTGTAATATACTTGCCAATAACAACTTATAACATGGTTGCAAGGTAAATAATTAGATAGTTTACCTGTAACTCGGGCGCTTACAAAAAGTTTGCATTTGACCGGAGCACACCCAGGTAAAACAAACCCTGGCATTTTCGCTTTCTATAAAAATAAATAATATTATTTTATCATAACATATTATAAATCATCCATATATGGCCACAAACAATCTACATGTGGCAACATTATAATGTATTAATGATGAGTGAGGACGTATGGCGGAGCACGTGATTTTGAGAAAGTCACAAATTCGCATACATAACAGAGAAATCTTCGATGCACACAATTTAGTGGAGAAATTCCACAATGTAAATTTCCTTTATTTGTATTGTTAGCAGGTAATAATCCGTGATCGATATTATTCAGACTAGTGTAACAGGAATACGATGGGTATAACGGTGGATGAACGTTATACATTTCGTAATTGACACAGATTACAGATTACTTGGCGCAACTGTTAAGGACTTGAGTAGAATAAAAACTGTTTGAACAGTTGCATCTACGGTTACGAAAATATTGAGCGTTGCATGCTAGTTTTTCGTTGTATAAATAAATCGAGTCACTGATCATCGGTGTCGTAATCGATTCTATGGCGAGCGACAAATTATTCGATCCGCTCACATAACTATTGGTTTATTGTTATCTACTTAATGAGATTATGGATGTGTTGAGAAACTGTGTTCATTGGTCCGTGTTTCGAGCTACGTGCCAACAGACGCTCGTCTTACAGAATCCCTAACATAGCATGAAATTAATTTAAATAGGACATCGGTTTGAAAACTATTACTAAGTATAGTGCTCGTAATCAATCGTTTAGCAACCGTCTATCGTCTTTGAGGTTTGCATCACAGCGCCTTCTGATCAGAATTCAGAACATGACTCATACATTTAGACTAAACAGGGATGTTTGAAAAAATAATTATTTAATCTACATTCTATATCAATATTGTCTTGTGGAAATTATTGTTTTGTTTTTTTGTACACTATTATATTACACTCTTACTTTCAGCTTGATGACTGATTGACGACCTGATTGGCGTAGTGGTTAAGCGATTAGACTGCTGCGCTAAGGGTTGCGGGTTCGATTCCCGCACGGGGCAAAAATTTGTGCGATCCACATTTGATTGTCCCGAGTCTGGGTGTTTGTGTATGTGATATTTCATGTTTGTGAAACGCACCCACAACACAGGAGAAATTCCTAGTGTGGGGCGACGTTTTTAAAAAAAAAAAAAGCTGTTACAAGTACTACTGTTGATGAGCCATCATTCTGTGCTAGTAGAAAGTTGAGAAGTGTAGCTTGCTGTATTAAGTGTACTCGTACATATCCGTGTCGGAATCTGCGTAGTAGAGATCCTCACGGAGTGTAAAGATAGCCAATTTATGTGCGTACTATCACGCCCATTAATCCCTACTCAGTAAACAGATACTCGTAAAGATAACGGCAATAGCAGTTTCATAATATGGATCGTAGGTGTGTGGTGCACGTGAAATACGGTTGTAGGCGTTATGTTTTTTGGTAATTTATAATAATCAGATACATAAAAATTGAGCCATGCTATGCGATACAAATCAATTCTTGTTTAACATTTGCCTAAATACAATGATAACATAAGTAAAAAAAACGTAGGCTTGCGCATGCGCACACTCGATATTCAAAACTGGCACGTCATATTGTAATGTTACACTTCGTTACGTGGCACGTGGAAGTATTGTCGTATAAATAAATAAAAATAAAAAAAGATGCACGAAGTTCAGAAGCTAATTAGCTTAGCTTTAACTTGCCAATATCGGAGCGAATCTACCATTTAAGCACCAGCTCAAATATGTGAGAGTTACCGGACAGGTCTTAAGAGTTTGACCTAACTGCAACTGAAGCATGTACCATTAAGGTCAGGTCAGCTTGCGCCCTACATTGTCATCATAATTATACTCGTAATAATATAGTCTGAACTTTAAAAGAGACCCTGACCCCATACTTTTGATGTTTTTCTTCAGAAGTAACAAGATTGGATTGAAGCAATATGTAATTAATTCATACATTGATGCCCACGTTGCTATGTGTATTACGGTACATGTGTCCTTGAATATCGAGATTTACTTAGTGACCACTTACAGTAAGCAGGTTCGTATACCAACATTACTTACACAAATTACTCAATGAACAGAACTGGTTTTGGTTTATTTCGTCTCATATCTCTCATCGTCTATAATAATTTAATTTTTTTATATTAATTAACATTGTATTTCCTTATTTGGGCAGGATCGAATTTAAGATTGCAATAGCAACGAAACTATTAACGACCTGAGTGACGACACGATCGCAGTTAAAAGCTGTTGTTAATATTTAATAGAATGAAGCTATAATGAAAATAGAATTGTCTATTTCACGGAGTTTAAAAATTAATATCATTTTTCGATATGATATAATGCCTATTAAAAGGCTTAAAAAATTATCCTACCTGTGGAGTTGGTAGTGTATAATTTGAATTGAAAATGAATTGGGCAGATATGGCCTGTAAATGATCTTTATACATGACGACCCATTTACTCATACCAGGCAAAATCGATTCAGTCGATTCTTCGAACACCGGGATCACAGCCACACTTTCAGTTACAGAAAAAAAAACTCTACATTCGTAGGTACCTATGGATTCGAGGTTTTCTAAGAGTAAACAAGTGAGTTGCACGGTGCTGACATAAACATACATACCATCGCTGGGTGAAGAGCATAAAAATTTCAAATTATGCATGGTATTTCGTAAATTTGAATACTCAAGATGATTGATGAGTCAATGTTATTGGTAATTATATAGGTGTATATAATATGTTTGATGTATGTGTATCTACTCTCGTTGGCTCACATTTTGAGAGTTGCCTCATCTTCACCGCACCCTCGACATAGTATCATAGCAAGCTCGTCTGCAGTAACATAGTGTTTGAGAAAAGAAAACTTACGAAACATAGATAAGAAATATATAATAATGGCCGCTAATAATTTCTTGATGCATTTTTGTGCATAGTGTTCGTCTATTTCAAAATAGAACATCCTTTAAAAGTAAAAAAATAAATGTTTAAAGCTAATTTGTGATGTTCATTATAATGTATGTTGCATAGTCGCGTAGTCTTTATTGCGGTGGACTTTTCATGTTACTCCATCCTAGGAATTTTACTATTACGTAGTAGCACTTACACACATTAATTTCACATAATATACAAGCGCTGAGACTTGGAATAAAAAGAAATATGAACATAGTGGGCCTGACTGGGGAACATAACATATCGACGATAAACGAAACGTTCAATTTAGGTACTAAATATTTCATGTATTCAACAATGGTTTACTATTTATGACATTGAAAAGGTCATAAATACTTTCTTAGATATTCTAAGACATCAGTATTGACTAACGGTGACGGAAAACATCGTGAGGAAAGAAATCGCCAACCGACATTGAGCTAGCGTGGTGATCAATGCTCAATCCTTCTCTATACAAGAAGACGCCTTTACCCTGCAGTGAGACTGTTATAGGCTGTATTACAATGGTTTCATTGGTGGTAAAATTAACAAATATTTTGATCACTAAGGACACTTTCGGGCACAGCAACTTAGAAAACAGGAATCATTGTTCCAATCTATGATGGATGATCAAGATTATTTATATAAAATATTTATAATTCAGAAACACTATTGTAAATATGACGATGTTAGTAGGTATAATTAAATTAAATCCGCTAAAGTTTAATTACAGCTAAAACGAATTGAAAATACCGGTACTGGCACCACAGTGTGAATTGATACTAAAGATAACACAAACTGAGTTTTATTGACTCGGAACGGTATTCCACCATCCCGTGTTCAGTTCAAAGATCTCTAAAGAAATGGAAAAATAAAACAACGTATTCGGATTCGGAGCTAATGGAACTAAACGGACTCTCTTATTAGGATGAGTCTCATTTGTGTCGATGAGTCAATGAAGTATTTTAATTGTCAAAACGGATTCAACTGATTAGGACGAGCTACAACAGACATGCAAACTATTAAGGGAAATTAAACCGTAACTACCTTAAATAGAATTCAATTTACCTAGTACTAGCACCGATTTAGCGTGACAGCTTACAACGAGTATATCTAGCATAAAGCCTTACTATCGGTGTATTTAGCAGTAGCGTCCTTCTGCTCGTCGAGGGCGCGTCACGAACCACGAGTGACTTTCATCGTTCGGCAGGCTTCGACGCGCCGGCGCCTGCGCACTGCATCAGTGCCGACCACGTCGCACCAACGCGAGCACGCGCACCAACAACTGAAATATACCCTTACATTTAAGTTATGACTGTAACTTAAACTGAACTTTTGTGCTCGTTTTTGTGCCTAATGGTATAAGTGAAATAGTGTTCGGACTATTATTTGGACAGTGAGGAGTTACAACAATGATGTTAACAAGGTAATTTATTTGGTTCAATTGGATATTTTTTTTTGTAATTGGGGTGTAACTACTTATTGATTTTTTTGAAAATAATTTTCAAAAAATCCGCAAGTTCAAATTGAATTAATCTGGAATACACAATTAGCGACCAACACTTACTTTTAGCACTTCAAATAATTAACTAGATTGAAATTTATCTAATTACACACGTAAATAATCTTTTCATCTTCAGTGCATTGTCGTTGAAGTCTTTTGTATAGAAGTAGATCGTAGCTGCTACGAAATAGTACGCTACGTTCATTAGCGTAGCGCGCACAGATAAAGCTTTTCAGCATACAATACATGCGTAACGTAGTATTAGTGGTATGCTGATATTATTCTACGTGTAGAACGTTAGTTATACGGTACGGTATGTCACAAAGTAAAATAAGGTTAACAAACTATACCTACTCTTATTGAAACAGCAATCTAGATCAAATCTTTTGGTAAATTAACATTTTTCTAGGATTTAATTTGGTATTAGTTAACTCATAAAAAGTTACTATACTAATTTGAAACCACTATAATTTGATGTCGCGCAGGCATCGAATATTTATTCTAATTCCATTAAATAAAATTAATTATGCGGTAAATTTAAATAAATAAACCCGTTACTTGGTTGAACTTTGACTTAATTTGAAGAACTAAATCGGCCGCACTCTAGTTGTTTTATGGAAATGCGGCTAAAGTAGGCCCAGATGATATGCCTTTCTTACTGTAGCTGGTGCGTGAAAAAGTTCTTTGGGAAGAAATGTATTTAATGATGATGGAAGGCCTTTGTTTAGAATTACAATTTTTTTAAAGCATAAATATGATTTTGATTGAATAATATTGATGAAAACATGACATCACAGACACAGTTAAAAACTTTTTACCTTTAAAATTAGATATATGTATATATATAGATATTTCGAACAACGAATTTTATTGTGATTTTTTAAATTCCTTTTTCGATAACATTATTTTACAAACAACCGATATTTTTGGTATTATACTGTAACTGTGTGTGCATATAATCTACATAGGTTTGCATATTTCACGCAACACGTCGTATGAATTAGCATTAATTAATAAAATATATAAATAGATATATGTAAATCGCTAATGACGATGCCTATTTAAAATGTATTTTATTATAGTGCAGAGTCTACCGTTAGAAACATCTTCAATCGAAATGATCTACCTAATATTCTAATCTAAAAGTTACTAGTAACGTAATATTTTTTTTAAATATCAAATATTCATTCTAGGGAAGTCAACTCGCTACCCTTGGCACTCAAGAGGTGGTATGATAAAAACCTGATCCTCAAAAACAAATTTTTTAAGGGTTAATAAAGATGAATAAAAAGCAATTAGTCCTACTATTTCATCCTTATAAGTACTAAAACTAATCATGTCCTCAAGTCGTTAACATTCGAAAACAACAAAATAATTTACATTATACTTAATGTAAATACTATGCGATACCTACAAGTATTAATATTAAGTACCTAGTATGTGGTCCTTAATCGCCAGCATCATTTAACAAAAAGGCAATAAGATATTAAATTGCATCAGTTATTAAGTAATATTTCATCATTAAACCACCTGTCAATCTCAACGAGGCTAACGATTTTTACCGTTTTAGGTCATTATTACCGGCCAGTTAACATCCAGCTAGTAACAGTCTATGAGCCAGTATTTCATTAGAGCTGTCACTTAATTCAGTACGACTTAACTTAATCCCGATGACGTAACTGCGGTATTGCTTTTTCCCGAGTAACATCCATGAACGGAAAAGGAACAATGTAATAGTCTTTATATTGATTGCTTTTAACCTCTGTGTTGAATGCTCCCTTAGTACTTATTGTTTAATGAAAGTTAATATTCACAGTTTATCTCCTAATAAGGTTTGTTTTAGGTGCACTCTGATACACAAATTTGTATTATGTAAAAAATCAACTAACTTTAATTTGGACTACCAAAAACTTTATCAAGATTATTTATAATATACGAATACGATTATATTTTATTTTGCGATGACCTTACTCGTATTTATACAGTGTTACGCGTAAAAACTATTGTTTATACCTGACGACTTGATTGGCGTAGTGGCTAAGCGATTTCGAGTAGGGTTCGATTCCCGCACGGGGCAAAAATTTGTGCGATCCACATTTGATTGCCCCGGGTCTGGGTTTTTGTGAATGTGATATTTCATGTTTGTGAAAGGCACCCACGATACAGGAGAGATTCCAAGTGTGAGGCGACGTTTTTTAAAAAATAGAAAAAAATATTAACTTTAATGCTACTAACATTTATTTTTTTATACATTATAACTGTATAATTTTGAAAACATATGTACCACAATAAAGACTATTTGAATAACGTTTTTATAACGTTTATGATTATATAAATAAATTATCTCAAGATTTTATAGAATCATTTTAAATAGCTACTTCTACTAGATACTACCGAAACCCAAAATACGGTTCACAAAACAATTTCGATAACAGACTTAAAATTCAAAGGGCTTAAAATCTTCAACAATTCGTGTGCTATGGAAAACTACATTTCCGATAAAGAGACTTATTATAAAAGCCCGTTATACTGCCGTGGGTGTGGCGACGCGGCGACTGAACTAGACGCATCAATAATAAGATTAACTGGTACCGTTAGCGGGCACCGTCTGCCTTACCCGCACTGCATAATGGAGACGGGAGACGAGAAAAGGAAAGTGCCCGGCTACTTATAAGGATGGGTTGAAAGAGGAAGTATTTACTATGGTCTATCGTATACTTTTGTAAACAAACCGGTATTTATCAGTGTACGTGATAAATGGATTTGACGGCTGTATGTGAGTGGCTAAGTGATTGGACTGCTATGATTGGGTAGTGGGTTCGTTTGTCTCAGAAGACAACAATTTATGTGATCCGCGATGTTTGTCCCGAGCCTCCGGGTTTGTATCCGTATATTTTCATGTACGTGAAATACAGAAATACAGAAAAAAAATAAAAAAAATACTCGTGTTCCCATCGAGTGCCTTTATCGATACCCAAAATTGCATATCGTCAGCTAAAATCTTTGTTTCTGAAATCATCATCATCATCATCAGCCTATCTTAGTCCTCTGCTGGACATAGGTTTTTGAAATGCGTTTACTTAAATATTATAAAGGAATCCACAAAATTGTACTATCGAACAATTTATTTTTCAACCAAATATTATTTTGCACGTTACATTCTCATGAAAAGCTCAACGAACCCGTGTTTCGTATTCACAGTTAAATAACAAACAATACAAGTTTTGAATAAATAAAAGTGACAACTTCTCGTGAGCATTAAAAAAACAATGTACTCCACAGTGGGAATCACTACAGAATGGGTTCCATAGAGTTGAGCAGACAGGTGACGTCATCAACGATGTACTGTGCTCTCAGTTAAAAGCGAAAGCTCACTTTAGATTTGATAGATTATATTATATACTTGTTATGTTTAATGCTGTAAGACGAGTGATGGTCGGATGTCATGTACTCATTTCTCATACTATGTAGGTTGAATGATATAATGATTTAACTGTACGGTAATGTACTCTGCGCATTTTGTTTAATTGATTGTAACGAGAGGTAATTTTGTTGGACTCAGAATGACTTGACGTTTTTAAATGCAGATGGTAAATGTACGTAGTTTAAGTTCATTGTATCATTTAAAAAGTCCTTTAAAAGATTGTCTAGATACTATAAAAGCATGTGGCTTATTTTCGCCACATAATAAGAAAACTTTACAAAAATATTCACAGCCTCGTAAAATAGTGCGTAAAATATTAACATAATCGTTACAGAGTCCAAGGTTAAGGAGTTATGAAACAAAATCACATCACGCACATTTTTTAAATACTTCGCAAGTTTAATTTAGAAATTGTGTCAACTATTTTATTAATAATTTTGTGGGTCAATTAGTATTTAATACTAGAAGATGAAAATACAGTTACGTTCAAGTCGATAACCTTGTCGCTGTGCTTTGTAGTTCATGTTCACGAATTGAGAAAATGAGGCATTTTTTGGAAACCCTATTTGTGTTCATCATCAAGCCTATATTGCCCGATTGGAAACGTGTGCTGAATGCCAGGTGTGCCACATGATGGCTTGTATCACTTATAGTCACTTATTCAAACATAAATTGTACACGTGACTCACTGCGAAGACAGTTAGGTACCGGTAAAAGTAAAGTAAAGAGTTTTTTCATTACCTCTTTTTATCTTTTTTTAAACTTAAGATCAGTATCGTTTATCGTTTAGTAAATTTCTGCAAACATTTGTGATGTAACCAAATTGATATGGAAGCAATATAAAATAATTAGATGATCGAAAATTTAACCGGTTTCGAATCGCGAATTCGATACTTTCTACATAACGAGAGGATGCAAAATGTTCTCTAATCGATCGTAAAAAATGTATTTTCATAAGTTGATATTTATTGCTTTACTGATTTCGTAATGGTCGAACAAGTAGGTATATTAGTTTTCTGTTTAGATAGTCTGAGCTTGCCACTCGACTTTGTAAGATCATGAGATAATACAAAAATATTTTTTTATTGCCAATATTGTTTTGTAAGTATACATAACAGCAACAAATATTTGGACTATCCGGGAATCAAGCTGTAGATTGTCTTTAAAAAACGATACCTACATAGTTTTATATTCCTATTATAAGTTGATTATAATAATAATACCCTATACAAGGCTGCTACGTCATACACAAAAGAAAACAGATTGTATTTCACGTATTTTTGGCAATCTGATTATGTAAAAGGGCAGTGCAATTTAACAATCTTATAAATGGTACATTACTTGGTAATACTTTCAAATATGTGTATCTCCAATTAAGGGCGAGGGTCGTCGACGTAATCCGCGCATCTCGTGATGACCGCTTGCGCAACACACAGGAACCGTAACGTCACCGACAAAAGTCCGCAATGTATATTCGACTTTTTACACACTCATGACACGTGACGTAAGTTGATGCATTACCGCCTTTACTCCTAACAGCATGAAATATAAAACAAGTATCTTGTTTATGGTTTACGTAATTTCATTCGGGAAGTGTTCTGTTACTTTTTCAGAACTAAGCCAATTCGAATTTTAAAATTGTATTTACAGCCATAATGTTTTTACTTAATATCTAAAAAAATTATCTTTTTTTACATCTTCAAAATGAATATCAATTGTCACCATAATTGTAAAAATAAGTATTTATCAAATTAAGGAAAAAAAAGAGGATATTCATTTAATCCATTAACATTAAAATCGTTAAATAAAAAAACCGATAGAATATGCTCCCCAATCATTACTTTATTTGTGAATTACTATAGAGTAGAGTAATTTGAAGATAGCCTAGAATTAACTAACTTCATTTTTTAATGTGTATATTAAAGTGCTTATTAGCTTGTTTTAAAGAATGTTGGTGAGCCCGTAATTGGCTAGTGCGTAAGCCTTTAGATACCTATGTAAGTTTAAATATAGAAATTTGTACCTACGCATAAGCTTTAGGAAGGCCTTATTAAATAAATAAATAAACTATGTATGTACTGTACAAAAAGAACATGTGCAGATTATGTAACCCCAATCACAAATGGTACAACACAATCGAGTATTCTCAAATTGTTTGTTTTCTACCTTTGCTTGAAAGGCGCTCGTCATGTCGGTCACGCAAGATGCGCCGGCGCCACTGTCCGAGGCTCGGTCACTGGGGCAGCCATGTTGCGTAACAATTTGAGACAAAAAACTAATCGCGTTCAGCCATTTATTTTATTAGGTTCAATGGTTTTATAACAATAAATGTATTTTAAAATGGAGTATTAAACTGGTTTTCTGTAGCTAAGTAGCTATTATCTAATATACTACCTCAATAATGTATTACCTTGATGCCACCACATAATCTCACCCTGTGAACGCCTGTATACCCTAAGAGATAGGCATCTCCAATAACACGAGTTTGTACGTCCAGATTGTGCCACTCCCATGTTATATTTTAGGTAGCGAGCTAATTGCCATTTATCGGCCCCACACCGTGTTCGTCACTCTTTACTACTCGCTATTCCGGTAACAAAAGGAAGGAAGAAGAATTCTTAATCCATTCCTCAACTTACTTAAACAATATAACTGAAAGCAAATCACTTAAATCGTAGATTTCACACATTAAACCACACAATTAGTTAACTGCCACCTAAACACAGTTCACACAATTATCTATGCAAAACAGAGCAATTACATATAAATATTAGCAATAATCCCAGTGAGAGGATAGTGATGGCATTTATGAGGCAAGGCCGACGACTTACTGCAGTCACGAGCTACTAACATGACAAACGGAAACGGTCAGTTTTCACGAATTAGACCATAGCCATAGACATTTTAATTCGATTAGTGTACTTAATAAGGCCCTTCTCTATAGCTTAGTTTTAATTAATCTAAAAGAAATAGAACTATTTTGATTTTTTTCAAGCCCTTCTAGACATTTTCAGACCGTATTTGATTGCCTCACGTAATAATAGGTACCTATTTTTATTTTCAACCGATATTTATTTCAGTTTTCATCTAGTAGGTAGGATTTCGTTTAAATCACATTTCGGTCACGTCAAATCATGTTTAATGGTAACAAAAGAGGTCTTACAAAAGACACTAAACAAACATTATTATATGTAAATAAAATTATCTATACTTATAATAAAACTGTAGAGAGGTCAATTCTGTACATTGAATATATATTCAAAATTATTATTGGAGGATGACTGGTGATCGATACTGATGCCAAAAATGCAATCAGTAAATTTTTTGTCTGTCTGTCTGTCTGTCCGTCTGTCTGTCTGTCTGTCTGTCTGTCTGTATGTGCACGCATGGGTCAAAAACTACTGAAGGGATTTTAATCAAACTTGGTACGATTGTAGTTCATACTCCTGGGCAGGTTATAGGCTATATAACATAACGCTAGAACACATAGGAGCTGAGCAGAGACGATAAATTTGAAGCAAGTCGGATGAAAATGCGCTTTCGAGCTCTTATCCTCGCTTAAGTTGATCATACACCAAAAGTATGTATTACAAAGATGATGGTCTTCAAAAGATCTACAAAAAAGTCCTCAATAGTATATATCTATCTTTTATAAATTAGCCACAATAACGTGTTTAATCGTTAGGCATTTCTTCAAAGTGTATTAAATATATAAATATATTGTATGTCACATAGATATATCGTTATCAAACTCAAATAGTTAAAAAGTACACTTTAATACCTATTTTATATAAAAAAATAAAGAAATCGGTTTATAAGATATAGATGAAGTAAAACTTCCAAATCACGCCGCGCCAGTATGGGTACGGCTATACGCATGTACGCTGCATTTTTAAAAAGGGTGGGGGCGTTCACGCGCCATTTTTACTCACATTGTCACTGCTAATGCGAACGGACGTGGTTCTTATTGACTCTTTGGATCTTCTTCGTATCATATGGTTGATGAATAACCTGGTGTCAGAGTTTAAACCGCCTGTAGGCCTTTGACATGGCTTTACACACCGTTGAAACATATCACAGGTGTGCCGGTTTCCTCACGATGCAGAACAAAAATTACGGTCTTAAATAGATTTTTAAAAGGCAGCGTCATATATTGACATTCTAGCAGCAAGATAGTTTTTTATCCTGTGTATAACGAATTCGGCTGAGTGTACACTGTACAGCCTTATTCGCCTTCGCCATGACATCAAAAAACATCAAAATCAACCATTACCATTGACTCACGCAGCCTTAAAGCAGCCTTTAATCTTACGAATACTTAGCTTCTTCTTACACGCACACACAATCGTACGACGCTTACTCTTAGGTCACGAGTTCTCTATACATTTTGTCTGTTGAGATACTGTGCCGGATTCATGGCAATAGGCTCGCCCCCTATTACATTGGGATCTACACCAAACCTAGCGAAATATATAGCGATAAAGTGGGAGTAGGTACAATATGTGCACCTCTGCCTACGCCTTCGCGGAATACAGGCGTGTCGTTATAATATGTTTTATAACAATATTTTTATATAAGAGTTAACTGCAATGGTTTCCTATTCGAATAAACCGACAAACAGACAAAACATCCAAAATAATAAAAATGGGTTGTATTGTATAGGTTTCTTTTTTCTTAAATAAAACGTCGCCCCACACTAGGAATTTTGGCATCGGTGCATTTCACATACACGAACACCCAGACTCGGGACAAACATCTACGGATCACACAATTTTTTTGCGGGAATTGAACCCACAACCCCTAGCACAGCAGTCCAATCGCTTAGCCACTGCGCCAATCAGGTCGTCACGGTTGTCTTTTATCCTTGGCATTTTTTTTTCTACAGTAGTTTCAATGTACAGGAACTCAGAAACGCACAAAACGGATTTATTTATGTTCTCTTCTTCAGTTATATATTATTTTCAATAGACTTTCTGTAACTTCCGTAATTACCGTTCAATTTTAACGGTTTTTTTTAAATATTCTTAGTTAAATAAGTGGTTTAAAGTTTTTTAACTTTAAAAAAGCCTGCCTGGTAGGTATTTTTTTCTGTTAAAAGTTCAATTTACTACTGGTGTTTTATCCGAAATACACGCGGACGAAGTCGCGGGCAACAACTATACATGTAATAAAATAGTACGGCATGGCGTAAAAACTACTAGATCGAATTCGCTCAATCTTAGCTAATGCTAATATATTAAAAACAATTTAAAAATACTTTTGCTGTTTCCGAATTTCCACGCGGACGGAGTCGCGGGCACATCTAGTTAAATAAATAAAAGAAAAGAAAGAAAATTAAATATTTTTGTCTCGTCTACAGGTAAAATATAACAATAACAAAAAGTTACTTATTACCAGTCAAAAAACTATTACTGACTGTTTGTTAATAAGGTATCGTAAAAACACTTGTTACAAAAAAATACTAATTGAACTGTTGAACTTATACAATAATTAATATACATATATTTATTTTCCATTACTCCAAAAGATCATTAACTGGCGCTATTAAGATAAAATAATCGTAAACGTCGATAATAACAAATATCACCTCGGGGCAGAAAGTCGAGAAAGTTACAGATCACTTAACAAAATATTCGTATCCTCAGATAATTGAGAATGTTTGTCGGAATACCCGTATTTAAATTAATAGATTATATATATTACTAAATTTATATCAAAGAAAGTAGTGTGACGATGTAGTAGCGGTGTGAGATCCACTAGTGTTGTGTAACGACCGTAGGTAGAAAGTTCGTACTGTACCAACCATCTTTTGTATGTACAGTCTACCTCAGACTCTAATACCTAGATATATACTTTTTGCAGCCTTATTTTTTAATTGTTTGCACGATCTATCTCTCATCAGTCCAAC
Source organism: Abrostola tripartita (assembly GCA_905340225.1). Classification (NCBI taxonomy): domain Eukaryota; kingdom Metazoa; phylum Arthropoda; class Insecta; order Lepidoptera; family Noctuidae; genus Abrostola; species Abrostola tripartita. The sequence goes on along the minus strand of HG996498.1, from coordinate 9,532,230 downwards.
TTTCCCTGATGATGGCATCAATGCAAAATACCTATATATTTATAGTAGTATTAGCAAAGACGAATAGAGCTTTCAGTAGATTACTAGGCGGCATCGATGATACTAAAATAAGAAGTGTACTTAATTTAGAAATTAATTTCTGATTGCAAAGCATATTTTATGAATACCTTTATTATTATGCTTTGCAATCAAAAATTGTTCTTGCACCTACTCCGAGACTACACTTCATCTATTTTTAGAAAAATTGCTCTTAGAATACTATATCCGTTCCTAAATCATACAATATGTCTGTATCTTTACTTTAGCTGTGCTAGCAAAGGCATGCACCTGTCTAAAGTATGTGAGTGCATAGTGCCTGTAGTTACGCCTAAGTAGCGCATAAATATTTATGATACACATATTACAAGGCTTGACTTAGACGAATTTGAAAGGACACGAGTGTTGCACCCACATAGCCAATGTCGAAACATGAACTGAAATACTATTGATATTATTTTGTACTCTAAATATATACGTATAGGTACTTGTGTGATAAGTAGCATTATCCACGTCTTAGCGGTGTTAGCTAGTCTTTTATTTTTTTTCTCGGGCCGATTGGAATACCTTGATAATATTTCCAGCTAACTAGGCGAGTGCAGAATCTTAATTAATAAAACTACTCGCGATATGAATGTATTGATTGATATCTGTGTCAGGAATGCCATAAGCCTTCGCAATCAACAAGATATAGATAAAATATTAGGTTTTCTTTTACATGTATAATTAGAACTGAATTAATAACTATGTTTACGTACTACTTAATTAGGTATATAAAACATATAAATTATAATATACGTAGTACTTATACAAACTGAATATGTCTTTATTTCGTAATATTAGATTACTTGTGATCTATGCAGTGCACTAAATTAGCAATATTTTACTAACACTTAGAAAGACTTTCTGCTATAGTAGGAATTGTTGCCAAAGAAATTATATATGAACGAATATTTAATTAATAAGATACTCAAAATATGAATAATGTCTAGAACGAAAACTATCATAATAGATATGTAAACACTTCATTATAACATCATTGTTTGTGTTATCATCAATATAAAATGATAACTTCATTACTTCTGATCAAGACACTCTCCGACGCGACGGTGCGCGGGTGTTAGGTTACCGACAGTCATTTGTCACGGCGAGTACTACCGGCACGGGCCTGTCAACACATAGTGATTGGGTGGTCAATGGTCAAGCTTTCACAAGCACCCGCCATGACTGACACTCAACTTACGTGTTATTGAAGACTGCAGAGCACTACTTACTGTGTTATTTTAAACCAATCAATACGATATTTCGATACGAATATTTCTCTTATTCCGACAAACAGGCATTTATTTTAACATAAATTTGTATTATATATATTTCTAATTAAAATAGAAAGTGGATATAACTCTCTTTGTGCCTTGTGGTATCCGGCCTAGAATTGACCACCCCCTTTCCTCCCGTGGGTGTCGGAAAATACAGAAGATGGGCAGCAGCGTCTTCTGTAACTTGACCACTAACACTGCGATCCCCAAGCCGCTTGCCAAGCGTGGGAATTATGGCAACCCCCTTCTAAAAGGGGGAGGGCTTCGTTCAACAGTGTACCTACGTCTTCCGGCTGATGATGATAACTCTCTTTAGAGTATGTATCATAGGTATATCTGTATAGTATACTGTATAGCCTACACCTCTGCCTGCCCTTTCAGAGAATACAGGCGGGATGTAATGTTATGTTAAAAAATATACTGTATTAAAAATGTCTCTTCGTTAACTAAAAATCTATAATGAATAAAGAATGAAAATATTTAATACCCAACCAAGAAGTATAAATGTCTTAATATTTAGAAAATCTTTCAACACCATAATGGAAATTTTCCTAAGAAATATTTACCATGTTATTAATTATGTAATTGGGTGTCGTAACACTCGTAACTTAGAAGATACAAGGACGCACACTGTGACTTAACTGTGGAGCCTACTTCTAATTGATGTTTACGCAGTAATTAGATGTATTTATTTAACAAATAATGGCACTTGAGAGGCTCTTCAATAGAACAAGTACCTCGGAAATGGTAAAATTAAGTACGTACTTAAATATTATTGATACAAAAATATAAAAATGTTTTTTGACTTCAGTCAACAGATTTGATGACTTATTTGTCTCTTCCTATTACTACATTAATCACAAATTGACCGTATAATACCGACTATATTTTGTAAATTTACCGAAAGCATTTCTGAATGATCTATTAAGTAGGTATAGACTCCGTAAATTTCGTAGCTCCAGGCTTACTAAAATTACATAAACATAAAACATAACATCACGCCTGTATTCCCCGAAGGGGTAGGCAGAGGTGAACATATAGTGCACCCACATTTCGCCAGTTATGTTGTAAGTCCCAATGTAATAGGGGGCGAGCCTATTGCCATCAACCGGGCACAATTCCAGACTCCGTGCTGCTACTGAGAATTACCTAATGGAAAACTCAGTAACATTTTGCCCGACCCGGGATTTGAACCCAGGACCTCTTGCTCAGCAGTCGCGCTTAGCGACCACTAGACCTACGAGGCAACCAAAATAAAATTAATTATCTCTAATTAATCGCTGTAGGTGCAACACGGTTATGAAAATTCGCAAACAATCACAGCGACCTAGTGGCCTGTCACTACCGAGCAGCGTCCGATTGAGTTTCCTCTATAAATAGTAAATCGAAACCGATTCAATTGAATTACGTTTACATAACTTGAATTGGTTCATTATAGCTGTGAAATAGCTTTTTACACTTCTCACTGTAGATTGTTTTTTTTTTTCAAGGTACAAAGTGTCAATTATATTATTGAAGTCCAAATATATATTTTGCAAATTAAATTAATTAAGTTAGTTCTTAGTAATTTCATGAAACCGAAATTAGCATAATTCCCAAATCGTATAATTTAATGTGTGAATCGCACCAATCCAATGCTCCTATATTGACTCGATATTTGTTTACATCATTTGAATTGGTTTTTTCTTAACCAATCCCTTGCTATCCACAGGACGTTACTAGCAGCGCTATGCTGTGCGTACGCATGCGCGCTGTCGCCGCTTGAGCCGCTTTCCTCGGTGGGCGACAACAGCGACTGCGCGCTGTACCTCCACGGGCCCGGGCGCACCTCCGCCTACGACTACAGCATCAACCTGCTCAAGGGCAACTTGTAAGTATAGCTGATATCTGCAATACATTTTAGTAAACATTCACCACAGATAATGTAAACAATAAATAGTGATCTGCGTGTTCTTTTTAAATAATAATATAGCTACTTGTTATTAATGTGAGGAGCTTATAATAAGTAAATTAATTAGTTCAGGGACAACAAGGGCCAGTAATTCCTTTCATATCAGAACTTACGACGTGGTTTCGTCTCACATAAATTTTACGCTTCGTATATACAGTTACAAAATAGTACCTAATGTTAAAAATCTTTGATTGAAAATGACCAGTATGTTGGGCTTTTGTATTCTCATAATAAATTCGCAAATAGTAACTACTTGTCCTTTAATATGACAAGAATTGGGCATCTCTTTCTATCAGAAATCCATGGATACCAGCTTAACAACCGACAATCGTGTTGATTTTGGTACTACTAAAACTGCAAGTGAACAACTTGAAGTAAATCTTTAGTGAATCTTTGGACATGACGGTGAAAGAGCCGATCAAGGAGATTTCGAATCAAATGGTCGAATTGATAGATAGTTATTTCTTACGGAAGAAATTTAAATAGTAAACTTAAAATTAAAATGTAATCTATTGATTGCAGACACAAAGTATCGATTGCTTTTTAGTGATAGCACTTTAAGTTTACCTACGTAACAATGCATCAACAATCAAACAATAGCGTGTACCATTACCTCATGACCTATACAATCATAAACATACATAATATAAATAATACACGTGTTTCTCGTTTAAACTAAATTCCGTATTGCGAAATGTAAATACAAAATGCAATCCTTATTAACTTAACGATGATAAATTGCTTTATTGAATAGCTATTAAACAGTAAGAGGCTGTATAAAATCAGTTAAGTATACTGACAGATGATGGCGGAGACATATTAAATTGGTTCAAAATTACCATTTGATTCGCGTATGCAACGTCAATATTGGTCTATTTACGACGACAGTCAGCGTATTTCATGTATGAAGTGAAAGAATTTTTGCGTGGAATTACTTAATGCAAAAGTAATATTTTGTCCATGTTAGGATAAAATCACTTGATATTTAATGTATGGTTTACAACACCTGCTGTGGTAATGTCGATTATCGACACAATGCAATTGTTTAGGGTTCACAAAAATATAAAAAAGAACAATAATTACAGTTCTATTTCCGATTAAATTAAAGGTTTAGTTATTCTAACACTGGCTAGTAATTCAATCAATCGTTGGCGGCCATTAGATAGTTAATTGTATCAAATTACAAAGAGATCGGTTTTACTTTCGCTTGTCCTATTGAACATGCATCGAATGTCACGCTTTCGCAGTGTCTCACACTAGGACCTGACAAATCTACAATAGGATCTTTTGTGCTGGTACGAGACCACTTAAAGCTGCGAATAAAGGGTTTTATATACCCAAGTATATGTATGTTATACAATCAAATACAAGCCAAAACTTACAACTCGTAGGCCTGAAAATACTGACATGAAATTTAGTCAGATGTTATTGTGGTATATATACGTTAATGGTTTTTACCACAGCTTATCTATTCCAACCCATTAGAGTTAATAAATGTCAATGTTAATTATTATTAAAAGAAACCTTCAACATAACACTTCAAAGCGGATGTCTTAAATTTAATTTTTGATAGTTGACAGCCCTAACGAGACCGGCCGGCCCAATGTCACCACAGTACAGTGCGCGGGAGTGATCTTTACTGTCACCGTTACGTCACGAGCCGGCGCAAACTTGACACACTTCCGCGGCACACTTCACACTTACTTATCTTTCTCCACGACACGATATGTGATAAACAATCTGACAAATATTTAAGTTAAAATGCAAATATTTTGTAGTGCCAATGACCCGTCGGGCAAATGGATATTATAAGTAATGTTTTATTTATGTATAGGAGAAAATATAGGGTTGCTACACCTTTGATAATAATAGTTTGCCGTACCGTGTTTAATTTTAAATTCATTTCGTTTATGACGGTACTCCAATGCTAAGCATCATCTTGCTTAATTGCATTTTTATAACATAAACACAATAATGCTTTCGAAAAACTTCGCTGCACTTCCGACTCTAAAATGAGGATCAATATCACGTTTTACAGTTATATAAGAGCATTTATTATATTATCGTATAGTATATCATGCTCCACGTTCTCTTAAATGACCTCTGATGTCGTAACATAGCATAGGTCTTAATGCTTTCATCTCCAACAAACGTTGCATTAGCTAACTGACGGATCGACTCACATTTACTTTCAAAAACCTTTCGCTTAATTTGTAGGTACCTTCAATATGCAGTAAAACCGTCTTCAACCGATATACCTTTATTCGTAACCTTACAAGAAGACTGCGCAAAAGCAAACTAGAAAGAATAGCGCTCAAAATAACACAAAGGCACAATGACCCTGTGTTTGACTTCAAAAGCTTTTGTACTAAAAATAAAAGATTATACAATACATATTATTTTATTCGTCCATTATGTTCGGTCAAATAATTTCACGTCTAAACATAGTTTCATCATATAAATAAACGGTACAACCGTAGAACACTTTTCTGAATACAAGACGATTCACATGCCACGAATGGATATTAAATTTAATGTCACAATAAAAACTTTTTGATATGTATATTACTTTAACCGAATACGATATCATAAAGTACAACTGTGAATTCCATATGGGAAACTGAGTGCGACGTGCGTATGCGTTGATTGTCGGGTAAACATTGTCGTTTGTGTCCGGATAACGGCGCGGCCCATTCCCGGCACATCTAGTGAGCGACCCTCACACATCGTTTGTCTAACACTCAGTCACGCCTTTCTTCCTACTACATATTACGGCGAAACGGTAAAAGCTGTCATGTCATAACAAACACAGTTAATCGATTCCACTATCGGACTACCTATGATGATATATCGATTTATGAACCATTAATTGATACGATCTCATTCTACGAATGACAATAATCTAAAGTCCGGTGGCCGATTTTATCCATAGTAGGTTAATTGTCAAGCCATACCAAGAAAACAAATTAAAATAAATTATCTTCAGTTATTTTTATTACTTTGTTATTCTCTTTTATGTGTTTCGGTTATGATGGTGGGTATTTTACTATATTTAGCATACAATCATATTTGTGAAACAACCATAACAATAAAATATAGAGAGATTAAAATAAAAATATGAGGTCTAGACAGAAAATCATTCACATATCCCCAGGCTAAATGAAATGGTATGTTCTGAGTTAGTTCGATACCAAAGGTATATAAATATAGCTATTACCAATTTTCTCTACTTTCTATAACCACACATGTACTACCTAATATACATAGGTATTTGGCTGAAGAATAAAACAGAGGTCAATGGCACTGTCTAGGTTGTAAAAGTTATTTATAATTGGTATTGAAAAAGCTCGGCCACGCTCGTTTGAAACAAAACTGAGATTTTAAATAAAAAAAGTATTAGTTCTATTTGTTAATCTATCGAAAAGGATAGCAATTCATACAAATATTAAAACAACATACTAAGTGTAAACACGCTGTTCTATATAAAGTTATTTTCCTACCACGTTACAGAAGTGGTTGCGAAAGCGTTTTACTAAAAGGAGTTTATGGTGAGAATCGAAGACGCCTCGCTGCCTCAGTGAGCTGCTTGTAGACGTGGGAACGTTTGCCAACCACCGGATCACGTGCTTTTGTAACATATTGTACAACGAGCATTATGCGAACGCTATCATTAAACATTCAATTGAATTCGGCCCTAAAAATGGCAACGGGTTTGCCCATATTGTATAAGACTTATGTTGTCTTTTTTTGATATACTGCTGCAAAAACCTTTGCTTATGACTGTGAAGAATAAAGGTACGATATCCAAATAGGAAAATAAGGTCTTTGATGTCGATTAATAGTTGCACCAAAACCTAGGTTCTTGACCGATACATTAGTTATACAAACGTTTCTAATAATCATGTGACTAAATTGTTTAAAAATACAATGAAAGTTATTTTCTAATAAATACAACGACAATTTGTAAGATGTAACAGTTTTGGTAATATTGCATATTTATGCAAATATATTCAGTCATGTGACTCGTAACCGGAACAGATTTTAAATATTAATATAACATTTGGGCTTGCAATATACATAATTTGATTACACATAAACATTTTGGTTCCGTAGCGGCAATTTTAATTTTTACAAATTTAATTTGCTTTATCTATATGGCTATCCACTTCTACGGCTACCTCTTTGAAAAAACGTACGGATAATGATTGTAATTAAAAATCTTATCCCTAAAAATAATCACAACATCAATCTGAAAAACGTGTCACTATGGGTTTGCCTTACTTTTTAATAGTTGTTTAGACCCTATTCCTCGCTATAACTAACTAACTCTACCTAAACCAATTTTCCACAGAGCAGTTCACGTAACATGCAATTTCTATTTGTTTCAAGAATGGTAATGACTGCGCTATCAGCAGTGCCATCTCCTAGTAATGTTACCAAATTTTAGAACCATGTAAATATACGTCAGTCTTCAGTACCATGTTGTATAACAACGATTACTACCACGTTAAGTAACACTAGCTTACTATTAGATGTATGTCACGATGCCTATTGCTAACAAATATCGAGAGTATTAAAAGTATCTCATCTTCTCATATTTGTTTCCTGAATTCCACAAGATACCGCTTTAATTGTTCTTGGAACATAATTGTAATTGAACTTTCATCTGCAGGCACATGAAGAAACTCTCAGAAATCGTTATAGCTTTCATAAATACTGCTAATTATCTACTTGAATGTTAATCATCTTTCGAAACTGTACGTAATGAGAGACGCATGCGAACCATTAAAAGTAAATTCGTTTATAAATTCGATAATTTACGGTCTGCTTTAAAGTGGTATTAAATAATACACATTTGAGCGTTAACAAAGATTACGTGACACGTTTAACAAATATTATTGGACAACTGTCAATAAACGCGACGCATGTTTATTTTGCAATTAAATTATAGAACCATACGGGTGCGCAAGCGAAGAGCAATAAACTTAATGGCGAAACATAATTAAACGAGTTTTTATTTTGTTTCAGTGGATACGAAGGACAGGCGAATTGCATCACGTACGAAGCTATTAATCAAGCTTATCTCGAAGCCAGAAACAGAATCTGTAAGTATTAACACACGGAATTGGCAACATTGCTTAAATGTTTCCTTTCCTGAGTGAAACTTTAAACTATTTACATAAGTAGAACTCAAAAACTCAAGCAATAAATGTTTCTTGTTAAGACTACGAGAGTCATTTTTTATATTTAAATCTTCTGAATAATGTAAAGTTTCGCAATGAACTCTGAAATGTAAATAACCGTCCACTGCATAGCAAATTGCATTGTCATCAATTATATATTTAAACCGGAAGATATCTTAGCTTGTTATATCACTTTTATTGTGTACACAGCTGTCAATATAAAGCATCAACATTTTATGATTATACATAACATCTCTCTCAAGCGCTAAGGCACCCGTCATCACTACATGGTAAAAGTAAAAGGTCTAAGAGACTTCATAAAGAAAGAAAGAAAAATGTTTATTTTGCATCGACAGAAATAATAAAACAACAATATAATTAAATGTAAATCACACTAAAAATTATTTGAAGGAGAAAGTTTGTGAGTGTGAGTGTTTGTATATTTGTTAACTCTTCACGCTCAAACTGCTGGACCGATTTTGATATTATTTGGTATGGAGGTAGCTGGCACCCTGGATTAAAAACAAACGCTTTCATTTTTATCCTGAAAAAATGTAGCCCCGAGCAGTACCGCGGGGCGCAACTATTAAATTATGATGCTTTTATCTCTCAACACACATTTATACTCTTTTTATCGATTGTATTGAAAGGTATAATGCATTAAGAATTTAAAATCTTGGTAACAATAATTCTTATAGTCTAGCTAGATTAGAATAATTGTAAGTAAGGATAATTTTCGACTCTTGTTCTCAGTGGTATCACAGCCGAAAGGAGATTGGAAAGCAGAGGACTTCGCGAGTGTCGGTGAACTGATACTCGACATATCCATCAACCTTGCTCGGAGGTGAGTTACTATACCACTGACATTATCTTCTTTTCAGACCAACTCCAATTTATAAAACTACTTTCTACATTTGTCTCGACAACTCTTCAATGTCAGCAATGGTAAATGGCCAAGATTTATTAAACAACGTTGTTATAGTAATGATTTTGTATAAATTATAATAATCATTTTCCAATGAACTTTCGATCGACATTCACCTACTAAACTTAGAGCGTCATGAAAGGTTATGTTCTTTTTATCCTTACACGAGTTTTAATTGGAAACAATAAACACGATTGTACAAGGCTGATCCTCTTTCAAATCCGTCCTTTTGTCTTCCCTCAATTTGTTCAGGGCCACGGTCCACTCACGACGCGGAAAGATATCAAAGAATCTATTGTGGTATGCTGCACTTAATCAACTAACATTTATTCTTCTACTGTCATGGACCTAATTCTAGTCGACCCCGTATCGAATCGCAAGCTACTCATGTGACTGCATACACGATCAAGGGGGCGTAAAATGATCGTTCGTTTTAAAACCACAACCACAACAATATGTCTACTTGCAAAACCTATTGACTTTTGTTTGTATTGTGTAACACGACTTGAATTATAAGGACCTACTTGAGGAAGTCTTACTTTAATTTGTTTGAAAAAACTGCCATTAAGGATAATTTAGATAAATTCAATGGCATATCTAACACCATTAAATTAAAGGATTTTGCGTGTCCGCGACTGTGGTGCAATCGATCAGATTATTTCCATTTGCGTATTTTAGTGCGTTAATAAAACACATATCTAAGGTGTACAAATTCTTGAGGCCGATTTAGGTTAAAAACCATTTCAACTATTCAAATTCCGTTATACTTATCAATACAATGGATTTCATTCCTGTCAAGAAGCGTAAAACACAGCTACAAGTACTTAGCATACTTGCAGCGTAGTCTCCAATTATAATAAGTGCCTGACGTGTTGCTTTAAGTAGAGCTAAACCTAAACCTTGATCTTACGGTTGTCGCCTACGCGGTGTACCGACCTTTGTAGTGAATGGCGTGCAAATGTCATCTTGACTCATTAGCGGTAAGCGGAGCAAGTGGCTGAATCATATCACCAAAGAGTACATAACTAGTACGTTATAGCCGTCTGCGGAAGAGATCGATAATGGGTGTCGGTGTACCTACCTTCGTCCATCGATGGCGGTTTACTCACCTTTGTCCATCGACACCGATGGCCGTTCTCTTCCTCAAGTGATAGTTGATAGACAGTAAAGGGCGGAATGATTATCCGAAAGGCTTGTCGCTTTAACTTATGTAATTGTATGTCTGTAAGCTGTGATTACGATAATTGTGTGTGCTCTTTTAAGTTATACCTAAATTGTTTTATTTATGTAGTCAGTCAGAACTTGTTGGCAATCAATTTTAAATTACTGGATTTTACCAAAGATACTAGACATAAATTAATTTAGTTTCACTTTCAAAAACTTCAATAAATTCTATAATCTTTCAACATAATACGAGTTACAAATTAATTTATAGATAAATGTTTTTTTTCCTACGGGCTGTCAATATGTCACAAAAATTTCATAATTTAACGTAACCTTAGTAGTTAGTATCTATTTATTAGGCTTGGCTTAGGATCTGGTTTTTGCCATATTACACGTCATTTGCAGTTTTTTGTTTTGAATAGATTTTGGTTGATAATTTTAAATACAAATAGCTTTTATACGGAATACTATTATTATATTTAGCGCAACACAAGTATATAATAATACGTACACGTGTCATTACGTGCTCTTGTAACATTGTCTTTACATGTGTTAACAGTTACGGCATCAGCTGTAATTGCATGTAATTATAAAACAGCAATAACAAGGCCATATGGACTAGGAACATAGTTTTTGATTTTATCCGACTGCTAACGAAGGTAATATGTGGTTGGATGTGCGCAGTTCGCAAATGTATGAGTTGTGAAATTGGCCATCAAAATGACTGTTAATTTTGATTAAAGTGGTTTTTAGACCTTCAAGGTTGCTTAATATGGTGGTAAATGGTACCGTTTATTTAGATTTTCGTCAAAATATCCCTCACCATAAGTTCAAGCTTTACTTCTCAATTTAAAAAGACAAGTTTGGTTCTATGTTTTACATGTATAGATAGATATGTACTAGAACTATACTACTGAAGTTACTGAGCTAATTAATACGACCATCAAGTCATTGGGATTCTTATAACTATTATGGACTCAAAGACTTGACAAACGAAACAGTTGCTTTTAGAGACGATATTCTCTCACCAGCCCCCTAGTCAAGTGGCAAAACGCTTGACGAATAGAATGATAAATGTATGGGACTGACATATGTCATCGATAACATAGTCGAAACATTATGTCATACCCATACATTTATCATTCTATTCGTCAAGCGTCTTGTCTAAGGCGTGAGATGTTTGTTACCTTCAGACCCATAAAACTGCGAACGTAAAAGACTCGTATATAGTAAACTTCTCATTCTTTATCTAATTGAGAAATTCTTGAAAAGAAAATTGAGAGAGACGATGTATTGCTCAGTTATCGTTGCATATCATCACGAAGGTCGTGCGCAAACAATTAAAAATCGCGAATGTGTATTTTGATTGACGTATTTAGGCCGATATTTGTTCTACGATACGCGGACTCGCATTGTTTGCATGTAACTTGTCAAACTACTTCTAATTGATTGATATTAATATCGATTCAATTACATTCTATTAGATAATAGTATTTATTTCAGTGAGGGTGTATCTAGTAACAGTTATGTCTCTAAAGGCGTTATTATATGTTGTTTTTAAGTACCTAGAACATTATAGAAGAAGAAAAGAAAATGAATTTAGCGTGGATATTCACCTACCTACTTATTGCATTGTAGCATTCCAATTTTGAATCAGTAGTACGTTTATCTTATGTTAGTTTCTACTATAAAGTGAAGAATTTTCGTATTGTAAAGAAATGTAGCATAAATCACATACATCATTCATCGCATTGTGACGCCGCCCACCATCAAAACGTTACAACATTCTCTCAGTGTGAATAGAGATGAAACAAGAAATAATAACACACAATAATCTCTTGTATTGTGTTTATAAAATTCTAATAACAATAGGATAGCAATTTTAATGTACTTGGAGAATGGATGAGTTATATAACTAAATAAATGGCCCGTGGCTCTGCTCTTTTACTTAGACGTTAAGATTGTAATCGACTTCGCCTTGCAACAATACTAATATACTGTAACTTGGGCCAAAGACTAAAAAATGGTTTCCACCAGGGAAACTAAAAGGTCGGCTGATTAGATGAGTATTTTCGCAAAAAGCACGAGATCATGTAGGTTACACCTGGCAATGACGTTTCACGAAGGCGTTTGAAATACTAGTTGATAGTACCTGTGTTCAGAGAAATTTAAACTTATGGAAATTTGTGATAGTAGGTGTTGGTATAGTATACGTATTTTAATCATAGTGTTGTTCTTTATATTTTACTGTTATGGAGATATAAAAGCTTTCTGGAATGCGCATTGATAATAAAATTAAGATAAAAATCAAAATAACGTTAATTTATTTATGTTATTTCATTGTAATTTAAAGTTTATTGTGAAGAAACTTTCTAAGAGTAGGTTATGTAATGTAATGGTATGTATGTAAAAGATCTTTACGGCTTTAATACTAATAATTTAATGGTATAGAATTGAATTAGTTTTGTTATAGCTATTATTTAATCGCCCAATGATTACATTGCCTACTTTCTTATTTCAGAAATTCACACCATACGTATTATCGTAGATACTAGATAAGGTATCTAGTATAAGGTATATGATACGAATTAGACCTTAGCTTAGTGTCATTTTCATTTGTTTTGATTACCATTATACATATTGGTCTGTAATCATATTGTACTTAATCCTTATAACTGAAAAGATATTGAGAAAGAGATAACAGTATGACAGAATATAATTTTGGTCGAAAAACCGCACTTCCGAAGCACGTGACAAGAATTTAAGAAATATTATTAATAATTGTACAATCAATATAATAACATTAATAGCGTGAAATAACGTATGATACATACGTTACGTACCAGAACTAATAGACCATGACAATTTTAATATATTGGTACGAAATCTTCGTGCAAAACTAACTTATCACGCGTTGCCGACCTAGAACACATTGTCTAATATTAAATTCAATTAAAAACTTGTACATGGGTGCCTTGAACTACATATCGATTATTTCTTGACCCTATTTCTTAAGAATTACGAATATGATATCTGTTAACCGTGTGCTCTCTTGTCTAGTCTTTTCTAGTTAGAATTTAATGTTTCGATCACATATTTCTCTCGCAGTTAGCGTATGGTTCCTCCAACCTCCAACTAAACATAAAACAGGTAAGTACACGTGTACACAAGTGAATTTAAGAGCGTTGTCATAAGTTTTCTGACATCAACGTAGCCTATTTCTAATAAAATAGCCACTTTTTCTCTTATTTCCAATCTTTAACTTCAAACAAATGATGGCACGCGATTCTTTCCCCCGTTCAAAATTACTACGATATAAATACAATATAAGTAAGACAAAGATTAAAAACTGAACCAAGAATCATACTTGTGCCATCTAGTCTTCTTTCCTCTAACATGCGACCCCTCTGATCTGCCTCGTTGGTCGTCGTCTAGTGGTTGCTAAACGCGACTGCTGACCATGAGAGCAAAGAGTTGGCAAAGAGTTATTGGATTTTCCCATTAGATAATTCTCAGTAGCAGCATCAAGTCTGGAATTGTGCCCAATTGATGGCAATAGGCTCACCCCTTGTTACATTAGGACTAGTAACATACTTGGCGAAATGTGGATGTACTATTTATTGCTTGCTATTAAGTTATGCTGCTGATCTGAGCATGCAGATCATTTCACATGTTTCGTTCAACGATTTCAAAGACAGCTAAGACAGTGATTAATGTCCACATTGGATTAAATGAAAGCCCTTGACAAATCAATAAATATGTCTTACAAATTAAACGACCCAATTAATATTTCAACCGCGTACGACTGTCATATTCTATTAAAAATACTAAATGACCCAATTACAAACAACCCACAAAATAATTGATGTATTTGAATATATCATCGAACAAACTGTTATGATTACAATAAACCTTGGCATTTGATACTTATACGTTAGTGAATAGCTTCCACTGCAATAAATGTATCAATCAATTAGATATACTGTCGGCAATTAACTCTTATTGCTTCCTTAGAGAAGTTATAGTGCTTTAAACTCACGTGATTGTTTATTTAATAAATAACTTACATTTTCACATAAATATACTATTCTCCTAGAACGTTAGAGATCCGGATTAAAACATTGGTGCAAGCAGAACATATGTAACAAAAACACTCCCAAAATGATTGAAATATTACTTATAATATGACAGTATCGATCGAAGCCGCCAATTAATCCTCTAATAAACATCCCTGACCATTTATTGCGTAGCTTCGTAATTTAATTACCATTATGATTAAAAATATACATCTAAGCTTTTCTAGAACGCATTCAGCTTCAATCTTTATCTTAATTCGGACAACTACGCAATTGCGGTCCATGAAAAGCTTAACTCATCTAATATGGAACATACATGCATAAATTATAAAAGTTTATATGACCATTAAATACATAACCATATCACGCCGCCCGCACTTCCTATTAAAGACAAATCGCCATAAGGAAACTTGCTAATAAAATACTAATTTTATGGTTAAATTTAAATATTTAACATTTCACAAAATGTAGCGTTAGGAGATTTTCTAAATACCGACTAAATGTACTCAATTTAGTCCAAACCGTTTAATTTTACACAGAATACATTATGTATCGTGTTTTCGTGAGTTTACTACAAAATGATAGGAACGACTTATTTTACGGCCAAGCGTACGTAATTGATGAATTAATTTAAAATAAGTAGTCTTACGCCTGGGCAATGACTTTTTTAGACCAGACAAAGTCAAGTACCTAAGGTAGTATTTTAAACTGGAACAGTCCGCGACCGAAATACTAAATTGCTTTTCGCTCCACAGGTACGGTCTTACGTACGAAGAGGTTGAAAAGGGTCTGCCGCTGATCGATACCTCCCGCACACTGATCCGAGAAGTATGTCCTCCTGTGTTCTCTCACGTGGAATGCCGCGCCGGCAAATACCGAAGATTTGATGGGCTCTGCAACAACCTGCAACACCCAACATGGGGTGCTACCATGGCTCCCTTCCAGAGGTAACTAAAAACACTATCTCTACAACACCTCCTAATAAATTATATTTTGTCACTAAGAGTAATCACTAACATTAAAAACCCAAAATAAACATGTTACTCTCCCCAAAAGGATATTCGTCAGGTTTCATGCCCTAGCGGTTAATCCAGAATGCAAATTAAATATAAATTCATGATTCTGGCTCAAGGAGAAAGTAAACTTTACAGTGCAAAGACCCTTGCAAGAGCCGGTATATATAATACACGCGCCTTAGCTAGCAGCGTATCTGTCATATGTTTCCTCTTTTCAGATTAATAGGTCCGCTTTTCTCGGATGGCATCAACGCGCCGCGTATTGCCCACCACGGAAAAGAACTGCCACTTTCACGTGTGGTCTCCCGGACTATGCATCCCGATGATGGGTTCCACGATCACGCCGGTACCGTCATGGTCATTGCCTGGGGACAGTTCATGGATCACGATTATACACTTACCGCGACGCCTCTTGGTAAGCTTCGATATTTCACTAATATCCGGATTTCTCGAATTTAATTTTAGTAAAATGATGTCTAAATAATCGATCTTACAAAGAGTTCAAGCCAATTGAATGGCATCCGACCAGATTACTTCTGGTACTGAGACTGTACGGACTTATTTGAATATACAAAAATATATGTAAGACACTAGTTCTTTTCAACCTTAATATAGGAAGATTAATGGTTCAGCATTTAAAGAAATATTGTTTTCGCAGACCCTATTAACCGTAACGACCCTGAGGAATGCTGCAAGCGTCCGCCTCACCTGAAGCACCCTTACTGTAACGAGATCCGTATACCTGATGATGACTACTTCTACCGCCTGTTCGGAGTCAAGTGTATCGACTTCGTGCGAGGATTCCCGTCGCCGAGACCCGGCTGCCGTCTGGGTAAGATAATATTTCCATATAAAAGTTCTGCACAGAAATATTTTAAACATTTTAGATCACACAGTTTTAGGTCACTAACCGTCACTTAAGTAAATATAAAGAAATTCGAATATTGATTTGAATTCAGCAAAACTTCTTGGTCATATTTTCATGTCTAAGTTTAGTCGCATCAGCGAGAGGGAGATTTTACTTTCGTTTAAGATTACGTTTTCGTAGGTAAATAAAAGAAATCCGCATATAAAGTGCGTCATTATACGCCGCATTATGTCCGAGCCGACGTGTAGCACGTAGACGGACATAACATCTCATGACCTCAGTGACCATTGTTGCTCCGACCGTTATAATGCTATCTGATCATTATCTCGAGTCCATGGTCTCGTGATCTGCCGTCTGTGGACAGGGAAAGTGTTTTAGTTACGTGTAAGCCTCAGTTCTCACATTGCGCAATTTAGTGCGAAACTGAGGGCGTTCGTACTGGTATTCATTTCACCTTTCGCTGCAGAACACACCTTCACTATCTTTGGAACAAGCCCTGTCTCTAAGTTGTCTTCCCAATCGATGAAAAGTAAAAGCTATCAGTTTGTATCAGTATCGTTCAGTTTTTCTGGTACTTTCTATTTGGATTCAGTACAATAATGCCTAACTTTTTTGTCATTCTAATGCGTTATAATACCTTTTATAAGCCAGAATTATATTAAAAATTGTAAATTATTCTCTGATCTTGCTAAAAGCCGGACATTAAAAATGGCAAACAAAGCTCGACGGGGTGCCACTTTCACAACAAATAAGTTAGACAAGATGCTCGCTGCCATTCGATGACTTAACTAAAAGACATAATTACTTAAACCAAATTACTATCATTCCACTATACTAAAATACAATGTTATTTACTATCATGTTATTAAGAAATAGTTTGCAATACACAACGAAACTTAATTATATGACCATTTATGGAATAAAATACTGTGTGTTTTACGGCTCTATACCTACAGTATATTATGACTATATTATGAGGAGACTGGACCAATCTGGTACACTTGCTGAAGGTTGACCAGTTGACCGATTTGACGGATAATGGTCTCATAACAATTTGATCGTACGTAATTGCATAGATAAGAGCAATTATTTATCACGATAAAGCAAGTCATGTGACATGATTCGTGCGTTGTAAAATAATATTGGTTTTAACAATCCATTCATGAAAATATTTGTGTTATAGGATCAAGGGTTCCTTTCAACACTCTAACTGGAGCCATAGATGGAAACACCGTGTACGGTGTCACTGAGAAATTCGCAAGGTAAAGTATTTTGCTAGTTACGTATAATAAAGGTGGCAGAATTATCGATATTATGTCGGTAAGTATATACCACTTTACAAATAACGCGAGACTTTTCGCAAGTATAAACGTATATAATTTATTTTAAACCTAACAAAACCTTTGTTCATTCTGGCATAATTTGATCGTTTACAGGAAGCTTCGTACAGGTTTCGGCGGGTTGTTGCGTATGAACCCAGTATTCAAGGAGTACGGGCTTAAGGACTTGTTGCCTCTTAAGCTGGACATCCCCGACGAAGGCTGCACTAGACCCAACAAGAACATGTACTGCTTCGAAGCCGGTGAGCAATACTAGTGTTAGGTACTGTGTATTTATTACCATATTTCCAAAGAAATATGGTGTCGGCGAGTTTACAAAAATAAATCACATTAAGTAACTGACTTCAAATAAGGATTATATCATATATTGTACCGACGTTATCATTGATTTATTTCTTTAAATATCGTTATCGAGTTCTACATTTTTTTAATAATTTCAGGTGAAATCCGTGTGAACGAACAGTTAGTTTTAACCGTAATGCACACGCTCATGGCTCGTGAACATAATAGAGTCGCCAACGCTCTTGCCGAGGTCAACCCCCATTGGGACGACGAGACGCTTTTCCAAGAAGCAAGGCGCATCAATATCGCTGAAATACAACACATTACATACAACGAGTTCCTGCCAATCCTTCTAGGAAAAGATGTTATGGAGAAGTTCGGTTTAGTCCTTGAGAAAGAGGTAAAAACATAATAAATAATGGAATCTGTTTTCATATTATTATTAAATAAAAAAGAGGGATTTCAAATGCTTAATTTCTTTCTTTGATAAAACGAAAACGTCGTCGACAACAAATAATCATTTTACGGTGGGTTAATTAAATTTCTGACTTAAATCAAATCTCATTTTAGGGTTACTGGGACGGCTATGATCCAGAAGTCAACCCTGACGTTATTGCTTCCTTCGCTTCTGCCGCCTATCGTTTCGGACATTCATTGTTACCTACAGCTGTAGAAAGATGGTCCAAAGCACACAAGTTCATCGGTAAGTGCCTCACACACATACATACATAAAGTCACGCCTATTTCCACGAGGGGTAGGCAGCACCACGGATTTCCATTTGCTACGATCCTGACATACTTCTTTCGCCTCATTCACTCGCATCACATTCCTCATACACGCTCGTCGTTTAAGGGTATTAACATTATAATTAACGAAGAACTCCTTGTTTTCTTTATCGTACATAATAAACTACTAAAATGAATAATAAAATGGGCTAAATGATAAATGTACCTAACTTTTTTACAGCATCAAAGAGACTTTCAGACTTGATTCGTAGACCGTACGACTTATACAGAGCCGGTGTTCTCGACGAATACGTCATGGGCTTGATGAACCAAGTCGCACAAGCTATGGACGACTCCATCACACAAGAAGTCACGAACCATCTTTTTAAGAAGGTCGGCGCCCGCTTTGGTATGGACTTGGTATCATTCAACATGCAGAGAGGCCGTGAGTTTGGTATACCTGGTTACATGGAGTTCAGAAAGTTCTGCGGACTTCCCAGCGCTGAAAGCTTCCAAGACTTATTTGGCACTATGCCCAACGCAACCGTGCAGAAATACGAAACGATCTTTGATCACCCAATCGATGTAGACCTTTGGTCTGGCGGCGTATCTGAGCGACCTCTTCCTGGTTCTATGTTAGGACCCACTTTCGCGTGCATCATTGCCACTCAGTTCTCTTACTCAAGGCGTGGTGACCGATTCTGGTAAGTGTAAAAGTGGTCGTCACAAATATGCCTATTTAAATATATTATTATATACATTGAAAAAATTTAACACATTTATGTATCTTTCAGGTTTGAGTTACCTAACCAGCCGTCATCATTCACTCAAGCACAACTCATTGAGATCAGGAAGGCACGTTTAGCACGTGTCATCTGCGACAACACGGACATTATTGACACTGTCCAATTGTACCCTATGGTCTTGCCTGACCATGAATTGTAAGTATTCTTACATTTTTCAACTTAGGATTATTCACGGTCGAGGTTCTCACGACGAATTTACTAACGACGCGATGCCCTGAATAGTTCTACAAAATCTCTAAAATAAATAATATGATCTCTGAACAGTTTATGTTAAACTGACAAACTGAATAATTGAGTATAAACTTAATAAATAATTAAAACCAGAAATCAAGTAGAAACTAATAAGACCATGAAAAAAGATTTCATGATCCAGTTAGCAAAAAGGATCTGGCAAAGGTAAAACTTGACAGATATATTCACAAGTAAAACATAATCTCAAAGAATTACTCTTTACAGGAATCCACGTGTACCATGCAGAAGTGGTATAATCCCATCAATGGACTTCAGCAAGTGGGCGGAGCCTGCGCCCTTCCGCGGTGCTGCGAAACAATTCGTGAGTAGCTTCACATACGACCCGTACTTAGGCAAGAAGTAGTTGCACCAGCACGTAGAGTATTTACCTAGTGTAATGTTATAGTCAACAGTGTAACTGTAATAGTTCAAGCTAAACAAGTTCGGTTTAGAATTGAAGACAACGGGAATTTGTCAATGTTTGAATGGTTAGAGAGCTTGCGTTGCGTACTAAACTAATTTAAGTGGCCATCTAGAAATGAAACATTAATTGACAATAATATAAATGCAACAATAGTCTTTTGACTCTTGTTTGAAGGCATAAGCAGTTGAAAAAAGATGTTTGAAGCCTTTTTAAGTGTATCCTTATGCACGAACTCATAATATAAAATTTCTTTACTATGTACGAATAAAGCTCTCAAATCAATATAATAAGGCTTGAACTTTTAACACTGACATCATCTTTATTTGTTTCATGTTTTCTATTGGGTATACCTTACCTTGTTGTATCTAGAAAAAATCTTTGTTAATAACTTATTCTACACTAGCACTAGTGTAGAAATATAACAGTAGCAAAGCATTATACTTAACGACTACTTTTATTTGAGAGACATTTGTGAGAAAAGAAATCAATAAATTCAAACAAAGCTGATCAAGTAATCTGTGTGATATCTCAAGTCATCAATAAAAAAGAACTTTAATTACATTTGGTCGTTGACTTCATCCCACACAATGAAGATCTACTTAAGCTGAACGAATAAGTGGATTGTAACAATGACCAAGTGCAATCGATATACAAAGCATGTTACATTTAAGATTTATTTATAAATAGTATTAGGACTTTGTACAAAAACGTAGAAGATGGCTTAGCCGGAGCTAAAGTGGTTCTATTTGCCATATAATTAAGTTATTATAGTTGTGAGTTTATTCACATTTTGTGTAATTTTCGCTTGTAGAATTAGAAGTCAATTCTTGGAGGCTGGCATGTAAAATTATGGATTCTGAAAACGTCAATATCTAAGCACTGATACCATATTTATTTAACATTTGCAGTCATTTGTTCAATAGTTATGTGTGCTCCAGTGCTTTCTTGTTCGATGTAGTTAGTCAGTAAACCAGCATAAAGTAGTTTTAAGTAAGTAGTTACGATTCTTGCTTGTTGTAGTTTAATCTTGATAAAGCTTGTGTGTTCAGTTCTATAACTAACTAAAAAAAGTTGTTACTATTAATATAATATCTATAGATCGTAATGTACAAAACAAGCTTTACCAATTTTATGTTGTAAACACTGCCACCGTTTTTATGAAGATAAATGCAAAATGATCAACTTGCCAACCGAATGAAATTGAAAGTATTTAATTCCAAGCAGTACCTATTGAATGGTTAATCGCATTTACCTTTGTTGAACATTGTACTAATGCAGTACCTACCTACACCGTTTTGTTATTATTTTATTTATTTTTAGTTCCAGTTTATGTAAACTTTGTAACCACAGTGCATGTTAAGTGGAAGTAAGTTGTGTAAATACAAGTATGTTGCAATAAATGTTAGCTAATAGCGTTTGTTTTTATTACCCACAATACCTTCGTGTATATTGATAATGCACCCTATTTTGGTAAGTACTTTTTATACCATTCAATTAAACTCATTAAACTTTTTTCCCTTAAAAAATGACTAAATTTGATTCTCAGATGACCAATGCTACAATAACTGAGAATAACAGCACAAGCGATGGAGAAAATTGTAACGCTACGGCAAATGGAGATAAGCAAGGACAAAATTGTGGAGTAAATTTGAATCGAGTACAAAATATTGATTGCTCTTATAACAGCAATGGTTCCTATTCTAACGCAACTGACTGCAAAACCACGACAATAACTCAAAATAAGGAAGCAGAGAACGATACCAAAGTAAATCAGGTAGTTGACAATGACACGGTTTTAAAATATGTTTATAAGAAAGATGACAAGTCAGGAAATGTTATAAAGAGTAAAGGTCATATCAAGAATAGCTTAAAACGCCGAAGACGTTCAGTAAGTAGTTCCAGTA
The DNA here is from genome assembly GCA_905340225.1 of Abrostola tripartita. NCBI lineage: Eukaryota > Metazoa > Arthropoda > Insecta > Lepidoptera > Noctuidae > Abrostola > Abrostola tripartita. The sequence goes on along the minus strand of HG996498.1, from coordinate 9,509,979 downwards.
ATCACAGTCCCCGATCAAGTAGCATTAAAAGTCCCGCTGTTATAGTTAATTATGAAACTTCACATACACCGAAGGAAGAAGGATCTTTAATAAGGACACCAAAAACTATTTCGGGTAATAAATTAGCAGATTTTAGTATAGAAACACGTCATTTAAATACAGACCGTCATCAAGAAAAAGACTCCGGTGAAATTGAAAATAATGCTGAAAAAAGTAATGTTAAAAATGAGTATGAACAAAACGATATTAACAGAAACCGTGATATTGACGAGAGTGATGAACATGCTGATTACAAAATCCCCCGTGCAAAATCCAATAACGGTGAACGCGATCATCGCGGTGGTGGCGACTCAGACAATGAAGACAGAAAAATAAATCAAGCACGCGATAGCAGTGATGAACATGAAAATTATAACAATGATGAGCGCAAAGTTTATAGTAACGACAAACCGGAACTTGATGCAGATGACAGTAGAGAACAAAGAGGTTATAAGAATAGCAAGCCCAGCCGAACAAACGACAACAGTGATGAGCGCGACGACTATAATAACAGCAAAACCAACGCTAGACATTATAGTAGCGAAGAATATCAAAGTAATAAACCCAACCATGTACACAATAGTGAAGAAGCTCAAGAATATGTAATCAATAAGTCAAACCCACGACAAGACAACAGTGGTGAAGTAGAAGTATATAAAAATAACAAATCCAGTCATGAACATGACAGCAGCAATGAACGCGAAAACTATAAAAACAGTGAGCACATCCGTGCACACGATAACAGCGGTGAAAAATACAATAACAACCGCAATGCTAAATCTGTTCCAGACCACAGCAATGAAGCAGAAGAATATAAAAACAGCAAGTCCAACCGTGGACATTATAACAGTGAGGAACACAAAGAATATAAAAACAGTAAACTTAATCGTGGACATGATAACAGTGAGGAACGCGAAGAAGCTAAAAACAGTAAGCTAAATCGTGAATATGATAACAGTGAGGAACGCGAAGAAGTTAAAAATAGCAGACTAAATCGGGGACATGAAAACAGCGATGAAGTTAAAGTCTATAGAAACCGCAAACCCAGCCCTGTACACGACAACAGTAGCGATGAAGAAGAATATAAAGTCGAACCTGAATATGATAACAGCAATGAACGCGCTGACTATAAAAATAAACAAATAGGCATAACAGTTGATAGTAATAATAGTGCTGAAAATAATCCAGCAAACAACCCTCAAAATTCATCACCATATTATAATAGCCAAGAAACCTCAGAGAGTTCTGAAAACACACAACATAATCCAAATAGCGCTGAAAGTGAACAGAGTTTAAAAACACGAAGTCATCTCAACAAAAAGAATACACGTTATCAGAATGACGAATCCCGTGAAACTCAGAGCTTAGGTAATAATAACGATAGGAAACCCGAATTAAATGACGGAACTAATTTACATCAAGAATCTTCGATCAAAATCGATGGTGATAGTAACGAAGATAAAATAATTCAAGGGGAAAAGCAGCCAAATTATATAAGTGATATTACAAACGTTTTTCCCCAAAATGAAAATCTTGAAGCCTTAGACCCCAAAACTGCAGTCGAAATACTACCTCTCACGACGGCTATGCCTGACTCGGTAGTTAACAAGCATGATACTCTTAATCCTTCAATGAATTCGCTTAGTTTGCTTAACCCGGATGCAGGAAGTTATGATAACAAACTGATTCATATAAATGATGGAGAAATCAAACCCGTTATTGAATTAAATTCCGAGAATGACAGCGAATCGAGTGAAGAAAATGATAAAGCGAGAAACAGTGATGAAGCTGATAGCTTAGAATCAATTTTGGGCGTTAAAGAATTGGAAAATATTGACGATAATAGTAAAAACGACAAATTAGTTACAACACAACAAGGAGATATAAAACAACAGTTTGAAAGAATTCCTTTAAATTATAAACATGACGAAATAAAATCTAAAGATGTTACAGAAGCGCCTAAAGATGAAGCTACGGAAGTTACCAAAAATGAGGGTACTCTTGACGGAGTTACACCAGAAGTAAAATATGACGATAATTTAAACATTAAATTTGATGATTTGACAATTACTCTACCAGAAATAAAATTACCGGAGGATATCTTAGCTTACACAATAGACGGATCCCCTTATAGTGATCCCCCATATAAGAAACAATCTAAGCAAGACGATCCAAGTTACTACAAGCCAAATTCTTATTATAATCACGACGACAGCGACGATACACGAGAACACAAAACAAAAAATGACGACAGAAAAGATAACGATGGCGATGATGATGATATACCTGATACTAGATTTTACGATTACTATGGAAATAATGAGCAAAAATTAAATTATAAGAAGAAGGGGGCTGACGAAGAAAATAACGAAGCGGACGATGATGACGAAGATGATGATGACTTGTATGAGAAATTTGTACGTGAAAGATTTGGAAAACGAGGGACGTTTCAAAAAAGGTCTGAAAAATTACAAGCTGGACCGCTAAATCCACATTTATATAAAACTGTAAAAAGCATTCTTAAAAAGACTGCAGATATAGATGAACAAGCTAAGAAAAGCGGGGATCCGAATGCTAATTACATGTGGACCCTTGAGTATGGAGAAAAGTTATAGAAAGTGCCTACTTAGGTAAACCACATTGTTATACTTAAAATATAATAATTTAAAGCTATTATGATTAAAACAGTCATATGGTGCTGTAGTTTTAGGAAATAAATTCATAGGCTGATAGTGTATAAGGTATAAAATAAATAATATTTAACATGACTAAGCAATTATTTTACGAAAAGTGTTTTATCTGACTCTGAGTGTTTTTTAATTGAATACCAAAATAATGTCCAACAGAACATATGCATATTGGGTGGAAGCGTCCGTATTTTCCACATACAAAGATACTGCATGTCCTAATAGTTTTTACAGCTTAGTATTCGGACAGTAAAGTTACTTATTTATAGAACAATTCCAATAAAAGATATTAAATATTTTCCTATTGTTTTATTTCCCTTGGTTACAAACCCGTGTAGTTAGAAATTTTCTGATGTAGCTTAGCCACAACCATGAATGATGAAACATATAAGTATAACGATGTAGTATCAGTGCCTGACAGGCACCCAATGTTCAGGGGCGTAGCTACAGGCTTGTCAGCCGTATCAATGATAACGAACGTATGTAAGTATGTAAGTGAAAAATCGTAAAACTTCCCGAGAAAAAAATCATATCACAAAAAAGGTGTCTGTAAAAAATATATGCCTAGACATAGGTCCCACACGTCCCCAAAAGTCCATCCAAGTAACATCCAATTTTTAGAAATTCGATTAGTAATTAATATAATTACTAATCGAATTTCTAAATTTCATATACGACGACGGTATTTGTAACAAAAAGACGTGTTTAATTTTGTTCCCGTGAAATCGTCTCCAAATCGCAGTTAAAGTTATTGTTTGGAGCTTCATATTATAACCACATTACTGGAAAAGTGTCCATCGATCATTTGTGAAAATTTCAATTGGAATCATTCAGTGGTTTAAGAAATATACCAATTATAAGTTTGAAGAAATTTTTAACGTTCGACGTCCCTGACCTGCCCCAACCCGCGGTTGGCTCGCTTCTATGAGTCACCTAGTCCGGTCGCCTGCGCCGCTGTTGTGTTATCGTCGCTCGTCGTGCATCGCTCGCTATTACTTGAATAAGCAACTATCTACGTATCATCGCGCCACTTGCGCTGAGGCGCCCAGCAGCGGTAGAAGAGCGTAAATCATATTCGGACTGTGAGAGGTGCTGGGTGAGATTGTTTTTATACTTTCATTGATTGATTGCATCGCATCGCTATAAATTCCTGGTCACTGAAGCATTATGGCGGAGCAGTCTTCTATGTCATCAAGTACATCCTTTTCATGGGGTTGTTGCGACCAAGTGGTAGCTAATGAGAAATATGCTACATGTGTCAACTGTCACAAAACGTATCATTATATCTGCTTGTCTTTGAAGGAAGAATACAGTGTACCGAATGATTGGCAATGCCCCACATGCATAAACTCTGGTCCAAAAATCAGCAAGTCGGATAGTACTCCTGTGCGTAATGTCTCAACTACCAGGGGGAATAAAAGACAAGCTCTTGGATCTCCGCCTCAGACGGACAACATCACTTTGTCGTGTGATGATATTCGGCAACTTATTCAAGATGCTGTTAAAAAGGAACAGACCGAAATGTTGTCAAAATTTACTAAATCCCTGAGTAGAGAACTGCAGCCTATTAAAGACCAGATGGATAAGATGGACAAATCTATGCTATTCATGAACTCACAGTACGAGGATCTTTTGAAAGAATATGCTGCGTCCAAAGAAACCGTGAAGGAATTGCAGAAAGAAAACTTAGAGATGAAAATTTGTATCAATGATCTCTCCTCACGTGTAAACCAACTCGAACAACAAACCCGATCAAACAACATAGAAATACAATGTCTGCCGGAAAAAAAACAAGAAAATCTATTGCAGATTGTAACTCAATTGTCTGAAGTGGTGAGGAGCGGCATTGTGGACAGCGACATTAAATACTGTACTAGAGTCGCCAAGCAGAGCACTACTAATTCTCGACCACGATCTATAGTGGTACAACTGGCTTCTCCTCGTACTCGTGACCAATTCCTCGCAGCCACGATTAAATATAATAAATCAAATCCTGATAATAAATTGAATACCTCGCATCTTGGATACGCCGGGCCGAAGACTCCAATCTTCATTACGGAACACCTGTCTACCACTAATAAGGCTCTTCACGCTGCCGCCAGAATTAAGGCTAAGGAACTTGGATACCAGTTCGTCTGGGTACGAGGTGGCCGCATATTTATGCGGAAAGAACAGGAATCTGAACACATTTTGGTTAGAAATAAGGATACTTTAAATAAACTAGCTTAATTTTTTTTACCATATTTATAGGCCAATGCTATTGTAGATTTATAAAAAAAAAAATTCAATAACTTAAGGATTTATTATCAAAATACTAGAGGATTACGCACTAAATGTCAAAGCTTTTATCGTGAAATGGCCTGCGAAACCTACGATGTAGTTATATTATCAGAGACTTGGTTGAATGATACTGTACTGAGCTCAGAGCTATTTGATGACAGATATGTAGTATATAGAAGGGACAGAGATAACAGGAAAAAAGATGGAGGTGGTGTGTTGATAGCTGTTCTAAAAAAAAAAAATTCAAAGCGTATGTTTGAATGGGAAACTCATTGTGAAGACCTATGGATTACTATTGACATTTCCATCGCAAAATCTGTTCGTCGACTGGCTCTGTGCGCAATTTATTTACCTCCACCTGTACTGCGCTCAAATCTAGAACACTTTCTTGACTCCTGTAACACCTTGTATGAACAATCGGGGTTACAAACCTGTATGGTAGGCGACTTTAATCTGGGCAACATCAATTGGAGCTTGGTAAGTGAGTTAGATAACGGTTATGTACCCCCGGGTTTGGGTCGCCTATTAACGGATTTTACTCATATGAACAAACTTATTCAACTTAATAATATTAAGAACAAATCAGGGAGAATATTAGACCTTGTATTGACTAGCTTAACGACTGGCAGCGTACTTGCCGCTCAAAACCCATTAAGTATTGTTGATACCTTACATCCCCCAATTGAAATTCATATTAAATCAGACGACGACTCGAGGCTTCCCTATAATAATAATAAGAGAACGAATTTTTTCAAATTAGATTATATTATGATGTGTAAGCACTTAGATGACATTGATTGGAACTATTTCTTCGACGGAATTCAAGATGTAAATGAAATGGTTAGTATTTTTTATAATAAAGTTAATAGTTTAATACTGAAGAATGCCCCCACGTCGTCACATAAACGTAAAAAATATCCTCCTTGGTTCAGTAAAAAACTAATAAGAGCCCTGAGAGACAAAGAAAAGTTACGTATTCGTTATAAGTCATATGGGAACCCTATGGATGAGCTCGAACTTAAGTTGTTGAGTAAACGGTGCTCAGCTATAGCTACTTCCTGTTACAATACATATTTAAGTAACCTAGAATCTGATATCACCAATAATCCCAACAGGTTTTGGACCTATATAAAAGAGAAGCGCGGAGGCACTAGTTCCTATCCTCTTACTATGAACGACTGCGTGACATCTTCTTCTAATGGAACTAATATTTCCGAAATGTTTGCTACACATTTTTCCGCTATGTATTGTAGCCCAAAGAATACGAACGAACCTCTCTCTACAGATTATTTAAAAACTATGGCAGCCTACAGCCTACCTTTGTCAGCCCCAATAATCGAGCATGACAGTTTGCTTAATAAGCTGAAGTCTCTTGACCGTCGAAAAGGTGCTGGCCCGGACGGTATTCCTCCTATTTTCATCTCCATGTGCGCCTCTTCCCTGACAGGCCCTCTGTTGCTTATATACAACCGATCTCTTGCGTTAGGAAGTTTCCCTAACGTTTGGAAAGAAGCTAAGGTTGTACCAGTATATAAATCCGGCGATAGCACTTATGTAAGTAACTATAGACCAATTTGTATCTTGTCTACCTTTGCCAAGGTTTTCGAGTCTATGATTTGCCCGTGTATACAGTCACACTTGAGACTTTACCTTAGCAGCTCCCAGCACGGCTTTGTAAGTTCTAGGTCTACTTGTACTAATCTAGTAGCGTTTACTGAGACTTTAATGGCTGCCGTTGATAATGCTAAACAAGTGGATGTGATATATACCGATTTCAGTAGAGCATTTGATAGTGTCCCCCATAACAAACTCATGCAAAAGTTATCTGCATATGGTATCACCGGCAGTCTTCGTGACTGGTTGAGGTCGTACCTTGAAAATCGCACCTTTTATATCGCCGTTAATGGCTACAAGTCAAGCTTTTACGGGATTACATCCGGTGTTCCCCAGGGATCCCATATTGGTCCTGTATTATTTAACTTCTATGTTAACGATATCCCTCATATGTTAAAATTCTCGGAATGTTATATGTATGCTGACGACCTAAAATTTTGCAGAGTAATTGAATCGGACGCTGACGTTGAGTTGCTCCAATGTGACATTGACGCTCTAGCTGAGTGGTGTAAGGACAATGACATGAGTTTAAATGTAAATAAATGCTACCATGCAAAATTTTCTAGAAAAAGTAAATTAATGCTATCCAACTACCACATATCTCAAAGTTCAATCCAGGAAGTTGAGAATATTAGGGACCTAGGAGTTTTATTCGATAGGCAGTTGACATTCATACCCCACATAGAAAATGTTATAAAAAAAGCCTCTAGAATGCTGGGATTTGTACTAAGGAATGTCACTTGTTTTCGTCGGTGCAAGACTAAGATCATACTTTACAATTGTCTTGTCCGCAGTGTGCTGGAATATTGTAGTACGGTATGGAGACCACATTATGCAACACATACATTGAGGCTAGAGAGGATACAAAAACGGTTCCTGTGGCATTTAGCATATTCGTCCGGTCTGGTTAAAAAAATACGATCGTATAATGACAGGCTTTCCCATTTTAAGATGGTTTCTTTACAAAAAAGAAGGGATATACTCGATTCTGTTTTCCTATTTAAAATCCTACGATACAAAATTGATTGTCCACAGTTGCTGAGTCGGGTAAAACTCCGAGTCCCCGCTAGGATGCCACGGGCTCCAATAACTCCTTTATATCCTCCACTTCGTAGAACCGTAGGTACTTGGTGCCAACTCACCTATCCCTCGCTTGTGTAAATTACTAAATAGTTGCAGTGATCTGGTTGACCTATACGCTGACTCACTTAACAAACTCAAAAGAATTCGTTTTTAAAAAAAAAATATTGGTCTACTTTGTTATCTGGTTTAGTTTTTAGCTTTTAATTCATTCGTAAATGTAATTTCATTCAGTTTTCACATTCATGTTTGTATGTATCATTATTTTCAATTTTGTCATAATCTTAACTTTAACTATGTAGTTTAATGCATGCTGTGCTTACCTATAAGAGATTGTTACACGAGTATTGTATTATGATGAATGTATTTAATATTTTTATTGTGTAAACAATTGTTGGTGAGCCAAATAAATAAAATAAAAATAAAAATAATTATGTCTGCCCGAAATAAATAACGTATTTTTATGTAAACACTTTAAATCTATATCATAAAAAAAAAATATCAAATCATAGTTTGTTTCATAAACTTCAATTTGGTATTACAAAGTAAAAACTAAACGCAAGAACTGTCAAAAACATAACCTAATTCTGTCAGTTCCCAATCATTCTTTCAAAAAGATATATTTTGTGAAGAAATTGCGGTTAGAACGAGGAGTTTATTAATATAAATAGATTTTAAATTCATAAAATAAATATTTTGCCAAAATGGGTGACGATATCCAGAAAAAGATGCAGAAGGAGCTGGAATTATTGAGCGGCATACAAAAAGAATACCGTAAGGCAGTCACACAGAAACAACAATTAGATAGTCAGTTAAATGAAAACAAAGCTGTAAAAGAAGAATTAGTCCTTTTGAAAAAAGACGCGGAGGTTTATAAGCTAATCGGACCCGTATTAGTAAAGCAGGACTTGGAAGAAGCAACCCAAAACGTCATTAAGCGAATGGAGTACATCAGTAAAGAGACCAAGAGAGCAGATGATCACATATGTGCACTAGAAAACAAGCAAGAAGCTCTCCAAGAGAACCTGAGCAAGCTAAAGAACGACCTTAATAAACTAAAGATAAAAGCTTAATAATAAATACTTATACTTAAAGGTATAGGATAGACTTATACCTTGTACCTAACATTTCAGTTTGCAATTAATTACTTTCGCTTATGTGTATTTAACTAATTATACTTTTAATATGTAAGTCGTTTTTTCTTTCTCTATCCTAAACTACAAATCACCTCCTAGAATTCATAGTAGTTACACATTACATATAAAATATTTATACATCTATTGAAAATTGTTGCTTTTATATACTGTAGGCTAAGAAAAGTTTATCCTTGAATGAATTTGTTTGAAAATGCTAAATAAATTTAAAGAGTAACCTTTGTAGTTTCGGCCGGTTCTTCTCCATGGGAATGACATTTCTGAAACCATGCACCTAGTATCTTGATGTTTCATAGGTGCCAGTAGTTAATTTATATGAAATAAAAACATTTAAAATTTAATTAATATAAGTAATATAGCAAACTCAAGAGCAGTTTGGCAGGCTATCTGGAGAGATTTGGTGATGGCAGGTGGCGTAAGGCCCTGACAGAGTGGTGGTTCTAGTAAACCCCTGGCATACCTCCAGACAGTATTGCTGCGGTACAGGGAAAGACCTAGATGCAAAAGGCCCAAAACATGACAGAGTGGCGGTTAATGGCTTAGAAGTTATGACTAGCAGTAGGTCACCTAAAAGCTAATGATGAAGTATCAGTACATTTAAAGAGGGTTTACATAATCGTAGTCAGAAAATATACAATCTCCTGCAGATTTATAGAGATTGTCTGCCATGAATCCATGATTGAAGTTAGGACAGGACATTTAGAAATTGTAATTCAAATATCAACCAAAAAAACAAGTACTTTACTTAGGTATGGAAGTATCACTAAACAGTTCTAAATAATTGACCAATCTTCATGTTGCAATCCTGGAGGGACAATAAAAAGAAAATAATTTATTAAATAGTCTTTATTACTGTATATCATCCAAAAATAATACATTTTAATGGCACATTATTTCTGTTGCACCTTTTTATTAATATTACATTTAAATATATTTGTTTTTCATCATAATTACTCTGTTCATAAAATAATTATTTTATTATACGTCAAAAGAGCGCCATTTTCATTACCACATATCACATTTTAATGTATAGGACTAATTTATACCGTATGCTTAGGTACTATTTAAAAGTATTTTGCATTGAAATAACATAGAAATAAATTACGAATGAAGAAATTGCCGTGATAATAACCTACCTTACAAGTAGCAACATAATGAAAATATACCAATGGAATGTTAAATAAAACCTTTACACCTATATTATACTAATGGTCCCAATGGATAGGAATCTTAATTATTCCTATTTTAAATTGTTACTTTTTCAAGCCATATAATAATTTACCCATAAGAACAGACTTCAAATAGTCATCCCAAAAATTGTAGAAGTAACTACATCAATATACTAGTTTTAGTCAGCAAACATACTTATTTCTACTACTATATGAATATAAGACACATTATATAAAAAATATAATAATGGCATTTATATAAACGGATCAAAATATGTATTTCTCCCTTGATATGTAATTATATATCAAACTATTGGCTGGGTTATGTTTACTTAATTCTGCTCTGAACACATGGCACACTACAAAATGGCATTTCTTGTTTTACGACAAATCGACCGCTCAGTAAACTTTTGCCACACATCCGGCCAGAGCATATAAAGCATTCTGCATGCCAATGCATATTGCCCCACGAAACTCCTTGCTGTTCCGGCCCTATAACACCGCTGCAGGCGCGACAGCGTTCTGCATAGAACTGATCATAACATTGCAAGCATATCGGAAGACCAGTCTTGTCATCTGGCACATACTTCTTGCCGCCTAGAGGTGCGTCGCAATGATAGCAACAGAAATGCTGAACATGGAATGCTCTTCCTTCAGCCGCGGTGTAGGGACGAGTAAATATAAGTTCGTCACACCCTGCACAACGGGGGATTTCTAAAACGTCAGCCAAGTCTCTGGCACAATAAATTTCACCTTTGTAGAAGAAATATACGAGGTCTGCCAATAGCTCATTACATTTGCTGCATGTGAAGCACTGCGGATGCCAAATAGCTTCGTGGCCCGCTCTTTCAGCCTTGACGGCGACTTCGCCTGCGAACATCGACTTTTCACAACGTTGGCATGGCACTCCCTCATTATAGAGTTTTCTGTTAAATTCCACCTCTGCAGGGCTGAGTGACAAATCAGCAAGTTGATCAATTATGTGATCAGTATTTTCTCCATAATTGTGTGCAAGAGCTAAGTAGTCAGCATTTTCAGCAACAGGATGAGCATTGTCTACAGGCTGGTTGTTCCAATCGATCACCGTGGTCGTCGGTGGTGGCGTAGCACCTGGATATGTGCTATAGTTTGGCAGTGGTGGAGGTGGAAGGTCGTCTTCCGAGTGACTTCTCAGATACTCTCTCAACGGCGCAGTCTGTTGTGGTTCGACCTGGTTCATAGGCTTAGTCACGGTTGAATACTGTGGATTAATTTTGGTCGAGCATAGAGTACCACTGTGTTCAGGAGTAACTGGTTCATTTTTCCAACTCCATATCTCTCCATTTGGCGCAAAAATGGTTCCCTTTTGTATCCTGCAGTCCATCAACTTGGCACTGCCCATCACATTATTATTACTGTTAGACCACAAGTCTGGCATCATTTGAGCTCCCAGGGCCTTGCTGGAGAACTCATTAGTTTCTTCTTTGAATTGAGGGTTATTATTGTACTCCTCGCGGAACAGTTTAATTGGCTGCAAATACACATCATTAGCAACAGGCATGATCAAATCCTCCAAGTTTTTGAACAGTTTATCATATACTGGGCCATGTTCAACTGCACTTTTGATTCTGTCTGATTCGATGCGCATTATATGAAGCTTGTCTTTAACGATGCGACTTAGTATTGGACTAGACTTGTAGTCTGGTAGATTAGCTGCGCTGCTAACGATATTCCCTTGCGAATCCAACACTAACTTCTTATCGGAGGCGTTCTTTGGAACAATGCTGTATTTGATTCCTCTGGACACATTCGATATTTTAAGTGGCAGCGCGTAGGACTTCGTAGCCGAGTGTGTTTTACTGTTCTCTACAGAGAACACATCTCCGTTCTGCAGAGGGCCCACTCTGACGACATTTCCCATTCCCACGACATGGTCCTTGATGCGTGTGATGTATTCCTAGCAAACAAGAAATTTCCATTAGACAATAAACTTTATATCAAATAACGATCTATGGCAGCAGCCTGATAAAATGTAATTTAACTATATTCATGAATGACCTTTGACAACAGACCCATATTCACGTCTCAACCAGCTATTATAAGTATTTGAATGATACATAGAGCACTTTCGTTATCATTTCTAGTCTGACCTAAATTAAATTATAACATGATTCTCGGAATAGCACATTATATATGCTATTTATATGCATACACATTTTATCTCTATTGATAATTTAATAAGCAAATACCTTAGTTTATATATTTACCCACAAAACGTTCTATATAAATGTTTGAATGGTAGGATTTTAGGTAATAAATAACAGTACTCACAGTGTGCTCAGACTTCTCAAAGTCGGTAGCATGTTGTCTGACAGCAGGGGCTACGTCATGAGGCGGCAGCTGTGTTCTGAGCTGCGCGCGCCGCCGGCGAGCTGCCTCCGATCCTGACACCGGCGCCAGCGAGCCCAGGCATGACATGTACTCTGATACCTGAAAATTTAGAACAATGACCTGAATTCAATCTGGATGTCATGGTCAGAAAACGCCAATTCACAGTAAATAAGAATAAATTTTCTGTCCTAACAGCAGTTGCTTGAAAATCTATGCTCTTTCTTTCTGTTTACAGATATAATTTTATTATATTCATAGCGAGTGTGATCAATGCTTGTTCCTTCGCTATATTAAAAAAGGCCCTGAAGTGGGTATGTTATAGACTTATAATTATATATAAGAGCTTTGCATGGGACCACCTATACAACACAGCGATAGATTGGTGCAAATCAAATTCCAATTTGACAACCTGATAAGTGAAAAATATAAGTGCTATTGGAGATAATAATAATTATGTATCTAATAAAGATCCAGCCCTGTCTTTATTGGTGACTTTTTGACTTTGAATTTTGTAATACAAAGTGTAGGCCAATGCCCAAAAAAATACTAGTAGTTTCTTAAAAATCTTAGTGCAGATATGCTAAAAATATTTAAAACAAGCCGAAAATGCGAAACTCTTTATAAATCTGTAATGCTAATGACTGCTAATACTGGAATTGCCATACACTAAAATAGATATGTATAGATAGCTAAGTGCACTAAAAAGCCTTTATATAAAGTGTTGCCATATAAAGTGATGAAATAAGATTATCTTAAATATAGCATAGGTATTTCAGAAATTAGAATTACATATTGTGAAGTATTATTGTTTATAATCCTGAGCACTTGTACACTTAAGATTATATCTTCTTTCTGAGTCCATGAGCAGAATCAATCCAAATGTGATGCATAAATTAAAATAAAAAATTATACAAAGTTTAATTTTACATACATACAGATATGAAGTATCGCTTATTTCCACGAGGGGTAGGCAGAGACGATGTATTTCCATTTACTACAATCCTGACATACTTCTTTCGCCTCATTCAGTCGCATCGCACATTCTTCATACACACTCGTTAGTCAAGGGTACTCCTCACTTGAGGCTTTTGTAGAACATATCCGATCTGGTCCAAGTATGTTCGTCGAGGTCTTTCACTTTCCGATATTCCACTAACATTCGCCTTATATATTTGATTAGTCACTCTTCTTTCATCCATCCTTTCTAAATGCCCAAACCATCTAAGCATATTCTTCTAAATTTTCGTAATTACATCCACATTCACTCCAAATCTCTCTCTTATCACCAATCAGTTTAATTTTAAAGTTAAAATTAGTTTGAGTGCTGATTCAGCTAAACAAATAATTATAGAATATTACTCACCAGCTCAGTTGATGCATTTGGAGGCACCCAATCAAGTTTGACAGGCTTATCAGTCACTCCGCGAATTTTGATTAGGGGTACTGGAAAGTACAAAATAATTATAGTTTGATAATTTAGAATACAGTTCATAATACCTACTTTTTTAACAGAATGGCTCATGAATTCATATTTTGATCATATTTAAATATTGAGTTTGTAAATTTTACAAGTCTTATAAAGTTTTAACCACTGTATTTTTATTATTTTACTGTGTGTATCTCTTTATATATTTAATGCTAAATATTATTATTCTTAGAGTTAGAACACAATACAAATTAATAAAAACAAAGAAGAAAATCTCAAACCCCCAGTTACAAAATTACATAATTTGATTCTGAACTTAATGACATTTTTTGTTAAGATACATACATGATGCCTTTTTAGGCCTGGCCGTGCCAAGTAGCTCAAACTGTGCCCATCCTGATAGGTCATCATCTTGAACATCATGGACATCTTTGCTGCAGTGACATGATCGGCACACCTTTCTCCAGAAATGCAGGTCCAAACCAGGACATGATGGTCCTGTATAGACAAATTAAAAATATTTTCAATCTGTGTTTACCTTTTAGGTACCAGTATGGAGTCTGGATTTTTATAGGCTCAATATCTATTACATGGGAGTGGGACCTTGCCTGGATTACAGGAGTGATGTTAGGTTAAAATCTAAAATATCAGCCTTTTTTGTTGTTTTAAATTATGTTATCATCATTATTCATCAAGTTGAAGTCTATATTAATTAATGGTTGGGTAAAGGTGTGTTGCACATCCATATTTTGCCACAAGTATGATTTGATTTTATGGAAGTAAAATGTGTGTAAGGGTGTACAACATTTAAGTGCCTGGCCTATTAATATTATTTAAATTATTACAAATATAATATTATTATAAGATCATTATAGCAAATATTATCAACTAAATAAATTAAGTGGAGAGATTAACATGTCATAATACATAAACTTGGTATTGTTGTTACTGAATGCACATGTTATTGAATACAAAAATAAATAGATAACCATAAAATATAAACATAACAGCCTAGTAAGATAATATTGAAATGAAATTATATAATTTACAAAAAAGTGAAGAAATCCTGTCATAAATAATCAAACAGTTCCCACTGTTCAATTACTAAATAGTACAGATATAGTAATTAGCTGAAATTAAAGCAGAATGAATCAGCACAGAAAATTATTTATAATAAATAAGCTTCCAGGAAACATTTGGCATTAATGACACATTATTAGATTATTAGTAATAATTTCCTTACTAATAATGTAACAGAAAAATTATTTTAACAGTTGGTGAGTCATTAAAGTTTATTGAAGTTTAATGTTACCTCCCGATTCAGATTGTTGTTATTATAAATTTAGGTAACAATTTAATAAAGTTAATTGAACATTGTTTGTATAGCAATTAGGCAGTTTTTCGTTTTTCAAAACAAATTAAGTCATCAAGTCACTTGCTGAAAATATCGAAGTACCTCTTAAGTACGAATGTAATACAATTCATTAATGATAACGATTGCATTGTTGTTAAATGACGTCATACAATTTATAATTTTAACATACCTAATCGTTATGCAAATTTGAAGTTTACGAATTATTTTCTCAATAAAATTATTTAATCCGCGGATTAATAACATTATCAACCAATGATAAACAAGTTATCTTATTACTCACCGCAAGAGTTACAAGGGGCACCGGCGCCGCTGTCGTGACCAAGGCGAGCTTTACTTAGTTTTTCCCTTTGACTTTCGAGCTTTGAAAGCCAAGCTGGCGCCTCTGGAGTCTCCACACATGATCCACTCATCTTCTGAAACATATTTTAAGTTATCAGAATTAGAAATCACAAAGAACACAACTAAATGCAACATATAAAACACAGCCAGAGTTTAAAATGATAGTTTCAATCACCTTTTTGTCTTGAAAATGAGCCATTGCAGCGATTTACAGTGTTACTATTCCGTTACATGAATCTAGTTTGATATATAGTTATTAAAATACCAATTTCCTAAAGGAACTAAGATAAAATAATAAAGTACTGTGCTGAAGATAAATAATTATGACGTACGACGTACGTTAACCTAAAGAGATGTGACAAGTCCGGGAATCGAAACGGACTCACGGACTTGTCTCGTAGCAATAATGCCCATAATATTATGATTAATAACCCTAAAGGGTGAGTGGCCGTGGGGTCAATGTTCATTGTACCTTCTTCTAAGTTTTACTTTGTAATTGTTAAAGAATAGAAATAGCAATAATTGATGAACTGATTACACAATAAGAATTTAGAATAAGACTGAATAATAAAATCCCGGGCATAGTCATATTTCTTCGGTCAATACTTGTTAATACATAACGCATTACAATACCACTGCTAAAAATGTTGATGTTCTTAGAACTTTGGAAAATAATTAACTCCTTTTATTTAAAAAAATCTTCAGTTCATTCATCAAAAACAAAGATAATTTTAATAACCATTTAAATACTTATGATTGATTATTATAGTCCACTAATTAGTTAAAAAAATTATTTAACTTATGAGGAGAATTTGAAAAAATAAAGTCTTTAAGGACTTACTAATGTGGTTGACACCCTCGTTGGTCTAGTGGATGCTAGTGGTCACTAAGCGCAACTGCTGAGTATGAGGCCCTGGGTCGAACAAATATTACGGGATTTTTCTATTAGGTAATTCTCAGTAGCAGCACGGAGTCCGGTTGATGGCAAGAGGCTCGCCCCAAGCCTCCTATTACATTGAGAATATTGGGACCTAAAGCATAACTGGCGAAATGTGAGTGCACTATATTATGTCATGGAATATATAGTACAATTATTTATCTATGATTATGTGCACTTCTGCCTAACCCTTCGGTGACGGGGAATACAGGCGTGATGTTATGTTATTTTAATGTGGTTTTATTTATTTAGAAAACTATAATGACTATACATTGTCATTAGAACGATCATTATTATCAGAGTAATTACATGGAAATTGGATTTATATGTTGTTGGTCTAATGGTCTAATTTAATTACATATGAATGACAACATTTAAAATTATTGCTTATAAATGAACGCTACAATATCACCCGTCAACTCAGTTACGTTTTTAATCTGTATCTCTTCCGTAATGTCCCCCATCCATCTTTCAATGCGTTTCCTATTCTAATTCGATGTAAAATTTTGAAAAACTTGCTTCTTCTATAAATAGTTTGTCAGTGTATCAATTCTTTCTTGTTAATATAGTGTTTGTAATTCAAAAAGAGTGTCAAAATCTTTTTATACGGTAATATTAACTGATTGTTTTTAACATACGTTTCGGTTTTACAATGAGTCATAGGTTTACCTTTATTTATCAATAATATTCTCTTCCATAGATGTCTTCAGGAAGGCCCATCAAATGTGTGGTAGTTGGTGACGGTACTGTCGGTAAAACTTGTATGTTAATATCGTATACGACAGACAGTTTTCCTGGCGAATATGTGCCTACAGTGTAAGTTTTGTTCACTTATATCGGGTGTGCTGCTTCTGGAAACACTTATATATAACACAGAGCGATGTTTTCATTACAGATTCGACAATTATTCAGCACCAATGGTTGTGGATGGAGTGGCAGTGTCTTTAGGACTGTGGGATACTGCTGGACAAGAAGACTATGATAGACTCAGACCATTAAGTTACCCACAAACAGATGTCTTCCTTATATGCTTCAGTGTAACAAGGTACATATTCAACTATAATTTCTATATAGCTCTTTCATAATATAGCATATGATGGAAGTTCAAAAGTATAATAGCCAGCTGCTACTTTGGAATGTCTGTATATTACTTTATAATGTCAATTTTATGATCATGACAATGACCATTTTATTTAACAGCAATACATATTATGGAAACATCCCATAAAAAAGTCGAATCTTGCATTAAAACTAAACAGTGAGTCTCCTGAATCATTTCTTGTTTAACTGTAAATCTTTATATTCAACAAATTCTATATTTGTAGCCCATCATCTTATGAAAATGTAACTTCAAAATGGTATCCTGAAATAAAGCACCACTGTCCCGATGCACCCATTATTTTGGTTGGTGAGTAAAATAAATTGTCAGTTGTTACAGTTCATTAGATAATTATTATTAGTTACTCTTTAATATGTAGTTGCAACTACTGTAATTGCCTTCAATTGATTAATATTTCTTATCATTTTTATTATCCTGTCTGTGACATTATATTACTTCTGTTGTAACAATAGGGACCTTATCATTAGACATATTTGTCTATATACATGAATATGAATGTTCATGCTAAATCAATAAACACATAAAGAGCACTGACTAAACTTATCTGTCTTCAATTGCAGGTACAAAGATTGACTTAAGAGATGATCGTGAAACTCTTAGTTTGCTGTCTGAACAAGGCATGTCTCCATTAAAAAGAGAACAAGGACAGAAGCTTGCAAATAAAATAAGAGCTGTGAAATATATGGAATGCTCAGCATTGACTCAGCGTGGGCTCAAACAGGTAAATGCTGTTGTATATGGTTCTCTTTACTTAACAAGTTTTATCTACATAGGATTTATAAGAATAACCTAACTACCTAACATAATAAATAAATTATATGCGAAGGGCTTCAGGATATTTTGCTAGTTTGAGAATTTTTTTTATTGTAAAATATGATTCTATTCTTTAAAATACAATAATTTATTAACATGGCATGCATTATTTCCTTATTTATTTATAGTTCTCATGAGTTATCTGTACCTCTCATGCAAAGAGTAAGGTGGCATTATAATAATTGAAGTACAATATTTATTGCTTCCTCTTATTGTTATACAGGTGTTTGATGAAGCTGTACGCGCAGTATTAAGACCTGAACCTCAGAAGAGACATCAGAGGAAGTGTTTAATTATGTAAATAAGAAAATTCATGACAAATTCGACAATTATACATGCAGGAATCGCTCGAAGACAGTAATAATGTGTTTCTATACCAGTATGCTCTTCCAAGTTAACACTGTTTTTTATTGTAAAGGTTGAACAAAATTACAGTCATTGCATGCCGATAAGTGCCATAAAACACATTCTTTATACTGCATAGTGATACTTCATAATTATGTTATCTTATCTGGATCATCACACAACTATTTTTAGTTATATTTTCTGCTTATATATTTAAGCATATGAAAATGCCAAAGATTTTATGAATAGATGTAAGACTCAGTATATTATTTAGTATGTTTTTGTAAAGATATCTTCAATGGTTAGAAACAAATTGTTACTGTTATGTAAAATGACTATAATGTTATTTTTGTATATGCAACTGGACCTCAATATTCGAAGTTTTGAAATATATTCTTATGCAACTTGTGAATAATGACTGACCGTAGATGCTAGTTTCTAACATACTCAATTTAATCTTGTATTAGTTGCTGACATTAAGCATTTATTATCCAGTGAATGACGTATTTGTTTAAGTGGTATTTTATTTAGATATATTTATAATTAATACCCATGCTTATTATTATTAGTAGGTTTTGAACTTTATTCTCATTGAATAAAGTGTAAATTACTAATTGATGCAGATTTTTCATAAACTAACAAAAGGCAATAACTTTAACTTTTTATTAAATTTTTATAGAAATATATTACTTGTGTAATATAAAGCGGATAAATATTATACCGTATCGGCAGCTGACATGACTTGTAAACTTAAGTGATGGTGGAAGTAAGTCGCCAATTATATACAGATTCTTTTCAATTTTCTATAAATACTAATTTAAATATTTTATTTCGAGTAATGTTTGTGATTAGACGAAGTGTGTTTATAGTGATTTGTTAGGGCGAAATATTTTTGTATGTGGAAATCTTAGATATAAGAAATATAATGCATTTAAAAAGTACTAATTACGCAACGAAAGAAGAGCACAACAACTTATATTGAGTCTCATGCGTCATGGAACATGGAAATAGTTAAAGGGCTGATGTTTGGCTTCTTTGTCGCCTCATAAATGATGGCTAGAAGCAAGATTTCGTAAGAGAGCAAAGTGGTGTGTGTGTTGATAATATTATGCACCGACAATTTATTGATATTATTTGTAGACTGCTTTGATTTACATGTAAAGCTTCAAAAATAATTCGTGTATATACCTATTTATGTAAGAGCTAAATGAAACTTGTGTATTATGCACTTCATAAATTATTGAACTTTATAAGATCTTTTTATTTTTCAACCTACACAACTACGCGGGTATTATTATTTTTTATGTAGGTAGTGCAAGTGTGCGCGCAAACACAGGTGCACTCACTATTCCCTCACCCTCATAGTCCGAGTAAGGCAGACTTGCAAAGATCAGTCCCATGAGGGGGTCCATGTAAGTAAAAATGTGTCATCCATCACCAGACTAACCGCGGCAACCACTGCTTAACCTCGCCACTGCTCAACCTCCTTCCTGAGGGTCTCCACAGTTGATGCGAGACCCTCAGGAAGGAAATATCACATGATCAAACACCCGTCACCTGAAAAATATCTGCGGATCACATCGTTGCCCCATGCGGGAATCTAACCCGTAACCATTCGGTCTGCAATCCTGTCACTTAGCCAATGCAACAACCAAGTGGGCCACGTTTGTTTTCAATAACACCTTTAAACCAAGCAAGTAAATGGGTACATTTTTGTCACTTGGGAGACCACTTTTTTAAGGCTTTGAATAATTTTATATCTAAGGTCTTTAGTATAGGAAATAAGGGGCGCCCTAAATAATAAAAAAATACTATATAATTTATTTATTTCATATAACACGTTTACATGTCACTGAAACATTGATTATTATAAACAAATACCTACACACGGATCAACATTAAAATTAGGAAAGGTTTTACCAGACGCTTAGGATAAATTGCAAAAGCAGCAATCATGATTAATAATAATTAGAGGTCATATTTGGAAGTTTTGTCATGGAATACATCTAATACAGGTAATGTAATCAATCAGAAAATAGCCATTCAAAAATCAATTGTGACTAGACAACTATGTTATATCGTATAAAATATTAACATCAATTTTTATTTTAGAACTATGAATATAAAAATTGTAAATAATGTTGTTACTAGACGAAATAAATTGTGTGCGCACAAGTCTGAACAAACCATTATAATAAACAATAGTTGATTATGAAAAGAAAAAATCTATACTTATAGACCATAATGAATACAAAATATAATAATTAATTTCTACACTACACTTACAAGTATAAAAATAAATGCAACAGATAGGAAACCTATAATAAATAATGTAAAATTAATTATCCGTAAGAAATTCCACAGATTCATTTACAGTGAACACACATCTTTAATATTGTTATTATGAGATCTTTTTATAGGTTTCAATCTCTATTAATTATACACATCATTAAATCATCTATAAAACATATACACATAAAATACTGATTACAAACTTTAGGGGTGAATTTTAACATGATGAAACCAACATATTTTTCCAAGTGAACTACTTACCTACTTATAAACTTCATAAATAATTTAACAGTAACACTAGATAGATATTGTCAAAATAATCAAACAGGGTTTTTACAGTGGTATGAACAATTATTTTTTTAATTAACTGGTATACCTGTGTCTCAGACCAAACTAAATATTATGGAAAGTTTCAAGTTCTATGTAACAGTAATACAGTTGGTCACAATAACAATCTACATGCCTTTGTTAGACTGGTAAAATTGGTTGTGACTTTTACTTCCAGTGCAAAATTAGCTTTTCCTGTATAAACACTGAAATAAAAAAAAATAATTAAATAGATTGCACATGGCTCCACATTTGGATCACTGTAAATATAATCATAAATTAGAAGCCCTCCTTGACACTTGTAATATTGAAAGAACATTAATTTCTTATATACTTATGTAAATAATCCATTGATGGATTAAAAAACATTGATAATAATGATTATTGTGCATTTACATTATATACAGCATTTTACATTATATGTTTATCTACTAACACTAATCAGTTTATTTTTGTGGTTTTTTATAATTTTTGTGATACAATTAAAACAATTGCTTAAATCTTAAACATCTATGTAATTAAAACATTTATTAGCATTATGGAGTTTTAAATAACTATCAAACAGGACACAAAAATATTTTTTGAAACAATTGAATGACAGAATTAAAAATATAAAATATTGTATTTTGTAAAATTCTTAATTTTAAAATTTATTTGTAGCATGCTATAATGGGCATAGTATTTTTTATTTCTTATCAGAATTTATTTGAGTATACATTTTCTGGAAAAGCTTGCCATATCAAGCATCTATAGATTTACTAGCCTTCGCTGGCTGGTAAATAATCATTTTCCTGATATCACATAGCTCTGTAAGGACCTTGGGATTTTAAGTATTGGATTACTAGTGATGGGCCTGATGACACTACTTCAGGTGGGATAGCTGTCAAAGGACAATTCTCAATACTCATGATTTGTAAACTCACACATAGTGCAAGTTCAAATGGTAGATTGCATAAGTTTGGATTATCATTGAGATACAATGATTCTAAATTTTCCAATGTTCCAATTTCCTCAGGTAAGTATTGTAGGTTGTTTTCACCAATACTCAGAAATGTGAGATTAGTCAGATGGCCAATAGAACGAGGCAGAGATGACAATTGATTTGATTGAACTATCAACTTCTGTAAATCATGCAAGAAACCAATTTCATTTGGCAATACTTCTAATTTATTTTCCTCTAAATCCAAAACTCTCAGCTTCCTTAGGCTCCCAATACTTGGTGGTATGCGCTTCAAACAATTGTTTGACAATATAAGCACTTCCAAGTTTTGCAGACATTGTATGTCATCAGGTAGTTTAGCTAACTGATTTGTTCCTAAGTTGAGTTCCACCATATTAAGCCAAGTTCCAATATCAAGTGGCAGTGATGTTAGTAAATTTTCTTTCATATTCAGTTTTGTTAAATTCTTTGCCCTTGAAAATATACCATATGGTATTTTGTCAATCTGGTTATGTTCTAAATTAATTGAGAAAACATTTGTGAACTGGGCTGGGCCACCTGATGGATAGCTTCCAAATGAGTTCCGAGAAAGTGTAATGCTTGTCAGCTCATTTAAGCTGGCCAAGAGACCATCAGGCAGTTGAGAGATTGAATTCCCTTCCACATTAAATTCATCCATATGCTTGCAGTTACTCAGTGTAGCCGGTATAGCAGTCAATCTATTGTATCTGAGGCCAAGGCGACTTATGGATTGGAGATTACCAATTGTCTCTGGTATATCAAGTAGTTCATTATGTTGCAAGTCTAATGTTGATAAATTAACGCAATTTCCGATCTCTTGTGGTAAATGCTCTAAATGATTGTGTGAAACATCAAATGTTACTAAATTCACCAACTTGCCAATTCCAGATGATAATTCTTTAATTTTATTTTCTCTCAAGCTTAACATTGTCAAATTAGTTAAGCTTGCTATTCCATCACCAACTACTCTGATCCTGTTGAATCTCAAAAACAATGTGGTCAGAGATGTTAATTTGTATACAACCTCTGGTATGTCATTGAGCTTATTGTGACGCAGATCTAAAACTTTCAAACACTGCAGGTTAGCAAGTGAGTCTGGTAAACTGGTTAAAGAATTTTCATTCAATGCCAATGTCTGTAGGTTAACCAGACATCCAAACTCTGCAGGCAGTGCTACCAGTTTGTTTCCATATAAGTAGAATTCTACCAAGTGTGTTAAATCTCGTACTAGAGGTGGAAGAGATGTTATGGACGATTTGCTCAGGTCCAGCCGCTTGAGGCCTTCGTCGCGGCATCTTAGAAATTCTTTGATGATATCTAAATCGGCCTGTATGGGTTTATTCTTTTTCGCTGTGGGCTTTGGTTTATTGGACTCCGGGTGCTTGACTGTCACGACTTTAGGTCGTGCACCCTCAGTGTTCGTCAACGACGCCGTAGATAACTTTTTTTCTCTCATGCTATGATACTTTTCCCTCGGGCTTACAGTACCAATAGAATCCAATGCTTCTGAATTTTCTCTCGACGAATTATCGAGATTCATTCCGTTACAATCCAAACACCAACACGAGTGATAATCTATTCTTTCCAACAGATTATTTACTAAAACACAGTTGACATGGTTTTGTCATCTCATCGCATTAGACACAAATCAATACCTATTTCAAAGGTTTAATTTGAACGATTTCCTGAATTCTTCTAAGATAACAACAATGAAATAAAACTACTTGTAGTTAGCACTTAAAACGCAACTGGAAACTGGTTTTATGTTTATTATTATCACTGATGTACTTGATAAACTCGATGATTTTCACAAAAACAGAAAGAAATCTCCAGAGAAAATGGGACGATGGAATGGAACGAAATTCGATTCAGATCAGCAGAATCTCAGATTTCAAGGGTTGACAGGGCAAGCCCAGTCTTAGCTAATTAAAATAAAGGTAAAACGTATCGATATAATTTTAGTCGACTGAGCAAAATAATAAAACTGATGATTTTATCAGTATTCTTTTACTATGGTCAGTTCATAGGCATAGCCGGAGAACAATTATAATTTATTATTATTTTTAGCCATAATGTAACTCTGAGAAAATGTGTTTATAAATCATTATAAAATTCTTAGCTTTTTAAATGTTTTAGGCGATTATATTTATTTTGACAAAGATTGGATTTTTGAGTAATACCATAGGTAATACTGTACTGTTGGTCGAGCGACGTTTTATCATCGTTTTATAGTCTGTAGAAGTAATAGCTGGCAACTTGGCAGAATTGGCATTTAAATTTTTATGATAACTTGACAATAAAGCCGGACAAGGAAACTAACAGAATAGCTTGATTAGGTTATTAGATTTGTAACTATTGTGATTTTAACAATATTTTTGTGTTTTACCCAAGTGCAAGGAAAGATATCAACAATGGATAAAAGTAAAGAAAAAGAGGAACAAAGTATCATGGACAAATCCATGAGATCTGTCTTCGGTTAGTTAAAAACTTGACAACAAACATTGTATACAAATCCACAATAAATCATTAATAATTATTGTTTTTCTTTTAGTTGGTAATATACCCTATGAAGCTACAGAGGAAAAACTGAAAGATATATTCAGCGAGGTTGGTCCAGTGCTTTCTTTCAAGTTGGTATTTGACCGAGAAACCGGCAAACCCAAGGGTTATGGATTCTGTGAGTATAAAGATCAAGAGACTGCCCTCAGTGCTATGCGGAATCTTAATGGATATGAAATCGGAGGTCGGTCCCTTCGAGTGGATAATGCTTGTACGGAAAAATCGAGGATGGAAATGCAGGCATTGATGCAGGGTCCACAGGTAAGTTCTAAACTTTATAAACGAATAATAAAAGTATAGTAGAAAAGTGTCTAGCTACAAAATGAAAGCAATTAATAGTTTATTAGTAAACTTTACAAAACGCTGCTTAAAGTACATAATACACTGTGCAAAGTTTTGTTAGAAGATGTATTTGTAAACATTACTTTACCATTTATATTACAGGTAGAGAATCCTTATGGAGAGCCATGTGAGCCAGAGAAAGCTCCTGAAGCTATCAGCAAAGCTGTAGCCACTCTTCCACCTGAACAAATGTTTGAACTGATGAAGCAAATGAAGCTTTGTATACAGGTATAATATACTTATTAACTTTACAAACATTAGGGTTAGTTACATTAAGTTTTAATTAAGAAAGAAAGAAAAAGGTTTTATTTGTCACAGACACATTTAACATTCCCTTTGACCACCACGGTCATGTATATAAGACAAACATTTCTGTGCTGTCCATGCCATAACTTTGCATAGAAGACGATACCTAAGCGTAACATTTAAGTAATGTAATAACAAACAATAATCGAAATAAATGTTGCAATTAGATATTCTTTTCTAATAAAATTGTGGCATGGAGGGCACGAAAACACTTGTGTTCTATATACATAAGCCCATGGCAGTCAAAGGGTTAAGGTACCAGAATATTACTGGGCTTAATACTATTTTTTTGCATGTGTAGAGACAATATATACTTTTATTTATATCTTCCCCCCTTACATTGTTTTTCTTCCCCCCTATTTATTTATAATTATCATGTCACATATTGATATTGCTTTTATTCTTGTCTCTATGTTTTCCATTGTAAATACTCTGTTAATTT
Organism: Abrostola tripartita; assembly: GCA_905340225.1. Classification (NCBI taxonomy): domain Eukaryota; kingdom Metazoa; phylum Arthropoda; class Insecta; order Lepidoptera; family Noctuidae; genus Abrostola; species Abrostola tripartita. The sequence continues at coordinate 9,484,002 of HG996498.1, read as the reverse complement.
GCTTTTGAAATAAATAAATATCTATCTATTTAAATAATAGGTATTTATATATTTCAAAGCCAAATTGATTTGATGATATGACTGTCTTATGCACAACAGATATAGAAATAAAAATGTATTTTAACAGGGTTAACCATTAATTATTTACAGAACAACCCCAATGAAGCTAGGAACATGCTGTTGCAAAATCCTCAGTTAGCATATGCATTGCTGCAAGCCCAAGTTATTATGAGGATTGTGGATCCAGCCACGGCAGTTGTGAGTATGACCTATGAATCTAATATTCCAAGAAGAGTCAAAATTATTTTGATAAATATTAAGGCACTGGACATGTCTCCATTCTCTCTGGTAGATAGTACAGTTTGTTACTAATTGTAACTATTAAACGTGATTAATTATGTAGTAGAATCCTCAAATAAATAGTTATTATTGAATTACAAATTAGTTTTTCCAGTCTGCCCATGATCATATATGGTGTAAAGGATTTGCTCATCAGGTTATAAATCCATACAAAATTGTTTAATTTAAATAAATATGAGATCAAGTATGACTGTTACATAATCTAGGAAATTTTCTATTACAGAGTATGCTACATCCCAGCAACCCACTGCCACCAATGCTTAACCCAGGGGACAAGCCTCCACCATCAAACCCCTACATACCTAGTAACCCACCACCAAGTAAGAACATCATCTATTTAATCTATATTTCTATATTAATATTATAAAGAGGTAAAATTTGTGGTTTGTAAGAGGACACATGCAAACCTAATTCGATTTTCAATATTCTTACACAAATATTTATTTAATAACTCAAGGGTGGACATAGCTACTTTAACTCCAGAGAAGACATTAAATGAAAGTCCTCGCAGACGACGTTGCAGGCTGATTCTAGTATTAGTATTAATTTTTGGGTAAGTTTTTTTATTGGTATAATTATTTTCACAGATCAACAACCACAGATGCCTCCTCTGCTGGCTGCGCCCGTGCCTCCGCCGGCTCAATATCCTCGTAAGTGTATGTTACTATCCTTTGATTTATATTTGTAGATTTAAGGCTATAACTATATGCTATACCACACAAGCGTTCTTATAGACAACATCCACGCAGTGCGTTATTGCAATACCTGTTTTTAATATAATAAAAGAAGAATGGGCAAATCATATAAGCACCGTTCACAGACTAGCAAGTTTATTTAAATCCAGATTCAGCTTCTTAACAGCTTCTCACCCAGCAACACGCTAAACGGACGTCTGTACTCTGAACTTCAAATTGTTACACAGACGTAGTAGTCTTAGGAAGCGGAGTTGTGAGCTGTTTCTCGCTGAGATAGAGCTGGGCCGCGGTACAAGGGGAGATGTGAGCTTTACCTCGCACGCTGGCGACAGCGGGCAGCGGAGGCAGCGGAGACGAGATGTGAGCGACATGCGAGTGTGCGACATGACTAAGACTTCTACCTTTTGTGTCATATCGCACTAAACTGTGCGTCCACATCCAACGCTCGCTGCACGCAGCTCAGTTCCGCCCTAGCCAACGCACAGTCATCTCCATACTAGACACTCCATACTAGCACACATCTCCGCTAAAGTCTAGCCAGTACGCTTCTCCGCACAGTTTCGGTGGATACACCCTAGCCGAAAAACTAGTCTGGGACTTAAACAATATGGGTAAAACTAAAAGTCGTACGTAAGCGAGCACTAGCAGAGCGTGTATGTGTGACGTGTGCACGCAGCTCGTCCGGCGATGGGCGACGTGGACCTGCGCGGGTCCCGCGCGGGCGGGCCGCCCCCGCTGCTGGACCAGGACATGCGCAGCCTGCCGCCCGCGCCGCCGCACCCCGTGCCGCCGCCGCAGCACCACTCGCAGGACTCGTATGTATCTTTATACCTTTACTCTCTTACTGTTTTTCCTGACTGTACTTAAAATACTAATTTTACTGTTACTGACTATTTACTATTTTTGTTGCTGACTGTACATACATAATAAAAATGTGTCTGTCTCTGTAAATATAGTAAAAGACGATCAAAATTATTAGCTTATATGTAATTTAATTCGAATCGACGTTAATAAGATTTAACAACGTGTACCTAAAAACCTACTTACCCTCTTCCTATGAGTAATAACAACATGGTAACAGTTCCTAAATCATTGAGATTTATTGGGTTACCATACCAGTCTCCCACAAAGGACTAGTAGCGTTAAAGTTGTTTTTATTTGTTGACCGTTTTAAATGTATGTTAAGTGTGTTTATATACTTACATTGCTGACTTTGCTATTTTCCTCAAGTCCGACTCTCCCTGTGGTGACACAAACAGATGTGTAAGTGACATTTTAACGATGTAACAAGTACTGCATGTACTTTATCAGTTTATTTTGTTCTTTATTATGACGAATTACAAGATTTGCTATGTTTTTAGATGCAACTTCAGCGAAACTTAAATCTTGTAAAAGTAAAGCTTGATTTAAGTTTCCATATCTATTTTGACATGACAAATCATATTGAGATACTTTATTTTACAAGTCTATCCATATTTTTTAAGAAGTTATACATTTTGTTTAAATATTTGTAATATTTTTTTGCTTTGCACGTCCATGTGCCTTATTTCTAATAGAGCTTGGTGTTCCTGCTCATAACAAAGGCACACTTTTCGATGCATCGGCATTGTAGAATACATACACTTTGCACATTCCGAAGAAAAAATGATCGAGGCATTTTACGTAATTTATATTATGTACAAAATGTACAACAAATCTAGGTCTAGTTTCTTTATACACATATTTAATTACATAATTGACAATATATACATATACACATTTAAACCTCTTTCCATCGTCACGTACCAAGACGTTTTGCTCTGATACAGCTAGTTTCTTAAATGTCACAGTTTAAAATTACGTCATTGGAACTATGTATATTCAACATAACATTTTTTTAACATTTCCAGACTATACCTTAAAGCCTTATAGTACTTTTTACCTTATAGTATTAATGTACATATAATGGAGGAAATATTTACATACATACATAAAGTCACGCCTATTTCCACGAGGGGTAGGCAGAGACCACGGATTTCCATTTGCTACGATCCTGACATACTTCTTTCGCCTCATTCACTCGCATCACATTCCTCATACACGCTCGTCGGTTAAGGGTACTCCTCACTTGACCCTTTTGTAGAACATCTCCGATCTGGTCCAAGTATGGAGGAAATATTTGTTGTTAATAAATGTTGTATGCAACAGTGGCTTCCCTCGCGACCCCCGGCTAGCGAGCATGCAGACGCAGTCATTCAACTCGGACCCGCGCGTGCGCCCCGGCGACCCGCGCACGCAGCAGAAGATCCAACAACGTAAGTGCATGCCACTATTCATGCTCCCTAGTCTGAACTTAACACTGCACTTTTCATTATAAATTAGTTATGAAACACAACAAGGATTGTTTACTTTTTTAGTGCAAATCTTATTGAAACATAGTAGGTACAAGATATATTTTCTATACAGTGTTTAATATATTGTCTCTTTTATAGAACAAATGCCGCCCGGCATGCCCAGTGCTGCTCAGGCTAGAACTATCCAGGGAATACCTTCTGGTGCTTCGGATCAAGAGAAGGTCAGTTACATAAATATAAATAATTTGTATTTAATATTTATTAAAACAAGATTTTGAATTAATAATTTTAGTAATTGTCTAGTTGAATATGCAAATAATGAAATATAATCTCTAATACACTTTCATAAGTTTGTGTGCAAGCCCTGAACTTATTTGAACTGTAGGAAATAAATATGAATAAAATCATATCATCGACCTCTATTAACTTATTTTTATTTTATTTATTTTTATTCAGGAAACAAACAGTCACATACAAAAACTTAAATCGGAGAACATTAGGTTCATAAAGACTTAGAGTTCCATACAATTAGTATTAAACAAAATACGGTATTTAAATAAAACTGAGTACAAGTCTAAATAATTAGGGAAGGTATACATACATACATGCAGTCAAGTTTACAAGGGAAAATTCACAGCAAGTAGATGATCTTCAAGTAAAATAATTTTTAGGTGGTCTTTAAGAGTTGATTATGCAATTTCATTTTGTAAGATGCCAAACGGTGGCTAAATATATCTATTTCATTAAACTTATCATTATAAGTGCTTACGCTGCGTCTGAAGAAGTTATTACTGGTGTAAACTGTTTTATAGAAAGGAACAGAAAATAGTTTTTGAGAACGAGAACCAGATCTGGCAACTTATATATAAAACGAAATTATTCATTCTTGTACTGCCGACATTTAGTATCTACCCTCTCCAGAATACGAGTTGTGTTAATTGCCGGTACTTTATCAACATTTTTCTGTTGTAGGCTGCTCTAATTATGCAAGTGCTACAACTGTCCGACGAACAAATCGCCCTGCTGCCGCCGGAACAACGCGCCAGTATCCTGATGCTCAAGGAACAGATCGCCAAGAGCACTCAACAGCGATAATGAGTGACAAATGTATTAAAACTCATATTACAGTTTGTTACAATCAAACAATTTTGGGCATAGCATTTATAAAAATGTGTGTTTTTCCAGAGCGTATGGTCAAATTGTTTAAGTTTCAGCTACATAACATGAAACTATTTTCGAATATAAATAACATACTCGGTAATTTGATATTTAATATACAAATTATACAGTACAACACATTGTTTTACTTTGACACTATTAAGAGTACCTACCCTACTTATCCTCTGACACCTACATTATTATCGTAATTGAGTGATTTTTCCTAGCTATCTTTTAAGTGGAGATAATAAGAAAAACTGTAATTCCTACTGATTAACTAACAAGGCACTTATGGATAAATATGGTTTGTATAACAACATCGCTGATGGGACTGAATTAAAATAAAACATTTGTCAATGTTTATGTCACTATAATTACGTTTTTATCTTAAAGTACATAATTATACAATATTTATTTTTACTATTGCGGAGTCATCTACGCAAAATTCTAGGTCAATTCAATCAGCGCGTTATCTTGTACGTGCTGTCTTTATCTTAAATAATAATTGTTGATGAAGCATTTTGTTGGCTCACATAAGCCATTCGATAGATTGCTGCTGTACAGGTCGCATAAGGTACGGTAATATAACTAAAATATTACAATTAAATATTCATACATTATAGTTTACTGAAATGAAATTATTCCGAGAGGCGAATACGAAATATCACGAATTAAATTATAATCTTTTAAGGTAATTTAAGTCCACTCCATAACGTAGGGTGGTCGTCGCGTTCCCGTCTCTCGCGCTATAACGAGACTCCGAATGTCAAACAAACCTGTCTGATTCAACACATTTTATTGAAATGATTTTCTCTATTTCGTTAGTTATGCCGATGTTTGCGGCGCAGTAATTTATTTAATATTAGTATGGTACATAAGGTAGGCATCCGTCTAAATGTCGTTCTTTTTCTATTAGAATTTATAATTAGGTACAATAATTATCATCATACAATAACTTTTCGTTTGTTTATTTGAATCTGCAAACTCATTCTCAGTTCAGTCGTTGTTTCGCGACGATTGAGGCGAACGTGTCAACCGTGTGTGTACGTGATTTGTTATGTTTTGATCGTATTTCCCTACCTGGCTAAAAATAAACACGAGTCGACTCGTGACTGTGTTTTGGCAATGTATTATCGTATAACTTCGACGTGAATTTATTCAGTTTCAAGATTTTTAACTGTTATTTAGCAGATTATTTTCTTTTGTTAAATATTTATGTGCAAAGCAGTATATTTTTTATAGGATACAACAATGAAGTGGGAAGCTATTTTATTCGCGTGCTTATGTTTACTGAATTCTTACGCGGAGTGCAAGTGGAAACATGAGAAACATGGGTACCGGGAGCGCGCTAATGAGATGACCACGAAACCGAACCACAGGCAAGATCCCCCCGACCACACCAAGTTGATCCCTATGGCGAGATACGTCTTGCACAATGCAGGTAAGTGACTAAGTACTTTTTACATTTTGTTTATTTTACGTACGTACAATGAATTTATTATTCAACATGATTCGGCAGTTATTTACACCGTCACGCTTTTTTAATGTTGCTACTAACATAACTGCGTTGGTGTATTACGCATAGCTACACTAGCCGCCCACCTCGGGCGTTGTTGTTGTGAAACATACCAACCAGGAAATCGAACCTACGCTACGGTCTGTGCTAGTGAGAAGTCGAGTCTCGAGACTCATCTATGCATATTCTTACGCCTAGCGCCTGTATGTGTATAGGTACCCAAAGGAGGCACACGACACAAGTACTGCATTTTCGCACACATATTTAGCCGAACATTACAGCTTAAATACTTAATAGGGACCTATAGTCTTTAATTGGGGGCGAGCCTATTACCACACAACATTGGTACCTTTAAAATTATCGTCAGCGGGGTCCTAGAATATCTCCGAAAGCATACCTTCATAGTTCATACCTAATTATAGTATTGGAAAGTCACATTGGATATTGTGCCTGGGTTTTAAACCTCGACCTTGTGCCGTACTTAAATCATAAAAAGAATACGACATTTAACTTTTTGTTCCGTCATCTCTTTGTTAAACACAGCGCTTTTATTCCAGGAAAAGTCCAAGCAGGTACCTACTTGCCAGAATTTTCTTTATTCCAATTCCAAATTGACACTAAATGAAAATTAAATAGTACCTAGGTAGGTATCTACCTATTGAAGAAAAACAATATGACATACCTACCTAGCTAATAAATATGCATCGCATCTTTCGCGTTTTGACTCAAACAGGATTTTCTATTTGATTTATGTCGACATTTAAATACCAGTAGGTATTGTTGTACCTACCTAAAATAAAAAAATGCTTCTAAAATTCTGGAATGTTTTTACAAACCTCGCCGCATCGAATCACTTAAGGTTCGATTCCCTGGTTGGGCAATGGAATCTGGATCTTGGCCGTAAATGGCAATAAGCTTGCCCCTTATTACCCGACCTATAAGAAAACGCGAAATGTGGGTATGCTATTACACGTATGCCTACTCTTTTGAGAAAACTGTATTACGTTTTTTTTATTAACTTGCTTCTCTTTTGTCAACAGACTGGGCGTCGCTGGCAACGATATCTATTCTACCGGCGATAGAAGGATTCCCGTTCTCGAACGTCAAGTCTATCGTAGATGGGTCTATGGCCAACTCCACCGGTGTACCTTATTTCTATATGTCGCCTCTGGACTTCAGTGCCAAGGATTTAACGGTAGGTGTATTTTTCTTTTTTACAGTAGGGCATGGCCTGCAGTAATGTACCTATGACTTGTGTGAAGACTTTCTCACCCTCCTATTATATTGTACCTAGTCTGTGACTTTCTTAATTATTCGGCGTCGACGACTCTCGTCTTGAAAGATATTAATATTATTATATATATTTGATCAGTCAGTGAGGTTGTGTATACATGTAAATATATTTGACCTTGGTTTTTAATACTATCGTCATAATCAAAATCAAAAAGTTGTTAACCCCTTGAATCCAGAATCACTTTTTATTTACTAAATATCAACAGACCTTGTCAGTTTAAATACGGATTAACAACTACAGTAGATATGCATTTATAATTATTGTTATGACTGCTCTTATCCAGTTTACATAATAACTTCGTTAAAATTATTCACTGTTTACAGAAAAATAGCCGTGCTACTGTCCTTGTGTCGCTCGAAGAAACAAGATACTGCGAAAACCAGAAAATCGACCCGGAAGACCCAAGGTGCACTAGATTGATGCTGTCGGGAAAGATGAAGAAAGTAATTAAGTATTTAATTAATGACCTTTACGGCCTAAAACAGTACTTAATAATTATGCCAGGGGAGTTGTACTAACTTACTACCGAATAGGGACTCTAAAAGACCTTTTTTTTAAGAAATTCCACCACCGAGGTCGGATAGCAAGGTATTTTGTATCCGAAACTTAGCTAAATTAACCATTAGATCAGACATTCTTATACAGAGTCGTCGCAAATTTTTACCTACTGTATCTGGCATTCGTTCTGTAACTATGTAACGAAATTAGAATCGGAAGCCAGACGAAATGTCAATTATACCTACATAAGTTCTAAATTTAACGTTGAGTCATGGAACCACTAGTTTGTAATGTAGATATTAAAACTCTTTTACCTTGCCTCGTAAGAAGGTAGGCACATCAGGATCACTCCTACATCTACTTATATAGTATGCATCAAATTCTTCATAAGTAATATTTAATAATAAGTTTGAAAAGTAAAAAAATCTGTTACTTTTGTGGCGGACTGTACTGAGTTGTATGGGTCTTGTAATGGTTGCAAATGCAAATATATATAACGATTATCTAATTTACACTTATTATAACGAAAGAGATGCATTGCAAACTGCGAAGATAGAAATAAAATGTTTTTTATTATCTTAGTTGAAGGAGAACACGCCAGAGTACACGTTTGCAAAGGCTGCATTGTTTGAGAGACATCCGGCCATGGCTGACTTCCCCCCAGGTACCTACATACGAATTACTACTAGTATAGTACCTATTTTTAAGTATTTTGATCTTAGGCTGAACTCTTAGCAAAAGTGTTCATTAAAAGCACTCCATGGAAATACATACATGTATATACTTTAACATCAGAGCTTATGGTAATTCAATGAAAGGCAGAATCGCCATTGCTAGATACGGCCTGCAGTTGATAATGTTAATGGAATATAATAGGAACAGGAAAATATTGCATGCGCGATAGTATCAAAGTGGCGATAAAGCATATCGAGTTATTCCATAACATTGAACACAAGAAGGACAATGGTTTTGTGAATCGATGCTACATACAGTTATTGTCACATATTATAGTTATACAATTAAATTACTATAGACTTATAGCCGTGTTTCTGCAATAGATTCACGCTGTGACCGATACCGGATACCTTCATAGGTACTCTATGAAGAATATTCATTTACAAAAAGTATCCGCAGACAAGCTCATTTTTCTTTATTCCTTTCAGATCATGATTGGTTTGTGGCTAAGCTGAAGATCGCTCAAATCGCAATGGTTGACTGGTACGGCGGTGCCAAATACATCCCAGTCCGCGACTACCTAGCGTACAACTACACCGGCACAGAGATGCTGCAGTACCACAATCAACGTCTGCAGAGAGTTGTTTTACCTTAGGCTTAAAGAAATATGAACGATAGTATATCGAGTAGGTTGGTACGTAGGGTAGTGTTGAGACTTTAAACAGGTTGCCATTTGTATAGTCAAAATGGTGTTTCGGACGCCTCACTTTTTATAATTAGTAGTGAAGAGAATATTTACGATATATTGAAACCTTTCGTCACAAATATCTATAGTAAGACAAACTTTGTTTTTATTAAGTGTAGGTTTATAAAGTGATAAAGTAGTTATTTTAATTCTGTGATAAAGCGAACAAAACATTAAGCTGTTTGATACGCACATACCTAAAACACCAAACAATGTTATTATATAATAAAAATAAAACAAAACATTAACAGCAAATAGTTTTATTATCATAATTATGTACGTTTTATACAAAAATGTTTGTTTGGAATGAATTTTAAAAGTTATTCTTTGCACACTATTATCAATTCTATTCATTGATTATTATCTACTAATCGATGAATAGAATTGATAATAGTCTATACATACTGATTTAGGAATACTAATATTATATTTGCATATAAGTATGTAAATATAAAATCCTGTGATATAATATTGCTTTCGAATTGGTTCTGTAAATTTAAGTTTATTCATATTACTATACCTTATTTTTACAGGAAACATTTATACCATTGGCTAAAAGGCTTACAAATAAATGTGAACATTTATTTTCCTTGTACAGTCATGTCCAGATAAAGTATTGGAGTATTAATTAACAGCATCTTACATTTCCGTGCAAAACAAGTAGTAGGTATACATATATGGTATGTTTTCACATACTTACCTATATCCTTGGTATGTTGATAAGGTCAACATAAAATTCAACATCACGTAATATAATATTTATTTTACATTATTAAACACTTGTTTAAACTTAAAATGTGTTATCTTACAATATCGTCCAGAAATATGTTTAATATATATCAATGGTTTTAATATCTATGGAAGCCTAAATAGTATGAACCAGAATAATCGTGTCTGTTCGTTAAATCAATTATTTTCGGAGTATGTATATAATAAAATTCCCGACAGCACAGATGCGCCCGATTTTGCATGATTATGCAAACGTACAAATTATATTTGAGCTTAATATAATATTTCTTACAAACCAGTTTATTATTATTGAGCACCATTAGTGTTATTTAAAACTTTATAAATTAAAATTACTTTAGATTAAATTGACGTCAAGCCTCACAATCACAACAATATGTGCGATACACTGTAGTCTAATTATTTACATATGAAAGGAAGTTATTGTGTTGTTTCTTTACTGGAGATGAGTAACTCTGGTAACACTCACAAGCTACATCAAACCCCCAAACCTGCTTGACATCCAACAATAGAATGCAAGCTCTCTCCTTAGCACTAATAAACGACACAATCGAAGTTCAAACTCTAAATATTGGCACAGATATTGTGTCATATATTCGTACTAAAAAAAAAGTTGTCTCAAACAATACTCAACCTTATTAATCTAAAAATAAATATCATTTTAGACTAACTAGAGTAATTGCACTTTTCCGTGACAATGTACGCAGGAGGCGATGGGCCGCACCGTGCTGCCGCTGCTGTTGTACGCGTGGTGGACCAACGCGTTTACTGGCTCCTCATTCAATTTCTTTACTTCTAGAGGCATCGCCATAACCTGTTGGCAAATGTAGGTACTTCTTTAGCAAATGATTACATAATGTATTAGTAACACAAAAATTTATAAAAAAAATAACAGAAGGAATAGAAAAGCACACTTACATTTTCGGCGTTCTTCTCTCCTTCTGTGATAGTAGACAGATTATTCAAATGACTGACATCTTGCTTATCGACAGAACTGCTAATATTTTCCGATAACTTTAAGTTAACTGATGCCATATCTAATATATTAGTAGAATGTGGCATGGTAGCATTAAAGTGAAGGTTTCCTATTGGACGGTTGTATATTTTACTGTTTCCAACATATTCTGTAATGGCTATGTTTTCAAGCCACTTCTCGTGGAGACTAAACAGGTTTTTGTAGGTACATAATATCATATCTCTCGCCCTGCATCTTTCGTCTAGTAACTGTTTGATTGCTTGTTGTAAACTATCAGTCTTTTCATTAAATATTTTCTTACATTGTGCAAGTTCTTCCACCATCAAGCTAAAAATATAAGCAAATTGTTAAAGATTTCTTACACATCAATGTACTTATTCAATCTAGGAGCTTTTCAATAACATGATGTGAAGCTTATGTATGTAATGGTCTAAGTTATTTAAGAACAATGTGATGTAGGTATGGCAAATAAATTAGTCATTAAAAGGTATCATATTTTCAAGTCAACAACAGTACTGTATTTAAGTTACTCATAGCATGATTCACTTAAAAGTGCATCTTACCTACTAGCCAGAAACTTGCTCCTCCAAACTTCACATTGGCCTGCTAACCATTCCGTTTGTTCCTGAAGGTAATAATGCAATTATTTAGAGCATGACTCTTACCATTCAACTACTGTGCTAAATGCTCAGTTTTCTTGCACTAGAGCATTCAGTAAAGAACCGACGCCTTTGCAGAAAAACAGTAAATAGTAACACAAGATGGGCTAATTATTCAGTATTTGGCATATCGCATTGGCTTACACTTGCTGATTTTCGTGTAGTTCTCAGGTATGTTTCAAGAATCTTTATTATTATGGTTCTGATTCATATGAAATACATTCTATCTGGATTCTTATACAAGATACATAATTTTGGTATATTGAAAATTTGAATTGTAAAATAGAATTAATGGTATTTTTGACCATACAGCAATGTGTCCCACCCTAAGTGATAATCATGACTTCATATTACACTAACATTAAAAAGGCGAGTGTTTGTATGTATATCACTTCTTCACACATAAATGACTGGACCAATTTTGATAAAATTTGTAAAAAGCTGACACCCTGGATTAACACAGGTTAGCAGGCGACAACTCAGAGCACTGCTAATTAATTTATAACTTACATTAATTACAGATTTTGCTTCACATAGAATATCATACCTGATGAGTAGATAAATGTTGTGCAGAACTTAATAAAGCATTCGCCAAATGCTTTTTATCATCATTTAGAGACTGGACTTGAATCTCAAGGTCTTCACCCATAGATGCCACTAGCATTGTTTTTAATTCTTTGTTGACCTGTGCATAATGTTAAGAGTAGTATAGAACTATGAATGATGTAAATACAAGATAACAAATGGTAGGTTGACACCAAATAGTTAGTTAAAACAGTTATAAGTATACAAGACCATTTTCTTTGCTATTTACATGATACTAAGAACTAGGAAGTACATTAAATTTAATGCAAGTAACTGTATTAACAAAACTAACCTGAACTTGTTGTTTCAGTTGCTCCTTGAGAGATTCATTTTCATGAGATAATTTATCTATCTTCTTTTGCATCTCCATTTTCTCTAAACTTGTTTGATCACTACCTGGCCCAGACTTATCACTTGTGGAATTTAACTTTGGCCGAGGTTTGAATTCATTCAAGTCTGTATTCATCTGTGACATTTGGGTTATTAGAGTATTAATGTCCATGTTGTTTTTAGACTTTTTTAATCCTTTTGAAACAAGTTGAGGTGTCATAGGCTTAACGGCTGCCGCGTATGGCTCATACGGCACAAACTTCGGTGTCTTCATGTTTATAGATTTCTTCTTGTCTGATTTAATAAATTTGGTGGGAAACACTTGAACAAGCCGAGGTGGTAACAAACTCTCTTTCCTTTTAGGGCTAATGATAGTCTTGGAATCAACATTATGAATCCCTTCCAACGTACTTTCGTTCGACTCCATTCCATCGCCCGCCGTCCTTGTTTTACTCATTATTTCTACAATTAAATAGTTTATCACATGATTACAATATTCGTATCAAGGTAATAGATACTCAATCAGTTAGATACAATTATTGTACACGAATGCAGTTACGGATGAGAGACGAGATTACTAAAGAAAATGCATACTTGGATTAAAAGTAAATTGTTTATCCATATCTACGAAACAGAAAGGCACGAAAATCAGATCATACAATTATTTACAAATATAGCGTCTACCAAGAGTAAATCCTTTCCTTTTTGGTTTTTATTTTGAGTAACAGTACTGTTTGGTCTACTTTTTGCTGTCACTGTCAGTGTAGTTGACATTAGAAATGACGAAACCGTGTCAAAACAATAAATCATCATGTCTAACTGCAAACGTTGCAGTCTTAACTCGAATCTGGCAGAATAGTTGGAAGTCCGACTCAATTGCCACAAGAAGAAAAAAAAAAAAAAAAAAAAAATCATCAACAATCGTTTTCGGTTTTCATGGTTAGATAGAGATAATCGAAATAGTGTTTGATGATCACCATCAGTAATTTATGACACATCACTGATCACCATTTAGTATTTTTATGGCGTTTGTTCTTTAGTACCTATGCTAAAATATTTATAAAAAATAGAGAGAATAATTATTTTCTCTTGATAGAAATGCACAATTTGTAATTACAAAATAGTAACTTTTATTTATAATAGTTTCTATGGTTAATTTTATATTAAATTTAATCTTTGTTCTTCTTCATGTGTGTAATTAATAATATTTATATAGTTACTTAGTGTATGAAACCATAATGAAACTCTTACGAGCCGATGAAATCTGGGCACAAAAGTACACCCCGGCAGTTTTGCCTACCTGATTGGCAGTCGAGATTTTTTAGGTCAGATCATCCGCGGCTGTTTTGCCATACGCACTACACAAACATGAAAAATTAGGTATACGTAATGTAGTGTGTAGGGCAAACAGCCGCAAATGATTCTGCTTTATAGGTAGTTAAATAAATAAAAGGACATTTGACTATGCATTTTTACTTTATTTAAATTGCGCTTGCGTTTTTTTTTATGGCAATTGCACAGTACACTTTGCAGGTGTCTACTGCGCGGTTTATTAAAAAGTCAGCACTTATTGCCCCGTTTATACTTTAATTTCTGATTATATAGGCGAGTTCATACATTTTCTGCAAGATTTCCAGGGGGGGGGCAGCTAATTAAATAATGGGGATCATAAATAAAATAGTATTGACAACAAACAATCTAAAATCAATTATTTATTGTAATAAATTAAAATACCTACAGATGCATTAACCATTCATTATGGCTTAAGTGTTGCATCTAACTCTCCACTAGCTTGTAGTTCTTTGACTATGTCCAACCCCCCCACAAGTTCCCCTTTGACATAAAGTTGGGGGTAAGTAGGCCAGTCTGAATATTCTTTAAGTCCTTGGCGAACTTCTTCATCAGATAAGATATCAAACGTATCATATTGCACCCTAGAAAATAAACAAGTATTAGGTGACATCATCTCACATTGTACCAATACAGACCCCTTAGACAAGTGGCAAAACACTTGACAAATAAATGGGGATGACACATGTCATCGATAACATAGTCGAAACATGATGACATCCCCATACATTTATCATACTATTCTATTTCTATTTGTCAAGCGCTTTGCCACTTGTCTAAGGGGGCTGTACAGTAACCAACAGAAGTCAAGCTTTTGGATTCCTAGTCGATTATTAGAATTTTTTACAGGGCAATACTAGAGTGGTTTACTTGGGATTATCCTTATGAAAAAAGTAAGCAAGTTAAGTTAAACAAATTTCTCACCCTGTTCCATTTAGAATTTGAATAATAGTTCTGCTAAAACCACATCGAGGTTGATCTCTATTGCCTTTCATAAACACCATAACATTATGCCTATTAATCAATGCTTTCAGTCTGTCTTCTAGTTTTGGTTGAGCTGCATCTCCTGGGGCAGTCTTGTTTGTAGTATGAGCTTTAACTTTGGAAGTTATTCGTGCTGCATCAGCACCATCTACTCTGTCAACCAGTATGCCATTCTTGAATAATATTACTGTTGGTACAGAATCAACCTGTAAATTGAAAATTATTAAATTTTATATATTATTTTTGTTTAATATGTATTTTATTTAGATTCTGCAATATCATGCCTCATTGTTATAATTTGTTTTAAGACACATAAATTACATGTCATGTTACTAGGAAGTCATTATTGACACAGCTTGTTTAAAGTTAATTTGCATTTTTTTAAACAAAAATAAGACACTGGCCAGTTTGAATAAATTTTATCTCACCTTTAACTGCAATGAGATTTCTGATAACTTTTCAGCATCACATGTAGCTATTTTGCTACCACTGGACTGCACTTCTGGTAACTTAGCTAGTTCTTGAAAAACTTCTGCAACTTGCTTGCATTGTTCTGCCCATTCAGCAGAGAAATGTACTACTGTTAGTACGGGAGTCCTGAAATTACAAGATAAATATAAAATATATACTTTCTTGGGTGACAAGACGAATACCTACACAGTAACTTAATAAAACATTGGTAATCAAATATTAAATTATCTTATTTACACATGTCAAGGGATAATTAGGTCAGTATGGCAAGCTTATCAAATATTATTACTATTATATCTATAACTAGCGGCCCGCTCCGGCTTCGCACGGGTATAAAATATATAATTTAAGTATTTCTCCACTATTTAATGGATGTTATTATACATATAAACCTTCCTCTTCAATCACTCTATCTATTAAAAAAAACCGCATCAAAATCCACTGCGCAGTTTTAAAGATTTAAGCATACATAGGGATATAGGGACAGAGAAAGCGACTTTGTTTTATACTATGTAGTGAAGCAGAAACTTCTTGTTTCAAGAGATAATCTGATGGATATAGAACCACATCACATAATACTGTAACTGCTATGTACACCCATAAAAATAGCGATGGTTTGATTATTATCTAGTGACCTTAGGAAGAGGTGAAACACACTTGATAATAAATTGCTGAAGGCAATTCCGGAAAATGTAGCATATCAAAGTATTTGATAAACAATATACAGGGCAAGCCTAAATATATTTTTCAATTAGTTAAACATAGATTTGGGTGTATGTAATTTTATAATTAGTTACTAGTATTTAATGGTTAGACAAATAAATAAAGATAATAACTGTTGACTTTTTATGTCAAGATTTCACTAAAAATATAATTATATTTCTTCTTGTTATTAAGTAGTAACTAAAGTTATTTCCTTACTTAATAAAATTTTGGAAATTCTCGATTGTGTCCAAATTTATGACCGACATGACGAGGTTGGAACTAGGTTAAGTTTCACCTAAAAGCAATTAATATATTGACACTATTTACTCAAATCTTTTTTTTTTTTTTTTTTTTTTTCTTCTTGTGGCAATTGAGTCGGACTTCCAACTATTCTGCCAGATTCGAGTTAAGACTGCAACGTTTGCAGTTAGACATTTTTGTGGGTCTATTTTTATTTAATCGTTATTAAAACCTAAAGAGCTACAATTTAATATTATTTTGTCTGATAAATTTAGAGAGTGTTTTAATAATAGAAGGACAGAAGTTACATAAAAGGGAACGAAAGTTAATAGGTAAAGGAATTTTAATTTGCGTAAGTTTTAAATACAAGTCAAACGACTTGCAATTTAATGGACAGGCGAAAAATATATGATCAAGGGATCCATAGTCAAGACCACAATCACAGAGAGAGTTGTCTCTGACATTGATTTTGTTCAAAAAGACCGGGCTGCAACAGTGCCCCAATCTCAGTCTACATAGGATTGTGACAATTTTTTTTGGAACAGATGGAAACTTGCTGAACCACGGTTTAGTCCGGATGTCTGGTTGCACACCTGCGTAATAAAACCCCTTGTGTTTCGAACTTTCTAACCACATTTTTGACCAGGAAAGAAACAACTTTGGCTTCGAGTCATTTTTAAGGTCATTATTCTGAATAAAATAGTATTTTTGCTCAACCTGGTTCGAGGAGGCAAATCGAGCCAACGAATCCGCACATTCATTGCCTGCAATACCCGAATGACCAGGGATCCAAACAATTTCTATATTAAAGTTGTTTTTATAACAATCATTTAACATAATTTTAGTATCCATTAGAATATTACTAAAATTTTGACTATGCAGTGGACATTGCATCAATGCCTGAAGAATACTACGCGAGTCTGAAAAAATTACTGAATTTTTAATATTGTGAGCTTTTATAAATTTTAAAGATTCTAGGATACCTAAACATTCTCCAGTGAACACCGATGACTCTGGTGGACACTGAAGTAAGAGGGAAATTTTTGAATTTTGGAAGTAGACTGCCACTCCAACACAGCCTGTTGGAGTCAATTTTGAAGCGTCTGTAAAAAATAGATTCCAACCCTTCCAGAACCTATCAATGGCCGAAGCAAAGTCGCCCCTTACGTCCTGTGAAAATTTAGATATATTGAGGTTCAGGACAATCTTGGGCCTAAAGTTAACCACCTCATATGCGGAAGAAAAAGATGGTAGGACAGAGTATTGATAAACAGGTGAAGGGAGGTTTTTAAGCTCCCTATATCTGACTATCAACGGAGGAATAGATTTGTTATTCCAGTAGGATGAATTATTGAAAGATAAGTCCGTTTGCTCTAAAATAGGAAGAAGTGGATGGGAAGACAGAGCGAAAACCTTGGACAAAAATCGATCTGCTAAATATTGTCGTCTTAGGTTGAGCGGCGGTTCTGCGCATTCAACCTGAAGAGCGTTTATGGGAGAAGACTTCATGGCACCCATTATGATTCTCAAACATTTAGCCTGAACACTATCCAATCTGCGAATGGCCAATTTGTTGCAAGGTTGAATAGCGAAGCTGCAATAATCCAAAACACTCCTGACCAACGCATTATAAATTAGTTTTAAGGTGAATGGATGGGCGCCCCACCAAACTCCAGATAGAGCCTTGAGGACAGAAATTGACCGCTCACATTTTTTAACAACTTCGTTGATATGGTCCACCCCTGTAAGTTTACTATCTAGCGTAACACCCAAGAACCTCGTTTTATATTTTATTGGAATACTTTGTCCATCTATACCAATGTCCAAAGAGGGGATCCTTCGTCTTCGCGTAAATATGACCGCAACACTTTTTGGAGCACTCAAGGTAAGGCCCTGCTCCAAAAGCCACTGATTAAGAGCAGACAAAGAAACATTCATGGATGTCGCGGCGTCCTGGATCGATGCATTAGAGATCGTGAGCGCAATATCGTCAGCATATTGAAGAACTTTACAGTTATAATTAAGACAAGATGGGAGGTCAGCGGTATATATATTGTAAAGAAGAGGACTAAGCACAGAACCCTGGGGTAATCCCCTCCAGACTGTTCTTTTCAAATCTTATCTATAGCCGCACTTTCATAAAACTTGATATGACTATATTTTGTTACGCAGTGATAACTCGTACTAAACTGAAACACAAGTTTGAAGTTCCAAAATTATCTAGAAAGCCGCTGTCTTGTCAGTCTATCACAAACTCAAAAGTCACCAAAAGTGCAGCATGTAGTGTTGTACTAGCCATAGCTAATGTGTTACATATTAGTCGAGTGTTAGGGGGAGGTATTCTCCCATCATTATCGTTATAAAGGTTTTTATCTATAACATCTAGAAAGACAGTATAAAATAACATCTATTTTTAATTATTCTTAAGTCAATCATCTACTTATACTTAAAAATCATCAATTCAGCCTTTCTCAGTCTACAGCTAGACATAGGCCAAGGCCCAGTGATGTGTTAAATTATGGTCAAATATACTATATCTTCTCATATATAAATACATAAATAAGTATTATTATTTTAATTAATTGAAAAATACGATTACGCGAATGCATATAATTTCCGTTTTTTATAAGGCTGTATGCGAATCACTCACACACACGACTATTAATAATCACCATCGATGGTGATTATTAATAGTCCAACACTTTAGTGGTGCAAAATAAAAAGTAATATTTTTATTTTCAGGTGCACTATACTGGACATGGACAATGGACATCCTTATTTTTGACATTTATTTCTTGCCGTCGAGCTAAGATTTGAGGTTACCTTACGAATTATGCTCAATATTCTTGAATTTGTATAAAGTACTCTTCAATCATTGTATACTAGTAGTTAAATATTAACTTTTTGAACAATGGCTACCGTATCTAGTGCCCCAGCACCAGGAATGCACCAAATTGATTTATCCAAGCTTAATTTACAGCAGTTGGCTCAACTTAAACAGCAATTAGATCAAGTAAGTTAACAGTGTGTAAAATAATTATATTTTGAAAAAATAAATGGTCATGTTTTATTGTTGCAAACCTAGTATTTAATACAATTACATATATAATAATGGTTATAAAATTAATAAAATATATTTATTTACTAGGAAACCCAAATTATGAGTATAAGTATTAATATTCTATTCTTGTCATTATTGTAGGAGATGACCGTATTTCAAGATTCTTTACATACACTGAAGATAGCCCAAGGAAAGTTTATGGAATCTGGCGAAAACGTTGAGAAAATAACTCCAGAGTCTAAGGGTAAAACTATATTGGTACCACTGACTGGCTCTATGTATGTTCCTGGCTCAATATCAGACACAGATAATGTGCTGATTGACATAGGGACTGGATATTATGCCCAGAAAGTAAGTGTGTAGTTATTACATGTGTGTATTGTAATAATACTTTATCACTAGCATCCTTTTGAAGTTATTTACTAGTTAATTATATTATACTCCCTTAAGGATCCCACTTCAGGTTAAGTTCAGTATTTAACATTGTATTGTATGCTGTACTTAGCTATTATTACATCCCTTCCTTATATGATCATAATGTTACAAGTCCCTACATTTAAAACAAACATATAGACACACAAAGTGACCTCTGTTTCCTAGAGGTGTAGGCAGACCCCACAGATTTCCATTTGTTATGATTCTGATATAATTCTTTTGCTTTGTTTACCCGCATCACATTCCTCATACACACTCAATGAAGGGTACTCTTCATTTAACTCTTTTGCAAAATATCTCTGATTTAGTCTAAGTATGTTCCCCGTGGTCTTCCCCTTCTCAATACTCCAAAGTGGTCTAATAATTTAGTATTTAAAGTGTCAGTATTTTCTATTATTAGATAGGGTTTTATTTTTCCTTCTTTTAGAGGGCCTTTGTAACATATGTTTGATATACTTTTCAGGATATAGCTGGTGCTAAGGACTACTTCAAGAGGAAAGTAGCATTTGTAACAGAACAAATGGAGAAAATTAAAATGTTGGGCATAGAGAAGTCAAAGATTCACAAAGCTATCTGCATGATGCTTGAGATGAAGCTTCAGGCCCAGATGCAGGCGTCGAAACCATCTACTTCATAACAATAATTAATACTTTCTAAGTAATATTTGCTTTACCATTTGTGTAGCCTTGATGAAAGGATTTTATTGAAGTATGCATTAGAATCTTAGTATTGTACTGTGAAAGGAAGTGCTGATCACAAATTGTTAGTGATATGTTCTGTTTCTCAATGTGGAAATTGGAGATTCACCCAACATACTTACTGTGTACTCTTCATTGACTACTCATAAGGCTAGTTGTACCAGAATGTTCCATAAACCATTATATAACTATATAGTCATAGGCTAAGTACATGCAGTTGTAAAACTGTAAAAAGTTGCAAGATTCTAATGTTCTTATTTCAAATATTTTAATGTTGCAATAATAATGCATTTCTGTTTCTATATATTGATATTTATAAAAGTGTATAACCTCGTTTTGTTGATGGATCACAACCTTGTTAATCTCTCTCTATTTCACATGATCTAGTTTGATAATAAATTAATATCAGTATTCTTTATTTATTCTTGCTTAAGTATTCTTATTTATTTATTGATCCTGTTTTAGTCAGATGAAAATAATAATATAAAAAGGTAAACATTAAGGTTTTACAATAATACCTTTTAATGGTACCTATATTTAATGGTTTCAATATCTTTTCTTTTCTTGCCCTTGGACCTCAAGTTGTATAAATAGCATATTCAACATTTTTCTTGCATCACTTACATTCTTCATCCTTCATCCTCAATATAATTATAACCAGTTAGGGCTTTGGGCAACTCATCTAATAATATATTTTTATCCCATACAGTAAATGCTGTTATTTATGACATATTGACAGTAATGTGTAACATTATTGTCATTTACCTACTTGTGGTCTCTTGGACACTTCAGGATTAATCAATATTTTTGCACTTGTAGGTATTTTTCTAATCTGGGAGATGGGCATGTTATATCTTATGTCCGTAAAATGTCTAAGCTAGACACGGTCAGGAAATAAATACTGACCCTCCAGACTCTATGTTAGTCCATAATTGCAATTATTATATAATTATCTATAAAAACTCTATTATTACGTTTGTTGAGGATATGGGAAAAAGAGTGAAAGCAGAAAACATGTGACACCAAATGATTAATTTTTTTAATAGGCCAAAATGATAGAGCTGATGATATCTACAATAATAATGACTTATAATAAACTATCTTAGAATGTATCTACAGTATGTCTTATAGTCACAAAACAATATCAACTAAATAAGGCAACGACTATTCCTTAAGTTTGTAAACAATTTCTATTATTAAGTATCGTAAAATGAACTTTTATTAAATATCTCTTATCATGAACACGTGAAAAGGTGTTTGGATATAAGATAAACTTTAAATATGTTGTAGTAATTTACATTGACACCAGACTCGATTAGAAATTATACATTATGTTTAAAACAACAGTATTTATTGGTAATGCACGCATGTAGCAAAATGATGAATCGTAGATTCAAAAAACTCTTTTTATCATTCACAATAACTTTAAAATGGTATTTATTTGTCACTTATTTATTTCTTGCAACTGGCTATTCGTTAATATTTATTTGAAATCAATTTCATTATCTAAGTATTTTTTTCTGTACGCATCAGAGTAAAAACATTATTTTTATTATCTATTACAAATAAGAGATACGTATTTATGTACAATTTATTACATTATCATTTAGTCACTATAATAAAACAAACTTAAATTGGATTAGGATTAGCCATGGATAGCAATCATATACGAGTACTTCATCGCCTTTGGCGAACACTTGAGTGTCAACACCGTAACCCTTATTAGCTATATTTAAACGTTTCATACACAGTATCATATACGTAAGCTTACACGAACAGATCACTCGCCTGCTCGGCGAAGTCCTTATCTCAAATAGTGTAGTACTCGGGTGCGAAGTCGTTAGCGAGATTGCTGAGGAAGTGGAAGTCCGATGAAGAGTTGGAGTTGTCTCCAGCAGGCGCGGCGTGCGTGGCCTCGTAGAACTGCTGGAAGGAGCCGTAGCCGTCCCCGCACTCGGCGCCGCCGTACGCCTCGCCCGCCGCGCCCCCCGCCCCCGCCGCGCCTGCCGCGCCAGCTTGTGCGCCGCTGGCTCCGTACGCTGCCTGCTGCGAGTAAGCAGTCCCATCATAATAACTCTTTGTGTAGTCTGCACCGTGTGCATTTTTTTGTCCATCTCCAGCATAGTAGTTGTGTCCATGATCATGCTGCGCCCCTTCATGGTAGTGATACCCGTAGTGGCTGTTTGCGTACCCCATGTGTTCGCCACTGTAGCTCTGCGATTGGTCATAGCCAGGGTGCCCGTATGCTACTTGGTCTTTACCATAAGCGGGATAACCATAGTTTTGATACATTTCATGCGGGTACGCTTGCCTCGATCCTACACCGTTTGTCGGTCTTGTGGAAGGAGATCCTTCCTGTCTTGTATGCTGCTGATTTCGAACATATCCATGCTGTTCAGCGGATTGAATTGCAGATCCATAGCCTTCGTAGTTTCGGTTACCTTGTGGGTATTGAGTGAGCTTTCCGATAAACTGCTTGGAATCCATTCGAAAGTCAGGATGAGGAACGAATTGTCCAGGAGGCGCGTTGCCTCTGATAACATATGGAGGCATTGCGTTGGGTACGGCTTGAGGATGTGGCGGGCCTGGTGGGGCGTTTGGAGGAGATGGCCTAGGATAGTGGCCTAATGGACTCTGGTGCATACTTGATGGAGTGCCCGGTGTTGAAGACGGTGTCAAATTAACCGATGAGAATTTTCCATTGTCCGGAAGACCAGGCAAAGGGCCGAGCCCGTCTTTAGAGGAAGAAGGCGACACCTTACACGTGGCATCCAGTGAAGGTGATCGCTTCCGTGATTCTTGTTTGATTCTCTTGGTTAAGTTTCTAGGCGCTGTGTTCATGACTGTGACTGGTGGATGACCGTCACGGGAATCGTCTTCAGCAAGTTTATCGAGGGAGGAGGATGATGCCACGCTGGAAGCTCCGTCACTTGCGAAACTGTTGTTATTGGTGGCACTGGGAGTGTTATTGTTCCGAGTGCGCGACGAAAGTTCTGGCAGGTCTTCAGCCGGGGAGCATAGTGCTCCGGGTGGTAGCTCGCAACCTTGGCAACTTTTCTTACCCGAGAGCGGTCCGTCGTCATCCAAGAATTTATCAAGACCTGTCTTAGAGCTCTTGCCTCCTTCTGACGTTGTGGAATCCTTGTCGTCACCATCTTCAGTTTTGCTAAGCGTTTGTCTCTTGTGCTTCATTCTCCTGTTTTGGAACCATACCTTCACCTGTCAAAAAAAGATAACAGTTATTTTACCTTTTTACTAAAAGTGTTCGACGTTAAACTATTGTAGGTATAATATGATTTATAATTTAATGATTGTCTTCCTACCTGTCTCTCAGTTAGATCTAACGAAGCAGCGATCTCAATTCTCCTCGGCCGACATAGGTACTTGTTGAAGTGAAACTCCTTCTCCAGTTCCAGTAGTTGCGTGTTTGTGTAAGCAGTGCGTAATCTCCGAGGCAGTCCATTTTCTGCAATCAAAATACTCGATGTTACTAATATTGTTCTAACTTATTTTTAATTCCTTTAATGTTTTTTGTTCCAGCCTATAAAATATGAACGGCATGTTGAAACTAATGTTATAGATTGGTATTCCTGGAAGCTTTCAATAACATGGTAGCGAGGCGGGCTCGTTGGTAGGTACGCTTTCCTTTAATGTAATAACTTGATCGCATGTCAGAGCACCGCCCTTGACGCCATTGTGTCGAAACAGTGTTCTTTTTATTTTACCACAAAATACGAATTGGAATTCGAAATTCAAATTACAAAAGGGCGGCGAATAATGGGGCGATCGCGTTCGCGTGATGGCTCGGCCGCGGGGCTCGCGATGTCATCTGTGCAGTGCTTGTGAGTCTTACGTAATATACAATAAGGGTTATTATGTAGCGTTGGTTTTGTTGATAAGGTGGGGTTGGTTTGTGTTTGATTGACGTGTTCGTCAGCTCTCGCCATTGCTATTGGGCAAGGGCAGCTGTCAATCAAATAGTAACACGGCCTCCGGTTTTGCTTGGTTGCACTGAGGTAAATACTACTTTTATTTGAGTAGTGGGACCCTTATTTATTTATACACTAATAGAACAGTAAGTTATTTGAAATATTTATTCCATTTGTTAGTTTCGTAACTTAGTGCAACTGTAATTATTTCTCCTAATGTGCATAAGTTCGTATACTTGGACAGCATTCGGTACTTAAAATTATCGGTTTACTGAACCCGAAACTAGATAGCCCTTGGTCAACCTACCTATCTATTTACGTAGATAAATTTTGTAGAACGTTACAATAAATGAATTTAGTGCAACTCATCTCCGATAAATATTTATTTTTGTGGATTCGAAATGTGTTTTCGGAATAACATACGGTCTACTGAAATGGATGATATATTAAGTATTTAAACAAGAAAATAGGAGATAACAACGAGCTCTTTGATCGATAGTACCTACACAGGCCGAGAAAATTATGTGATTTTGTTTTTTTAAATTTTCCAAGAATCAGCTCTATGTTATAAAATATGATTCGGAAGCTCAACCTACTTATATTGAAAATATGTAATACGTGCAATAGGGAACACCTATATCGTAGTCAAAATAGCTTTAATAGAAGCTCTGTTTGTGCAGAGTATATATTGGTACCTACCTATAGGTATATATTGTGCATGGTGAGTTGGTGATAGACAGAGTTTTTTTAAACGTCACCCCTCTAGTAATTTCTTCTGTATCGTGGGTGCGTTCTACAAACATGAAGTATCACATTCACATACACAAACGCCCAGGCTCAAGACACAACTGCGGATCACACAAATTTTTGTCCCGGTGTCCAAGTTCTAAGTTATGGGCATTACCTACACCTGCATACAAAACTTCCTGCAAAGTAATTGGTTTACCAAGAATGAATTCCCGATAATCCCAGATTTCTGTGCCCACATCTACCTTAGGAGGATGAATGTGCGAAAGCTGCAAGTTGGTAAGTTTTTGCGCCGCGGTAGATAATATAATAGGCACGATTATGCGAGCTCGAGTCTTCGTATAATGTTCACATTATCTCGTGTACACACTTCCGAACCACTGAACAACCATTTTTGATGTGGTCTTCCCCTATACGGCAAGAGAAGTAAGCTTCATGAATATTTCCCGAATTTGTGTCTTGTTTAGTGGTGATAGATGATTGATATAGCTAGGTAGTTTTCAAAATTGAACTATACGTGAGGATAAGTTGAGTTTTTCTTGATGTTTAATCTGCAAATGTAGCTACGCTCTAGCTGTGGTTCGCTCTACTTGATAAAGACGGTATTTTTCAGTTTGCATTTAGACAAAAATAATGAAGCTTGTAGGTATATAATAGCATACCTAACAAACAATGTGCCTAATCAATCAATTTACTAGACCTACATACATATTTAGATAAAGTAGTTTGATGTAAGTATTTAATTTACGCATGGGTAGAGCGTTTTTGCGCGTGCCTAGAGGGGCTATCTAAAAGGTCGGTTTTATTAAATTATGAAGGAATGTAAATATTTCTTTATTGCGATCCCCTGTCTTGTCTACAGCGTGTAGGTAACAAATGATTGCCAAGTAGGTTGTTTAACCCTCCGGGTGGCCGACACGGGTACGTTGGACCGAAGATTTACTGCGGATTAGGGGTCACTACATCGGTCAAGTCAAGAGTCCGCTTGTCCGCACTTAATTTGATAATATCACTGTGCCCCGTGTTTTCATTGAATTAATACTTTTTTAAGTAGTATGAGTGTGCTGTAATTATAAATTTCCATAACTAATTTGTTATTTTTTGTAGGAAAAAATGTCATTTGCGCTCTAAGGGATGCCTGTATGCCTGTTGGTACTTAGTTATTTTTTTGTTAAATTTGTTTTTAGTAACTTATTTACCAGAGGTGAAAAAGCGTATGTAGTTCAAAAGTTAATGTGTCCGAATCCAGACGTGTAAATGTAATGTAACAATCAGTTGTAAACAATTTGCAGAGTTGCCGAGAGCACTCCCTCGGGTAAGTTTAAATAATTAATCAAGAGCCGGTAAAGGATTAATGCGGTGGCCAGTTGGCGGTTGGATGCCATTAGAGATCGTTCGATGCCCCTACGAGGGCTAGAGCAGACTAAATGCTGCGGTCACATTATTTGTGTCGGAGGCTCGAATCGAGGGTGCTAAAACTGCTTAATTGGTTTTCTTAACATGCGGATGTGACATGGAACCTACTCTAAGTTACTGTAATAAGCTGAGAGATCTTAAAACTAAATTCCGAAACAGGTTGCGCTACCGTTAAGTTTGATTTTAATTCTGTTTTCAGGATCGAGGAAAACCAGTAGGCATCTGGACATGAATTGGCAAATTATTAAGGAACGAAATAAAGAGGGGTTTTTATGTGACCTCAAAAACAGTAAGAAGCCACTTTTACCTCTTATAATTCTTATCTATCCTTACCTTATCCTAAGATAAAGACTATTTACAATGAAAATAATATAAGAATCCACAACTTTGACAATAAAGTTGTGTTGCCGCGAGTCGCGTGCCGCACACTGACTGCGATGATAAAGTACCAAACATTTATTTTGAATGTTGCTGCTGCAACGGAAAAGTTGCCGCGCGAGGGGTTTCCACCAAGAATTATTACGTTATGAGGTGTGAAAGGCATAAATGTAAAAATTCAATATTTCAAAAGAAAAGCTAAATTTTTCCACAATTTTTTGCCAGTAACAATGTCGTTTAGGGCGTTATGGGGAAAAAGATTCGAAATTTTGTTTATTTGAAAGATTTACCATGTTATATTGACACAACGTACTCGGGTTTTACTATTGACGATGATTGACGTTCAATTAAGCATAAAAGCTGCTAACTTCACTGAACTAGTATCAAAGAACTTATGAAACGAGCCTAAATCTGTTTTCTGTCAAAATAAATGTGAAGCAGTCGACTCGCTTATCAATTTGTACTTGAGTGTGTCACGGTAACAACAATCGATCATGTTGTGGCGGATTTGTATTTTTCCGATTAGCCGGCTGTATCAAGACCCTGCTTGACATTGTCGCATCAATTATAAGCGTGGATTACGTCGAGACAGATCTAAGACGGTTCAATTTCGTTTTGGTACAGGGAGTAGAAATGGCGGGGCTCCGTGAAGGGTGATATCAGGAAGTGACTCAAGATTGCCTTATCAGCGCTTGATGAAGGCCCGATGTTCCCCATTATGCACGCTTCGGAAAGATCCGCTTGTGTTACGAGGCTCTTGGTTTTGCGATAGAGATTTTTAAGCTTTTAAATATGTTGGCATGCTTAGTTTTCTTTGGTCGCAGATAGATAATTTAAAAACATTAATTCAACGTTTTAATATTTGCATCACATCTGTTAAACGCTTAGGTATCTACTATTTTAACTAGGTTTTGCTGTGCCCGACAGGGTCCATAATGATCTGTAATATTGTAAGTCTACCTATGTACTATTATGGAATGCAATAAAGTATTGAGTATTGAGATAGTAGTCGAATACCAACGACCTAAATTATCTAAAAGCAGAGAGTAGGCATTTAGATGATTTAGGTCGGATTATCACAGCAGGTACGTACCTACTGCCACCCTTTATCAAAGTTGGCGTTCACATTAAGTTTGTTGGAAACGTAACGAGTGTCGGATTGTGCTGGGTCCCAAATCCATTTGGCTGATACAGAAGGTTATTAAAAGTTGTCGCACAGACAGGCGGCGCGAGTTTGGAGCACTTTGACAGCCCGTCCCCGGGGAGTGCGGTTCGATTCCAACGACTAGGAAATTTCATTAATCCTGTTATTAAGAAGTTCTATTTTCCTAATCGTTTGTTTAAGTTTTGAGACTGTTTCCTTTCACGTTACGCTGGTTACTATACAAAGTTTATGTAAAAGTATTAAAATAGGATTCGTCAAGCTTGTTGTACAGTTTTTTATTGTGACTACTGTAATATACACTGGTTTAAAATACCCCTGCCCTTAAAAGTTCTTGTTAAAGAGCAATCGTAAACATGCTGCGACATTTTTCCCTTACTTAGCTGCGACATTTACTATCTTTATTAGCAGGTCGATAATAAAGTCTACTGGGTGGAATATGCAAAGTATTTTAAGACTGGCGGTATTTAATTGCCCTTGAAAGGGGCGACAAAAAATAAACGATGGTGGGAGATAAATAACGGTGCACTTTTCATAATCGCAATTGTCGCCGGGAGAATATTTAGTGCGCAGTAAAAACGTCCCGATTGCGATCCTTAGGGATGCGTAGGGGTAGGTTAATAGTTGAGGGGAATCAAGGCATTTAACGAGATGCAAGTGCAAGACCTTACGGTCGCCTTAAAGTAGGCAGGTACGTAAAAATGTCTTAATAGATAGGGTGGTAATGTACGCAAATGTTGGCGTTTGCGTTACGAACCGGTACTGCATTCTGGTAGTGCTATTTAAAAATGATAATTAGGAATCCTCAAAACGTTACAATTACCAATAACATGGAAGGTGTAGTTCGGTAGCGGGGCAAAAACCTATATGTGTAGACTCTAGCAGACAAGTCCCAAGATTGTTTGCTAATAAAGAGATTTTTACATTTTTAATTCATTAGAATTTCTTATAAGCAGTTTAGAAACAAAGACAGCGGTTTTCAGGAAGTTAAAACCCACAAAGAAGCGGGGAAGGCAGGCGGTTGGGAATAAATTTTATTTATCAAATAAAAAGGATGGCCCGCTCGTTTTTCACCGCGCTACAGACATTATCGCTTCTTTTAATTATTATCCCGCCGATATTTATGTGAAGCACACTATGCCTCCTCTTGTACTTGTGCCCGATGCGTAAGGCAAAAATATTAGGGTTCCGTTATAAATCCCACCCTTAAATGGCGCGACTATTAAAAGTAGATTTTCGGCGGGCCCTCCATATGATTTTTTGGAAAGTAATTTAAACGTAGGTATGATTGATATTTTATCATTTGTACAGCGGTAAAAAGGTATAATTTTACATTAATTTACATGAAATTTGAAAAAGTTTTTAGTGTTGTGCCGGTATATATGTTGTAAAATATGCGAATCCCCGTGATTAATATTATCTATAGACTACTAAACTGGCTGTAGAATGATTAAAAAAATAGTTATTCGTAGCAGTTATGTTACAAATTTTCACGATGCCTAAATAGTAATAAATAATAAATTAGTCAAACATTTACATGGCTGCGTAAACCTATCTACTCGTATATTGAACAACATTTAAAAAAATAAACGAACGTTTTAATTTTTGTAGGGCGGCGCCCTAGCCACGCGGCCTTAAGGAAATGAAGAAAAAAGCGGCGGAAGCTGTGGCTCCCTGCTCCCCCCGCACCCTGCGTCGCCCCACAGTCACCTTGTGGCTTTTTAAATGGAAATTTATTGTTAAACACTTCGTCAGTCGCCGAAGAGCCAAACGCTTAACAATGCGCCTAGTTGCCTTGCGTTCCCAGCCCTTTGTTGGAAATTGCTGACCTCACACCGAACTTAGCTTTTGATTTTATGCTGCAAAGTTTTATTAATAGAACGCAGATACATAATAGCTCATGTTTGCGTTAAAACCTTCTAAACAATGCACGTTATAATTCTTTAGTCACTAGGACATTATTTCTTTCGAAATCGTAAATGAGTTTATCGAAGCAAGGGTAAGTGAACTTCTTCAAAAGTCACAACTCTTTGAGAGTTCATAAAATTCACTCCAACCAAAACGCTGGCCGCGTTCCCCACAATTGAAAAGCGCGGGGGAGCTCCGGCGAGCAGATAGGGCACTTACTGTAAAAGTTAAAGCTAATTGCCCTTAAGACATATTTTTAATTTCATTGCCCATTCCTTCTTTCTTAGTGTTTGTCGGAGTTCACTAACTCTTGGTCCCGGAGAGATTGCAAGGGTAGCTGTAATTGCCATTTTTACGAGATAAGGTCACAACTTTGAATGTCGAACATATTTTATGTAGCATTTAAGGCGGTATTTCGTGTCAACCGAAATATTTATTTAAGACTTTTAAACTGTATTCAAGAAGCAAAAAGATATCAAATGTAACTTTCGCCCTACTAAAAACTACGATCTCACAGGTTGAAAGTTACGATAAGCCTAATTTTTAAATTAGATTTGACGTTAGTTTCTGATCCTATAAATTATTGCTTCAGACGGTAAAAAATGGTCAGACATTTACGCCACGATAAAATTCTTCAAGTGCTTTACTTCATAGGTATAATACTTTTTTAATTTCTTTGAGTTAGGCATCATGACAAAACTTTACAAGCTAAAGTTTGCTCTACCACATCAATACAAGATTACTTGTTGTGTGCCTTTTGATAGTAGGTATCTACCAATACAGATGGATGTTATAAAATAAATAAAGTGCTTGGCAAGCACTTTATTTATTTTATATCTCTGGCATAAAGCACTGGATCTGGCAAGCACTGCTTGCAAGATCTATGTACCTAATAATCTAATTTCTTGATCGTCATATAAGATAAAAGCACTTTTAAAATTTTAGTCGTGCAACTCATAACATTTTCTGGGATGCTCTACATGAGGTACATAATTATACTTAAATAATTCCGATTCAAACAACAACGTATCTTTTCAAAATGCGTATGAGATTTCAAACAAACCATACCATACATTCGTCTATTTCGAGCAGCCTGGCCACATTTTTTGAGGAGCGCTATGGTCCACCAATTCCCAGCGGTGCAGTCCATGAGAGCACGTGGCACAATACCACAAAGCGGTAGCCAGTAGCCGCTCTCTTTTGTAGCCGTCTTACCATTCATTCAATCTGTCATTTCATTTTCATAAATGAATCATTCTTCATTTGAATTCGGAGGTTTTTTCTTGGCCGCTGACCTGCCCACCGCGGGGGTCGCCGCAGTGACTGATGATATTTTAATGGTTTATATTTCTTTAACATTGTTATCACTAACTATTGTAGTTGGTAGCTAGCGGTGTGTAAGGATATACAAAGACATTTTACTTATGATTTGTATTGTACATTGCTTGGCAAGTTGCTACCAGACGCAGTATGGTCTTTGTTATCAACAGTCCAGTTGAATATCGCATCTCTTACAGCTCTGAAATGTTGAAAAATCGTTGTGATGAAAATGTGTCCTTTGATGCCTGTGAGTTTGCCAGTTTCAGGTATATTGTGCCGGGTGCGTAATGTATGTACGATACGTTACATACTTCAAGAGGTAAATGGTTCTGAATAACATATTAATAATGCAGATAGTTATTATTATGTTTCATTAAATAAAATAATAACTATAACCGGTAGCGTGGCACAGAAGCCAGCTGTCAATAGATGTCGCTGACAGCGCTGATGAATGAGCACGACCGTTAGGTACCTTGCGCCCGCGCCGCCAGTCGCGCCGGTCATCATTAGCTTCGTTCTAACAAAAAACAATTGAGTGCAGAAAACCAATTCTTTACAAGGAATGATGAGTAACCTATATGGATTCGTTTTGCTAAGGTTTTAGTAAAATAGATTTTTCTTTGACTTAGTCTACATAAATTGCTATGGTTTTTGCATCATTTTTCTTTTCTTAACGCGTTTGTCTGTTGATCGGGGTCTGTGTGGAGTGGATGCTCTGTAGTTTTTCATGGATTGTGGACGACGGCAATAGAGATTAAAAGAAACAATCCGACCACTGTCCCGAGACAACGGAACGGAAGTCTATACATGCGTCGGCATTTAACGTTTTATCTATTTTTTCCTTATTCGCTTTTGTTACGTTACAAATTACTTAGTATGGCTAATTGTTGTACGTAGCTGATGTTGTAGTAGATAGACAAAGGCTTTTAAATTATATTTGTATTGATAAAGTTTACATTGTGTTTGAATAAGAGTATGTAATAGTGCACGTAGAGTATAATAGACGTAGCCCTCTATTGGTTAAGGAGAGAAACCGAGTGAGATCTAGTCTAAAGTCTCTTTTGGCTGATTTTCTTCGGAATATAAAGGATAATTTTAAGATAATTAAGGAGTTCCGAATAGATTCCACTATGTACCTTTTTTATTTCAATTTGTAGGTATTCTGTACGTAAACGCAGAATAATAACTAAAGAGATTGTCTATGAAAGCGTCCATTTTCTAAGAGAAAAGCAAGATGGATCAAAATTGAAAAACATCTAACGATATGAATAGCCGTTGTATCTTCATTCATATCCATCTACCGACTGTCGAACGCGACGACGAACAAAAATAACGCGAAATAAAAACTGATTTAATTTTAAACGCTTTGACATTTGTCTACACACAACTAAGGTATATCCGATCTTTTTATTTTTTCTAGATGGCGAAGTTATTTTAGTGTACAGTGAGGTGCAGATAGATGCGTCTGTGAGGACTTTCCGGACAACGAAATACTGGCACAGTGTCTAGAGCCAATGAGAACTAAACAAATGGAGAAAAATGAAGAACGTAGCGTCATTGTAATCGAGTGTAGTCGACATAATCTGGTCTACTGTGTTTATTAAGTGAACTTTAATAAGTAAGAATTCAAGCTAAAATACTATCCAACTAGGTTGCAAACCAACGAGCACAATTACATAAACTTTATGGTCAATTTACTCCTACGATTTACGCAGAAGCAGAAATTGTAATCCTGCTACATTAGTGTCAACTCACGTCTGATACGATGTCACTTTGTCCATGTTTTTAACAGATGAACCCAGAATGATATCGCAGGGACATGTTTTATTTGTTTAGATGCGTACGGCTAAAAACACACAAAACAGCTTGTCTGCCAACGCGGGCGCAGCGTCGGACGGCGTGACGATTGATGCGCGGGCGATGCGTCCTGCTGTCACAAACACATACATAACACGATACGCCGACATCTCTGAATACTTTTTATTGAATTCGATGGAATTACGTCATGTTGCTTTGTCGCTACGACGATTTGTGATAAAAATAAATAAATTGTATCTACGTAGGTGGTTGTTGTGTTGATCGCAAAGCGGATAATTGATCATATTATTCAAACCATTTTTCTTTCCAACGTATTTATATGGAGATTCTGAAGAATAGAGATCAGTATTCTTCAGTACAATATTAACTTGGCAAATAAGAGAAGTCATCATCGTGTTATGAGCGTTTACCAACAATAAAAATAATAATTTGAGACGCTTGTTACGCCACGGTACAAGCCAGGAACCGCTGACGATAGCTAACACCAATTCTGCGCATCGCAACCGCGGCCGGCACGAGGCGCCGACACGAGGAGCCGACTCAGCGGAACGTGCATTTCCATCGCGCCACTTTTATTTCGCAATAATGTATATTTGTAACCTACAACTTTATAATAATGTAATAATTCATTCTTGGTACAACCATCGACCAATTATCATCTAACTAGGCTATAATTAAATTGTAATTCAGATACAATAAATAGTGCTAAGTAAATTGGTTTTTTTTGCATCCTCCGGCTCCAGATCTCTTATTTGGCGCAGTCGGTAGGATACTCGCGGGCCGGTTCGCGAGAGTAGTTAACTAGGATCGCTATTAGAGGCGCGATACGCGGGCTACCCGGGTGGCTTTCAAGCACTGTACGAGTATCCGGATCTACGAGACCTGCAGCTGGGAGGTGTTTCCAGACATAGATACCGCAGAGAGGCCAATAACTATGTGCATGTAAGTACTCTAGAATAGTTCTCGAGTTGCTTCCTTTTATTTTTACTGTGTAATATTAATCCTCCAAGATTTTCCATCCCAGGCAATCGCGGACCCCTAGGTTAGTTAGATCATCTAGGTCAGATTTTGTAGATTCGATAAGACAAAGTGCTGATATTAGTGTTAGTGATAGAAATAATACCGGTGTGCCGTTAACAGAAATGGCGTCAATTGATGACATATACAAGGCTTTGCGTATTGTCCCCGAATTTGACGGGAACATGAATGTCCTGACTAGATTCATTAAGCTTTGTGACCAATTAGTGCAGACATTCGTTTCACAGGAACCAGGACGCGAGTTAATAAATCTAGCGCTCTTAAACGGGATCCTTAACAAGGTAACTGGACCCGCAGCACGTTTAATAAATACAAACGGTGTTCCAGAAACATGGGAAGGCATTCGTAGCTCATTAGTGAATAATTTTTCCGATCAGCGCGATGAGACTTCGCTTTACAATGACTTGGCTTTACTAACTCAAGGTAATTCCACACCCCAGGAATATTACGAAACATGTCAGAGTTTATTTGCAACTATTATGACTTATGTTAGTTTGCACGAAACCGTTCAGAGCATTATAGAATCAAAACGCTCACTCTATAAAAAGTTAACCCTTCAGTCCTACTTAAGGGGCCTCCGCGACCCACTAGGATCACGCATCAGATGTATGCGACCAGACACGATTGAAAAGGCCTTAGAATTTGTTCATGATGAAATGAATACTCTGTACTTACAGCAACGCAACGAGCAATTACCAACAAAGAAAACCCCACCTCAGGTTCCTATTCAATCGATGAAGCCATTCAATCCTGTCATGTCGCCTATGCCTATGAATATTTCCAGGCCATTTAATTTTAACATGCCCGGTCCTTCACGACCGAACGTAATTATGCATCCTCAACGTCCTCAGAATATGTGGAGACCGAACTTTAACCCATCGCCGCAATTCCAAGGTCCTTCGCGCACCCAACAAATGTTTGGTGCACGCCCTCCTAATTATAACGGGCAAAATAATGCGTTCAGACCTCAGCCTAGTTTTCAACCTAGAGGGCCAAATGCGAACGATACCCCTAAACCTATGAGTGGTGTATCTCATTATGTAGCTAAACCAATGCAAATACGTGGTCATGATTGGACGAGGAGTGGTAATCCACCGCCCTCTAACTATTTTAAGAGCAGAGAACTTAATCTTAACGAGTGTTACGAATATCCTTACTTTGAGCCGTATTATGATAATAGCTATGAAGAATATCAATGCGGTTATTACGAACAACCTGACGGCATTTACTATGATATGTCTATGCTTCAACAGCCTTCTTGTTCTGATATACATTGCGCGCCTTTGGAGGAAACGCCAGCTAATGCCACAACTCCTAAAGAGGAAAATTTTCAGAAAGGTCCGAATACAAAAGAGTCAAAATAGAAGTTAATTTACAGACACAGCGTTATTTACCTTACATAGAAATTTCTAATCCACCGCTAAAATTGCTTATCGATACCGGGGCAAATCAATCATTTATTAGGCCAGAATCGGTACAGAAACATTACCCGAACTTACCCTGGAGTTACGACCCATTTGAAGTAACCAATGTGCATGCGACTAGCCGTAATGATTATTCCATTAACTTACCTTGTTTTCAGGAATTCAATGATGATAGTGAATTAACATTTTATATATATAAATTCCACGACTATTTCGATGGTCTGATAGGGTTAGACCTACTAAATAAATGGGAGTCAACTATCGATCTTAAAAATAATAAACTTGTAACAAAGCACGCCGTTAATTCAATAGAAATGTATAACTCTCGTAATTGTAATCTATATGAAGATATAATCCCTGCAAATTCTTCAAAATTAGTCAGAGTCCCAATTGATATTCGAGATGGTGACGCTTTTATTTCCGAACAAAGTATTTCGAATTGCTGTGTGTATGAGTGTATTACTAGCGTACGAAGTAATCGCGGTTATTTAGAAATATTTAACCCAACATCTAATGATTTAATATTTTCTATGGATCACCCAATTAAAGCAGAGATTTTTAACACTGAAAGTGTTAACATACCACATTCATATCGCATGCAGGAAGTTTTATCTCGGTTACGCACTGACCATTTAAATGAAGAGGAACGAGCTAATTTAAAATCGCTAGTTTCCCAATACGCCGACGTGTTTTATATAGATGGCGAACCTCTTACCTTTACCAATAAAATAAAGCACCATATACGTACCACAGACGAAATACCGGTTTACACTAAGACTTACCGTTATCCATTTATACATCGCGAAGAAGTTCGAAGTCAAGTTACAAAGATGCTGGAACAGGGTATTATCCGCCCTTCAGAATCCGCGTGGAGCTCACCAATCTGGGTAGTTCCTAAGAAAGCAGACGCGTCCGGCAAAGTTAAATGGCGTATTGTAGTTGATTTTCGAAAGCTTAACGAGAAGACCATAGATGACAAATACCCTATACCAAACATAGCAGACGTTTTAGATAAGCTAGGAAACTGTCATTATTTTACTACTCTCGACTTAGTGAGTGGATTTCATCAAGTTGAGATGAATCCAGACGACATTGCTAAAACCGCATTCAATGTCGAACACGGCCATTTCGAGTTTTTGCGAATGCCGATGGGACTTAAAAATTCTCCATCGACATTCCAACGTGTTATGGACCATGTTCTTCGGGATCTACAAAATTCTATCTGCTTAGTATATTTAGATGACATCATCGTTTTCAGTACTTCTTTACAGGAGCACATTGGTAATTTAGAAAAAGTATTTAAAAGATTGCGTGACTCTAACTTTAAGATACAGATGGATAAGTCGGAATTCTTAAAGTTAGAGACGGCTTACCTGGGTCACATTATTAGTAAGGACGGGATTAAACCGAATCCTGATAAAATAGCAGCCATAAAAAAATTCCCGTTACCGCGGACTTCTACAGAAATTAAAAGGTTCTTGGGACTATTAGGGTACTATCGTAAATTCATCCCAGACTTTGCAAAGATCACCAAACCAATGACACATTGCCTTAAGAAAAGTTCTAAGATAAATTGTAACGATACTAACTACATTAATTGTTTTGAGAAATGTAAAACTCTGCTTACCAACGACCCAATATTGCAATACCCCGACTTTTCCAAAGATTTTCTGCTTACAACTGACGCATCAAATCTAGCAATAGGAGCAATCCTTTCGCAAGGACCAGTAGGGTCAGATAAACCGATAGCCTATGCTTCACGGACGCTAAATACAAGTGAAATAAACTACAGTACAATAGAAAAGGAGCTATTGGCTATAGTTTGGGCCACAAAGTATTTTCGGCCGTACTTATTTGGACGCAAATTTAAAATATATACGGACCATAAACCTCTACAGTGGGTTATGAGCTTGAAAGAGCCTAACTCTAGATTAACACGTTGGAGGTTAAAATTGAGTGAATACAATTTTACAGTAATTTACAAAG
This sequence comes from Abrostola tripartita, assembly GCA_905340225.1. Taxonomy (NCBI): domain Eukaryota; kingdom Metazoa; phylum Arthropoda; class Insecta; order Lepidoptera; family Noctuidae; genus Abrostola; species Abrostola tripartita. The sequence continues at coordinate 9,446,361 of HG996498.1, read as the reverse complement.
AGGGCAAAATTAACACGAACGCAGATGCTCTTTCGCGCGTTGAGATTAACACCGGAGAAACAGACTCTATTACTGTCAATGTATCGGAAAAGCCACCTTCATTAGATGGTTCGTCCACGGTCACAGCTCATACCAGTACCGAAAACCCAATTTTGGAAATACCGATCTCGGACGATCACCTAAACAAATTTAATAGACAGATCTGCTTTACTGTTGTAGGCGATGTAAAGAAACGTCCAACGGTTTCTAAACCATTTGAGACCCACACTCGTACGTCAATTCAACTCTCGGAATCAAATCTCGAGGAGGATGTGATTAATGCTATCAAGGAATATGCAAACCCGAAAGTAAAAACAGGCATCATAATATATCCCCCTTTGGCAATGTACAAAATAATCCCCATTATACAAGAGAAATTTAAAAGTTCTGCTATGAACCTTGTCCTGACCAAGACCGAGGTAGAAAACGTCAAAGAATATCTAAGACAGCAGGAAATCGTTCAAAAATACCATGAAGGTAAAACCAACCACCGTGGTATTAATGAGTGCTACCTAGCCCTGTCGCATAGATACTATTGGCCAAAATTGCGGGAGCAAATTGCTAAGTACATAAACGAGTGCAACATATGCGGCCAGGCTAAATATGACCGGCATCCCATAAAACAGAAATTCTCTATAGTTCCGCCGCCAACAAAACCATTTGATGTAGTCCATTTGGATTTATTTACCGCCCAAAATGAAAAGTATTTAACAATAATTGACGCGTTCTCTAAATATGCCCAAGCATACCATCTCAGAGATGGTACCGCTGTTAGCGTTGTTCAAGCTCTCTTAAAGTTTTGCTCTCACCATGGTGTCCCAGTATCTCTAATTACAGACCAAGGTACTGAATTCACCAATCAACTATTCGCTGAATTCACCAAGGTCCATAAAATCCAACACCACAGAACTTTGGCCCATACCCCTAATGATAATGGAATGGTCGAGCGACTGCATTCCACTCTATTAGAGCATCTGAGGATTTTTAGATTACAAAACCGTAGTGAACCAGTAGTCAATCTAATGACATACGCTATATTGGCATACAACAGCAGTATACATAGCTTTACGAAATGCCGACCACTGGAAGTAATTACCGGTCATACAGATCCACGCGACCCTCTAGATATAGACCTATCCGTCCATTTACTGCAACAATACGTCATAGAGCATCGAGACAAGATGTCCAAGCTGTACGAGGCTATAAGCGAAACATCTTTACATCAACGTACGCAATTGATTGAAAATAGAAATAAGGATAGGGAGCCTGAAAAAGAGTACGAACCGGACCAACATGTATTTGTGAAAAACCCATTGGCTAGTAGACAAAAACTCGCACCCCGTTTTACCCAAGATACAGTATTAGCAGATTTACCTATTCATATATATACTAGAAAGAAACGCGGTCCCGTTGCCAAGTCGCGTCTCAAGAGAACGGCTAACACTAAACAATTGTTACAGGATACTACTGATGACGTTTCTTCACCTGGCCCGAGCGGAGGACATAATACTTGAACGTTTAGAAGATGGGCCCGGATTGCTACCTTTTAAATTAGGAACAGCAAAGATAATATCACATTACCATTCTTTCCTCCTTTATATAGATCTAGACGATATCCAATCTAAAGTCAATGTAGTCGCATTACAGTTGAGTGAGTTCAAACCTTTAATTAACAATAGCACATTATCACTTTTCGATCCACATATCAATTATCTCACGGACAAACTTAACCAGTTATCTTCCCAGCTAGAGAGTTTCAAGCCTAGCCGAAATAAGCGTGGACTTATCGACGGATTAGGATCAGTAATTAAGAGTATTTCTGGTAATTTAGATCATACAGACGCGGAAAAATATAATAACGCCATCCAAGTTTTACAAGGAAACGAAGATAAGTTAACGTCAGAATTTAACAGTCATATAAGCTTAACTAAGGACTGGATGTTTAAGCATTCCAGTATACTTGAGAAAATGTTAAACAATCAGAATTTAATTGCCAAGAAGCTTAACTCTATAATTAAACAGGACGTATCTAAGCAAGATCTAGTTAGCTTCGCTCACTTAGCCCAACACCTATTGATCTTAAATGATAATATAGAATCTCTATCAGACGAGCTAAATAAGATAGAATACATGTTAGCTTTTATACGTGCATCAAGTGTTACCCATACCATGGTTAGTTTAGTTAATCTAAAAGGCATGTTAAGTAAGTTAAGATTATTGTACTCTAAGGACGAAATCATCGATATCGATCTTCGAGAATATTATAATGTTATTAGACTAGGTTCATATTATATTGATAACAGAATAGTTATAGTCATAAAATTGCCGATTGCCTCGCCTGGAGTCTACACCCTATATAAACTATCCATAGTCCCTAATAAAAATAACCTAGCCCTTATACCTACCTTACCCTACATAGCAATTCAGAGATCATATTCTATGTACATAGAGACAGAATGTCCGAAGTTGAATTCATGGTACCTCTGCGAGGAGAAGATTGGCTACAAGATCCTGGATAAACCAGACTGCATTCAACAGCTCATCACGCAACAGCATCTCAACTCTTGCACATTAACATCGGTCGTCTTACACAAAGAAGCCCTGGAGCAACTGGACGACAGGCACTACACTCTGAACTTTCCTCACCCAACTAAGGTTCAAACATCCTGCGGACAAGAAGAATTCCAAATGCTACAAGGGAGTTATCTAGCCACCATACCCCAAGACTGTATCATGAGAACAACAGAATTCACAATCGCCAACATCAACGATCGGATTAAAGGACACGTGCTGAAAATATTATCACCCAGCATACATAATGTCTCTCTGAAAACTGAAGAATCATTAGTCCAACTTAACTCAATCAATCTTGAAAGCCTTCACGACAGTAACAAGAAAGTCTCCGTGCAACCTTCAATTAAACTAACGCCGATCACCGATAACAGTATCTACCATACTACCATACCTGTATACCTACTACTATCAGGTGCAGGTGCACTTAGTATTGCCCTAATATATCGACGTTACTTTGCGAGAAATAAAGATCAAAAGGGCGATGCTACTGAGATGGAAGCTGCGCAAGATATGTATGCTCAAGTGGAACCCAGAGGGAACTTACGCCCCTCCGAAATTAGAGTTGATCCGAATACTCTTACAGCAACATTTTCAACATCTGTTAACAAATAGTTGCTGTTCTACGGGGGGAGGTGTTACGCCACGGTACAAGCCAGGAACCGCTGACGATAGCTAACACCAATTCTGCGCATCGCAACCGCGGCCGGCACGAGGCGCCGACACGAGGAGCCGACTCAGCGGAACGTGCATTTCCATCGCGCCACTTTTATTTCGCAATAATGTATATTTGTAACCTACAACTTTATAATAATGTAATAATTCATTCTTGGTACAACCATCGACCAATTATCATCTAACTAGGCTATAATTAAATTGTAATTCAGATACAATAAATAGTGCTAAGTAAATTGGTTTTTTTTGCATCCTCCGGCTCCAGATCTCTTATTTCGCTGAAATATAAGCTGCATTGAATTCAAGGATTAATAATACACATCGTCAAGTTGTAAGCAGGTCGCCGTCGCGTCATCCAAAATAAATCACATGTATCAGTATTTCTGTATAAGATGGGTTATTAAATGGCATTGCCAACATTCGTACTGAGAAGTAAACTTTCTTTACTGCCAAAAATCACGCACGTTGTTGCAATTTTTTGATCTAGTGCCATTCAATGTCTATAAAACTTAAAACCAGTAAAATGAGAAATGCTAAGATACTCATTATGTATTTTTTAAATTATACAATTAGTACCTATAGGTACATATAAGTCGTTCAGATTTTTCTACGTAGCGACGACGCTTAGAATCATACCAAATCTGTTAAGATTGAATTAGTTTTAGAGCAGAATTCTAAACTAATGACGGTGAATAGGATTAATTTTACTATACCTATAGAATAAAGTTCAAAATATTGTGAGTCCCACGGCCAATTGTAAATGACTGGTGGAGTACCAAAAATGCTTTAGCTTCTTTATTCTCTTTGGTTGAGTTACAGAGTCAGACTTTTGTTAGTGCCCGTTTTCAAAATTCTTTGTCATTTAATGAAATGCTTTGGACGCCCCATATTAATCTTATTTGCTTACCTAATTTAGCTTCTGCAAGTTCTTCCTTGTTCACCTACTTTTGCACGAATCGAAAATCAAACCAAATAATTATATTATACCATTCTAACTACAGATAACATAAAGGTATAATTCATATTCTTATACGTGTGTCTGATGTGCTAAGAAAACTTTTTATTGCAGCTAATAATAGGATTCATATTCACAGTTGGGTCGTATTCGTAAAGTTTGGCTGCGTGGTCGCGCCTGCTCGACATAGTCACAAAGTTTCTTACATTCTGTTAACGCCACTAACTCACGCTTTGAATGGGCCGCATGTTTTGTTCCTTACTTATATCCTTTGTAGATAAAATTTATCACTTATGTCTGGGTATCCATTACACTAGCACAATATACCTAGAGATAAAGAAAAAATGTTGATAAAATGGTCATAACAATTTGGTATACAGATAAAACATAAATATGAGCACCTAAATATTACAGCTGCTTAGATGTTTTTTGGGATTTGTTAAATACATAATTATTTTTATGTACTTTATGTACTAACTTGTATACTGATACATTGGTAATTCTGTCTAATGTCTTTTCGAATTCATGTGCGTATTAAAAATGAATTATCAGTTGCTAAAAACGGTGAAGGAAAACATCGGGAGGAAACCGGCACACCTGCGAGATGTTTTAACGGTGTGTAAAGCCATGTCAGAGGCCTACAGGCAGTTTAAACTCTGACACCAGGTTGTTCATCAACCATACAAAGGGAGGCGACCTATTTTGATAAGACTTTTTAATACAGGCTGGTCGGTTTTGAATATAAGTCTTAGACATGAAATATGCATAATGTACGCATCTTAAACTTATAGTACTCACTTAAGATTTTCTCTTGCACATTTCATGTTTAACAATATAATTTTACGAACTTACACCGTTATCATAGCACCAAATCTCTACAGTTTATAATGGCAAAAGTTAGGTAACTATTAAGTGGTGGCACAACATTTAAGTGGCCATCAAACCGTGCTTAGATGGCCATAAGTTAGCATCAAACTTGTTTTGGAACAGGCTTCATTAAGGGGACAGCGGGACAATGCATGGCGTGACGTACGATGGTCAACTCGGCCCAACTCGGCCCGTTAGATGCAAGTGTCGCACATTGAGTGGACTCGGGCTAACTGAACCAACTTTCCTCTTGAATATTCCTCTCGCGCGCCTTCACTTGTTTATGGTCGCGGCAGTTTCACCCCCGGTTTTTGTGGTTTCGCAAGTTAGTGCGAATGTCCAGTTGAGTGTCCCCCGATATGATTTAGACACCGCATTATAGTAAGGAGTTTAATATTTCAAGTTGTTGTCCTTTTAAATTTAACATAATGTATGTTTAATTCTTCTTCTTATCGAGTTTAAATCACCTGTAGGCCTCTGACATGGCTTTACGATTTATACACACTGTTAAAAAATCTCTCCGGTGTACCGGTTTTTTTATAATATTTTCCTTCACCGTTTTTAGCGACAGATAACTAATTCGCACATGAATTCGAAAAGACATTGGTGCGTGCTGGGGTGTGAGCTTGCGACCTTTGACTTGGCATTGGCTGTCCAAAAGTCAAACCACTCAGCTTACAGTGCTACTGTCTAACTGATGGAATCTGTTCCATCTATTTAATAAGACAACTGTGATCTCATTATAGTCAAACCTCTTTTCAATTTCATCAAAATCTGTAGACAAGCTAAAGATTTAACGATAGACAATCAGACAGGGAAACTCACTGAATACATATAACATTAATAGGGATAGACCATTTTATACCTATCAAATCAACGGATTAAACCATTATTGCTACACTTAACTAAGATTACGATGTGAGTATTGTGTTTGTAAAGACAACATTTGTTAGGCAAACATTGGGGGTCGATGGGCGCTAGTTGTCCATAACATTGAGCCCCGACAAGGGAGGTAAGTGCAAGTCACTCATATCAATATCAGCCCTGCCCGGCAGCCCGGGGGCATTGGGGGCATCGCCGCGTTTTGTTTCACCAGTTTTTGCGTAACTTGTAGCTACGGTTTAAAGTTCGTAACAACAGTTATCCGTTACAAACTGATGCTGACGCCCTTGAAGGGATAAGGGCAAGTAGTTTTTTTTTATATACTAATATAAGTAGTATTTGGGCAATCAAATAAAGTTGTTTTTTAAACCTAAATGAACGCCACCAGTGTCTCACAAACTGTGTAAACACGATTATTTTATTAATATGGCGTAAAATTACAATAGTCTTAGGGGTAACGTATCTTAAGTTTTCTATACATTTTTAACTCTCCTAACTATTTTAAAGTAACCAAAATAAATGTTCAAGATACAAGAGCTTTACTCGTATAGTTTATTATTTCTAGTTCTACTTTAAATTTAAGAATGTTTCGCATCACCTTTCACTGCGAGCTCGATATTAGTGGAGTAATGACGTCGAATGGCACACAAAACGGTACAGAGATCGCGGCCGGTGCAGCTCTCAACATTTTTTCCTGTATTTGTCGTAATGGCGGGAGGTGGGGTTCACTACTACTTGTGTTCGTTCCCGCGTTGACGGCAGGCATCCGATTGCGGTGACGGAGCACCGTTACATTTGCATTGCATCATTGTTTTGTAAGGTGCGCAAAAATGTTACACGCAAATAAAGAAATGGTTTTTAGTTTGCTGTTTTTTTAAGGTTTTTTTTTTGGTTTCAATTTGGTTTATGCTCAAGCTTCTTTCAATATCAAACTAGAATATGTTCTTGTAATATACCAATACCAAGCAAGTCAGAAATAATGCTATAGCTAATCATGACCTTTGGTGATGAATTGATGATGATACTTACCTAACCAATGTTATATAATCAACACAATTTTTAACCCATATGCATTATATAAGGAACTCCTATTACTTCTATAAAGCGTAACTAACGTATTATAGATACATATACAGAGAGAGGTATAGCTACCACAGACGGCGTCGTTAGACAGTGGGTAAAACTAGAGAATGCATTACATCCATCTTTTACGAATATAATGTTTTTGTATACAGTAACAATTATTATACAATTACAATTAACGACAGTTTATCTTATTTTAACATTTCGCTATGAATTCCATTTTGCGTGCTGTCTTTACACGGCTCACAATGATATTGCGCTTTTGACCCCATCCTACTCTAATGCTTCTGTCTGTTTGCAAAATAAAAATCAAACGTGGACTCATTTCTCTATATTGAATTATTTATTGTCATGCTTACGAAAGCATATTACACTTGATTATAAGTTAAGGCATATAAGCGGCATTAACAGATTAGTTGAATGTAATATCTGGAATTAATTTTACAGTTATCTTAAAATAGGTAAAGCTATTTCTGTTAATAAACTGAAGCAAATAAGTTGGCTTTTTTCAGACTTTTTCTGTTTAAACAAACAAAAACAACTAAATTATTGCACAATAAATAACCAGATTAACATCTACAATATTTTCTTTTTATGACTTATGTCTGCGAGTGCTAGCTTTTAATTTCGCCCAGTGAACGACTTCGATTTTCCTGCAGTTTAAAAAAGTAACTTATCAGTTAAGAGGAGCAGGACGGCTGTATTATATTACTGTTGGAAGAAAGAGAGGAAAGAGTGCAGAAGAGGGAACGAAAAATAAAACAGGGGAAGAAAGTTAAGCGTCCGTGACTTTTCAAGATTTTTTCGGCGTTTATTTTTTAAACTTTACGCCGCGCAGTTCTGTAGCGAGTATATAAAAGCGAGCGTTTCCCGATTTGTCTTTTGTTTTCCTCTGTTATTTATTTCGTTCCATTTCTTTTTATAGACGCTTCGGGAACTCATGATATAGGTAAGCTTGCTCACTTTAGTTCTGTTATATTTTGGCGTTTCATTCTACGAAGCGGTAATAGAATTCATTATAATTTGTATACCTAATTCATAACATAGTTCATTATACTGCGCATCGACACGTCCAGCATGTCTCATCTTAAACGTTCTCACGCTTCCAATAAAAATAGACCGACAGCAAATGAAATCTATATTAGAAACAGTAATAGGTTCATAAGCAATAATGAAAGTAAACTTCCGAACCCCCTAATTACTGTGGAAAGAACGAAGGTAAATAGTAAGAAGGCGCTGTTCGATCATCCATCACCGATAGAGAGTCGGTTCTTTGTGGCCACCGACCAATTACTGGCATGAAAATTAAATTCACGAAATCTAATTAAGAACAAATTGTTTTATTTATTATGATGCGTCGGGGTCATTTGTTCTTGTCGCGGTGTGCGCCGCGCGGCGCCCGGGGCGGGTCCCCGCCTGTCCGAAGAGCGCCCATCAAACTGAGCGTCCGAGTTTTTTGGGCGATCGAGTGATGCCTCGGAGACAGTCAATGCCACCGGGTGATGTAATGAAATAGCCTCTGGAGACCTTGAACCCACTGTTCAAGCAATCATGCATTTAATGCGTAAGGTAAGATCCGACGACACGAAACTGGCTTGTATTATCATATTTCCGCACTTCCTTATATGTATGTATATGATATGAGCCAGTTTGACGTATGTAGTGCGGGAGGTTCGGCCAGTCGTAATGCCCTCATTTGTTATGTTTGCAAAATGGCCGTATTACGGGCCCGCCGACAGCGGACACAAAGACTGACAACGTTTTATTGTAGATATTGCCTACAAATGGATCACATATATTGCGCATTCAGCCTGTGTGTTTGATTCTTATTTTCATTTCCCAACTTTGGAGATTAATATTGATAGGCGTTGTAATATCTGTCTGTATGACCTTAACTGCTATAAGTAATATTCAAGTAGAGTCAGAATAAAGAAAATAATTTTTCAGTGTAATTGAAAAGAAAGATGCTTTGTGATGTGTATGAATAGAATTCTGCAAAGGTACACACGTCTGATTTTTCCGTGGTTTAATCTTAAAAATTTTATAATGAATATTGCTTTTTATTCACTTTACAAATGCTTAAAAAGATACCTTCGAATTTCACTAACCGTTTTACAACGTTAAAATGAATTACTACAACAAGCGTGATATCGCTCATGTCCCGCCATACATCATCGGCGCGGAAGCCCGAGTCAGCACCGGCCCAGATCCTGAGATATCGCTGACCCACTGATCACCCTGTATCAACAAGGTCGTAGAGCAAAGGGTCGCCCGGTAACATACAGCACTCAAGCTAACAAACGAATCACTAGTCCCTGTAGCATACCATAAAATTGCTACTAGCAAAAACTGCCTCCGCCCCACTACAGTGACCTAATTCAGCATGAAATTATAATAAGATTGAAACAGTGGCCCCCGGCCGATGTCGTATTCACGTTCTGCTCTGGACAGTTCATTTTTAATAATAAATGAGACGAAATCAAGACATGACGAATAAATGAATCCAGAACTTGACGAATAAATGAATATGGAATATGATAAATGGAAGGCTCGGATCCCTCGCGAAGATTTTTTCTTTGGCTCCGGCCGAACGGAAGACGCTGGCTTTTTCCTTTTGTAGCGGGACAAGTTAAGCGTTTTTTGGACGGCCGTGGCTGGCGGTGTGATATTTATCATTTGATATAAAAGTCGGATCTCCAATTGTGTGTCCAGCTACGATTTCGACTACTGGATTTAGAATGAATCAGTTGCTACTGATTGTATTGTAGGTATGTGATTTTATATGCATCATTATAAATGTAATATTTCGATGCCCATTTTAAATATTGAAAGGCGACATCGGCAGCAGACGCGTGATTTAAACGACCTCGATGCTTGAAGACGGGAGACGTGTCGATTTAATCCAGCCCGCGTAATCCGCGACTGCACTAGTCACTGCCACGTGGTTCTATGATAAAGTACCCGAGCAGATTATGCAAATCTTCAAATTCAATCTCCGTCCCTTTTCTGCTCAGATAATAATAGTATACCTATCCCGTTCTCACGAAGTTTCGTTCACCCTACTGTAGCGCGCGATGTCTGATGGATGATGCGTTATTCCAATAACAATTTGGATATCGTATGTTTAATATTTGAAAGTCAGAAATGTGTTTTATATGAATGGATGCTGTTTCGAAGCGCTTTCATGCTTTAACATATATCATGTTGTTTGAAGTTTAGTATTTTGTCAGTGTATACAAAGACAGGTAGGTATGTATGTTCTGAATGTTGTAGAGAGTAACTATTTGTTACATCAACTGATGTTGTACGATTATTGAACTAAAATGAATGTATTTTACTTGGAATACATAGTAAAGTCATAGTAAAGTAATCAACAACAGGCTATCAGTAAGTAGATGAGGTTAACACGTTAGTTCTCAGCGGTCGTGCGAGTCCGTGCGAACGGACATTTTATACTTGTCACACATTTGCTGCTAAATGAACTATCGATGCTCTGGCTTTTTATTACTAGCGTCTAATGTTAATTTTATTCCCACGATCATTTTACTCGATTGGTTTGTTCGAGTTTATATGAGGCAATTTAGATACTGTTATTATTTTATTCTAAACGCTTCCTAAGTACAGAAATTAGATTGACGTTAATATACTGAGGCACCATGTATAGTCAAATCTAGATTATTATAATATGATATCTGTAATACTAAACAAAAAACGTATGTGCATATACCTAATAATACCGAATATAAATTGAATACTCTTTAGTACTTATAGGTACATACCTACCTTATACGTATAATAGTATAAATATTACAAACAAAAAAATAGGCTCCTATTATTCAGACGTAGAAATAGAGACAGCGTATAAACTATTTATTCGTCTATACATAAAGTTGTATAATTAATAAAAATATTTTAAAACTGTTGTGCGATCTTATAAATATCACCATCTAATATGTCGGGTTTCTTGTTGTCTCCGCTATCAGTAGCTGTTTAGGCTCTATCAGTCCTTCACAATGATCGTGTGAACTTGGATGCTATAATTAATGTTACATCGTGTATTTATGTTTCTAAGTACTCAAATATACCTTATCTTTTATATAAGACATATTATTAGTATCTAGATGATTTGACTATACCCTGCCTTCGTGATGATTTAAAAAAAAAACATTTCAAACCTATCCAAAACATTTTGAAACATGCAAAATTCAACACATGTGCTAAACACCGGGTTGACTGTCCATCGAGATTTGACACAGGGTCAGTGAGTCAGCACTACTCCCGACTCCTGCCGTCTAACACATGCACGGAATATGACTTGCGGAAAACTCTTACAGGCATTTTTTAATTGCTTCCAACATAGACAATTCAATTACTATTGACGACTCAATCCGTGTTCAGTAAACCTTAAGATTTTAGCACGATGTATAGAAAAATACATGTTGAGCAATCGTTAGGTACATATTTTCCCACATTATTTTCACCAAACAACCAACATTCCTAAATACCTCTACCATAAAAGTTTAGACTCGTCAATAAAATAAAACAAAGCTAATTTTCTCAAAAGAAATACAGAAAACATCATCAAGAAAAAATATACTAATTAGAAATGTAACTGCTTTTCGTAACATTTCCTTTTAATACCTTCGTTTTGCAAAACCACCGTGAACCGAGCTCTAGCAACCGACCGCAAGCTAGTGGTCAGAGAATATAGTGCACGTCGGAATAATAACTAAAAAAAACAAACCTTGGCGGTATGTCTGTGTGTGTGAGCAGCAAGAGTGTGGGTAGGCAGCCTGCTAAACGCAATATAAAGTGTGGTTGTCGTGCCATGTGTAGGTATAGGTAGATAGTCCCTCGCCCCGCGCGGTCATTAGTACCGCGGGCCCCCGCGCCCGCCAGGAGAAAGTATGATTTTACTCCTATAAAGCCGTATTTCTACTCCATACAGGAATTCGAATACGCGTGGAGAAGTTCCCGGGTTCCGAGAAGGACATGTGGCGGTTGCTTGTACATTATATCGAAGTTTAAACAATCTCAATACGGCGGGTGTGCGTTAATTTTCTCGTTCGCTCTTTGATGTTTATGTACAGGTGGTGGATACGAGATATGGTGTATTAATTAGATAATATTTTTTTTTAAATATATAGGATTACGTGTAGTGAGTTATCAGGACTCTACCTACGCCTACGCCTGTGCGTAGAGGCTACACACTTGACTATTGTGTGCTAAGGTTTATTCAAATATAAGTACTAACTAATATTTTCATGACTAGTGTGCTTTTAATTTGGCATTAGAAATTTAAATTGTTACCGTTTACAAAGCAAATTAACACACCTTAATCATAAAACAAAATATAAAGTAACATTCATTTAATTATGAGCCAGTTATATAGCGTCCTTCCCTTTGTAATTAGAAGGTATATATGTTACAGTAATATGAAATATATGTATTTATTTAAGTGGAAAACTCACATTTAGTGGTGTGGGTTGTCCCAGCTGTGCAATTAGTGGGACCACGTGTCCGGGGGGAACAACCGCTGCTAAGGAAAAAAGGCACGCTCGCACTGACCAAATTATTGTGTGGTCTCATCGTGGATTGTAGATCCAACAACTAGTAGATATGTACCTGTATCTGTTATATATTATAAATAATTAATAAGGTTTCTTTCTAAAGAGGTAAATAAACCTTACAGGTACCTACATATTTAATTAAAGTTGAAGGAAATATCGAGATAAGATTTTACGAACAATTAAAATACATTCGAAATTCAAAACATTTGGAATATAACATTCATAAAGTAATATTGTAAGAATTGGAACAATCAATTCAAGATATTGAGTTCGATAATAGCAATCCCTTTGTTTCCATGTCCTCCTATTCCAATGACATCACTGTCAGCTTACTCCGCTAGTCTGTACATCTGTACAAAGCGAGAGGAGCGCGGGAGTCTGGAGTCTCGGCGACACCACGCGAGGGTCGTTGCCACATCGATTTTCGATTTACACCCGCTGCACCCGAACTGGGTCAAGTGCTGCCCGAGGATCACCCTGATCTGATCCTGCACGCATCGAGATATAAGGCTTTTAGTGTTTGATTACGTGCAATTGTTTTTAAGATTTAATAACTCTGTTCTACCTAATTGAGAATCGAATAGAAAAGTCTTTGCGACCGTCGTCGACGTATGTTAACGTCACTATTTATTACATTAAATAATAATTCCACTTCTACTCGGTGCTACTACTTAAGTAATTTAACAGATTCAAACACTTGATATGTAAATAACACACGCAGGTGTGTTTTAGTTATGCAAGCTCATATTTATCTATGAAACTTTCTGTATTTGATGCTCTAACAAAACTTGAATTAAACAGTAAGTTCCAAAGAGTGATTTCCTAAATTAAGTTATTAGATTTTGTTTGAGTTACACTTGTGTCGACGTAAATAGAAAAGTTATCGATACTGAAATAAGGAGTTTTGGAGTTTTCATTAGGGTGCGATCGGGGCAGTTAGAGCCCTTTTATTATCTGCTCGCCTCTAAATTGCCGAAAAGAAATTCCTCCCCAGAAAAAAGGGGAACCGGGACAAAACCTTGTCCTCAACTTAGCTACCAATGGCACACCGTTATTTAAAAATCGAACACGATAAGAGCCGAAATGTTTTTATTTTTTTAAATGGAAAGAATTTATGTTCGCCTTTAAAAGTAAATATTGCAATCGATGGCAGTTTACAATGGCGAAGCTTCGATAAGAAGTTTTTATTAGATTTAGGGACAGTTAGGTTTCGGACTGTGCGTGCCTAATGTAGCATTCGATTTTCGGTAATGGTCAGCTGATAAGCAAATGACGTCATTATTGAGTCGGTCTTAGTTTGTATCGTTTGCGTTCCATTTCACTTTCACGAAATGAGAGTCGTCTCGTGACCAATAAAAATATCTCGTTATTGGTTTACAAAAATAAAATTTAAGTATTCCTCTTGGTAGTAAAGTGTGATTTTAATTAAATTCCAATGTTGTATCGAAAGAGATAATCAGATGGCTGTCATCGGGCTATGCATTAGAGCGGCCGGGGGTGAAACCGGCTCAGTGTGCCGATACACCCCCGCCGTGCTGATAAAGAATTTGAGGGTATTAAACGATTACAAATGCTTCGCGGTTCGATAAACAACGCTAGAGGAAACCAGCAGCTTAGACGAATTACTTACTGCATTAATGTTCTGTGGAAGCTTTTTAATTCAATGATATGGATCTTGAATAATTTTAATTTCCAGTTTTTATGATATCAACATTTGGGACTCATTTAAAACCATATGATATGTACTACGTAGGTATTTGCAATAAATAAATTGAATTGAATAGTTAATGTAAGTTTTTAACTAGTAATGATAGGTATAAATAAATGTAAACAGTTTCTTAACTTTATATCATTAACAGGGTGAACAGCATCATACGAACATAAGTAACAGAACGGAAACCCTTCTGCGAAGACGACACGTTTACAACCGCATTCAAACGTAAGAAGTGAGGCGACAAAACTGTTCAGATAAGGGACACCTTCATCCACTCTTATTTATGTAGCCCAGCTTCCGATTGAGAGCTCGACGAAAGAGGCCGGCATTTACACGCGAACACTTATCTACCCTCCGACCCTACATTTATTTCCGCTGAACTTCCCACAAGCTGATTGTGCATACCTTTCCTCAAAACCTGCTTCCAAAAATGTTCCAAATTAGGTACGTTCTCTGATTCTCTTCCAATACTTTCAAACTTTTAATCTCTAGATTTGATAAATAAAATAAATGTATCGTAAAAAGAGAACGCAGAGAACAATAAAATCGAAGCAAGGAAATATTTAAGGAGGTATTTTTGAACGGGAGCTTCGTAAAGTTAAATGAGTTTGTTGGCACCAAGTAATCGTGCCATTGTTGCGTTACTGGATCTGATATAAATTTTCGATACGAGCCACTTGATTTTGACATTTATTCATTGTAGATACTCTGGATTGATAAAAAGTAGGAAGCTTGTGTACTGTGTATATTTTCTGGCAATAAGTTTGGTCAAAAATATAGCTTAGTTTAAAAACCGTGGATAATTCCCCTTTTCTCAGTTAAATGCGAAGAAAAGTAATAGGTGCGTTTCATAAATCTAATAATCTTAAGTGTATTGTGTGTTGAACATAACATTTGAAACCCCCGTAGCTTTTTCACGACGATTTTTACACTTCCGTGTTTCCATAGATAAGCAAATACGGGGACGCGTGTGATGGATATTAAGGGCACACCTTACATCATTTGCGTTATTACCCAGCGCTCGCGTACCCCGTGCGGGGGGGGGGAGGGGGGGCAGGGGGCCCACAAGACGCTCTCCTTATATCTAGATGTTACACCCCCCTTAATATGCTAAAATCAAATTAGTTCCAAAGCGGAGTGATTCCCTCGCGCCAATCGATCGCCCACTCTCAATATTACGACCCCGGAGTGGTTGGGACCCGCTTTATTTGAATAGCATGCGTGTTCCGCTTAATTAAACATTACATTTTTTAACTATTACGTGAGATGTAATAGTGTGATGGTATCGGATCAAGTTGGAGTCGGTTCAAAGCGTCAATTTCCTGCGGGATTCTTGTGAGCGTTTATCTTGGCGGGGATCGGGCGAGCCGTCAGCGGTAAGTCGCGGGTTTCATTAGCACGGTCTTAGCAAATTAACACCCTCGTGACGAGACGACCGAGCCGGCTCTACACCGACCGGTGCCCACTTACAGACACCTACCCTCACGTTAACGCCCTTGTTAATGATTATTTGGGAACTATACAGTTTCCTCGTGACATTTATCTTGTGTTTGTCTTTAATTAGGTTTTAGAAAATTCGTCTTTGCGTTGTATAATATGTCATAAGGTTTATATATACATATAATTGCTCGCAACATAAGGTCGGAATACAATAATAGAATTAAAGTGACTTTATCTCTGAATCTTGACTTAGAGACAAGGTTATAAACATCAAGGTGTGTCTTGTATTGTTATGTCCAAGGTCTTTTAATTACATGGACGATAGGTACACAAAAGCCGAAAATCGTTTCCTTAGTGACGGCTTAGGGTCCGTTAGTAAGACCTGATTGTTTAATTTCCGTATCACGTCCTATTTGTTTTTGTATAAGAGTAAATAAGAGTTTATCGAAGCATTTGTCACGCGCCACTTTCATCGAGAGCACGTACAATGTACTAAGAGAGACGTACAAGTGCCCCAAGAGATGTAGTTGTTTATGCAGCGGGGCTCCTGCGGCTAAACGTTGCTCTGACGGTGACTAATGACGGATGCACTAATAGTTGTGTCGCATTCGCCAGCGCTGACGCCATATATCATGTGAGGGTAATGGGGGGAAAACGTACTATCACCCTCGGACGTGATAAGGTCAAGAATCGTTTGTCCCGACATATATTTTAGCTGAATTTTCCCGAATTCTCGCTTTATTGACGTTGATGTAACGATGAATTGTGTTACGAAAGGTATACTGTAAAGGTTACGATTTTTCTTTTTACCTGGGTATTGATAAGGTTAATACAACAATTTCACTGTCTTACGAAGAACGCTAGTTCAATTTTAGGAATAAATAATAAGATTTTTTTTTAAATATTCAAATAATATGTATTTGAATATTTAAAAAAAAATCTATATTAAGATATAATATATCGCGTGGACGATCTAAAACTCTACATCATCATAAATACAGATCTCACAAAAAAAAATTATCACGTTCAATCTTCACTTCATTTACACAGAACGCAGTAGTGAACAAAATTGATGTAATAAAGTATTAAACACGAACAACATTAAAATAACGACACGCATCATATAAATGACATTCGTGTCTAAACAAGTCAGCGGTCACATTAGCATTAGCATAAATAAAGCACTTTTGTGTGCGTTCATACTCCATGTCAGATGGAGGACATATAGCAAAATACTTTTTAAATAAAGATATAAGGAGATATTGCAGCGTCATGTTCAGTAAAGTGTCGTAGTATGAGCGTGCAGCAGGGATCTCCCTCGGCTACGGGCGTAGCGTCGTCGCTACGAGCTACGTCTTAAGATTAATACATCGTAGAGGCCGTGTTAGTGGTGCAACAATTTGTCTCTATAAATGTTGACTCAGCGAGCGGTTGGCTTGCGGTCGCCTCGTGCGATTAGCCCCGCTAAATTTATTGTTTAATTTCAAAGGCGTTATTAATAACTCGCGAGGTGATTAAACGGATTTCGCGGCTTAGCTTTAAGATGTTCGTCTTTGATTTATACGTTAGAGCTTAATATGCGGTGTCGAGGCTTTGTTGGGATGTGTGTCGGTGTGAATATTTTATATCGCAACTTGACGGCTGACTAATAATTGCTGTCTAGTCGAACAGTTATGAAATAAATTTGTACCTATGTGTCCAATAATAAATCTAAAATGTCGGTTTTATTGAGTGTGACGAATTGGTAACGTGATTGTAATTTACTTGACCTGCCTTTAGTTTACACTGACTGGTTAAAAAAAAACATTTCTCGGCACAACAGGCACTTGATGTAAATTCAAGTCAAGGTATCCCATGAACGATAACAAACAGACACAGTTCTGTTTTATCAATAAGAACTTATGCATGCAGAGTACTGAAACTTAGTTAATTACCCGCGGCCGAGCGAACTCGTGTCCGGAAACCGGACAACACGATACGTTAGGCGTCGCAACTCGCACCCTCGTCTCAGACATGCTCCTGTGTGTCGACAGCCGCGACGCGACCAACAAAACAACAAACGATGACACTCACGCCAATCTCAACCCTAAGTTCATCACAAAAAGCTTGGTTTGCAGCGCACGGGCTAACAAAGTTACGACGTTTTAAATTAGCGGATGGAGCACAGATGATCTAACTACGTTATCCAAATATGTGCTTCAAGTTTTAGTGCATATTGTTGAAAATGTTTTGTAGCCGGCGACAATAGTTGCCGACCGCGATACGACGGTTTATGCGTGTAAGATGATGCTTGTTTGGAAACTCTCGCTGATATGATAAATCAGTTTAGAACCACCAAACAGCTCACTCGAGACTCATAGAGGGGTGCGAAATGGTAAACAATCTTGTGTTAAATGAACAAATTGATTATGCGGAATTGTTTGCATTGGAATAACATACCGCTATGTTAATAATGATATCGTGCAAGTATGTTAATCAATTGAGATATTTTTATTAATGTTGTTATATGAGATATATGTGCAAAGTATCGTAATTTTTATTACATCGTAGATAAAGTACACAAAGTCATTACCAATAGATTTAAGATATATCAAATCATTAAGTTCTATATCCACATTTTCTACATTTAAATATCAAACAAAAAAAACAAAATCAAATTAATAAAAATAAGTTTAAACTTGCTTGAAATCCTCCCAGTGAGTTGACGTGTGAGAACTGGCTGAAAATAACAAACAAAGTAGCGCAACCGGTTAAAAAAACTAAATCATCGCGGTCTCCATTGAATGTCTTGACGTTACAAAACTGCTGAGCAAGAGTTCCGTCCTGTGCTGGCGACCGCCCACGCGGATCCTCCGTCTCACTCACCAATCTCTTAATAGGATTACAGTGGACCGTGGCAGGTAAGTGTCTCTAATTGCTGTAAAAATCGGCGCCGACAATACGCCACAAAGAGGCGCCCAGTGCGCGCCCGCCCTTAGTGAAAGTGATTTATTGATTGGCGCGTTCTTTATGTCGGCTTAGGATTATGTTTTGTTTGTTTGTTAGCTCTGCGGCTCCCGTTCCGTTCTTTAGTTTTGATTTGGTAGTTATTTGATAGTCATTCAATATTTCTTATCGGATTGAAGTATTCTAACGTCTGTCTTATTTCAAGCTACGATTAGAATGATTTTAAGCTGTTCTCACAATCGATTTCACAAAAGATTTAAACGCCACTAACAAAACATCTATTCGAAATCACACATCTTGAACAAAAACAAAAATGTTTCTCCTCTTATAAAATATTTTAACTAACTACCATAAATAGGTACCTATTTATTAATGAACATGACAAAACCCTTACATTATTTTAGAATACTTGTGGGTAAATATCGATTCGTAAAGTCAAATAAATCCAGAGGAAAGCATTTCACATTAACGTGTTAACCTTCGGGTGTCGGGTGTATTATTTGGAATCGGCTATGAAGGCACAAAGGGCCAGTTGTCGCCGCATTGATTTATGTTGCTCCGATGATAGCCGGTGGCAGCGAAAGTGTTACGGCCAGCGTAAATCATAGCCGACCGTGTATTGACAGCTACTGAATACCGTTGTTATAGCCGAAGAATTATTATATTTTAGTGTCTGTTACACTTGTTTCGGTTTTTATGATTGTTAATCTTTGGTGTTTTATTCTAAACAAAGAGGAGATAGTTTATTTGAGCATCTCTTGGCTGTTTTAAAGTAGGCATTTTATTTACTATAGATATATGAGTTAAACGATTTCATTTTCATATAAGGTAAACGTATGACGGGGATGGTTGTGGGGGTGGCCTACTTTCAGCAGAGGACGGCGATTGACTGATATACAAATGTGTGTGTAAATGGAGATCTAAAACACAAAATTCTAGTGGGCAGGTATTTATATGTATGCATGTGTCAACTGATTCTAGTTAAGTTCAGTTATGTAAACAACATAATGACAAAATTACACAGCGGTTCTAGAAACAACGACCGTTATTTAAATAACAACATTCATTTGGATGTAGAACAGAACCTTAACCTAATAATGGTAACTGGTACTTAATAAAGCACAATAGGCGAGAGGTACGTTAAGTGGTGACCAAGAAGGTCCCGTCTTTCGGATATCATTCTAACCTAAAATTTACGATCATTTTTCACATAAATCAAAGCAGGCCGACCTCAAGATTTATTGCTATATTTGCGAGATGTGGTCAACTGTGCTAGATAAAGGACTACCTGAGTTGTGGCGTTTGTTCCAACCGTGGCAAATTTTGCACAATTTATGACTTATTTTTGCATTGAAATTGAAAGTGGAACTATTTTGCACACTTTGCGCATTTGAGGGTTGAAGAACCTGTTAATACGAGTGTCGGTGCGTTTTGTTAAATATAAAACCAAATAGTATTTAGTTCTGTGGACTGTCTTTTGTGTTTTAGAGATGAGGTAATACAGTCAATCTCAAAATTAGGTAAATTCGCTATTACGTGGCGTTTACAGTAACACATACTTCCTGTCACTGTTCGTAATTTGAATTTTAAAACACAAAATCAGAACGTAACAAAAAAGTTTGCTAGCGGTATGAAGGCAGAATGACAAAGTTCCCATGCCATCATCATTACGTGTAATAGGTCCGTATTACAGTGAATATTTCAGCTGCTTATTTACAGAACGCGATACACCGCACGCGATTCTGGCGATGTACTGCTATCTAGGTTCTGTTTGAACACTTTTGTTAAGTTTTCATGCCATTCTAGTTTTTTTTTCGTATTATTATGTTTTATCAGCTGGCATGTAGGTATAATTAAGCTACATGTATTGTTTTTTCATTATTAGAAAGCTCTTGAAAATAGCCGAGACAGGAAGCTAACTGGAAACCACACAATAAAACTGCGAAACCATGACTGAGCCAAGGTTTTGTTAAGATGAAGAAAAGGATTAATCATTTCCACACATGAATTTACTACGAAAACCGGCCATCATGTCGCATCTCTTGATATCTCATCGTTTCTGTTCGAGCCCTACGTTCCGCGAACCTTGGGTACATTTAATAAAACCTTTTGTTACTCAAAAGTCATTACAGTGAACAAGGAACGTGAAATCGCGAGTACGTCTCACGTCACTCACGATCGTCTGAACAAATTGAGACAGAGCAAAAATAACGCGGCATTGTATTAAAGAGTCGGAATGATCGATCGTGTCAGGGCGTTCATTTTAATTTCGATCTCTGAGATCGGCCCGGGGCGTGGTTGTGCGAACAATTTGTTTCATGTCCCTAATATACGATCTTCTGATAGAACTATCCACTGAGATTTGTCTTTTATTCGCCGTCTCCGTCGTTGCTGTTTGTAGTTCCGTTATTTTTTTTGGTTGGCATTGAACAATAGCAGTTGTAGTTTGTACAACAGAGCAATTGCGATTTAAATCCTTTAAAAATTCGCAGCATATTAGCAGTTTTTTAAATCATTTCGGATTTTCCAACACTTTTTTTGTACTCTATAGTCAGCACTGTCACTTTATATAACTGTTCTTTTGTAGTTAAATATAATCTCAGAAAAAAAATCAGGAAGCAGCATTGAAAATGCCGGATATGTGGTATTTGGAAATAGACGGGCATCGGGATCAGTCAAAGTTGGTGAAGGCAATATCTAAGTTTAGGCGCACAGGCGCGCTCGGTCGCGGCGCGGCGCGGTGCATCGCGCGCGGGCGTGCATCGCTCGATAGCGCTGACAGTGACGGATTACCCCGGTAGCGCCGGTTCACGGCCGGCTCTACAGCCCTTGTGACTAGGGTTGCCGACAGTTCTCGTGTGTGAAAAGACATTTGGATTCAAATGCCTGCTCGTATACGAAGTTCAAATTCTTTGTTGTGTATAAATGTGGCTACAAAAATAAGAAATATACACACGATAAATCAGAAGATATGCTTAGAATAGATACATCGTGTTTAAAATATAAAAGTGGCCTATTTTATATTTTAAACACGTTTAATCTATCCTAGTTTACCTATATATAAGTATGTACAATTTATAAGTATGTGATTAGCAAGACAAAAAAGCATCAAGAAGCATGGGCGGCAATTCGATTTCTTCCTTCTTAAAAGTACAGTCTTCAGGGTTATTCAAAAAGTTAACTAAGCCTAATCTAAGTACAAAAAAAAATGGAATGTAAAAGTATAATGTTATATGTATAATATTAGAATGTAATAAAAAAATATAAATAATCTTTAAAAGGATAGTTAGGTATGTTAAGTCTCTATTAAAATGAGAATTTGCCAACCCTGTGTGTTTGTGCAGACTTATATTTGGAGTACCTAGTATCATCAGGGCGCCTCTGCCTATAAGCAAGCTCGTATAATATTATCTGCAATAATATAACTGAGCTAAACGCTATTGTACATTGTCATGCTTGTAATAAAAATCGCAAATGATTAAAACATTGACGTCATAATGTATTATTACTGATACTTCATCTAATAAGAAAATGCTTGAAAAGAAGCCATAATAAATTAACTCTAACTTAAAATAACCCACGAAATCAGTGGCACTTCTATTAAACCTTTAATTTGATTTGAGATTAGACCGAGTTGAGAATCCATTACATTCAAGGGCCTTTTACAGGAGTGTCGACTATTCCAATCCACCAAACACCGTCATGAGGCTGTCCTTATGTGACTTGATGTGTTAGACCGATAGCTACTGTTAGTTGTTCGAGTTTCGACAAAGTAAAGAAGCACAAAAATATAAAAAGGACTATAGTTTAGTTTCAAAATAGATTGTACTAAGAAAAGTAATCCATACTCTGTACAATTGATTTCCAAGTCGGTTTATAAACCGCTCCACATTATCAACTAATTCTCAAGAAACGCTTAGCAAAGAAGTAGCGTCCGTAAAATCATGTTAACGCGTGCGTTTTGTCGGCAGACCCCCCGGCGAGCCCCGCGGGAGATCGCTCCTGTACACCACGCGTTAATCGCCTCAAATATGAAAATATTATCTATTACACAGTGTAAAACTGCTCAACTTTTGTACGAACAGACGAATGTCTATAAAAACTGGGAAGGTCGCAAATGTGAACGACCGAGACGAAAGTGTACAATCATTGCGTCTGATTGGTCTTATGATTTATAGAAAGGTGAACGGGTATTCAGTTCATATTGCAACGGTTCCTAGAATTGTAAGTTGATATAAATGTGAAGCATCAGTAACCAATACTGAGGAACTACTGTTATCGTCTAGAACACTTGATAGATATACTTTTGAACAGATAATATAAGGCTATAGAACATCCACGACTTAAACTTCGATAATGTAATAAATCAATCAACTACTGAAACTTAAAACTGGTTTCGGTTATTGGTTAAATATCTAACTTTTTCATTTACTTTGGTCTGCATTGACTTAAATGAGAGTAATATACGATGCTCTTTTAATACAATAACAAATAAGGAAAATAATGGGAGTATTACTTGATGAAGACAGGAGTAGCTATATCTAATACATACCTAGTTTTGTGGACAAGACGACGTATTTTGTAAACTATTCGCGAGATTTACCAGTCCGTAGGTTCAAAGGTCCATAGATTTTAAAGCATTTCTGCTTCCATTACGCTTACTTGAATGATAGTTTCACTAACATCTTGTTTGTGTCACACAAAGTGATATGCCTTACGGCATTTTAGAAGAAACGCGATTTGGGACAGCTTTGAGTAATTCCTTGTTAATTATATCAATATTTTCCCAAGCTAAAGGTCGCTACAGATCTGTCGCGATTTGTATCGCATCCTCCGTGATGTATCGCTCACCAGGTGAGGGTCGGTTCACACGACGGATGGTGATGGATCATCTACCGCTCATTGTTCTCCCTAACACACACTTTGTCCCACTGACAAATTT
The DNA here is from genome assembly GCA_905340225.1 of Abrostola tripartita. Taxonomy (NCBI): domain Eukaryota; kingdom Metazoa; phylum Arthropoda; class Insecta; order Lepidoptera; family Noctuidae; genus Abrostola; species Abrostola tripartita. The sequence goes on along the minus strand of HG996498.1, from coordinate 9,422,677 downwards.
GGGGTCACTACGTCTTTTATCTAATGTTTAATTGTACAAAAAATTACTGTTATTATATGCGAGGTATAAAATAATGTTTTTTTTTTATCCAAAACATTAGTTTTGATCATCTTGGATAATCCCAATCTGCATAGTCTGAGATAAAAACAACCTTACTTATAAAAATTGTCATTGTTGAACAATCGGTTAAATTATACCTGTCACTGTCGTTTGCATGTCAAAAAATAGAGATGCCAATAGACTTATGAAGTGGTTATCTTAAAGCACATGTTAGCATCGTTTATAAGTAAGAGGATCTGAGTTTAACAAAGCTAGGTAAGCCTAAGTGCTCCAGCATCTTTTTATTCTTATTTAGCATCAAAATGAGCTGAATAAGAAAAAAAAACTCGGATGTTCAATGGCAAGGGTCCTACGTCATACTCTGATATATTTACCTACAAGGCTTGTCAGCATATAAAAATTATGTTCTAAAATGTTCTCACTTATAATTTGTGGTTATAGTGCATGTCGGGTATTCCGTTCCGTTACACGGCATGTTGGCGGCGGGTCGGTGGCTCGGATAATACCTCTGCCGACGCGTAGCGATACCACTCCCACACCAAGACCTAACAACAGTTACAGACACAAAACGTCGGCGTCGTCGCGCCACACAATTCAATATATTTCGGAGTAATTTGATGTTCATTAAAGAAACTCTGGGACCGTGAACCAGAATACAATGGTTGAATAGCCATTTGTTGCTGCCGTTGAAAGGCACAATAATAATTTCGAAGTAGTTATTCACGCGGCAGTTAGGCGCACTTACGAAACGAATGTCCGCGTTTGGTGGAAGAGCCATTTTCTTATTGGTGGCCGCCTCGTGATGGCGGAGTCTGCGGTTTTGACCGCTATTTGCTGTTTTGAAATAGTATTTCTAAGAACTTATTTTAGAACATATTATTACGTACCTTGTTGACTGCTCTTTCTGGTGGTTTTTTTCTCTTTCATCCATGGATACTCGGGTACATTAAGGCCTCCACCAGGGGATGGCAGGTCAGGCGCGTATCCTGGAGGAGTGTGTTGTGGACTTAATTCGCCTCCTCCCAGTTGTGGTAAGGCGGTCATGAACTCGGCCATGGAAGGTTGGCTGTTGATGAAGCCAGTTTCGGTGCAGGTTTCGAGCATGGGGTGCGGTGCCCCGGCGGTGGTGACGGCGGCTAGCCAGAAGCCGTTGCCGCCGTGCTCCATGCGCGGGTGCTCCTGTCCCGGCGCCGGCCCCATCGGCGGTGTGTTCCTCGTCTTTACTGCGAAGTCCTCCTCCATTTCATCGCGCACCCCCATGCCAACTCTCGTGTGTTGTTTTCCTCTGATCGCGGGGAACTCTTCGCATTTTATCTTGCGCACCAGCGGGTTAGTGTCGAGCGGCAAGGCAGCGGTATTGCATATCTCTTGCATCGCTGTGTGTGTGCCGAGCTGCCCGACGTCTGATCATTCACGTGACGTGTTTGCTTTACGTTTGGCTGCATGCGTCATTTTTGGGAACACATCGAGTTTAAATGCAATATAGATTCTTGTTTGTGATCGCTGCACTGGATCCGATTAGTTGCAGCATATTATCTGAAAAATATATTGATCGGTTCAAATAAGATGCATTGCTTCACACTCAGGTGGTTTTAGGGTTTAATAGTAAAACTGAATAAGTACTGAAAAGCATTTTATAATATTAATGGTAAATTTTGTCAGCTTTATATACCAAACATAGTTACACCCGTAAAAATTGAGTTAATTTTATTATTAAAATACATGAGTTACATCTAACCATTATTTAAGAAAAATGAAGTAAAAGTTCATTAAACTTTATGCAGTAGCCGTCTTTCATTACAGTAAGTTAGTACCACAATATAAACTGAAGCGATGCCTAATCGTCCTCAATTTGACGCAAATATAGAGGCGCCAAATTAAATGTAACGGGAGAAGGTTGTCTCGCGGTTATTTCGCAATTACCCGCGGACATTCGACATTACCACGGCTTTGTCGAATAATTTGTACGTAAAGCCGTGATGAACTCGCGAATTATGAGCGCGCCAAATTGTTTGTTGTAATTTAGCGGTTTCATGAACTGAACTGCACGTGACTGACAACAATAAAGCAAGGTTTAATATTTTTTTATGAACTGCTCTCAAATGAAAATTATGAAAAATATAATCCGGTGATGTAGATAGAATAGAAATTACATAATCATGTAGTAATGTTTATATTTACAGCGTAGTGTGGTGTCATTTATACGTGGATGTTACGTGACTTATTTGTCGTTTATGCCTACCAACTTGTTTTAATATATTATGTAAATTCGTAGTCCATTTTAATATTCCTACAATTTTTTTAGTATTGTACCGACACAATTGTCAATAACAATTTAAAAACGATAACAAGAAGCACCTAGCAGACGCTAAAGAGTATACCTCCATTCGAAAGGTTGACAAGCGTAACTTGTACGTGTAGGTACGCACTGCGAAGGGAGGTCGAGGTTGCGGACGTGTGGCGTCACTTTTATAGCCCACATGTTGTGGGCTAGCCAACACAGCCCTAACCGAACGAGATGTAAAGTCGAAAATGTTCGCAACGCCGATCGCGTTGTTGGCTCAACGTCAATTAAAATTCAAACCGCGTTCGAAATACGATTTTTTCCACTGGAATTTGCGGTGCGGCCCAGAGAAATGGCGGGAACGCGCCTTTTTGTTTTATTTTATTTTTTTGAGAATGGAACGGCTGGCGGTTAAACCTATTTTAATGCGTATGGGTTGCTGTGTGTTTTGAATTAAAAATTGTGTGTCTGTTTTTTTTGCGCGCGGACGGACAATGAAATGTAATTTCCTTTTCGAGAATACTGTTGTTATTTGTGTGTGTAGGAAATTATGTCTGCGTATGTCGGTGACTGAGTAAGTACCGACTACATGTCTAGATTATACTTCTGACACACTTTATGAATCTTTACTATACCACCTGTTTTCTCCTCCTTTAACCTCCGAGTCTTGGAAGTCCTAGATTTTTATTTAAACAAGACAGTGTCTAGTATTATTTACATAAATCAGGTCAATTTTAAACTGCAATATAACTGCCGACGCCATCTAGTCTCTTGTTGATTGTAATCTGACGTGTAACAGTGTTTGTAAAAACCTATTTACAGAAATAAATCATTTATTAATTTTAAACATCGTAAGTGCTGGAAAACTGATCACTAAACAAACCCCAAAATAATTAGGTAGGTACCATTTTTTTATACTCTTACTAAATGTACTTGCGCCCCGCGGTGTTACCCGCTAAATTTTCGGGTTAATCCAGGGGGTCAGCTACCTCTATACCAAATTTCATCAAAATTGGTCCAGACGTTTGAGCGCGAAGAACACACAGATATCACAAACTTCCGCTTTTATAATAGGTATTAGTGTGATACTCAAGTAGGTAGAAAAACATTAAACAATTTAAGAAGCTAACTCTTCCCATGGCTTTTATGAAAGCAAAGGAAAATTTTAAGCCCCCTTTCCCCTTGTTTCTCAGCAGGGTACCGCAGGCTTTACGCCGCGTTTCACTTTACCGGCGCCCTCGAGGCTCCCTTAAAAAAGCATAAAACGTGAACGGAGCCTACTTATGAATTTGTTTATGGCCCCATTTTTAGAACGTCTTCGAAGCCTGCGCTTACGAAATAACAATATTCCTAATTCAATGCCTCTAAATCTTTATTGATATGAGCAGTTTATCTTTGGGTATCAAATGTATGGCTAGAGAAAGATTATATTATTGTTACAGGTACATACTAAGTATTTATGAATTTATTCTTAGTTTTTTATCTCAAAACTAAATACAAAAAAATCATACAACGGAATTGAGAACCTCCTCCTTTTTTTTAAAGTCTAATTTAATGCCGACTTGGTATGTCTTAAGAATATTTTTGTATTCTATGAAAATATTACAAGCGGTTCGTAAATAAGAAATTTAGAAACCAAGCTTATGTGCCTATAAGATATATTTAATCATTTAGCATATCGTAATAAGTAATTACACTAACGAGGAGCATTTATTACAAGTTGTTTGCACTGTCTTATGATGCAAAAGGCTTTTATCGGTCTATTGACTAATATATTTACCAACCTATAGGTAGTTTTTACTTCAACTCCATTGATTTTACAATTAGCAGCCCCTTTACCATGAACTCTTAAATTATGACATGTTTCCTTGTGCTTGTCGCTTCCACAATATATATATATAAATATACAACTCTTAAAGCAGGACATTTTCCGTATATATATACCTACCAAACATATTATCAAAAATGAAATAATGGTATGATCTGAAGCAATACTTGAAAGCCACAACACTAAACTTACATAATATACCATAATTTTTAAATTGGTCGCGCAGCAAAAATTCGTAGCAGTAAAGGCAAGGGATAAGTACCTATTATCGTCAATTTAGTTATTTATACATGGTGTAGAGTAAATAAGCGAACATCTGCGTGTTGGCAGTCCAAACTAGTGGTTAGGGTCCAATTTGCTGGCCGTAACGATTTCCTCTTCGGGGAATCGAATGGCGTGCGTCCGGATGCCGCCCACTGCTACACATACGTATGTGTATACCGCACGAAGGCTTTCGATGTAGTTCAATGTACGGCACGATACAAGAAAGCTTCAATTATTGTTGATTTACCAACTGTGTGGTTGGTCGTTCATTTATTTTTATGAGGCTATTTTCCGAACTGAAACAACGTACTGGCACGTAGGAAAAAATAATCTGTATGATTAGTGCATAATTCTTTGGCTTCTTTGTACATTTGTAAAGAAAGGCAGGAATTACGTAAGCTTTTGTGTTTAAAGTATTACGAAAAATGCTATAGGTACCCACTGTAGTTAGTCTTGTGAATGCGAATTTACTGTAAATCAAATAAAATCCGTAAATTCGTATGCGGAACTTATTTTGATTCTATTTGGCCATAGATTTATGTAAACAAATGGAATAAAGAAAAAGATAATGATTCGATATTTAAAAAACAAACACGGACAGATTCACACATCCAAGTAGGTTCATATGATACAATGAGTACGCCTAGAGCCGGGAGCCTTCATTGCTCATTACTATTAGCAAGTTCTCACGCGACCACGCACATACAGTTGTACAATCACCAACTACAATTGGCTGTCTGCGTGCTTGCTTATTTGTCAATCTTTGTTATTGGACGGTTGTCGCGTCATCAGCCCCCTTACCATGAACTCTTAAAGCAGGGTAAATTCACGTTGTGGAAGCGAGACGCTGCATTACACTGCACGTAGCAGCGTCTCGCTTCCACAACGTAAACTGCCCTGTTTTAAGAGTTCATGGTAAGGGGGCAGTACTAGGAATGTTGGCGCAGTTAACTGATTAGGGCTAGAATGTTAGCAATTGGCGCATGTATCTACCTATAGGTACATGTACCGTAGTGTGTGTAGAGTGACAAGATTGGAGAGGTCAAGGAATGAGTAGATGTTATAGAAAGTTTAAAAGTAGTCCACATGATAGAATATAGAGTTGATGGAAGTCATTTGTTTGGCACCTATGAGCTATGGTTGCTATGTGAAGATGTAACACCCCCTGGTGTGTGTGTGAAGGCCGAAAAAGAAGCGTTTTGTGTGAAGGATGACGAATAAGAAACACACGAAATGAACAAAAAAAACAAATAGGTACGCATTGCGCCTGTAGCCGATGTCTAGGGAATAGGTTAGGTAGAAGAAGGGTCTTTCTGACAAAAAAGAGGTTTGTTTCTATTCCTACATAGCGTATTGAACTACAGCAGGTAAATCAACATTTGTATCAGTTAACATAAAACTCATAACATGTTTTTTTGCACGTCTGTTCGCAGGTATGATTATAATTATTAAATAGCTAGAACATTAAAGATAAAAAAATAACCTCATGCATAACAAACAGTGTTCGCTAATAAGGTAAAAAACATGTAATTTGCAAACGGAAGCCATATAATTACAACGTCATTTAGCTATGTTACAACTATGAGGCACTAAATTTTGTGAAGCATATCGCTGGGCTGCGATATTAGTGACTGTGTGAAGGCACACTAAGGGAAAGCTCTACATAATTACTAAAACTTACACATGGTGAAATCACAAAAAAAAACAGTAGGTACCTTTTTACTGAAGATAAGAATAAAACCTACTTCTTTAAGGGTTTGTGCTAGAAGGCCAGCGTAAACTAAAAACTTGGATTTATATACATTTAACTGTAGGTTTTTATTACAATATTATATCACCACTGCAGTCTGTAAAAGCTTACAATGGTAGCAATAACTAGGTGCTTTGTGCCGTTAGAAGTTACTTTTTCAATTAAAATAAATACCTACAATATTTTCCATAATATTTTTTCTGTCGACAGAGATATCAGACAGCTAGAACGAACGACAGATACAGTTTAATGTCCCTTATGTTGATTTATTACATAGACGTGCCTACATAAACCAAGTACCTACACTTACTGTATAAAAATCTCGTCATATCATTGACACCGACCAAGAAAAACAGTAATTTAACATACGACATCGGGTGAAACTTCACGTAAGAAAACTAAAAGGTAGTGGTCTACCTCCATTAGAAATTTGCCTATTTCATGTGGTATTAACTTTCTATTTCCATCCGATCTAACCATGGCTAATAGGCAGGAGAATAATTATTTTTTTGTGGGCCCGCAAATTATACTAGTTACGTTCCTACTTACGGAGAGTGTAAGTCGACGCACAAAAAGCGGTTGACATGAAAACCGACTTGACAACTGCAATTTCTTCGTGAATAGTAGCGTTTCCCTGAAGTGGGTCTAAAATTATAGTACGTTGCAGTACATAGTCATTATAAAGACTGAGATTGCTGTATGTATGTAGGTAAGTAAGTACGTAGTTTTGCTAAACCTGTGTCTTTAAATACCTCTACTTTTTTTAGTTGCAGTTGTTAGCACTCAATATTTATATTGAATTAATTGGCCAAAATAATGTTTTGAAAGTACCCAATTCGACCTTTTGTTGAATTTGTGTTGGTCTAAATCATCACGACTTCGCAATTTACATGATACAACTACATAGAGTATAGAATCACTTTTGATTCGTGAAGGGATTGAAATTAATAAAGAATAGGCGTAATTATTTTTTTGAATCCCGAATACGGTGCGTATTCGGGATTCAAAAAATAATTACGACTACTCGTACTGGTTTATTAATTTAAAATAATTGTTAATTAAGAATAAAGATATTAGGTACTATCTAACACGAGGTTTATCAATGCAACCTTGACACCAGTATAATACTGTTTTTACAGCTTCAGTCAGTTGCCTTTATAAACTCATTAGTCTAGAAAGGTCTAGATGCGATAAAAGCTTATTGCAATATTATTACTAATTAATTTCGAATTTATATTATTCTGTTTACTAATTCAGTTGCAAATTCTATGCAATCAATAAATATTTGGCAATGTAACTGTCGTAGAATGTATTGGTAATCTAGGCTAGACAAATATACCTACAAATAAACCTACAACAGCAGATAATTATGTTTGGTTGCAAAATGATTCTCTTAGTATTCTAAAGCCACTTTTCATCAATAATTATTTAAGGAAATAAGTTAAATTGTAATGTTAGTACATAATGTATTTTTTTTTCTAAAAGTCGCACACACCTATGCTGAAAGGTGCATAGAGCTTGAATATTAGTCTAACAAAAAAAATATGAATTCATTTTAAGCAAACATGCTAAAACAGCTCTACACTTTACAGGATTTGGCTCCAAACACGATACCGATATTAGTCAATAAATAAAGTTTAACAAGACCAATATAAGGGCGTATTGTGACAAAGTGTATGGAGGTGGTGTGGCGGAAGGTATGCGTCATAATTCAGCTCGTAAACGTCGCAGGAACATCAGCGGGCGCCGGGAGCTGCTCTGATTCGTGATGGATCGCGAGGGTTGGGAAACTGATGTGGGAAAATTTGATTGTATGCTCGTAGGATTCGTTTTACAGAATTAGTTGATAGATCAAGAATTTGTGAATTTATTTCTTTGTAAACTAACGGAATTTTAATAGAAAGACACAAAAAAAATAGCGTAGCATCTAAAAAGATGTGTAATGCTAATTGCTAGGTAAAACTAGTTAGGTCTTGATTTATTTGAAGCAATGCTTTGAGTACTCTAGCGTTAAGTACAATGTTATACGCGTAACTGCTCTATCTGTAATAAACTGTTTAAGCGCAAATATTAAATTAACCATTACTTATAAACAGTTGCTACATTTTACAGCACCTTTTATACATTTAAAAAATATATCCGTATCTTTTACCTTAAAGTGGGATTTGTTGGTATTTCGTGTCAAGACACACGGATATGTCATAATTTAGCTTTTATGTCCAAAAAATGTCAGGGTGCCGGCGGCGGCGGAGATTTGTGATGGATCGCTTGCAGGGTCTATGCCGAAGAGAGGTGCAAAGATGAAACAAGTATGGAAGAATCGTTTAAAATAGAACATAAATACTTAAAAATGAAATCGATAGTCACAAAACAGAAACACTTAAAATAAAATTGATAAAATTAATTAAAAAATTCTGTAGAATCGTGAAAGAGAAAACGTAAACATTTATTCCTGAACTCGCATAAGCAGATATACACGGAATCGGATAATAGTTATTAAAGAAAAAAGTAAATGAGATCAGGAAAATAAAAACTCAAGTAAATATGGGCTATATTGGGCTCTAGACTCTAGTAAACTGTATTTATATTTATGTGAGTGTTTGGGTAATATCTGGGTCGACGTTCTTTTAATTACCGTTTACATAAGAACTGTTATGTAGATACATACGTGTTTAGTATTGGGTACAGTTATATCTGTGAAGTAATAAAATGTATGCTTTTGTCATATTTGGTTTGTTTCGTTTACGGTTCGGGCATTTATATTAGGTCCTCGATGTTTTAAATGTAATCATCTAGAAAGCTTGTGCTCGTATTTTTCCACAGAAGATTGCTTTTGGTAGCATTTCTTTTCATCCAACAACCAACACTGTATTAGACAATAACAATGAACAGACATTACTAGATATTATAAAGAAATAGAAAATTGAATTGGAAGAGATTTATTTAGTCCAATTAACAAGCACTAAGTTAATATAGCATGATGCGTTATCTAGGTACACCTAAAGAATATGTTTATAGAAAACATCTTTAATAAATCTGCCATAAAGAAGAAAATACAAATCCTATAAAAATCTAGATTTAGAAAAAACAACCGGATACAGCGAATACCCAGACATAATTATGACGAATACGATTAGAATAAATGTATTTGTAGAAAATGTCAGGCGCTGTTTGTGTTTCATAGACTACTTTTTCGGAAAACGATGTTATTGAGCAGCATTATAATATTTATTACTTATTTAAGCCATGGTCGTTCTACTGCAGGGCAAAGGTCTACCTTCCCTTCCTCCGTCCTTTATAATATAAAAATATATAAACAGTATTCGCTTCGTTTCCAATTTACTACTTAGGTCTTAATTGTACGTCGATTTTTACCATCGTCAAATGTCAATTTCGGTAACTAAATACGTTTTAGAGCAGTGCAATGTGTGCATGTGCTTTCGATATATGAAAACTAAGGATTTGTGCATTGAAATTCGTTGGTTATTATTGAAAGCACATCGCTACTGCAATGCTCGAGAACATCTTAAGTTACAAGAATTGACCTTCAGAGGAACTCTTCACAACATTAGACTAAGGGCGGGTTGCTTCAAACAGTCTGTTAACGTTACATACATACGTACGTCAAAATATTACGATTACAGAAGATGTTTTACGTAGGTACGCAAAATATGAAGCGTTGTTTCATGGCATAAATAACTCGGTTATCAATGTTATTAGGGCTGGAAGTAGAAAACAAAACATTTTCGTTATTATGGCTGCTAGAAGAAAACAAAATTGGTAGGTATCGCCATTTTTAACATTTACTTGTATGTCAAGTGAAGCTGAAGCAAGCGCGCCTTAGACCTCTGTTATTGTAAGTACCTACTACTAAATATTATGATAACGCATGAAACCACAAGCCGAGAGTGTTTTAAATAATCGTTCGTCTTTAACTACACTTTACCTTATTCCCACAAATTTGGATTGTAGATAAGTAGGTACCTATACCTAAGTAAATTTTGAGACAACGTATGCTCCACATAATTTTCATTATAGTATTCGACTGAGTACCAATGAAACTCTACTTATAGTGTCATGTAGACTTTTTTTGGTAGAATTCTTTCTTAACTTTACTTTACCTTATTCACACAGTTTTGAGTTGAAGGGTTTTAAATATATATAACGCTCCCACATTATTTTCATTATAAACTTCTACTCAGAACAATGATAACCACCATCACAACTTTTGTATTAAAGTTGTAATTATTTTAAGTCTTGGAGGAAGAGTTTCTGTCGTGATTGAAACGGTGATGGATCACAGAAGGGGTGTGGAGTGCTTTCATCCCTCGCTTATTACTTAACACCGGTATACACTTACTGTATCTCGTGTTGGCAGAATGTATAGTGAAATTGATCTGGTGATTTGAGTTTGGAAGATATTATTCAGTCTTAAAGTATCGATGACAAAGTATAACAGTAGCATTAAAAGGATTGACACCCTGTTGTTCTAAAAGAGGATATATTTGTTATTTTTTTATTAAGCGGTGAACATAGGTATTGTTGATTGGAAGATCTAGAGTTTTATATATGTACCTAGGTATTAAACTGTTGAGTACTGAATTGTTAAGGTTTTGACAAACCCGGAACTAATAAAGTAGTAATGCAAGCTAAGCTTAGCGTATTAGGTTGTGGCTTAGGCTAAAAGCTAAAGCTAAATTATGAACAAACTACATTTTTTATGAAAATTTAGAGTAGGGACCTAACTAGAAATAATCCTTTATGACTACAAGTACTAGAAAGTGTCACAAGTTAAGACTACAAATATCAAAAGTCCAGATGTAAAGTCTAAGGTTCTGTTACTCATCATAAGACTGATCTTTGATTATGAGTTTTATATTCTATGCTGACTGATACTTGTCACTTCAAGTATTCAATTGTTTTGAAGCTACACGACACAATATCGTCAACACACGGTACCTACACATGTTACGTTCAATATAAATTCGGGGCACGCACTAACAGTTGCGAGGACTTATGAACATCAAATTAGGTGGTTTATACACTGTACTAAACGGTTTATGTTTTATTTTATTACAATTTTATGTGTGAACAAGTCGTAAGTTGATACTGTTGTCGGTATACTACTGTTGCTGCTATTATGTTTGTAGATAGAGCTGGATAAAACAAGAGAAAGAGCTTAAACTGTGCGACTTTACAGTTGGGTCTCATTCTTTCGTTGATATTAACAATTTATAAGAATACCTATATTGTTTTTTGAGTTTAATTTACTTAAGAACGAAAATGGCAATAAGTTTGGAGATTTATTGATAAATAGTACCAAAAGATAATAAAATGCTAAGCAAATCTTGAATGTATAAACCTCTAATAGAGAGATAAACTATAGAGCAATGTTTGTATTCGACATATTTTAAATGAAAACTTATAAACACATATAGAATTTGTAGCTTTAAACTACACGATATTACCTAATAAAAATATGTACTCTGACAAAATTGAAGCAGAACACGGATCTAAGCCTCATTTTTTGGTCCTTTTGGTCCATCAAAACGTTAAACACAGCAAGATAAACTACAACAGCGAGGTTCAACAATACATACAATTCCTTCGTAATCCCACGCTTTCATGCAAACCACGAAACACATATATACTTCATAAAACTGTTGGGATACATTCACACGACGGCCGTCAGCTCTATGTAAGGCGTAGCGACGGTGGGCGTGTCGGAATTACGACCGCCCAGTGGACCGCCCTATAGCATCGCCTAGATACAGAACCTTAGAATATTCAGCTCTACATTACCTAGAATAAGTGTGAATTAGTTTGTAATAGATCGCTATGATATTACTCAGAAGAATGTAAGACCACTCTGGATACTAGAATTGCTATTAGTTATAGGCTCCACAATTCAATGAGAATGGAATATTGACGTGTATGAATTCGTCTTTAAAATTATATGTTGTTCAAATGTAGGTACAGTATATATGCTATCGATAAAGTTGCATAGTATCCAAGTCTTATAAGCACAAAGCTCTCTCGTCAGTAAGTTTAGTATTTACACGATGATAGGAATACGTGTGCCGTAGTAAATACAGAGACGACTACATGTAATAAATACGTAGGTATATTGTATCTATATTGTATATAGTAGAAGCTACTTTCTAAATATCAGTATAAGTATCTACTATATATTTTTTACTAAACCCTGGAAATTCCGTACTCAGCTATAGTAATGGTGTATGATAAGCATTAGATACCTACACGTCGGCTATTGCTACGCTGCTACGACTCGAATTTTGTTTGTGATTTTATAAGTGACTTTTTGTAGCTTTTATGAAATAAAAACCCTATGAATATGTCTATGACTCTACATATCTATTCCAACTTTAATGATTATGACATTGGATATAAGATCAATATCTTGTTGCATTATATAGAATACTAGCTTTTACCCGCGGATGTAAGAGTCGGCTTGGTTTTAGGCAATGTAGAGTTTCTTTTTTTTCCAAAATTATGTATGAATACCCCTTTAGGTACTTCCTAACATGGTATATTCTTACTTGTAAGAACGTGTAGTATAGATAGCACTATAAAAGACAGAAAGAGAACGTAATTATTATGAATCTAGACATGAGGAGTCACGCCCCTTTAAAAAAACATGTAAAATACGTAAATTAAATCCTGGTTACCAAAATAAAAAGCTGCCAATAATTAAGTAGTGATCAATAGCAAAATAAATGACTTTTGATTAATTATGTTCAAACATAATTATTTACAAAAAAATAAAAGTAAACAAAAACAAAAAATAATCGTGATACGAAATAATTATTGAGTGCCAAATACAACCTTATTTAATATTAGAGTAACTTACCCTCTGAAATTTACTAGTTGCAGTTACAGTTGTAGATATCTACGTAGGTATAATACCTTTAAAGGTAAATATACATATAGGTACCTACCTACGGTTCGACCTACTTAATTATCTTCTTACATACCAACATGAACATTATGATAGTATTATCGGTAGTACTAAAAAGGTAACTAATACAAACGTGGAAGTTATGTAAGTTAGTACATATATATCTATCTACCTTGAGATTAGATACCTACTCATTTTATATACATACTTGTATGAGTAGTTAACATGTAAGTATCTATAGGTATAACCCCATAGAGACCTTATCTTAAAGCTATGTATTTAAACATCCTTGATAAGTTATATACAATAATTATTATGACAAAAGATGACTTACAACTCAACACGACGTTAGACAACTACGTACAGTCAACACAAAAATCTTAGTCATTATCCAATGAACACAAACACAGCACTACACTTGAACTAAAGTATGTATTCACAATACACAGTTCGTTTCGTCCATAAACACTAGGCACCAACAGTCAGCAAAAAAATATTCAGTAGAAAATTGTTATCAACGTTACTATCGGAATGTCAGTGTGGCGTGGCGACTGTCAACTGTCTACTAAACGAATCGTCACTGCTCGCTTGCCGCCATGCCCACTTCCAAGCAACAAACAACCCCTACACAACTTAACATACGCAACTAAACAAACGAAATGCCTTTTTATGACTTTATAATAGAACTCAAAATCTCTCGCCACTCAAATGGCTCTTGAGATTATTCCGATGAGCAACGCTACTATAAAATATATTTGCCGCACCGTTCACACAACAGCTCGTTGTAATGTCATGTCTCTTTCATACCATGTTTGGGATATTAGTTTTAAAATAAAGAATACTTTTTAATGTAAGGAATCTTTAATTGGAGTGGCTCATAATACTGAGTTAGTTATACATCTTTCATTTTAGTTCGATTTTGGTTGCCTGAGGTAGAAATACAAATTTTATTCAGACCAAAAGTAGTTGTAGAACCTCATCACCTACCGGCCGACTAGCGCTATCTCATTTACTCTCATATTTCTTGTTTGTTTCACGTCCCACGATTGGGCCAATAGCATTTACGGAGCAACCCACCTTACGGCATATAAACTAGCGCAGAATATTGTGCTCTATCGCTGGTGAATAAAGTTTAACTTTTTACCATTTAATTCCGAGTTACCGGCGTTTGTCACGCAAGAGTTCTAATTTTAAATCAAGTGTAGGCGGAGCTCTCGTGTCGGAGCTTTTATATTGAAAAACAAAATGTCTTTAACGAAAACCTGTTTTGAGAAACTTAAGCCTTTTATGTACGGAAGTTTTAAGTTTAGCGTTGGAAGAGAGATAGAACCTTTTGGTTCGGTGCTGCCGCGAGCTAGTCCCGCTGAAATAAAGTAAAAAACTTTAGTAACCGGCTTGTCGGTATTTTCCTTTTGTTTGATTTTTGTTTTGTGAACGGGACATTGCATGAGAAATGCAATGCAACAATATGGCGTCGTATTCATCTTTCGCTGTACGTATGCAATTTTCATAGATTACTGAGCTTAGTGAAAGATGAATATAGATAACACTACAGATTACAGATTCTGATTATTTTATATTATGCTTGCGGTATGTTCTTGTTTTTCTATAGTCCTTTTCCTGTACGTTTCTTATCATCGTTCTCAGCAGTTGGGATCTGGTGTTCAAGTAGTGGGTAGGTTCGTCTGGCGTCTGTTCGGCGGGTGAACTCATTACGGTTGTCGGTCAAGGCCTCGAGGTCGCTGCGGTGGGTGGCCGCCTTAATTACACCCTACGATTTAGGACTTCTTTCTCGTGCATTGTTGAATCGTTGCTCATGGGTACATTCTTGTGGCTAGACGTGTGACAATCAAGATGCTTTTGTTTTTTTAAGTTATGTAACTTTGTATTTATGTGTGAGAAGTACCCATAGATACTACCTACCTACATCTTTAGTTGGTAGAGACGTTTTTTACCTTTTTGTTGGTAGTAAAAGTATCTATCCGTTCTAAGGGGGAGACCTTTGTTCAACAGTGGACGTCTCCCGGCTGATGATAATGATGATGATGAAACATATCTACGTTCAACGATGTTAGTACCGCACCCCAGGTCTGGCAAAATGCATCAAAGAATAGTTTATCTTCCCGTATTAAACAAAGAAAAGAGAGGAATTAAATATTTAGTAGATAGTCTTCTTTTTCCCACCGATAGAGCAATTTTAAAGTTATTTGTGTGTAGTGGTAAGTTTAACACCCTGATAACATGTAGTAGGTAGCTGTCAGCCAGGATTAACTTAGTACCATGAATTAAGTAAAGTAAAACTAAATTATATCTGTAGGTAGGTATAGTTTCTTAGGACTCTACTAAAAAGAGGAGAGTTGCGGCAGTGTAAATGACCTATACATAAATATATTTACTGAAACTGAGTTTAGCGATACCTACTTTTATATTTGTTGGTAACATAATAAGAATTTGGTTACAAGAAGAAACAAGGACAAAACGAAGAGACTCAAACTAAGAAAAGGCAAACGTTGGTCAAGAAGTAGGTAGCTATATTTATCGCACTAATATACTAAAGTCGAAGGTTTGTGGGTGTGTGTGTTTGTTTGTTTCTTCTTCACGCTCAAATGGCTGGATCAATTTTGCTAAAACTAGGTATGGAGGTAGCTGACACCCTGAATTAACACATAGGCTACTTTTTATCCCGAAAAAATGTAACGGGTAACACCACGGGGCGCAGCTACAGGTATCATAAAGAAAACGGCAGGTTCTGATTGAGGGAAGGTTGATATTAAACAGTAATTACTAGCTGTCGATGATGAGAAGGTTAAAAGGTACATGCGATGGGATATAAATACTTTTTAATCACTTAACGTTTTTATAACCCTAGTACCGCACCCAGATTATTATGGTCTTTTACCATATAACATTAATGTTTTACCAAGTTATTGCCTTTAGCGAGTGGCTTTGTGTATCGTTGAATATTCAAGAGGAGACTTAAAAGGAATAATTAAATGACGTTAAAAACTTATTTAAATATTCCACGGAGCTACGGCCCGCGGTCATCAGCTATTCAAAACCTGTTTTGCTCATTAGTTGCGTACGTATATTTGCTAGTATTTAATCTAATCTAGTTGTTACTAAATTTTTTTACTTCAAATGAAAGTGTTTCGTTTAAAAATTTAAAATTTCATAGTAGGTACCTATATTGAATAAACCTGAAACTAACTGCGAAGTATTTGAGGTCATAAAAATTGAATTCCCTAATTTTAAAAAATCTATCGATATGGGCCTTGATGTCTAAAATAAATGGGTAATTTAAAAAAAATCATATACCTACGTAAGTATAACAAATCTTGCCTTGCCTTGAAAATTCCACAATATTAATTAATAACTAGATTCATATTATTTCTAGGTACCTGTGTAGCATATAATTTTGCCAAACACATTATTCGTTTAGATTCTCAAAGAAAATGTTAATAAAAAAATTCTCAGATAATTAAAACAGGTTTTATGCAGATTTCATAAAATAGTAAGTGGAAAACTCGACCAGTAAGAAATCCTACTAGATCATCATCATCATCAGCCAAATACGTCCACTGTTGAACATAGGCCTCCCCGTTTAAGCGGGGGGGTTTGCCATAATCCCCACGCTTGGCAAGCGGCTTGGGGATCGCAGTATTGGTGGTGAAGTTACAGAAGACGCTGCTGCCCATCTTCTGAATTTTCCCTTAGTCGCCTCTTACGACACCCACGGGAGGAAAGGGGGTGGTCAATTCTAGGCCGGATACCACACGGCACAACCTACTAGATCGCATTGTAACAAAGACTTGCAGGAAAAAGGCCCACAAACAAAGGTAAAAAAAACTGTCATCTAGTCATTTTATCAAGAAAATGAGAATCCATTTTCGTGAGGATAAAAAGAATATTAGCAATTTTGGAGCAATATTACACCTACGATGGCAATGTAGAGCGTCGTTTGGTCTGCCTGTTTGTGGAGAGAGCCAGGCTGCTGAAAGTCAACTTGTCCCAACAGTTGACACTCATGTTTGAGTAGCATAGTCAGGTCACTTACCATGAACTCTTAAAGCAGGACATTTTCCGATGTGGAAGCGAGACGCCGCACTACAGTGCACTTAGCGGCGTCTCGCTTCCACATCGGAAAAGGGGCTGAATTCCTTAAGGTAAATATACAAATGATGCCAAGTAGTAGGGTCTTTTAGCAGAGCACTTTATCAAGACAACACAATTCTAAACATCGAGAGCCATAAGCGTGAGTTTTAACTAAGCCATGTTCATTGTTCAGCTGGAAAAAATGTAATGTTGATACGAAAACGTAAAACCATACCTGCCTGTATCGTTCGCTACAAAGGTAAGTGAAAAAACACATCAATTATGTTCCGCGTTTATAGTAATTGTAACTTAGTGTTAGATCTTGATCGGTGTATGTCAATGATTAATGTTAGTATCGCGATCCGCGGTTAATTAAAGAGTATCAAACATTAATGTGCTATAATTATTAACTTAATGTGAGAATGTAGAGAGGTAAAAGCTATTGCCGATAACGTAGGAAAAACCTAGTCATACAATTAAGAAAATTAAATGTTGTTATCGCATGATTATTAGCGCAATGACTGTCAGTTCAATTGTTTGGGACACCGAATTGGTGACAGTGTTAATAAAAACTTAGTAAGACTTCTAAAACTCATAACGAATCCAATTAAACAACCATCACTCGCAATAATTAGGGGCAAGACTAGCTGGATTGCCAGTTGCATAGTCTTGATACTTGTTCGTCAGTTTTTGATATTCTGCAAGTAACCCTTTTTTTGGAACATACCCCTCTACATTCATACACCTCCTTATATTTAAAATAGATAAATAATAATACGTTATGCATTTCTAAATTCTGGGAATACAGCTTTTTATATACATACGAGTTCTCCCACAAATATGATAAACAATTTCACGCCTATAGTCAACGGTTTTTCATATGTAGCGATGCAAAAACAAAAATAGAAGGCATCACTCCTGTCAAGTGATAAGGTATAATTTAGCCTCATATTACGTGACATGTGCACGAGAGGGTTGACTGTCATTAGTGTCAGATGCTCTCGGTCGCTGCGACCGTCTGTCAATCGTTGACGAGTCTGCAGTCAACGGGTTACGTCTTGCTTATTTTAAGTCAAGGTGAACTGTTGAGTTGATATAATTTATCAGATAAGTTAGGTTTTGGTATTTTTGCCTGTCCTCTGAATGTTGCTTAGCTTAAAATTATTTTTATAGAATCTACTTATCTATTAAGCCACAATTAAGTATCACTATATCCCAAAAATATTATATCTCTTGTAATCTAGAATAATTTGAATAGATTTGCTTATAACTAAGATTGTTAAATATTGTAAAACTAAACTAACGGTACATTTGTTTCATTTAGATTGGAGCCCGTTGTTTCGGCTCCGTCTAATTAGGCCGGTTTCCTGTACATTTGCTCCCACCTGTCGTGGCGCTGCGGCTGACGTACCTATCGCCTTCCACTCAAATTAATTACTCAATTCGATTAATTCTCGCGAAACCAAAACTCAATTATAGGGGTGGAATTATTTTGCAGGTTTTTGCTGGGTGAACGCTAGTTGTTAGAGGCATCTTGAAAATTATCTTTTCGAAAATATTAAGTTTTTATTTTTGGAAAATGATCCTTGTATAAACTGACCGTGGACTACTTGTACCTACTCTTTTTGGTAATTCTATTAATCAGTTTGTAATATTACTCCGTTAATATAAAAAGCGTAGTCAAGTGTTAGCAGTCGCATACGAAATGTAAAGTAACGAGTAAAAGTAACGTATATTTTAGTAGGTTTAGGTAGCAGACAACTCTGTGAAGACTTACTCGTAGATTTTGTGACTTTGTATTTTCTCATCGTCATATAGGTACTGACCCCTCAGGACATACATTTAATATAAGTATATATAGTAATACAAGCAAATTTAATACATAATAATTTGAATACATTGTACGCTCCAACCTCCACCATCATCGTTATCAAATTGTCCTTTGTCTCATCACCATATTAGCCCACCTATTACAATGCCCACGTCCTCCCCAACATATTTCTTCGTTATTGTCAGATTTTAAATTGTTACAATGTATCAACAGTCTCCCGGGGCAGTTCAGTGCACCTCGGCCACCGCTTTTTGTGGCGTCGAGCGCTCACCCGCTTATTTGCCATCATTAATCATTATTTCGGCCCAGCGATGGACCGCCGTATGCTTCACAATTTGAGAAAATAACCCTTTTTTGTGTTTTAAGTAAGTCGGTTTGCAATAACATAAGGTCTTCGGAGCGTGGCGATCGCATGCCGAGCACATTATTTAAATTACGTACCGCATGTAGGTTTACATGTATCAGGGTATCATGTGTGTTATGGTTAACAAACGTATACCAATATTATAAATGCTGCAAAAAAAGTTACCGGTAAATCACGATGTACATTTTCCCGTAAACATAATAAAATGTCAGATGTTTCTACTTCCGATATGTTAACTAAATTACGTTTCGTTAACCAAAAAAAGTAATGACTTGCATCCGTTTCATTCGTTCAAGGATCACATTAGTGAAACTCTCATCCGTTTTTGCATTGTTTTGTGAGGAACAGGTATAATTTATGGATGAGCTGCTGTTTCTGTTGTTATTAACATCGACGAATTTTCACTTTCGAGGTGACCACTACTTAAGTATAATTTACATTATGGATCTTGTACACAATCACCGGCTGTCTCTCATCAAGGATATAATTCGTCTTGCGAACAAGTACGTATTTTAGTAACATTGACAGGTTTATTAGTGTTTTGTAGAGTTTATTAAATCCGTATGGAGCAATGCACTGCACACTGTATCGAAGATTGTTGAGGGGAAATTAATGACCGGCCATTTTAGTCTATTCTTCAGTAAAAAAAAAAATTGTCTACTAAATTAATGTAGGTACCTACTTTTCAGTTAAAATTGGGTCCAATACAGAATTTCCTAGGAAAGGCGACATTTAAAGGATAATTAATCGCGTTAACATTCTAACACTATGTTCAGGTTTAGTGTGTGTTTAATCTGCTTTACTGAAAATATACTTTCACCAGCATTACATTTTCATTACAAACTCATACAGGCTGAGATGCGCACAGATATGCGCATAGTTATTGTGTACGATGGTATCAATGGTGTTGGCTGCAGCTCTCCGTCCGATTGTGTCGAGATAGGCAGATTGTTGTGTATGAATAATTTAACGCAACTTCTACTGTTTAACTTTTAATTAAGATGTTTTCATTGCGATAGCAGATCTACTATGAACCATCTTTTAGGAGTAATGTCTTAAAACTGAGCCATTGAGCATCGTCATAAAGTATAAAACTTAAAATGAAAAGGTTGATTAGGAACAGTGCCTAAGTCGAAGCCTGGTTCATGCTTGCAGGCCACGCGCTAGAATGTGGTCGTTCGTAATATATTATAATAGGTGAGGGGCTTGTAGTTACATGGCTACTGCGCAGATAAGCGATAGATCTGCGAGGTTAAGCCATGCTCACCGCGGTCAGTCTTGTGATGGGTGACCGTTTTTACATATCGAGACCCCTTCGTGCTTCGGAAGGCAAGTTAAGCCGTTAGTCCTGCGCCTGGTCTATCTCCGGTCGTGTCGGTCTACCAACCAATCGGACTATGAGAATGGGGGAATATGGAGTAAATCTCCTGCATATTTGCACGAGAACATTATTATTATAGGTACTATAAACATAAATTTTAAGTACCAAGTTGTTCAGTAATTAAAAACATTTGACAATATAATAGGTAGTGGTGAAACGATGAGACACAAGAGCTCACAATATAAAATATAATATTCTATAGATAGACAAAGGTACCTACACTAGTATAGCAACAAACACAAGAAGAGGGAAAATCATTTCCGTAGTGTAATTCCAGTAACTGATCCATATTATCTAATAATTACAGTAACATTATAAAGAACTTGAACTATGACGGTGTTGAAAACGACATTGAAAAACTAATGCACTTATAATATCGTATTGTGATTATTATTTGCTTATGACTGTTCTTCGAAATCGCATAAACGATCAGACTCTAGGCAATATTGCTTTCAGTATCTGATTAATTTATACATATGCATAAATAAATATTCACAATGATATCGCACTGTTGCCTATTATTCTTTCGTAGTACTAAATATCAGTATCTGAATTATTCATCAATAGGTACTTATCTTATAAAAGGGGGAAGTTTGTAAGCAATTCGTTAGCAATCTTTAAAACAATCGATTCGATTTCCAAAATTATTTCACCAATATTTAGAATAGATCTATAGGGTGGTCACTAGACATAGGCTACTTTAATCCTGAAAAAGATACAAAAAAAATCCACCCAGAAGAAGACTGTTTCTAGTTTGTAATAAATCGTTGAGCGAAAACATTGACACGTTCACAATCGAGTATAATGTGGTCTTTAGAAAAGGGATGAATGTCTGGATCGAAGCCTATAGAAAGACATAATCTATTAATACCTAAAACATGAGTGAGTCTTAAATTTAAATAATGTTTCAAAACGGGGATATTATTTCAATAAATGTTACTTAAAAATAAAGTTATTTTAAAACATTCAGCCTTCACTTCGATAGACCTGTTTATTATTAAACATTATTTTGTTGATACTACTCAAATATTGACGTGTCCTTGGCCTTACCAGTTGACGAGAACTGTAAATAGCTTTGAATTCAATTTGTAGCATTGCAGTATAAATGTATTATAGTTTATACTATTAATATATTTTCACTACAAAGCAAATAATATGGTATTTTCATTAAATATAGCGCAATAGGTATTAAAGAATATAGTCACATAAAGTTTTCCGCACATTTTCATATCTTTTCGGTCGGGCACTCTTTTCTGGGTGTTTGTGGCGGTGTTGTTGTGGTATCGTGATATGATTTCATACAATTTTGGCTATTTTTTGTACGGAAAATCAAGAGCTCAAGCTATGAGGACACTAGGATAAGTATTTTATTTGACAAAGGCCCTTACCATGAACTCTTAAAGCAATTTATTTTCTGTTGTGCGAGACACCGCTATGTGTAGTGTAGTGTGGCATCTCGCTTTCTCGAGAAAACTGTCCAGCTTTACCAGTTTGTGGTAAGGAAGCAGAATTCTCTTAACGTCGATAAACACGTACATATAATGTGGCATATAATGACCATGCATACATTATGCATTCGTAACAGAGCTGTGGCTTTTCATGTCCAGTGCATTAATGGCGTAAGGCTGGGACCACCTCGCTCACTGTAGCTGCAAAGTACTACAGAATCATAAGGCCCAGTATGGACTGAATTGCTGCACAATTATAGTTATTATGAAGAGAAAGCCGATCAACACACTTTAGGATAACTATAGATAGGTAAGTACTAAGGAATTCTGTGTTGTTTACTTATTACTTTACTTATTATAAGGATTGGTTTTTGGAAGCCCATATAAAAGAATAGTTGAAAAACAGTAGGAAAATATTCTTCTTGCCTTTGATCACAAAGACTCAAAGACTTTGATCACATTTACAACCATCACGAAGAAGAAGCGGTGGTTCTATGATCGGAAATTTATCTGAAAAATGATAATAACAGACTCAAAAATGAGACAGACATTTGAACACACCTATCAATAATCTAGACTTAATTAAGAAGTGATGAAACCAACCTTTAATAATTCCGAACTCATATTTCAATACAGTGAAGTAGAACGCGAACGCTTGCACCGGTACAGTCAGGTTCAGTCATAGTATTTTCATAAGGATGCAGATGTCGCAGGTGCGATGTCTACGGAAACGAATAGCGTCTTTACTACCCGTACATTTGCACAGATATCTCCGGGACCCTCAATAAACTGGTACCGAGTGTACTATGAAGACGGAGTATCTTTTTTATATTTTATTTTCTAGGATGCTTTTAGTAACGGTTTGCATTTTTTAGGTTATATTTTCTTGAAACTAGACGTTTAGTAGATTGTGACCTGAGTGTCAGTAAAGTGTTTTAAAACTAACAAGAAATCATGTATGCAAGTTAATAATTTGCTGGCTCTTAATTTAAAAGTAGTGCCATATAGCCTTAAACTTCAATAACATTTCGATAAGAAATTATATTGGACATGTTAACGTAAATGGTACTTAAACTTAACTTGGTGCCTATAGTTAATAAGACTCATATCTTTTATAAGGCAAACTTACTGCTTTAAGGATTGACCATTCCAAAACATTTGTCTTAGCACAACATATCCCATTTTATAGCCCGTATAACATCGCTATGAACATCTTCAAGCCAACATTTTACCTTTACCTCTGTACAACAAATCTCACATCTCGCTTAAAGGTGTGTTCAACATACGTATAGTTGCAGGGTATTGCAAGCCAGTCACGGATGCGGCGCGGGGCGGGGGGCGCGCGGTAACAGATGCGCTGCATTGCCGCCGCGCCAACTCCTGACGGCGGGTAGGGGCGGACTTGGGTTAGCATATTTATTTTATTGTTCAGATAAATTTAAAGTTGCGTATAAAATTATATAGATACCACGAAGCAGGGTTCCATAAAAAAAAAGTGTTTCAGTCACTAACCTACAAAGAAAGCTTTATTTTTTTATGAGTGACTGTCCTTTTCACATAACCTCTTACACAGTAATGCACTCTCTTGTATAACACCTACATAAGAAAATATATGAGAATACGCTGTATTTTATTGACTATAATTTAATATAGGTGCAGATTCTAACACACCATTAAATAATGAGTATTTATTATAAGTAATTGATAATGGTTTAAAAGGTTTAAATTGGAATATTACCATATGCTTTCACTTAGTATCAGTCTTCTCCTACAAAAATATAGGTTTTTTTTAATTTATCGATTCTTCTTTGAACGTAATACGTAGAAGTGCTATAATGTAATAAGAATAAAATAAAACATCTTGACATCCAAGTCCGTACCTGCAACAAAACGCGAGGGAGCGTCGATGACAAAATACAAATTTTATTTTATTAAATTCAAAAAAAGCCTCCAATGATTGATAGGAGCGCGCCCTCTCCCAGCGCTGCATAACTCTTGCTACTCAATAAAATGGATCATTGATTTCCCTGGTATACTTACGTCTTTGACGGGTGTAGAAGCAGTTGCTGTTTCCTATTGCAATAGACCATGAAACTTAGAAAGGGTTGTTTGATTGCCTTTTGTTTTTCCGTTGCTGCGGATTTATTTGGTAAAAATCTTTCGCCGTATTAAATTACGTCAGTGTCTACGTAGGTACGTTCCTTGACTAACTATTAAGTATTAACTGAAGATAAAAATTGGAAAAAAGTGTCGACATTAAAGTCAGTTTTTACTACTCATCTAAAAGGATCTGCCGAGAAAGATACTTCAAAAATTACCCTGAGGATCTACTAAGTTATTTCCATTTTACGAGTTTTGATTAATGATTTATTTATTTCCAAGCGAATAGCCAACTCATTTCATACGACGAAGCTACAGTAATTATTTACTTATTTACCGATTTGCGTACCCACTAATTTACGATACGGGCATAAATATCTCGGTAACCGGTATCTCGGTATCCATAAGGGCGGTTGCGCACGGGCGATCAGCAAGCTTTAATACGGTGAGCGAAGATATATCAGCGACAAGTGGTCGCGAGTTGTTTACAAGAACACGACATAATGGCCTCGGTGTAAAATATCAGAGTGTTCTTTACGGGGCCCCTGTGTCACCCCTTTCGTTGATACATGAGATTTCCATCAGATATTTTTGTTGATATTACATAAATTTGCTATATTCCTGTTTTTTCTTAAGTTTTTATTGGGTAGGCATTTCAAAATAACTAATTACATCAATAACATGAAAAATAGCAAATTTTTGTTAGACACATATTTTTTTAAAACAGCTATTTTGCACAGTAGAGTAATAAACAGTGCAACGAGTAAGTAGTCCTAAACTAAATTTCTGTTATCAAACAAATAAAATATTTCATTTCTGGTTTTGTCAATGTAGGTTGTTCTAGGCTTTATAGATATTAACATTAGTAGCTTATGTGACAATAATTATTTAATTCAAAATATTAGCGACAAAGTTTTGATTTAACTTCTCTGTCATAATTACAGGTCATAAGCAGAACATTACTCGCTGTTCGGGTCGGCGCCATTCTCCGGGGCAGCGGCCGCTTACCCTGGGTTGCTTTACACAGTTAATTTAAAATTCTCACTCGTATAAATAAGGAGGGGTAACGTTTGCGTTTTATAGCCTACAATGTGCGAATGCAATGTTTGTGACGCTCCTTTGCGGTTGTCGACGTATTTTAATATCGTTAATTAGGTGTTACGAGCTTTTGCGAGTGCCGAGTGCTCGTTTAAAGTGTTTTGTATTTTGGATAATGTTTACATATATTTTGGGTGCACGCGGTTAAATCTAATAGGAGTAAATCTGCTGTAAATTTTAGGTTACATTCGAAATACATGAAACTTTTGATTTCTATTGCCCCTTTTTTTTCGTAATAAATAGTCAATCCATTGAGACAATGCACTTAGTATACAGTTACTTAGTCAAATAGACCTTTCTTTTTAGTATAAATATGCTTTAAAGATATTATAAGCTAAGTATAATGTAAGAAGAGAAGTAGAGACCTGACATTTTTGAAAATTTATTGACCGATATACTTCGTAAAACCAAATACAAATCATGACACTAACGACACTTTCACTCTTTTACGAGCATGTCAAAAATAGAAACACTCGTTCATTTCAATCCGGAAATGGTTCTGTTTCTAATTTGCTTAGAACAGAAAACAAAAATCCAAGACACGGCGGCAAACAAAGGCGGCGTCACGAAATGGAGCGAAACTTTCTTACTAATTAATTTAATCCCTTCGAGCCCTGCCCCATTAGCCTAATTGAAGTGCGGTGTACATGTCAATTCTTTGCTCTTGTTCTAATACACCACAGTTCAAAATGTAACCTTAAATCAATACAGTAGGATATGTTTTAGTTTGCAGAGTTCACTCTAAAGTTAGCACCATGTTAATGATATGAGGGGCATACTTTGTAACGTTTTGCATAAGTGTCCAATTCCTATAAGCTTTCTAAAATATTGTCTTTGAAAAGTCAGTCCAGTACTGTACTATATTCTTATTCATTTTCCATTAAGAGAAATTGGATATAAATTGAGACATTGATGTCAAAAGTTAACAAAATAATTTGAGTAAATAATATACATACCTACTGCAAGTAAAAGAAAATACTTAATAACATTAGTTGAAACAATATGATGACTTATTTTCAGTTCTACGTAAAGTTCACTTTCTGTAACTAACTACATTATTATTTGTATTACTATTCAAATAAGAACACACGTGTTCAGTTTCCATTAAAAGCACGCTAACACAATTGTGGATTAATCAGAATGTACTCACTTTGATTAATTTGTAAACAATACTTCGATCACAATATTTGGACACCTACATATATAATAGCGAACGTATTTCAGGTATCTTTACTTTATTTTCTTTTGACTGCTAAATGATTATTGTTGATTTACATAGACACATTCACATAAAGGCTTCATAATTATTTTTTAAGGTAATCTTTGGTTCTTTTTATTTTCAGGACAAAAAACTTATATTGTGCAAATGATTATTAGCGTAATATACTATAGTTTTTTATTGCATCTAAAGATAATAATTATTATGAATTACCATATTTTCCATTCTAGCAAATGTCCAGATTTAAAATGAGTTTAACCAAACTTCAGTAGGTAATTCCTAGAGTGGGAAGAATATTAAAATCAAGGTAGTTACGGTGTTTATTAAAGAACAACGACAATATAATTAAAGCTTGGAGTTCTGTTTGTATTTGGACAGAGAATTGAGTGATCAGCGTGCGTCAATAGGGGACCCCAGTAAACATGCGTTCTATTCTCTGTGGCACAATAAAGATGAATGTCAGTACGTCAATGCACTATTAATATTTAGTTTTGTCAAACCAATTAGATTTTTGACTGTTGTATATTTCGATATTATTATAAAACTCTTATTTTTCAACCTGTTACTTCGTTTGCGCATGTGAGGTTAACTCCTGCTACCAATTTAATAACTATAGACAAGCATGTAATAATAATATATAGCATGTAATACTTACCTACAGGAAAATCTTTTTAAGTAGGTATCTAAATTTGTGATCGTAATAGCAAACATTATGTATATTACAATAATGATCATTTACAGTCTTTACCCGCATAAACTATGTTAAAAAAGAGATAACCAATCTTCTGTTGTACTTGTATTACAAGATACGTTTTCTATGATAATTTTGATGTTATACTACTGCCGTTCATCTGTTTCGTGGCAGTATTGACAAGCAAGTCTGCTGACACGCACATCCTTTTCATAACCACCGCCATTGCTTCACACAAAGACCTCCTAAATTCGGTCGCCTAAACTTAGTCTATTCACTAGAGATATTGTGTGTACCAGCCCTATAACAAAATTATGATATTTTGCTAACAATTTTAAAAGCTTTGGAAGTTTAAATAGGCTTTGTGGGTATTAACTCTATTTTGTATTTTAGAGGTTGGGCTGCCTATAAATTAGGGCAGCTATTAGAGAATTTTGGAACAAAGTGTTTTGTTTTGATTAGCAAAGGGCTAGCTGAATAATGGAATAATTAATCTAAGAAATATATAATAGGTACTTTAGATATTATTCTACGGTACCCGATGATATAGTAGTTCCTAGTAACTAGGCTTCGCGTCGTATCATCATAAATTACATAATATTGCAATCAGCAAGTTACCTACTAAGTGTAGGATTATGCCATCGCCCTAATACGTTTTCCAACAGGGGGGAAACTCGCAGATCCTTCAAGAACCCAGCAATAAAGTACAAGGCGCCTATTATTCAAATTTAATATTTTGTAACTTACCCGTAGATATTTTTTACTTCATATCCCGTAACTAATTCAAGTCGATTAGATTGTTACAACCTTGGTATGATTTGTTCATATGATATCGATTTTTTGTCCACGATTCTAATTTAATTGCCTCGCTCAAAGCGGACGAAGCGACTGTCAGAGGACTTATCAAATTATGTTAAAATAGCATCACACAGTTTGGAGCATAACAAAACTTCCATGAAATGGGGTAAAACTAATTTGTGGCCGGTCAGTGCAAACTCGCCATGTGTACCGGGTTCCATTCCCGGGGGTGTCGGGCGCGTCTGTAATGTCACGCCTATTATTCGCCGATATATCTTCCGTGGCCGTCAATATTTTCATTTTCGTGGATTTCTGTCCATTTGGGAGTTCATTATGTCCCTCTGTGTGTGTTTGCGTTTTATCTTTACGTGTTATTTGTATGACATGTTTGTTATAGGGGATTTTTTGTTTATTATAAGTTGGTACTTAGATGTTTATACGAGAGGATAGAGATATAATCTTTGTACCTATTTTGAATTAGTAATAGTGGTAAAGAGAATCAGAAGAATTATTTTTAAGTTAGATATGAATAAACAAATCTTAATAATGACTTTCACTCTACTCAGTAGCGATAAATTCACTAATTGTTAAATAAAAGCAACAATATTGTACCTACCTACCCTTGATGTAACTTATAGCTTACTACAACTAACCCTTGACCTTATGATAGAGCCATAACTCCTCCCTATATTAACAGCAACCCAATTTGAAGTCCTACGTGATTGAAGATATAGGTTATAGTTCCGTCATCGTCCGATATTTGTAGCGAGGCTGGCCCATGCATCACCCATCTTTGAAGGGGACTAGACAATCTTATAAAGTACCCCGAGCATCACACGTCAAGACCCGTACCGACCGGCCATCCTTTATTCAAATAAACCCTATTTTTATGGAAAACTTGCCCTTTCCACATCAATATCAATTTCCCAGCGATTGTTGCAGAAATAAAGGGATGACCCTTCGGGGACCAGGTTATCTGCCCAACTATATTAGAGGAGCTTTTAAAAGGCAGTTATTTGGGCGCGTCTTATATTTTTTTGACTTTTTCAAGGTCTCAGATTTTTTTTTTGTTAATATGGTAATCCGTAACCTTTATGCCTTATGTGAGTATCAAACAGATCATTTATGTATTTAAATGCTTAAGGCGTGTAGGTTTTGTTGTAAGATTGTATTTCGTTGTGAAATGGTTGAAAGCAAGAGACAATCTGTATAGGTCGATGACATAGAGCTTGTCGGAAGCCTGGAGAAGACGGGACAAAACAAGGGGAATTCTAGTGCTCAGTGAGACATAGTTAGAATATCAGTAGGTACATATACCCAGTGGTCATTAGCTGCGGTATGCTCTGCCTGCCATAGCGGGACAGTCGGGCCAATTGCGATTCGCGACCGTCCCGTTCTCGACCCGCGATCCGTGCTGAAGGATTTTATGTGTCATTGATTCGATATAGTTAGCATTATTAGTAGTTTCATATAATATATTACCACGTTCATTCACCTATAAACATTGATTACGCGCACATAATCTTTACCTCATACATAATAATGCACATGATCGATGTGCTTTTATTTAAGTACGTCAACCAATAAATACCACATAAGAGCGAATGACGCGACCATTTACAAAATGATAGGTGAGCCTGAGAACATCCAGCAGTTCGCTCGGCACTGTGATTACAGACGATTACCCCGTCACCAAACTCGTATTCGGTCCCCACTTAATATAATAAGCATCGCTGAATCGAAATCGATGCTATTACATGTCTGGTCCCATTTATAATCAGTACATTGCGTCCCGAAGCGATCGTGCCGCCTTAGGGCCGCTCCGTAATCGGTCAATTATCTATAATTTTCAACCATCAGTCTTTTACCGAAGCGGGCTAGATTCCTGCCAGCCCTAGTGTAATGATGCGTCCGGTTATCGATCTAATTGGTAAATTATGTTTCTATATATCCCCTCAGGAGGAGCCTACGTAAAGTGGCGCACCTGGAAAAAATATTTTAATATACATATTAGCCGGATTCTGATCAACTAAAAACTGTAAAAATTATACCTACTCTTTCTGTACAATAAACTTTCACAAATTTGACATATTGCTAGTAATCAAAACGTGAAAACCATTAGAAATTAAAAAAGTATAGGTATGATCATGCTTGCATCCATAAAATAAAACGTGTTTTTTATTTATATGCATACCTAGTAACATTTAAAACAAAAACAGGTTATACCTAGTTGTAACCGAGCTGCGGTGAACATTCGATCCGCCCCCAGCGGCTGCATGCGGTCGCGTAGATTTTTTTTAACTTTTTTTAAACCAGTCTTAATAAACTTTTTCCTATTGGCCGCAAGGAAATTATACATTTTTTGTCTGAGACGAAATAAAATTTATAGCAGGTGGAATGTTAGTGATTATTTGAATTATCGATTGCAATCGAGTATCGATCGTTGTGATTGGTCGGTTCAAGCCCAATGGGGTGGGAGATCGATCGGTGCGCGATAATTGATGTAATTATTCGGGTGAATTGTAATTCTTATTCGATCGTAGGTGGTTTCGTGTAGGAACTATTTTATCACTATAACTGAACAGTGGTTTTTGTTAGTAGGGATATATTTTGGGTAGTGCTGCCAAACGCAATCTCGCGTGACGGTAAGGCGTGGCGTGCGATTACAATTAAAACATTGTTCGGTGTTTGGTCGTTTCGACCTAAAGAACCGACCTATCCAAAATTCGATCAAAAATCTTTGTTCATTACCACAACTTGTGTTTGGTGTATTAGATAAATTGGTCGGGGAATTTCTTTTATAAATCGTAGTAAGTGTATACAGAACATGTTTTATTTTGGTTCAGCCACGGAATATTGATCGTTATCAAAGTTGTTTGATGTTTAGATAACTTGTATTTGTGTTGGGGTTGTGATTTAATTTTTACATTGAGGCGAGGCCTCGTAACATTCGAGAATTTAGAAATGTTATGAACTTACTGTATTTCACGTAACACATACATAACATAATCATTGTTCCGACGTATGCACTCGGTTAATGCCCAGATAAAGGACATTAAAGCCGTGTGCCGGTTTGTTAATTTCGTTAGAATCATATTAATGACGTCATTAGTATACGTCACCACAAATGGGATTCGTGACAAAATATTGACACGACATGGAGCGGACGAGTATGTAATAAAAACATGAATTAAATGATATTGTAACAAAAAGGTGGTCTGTCAAGCAACGCATTTGTCTAGAGACCGACACTAATTCCATTAATACGCTGTAGAAGGACAATAGGGTTCTGTCGAGTTGTTTAAAACCCACTGAAAATAAACTAATAACTATATCCTGTGTGTGTAGTCTGTGTCGTCCTCTAAGATTCTTGGATACATGAAGTATTTATTATTTGTCCAACTACTTAGGTTTTATTTCCGCAACATTTTACAGGGACGGAACCCAAACATTCCAAAATATTTTTTAATCAACGCGGATGTTACATAAGTATCTGTCAGTCACGCTCACGATTGTACGAATTCGTTACGATTTCTTGTCATACATTTATTTCATAACCGTAAACTTAAAATTTAAAGCCATGTTAGGTACGCCTTTTCATACATTTAAAAAGTCTTATTTTTATCCCACATTTAATTACACAATATTACAGATTGATCTGACCGAGTCAGTGAATATCTGAAATTTTTGTTCCATTTTGAGACTATCAAATGTCATTGTATACAGGGGTATTCTTCTACAATGTTATCCGTTTATTTAATTAAATAAATGGATCATAAAATAGACTGAGGCAAATAATACCTTGAACTTTTAAAATATTTGAAAGCACGAACATATAATAAGTGTAGAGCTTATACTACAAAATAGTAGACGTTTCGAACTTCTTAGACTTTTTGGAGGAAGATCTATCAAAAAGTAAAAGACACTGGGACTCTAAGAACACAGCTGTCATAAGATTCAACCACCAATATGTAACTTTAACATGATTAGCACAACGTAGGGGTGTATACCGCTCTTGCATTAGCACTCTGCGATGAAAAAGCGACAGGTGAGATGCAAGTAGAGCAAATTACGTTTTGATAAAGTGTTCCCACTTCGTGGTGCAATAGATTACTGTTATAATTGGGTCAGGTGTAAACACGGACAATGCGGGCAGACATCATTTATTATCCTATAAGTTTATGTGCGACACTCCCATCAACCAATATGCTTGCATAGAAAGACGCGAAAATAAAAGCTTGTTTTCGCATTTTTGTTACGCTTTTGTGAAGATATCTTACAAGAAATTAAAACTTTTCTTAAAAGTTAGCAATAGTTTTGATATAATTGACATATATATATTAATTTTATTACCAACGACCAATGATATGTCAAAAAGTATAGATACGTCGTATGCTAACAAAATGAAAGAGAAAAGTGTTCCGAACTCTGAATCCAAACTGCACTAGTCTAATGTCAAATCGGACAACAATTGTACTACCTGAGACAATTTGTATCCTTTTCGAGTCCTCAAAATAAGCGCGCTAGTAACATAACAGTACTTTTTGAAATATCATTGCATACAACAGTTAAGTAGAGCCCGGTTATTTGACATTACTATAGAGTAAAGAATCAACATGATATCTTATGACATCACTTGCGTTAGGTCAGTGGTATTCCCCAGCTACACACCAAAAAAACAAAATAATATTAATAATTCGATTTCTTCTAAATTAGTCGTAAGTATTAAAATTAAGTGTACACTCAGTCTCAGTCTTCAAAGACATGTCAGCACGGTAGTGTTGATAAAATGATTGGCAAAAGTAAAATATATTTTATATGGATATTTTGTATTTTATTCATAACAAAAGAATCGGTATTGATAAATTTTTCCCATACTTTTACATAATTAAGTAACTAATTATAATTCTGGTCAATGTTTCTTAACTGGGTCCAGAACATAATGCGAACTCCTACGTTCAATTGCGAAGTGTAAAGCTTAAGAATCTTAAAAGTGACCAAAGAAACAAAGCTATTCCAGTATATTCACGTTCATAGTTATAATTTCTTCACACTTCAGGCTTTAGTCACGCTAAAGTCAGTTAGAATCATACTAAAGGGTGATACGATGACGTATGGCGCTCATCAATACGCGTCGCGCGTTCGAACATTAACCCGCGCCTAATGAGGTCGGACAGCGTTTAATAGAATTAAACGTTGGCCGCGGAAGGGTTAGTTGTGCGACCATTTATTACTAGTGCCCCGCGGTGATACTCGCGGTTTTAGATGACGCTATTTCCTGCTTTGTGATGTGTGGAACGTACTTTATAATAACATTTTATAATTAAGTAAGAAGATTTTATAATAACATTTTATAAGTAAGAAATAGTTAGCTGTTACGAGTTCATCCAATTAAATATGGCACCAGAACATTATTTAGTAGGTACTTATACCGAAACAAATGCCTAATCAGAATTTTCGTCTTTACATATCGTGATCGCTAGTTCATACAACACAGCATTAATCTTCGATTTCATAATAATAAATAATTCTTTCGACATAATGAATCTTATGCCCATCTAAAGTAGTTTGTACGCGAATGTATTTATCCAGCCACCTTGAAATCTCTTAAAGCGTCATGCTTTTATGCAATAACACTAAAGATTTCCCAGCTCACCTCTGGACTGTATTATTCGTGACTAGTGGAGTGGTCAGGTGAGCGGGAGGGGGCGGTGCTGAGGTCAGACGAGACGCAAGTCTTGTTACAAAGTAAAAACTACAGAAGGACCAGATTTTTAAACTTATGATGCAGTGCTTGATAAAAAGTACAACGAAGCATATTCAAAATATTGTGGGCATAAATTATACAAGTTCCAATTTGATTAGTGTTTATACTCGTGTATGTATTTTCTAAAGGGTTTAGCACTTCTGCACCTGTCTATTCAGTTCAGTGGGGGAGGGGGGGTTGCATCTCCGACGCGGGCGGTGCCGGGCCGTTCTCACGCCTCTGAGGTCACGCCTTACTTTGACCATCGCCGCGCAACATTACAAGCCCAACGTACTCGTAGCTTATGAGAATAATGGAATACCTGTAACGGTATTGAGGTTCTATGCAATATTTCATTCGACGCCCTTCTGCTAGATCCACCGCACATTACAACTGAAATACTTTCTAAAATAGTTTTGAAGATGTCTTCATTGTGGGATGGGAATATGCTTGTACGTAGAAAGTGTTTGACTCATAGGTCGTCGTTATATGCGAATAATAGAAAAGCCTATAATATTGTGCATGTGTGCTTGTATGATTTCTTTACGACTCAAGTGGCTATTTATTACTTTATGAAAACAGGATTAAATTCAATCGGATTGTGGCTCATATTTTAGCTCCTCTTTCGAATTGTGTTTAAGCAAATCAAATGGGTACTACATAACATAACATCACGCCTGTATTACCCGAAGGGGTAGGCAGAGGTGTACATATAGTACACCCACATTTCGCCAGTTATGTTGTAAGTCCCAACGTAATAGGGGGCGACCCTATTGCCATCAACCGGGCACAAATCCAGACTCCGTGCTGCTACTGAGAATTACTTAATGGAAAACACAGTAACACTTTGCCCGACCCGAGATTTGAACCCAGGACCTCTTGCTCAGCAGTCGCGCTTAGCGACCACTAGACCAACGAGGCAGTCAAATGGGTACTAGTATAACAATATTTTAGGGATAAAACTTTTTTTAACTTTTCAGTCTTAAACTACGTTACGTACGTAAGACGACAAATACAAGAGTGTCTAAATGCTAAATCTAAAGCAGATAGCAAGTAAACATTTCCACACCTACATAAACAGTCATGTAAACCCCATTGTAATCCGTCTCCGTAAGAGCAGCAGCATATGAAATCAACTCGAACGTCATAAAGCCACGTTATCCTACTTGAGCGCCGCCATTGTGAGCCAGCGACAGATAAACACCGCGATACACAATGCTCTTTAATACTGTAATCTATGAATGTTTTCTATTGCGTCGTGGAAGAAAGTAACACGAGGAAGGTTCTTTGTTTAGTCATTTTAGAATCTTTTTAAAGACCTATGTATTCTGCACTTATTAACTATTAACTTTTGTCCAGTGCTCTGTATTCAATGAATCTTTTCTATTGCGTCGCAAAGTCGTCGTTAAGTCCCGTGCATTTAAAGCTGCCATGCCCATACGAGAACGCTTTAGCAAATCACCATTTAGTAAGTAGGTAATATTGTAAATCAATATAGGATTTTCTACTTGTGTCTGTAACTACAATTTAAAGAAGGTTGTCAACAGTTGCCGCTGCTACAGCGCTATCAACATCTATGTATTTACATGATATTAATGCTGTAAATAATATTACCAAATAATTAATATAATTTACAGTCGTGTCTGCATGTCCAACTGATAAGCGATTGACTGCCACCTAAATGCCTTTTATTAGTGACGCTGCTGTTAGAAGCGCGTGACATTCATTCTGCAAGGATCCTGTAAGCTTTGGTGTTTCGTCATTCAGCAAATGTTTGGTGTCATGTGTCATTCCCGCCGTTGCCACACACGTGTTATTGAGTGAGAAGCATACATTAACGGAATTCCGTCCGTACAGATATCTTATTCACGGCTCGGCCCGCCTACGCCGCTCCTGGATCGTCGGCGCCCGCTGCCGTGACGCAGCGAAACTCGAGAAAATAACACCTTCCCGGCCCCAATTCACACCAAAGCCTCGTTGAAACGATTCAAATCAGAGATTTCAGGACGATACCCGATTGTATTATTCCGGTTTCGTAACCAAAAATCCAATTGTGGTTGGATCCCTTTCGGGAAAATTTCGGAGTCCCGCTGAGATTGCCTGAATCGAACCGGCCTTCGTGGGAATGAATAACCGCGAATAATACGTTGTCATCCGCCATTATTATCTCACAATGATACAGTGGTTTTACGATAAAAATCTCGAATAACAATCGAGCAACTAGACCCTGATAGACGGGTAATGTTATTTTAAATAAAAGAAGATATCATAATAATTTATGTAATAGTGCCTCATTAAAACAATTATTTCAATGTCTTTATTATAATAAGCATGTAGGTTTTCATGTTGTGATGTCAGCCGTAAAACATTAGCCAAAATGGCCGGATTTGAAAATAACTTCATACACGTAGCGATGTGTATGAGATAATAACTAAAATATGTTATCTGCAATTATATGTCTAAGTACATAATCACAATGATCGAGCTGCGCCGATGTGGGTCTCCATGAGAATGTTTGTGTATATTTTAATGATGTCAGGTAAATAGTCAGGTGACGAACGTAGAGGTAAAAAAACCAGGTAAATGATAAGATACAGATTTATATAAAACATGTCTCTATAGACACTATCCAGAAAAACATAAATGAAGAAAATCACGATAGGAATACACAGTTTAATTAAAGAAAAATCAAGAGTAGAATTTCGATGAACAGGTGAAAGATATGGTACAGTAATACGGAGGAGATATCGATGTTATCGGTATAGTTTAGCAATGTTATCGTTGCGGCATTGTTGCTGAAGTAAAAAGTGAGCTCTTCGTATTACAATTACATTTGAGACAGAAAAGTAATATCAGTAATCTTTGCTGTTGATTTCATTTACAGAACATTTACAACGCACCTTGTTTATTTGACTGGCAGGCCACATTTGTTATAAAACCAGAAACTTGTATTGAAGATACACTCATCGGGTATATAAATATGGCATTTAAAAATAGTACCAGTGTAATATAGCTGGCTAGGCCGTCGTGTTGCGTGCTACCCGCCCTAAGGCACGAAGCTTCGTGATAAATGACAGGCACTACGTACAGCTTGTGCTTAAGTGCAGGTTTTAACTATAATCACTTGTTACATTTCTCGTTGGAGTTATGGATTTGTTATTTATTGAAAACTGTCGATATGAGAATGCGATAGAGAACAGCAAATAGTTAATAAAAAAAAGTTTGGAAGTTCATTGTTGATTGTTAGCGTTTGATTACGATACGATTCAATTCATCTATAAAGTTGTAGTATGTCCGTGTCATGTCATTACAACATTTGCAATCATAAAACCGTTAGAATTTAGTATGTGATAGGATTTCTTTATATATTTTAAACAAAATATCGCCTTTACCTGTTTTGTTAAAACTATATGGGTAGCATAAAAAATAAATCGCTATAGATGATAAATAATAATTGCGATTGGTATGTCTTCGTGTTGTGTACGCTGCACGGTGAACCATGATAAATGACTGCGGAGCGTACGCTGCCTGTACCTTAGCGAGACGGGACAGTATACTGCGAACGATCAGGAATGGCGTGGAATGTACGATTTCAAATATTTATTTGTAACGATTATCAGGTATGAATAATTTAACCTGTATTTCAGAATAAGCGACCGATAATTCTGACTGAGTACTTTATAAGGATTATTTGACTTGTGAATGTCGCAATAATTGGTCCTTGTAATACATAGAAAAACTGGCAGGTCTTTTCAGCTTATTTTTTTTAATTTTCGGTATGTTATACATACATTTGAGCCATGGCTCCCTTATTCCTTTTTCAATACCAACATGAATATTAGACAGGCAACTAAAGATATACCAAAGGCCAATTTTGTGCGTTCCGACTATAATACAGCAAAGACCACAAAACAATGTCAATCGAGCTTGACACTGAGATGATGACGTCACTAAACGTCATCCTCCCCCCACCCTACTGAGACAAAGATAACGAGCACCAGATTTGTGTACGAAAATTTATGAATACCTCCAGATATTGCTCGACAGCGCGATGACATTGCGAAATATTGAATATTTCTCGAAAATTGTTTGAATATTGTTCACATCTTTCGCAGAACTGCGTCCGTATTTATTTATAATAGCTTAAGATTTATTATATATAAAATAAACAACATGCTTGAGCTCAGTGAATTGGCAACTCCTAGAGGGGCAAAGAACTCGTAGAGTCGTAGAGTTTTACTACATTAGAACTCTATCCTTGCATACATAGACATACACAATTACACAGCCTACACGTGTCATTTTGTTTAATACAAAGTACAGGAAACCTTACTCTTCCTCAGAGCTGCAAACATCAACGTATAACAAAACCTACATCAGGGTAGATCGTGGATGGTGAGTCTCGAGAGCTCTTCCTAAGTAGGGCACGAGTCACGACACGTTTTGTCAAGCGAGGCGTATTTAGGCAAATAGTTAGGACAATGTTCTAAGCTAGAAGCATGTTGTGTGTACTTACTTGTTTAATTAATTATAGTTTTCGTGTATAGTTAGACTTTATACCCGAAAGGTGTTTTGGGAGGGTTTCGGATAACTACGATCGACACAAAAAGCTACTTTTGCGTCCACTGTCTTGGATTCTGAATTCTAGGAAGGAACTAAAAACGATGATAAAATATTATATGGGTCATATTATCATACTTTACCTATTTATACAACCAAATATCTGGCTTCGTTTACATCAGATATAAAGTACACAATATCTCCGGGCACTTCCTACGATTGGCCGAGGTGCACGGAGCGCAGGAAGTGACGTCAGAGCCGCTATCTGCGCAGCTGATTGCTCATAAACCCGTCGTCGACTCTGATAACACTCTGTCGAACTTTGAGAATAGACCCTCAAGATACGTAGGTATGAGTATGAGTGGAGTGAAATGCCTTATTACGACGTTATTAGCTTCGAAGATTATATCCTGTGTAGATTATGTAACGTGGAAATTGAGAAACATTCTATTTGTTATTACAAAATTCTTCCATAAAGCCGGAGTCTTCATAAACTTTATTGGAGACAATACAACAACAAACAAAAATCTTAATTTGTAGTATCTACCTGTTACCTGTGCAAATATGAAGAACTTTCGAAAAAAATTAGGAACCATTTCTGCTAAAATCTTTCTAAACCTATCATATGTTTTCCTGCATTCGTATATTAGAAACACTCAGAGTTGTATCAAGTATAGCTGGGTCATACCTCTATTGGTCCCGTGTAGGGATGGAAGTATTTGATATAGAGAATAACTATCAAAAATGCAGTATATATAATATATAGGTATATGAATAATACACCTTTAAAATAAATGAATAGACAATAAGGTGCAATAACCGTGTCTATAACAAGTTATAAAGAACAGCATCACCATTCATCGTGGCACAATGGTTGCGTGCCTCTCTGCTCTCATTGTTTTAATTTTACCCGGATCACTAATTGCCTGGGACGCCCGGACGGCGCATTTTAAATATCCCCGCAAACGTTTTTAACAACCACCTCATTGCATTTTAAAAGAAAGGATTATAATTTCGTTCACTATGGGCGGGAAATTGGGGGTCTTTTATTAATTCAGCCGGCTTGTTTAAAGATTTTTATTTTTTTAGTTCTGTTTATAAAATTACGAATTTTCCGAAATTTTTACTTGTTGAAACTTTAATTTATAACTAGCTGCGCCCCGCGGTGTTACTTGCTACATTTTTTCAAAATAAAAAGTAGCCTAGGTGTTAATCCAGGTTGTCAGCTACCTCCATACCATAGTTTTATTAAAACTGCTCCACCCGTTTGAGCGTAAAGAGGTAACAAACATACAAATACACACACAATCTTTCGCCTTTTTGATAGTGTGATAAATAATAATTAGTCATTATTGAATTTGTGGTAAGGTTTGATTGTATTATATTTAAATATCGTATTGATCTTATTTGACCTTCCGAGATGCATTACCTCTCTCATTATACCTCTTATGCTTTATGCAAGTAAGGTGACTCTAGCAATGCCAATATAAACATAAGTAGAATAAGTTATTCTTAGCATGTGTCTTCAAAAGTAGACACGTAGAATATACAATTTCGCTTCATATCCTTTAGAGAAATTAAAGGTGGTGATGGTTTACGAATTAATCATTGCGTGTCATGGCGAATGCATGACGCTTGTGTCCTCATCGCACTTGTAATTCAAACTAATGTCGGCAGGTGGCGCTACTGCCAAAATTTCTCATGGCTGTGTCTTGGTAAGGGTTACCTAAATATAGGTGATTGTGCTGATATATTTGAATATAACTAAGTCATCACACGTCACGTTTGATTCTTCTTCTTCTCATCGTATGGTTGATGATCAATTTGGTTTCAGAGTTATAACCACCTGTCATAGGCCTCTGACATGGCACACACCGTTGAAACATCTCTCAGGTGTGCCGGTTTCCTCACGATGTTTTCCTTCACCGTTTTTAGCAACTGATAACTATAATATAACGCACATAATTTCGAATATTCATTGGCGCTTGCCGGAATTTGAACGTTTGATTTGGAATACTGTACTATGGTACTTTATTTCAGGAGATTTACTGTAGGCAAAAGAATAAAAACTAGTATCTCAAATTCAGTAAAGAATCACTATTCAGAAAATGATCTTATACTACAGAACATCATTACATCGAGGTCGTTAAATTCAGTTATTTACAAGCAACGCATAACTTTCTTTCCACATAAAAACGATAAGTATATTGTTTATACGAACACGGTTTTAGTAACCATAATATACACTTAAATATCAGACGACTTGCGGAAAATATAATACACAGAGTGCCGATGGCGGGTAAGGCAGGCCAGGCAAAGCTCGAAGGTGCGTTTGGTTTTTGCGTCCAAATGGCGAAATAATGACAGGCGTACGTACGCCGCGCCGGGTTTTACCACGTCCTCCCGCATGCTAATACCGCACCATGAATATTTATAAACGTAATCCGACACTATGGAAAAAAATCGATAACATCAACATTTTATTTTTCCTTTTTTCAAATAATTCTGGGGTACATTGAAAATTTTACGCGCGTTTGATTACCTGCGTTGGTATAAAACAATAATAGGCTAATGATTTTGTTATTACAAATATGTAAAAGAATAAAGTAGGAAGGTCATGTTCATATTCCTGTTATATTTACATGCTATAAACAGCGATAATAAATTCAAATACGGAAATTGCGTGTGAAAGTAGAGCTACACCTGCTGAATCCCTTTTTAGGAAATAAATAGGTATCACATGCCACATATTAGTAACAATGTCTGCAAATGATAAAAAATATAGCGTTCCACGAGAGCTAACAAATGAGCGCAGAATACAAAACTTAAAAACGAAGCCACTGCAACAATCTTTAAACGTAATAATGTAGGTGATCAATTGCATACTCTGCTTACCTTATTTTACAAGCAAAACATAGAAAATTAATATTACTTTAAACTAAATGATTATAAAAATTCAAGCTAAACATTTCGGTTGGTAGTTAAAAGCGATACGTATCGCCGATTGTGTATCCATTAGAATGGGGAGGGTGGGCTTTCCTAGGATTTAAATTTAAATTGCAACGGTCTCTATCTAAAGAGTGTCACTCATGTTGGAGCTTGACAGATCGATGATAGTATCGAGCGTTGAAATAAGAGCGTAATCCTTTATTAGAGATTCACATTTATATATCGAATATGTCATAATTGGTTTATAATTAATTCGAATTGGATTGGGTACAACCCGTTTATTTTGGAATTGACTTTTCTTCTCGAACTTTAATGTAGTTCAATGCAGACAAGTAGACAAGAAAAAATGGAAAAATTACTCATGAATCTGTACAGTAATCGAAAACTTAGTGCAGTGCGTACAGTCAATGCTGAAAAATTGTATAATCATGTTCCTCAAGGATTTCCATAATTTTCATCTATTGTGAGGTGGTATAATTATTATTACAGTATGAAGAATTCGGGACGTTGTTAATATTTGACTTGATTGAAATACCTGTAGCAAAGCAAAGTATAAATATTCATGAAGGCAGTGTCTCGTAGGTTTAGAACTAACCTTGAATCGAAACGCATAAACTGTGACGTTCAAACAAAAAACAAAAATAAAAACACAATTTTAAATGCACATAATTTGAACAGCAGCCCGCGAGATATCTAACAGACGGAAAATATTAAAGGGAACTTTACCTACATTTTTAAAAGAAGTTTTCTTTATCCGACGAATAAATCGAAGGTAGGGAGAAGTTACCCAGCGGAAGTAGAAATCTGTTGTTTTATTCATGAAAAAATAAAGAAGGGAAAAATGTGGAATGCCAAGCAGTTTGTTTCAGAAACTAAGTTCAAGTTTGCATTAAACCTGGAACTTTAGTGTTTAAAATTGGTAGCGTAGCGGTAAACCTGCTCGTGTGGTGAGACAACTCGGTTGGAATCCCGCATTCTCAACCAAGATGTGTACTTGTGTACGTGAGAGTATGCACTACTATGTATGAATATTATAACGCCCGTATTCCTAAAAGGAACATGGAAGTGGAAAATGGTTTCCATAATATTGGAAAAGAAAGTTCAAGCCCAATGTAATCATCAGCCCAATGGCGAATTGCAATTTGTTAGGTGTGATTGAGCATACTGTAAAAAAATATAATATTAACTACATATTACATATGTATGTAATATGTAGTTAATATTATATTTTTTTACGTTAGAATTTAGGAATCTTGGGGGTCTTGTATGTACAAGACCCCCAAGATTCCTAAATTCTAACGTAGATAAGAAACAAAAGCAAGTCTCAGAAGAATTTCGCCCAAAATATTGAGTTGTGTTCGAAACAAGTGAAGTTGTTGACAAATCCTCACGCACGGTATCCATTAAATAATGCAAATTTGTTTAATCTCCACTCCGGGAACAGCCGCCAGAGAGTGAAATATTTAATTTTCATAAAGTATACATTAGAGGAACAAGCCGGGGGACTCCACTGGCTTGTTAACTGAACCGCAGAAACACTTATAATATACATATTTTGAAGATGCTTGGTATTAATTAAAATGCTGCCTTCTATGGTGCTTTTAATGTGATTTAGAAGTTTTGTAATGGAGTTTAAATATACTTACTTATGTATAGATCCGATTTATTTAAATTGAATAAAGTTGCATTTTTGTTAGGATATTAATGATGGCGAGAAAGATATCGTTCCTTTGTAGCCACGAATTTCAGATGTCTAGATTATATGAACCAACTAGGAAGAATTCCTACTGAATATATGCAGCAGAACAATTAATAAGGCCGATTTAAGCAGGTTATCCTATAGTAAAACTATTAATTTTTTCTCTTCATGTAGATAGGTATACAAAATGTAGGCAACGTTAAAGAGTCATGGTCAATTTTGATTTAAACTCTGTGGCAAAGAAAAATTAGAATATAGATTCGAGTCTTAGAAAAAAGAAAGTGTCACTAATAAACCCGATACTTGTCCAACTATTATAGGCACACAATCGTTGGCAGTTCGACGCGAGCCAACAGCAAATTTGCATATCACCAATATTATATCGTCACGCGAAAAACGTATCCCTTACGCCTGTGTACACATGAATGACGCGTGATGCTGCCGACCTTCCCTGACGTCATCCATCATTCGACGTGGCGCCTGCACCTAGACTCGTGACAGCGCGGGTGGATTACGAAAACACAATCAAGAACCAATTCTGTAGCGCTGTCCATAAAGTTGGGTTTGCAGTATCAGGAAACTGTGAAAGGTGGCACTCCACCTCCCCGCGAGCGAGGGAGGATCCCTGTCAAACGCTGGCGAA
Organism: Abrostola tripartita; assembly: GCA_905340225.1. Lineage (NCBI taxonomy): Eukaryota > Metazoa > Arthropoda > Insecta > Lepidoptera > Noctuidae > Abrostola > Abrostola tripartita. The sequence continues at coordinate 9,378,953 of HG996498.1, read as the reverse complement.
GAGTTTGACAGACGCGGGGCGCGGAGTATTTGACATGAAGGGGCTTGTTTGATACGGGGGTGAACTGACAGCGGGGAGGGGGGCGAATTCTGCCCGGTCATGAATAGGCAATGGGCTCGCTTTATTTATAAAGATTGTTAGCCCGAACACGGGCCCAGTGAACTTCTGTTGGAAAATAAACACATCGTTACTATTGATGTAATACATGTATTATGTTACAGCCTTATTGGAACGCATAAATAATCCCAATTTCCGTTTACACTAGCGCGGGTTGGATTATGACAACAATAATCCAATTGGAATTCAAGTCTTGTTTGAATGTAAGAGTTCGAGAGCAGACCATTAAGCACAAATCTGACAGCTTGTACTTTCTAACAAGAATTTAGGGCAATATCCAACACTTCACACCTATTCCATATCCAACAAAAACTATGTATATACATTTTCTACGTAAACTGTTATAAATACAATAGCAAAAAAACAATCAACTAACTTAGCACCACAAGTTACGCGCATGGCTGCAAAGGGCACACTCGCGTTGATATTTCACTTTTTCCCAAAATAAAAGAGCACATAAGAGTTTATCAACGACAATTTAATTCAAGCAACCGCAACGATACCCTCGAGCATCTTGTTAGGGGGAATAAAATCCATAAAAGACACGGCAGTGCAGAGGCAGCGTTGGGTACAAAATTTGATTATTCCGCGAGGTTGGCCTATCGCCAGGGTTTGACTATTTATCAAGAGCTCTCGCCGCTCGACGGTTTACAAGGATACTAATCATCGATACGGGATCTGTATAGAGTGGCGAGACTATAAATAGTGGTATAATGGTGTGACGAATGTATCGATATAGCGATGGTTGATTAAGTATTTCTTAAAATCTCGTTTGAGTTTATAACCTATTATTATAAGGGAAACAAAAGCTGATCATTGATAGTATGTATCTATTAATAGAGGTACCTAATTGTAACAGATGCACAGATACAATCTTAACCAAATAACTGGCAAAACATTTGAGGTTGTTAAATGGAATTTAGTTCTAATAAGATATAATATGTGGATAGGTACTAATTACAAGAATATCACCATTATTTGTAAGAACATAGATGGCGCTAGTGTATATTTCCGAGGGTTATTATTTTGAGAGTTTCATAAAAAAACTTCCCGTTTAAGTTGAAGAATAAATTTGTGTTTATATGATCTCCAGCTGTTTGGAAAAGGTTGTATTTTGCCCTATGGTTAGATCGTAAATAGGGAACCTTTTTAAAAGGTCTTCATAGGTTGGATAGCAATATAATCTATCAGTCCCGATATCCATAACAGGTATCTATAAATATTTTGTTAAAGATTGAAAGGCTCACAGACGGTCGGGCTTGTCTTTAGAATACAATAATACCCATCCATTGACAGGAAAGGAGTAAAAGATGTCGAACTCGTTATGGACCTAATAAATGCCAATAGGTTTACCTACTATTACATGGAACTTATGATGAGCGTCAAGATTTGGTTGTGTAGATTCCTGGCCCTCACCATGAATTTTCGTTATGGAAGCGAGACGCCGCTACGTGCAGTGCTATACTGTTATGTGGCGTCTTGCTTTGACAACGGAAAACGTCATCCTTTAAGAGTTCATAGTAAGGCAGCTGTTAAAGGAGATTAATTAGATTGAGACCTGTTTAGATTACAGGCTCGAATCCATATTGTTGTATTATCCGTTGTATTATGTTTGCTGCGGATGGTAATATCTACTCTATGTTACGCCAATATTGTGAATTTCATCAGGTTGTTTTCTTATTGTCATAAATACTACAAAACATTAGTGTAGTTTCGAAATCTGTACCTACGTTAAGTTTATCATTAAGACCTATTCATTATAGACGGCTAGATTAATTAGTGTCATATTAAATAATTATTTAGTAGTAACTATTACAAGTAAGTATTAATTAATGCTGTACCTGTACAAGTGTGATGGAATGCTATACTAAATTGTTGCAAATGATATCTAATTTATTAATTGCTTTTATAATGAGGTAATTTTAATTAATGTCAGTGCCAAATATTTCTGCCTATATTAGTCATAGCATTTTTATAATTAGCTGTCAATTAGTTAAATTGTCGAAACCACATTAACAAATGTGTACCTAGGTAATAGACCTATTACATTTGATACGTAGTTTAATTGTACTTTCTATAAACTGCTGGTTAATTAACATTTTAAGAATTGCAAAAAATTTTTAATTGACCCGATGATTAACTAATAATACTCAAGGTGCTGATTTGAATAATCCAGAAATATAATAGCAAAAAAAAATCATTACTGCTGGTATTACATGAATGTAGAGAACTATTGACTGAATCATTACCTATTAACGTAATTGGTCTGTAGAATGACAGTTAGAAATAGTCATTTATAGGAAACCTAAAAGAATAAACTGTTCTTACCAAAAACCTCGTCTGATTAAATATAACAACCGCATTATTAAAAATAATAACAGATAAATATAACGGAGCATTAAAATGAACCCCTTGAGCGTTTGAGAATCGCGCTAGGGTTGTTTCCGTGTCGTCCTATGATTTATGGCTCGCGAGATTTCGCCTCGGGCTCGCGTTTCCTTTTGTCGCTCGATCCGGCTTTGTGGCAACCCTCGGTTTAATAGACAGCCGATGATTCGATTCTGTAATGAATTCATGCTGCGTTCTCAGGCTTTTATATAGTTGTTTTAGCTTAATTAATATGCTTAATGGGGTTTTATGTTTCAATTAAACGTTTTGTTAGGTGGGTGGGTTATTAATCTCCGATGTGAAGTTTTTACAGTGCAATGCGGAATTTAGCACTCATATGATTAACAGGTGTGTTTGTTTACACATTTATCATTCAGGTCGGTGTCTGCTACTGTTATTACTTAATCATGCAATACTACTCATAAGTCATAAATAGCGAATAAAATAAGCTTATTTTAGTAAGTAGTTGATATGTCTTTGAAGCGGATATACATAGGTATGCATTCAATGTTGTTTAGGGAAGTTTCTACTTATTTAGTTATATTAAAATTGCAAAAGCTGTTGTGACTTTATTACACGGAAGATGCATAAGAAAAATTCACAAATAATAATTAAATTAGTAGGCATTACACCAGTTGGTTACTTGGATATTAGATATTCAAGCAAAAGCCATTTTTTATTATATAGCATTAAACAAGGATTAAGTATGTATAAGTAACCATAGCATCTAAAGCGAACCATACATTAATGTATATTTTAAATTTTGTGGTATACAAATAACTTACTATTTTATGTATTAAGTAGTTCGATACTATATACTCAGTATGAAAACCAAAAAAAACTGGACACACGCATATTCATAAAAAAGTACATAAAACCGTCCACACGCCACACCAAACGATCTTAGCTCATAATACTTACATCTTCGTATCATGTACCGTCATCCCTCATAACATCAATGGAGGGTGAGTTTAATAAAACAAAAGACACAGCATGTCGACAGTGCGCGGCCGATCTACCGTCTGTCAAATAATGATACTCATTTGTCAAACGCAATCGGGATCCCGCGATGTTCTTTATTATAGCAGTTATACGACCAAAATATACTGGGGCTTCGTGGTAGGTGGAGCATTTGTGTAGGTACAGCTTGTATGATGTTTTGGGTTTTGATGGATTTAGATTTAAGTGACCAAGAAATAAAGCCTAATTTTTAAAGACCTATACCTATAGCTTTTTTGTTTGGTTCTGTTTAAGAGATCCTTGTGTATAGAACTAGAAGGGTGGGTGCATTTGGTCTGATACATTTTGTATGGTCTCAATGATAAAATGTAAAAAATTACATGAATTTGTATAGGAAAGTGTGGCGCTGAATCTATGTAGCAAAACAGAAATCATGGTTAAAGTGGGCGTCAATTACCTTGGAGTTTAATAACCACGAAAACTAAACTGAAACTTGAATTAAAGGTTGATTTTTTTTTACTTATACGCCGGTCAAATTATCTACAGGTGGTGTCACGAATGTCATATTTCCTTCTCAGTAACAAATACAACAACCTAAAATATATTCGGTCATACATACGTAGGTATAGGGATGCCCTCAAAGAGACAGGAATAAGCAACGGATAGCGGGCTCGCCGTCGATCCCATCATTTCTTTTATATTTTTTCATCAATGTCACACGTGACGCCCGAATGTCATTTTCATATGACGAAAAAAAATGTTTATTAAGACGACGGCTTCGTCGCGATATTACAATTTTCCACTAGTGAAATATGGAAAGCGATTTTTTACGAGAATATAACAAGGTGCGTATGACGAGATTAAAAGCGAGAGGGTTGGCCTTATTAATGTTTATGTTAGCTTGTAAGCTGGCTGTTTTATTAAAAAACTAAAGTAAGGCTAAGGTAATATTTTGTATTTTAAATAAACAGTACGCATGAATTTTATTTATTGGCCTATATTGTAATGCCTCTGTTTTATTTTTGAGATCTTTATAATAGTTACATTTAGGTAACCTTAGTTGTGTGTAATCTTAGTTGTAGTAAACGGTTGCTATTTGTTCGCAAACCAAATTAATTTATTAAAAAAAAGGCATCCAAAACCTTTATATAATTATTGCAAAAACTATTTGTGGTATCTTTAACTTAATTTTCGTTAAGTCGTCAGTAAAATTTCGTAGCCAGTAACAATAAATAAGCACAATACCATTTTCTGTGCCAAGCAAAGAAGGATGCACCAAAACATATTGAAGGAGGAAATACTTTTGTTAAAATATGTTACGTAAATACCTACATATTTATAACTAAGTAGTAAATTGTGAATACGTCAAGCTTTGTAATGTTCTAGCTATGTGTGAAATAAATTCCTACGTAAAACAAAACATCTTTCTTCTTTGTTTAACACCCTCCGTAGCACCTGCGCATATGGTATAATCTTGGCCATAACTATAATGGAATAATCATTTGCTTAGCCGGCGATTGGTGACCGCAGCATTATTGTAGCAATAAATGTACGGTTGCTATTGTTTATAAAGCATACTCACGGTGTCGCATCTTTCGAAACTTAGAAAGAGTTTTTAACATGAGACATTGCAAATGTCTTATTACCTTATTAGCAATGATTAACATACATAATTTCGATCTGTGGATAGCCACGAATGAGGCGATAGGGTAAGACCCAAGGGTAAGCGTATATCGTAGCAAATATAACACCTTGGTCTCTGGCAACTCAATCGAGAAACAGGCGTCACTTTGTGTATAATTTATTACCATTACACAAATTCTTAAAGCTATAACTGTAGTATAAAAATATGTTTTTCATTCTTCCTTAATTCTTAGCTAGAATAATAATAACTTTATCAATAGCCTTCCTTGATATAGCTTCTTTATCTATAAATTTGCGGTTCTGTACCTACTATCTACTCTTCAAAATAGTTTAACATGTCGCTAAGCAGCACCGTTGCAATGCCGCCGCCGTGCAGTGTCGATGCGGCTCCGCGCTGCGAGCGTGGCAGATGTGTCGCCGGTTGTGATTGTCTTGCCGCGATGATTGATGATCTTTAGCGGCGGCTGGGCCGTAGGGCTGCTACGTTTAAGTTTAGGAATTTGTTGCATTATTTAAAAAAAATATTGATGGATCATAAATGGTTCTAATGAAATTAAAAATAAGAGTGTTTTTTTGTGTTTTATTTGTAATTTAATTAAGTTATTTGTAATTGTTTTATTGTCTACCTCAGTAAGTTTTGAATGCACAACTAATGTGCTAGCGAAACGAATCGTCTTTCTATTCACCAACATGTTTGAGATACGTACGGCTGATGAAAGATCTACTTACCTTTTTCTACTTGTGCAAAAGGGATAGCGTTATATTGATTCTAATAAAACATAAATTTTATAAAAACTACATTGTAGGTCAACTTCATAATTGACTGCAACCGGTAGCAGGTAACAAAACTATTATTTCTTCTTCAATCCTTTATCTTTTACAAAAGTAAACAACAAACAAATTAGGAACAATATCTTAAATCCCGTAAACAAAGTGATTAGTATGTACCGTATCTATTGTTGTTGACCCGCGATAACTGAACAAATACTTCTGATTTACAAAGTCTGTACATAAACAAAGTGTCTCATAACAATGTAAGGATTATCCCCTTTGTAATTCTAATTGACAGTTCATCTCTCTCTCTTTCTGACGCGTTGTTGACGTAGACTCCGCCTTCAACTGTCATTCGGAAATACGGATATTGTTACATTCGTAACTACGAATTAAAATACTTTGATATTTTTATGAATATATTTATCCTTTCTCTGTTTCTAGGGTCTAATATAAAAAAATGCATTACCGTAAAAATTAAATCTAGCCGAACCTATGCTAAATTAAACATGCAAAAGTGACGTCATCGGGAAGGCAAAATGGCGTACTTATATGGCGTATGTGGAAAGGCAAGAAGGTTATTAATGCATTTCTAAGGTACAAAACAAGCGTTTTCTAAGGTAGGTAGAAGAACAAAGCAATTTTGTAATAAGTCACAAATAATATCAGATACCTACTTTACCTTTGGTAATAGTATAGGGATATTGATTTTCCCTAGGCTTTGATAAAACATTTCTTGACAGGAATTTATATATATACGTTTACTGAACACGATTTAATAGCGTGGATTTTGATTACTAAAATGGGGGGGTTTTATCTACTCGGTCTATTTTTTAAAGATATGAAAATTGCTGGTTATGCGCGCGACAGCCCTAGCTGTCTATTCAACTCACGTTTATTCAATATAAGCAAACTCAGGCATAGGCCACACTGCCACAGTAAAAGTACTTTGGCGAAATATTCAACATTCGTCAAGCGTTGCCACCGCCACCATTCCGATGTAAATATGTCTGTATGAATGTCTGTGGACTAGCCTTATTTGATGTAGAAATAAAACGGTTTCTAGGATAGGTAATAGTAGTTTTTTTATACTTTTTGTTTAGATATTGCTTTTATATGTTAGCATCCTTTAGATCCCTATATTGTTATGAAGAGAAAATATACTTAATACCTACTTACATTTTATGATTCAAGCTAAATAGTTCGTTGCAAAGTTAATCTATAATTATTATAAAAGTTAAAATAGTTGTGTATTGATTACGAATTAGAAATGGATTAATTTTATATGTTTTAATATGTCTCTTTCGTAAAAAATGCGTGGCGTAGGAACTAGGAAATCAAGTAGGTACCTTAATAACAGAAAACATTCATACACTTACCCTCCTATATGACTATCAAGCAAACCAAAAGGTTTTCAGTAATGGTTCGGATTTTAAACAAGGTTAGATTAATATTTGAACTGCCATCCAAACTATTTTTGATTTCATCGCATAGACATTTTTATTGACGGTAGGCGGTGTAGGCGGTAGCTACTTATAAGTTCTAATTTAGGTGTTAATGTAAAATCTAAGAAATCAAACACTTCAAATTGTGAACTAGAATCCAATAACGCGCTTGTTAAACAAATTCCTAGTTTTAGTACGTAGTACCTATGGAATGAAGCTTTCTGTGCCTGAGTTAATACTCAACTCACAGTTTGCTACTGACTACGCCATCTGTATTTATACCAAAAGGCTAACATGAATGTGTAGGGGCAAACGAAACTGTAATACAACTAATATTTCCATCCTATACTGTTTTTATTTCGTCAACCCAAAGATATTATTCTATTTAAGGCATTAGTATATTTTTTTAGTAAATTAATATCAAAGTCTAATAGGCTTCAATTTAATCTTTTGTATGGACTGAAAACGTAACATGAACGCACAAATCGTTTCATGTGATGGTTCAAAGTTTAGTCGACGTTTGCAGGCCAGAAGCCTCGTTTCTAGTTATCGAGACTGTTACTAGATGGCGCTTTTATTCATTTTCGGTAACAGCTTTTTTCAGCATTTAATAACAGATTTTAGGTGAACTGATTGATAAATTATAGAAGATATACAATGCATACGCTAGATCACTAAGAAATTAGCAATTAGCACCTAACCGTTTATAATAGGTAATCAAATGTTTAGATGCTTAGAAACGAACTTAAATAATATTAGAATCGCAAAACTATAAGATAATGAGTGTTTTCTTTATAATTAGGAATATAAACTGGTAATACTAGCTTAACTATAAACCAGCACGCAAATATTTTCGACAACATAACATGCATTCTAAAATAACCTAATAAAATATCTAATTCTAAAATAATCCACACTTGTAAGTATATCTACTGCCTACCACCAAAGTAATAAAGATACTTGAGGGTACATTTAAAACACTAAATCGCCGTTCAATAACATCACTTAACACATATTAGCGTACAAAACAATTAGATGAGGCGTAGTTAAGAAACACCAAATAAACTTATTGCATTTAATGTTCATTAGATTAGTGATTACATCTGGTATAAAAATTTGTGCTGGAGCTACGCTAATTTAGTTATGCACTAAACAGTGTAAGAAGATTCATTGGAATTTTTAATACTTCCTTGTAATAAAATATTTGCTTATAATGCTATTGAGAAAAGTCAGTCTCTTCGTGAGCTTGCGGTATGCTTTTACAAAAATAATAACATTGTCATATTCTGCAAATGGTATGATTGAAAACGTCATGAAATTTTCTTACATTTAAATATTTGAAAGGAATAAATATCTAGGAATTATTTTATATTCTATCCGATGATTACCTATGTTTCTAGATAACGACGTCAACACGTCGGAATACGTTTTTCAAAATATAGGGAGAATTTAATAGTGCTACAAATGCATTCACACAGAATATTATGAAGGAGTAAGTATGGCCAATATTTTATAGGAGATATACCTAATATTTAAAGTATGTTAATTCTTGGCACTTCATCAAATCTTCTGATGGTTTGCGATACAATGTTCTCCATGAAACTCTTATAATAGTAATGATTCGAAAATTCTTATGTTTAATATACAGTAAGGACTTATATCCATATGGAATAAATCTCGTATAACATTACAACAAATAATATAAAGAGAAAAACAAGGTCTACAACTGATAACAAAATTTTAATCTGACATAATAACTCGCTAATCACCTAATCGAAGGACAGAGCTTTCAACTAGTTTGCTAATTACTGCTCACTGAGGGGGTTGTTGTGGACATATAAAATCGAGGTACTATCCTGACAGACATTATAATTAGCTGAGCTTTTGTAGTGAACGTTACTTCCTACTTCCATACAAAATGCCTGAGTCTACAACTTCCAGTCAGTCTTCGACACCAAACACTTATAGTGTTGACAATGTTACCACTAGCGATACCCGTTGGGACCAAGTTGATAGTGCTAATATTTTGCAGAATACCACGGTAATTAAAAAAAAGTAATATTTAAACAGTTTCAAATCATCGACCGAAAAACTGAAAAAAAAAAAAACATTTTTACAGATGTCTGAATTGCATAAAAATAATAAATGTACGTTGTTTACAGCCTTTAGATTGGAGCGAGTTGCCGCCACAAAACATTGTTCCTCTGCCAGTGTCTAGCAGCAATATCTCCAGTGAATATCGCATCACAAACAGCACCAACAATATCAACGTTCTAAGCAATCAAATCGTATACAACCCACCCAACTACATGAATGTACCGTATCAAAGGAGCAATGTACCTAACGGATACACCACTGTAAATCCTTCAAGAGGACACCAGCAAACTATAAACGGGTCTAATGTTATGCGCCCTCAGAATGGACCCGTCATTAATGGGTCAACGTGGTCCAACCAATTTGCTCTTGGTAGATTCGTCACACAGTCACCTGGGTGGACTGGTAACAAAACAACTGGAGGAGTAAAGAAACAGAAACGCATCAGAACTGCGTTTACAAGTCAACAGATGATGGAGTTAGAGCAAGAGTATTCGAGGACCCGTTACTTGGATCGTGCCCGCAGAATTGAGCTTGCAGAGGTATTGCGCTTAAACGAACGTACCATTAAGATATGGTTCCAGAACCGCCGCATGAAGGAAAAGAAGGACCGCGCTGAGAGTCTTGAGGATTCCGAAGAAGCCAGCACAACTGTTTCGTCTCCTGAAATGAGCAGTATTCAAATGCCAATGCTAATCCACGAGCAGTACCCAAGCATGAAAACCGAAGCTTATAATCAGGGAAACATTTACTTGGAGCAATATCCCACTTTATCGACAACTGTTCCAATGCCAGTAACTAGTATGTCTACATCGATGCCTGCCGTTCAAATCCCGGTACAAAACATGTACACATCTTATATGACGGAGCAAGAATGCCAAACACAGTTTCAGGAGGTCCATCTTCAGGTGCAGCCCTATCCGTCTCCTTACAGTGAAGTCCAGGAGTCGTCTCCAGAAACCGTGTCGAACCCTGAAGCTACTGCCCCTGACACGTCCAGTAACATCATCGAAAAAAGCTGGGACTTGTCATGGATCAGGACTGTTCAGTACGAAGATGATTATTGATAATGTAGTTTTAAGTAGTCTAAGTTAACATTGTAAATATGACAATAAATATTTCATGCCCAGAAAACAATCTCTTTTTATTTTTTATACTAGTTATATAAGAAATACATAATTATAATTTATACAGTCAGCTTTTATATAAACCTGCATATTTCTTTGTTAACATAATTGAAATAAGGTACAAACAGTTACATTCAATCATTACAGATACATACAACACGCCTGTATTCCCCGAAGGGGTGGGCAGAGGTGCACATACAGTGCACCCACATTTCACCAGTTATTTTATAGGTCCCAATGTAATAGAAGGCGTGCCATCAACAGGCACAAATCCAGCCTCCGTGCTACTACTGAGAATTACCTCATGGAAATACCCAGTAACACTTTGCCCGACCTGGGATTTGAACCCAGGACCTCATGCTCAGCAGTCGCGCTTAGCTTAGCTCGGATTTTAGTAGCTTAGTAGGGTGCAATAATTTAAGATGGGGATGTAATCATTATTATAGTGCATAAGTGTATTGAAACACAGTACAGCAACAGTTTTTATTTCTTAAAACTCTTAGTCCAATGGGTCACAAATCTGTAATACCTGAGACAGATCGGGCCAAGCACCAACGTATCAACGTGTGTGAGCATCACGATGCTCCTAATCCTAAGTGTTAGTGCTTTAATAATAGCACACTTTAATGATTTCTATCACTATGCGAATACTAGACATTGGAATAAAATCATGGCTATAGATTTTATTGCGGTTGTATTTTGTTTTGGTCCCGACTAAAAATGTAAGGTTTCTACCACCTTTCAACTTTTCTAATTTTAACTATAATTTATCTCAGTCTGTCCGTGACCATGAACGCTGTAAAAAATTCGAATATACGGGACCTAAAAATGAATAAAAACCCGTAAAATAGTTTCATTTCAATAGCACACTTTATTAGGGTATTTGTGAAACGAGACTGCATACGATTCAAAAAAGCTTTGTCAAGTTGAAAGTGTGGTATCATTATTTTTAAACAAAGTTAGGTCGCGATGACTCAAACAGAAACTCAGCACTTTGAGGTATGTCTAACCAGACCTTAGGCTAGACTCCTTTTTTTTCGAGAAAAAACATAATTAACCAACGCTAGTAGTAATTATCTATGTCAGTTGGAGGAAATGAAAATAAAATGGTTGATACAAGTCTTCATTAGTAAACTTTACAATACTGTTGGTGTGAATGTCAATTAAAATAATGATAACGCAAGATAAGGCTTCAAAGTTTTGATGGTATATATTGTTATAAAATTAATATAATTATCAAAAACTTAACTAACGTATAAATAACCTGTATCAGAAATAATTGTTTCAATACTTAAGTACCTAATCGAATCGTATTAAGGCTCTTTCAAAGTAGCCTGCGATAGTCGTGCGGTTGTCGTACGGTTCATACAAATATTAGACGTCCGTTTAGCAATTTGTATGAAACGTACGACAGCCGCACGACTTTCGCAAGCAAATTTGAAAGAGCCCTTAGTAGGACAAATATTATTTTTCGCGACTATCATAGTCGCTAGTTAGATAAAGAAAATGGTTCGGTTTTATGGTCTTATTCACGCCCTACTTTCAAACATTTCTGCTGCAAGTTGTATCAAATCTTAAGTTACTAATCTCGATATTAAAATAATTGATACTACATGGAATAGTCGATGAAGGAGCAATATTGCAATATTCGAGCTATTACCATCTTCTTATCTTTATAACTTTTTGTTCAAATGTCTAATCGTTTAAAACATCATCATCCGCAGACCAACTTCATCCTACTAAATTAGGTTTTATCCTGCTGGGTATAAAACCTAATTTAATTATTATTAAGATAAGAAGTGGGTATGTACAAGAAATAAAAAGTTCAATACGGACAACATTTTATAACCATTAGATAACTTGTTTAATAATATAAATACTGCTATCTAATTAAAACTGAGTACACGTTTTAAGCCACAAGACACATTAAGTAATTCAACAATTAATTAGACACATTGTGATAATCGTTCATAAACTGACAATAATTAGTTAATAGTGTATGATTAGGTAATATTGTAATTAAATAATGATTTTCCAATCATAACTCGAAACAATATATAAGACAATATTATCAGTTCACAATTATTAGTCGCTTTGTATTGGTGGTGTCAACGTTTATTGATAATGAAACATTTGTGGCTGAATCAAAACGGTGAAAAAGATATTGTGAGTATGCGAACAGCGGATTATAATCTCAAAATGGTAAGTGGAATACGCCTTATTAATGTTCGCATAGTATTCTCATAAGACAAAGCTTATTTAAGTTCAGAAAATTTCGTAACCAATACAAAATGTTATGACAACATCTGGTTAATAACTTTGTTTTTAAATTAGATATTCGTAAACTACGTAACATAATCATTTATTTATTTTCAGATGGACTCTTCTCAACACAATATTTCGAAAAAAGTCAAAAGATTTAGAAGTGCATTTACAACAGACCAAGTTAACTTTTTAGAAAAACAATTTAAGAAGTTTCCATACATAGGCAACGCTCATCGAAAAGAAGTTGCCTTATCTTTGAATATTCCTGAGAGAGCTGTGAAAATCTGGTTCCAGAATCGCAGAATGAAGGAAAAGAAGGACACTTCTGCTAAAGAATTTGATAACGAACCAAATGTTGGAAAGTCTTTGGAATTTGCTGAAGATCAATTAAATAGTGTGAGTGTGCCATCAGCTAATGATCAACAACCGCGTTCATTCCCATTACTGAATGATTTGCTTCGAGCACCTTGTGATAACGCCACGATTACTAATAATACCACATATAATTTAGTGACAGAACAATTAGTTGAATTAGTAGATAACGATGCAAAAGCAAAAATTGCTGCTGATGCGCCTCAACATGTTGTAACCAAAAAAGTGTTTCATCCACCTCCTGTATTCGTAAATAGTGGTCGTTCGCCTTCAAATAGTAAAACATCTGCAGAATTTTCGATTGATCTATGCAAGAAATACGAAACAAAGACTATCAGCAAGCCGTCATACATAGAACCAGCTCATAAGATGGAATTTACAGAACCAAACAAGAACTTACAACAGACACCGATAAGTCCAATGGAGCAAGTGACACCTGAAGATTTATCTCCAAATAGGAAACCAATTTTTTCACCGATTCTTCAACAACAAGCTCCTTCAAGAAGTCCTATTAATAATTCAGGATACGTATCCCTGGTGCCTACAGTTTCACCATTTTACGCACAACCATACATCTCTGCCAGTGGCGTGCTTTGGAAGCCAGTTAGCGTGTTACCTGTTGTTTCTTCTACTTCATCACCTATTTCCCCATTAGGCAATCCATTGTTAGATTCACCTGTCCAAGAAAGTGTTGCTAAACGGGCCTGCAATTGTGATTGTCATCTAAAACCTCAAGTTTCTTACAATTTTCAACAACAACCTCTTTCGAGTCCACGATATATTCTTACCACATTGCCGTTTCAAAATCCCAGTACAAAGTTTTAATATGTAGGTAAAGGTAGATACATATTTTACGTTTTAAAATGGGTATTAATATAGTTTTTAGAATGTTTTCATTCTAGTCTTTTTAATTATTAGTTTTCTTTTTGGTGTACATTGTGTAAAGAATAAAATATTAAAATGATCATAGTGATTGTAAATCACAGTATTGTAATTATTAAAGTTAGTAAACACATAATATTAGGACCTCATATTTAAAAAAAATAAAATATATTAATTACATTGTTGTATAATCTTTATTTTATATTAATAAGTGAACTAATATTTAACCTACATTTTATATATTCAGAGTGTACATCAATAATCACTCAACAATTCACAAATTAAAAACATGCTAAGTTGATAAATAAGGAACAAAGATATTGTTTACATAGATTCAAGATAAAATATTGAAAAATAACAAGACGTAGAAGAGAAAATATTATTTAGTATTCATTATAAATACCTACATTTTTGTAACCAACACTTTCTATACAAAAGCATAAACTTTAAATCAAAACAAAGTATCGAATAAATAGAATAAATTAAAATAAACAGTAGTATTTATTAATAAATAACTTATCAGTAAATAAACAAGGATTAGTAACTATTATTATATTATAATTGAGTTCTTATTATAAATATAGTTTTCACAAGAAACAACATATTACACCTAGAAAGTCATAATTTACAAAAACTGGTAATTCCATTATTTTAAATATGTACGCCTACTTCCATTTAAATCTAAGTATTAAATGTCAAAAAATAATAACTACTTAACCTATAAATAATAGGTTGAAAAATATGAACAACTTACCTAACTTTGTTTATAATATAAAAAATATAGTAACTAGCTTAATCTTTACAAATATATTAAATAATTTCATTCATATAGATTTATAAATACTTAATTAATTAATTTACATTGGAGCATAATAAGGGTAATGATTGGCTGACCAACAGTTATTGATTTCAGCGCTATATTGATTGAAATGATTGCCTTCGCCATTTGAAAAGTTAACATCTAACGGGTAGTACTGGGTTGGGTAAATATTATTGTCATTATAAAAATATGTTGAGAAATGAGAGGCTTGCATACCTTCATGTCCTGACTGAATGTGATTTGTATTGTAATAAGAAGGTAGCTGGTAAGTATGCTCACAGTTGTTATAATACGAAAATTGGGTGGTATTTTGATCAGTGGGGTGTTGCTCAGGAGTTATTAGTAAAGGAGATGATGCAGGTACTGTTGATGTATCATTACCGACTGATTCGCTCGAGGAGTCGCAGCTGGACTCAGAAGATTCCTTCTTCTCCTTCATTCTCCGGTTTTGGAACCAGATTTTGACGCATTTGTCTCCGATATTCAAGGATTTCGCCAGCTCAGCACGTTTTTCAGAATCAATGTACCTGTTGCGGCAGTATGTCCTTTCCAGGGTACGCAGTTGCTCTGTTGAGAAGGCTGTGCGTACTCTTTTCTGCTTCTTCTTAATAGTCCTTGTTATATCTGAAACGATTTTGGTATAGTTTAGTAAACGCACTTTTGGCAAATTCTGATGTATAGTTAGTTCTATGTGTTTGTACAGTTAGTCGTATTTTTTTTGGTTGATATAGGCTGTCTTATATGTTTAGACTACAAAAAATAATCAGTAATTGTCAAGATATTTACATATATCTACAACTAACTTTGTTATACAAATGACGATCTCATATAATATGTTAAAAGAATCGTTACTATAAAACTCTGTATGTGTATTCTTTGATAAAGTAGTACGTACCTCGTGTCTTTTGCTGTACATTCTCTGGCCAAACTGTTGTAAACGGTCGATTTTCCCAATTGTTAATCTGTGATAAAAACATTGTCTTTAAAACTCTTTAAATGATTTTAAAACGTAACGTTTCTTTGTAACTAACAACGACGGTAAACCACTTATAAAATATAAATAGCCACGATAAAGAACATTACCTCATTCTTGTTTTTTAAAGGAGTCAATGCAGTCATTAATACGTTGTGTATCATGTTGGTTTATGTAAAATCAAACAACTAATATTATTATAGATCAAATATCACTGGTCCACACAGCACGCGCTCACTTCGAACTTTGTAATCAGTGTGACGGTGGCACAGACTTATCGAAATGTTTTCGACTTACCGACAAGTTAAAATAATAAAGTTCCTTGCATGCATTAGAATACCTCCACTTGTATATATTTTGTTGTATAGTCCACGTCAATGCAATTTGCTAGAAATTAAACATGATTTTTTCTTTGAAACTTGTTTGGGAACTGTACCTATAATACTAATTAATGATCGTAAAAAAGATTACAATTTTGGGCATATTGTTCAAATTTACAATATGATTAATATTGTCTTCCCATAAAGATTTTACTAATGCGGGTTTTTAGTTGTGGAAAAGTTACAATTAACTTTAAATAAAATATTCTCCAGTGTAACCCAAGAAGAGGAATTTGGATTCTTACTAGTAAAATAACAATAAAACATAGAAATGATATGAAATTAATTTATTATCCTTATAAATAAATAACTACACACTAACATTACATCTAATCTATTTACAAAGAAAGTAGAGTTTGTAGATCAAAAAGTCTTTGCAATGACTCGTTAGGTTCAGAGGGTCTCCAACACGAAGAATTGTCAGAATCTTCAGTATTACTGTCTGTAATACTCGCAGGAGAAATGGGTTCATATATTGGACTACTGTTATGTTCTACAGTCTCTTCAACAGGAATATTAATACTATTTATTAAGAATTCATCAATGACATTGGCCAGGTCTTCCATAACAACATCATCTAGTGTGACGTAACCAAATTCATCGGTCTTTTTACATATTTGTGATTCTACTAAATCAAGACGAGCCGTGTCTGGAGAGCTTCTTTCTTGTATTGAATGTCTAATATATTCTTCTTGTTCCAATTCTTCTTCTTCTTGTGACATACGTTTGATTTTCAAGCGGCGATTTTGGAACCATATTTTGACAGCTTTGTCGTTGAGTTGTAGCTTCTGAACAATGTCCTGTCTGTCTTCTCGTGAAATGTATTGTTTTGTTTTAAATATCTCTTCTAGAGCTTCTACTTGCTCGGTAGTGAATACGGTGCGCTTTCGTTTGCGTTTAACTACAGCTTTGAAGACTCCTTTTGATGTTTCGGCAACTGAAAAATGATTATTACATCTGAATATATTTTCTTCTTAAAAGTGACTGAAATATATTATTTTAAAATAATCGATATTAATAATTTTAAAATAATGACTAATCTTTATAATACTTACTTTTAATATGCGCATGATGCCTCTTTAACATAAAATTATTGTGTTGATGAGACTGAGCTTCCCGTGGTTGTATTTGAAACACTGGATACGAAACTGGCTCCGGTGTTAGCGGTGTGTACTGAAATAAAAAAACAAAATACTTAATATATTGAACCATGAAAAGTTTATTAACATTGTGCTGCTTTATACATAATTATTTAACATTGGATAATTCCTTACCTGGATTGAGTTGTACTGAGGAACTGAAGGGAAATCACAAAAGTGATTACTCCCAAAAGCAGCAGTTTGATTGACGTCAGCTGAATCATATGTAATGAATTCAGGTGTTGGATACATATGTTGTTTCAATTCATCTTCAAGTCCATAAACATTTGGTGGAAGCTGAAAAAAAAATTATGCATTAGAATATTTTAATGATGACAACATTGGTACAGAAGCTAAATGCCTCGCATTAACCATATAAGTAGCGGTTTCGTTTCTGTTTATATTTAGTACATTTATAACCTTAGATTTTTAGAATTTAGGTGTTTGTAGTTGTGAACTGAAGAAACGAACTTAAGATGCAGAAGTTTATAGGGGTACACAACAATCAATAAATTATTAGCTATTAAGTGCGGTACGTACTTGATAAGTTGCAAAATCTTGGTTATAATAAGTATTTTGATCTGTACAAGTTTCAATGTGGTTGTCTAAAGGAGACATGCCACAGGGAAATTCACTAGTATTTTGGTAGGAAACCATGATTACTAAATGTACTGGGATCAAATGATGTCTATTAGAAGGATTCGCTTCCTTTTTATATGTGTTACCTTTTTGGCTAATTACTAATTAGCTACCCCTTCCACAGGTGGGGTGTTTCTATTGGCTACCTATAAGATAAGCCTTTTGTTAGTGACTAATTAGGGTGCCCTTAAAATTAAAAACATGTTTACTACTACATCAACTTGTTATGTAACGTTTAATAACAATCATAACATGTCTATTTGGTTTCAAACCGTTATGAGAATTTTAAGTTGGTTGCATATTTTTTACCCCTTATTCATAATAATAAAATACAAAGTCTGCCCGTGACCATGAATGCTGTAAAGGATTCGAAACGTCGGGACCAAAAAACATGTTTACTACTACATCAACTTGTTATGTAACGTTTAATAACAATCATAACATGTCTATTTGGTTTCAAACCGTTATGAGAATTTTAAGTTGGTTGCATATTTTTTACCCCTTATTCATAATAATAAAATACAAAGTCTGCCCGTGACCATGAATGCTGTAAATGATTCGAAACGTCGGGACCAAAAAACAAAATTAAAACCGCGATAAAATCCGTAAAAATAGTTTTATTTTAATTAATAAAATACAATTTTAAACTATGGATTCAATTATACCTATCAATATCGTTTGTATGTCGGAGAATAGAGGTGCCTATTGATTCAAGATGGGTTGAAGATATTACAGGTATTATCCTCATTTATAAATAAGAGGGGGCGAACCAAACAATGTTTAAAATTTTGACGACCTGATTGGCGCAGTGGCTTAAGGGTTTAGTTTTCGATATACCGAGTCTGGGTGTTTTGATGTTTCATGTTTGTGAAACGCACCCACGATAAAATTCCTAGCGTTTATTTAAAAAAAAACAGTTCAATGCTTAATTCAAACTTAAATCAGGATTATACGCGACAGACTACTAATGAAAATGATATAATAAATACCCAAATAAATTTACTTGACCCGGGAATCGAACCCACGGTCTCAGGGGTCGTGCATGCTAGACAAATGCACTAGACAAATGGTCAATAAACCATAGATTGGATAGATAGATTACAGTATAAGTTTCGCCGTATTACCATTAACATAACTTTGTTAATTTGTCATCTTTTACTAGAACCGAGAATGAAATAAAAGTCTTGTTGGCATATGTAGGAATCAGCTTTATTACTGAATTAAAATATAAATTCTTATGTGCTATTATACCCATTAATACTATAGCTGTACTTAATACACTTCATGTTAATGTAGTCGATCAATTCTGTGCAATTTCTAAGTAGAACAACATTTCTTTCATGTAAGCTTTGTAATTCTTAATTATAACTACTGTACTTACTAACTTAAAATAAACTTACTATATCTATGAAAACATTTTGAAATTGAACACACATCAATAACACCATAAATCACAAGACAGTAGAAAGAAAAGAAAAGCAAATGTTATAAAGATATATACGACGAATACTTGCTTGTTGCAGTAGAACCGTGCTGACTAGCAGGATCTGAGGTCGCTATGTATGAGAAATAAGGGTCTTGTGATAACCCCAAACTACCCGTTCTAGTATGGAGATTTCCGTCTTCATACGTAGGTATCGTTGACGGCATAGACGTACTAAATCCATAGCTATCAGTCGTAGCAGGCATTACCACACCACTTGTGAGTGGATTGTAGTAAGACGAACCAGTACTAAACCTCACTAAATCGTCGTTTAACTTCAAGTTAGCTCCGTTCGGCACGTAGCTATCAGATGTCATCGAAGGCAGCGCGTTAGAATTTGGTGGCAGTGATTCATCGTTGTTGTACCGATAAACCTCAGACATCGGTGAGTAAGCGGCCCTGCTTGTCCCCGCTGTGTAGTACGATGAATAAGTCAAGTTCGGTGTATACGATGGTAATTCTATTGTGCTCTGTGGCCCCTTTATCACAGACTTCATCGGATTGATAGTCGAGTACTCGGGAGGTCTTGAAATGCTGTCGTTCGATTGCAGATAGATCTTGTGATGGGTTGTGTGATTGTCGGTTAGGAGACGTCTGTGTCGATCGTGTCCTCCGCAGCTTCTTCCATGACTCATCTTGTGGTCTTGACTAGGTGACATCTCTTTGGAACTAGATGGACTGCTGTCATCCACTGATGAAGACGGTTTATTATGTTTGTTGTCTTTCTTATATTTCATCCTTCTGTTCTGGAACCATATTTTGATTTGTCGTTCCGAAAGTTGTAAATAGTTAGCGAGCTCGATGCGTCTTGGGCGGCATAGATAGCGATTTTGATGAAATTCATTTTCCAATTCCACTAGTTGTGAGCTAGTGTAGGCCGTCCTAGCTCGTTTTGTGAATCCTTTTTGGTAAGATGACTCGGTTGACATTCCTAAAAATAAAATAAGATTTTATGAGGATTTTAATAACAATAGTAGACTTATTATGAACTTGATTTTGTAATTGTTGCAATTTTATAAATTGGCTCTTTTTAAAAACGTCTATGGAATTTGAAAATACTAAAACTATGTAAATAAGTACATGAAAAAATATTTTTTAAAAGCTCTCACTAAAAGTTTCTATAACTCTCACTATTACTGTTTGAATTTTGGACTTACCTGTAGCTGATAAGGAAGAAGAAGTTCGAATAGGAGTGCTCGGAGTGGACTTGTTACTCCATGAAGAATTCTGAAATATATAACAAATACCACTTTAAATGTAACGTCTTACGTTGACTATGTGTTGAAGTACAATAAGGTAAGTTCGATCCAATTCTTAATTGGTACTATCTAAAAGAATATTAAAATATCATTAGGAATCCGGTTATTCTGCGGTAAATCACCATCGATACACTGTTTCGTTTAGACTCATGGCAAAATGTTTTGTTTCCTTCTTCTATCTATTGTCATAAGGCGTATATTGCTATAGCAATTACCTGACTGGGAAAACTAGAATCGCGTAAGTCGTTGATTTCTCTTGCAGGATCTTTTACGACATCGCTACCTAGACCACTTCTTCCATGATAGCGAACAGGTTCATTAGTGGCATAACTTCTTGCGTAAATAACCTGATTTCCAATGTGTGATGTGGTTGAATTAAAAATGTTGTCGCTTTTGTTAATGCAATCTTCCGGAATGACTTCTTCCGTTCCCGAACCGTAGTTGTTAGAGTTGTTGCTGATATTCTCATAGTTTGGCATGTGATACTCATATCTTGGTTCTAAGTCCTCTTGAGTAGTTATAGGATTATAGGACTGGTGCAATCCCAAGATATCTTGAATGCTGAATCCTGTTGAGTCTCTCGAGTTGTAATCTTGTACAAATGCGTTAGGTATAGATGACAAAACTTCTGGTTTGCAGTCTGAGAATACATTGTCACTGACGTTATAATGAACACTCTCTGATAATATATCTGCAACACCATGTGATGTCACTCCGCTAGTTTTGCATTCATTTTTCTGCGTTGTTTCAATATGGTCATACTTTGGTAAACCTGGATTTGAGAAGTCTGATGAAGTTGAATCTCTAGAGTCATCTTGGTCAGAATGTAGGCTCGGTGGCGATGGTGTTGATGTAGACATGTTCGATTACTGTCACTTATAAGATTATCACTTACACATACTTTATTAATTAGAACCAGTGTTAATGTTGCCACAATTGTTTTATCACTCAGCACCTAGGCGACCGTACGGAATGAGGCTTGTTTACAAAATGCTTTTTCGTCACCTGAATGTCATGTTAATTTGGTAATGACTTTGCTTGTTTGTGTGTATGTTAAGAAAAAGGTTGTTGCGTCTGTGTGCAACAGATAAGACCAAAATACCGGGTCTCCGATAGCGTGCATTCAATAGATAAGTTTAAAATCTGTTTCGGTAGCCAACTTGCTTGTCACAACTACTTATCCTTAACGTGTTGTAATTGTGGAATGAATGTGGGTTTCTTCATTAAATACGACTAACTTAAAACAATTTTATGAAAACGAATCTGTATTTCTGAGGTTCAACCAGATCAGTCTGTCATTACAGCCTGAATAGAATGCATTTACTTTGACTTTCCTAAGTTTAGGTTGGTCCTCGTTTCAAGCATCTAATATGAATTTGGATATATCTAATGCTTTCATAAGGCAACGGTAGAATGAAATGAGTATTGCATATATATAGGTGTGTATTGCATACTGCGTATAACTGTGTGTTGCATATATATAGGTGTGTACTGCATACTGCGTATAACTGTGTATTGCATATATATAGGTGAGTACTGCATACTGCGTATAATTGTGTATTGCATACTCGATCCACTACTAAATACTAGTATTGAAGGTGTGGTTTTACCAATGATTTTCGTTTTCGTCACCAACCAATTAGACTTCAACCCGAGCCGATAGATACTCAAACCACAAGTTTTTACGTAGGCTATGTAGGTCCCTACCTACTTGTGCCTACTGATACTAAACTCATTAAGATAGAAGCAAATTCTACTCACAAAAATATATCATGTCAAAAACATTTCATTACCGAGTGAGAAGTGTGAATTTAAAAACGGCAATTCTGCAAATCTAAGTGTTTAACAAATTAAAATGGATTATAATGGCCAAAACAATTACGGTAACGTGCTAAGCAATATAGTTTGAAATGTTTCTCTTTGAAGCAATCAGAAACCTATTGAGTTGGTATCAGATACTTAAGGCGAGACAAATATTGGATTACAAATACATGTATTATAATAATTAAACTAAAAGCGTTGTATTACGAAAATAAAAAATACACAGCTGAGCCAGAGAAAAAGTTTGATTTTAAAAGTAAAAGTTTGGTATCGTTGTATCATGATGACGATAGTGATGACACGTGCTAAAGAGGCATTGTGTTGTTATAATGATTTTGATGAGGAAACACATTAAGTGTAATTTACTCACCATAATACATTTCCTAAAGTCGTAAATGGCTATCACCTCGTATTCAATTGTAAAGGAAATTATTAATGGCCAGCTAGTGTTCTAACGAGGAATTAGTCAGTTTTATGAAAATTCAAAACAATACAAAAAAAAAACAAATCAACAAATTTGAATTTGTATTTCCCTGGGTTCAAACCTGCAATCCAAATCAGATTCGAACACCGTTAGGTCACCAAATGTTAGTCTTTGTAACGATAGGCGATACAGTAATATTAGTATACAAATTATAACTTAAAAAAAGGCGATATTATAATATTATCACAACCGATTTATTATATTTTTATACGACTATAAATTAATATTATTATTTCACACAACAAAAAGAATCAAACAAATAAAATTAAAAATCTTACTTTATGACCTTCGCAACAATAGCAATATAGCGGCTATAATATTCGATTGTACAAAATCAGCTGCTCCGGCATCGAACCGGCGACCCTGGCTATTGTCTCGGATGATGGATGAGCTCCATCCGTGAGGGATCGGATACTTCGCAGCTTACGTTTGTTCCGCTACGGACTAGACAGATTATGACCTCATAAATTCGTATTATACGTTGGAGATATATTGGTCGTGAGACTCGTGGATTTGATAGAATAAAGTATTTTATTTATAAGTGATTTTAGACGGTCTAAGTTACTTCAAGTTAAATAAATTCTCGGATACCTAAGTAGATTGGTTTGTGCAAGAGACTAGTTTATAACCTTTAGTTGTCCCTTTCTATAGTTTGTTTTTAATAAAACGTGTGTAGTTAGATTTATATTTTGCTGAAGACGGTTTTTTTCCTGTTCGGAACCAAAATTTTATTCATATTGTTGCATTATTTTTATTCTAGATTTTGTGCGAGTAATATGAATACTGGTGTAAAACGTTTCTCAATACATTTCAGTTTGCCTCAATTGACTTACAATACTTGCTACTGCCTTGTGGGAATAAACTTATTCATACGTGTCAAAAATTCGCTTATATAGAATACTGCATAGAAACCGTTAACTTTAGTAAAATTTACTGCTTCTGGACAAAGCGGACTAGTTTGGCCGAAGACCCCAAGCTCATAACGTCAAAGCGATGATATATTACAATTTGTTCAAAGGGGACCCTTTTTTGTTCTCGCCGTAATGGTTTTACTTTAATCGACACCGGTGAAGGACGGGGATAGGGGCTACTGTAAGTGCAAGCGAGAGAGATAAGCGTATCTGTTCCCGCCAAAGAGGAAAGTGACTCAAGCTGAGCTGGTGTTTGGATGACTATCAACAGTTTGCTTTAGGAGTCTGATAGTGATGTTTGTGATCGTATGCAGTTACTCAACTTGTGTTAAATGTAGTTTGATTGTGAGAACTATTGCACCGAGATGTGACTGTAATATTATAATAACATTTTGTGCTGAAAAAGAATTCAAGATACCTACATCAATATTATAATCAACTAATGTTAATTAAGGTACGTGTGTATTTATTACTTCATTATGTGTGAATTGAAATGATGCCACCTGTAACGTATCCTTAGCACCTGGCTGTGAACTTCTTTCTCTGACAGTGAACCAGTTTGGAAGGCTGCGTTTTCATGAGTTAAGGCTTTAGATGTGTGTTGCTGTCGCTTGAAGGTTTGTAAAGATGGCGTTAGTAGTCCATTGTAATAGTCTCATTTTGCATTATTTTATGTTTTGCATTATATTGTTTTGTGAGGTTTTTTTTAAGTGATAAATTCACCTTAAATAATATCTAGACTTTAGTCTCAAAACCTAGTACTGAAAGCCGCCATCTACTGGCAGTCACCGTAACTACGCAGTGCTTTAGTTTTGTACTTGTACAGGACAAAACGTACGCATAGACGTTTTGCCAGTAACTCTATCAATGTTTGAGAACTTTGCGTTGGAAATAAAGAAGAATTCTATTCTCTTCCATCTCTTTTCAATAGCGTGTGAAGAGTCTATACTATAGACCCACACTACCTTAGGCACCTCTTAATACGCTCCATTCTATAGAATGGCAATACGCTTACCTCCAACATGGAACTTATAATTATCGGCTAATTTAATAAAGAAATTACATTTTGGAATTTCTGACGTACGAGTAGTTTATGTATAGATCATGCCTACAAATCCACTACCGAGGTCATCCGTATTTTATATACCTTAGTCTTATTTATTTAAGCCTGAATCACAAAGGATAGTGTATAGATAGACCGCTTTTATAGGTGAGCTTTGATGGACAAGGGACTCCGAGAGGTATAAAACCTTTTAATCTTTGATGGAATGGGACCTCTTAAAGACCTCTTTATGGCTGCAGTAGAGGAATACAGTTACGAAATGGTCCTAGTAAGTATGTTTGTATTAGAAGCTAGAACTATTGGTTTTGATTAAGATTTAAATTAGATTTGGCCGTAGTCTATGTATTATAGTCAACGCTAAATCTCGTTGAAATTTTGTTTTCGTCAAATATTCCTAGTTGGAAGTTAGTGCCGACTTTACTCGTCTTCTTACACTGACATTATGGTTCTTTTATTCATGACAATCGTTTTGGGTAAAGGGTAGGCTCTAAATATAAAGTAAAATACAAAGAACCGGTGTACATAATTTATTTAGGCACAATACAAAGCGTTATACAATTCATACAGACATCATTCAAAACCTAATAAAAATTTACAAACTAAATATAGCGGACCAAACAAAATGATAACAAATAACAATATAAAATATATTAAACTTGTTTACTCCACATAGACTCAATGAAAGGAATTTCAAAGAAACTTCCACATCGAATTTCATATAAATGGACCAGAAATGCACAAGTCCAAAATCTTTCTCCCGTATTATTGTGTATTAGCCAAGACTCGAACCTCGTTCCATGTCACTGAACACCGAAATGTATCCCAAGTAAGTATGTACTTACTGAAAATCATGTTATCGTATAAAAGGATTAAGTGCTGCGTCCGCGGACGTCACGAATCGTTACACCGCTCTTTACGTAAACTGAATACTTTGCAGACGAGAAATACATTAAACTAGTGCAAACAGATTGTGCATGTAAAAGGTTACGAATTTTTGTAATTTACTATATTTGTTGGAGATAAAAATTTAAGCTGTATTGAAAACTCCAAAAGAACTCCGAACTTATCAGTTTCTTTTAGTTTCGTTTCTCGATTTGGACTGACTGAATGACAGGACTACGAGGTACGGATAATTATGATATCCACTATAATTTTGGTGTAGCTGGTTGAACAAAAGACAAATGATAGGTAAGAGCATCTAATAAACTCTGCGCTAAAACATTGGCATGTTTTGTACACGATATCAAAACAACAATACAACATAAAGTAGCTATCCGATGACAAACTTCTCTTAAGAACAAGCAAAATATTTCAAAATTTTTGTTCGGCTGCTACGCAAGATTTGCGAGTTGGCACAGTAATTGTACAAGTTTGTCCGTTTCTCGCTACACATAAATCGCAAAAGAAATTTTCAAGTGCTTCGGGTAAAACCGCTGGCGTCTGAATTAATTTCGTTCTTGCAAATTTACAATGTTCAAGTTGCGACGTGTAGTTTCTAGAATCTGTTGAAGTTCGGAATGGTAGTTCGGCGCTTGTCTGCAGACATACATATAGGTACCTACGTATGCTGTTTAGTTGTGTGCGTATCCCTCGCTTGTGGGATTGTATGTGATTGAACTGTTGTATGTAAATTCTACAGTGTAGTTGTATTATGTTTATATAGGTAACGCGTAACTTAGTGTGTATCTTCTTTAAATGATTCTCGAAGAAGCTTAAAGTTGAGGTCTAAGTCTAGGTAATAATAATTTATACCATACTAATAATTTCAAAGTCTTAAATATGTGAATAAGTACTTCCTGGCTTACGGCCTAATCCACAAAGAGTTGCTGAATTCATTTTCGTATAGGTCAAATTATTTGTGCGATGCTAAGACTTGCTGAACCAAAAAAATACCTAACCACGTTTTAAGAGAATTTCCTAATAAAGGCGATATTATAACATTTTCTTTATATTGAAACCTAACGCTTATACATAACACACACTTAGGTCAGGCTTTATATTAAAAACGTTTGCGCCGCTCGCACAGACAGATGCTGCGAATGATCCTGTTAACGCGTAGTTCTGAACTCATGCCAACACTTGATACGAAATGGGTCGGATCGACTTTTATTGTTATAACTAGTGATTACACTCGGGCTCACAACAGCCACTAGAATTATTGGTTGTGTGTTGTAATATGGCTGATCAGCTGAAAATTTTGTGTGCTTATTATTCCCAAATTATCTTTTGAAAATGGGATTAAATTATATAGGTAACATTGTAACAATACTTGTTTATCATGACTATGATAAACAATTATGGTTTACATTACATGTTAAGCACAATGACAAAAATATGTACTTACATACATAAAGTCACGCAAGTTTCTCATAAAGGTAGACCACGGATACCCAAAATAAAATGACTAATAAAATTATATTAGGAGAGGTTAGATTGTCATGGAAGTTTCATAGAAAACTTAAAAATAAAATAATGTAATAATCCAGACTTTTCTGTCATAATAAGAACAACCTATAAGATAAACCATAAAACTGCAGAAACTAAAATTTAGGATGGTGTCGCAAAAGCGCGAGCAATTTTAACTAAATGCGATTTTGACTCGAGAGAAGGTTCAGCATTAAATCAACTTGTCTGGAAAATTAGCCCGATTTCAGAAGGATTAGACGATTCGTAACTCTGTGTTATTTTTAATGAAATCGAGCAACTTATGTATCTAGTGCATGATGGGTAAGAATACAACTTGCCTGCACTTTGCAGGGATTACAACCACGATTGTGTGTACTTATGTACTTAGTTATCGGCAGAATATTTTTCCATGTTCGGTAAACTATGTCTATGTAGTCCATCCAATTTTTTGTCGAAATCATAACCTCATTACGTTCATCCATGTTATCATAAGGTTGACTTGATAATATGATGCAAAACGATCGATGTGCTCTTGAAAGTGCAATTTTTAAATAAACAATGTACGTGCAAAACTATTCCCTTCGGAAAGTAAACACCAAAATCTAAAGATCATTTTATTGATCAACCCTTACCATATCTCTGCTGGGTAATAGGCTTCTGTACATGCTATTAATTAATGCTCTTTGTCAATCTGAGCCATATTTCGTTAATATCGTCGACCCATTGCGCCTCCGATAAAATTCAGTAAATTTATCACCCAATAGTTTTCTGAACATTGTTGTCGACTTTACAGACACCGAATGTACTAGTACAGTCACCGACAGTTGCATTATTTACATCCTGAACAAATACTTTCATTTGAAAACGCTGTTAACACTGTTTCATGGTAATTTTACGACAGTTGTAAAATTTACCATCCAATTATAGAAGGGATGATTTATTTTTTACGTCGCGGTCACTAACAGAGCTTTGTAAAATAAAGATTTCTTATTTTGTACATTTATCGTCTGTAATTTCTTAAACAAGAATGTACGTTCTCAATAAATTAGTGTAATGGTTCGTTTTAACACATCTAGACATCTGCAATCTTTCATAGATACTATCTTGAATAATATTTATAAAATTCATCATTCCTATTCGGCTACAGTCTTCTCTAGCTATCTTATATCATGTAGGGCTATTATTACTTACTTACAAAAATGTGGTGGTAGTAGGTAGGAATACAAATTGCAGACAAGGCTCCCATAATACAATGTTTTAAAATACTACCCTAACCATATCGCAGGGCATTGTGCCCGTTGCCGGTGACAATTATCAGAGGGCACCATCCCTATGTTAGCCAATGTGGGCTTCATGGCACCAATATAATAGGACCTACCCTTCCTCCTTAAACTATTAATCTGCCCAACAAATATTTGAAAGTAGGCAAATTCTCGGGTCAAGACTAAATGGTCGTTCCCCTTAAGATAATGTTTAACTTTTATGCCATTTTGGTGTCTGTACTCAACGGTCTGAAACTAAAAAAATATGGTGTTTATTTTAGTTATATTGTAGAAAATAATTATGATCATTTATCTTCTACTATTTAATTATAGCAAATAATTGCCCACACCCAAACAAGTCTAGCGGCAGTTAGTTACCCGTTACATTCTGAGATTTAGTCATTTACAATCCAAACCAGTCTTTTTTCCACCGTTCATGAAATTCGTACTATTGTGTTGTCGTTTATTATGTCCTTTAGTAATGGTAAGCGAGCATCGCTTGATGTTCAGAATACGACAAGCAAATCGACACACTCTGACTTCTTCTAGAGATTTCTCTAGAGATAGATCAATAGGTTTATAATCTGCACTGGACGTTAATTTCTCATTTGCATATTAAACTAAATATCCTCTAACAAGCTCTTAAAAGACATACACTACAATTAATTCCATAACATTGTATATTAGATGAAAATTAAGCACATACTAAAATTAATGCAATGACATTAGATGCACCAATTTAATTGAATTATGTTGGCGAGGTAACGTTAATATCTAGAATTGGACATTTGTTATTGACGTCACGTACTGCCCTATCGCAGTGTATCGGTGTTATGTTTATTAGTGGTGCTAAATCACGGCTAATTGTCGCAACCGCTGGCGGAACCATCGCACTACAAATTGGTAACTGCGTATCGGCTCTTTATAATATTCTGTAATAACATTTTACTACGTATCAGATTGTTCTAGCGTAATAGGCTGTCGACATTGCTATTTGCATAGGGAAGCCATTTGTTACGGAATTCTAATAACATATTAAATTCTAATGCATGTATGAATGTTTGAGTTCGATCCTAACATGCCTTTAGCTATTGTAGATGTTTCATCACAGGCATAACTTTGCTCTAAAAGGGTGCATTGGTACCTAATAATAGTTTGTAATTTTCCATGTAGGTATTTAATACTGAATAGCTATCACTACTATTGAATTTCTTGATCAATTCGGTAATATGTCAAACTTTGTGTTATTGTTAAGAATATACAGTTATAATGTTAGCGTATTGAGCCTAATAAGCATAACCGTATTCCGTTTCCGAAAAGCGAGCCGTAGTAGCCGGCTAAGCCTTAGTTTATCATCAACATTAAGATTAGCCATGAAATATTCGAGCAAAATACACCCGCGATTAAAGCGTCAACAAACCCATGGCAATTAGTTTAAAGCATAATGTCTATGAATAGAGAGCCTTTTGAAATTAATACTGTACTGTAAATAACTACACATCCCTAGTCGATCTTTTGAATAATACTAGTCCTTATAACAAGGACATTAACCCTAAAATCGTCTGGCAGTAGTATTTTTAAGAGTATTTATTCAATATGGTTGTTATTTCTTGAAACCCGGTGTTAGTAGCGATGAAATCCCGCTTAATAACCCTACTAGGAGATAAATATTCGGATATTTCCGAGTGCTTCTGACGTAGCGTAAGAATTAAACTGAATGATGTCGTCTATGCAGGACAGTACCTACCTATAAAAAAACTCATCCTTTTTGTGGTAATGGTCAGACCTCATGAAATAAATAGTAAAATTTAAAGCTTAAAATCGTAAGTAATGATACACAATTGTGTCTTGAGTCGTCCATATTTATCCGTATTAAATGACGGGGTTATAAAAACCCTGAATAGTGTAAACGTGAGTATGCTGAAAACATTTTCAGTTACTATATAGTTACCCACGTTTTGTTATTTGAAGCTAAACTCACTCTGGAAATAAATCAAACAAAATTTTTAATTTATCTTCTCTACGGTCGAACAAAGAACAGATTCCAGTCAATATATTTTTCCGTTCCATTCGCGAACAAAATTAATGTGAATGCTCTTTTTTAAACACAAATTGCATAGAATTTTCATACATTTTATGACTGTAGACACCTTTTCGAGTTTACGAATGTAAAATTGCTAATATGTGGCTGAGCCGAGACCTCCCACGGGACAAGGTCCATGTTTTCAGTTTAATATTGGCATTATTTTTTATTAACCCCAGTTTATTCGAGCCCGTCCGATATCAGTATTAAAATACGTATAACTCTTCACGTTTGCTACGGAAAGTGTAATTGATTTTCGTCGTTATTGTATTTTATTGGTGTCGGCTTTGCTCAGCTGAAAGTGTATCGGTTAATCATGGGTTCTAGCATTTGGATGGTGTGTTGTGTTTACGTTTTATAGAAAAATGGTTAGGCTTAAAACTGGTGTTATCTGCTTTTCAATGTAACCAAAAAGCGTGAAGTTAAACTTATGTAAATTATCGCAGTTCGCCACGAACGAGGCTGACGAGGCTTCATTTTCACAGCATCAAAAATGCTAATTTTTGTTCATCAAATTCTACCTTCATTCTCGTTGTAGCGGAATATTTCATTAAAATACAAAATGACAGGCGAATAAAAGGTTTTCTCTTCTTTTTTCAGCGCGCCAAGCCCTGGTATACATGTGACGCCCGAAGCGAAAATGGCACGGTCTAAAATGGCGGGTGAAAGATCAATATGACCTACCGAAAGGTAAGCTTTCCTTGTCGCACTTACTAGTTTTCGACGTTTGTCTCTGTCTGACGGACTGGTGTATCACAGTTTCGATATGTCGTATGATGGTACAGATTTCAGTTACGAATTTTCATGGAACCTCTCAACGTATAGACCTTTTAGAGTTCTAGGCGAGCGCGTTATGTTTGTAAAGCGATTAGCGATTTGCGGTGAATGTCATTACGTCGGGTCTAGAGATAATGCTTGATTATGAAAATTCGAGCGTTTAAAATTATTTTACGGAGTGTAAACATTTAATTGGCAATTTTGTTAATTGAACTTCTGCTACGTTCTCCCGGAATTAAAATAACAAAGTAGATGATTAAACCAAAGCTATCAAAAATTAAAGGTTGCTGCTTATCCCCTTACAACAGCGGTAGGGCGGAAAAATGTTGTATGATAGAGAATCTAAGAAAAAAAAAAAAACCTTAGCCATCCTTCTCAACCTTAGACATAGCCTGCGTTATAATCACTATGTAAAAATACTTAAAGATAAAAAATATTTTGATTTAAATATTCAAGATGAAATTCATTTACAAAGTTTATTTACAAGTAAATATATAATTAATGACGGCACCTGTCGTAGTTTTAGCTACAGATTAATGCAAGTTACTTAGTGTTAAATAAACACACATGCCTTACGTCCAAGTTCAGTCTTATATAAAGGTGTGAGCGGGATTGGATGAGTGTATAAAAGCTAGTAATGTTCACAGCTCCGTAAGCTGTTACTCATATAAACTAAATTTTTAGTCGAGCGTCCCAGGAAATAGGGGAGCGCACGTTCTTAATGTTGTTTATAGCAAATTGTTTCATCTAATCCTCGTCGCATCAAGAAAATACAAAACGTATTGTTGTTCTACGAAACAAATGCTGGAAAAATCTTTGCTGGATACAGCTCGCTTTGAGAAGTCACGTTTTAGTAAGTTTTACGCTAGTGTCTTTATGAGGTAGAACTAATTAAATGACTTTAAATATTTAGATTCCTATGTTTATTACCTTTTGTTAGAACTAACAAAATAAGCGGTGAATCAGTCACATTTTTCTTTAGATGTAAACGACTTTTTCGAAAAAGGTTTTGTTATATCCCTAGACTAATATTTTATGCGGCGGCAAACCCTTACTATAAGTTGCAAAAATCTGACTTAAACCTACTGTGCAAGGTTTACAAAATATGGATTTAAAGAATCACAGTACTACTAAATAAGTTAAATTTAATAAGCATAAGACTGTATCCAAATTGAGAAGTTATGTTCGGTTTTTTCCGTGAGTTATTTATTAAATTAATATAAATTTACGTTTGGCATATGAGTATATACAACATTATAATATTGTTCGAAGAAGGTAAATACGAACGGGTTTTTCATTGCTACAGAAATATTTTGTAACAGTTGATTGTTATTTTAACGCATTTGCCTAATGACATGTGTATCTCACTCATGACAATTTATATCGGTCTAGTCCGCGGGTCCGAGAATCGGATCCAATTTTATATCTTCATTAAAGCTTTACATTAGGGTCGTTCGCGGGTCGCTTGTAATCGAAGAGTTAGTGCGGGCACGAAGCTGCTCGATTTATTGCCCGCTCTCATCGATTCTGATGGCTACAGTTTCGTAACGGAAACGAAAAATGCCTTCATCCATAGATGTAACTGTACACGCCTAAAACTAAAAGTAATCGATATCACTCTTTCTAAATTCAGTACCGTAATGCTCTTTGGAATTTCCCAATCGCTATAAAGCTATTCAGAATAAATTACCAATTCGTATCTACCAATCGTAAATTAAATTCAAATGAAACAGGGACTTTTTCGTACGCTCAACAAAGCTAGGATTTTTCCGTTTCGTCATTCCGTACTGGCTGAACACTTAACAAAAGCTCTTCGGATCTAACCGCAAGAGTAAAAACAAGGAATCTGTTCTCGTTACTCATCAAACATATCTTTAGACAGATTAGCGAGGAAATGTATGCTTTAAGTACCAAGCCCTACAGTACACTTTTCAATATTTTAGTGCTAATGGTTACGTCACTTGAAATACGACATGGATCATCCCTTGAGGAGGTAAAAAACTGAATAATTCGCGTACATATCTCGTGACATGGTACGCGTCTTGGGAGTGGCAACAATTTCCTATTTGGTCGATCCGACAGGCTACGCTATAAAAATACGCCATTTGGAGGAAGGAATATGTTGACATGTCGTGGAAACATGGGGTTATGTCACCAATGATAGCTGACTGAGATATATTGCAATATATTTGTTATGTGGTTACCCAAATGTCATAATACTCAAAAGAAAATTGTTAAGAAAATGTTACCCCAACTTATCGACTGGATCGTAAATACTTTATCGAAAACGTTAGACTGGAAAGGAGAGCGATATATTATTTGCATTAGAATGTATTGCATATTTGATAGAAGAACGGATTACTTACTTCGGTTGATTTTACGTAAACGCTCGCTCTTCCAGAGATTTGTGTTTTATACAACACCGGGAATATATTTATCGTCACAAAGTTTGTGAAAAATTGTGCGGCGGAATGTTTTGGATTGAACGAAGCCGAGTAACAGAAGGATTTTAGTTTTAGTATAAAATGAAAGATTCTTGAAGATTTCAAATAAATTGATGTGTGTTTATATACCATTACGCGGTCTATTGCTTGTGCCGCTTATAAATCGCTTGATACAGAGTTATCTTGAAAATATTATGTAACAATATTAAAGGGTGGGATTGAAGCGATGATTCCTGAGAAAGTTTGTGAGGGTCGGCCGGGCACAGATAAAAAGGGTGCGAGCAGAGTGGGGCAATAATGCGGGGCCTGTGACACTGCCGTCCTTCGACTACAATGTGACTGTCTCTTAACTGAGTGCGTATTTATATACGCCATGAATACTGTATGGAGCGAATGATTTTAGTTTTGGTCGTATGTTTTCGATTTTGATTTTGATAATAAATACATTTTGGACAACTTTGTCTTACTGAAAGTGTAACAGGATGCTGTTTTAGGAAAGCTTACTAAAAGAAAATGACGTTGAAATCTAAAAAAGTAAGTAGGTAAAACGACATGAGTTTAATACGCGATAATAAATGGCATACCCGAGTTTCTTTATGAACAACATACAAAAATTGTTGTTGAAAAATAACTAGTGACGCTCGCGTCGGTCTTGATCGATTACAGTATTAAAGAAATGATCTCAATAAATAAGAGTGCCAGCATGTTATGTACGTCTTAAGAAGTACTTACTATTTTGAAGGCATTAGTATTATTACGCTCATAAACAAACCTTAACATAATCGAAGTAAATTCAAACTCATCGATAACCAATATCGTTGAATTATTTACAATATGATAAGTTTCATGCTTCAGTCTCGGAAAATATGAAAGGACACGAATCCCCAATGCCAATGTTATTTACATGAGTGTTCCGATAAATGTAAGGAGGGTAGGACCGGGCTATTTACCCGAGCTAGCCCATGATACGCGTAATCTCTCGGAAAAGGGTTCCGCAGCCAACATGGCCAAGTGACGGCTACCAACGCATTCTGATTCTACACGAGCTGTATAATTGATGCCGTCTTTTTTACAATCGGGGAGAGAGAAAGAGACGACCCATCGATTTGAATTTGGATGTTGTATGTTCGAAAACTATTAAACCATATTGGTCGTATTGATTATCCATATATTCATTGTATGAACATTTATATAGAAAGCAATTATTCAACGAGCAGAATGCCTCCCTTGGTACTACAGCGATGAATATCTACCAAATTACTTTAGCATCGATAAAACGCTGGAGATTACTAGCCTAGTATATAAAGCAGATAGATATACATGATTAGATAGTGCTATGGTATCGGTCTTAAAAGTCTGACGTTATGTTAAAAGGACACAAAGAAACGTGGTAATGCTACTGGTATTGTGTATTGTTTTAAAGTATTTAAATTAAGCGCACACATCGAAATTCGGATTAACATTTCGAAAGCCAAATCTGACACGAGTCAAACATGTAATTCTGATTTTCGAACGTCCAAAGCAAATAGGCAAAACACACAGATAAATGCCTTGTTTGTCAACACAACAATTAGTTATAATATTTGGCTACAGCTATGCGTCGAACATTATCAGACACCTCTGTCTGTAACCCTTATGGCTACAAATGGTCGGCGTATAATTATTATCGTACTGATTTATAGCAAAGGTACCGTTAGCAGAATATAAACGGTAACATTATGAGCGCCTTCCGTATCAAGCTTTGATTATGACCCTAATAATTGTGTTGTAACAGTTATAACTGTTACTTAGAACTTGGTTGTGGGCTTGTGACAATTTTGCTAGAATTAATTTTCTAATCAAGTGAACGTGAGCTGTACAGGCAAATAATACAGACTATGATTAATTGAAGAACTTATTATTTAAGATTAAAATTACGGTACGTCATTCGCTGATGTATAAGCTAGACTAAAGCGAATCTCAACGAATTTTCGTTTAAAAGGTTTTAATAAAACGCTGTTTATACAATGTTGTCAATATTATTTGTATTAAATTTTACTTATCCAAAAGATTTCAGTGCTCCACAATTTTTTTGTAGACCGTCTATGATGTTTGCCACTGCACTATTTCTGCATCAATTTAATGACGTCATAAATTCCCAATTAAATTCAGGCTGCATGTGCCTCCGCCAGATATAAACAGTAGAATAGCGACATAAAACTAATTAGCTGAATAGTTATTAGCTTTTCTTGTGATTTATTTTGCTTTCTCCATTTTAATTTTAGAGTGTTTAAACTGTTAATTTTGCTGTTGCAGCCAAGTTTAATTAGCGCTGTTTGTTTTTCAGGTACTTCGTGATGTACAGAATGAGGTTGGATGCGTCGTGCAACGGCGTTTGTTTTTTGTGCTTGAAGAAAAAAAGACAGCATCGTCGTACTCAAAGCTATGAAGTATCAGAATTTTAATATAGGTAATAGCTTTATTTTATTTTCTTAAAAAATATCGAGGTTATGATTCTTGTTATAAACGTATCTCGTATCGTACCTATTTTATAAAGAAATCTCATATGCCCGAGCAAAGATTCGTGAACTTTCTTGTAAATCCAATGGATCGTTAGTGCACTATAGCCAAGTCGCGCTGCCACCTATCATCATCAGTGACCATCAATATCATCTTACCTGACCTTTTTCATTGAACGTCATTTATTTTAGTCCAGTTTCAATCTGAACCATGTTCTATTGGCTAAATAATCGGACGGCAATCATTTCCCTTTATTTAGTTTCCTGCGATTTTTACGCTCAAAATCACCAATCCTGGTATAAAACTTAAAGCGCATTATAAGTTCCAACAAATTCTATGACGTTCGCATCAATGTTTGGCAGAATTTCTATATAGCTGCGCCCGTGCAGCTGCGCTCTCTGATTGCTCCGAAACTTTGTGCCGTTGCGAACTGATTGCGGAATGAAAGATACGTGTTCCGAATGTCGTACTAGCGTAGATCTGAGATTTGTAATAAAACTAGACGTCTAAGTGCATTTTTAATAGTTGATGTGGTAGCTCTAATACCGTCTGCAGGATTTATACAATGTTGTATTGATGTACACCGTCTTATTGCTGCAAAAACATGGTAATAGATTTAATAGATACCTTTGTGAATATGGAACTTTAACGGATATCGATTACCTAAGTAAATAAGCTAGGCTTTCTACAAAAGGTATCCTTTACCATTCAACTGCAATCCACATCACACGTCTACCCAAATCTCTTTTTTTAGTCAGGTCGATTCCTAATAATTTTTGTTTTTAAAGCAATATTGTTGAGCCTAGCCTTTTCGTCATACCAGAAACACTAAAGTCTTACAAGAACATATGTGTAACATAAAAGCAAATGAATAAAAGTTCTACAATATGCGCTGCTTGCGAGCAACAGAGAGTTGGGAACGTGTTTCTAATAACTTTCGTATCGGTGAGATTTACTCACGAAATATGTGGACCTTTCTGCTGTACTGGAACCTGGAAGCATTTGTGTACATCTGTTTCCATATTTTAAAAGTAATTTGTGTTCCACCTGAGCTTTTAATTGAGATGTTGATTTTGTTTATACGAACCCGTCCTTGTTAACTCTAACTTGTTTTCTATCATGTGAAATTAAATAATATTTTCTGATTTTTCGTACCTACATTTACGACGAAGCTCACAAAATATTTACGGGTTAGTCTTCAGACACATTACAGATTTGTTTAGTACTGTGTACTCCGTAATGCAAAAGCAAGTACTTAGAAGTTCAAAACGCTGTTTGAATCCCAGACGTCGATATCAAGTCGGTAAGGAAAACTACACGATGCTTGCTACCTTGTGAGTCCGTACTTACGCTCTTGGCGACAGTTAGCAACTTATTATGATACCAAACCGCAGTCGCTGCCACTAACCTCGTTACTGTTATTACGAAAAACTTCTTCGTTTCCGAAGATTTGGTAATAATATTTAATAGTAACACTAGGTATAGGTATATACCTACGTTGGATATAGTTTCTTGTGTAGGCATTAAAAGAAACGTTGTATTAAATAATGAATATTTTATTTACTGGTGACATTTTGCGTTACTATGAATGAATCAATGCAAATTTCGTGTTTTCTTAGAGATAGTGCTTTTATAATTTGGAGCAGAAAATACATCGAAAAAATAAACGTTACGTTCTAGAATTGTCTCGCCGCTGCTTTAAATATGATCTGTCAGTAGCAACTGCATGCAGACTACGTTATGTAAAATTAAAGCATTTAAGAGCTGGATACCGCTCCGATTTCCATTGACAGTGGTGACCCCATTAAACATGAACATGTGAACGAAAATATTTTAGGAATAATCATACTTGATTTATGATTTGAAATGGTAATAAAAAGTATTTCAGTCCGAATTCAGAAGGAAACACTAACCATAGTGTTTTTTCCACACATACTTTATCTGCACTCAACTTTAATTAAAATAATACTGATTTGGACTGCTGCAGCCCACAACCGAGAGGTATGGAGGAAGGAAAGGGAGGCTTTTTTCCCTGCAGTGGGTCGATCATGGCTGAAATAATATATAATAATGTTGAGTTAGGTCTTGATTACAAGTACCAGAATCGATCAAAAGTAAGTTTTTAAGTGACGTCTATTCCTAGCACCCGTGCTTGAAATAGACATCACTTATTTAATGACCTTTCCATAACATCAGAATCGTAAAATATTTATTCAGTTGTATATAATTGATGAATTGTTTCCTTGTCAAAGTACACGCCACACTACACTTTATTCCATTGATAAGAAGAGATCGATGTGGAATCGAGGGTTAATATGTGTCAAATGGTTACCACTCCATCATTCAGCGCTTAAAACGTTTAAAATGGTTATTCGATGCCATTGCGTTGAAAATCGAAATACGATTTTGATAGCGGTGGAGAACTGCGTTTGTGAGTTCGTGTTGGAATATTGGTTTTCATTTTTCCTTCTCGTTATTTATTCTAATCTACTTAGAAATTCCCATGCTTGGTATTTGATATTCTTCTATCAATTTTGCGTTTATGTTTTACTCACTTACGAGTCTCAGTTCATACATATTTAGTGTCTTAACACTAAAATACGAAACAAATGGCAAATATGACATCACAATTTGAATACGATGTCATGCATGAAGTAGAAAATAAACAAACTTAATTTTAAAACGTCAAAACGAATCCAGCAGCAATTTGAGAATGTCTAAAAATTTCCTTATTGATATAAGATTTTATCTTAAAAGGATATTTGGCACGTCATAGAATAAGTCCGCTCGCTTGCCATTTGGCTGGGTACCAAGCGAGCGCCTTCGGGCCCAATTAACATGTTGATAATAAAACTAACGGCTGGTTTTTGTACATTGAACAGTATCCACAGAGAGCAGTATCGGTGGCAATGTTGAGGGTGCAATGTTTGTGTAATTAGACGGTTCTGGGACAATTAAACGTCGGGTATCCTTGTTGCAAGATATTTTTGCAGTCATAGGGGAACACCATTTTCTTAATATGTTCTGTTGCAATTGCAAGATCTTGGTGTATGTTTTAATGCTCTTCTTGCTCGTACACGATACGATAGGTAGTCTATTGCTTTATAACTTAGCTCAAAAAAATTTGTGAGGTGATTAAAATACTGACTGGAGAAACCGATGATATCGCCAAAACGTTTTTTCATTCGGAAAACTTCATACATTGTATCGAAAGTGTAGTAGATACCTATTGCGTTGCGGTAAGTGGTGTAACGTTGGTATATTATGACGGGCAGCTGCCCACGTAACGTTTTACGGTCGGTAAATAGGAGGAGGAATGTAAGATGCCTGCTTTATAAGCTAATAACATAAAATTTATTGCCCACCCTGTTTACACCATGCCCTTTCTCTTATTCTAGGCTCTTAACATAATTGCTGCTAAAACACGTGTTGTTGAATTATTTCGTAATGCTAAAACGGTTATAATTTAAGAACTTAAAATAAGTACTGATTCTCTTTAATACATACTCTCAAAACGACTTTAGACTCCGGTTAGAAATTGCCCAAAATAAATACCTTTATAATATAAAACCTTTATTAACAGGCAACTATAGACCATAGTTATGATTACATTATGTCTTCTTAATCTACACTTGGTTTATCTACCTTTAATATCTCAATGTTTTCTGCAGTTTCAACGTTATACCATGTTGCTTAATGCCTTTCCACGAATTATATATGTACATAGGCTAGTAACAGCCATGAATAACTCGCTCGGCTGCACAAACATGGCCGAAACAGTCAGGTTACAACTCCCGATACATTGTAACTGTGCACTACCATAATTTCTATTCAACATCGGATTACGAAGCGCATTCGTGCCAAGCAATACATTAAATTGGCCGAAGCCCAAGCGCATCGCATTTGGGCTCAATTAATGGGCTTTTACGTTGCGAGCCCAGCATTTGAAACGCTGCTTATTTGGGTACAGTCTTTGTATTTGTTTGTTTTATTCAGATGATATGCGAATAGATTCTTTACATAATTTGTTTAGGGGATGGTAGTTGAGTTGGTAGGGTTCTTTGTTTGAGTGTATTTAAAATTAATAATTTTTTCGCTGTATGTAATAGTTTGATATCAGTTTTAAAACTTCGCAATCTTTAAGTAAAATAAATAGTTGTAAGATCCGTTTTTACTCTGGTAAAAATTCCCGTTGGATAAATAAAATGGAATATGAAATGGATTTTACTAATGTCACAACAGTTTCAGTTATTCAAAATAAAATGAACATTATCTCCTTTTAAGGTTCAAAAAGAATCGATAAAATATCAAGTGGAATATATTGGCGTCTGCCCAGCGCATGCTTGTGTAGAGTGATATCTAGAGATTCCACACGACCTACCCGTCTGGACAATACACGGGTTTACTTAGTAATGCCGCAATGTAGTATTTATGATAAGTGTATGAAGTAACATCCATCGTTTCACTTTTAATATATAAAGGTTGATGTCGATGTAGACGTAGAATATGAAAAAGCCGAAATAAAATTACTTAATGCCAATACATACCTAATTGAATATTACTAGAAAATGATTTTGCTTGCCCTAAGCGTAGTTTAAATCAAAAACCAAAATAAGGATATAACTCCACAACAGCTTTAAAATTCCGTTCCAAATTGTTTCCATAGTTGACTGCGACAATTTGTCTTGAAATTTGACGGTGTTGAAGTAAATGTCTAAGTAATTAAACTGACGAAACAACAAGTTTGTCTCAATCCACTGAGGCGAAGTCGAGAAATAGGTTGACAAATTGATGGCGGGAGCAGAAACATCGCGTGAACCATTATTTGTGACTTCACGTGAGAATGTCGCAAGCACTCTGTATAACATATGCATACACATGAGTTTGTAGATATATGAG
Organism: Abrostola tripartita; assembly: GCA_905340225.1. NCBI lineage: Eukaryota > Metazoa > Arthropoda > Insecta > Lepidoptera > Noctuidae > Abrostola > Abrostola tripartita. Next base: position 9,337,546 of record HG996498.1, on the reverse strand, counting down.
AACATACAGTAATTTTACAATGTTAAATTGTTATAAGTAGTTGAAACCCTGTGACTCATAATTACAAGTACACATTTCAAAGTAAATTGTTAAAAAAACCCGTTGAACTAAAAATGTTTATACCGTTTTCTCAATTTTGTAAGTTGTAAGACAGTTTTTATTCTGCTTTGTTTCATAGATTTTCGAGCAAATAAACATTAGTATTCTATTTTTGAATTCCAATATCTAACTTGTAAAAAACATGTGCTAAGTACTTATAATATACAGGAACTTTTAGTTCGGTTCATATTACAGGAGACATTTGTAAACTAAAATGTGTCCAAATAAGATTTTCAAAGGACTGAAGCTTGGCTGCAGCTGTCCTAAAAGCAAGAATATTTTAAGGCCAACCACTCGCCAAACATAATAAACAATAGAACTGTTTTGATTACTTGCAATCTTTTGAAATGAAAGTTTCTACTCTGTATTCATTAATAAGTTTTGCAAAAATAAAGCTAATTTGGCAGAAAATCTTCAGCAACCAAGAATGTACTTTCTAAATGTGTAATGATTGGTCCAATTCATTTATTTGAGTTTTGTATTAGCTACGATCTAAGTCTACATCTTTTATTGTTTCCACTCGTATTGTATGAATGAATATGTCAATGATACCAGTTTGATTGTCGTCTGCTCGACCTTGTAGTTACCTTATTCTCTGAAAAATTGTACGGTTCATTGGACTATCGACGACAAACACGTCAATACTCAAACACGAGTAAAATGTGGTGCGAATTAACACACTGTGATCGTTAGTCCTTTTTTTATATAGAAGTCGAACCTTTACAGTGAGACAAAAGAAGCATGTTGCAAAATTTGAGCCTGTTAGTACTTAGATTTTTACAGAATCGCTTTTTGTAATGCTACCATACTTTTTTACATTTCCATACTTTTTGTATATGATCATGCATTTGCATATACAGTAAGTACTCGTGTCTGGTACAAAATACTTGGATACGTTTCCCCAACATAACATCTTGCTTCGCAGATAATGTAATGAGAGAGAATTCAATTACTGTATCTCTCTGTTTTTTCCTTCGCTAAAGCAAGGGCTTGGTAAAGTGCACATTCGTTGCTTACTGTACATTGGCGATTTGTACCGCGGAGCGTGGTTCCGACACAGCAGCGGTACCTCCGTCCCCCGCTTACAACTCTCCCCTCGTCGCGGGAAAGAGCTGGCAAGGTCTATTCAAATATCTCTTGTCTGTTCGCACCCCTCCTCACCCGCCAGCGCCTCGCAGTCTCGTTCATATTTCGTGTTCCTATTTTGCGCAGCATCCCCGGGTACCCAAATGCAGTCCGCAGACTCCAAAATGGCTCAAATCAACGAAACTGTGTGTGAATTTCAACCTTATTCTCAAGTAGTTAGAGTTTAATATCGACTGTTTAATATTGTTTCAGATACGACTTAAGGCGCATAGGCGTGGTCGCCTCCCGAAGCCCGGAATAGGGGTAGAGATTCAGTACAAGTAGCGTGTAGGGGCGCGGCTCGCCGCAAAGTTAGACGCAACTGAGCTCCTGCCGATAACGACACTTCATGTTACATTCAGTTTAGAATTTAAAATTTAATATTAAAGAAAATCAAGAAAGAACAAGGCGATGGAAATATCAAGGTACGTGTAATTGTGTTATATTTTCTGTGTATCCTAAGTTGAATGTTTGAAGGGCAAAGATTTCGTATAATTTGATTGCGTCAAACGCTCCCTTAATGCGATTTGGTGCCCTCACCTTTTTCCCTCGCATGAGTCGTGAGTCGTGACGCGGACAAGTGTTGTTGACTTGTTGTTTCTATTTTGTTTGACTTGGATTCTAACTGGCATTTATCGCTACCTTTTTGTTTTACAAACTTTTTTGGTCCTTTTACTTAGTGTGGTTGTTGTGAATTTGTCTTTTTGTTATTTCAGATCTTGGGTCGCACGTGTCGCGGGACTTCTGAGTCAGGTAATGTATTGTAATATCTTTTATTATTTCAATTAATTGATTCAGTTATATATTTCATTTTAGTATTATGTGTTTTTTGTTTATTTTATTTAAAATATGTTCTTGATCGAATATATAACATTTATGTTTTCAATATTTAATATTTTCTTACTTTTATTTTGATTTATAATTTATAAATTTTTATTTTTTTGTAATATGTAGACGACGTATAGGTACTCTAGGTACCGGTTTGTTCTACTTGGGGCCACGGTCTATGACTTATTGATTAGCTTTTAACTTTTTTTAATATAGTTAACACAAAATATTAAATGAAAAACCAGTAATACGTTTTGTAATTCGATATATTACTTACCAATGGCCTTTTTACAAGTAATTATTACAAAATTGGTTAATTACAATAAAAAAAGACCAGAAACGAAGTTTAATAATAATTTTACATTCAGAAAAGATTTTCTTAATGTGGTCCAAGTAAGAAAATATTTAATAGATCATTTTTTGACTACTGTAGAAATATAATTCAGAACAAGAACTTTAACAGCCTCAACCAATATATTACGTCAGTAGACTCATAAAATCCATAACTACGACGTAGACACACTAAATCCATACATACCTATTTAAGGCGTCACTTTGACGAATCGATTTCCACCCTTAAGTCTAGACAGCCGCGTGCCTCATTTCAAGTACCTACTTACCCTGTCTACACAGAACCATTTTGTTGAAAACAGAATTAGATAAGCATTCCCAAAGCTACCGGTTCGTTATTATCCGATCCGTAATTACGAACATTATACCCCGTATCAAAGGACCAAAATATAAGGAAAGCGTAAATAGGTATTTCTCCGTTTTCATATCATAGCGACTGTAGCAAACGGCCCCAAGAGAGCTATATTTATGAAGGCGGAGCAGAATGTAATAACAAAAGCAAATAAGGATTTTGTGACGCCCGAGTTCTGTAAACCGAGTATTATACTCCTGACTTTAGGTGAGAATAATTTTCCCTGCAGAGTATTTAATTAGGTTTTTTGTATTAATAATTTCCACAATAACTTTGGCTGGAATGAGAGATCTTTAGGTTCTTATCGAGGGGAGATGAGGATCTAATCGTTTTCGTATTGCCAGCTTGTCTGCTACATTAGGACGTTTTGATCGTTAATGATATAACTGTCAAAAGATTTTCTTCGGAGCTATTAGATTTTCTTTGGTACTTAGTATGTTCGATCTTTCGAAACACAGCCGTGATATAATTATGACGTCTATTCGTATTTTATAAAGGAGAGGGATTTCCAGAAAGCATTCAACTTACTCAGAAAGATAAATAATAAGCTAAAATGTCTAAACAGATATATTTGAAACACACATTTGATATCAGTAAGGTCTAGATTGAGTCAAATTAATTATTTGATGAACTAAAAACATTCGGGCGGTCTTAGAAGTTCCTACGAGTAAACATCGGTATCAAATGTTATACCATAAAAACATTGCTTTTTATATACGATGTTCATATACCACTTACCGTTACAAAGCACTGATACATAGAGCAAGCAACAAAATTAATAGTTTTCCAAGGTACAAAGAGGCGGTTTTTTGGCGCGATTTCGCAACCATTCATTAGAGTACCCTAGGCCGCCCCTATCGCACGGAAAGTGGTTGAGATTAATATACCCTTTTAAGATTACCTACAGCCAAGACAAGCTTCGAAATACCGAATTACGATGCGATTAGTTTCAAAAACTGAAATAAAACCAGTATCGGGATGTAGGAAATGATTGTACAACTTTTAGACTTTGTGGTTCCGTCGGCTAAAATCTAGTATAAATTCATTAGTCTAGAACAAAGAGCATTATAATATTTATTTAGCGTTTAGCTTTCATCGTCGATATGTCAACAGAATTTAGTTTTTTTCTTAACATTTTTAGGGCGTTATGTTCCCAATAAAATAAATTGCAAACTGTAGTCTTTCTACAGTGTTACAGAAACTATTCTGACAATTTTCACGCTATCACATAGAAGCAACTCAATTCGTGTTAAGATAAGTATCTACACAAAATACAACAATTCCGCTAACACGGCATTATTTCCTTGCTTTATTACGAGAATACCGTTGTGTCCTATCGTACCGGTAATGTAGCAACCCTGTACTTAATTCTCCGGTGGCCGGCAATATGGCCGAAATAATTTCGTATACCCTCCGCCGTTTATAAGACTCGGTGGATCCCTTTTGTTCGTCGAGAAGAATGAGAGAAATTTACAATACTAACAAGGTTTTATGTGTCTCTTGGTGAAACTTAGCGGCTGTACCAATTGTAGTTGGTGAACAAACACCCGTGTGATTATGTGAGACTTGTCGATATTACTGTATTTTCAAGGTTGATACTTCATTAGTAATCAAATAATAAACATAAATAATTATCTGATGCAGTCTTAGGAAATAGTTATCATATTCTATTTAACTATTAATTAAGAATAGATAGATAGAATATTTTTTATTGGACACCATAGTAACACTTAACTTATTTACATCATCAATAAAAGAAAACTATGTTTTATGAAAAATAAATTACGATGGATATTAAAAACGTGGTTTCCAATTGAATATGTTTATCTGGTCTACCTTTTTACTATTGAGTTTTGAGTTCCTTTACGAAATTCAGTATCTTATACGAGCTCATTTTCCGACCAGGAGATCAGCTACGTACTTTAGGTAGTTGACATGGTGATTGCTATCTTTATTATTATACTAAAATTTTATCACTTCCCTGGCGTAAAACCCAAGACGCATAAAATTACAGTCATAACTAAGGAAATGAAATGAATAACTAATGAGTGTGCTCAACAAGTCTTAGAAACGGAATTTTTATTACCGGACCAGCGTAAATTCATTTTATCTTGCCTTCATCCCATTTAAAACATTTCCAGACTTTTACTTTAATCTGAGAATGTCTAAATGAATTCTCCTTTGTATTACTAAATTTAAATATTAATTTTGTCATTTGTTCGCCTGATTTCCATTAAACTAGCATGAATTGTCGTCATAAGGTTCGCAGACGTCATAAAAGCAAGTTTTTATGTCTTCTTTTGTTTGACCTTTCGACTTTGAATAATAAAATCTAAATAATATAGTTTTCCTATTCCTATTTTTTTGCGTTCAAGTAAACTGAAACATTCAATGTATTTTTGGATCTGTAACATATATTTAAATTTAGGTATTCGGTATACATATGTGTTTAGCATAACAAGAGTCTATTTCCTTTTTAATTATATTTTATGCGTTTTTAGTGCTTGTTCTGTAAATAATTAAACTTGCACCTCCTTTTGCTTTACAAAATCCAACATTTTGAGTTTGACTCTGAAACACACAAAGTTTACTTACAGGTTTTAAAAACTATCACAATTCATCTTGGTACTCACGTAGAATTTTGACGGCTGTCAACTAATAAATTGGCTTTTCTTTGAAATATGCTGCTCATAAGACCATAATATCCTTACAAACAGAGCCGATTATATTTGTAGAATATGTAGTCTAGATGAATCGATTAGGTCACTTCGTCTAGATTGAAAAAGTTATTAGCAAATGACTATTAAAATGTATTGCAAAACATATTTAATTTAAAGCTTTTATGTACAAATAATATATAATTATCGAGATTGGTTTTCGATATATAAGTAAACTTCTATTTGGTATACCTATCGATATATTTGGCGAATTATACATACATTTAGAATAATATTATACAGTTGTGAGGCAGCTCTGTACGATAAGGAGTTGCCTTTTTGTCCCTTGGTAAAAGAAATCGATTGTTTTTATGTCCTATCGAAAATCCAGCACTTTTCTGATTGTACTCTAATTTACCGGATCACTCGGATTTGTGTCTATGTACAATCGTGCACGGAATTTGTCCTCGCCCGTGGCCCGCGCAATCTAATACGTATGCTAATTTATGATAGCTCTCCGGAATTATAGATGTCGCCCCGGGCGCGAAATTACGATCCCCTTTCCCCCTGTTCCCTCCATTCGGTGGCGGCCATCTTGCCATTTGATTCGACGCGGGCACAATTAAAATGCAGTAAACCACCTACACTAGCGTGCTAATGTCCTTTTTTAGTGCCATATAGAATTCAGCCAGCAGCCTTTAGTTAATGCAGGCTTATTTTTTGTCTGTGTTTCAGCGTCTCGAGTTAAATTTTTTTCATCATGTTCCAATTCTAGGCTTTTCCTAAGCTTGTTTGGTAATGGTAGATGGGAAATATTTTGAACACATTGTACGTTTATGAAAATTCCGTAATACATCATAATTATTTAGTTTCGACAAACACCCTCTCTAAATTGAACCATAGTCACAGTAAGCAGCTTATATTTTAATGAAATGCTAAGAGTAATTTTGCATGAAAATCCGAGAGTTATTTAAAATATTACTTAAGCTGCTTTAAGCGGGATCCAAGGTCGGCTTTGTACTTTCCCAAAAAAAAACTTTTGTTTTAGCGAAGATTAACATGCAAATTAGCTAACAGCCCCTAAATTAACGCTGCTGAAATGACTCACCTTTTTATTTTCGTTTTTATCCATAAGTAATCAGGTAGATGTATATTTTATTCAGGTTTTTCGAGAGCCATGTGTCGTGGTAGGACGGACTCTGGGGAATCATAGATGGGCTGGAGTGGTGAATTTTTCATTCCAGCCCCAGGCTTAACTCCTGTGAATTCGTAGATAAAAATGTTTTAACCAGGCATGCTCTGCATACTAAGGCTTTACATTTCGGCGTTCAGTCCGAAGGATTTTCGACATGTAGGATTGCAGGTGTGTCGCAGAGGTTACAAAACATAATGAAAAATTCTGAATTCTCGTCTCTTGCTTTGCCCTATACATGAAAAGAATTACAATGTTATAAGGAAAACCTAAGCTTTGTCAAAGTTGAAAGTATTTGAAGAGGCTGCAGCTAGAACGATGAAGAGATTACATTAAGTTATTACTTCAGAAATACATGAAATAGGTACTTATTTTATAGTGTAGTAGATATTTTACATAATGTTATTTCTTTCGTTAAATTCTACAATAATGGATGTTTCTTGATCATTAATCACGCTGTACAGCTACAATTTCCTTAAGCAAAACTGCTTGTTTTCACACCGGGAAAACTAAATGAAAAATGTGGAATTCACGACAGCAGTATTTTACTTCTCTGTGTTATTTCAAGTTTACATGGTCGCAGTCTCGCATTAATTTTGCCGCGCGCAGAAACTTGCATAAATATGAATAACGAGTTTCACAACTCGACTACTAATGTGAATTAATATCTTACTCTCTGTTCTCTACTCTCATACTTTTATGATTAAAATATTATGTTTTAAATGGAAGGGAAAGTCGGACATCTGCGTTATTTGTTCTTGTTTTATCGTATGGTTGATGAAACTGCCCCCTTACCATAAACTGTTAAAGGAGGACAGTTTTAGATGTGAAAACGAGACACCGCTACGTGCAGTGTAATGCGGCGTCTCGCTTCTACAACGTTAACTGTCCTGCTTTAACAGTTCATGGTAAGAAGGCTGGTGTCATAGTTTAAAACGCCTGTAGGCCGATGACATTTGTTTTGGTTTAAAATTTGTTCTTTACTGTACTGCACTGGGATTTCTCATTATTATTGTTTATCCACGATTCCACTTATGGAATCAGAATTTTAATTTCATTCCTTACTCAGATAATTTGAAAATGACGTTAGTTTAAGTAATTGATTGAAAATAATTGTGAGTTTGCACAAGATAAAATAATACGCATTTTCTTCCGAGCCTATAAAAAATATATATATTAGAAGTCTGGACAAAAGTACGAGATGAATGAAAGAGCTAAATATTCAAGGGATAAATGATAAAATCCACAAGTTTAAAAAACAATGTATATATTTTTAATTCCGTCTAATAAAAAACACATGAACCAACAAGATCCAGCTAGAATTTATTTCAAAGCTAATTTAGAATTCACAAAACAACAGTTCAACTAAATAAAACAAAGACCAACTTTCCGCCAGTGTTATATTTTTAATGCATTCCAATTCGTTCGCACCGCACAAAGGAGCGTGCGTTATGCAAATGCAATTTGAAATAACAGCACTCTAGCGAGCTTAGAATAAAGCCGAGGTTGGCAACACTTTGTACTTGCGTCTGTTAGCAACAACGGAAATGTAATCTCGTTGGCTAGTTGGTTATGAGTCAGCGCTGTTGTACTAGTCCCTAGTCTGGATAACTATGTATTTTAGGGTTATAACTCGTTTAGTGTCGTCGTCTGTGTACGGATATTTTATTTTAAATTTATCTTCCCTTTGAATGAAGCTGGGATTTGAGCTTATAATTGCGTCTTTTTGTAGTATTTCATGTTCTACATCCGTTAGTTTACTATTTTGTATTTTGCAGATTTCCGGTCCTTCTAGCATCCTATTTGTTTTACGAACGAATGAAAAAGTATTTCTACATCGGCTATATTTTTTATAGATATGGCCTAGCTTGTAAAGTTTTTATCGCCAATAAGAGTTGCCATACTAGTCAACAGAATACAACTTACTATAAAACAAAGACCTAATTTTGGTTTTGACGACCCGCTATCCAGCTAACCCGATACAAATTATTGTTCTAAACCAACGATAATTTTCCATAATAAACAAAGCACTGCAATACGTTTCTCTAGCTATTACCAGTTAATTTACAGGCTCAAACCCACAAATATTCAAGTTTAAGTACTTTAGGCCTGTTAATGGTGTACTATACGTGCAAGTTTGTGACAGCACAAATGTACCCAGTTTAACTGGGCTAGTTCCGTTATGCAGATAAAGCGACTGCAGTCTAGAACTAAATTAAGTTCCAGTTCCAGCAATTGTCTCATGTAGATATGTAGTGAGATTGTTCTGGAAGTTACTGCTGAGTTATGTTGCCGCTTTGTTCGGGTTTAGTGCGAATAATATTGTGTATTAAGTTAATGCAACGGATAATGTTGGTTCGCATTGTTTGGAGTTTCGGAGTTCTGTTTTATGGATAATTGTTGTGTTCTGCCAATGTTTGTGGAGATAGTTTGTTTCTATTTAGAACGCAATGCAACAAACTATTGTGACTACTTTCCTGCGGTACCTATAACGTCACTTGAGACCCTTTGTTAGTTGGAACGAGTCCCGCTGTAATCACTTGATTTAGACCCATTTATACCTCGGACAGTACCTTAAGCCTTTAATCCTAGATGTCATGCTAATTCCTCTGACAAGCGTTGTGGACAGTCGGTTGAAATGTAGTCCCATCTGGTACGGTTGGCAAATCTGAATGAATTTGTCAAAACATGGTGCTATGTTAATATCAGTAGATAGGTACAAAATGTGTTTGTCAGAAGCGAGTATAGTGTTATTGCTATAGAATATAACGGAGTGTATGCGACATTTTTTATGATGATAATAAATGCACACCTTGAAGCAATTAATATAGTATCTACCTCTAAATTGCCTATTCTCAAACGTATTTCCTACAAAACTGCTCAGGATAATAAAAGTAAAAAACAATGTAATTGCTTCCAATTAGTTTTGCAATCAAAAAACCTTAAAGTTCAGACCTTCGAGCGGTGTTATCTGACAAAAAGTCCGCCACTCCACTGGACGTTTATTTTGTTTTATTTCAAGCCACGTTTAATTTCCTTGGCATCTTCTCCCTTTGTTTGTGCTTAAAAGAAAAACAATTTCGAAACTTCTAGTAGACGCTGCCTTTTTTCTCGGATTGAATTTTGCTCTTCGCTTCTTTCTTTCTTTAAAAAACAGACTTGCGATGTTTAAAATGTTCGGTGTAATTTAGCTGTAATTCCGGCGAGTGCTTATCGAAGGCATAACTTTAAGTTTTTTAAAGGTGTTTGTTGGCTGCTTTACTTGTTTTTCTTTTTGCGAAGGGTTTGGAATTGCAGTTGGGTACTATTAGAATGGCAATTTTAATTGTTGTAGTTTTCATGTGTTCGTTTTTGTATGACTTTTATAATCTTAGCACATGATAGTACCAAAAATTTGTGCTGATTTTAATGGCATTTAAAAGAAAGCCAGTTGTATGAAGATGTAAAATACTTTACCTTTTTTTTGGCTAATTTATATTTTCTCTGTCTTGAGATTAACTTCGGCTTTTTGTGATACTTCTAGTTTCAGCCATAGTACGTCGCTCCTTGCTAAAGAAAAATGAGGTTTTTCATCGTATTTCAGAGGCTTTACAGACACAGTTTTTTACTTTCCGATATGATCCGTGATCGAACAGTGGCTTGTTAGGTTATTGTCTTCCTTTGTTTTAGTAGCAACGACGCAGGGCTTAAAAACAATGAGCGTCTTAAATCTCGTTGCGCAATCAAATTAGTTTGGCCATTTTGGAAGCAATTAAGCCCTATTTATTAGGGTTCGAAATTTAAATGATTTCTGTTAGTAATTATCGTTATAATTAGTCGATCATTATCAGATAACTATTAGTTGGACTTGTGCCAACTGATATTAACTGTGGTCATTATTCTGTATTACCCACTTTCTTGTGAACAAAGTGGGATATAAAAGCGAGTATTCACTATTCAAGTCTGATTACTATAGTCGTGGCAATATCATACATACCTTTATATTATATATGTTTTGGAAAGGTTACTTAATAAAACAAGCATATAAAGCCGCATATTAAAATTCACGCTGGAAATGAAAATAATACGGAGCGCAGTTTCACACGAGGCATTTTCACAGCACAGCCAGATCACAGTAAAATATTCATCCGGCGCACAAACCCGACTTGGCTCCATACTCCCCATATGATGGGCGTATCGATCGTTAGCTATATGGAAATATGTTTGCAAATATAAATCTGTGGCGGTCGGCTGGCGCGCAGCCAAGCCCAACCCTCGGTTCTTTGATTTAAGCGACGGTTAATCAGGGTACGGCTCGGCTTTGTTGATAATTTTGGCAGCGCTACCCATGTAAGAGGAGAGCACTTCGTTGTTACATGATAGACGGAAATGTATATCGACACTATTGAAAACTTTGTCGACACATTCGGCCAAATTCAAACCAGTTACGAAAGCGTTAAATATATTTCGATTACCGCAATGTCTTTTACCTGTTTATTGGTTAGTAGCCAGTGTAAAGAACAAGATCTATTTTATTATTTTTATAGGATTTATAGGACTTTTATCAATAGATATGCCAGTCCTATTGTTACAAATCTAAATTAAACTGCCTTACCTAAAACAATTTCTTACTGGTTTTAAAAGAAATGCAGGTTATAATTATGTACCTTTCTTACATTTAATTTTATTGAAAGTAAATTCCTTGCTTTAACTAATCCTATTCGCGTTTGCTCTGTTTAATGATGATATGTTTAGTCATACCTACTGAAGTTAAAAATGAATACCTACTTATTTAATAATAACTGGCAACCCTAGATTTACTTAGTAAAAACCTTTCTAAAGTGGTAAAGTAAATGAAGTCGCAAAACGTGACGGTCAGACCTCCCACCATCCTCGTACGCTTATATGCGATGGTATACAACGCTTTATATAGCAGTAACTAAGAAGTATTACGTACGTAGCTACTCTATTTTATTTTTACACCTACTTTTAAATGGGAACTATAAACTTTAATGTTGACATTACTCGGCAAATTTAAAAGTTAACCTCTAAATGGCGTATGTCCGAAGTTAACTCGTTAGCTGAAATATTAAGAGCAAAGTTTTTGTTTAATGGGTTCAAGTTTAATGTACGCGGATATTGTGGGTCACACTCACTGACATAATGGATTAACTAATTTAATTTGTAATTATAATAATGTCGTTGGGCAAAAGTTATCCTGCCAATTATATAAGTCGTAGGTAACAATTTGAATGATGACTTCGTTGACATAAATTAAGAATAGAAAAGACCGTTGGAGAAACTGGCCAGTTACAGGACATAATTCGAAATATTTCTTTTTAATTTTTTATTACTTCTATTAACTATTCCCTAGCCTTACTTAACGGTTAAACAAAAACCTAGTGGTACCTACCATCCATGTAGGTACCAAATCATAAAAGTGTATATTATCTTCTGAAAAGTTGCCTGTAGAAGCAAAGGAGTCATCTAGAATATAAAACACAAAATTAAGACTTCTTAATAAATTCAAGTCTAGTGGATTACATTATACCCACCTATTGTACGCTTCTGAGTAAAGTTTAAGTACAATTTTATGTTCCGTAACGAAACATTTTTCACATTTTTATATTATGCAAAACTTTTGTAGCTTTAGTTAACAACGGCAAATTTAATTTGTTTTTACGTTAAATGTAAAACAGTCATGTTACGTAAAATATATATATATAGAGTGCAAAATGTAGTTTACCATTCCGCTGGGAAGTTTTAAATTAAAAAAGGCCACTGAAATTTCAACACGATATCAGTATTTTCTGCTAACTGCAATGTTCGGTACAATATTGGACAATTTCTTTTTATGGCTGTATCGGATATTTACGGACCAACGCATTTTGGCGCATTGCGCGTATCGAATTTGCACTTTATACAACCTGGTTAAAGCATAATTTCGAATGCAATCCTAACGTTTCACAAAGCTTTTTTTTATAAGTACTAGTTAACACAACCTTACATTACACAGAAATTGCAACGGGTAGCAGTTCTTAGGTGGTTGAACCTTTATAGAGGGGGATTAAAGCAATTTTAATGGAAGAGTAAGTGCTATAACGGCCAAATAAGAAGATCTACGGTACGCAAAGTATTTCAGCCTAATCATTTCAATCAATCAATTATTTTCAATCAGTTTCTTCCATTTAAGGTCGATTTTTACAGAAATCAAAGAATTTATCTATTTAAGAATCTTTTCTATGAAACATACATCGAAGTCATGTTTTTTGCGTTTTATTAGCAAAATTTATCACTTTCAATAAAACTTAGATTTATACCTACGCGTCCACAAGTATAAGAGAACCCAACAAAATATTTTCGAAGAGAAATATAAAATTTTGCGCTCAAAGACATTCGGAGACATATTGCTTTCGAATAAAACACGTCGGAAGGGGTGAAGTAAAAGTTACGTTTGTTTTAGTCAGCATATTGAATTGTAACATTTGGGATTGAATGTTTCAGGACAGGACGGTGCTCGAGGGAAAAACAAGCTGATATAAGAAAAACCTGGGGGCAAACAATAGGTACGTCTCAATCTATATTAAATTGTATTTTTCATCACGTAGCAACGTTTTGGATGATTGCTGAGTACCTACGTTCGTGTTTGCAGCTTTGGAGGTTTCGTACTGTCCGTCGGATAGACTTTCAGCACCGTTGAAATGTATTTCTAATGTTGGAACTTGTTGAATTTCAGGATGTCTAGTATATATAATGTCTAGTAAATAAATATTTCTCAGAAATGTCGAAATACTAATACCTATAGTATTTCGACATTTCTGAGAAATATTTCAACGTTTTGTAGTTTAATGTGGGTACATTATTGTTAGTGTATTGATCTCGAAACACGACTAATATGCAGGTATGTTAAATTAGTTCATAGTGAAATAGATACAGTACCTACGTTTTTCTTTCACATAAAATATACCTACATAAAATATTAAGACACATAAGATATCCCGCTCTGTAGATAAAATGAAACGTCCTCAATAGGCTTCGATATGAATCTAAAGCGAAATCTTACTGCCGAACCATTTTATAAAATCAGCAAGAAATGGAGAAACCATTACTAGACATCTTTTTATCGATGAGTTGAGCATTAAGTAGACCTCTTATTTTCAATTGTGAGCTATTTCTCTGTAATAAATTACTGTTAGGACGATATTAAATCTTATTGCAAAATACATAAATATTATTCTCGCATAAATTGTAATTAATAAATAAAATAACGTTTCATCACAAAGCTTTATTGTACAAATCAAAATTAATTGCCGTTAAATTCTGTTGAAGGCGAATTTCTGGGGGCTGTATCTAAAATCCAATTAATTAAGCACCGTCGTTGGGTTGGGAAGGCCTCAAGGCAGTTATCGCTCATATCTACGATAGTTTACTTACATTATCGACACGGTACAGCTCTAAAGTTGCTCTTGTGGAGGACTGTTTGCTCGGCGCACAAGATTAATGATGGCGGGACGACACTGCGCAGACTGGGGGAGGTTAGGGGGCGCCCTACCTACCGGGGATTTCTGTTGAATCCCCGAAACGTTGTAATACGTTAGTTCTATTTGAGCTAATTGCTTGTAGATATTTACGTGAGCGGCACCTATACGGGCTTCCAGTTAGATTTATAAATGAGCCTCAATTAAGGCTTAGTCGATGCGAGTCGTTAGACCCGATAGTTAATATAGTTCAAGTGCCGTGTTTTCCTCGTGTTTGCTCGGTTAACTTGTGTAATGGTTCAATTATAAGACGTCCGTATTATGTTTTATGCATGGAGGAAGGTTTCGATCGACAGGGGTTCAAATACCTAAGGACGCACCCAAACTTATTTATTCATAAAATATTGTTCATACTACCATATAAGCTTGTTTAAATGTTTGATACAATTATTGTCCTGCAATCCTCGTTACATTTAATCATAATATGTACATTTTTCCTATGAACCTTTTTCTTCATCACAACAAAATAACAGTCAGAAAGCATAAGCGCTCGTGAATCTGACATCTCATCAAGTTTACGAACGTGTCGTGCGTCTATCCGTATTAGCGCAATCTTAGTCTCAAAGGGTCTACGTCAATCTGAGGAAATTGATGAGTCAGACGATCGGGTGAGCTTGTACAAAGGCCTCGCGGGAAACAATGCCCGTTCGCCTTTCAGCGTTCTTCCCCCGTGCAATTAAGTGAACCTTTTTGTTAAGCCCCGCTTTCCTCAACTACATTATCGACTATACAATGGTCACAATGATTTGCGGAAACGACGAGATATTTTTTTGCGGCGTATCCCGCGAGGTTTCGATGCTGATTCCTCCGATTTGTGATCCCTCGTCATGCTATCAGATTAGGGTGAAAGTGTTGTATTGTTGCGTGTAAATTGAATTTCGGAAGGCTCTGAGTTCCTTTTTAGTAAAAATATTTTCGCGAAAAAGTTGGGGTATTTTTAGTTGATAATTCAACTCTCGTTGATAAGTAAAAGCTACTCTAACTTAAAAGATTTTGGGATACGAAGTACCTTTCTAAAATATTTTGCACTTAACAATCAATAAAACTTTGCGAGTAGACCTTTATGTATGAATTTATATATACTATAATAATATGGTATGTAATACTAGGCATATATGACACCAGCAAGTATCAATGGCATAAAACCCTACTCGATCAATGGTTAATATTCCCAAACACTCTAATGAAAATTTCGCTTCGCATACCGATTTAGCAAACCGTCGACTCACAAAGCATTTTCGAAGTAATAAATGATAGGTTACGTGTGTCACAGTAAGGAGATTTCCATATTAAACGGATGCTGGCGGCTGTCATGTTAATTACACGTTTAGCCTATATCACGGAGGCTCGTGTTAAACGTGACGTATGGGTCTTAACACATATTAAAATTTTGCCGTCGAGCGATATTGCTTGGATATTTGTACGAGCTTTAATTAAGTAACTTTTAGAAATTCGGGCTTTTATTAATTTTCGAGTAAGTTTGGGGTTTAATGATTTAATTTATAATTGGGGGAAGGAACTTTTGTGCTCTAAATTGAAAAATGTTTATCAATAGTAGGTAACTAGGTGTGCATATTTTGTTAACTATTTACTTTTTTATATTTGTAAGATTATGTAGAAGCGGCGGTCTTACGTAGGTATACGTTATTATAATTATGTAACTTAAAGTCAAGAACCAGCTTCAATATAAATAACGTAAAGAAAGGCCGTTATTAAAGAACAAGTCTTTTTACAACAACGAGTACGCAGAGACAAGAAAGAATATAATGAGAAAAATGTTTCGAAGTTTCAGATCGTATTCCCGGAGCCACGACAACAGCTGCAGCCAAAAACTTCGTCCGAAACCGACCGAAACTTTACCACTGAAACTCGAAGATTGGCGAATACTATGGCACATTCGTGATCTACCCTGTAGATCCGGGCTTTTGTAGTTTAGTTCACATCAGAAGCTCGTCTCTACAGGTATCTCACGGCTGGAAGACCTCGCTACTATAGGCACATCGAATTTGAAGACAAGACCGGTGGTAGGAGTTTCTGAAGAAATCACGTGAAGCAAATTGTTGGCAGAGAACATTGTTATGTACTATGTTTTGTGTTGTTTATTTTTTCAGGTATTATAGAAAGGATACATCACACAATTATTACGGCTTATTAAGGGGCTGCTTTGATACCGTTTAGTTAGGAAATTATTTAGTTTAGGCACTTACTATAACTACATACAATGTTGTAGTTTTAGTCATAACTTTAAAACAGAATTCAGCTCATCTATTAGAATGAGCATTTCGGATACGATATATTTTCTCGATGACAATGTTATAAACAATTTAGGTAATACATTTTCAACGCAAGCCAATCATTGCAAGAGTTTTCTCACAATGTACTAACCCTGCTTGTATATAAAACCTGAACATATAATTCACATCAATCCCATTACGACACGACTTTATAGTCTCCAATCCACTAACGGTAGTGCGTAGTTATGATATCCTATAAAGAGACAATGCAGTGCTCACAAGTTTTATTGCACTATGGATTGCCGCAGTAAAGGCTTTAGCGCAATTTATGACACATAGATATGCAGTTGATTGCTTTTAGCGATACTTTGTTATTGCTCCAACGTCGATTTGCGGCCTTGTATTTCATGAAATAGTGGGAATATTTCATTCGGTTTTATGAAACAATTTATGAGGAAAGAATATTCAGTATACATTTTTTCAAGTGCAGATATGTATGTTTCAAATGAAAACCAAGTTAATGTAAAGTCAGGCTTCGTTTCTATGTAAAGAACGTGAAACAAAGTAAAACTACCAATGCAGACAGGCTGTTGTGTTCAAAATAACTTCACAACGGTCTATTTTTCTGCTGCCATGCATTTTGTTATTTAGAAGCCTAAATGATATTATAACACTCAGACCTTTTTTGGCCTTGATTATTATGAGTTAATTTGTTATGTCTCTATATGTTGTTCTAACATAAATATAAAAAAAATGTAAACAATAGGGGTTCTCGTCAATTTCTTAAAATATGCATCGAATTGTTACAATTAATTGACTTCCGTTCGTGTTACTCTGGGTTTATTATTGTGACATATGTTTATTTAAATAAATTATATTAATATTCGACTTTACTTAAAACTGCTATTAATAAAACATTGTCTTCCGTTTTCTCTGTGACGTGTGTTTTGTTGGTTCTGTTTCAGAAAGAATTCTGGAGAAAAGCCGTTGCAGTTTATGAAATATCATTGAATAAAAACAGAAACATTATAATTATACTAATGTCATTGATTTACTTCCCTATTTCCCTATGAAGATTTTAAAATTAGAAATATACTATGGGTAAAGCCAGAAGCATGAGTAGCTGAACATTATTAAAAAAAAAATACATACCATTAATTGAAGAACAGCTAATAAATAGTAAAAAGTCTTGAATACCCTCAGGTCATCATTTGGGAGTTCTTAAAATTTAAAACAATAACTCGAATTGATGGTTATAACTTTCAATTATATGACAAAAGGTTTCTTAACATGTTAAGTTACTTACGTTGCTGACTGTACATCACTTCTATTCCATTCCTATTTCCCAGAACCGTTTTTATGAGATCAGAATATTAGATGCAAGAGTAACGTCTTTGATTAAAACAATAGCAAAGCATACTTAAACTTAAACTAAATAATAACTATGTAACAGGGCGTTATGTTTATTGTGATATAAATTAATTTGTAGTGGACGTAAACGCTTGGATCAGGAAACTAGATCGACAGTAAAATATTTTATTTACATGGGAACATAAACCGTATACGATCAGATTCAACAATACAATAAAATTACAGAATTATATATTTTCTTTCTATTACTCATGAAAAGTATTCTTCTCGTAGATAAAGATAATACAAATAAATTCAGGAATTTTGTTTAGGTATAAATAACTACCTACATTTTATCAATATTTAGATATTGCCTTATAATATACCCATTTTATAGGAAATGTGTTTGCTATACAAGTATACATCATACATATTCAAGTGAAAATCTCTTTGTTTTGGATTTTAAGGGTTTTTAACTTACTACAAGATTTGGTCTGGACTCTCACTATCACCACTACCTGTCCGGTAAATTCAGGATAATATATTTATTTCTTGCCCTGATCCATTACATAGGTACAAAATAATATTTAATTAATTATTATTAGGATAATTGTAGAAACTATTTACTAAGCCAAAGCTGACATTGACCCAACATTAACATAGATGAAATACACGAGGTCACTTAACATGTATGATTATAAAGGAGCACCAGGATCATTGTATGATGTAAACTACTTAGGTACTTATTGGTTTACTGCAGTAAATTAAATCATAAATATTATTCCTTATTCATCAACTTTATATTCAACTAGTTCATTTCAGTAGGATGATACTGGCATTTTGATAATAGGTTCACAATTTAGTTTGCTTTCAAATTTAATTTATAGTTGTTCAAACCTCAGATATTCATTACGGATCACATCGTAGTCAAAGTTATTTTATAAACTGAAGTTATATAGTCACGTAGTAGGTAGCTAAATACAATGAACTGGGCCCTAATGGACATCATGCCTGGGTAGGTCGTTTATTGTTTAAATGAGTATCGTGAATTTTTATCATGATTCGCTCAAAATCCTGGCAAATTGCAATGATATGTAAATTGATAATGAAGGACAATACGCTACTCATTAACTACGATTAAATGCACATAATTATGTAAGCTACTGTATAAGCACTAATAGCCTGTAAATAATGGTATATCAAGTGTATTCTAAGGCATTAAATATACAATTTATTATTTATCACTTCGTGTCGTTATTTCAAAACTGATTAGCTACCTACATCCTTGTTAGATATACCATAAGTCCCTGTGACTGCCTGTCTTTTTTCGAAGACCACATTTTGACACGAATTTTGGCCTGTATCAAAAATCTATTGAAACGTATTGATGAATAGAATCTGCATTAATTCATGCTGGTACCTACATTGTATTGCACCTGCATTAAACTATATTAAGTTGCGGATAACTATATAGGTAACCATGTTACAACGTAACACAAGCTACTCAACAACAGATGGCAGTATGCATGTTTATGTAACGATACTACGGTAACATCCCGTACCTAATGAAGAGGGTATCTAACCATTTACTTCTCCTATAGTTACAATAGGTGGCGCAACGCTGCTTTAAACGAATATTTAGTCATTTGTAGGTCCTGTAGTTTTTTTAGTGATTTTTTTTTATTTCCAGGACCCATTTGTTTCTGTTTATAAATAACAGCTTCAGAGAGTATTGATGTCTTTTATATTAATATTTACAGTCTGGCAATATTTACTTTTGTTTTAGAGACAAACTGGTTTTCTGACTTTCAGGCTTCTATGGGCTATAACTGTCTTAGGTTTCGAGCTGTGAGTTGTTTGGTAAATATTGTGATCTTCAAAGCACTGAGACCTCAATGTCCGATTTAAAGAATATAAACCTTTATTAGTAGAACAGAGAGATCCACATGCAAGCTCCAGTTATTATTATACATTGTTTTACTGCCAGATCTGACTTGCCAAACATGCTCTCTACCTTTTAAGTTCTAACTTCTAAGTATGAGATTTTCATTGATTTACTCACCTATAACAGACTACACCACTTTTACGATCCTGCCTGTTTTTGCTACAGTCGATATCATCATAATCATAATAACTTCATACTCTTCAGTTTACGATGCTTTTGATAGTTTTGCCAGACAGTATAAGCTCAATTTTAATTGAATCCCTGGGTGGCTTATGCGTTTGTTCCGAAAAAAGCCCAATTGAATCAGCCTTAGCTTGACCTGGAAATTGAAGCGGATTTACAAAACTCGGTTAAGATTTTGAAA
Organism: Abrostola tripartita; assembly: GCA_905340225.1. NCBI lineage: Eukaryota > Metazoa > Arthropoda > Insecta > Lepidoptera > Noctuidae > Abrostola > Abrostola tripartita. The sequence goes on along the minus strand of HG996498.1, from coordinate 9,317,532 downwards.
TCACGGATATTAATTGGATGATTTAATCAAAAATGGTATCCGCAGCCATTATATCGGTCGAGTTCCACATAAATAAATTACAGTCTTGATGAAACATAAGGGCCATGTTGAAAGTAGGTATATCTTTTAGTTACGAAGTATTATGATGGTCGAACCACAAATCAATGATTTTCTAATAGTTCCCATTGGCTTTATTCAATGGAACACAGAATATTATGTGATGCCCCGATAAATGTATTGCCCATTGTCCATAGGACGTTGTCAATACAACGGCCACTATCGGCCATCGCTAATATAAAACGACCAGGCACTTAGACCTTTCTCGCCTCCCCAACCAATACCGAATACGGATACAGTAAGATAACCTGCAGTTTCACTTTGGGATCAACTTATACTGGTTCAGTTAGTCTTTCAATCGCATTCGGACTTATAAAATAAATTACCTTACAACACAGACCGCCTATTTTGAACTGGCTTATCGAACATTGATTAATAGCGTACGACAGGGTTATTTTTTAATAGTTACCTAAAACTGTCCCCGATCTAGGACTACGCAAGGTAGTTGGTGAAATGTAAAGAGATGAAATAACGTTTATAATTTTGCCTTTTGTTCAGTTAGTGAAGAGTTTCCGACTTTAATTCTAGAGAATCTGTATATTATGTCTAGACTCTAGACAACACATCATTAGCCGGAAAACGTCCACTGTCGGATAAAGGCTGAGAAGGGGGGGGGGGGGTGTCATAATCCCACGCTTGTCAAGCGGCTTGGGGATCGTATTGGTGGTCAAGTTACAGAAGACGCTGCTGCCTATCTTCTGGATTTTCCCTTAGTCGCCTCAAAGGGGGTGGTCAATTCTAGGCCGGGAAGGAAATATAGAGAAGATCCTATAGAAGAGATACAAACAATATCATTAATATGATAAAATGGCAGTACCTATCTCTTGCATTCGAGTTTTAATCACGCTTATATTGTTCCAAAGGACAGGCTGAGGGTTGCTATATTTACCTACTGATACAAAAGAACTTTTTGCCATAGCCATTGAGATCGCCAACATCGAATTGAACATTACTGACCTTTTAATAAAATACAACTGTACAATCATCTCTATAGATTGCCACGGAAGTACCCAGCGTCAATGTTTCCACGGTAGCCGGTCGTCAGTCGTCGAGCGATAAAATAAATTGATGGCGACACCTTCCGTTCTCCTCGTGTACCACACGAAATGGGTATCGAGCTTAATTCGTCTTATCTTTGAGAGTTTCCTTACAAGTTAAGGAAAGGTTAGAATTGTATTCTTCAAACCCTTCTAAACCGATACCATACTATTTAAAATTATTATTAATGTTAATAAATAAAATTGTTGACTATAGTAACCACTACTACAGTGAGGTGTTATAAATTCAGTCGACATTACAATTTTTATTTTCCTAGATGTTTTTATGGAGGGCAAGCTGATTTTTTGTAATATCAAAATCTACCAAGAAAACGGAATCTGTATAGGTCCTACATGAGCGTGTGCCTAAATTATTATAATAAACTATATGCAACATCTTACCATGATGTGTCGTTTACACATCTGTTACGAATTTTAAAGTTGATGAGCCCTACTAATTTTTTTATCACATCAAATAATACAATTTTATCTACTTAGAGAAGTATCTTCAAAAACAATCGCTCTTCCGTCAAGTCGGATCTTCGATCCACTTTAGAATGAACGTTTCACTTAAAAGTTTCTTGCGAAATGTAGGCACTGGATCGGAAGGCACTGTATCGAATTCCAAATTACTTTTCGCTTTGAATTAACTGGAGGCTACTGGGGTAAGAAAATCTGATAAAGATGCTTTAGAGATATGAAACATGATAATGATCAAAGGCTTGGATAAAATAGAAGATTATTTTATAGTATTGTATTATTACAATTATATTATTGTGTTATTGTATATTGGGACTATAGAAGAGCTATAGCTCTTCTATAGTCCCAAAATGGCAATGTCAGTCAAGCATCATTCCTAGAAGCGGCTTCTCTTAAACATCGCTCATCATCTCTGAACCTACAATACTATAAAATAATCTTCTATTTTATCCAAGCCTTTGATCATTATCATGTCTCATATATCTATAGCATCTTTATCAGATTTTCTTACCCCAGTAGCCCCAGTTAATTCAAAGCGAAAAGTAATTTGGAATTCGATACAGTGCCTTCCGATCCAGTGCCTACATTTCGCAAGAAACTTTTAAGTGAAACGTTCATTCTAACGTTTTACCTATAGGTAAAACGTGTTATTTTGAATAACTTTGTTCATAGTTAACTATTTCCTGTTTACATCCATTCGGAAATACATAGTTAGCATTTACTAGGACTTTCAAAATCAAAATTAAGTAAAAGTATCAATTAATATTTTCCTTTATAATCGATAACAAAACTACACATCAAACTAAAAAACCAAACACCCACATAGTACATGTTATAAAACATACACATCCCATCAGGCCATGTCCCGAGCTCCCAACTCCCAAGACGTCATCGCCCAGCTCACAGCTGATAATCGCGACGCACTCGATCATTTTATCATTTAAAACAAGTCGGACGAGCATGCGCCACGATAACTCGGTGCCGGGTGAAAATTTGCAACACTTATTCTTCTGATTGATGTTGTTCATTTATCACTCCCCTCGTTGCCTTCTCGGTACGTATAAAACTTTTAAAATGGGTCACAGGGTCTCTGCCTGATTGCTACTCACTGTTAGAGTAATTAAAATTTGAAGATCGATATGCAATTTCTTTGGCATTGTTTTATGGAATGAAATTTCGGAATACGCCTGATGGTTCCATGCTTTCGTGCTTAGTCCGTGTTTTAGTTTGATTGCTAGTCTATTCAACGAAAACGATTAACATGATTTATCTCTAGGTCTAGGTTTCCATCAGACTTGTAGCTTATGTCACGATTGTTCGTTTTTTGATCATCTTAATCGTTATTAAGATGATTAAAAAATCGGATCGAAAAAATATTAAAATATACCAAACTAACTAGGTACTTTAAAACATACCAACAAGACATTCATTCAATCCAAATCATTTCTATGGGAATTCAAACGGTTTGCAAAATAAAATAAAACCATAACAACCCAAGGTATCAACACAAAGAACAAGAATATAAACATGCCTATACATTTACTCTTAGGTACTAAATCCCACGTCAAAACATTGACGGGAGATCAGGTCCGACGTCACACTGGCTGTCTGAAGATGCTATCGTCTGATGAGGCGGAGGCAAGCGCCCCCGCGTAAACTCGACGGAAATACTCTACCAAGAAACCGCAACTTACAAACACATTTCAAATTATTCACACTACATTGCACTTTTTTGTAGCGAGCTTAATTACAACTTAAATCTTAAAACGCAATGGATGGTAAAGTAAGTATTGCTGCTTTGCTGTTGCTTTGTGATATCGTTTCGTTTTGTCGTTGTAGTCGCTGAGATTGTAATGATAAGTCAATCAAGGCACTATCCAGGCCGTGTGATATGGTACAGGCGGTGCTTTCGTGAATTGTATGCGCGATGATTGTTGTGGTCGGAAAAAAAGTAATTTATGCTTATACAACAATATCAGCAAGTAGTGATGAGACAAATTAAGTATTAGGATGAAATAATTAAGTTTATTTTATGAAGCATTTGTTTATTGTTTAGTTATTATAGCTACTAGCATTCTAGGCTACGAACTAACATTGCCAGTACCTACCATACCGATTTTTTTAGCTATATTTAATTAACGAACTATTATGAATACGTACTTTTTCTGCAAATTACGTGGTCTTAACAAAAATTGTTAGGACAAGGGAAATCACGAAACTAACGTGCTGAGGTGGAACTATGAAAGAGTGTATTCAACTGTGCCCTAGTAGCTGCCACCGATATCATTAATTTTGATTTTTTTCCGCTTAAATGTGTCTTTACAAACCAGTGTCAGTTGACGTACGAACCTGCAAAGTATAGTCAGCAAAATGTCGAAATTACAGTTTGGTTGAATTAAGAAACTAAAATGCGAATTGAAGTAAATATTATCCAGACATGAGTATGGTTTATTTGCGTAAAGATACATTTAGATTTACTACCTTTAAAACTATCGCATTGCTTGATGATAATTAAACTACAACACGGGAATTAACGCGAAGACAAGTTTTTATTTTTAGCTTGACGTTTCGACCAATGCTATACATAATTACATCCAGATTTGTCCCTCTAAAGCTGCAGTATTCAGACCTATATTTTGTTTGCGTCTACTACATAGCTGTCAAGGTTGTCTAAGATCATTTGGGACGTCTGGCCTGAATAACTTAAAGATCGAAAAATATATGGAGTAAACAATTAAATCTTTTAGAGAACAAAGGTAACATGAGGCGGTTTAGTCATTTCACCTTACTTCTTACCCTATTACATTGGGACTTACAACATAACTGGCGAAATGTGGGTGTACTATATGTTCACCTCTGCCTACCCCTTCGGGGAATACAGGCGTGATGTTAGGTTCTTACCAAAGATCATAGGGTATGCTGCAACATAGTTTTTTGGTTTGAAACACTAGATTGTGTAACTACTTTATTGATTATATCTCAAAAGTCAGATAACAACGCTAGTGACTATTTCAGGATGCTTGCTTTTCATTGCTCTGATTGACATTTACAACTGCTACGTACTCATCATATTTTATAAGTCTTCTTATTAAAGTCAATGCATTAAGTTGGACATCATCTATCAATGAGTTTCCTCGTCAAAGAACTAAGTTATTTGCATTTGATTTAACACGGTTCATAAATATTGTTGACAAGTAAATAAATGTACCTATTTATACATACTTATATGAGTAAAAACATCATACCTCACACTTAATAATAGCTTTACGGGTAACGTTTAAAGTTTAATACAGACATTGCGATCGATTGCTACGATAAAAGGTCAGGATAATGTTGGCTTGATCATCACGCTTGGAAAACGAGGCGTAGTAGTGTCATTAGTATAAATATTGCTGTCAATTTTCAAGCAAACCTTTACGATCCATGAAGTTTATTCCTTGGACTCATTAGAGTCCTATTAACACAAACTCTTGACATAGGTACCAATATTCCGAATCAACTCCTGAAAGATACAAGGGGTCCAAGACAAGTGGCAAAACGCTTGACGGATAGAAATCAAAAATGTATGGGGATGACAAAATGACTTTTGACTAGGTCTGTAACCTATGACATTATGATATACTTTGCCACTTGTCTAGGGCCACAGTAGTTTCTACTCTTAAATCTCAAATTCCAGATTGATCCTTGTGATCTAAGTACTTTTGTTAATAAAAAACTACTGTTTTTATCTTACGTTATTATGATATTGTATAATTCTCAGAACACAATACCTAGGTATTAAATTTTAATGACTATTTAATGTCGTTACTTGTATGTAATCTGTTCATGGGAATCATTGCTACTCTTCTGGCTGTATTCATTATTGTATTTGTTTTGCTTATTTACAATGTTCATTCAGAAATGAATAATTTCAGTTTATATAAGTAAGTTTATAACCGGTACTTGGGTCGCATCGTCGCGGCGTTCGGGTGGCAATTTTAGGATGTAGCATAAGTATTAAGTAATAACAGTAAAACATAACGTGCCGAAAATGTCGAGTTTGTACCCAACTGACTGCCAGAGGATCAGAAATGCGAGAATCAGAAGACCTATTTAGTACTACAACATTAGTATTCCTGCCCCCTTACCATGAACTCTTAAAGCAAGACAGTTTAAGATGTGGAAGTGAGACACCGCTACATGCAGTGTAATGCGGCGTCTCGCTTCCACAACGTAATACCTGAGTTAAGAGTTCATGGTATGGGGGCTGTACAAGACAAATAAGGTCTGCAATGCATCGAAATTGCAAGTCATCGGGCTGTTGATGACGCCAATGATGACGTTCTCTCAGGTATTCCAAAATAGTGTTTACATACAAATTAGGATATGAATATTAAAATACTCGTACGGACCTTTTGATACTAGATACACTTTGATCTTAGCCGAAAGGCCGAGAAGCAATAATACAGATCTTTCGAAATATTAGTTGAATAAAAGAAAAACTTAAAAGTAATCTAGATTATCATCGAAACCGAGCTCCATCCAATACGTAATTTCATAATCAATCCATTTCCTGATAAATATATTTTGCTAACCGTACAAGTAACGTACAATAATTACCGTCTCCAGTTCCGTGCAATGTCGCGAGCGGCTGTATCGAAAAACTTTTAATTTAGCCAAGTCCCCTTTGTGAGCCTTTTAAAAAGCTCCAAGTATTGTATGCATTTAACAAGGAGACTGTGACAGTTATTAATGGGTTTTCTACTATTTTTCTTGGCTGGTGCAAAGGATCGGCTTATACCTACCGTCCTAGTCTTTGTGTGAATTCGATTTGAAAACTGGATTTTGTTTAGGTTTCAGCTGTGTTCACCTACAAGGTTTTAATGGTGGATGTGTCCTTCAACCTTGCTGAAACTGACAATGGGAATGAATATAGGTTTGAAGGTATAAAAACTATATAGGAGAAGCAGCAGCAAATAATAATATAGTAAAGAGACTTATCAAGAACAAGAACAATAAATACAAGAATTTAATAGAGATTAAGTAGGTGCAGATGTACTGCTAAATTGAAACGTTGCTTGGTCGAATACATACGCGGCTTTCCACTTGTGAATGGAATTTCTTGCTTTCGTTTCATTTTAAGTCACATTTTTCGTTTTTCTCTACATGTCAACGGCGTCTTGATCTTTTCGTTCTAGTAGATTGCTACTAGAGCTGCTACCTAAAAAAATGAAAATTCAAAACCCAAAACATCTCTTAATACCGCGGTGTCTTTGAACATTTTACCCAATTATTCGTATTTCAATCGTCATTGTCTACGGGTAGCGAGTGCGAGGTATTTTTCGGGATCCGCAGTCTCCCGCTACATCATTAGTCATTGTGAGGCAGTGTCGAGAGGCGCTTTTTGCGAGTGTACTGATGCAACGAAACGTTGTGCACTGGCAAATCGATTGGTGAGCGAGTGTTTTGTGAAAAATAACACAACGGAAATAAAATGCCTTAAAATTTATTGAATTGTTCAGAATGAAGTTAAAACATTATTTTTATTCTTAGAGTTATTCATTTTATGTACCTAGTGCTCAATAAGTAAAATGCCAAAACTTGAAGTCTTGAAGCTCCTTAAAATATTAATACTTAGTATCAAATTATGTTACTGACGATTTTAGTTACACGATGTAACAGTGATTGTAGCTTGAATTTTGTACTCTTATCAAGCAGAAAGTTCTACCTGATCATGACCGGTAGAAGGAATTCTACTGGTTATGATCATGTGAACTGTTTGAACTTGTTTTTTATAAGCTTTTAAAGTATGCAAAATATCGAGTAAGTTTGTAAAATCTAATTTTGTAAATATTAATATTGAGGTACATAATATTACAAGCCTTTATTCAAATAATTTTAGAAACTGAAGCAATCAAAACCTAGAGGTGGCCATATTTTTCCACACTTTATTTTCGACACTCTGGAGTTAAATAAAAGTTAGGTCCATCGCTAAAATGTTCGCATTTATTGAATTGCCATGAGGCTTTTACTTCTAAACAAACTTAAAATACAAAGAGTGAGTATAGCTTTTAAAAGATCCGCCGCCAATCTTATCGGGTCCCAAGTGGCGAGTCGTCTTTAACCTAACCATTGTATAGCACAAGCGAATCGCTACTGTTCGGACTTCAAACGTTGGAACACCCTCGAGACCGATCTATCAAACGTCTGCAGATATTAAGTTTTCTAACATTCCCCTCAGATACGAAAGCGATTGTTTCATCATACGATTCTTCGATGTCAAAATATTTACGTCGAATCAGTACGATTTTCCGGACGATCGATCATTAGAAAGTAAGATGTAAGCGTGAAATTTTAGTTTATTTAAGTGTAATGTAACAGTCAGCGTTTGATCGATCGGTATTATAGGCAGATTCGTTTTTGTGATTTGCTTGCTATAAAATATCTATAGCATCATGACTCTGTGATTTTTCGTTTCGTTCCATTGTATTATTGGGTAATAACTATACGAATAGTATAAAAGAATGGCACATGCATGTTGTTTATAATAATATTTATTTTCAATGCTGTATCTTGTATAAAGTAACTTGCGTTGGAAAAGCAAGGCATAACTTTTGCGGCTAAATATTTTCCACAACTTGCGTGCATGCTGCGTAGTAGGTTTTTTAGCTTTTCTCTTTGTTCCGTATCTAACAATAAAAGCTGAAAGCTATTTAAACAACTAAAAATAATGGTCATAATTTTAACAACTTACTTATATGCTTACCAACATCTACATAACACCCATAAATAATATCAAAATGCAGTAACAAAAGCAACCCTCTATTCACGGAGGGATAATTCTCAGAGTGCACAGTGGGGTGGAGATAGCAATACTTATACAGGAATAGCGTGTGTCGGATAAATTTATGCATTGAAATGCAAATTGCTTTTGCTTTTAGATAAAGTTGAAGAGGGTTAAAAGATTCGGGTTCTTGAGTCTCGTTGAGTTCAGATGATATGTTTAATTTGAGGCGATGTGTGTAGCCGACCGATTGTTTTGTTTGTGTGGAAATATTGATTGATACGTGTTTCATGTAGTGTTCAGATGCGATGAAATGGAAGGCTGAGAATAATATACGTTCTCTTGAATGTATGATTTTTATTGACAGTTCTTATTTTTGAAACTTTATTAATTGATTTTAAGTAAACAATATGAATTATTTCCTATATTGGATCGTTGAAGATCACCCTGTAGAACCCAGTCATACTAATTTATGACTAGAAGATACAAAATAAGGAAAAGGAAACAATGAATTATTATCCGTCTCAGTACACACCAATATAATAGATACGTATACTATTGATTAGCGACCACCCAGCCTCTGCCAAGTTTCCCAGGAAATCGTGTCCAATATCCAATCTAAGGGCGCAAGAGGAAAAAAATTGAACCACGACGCCAGCTCTGCTGCACTGTCGCGACTGTTCGCTGATTAATGAAACATCTGCCCACTCAACTGGAAACCACTGTAAGAATAATAAAAGTAATAAAGAAATATCTTCTCTAGCTTCACGTAAATAAGGTTAAGAATTGCCTGAAGAAAGTTGTTAGATACGTCTTTGCAGTCTGTCTCGTCAGGAATACCAAACGTTCCCCCTCGTCGCTGTAACATTTGACGTTTTTGTGAGGCATACACATAAAATGGCAAAATATGAACTTTGGCTGTAGCAGAAAAATCACGAGTACCTTTTACTAACAAAAATCAGAGCAGAAATGATAAGATTTTCAAAAGATCATGTCATAGTCATACCATGTTCTCTTTTATAAAAAGTATTTATTGAAACTAGTCACTAAATGAAAATTACAATAGGTTACTAGCTAGATGGTTTAAGCTTATGCTATTAAACTTCTAATATAGCAAGGAAAAATGCTTATTTTTAGAAGCAAAAGCTGTTGCTGCTATTACAGGAACCTGAATTTGAAATATAAACAAAACCATAGGATGGTTTTGTTTGATTCGAATTTTTAGTCGAAAGATCTTGCTAAGCATATTTAACTTTTTTTATATAATTTAAATCTTGTGAATTTGGTATAAATTAAATATAATACTGTCCCAGCAAATATAGTAAAATGATGTGAAATACACTTGGGTAGTCTTATACATACTCAACTTCCATCCAGAATTATTCCCTCTGGTAGGTGACGTCATCGACGGGGAGCGTGGGAGGTAGCGGGGAGGCAAAAGTGGTGTCGGCTGTCAAACGTCTGACATACGATGACGTACCCGCGTCAGAAACTTGTGCGTGGCTTTGAGGAGTTGCTTCGACGTAGACACGTATACAATGTACATATGTGGGTGTTTATTGACAATTAATATAAAGTTACGTATAGATGTGACTAAGATGATATTAATAAATAACTTGCAATAAGTGTAAATGTAAATAAAAGATGATGCCTATGGAGTGCAATATGAGAAAAACAATCCCATGTAAGAAGTAGAAACGCCAGCAAAAAATACACAAGTATGTTGGCAGATACATATATGTACCCCACAAATTTCATCGAAGCCAGCCCTCGGCATGGGAGGGGCGAGACATTGCAAAAAAGGTCGGCACTCGGCCCAACAAAGATAGGAAACGCAACCCGCCATTACAGAAAATTGGCTATACGATCCCCTTCACAACATGTGATTGGGAACGGGACTGCGAAATTTAAAATTGTGTTTTTTGCTCTGAACTTTAATGATACAGTTCCATTTACATCGCCCGAAAATAAAAAGAAGTTATTTCCAAAATCCAGTCAAAATGAAATTGTATTAGTAAATTTGAATATAATAAATGACCTAGTTGAAATCTTAATAAAGTCGTAGTTTAAATAAACTCCCTTTATTCTGACACTGTATCTAAAAGGCAAAACAAAAACAAATAATACGATCAAAGTCAGCTAAATAGGTTTTTCTCCAGCTGAGTTTTGATTGTCAAAAGAACCTATCTGCTTTGTTACGAACAAGGTAATTTAAACTAGTGAGAGCACTTTTAGAGTTCAAAATCATGTGTTCGCAAAGTTAGGAAGTCCAAAGTTTGATTAAGGGTCTGTCGTATTGTTCATTAAACTTGGATTAAGTTTGCGCTGGATAGAACGAGCTGGCAGGCAGTTAGCGTCACGAGAAAAAACACGACGGGAGTGAGCAAGTTTGTCGAAGAAAGTTTGTGCCGATAAGGATGTCTTCAACGGAGACATTTATTTCTTATAAGCAAATAATTTTAATTTAAAACTTTGTAACTCAATTAATACTGTATTGGTTTTTATTTTGAACAAATTGCGATACAAGTAGGATTATAGAAGCTGTATTTTATTACTCGGAAACTTCATACCTACCTGTATAATTATGTCAAGCATAATTCATGGTATTAAATAATGGGCGTCGATTAAACTAGTTAATTGAAGAGCAATCTAGGAAAAAATATTTATAAGGCTACATATAATTATAATCATTAGGATCAAAAACGAAGAAGATAGTTTCGTGTTCTTTGAAATTGTTGTAGGTATCTACCATGACTTTACATAAAGTGAGCTTTTCATTCCTAACTTATTACTTACATACAAAAAAAAATGGCAATCAATTGATATTTAAACAATGTATTGCTTGTCAAGATAAGTGATTGGTATCTATCTCACGGATATGTCGTACGGACGTATTGCTATGTGACTAAACACGATCTAAAGCAATTATAAGATTATGCTCAATGTTTTCCTTGAGTTAAATATTACTTGCTACAGGTTCTGGTTAGCTACTTTTATACCTATACGAATTATCATTGTCATCAGAATCCGTTTTGTCTAGCGCAGAAAAATCTTCGGGTATTCCCTGTAATTGTCAGTATTAATTACAGTCTTTATTTTATCAACTTCATAATCACATTGTCGTTGAAATAATAGAGGTAGATATGTATAATAATGTAAGCATGTGAACACATGCCAGTATGTTGTCAGAGGTATTCATTGAAAAAACAAAAATTATAAAAAATATGCTGTTTTTTACATTATTTTATTCTGGTCATCGTTTTTAAAATATACATAAATTAATAACTAATATTTCCTTCAGAACCAGAAGAATCAATTGCTCGTATTTAAAATGTTTTGCAGTCTGGAGCTTCAAACATTTTATTTAGCAACTACTTAAGCTAGCTTAAGTTCTTAATTGCCCCAAAAGCTTACAATAGGCATCAACTGTCAAACACTGTATATTCAGCAAAAATAAAATCTTACATGCGATCTTCAGTTATTGTTCCATCAATCGTCGTTTTAATGAAATGTCGTAGATTACAAACAGTTAACCTAAACATCTCAGGATTGAATCGAACTAATGTGCCTAAATTGAAACCAGAAAAGGACCAAAAAAGTATCAGATTCTTCTAAATTTGTTTGAAGTCCTTCTACTATTCGAATTCCACCCCAGGAGATTCACCAAACAGCTGAACCTTTATAGCACCAACACAAAACAGAATTAGTATCAAAAAAGCCCAAACCCGACCAGATACACGTCTATTTATTGATCAAACATCCATTGATCGGGTGTTACCACCTTTTGTGGTTGGGTCGGGAGCTGGCATGATTCAGCAGAACTTCACCGTGGTCCATTGTGATCATCTAATTCAATAAAATCACCATTTTTGTTTATTTGGTGTCCAAGTCGGCTCCCTTGTCGGATCTTAGTGTAGTATTAGCGGCTTAGACGGTATCATAGTATCGTGACTAGTGATTGCTTTGTTTTTTGTTGCACACGTCGTAAGGACTGATCGGATTTGTCGTGTGATTTATTTGATAGATAAGTGTAGGCTTTGTTTTTGTAGAGTTTGATTTCGTTACAGACTGCTTTTCTGACTGACTTACTGCTTTATTATTGTAACTATAATTTTGGTCCTTAGGTACAATTTTTTTAAATTTCGTCATTAAGGTATCTTTTAATAGGGTTTTAGAAACAGGTAGGTATATAATAAAACTAGATGGCTTTTATATTTGAGCGTAATAATAAAAGTAAAAAAGCTTGAAACACGTAGGCTTTTTCACGTTACATTTTCACAATATACGATAGCCACTCTGTGAGTAAAACAATAAAACTACTAACAATTCATATGATACTTGCTGTGACGAGGATACTTTTTTACTATGTCCCCCGAATCATATGATTAATATTGCGTTGACCGTGAGTGACGGATACTAAAATGCAAATGAGCGTATGATGGCCTTACACGGTTTGTATCAAAACTATTAATTTCTACCTAATTATATCTCACTTATCGCCCATTATAATAATAAACAGCATAATAATGAAAAATAAAGGAAATTGCATATTAAATATTTAAAACTTGCCGTGTCGCTACGAACAGAGACCATGTTCGTTCTGTATTATTATTAAACAGCTTCTTAATCTCTTCTATACTAAAGCCACCACTAATCTTTGTTCTCATTTTCTCTAATCTAAAACTTTGTTTGTTAGAACGAGACAGCGACATGAGGTTGGTTACTCCGTCGACGAATGATTTATACTTCTATTTCATTCGCACGCATTTGATTGTTTACAAGCGGGAGGGGGAAAATCGTGGTTGCTGGTTATTGCTTTTAAGAATGGCTGCAGTTTAAATTGAATGCTTTGTATTTGGATTAAGGTTGAAAATTCTTTAAATAGATATAAGTAAGTAACAAGAAGAACAGCTCCGCCTTAAAAATGGAAGGTGGTATGTAAAAATTGATGAACATGTATAGGAGTCCTTAAAGTGACAGAGTGTGCTGGCGTGTTGGGCAGTGTATATTGTCTCAAAATGTTGCAGGACAGCGCGCCTCCAGCTCCATTGTTTATTATCAAAAAGTGATAAATCAAATGACTTTGCAATAATGCTGTTCTAAAAGTTAGACTTTTGCAAAACTGTGAAACGAACTTATTGGCTTGTGATAGTGTTAAGTGCACGCACTCTGTTGATAGTGAAGATAACGGTGTTAATAACTGTGATAAACACAACAAATCAAGATTAACGAAACTGAACATTGCGAGTAAGGTTGGTGGATGTTTTAAAGGAGTGAAGAGGAGTTTAAGAGACACATTTCGGACAGCTTGTTTTTTACAAAAAAATCAACGAAAAACTGTAGATAAGTTTTTGGCTAACAACTTGTGACACTTTTGTAAACTAGCACTTTAGTTTAGTCTAAGCCATTTGTTTGTGTCAGAAGAACTATAATACATACTGTCTGTGATTAACGAACGATTAAATTGTGAGTGCAATAAAAACTTGGTGGAAGCAATATTATTTTCATATTACTTTTAAGATATTTGTCCCATAGCTGCAGTGATATTTAACTTACATAACAAGCTTTGCATCTCATTCTACTTATAAAAATTGGTCTACCATTCCAAAACTTCATTGATGCTATGACTAATGTTACATTAGACCAAGTGACTAACAAAAGGGACTCAAAAATGTCGTTCAATTGAATGGCGGCCATAGTAGCAAGCGTGTTGTGTGCGAGGTGATGCGCGGAGAGGACTACGCCCACCATGAGCTCATTCCTCACCAACGGTGGGTACCAACCGCAGCCGGACCCCAAGTTCCCGCCCTCCGAGGAATACAGCCAAGCAGACTACATACCACCAGGGGAGTACTACCAACACCAACATTTACAGTATGGCTACCAGCACCAGTATGCTCCAGTTCAAATTGGGACAGGTTATGGGTACGGGGGGTATTACCATCCTTTGCCGCAGCACCCACCTGTCGCTCCGCCACCAAGGCCTCCGGAGCCCTCACACCCATCGGACGCCGACCATGGTTACCCTCCTCACAATCCTGATACTGCTCCAGGATTGGCAGAACTTGGTTTGAGGCTAGAGAGACATATTGAAGAAGCAGCTCCAGCTGGTAGAAAGCTCCATGCGTTAGGCAGAGAAGGTTCACCTGGATCAGAATTGGATGACGAGAGACTTCTCCTGGATTCTCCGCCGGTGGAAGACGATGATTCTTCTATATGTTCTGACAATACTGACCGGGTTATTTATCCCTGGATGAAGAAGATACATGTTGCTGGCGCGTGTAAGTATAATATTATCTATTTTAATGATCCTTTCTTCATCTCGTTGATGGTGACAATAGTTATTCCCGAAAGCTTGTACACTACAGGTATAATACTGGTCACTCAAAGTGCAGGGTTTACGATATAAATATGTATTGTGTTGAAATCATCGTAATTATATTTATGTATAAATTCTTGTAAAATAAGTGGTTGATATCCCTTGAAAACCCATAACATTAGGTAGATACCCATTATGCAAGTGGGAAAGGTACAAAAATATGTGTCTGCTTTTGTTCTATGTTGATTTGGAAATTAATTTAAATTTCTTTTCTTAGCTTGGTATTCTGTTTAAATGGCAAATACTTAGGTATTTTAATTTTCCCTTAAGTTCTTGTCAAACTAAAGTTATCTAACTTCTCATCATTTACATGAACTATTGTTTCGTCATTATGACTATTTAATTGAATAAATTCGGTACTCAGACTACTTCATAGACAACGTAGAAAAAAAATAACAAATCCAGACTCCGTGCGGCTACTGAGAATTACCGAATGGAAAAACAGTCAGTATCACTTTGCCCGACCCGAAATTTGAACCCAGGACCTAATGCTTAGCAATCACTAAATCAACGTAGCTGTTTACATACAAATAATACATAATACCGAATCCTACATAAACCATTATTTTTTTTATTCATATCCACCTGAAGCTGATACCACGGCTGATACTGACTGTTCAGTAATTATAATGATATAGGACTTGACTTTGTAAATTGACTTTTATTATCAAAGCAATACACCTCGTTAAATGTGACTCCTATCTTAAAGCTACGCGCTATAGGCTAGGTGGTAACTATACCATAAAATGTTTGAAAGTTGATCAAAGTAATCTTGTTGCACCGAAGTTGCTGATCAATCTATATTTTCACAGTTAAGTTGTCAGTAATATCTTTTCAGAAAGGCACGTTACAACCGAATCTATTTTAATACTTAGGTTATAAGTAGAGAAGGCTGTCGTTAGGACTTAAAAAAATAAACAGGGGACTGAGAAGAAGTAGGATATCGTTTATTTTTATTATTTTTATGCATAAAACACAACTGTAATTTGCAAGAATTGCGGTTCAATTCCATGTTGATAAATGCCGCATGAGACTGGTCATCTCATCATTCAACTTTCTGATAAAAAAAAGCAGCGAAACATGCATATTCATACACAGCGATGTGCTTTAAATGAACAAGTTTTTATAAATAGATTTCAACATTGAATACGGTACAAAAATGTAAAGGCGCGATTCAAAAAACATCACTCAATGCACCCAAATCACAAGTTAAAACCGCATAATGACGTACAAATGAGTATAAAATATACGTTTCTTCAAGATTAATATCCGCGCATTAATTCTACCATTGTGTACAATCAATGCGAAAACTTTCAAACATGTTAAACGTTCGCGTTGCGTTACATGAAAGAATTAACAAATCACCACCAATTAATAACACTTCAATATTTACTTCAAACACTCGTCTTCGAGTGTGTCTTTTCTGTTTTGACATTTTACTAATGCGATGTCATTAAAGAGGTCCTATAAGACGCCAGGACCATTGTCGCGCCACAAAGGACCAAATACTCATGCTAATGAGTGTCGTTTATTTTTATAGCTTTTAAATAGCTGTTTGTGGTTGCACATTTGCCGAAGAGATTATTAATATCTAGTTTTGTGGCCTTTTGTTGTGTTTATTTTTGTTTAGATTCCATTGAAGATACATTCAGTAGTTTGTCGTTTTAATTTACTGGTACTTACAGTTTTACGTTGATATTTTTTGTTTAGCTAAGACTTGTAGTCTTGTGCTAGGACATTTTGCACACCGCTAATGTAAATGTTTATAGGCTATATATAAGTATATTTAAGTGGACCATTTCCGGCTGATGATGATGATATTAGCGATAGCATAATCCTTGTAACCACTTGCTAAATAGGAATTTCTTTTTTTATGTTTTGGGAATCGCTAGTGATCAAGCCATTGATGGGAGAATATGACACGTACTATGTCATTTACCAGTAATTTGTGAAAAGACGGAGTAAGAATACAGTCCCTTCCGTGCCCGAAAAAAGAGGCGACGAACCCGTTGTAGGCCCAATAAAATGCCAAAGGGCTCGCCACTCCAGTAGTGGCGAGATTTGGACTGGGATAAAGGAAAACACGTCTGTCAACAACTTTGGGTATCACAGACGTGTTTCTTAGTAGGTACACACGTATAATAATTTGAAAAAAACCTGTCTGTATGAAAAATTCTAAAAGAATCTGTCTGTACATATGTACTTTCTATCTAATTTGAACTGACTGGTTTTATATCTACTGAGTAACTGCTTTAACTATTCAAATGAAACTTTGCTTTTTCTGCCTCAAAGGACATAATTTTGTTACTGTACATTGATAAAATAATATAATGTATGATTATATTATTAAACTAGCTTATGGCCGGGAATTCGTCCCCGTGGGTTTTAATTAAAATTACCGTACGTAGCAGCAGTAAACAGATTTACCAATTTGAATCTGATTTTGTTAACAATTTCATGGGTTTTTATTTTATCCCACGGAACCCTTAATATTTTCGAAATAAAAAGTAGTCTATGTTATTCCTTATAACATCAGTTACCTATTTGCCGGTCAAAGTCCCGTAAAAATCCGTCCAACCATCGCGGAGAAGCTGCATCCCGCAAATTTCCCGCGTTCTTTTAATTAATAATATTTTTGAAATTCGATGTAGCTTTCATTAAACCTTATAACATTAACTATCTGCCATTGAAAGTACCGTCAGAATCCGTCAAGCCGTCGCGGAGTTGCTGTAACCCCGCGAATTTCCCGCGTTTTCTAATTTAACCCTAACCATTCTCAAAATTTAAAATAGGTATATTAGACCTTGACCATTTGCTTACTGCCAGTGAAAGTCCCGTCAAAATCGGTCCAGCCGTTTCGGAGATTAGCCGGAACAAACAGACAGACAGATATAAAATTTTTCACTTGCATTTTTGTTATGTGTATCCTGTATACTATCGTATGCATTGAGTTAACTATTATTTTGATCTTACAAACAGACACTCCAATTTTATATATGCGTTTTGATGATGATAAACTAGCCCTTTTTACAGTACTTTATGAGAGTAAAAATGACAAAAAGGTGCACATTTCTTTATTATTTATTTATTTATGGTTTACCAACAGATGGTTCAGCTAATCATGACTTATGTTTGGTAAGCTTAGAATTAACAATACGCACACCTAATTAAAGGTAAACACCGCATGCTTTGTGTTTTACAGCTCAGAAGGAAGAAAAATTAAAAGTTATGATATATTATTATGAGTGTTAGTAGCTTAAATTAAATGTTAATTCTTATTACTATGTTAATAGTTGTAGTAAAGTTTTTTTTTTTATTACTGCTATATAAAGTGTCTAATTTTCACGGTTAGCATTGCGAATTATAACAGACTTCTCGAAACTTTTCTGTCATAGATGCACTTCGTAAGTAGCATTACCAGTCGATTAAGACTCTCTCGAGTCTTCTTATAGTGCTGGCACAGCAAAGGCCAATTCTTTGTATCTTGAACTGGTATCAGCGATGTAACAGTCAAAATATTTCTCGAACTAACATACACTATTGAAGTATTGATGTTGTACCTACGATGAACAAGTTTGATGTTACAAAAGCTAACTCAATTCAAAATTGAGTCCTTCTAATAAAATTGCAACAAACTTTCGTTGTCGTTTTCCATTTGTACGCCGAAATGTGACAGGTTCAATACTTATAAATATGTCATACATGATAGGTACCTATGAACGACTATCGGCAGCGATGTTCTTTTCCCAAAGTTCTTCTTCACAGAAATATCACAATTTGGGATTGTGAATCCACAATAGAGAAATGAACAGGGTATATAAAAGATAATGAAAATGAAACTTAAGTTTTTTTGCCAGATTATAATTATTTGTATGGCCAAAGAGTATTTGAGACAATTTTCTCTGAAAACGTGTTACATTGTGTCGAAAGCTTATATTAAAGAATTTAAAACTTTTCGTTACTTCTACTCCTTTCAAAATTGCTTGGTAATGTAAATTTATCATTGTATCATGTATTTGTTGAAGCATACAGCTTACAATGAAACATAAATATGCATTTGATCAATTTGGCCACATAACACCAACGACCTCTAGCAATTGTCTTAGAAACTTGCCGTCAACACGTTTTTCATTGCATGACTCGAAATTATGTATATTGTATTCACTTTGCGGCAAAAAGTTGGATATGTCTATCTGTTTGTATGCGTGGGTTCTGTCGATTTAAAATGCTTTGTATGTGCTACGCTAATGGCCATTGGTGGTCAGTTAAACAATTTACTTATTTTAAGTATCGGTGGAACGAAGAGTAATGGAGTTTGATGATTGTATTCTGTAATCAAATCTTAGCGGCGGTAATAATAAAATGGCTAGACGATATCTAAAAACAAACACAAAGTCCATGTGGTAAATCGTCAAAAGAATCCCAAGAAAAGTGAAATCCTGCACGATTAAAATGACAAACATCAATGGAATCCTCATCCATTGTACCATCATTAATGAACCGGTCGAATTGATTGATCGCCAAAGAAATTGCTAGTATCACATTCGCGCCGTTTTATTCCGAATTTAAAAGAGAGACTTGGCTTATCGACACCTGTCATTGGACTAACATTTTTCATGGTACACAATAGTGGGACAAAGAGGCTTTAGATCCATCGTAAGTTGGACGTAATGAGGCGGGACCACCTCGAGAGGCCGATAGCGCATGCGTCGTAAGATCGACTCGAGATTAAAAGATGGACCACACGTTGGTCGCAGGTAGCTCGTAATTCAATTGAGATTGTCATCGTCTTGATGACGTGATAGTGGCTAACGAAGCGAAGATCGAGCACCGGTAGCGACTAGCGGTTCTGATGATTATTAAAATAATGAGTTGTTGGTTTTGTATCTGGCAGGTGATACAAGCTTTTAAATGAATATTAAAAATATTATAAGGTGCGTGATAGCGTAGAACCTACGGCTACGATAACGTAGTTAATTGTTCTAAAATATATATTGTATACCTACCCGTAGAATCGTGCAGCCCTTTTTAATCTCATTGGGAGGGTAAAATTCTTTTTGAGCGAGAATTTAAAAGCTGAAAAGGATAAAGGTACATACCTCCGGGGCCCAATAATTATTTAGCTTTTACCCTTTACATTACATTTGCAAGTTTATCTAGTATTTTGGGTTTATGAGTTCCAAAGGTATTGTGGATAGGCTTATACGAAATAGTTAAAGTCGGTAGCATGACTGTAATAGGCATTCAATGCTGGATGTTTCTCTATTGTTCCTATGTCACATTCTTTATATTAGGTATTTTTTTAAACTCTGTTATTTTAATATATCTTAATGTTTGTTTTCTTAGTACTAAAGACGTAAAAAATGTACACTGTAATCGTTTTTTGGCTAATCAGTCACCAAAGTCATAGTTTGTCGTCTCAGACGTTTGAATAATTTGCGGGTAATTGATCACGACTAGTGAACGAACGATGATCACTCATACGTCATTATTGCTACTGGTCTTCATTCTTTTGGTTGGACATGTTTATCAAAATAAGAAAATATAAAACAAATACTCATAATTGATGACTTTTTGAACCAAAGAGACTTAAATTAGGTGCCTATTATATTATCACTCACTGCTGATACTAAAACACACCTGTTGTGACATTAGGCTTTTTGTTTTTTAATGAATTGCTTATTAGTAAGTTTCATTGTGGAATCGGGTCAAAATTAATGGGTCTTCTCATTTTTATTTTAGACATGATTCTTCTCTTCTTTCTCTTATTTTTCTCCATCAATAAACCCCGCTTTCGGACTTTGTGGTCTAGTTCTAGTCGTTGCAATAGAAGGTATCACTATCTCCAAAGAAGCTATTTACAAAACGATACATGGTTAAATAGTTTACTATCAGTAAAAATACACTGGGAACTGTCGCACATTGCAAGTTTGAATCATGGATTACAAGCAAATCGCAAAGATTTTCCTTCCTCATTCTTTGTATCAAAGCAGAAAATGTTCAAGAAAATCCATTCCAATTACTTGATGACCCACATATAACACAGAATGGACACGCCTCCAATTTTACTCGTTTTCCTTGTATCGGGAGGCCAACGTACCTAAAACTAGTCGGCTATATCTCCATATTTATTTGGATTCGGTCCGATCCCTAGACCCGGCTCAATGTGAACTTGTCAGTGGTCAGCGGGAATCTCGGCTCAACCCGACGACCGCACATACCAGGGCCGCGGAGATTCAAAGAAATACCACTACGAACCCCACAGAAATGTTTCTATCCCTTTTCGACTAGTGCTCCTCTTTAGGCATTAGTTATTTTGATCTTATTTCAGATTGCTTTTTTGTTTTATTCATGTATTAAAAGGAAGTTAGTTTCGGCGGTGTGTGCGTTATGTTAAAGCTTCTAAGTAATTATAATGAATGTGATAGGTTTATATATGGGCGATCAATTTCATAGTTGAAATTCGTTCCAATATTTTCTGACAGCTTAGTAGAAATTAAGTAAGTTAGAAATATTACTTCAAATGACTGTTTTTGGTTATATTTTTTAGTTTCAGTTCTTATTTTTTTGAAAAGAAAATTCTTACACTTATATATCATTATTATTATCTAATTATAATTTATTTTCCATTTATTATCTTTGGTATTGTTTTCTTGAGTTTTAGTACGTTTCCGAATTTTTGGAAAACACGTCCACGATTTGAGAGAAGTCCTAGAAAGGGCTATCGATCGAAAAATATTATGGTAAGAAGACTTCAAACCAATTTCTGTACTTTCATATTAATTGTAAATTGGATTAAAATTAAAAAGACATCAGATTGACACCCCAAGTTCCTTCGAATTCAAATATAAAGGCAATTTCCTCGAAAGGAAATTACAAAATTACTAGAACTCAGCGGACAATGGAACTATTATGTCAAGACGATTAGCTCTATTGAACATTCAAATGAGGTTTGATATAAGCTTTTGAAATAAGGCCTTGAATATTTCAGCACTGAAATACTAATATTAATTTACTAACCTAGACGGACTTGATATAATAATTAAAATGGTGGCTCTATAGAATTTGTTGATAGAGGCAGAATTATATGAAGCTTGATTTATGAAGTTGAGGAGGGTAAGGACGTCTGTTGCTAACCTCGTATTCTGTCTTGGTATTTGATAAAGTATTTTTAATTTTTAAACGCTGAAGACTAATAATCTAGCAACCCATTTGGTTTTGAAAGAAGAAACGGCTAAACGAATTATATGGAAGATGATTCTACAGAACCTTAAAGTAAAGGAATACAAAACCTGTCATTGGCAGGTTAAATAACTGAGTTTTTTAAATGACCCACATTTTCGCAATATATTTTAGGACGTTTAGTATATGATTGGTTCCGTTCAAAAGATTATCCGTCAATGTCGATATCAGTTTAATATTTATTGCCAAATACATTGTTGATTAATCCATTCATCATATTAACCCAAAAGTGAAAGTGTAAATTACAATTCAAAATGATTAATCTAAACTGGCAGTAAAATTCAATGTAGGTACATATATAAACAACCTTTATGTAAATAGCTTCCATGTATGTGGGTACATATTACATGCAAAATAGTAATTCCCCATACAAGGTGCACGAAATTGTATCAATGTCTACGTTGTCTGTACAACTAATTTACTAGGCGCAATTAATCAAAACAAAAAAGGAAGCTCAAGCGCATGCATGTGTAATTATTATGCACATTAATTAACACAACGGGCTTGGTACATAAATTACTGTACGTTGAGCACGCAACGCTTCTGATGTAGGTACGGCCTTATTCATGTATTATTAGGTATAGTTTTATTAGATTGAGGAAATAGGTACTTTAGGATTGTCGGTTAATAAAGCATTTTTTCAATAAATGTGATGAAGTTTTCAATATTTGAAAGTTACAGTTGAATATACATTACATAAATTTCTGACATCAACATAGAAAAAAGTCCGCACTTATACTAAATATGGTTTTTCTAGGATGGATGGAAATATATATAAATTATTTCCTAATGAATGCTTTGTTTTTACAGCAAACGGGACATTTCAACCTGGAATGGAACCAAAGCGTCAGCGCACAGCCTACACGAGACACCAAATACTAGAGCTCGAGAAGGAATTCCACTACAACAGATATTTGACGAGAAGAAGAAGAATAGAGATAGCACACACTCTAGTCTTATCGGAGAGGCAGATCAAAATCTGGTTTCAGAACAGGCGGATGAAGTGGAAGAAGGATAATAAGTTGCCTAACACTAAGAACGTTAGAAGAAAAACTAATCCAGCTGGAGTCACCACTACCACGACTAAGGGAACCACACCAAAGAGTAGATCGAATAAGAATACAAATAACAATGATAAGAAGAAATCTAACAACAACGGCCGACCAGACAGTATAGAAAATGTTACTGATAATATAATGAATGATTTGCACTGTGTTGGAGGGCAACAAAATTTATCGCACGATCCGGCGATTAGTCCTATGTCTCATCCAGGGAGTCAAATGAATCCAGGGCACCCCATGACACCGCATCATCTTCATATGATGAGCATGCATGGAGGCATGGATCCAGCTATGCTTGCTAATCTCGCAGCCCATGGCTCTCCTGTTGGCACAGCCGGCTGTGGTAGCGGCATCCCATCGAACCAACCAGTCATCAAATCAGACTACGGTCTAACCGCCTTATAATCTTTAGATGTGTAAAGAAAAAAAACTCTATTTTTCATTATTGAACTGTAATTCTTACCATTCCTTTGTGTCTAAGGTGTAATAAAGTGATTAACTTAATTTAGGAGTTGTTTTTAAGTTGTGTAAGTATTTTAGAGTAACCAGTCATAATCGGATGTTTGGATAGTTAGGTGAAAAACTTTACAATGTCAAAAGTGTGATTATTATTATCTTAGGTAGGTAAGCATCTTCTGAGTGTTGGACTTGTACATTTTATTTTAGGTCATTGTCAGTAGTTACAATTATATTTATTTAATATTAACTGTCGTTTTATACTTTGCGAGAATAAAATAATATTCATCAATGTTTGTTCGCTAAAACTTACTTTTTAGTTACCATATTATTAATGTTGCATTGTATAACTTGTTCGTGGGCCATCTACCAATCTGTTCAGAAAATGTGTAGATTTTATACTAAAGCTGATCTTTATTATTTTCTCATTCTTCGTTTAATAGTACTAGTTAATAGTTTGTCAGATTTCATGACAATTGATTGTGATGCAATAATGATGGGTTATTAAATGTATTGTTCCTAAAATCTAATTAAAGATGCAGATGGGTAGATGTACATTGTGTGTTTGACATCAATAATCATATATACGATACAAGTGTGGTTCATAAGCAAGACTTATGTGATGTAGACAATGACTTAGGTTTAGGTGCAAAATGTGTTAATTTTAAATGAGATGATTGTTTTGTAACTGAAATAGAAGAAATGTGAATACAAACCAATAAATATAGTAATGATATGAAAAATACGTCTACTGTTTTTATTTAACACCTTCAGATAATATGATAGTTTCGTTTGGTTACATAAGATAGTAAATGAAAATATCTAGAAATTTCGCTACCGTAGGAAGCGAAAATACAGTAATATAATTATAAATCCCAAGACAAAACCAATCAAATTACAAATTATTCCAACCCAGAGCATCGTTAAGCAGCCACCCAATTTGCATTCACCAAAATTGCATCCAAGCATATCGGCATGCATCACAAGTTTTACTCCTACGCACCGATCGTTCGTATGGCATCGATATCATAACCTTGTGACATTCGTATCGAACGAAATGAAAGCAAAAATCATAATGTATTCGTTGAATGTAGCGTCATTAATCAACGTCGCCGGCTCATTGTGTGGCCAGCACGCAACATCTCCTGCGCGGCTGACGACTACAGTTTTATCAACTCTGATATAACGTGTAGTTGTGTTCACAGTTTTAACATCGATTGCAGCGCATATTAACACTTAGGAATTTTATTTAGTTAAGGAGAAGATTGCTGTATATCTATTGTTTTTTCCTGAATAATGAAGAAATACCTACACTAATGTGTGATATTTAGATAATTATTTTTTTCATTTATATTTTTTTTTCGGTATATCTTTTCGCCGAATACCCCGAGAGGGATTATGGGTGTTACCGGACAAAAGACGAGACTGTTTGATCCTTTTGCCAGATTTATGCACACAAAGAATTCTAGCTCTTATATAAGTTTGAAGCTTATGTTTAAATCACCGATTATTCATCAATTAAGATTAAACTTGAAAGCATTAATCTGACTTATTGAAAACCATTGGCCAAATCCTCAATGAATCCATCGCATTGAATGTCTGATAATGTAGAATTAATATGACATGTGTAATTTGGAAGCTCATATGATAAAGCTTCGGTTAGATGTTAGTATACTTCCACTGTCGCAGTAAGAACAGAAACTAAAGATTTTGGCATAAAGCCAACAAAATGGTACAGTATATTACGAAAAGATTTTTGCTTTTTGTCCAAGACTTAGATGATGTGCAAAAAATATCGCAAAAACCCGCAAATTAGCCGAAACATTTTCTTATCCATTCGCAAAAGACTGGCAAGGATTCTTCACAATAACCCTTTTTTTCTGCACGGCGCGTTAATGAGTTATAATTTTTGCAGATCTTCGTATTCTAAACAAAAGATGTTATTGTTGTCGAGATTTGTATGCAAATAACAAGATTATGCTACCGTCTGTTTGAAGGATTTATTGTACTTTGCCGCTTGTAAAATGTTTATTGTTTTTCGTGTCCCATGAGGCTCTTTTGTCAAATCAGGCGGTAGCTATTTAACAGTTAGTTTTTCTGCTAAACACATTGGGTCAGGATTACCCCTATCACTTGCGTAAGTAATATGACGTTCAACAGTTCTGTTTCAAACATCGTAATTTAAGTGCTAATTTTCTTCAATAAATTGAAGTATCTTGATTGGCAAATGATATTCTGGAGAATTTGAAAACAAGGCTTTTGCATGCTCTACATACAATTTCATGACTACTAACTTACGTAGCGTAGGCCTTTCATTGAGCTAACCAACTTACCAAATATTTCTCTCTCTAACTCACTTTTGCTTAAGTGCGGAGTTGTAAATTAAGGTATCTTCAAATTTTTTGTTAATATTGATTTTATCTTATCTTGATGACTGGATCACATCGATCTCTATATAAATGTCAGTACCTTGAATATTGCTACCGGTAGCAGTGACACCAAGCAGCAAAACAATACTGTTACAAATCATTTTACAAAGAATTTATGTTTTCAAAATCGCAGACTACCGTTCCACGGGGACACAGGGATTACGGCATTATTTTGCAACCTACTAACATTTGGGAAACAAAAGGCGCTAAAGTAAAAGGTCTTTGAGTGTGGAGGCTTCGGCAGGTGAGTCTCAAGGGACTGGTCGGAGGAAGTAGAGTAAATGCGCCGCCGAGACAGTGACTTGCTTAAATGGGATGATATGAAGTTACGTGGTATATGCGTGGAGTAGTTATACGTGTATTATGGCAAATACGTAGTATATTCTAAACGTGCTATTAGATAATTCCTATATAACAAATACCTACATGAGCTACCTGAACGTCGACATGATAAGGTTTTGGAAGTTTTCGTGGATTATTATTTGTTACTTTTAATTGCGATTTTTTGCTATGATAGGAAATATTTTACATAATACTGCAATACTATTCCATTTCTGGTACGTAGCTAACCTCCAAATTTTAGGATCACAAACTGTTGATAATAAACTAAACGTGTTCTAAATATAGGGACAATTTGGCAGGTGAGCCCATAACTCTCGTGGGACTGTTTACATGGAGTGCGGCTACCTTTCTGGATGACTTTAGCCTTGCTCCTTCGAGTGACTTGCCGAACTATGGAACTATCGGTTAGTGTTCAGGTAAGTTTGTGAGTATGGTTGTCTGAATAATACGGTAGAATTTGCAAATATTCAAAACTTTGTATATTGTACTTTTTGAATATTTTAAGCTTACTTTGGCGATGGAAATTGAAAAAAAATTAAACAAATAATTTAGTCTAAATACCTGATGGTTGGTTTAGCTTTAGACAGAGCTAATTCGATGTAAATGAGCAGTTTATCGCATAGGTCTAGTAAATAAAACATCAAACCACGGTTTATTATAACGAATGGTAATACAATAAATTTACGATGAAGCTGATCTTTCAGATATTGTAGTTTCATCCCCCTTCCAACGAAGTAACTAACACCCGTGTTTGAGCTGGCTTTCAGTACCTAATTCTCACAAAGAAAAGATGATTCTGAGTATACAATAACGCAAGTATACAACAAACTTATATAATTAGCAATACACGTCATACCAAACAATAGGTGTCTTAAATTTAAGCCAAACTTGCTAGACGTATGTTTTGAGAAACAGTCAGCAACTTTTGCGACGCGAAGTGAACTCAAAGGGCTGTGCGCCGCGACAAATTTCAATACGTCGTTTCGTTGCGTAGGGACGCCCCTTGACTGAATATGGCGGACGGCTTGCGTTTGGTGCAAGTTTATAAAACATACCTTTATATGAATTTACGATAACTCAAGCTCATTCACGACTTCTTCTTCGAATTATTCTTGGGATTCCTTTAGAGGTGAAAAAGACGGTCAGCACCTGCGATTGTAAGCTCTTCTATTGAAAAAAATATCTAAACGACCATAAAGAAAGTAGTCAGACCGACAAAACACAACATTTAAAGAAGATTTAAGGAGTTAGGCCGATAAGTCCTTCTCCAGAACTGCTGTAATCAAAACGAGACAACGTTAAGTGTGCCCAAAATCACACTTCAAGTGTTTGGATAACTGTTAGTATGCTTAATTCCGATTATGATTTTACATATTTCCTGCACGCGTCTTCCTATGACTTGTAACTGTACATCATAGTATAGGGTGGCTCAAGTCGTCGGCTGTATGTAATCCATACTCCAGTCGATTTGAGAGCTGCAGAAATGTACGTGAGAAGCCGACATATGTGGAGAGTATGCTTGAAATATTGGATTTCTGAGTTCGTTGAGGAATATGATACCAAAAATTTCAATTTCGTTTATCACAATGAAAGTGGGGAAGACCTAAGAAGTAAGTATTGTTTGTAAGGCTGAATTTTGAGCTCCTTTTTTAAATTAAAGACTTTAGAGTTATTTTTATCGATAGTTAAGAAGGATAACATTTTCTGCTGCGTTGATTTGATAAAGTATAGTAGCTTCGTAATCTTTCACAATCATAACTACTTCAAAGTAATGAAAATGTAGTGAATTATTTTTATTGATATTGCAGATATAGAACCCAAATAACACTTGTAATGATCATCGCATCTTGTGCTTTACTTTTATATATTTGCTTACATGGTATTATAACACTCTCCGTGGCAGCTTTCTGAAACTGAAGAGTAGAGTTTACTGACATAACAATATGGGTCGCTTAGTGTAAGGTTAATTAGGTCCTTATAGTGACAGTCAGGTACCAAAAGCAAACTTAACATCCTTAATTTGCACCTGAGCAGAGAGAAATTGAGCCCGATTGGAACTGATAAAATAAAAAAAAAATACGCATTCTCACAAACCTATATTTTAATTGATTATTTATTCACGAGAACAAAATTAAGGTGCTGCCAACATAATAAACTCACAATTCGCGTTTCAATAACAATCAACCAGTCAAACTCAAACTTTGTTCTGCTCTTAATCTCAACTGGTCTCAAGACGCTCCATATACTACATAGACTACACTTATAAAGACACATACAATATATCACAGCTGTATGTATAGCACATACCTCGGTAGTCAGTCGGCCAAGCTTTTGTGCCCTTCTGTGGGGCGACGTACGATATGCGTGTGTGTGTTTGAGTGCGTGTTTCTGTCTATGTGTGCGTTGATTTCCCGACACGACGCCGCGCCCGCCGCGCCAGCACGGTTCTGTAAGGTACGGTTGGACGAAAGTTCCGTTTTATTGAATTAAATTGCTTTTCGGTACCTACCCTTCTTTTTTATTTATTTGCTCTTTTGTATTGAGTGTTTTTGGTTTATTGCTTTTTACGTACCGTATAATAGTCATAGTAAATATTTTTTGGCTAAATGTTTTGATAATTTAGTTCTCTCATCTTCATAACTGTATGCAGTGCCCACACGTAGATTATCGTAATATTGGGAAATAATAGCAATTTAAAAGTCTTCAAATTACAAATTATTTCTCTTAACAATCTCTTTTTTAAATTTGTTGTACTCAATCTTTGTTATGATAGGCTTTGTTATCACCACCCTATTTGGCTCTATTGATAGGTAGGTACAATAATTACATCATAGATAAATTCCAAAACTTAGAAATAAAACATTAGACTTGGATATTCTAAATTAAACCTATAATCGCAAAAAATGATTAATGTTGAAAACATTCTAAAGGGCCAAATTTTTATACTAAATATAAAATCCGTACTTTCTTTCTACCAAGCTCAGCTGTCAGCCGTTCGTTCTGAGGGCACTCACACTTACGCGGTCTAATACAGTACATTCACACTCACACACGCAGGCTAGGGGTGCGCCCGGGCGGCATGGTGGGGACTGTATTAAGTTCCTTTCTTTTCACTAAAATAATTTTAGGGGATGGTTTTAGTTCAATATTTTTTTACTCAGGGTCGTTGAATGCGTCCGTACAATTTGAGAAATGGCCGCTCCTGTGGGGTGCATTTACTGGTTAAGATGTTTCAAACTTTGATATATATTATTTTTACGCACATTTGGGCTTCATATTACGTAACAGTTCCTACTTACTTTTAATTTTTTTACATTAGGAATCGCTTAAATGTTTTCAGTTCGCCCGTTGGACGGTTCTTGAATATAAATGAGTCTTGAAAGATAAGCGATATCTTTCATTTTATTAAGATATGCTTAGCATCTTTTATTTTGATTATGCGGATTGATCAATACTGAACAAGTTAAATAATGAGAAATTATAAATAGGGAGTAAAATAAAATAAAATTATTTAAATAAAATGTTCTAATTTTGGTAATCTTCTATTCCAAGAAAGTCATTATGGGATTTATGGGAGTTTAAAGTGAAGCCAATCCTAAAATTATAGGCATCTTGTTCTGCTTGCAAAAAACTAAAAAGCTGGCAGCTTTCCAACAAATGAAAATACAAAAAGAAATCAAAATTCGAACAGCTGAACTAAAATTCTGGTGTTAAAAAAATAATACGAAGGTAAAAAGGCAAAGGCCGATAGCATCAGCCAGCTTTTGCTGCAATATTTTTAATCAAGGTGGTTACCTGCTAGGCCGCGGGCGGCAACCAACCGACCTGTCAATCTTTCAAACGTTAGATTAAAAACATCATCTTTATTTTTTTTAGCATTAAGAGGATCAAGGAATTATGTGAAAAAAAATCTCGGAGCTGTATGATTATGAGGCGTTAGATAAAATTTTGACGAAGGTCGGTGAGAATCTTCGGTTATGTACTTTGTTAACTATTGTAGGTAGGTATATAAGATGCAGGTAGGTGTATATTTTACTGGTTTCATAGATTAAGGAATTAGACTTTATGCATTGTTGAGCAACTTCAAAAAGTTGTCTGGTAGACATTGTTAGATCCACGGTTTCTTCTAAATTTATTCATATACAACCTTCTTGTTGAGTTGTGCTAAAAAAGAACGGCAAACATGTATGTAAACCTATGTAGTATTGAAATACTAATCCTGAAACAAGTTCTGAAGAAGGTAGACAACTACTGTAGCCAATTGACGATAAATCGCTTAAAAATAAAGCCCATCAACCTACCAAACTTTAGAATTGTCCTGAACATTAAGGCTTTACAAAATTAAAAAACATAAGTACGCGTATCACCGATTAGGGACAGTCACTACTAATATTATTACAAAGATACCATAATTAACAACCCGTATCTATCGCTAAAATCTCACTTACTGCACCAACCAGATAAACTCAATCAACATCAAACTTTAATACTTTGACATAAGATTTATAATCGTTATGTTGACCTTATCACCTCTGGGTTACTAAAGCAGGTGTGCAATATATGCTGAGTCAGCGCGGTGGCACCGGTAGTCGTGGTAGCGGCTTCGAATCCCGGTCGATCACGATTTACATGTCAGTCGCGCCGCTTGATATCCGATTGTACCTATGAACTATGCCAGTCATCGTCGTATCTATACCAAAATACGATTATGTAGATGCGTATTTCGGCGGGTATTAAGCATTAAGGTGACGTTTTAGTTGATAAAGATAACAAAATATATGTAAATATTATTTTTAGTAAGCTCCGTAGGTACAACCACTACGCAAAGCTTAAAATTACTGGTTATTTTCTTCTGCAGTCGTCAAACTTGCTAAAAGAGCTGCTGCAATAAAAGACGCCTAAAACAAAATAGCATTGATAACTTGTACGAATTGCGTTCCTAATTTCTGAGTAGTCAGGCATAATTGGCGCTAAAAGCGGTTTTGGTGAGTTGTTATCTATCCATAGGTCGAACGAAGAAGGTTTTAATATCCTTGGAATATTGGCAGAAGCATTTCTTTGTTAATCCTGCACGAGTGTATGATTAGTCAAAATACGCAACAGGCCATAGGCCAATGAACCGAAGACTTAGTACATGCAAAATTAAAAGTAATATACCTGTGGTACAATGCGATTATTGGTATAAGTCTTGTGGGAGTGTCTGTAGACGGAACGCACTCTATAGTCTTATTGCCGGTATAGCTAAGGAACCTCACAACATCTATAATGTAGTGTGTGTGTCTTATCAGGTATCTGTAGAGAATACATAAGAAAAAAAAATACAAGCAGGACTAACTATTATGGACGTACCACTTGGGACTGAAAAATTTGGGCAACGCGCTGTAAAGGTGTCAACAAATAGATTTGGAAAAGGCTTCATAGTACCGAATCATCATCAGCCGGAATACGTCCACCGTTGGACAAAGGTCTCCCCTTAATGGGGCTTTCCATAAACCCCACGCTTGGCAAGCGGCTTGGAGATCGCAGTACTTATTGGTGGTCAAGTTACAGAGGACGCTGCTGCCCATCTTCTGGTATTCTTTTTGGTTTTTATATTTCATAGTACCTACTGCAGGAATTTAACTGAATCACAATTATTAAAATACATATTTCCATCATCAAACAAAACATGTACTCTTAAAGCAGGTTTTTTATCGTTGTAGAAGCGGGACACCGCTATGTGCAGTGTAGTGTGGAATCTCGCTTACTCAATGGAAAACGTCCTGTTTTAAGAGTTCATGGTAAGGGGGCTGTACAAATACAATAAAAGCAAAACATTATCAGGGCAATCAGTTTGGTTGTGAACCGACGGTTTCCGTTATGAAGACGGACATACCAATTTTAGCCAATAACAGTAATATTTATTGGTCACCAGTCAACTACAGTACAATACGTGGTATGTACTCGATGATAATATATAATTTTAAAATGTGATATGATTATGGTACAGTCAGCATTATAAGTAGCTTAACATGTTAAGAAACCTTATGTCAAATAATTGAATGAAACAAACATCAATTCAAATTATAAAAACGTCCAAATAATGATCTCAGAATATTTAAGACTTTTTAGTATATAAGAAGTTGTTCTTTAATTAATGGTAGGTTAGTTAAAAAAATTAAATTTTCAGATACTTATGACGCTCACTATACCTTCATACGTCATATGTGGAAAAAGCCTATTTTAATTAAATACACGAGAACTAAATACACCTACGGTTTTGTTAACCGGTGCTCAGCTAACTTCATATTTTAAGAATGATCTAATATATGTGTGGTAAAGATGAGCTTAGGTATTCATTTTCTAAGTCTACAAGTATCTGCTATTGAGTTAGATGTAAGTTCTGTCTGATAAGTCATATGGTACACGTCTATTGTTTACCTATTGTGTCTGCTACGCGGACAGTCAGTGTTAAAAATATGTTATACCTAATAATTCACCAACTCTGCTTGAATCGAAACTACCTGCGCTATATGTTTTTGCGGATGTTGATGTTACGTGCGAAATATATTTACATAATTGTATACTGCTTGCTATCTGCAACCTTAACGATAATCACCGCCGTAATTAATAAAATAAAAATCGAATAGGTAAAATACTTAACACATTTTGATCAAGTTGCAAGATCAAGAACAAGCATTTATGTATCTAATTGTAAGGCAGTATTTTATTTAAGCTTCTATTTTGGTAATATAATTAATGTAGCTTTTGTTTAAAAAACGAATCATTAGAATTCGCCTTTTAATTTTATAAGTAACTATTTGTAAAACAGGTATTCATTTTCTTTGCTGTTAATCCAAAAATAGTATAATTCAATTTTGCTTCTGCAACGAACCAATAGTATTCACGTCATATCACGCTAATTATTGCATATTACTCGACAAAATTGCCACTCAAACAATCTACAAAATCATACACGAACTAGGACGATACCTATTTAAATGGCCCCAACTAACAGAGACGTCGACTATTCGACCACCATAACTGCACTTTATTCAATTTGTGCAAACACTTTGTTTTTGAAAGTCATGCTAACGTATTTGTCTTCATTCGGCTGACGGCTCAATGCTGGACGCCATGACCAGAAATCTGACGGAATTGACACAAAGCTAGAGAGACAATAGTGTGAATTAAAAATGATAAAAAACCGTGTCCACTGTCAGTTTTATAGAGACAAATCGTTTAGTGTTTTGTATATTTTTAATCCCCAGATACCGACGACTTAGCTCATGAGTGGAATTATTGAACTGCACTTTTTGCAGGAATTTATTTCTCTTACATTAGGTCCAGGTCATTGATATAAAATAAGTAAACCTTATTTACGAAGGAGTCGTTTAAAACCAATGCCGATTAATTCGGTGATTTGGTAGGTACATTTTATGAAAGCACAAAAAAGTAACACGATGGAAGACCAAAACCAATTAAGGTTAAAAATATTGGTAAGAATTGGTTCAAAATCAATAATACAATTTCGCGAAATTAATCAATTAATCAAAAAGCAGCAAATAAACAAAACCAATCAATAACACCCAATCAAAATGACCATAAAAAGCTCGCATCTGTCTCATTTCCCATTGTACGCACGTGCTCCGTACATGCAACGTCATCGGGCAGTCATTATCGGGGTCAACGGCACGCTGATTACCTCGCCCTGTCGTTCATCATTAGCCTAGGTTAGGATGTTTGTAAACATAGCCTCCATTCAATGGCCATATCCCGTATAATTGGGTCACTTGAAAAAGCATAAGTGGCGTAAGATTTGCAATTTTAGAAGCTTTTTTTGAAGTTTAGCTAAGATTATCTGATTTTAGGTAATTAGATATCTATCTAAGCAACTGATATTCATTTTATATTACACAATGGCAAGACGAGATAGCCCTAAAGCAATAAAAAAAGCTACCCAACTGAAACACAGAAGACAAAAAAAAAATGGAAATTGTATCATTAACTCAGTCAGTAGTCTTGATTATAAATTTAATATTATCGTCAATTCGTCAGTATATAAATTAAGATTTTAATAGTAATTTGGTTTTATGCCATTTTATACTACACTAATCGACAACTACTTTTTACTGGACAACATAGTCTAAAAAACTAAATAAGAAAGTGGTTAAATCAATTAATTAAAATTTGCAAAGATCAATAACATAACTTGACCTTTGAACCGTAATATATCACACTAAAATAAACATTAAATACAGTTTAGTCTAGCCAGAAGCGCATTACTAACAGTTATAAATAAAAACATAATCAATCACTCAAAACATCACGACTGTGTCCAGAAGAAAATATTTATTACCTGTCATTATTGCAGTTCAACTAATCAATTAATGGGTTATATTTGTAGTTTTCGAACAAAATGATAATGTTTATCACTAGGCTTGAAACGAGGATGGTAATATGTTTGTGTGCGTGTGCGCAGCATTGACGTTCAATAAATCAAACTACGCATTCGTGCTCACGATTCTGCAGCGCTGAATGTATCAAATCAGCTTGGTGCCTCACGATTAGTACCTTTTGTTTTGTCGTGTATATAAGTAAGAATGATTTCAAATCTGTTAGCCCCGTTTCCACTTGTATGATAAAC
Organism: Abrostola tripartita; assembly: GCA_905340225.1. NCBI lineage: Eukaryota > Metazoa > Arthropoda > Insecta > Lepidoptera > Noctuidae > Abrostola > Abrostola tripartita. The sequence continues at coordinate 9,282,600 of HG996498.1, read as the reverse complement.
GAAACGGTTAAGTTGTAAAATAATTACTTGCTACAAACCACCAGATTTGTAATTATAGCACATATTATACATGTACTTATGTTGGCACCTGTGTTGCAATTATTTCCTCATCACAAAATTCTGAAAACACATGTTGAAAAGCCTCAGATTGAAGCGATTCTTGTGTTTTGAAAAGCACCCATTGGCTGGCCTTGCTTTATCATTATTATCATCCTATCTTAGTCCACTGTTAGACATAGGTCTCTCCTATGGCACGCCACTGAGCTCAATCTTCGGCCTTCCGCTTCTAACCGCTGGCAGCAATTTTCTATGGCCTTGGCTTGCTTAGAAGTAAATCGAGCCTATTAGGGCTCATAGTGAAGATTTCTTGGAAACATTTTTGATAGTGGAATAGTTCATATGACGATTGTCCAACGAGACAACCTAATTGTTTTAAGGAAATGCATAAATGTCATAGACGTTAAAAAAAAAACGAAGAAACTCTCCGTCAACACTCCGTTATTTTGACCATCTATTCTACAGCATAGGTTTTACAAGAAATTTTCATGCCATCCTTCTTAGCAATGTATATCATAATTTACATTCTGGTTGCGCATGAGTGGCCGGCAGCTTTGATCTCCGTTACAATCGGACGTAATTGATGATTGCGCGCCAACTCCATATACAGCAAACCACGGAGTAGGAAAGAATAGAAAAGAAATGAAGTGCTTGTAAGCATTGTTGTCTATACATTGAATTACTGACGTGTAAAATTGAAATATCGCCGGCATTCGTTACACGGATCAATATTCCTTATACTTATGACACTTTTTAACAATATTGTCATTTTAGGTATCCTTTTTCACAATCGATGGTACGTCAATAATTAAGTCTGTATTAGACAACCTGCAATCATCAACCACTGCCAGACAAGTTTAAATCTTATGCATGAGGCATTAAAAACTATAATTAGGTATATAAAAATAAAATGGAATTAGAAAGCATCAATGTATTCTTCCCCATCATTGTCAAAAGAAAAGGTAATGTACCCAACTGCCCAGAAGAGTGGCAGCATTGCCACGTTGAATTGAATGTTTTGGGCTCTAAGAGAATACTTTATAAATATAAGCTCTTCTTTATGTTTATTATTTTAATTCCTAGCATTCAGACCAAGTTTCATTCAAGTTGCTTATATACTAGTCTTACGAGCGTTAAATATTTTTCATCCTGCAGGCGGCTTGTGTTTATGGTCTTGAGTTCTCTTAGCACTCCATTTACTAGCTATTCTTTGTCATTACAGTGAGACCAATCGAACGCGCGCGCTGCTGTCACGGTAAGCCTGCGCATGCACGCTCTACGCACTACTTAGGTAAAACGAAGCTAGTAAATAACATAACGTTTCCTTATAATTTTCATTTGAAAACCTTGTCATGCGCGAAATACAAGTATCGAAAGCAAATAATTAAACCTGACTTAAATAAAAACCTTTTTTAAATCGAGTCCCGTGCCTTCCAGATTCTTCTGATCATCAACTTATACTAATTTTGCAAAGGCTACTGTAACTTTGTAAGCTAACCTAGCAGTATACCTATTTTTTCTGGGATTTGAAGATCAGGCACATATCCAAAATTATAAATTGCTATTCTTAGTTTGGATCATAAAACCTAAAAACAAAAACCAACACCTAGTTTAATTTTCAAGCAATCGCAAATTATTCGCTACGTACGACGAGTATTAGCGAAAATTGTTTGTTTCGAAAACGGTAGGCATTTTAAGCAAAAACTTGCCTGCATACATAATAGCGTTTTAATACTATACTTATTATAATAATACATAAACAAAATCAATATGTAAACGTAACATAATGATGCTGGAGTACCTTATTATGTCCGATGTATATTAATTTTCAATCCTCTTTAGATGACCGTCTCGCGACGATTACTGTATGGAAAATTGCGCTAATGAAGTCATTACATCTCAGATCCATCAGGCTAATGGATAAAACCTCTTAAAACTTAATCGATCTTCATGTTTTTAAGCCGTGTTGCAATTTAAAATTATAAACATTATTTCTAAATGTAGCGAAGCAGGCGAGCGGTATAATTTAAGGGCGTTTATTAAAATATTTTGTGTTCAAGTTTTTAGGTACTTACGTAAAGTGCTCGGTAATGTATTTTGTGAATATTTGGACCTATTTGAGGAAATTGTTTTTCATCGGGATATTTTTACATTTAAGGTTAAGTTATTATTTATAGGCCGTTGTCATAGAACATTTTTGGTATGGTATGATACAGTATGATACATTGTAATGTGATACATGATATGATATGATACAGTGTGATATGGAACGATACAGTAGGTTGAACTTCTGCAGTGTTGCTCACCAGTGATTTTGTTATTAGGTACTGAAGAAAATCAAGAGTAGGTACCTAATAAAGGATATATTGCTATTTGAACTGGCTAAAAGTTAGACGGTTGACGATTCTGAAGATTATCTTTTAAACGTAGATGTAATCTTGTTTTTTTTTTCTTAAGAAACTTTTCACTTGTCAGTCAACTGTTCTCGACGATTAACGTAGTTGCTACTGTGGCGCCTAGGGCGGTATTATAGAAAACAATAAATAACACGAACGACGTGTAACATCCCTACGCATACCGAAGCGACGGTGAATAAGATATGCGACAAGAGCACGACGCCCAAAAAGAGAATCCACATACTTATTTGGTTAAAGCTATTTTTGGGTATAGTGTGAATCGATTATTTCATGTATGTTATCGATCGTAGTGTTGACATTTAATCGAGTAGGCCTGTTCTATGAGTTCGTAACTTCAGAGTCCAGACATGATTTTATTCTTTAAGCTTCTTATTACTTTAAGATCATTGTCATTATTTCTATGATAGTCAGATTATATTTCGGTAGCGGGTAGCTATAGCCCGAACTTAGTAATTCACAGTAAGTAATTTATATTAATTCAGACTCCATTGAAAACCTTTAAACTGAAATTCATTCACTCGATCATCGTCGTCACAGTTCAATAGGCTTAATATATATTAAGCCTATTGAACTGACAATCTAGAAATGTTTTGAGACAAAACATTCAAACACTCAAAACATTTCTTACTTGTGGAAAGGAGCATAATCATTATGTACCTATGCATGTGTTGATATGTAGGTACGATGTTTGTATACATATATAGAGTACGTATAAAAAATGTATCTCAATCAATTTCAGACCTTTGACTGACAGTCGAAATATATTCGTAATTGTTTCAAACGAAAACGTTACATTGTTGTATTGTTAGTGAAACTCGGTCTGTCGCGTCGAGAGCCAAAAGTCGGGCACCAAAAATGTAATAGCTGTCACTAGCCATGATTAATGCAATTAATCCCACAATGGCCACATCGCTGTACACTGTCTGCCATTGAACGTGTATCATTTAAATAAACTTTTGTTTTCAGTTTGAAATTACATTTAAAAAGAATAATTCTCCTTTTCCTGTTTTGATAACGGTAGCAAGTTCCATTGAATTTTTAAACGTCCTAATCTTTAAATTTATTGGCTGTCGAACATTACATCTACAAATTCTTGTTTTAAATGAATCAAAACAACAGACTGTATAAGAATTTTCTTTCAGGTTATCTTTGCAAGAGTGTAACCGTTCAATACATACAATCAACTGCCATAACATTATGTAGTACATACTTAACTCTCTAATGTTCCCAAGATCCCAAGTTTAAGTCCACACAAAATAAGCCAGACATCGGCCGCCACTACAAACGCATAGTTCGGCGCGCCGTCTGATAGATTTCATAAATAATGTGTACAATTTTTGTACATAGATTTATTACGTTCGGCGAGCGAAAATGGTTGGAGATTGTTTTTCAATTTAACCGAAGGTATCCTGCTGCTTGACATGCCGCGCGGCGGGCCTTCCGCGCCGTCCGTGCCCACGGCTTGATATATTATGTGGATATATTTCCGTTTTCATTTCTATATAGGTATTAATAAAGCTTGGATACGTTTTTTATTTGATTTTAGTTTGGTTAGTGTTGATTTGTTAGATGGTGGAGGTTGTACAGAAAATAACATGGATTTAAATTTGTTTATGAGTTATGGTTGGGTGGAAATCAATTACAATTAAACATAACATAACATCACGCCTGTATTCCCCGAAGGGGTAGGCAGAGGTGTACATATAGTACACCCACATTTCGCCAGTTATGTTGTAAGTCCCAATGTAATAGGGGGCCAGCCTATTGCCATCAACCTGGCACAAATCCAGACTCAGTGCTGCTACTGAGAATTACCTAATGGAAAACTCAGTAACACTTTGCCCGACCCGGGATTTGAACCCAGGACCTCTTGCTCAGCAGTTGCGCTTAGCGACCACTAGACCAACAAGGCAGTCAATTACGATTAAACCTAAACCCAACAAAAAACATTGGTTTCTATCTCAACTTTTAACCTGTTCTTCATGATATTTTACGACGATATCATAGAAAAATAGTAGATAATACCTGCATTATGGTTCTCTAATCTGCATTCTACTAACGCTGCATCTGTTGAAAAATTGACTCAACAATAACTTTTGATGTTTTGTGAGTCGCTAACATAAATAAGAAAATATTTGGTTCAAACAACTGCTTGGATTAGTTATTTCAATACCATGTTCAACTGAGTTTTCCCAGAGGACTTTAGGACAGAGAAGTCTAGAATGATATGACTAGTGTATTTTCGTCCGGGACCACACATCATACATGTAATAATTATCTGAAATCGTTCGTGAACGCCCACCGTCAGCGACAACCAATATTGACTCACACATTCCACGAATTCTATTTTGAAATACACACATCTATTTATACTTACCTAAGATTTCCGTTCCACATTGACATTTGCTGCTTTTGCTTGCAACTTTTAAAACATACCTAAAGCTGTGCAAATTAAAGTCATGGGAAAATAGCTGTATAAATATAACGTTAATAGGTGAAAAATATTATGTTTGATAGAGTATCGATTTGCAGTGTCATAATACTGTCTGTTTACCTAGACTACTGTGACTAGGTTAAACTGAGGGCTAATCGCGCCATAACTGCTAGTTAGAAGAATACAAATACTTGTAGGTATAACCTCATCGTATAATAGGGTTTTTGTTACTCTTAGGGTTACTGATAAACGTTATGTTTATTGGTCGAATTACTTAAATAAAGTCCAAAGTAAGCCTTGATCAATGATCATGCATGGTCACAGCGTTAGCGGTTTCAGGCCTAAAAGTCTAGGTTACCATTTTTGCCTTCCTTTGGGGAAGAAAATAGAGGTACAAATAATAACTTGATTTAACACATAAAATAGGTATATTTTACTTTATTTTACGTTATATTTTGACAACATGTACCTAATAAACGCAAAGCTTGATAAAATCTTTTGCTGTTTACAAAATAATTTGATGTACAACAAGATTAATAAATATTCCCAAATTTTTAAAACATTGCCTCGCCTACTGATAGAATCCCTATTTATTTATTCTTATCTAAAGGCAAAAAACAAACCAGCCAATGGAGAGCGAGACATTAAAATCAATAGCCATCCCTTAATGAAATGTCAACGGTCAGCGACCGCCTCAGCGCTTACATTAAAAGCCCTTTTATCAACAATCTTTAATCCAATTAAAGGCCACCTCTCAGCAGGTAGAGCTGTGATGAATAAAACAAAAGTTGCGGTCACTCACTGACCAGCCACACTCGACCCCTAATCTCTCCTGCTCTCCACCTGTGACATCATATTTTTGATATTGGGAGAGCGGCAGGGAGGATCATGTTGAGTGGTCAGTCGACTGGACTTTAGGGATTTCGCTCCGAGGGTCATGGAAAAACAACAGTTACGGTTAAGCTAGAGCTTTGTGCTTAATGGACTACGTTGGATAGTCTCTGGGTACTTTCACAATTAATTAGCACCTCTGAATAAGGGTGTCGACCTTACTTGACTGTGGTTAAAAGTTGGAATAGATTAAAAGCAAAGTTGGATATGTTGTATGTGTTTTGGGTACGCTCCGAAAGTTTTCTAAACAATTCATACGACGAGGTTTGAGTAGTAATACATATCCTTTCAGATTTTTCTTCATTTCCATAATTATTGACGACCCGATTGACGCAGTGGCTAAGCGATTAGACTGCTGCGCTAAGGGTTGCGGGTTCGATTTCCGCACGGGGCAAAAATTTGTGCGATCCACATTTGATTGTCCCGAGTCTGGGTGTTCGTGTATGTGAAATTTCATGTTTGTGAAACGCACCTACGATACAGGAGAAATTCTTAGTGTAAGGCAACGTTTTTTTAATAAAAATAAATAAATAAATATTCATATTTAACGATAAATTATCAAAGCACATAACATATACCTAGTATTTAAAAGCAGCAAATAAGTGCAAAGTGTTTTTGCTGGAGAAGCTCACAATACTTACGCCTAACATATCTTAAACCAGTTTATTGATGCTATAAACATTGATATATCTTAAAGTGAAAAATCCTGTTTGCCTGATCCCTACAGCGGAGCTTGCCATCTTTTTGCGGCAGCGACAAATTTACACTTCAACAATTTTCCCATTCCATACGAGTGATTTTAAAAACTCCCTCTTTCGCTCCCCTCGCAATTCATCGTTCACTGTGACTCCCTTCATTCCCTTTGGTCCTCCCGTATACCTCCCTAGGCATATCCCCGCATCCCTATGGATCATGCGTCCCTTTACAGTGCTGATTGGCACAGCTCTAGTGGATTACTAAAGGGCAGTGTGATGACCACTATCCATTTGGGAATTGGGGAATTAACACTAGCAGAATTTAGATTATGCTGCAGTTGTTGTGTACAAAATTGAGTATAAGCTATGTGTTGAATTATATCGGGTATCTTACATATAATATAATTGCTGATTCTATATATGTAGGACTGTAGGTACACATACATGATGAAAAAGTGTAAATAGCTATTAATATAACTTTAACAAAGACGTAATCTTTCGGACAAACAAAATTATTACAGAAATCTGTCCAAAACGACAATCGTTGATAACCTGTGCGATCATCGATCTTAGATTTTTGGTAAATAACAAACGCTGTCATCGGCGCCCCTCAATCCCACGTCAAGAAAATAACAAAATCGTTTTTGTAAATTTATCGATTTATTTTATTCGATACGGACGCCAGTCTTTTCGTTTTCATCTCGCGTCGAAATGTTCGAAGTCTGTAGAGATGTTTTATGACGCGTAAAATCGTTGCATTGTATGGATTCTTGCACATACCGTTGGGTTTTCCATTTTCACAGCGACAACCCAATTTGGTTTGGACGTATGTTGTTAATGATCATATTGATGTTCACACGATTTTACAAAAAAAATATAATGGTAAAATGTCAAAAACTTCATGTGATTCGTATAATTGTTCTTTAATAATAACGTCTTTTTTGATATTATTATGGGAGGTTGAACTTACCTAAGTACCGTGTTGTGTACCATAATATCTAAGTAAATATAGGAAATAAGTTACATACAGTAATGTCACTTTAATATACTTAAACTGAACAAGGAATTGGGCAATAAGAAATTTATCTTATTTGTTTACCCGGGAGACTAACAGCAAAAAAATATTTACATCATTACACATAGCAATAAAATTTCAATACCTAATAATATCATAAATAACATAATCTTTGGGAAATCTAAACGATTTTAATCAATCATCTAGAACTTAGTGATGTTAACAATGGAGAATTATTTAAAAGAGTTTATTGTTTTACGACATTATAATTTGGGAAACCCAAACTATATCACTGTCATTAATAAACATTAGGACAATAAATTGTATATCGTATTGATGACAACTAAATGAGATTAACAAATTTGTTTGAAACCTCCTATGATAAAGCTTGCTTGTGGTTAATAATTTGGATGATAAAAAAATAGCCTTATAAACTAGCATAGCACTGAAAAAGTCATTCAAAATTCACAAAAAAGTGTTTTAATACCTATATTATGTATTTAACGTTGAAAATAGGTAGTTAATACTCCTTTTTTTGGGCAGTCGTGTAAAAAAACAATTCACGCAACAAATTACGGGCGTGCGACGTCAATCAGTGGAATGTTCATGTACAAAAATAAACATAGTATATATTTTATAGTTGTAAACAAAACTCTGTTAATGAACCGGGCGAAAGTTGCGTGATTTTGTTACTACCACTGTTATTTTTGTTGAGATTTAATTAAGATTTTGCGGGAAAAAAAATAGCTTTTTATCGCTGTACTCAACTTATTAGTTCAGGCCCTAGAGTAAGCTGGTTCTAGTAATTATAATATAGAAAGGGCTCCTATTTTTTTAAATGTTCTATAAGTCCGATTAAGTCGGTATAGCAGCATCATGATTGTCATGATCATTAAATCCCATTAGATTTCAAAAAAATTACTCTTGTAACCAAATCTAGAATATTTTCGACTGCTTAGTTGGATTTTGGCTTAGCATCTAGTACTAAATCGTCAATATAGGATAAGGTTTAGGTCAATTGGGTATATGTAGGTACCCATAGTAGTATTACGACGGGACGAGCTTGAGTCCTTAACAAGACATGGACTGCAGCTCACAAACAGGAGGAATCGAGGAAGAAAAAGGAGCTCATATCTTTCAGTGGAACATTCATGGGTGAAATGAATAGAAAAAAATCCTCTTTTGCCACCTTGTATGCCAAGTGTAGAATATCTGCAAATGCAGTACCCATTTTACAAAGAGGTCTTGTAATTTGTTTTATTTCCAATTAAATTTTAAGCTAATGAATTTTATAAATACAACAGAATCTGGCCCACCACTGGTATTTCGAGCTGCGGATGTTAGCAGGCGCTTTTACATCCCCGATCGCATGCGGCGGTTTGCTCATGATTAATAGATGGCAATGTCACATGGCAGTGACGTCACGGATCATCCTCTGCACGCATTGCTTATTATTTCAAGAGAGCATGGAAGCCGACGTTCCAGCTTAAGAATGTGCTTGACATTATTTTTAGTCACATTTGTATTATTAAAAGAGGTTTGAAGGAGGGAAAGTTCTTAGGGATAAGTTAATGGTGAATGCTATCGTAATAACTGTGACTTGAAAACCTTATCTCCAATAATAAAAGGTACCTAAATGGTACACTTCCTAACGAAGGCAGTCGTTCAGCATTGGATGCAGATTTCCTGATATGTTTACTGGAAGACAGAAAGGTCGGTGGCTTTACACACCGTTGAAAAATCTCTCAGGTATGCCGGTTTCCTCACGATGTTTTTCCTTCACCGTTTTTAGCAACTGATAACTAATTTTTAGTGCACACATGAATTCGAAAAGACATTGGTGCGTGCCGGGATTTGAACTTGCGACCTTTGACTTAGCAGTCCAACAGTCATACCACTCGGCTATCAGTGCTTTAAAATTGTAATATCATTATGTTAAATGTGTACCATTTTACTTTACGGCTATTTGTACTTTACATTTGTATTTTATATGTATCTTCGCAAATGTAAAATATATCTAATCATCGAATACCTGTCTATGGTTTTGTTTTATACACTCTATGCTCAAGATATACATATATAGTGCTAACTCAGTCATTCAATATTATTATGGCTAAGTTATAAAATAGAATTAAAATAATTGTGGTAAGACCATGGGGTCAAATATAACTAAGTAATTTAAATTAACTTTAAATTACATTATTAGCTTGAATTGGCCATCGTACTTCGTCGTAAATAGTTGTATTTATGTCCGCAAATCGAGTTTTAAATAACATAACTAGGGAAGAACCTACCGATGGGTATTACCTTGACCCTAGTCTTTTACTTCATAGATAGGTACTTAGATTATGTAAAACAAATGGATATAATATCATTATTACTGTGTAGTTGGTAAAAGATGGGGTCTCAACCCGAAGATAACTCTTTGGCTGTACACTGCAGTTATCAGACCCTCTCTGACCTACGGGTCGGTTGTATGGTGGCCCAGAACACAACTTACCACAGTAAAAATGAAACTCCAAAGCCTGCAACGCCTTGCAAATATTGCAGCGACAGGATGCATGAGAACCACTCCATCAGCCGCTCTAGAGTACCTGCTAAACCTGAAACCTCTACACCTTGTCATACAAGAGGAAGCACAGGCGGCAGCACTCAGACTGAGAGCCAACGGACTATGGAAGCAAAACTTATCAACAACGCACTCAACCGTCTTGAGGGACATCCTCAAGGAGGTGCCACTCCTTGAGGCGCCCATAGACAGAACAACGTGTCATCATATTTTCGATAGAAGATACAATATCCAACTTACAGCAGAAATGCAGGATAACTCTGGCACAAATGAAGTTAGGATATATTCAGATGGCTCCAAAACCTCACAGGGGACCGGAGCGGGAGTCTTCTTGAACGACCTTAACATTAAAATCTCGACCACCCTAGATAAACTTAATACTATATTTCAAGCAGAATGTATAGGCATCACCAAAGCAGCACAGGCGGTTGCAGCCAGAGATGTCACAGGCTACAATATTAGAATTGTGTCAGACAGTGCATCCGTCCTTCAAGCTCTACAAAACAATACCATAACCTCTGTCCTAGTACTGGAATGCCACAACGCACTCCAGTCCATCTCAGACACAAACAACGTAACCCTGCAATGGATTAAAGGACACAGCAACTCAATAGGTAATGACGCAGCCGATGAACTGACTAAAAGGGGATCAAGAACGGCGGTATATGGACCGGAACCACTACTGCCGATACCCCTGGCACAAGTCAGATCTTGGTTGCGTCTGAAAACAGAACAAAACCACCAAACAGAATGGAGGAACGGTGTAGGTTGCAGGCAGACAATGAATGCAATTCCGGTGTTTTCGAAAAAGTTTGCCCGCAACCTCACCAGACTAAACAGGGACAAAATCCGTATAGTACTAGGTACAATAACCGGACACTGCCCTCTAAACAAACACCTTTTTACCATAGGTGTGACGAACAGCCCTCTATGCAGAGGCTGCATGGAGGCAGAAGAAACGCCACAGCACGTACTCATGGAGTGCGGAAGTGTGGACGATCAACGGGCACGCATTCTCCAGCGTCCAGCATCGCTACCGGAAGCTTGCAGCAACCTGAAAAGGCTGCTCGCTTTCTGGGGCGAGCTGGGATGGCTGGAGTAGAAGAAAGAAACCCACCACGCACAATGGCCCCTTACTAAACATAATTGCAGTGTATTTAACTGTTTATATTTTATCACGAACACTAATTTGTGAAAATAAAACAACAAATTAAAAATAAATAAGTCTTCGTGCAGCCAGTATTTATGTTAGATATACAAATCCAATGCCCGCTGCTTCAAGTCGTCGGTACAACTTATCTACATTCTAGGTAGGTACTTATAACACCTCGTATAGGCCTTCCTACACGAATCTATTAAAGCTTGTCTATGGCGGGTTAATTAACAGTCAGTAGCAAAACAACGAATGCCCGTGAACCAATCAACCTTCTTTTTAAAAGTTTTTTATGTCGCAACACACCGGACGCCCATTCAGAGCTAACCCGTTGACCCACATCCTTCAATCACTGGCAATTTTTATGTAGTATCGTGCTGCTTGAAAAATTATTGTGCGAATGAAAAACTTTGGAGTTTTTGGAGACAAAAGAGTAGCGTGGGCGATTTGAATGTTAAAACGATCATTAGAGATCCATTGTGGCTCGGTACGTCGGCGGTGCTCAAACTCTTATTGTAAGCTGTGAATGCCGCCGTTTGTATTTGAGGGTTAATTTTACTATTATACGCGAGGTTATTGAATTCAATTAAAATGAATCATATTTTATGTATGTCGGTAATAGAGGTGAAAAAATGTTTGTTTTGTGTGGGCGTTATAGTGTTGAATGGTAAAATATGTGTGCAAAAAAGCGTCAATGGTAAGTGATCGATAGCCATCCGTTAAACGTTGTTGAAGTATACGCATTGACCAATGAATCGCAAGGGCCACTAATTATTCTTATTGAAGCAGTTTCTATCATAAATATAGGTTATTCATTTTTGTAAAGTTCATTAACTTCACAAGTAAACCTTTTAATACTAATCGTATGCTTTCATCATCATCATCAGCCGGAAGACGTCCACTGTTGCACAAAGGCCTCCACCTTTTAAAAGGGGGGGGGGCATAATCCCCACGCTTGGCAAGCGGCTTGGGGATCGCAGTGTTGGTGGTCAAGTTACAGAAGCCGCTGCTGCCCATCTTCTGGATTTTCTCTCAGTCGCCTCTTAGGACACCCACGGGAGAAAGGGGATGGTCAATTCTGGGCTTGATACTACACGGCACCGGCACATCGTATGTTTTAATAGGCCCTAACTGAAAATCAGCGCTGCTGCTTTTGAGCAGCAGCATTTTGCTGAGTTAGGGACCTTTTTTTGCTTTGTACTTTTAAATTTTTATTTTTATTGTTAATTTTAATTAGTGCTCAAGACAAAAATAAATCATTTACTTCCTTTCTTAAACATCCGCGGTGGTATTTTAATAATCGCGCAAGTGAAGAATATTGTTATATATATTTAAAAAAGTTTGAGTATCACAGACCAAATGCTACATTACAGTAGTGAATATAGGGAAGCAGGCAGCAACTGACCTACAAAGGGTTGTGACTTGTAAAAACTTATTGTCAAAGACCACCTTTACGATGCCATACATTTCTTGAAAGAAACAAAAATGGTAACAGTCGCCAACGGTAGTTTGCGAAAATTGCAAGAAAGAGTTGTTATTGTTGCAAATTGTAACAATAAACACATTGTTTAGCCGGCAATATATCATCTTGTGCTACTGTCTTTTGTGATATGCAAAGTTTTGGAAATAATGATGAGACGTCTGCAATAGAAACAGTTACAGAAAATGGTTTTTTGGTGTTATTGTTAAATGCAGTTAAAATAAAATTTGCTGGCAAGTTCTTTGTATAATTGTATAATAATTATGATATTACGAACTAAATTTCAAATCACTTTGGTAAATCTTAGAAGAACCGTTTCCTGATATAGGTAGATAATACCTAGACATGCGTATTACGAAAAAAAATATAACATCCGGTCTTCCAGAATTTCCATCCACTTAAATATTTCTCATTATATCTAATTTGATGGGTGCGAGCAGCGACACGAGAGCTCAGTTGGTTAGGGCTGGGCTATGGTACGGCGAAGGTCGCGGGTCAAATTTCCTTCATCAATTTAGATTCAAGCTTAGCATGGGCAACATGGTAAAAGTACACCAAAAGTCATATCTCTCAGTATAAATAAGCAAAGATTTTTATTTCAGTACTGAAAATTTTAAATTTTAGCATGTCATTCTCGAGCTTAGGGCCTGCCATTCTATAAAAAGGGAGCGAATAAAGATGAGATAAATGAATGTTACCTTTGGCTATATTTAAAACAAAATTCTCGACATACTTCTAAAAATCATAATCTTATTTCTGTCAATATTTTATCCTTACATATTCTCCTCCTAATGAATAGCAGCGTAGAAAGAGCGCCCTTCCCTTCAGTGAGAGAGTTTTAAGCTAAAATTATTAAAAAAAAAAACAAAACAAAACAATTATTTTTCAAACTTTGGTTCGCACACAAAAATCATATTTTTTTCTCCTTGCATAGATACAAACTTAGGAAGATTGCTCTTCCCTTCAGTGAGACAGTAATAAGCTGGGATTATTATCATAGCGTAATATCCAAAATAATTATTTTCCGAACTTCGCACACAACGGCATAGCTAATTCGGTACAAAGACTGGAACCCCCATATGGTGTTGATCAACGCTAACTACTGTTTGATACCGGCTCCCTAGGTGACTCAGCATCTATTAACAATGTTACGGTGTACAGACAGACATACCGATCGCTTGTAACTTGATACGAGATTACTATTATATTGGTAGCAACTGCCGATTTGGTAAGCGGCGGCGGTTGGAACAATTTGTGTTATTACAACGACAATGATTGGCATTATACAGTAGCAAACGTATTTCTGTGCTTCATTTTGAGGAAGTGGTCTGAACTCTATACCAAACTATTCTAGAAACAAGCATGAACTATGAGACAATATTCTTTATAAAGAGGATTGTTGTGATGACTGAATCTACGAATGTACTAGCGAGAATTATGACTTCATAGTACTCTGAATCATAGTAGTGACAGACGTTTGTAGACCGGGTAAAGTAACAAGTACAGATAGGCATGTAGATTCTGTCAAAGACATACGAACTTTTCGAACGACTCAGCTCATGAACGGAGGGGCAGGCAGGCAATGGCCTTCACTGACTTTGCTTGCCTTCAATAATATCATTTGATTAAAACTCCTCAATAAAAACCTAATTATGACCATGACCATTGTTAGTTTATTTGTTAAATATAAATACTATTAGCCCACCCATGATTAGATTCCACTGTGATTTGTACCCGACAGTAGAAGCTGTTGGCGTAATGTATTCAGATTGACTGACAATCGATTAAGTATCACTGTTTACTTTGCAAGATTTGAGCTTGACAAACAGGAATCGCAAATGTTGTTTCAATGTAAGTAGGTTTTGGTCTTGATAGACTCAGGACCTACATTATTATAAATTGGGACATTACATTTAGCGAGAGGTGTAGGTGAGAGGTGGACGTAGATAGAGACTTTCAGAGAGAGAAGAAGTATCTAATTACTCGATGTTAATCAAAGTCGAAGCTAAAGTACAGGTAGAAATTTATTGCTGATAGAATCTACGGATAAAACAATACGTAGGCCGTGTATTCTAACGTGATTTATATTAACTAATCATCATAATCATAATCACCAGTCGCAGGCAGGTAATTGATAACAGTATCTTATCCATAGTAGGATGGACGATGACACTGGCCTGCCTATTAATCGTAATTTTCTTTATAATAACAGCCTATAACTGTCCCACTGCAGGGCAAAGGCCTCTTCTCGTATAGAGAAGGGATTGAGCATTGATCACCACGCTAGCTCACTGCGGGTTGGCGATTTCAGATAATTAAATCCAGGTTTCCTTACGATGTTTTCCGTCACCGTTAGTCAGTGGTGTCTTAGAATATCTAAGAAAGTATTTATGACATTGAAAAAGTCACATTGATACTTGCCTGGGTTTGTACCTGCCACCTCGTGCACAGAAATCCGGTATGTCAACCACTAGGCCACCACGACTTAATTTTCTTTAGTGGCGTTAAATAAAACCTGAAGAATAGTGACGGGTGGTTAGTACGTCAGCTTTTCCAAAGTCTGAGATCGACATTTGCATTTAGTATAATCAAAGTGTTATAATAATCTCCAATATTTTAAACCTAACACAAATAACAGAAAAGCAATTTTCCGCAGCACCACAAGCTGTACATTTCAGTGCAGTAGGTACGGCTAGTCAACGTTCAACGTGAGCTAAAACTAGTGATTAATGGTAGATGCCCGCCGCGGGCGCCGGCCGACGACTGCGGCTGCGGAGCGGGCTAGACGACGTAAAGTGCAGACGGTCAATCTATGTAAGTTTTCTGCCTACACTCTTTTAACTCTTATAAGAAAAAAGTCAAGGCAACTAAAAGCGTAATTTAAAAGATCTATACCAACTCGTAGTTACTAATTTACAGCAAAAACCTTCTCTTGTACTCACATTCTGTTTTTTAGCCGACTATACTAGGATCGAATATGCTGTATCAGGTGAGTAACACATCAGGCTGGTGGTAACATTTACATAGCTCAAAATCAGATGAGAGCTGCGACTTAAAATTTCAAGGCTCTTTATTTGGTTTTGTTAACATGTCACAAAACACATACTCACAGTTAAAGAAGTAAATTTATAGGTAATCCAGTGCATAATGTGAACTTGAAATGAGAAGACTGAATTAAAATTTAGTTTTATAAGCAGCAACAAAGTCATCATCATCACATCAGTCAACGTTACTTACTCGATAAATTAAACTAGCGATGGCAAAAATTGTACATGCCATGTAGATTTATGTGAAAAATTATTACTTCGTAAATTGTTAAGTTTCAGAATATCGTCTCTGCATATTTGGTTATTAGTCTATGTTCGGAGTAAATCGTTTCTCCAGGACTTGATTAAAAGTTCGCTGTGCAATGTGCAATGGGATTTCGATATGGAAACTGCAATATTATAAGTCTCTTGACGGGAAAAATAATTTATTTTGTGCATTTATGGTATCTGGTTACTAGTAAACAGCACTACCATCCCCTTTGCGCATTGATGTCGTAAAAACTCTCTGATGGAATAATTCCTAGACATTGCCTAGTCTGTAGAATTAGGTGGAGCTGCATTTTTCTACACATGATTATGAAAAGAGGTTTGTCTGGTCCATTTCCCATTTGACTACGCATGTAGGTACTCTAAGAAAAATAAGATTCTTTCTTTGAATATTTTTAATTATTATCGCCGTGGTCTGTGGGATTCCCTGCTATTACTTTGGTGGGTTAAACTTAGTTTTTTTTCCGATAATATTCTAGGTACCTACTATAATTTTCGCATATATTTACAACTGGGTAAGAACTAACCAGGCTATTAATTCCATCAACAGCCAATTTTAAATGAAACCCTTCCATAACAATCAGCGAATTCGTGGAATTATAAGGGCAGACATAACAAAGGGCTAATCGAAATCGTGCGACTGAGCGTGCGAGCGTGAACCAACGAATAAGAGAAACACCAGTCACCGTTCCCAGGGATTCGCCCTAGTAACAATAATGAGAAGGTGCCTACTAAGCCTACGAATAGCAAAAATATTAAAAGAAAAAACATTCGGGAAATCTCAACGAACCACTGTATTTAGAACTCTCTGAAAAAAGCGTAGCACCTCTCTCACACCCATTTCTACCTTAACAAAGAGGGGTAGGGTAGGTCTTAGTAATCTGGATAAAATATTCGTATCAAGCAAGCGGACTTTATTTTTGCAGAAAGCATTTTCTCGTTACTCGGTGAAGGTTTTTCTATTGTTTCTTATCTGTGACTGTTGGATGTGTATTGTTATTTGATTAGGTCTTTGCTGATTACAATTGTTTTCCTGATGAGCTCTCTAGAAGAAAGTTTTAGTACAACTTTTTTGTATAAACAAATCTTATTTCATTATATTTAGTCATTGCAATGTTTGGCCAAAATTGCCATTATGCTAACCAGTAAGAAAGAAAAAAGTGAAGACGCAGTTGTAAAGTTTATAGAAAAGCTAAAGTATTAGGCATAAGACTTTTTTATTAACAGATGATTAACAAGTAATAAATGATTACCTACTTTCATTTGATACCCGTTATTCAATGTAAATTTAATTGTGCAAAGATCATAAAGTATAATTATCTAATAACGAACTATTGTCGACAAAAAATATTTATCCTTAAAATTCGTTACGGCTCTAGCTTAGAATATTTAAAAATCGCATAAGGCATTTTTTTAATTAATAACATAAAGGAGTCCTTTCAAAGAAAAGGTCGGAACGTTTCAAACGTAAACGGCATGAATAATAGTTTTAAATGTATTTGAATAAGCAGTTCATTAATTATGTCGGGGGTATAATAGTAATTTTTGACGTGGCCCTTCCTGCTTTCAATCTGTTTCAATGCTTTCGCTCAGTTACACAATTTTTCTACAGTAGGTCTGGGTTTGGTAGCGTTCGAGTTTTGCGATTAAGTGATATTGAGTCGAGTTTGTGGATATGACTTTTGATCTTATACTTCGGGGTGAGAAGAAAAGAGCTCGCATGTATCCTTATAAACGAATATATTGACACATTAAATTACTTTATTATAGTCGACGCATTTTAGTTTAGGTATAACAAAGTTTATGTAGGTAGCTGAATGTAATGTTCCTGAATTTTTAGTGTTGATCAGTTTTTGCCAAAAATTCACCAACTAGTTCCGAAGTTGCTGAATGGCATGAAGTTCTTTTATCGAATACACAAATCTCGGAACTCATATAACAGTAAGTAAGTAAACACCTTTAAAAAAATGCAGCTCCATTTAGCAAAATGCACAATGATAAATGTTGCTTTCAGAGCTCGTCAGTTCAAATGTCGCAAAAGAAACGTCCACCTTTGTACTACTGGGACTTCTAATACATTTTTTCTAATCCATCACATGTCGTTAGTTTTGGCACAGATGCAGAGCCGAAGATCCATGTCAAGTAGTGCTTAAGTTTGGCTGAACAACGTAGGGTCTTCGCGTGATTAATAGTACTCATTACGAGTAAAGGTGAGCCCCTGTACGTCAGATTTTCATGTTCGCACACGTGGCACCCCTGTCCGGTGAGAGATTAGTGACGTAATCCACATTGTTTGGAGTTATGGACTATTTGGAGAAGATGAGTACAGAATTTGGTCGTAAGTAAATTTTAATGTTTGATGTAATTTATTGGATTTGAGATACTTTTAAGATTAATTTATATATGCTGGAACATTGTGAACTACGACGCAAAAAACATTTTGTTAGTTCATGGATTTACTGATTTTTAATATGATTGAGTATTTAGATTAAATACAAAAAATATTTTTTACCGAGCTAATTGAATTTTAGTTTTGTATTATTACTTCACACTGGAAAGATCAAAATGCCCTGTCTAACTTTCGTAACCAGCTATATTAAAAAATATAAGCAAACCTTGTCAGAGCTTCAAGCATAGTTATAACAAAGAACCCACCGTAGCCGTAGAACAATACCTTATCCGTATGAACTCACATGACCACACTCACTAGTTTCCTGAAAGCTGAAAGGGCGCGGGTCGGGCCAATTATGAAAATAGCGCACCTGCGCTTGTCAAACGCGGCCGCGCTTGTCTGCCGTCCTGCGATAGTCATTAATCTTTTCGTTCCTTATACATTCCTGGTACCTCGGTACCGGCTCTTCGCTCTACGAAACTGTTACTCCATAAATAGAAAGGTTTTATTTACGTTTAATGATTTTTGGGTATAAATAATATTTATACTATATTTAGTTTGATATTTTTCAGTTATTTTCTAAAAAACTTTGATACCAATCTAAAATAGTATGTTTATTTGTGTCTAATTGTTTGTGTCTTTTTATGTTTGTGTCATTTGTGTCTAATAAAATCATATTTCTTGTGGCTCTAACATTTTTGTACTGGTATTAGGATTTTTTGATATAATCGCTGCATCTTCTAAGTGATAAATGAGCATAGAGTAAGTCATCCTTTGGCACAAGTTTTTAACTGGTGAGTCAATGTTTGAAATTTATCCAGACAAGTCATAACAGTTTAATATATTGCATGTTTTATTAACTATAGGTATTAGTATTTAGTATTAGCTCCTAGTTATTAAAAGACATGATTATTCTTGTACCCTTAAATCACAAATAATTAAGTAGCTATATCTATTGTGTGCCTAACTTTTACATCGATGTATAATATAATAAAGGTACCTAATATGTAATTTAAAGCCACGTTATTTTATTAATATACCTATAATACCTAATAATTATATATTTGATACCCACAATTAGGCATTTAAGATAAATTTGAAAAATAAATTAACATTTCTATTAAAGCATTAAAACAATAAGTAATTAATGCTCTACTTTCAAGGATAATAAGTATCTAATTATTATAATTTAATTAAATATGTTTTCAATAAAAAAAGGCTGTTCGATTTCATTCAAGTTAAAAAGTTAGTTTAATGTCTAATTAATTTACTAATATTGTAACCCTACAATATTGGTAAATTAATTACAAATAAAAACTAAATAACATTAGATACATAGTATTATAAAATAAAAATTAATAAATAAAATAAAGCTAGACGTTCGATCGCTCATCGAGCGTGTGCTAAAAACGTGAGTCTTCAGGACTTATAATAAATTAATATAAATAACTTCCCCTTACTCTATCATCAAATGTAACGCCATCTAGTGACGAATAGAAGACGCCTATTTCGAAGCGTGCTTTGAAACTGTTTTATCATGATACTAACGCCATCTGCTAGGAAATAGAATCACTAAAGTATGCAGCAGAAGTATTGATTTTCTGAACGTTGAATACATTAAGCGCTTTGTGTTAGTTAATTTATTGCTGCACTGTGTAATTTCCATTGTATATCGATTTTACGATTGAGTACAGAGTGTCTATAACATCAGTTGTTGCATTAAATTTGTTGGTATGCGTAGCTAGAATGGTTGCTCACTTAGGTATTGATATTTTCAAGTCTTTGCAATAAGCCATAATGTAAAAAAAAAATATCATCTTGAAATATCGAATTTTGTAGGTAAATGTAGTAGTGATAATATCAGGTTCAGTATAGGCAGGGGATGGCTTTGTACCTATTACTAGGCCTATCTTTATTGGAAATATTTGTCCATTAGTAATGTCTGCCCTAAATTATGATCCTTCAATTCTTAGATGAAAGGGTTTCTGTCCTTATTTTATATCTCAATTAGGTAATAGACTAGCAGATGATATTAGCAGCCTAATATTGCATACCCACTTGGATATGCGATGTTTTTTATTCTTCGATCAAAAGTTACACTATTGTTGTAATTTATTTAGGAGGTATTAGGGTTCTTATTGATGTTCCTTTAATTTTAAATATTGCGTGTAAAATACAAAATTAAGTTTAATACCAGTTGGCATAATTTTTTATGTAATACCAACTCTGGTAGTTCTAAATAAGATGAACTTTAAAAGCTGAAATACATCCAGCAAATCGACACCTTGGACTGTATATTAGAATGGGGTTTGATGAAATAAATACAAGAGATTTTTCTTCAACAATCAATTTTTAATCAACAATGTACTTTATTACACTGCTTCCACAGAAAATACAATCAATTCACGTTCTTTCATTGGTTCTAACAATTTTAAGACGTCAAGAAAACTCGTGTAGTAAGTAGGTAGTACCAGATTTGTTTTATAATAAAAAATAAATAAATAGGTGAACTGTAAAATTGCCAATACCTACCCTGTAACCTTTCCCACAGTCCATAAAACTAAAACCTCTGTTTTCCTTTTTATGGCACTGTTTTTACATTTTCTCTCCATTTAGCACATTAACGAGTTACACTATAAGTGGCAATTAGCGTCATTTGAGTTTTATGGTAAGTAACGCCTAACATGAGCGCCGTAAACAGTTGTAAGTGGCAAATAAAATAAACAATAAATGTCTTAGTAAAGTGAGTTGTTTCATTTTATGACTAAGATACTTATATTGTTAAAATGCAAACCGGTTCAATTCTAAATTGTATTAGGAGTTCCTATAAGCAAATTGGTATTTTAGAAATAAATAACAAGTAGTATTTTCTATTTTGCACGTCAAAGAAAATCATGAGTAGGTACGTCCTGATGATTTAAGATTACTTCATAAAGGGCGTACCCATTAATACTTATTTGTTCAGTGTTTTACTATGTAAATTTTTCTCATTTTTTTGCAACGTATTTTCCTATTGTATCAAGCCACACATAAAGTTCTCTAAGTATAATTCTTAAATAAGGAGCCTACATTGAGCAATAGAGACCTAATTATGAAAAATATATGATCAAGAACAGAAATATATACAATACAGTTCAATAATTATGATTCTAATACATTTCAAAACACAATAAAAATATCACCTGCAAACAATTCAGTTCCAATCATATAGATTACACATAAGTTAAGCAAGTTCAACGAATACTATGCGGATCGAGGCTCTTGCACTATGTGGTGGAAGAAACTTATTGCCTACAAGGATATTCAGAAGACAATATATCTCACAGTTACACGGTCAATAAACATAGTTATACATCAAAGAATTAGATTTTGTACCTAAGTTGTTGTACATTAATAAAAAAATTGTATAAAGTAATACATTTCTTTGAATATTATACAAAAAAAATTCAACCGTATACAATTCAATGAACTAATGAGTAAAACGGTTAAAACATTAAGTTAAAATTGTACAAGAAATAAGACAAGCGCTTCTTCAGTGAATATAATTTACAGATTTTGCTTTGATGATAGAAATGTAACGCGGTGTAATAAATACAACAGATAAATAAATAATGTAGGAGACGTCATGAAGAAGACGTCTAGGTAAATTATGTAAGAATATATTGAGTTTGATTACAGAAAATCAATTGAGGTACTATCTAGTAATGTTCAGATATAGCTATACCTAAGGAGTAAGTATATTATTGTTTCTGATACGCAATTCAGAATTTGTATTTAAAACGGTTAAATATCACCCGATGTCGAATTTAAATCAAATTAAATTATTAATTTATACTAATGTTTTATAAATACAATTGTTATAATAACAATGTTAGCGTAAATTCCTATATTTTATTTTCTATTAAGTATTCATAAAATAAGGAGCCTTCCAAACCCATTTCCATATTGCCAACAATAAGGAACATTCATTTTGTATGAGTGTCTGGAATACCATTTTTCCTAAGACGTGTTTGCAATTTCATATTTCTAAATAACTTCAGTGGGATTTTATACAATACGTGCCTAGTTTTTTCATGCGTTTTGTGCCGTTAAATGGAATATTTTACTTAAGTATTGTTCGCACTGCTCACAATTTTCTGTTAGATAACTTAGGAATTGAATTATGGAAATTGGGACCGCGGTCTTTAGAAACAGTTTTATTTTTTATTTGTGGTTACTAATTCTCATTCAGTTATCAAGTGGGGACAACATTGTTTGTTTTATGATTGTACTAGCATTTTAATATTTTATTATAAGAAGTGGAAACAATTTTGTAATAATGATTGCCCTATTCTAATGCTAGCTGTTGCACAAGATAAAATTATTGTTTAATGTAGACAAATATAGCTCTACTCATTATTAAAACACGTCTATAGGTAGACTGAGGAAACGCTTGTCAGAGCACAAGAAAATAATAGACAATACACGTGGTCGCAATAAGTTAGCTAGGCATTACGATATTTGAAGAATACAAAATACAAACAAAACAACTAAGTTTAGACAACAAATCAGCAGTATCATATTTAAAATGGGTTAAGAAAATCTTTGAGTTTGTATCACGGAGAGTTTTAATATTAAAATTGATTTCAGCCTCTACTATCTTATTGCGACAGATAGACTTATATTTTCTTCTTATGTTGTCATCAAGGGCTTGAAACGTCGCACTGCATGCACCACACAAACCTCTCTAGAACCGAATTTGTCGCCTCACTTCAAACAAATTCGGATCTACAGGGTAGATGTAGGGCACTAATATTGATGCCGACGGACAGCATGTTGAAGCTCTTGATAATCTTCCTGCATGTGGTTTCTGTAAGCAGAGCGACATAATTGTTAAGGGTGACAAAGAATTTGGTGCTGGTTTCCCTAAAGACTTTTGATCAGGAATGTTTCAAAATCAGCCTTGTTAAAGGATCCAGGACCTTAGTTAAAAACTTTTAGACTTGTTACCATAAAACAACCTTAAAGTACCTGAATTTAATAGACTACTTTAATATAAACTGTTTTTTGTTATAGTAATTTAGTCCTGTTACAAACTATTCTGCCCGAGTTAAATTAAGCTTCTCGTTGATCTTTTAGATAGCCATTTTAAATGCTTTATTTGTTAACTGCTAACATTGTGAAATAGAATATGCATAAATTTGAAAAACAGCCAAAATTAAAAATACTGCATGTGAAACGATATTACCAAATAGTTTTGTCGAAACTTGGTGAACGACGAATTTAGCCAAGATGTCCAAAATATAAGATCGGTTGCAAAGAAGATTGGTCAGGCAGAAATGACAATTGGCACGAGGAGCATAAAATGGCTAGTATTGCGAAGGTTGGCCAGGGGTTGAAAGAGAGAGATAAAAAATGAGTAAAGATGATGAAAAGAGCCAAAGGATGTGGTTGGTTCGGTATCAGGGTAAGTGTCATATAAAGAAAGGATTTTAGATCCAAAAATAGTGAAAACTGACACAGCAGAGAATGGCCGAAGTAACAAATTCCTTTGTGTAGAAACATTATTATTCCATGTACTAAAAATTATGTTATTTTTTGGGTAACAATTTATTGAACTGACTTGGTTATTGGGTACACAACTTTTACTGCTTCGATATTAAACATCGGCGTACCGCCACCAATTTTTTATTACAGTGCCGTACAGATAAAACATTTCATCAATTTCATATTTTATTGTTCGTTTTGGTTTTACTTTTGGGTATTAAGTTATTTCATCTACTTAACTTATTCAGAATTTCTTGTTTTAAGGGGTTACAGTTTTGTTGAGCTAGTTAATGAGGTTGGTATAATTAATCAGTACAACTGCCCCCTTACCATGAACTCTTAAAGCATTTTCCGTAGTGGAAGCGATACGCCGCGCCGCTACGTGCAGCGTTGTGTAGCTTTTCACTTCCACAAACCCAGATAAACCACCTGCCCTGATACCTATATCTGCCTAGATTGTAAAAACATATTATTTTATTTTCCACATGCGTACTTATGCTGTCCTTCATTGTAGCGTTCTAAGGGGAGGCCTTTGTTCAACAGTGGACGTCTTCCGGCTGATGATGATGGACTGCTTTATGGTTATGTGTTAGATCCGTTTTACGGAAAAAGCCAATTGATTCATGCTGTTCGGTTTCTTACACAAAGATTGCTTAAAAATATAATTTACGTATGTCTGTGGTCAGACGGCGACTTAAAATCTGGTTGAAATGCTACGAATAGGTAGTCTAACATGGGTAATGATGAATATTGTTTTGTATTTTGTGAACTACAGGTCTCAGTAGATATTAAGGACATAGCCATATTTGACGATGGCGACATGCTAAATTAATATCGGGAAAAGAAATAAAAGAAACTTCTCTGAATCCATTGGAGGTCGGACTCGCTAAGCCGTTGCTCTGGGCTGCCAACTGTTGAGTACCCAACAATTGATGCACCTGAAATAAAAACAAAATAACACTAAGTAAAATACTAAGAAACAACATCGCAACATTTTTATTTTTATAAGGAAAACGAATATATCATTTTTACACAATATTTTAAACAAAATGTCAAAACACGTCCATCAAATGTAATAGTGTTGTCAACACCGGATAGATAATATTATCGATTATAAAATCATTGTATAGTACCTATTGTATGTCACCTACACAATCAGATCCTATAATAAGCGTGTAACAGTAGCTGAGTTGTTATCGATCATCGTAATTGCTGTTTATCTATAGACAAGAGTAAGGTAAACATCGGAGACAGCTAAGGATATTCATGTTTGCAGAGTCTCACACGGTCCACAGATAAAAAATGAGTTGGGTTTTTCATTGACACTAGACTTGGAAATGGCGAAAAAGACAGTTGTAATAACTTTGAGACAGTTGTATCTATAGGTACAGGAATTCTACACCTATTAATTTTAAACAATTAAACCCTACCATGGGGAGATTAGCCTGTTACCAGGTTGGTGGCAGGGCTAAGTTTTGGAAGTGACAATACGGTATTGTCACTTCAATATTCATTATGATATCGTTGTTTGATAGTATGTTCTCATATTCCAAAATTCAGCATCGTTAACATGAGCGTTAAAAATTGAATTGGTATATTATATTATTGTGTTTAATAATTAACATTAATTGAGTTTGCTGTTTCCGGACACAAATATAACCAGGACGCTCAGATATAATTAATTTTGTACGCAGGCGCTGAAAGTCACGCACTTAGCCACTGCGCCAATCGGAACGTTTTGTTAGAGGTTGCATGTTAATCAATACCAAAAAGATTCGTTTGGTTTTACACACGTTATAAAGGTTCGAATAATATTGCATCACGCTGACTCAATAAAATATATCGATACCAGTTTTATGAATGATTACATATATCAACCGGTTTAAAAAAACTCGAATTAAAGTACCTAGTATTCCAGTTTTAACAGTAAATCGTACAAAATCTCGTTCAACATGATGATTTGCTTACCTACGAGTTTTAAGCAATGTCTTATTGTCCGTTTGAAATCTGCTCGTAATCGCCATCCACTACGTCGATAATGTCAATATCGACACCGTTTCTATATATAATCACTGTTCATCGAACTTTAAGTAATCAGCGCGTCACTACGTCTGCGGGCCGCGAATTCGTCGGTTGATTCGCCAACCTTGGCGTAACGAGGTCGCCATCCTCCCGGCGGCGGCGGCGCGGCGGAGGCAAGTGGGTCAGGGGACGCGCATGCGCGTTCCGGACACGAGCAATGAGCGCCGCCCCCGCCCTCGAATGAATGGCTCGGACTCCCCACTTTAAACTCTACCAACATAACGTGGCCTCCCCTTCCTAGGATCCTATATACTGAGGCAGCATGATATGGGGTTGCTGAAAGGCTGGAAGAGTTCCAGTTTGCCTGGTCGTTCGTCATAGCAGCTGTTGTACAAATCTGTTGAGCGTTCAGCCCACTAGTTGCTAAGCGAATCTTGGGACATTTGATTTTGCCTATTGTCTGTAGGCTTTTCATTCCTGCTACTGCACACTATAACGCCTACCGATAGATATGGAAGTTCAAGATTGTTGCTTGATTTTGAATTCAATAAAGATGGTAGAATGGATATTCTTCTTCTTCTTCTTCTTACTGCAATACAAAGCTAATATTCATATTGATTCTGTACATACGCAATATGAACATTAGCATTATATTGCAAAGATATAAGAAGAAACAACTCCCAGGGATCTATTAAGTATTGTAACTGAAGGAAAATTCATTTCTATTCACAGTTTCATTTCTAATAATCACGTTTTCCTCAGCAATATGAACAAACACAATCTTGTTTCCTTCATACCTATCAACATAAGAATAATTTATGAAGGCAGAAAACTTTCCTCAGTGACTTTATATACGTTATTTACATTTTATTCCCTTATATTCTGGAATCGTATTACATAAAGCTAGTACCTTCTGAATTTTTATGAAAGAAATCTTTACGCGGACACGTTTTTATTAGCGTCGCTAGATAAATATCGGTATGAAAAGGAAATTAAAGTAGAAGTACGCATATTTTTTTGTATACAAGGACTACAGTCTAAAATAACTAGGTTAGTTCCAGATAGATGAGAGCGATATCTGGCGACTAGTTTAATCAAAGCAATGACCACATCAGAAGTTATAAAGCTAACAAAAACATAAAAATGTTATGTAGAAATCATATTGAGTTGAAATAAGTAGAAAATAAACAAAACTGGAGAAACAAATGAAGTAAAATATTGCAGAGAACAATTGAAAATGAAGTCCGTGAAATAAAATTTAAAAAAGCAAAGATTTACACAACGGATTCAACTATATTTTGTAGTCGTTAACACACATTTCTTGCCCTCTAAAAGCGAAGCTATATAACACATTTTAGCCCTAGAAGCCGCCTGCACTGGTGACCTAGTTCTGTCAAATAAATCTAACTTACAAACGCTTAACTCCATAGTGGAATTTATGAGCCAAATCGTTGAATTAATTAAACTGGAACTCACCAATGAAAACCAAAAGCTTAAACAAGAGGAATACATTTTTTGAAACTTAAATTTTAAAACGTGATGATAAAAATAAAGTACTGCACAACACGGTGTGAACACAACGAGAGACGATCTCGGTATGAATGTGCTCCTGTATGACGGAGCGCTTGAAACTATTGGTGATGAAAACTATTAGTAAGCCACTAATTGTACGGCAGCCTACATAGGCGGCGGTAATTGGCCCATTTACACATTTTGTTAGTCCGGCGTGCATAATTGTTGTCTGTTTACATGGGAGATGATATGAATGTGCCAACCACGAACGAAGATTTTTTGAAAATCAAATGGAAGGCTCTGAAGGCCCCAAATTCAATGTGTTAATAGGCAAATTAGAACAATTATTAAATGCGGTTCTAAAAGGAATTCTCGCTTGACTTTGTTAAAAATTTCTAAATAAAACTTATGGTTAGGAAACCAATTTTTATTGGAAAATTCAGCACAAGAGTAACATGTCACAAGTAAAAGTTATATTTAGGTATCTGCCTAATCTATCATACATCATAAACAACTTATGTGAGCAAAGAGTACTAACTAATACTGATTTATTTGTCACGAATGCACAATTGAGCAATATGCAAATGAGAGTATACGTAACATTTATGATATTACCAAAAAAATCGGCGAAACCATGAACCCCGATCAAATACTAACAGTTACAAATATGAATTTAATAATACATTCATACATGTGGGTGACCGGTAGGTCATTTAAATATCTGTCATTGAATTCATCTACGACTAGACAATGGAGTTAGATCATTTACAATAGTGTTTGAACAGTTGTGACATTATGACGGACTAAAGCGTTTGGTAGCATTTTAATCAAGCATTTAATAGATGCAGAATGTATCTTGGTACATGAATAAACTTGACAACGACCTGATTGGCGAGGCGCTAAGCATTTAGCGCTTCAAAAGGGGTTATATCCCCTTAGAACATATAAGTACATGTACACGTAAGGTATGCGTTCATATCGGTTGTAAACCCATTAGTCGAAGAAGTTAGGTTGACAAGGTCATAAATTTGAATTTAACTGTAATTCTGGTAACTCTGACGATGAAAGGTAAGAATGTTTAAAAGTACAAAAAGGAACAGATAAAACACTAGAGCATTTTGTAATATCGTATCCAAAAATAGCAGAGGTAATGACTAATGCACCGAAGTTACAGCGCTAATAAATACCGACCCAGAAAGTTTGTTCGAGCGCAAACAATCAACTCGCTTTATTACTCTTGAGTCGAACACATTGGATACTATTGTTTAAGAATCTTTACCTTTTACAGGCTTTATGGGTTTATTTGTTTCTTATAGGTACCTGAGTTGAAACATCAGAAGCGAAGATACCGATTTATTATTATATTGCTGTGCCATATTTTCTTTCTTAACGGCACAAAAATTTTATAGTAATGCAAAACGGTGTTGTAAAAAATGAAAAATATATATAGAAAAAATGTTTCAATTGAATAATTTAGAGGCAAATAAATTTAAATAGGGATCCTAACATATTCGGTTAAAAAAAATCTTAGGTTACAAAGAAAGCCTTATACATCGGAATTCCACTCGACGAATATATCGTCATAGTCTCCTCCACATCTAATAACGGAAGCAGACAATTACCCATTAAATGTATAGCTGGTTAAACATGTCCTTTGGCATGATGCCAGAGCGTCTGCGAAACTTAAACAGAACCCGAAACAATTCTATCAAAACCCATCAAAGATATAAAGAAAATAATTAAAGTATTCATTTTATTACTTACATAATAAAAGTGGTTTTTCTCCCGGCCCTCTATCCTTGGCGCCATTCTGAAATAATTTCCACATAAAACATTAATATTTATTACAAATATTATGTTGAAAGATGAAAGCACTGCAGTATAATTCAATGTAGCAGGAATTACAAAAAGCTTCCACTGATGGAAACCGACCTTGTTCATCCTGCTTGATACGCGCCAAACTGGCGTTGACTTGACAGTCCCGCCAAACATGGCTGCCGCTCGTGTGGGAAGCGGAAATACACGAATTACTACGAGCCAGAAAGGATAGAACAATCTGTGCGCGCGTGCAAAAAAGAGACAGACGACAGGTCCTGACTGTTCGAACCTTTAGAAAGAGATAACGTTATACGATTTGACAGGAGTGCGAAAGGATAAGAATCTCATCTAAACGGTTTTTAGGGTGGAGCTGTCTGGACTTTCGGGTCGGCGAGACGCGCAGATGGTAACAAAAAGGGACCAGTCGGGACTAAAATTTGGGCATAAATTGAACGACATTTTTGCCACATTGCTGCGAGGTCGTCCATCGTCTCGGGAATGAACAGAAACGTTTAGTCCTGACGTTATTATTGTTTCATTCCTACATTAAATAATGCAGATGTAATTTAATTATTTTAGGCAATTAAATAAGTCGTTTTAAAGTTGGTTTGGGAAACGCAAGTCCATTCAAGATTTGGTATACTTATTAGTCAACCGGAATTATTTTCTAGTGTCGAGTATGTTAATTTTTACATGTGGATATTATGTTTGTTCTAACGAAACACGTTTCGCATATCAAAATTAGCTGTATTCAAGTCACGGGGTCACTGACTCAGGATTTATTGTTGGTTTCCTGCCGTTTTATTAAACATCATATTTTTCCTAAACACGAGTATGCCGACCAAATGTGTCTTCCGCTTTTTATTTGTTACGACTATCATTGTGCTTCTATTCTATGCGGATTGTACTACGAGCTGTTTAAAGTACAATATACGTACGATCAGTTACATCATTTTTAAAATGGTCGCTTAGATATTTTATTAAAAACTTTGATACCTCGGAATTAAGGCTATATTGCATTGGATGTTTATATAATTGGAAATACGCGTACGAGCAAATGTTATCGGGATTGCATCTGTAGTACGGTATCGTCTTTAATTATCAAAGTATTTTATTTATAACTGCGATATATGATCGTTTACACTGCTTGCGTCTTTACCTTATACGATGAGCAAAGCCTTAAATAGCACCCATGAGTTATTTGTTTGGTATACTTGGCATAAAGCTTGATGAGCACTGCGTAACAACGGAATGTATAATTTAGTCTCTAAACATATTTTGCCTTTAAATAAGGTCTTATGTGATCGCCACAACGTTAGGACTTACGACTCTATACGCGGAATTCATTTTCATTCACCCTTCTGAGTAGGGTTTTCCGTAGGGTGACGGAAGGTGAAAATCGATGCTGATTGTTTTGTCTAGTAGGAATAGATATTTTTACCAAGGGTTTCGTAGGGCCGTAAGTGGTTTTAGGAAAGAAAAAACTTTTCTCAAAACTGATGCACTTTTGGAATAAAAATTCTCATGTTTTGTAGATCAGAACAAGAAAAAGCTAAAAAAAATAATCAAGATAATTGAAAATAATAAAAAACGACTATTAGAGAGACTAAAATGTGAGAATATACCTAGGTAAATGTTATCAGCTTCTAAATGCGTAGTAAATAACCAATTGATAATCATTTTTTGCTAGCAAACCTAAACATGTTTCTAATAATTATGAGCAGTTTTGGCACATATTTATCATAATTCAGTAACTTTAAGTATGAAATTGAGTTATACATAAGTACCTATTAGGATAAATCCATATTAAAATGCTAAAATCTCAATGCTGTTATAGATTCAATCTTGTTGAAATATTTTGATTAATAGCACTGAATTTGTATCTTGGCGTCGACTTTTATAGCACTGACAGGACATTTACGTTAAATATATCCCAAAGTTAAGCGGTTACGGCGCTGTCGCGTGCCAAGAGTTTATATAATGTGTGTGAACCATGACAAGTTCTTAGATTTAAAAGGCTAAATAGCTCTTTACAGGGTACTTAAAATTCCTAGAACTCTCAAAACTTATATGGAATAAGTAAAAGTATTTAGTTCCATAATCATACCTGCGACATATCTTAATAATCTGTCAATTTTGCGGTTATTAAAATATTATTAAATGCTGTTCTTTTCATACCTTTAGAATCTGATACATACCGTTTAAGAAGAATAGCTTGTCTTTTTGACACCTACTTTTTAATAATACCTATCAAAAAGGTCTACTCTAATTGGCATAATAAGGCGTAATGTCAATTGATACTTGGCTGTCTTAATTGTAATCAACTCCAGCACCTTTTCTTGCGTTGTATCCTCAAAAAGACAAAAAACAGAAATAACTGTATTAGATTCCTGTAATTTGTACAAGTTCAATTATGTATAGCGTATCGCACCTTAAAAACTGGTTTCATTTAAGTCCATTTTACACTTTAAGACATCGATTCACGTTTTTGCGATCAGACGAGTTAGTTACACGAGCTTAGTTATCGATTACCGATCCATATTTATTAAACCGATTATTATCGATATAATTGTATAATTGATCGATACATAGCCGTTAAATTAATTATGTATCCCTAAATAATGTGATCGGCGTTCTAGAGTAATTAATAGTTAACAGTTTATTTTCAGTAGGTAGGTTCTTGGCTCAGAAAATTAAACAGCTGCCATAAATATTATGAAATATTTTTGGTTTTAGATACTACAGAAGACTGACTAGCAACGACCAAATAGATAACAAAGACCATCCTTCTAATTGGCTCATTTAAATTTGTTTCCAGGATTCTATACCTAATATAGAATAACTATGGACTTAGGTTTACCAGCTCATATCAATTGATAGAATATCTATTATTCATTAAAAATAATACTAGGTATTTTATTAAAACGAACTCACGAATTATTATGAAAAGAAACAGAAATATTAATCGGCTGAAACCCGTCCAAAAATAACATAAAATAATTCTTCGTTACTTTATTATTAAATTTTACGTTTAATTTTAATTACCTTGCTTCTTAGAACAGATAAGATTAACGATTATTATGTTAACCTGGTTTACGTAAAACTTAATATCGTAGATAAGAGATTAAGGCAACGGAAGCTGCCGCGCGGTATGTTTGCATTCACATTATAATATCGTATCAACTGAGATTAAGGTTGTATAGTATGTCACCTGTAGGTAGCTGATTAATCTTTATTTAACTTAGATAACGACGCAGTGTGAAACAGCATTTTAGATAAGTTTTACTTTTTCAACGCAAATATTTTACAGTACCTCTAGTGATACAAATTTTTAACCCGTAAAAGATCGAGCGCCACGGAAAAATATTTTAACAATGAATTTCGGTTTTGAATGATATATACGATCTTATTCTTTACATAAACAAATAAATTACACCAAAGTCTCGCGCAAATACATTACTCTTCTATCCTACTATCACTAGTAAATAAGGCTTATGAAGTCTGCATACTTTATGTTTTCCATTTCAGCGCCATGGAAAATAACATATGTACTTCTGAATAAAACATAAGTAATGGGGAAAATCCAATCTTCTTAATGATTGCGGAATAAATTATTGCTTTTGATCGACCATTCATTTTGTGAAATGATAAAGAATTGCTTCAGAACAGAGTTCGAAAACTAGAGAGACACTAGGTATATAGGTTGCTATGTATTTGAAGTACATACAAACACGACTTCAGTACATTTCAATGTAATTATTGGACGTCTATAATTACGTTGATATCGATCGATCAATATCTAATATCATGCGTTTATTTGTACCATCAACTTGTTTTATCGACAAAAACATATTTTGACATCAATGACTTCCGAACAACAAGGCGTGCCGATTGTATCGATCGGCATCGTCGAAGCACCTCGCATTTCCCACAAGCTTCGAATTTTGCGCGAATGTAGACGAGAGATTTCGAGATGGAATGGGAATGTATTGGGCCATGTTGAGAGCATGTTCTGGGTATATATTGTGATAATTTTATCAAAGGATCAGAGAAAACTTGCCTAAGTGTGAGTCAAAGCCAATTCTTTTATTATTATAATGTTTAACTTACAAAGGTTAGGGAGGTATATAGCGAGTGATTCAACACATAATGAAAGTGATGAAAATGAATAGGTCATGTTGTTAAAAATCGTGGCAAGTTCGACTAAGCTCTTATAATAAATATTTGCAAACACGGGTAAGAAAATAATCCTCTCCGACAAGCACGCTTAATGATAAAACAGGAAATCATTATTAATTCATCACGCAATTCCAGTATGCCTTAAAACAGCGGTGTAGCTTGGAACCCTAAATAAACCTTGCATGGAGACGACTATAAACGGAGGATTTTTTATAATAAAATATTTAGAGACTGTAAAACCTGGCCATGATAAGTCAAACAAAATATCCTCGTAGACACGCGATCTTGAGAACACATTATTTATTTACAGGGCTGTTTATGAACTTAGGAACTTTTAATGACAATGAAAATAACTTACGTCGGTAATAAAAATACATTAATTCTTAAACAAGTTTGTCACGCGACTTTTCCCGTGGGGAGCATTGAGTTCCCTTTAGCAGGGACTCTTTGTTAAACTTTGCAGGTGCTTAACGCAGATGTTGATTTTTTTTATGAATTGTAAAGACAAAGGCAGAATCAAAGCTAGTTTATTAAAAGAAGACTCTAAAACATCTACATATATTTCGGTGTTTGTACGGAATATATGATAGTAGGTAATTGCACCTATAAGAGAAAAGAGAAAATTTGAAACTGACAACTAGTGCGAAATATTATTTTCATCAAGCAACATAATAAATGTTCCTACCTACATTATGTAACTTGTAAGTATCTACATACGGCCTTCCATGGCTGCCACTCATAAAACGACACGATTCATGTCACGTAGGTACTTCTAAGTGTGAACGATTGAATTTTTATTCGCGTGTTTGCCTTGTGAAAACATAGTTTTAAAATAAATATCTACATTCAATAATAATTCTATCTATAAATAGATGTACTATCGAAGATGGATCTTATTGCAGTTTTGGTTTTGTTTTTTAGGGAATCTTGTGTGAATTGTATAGATTTTCGCCATGAAATTATTGCAATTTTATCTTTTAGCAACAAGAGATATAATTTATTTAACGAATCAGTAATAAAGTAACAGCAAAAGAATATTCTAGCCCTAATCTAACTTGGGAGTAAGTAGTAGTGATCGATGCTAAAATAATAAACATGTAGTCAAACATTGCTTCCAACAAAAATTGCTTGGCTAAGCTACTACGTATTTAAACACTTACTAAAAATAGTCTCAACAAGCCAACCCTCAAATTGATCCAACATTTTTTTAATATAGGTAACATACGACCTTAAGCCCGTCATTACGATTTTTATTAAAGGAAAGCAAAATAAAAAATGACGGAAATGTTTTATTATTTGGTAAACGTCGCATTCGTATTCTAAACCCATAACTAATAATAACGACGTTATGAAAATATACTCCAAGCACATGCAAGCACGGGGCTAATTTTATTTATTTTCTACGGCAGCAAAACACCGGTTTTTAATAATTGTATAATAATTCACGGGAACGGAAAAACATGGCATGATTTAAATTTAGTGGTACCATTCACACCGAAATGTTATTTCGTACTGTTAGAGTAGGGAAGGAAATTAACTGGTGTTTGCAGTGCTATTTAGTGGTTATTGTGTTTCAGGAAAGGTTGGTCGTTTGTGGCTGTTTTAGTAATACTTAAGCAGTGTGAATGATTAAGAGCTTACCTAACCTAACGAACCTAAGGAGCTCTTTAACCCCCGGAATCCTCCGCTTGTAGACTCTTCGTTGTTAATACACGCGGTTTAGGTATAGAATGTAAAGGTTATATATTGTAATTATGATAATATTGTGATGAAATAAATAATAAATGAAGTACATAAAAACTTTAGCAAAAATTCAAACAATGATTTGTTATACCTACGCGACACTATTTGATTTAGTATATAATACAATTATATAAGCAGGTATATAACGATTATATAAAATTCAATCAAGTAGTGGGCACAAGGATATTAAGCTGCATAAAGTTTTATAATTATTTCCTAAGTCTCTAGTTTTAGGTACCTCATTAAATACAATTTGGAAGAAGTTCAATTCAAAACGAACTTAACAAATGCCACAGCGGTAAGCGGAGAAGGAAAAGGTCAGACCTTTTTTGATATCACGCATTAACATGCATAAAAGGAGAAATCAGAATATTATCAGTGTACCGCCAATGTTCCGCACATGCGTACAACGGTCGTCGGTATTGACGGGCGCGGCGTCGGGCGTCGCGCGCAGGCTCCCTACCCCGATAACGTAAATAATACAATAAAAATAATACAATCTCACTCGATTTGAATGTCTTCTGTTCTCTGTAGGAACCGAGTCAGCTTGATGGACTGTTATAGCGACCCTCGATACGAGATTTTGTTGCGCACATACGACTTTTTACGACGTTATAGGTAATTGATGTGCTGACCTCGTCGAAAAGAATACGGGTGGTTTTATTAATATTGACTCTGGCACGAAATATGCTTCTAATTTATATTTATATTTACTATAAAAATTTTATATAAAAATTTTTTCGTTACAGAATGTCGCGTTTGACCTTTGAAAACAATTTATAAAAAAATTCCTGAATTGCAGAAGTCATGTCAGAAGAAAACATTTGAAACCCTAACAATAAAACAGAGTAAAAAACTTCGTTCTCTTTCCATTAGGTACATAGGTACTCAAGAACATTGTAAAATGCAGTTAAATAAATAATATAAGTATTTATCAGAATAGAACAGCATGGCCCACAGATAATATGCCATAGTAAAGTTTATGCACCCTAAAGTAAATGCAATTCGTTTCACACGTCTCGGAACAGATGCGCTATGGCCCATTTGACCGGTCGCTGCAGTAAACGGGTTAAATTTTGCCGAAACCGCTTTTACTTTAACCCTTATTTACGGATGCCAAATAACAAAATATGAAATCTGATAAAATGCAGTTAACATTGGAAAAACCAAATGAAACGGTGGTAATTCCAAGTTACTATGCCAATAAATTCGAAGCTGATTTAAAACAACTTAAAATTTTATGTGCGTAAAGCACGCAAAGAAATTAAATCAAGCAGCCGGGTAATTGATATTCATTAAATTATTTAAACAATAAATTCGATTACCGTACGGCGACATCGCGAGGATGGCATGAAAAAATTCGAAATTCAAAATTACGCTTACCGTAGAAAGCGGGAGGCGCGTGGGGCAGCTGCGCGTTGCGAAGTGCGACCGACGACACAAGCCTACTACGTCACCCCTCCCGCGCTGCCCCGCCCTACTCCTTAGCTCCTCACAGATTTGTCTACACAACCCCTCGCTACCGGAGTTAACAGGCGCTAGATCTAATAATATCTAAATTACCTTCTGATTAGGTTGTATTTATACGATTGTTTGCGTCAATATTCCGCCCTTCGATTTTAACCAAAAAGGCGTAGTAAATAACGTCCTTTTTCGTAGCAACATTTTAGAAAATAAGATTGTATGTTAAACGTTGTGTCGAAAAAGTTACGCAACTTGAACGTGTGTGCACACTTACAAAGAAGTACAAACAAAAGTAAAATACATGCTTACCTATTGACAGTGAAACCGTTAACGTCGGACGCGTAGTGACGTAACCGAGACCTACCGGTTCCGGAGGACGAGTTCACATTCACATGGTCTTTTGTTAGACTTACGACTCTATACAACTAACATTTGTTTTTTTTTTACGGTTAAAGTAAAGGAACCATATTAATTATTGGGATATTAGTTGCAGAAGTTTTGTTTGTATAAATAAAATAAAAGAAAATATCGCGTTTTTGAAGTGAAATTAGATATTAATTTAAAGACGCAACCTACAAAAATGTCTGATTACAAAGACTTCAATGGATCGATTCTCGTATGATGTCTTTACAAATGGATAGTTACTTAATAATCTAGTTACAATTTAGAGAGAGTTCCGTTACAAGAATAGATTCAAGCGGTCCAATCGATGTGAGAACAACCGTCCCTCTTGTCCCACGGGCTCCCTTGCACGGAACTGCAATCGCAGGTTAAAAATGGTTGCGTCAACAACTTTTTTCCCGCATGGCTTCTGCTTTGTGAGTTACATCTGTTTATTATAAGCTATATCAATATTTTGAAACTAAACCATTTGGTACTTAAATGCTGAAACTCGAATTAAAATGACAATATTTTTACTTTAGCAGAAAAAAATCTTTAAATTTTACAATTTGCATCCTTAGGGAAGCTTGAAATTATTTTAATATCTGAGCAAATCTCTAAAAACATAATAGTTTATCAAAGTTAAGGTTGATTTATGCACTAAATTTATGAGAAACATTCATGACTTCATAGAACGCTCAATAGAAGCATTTCTCGTTAAATGCAACAATAGTATTTCACAATACTCGTAAATGCAAAAAGTACCGATATGTAAATTCTTCGTCCTTTGGAATAAACAATCTAATTACCCTTTTTGTCGGCACAGTGCGTGCGACAAAACTGTCGCAGTACAAAAATTTACATTCTAAACGCCGCTTATCCATCGTGACACGTCCGTCCGGTGTCTATGTCCAACTAACAAGACGCCATATGGTGTTCACGGGCGAATGACTCAATACATTTTCGTATGTAACTCTTTGTAACCGTTGGTGCGTGCGATTTATATGAGTTTAGGTATATCGTTGCTATTAGGTAATGTATAATAATAATAAACGTTAGATTTATTGGCTGAAGTTTGGCGTGCCCTTAATTTTTAGATATGGGCACGGGAATTGCAACATGGCGGATGGATTCCAATGTTCAAATTTTAACGACTTTCTTTTTTAGAATCGCATTTTAATGTTTTTCTGTAAACCGTTTTAAAGTTGCCAGTTTGTTTCGAAGTTGTAGCCAAATATTGACCGTTATGTGACGCAGTCGCAGGACGAGGTTATTAATGATGCGTTACGCAGTGTCAACACTGTTAGATTTTATAGTAACCTCTTGTTCTTTTTTAAACGTTAATTGGTTGTTGATTGGTTTGTCTTGATGTTAGAAAGATGTTTGTTATGTTTGATGTTACAAATTTCTCATCAGTGACAATTTGCACAAGTCGTGAGACCATATAAATATTGTTAGGCATTCTAACTCACTACGTAAGACTTAAGAATGTATTTTAACACTTCTAGTGGTACAAATGTTTTAATCAAACATTAGTTTTCATTTTTGTCGAGTTTTATATTTGTATTGGTATTTAAAAAGGCACTTAGTCGAACAAAGTCCCATGATCATTCTAGTAACCTTTTTGACCATTACAACAACTGTTACGTATTAAGCCACGTTGAAATAAGTCAAAAATATAAGTTGCAATAACTGCAATGCCCCATGTCAGGCCACCGAAGGATAATTTTGCTCGGACGCTCGCAGCCAATCCGACGTCACCCCTCCCCTTATTGGTGAATTTAAAAAAGAAATTTCAATTTAATCCGCTCCCCTCGAATATAGTTGACAGGCGGCGCTTTGCAAAGCGTCGCTCTCAAACGGATTATTGAGTGTTCTCTTTTCGAAAGTTTTAGTTCTTTAATATTTGCTTTGTTTTTTTTTTATTAAGTATACAAAGTACGGTAAACGTGGAAAATAATTTTGGTACAATGATTTAATTTAATTAGGCAGTGGTTAGGTGTACTTAAGTTATAAGTACTTAGGTAATAAACCTACTAAGCTTTGGTTAGTTTGATAGGTTTGATCATCAGAAATATCATGGACTTAGTTATTTTTTGCTTAGACCTACCGATATTTTCAATTTATTACCTAACTGGAAATTTTCTCTTCACCTTATCCTATCGCTACAACAGTATCTATTTGACTTTAACACACATCGGAACGTCATTAAAGATATTTTTATAGGCGTATGAGTCAGTGATGTCAAAACTGTTGCTAACATCTCAGGAGTAAACGAGATCATTGTGATACAACATCCGTCCGCTAATATATTCATAGTCAAAATTGGCACAATTTACAAGTAGGTAGCTTAAATTATAATTAAAACGTGCACCTATTATTTTAAATAATTATATTTCTTAAATAACGCATAACGTCCTCATATTTAATGATATTGCGATGTAGCGCAGGCAACGATAAAATGTGCCTAGGTACCTATATATTATATCAATACCTAATATGAATATGAGCATGAAAAATAATATTTCCAGTGACCATTAAATAATGTAGCACCTTGAAGTTACTCCAATTTGACTCTTGATGATTTTATTTTTAAGAGAAAGTAGGTACGGTTTCATTGTTTCAGGATACGGAGTAGACATTTTTTAAACGATAGGGACAAGTAGAAATATTATATTGATAACTTTCTAATCTCCATAAAAAAATAAGAAAAGGATGGTACTGCTGTGCTTTTTGCTCGACTTGGAGAGGACATTGCGGTGCCCCTGATTCTGGTCTGCAATTATGCATTAATCTCTTATGGGACAAAACAAAAAAAATCGTTCAAGATTGGATGAAATAATTATGTAGTGTAATGTGGGGTAGTGGGGTAAGGTGGGGGTAATGCGAAACATCAGAAAAGGACGTGTTTTAGAGAAAATCATTTTAAGTAACTACTTATTATAAACACGTACATACATTATGTCTTTATGAATATTAAATAACCACAAATAGGTCCGAAGAAAAGAAATCATGTTTAAATTAAGTATTTGTACATGTCCTCGCGTTCCGAGCCTTATTTACATTTTAATAAAAAACGAACAAATACTGTTTCCTACTAAATAAAATATTAACGAAGCGCAACCCGGCCTGTAGGTAACAGGATTTGTTAAAATGGCTGCTACTATTGTTACTCACGATGATTAGAACTCACGCAATAGTTAAAAAGATAAAAACATACAACTTTAATATTTTGATAGCGTTGTATTTTTTTACTAGGTAGAAAAGGAAGAAAGATATGTGTTAGCTGGAAAGACCGAACCAAGATATCCTGTGGTTAAATCCGCGATTTCAACACCGAGTCTAGAAAGGATTTCCTTTTCACTTTTCCTTTACCCTGGGGTTGTATGTTATATGCAATTGGATATTTTTTGTGCAATGCAAAAAAGCTCAAACATATTTTGTCAAAACGTAACTATTTTACTAAGTCCATTCCGTTTCCATTGTTGTAGCAATAACATTATACCATGACCCAATCACAATACAAAACAAACAAAGTTATTTCATAATTAAGAAGCATTTGTCGTGCCGGAATGTTACGTAATTACCAATATGTAAGAATCTCAATGACTTAATTTTTATAAAACGTATAAGGCGAGCGCAAGCATTTGTTGAAATATTTTCACGAACTTCGTTTTTATACTTTGCGTTTAAAGAAAATATAAGAAAGGTATTTAGCTAGTACACATAGTAAGGATATTTGGAATAAAGATGGACCTTTACAGATGGTTTTGGATGAACATTATCAGTACCTAATAGAATTTATCATACAAAAAAGGATTTGAGGAAGTTTTTAAAACATGAAGCTGAAAGCATGACACAGTCGCAATTTGGAAATGCTTACCTAAGATGTTTTATGAATCTTTTCAATAAAATGTGTGTTGTTTTTGTTGGAACATAATATTCAAACTAAAATGACGATATTCGAGATATTTATGAGAACGAGAACCCTTAGTAATGTGCAGCAGTTACCCAAATGCGCAAGTCCGAGATCGGCGCAGGCGCAAAGGTGCCTTTGTGGCGGCCATATTTTATTGCCCCTTTTTTCGTTCGGGACGAACAAAAATATCCATTCATAGAAGTCAGGTATAAAAATGTTTTTGTTTAAGTTTAGAATGCAACCGTTTGCTTGCTACATAGGATTAAAAGGGATCGTGTTATAATCAGGCTTTAAAAACAAGGATTATTTCAAACGGAGGCCTCTTTCAAATTGGATTAGCACCTCAACAATAGCAACTAAAGCGTCAAAGCTTTTTATGTAGACAGTCTGTTTTCAAGTTATATATTTGCGAGTAAACGTAGAAAACACGATGCGGGTTTACAGCTGCACATATATTTTGGACAGTAGAATCGTCATCGTCAAAAATAAAACAATCATTTTCAATTTATAACAGCACAGAGAAGATGCAAGTAATTATCGTCTGTAGCTGTCTCTGCATAGAGATAAAAGTCCGTTGTGTTTTGAAAAAGGAAGAGGAATCCCCTACCAACCAGGCGAAGTCTTGCACTCAAAGTTTAAAGAAATTATATAATACTAGCTGCGCCTCGCGGTATTACCCGCTACATTTTTTCAAGACAGCCTATGTGTTAATCCAGGAAGTCAGCTACCTCCATATGAAATTTAATCAAAATCGGTACAGCCGTTTGAGCGTGAAGAAGTAACAAACATTTATAATATTAGTGCGATGGTAGAATATCAAACTTGCGTTTAGTTGGTTCAAACACCCTTGAAATATAAGGGTGGATTTGTTACTAAGGCCACACCCATGAAAGTAATTGAATAAGGTTGCTACCACCGTAGAATATTAATGAGCAAACTCTATTGCGATTCTATAAAATGGTGTACTTAAAATTATTTTAGTTATTATAATTGTTGTTATAAGTAGACCTTTAATTTAGTACAGATAAGTGTTAGAAGTGAAATAGAAAGGACAATCATCATCATTGAATTAGCTTAAATTAATGTTAAAATTTGCAAAATTATTAAAGCATTAATTTATTTAAATATTAAAGCTTTATGCATTTAAATTATTTTGGGAAAAAATATTTTAAGAAAGAGAAAATATAAATACGTGTAACACTAGAACAAAAGTATTATGGTTAAACAGTATTGTAATGTAGGTAGGTACTAACGATACTTGTGTGAAAAATATTACTATTTACTTTTATAATGTTATTATTGGCGGTATAGCATAGTTTAGATATTGTTATTATAAATTTTTAAAAATGTGTAAAAGTAACTTCTTAGGTGCAATTTTAAATAAAGCATCAATATCAAATATTTCATAAATGCAGTAAGTACCTACCTAGACGTTTTATTTATAAAATAATTTATAAGCAGCAAATTTTAACTAAGAATGATTAATGTTCATCATATTAGTATAAAATAATATAACATTAAACTACATTAGCATACAAACTACTTACCAGTTCACCGCAGCTGATGTCATCTTGCAGCAAATACGAATGTTATGAAAACTACAAGTCTGAAATTCTCGTCCGTACACTATTATGAAAGCTTTTTAAATGAAAGCTCCCACCAAGCTTCGCATCGTAGTAACAAGACTGTTTTATCGAGCGAGCCACCAACAGCGCCATCTAGTAGCGAATAGGAAAACTAAACCATCTAATAATTATGCGGGGGCTTAATAGAATAAAATCATACTGAAATCTTATAAGATTTCAATTGCATACCAACATTATGTGAAACACACAGTAAACATAACATGTAAAACACCAGACACAATTAGAAGAACAGTCTAGACATTTAATCAAGAGTGACAAATAAATCACTTACCTTTATCCGCAATGCAGAATGCGTGTTGAAAGGGCACCTCCCAAAAACCTAAACTAAATTGAATGCCTTCTTTCACATATACTAAATAACACACTGGCTACAAGAATATGAAATAGAAAACATTCAATTCTTGCTTTTATACTCACAATGAATTTTTCTAGCGAGAACTGCACTGATGCGGATTCCAATCTGAGTTTTCCCTAGCGAATGCACCAAGCGGCATCTACGGAAAAATAAAGAACTATCTGACAGATGTCACAGACCGGTAGCATTTAGTTCATGTTTTTTATTCTAGATGGCAGTACTGAGTGAAGCTTTTGAAAGCAGTCTCCTTCGATATTTCAGATGTTCCTAACAAGATGTCACTATCTAAAATCTTCAAACGTATAAAATTTTAAAAGCGTTAATAAAAATTGTATGATGTATTTTATATTGACTATTTTGGTATTGAATTTTGGAATTGTATTATGTTGTATTTACTAAAAAGTTCCCTCGGCGTAAGTACTTCAAAATTGGTTACATAAATGTTTAACTGTGTGATGAAGAAGACTGAGGCTTGAAACATAGGCATAAGCTTTTTCAACCTTTAATTTGAGATTACTTGCTAACTTAATATTATTATAACTTAATTTTTTTGTTCTCTTTTATTGGCTTCCAGGACCAAAATCAACCACTTGCCTGCTGCACCACCGAAGTAAAGATCCTGCTGTTAAATAGTATACTCACGAAACCTGATAATCGAAGGCTGGGGTAATGTTATTATCTAACGTTCGACAATTGTCTGTAATAAATATCTACAAACATTTTTACAGCAGCCTACGTATAAGCAGACAAATTGAAAGCTATGGTCTAAGATTTATAATTGTGGCAGCTCCAGGTCATTTACTGTGAAGGGACCTGTAGAGAGTGTTGGTAACCTTAAAGTTCGAAAGTTATCTGTTTAAGCAGGAATATATGTAATACATTCGCAAATGGTCACTTACATTGTTAATACAACAAGTCCATTTTAATGTAGGTACCATCAACTGTCCTATAAAGGTGATTCGATCATTAAACATTGTGTAGTTCAATAAAAAAACACTTTTGTATGTTACCTCCGTGCTGAGTCCAACATTATGAAGTAATGATTAATGAACAGTTCGCCCGCGATTGTATTCTTCTCTGATAATATTTTCCGACTTTATTTGGAATGAATTTGTTCGTATAGCACGTTTTAGTTCGACAGTTTCAGAAATTAATACAGTTTCGGAGTTGGATATGGTTTTAATTCTGGTTCTTTGTAGAATTGTGTAATGGACGGCCAAAAGCACGTTGGGTTGACGACATAAACAAATTCTCTAAGAACACCTGGACAAGAGACGCTCAAAGTAGAAAGGATTGACAGAGTAAAAGGGAGGCCTTTACCCAGCAGTTGGTGATACCGGGCTGAAATAATGATGATGATGTAGAATTTGTACCTATACTATCTAACCGATGTTCACAGAAGTAATCAATGGACTCTGATGAACAAGTCAATGATGAGATAGACATTTATTGGGACAGGAAACTGGCCACTTAAGATATATCACGATGGAGTAAGTATTACTTACATACCAATGTTAAAAGTAAGGAGGTCTAACTTCATCTTCCAATAGGTGCATATTCCACAATAGTCAACAGTGTTCAAATTTTTTTTCCAGAAGCATAAAAGTATACAGCACATCAG
This sequence comes from Abrostola tripartita, assembly GCA_905340225.1. Classification (NCBI taxonomy): domain Eukaryota; kingdom Metazoa; phylum Arthropoda; class Insecta; order Lepidoptera; family Noctuidae; genus Abrostola; species Abrostola tripartita. The sequence goes on along the minus strand of HG996498.1, from coordinate 9,237,997 downwards.
TAACATACATAATTATAGCAATGCTGCAACAAATAGACTGTACCTACGTCGAGCAAAATCAAAGACGAGTGTTTCAGCGAGCAATTAGAAAGCTCATATTAATAGGATGTCACTGGCCATCTACAATGTTAAGATTAGAACAGCCCATTAAGATTGTATTATGAGCTGGACTCAGCATCGTTCCTAAAACGATTACGTCATCTGAATGAGACTGTCGTGATAGCCAGGATTTGACTTATATGTCACACACGAAATTGTGATTTTACATTTTATAAACGAAAGGATCCAATATATTTTTGACGTAAAGAACAATAGAATATAGAAAGCAATTTTTGTGGCTTTCACTGTTTTCACAGGAAAATCGCCAATACGTAGATAGCTTGTAAGTTATCAATGCCCGTCTCTTTTTCTTTTAACTTTGGTTGCTAAGTAAAATTCACGATCCCAATGAAACAGATCCTTATTTAGCCAATACTTAAGGATAAGCCAATCTAGGGTTAAATAATATCAGAGCTCAAGTTTTCAAGTGAATTTTTCATCCGAAGAGCAATGACAAACGTTCTCAATTCTCGTTCTTTAATAATAAGCAAGCTTCAACATTGGAGTTCTTCCCCAATAACTCATAACAACTAACGCAAAATCTTATCATTTCTGTCAAAACAGTGTCGCGGGTACATCGCAGAATGAAATATGATTCGCAACTTCGACATACGTAACCTAAGGTATATCACGGAATGTCCACTTGTGGGACAGCAGAACATTAATAATATTACTCATTGTAACGCGACCCGCCCGATACATATCTACAGAATAACCTTAATGCTTGTATCTTTAAAATTCTTTGGACATATCTGGGATTGCTTGGTCGTTGGCTTGTGGAGTTATTTTGTTCAATTAGTCTTGTGATCGGTAGAGTAGTCACCTAACCTAAGAACTTTGCTGAGCAGCTGCTCAGCTGCTGCTTGGGTTAGGTAAGCCAGTTTCGGTCTAAAGAGAATTGTTGACCTATTCAATGAAATGGTAGCCTGAATTTGAGTTAGTTCCTGAATCGAATTCACTGTACACTATACAGAAAATAAAATCAGTTTTGTTTGACTCGATCACTTGTTATTGTTTCGCAAAACATATGTAGATTAAGAACCCAATCTCTTTCTCAGCAACAATTTGTTTGGAACAAAGAAGATTTACTTGAGAACAAACTATTATACTATACTAATAGTGGATATTATATTTATATAACTATTTTAGAAACGATCGATTGTTTCACACAACACAACCAATTTGATCGTTTAAACCTTTCAGTGCCAGCTACCATATCAAAACATTGTATAAAGCGAAATATTCCGACAGCATGATTTATAGGACCAGCCTCCGACCTACAAACTAAGGCAACCTTCACATTTTTCGACACTCTTTTGTTGGCACGTGGTAAGCTGCTGGCGCCCCTCGCAGGTTCGGCTGTCATGTCATTGCTATGCTCATTTATCATCGCTCAATACTGCCATCAGGCTGTTCGGCGTCTCTCTGGCGCTTGCCATGTACGAATAGTTCGATACTTTCTATCGGTAACGATAATATTGTGTTTTAACTGTTTAGGTCATTTGTCGGTATTTGTTTCGTCGATTGTGTTATGAATTTACTTCTGTGGTTGAAGTTGGAAATATAATCTTGAGTTTTTTTTTCCAGTGTAAACCTATCCACAAAACTCGTTTGTTTTGTATTTTCTATTCTATCAAACCTTAAGTACCTACGTGAGAAGTAGATTAGTGTACCTATATGACAACGGAAAAGTTATCCATATTCTTTTTTTTGGAATTACCCAATAACTGGTTAGTTCCAGGAACTTGTCTACATATTATTATCATGACTGGGAGACTCATGAAATTGATTGAAACTCTTTCGTATCATCATAATTTATTTTATCATCTTCACCAATTCAAATTTAATACACTTTATTAATACAATACAATAATTTAAATGATCAGTAGCATACTTTACTAGAGTCCTCATTTAAACTGGAATGAACGATAAACGTTATTTTATTAGTTAATAAAGAAATAACATAACTAAATTAGGAGGAAAATATTTTACAAAATGATTAGAGACAAAAAAAGTCAGGCCACGTCCTATTGCACAGAATTTTTACAAAAGAAATAATGAGAAAGTTATTAATTAAGTATTTGAACATTTTATTTTAGTTTACACTATGTTATCTAATATTTACAAACAATAAATAAAGCAACAAATGTACCAATCAAGAAAAAAGCAATACAAACATACTCCTTGAAATAAAATCAAATATACTCAAATCGCGCTGTTCTCACTTAAGAATTAAAATTTAACAAAATATCACAGTTGACCACGACGTTTTCTAATAAAAAAATGTGACAACAAAACTTTAAGCGACAATTTATAAATCATAAGGTCAAATTATTGAACATCATTAATTTATCAATGGACGTTCTGACAAGGTTAGGTAATGTTGCAACATGTGAGTTGCATGACACTAACAGATATAACCTTGTAAGGGCATGGATTCAGTATCTTAGTAACATAAAATATTTCTGACAATGATTAGGGTGTTAACAATATTTTCACAAAATTTAAATGAAAACTATTTAATAAAAACTGAAGACAGAAGATAAATGTTTAATCACTAGCATTATTTTAAGTACATTTTACATATACGACATTAAAGACTTTAAAGTACGCAATAGAGCCACATGAAAATTTTAAAATGGTATCATTTGTGGAAACTTTAAAAAATCACTATTAATTATTACTTAATAACTTTAACTATAGTATGTATTTATAGTGTGATAAATACTTTGTTATTTACAAACTAAGGACAGGAACATAAAACAGTTCGGGAGACATACTGATATATATTAATTTTTCACCGTACCTACTAAATGACAAGTTATTTACATCAATAGGAAGGAATCACCTATTCACAATCTATTACTGAGCTTACTTCGTTATGTTTCACAGCGCTTTTACAAGCCCTCTCTAATTCATTACTAGATTATGAAATGACCTAAATATAATATTTTCTGATACATTTTGTCTTTAACAATATGTTGTTCGTACGCCATTACTCTATCCCTGTACAATTCCGAATTTGTTTTCTTCTTGTGATGACTACTTATGCTGGCTATAACTTCTATCTTAATTCTACCTTCTTCTTAAGTGTCTACAATGAAAACATATGACAAGAAGTTTCAAGTTGGAAGTTTATTGAGGTTGATTTCTACATCATCAAGTCAATTGTCGAAGTGTTAAACATCACTCAAATGTTATCAATGCCTGAACTTTCCTGTCACCTTGTTTCATGTTACACACTTTTGAGCCACCACAATGTACATAATATCGGTATTCAGTTGTTTTAATCTTACAGTTTTATGAATAATGCAAATCGATACAGCTTATGACTAGGTAAAATTCAATTCTACTTTTAATTTTAACACCGTTTTGTTAATTTTTATAATTAACTTTTTGTGACAAGAAATTTTAATGAATTCGTTTCATGCAGGTATGAAAATTGGAATTAACCTTTAATGTTATATTTGTTTTCGTCACTTCGCACTCTCCTTGCTCATCACTTGGGTTCTCTAACACGGTATCTTGCCGCACAAACACTGTCTTCGTCACTTACAACGTCACAATAACAATAACAAAATTAGGCTACACTATGGAAATTTTTCGAACAGCGAATAACTGACCCAGTCTAGTTGCTGTAACATCGAAGTTAACCAAGATGTTACATGCAACCCCGCGTTGCGGACGACTGTCTACATTAATAAATCAGTTATCCGCTGTTCGAAAAATTCCACTGATCCTATGCGGAGAGGTGCGCGAACTGGCTAGGGTGAAGGTCGAACTGGTAGGGGTGGCCATACGGATTCATATGGTACGGCACTATGTTCATGGATGCCATCTTGTGTTCTTTCTTCCACTTCATGCGGCGGTTCTGGAACCAGATCTTGATCTGGCGCTCGGTGAGGCAGAGCGCGTGCGCGATCTCGATCCGTCTCCTCCGCGTCAGGTACCGGTTGAAGTGGAACTCCTTCTCCAACTCGAGCGTCTGGTACCGGGTGTACGACGTCCTCTGACGCTTAGTCTCTCCGTTAGCGTTCACCGTACCTGAAAAGTTAAGTAAAACAAATTAGAATGCATCAAACGACCCAAGGTTTAGAGGTGATTAGTTGTATAAGTACGTTAAGTATTATTCTTGTAACCAAACGCAAGGCACGTTAATATTTAGAACTGAATGTTCGTTTGAGCGCCAATGAATAGTTGGCTCGATCGACTTCGTGCCTTGCCACGCTTGCTCGATTGTGATGTACAGCTTGCGGCAACATGCTCGGCTAAGAACAGGATTTCTATTCAGAAATATAAACATTGTGCAATTAATTTTAATTTATTTTTCCGAGCTGTCACATTTTTCGTAATTTATATCGTATACCGCGCCGCAGTACGACACCTTTTCTAATGATTGTTTTGGCACATGCTTGTTCCTGTTTGCGACCACAAACCGCAGCCAAGATAAACTTTTAGTTGGGTTTATCAAACCAGAGAGATGATTCTGATGAAAGTTACACATGTTACATGCAAATAAAATGTTTATTTTTTGTTATAGCTGAGATATCGGGCATGACTGTGTAGTGTTTATTTAGAAGATATTTAAAGTATGAAGTGCAGTTAGTAAATGAATATCAAAGGGGGAGTTGCGAGTGAGCGGTATGACGGCGGCGCGCGAGTCATGGGTTGCATGCCGCACCTGTCACGGCATGTCGACGGCACGGCCCACCACTTGGTCCGGCTTGGACGGCCGCCAGTGTTCTCGTGATAGATACGCGGCCCGTCTCGGGTGTGTCTACCAAATTAAACTGCGCCATTTATTATATTTCTTTAAGGAGATTGGTCCACTAATGAGTGGGCCTCATCATTATTATTGTACTAGTGAATCATACAATCTTGAGTGTATCGTTACCTTGTCCTAATGAGCTTTATATTTCAAAACAATGAAGTGCAAATACGCCAATCGATTACAAAACAATTACCTATGGGTTCTGTAATCGATTCAGAAGAAGCGTTTAGTAGTTTCCCTTATTCTTTCAGTTGTCAGTCCCGCGTCAATAAAGATGTTTAAAAGTGTATAAATATTCGATTTTGTACGAGTTTAAAAGCGTCCGAGTGAAGCTGCAGCAAAAACCGAGCCGATTGAAATGTTAGTGACAGGCCGATGCACAAACAACAGACGTACAGCATTATTTTAACATAAATAATCCTTGTACGAAACGAATGGATACAATACGGGGGCATTTGAATTTCAATATGAATTCAAGAGTAAGTTGATGCTGATTAAACGTCTATATCGATATTATAATTTGATGTGCTTAAGTTTAAGTTATATGTTTAGACATTGTCTGCAGATTAATAATGACATTTGAAGAAACGAAATTGTAGTAGTAATCGGAAAAAAAAATGTGTAAATTAATTTCTAATTCATAGCAGTTACCTGAGTAGCCTAATGCATTCGTATGTTTTTTTAAACATAATTTTTAATTTATTTATGTGGATAAATATTGTAAATATTTTATAAATTGTGAAATATATTACTTCTATGCTATCAGTATCAACCAAATCGTGAAATGCTTGCGAAATCTCTGATTGTAATTTCTTAAACAACATCTTCTTTATTTATAGCAGCATCAAACGTTAAAGTTTAGGTAAATTTTACATTTTACAGGACCAATCAATTATTAATGAAGCATGATTTGATACTGACTTTATTACTACTTCGTCATGAACATCAAGTAACATTGCTGTCACTAAATATGTCTCTATTGCAGGCGAGATTTATAACACAAAACTATTACCGAGCTGATGATACAAAAATTACAACTAGAAATGATTTTGTCTGATTAGCACAAAATCATGTTCATAAAAATGGTAAAATAAACGATGAAGATAATAGTGTTCATGACAAGAATATAAATACAGATCATTATTATTAAATTGATTAGTCGATTATAATTGTTTTATTAATGTAAGCACTTAGGACATACGACATACCCGATTAACTGAACATTATTTAAGATTTTGGTGTAAAAAAATGGACCGACTCTCGAATCTGTTTTTTCGGATTTTTTTACCTTCAGAACAATAGTCGTGTTTAGACGATATTCAATGAAAAAATTTCTAAATTTGTAATACAGAATTATCATAAGCTTCAGAATATATTCATATTGTGTCATACTGAGTGCAAATCATAAATAGTACTAAGTATCATTTATTTTGTGGACTTTCTTTAGTAATACTCTATTAAGGTATCTGAGTCAAGCTTCAGAATATTTAATTTTATCGTCTTCCACATATTTTGGAAGAATTAAGACTGTTCAGCGGAATTTAGACCAGACCTGTAGATTAGACAGATGATGAGAGATGTAGCAAAAGGCTTCCGAAAGGCTTTCAGGCTTTTGAAGCTTTGGAAATTCAATATAAATGTACTATTAGGTTTTCAACGATTATCCCCATATTAATCATACTCACTAAATTAAAAGCTAAAGAAAATCCTATCTGTCAGTGATCTAATACTTGCAATAAGATATACAAAAACGGTAGTCGTCTTTTTATCTAAACTAGATAATTCTAGGTCACAGACCATTGATATTCCGTCTACCATAGTCTAGACATATTGCATGGTCGAATTTTAAATGAATGACATCGCATTAGCAATGTATGAGTCTTGAAAATTTGAAATCTAAAATAGGCAACGTCTGGAGACAATATTTGACAAAACGTGATATTTAAATGTGGATGGTGTTTTAATTTGGGAATGCATTGCCAGTTCATCTGCCTCGTTATTCAAACTTTTAAATTGATTGATGTTGATATTGGAATATTTAGGATGCCAATTATTCAGAAGTTATTATATTACGTTTTTTTAAAGCAATTGGAAATTTAAAATGGCTGGTAAATAAATTTATAGCATTGTAAAGTGTCGTTAAAGTGTTTTTTAGGAAAACAATACATTTTTTCGTTGACCATATATGTTCTATCCTTAAGTTTTACAGTTTTATTTGTTTAATTAGGACTCTATTGGTACTGTATTGATGGTATTTAAAATTGTAAATTCAACTACGAATACTTGCCATTAACCAAAGATTCAATGCGCATAATTCTACAGTCATTAACTGCTTTAGATTCTATTTATGTGATACTTTATAAAATTTTGCATGAAAAATCTCAAGTGACTTTCCCATGATCTCAGTTCATTAAATTTCTCTATCATCATCTTAAGTCTTAACATAGTTATTCTCAATCCCTCCTGAAATTCATTCTTGAAAGATTCAGCGACTACCCATTACTAACACTTTCATATCCTGTATGATTTATGATTTAATATCAAAAATAATCTGGACATGAAATATAATAAACATTAACAACTAAAACATTTATTTTATCACACGCCAGGATTCTTCTATCATCTAGTAGGTACTGTAAGTTTGTTATGTATGCCAACATAAAAACATTCTAAGATGTAAGATCAAAGCATATGACTAATGGTATCTAGATGAAAACGGAGTGTGCAATAAAAATGTCACAAATATATTTTTATCTGTGGTCTACTAGGCCGTATAATTGTCGATTGTATCGTTAGGTGAGTTCACACTGTTTTGCTTTAATTAATTGATGCTGAGTTTTTTAGTCGCTAATTGGTTTAGCTTTATCCTACTAATGTTTGTGTTTTGCTTAACATTTATGATGCTTTTGTTTCTTAAAATATTAATTATTAGGAAACTGGCTATTTGATACTTCGAGCGCGTGGAAAACAAGTAATCTATGTCCATTCGTACGACTTAACGGATTATCAAATTTAACTTCGGTTTAGTGGTTTAGTTGTTGGAGGTATCTAACAGACAGATAAAGGTCCATTTACATTTGAAGAAATGATAGTCAAAGAGCTTAAATACTAATTTTTAAAAATCCCAAGTGTTGTATGATGAAAGTCGCGAAAATAGCGCATGTAATATAATTTATAAAAGCTTTTATCTTTAAAATATAACAAAATTCCAATGTACTTCCCCGATTTAAAAACATACTGAAATCCCAATGTTAAATTTTGCATTTAGATTAATCCAACGAGCTTTTCTTCGGTTTATTAATCAGCTTGTGTTCAGCGTTATTTATGCGCTACGATGTTTATATGATTTCGGCTATTGTAAATACATCGTACCTAATTAGTCTTTTTTAGTAATTTGTTACGCGTTTTTATATACTAGTATTATTTCAGTTATATTCATTCGTGTGTACCTACATATATGTATAAACACAGAAATGCAGGTACCTAAGTATAATCTATGTGTATTTTCAATCTGTGTTGTAAGTTATATAATAGATATTATTTGGGTAGGTATGAATGTGCTTGGTGTGTGTGATATCATACAATGTAAGCGTGTATCCTGTTCTAACGCAGTTAGTATTAATACATCGATATTGCATTGTACTGTATAGAACGAACGAATTTGGATCATTTTGTAGCCTGTAGATAGAGTAGGTGGATACCTATGTATAACATCACTACTAAGGCAGATTGTCGATCATACATAGGTAGTAATTGTGTTAGTGACATATTACTTAAGATATAGGTACTGTTATTGTGAAGAGAATATAAATTATGATTTAGTTTACATGGTGTTAGTCGACCTTTCTTTAGTAGTTTAATACGCACCAGCCCTTCTTAAAGTGTTGCGAGAACTACAAGTCTAACGATAAATCGTTTAACAAATTCAAAAGTTAACCGAGCTCCAAACGGTCTCAAAACTGTCATAATTCTAAACAAATCATTCAAAATAATTCAGTTTTGGCACATCAGCTGCAGCGGAAACGAAGTTTCGTCTGCATAAAATTTTACGAAAAAACCCGATATTTATATCGAGATAGACAATTAAATCAGTTGCCATGGCGTCTAGGCTGAATGAATAACATCTGCCCATTACTTGTAGTCGGTGCATCGCCAAACAGGTCATCCGACTTCACTCACTCCAGTAGACACATTAATCATGAATAGCGGGTGAATTTTTAACTTAGATACCAGTGTAGTGTTTTGAATATCAGTTTTTTTTTTATCTTATGTGTTGCCCTAAGTAGCGTTAACTTTAATTATACACAAGTTCCTACCTAAGTACTGAAATGACAATTAGTATGTGACTTTATTTATGCAATAATAACAAAAACGAAAAATCTTACAATATTTTTTTCATTGATGTATGTGAACATACGAAATCTCTAATTTTTGAAAGTATTTCGGTGTTGCATTGATATTCGTTTAGATTGGCGAATAATGCTTGGGTATTTTGTCCATGGTAATAGATAAAATACAATTGAGCAGTCTTATTAAAAATCTCGAAGAGAAATAGAAGTATTCTATGCCCTGATTTAACACTTTTTATTTTTTATTTAATTCTCTCTAATCAAGATAATGTATTCTTAGCGGTTGATGTTGAGTTATTTGAAGCGTTCGTGATCGGATCTTCATTGATAATACTAACTCACCCATGTTTTAAAAGGTAATTTGTGTAAAATATAAAAAGGCCACAAAGAATACCAAAACACAAAAAGACAGTATAAAAATAGCTTCGAATATTATTTGTGAATCAAGTAAAACACTTGTAAGTTCTTAGTAGCTTTAATATTAAAATGGCATTCTGATATTGACAGGAAAATTTATATCTTTTCGAGGCAATAAAAATGATTATTCTTATCTTTTTTTCTATTATTTATCAAAACGTGACATTTTGGTGGGAATATTAGCATAAGATCGTAACCGGAGCAAATTCACCTGCGCATTGAAACAAAGCGCTTCGGCGCACGCGCAATGCGCATGTTTGACGTATGACTGACGTCCACAAGGTGGCCTCGGACATATTCTTATACAGCCTTCCTGTACCTTGCGACATACCAACTAACATTTGCTACTGTTTAAATATTTGTTTATTAAGCTTCTTATAATTTAAAACCTTTTAGGCACATAATTCAAAAGGCATGAGTTGTTGCAAATATATCACTCATTATTTTGATGAATTAATCGTGTTATAATGTCATTCGTTTCGGATTTATCATTTGGTGTTGACTAACATATGAAAAGTGTTTTCGGAAATGAGTAACGATCATATCTTTTTAGGAATAAATACATTTAATATAACTAATTAACGGTAACAGGAGGTCTTAAATGAATATAAATGATATTACCTACGTTATGTTATTTATACAATGTATTCGGTTCTTAAAAATATTGTGAGTACCAGATTAATATTGAATTAAAAAGTCTACATGCAATACAACTTGGTATCCATGTACTAAAGTAAATGCTATCATTTGTAACTTTAAAATAGGTTGCTGAAAAAAGAAACTACACAACTAACCAGTTACAAAAAAGAAAATAATACATTTATAATTATCCCAAAGCTATGTAGAAACTTCTTCACGCAGTCTGAATACTGGCTGGTAAGTAATTATTATATGTCGCCTACCTATCGAGCCGCTTTTTAAAGCTACCCGCGCTTCGTGTAAAGGTTTTATTTGAAGATACGGCTTTTTTGGCCTCAGTATCTCTGGCGAGGTATCGCCGCAATGTGTCAGTCTGTCCCGCGGTGCCACTTTACGGAACTTTTGATTTACTTAAATAACAAGTTTTATGTTTTTGTTTCTTAATGGTGTCCCTTGAGCGTTTGTTTCTCCTGTACTTTTGGTATAGTGGGGCTAACTTGGATAGGTATGTAAGTATTTATGAATGTCTAAATAGGTTGAATGTTTGCGAACACACAGTAGGTAAACAAAAGCTACGTATTATCATACATAAGTCATAATATACTAGATAGGGAAAGGGTTAAGTTGACACATGATATAGACATATTAATATGTGGAATGGCATTTTAAATGATGTACCTACCTACCTATATATGTCATTACAAGCCAGTAGCTTTTTTAGGTAAGCGTAATAAAATATCTGCTAAAGCTATAATTTAATTTACATTTATATAGACGCCACACACGACTGATGGTCATGGTAGTGTTCCAAACGTAATGAATTATAGCGATGATGTCCACACGCACGCATGTTTCAAATTATGTCATCAACCAGCCCACCAGATCGTGTTATGTTACTCCAAATGTCAGTGGCTCTTAGTCGGCGCTAGTTATTATTTGGCTCGTTGCCTTGCGATTATTAACTTTAACATACAGAGGAAATTAGTTAATTCAGTAAAGATAATAATAGCCGGAGTCCAACATAGAAATGTGGTATTGCAAATAGAGCCGAACCAGTTGCGCGGCGCAAGCGCTGCTACGTAATCGTCGATCCATAAAAGAGAATCCGAAGATTGTCCGATTGGATCCCGAGCGCGCACGATGCTTCGCATTAAGAGTGGATTTCTCACGTTCGTGGTGAGCACTAATCACGACGTAGAAATATTAAGGACACTAATATCTTGTACACATTTACATAACACGCAATAAATCTCTATGTGCGCGCGCGCAGCGGTGCGTTGCAGACGGCGCCGTTGATAAATTCTTATTGGGACTTTTTCGATGGTCTATTTCAAAGCGGTGGCTATGATCGTTTGTACTTTTATTGCCGCACTGCTACAAAAAATCTTAGAAGCCATATATCATACACATTTTTCTAAAATGTAATGTTATTTTATCTTAAAAGGTCTCTAGCTATTTCTAATCAACATTATTTTGATAATTTTTGATAATATGTATCTACTTAATAACATTTATAAATGTGCTACTACATCTGGCCCTGCAGCGATAATTTAGTAAGATACTGTTAAACTGTCATTGAAATCAATTTACATATAAACGGCAATCATGCAAATCTTACGCCCTGAACTATTTATCATTTAAGTAAATAGCTATATACCTATAGGTATGTAGGTTCTCTACCTACTTCATTATATTATGTGACTTAAGTTCAGATTGGTATCTGGAAGACTAATCGCCTATCTATCTACATTTACTTAGTAGCTTAACGGACCAAACCGGTAACCACTGCCTACGAGTTATTTATAGGAAGTTAAGTATAAAACCTTGGAATGGCGAAGTGTACGTTTGATTTTATTGTGATTTATCGTTAGTTGTCTTTCAAAACATTAGTCATAATTATAATCGTAAATAAAATTAGCATTTGTCTTTTTTCTGTACCTAGTTGTGCGGTTGGGAGCACTGTGCTGAGCATTTTTATATACCGTGTAGGTATTATAAAATGTGATGAGAAATGAATGAAATTATTAAACTTTGTAAGAACGACACAGGAAAAACATATTGTATATAGCTGTACAAGTATCTAAATACATGCAAAATGTAAAGCGATGAGTGCATGATAATATCAGTGCAGTTCCTGAAGACAAAACTAACAAACAATTCAGGGCAGCGCAAAGAGAATAAAATATTTATTTACTTGCCAACAATTTATCAACACTGGTAAAACAACACGAATCGTTTAGAGTTTGATAAAAATCTAGTACAAGTAGGTAGGTAGAAAGCACGACACGTAACATCAAACAGGCACGAAAATTCAAATAAAATAAATGTACAGATGCATCGTATTAATCGCTTCCAAAATTGTTCGCAGCACGATTATAGCAGACGCCGTGGGACCGATAATAATTTAAAAATATCGCCCAGTAAATGATGCCATAAATTAAATTTAATAATACGTACGCCCAACGCAACAGCATCATGTGCGGAAAGCTAATTGAATATTAATTTAGTAATAAATCTGGTCAGACGAGTTTGGCCTATACCTCTCTTATTTATAACTTAACTCAGCGTTCGGCAATTCTACAAGTCTAATAGATTTAAATGATCAACGATTTATTGTTGTCACAAATATTAAAATCTTTAATTGTAAAAGTTTTTGTTTGAATTAGTCGAAGCCTAATGTTGCGAGCCACACCTTCGCGGCGACCATTACAAACACCTTCCGTTTCACTTAATTTATTACTTTTATCTCGAGCACAGTCGCGGTCGATGCACACAAACACACGACATCTCCGACAATAAGACAAATCGTCCGATTACGAGACACTACCTGCCCGCGGTGGGTCCGAGTCATGCAAATTTTAAAAAGCCTTTTTTTCTTTGCACCAATTATCGTCATTCCTTTTAAAGAAAGTAAAAGTATTAGTAGAGCACACAGTCCTCAATAGACCTATTAGTAAATTAATGACTATGACATTTCCGAAAGAAAGCATTGCAGACTTTCTTTGAAAGCATAATGGCTCAAAAGAAAGAAAAAAATGCTACAGTTTTGTGTGCAGTTGACCTTGTGTTTTGCAACATTTGGTAATTTTCGCACAGACACGTGATTTATGTCGTCTCAAAGTCATTCTTTGTTGAAAGAGCAAGTTATTTTAAAGGCGACCACTTGCGGTGTCCTTATAGTATACCTTTAAAAGAATCGCACAAGCATTAAGCGACAAGGAAAACATAATGCATGTATTAAGTATCGGTCATTTGCATTGTATCTACAAACAAAGATGACGTAGACTATAGAGTATAAAGACCTCGAGGTTAGCGCGGATGGAAATGTTCACTACACCGAGCCAAGAATAGATCATGATATCATAATATCTAGTAAGCAATTTGGCTATGATCCTATCTATAGAAAAGGGTCTGATGTCGAGATAGACTAGACTATAATAGAGCTGCAACGATAACTAAAACAAAAAACATGTTACGTAGTAAAACAAGTGTGAAAATGCACAGTATATCGGCGATTAAAGAAAGGAGCAACGTTTATCAATTTCAAACATTAATCTAAGACTAGATAAAGGCCACCACACGGCTAGCGAGGTATTGTCGAAAGAAATCTCCATACAAAACATTACTCGGCTGTGTTGAGCGATTTATGCGACGGCCTGAGGCCTGCGCACCACTGTGCACTCCTTATTGTATATTATTGTAGTGACACCGACTAATTTGTTGGCCGACTGATGAGCCAACTGCGGGGAAAGAGATTGTTTATGTTTTACTATATTAACTCTAAACGTGAAGCAGATTATCTCACAGTATAATATAAACTAGAACTCAATCTCGAGCGATATACGTATGTAGGTGAGGTTGAATTAAATATCCGCTGGGTAGCTAGAACGATAATTTGGATTGTAATTTCAATTTATTGCTAATTACTGTATCAAGATCGATATTAAACGTCTTCATAGAAACCTATAAGTGTATTAATAACATGGTTTAATGGAGTAATAACTGTGGATCTTATCCAGTTTATACGGGATTTTGATCTTAGCGAGTGGATTTATTTAATCTGCGTTTCTGCGTAGAACTGGCGCAGACGCTGTCGGCGAGTGACAGCGCGGTGTACGCACGCGCGCTTCTCTTCACATCGCCGGACAGTAGGCACGTGAAGATATGTTAAAGTTAACTTTATATTAAATCGGACATCGTCATTTAGATTTCGATTTTGTGATATGTGTACACAACATGTTTGTAAACATTTTCAGTTGAGGCAAGCTATTTTTGAACATGAGTTTTGTAACTTTCCAATGCAAATAAATCAGAATACATTAGAATACAGAAAGAAGTTATAATAACAATAATTATATCAGTGCTACATTGAAGTAGTAACAGTCAACTTGCATAGTTCTATTGGTTTTAAGGTAGCCTGACGCTCGCACACTTTTTAATAATAATTCTGTAGAAATCAACTTCCGAACAAACAGCATTGCTAAAAAAACACTTAGATACATGTCATGAAAATACGTACCGTTTACTCGACTCTACAATTCCCCATATCACAATATAGCTTTTAATTATTTTAATTGCGAATATAACCGCCTGATAATTTAGCAAAATACACGTAAACGTACGTCGTGACATGAAACGAGTGGCTCGGCACGGCTCACGACATTTCAAAACAAACCGATCTCTCTTCGGAGTACAACGTCAGTACCTCGACGCGTGTTCCTCACACCATCTTGATACTGTTTGTACATATTTTGACTGGTTCAATCGATGAATAAACCACTGTGCGTATCAAACACTAATTTTAATTATGAGAAGCGCGTGATCAAATTTGAATTTCCTTTTTGCCGACGTTTTATTGGATTGTCCACTGGGTGATTAGTTTGAACATCTAGTCAAGATGCGTTAAAGATAATAAACAATTTGTTATACGCATGCGAAACGAGGTTAACAAAATATAATAGATGTAATATTGTGGTTCTATCTCTATGAAACCATTTGAAAAGGAGAACTGCAAGATTATGTAAAAAATTAAAATGGTACTAAATATTTATAGTTTCCTTCAAGGTACTTTCATTATAAATTCACACTTCTTTTGTTACAGTAAAACAGCTGACAGAAGGGTGGTTAACTCTATTACGTATGCTATAAAAAGCATAATTATGAATTGAATGAACATTAACACTGACGCCTAGACTCCCCTGGGACGCCGGCCAGGCTTCATTAATCATATACCTAATGACGTGTTTAGACCTCGATGTAAGGTTATGAAAGCGTATCGTTCGTGATGAACATTTAATTTTTATTTATGTATATTGACACGTGTGTGGCTGTATGATTAGCTGTTACCTGGGTGGCTCAGACATCAAACGGTGCAAGCAAAACTCAACGTTTACCGAGTATGACATCTATCAATGTGATAAATATTCCGAGATAAGGATGGAAGCTATGGTGCTAAATGATAGCAGGTGATACACCAGAAACTTTTCTTATGAATGCCATAACAATTTTTACGGCAATGCATAATTATATAAATATTAAAATATAGAAGTGTTCTAGCGATATACTATGCATTGTATGTAATATGCACAAAGAAATAACGACTGCAACTGATGAAAGCACCGATAACTAAGCAAGGAGTGGAAGTAGGTGTGTACTAGTTTACACAAATATTAAACAGGAGTCTACTATGATTGCATTTTGTTTCACTGCAACATTGTGCACGTGCAACCACGCCCAACAACGCTGATAATAATTAACCAATTACAGAATGACAACCCATCGCCGCCATTTTAATTGGATCGCGATTCCTATGCATTAGTTCATAAATCTGTTGGTGGCCGATCGACTTGTACCACTGTGCGGCGACGTATAATATAATTGGAGTTCGTTACAGGTAGCTAAAGTCAATTTGTTTTTATTTTGCGTTTTTATTGGTTACTCTTTAGGTATAGGCATTTACTCTCTTATATTATGTGCCTTGATGCATATCGGATTGTTTCGATTAACTGGTTTGGTGAAATAATCTTGAAATTAATTATTATGAATCTTTGACTACACAGACTACCTCTATACATTGTAGTACATATTTAGGTGATTTATGCGCCTTTTCTGAAATTGAGCAATTTGAGCATATTTAATCATCCAACCGTTTCAGTAAAGTTCACAAGCTCAATCAAAAGAAAAATGCTGTCATTCTAATTAATCAATACATTAATCTGCTATTGGCATTTTAATTGCACAATGTTTATTGCGCTTTAAAAGCTGGGGAAACGAAAACGCAACACAATATTTTTTCCATATATCCATTAATAACGGTCGGTTTTGTTTCCTCGGCGGACGCAGTTCGCCCCACTGTGCGGTTGGGGCAGTTGTAGACTGTCTAACAATTGCTGCGTCAATTCTCCACGCCTGAACGTATCAACTGTCTATAATACTTTAGACGAATTTACTTTATTTAGAGCGTTGAACATTTTACAATCTCTTAATCCATAATACGTTTCTTCTTTTAATAATGGCTGATTGTATGATTTATGCTTTTACAGCACAACATGCAGCTAACTAAAAATTTAATAATGATTATTTCCTTTGTTGCGTTCAGATCAGTCGATCTGCGACGTTAAGCCGTGCTCGCCGCGGTCAGTCTTGTGATGAGTGATCGTTTTAACATGTCGAGATCCCTCCGTGCTTCGGAAGGCACATTAAGCTGTTGGCCCTGCGCCTGATCTCTCTCCGGTCGTGTTGGTCTACCGTCCCATCGAGGGAATAGGGAGTCCACCTGTGTTTGCGCGCATACTTGTGCACTATAATATCTTCTGCGTAGTTGGCTAGTCTCAGATGAGACAGGCCGCCGTGACCGAAAAAAAATCGGTCAGGAGAACATTATTATAGGCTGGTATTATATTTTTGTTTTACGAAACTTTATTTGTTAGTTCGTTTCACATTGGCTCTACTGCTCTACAATTCTAAAACATTAGAGCTTGTTTTTACGCCTCCAATGCTTGCATTTCCACCAATTTCACTTATATTACGTCACAGAACATGTCCAAAGTCGTCCATTGATCAGCGTTGTTCAAGAATTAATGAAGTGAGCACGTCGACCCCTGTCACTTTATGTCGAGCCTCTGAACTACGGGACACGTCGGAGACCCTCTGTCGGAATGTCGATACACTACGTGTCACAACTATTTGTTCAATTAATAGTAAGTATGTTTGGGCACCAACTGGCGAAGACTCAGGGTTACGTTGATCTCTTAGGTCCTAGGCCCTAGCGAACTGGCAAAACCCTTGATAAATAAAAAAAACTGTAAATTTATATAATAATGTCAATTTAATGTTTTAACAAGACGAAGTTTTAATTAGTAAGAAAAAGGAAGAATAAGTATTTAAATCCCATATATTTTTCATTTTATTTTATTTCTATAGTTCAAGCGTTTTGCCACTTGTCTAGTAGCCCGGCTAGCTCTGCTTGTGACTTTTATATTTCTTAATATGAAAGCTTATTATTTTCAGAATTGTAATTACCAAAGAGTTTCTAAAATTGTGCTTGATTACCCCTGAAGAATATTTAGTAACACAAATAAGACCTTATTAACCGTTTATACCTAAGTTCACTATCCGTAGTAAAAACCATTGTCTTAGATCTTCCATTGGTTATACTGGTTCTTAATACACAACGCTTGTGCTAAAATATAACCACCGCGCCAATAAATTGGTAATTACCAATCAATACAATATTGTCCAGTTATGGATAAAATAACATTGTGTAATGTGTATCCGTACCTAATATTATGTGAGTTTCCGATACAAAAACCAGATACAGAGTTTAACCTCTTCTTTGACTTTTCACAAGCATTTTATAGAGTCAATCACAGCCTTCTTTTGTCGAGGCGTAGTAGTTCTTCTGGTTCTTTAATTTATTTATCGACTTAACTATGTAAAATATAATCAATGACGTGAAAATTGCACCAAGTATATCTAGTTATCTAACCTTTTTGTTCAGCTAATATTACTAGACCCGTCGCATGCGCATCTTTATGACTCGTGTTGGATAATAAACAGCTGATAGAATCTGTGTTTATATTTTATTTCCACATCGGCCAGCGTGGGAGAATATACAGTGTACTGAATGTTCTATGTATTTGTGTTGCATAAGTACGTATTTATACCCGTAGAAGCTGTGTCTAGTAGTACAAAACGTATAACGTTTTACGAGGGACAGCGTCCCCTGCCGCAGCCATGTTCTTGATGGGTGACTTTCCTTGACATAATATAAGTACATGATTCATGCCTCGGTAGGCACGAAAAGTGTTTGATTTGCATTATAATTATGAATTTGAATCTGATCCACGTCTCTTATAAACAGCTTGTTGTAGATTTATAAAAGTGTAAAAAAATATTGTTGCAGCACAAGTTAATGATAGCCAAGAGACAGAAATTGCAGTTCCATTATGCAGCTAATGTTAAATCGGCAACCGATCGCCTCATTAACAATTGCAAGAATAATACCCACTTAAAATTGTTTGAATACAATTCTCAGGTATTATTCGAGTAATAACACGTACATTACGTGATCAGCGATATCTGTGTGTCAACACTTTTCAATATCGTTATTGCTTTTTAATTAGCATTTACAATGTGGTCAGGCTACGTCTGAAAAAGAAATGGAAAACAATAGACATTGCATGTTTATTCTTGATCAAAGACGAAGAGTATATTTTATATTGCTACTACCAACATTTGACCAATAATGATGGCCAATAGAACCAATATTTGCTTAGAAATAGTTATTGCAGTCATTTTTTAGTTTGAGTTTAGTTTCGTTCATCCCCGTTAATTGGCAACGTTTAGCAGCTCGGGCTAAAGGCTTGGTGCTAGAGCTACGAAATGCGATTTCAAACTTCTCATCTCCCTCATTTACAACGTCATTGTTTATGGAATAAAACACATCGTTGATTCTATATTCCGTCTAAGTGCTAGTACCAAACTCTTAGGGAAAATGAAAAAATAAAGTGTAGTAAGTTACACAGAATCTGTAATTTATATACAAAATGGGCTAACATATTCATACGCAAAAGTGTGTGTGTACAAACAAAAGAACTTTTAAGTATAGGATCAATTCACACAAACGTTTATCTATCTACTCATTTCTGCAATACGCTTTCGACCTACATTGGGTGGGTAACTATCAGGTAGTGGTAAACTGATAATGACATCCACTCTCCAGCGTACAACTGTAGTCTTTGCGGTGCAGTAGTCAGCAATTACACTGCGTTGGTCGCAACGGTCGGTAACATCATAAACGCATCGATAAATTGTAGATATTACTTGTCGATTGTTTTCGCAATGAAAATGTTGTATAGTGCTACGTTACTTGCAGAAACGTAATCGCTATCCACTGATACTATACATAGGTATCCTGCTATACATACGATAAATATGTTGATTTATTTACGATTGCGATTTTATGCTATTTATGTTGTATCATAAAAAACGAAATGCAAAATGATTTGATTTTTGGTTTACCTATTTATCTTCCCTGCTTATTAAAAGGCTTTTAATGTAGCCTTAGAACTGCAAGTTTATTTACAAATTGGATTCATGTAATAAATGACAAAAGTTATAACAAATCTAGCTCACGAGCGTAGCTAGCAGCTAGCATCGCAATTTTTCCTTAGTCGGGTTCTCTAACGAAGCGCTAGATAAGCATCATGTTCGATCGTGTAACCCAATTACAGTTAACACGCTTAAAAGTATCGGAAACAAGCCAGTTGTATTACTTTTCTTTATTGAAAACAAACAGGCAGTATTAAAAGACCATAAAATATATTAGGGGTTAACTTACTGAGGAGACAGTTATGCTCTAATTTGGTAGATTACTGAATATTCATCCATGCGACAATACACTAACTAACCTAAAAATTAAATTTTCATTCCGTTTCACGAGCTTCCAATAAAATCTTTCTCTTTTCGAAAAGGTGAAAAGTTTTACGAACCATGATGGAAGTCAATCAAGTGCTCTCCAAAGTTCGTAGCACAGTCGTGAAACTTACCTATCTATTTTTACCGTCAAGTAAACAAAACATGAGACCGAAGAGCTTAAGGTGAATGGCAGAAAAAATAACCAATCTTACAATATTCTTCATCGACAAGACGTAGCCGATTAACATGACATTTTTAACAGCATCATAATAAGCTCGAATGCCAATTTATACGTCATGGAGTAGATTTTCAATCAATCAATTCCCAAATCCGATACCGTCACAGATCAACAAACGAGAAAAATGTTAATGAATGGCCACCGATCGGTAGAACAGTAACATTTTAAAATTGGTTCCCACTAAACTATTCAATAACTTATCAGAATTTTAATAATAATTTCAGTTGACTGTGTTCGCTAAACTTAATAATGATTTTTCTAGAGCAATATTGAAAAACTGTGGTCAGATGTACGCAATGAAAACTAGACTCTATTTTGTGACAGTGAAGTACCGAAGTGCTATGGTTCATTATTGAGATAGATCATTTATGTATCGACAGATTCCGGGTGTTCGAGTCCGCGGTATTAAAAGCGTCTTTAGACTATTTAAATTCCGTTACGGTTCGTTGCTTCTCTGGTTTATACGGTGCCGTTAATTTTAGTGGAAATTGAACTAGGGGACAATATCGATCTTGAGTTAAGAACTTGGCTCTACTTTATTAAGGCACTCTATGAATACATATGTGACCTTAGATTCATATGGGGATTAGGAAAAACTAAATTGCCTCATAACTGCAGTAAATGGAATTAAAGTGATTTCTGAAGAAGTTGTTTAACCTAATAAATATGAAACTACTAAATCAAATTCCTCCGGAGACTTTTAAGAAGCCTAAACACTATTACTATTTCACTGTCGCCTTACAAAGTTAACGTGGAAAACACTCTAAGAACACATAATAATTCATTTGCGAAGTCTATAATGAGGTCTACAGGCGTTGGAGGGCGTACTCAAAAGATCATGACCCTATGAGGGTACGGACCTACACTACTGTAACCTGACCGGTTTTATGATTGCTATAGCTACCTAATACATCTGAGCTAGGTAAAGACGCGCCTATAGAATGTGGACGTAAATACAAAGTTGCTTAGAACAATGGCTGACCGGAATTGTTGCAACTGCATTGATTTATTTAGTAGTACTTAGTGCATAGCGATTTGAACTTGAGCGGTCATGGACACGGAGTTCGGAGGCTTGATTGTAATTTAAGACGGTAATTATTGCAATTAAGAAGTATGTTTTCAGAATTTTGTCAAAGCTGGAGAATGCTGCATTACTTTTACTGTTTTGATTATATAAAAAACAAACGTTTTCGTGCCCTCCACGCCCCGATTTTATTATAATAATAATAATAATAATATAATAATATTAGAAGACAATATCTAATCGTAACATTTATTACGATAATTATTTGTTATTAGGTACATTACACAAATGTTACGATTAGGTTTTGTCTTCTAAACAAAGTTCTGGCGTGGAGAGCAACAAAGGTTAAATGTTCAGCAGTTTTTCTTTGGGTCTTAATAAAATAATGTTGATCTATTTTCAATATTGCTCACATTTATGTATCTTCAGGATTACGTTTGAACGGCTTCTAATTTTATTAATGTACACTACTGTCTATTGATAATAAGTGTCTATTTGCGTTATTCTAACAAGTACTTACGCCGACCTGGTTATTAATCTCTTGGTCCTGGGTTCATGCCCCAGATCGTGCGAGTGTAATTGAGCTTCCCTGTTAGTCTTGTATTGGATCTTCGGCTGTAATAAGTGATAAGGTCGGCCATATTGCATAAATCTAGTACTGCCATCGGCAAAATGTAGAGCCTTAAAGCCCTCATAGGTTATAGATCAATGATTATGACGTCATAATAATTTGATAGTCATTTAACGTTCCAAAAATTTGAAGATGCCAAAGGCGTAAGAGAATATTTGGCTTCATTTTTACTCAATAAATATTTACGTTTCATTGGCATAAATGTTAAGGTTAATGGCTTGATAATACTTACAAACATTACCCAGTAATATGTCAAAACTCTTTGTAATAATAATGAATGTTTCGCTGTACACCAACTGGCACTGCAATGCAGGGCGAAAATTTATTTTTAAGCACCAAATACGGTCCAATAATAAAATTGGTCTGCAGTGCACGAAGTCCGTAATAATTATTTTTAGCAACACAAGAATAAAATCTTATGTTTGGAGCAGACCACTTCAAACTTTCAGTTCGCGTTAAAGTATCGACGGCGGATATATTAATTGAAAATTTTAGTTCCCACTTGTTTGAAACAAAAACAAACTTTTGGAAAGAAATGGGAACATCATCTCCAATTAGTTGTATGTATGTAGGTGTCTAGATATTATTAATAAATTTAAATGCGTCACAAATGAATAGCAAACGTTCCGTGAGCGCCCGCTGACAGATGTTTTGACAGCTCCAATATTATTAATTGTGACATTACGCTGTCGTTAGGGCATCTCCCAGAATGCTCTTCCGCTTCCATGTCATTAATAAAATGAGCAATAGTCGAAATATTTATCAATGGCATAATCGATACAGAAACAATTATAACCACATCCATCAAAATTCTAAACTGAACTTTGCATCAAAAGTGTTTGAATTCTTCAATCATTAGAATGAATAAGCAACCCTATAACCATGCCCGAAAGAGTTCAAACTGAATCGTCGTTCGGACGATATTGAAAAAGGTAACGATTGAATCCTACTTGCTTGTAATTAAAGCTCATTTTTGTATGGCATAATGTTTCAAATGAAGCACAGTGGTATCGAGTAACATTAAAATTCTTATCTCTGGTCTGTCACACAGCGAGAACGTCAAAGTTCGAAGTGAGGAACGCATTATAATTAATAGTCGATGATACGCGAGGATCGTAAACAAAAGCGGTGATAAATGGATTAAAGCCTGATACTAGATAATAAGAACTGTGGGTTGTAAATCGTGGTTTCGTAAGCGGTGGTCACTTTTTAGATTTTTCTAGAGGACGTCAGTGATACAGTTGCGTAACACTTCTTCAACTTTCATGACAGGATAAACTATTTTTAGAAACTGTTACAGTTGAAAGAGAAATTAAATAAAGAAATAGTCCTTTTTACAAAAGCTGTTGCTATCCTTAAACTTATTTAATCAATCTAATAAACAGGCAAGATTATTAAGCATTACATGAGTAGGATTTATTATTTGTCCCAATGAATTATCATCAACGCTAAATTGAACAATTCTCACAATATTAACGATTTACCAGCACAAACATGATATACTATCAACAACAGTAGAGCTTTTATTCCGTTGCTATTACAAGTTGGTGTAACAGCCAGCCAGTCTTATATCATACAGTTTTGAATTCAATGACATATTGACTGTCAAATTTACGTTGATACATTGAAGGCGTCACAAGTTTTGTTAAAACGTATCATTAGAAGTCGATTTACGTTTTTGCTGTTATTGATTACGTTTGACAATAAACGTTGTGTGATTGTGGGAATTAGGATAGATATTAATATTCAGTACTTACAGGCAGCATTACTTTCACTTAATGATGTAATGCTGTTGCCTGAGACGTTAGTACTGATTTAGTAATAAAGCAATCGATGGAAGGTACTTTGTTGTATCAATAGTACGTAGAGTTAGATCTAGCCTAAGAACCTATATAGATACACTATTATTAATAGTGATTCAATGTATTTGACTTATTTTAAAGGGCAGAGATCTCGTCATAATATTTTAGAATGTACTTCAACTTTAATGCAGTTCGTGTAGGTACCGACTCTAATATTTTTTCAAGAGAAAATTACAACTATTTTCTTTTAAATTTCCTAACAAGCTCGTAAACTACTTAAACCTACCTACGCAGCTACACTTAAATCTCCAATGATCATAGAAACAAAACACAACACGATGTCATAAAGTATAACACTCAACAGGTTCGCCGAAACATTATACCTAAGATCATAACTCGAGTCCAAACGACCACTACACGTGTGGTTCCGAAATCAAATTTAAATCATGTTTGATAAGATCGAGTGGCGGTTATGGAAATTTATGACTATATTACCTGCGCGAACGCATCGCGACCGACAAAAACCGGGGTCGGTCCGCGCAATTATTTATGTGGTCCGCGAATGATTATAGTTTACGAGCGTTTGATAGGTCAGCCTCTGGCGTACACAGTGGGCCGTGATTCGAGACACGTTGGACAAAATTAAAACTTCTTTTACTTTAATTTTCTTTGAAAAATTTATCGGCAAGTCTTAAGGTTGGAACTTTGTTAAGTTTTATTAAAAAATCTTGACATCTTTACGGGCTTGGAACATTAACAGATGAAAATATAATAACATGGGATTGTTAAACGCAAGGAAGATTTTAATAAAAATAGAGATTAATACACTATTATTTTTATTTTAAGTAAATATTCAATAATGTCCCTAAGTTGTTTAAAGAACTGTGTACTTGCTAAAAACTATTGCCCTGTACCACAGGTCAATTTTGACGTTAATAAATTAATTTTATTACGTGATTCAGGAAATAAAACTTTCCAAATAGATGTAAAAAATGTTGTATGAGAATGAAACTGAGACAAAAATGTGTTGGCCGCAAAAGATACAGAAATAAATCAGACAGATGACAATTTAAAGTGGTTAACCCACTAACTGTGACCATTTTAGATACTTTGATCAGATCTTGTCGAAACGCAACTTGTATTAGCCACGACATAGGCTTTTAAACTTTATATTCTGAGGAATAAAGTTGAAGTTTATTAATTTTATGATGTGTTAGTGGGTGTTTGTTCAACAGTTTTTAGAGTCAGAGTAAAGATTTATGTTTTTATTTAAGAATTAATGGTATAGTGTGAGTAATCGCCGTTATTTTAATTTTATGCATTAATGATATCTGATTATGAATAAAAAAGTTTGTTTCGCATGTATTTTGTGGGCGCTATAAATTTTCATAATCATTATAATGTTCTCACTTCTAGACTCTTTTTATTATTTACTTATCGTAAATCTGATACGATCTGAAGGCGAATCTATGAAGACAAGTATGTAATTATAAGTTTTATGACTCTGGTCCAAAATTAACAATCAAAATATTTGCATGTAAGACAAATGTAATAAATCATGAAGCATAATATCTTGATAATTTTATAACCTTTATTCATTAAGAAATGATTAAATATTCAGTTGGAATCAACTTATTGTATTAAGTACCTATATTCCCTTACAATGTTTCCCTAAACAGCTTAAATTGCACCTGGCGCCACTTCTCGCTCTTCGCCTCATTCCAAATACTTTACGATCTGTTAAAAGACCGAATTCGCTGTCCAAATTAACACGGAATAAAAACGGAATCGAACCAACAAAAAATAAGCAAAGGTACAAGATAAAAGTTTAAAAAAGGCCCACGTCAAAACATTTGATTGTATTAATATTTATAGGCTTCGTACCGCCGCAGGAAAGACGGCTCGAGACGGAAGAAAAAAAAATGTTTATCAGCCCGTTTAGCTTTTAAGGAAACCGCGAATCTTTTGTAAAAAGTTATTTATGACCACGAAAACAATTGTAGTGTTACCATTATATCACATTTGACAGCAATAACTGTATTATTTTTTTGTCCCCAAAATGAAGACGTTTCGTTCACTGTGGACGATATAACAATAGTATATTATTGTGCGTGAAGTGGTTTGATTCACTTATATTAACTTTACTGTTTTTATAGCGAGGCTTGAGGTTTTTTCCCCAATTTAATAAAGTCCGTTATGTTTTTTATGTTGAAGCATCCATAACCAACCATTTCAATTAAAATGTTAGAATCTGGAACGAAGTGAACGAGTGTATAGTAAACAATTTACTTCTTCTATATACTCGTTGTCTTCGTTCTTTGAATTTATTCACAAAAGTGTTATTACATATTAGATACTTTGTAGATACTGATGTAAAGGAGTTGGAGTTGGCCGTGTGGTATCCGGCCTAGAATTGACCACCCCCTTTCCTCCCGTGGGTGTCGTAAGAGGCGACTAAGGGAAAATCCAGAAGATGGGCAGCAGCGTCTTCTGTAACTTGACCATCAATACTGCGATCCCCAAGCCGCTTGCCAAGCGTGGGGATTATGGCAACCCCCCCCCCTGCTTAAACGGGGAGGCCTATGTTCAACAGTGGAGGTTTTTTGGCTGATGATGATGATGATGTAAAGGACTTTTAAAGCGTATTTTATGGTAAATAAGTAATCCTAACAGTATCTACAGATTAACATTTTAATAAGGTACAATCTCTAACAACTGACCTTAAGAACTTGTTTACATTTGAATAATTATCATCTATTCAAGTGTATAATGTACTAAGAAGATTTGATACAAGTGATTTTAGGACTAAGAGCCATCCTGTTTGACTTAAGATTTAAGATTCCAATGCTAATCCTGCGCAATATTACGCTGATGCATTTGGGTAACTGTAAATCAGAATAAATGGTTATGATATATACATCCAAGCTTGATACTGCAACTTGTTAGGTACGATAAAATTAATACAATCATACGCCTATAATCTTTACCTGATGAAATAGGTGACGTGCCTA
This sequence comes from Abrostola tripartita, assembly GCA_905340225.1. Classification (NCBI taxonomy): domain Eukaryota; kingdom Metazoa; phylum Arthropoda; class Insecta; order Lepidoptera; family Noctuidae; genus Abrostola; species Abrostola tripartita. The sequence continues at coordinate 9,211,098 of HG996498.1, read as the reverse complement.
TATAAACTTCTCTTAACCCAATAAGTGGTACGTAATCTCTTAATCGGGCCTAAACCGGGTTCTTTTCCTTCCTCGCTAACCTGGTAATGAAAGGGAAATAGTACCAATACAAAATCCGTCTGTCATCAATCATGAATTATTTTAGTATGACTGTGTAGAAAAACTATTAGTTTAAATGATTACCTAGTTGTAATGAAGCAATATAAACATTTAAAACAAATTGCCAATACGAACACTTTGTATCAGTCGTATGCTAATTCTGAATACGCAACGTGCGCAGGCGCATTTGCGGGCGACTGTACGTCTCTTATGGGAAGCTTAATCAGTGTCTCGAGCCGACACGGGTTATTGAAACGAAATTAAAACACAGGCTCCGTGGTTATAATAGCCGTGCTATGTGTTTTAATTAAAATTAAATAGGTACTGGCAACACAGTAGTCGTTTAACCAAAAGATTAGCTGGAGTAGTAAAATCAGGTTCACAGGAAAATCGATTTGAAAATAGTATTTTCAGATACGCAATATTGAATGTATGTTTGATTAATTAATGTCGATAAAATAAATGAATTTTGATTGATTTTAAATGAAAAAAATTACACGTAGTTGACGATTTTGTTTTTTTAAATAATGCATAGTCTTTTGATAATAAATATTTGTCCTATGTACCTAAACAAAGTAGAGCAGACTACAAAATAACATGCTTAATTATTGTCAATTATTTCCAAGTTCGTATCAGCTGTAGCTAACACTTTCAAGACTCTCTTATATAGGTCCACAATGATACATTTTACAAAACAAGGTAATTTTCAAAAGGCCACACAAAACGCCAATTAAGCTATAAATAAACGTTTCTATAGCGCGTTAAAAGGAAAACAGATCGAAATGCACAATAGCATGTATATTTATCAGTAATTAAATGCTGTAATGGCGTAATAACACTCATTGAGTCGTGGGTAAGGACGATTACAGTAAAAACTGACGTAAAGATCGCTGTATAGAAATGATGAAAAACGTCATTTAATGCTTAGTTTTTGCTGTAATAATCTGCAACAATCATTATTCGACTGTTCCTCACCGTATTGAATGGGGAATATTGGATTTAACTCGATATACATAATTGCAGAAAGTTGGAATTGTATTATTATTTTGTAAGAAAATAATTATAAAGCAAGTAACGTAAACTGTAGTCGATAAAGTAATGAAGGAAAACGTTGTAAAGGTAATATTTCTTACATCAAAATAATTTACATGCATTATATCAGCTCTTTTCATTGGTCGGTTTTTAGCAGAATTTAAATCATAATTCGTATAATTATGATTTAAATTCTGCTCAAAATCGACGTTGGGTGCTTATACCCATATATCTATGGTATAAAAAAATAAATGTACAATATCGATATTTTATATCCAAACATAAACAATAAGAATCACAGCTATTTTATTAGTATCTAATGAGTTTTTTTTTTGTTTTTCAACTGACACTGGCTAATTACAAATCCAGCAGTTTGCAGCAAAAGTTGTAAAAAAAAGGATACTAAATTCAAAATCTGCATTGCGACTCTACATTAGTTTGTTACATAATCTACTGCAATAAAAGTAACTGAATTACCGTAGATGTAATCTAAACGTTTGTAATTAATTAACGACTATATTCAAAGAAACCTCAGCAGGCGAAATTGCTAGGAGCGAAGGGCCTTCGGTGGTAATTGGCCTATTATTGCCAAATATGGGCAGTTCCTTACAAAGGTGGTCTAAACTAGCATGTTTGATTGAAAACTGTTGTAAAACCGGTGTTGCCTCGTTTAGTGAGTAGCTTTTTCGCAAAATCACATGGTATTTGTTAACAGAACGTTACGTCCATTACAGTATATACCAGTTCTGAGTCGCTTTTGACCTATAAAGTAACTTGATACCTTACCTATCTTGATGTAGAGTGTTTACAGTTAGGTAATTCCTCTCTAGGGCCTAGGTAGGTAAAATAATATTGTCGTTTTATAATTAAATGTATGTCAAATAAATTTTATTGGGATTCAACAAATCGCTAAAGTTACTTCCATTTTAAGAATTCCACGTATCATTTTTAACTAAACGCAAAGTGAAACTGACATTTCTAATAAAACATAGGCAGTACAGAGCAAAAGAAATGTAATCATAATAAATCATACTACAAAATATCAAAAGCTTTGTAACAAGTACTGCGTGAACAAGTCTTCAATACATATGCAATTTATGTACTAGGGTAGAATGAATAATGTGATGTAATTAAAAATTATAATGAGATATTTGCATCACAGATTGTCAATGTCCTGCGTTGGATATGCTTTGATATATCGCTTTTGATATGATTGTTGGAATGCTCCAGGAAAATACTTTATGCCTATTAAAGCTACTTAGATAAATGAGCTTGGAAAAACGTGCTGTAAATATATAGATTAAAATAATTATAATATGTTAAACGTATAACTAGAGTATTGACGGTTTGTAATACCCTGTAATTGTTTAACATGACGACGAAACATTTTGAACTTGAGTAAAATATGGATGCCTGAATTAATAGGATATTTGAATGCATTTAAATATAATAATAGTGTAACTGTTATTAAATGTAAGGCACTTTAACATTACCTACACATTTCATTCGATTTGAATCGTTGAGGACTGTAGAAATGTTTTGTTAGTTCTATCAATATTTATAGAGGTTAGTGTTTTTACCTCTTCTTATTCATTTAAGAAGTAATGGAATACTGATATCCCACGTTTGCTACGGTAGTATAATATTTCTTTCTCCATTCTACTTCAAAATAAAGATTTACAGTCAGTTGTTTTTTCTCTCGATGGATAGTTTAAAAGAACGTTGAAACCTGGTGTCTTTACGGACATAGGAGAGTCCGAAGGTTGCATCTTAGTATACTTATCAAAAATACTAGAAGATATGAAGTTATATTGCGCACAGCACACATTTCTCAAAACTTTTATTTTATACAGGTATTTTGAGACATAGATGTCGAAATTATTTATGTCTACACTAATTGTTCATAAATATTTAAGTAACGGAGATTATTAGGTTCATATATGTGAAGAAATGGTAATAATTTTCATAACTGTCCTTAGCTTCAGGCTACAAAACTACAAAATTTTCTGCTATTAGCGTACATAGACCGTAGATACACGATAGCCATATAAATTATCGTAGATATTAAAACATTAACACATAAGAACATAGGAACGATTGATTACAGCACCGTGTACACCTGCGGTATAGCTGACATTCGTTCAGCGTACACCATTAATACTCCAACTAATATTACGTGTGAAACCCTATTTTAAAAACAAAACTCATAAATTACTCGCAAATGAAAATAAAACATAATAAGAACATGCTACAAGTTATTTAAAGCTAAACCAGATGAAAAATTGTGTAACCTTCCCCTATATTTTATAGAGGCTAAAAGTTGGCATCAATAATTGAAGTTGTATCTCTAGGGAGAAGGGCTTACAGCTGGTATTCCTGACGTGTGGTTACTTATAGTTGGCGGGTCAGTTAATATTGACTGGGTGTACGTGGCTTTAGTTTACTTGAGAGAAAAGTTAGTTGTGGCTAAAGCTACTCTTAATACAAAAATCCATGAAGTAAAGATTTAATTATTTCTGTTTTCAATTTAAAGACTTAAAATATTTTATAAATACTTGCAAGTGATAAATTGCTATTGTAGCCACTCTAATTAAATTAATAATTATGTATCTATCTTGTGTTCTAAATTGCGCAAAGCGGTAGCGCTAGAGCTTTTAGACTGCAGAAAATCTGAAACTATCACATCAATTCTAAAAAAAATCTAGGGGATCATTTGGAAAGTATATTGTTCATATGAAAAAAAATCGGTTCATAAATGACAGAGTTATGAGGGAACATATGTACCTACATAAAAAAAAGATCCCGACGAATTGAGAACCTCCTCCTTTTTTTTAAAGTCGGTTAAAAATGTATTACATGAAATGTAAATATACATGAAAATACAACAACCTGATCCGCATTTGTTAAATGTTCAAAAGCCAATTTTTAACCCATTCAATGCAAGGATAACTTTGTAAAACCGGACTCGGACACGATTCAGCGGCATACAGCAATGAAAAACTTATTGCAACTGTGGTATACAATATAAATACACAGTATGTATAAGTATCACTTTAGCAGAATTTTGCCATATCATCGCGCCGCCATTGCAAGGCACCGACCAACCCGGCGACTGCTAATCCCTTCACAAAACTTTATTTATTCCTTTTTAGCCATTCAAGTTTTGGAACTTTATTTTTGTGTACCCTTTGCATATTTAACGGGTACAGTTGCTGGCGGGGACCGGGACGAGAGTGGTTTATCTGGTCATCTTGCGACTTGCACTGAAACTAGTATATAAGGATCTGTATGTAGTATGTATAGAGGAATTGTTTAGGTGTGCAACCGGTTCGTCTTTACAGTATCTGTCGTAGGTATTCTAGGTGTTTTTCTAGTTACGGTAAAATGTTATGAACCATCTTTAACTTAGCAGAAAATGTAATTAGTACAAGGTTTTGTTGTTTTTAAAATAAACTAGATCTAGATTGCTTCTGTAAACTAGCTGATGATGCTCCAATACCTACATAAAAAGTACGAGTATGATTAGTCGCTCCACAAGAGATTATACTTTTTATAAACGCTTCCACACTCAGGCTTACATTAAGAGTACCTAAGTGTGAGCTGTTGTAAAAATAATTCATTCGAATTTAATAGGTATTCCTATACAGGTGAATAAGTACCTAAGCAGCATAAGAATAAAATCACTATTCGTTACTTGGTAATTCTAAATGTATTAAAAATATCATAAAAAACATGATTAGCAAAATTCAATAACACGATCAAATTGCGCTCACGTAATCCTCGATACATTAAAAGTACTCGTTTAGGCTGTGCGCACACTATAATCTTTAGGTATCGAACAGCTAATTACAAAACCACAAAAAAGGCCTTATAAGCACGAACGACTTTAAGTGGCGACTACACTGGCATACCTTTAGCATAATATTATTTGAGTCATAATTTACTGCGGTCTCCGAGACCGAACGCTTGATTTATTTATGAGCGCATACTGACTCCGCCACTAATCTTTAGTGGAATTTAATTTGTTATTTATTTACTAATCGCCGCTAGTAACTGAGGAACAGGTAGGGTTATGCATGTCATTATACTTGGTTGTTTAAAGGTACCTAGCCTATTTTAGGGTTGGTTTTGTAGTTCATTGTCTTTACTTTCATAATATTACGTACTTTATTCTTATTACTTACATTTGTATCACATAACGTTGTTGTAAAACCAAGCTTTGGTGTAAGTGAAAATTGTAAGATTGCTAACCTCTTTATTTATTAACCAAAAGCAAATCCGAATTATTATTATTTGGATGGGACTGATTCTCTTAGTAGTAGGATAAAAACTTTTACGCATTAAAGGCAAAATGCATTTTTCCTCAAACATTCATCTTTTTTTAGCAAGCAGTTTTAAACTTTGAATAAGGAAGCCTATTTTATCTAGAAGCTGGCAATATACATTATGTATTATTTAAACTGGTGTTACAACTATTATTAATTGATTTCCTTTTAAATTAATATAAATATACACCTGCAGGTACCTACTGTTAGACAAATAACTAATACAGCTTTAAATCTCATAAACGGATGTAATTAAATACTTATTACAAGTGAATGGTAATTCAAATTATTAAGTGCGTTTGAATAAAATTATAATAATTACTCCAGATCAACTTAACCCGTTTGTAAAGTTTTTGTTCACGATCGAAATAATTCGCGTGTTGCTTGCCTTATCGTCTAAAGGAATTTCGGTTGAAGGCACGTTGTTAGTAGTTTTCAGTATCAGGCTGTTACAATAATTTTACTTTGTAAGCTCTGTTCTGAGTTTTAAGCGTCTATTATTTTCTTACTTAATAGCTTAAAATCGCCTCTTATTAAAGATACATTAATTTACGTAGTTCTTTTTCTTATTGACTCATATGAGATATTCCACCATTTTCAGATCTTTGATGATGATCAGATCAGTTACACAACAGGAAGCGTATAAGCATAGTTACACTAAAATAATCACCCTGTATACACCACACGTTAATCATAAATTACGCTAACTTTGGTTTAACAAGATCAGTTCTAATCTAACAAGACTAGGTTCCCTTAATGTATTTTCAATGTCCATTTCAAGATAATTGAAAACCTCAGCTACTATGACTCAATAGTTTATAACAGATCTTGAAGCAAAATGTCCAAGTTATCAACGTCATGTCTAAATGTTTCTTTACCTACCTATTAAAATTATAAGGTTGTTTATAAAACTTCGAACATTCTGAACTTTCGGCACTTGTAGTCTCTTCGCTTTCCGGATTGCATTGGATATTTATTATCTTGTGAATGGCCGGCCAAAATATTCCTGCAAAATGTTATTGATACATTCATGAATGAATTGATTTCCTTTATCTTTCATGATGACCTGTCGGATACGTTTTTTGCACAGTACTTTTTCATTCCACTGTGCTCATTTTTCTTCCAGAAATAATCTTCACAGCGGGTCTATTAACATTTCTACATTTGTTTAATCTTCTTCCAAGTCTTTTGAGTCAGCTTCCAGCTAAACCAGATGTAAATGGAAGTCGGTTTTATCATAAAGAGCGAAGTTGTCATTTACTAAACGTGAGATTTGCTATCAATGATATTCTATACTCTCTTTTCATTGCATATCATTGTTTTATTCTCAGTCTACCATAAACCCTAGTTTTCTAACTATAAAAAGTACAAAATAGACCTTTCTAACAGCTTCTCACATTTTACCCTAACAACTTAATTTTTACGTGTTAATACCATAGTTTGGGTATGTAACTAGTGCTAAATAATAGTGTATTGAATTCTTATAAGTCGTCAGACGGCACGCACGGAGGGCGGTGGCTTCCACCTCTCCTTGAGTTATTACCACCAAACATGTAACGCGACCTAGCTGCCTGCCAACTCTATTTGCATACATCGGATTGCTGCAATTGGGCGACTACTGCGACTAAATTTTTATGAACATTATTTAGATAAATTATATTCTACTAATCAATTGTAGGTGACTGTTGTTAAATTATTAGAGAATCAGAAATAACGAACTCTTCGACTACCAGTTTTTTTATCACTATATGTACAGATTTCGTTGCTTTCTAAGATTAATAGTCATTGGAAGCTCTAGATACAAAAATGCTCTTTCACGTATTGAAACAAACTGAATTTCATTCATGTCATACCTGTTAACAAGACATGTGTTTGTCAAACACTATACGCACTATAAATTATTGCTCTCTTACATAGTAATCATTGTCCTGAATCTAAATCAATCAATCTCATAATCTTATTTTATGCAACGCTCTAAATAAATTAATTCGCCATTCATATGTCTAATATCCGAAGCTAATCTAGAACCAATCGATGTTACGACAAATTTATGTTCATCGTGTTAAAGATTATTTGCAGATGTTCTAATAATATATTTTCTTTAGTCGAATATATATTTTCTTCAATAACAAGATATTTGGAGGGATAGTTTGTACATATAAAATCGTACTGCGAACTTACAAAATAATATTGCATCCACTAGTGCCAGTAGCGCGTGTGCAATAGGCCTAACGGTCGAATTGTACATTTTAATAAGGCTTTGTCAAACGTACAGACTTGTTGTGTATAATAACAGGGTTTTGCCGCATCATTGTAAGAGGCCTATTTATTTTCTTGAACGGTCTTTGGTAATTTATAATGAGTGTCATGTACTCATTGTCCGTAATCATCTTAGTTGACAGTTTTGGATAAATATGAATGTATTCGGTGACTACAGTAGATTTTCGGGTTTTTTATAAATATAAGGTAAGCATATTGACTAACAAACCGTCAAATTTATAAAATTGGAAGAGACGGCACTGTAATAGTCAAGTCTTAATGATACCACATAGTTAGTGTAAAAGTTAAACTAGTTCACTATTATATAATATAACTAACCACATGCGTAAGAATTGCAAAAATAAACCAATTAAAAACATCGTAAGCCTTGGCAAGGTCGTAACAGATTTGTGCTACTTTAACAATACGAATTTTGTATTATTTCGCCGAAACAGTGGGCAGCTGACATCTGCTCTTGTCTTTATATCAAGACATCTACGAAACAGGCGCTGTGCCATCCTGCATCTTGTTTCGCACAATTATCTCTCCAACAAATCGCTTTTTGATTTGAAATTCTGTGTTTTGCACATTTTTACTAGACATTTTCCACACAAGCAATTAAGAATTGACTTTTAAATCACTCTTTCTAATTTAAAATAGAACATTATACTATTTAATATTTTAAAAAAGAAGCTAGAATTTAAAAAAAACCGTATAAATACAAATAGTTGACTCGCTGCTCCCAAATTTAAAATTAAAGCAGATTAACCCTTGAATAACCCAATTCACGCGTAAGTTTTAGGATCCGTCAAATGAAACGTCACGGTGACTACGCACTTTCCCCATCATTAGGATACGAGAAGAAAAAAGGCTTCGGATGTTCAGTTATAAGCGCCCGCCAACAAAGCCATTATGCCTTATTATGGACACCATCCATCAGCCAGCCATATCGATCCAACATTAATGCATGCTAATGCTTTATAAATAGATATATAATTTGTTTTGTCTCCACCTCGGCATCCAATTGATGGATTGTTTTATTTCTATTACATCAAACTGTTAGTTTTTGATAGAGGCGTGGCCGTTGCTGCCGTTATAAGTTTAGCCGGTGAAGCTAAATCATTCATGATTTCACGCTACCAATAAAAAAGTGTGAATCGAGCCGTTTATAATGTTGATTATTCTCGCGGTGGAAAAATCATTTAAGTAGATGAAATATTTACTGTTATGATCTTAAATCTACAGTACAGTTACTAACAAATTATATTTGCACTTACTTTGTCCAAGGTGAACTCGCTTCATCCAGGGGTAAATCTGCGGAGGATTCGCCTGCGAGTTGGACGCCGATGATTTAGAATTCTTGGTGTTGGAGCTAGAGTTGTTAGCCTCATTGCTTTCGTTGCTTGACGTGCTGGAGGCAGGGCTCGATATATTCTGATTCACATTAGCCTTGTGTTCTACAGGAGAAGCAATAGGCGTAGTCAGCCCTAGCTTAGTGCTTGTAGTTCCACTAGAATTTTGTCCAACTCCAAAACCAGGTGATGTTCGCCCAGGTCCGGAAGAAGTTGAGAGATCTTGTGGAGACGCTACTCCAGTTGTAGACGTAGAGTCCGCAAATTTACAACTGGCTCCAGCGGCTTGACTGGGCGGTGTCGACATCAGGTTGGGCGATAACGCTCCGGGACTCGGATTCGAGTGCTGATGCATATGACTGGCTGTGCTTCCCAGTCTCTGAGGGTGTAACTGTGTGTAGTCAATCATTGTTTGTGGTTGCATGTGTGCTCCTGAAGCAGGAGTTCCATACGGATGTTGTGGGTAGTGATGCCCAACTTGCGGCGGTGAGTAACAAGCATTTGGATATGCTGACGCTGCCGCGTTTGGGTTGTAGTAGTCAGCTCCTGGTGTCGGGAGACCGGGATGCCCAGTTTGTTCGACGGGCGTCCCAGTACGCCCTGGCGCCTGATTCCCATAACAGGAAGCGAGCGAGTTGACGAACTGGTAGGAGCTCATCCCAGCGTTATAATTTAATTCGTTCATCGGTAACAGTATGTTTTATCCTTCTTCTCAAGATCACTCGGTACTTGTCATCGTTTGGACGAGCACTGAATAGTCTAGTTGGACATGTTAAGTGCTACTGATGTTCGCGGTCCGTTTCAATTGTCCCCGTAGAGTGGAGCTTGATTGATGGACCTGTGATAAAATGAGACACATTAGTCGGTCAAGTGCGTCGTCTCGTTATTTGTGATAAATGTAGTAATACAGATCGTATCTTAAGTACTTGATTTAAATATGTATTGTGTTAAAAGATTTGATAAAACGATTTTATACAGTGATCACTAACATACAATACTACTAATATACAATAGGAACATTCACTTCTACATTTACAAAATTTGAGTTTCATTATTCTCTATCTATTCACAAACTTATATGAGTTAAGACTTTTCAAATATGAATTCTCTTTCGAGTTTCTAGTGGCTGTGTTATTAATAAGAAGTTTACTTTTTAAACTTAAAATCTGAAGTTTTTTGGTCCGCTTTACAAGTAGTCGCCAGGGTGGCCCATAATCACGAGTGATAACACAGTTCGCAACGTGGTTCATTTTACGGTCACTTTCGTTTTTACGGTATTCAATAGTAGTTGCATAAATCACAAGAACACGTGTACCACTTGCGTCACGCTGGGGGTCTATTCTAAAACAATAAATTCATATAGGGATGTGACTTCCTAAAGCGCAGTACACATGTCAAGTCAAGTGCGGAAAAAACTGTGTTTCAGCCACGTGGTGGGGCTATAAAAGTGTCCGCAGAGGTTTATGGGTGTAAGCGGTAGGCCGAATGTGACTTCTCCCGATTTATGTACTCCGCTCGGTGCATACATCTTTATGAGCAAATTAGCAGTCATTGTGCACCCGATTTATCTGTCGCATTTGCTCGCCGAATGACAAATGTGTGAATTTCGGTCGGACATTGCCGTAATAATAAATTGTAAGAGCATGAATAACGATTTTAGTGCTTTACGCTATTGTGTTAAGAAAAACTGTGATTTGTCCGTGTTTTATTTTTTAGTTTATTTAACATTGCGAGTTTATTTAGATAAATGAGATTAGGATTCCGAACTTTTTATTTCATGTTGTTACTATGTTTATTAAATATAATTTTTAATCCATGACAAGTTTTCTTCTACAGTGAACAGGTGTACCTAAAGTGTGATCTAGCTATTTTTTACTTATTAATCCCTAGTTAATTTTAAGATTATTATCAGCATAACTATCAAAAGTTTATCTTGAATAAAGAGTATACACAATTTCCAAAATGTTTTATACATAAAGTAGATGATTATCTCGAAAATAATATTCGCAAACATGCGCGTTGCTGCAAAATGTATAAAAATAATAAACAATGCGATAACGGAGCATTAAACTCGTGGATACTGGTTCAACTAAAATAAAATACAAAACTTATGAGATACAATCTGCTATACGTATTCAGTTACAAAACACTTAAGTTACGTAGAAAAAATAAGTTAATATGGACAGGAATAAGATGACATAACTTTAATTCCTTTATCAAAAGCCCTTTCAGCATGAAGAACAAAATATTTTAGAAGAAACTGGGCTTTACAAGAAACAAATGATATCTAATACTTATATTTCATCTGATAACGTAATTAAAGTATCATTTATAACTATCGTAGTACCGAGATAAAAAAGAATCTTTACAACAAAACTGCTAAAGAAATTGATTGGTTTGAAAATGATAATGACGATGAAACTTAAACTGGATCTGGTTGTATTGAAGCGTTTCCTTCAGATTACAGAATAATCAAAAATAAAATACGTATTTTTGTTATAGGATACCTAATTTTAAACTGTAAAGTATTGCTAGCACCTACTTTATCTTATTGTTCCTCCTTGCCTACATCGTGTGACATACAGTCACATGTGTTCAGTTTATTTCAGTTTAGAATTTTTGTCACTCCCGTCCGGTCCACATTAAATGGGCCGAACGATTTCATTGCTTTTTGTTTTTTTCTTTTCAAACTTTTTTTTTCTCACAGCACCGTTGTTTATTCCCAGACATCCTTTGATGAGCATGCCTTGGATGTCTGTTTTAATTTAAATTCAGCACTTTGATAGCTTTTATTGTGCTGTATACACACATTAGTTGCTTTTGATTTTTTAAGTCATAGATATTTGCTAGGACAGAAGGTATCGATGAATCAAATACTTTTTGGATTAATTGTGACTTACTTTGATATGGGCTTTGTCAATTATCGAGAACCTTATTATTACTTAAGCTTTAAGAGAATAGATGTGATGTTTTTGATTATATTCGTACCTATTCACTAAAGAGATAGTACATAGAACACCAAGTTTATCTTAAATGTTACTGTGTATGTGCTACCAACGCCTAGTAATCAACACAATCAAAACCATCCTGACCGATTGATTAAAAGACATGAAATATGAATATAGCTGATAATGTAACTCAAATAAATATAAATGGAGCTATGAAATTATTTTAATAACCACTAATGCCAAAAAGCTCTTGGGATATAATAACTTCTAATGTTCCGTGTCAAGTGGACAGTTCGAATCCACTGCGTCCTGGGAGATTTACTGCGACACGCTTTGATTTTACGACTCGCGCTTACGACTTTCAATATTAACTGTATAAAAGTACTTCAATCGACAAAGTCTTAACAAAAATTAAGTGATGTCAAAATAAAAAGACATTTAATACTCACTCCAATAAAAGTTTTAGAGTGACCAACAGCAGCAACTTTACGACAAATCACAACCAATCGTAACGTTGACAAAATCACAAAACATCCCACAAGTTTATTCGCAGACACTTTTCACATAGAATAAATATTTTACCAAAAAAAAAATAAGAATCATATAACAACCAAAATCTACGAAAATCAAATACGACCGTTACAGTCTGTTCAACAATCGAACTTCAAATTTCGGAAAACTTCGGTGCGTGTCGACGCGGCGAAAAACGACTCGTGTTTTCCCGGCGTTCGAGCGTCGAGTGCAGCGCGCGTCTGACGACGAGGTGAGCGGCTGAGTTGACGCCGCGTCAAACTAGCGGCGGGCGGGGCGAGCGGGGCGGGGCGCACCTGAGCCCGCCACGTGCGAGTCCGCTCCGCTCTCGCTCCGCTACCGCTCCCGCGCCCGCTCCTTCGATTAGCGTAATTAGGGTACACCGTCGCAACACCACGTATCCGATTTCAATGGACCGATTGATGGTTATGGATGGATAAATGGTAAACGATTGTCGGTAGCTGTGAACTGCAATCTTTTTACGATTTTTGTTGGCTTTTCTGCGTTAAATTTTCAAGGGCTTACGAGGCAAATGCGTGTTTGCAGTTGATTTCAAAGTGCAGTGGTAGGCTTGTTGTGAGAAATCATTCAAATGTTAGTTTTTAAGAGTTCTTATTTAGTGTAAATACATGAACGTGTGGTAAACTCCTGAAACTGATTTCGTCCCAATCTAAATAGGTAAAATTTTGGCTTGTCATCTTGTTTTGTAAAACTGTTACAGCACAATACGGTGTCAGTATGTTTTTGTTTTGCAAAAGTGTAAGACCATTATAATTACACAGTTACATAAACGGAGTCTACTAGCGATAACATAACTCGTCAAGGAAAGTGCTTAATCCAAGTCTAGGAGAGCGGACAACAGCCATGCATCACTCCTGACGCACGACGTCTTGGTGAGGAGTAAAAATTGCCACACACCGCATAAATGTATCACTAGCCTATATTTTCATAATTACATGCAGTATTGTAACAGCTTGCCTATGAGAATTTTGAAATGTAGGAATAATGTGACGTGTTTATCTTACAGTTATAAATTTACCTGAATTTATGAGGCTGTCTTAATTAATTTAGATATAGATTATAAGAAATCATTGAGGAAATATAAGTTATTTTTTTTACGTATAATTTTGGGGCTTGATAAGATGATAGGTCACCTTTATTTAAATGTCTCTCAGAATTGAGTCGAAGTTTCTCAAATTTGGAGATAATTTCTGCATTCACCTTAAAATTAAGAGCCTGGTTCTAAAGTTTTTTCAAAAATACAAATCCTTTTTGGGATCGGATTTAAATGAATTTTAGAAGTCGGTACAATTCAAATAACAATATTAGGTTTTGTTTTGGCCACTATATCTACTTCCTTTTCGCCATATTCTCAAACCATTACCGACTGACTCACTTCAATAAAAGTCTTAAAATCAGTTCAAATTGCATTCCACACATTCAGTGTATCACAAACAGTTTGTGAAGTCGCCACGAATCACTAACGACACACATTCGTCTTGTACATTGGTGGCTTAATTATAATTAAGTGCTAATTATGACGATAGTACGCCACCTGCTGACGACTTGCGTTGACTAATAGCGTGATGTTACCGTGGATTTATTGTTTTTTCACACGATTCCCAGCCAAGTGTATGGTACATGTTTTGGTGAGGTGAATAATGCAAATGAGTTTCATGGTTTTAATGCAGTACGTACTTTTGAACCACGGTTTTCGACACGTCTGCTTATTACAGTAAATTAACACGTACGTAATTTTCTTGGCAAGTTTTGGAAATCAACGTAGCATCTCAACTGCTTCTAGCCTAGAATTTGATGCTTGAATAACGTTTATCTAAGTAGTGTTTAGACATGAAATCCGTATTAACTAAGTTTTGTAGTCCTACATGCAAAATGCAAAATGATTGTGACTCTCGAGCTTGGAGTAAAATTTAGAAAATATACATACGAATCTACAACAAAGATCTTATTCAATAGGGCTTATTGCAGTAGTAATCTGGTAAAAGTAGATTAGTAGTAAGTGGTTCAAAGTAGCCAAGAGTTACCTAAACCAAGATATCAAATTACTTTACAAACGGTTTTTGATTTGTCATGATCTCTTAATGATGTATGAACTATCATTGATTTTTAAGGCTTACCAACGGAATTCGGTTCTGTACCTAGTATAAATTTCTTCCTAAACAAATACTATTATACCTGAGTATTGTCTACGTTATGATCTACTACTATAAAAAGTTTTAGTATCAACTTACAAAGCAAAAGGATGGTAACAGTTATCTGCATTTCAACAATCTCGGGGTTCACAAGGCAAAAGTAGATAAATGAGCATCATCTATGTAAACGTGTTTCATTTCATATGACGTCTTTTTTCATCACAAGGCCGGACTGAAATCTTACAAGATAGTTCACGTTATACATGCAACAGCACTCCAGTGGCTTGAAATCTAGCATGCAACAATTTAACATTGGCCATCTATTAGTGAAGTAACTGAGTCCAATGCGATCTGATAAAACCCATTAAATAAGGCACCTGTGATGAAAATTTGTATTGTATTAGTTTAAGCAACTGTTTCGATTGGAACTTCAGATGTTTTTGTACATTCTTTGATCGAGTTACGAATTAACATAAAGTTTTATATTCTTCTCTTCCCTTTTCTGGAATTTCCATACTACTTTGTTAATCACACAAAAAATTAGAAGGTCTGTCGGATGTCCCAAAAGACACCTACCCTATGTCCCGTGGGCCACAAAATTTATTACGACTTAATAATCAGCTAGTCACGCGACAAATGCACATGTGTGCCAACACAACCTCAAAGTAATTTACGACTTTAGGGTGACTATACCTGTCTCTATTATTTACTAAGGAAAGAAAGAGAGGTGTAATTAATATGTTTACTTAAAATTCGTTTATTGGTATTTAATAGGTAACTGGTTTTTGGGTATAAAATGATTTATCTGTGGTGGCAGGAATGTTGGGAATGTGAAGAGTTGTATCAGATTGGCGCTCCGACAGGGCTCTATGTCTTACAGGATTTTTCGATAAAGAGTTGGAACTTCCGGAGATGATGTCTTGATTAAACTATTTTTCTTCATACACGTTTCATTTACTTTGGGTACTCAGGAAAAAAGGAGTAATATTTTGTAATTAGCACTAATTTAATATTTTTTTAGTAGGTAGAGCAAGTAACACCTGCCACTAGGAGGGAAAGATACCTATTTGGTTATTAAGATAATATCCAGTTTTCAAGTAAAAGTTTTCTTAGTAAAAGTAGTATAGTTAAAGTATTCTAAGTAAGTGAACATGCGATACCGAAACAGACGACAAAAAACGTGTCGTGCATTTTTTACGAAGGTTAAAATAGGTAGCTATTAATTATTGCTGAATAATTCACCAAGATATGTTTAATTTTACATAAAGCCAGTTATGATTAAAATAAAACGGCAGCACTTGAATAAAAAAGTAAATAAATTTCATTAGCCATTTTCAATTAAAAGTAAAGTCAATTAGATTAAAATATAATATTTAAACCAACTATAATAATTTTATAGCATTAATTAAAAAAAGAAGATTATCTGTAATTTGCCATTTTACCTTTACCCACCCCTTAAATGCAACGCATAATTACAAAACTAATGTGTATTCCTCGATTCTTTGAAGTTCATTGTCTATAATTATAAGCATAATGGCTACAATTGCACAACCCTTCAATGTAACTAGAACGTCACGCGTTTCTTTAACTAAACGACCAACTTAAACCGAGATACCCACATAATAACACATAATTACTTAATGCAACACTTAATTTGCAAATGAATAAAAAATTTGCATGTAATCATAATGGCAAATGTGTCGCTGTCTTTGTCGCACCAGCTAGTTTTGTACGTGAGAGAGTGGGACGTGAGTTGAGTGAGCGCTCCTCGGTTGTGGAAGCATGCGTATTGCAGCGGTCGTGGGCGCGGCTTTCTGCGTGATCCGACGGCTCCCGATTGGTTGCGACGGCCGCTGAAGTGGGGTGTGAATGAAGAAACTTCAAACAGTTTTATAGTTGAAAACTTTATGAAATTATACAAAAATTTCCTACTTTCTATCGGTTTTTGACGACGTGATTGGAATGTGGAAGTTATTAGATAATAGTTGGTCGTGTTCGAGTGGTCGGTAAGTGAAGATTTTTTATGTTTTAAATAGGAAAATCTAGAGCACAACACGAATCCTAAAAAACTACGCACCTATTAAAAGAGGTGCCTAATTATAAATATGGTTTTCGAAAACCGTAATTCAGATAATTATTGCCCATAATAGTAGGTATTAATAAATACCTACTAGCAGATGGAATAAAGGTAATAGAGCTTTTAATGTAGATAATAAGATTTTTTTTTAAATTCACCCATTTTCGATATTTAGGTATGACTCTATATTTTATAATACTCACATTGTTAATGATATAAATCTCATATTATGTAATATACTCGGAAAATTGTATTTTCATACATCCAATGCGTTCTAATTAGGAATGGTCGACACTTTCAATGCATCAATAATAATTTATCTTATGAGAACCTTAGTATTTGGTCAGTATGTACTAATAGTATTTTCTACTAGTCTTAGATATTAATTCCTTTTCACACAGGTAGCCTACCTATAACATATAAATAGTGTAGAAACTATTATTAGACACTAACGCAAAGCTTATCCTTAATATTTGATCAATGCTTCTTACAATAGTTTTAAATGTAGGTAGAGTCTTTGGATCACCATTCCTGATGAACAAGGTTACATTCAAAGTTTTAATATAAAAATAAATGTAGACTTCATGACTGCGCTCGTCACTCATGTAAAAAATTCATTACTTTTTGTTTCATATACCTAGGTTTTTAAGCTTTACAGGTGCATCGAGTCACCTCTCCAATTATCTATAGGTAATGTAGTTGGCTTATGCAAGCTTTTCCAATTAGAGAGTTTTTTTTCTGTAACTTACAAAACAGTTGCAACTTTGTGAAGCATCGCGGTGGCAGGATTTGCTGGCTAGAGAGCTAGTAAAGAGTTACAGTAGGTTTTTTTCTAGGCTTTGTACGATGACGCAATCCACTAGGTACCATCGCCTCATCGAGGTGTTTCAGATTATTAAAGAACCACAGTATCAGTTTAAAGTCATCGCTCGTAGAGTCTTCAATCCAACGATAAAATAATGAAAATTAAAGTAAAAGCACCAAAGAGGTTCAGCGTTTTGGATCTTTGGTCCAATATGTACGTAAGCCAAAAGATCGGATTCTTTCTTGTTGATATGAATAGTGATATAAAAATAAAGTACCTAGAGACTTAGGAAAGCTTCATGCTGTACCTAAGAGTTACAGTAGGTTTTTTTCTATTCCCTATATAAATACCTAGCATTAATTTAGACTTTCCCATTAAGATTCTACATTGTAGAGTCTAAAGGATACTACATAGGTAGGTAAAACATTTGTTGTGTTCAAAATTGTCTTTGCATGTGGAATCTTAAGTATAAATCGATGTTATCAAAGTATAGGAAACTAGTTGCTACCTTTGATGATGATTAGATATACCTAAGATGGTAGAGTATGTCAGCCATAGTATTGACTACCTCGTCCTAGTAATACCACAACGAACATGATACATACTGATGCCACATAATTATCATATAATGTACTTTAAATGACCTCTGCGTGTTCCATCCATGTTCTCACGCTAGGCTACTATTAGACTGGTTTCCACCACACTATGTAGGTACTGTTAAATCGGAGAGAAGTGACTCTAAGTATCCGTAAAATGGTAGTATAATGATGGCTAATATTGTTCCACTGTAGATAGGAACTCTGTTCCTAATAGTAAAAAACTGGTAGAGAGATACTTAATATTATTTTTGGAGCTGGTAGGCTCTATTTGAACCTAAGTGTAGGTATTATAAAAAGCTTTTGGCTCTACCTGTGGTAAAAACCTGTGTAGATATTAATCGCATAATACATAGTTTATTCAGTTTGGTATCGTATTTCTTTAGTACCTATGCAGAAGCTTTCATGGACTATATTTCGTTACATGGGCAGCTTTTAAGATTTTCATTTCATATGACTTTTGGTGTCATTTTTGCACGTTGCCCGCTTTTATTTTAGTTAAAATAAAGGATGAACTAAATATTATTTTGATTAAGGACATGCGAACGAAATAGTCTCAGTCCAGTTATGAATATTCTTATACGAAACTAAGGAATAATTATTATTTTTTACTAGTTACCAAAATATCATTAACTTGAACAAAAAATACTCTTACAGGTCTGCAATTTAAAAAATCCAATCTGGTCTAGTTAGATTAACAAACCCTTATTAAAACTATACTAACCAATTCAAATTACGTCTACGATGTAGCTATACGTGATCTAAACCCAGTTAATATAACAATTAGGTCTAAGTTCATCTAAAGAGGAACAATAATTAATTATTAGGTTCCTATCTATTCCTACTGTTCACAGGATAAATTAAAAGCTTTATGTTCAGGAATATGATCATAAGTCATCACTGTGCCAAAACGGAAAAGGCAACTGGAATACCGTATAAGTCGTAGTCGGTAAAAATTTTTCAGCATCTCTATTCATACTCTTAGTTTTGGGTAATGTCAGTAGACGGGACGTGTGTTTTCGTCCTTTATAAATTGTTTATTTCAACTTTCCATGAAAATATTCTCTTTAAACTTCGAGAGTCAATGAACCTTATTCTCTTGCTATCCTTTTTGTCTTGCTTATAATACCTACTGGTTATCATTTATGTTATTTTAAATATCCGTACAATACTTACTTTTCCATATTACAAACAGAAATAAAAATTGCTACTTTTAACCTTGCAGTCCGAAAATTACTGAAACAGAATACGTAGACAGAGGCGCCACAGTGGATGTTTCAGTTGCCAAGACATTGTTTTACTTTTTATCACAGATGGCGCTATTGACGCTTTACTTATTTATTTACTCTGATATTGAACAATCGCTAAAAAATACAACTTTTTGGGTATTTAGTTACTCTTACTTAATTTTCAGGTTTTGTAAATTATTTTCTTGAAATTGTGTATTGTTTAACTTATGTAGAGAAAAAGTAACTATAACTTGTATCATATTCCTAAGTATCATTGTACATAACCAGTTAATTATCATTCGTATATTTAATAAAAGTTACCTACCAAAAACAGTTGAAATCTACATAACTACACCTAATTAAATTGTGTTAATTATACAAAACGTGGTATAAATTGATTATATTTTAATGAAGACATAATTAAAGTCCGGTTTGTATGTTAATCAATTTATACGAATTTATGTTTCCACGTTTATCAGGTAATTAAAGTGAGATGTAGATTGTATCAGTAGCGTCCAGTTCATGCTAAATAACTTCCTGATTTCTATCGGAATACAGCTGTAGGTAGGTATTAAGTTATACAGTTTTGTTATTTGAATATAGTTTCACACTGACACATGAAACGGACTGGATTGATTTGAAACATAGTCTTAGGTACAAATGTAGGCAAATCATTAATGTTTAGGTTTTTTGTGTAGATTTTATTATTAATATAAAATAACATCAAGCCCGTATTCCCAAAAGGTGTACCTGTAGTACACCCACATTTCACCAAGTTAAAACTTTGCCCGACCCGGGATTCGAACCTCGTGCTCAGCAGTCGCGCTTAGCCACCACTTGACCAACGAAACAGTCCTGTGTTACAGCTATATATTCACTGAAAAATAAAGTACCTAAGTAATTGAGAACAGTTTTATTGGACTCATAAAATATATTCCAGCATCTTGAGTGCCTTTTGATGATAATAATATTATGAAGTCATTTTTCAGCCTATTTGAACTTATATTATTGGCTCACCGATTTGAGACAAGTTTTCCTCCTGAAATAACCTCGTTTTATAATAATTTAAAAAGTTTATGGCATATTCTAACTATTTAAATATACAATGATTTGAATTTAGTGCAATCCAGCACAGCCCAATTAGTAGTATAGTCATGTCTTGTCAAGTCGACCGTGATATGTAAGCTCCACTTACCACATCAGACAATCATACTTGAAACTTGAACTTAGGTACCTGTACCTCAAGTTCAAGAATATGCCAAATATATATAATCGTAATCCTTACTTTCCTTGTCTAAATATGTTACCGAAATAGTAGGTACCTACCTATTCTGCTTTCATCTTTCGAGACACATAACTGTGAATAGTATGCAGTCCAATAATTGCAAACACAAGAAATCACGTAACCAAACAAGAATATGCTAATATATTCTCATAATATTTTCTATATGTTGTGTATGAATACAATACATTATGCAAAACCTGGTAGCTCTAGAACAATAGCGTTCACTCACGTTTCGTGCAGTCCAATAAATGGGTAGTGCTGCCGAAAGAAGTCGGTTGCACAGTGAGACTGCAGTAACTACCAACTTGCGACAAATTATGGCCTTTGAGCATTTTGATAGATGAGGAGATACCTGTTCCTAATATGAAAATAATTGCCTGTAATCTTTTATAATAGACTAATACTCGTTGATTCAGAGGATTGAAGCTGTGCTGAAAAAAATATTAACGATTCTCTCCCTAAACATGTAACCTATCCTTACTTTCTAGCGGACTACATGTTGGCACAAGCAAAAGTGCAATAACTCACCCTGTTATTTTTGTACATAAAGGTGATTCACATATAGGAGTCTGCACTATAAAATTAACCAACTTATTATACATAACCAGTTCTCGCTAATCGTTCCAATCCAAACGACTCCAAGCGGCATAGCTCGCAAATACTGAGCCGAAACTTGCACAACTCCACACTTTCTGCAGCCACCGTCTAGGCGAAAGTAAGAGAGTGACGTGAAACATCATTAGTCAAAGTGTCGCCCCTTGTCAAACGTTCGAACTCGGGCCCGACACCGACCTTACTAATACCGCCGCTAAACACCCAGTGACAGCGTGTGATGTTATTAAGTGCTCATGTTTAATGACATTCTTTCTGCTATATGCCCAACCCTGAACACCCAGAGGGCAGAAATGTGGTGAAGGACTAACGTTTGGAAGCTCTCTTGTCGATGTTATTGCGCACATCCTACTCCTTAGAGACTTTGAAAAATCTTTTTTGTAATGGAGGTATCCCCATGTGGATTAGCTATTAAATATAACTCATATTGTATGGTACCTTCTCCAGTTTTCTATGTAAGTACTGACAGATCACTAACTACGTTAACTATCTTATCAATAGTGTTCGAATCTAGAGTGTTTTCATTGATTTTAGTAGCGTAGCAGACAGTAGCTAGCCAGCCAGTAAATTAATTGTGTACAAGAACCTAACTTGCATCTAGACAAATACATCAAGTGAGCTTATATTCATCATGTGTTTGAGCTGCAATTTTTATTGTTATTAAATACAGAATTAAAAATAAATTTCTGTGTTAATAGTATGAGGATGAAAATATACTACCTACATGCAATTACCATATTTATTATTGTTTTTGTGAAGTGTTAATTAATTTTGTGTACCTAATCCTCAAAAATAAATGTGATAATAGTTAGCGTAGCTGGTTGGTTCAACATGTTTGTAATGGAAATACAATGAAACAACCTGTATTTAGAAACATATTTATTTTAGAACACCTTTACTTTCGTTCACAGCAATTCTTGTACCTGGAACAAAAAAAATAATATTTATAATACATCAATTTAAAATGGCTTCCGAGAGAAATAAGGAAAGCTCCTAAAGTAGAGACTGGTAACAAAGCAGAAACCTTTGTTCATAACATGAGTAGGTAATGCCTATCTTCACAATTACTGCTCGATCCCTAAATGTTACCACGATTAATACAGATAAAATCGCACAGAGCCAAACTATTCTTTAATACTTCCAGGATAAAAAACCAGACCAAGTGTTCGCTTTAATGAGATTTCTTGGGTAAATAAAAATGGCTGGAAAGTTTGAGAATTTCCGTTAAGAGTTTTGTTTGTTTGCCCGTCAATCCTTCGAGCACTGCGAGTTTTGTTCAAGAATTCGGTGAGTGGACTTTTACTTAATTAATTTTAGCTGTTGGCTCAGCCATTTATTTGTTGGTTCGCCCATTATTGATGTATTTAGAAATCAACTTGTGTCTTAATCCGCTCTCACAATATTTAACGTTGAAATTAATATTGTTGAGAGTTAAAAGGCTTATTGCAAATGTTTGATATGATAAATCACTGCTTGTTTGAGAATTATATTTTATTATTTGTATGCAAAATATTTTGGAGAATAAATATGATTCATACATAGGTACTCAAATCCACACAACATTGCCAGCAGGTTAGACAACGGTTTATTGTAGTAAGTGTGTAGTAAAGCTTGTTGTCCATTTCGTACGATACTAACTCCTTTTTACTTAGTTACTCACTTCAGTTTTTCAATTTGGAAGAGTCAGGTCCAGAGTGCTTTACTCCGATGATCATAAATGAAGAAAACGATGAAAGTGTTTGAAGCGCTAGCTGCAGGTAGGCATCTCAAAATTATATAAATAACTCCATAAACTCACGATTTCGTCCCTATGTATTTTTAAATTATGTTACATTAGGAAAGAAACTAAATTATCCCACTTCCCTTTAAGAATAAAAATAACCTAGAAACTACCTTAAAAGTTATTCCTAACCTCGATATGTCTGAAAACTTGCAACAAACAGTGTTATTTCAAGCGGCAGTAGAGAAATAATTAGAGAAAGAGCCGGGTTCGAAGTGCGGTGCGTCGCTCAAACAATGCTAACTTACATTTAGCTGTCAGTCAAAAACAATTTGGAATTTGTGCGCGCGGAGGGTCCGAGTAACGCGGCGCGAAAATTGTATACCCATTGAGCTGTTAATACCAATTGCTTGCTGAAAAAATATGGTAGAGAAGTCAGAAAATACTTTACAAATAATAAGTTAAGCTTAGTGCTAGATTTAACTTGACTTGCGCAACCAAATATGGTTAAGACTTAAAACCACACTCAAACATTAATCCTCTTATTAAATTATGTATTCATTCTAAGAAGATTAAGTAGGTATACACCGATTAAAAGTCTTGTTTTGACAAAGATTAGAATGAAAGAATTCCAGTCAATAAATTATCGACTTCGCATAATATATTAATCACACTAAAGAAATGTCAGTTTGAATTTTATAAGATTCAAGATACGCCAAAAAATCTGAGGATTTAGGAGTATTTACTAATAAAGCTACGTTGTAGCAGCTCTGTACGAATCCAAATAGTTGACGTAACAGCAACGGGCGGGTTGCTACCATCCATCATTTCCTCCATCCACTCGCCGGGTTAAGCACATAAGTGACATTGACGCCGACTCAACCAACCATACTGGAGCTCTTGCCCTAAAGTAAATTAAACGTTAGTTCTACAAAAGCGGAGATCAAAGCAAGTGGCCAGTCAATGGACATTTTTGCGGGCACGTCATGCTATGTTACGGTCAGGTAAATGACGTTACGATTTTGATTTGAACTGTGACTGACAATTGTAGTTTAGGCTTTTATGATATCTAAATTCAGAAGAAACAAGAAAACCAAGAATTCCGAATAGGCTCTTCTTCGTTTGTATATGTATTTGTATATGTTTAGTTATTATCACAGGGAGAAGATCTTGCCGAGGTGCAGATTGGCCATTCAATAAGAAAGGTAGTGAGGTTGACCGCCCCCGGGTCTGCTAGATGCACTTAGGTAACAGACTACTTGTACCTAGGTAAGGTAATCTACCCATGTATTAAGATGTTAGTTTTAATTTGGAACTGGTCTAGAATTTTCCTATAAAATATTTTAATTCTCGAAATAGATTAACTAATCATGACAGTAAAAGCCTTTATAAGTCGTAATAAAATGGATAGTTTTGCATAAAATAATTTTAAATACGATGTAAACACTTCTTGAGGATATTCAGCGTGCACTAAGTGACAAATAACAAGACCTGCTCCACATTCATTCACATAATTATGTCTATTACTACACAACACATAAGTATTACCTCTATTATTACATACAAAAGCAAAACAAAATGTCAAAGAGGTCGTCACAGTATTTTCTTGGACATCATAGAACCAACAAGCAGATGCCTCGTATTAAAATCATCTTATTAACTCAGCATTTTTAGTTCAAACCACTTAGTTTTAATTTAAAGTTCTGAAATTATAAAAAAATATGCTGATTCGATGTTCAAAATCAAATTTATATAATGAGCCACTCAACGAGAGTCTATCGTTGTTTTGTTCAAAGAAAAAATGCGGAGTTCATAAATTGAGTCATTATGAATTTCGCAAAGGCGTTAAATTGCAGAATTATAATAACGGCTATTATACGGTGGCGGGGCAAACGATCACCATTTCATACTTGGTCGTGTAAGACTTGATTACTACTGAATACCTTACTCTATAAATATCCATTATGAATATAGATACATCATTAAACGCAGTTATTTTTGACATCGTCACATCTGCTTGTTGACGTTTATGTCTGAACATCGTGTTGGATATCTTTATTGAAGAAACGAAAAATCACCACGTTTGTCAAATTAATTTAATAAATCACACAGACTCCTATAACTAAGTCTCCTAGTGATAGGAAAACAGGTACTTAGTCTTCGCTGGCAATTTTAATTAGCGATTTAGCACTCATCTAAACCCATAAAAAGGGAGGATTTAACAGTTTCTTCCTGCATTACCCCAAGTTCTCAATAGGAAACTAAGGCAACTCTTATAACGATGCAAAAATTTTAATCGCGCTCGATGTTGGTTTTCATTGATCTAGCGATCTGCTCTCGAACGACGTCAGTGGAGCGTTGTTGATAAATGATCCGAACGGCTGGGACAATGCGCCCTGCAGATTCTTTTGTTGATCCCACACTTTTTGTGTCCACTGATGTTTCTGTGATGTGACCAAACGTGCTTGCTGTTTACGTGTTATGCTGTATTGATTTGTGTGCGAGCTAGATTAAATACGTAACAGAACGGACAGTATTCTACCTCTATGACATAGTTTGTCTGAGCTTTGCGTATCGACAAATATAACCATCACATTCATCATCATGTTTTTTTTATTTCCTATAAAAAAAAACGTCGCCCCATACGAATTAGAATTATATCGTGGGCGCGTTTCAAAAACATGAAACATCACATCGAACCACTCCAACAATCCACAGTCCAATCGTTTAACCGCTGCGCCAATCAGGTCGTCGAACTGTCGATCTGTCTTAGTAACTAACCTTTTCCCATGTATGATCGGATCGGCACCCAGACTAAACGGATGCATAATATCAAAGCGCCTGCTTATATGAACTAGAAATCTACCTCCTCTGACCACTACATTCCAAAACGCACTTCCTGCGTAAAAACTTAAATACGTCAAAAACCGTTCTATAGTTATAGTACGTAATTTAGAATTAAGACCAATTTGTTACAATTATGTAATTTATAGAATTCGAAACTTTGTAACAACGTGGTTGGTATTTAGCTAAATGCAGAATTAGCAAGGTCGAACTAATATTGGAATTTCCGTTCAAAACAATTATTCCCTACGCGTTCTAGAAAATATTCTAATAACAATTCAGATTTTAAACTGTCTAAAATTTACATAATTATGGTAAAATAACTGACCATCAACAAATATCTGTCTTCTTGGTACAATGTTTTCCAGGAATGACCTGGCATTTGCACTTAGTCAGACATTTGAAATATTTCAGTGTCCAAACCTCAGTTCAAGCGAACAATTTAAATTAGTTCGACTTTTGAAAGCGGTAGAAATCGATGAAAGTTTTGCGACATTGTGCATGGATAAAATACACGTCCAATAAACCGGTTCCAAAATGCAGGCAATTGATGTGATTTTTTAATGCATGTTTGTCTGAGTAAGTTGAATATAATTCTATTCCGCTGCTGGGAAATCCATTCCTAAGATGTGACAAACCCGGCGTAGAACTTATGAGAGACTTTGGTGTTGTAAAGAAACATGATTTGCTATCCAAAAGCTTTTAAAATTTACTCTAAATATAATTAATAATCAAGATAAGGCACCTTTCCTCCAGAAAATTTAAATTTGTTACATGTTTTCTTCCAACATTATTGAAGGTGTTTCAAAATCAATAAAACATTACTGACAGCAAACACACGCAGACATGAAAGAACATTATTATCAAAGTAATTTGTCATGAGCAATATTTCAGCTCCCTCTTTATTACTAATTGGTCGTAATGTATAATTATATTGTAATTTATGTGTGTTGATAACCGCTTACTTTGATCATTCGAAGTTCTAAGTGATCAGTACGAGAGTGTCGATAAGAATGCAGTCTTTACACAAAGACGAAAATAATTTTGAGGTTACTTTATAATGTGGTATCTACTTGCTTAGGTACGTGTTTGAAGACCCCACCTATATACGTAGCTACAACGTAAAGTGACACTGAGTATGAATTATCCAAAGTACAGTTATGGTGTGACTTTTGACATTAAGAGTACCCCGGTTCTAACTAACCAATTACCTCTGTCCTAATGGGTGTCATTTCTTTCTTCGGCATAAAACTACTGCTATTTACACCTGGTGTCATAAGTTGCCTGCATTGGTACCAATATAGGGTTATAGGGGCCTTCTTTCAGTGACCAGCGACCCATCTGTTGACCAAATATTTTATTTTAAATATGAAAAGCTGCTTTCGGTTAATTAAAATAATTGCCAGGCATTTCAGAACTTTTGCGGAGTAAAAGTGTATGATCACAAACAATTAAAAACGCTTTAAGAGCTTCTACTTAGCCACAGTCCTAAAGTTCTAAGTTAACCAGATGGTGGATATAAGATTGTGTTATGAAATAGAAAAAAAATGTTAAAGGTAAGGCAACTAAAAGTTGTAACTAAACATCTTATATGGCAGTATAAATACATCATGCCTGTGGCTCGAAGGTAGATGCTATGATTGATTCTGACAGTCCAATAATGCGGCTCGCACCCGACTTCGAGATACGATTTTTTTTTAAATATATGACTCACTATTTTATAAACCTCACTAAGTCGATTCCTTCTAAAGGTAAATACTATAGTGGCATTCAAATATCCATTAGGAGGTTTCTTTTGATCCGTCTTCAATGAGAGCCAGCTCGTTCAGCGTTAGGATTAATTAGAGCCGTCATTCAAGTAACGTATTCAATGCATGGACGGACCAACTTCAATTTGCCGTTGGCGAACCAAATTTTGGAGTCTGGGGATCATTAGTGCAAGGATATTAATGGTCATTTTGAACAACGATCAGTTTTACATCAGCATTTACGTTTTGGTTTATAGCGCCAAGGTGTGTTTCTTACTGGTTTGAAATGTTCTTGTTTTCTTGATAGGGAACAAAATAATTTTTTATCGACCAAATAAAACCAGTAGGTAGATACCTGTACGAGTTTTAGTCATTATTATGAAAAACTTGAATATGGCAGTAAAATCATTGTGGATAGACTTAATGATCAGAGGAGAAATAAAAATATTAACGGTATGCAACGATTATTACAATTTTCAACACTTGATATAAATAATAACATTACGAATCCTCGGCCTTTTATACCTATGCATAGTCAATAACAGTAATTTGAACAAACCGAATTCTTTAATCTGAAATTATATATATTATTATATTTTACCCAGTAGGTAATGAGCTTATTTTCCTTCATTATTCTTGGTTATTTAAACTGCTAAATTATTAGGCAAGCACTAGAGGCATATTAATTCATACTTAACTTCAATATAATATGTAGGTAATGAATGCAGGTTAGGTTATTGATTACACATTTCAATTATAAAATTATGTTTATAATGTTTGTGCAATATGCACATTTCAAAGTCTAAACAAACTTAAAATGCGAGACTAAACAATAACTGAATTTAAATAAACATTGAAAGTTAAATGCGTGAGTCTAAACAATAACTTACCAGTGTTTTAGGTTAACTTATGTCAAAGTCACTGACATCTAAAAACTTGGCCATATCTACGACGAATCTGCAACTAGGTACTTTATTCCATGGCTTTCTTACGCATTTTTATAACATTATTATAAAAGGATTACAATTTTTATCCAAAAACAAAGAAATATGTGAACTAAACACAGGCAGCCATCTTGGTTGAATGTCCGCCGCGCATGCGTATTTCAAACTTACCCCTGTGCAGAGGGATGATTGTGTGCATCTCTGTCTTATACGTAGGTTTGAGGTATACTCTTTTCTCTTTCGCGCGAGCTCCATTGTTGTCCTCTATTCAAAAGGCAAGAGGGTCGGATTTCTAATGCAGGGGTGCGCAACATAGTGAACTCAGCGGCGAATGGAAGTTGATTTGAAAGTTAAATTATTTGAATTTAAAAGTTGCATAAAAGCATAACTTCTAATCATGAACTTGGTTTTTTTAATTTTACACAAATAGAAGTCTTGTATCTATGTTTAGCTATACAGTTTTATTATTATTAATAAGTCACTGTTCACCGAGCCAGCATTCGTGTCAAAACTACGACTGATAGACCTATACCTAATATTTAAGTTGCAGCTATGTTCGCTTTCATCAAATTGGTTCATAAACAAAAACTAAAGTAAGTAAACCTATTGAAGCTCAATGAATTTGTTATCAAATGCTACCCAATTACGAGTTACGTTGCTGATAATGGATGCACGCTATCACATCGCAGAAAAGTTACCATACCGTAGCGTAGAATGGAACACGGTTGGATCGAGCAAATAAGCTCGAAAGAAAATATTTTTGGCGTGTGGCTTTGACTAGCGCAATTTAAAAAAAACGGTAGTTACTTTACATTGAATTAAATGTAAAATTGGATTTAAAGTAAGAGCACTTTAAGAATATTTAAAAAAATAGGTCATAAAAAACCTTTTTCATATGTGCTCATTATTCCATACCATGTTATTTTACTTAGGCCATTATTTGTATCATAAAATATTACTTTTGAGTCTCTATAATCTTGTAGGTTATTAAATGTAAAAAGAAACACATGTATTTTTATTAATTAAGTATTAATTGGTCTTCTAAATTTAGCGTTTTCTGACTGTGAATAACCTCTAAAATCAAACAAAGAGTCGTCCATCAAACAAATCTAACCTCAGCTTAAACTTAAGCAACGAACACAGGTAGCCATTTAGGTAACAGGATTACTAAGCATTTTTTTTCTAAAGCTCGTCTAAATCCAATAATCAGTCAAAACATGTCAAAATCACCGACAACATTTGCACATTTACAACTGGTCCCTGGAGGCTTGTTTACACTTCGGAACCCTTTAACTATGTGAAAGGGTTCCGTACATTGTTCACAATTATAGCATTGTTGTTTAGCGTTAATTTTAAACGGATCTGTTCTCTCGGTTTGACGATTGACGCGATGGCTTAAAACGTGTGCGTTTAAAAAATTAACAAGTCTTTTGTATTGCTTCATAATATGCTTTTTGATTACACGACTCTTTATCTGGTCATAATATTATCGTACTGGTCACAATGATATAATGATAACGTTAATCTTTTAAAATACCTAAGTATTCTACTCGTTGTCCACGGATGGAAATGGCTAAAAAATCTACTGCTCTACTTAGTACCACATGGTCCACATTTTAAATTATGCTGCACAAAGTATTCAAAATAGCGATGGTAAGAATAAAACTAAAGAAAAGGGTTGATTTATTGATACAACTAAGAGAAAAAATTACTGATTTTATACCTCAATGAGAGACTGAAAGAAACAGGTGCAGTAAAAAAAAGTAAAAAGAAACGTTACACGACGTCAGTCAAAATATCCAGTTGAAATAAAATACAGTCTTATAATAATCAGGAATCACAACTCCTCTTTATTTATAGCGCCTTTGCAATTGACTAGAGAAGTACAAAAATATTTTTTTTTATAAATAATCAATCTTAGTTATGTATAGCTTAATATTACTTATTTAATACACTTATCTAGATAGGAACATTTTTCTAATTCTACAGATATAATATTTACATCACAATTTAGGCCTTATCTATAACTTTTTTCAAGTAACCATGCAACGACTTTAGTTACAATCAATTTTGTGTTAAGTACATTATATGGTGATAAACAAACGATACATTCTGATTATTCACGTGACATTTATCCGTCATGTTGACATCACTTCAACAAGATATAGTATGGTGTGTAATTATAGGTAGCATAGAGCAAGAAGCCGATAACAATCTAATCCAATATCGATATTACGATGATATTAATGTAATTACTAGTAGCCGTGACATACAGAATCATTTTGTGTAATTTATACAATAAGACTACCTAGTATGGTAATTTTTAATAACAATGCAAATGAACAAAAAAAATCATAAATAATGTAATTTGGAATGTTAGGGATCTTACATCAACATCACTATAAATTATAAACAATATTCCATATAAGTAATTTTTACGGTCACATTTTGATACCTTCATAAGGAGGCATCATGTAAGTATTATGTGGCATAGTTCCTGCTACATGAGATGGCATATTTGTCGGCGCGGCATTCATGTGATAGTTCGGGTACTCCCCTAGAGCTGGCATTCGCTGCCGTGTATCCATATATTCTGGCATATTACCTAACTTGGTAGCACTTATATCATCAACCCCATATGGGTCTGGTGATGTGGTCAGTTTGCCATCTTTCTTCGCTTTCATCCTCCTGTTT
This sequence comes from Abrostola tripartita, assembly GCA_905340225.1. Classification (NCBI taxonomy): domain Eukaryota; kingdom Metazoa; phylum Arthropoda; class Insecta; order Lepidoptera; family Noctuidae; genus Abrostola; species Abrostola tripartita. Next base: position 9,179,845 of record HG996498.1, on the reverse strand, counting down.
TGGAACCAGATTTTAATTTGTCGTTCTGTAAGTCCCAGGGCATGAGACACTTCTATTCTCCGCCTTCTAGACAAGTATTTGTTAAAGTGAAATTCTTTTTCTAATTCCAGGGTTTGAAATCTTGTATAAGTTTGCCTCGTCCGTTTTGATCCTTCTTTTTTGTCGTCACCTGAAGAAATAAATTAAATTTTATTAGCACGCATACAATACAAATGTATGGTCATTAGAACAAGTGTATTATAATGAGATTAAACAGCATAAGTTGTACTCACCACCTACACTCTTCATCCACGGATAAAATGCTTGAACATCTTGCACAGCGGCCATTTTGTTCTCTGTGTAATCCGTATTTTCCCCGCCTGCCTCGACCCTCGTCATGTCTTGACAGGGCTCCGCGGACTCCTGTGATGACTGTGCACCTTCCGCCAGCGCTCCACCCACTGCATCTTTCTTGATTGACGTCTGACCCTCTACACGTTCGTATCCACCATGAAATTGCGACAAATTGCATTCCTTCTCTACTCTCTCATTGTTTTTTTCCCATTCGCTTACCTCTTCAGAAGTAAACATCATTCCTTGTAGCATTTCTTGCGAATATGTTTTGTCACACTTAACAAAGTAAGGTGCCGGATTTTTACCTTTAGGTTTGGTTAGTAAAGCTCTTAAATTCGGTGAATCATCTACTTCTGGTGTTGGTGATTTAAAATTGCTGGTTGTGCTTTGAGGTGATCCATAACTAGTCTCGGGAATACTACATTGACCAGGTGAATTGATAAGTCTTACCTCTTCAGGTTTATCCACACTATTCTGATTGATTGAATTCACTCTCTGTTCATACCCATAGTTTTCCTGTTGCTGTTGTGCGTAGTAGCTCATCTCTCTCCATCTGTTAATCATTTCCATGTTAGAATGGTTACCGTTCATGTAGTTGGGATGATAAGTTTGCCAAGGACTTGGTTCTGATTTTACGATGCTTTCACTTTGCTCTTGTCCATACATTTTCCCGTAACCAGCACTTAACACATTAGAATAATCACAGTTTTGAGGATAGTAATTGTTCTGATAGTTATAGTATTCGCTAGGCATCGTTGGGTATTGTTTATATCCGTTGTGTTTGGGTTGTCTTGCACTTTGAGCGTTCACATCTATATGATTGTTCCACATTTCACTAGCACGATTAGTAGTAGCTGCTGTAGACATTATGTTATTACGAACTGTTTCACTGTCACTGATTTTAAATAATTATCACTGAAACTGGACTGCGTAGGAGACGGCGACCCGTCTCCGGAGTAGACTGCGAAACGAATGGAGTAAGTGCATACAGGCGGCACGACCCTAACAAATGTAATACTTTTATATGACCTAAAAAAAGTTTGGGGTACTTTCAACAATAGCGTCACTATTGTCCCTCTGCGAAGTTGTAAAACCGGCTGCGCTATCTCACTCTTTTGTTCGTATGTCTATTCAACATAAAAGAGAGGGGAATAGATGGTCCGATTGGCGGAACTTTTCGCAAATATCCCGTAAATGTTTACAAAGCCAATATTTCCAATACTTATTATGTGTGTGTGCGCGTGGGCACAAGCAGATCATTGATTGCGATGCGTCTGTGTGCGTGCGAGAGGGAGTATGGATAGATTTTATTCTATTATTGGTTTAGTGTAAAGCCGCGTATGTGTGTCACTGTGCTGCATCGGCGATTGCATTTTATATAGGGTGTTATCACATGCCATTACGAAAATAATGTCATTTCATATTGATTTAGTTCAAAACAACAACTGAATGTGCAATTTTTTACTTCGTAATTATAAAATAACATAAATTATTTTTAAATAAATGACCGCTTCTAGTACTCTAGTGGGTATCTAACCTGGACTACTGCGCGAAAGTTCTGATATTAATTTGTAGATGGGAGAAAAACATGTCTATGACCTCATTTTTCAAAACGTTTTGATATTAGAGTTGGTAATGAATTTGCTCAATAAGAATAACACAAAATTGTGGAAAAAGTTTAAAAAACAATTGTGTGTTGTACAGGGACCCATCACCAAATTGCAACAAATCTGGAGTAATTTCTTATTTTCTGTTTATAAAATCACAATCCAAAAGTTTACACTCTGTATAACCACAGTGTAGCCAAGAACATAACTCATCTCGACGTGTAACAGTTCAATCGGGGGTCGCGACAATAGCGCAGCGTGCAACGCGGTGCGCGTGCGTCGCGACACGACACAACTTTGCGAGTTTAATACCGTCGATGTTTCGAGTAATTAATTGATTGAACTGTTAAATAGAATTGGTTAATAGCCGAAAAGTCTGTTAAACATAGAAAAGTCCACTTCTGCACTTCTTAAGTAGAGATAGGGGATTAATAAAATTGTACTAAGTATAATGTTTCTGTTAGAATACCTTAATTGTACAGATTGCCGGTAACATAAACATATAAAGTATTTGGCAGTATTTCTACGGCTTTGCAGTAAGTAGTTTTATATCAATTAACTACTCATTATAGCTAGAATGATTCATCCCTGACAATACAAGCGGATTTAAATATTATTATTCGCATGTCACTTTAGCTCTTTTTGGTAGTTTTAACACCTCAATCATTAAATTCGTTATAAGGATTTGAATAGACAGTGGAAGGTTTTTATTACGTATTACCTACTCATAATAAATTCCGTAAAATGATTGATTAAAAGCTACTGATAACAAAATAACAGTAAAAATGATATTAAAAATATAGACGAGGTTAAACGAAGTACATAGATAGTAATACCTACTGCAGAAAAATACAAAGTCATGCAACGTTCGCGTTATTGAACGCCCAATAGTAAGCATTTGTACACACTATCGGCAGTGAGAGCGACATATGCATTCTTTGTCACAGTACACACCTCCCAACCGGACCGATTCACATCTGTTACATGCGCACACCCACCAACTGAGGCCATTGTGTTCTCTGCCTTACATTTGATTCGAACATTGGCTCGTTTTAGTTCTAGGAAATCATGTTGGGTTAACGTGATTTATAAAATGTCAGATTAAAAAAATCTGAATCTAGATGTTCATTTTTATTAATTGCTAAATTATCATTGTTAATAATTTTTATAACGATATACACAAGAGTAATTACTCTTAATAAAAGAGGGAGCTATCCTAATACTTGAATTTTTTTCCGCCTACGTACTTTTGCGTAAAAGTAACATTGGCGCCAGACGGACTAATCTATCATAAATAAAAAAATATTATGTTCAACCCATTACTCTCTAATGTAGTTCAACATTAAAATCGGAGCAAATAAAATTATTGGTTTTTAAAACCAAACAAATAAATATTTAATCGACAGATTAACCATACAGCAAATCTTACTTTGTGTCGAATGTGCTTTCAAATAAAAACTTTTATTTCAATTTCACACCGAATTCCAAAATCAATTTCTATCAAACCCCAACTTTCGTACTCCATTACTAAAAAGTCTTAAAACAGAACTCTATGGAAACACAAGTTTGAATTTTATCATCGTACCCATAAACCAGGTTTTTGTTACGTTCGAAATAAAAACAGTGAACACCATTCATTGCTCTGTCAGTTCAAAAAGATTTAAAAATGAAATTTGTTAGCTCTTATACATAAGGTTATAAAACACATTTTGGTTGCGCAAATTCGGCCACCGTTCTCGTCATACTGTGGCGCTGACAATGTGCAACCATTAATCTTGTGAAATCAATCGATGGCTTATTCAGAATATTGTATTTGGTTTTGCCGCAGGGCTTTTCGGTTGATATTTACTTTGGATCTTTTTCTCTAATTTATGGTTTGTGCGAAAAAATGTTGACATCTGTCGCCTAACTTACTGATATTTGTACAGTATCGATAAAAATACAAAAGAGTATTCAAGCAGACACCAAAAGGAAACACGAAACTGTACCTAGCTCTACAAGTATTAGCCACACATTCCATTGTAAATATTCTTAGACAAATAAAAAAGCCATGTTTATTCAATTGTATTTTAGTTATATCATTAAAAAAATAAACCAGGTACAATAATTGCTGTTAAAAGACCTGATATGAAATAAAATCTTTTTACTATTGTATCAAGGCCGCCTTACCTTATCAAGCTACTACAGCCGCTCCCATTTTAAAACACCGACAAAACAAAAGTGTTATATCTAAATTTGCCTTTGAACTATACGCACCTACCTAAGTAGTCTAACTTAATGCATTGTTTAACGTCGGCACGTCAAAACAGAAGGCGGCTTCTTGAATACAAACATGTACATTTTATTGGGGCCTTAAAACAATAAAATACTTTCTAGTTGTATCTCACGGTCCTTTGATGTACGCGGTGCCGGTTGTAAAAATGGAAATTTACCTGCTTTCATGTTTTGCGAATTTGTTTTAGGGATTGTTAAAGATTATACGGTTAAGTTACTTGAATTCGTATTTAATATTGTTGTGTTCAAAACGTCAAAATATGTGAACAATTTTTAATCACGCATTATAATTATTTTTAGAATAGGTTTTAGAATATCGTTGAAGGGGTCAGTTTCAGGATTTATAAATTTTTCAATTATTGTATTCTTCAAAAACCACGATATTTTAACTCCTGAAGAGAAGGACTAACCTTTGTAGACGTATTTCAACGTAATGTGTAAACAAAGATGGATTTAGTCTCGCTTCATGCTGACAATTGAACAATTATCAGGACATTGTCTAACACCATTATTTTGTCAACTCGCAGACTAAACGGTTAAAGTGGTAAATTTAAAGATTTATGAGTCGCGTACGGGGAACGGGACTCATTGGCGTACCGTTCGGAAGTTCTATTGTTTAAGGTCCAACGCTATCGAAGAAAGTTTCGATTTCAATACCAAAGAAGAAACAGTTAAGATATTCCTGGTATATTTTTCGTTATAAACATTTCTGGAAAGTAACGACTGAATACCGAGTTGTGGGAGCTCCCTTGTGTATTTACTTGTTATCATTTGAAATAATAAACATCTGAAATAGGTCAATTTAGAAATATTAAATGTAATATTAAATCTACTGTTGTAGAACTAACACAAATTGCCAAAAGTGATGACAGACATCCTTTTGCCAGTCAAAACCCATTTTTATGACGCGCTTATTTTTCGCGAAACTTTGCGACGTCATTGTTTTTTAAATCCTTGACGAATTTTACAACAAACATTTTAGAAATACGACAATGCCATCTATAAACACAATTATGACTTCCTAAGCAAGGGAAAAAATATTGAAAAAGCATCGGCGTTTCTCAAAGTAAGTAAACTGAATAGGTTTTTTATGACACAAAAAGAGAAAATGAGATGTTTCTTTATCTTTTTGTTTTATTGTCTTGCTTTAGAGGCATTTGTCACGGAGTCACACGCACGATCGGCAAGTGTCCCACTTTTTAGGCATGCGTAGTGTTTCAAATTACAATAGTTTCATGAATTAAGCAAGACAAATTCTCGACTCAATGTTTTAATTTGACTGGTTCCATCGCAACGTCGCATAATCGCTCTAAGTATAACTGGAGCAATCATGGACATTTATGCTTTTTATTAACTCTAAGTCAGGGTCACCTATGTGGATATCTTTGAAGAGTTAGTTTGTTTCTCTGAGCGTTTGATTGTTAACAAAAATTGCAATTAACAGACAAGGCTAGGATAGAAAAAGATGGGAGTCTGATTATAATGATGATCGTGACCAAAGTATTTTAAGTCTTCGATATTTCAATCAAAAATATTTAAAGAAATATACTAAACGCATACTATCTAAAATAATTCTACAATTTTTCATACAATCCTCCCACAAAATACCGTCTAAATAACTGCACAAACAGAAAATCAATGGTTATCTGACCATGGAATTCCCATCGGCTGTGCTATGGGTGACGGTGGGCCCCATGCTTGTCGATTTCAGCAAACAAACACTGGTCGGTCAACTGTATGGCATAATCTCTCGCAGCGGCATTATGCCATGATACCATCGTTAGGCAGCGCGCACACTGGGCTAATGCATGGTCAGAGTGATTTTAGGGTAACACTTCCGTTCGGTTAGTTTTGTAGTTTACTAATCCATAGATAGACATGAAACTTCATATTTTTATAATATCTTTTCTGTGACTTTTGGTGCCATTTTATCATGTTGCCCATGCTAAGCTTGAATCTAAATTGATAAAGGAAACTTGAAAAATGATGGACACGAGCGGGATTCGAACCCGCGACCTTCGCCGATCCGTGGCGCTGCTTTAACCAACTGAGCCACCGTGTCGCTGCTCGCATCCATCGAACACACGACACGGTGGCTCAGTTGGTTAGAGCAGCGCCACGGATCGGCGACGGTCGCGGGTTCGAATCCCGCTCGTGTCCAATATTTTTCAAGTTTCCTTTATCAATTTAGAATATCTTTTCTGTTAAAAATCGTTAGTTCTCTGTTTAGTGTTTTTAAATATTTCTTTATCTTTGACTTTTTATAATTATATGCTATGATGTTCAAGTCTCTTCGATATTTACTACATTACATTCAGTGCCATATAACTTATTTTTGACCCATTTTATTAAAAAAATAGAATTATGTAATAAATGTATTAGGTACAATATTATTTTCTATTATATCATCCTTAACTTTTATATTTAAAAAAAATAAGTATCACCAATCTTGGATTGAAAGAATTAAGCATATTTGACTTGCGATTCACCTATGATTTTTAAAACAACTTATATTCAACATTTCGCACTGCGAGTCGCCCCTAAGTCGTCCCTCGCTGCACAATCATTAATCAGAGCTTCGATCCTGGACTCCTTACAATGGGGAATGTTCAGAATGCCCGTACGATCCATTAGAATAACAATAATTACTCTTCTACCGGCACGGGTACGTCATAGCTGGTCGAAAACGAATCAAAAGTATATGGTGACCGGTCGTTTGATATGTTTGCCCGTTTTAATGGGTGACTCATTTTAATTAAAATATTGTATACTTACGTCTCAATCGTCTAGTAAATGGGTTAATTTTAATTACGATAAAAAATAAAAAAAATCAAATATTTAAAATGAAAGAAACATCAGCGATATCTTATTATGTATGGAACCAAAAGCCTTGGATTTGTTATGTTTAGAACAGATAGACATTACGTCGTTACCCCATTTCAAATAAAATATCTGCACGAAGAAAACAATTTCACTTTTACGGAGTGACTTATTAAAGTTCGGTTCTTGGGTTGTCTGATTCATCAGTCAAGAGTAAGTACTAAGCACTCTGCTGGCTGCTACTGTACAAAGACAGGGCTAAAACGTAATTTGTTTAATATTTGCTAATTTTAATAAAGTGAATAAGATTTGAAAAAAATGTTGTAACATTTTCACTTTGCTTTTTGCGGCCTCTATTAAATACTCCGATCCCATAAACTCTATTTGCAGCCACTTAAATTTTGAAACGACAATAATTCTAAGTTTATTTAAAAAACACATTCAGATTACGTGTAAAACTAGTGATAAAACAATTCAGGAGTTGTAAATCACAATCGCAGAAGCAGCCCAGACGGGGTGTGCGTGATTCTAAACAAAACATGGTTGCTCGGCCGCTCCAAGAAAAACACCCGACGACTGATTTACGAGACAATATCATTCGAGAAATGTGGCCAGAAATAAAATTAAACGTGAAAATACCAGATTAACATAGATTTGCATAAGAAAACACGTATAGTGGAACTTTTGAAAATAGTTTCCGTGGTATAAACCACAAGTATAATATTCTAGTTTTTGACTAACAGCCACTTGGAACTAGTATTTAAAAAACATATTACACTTTAATTCTTCAAAAAGCCTTATCTTATAATCCAAGTAAATAAAACCACTGTTATAAATGCATATCTGCAAATAAAAAAACATTTGTTATAATTTACACGCTTTTCTGGAGACCGTTGTTGCTTTAAGCAAACACATTACCCTCCTATGCATCGCGCAGTCGGATAAAAAAGAGTAAAGTTTACAATAACAAGAATTATTGTTCTGGAATCAGAATTTACGTAACATGGGAAGTGAGTATAGTATTCTTCTTGAATAGTTTTTATACCCAAAGTTTAAAGATCCAAAACCTTCTGATTGCCGACAAATTTCGTCATCCAAAACCACCAGTTTTCATAAGTGTGGACAATAAATCGATAGCCGACTAAACATACGAAACAGTGACGAAGACTGATCGAGATTCGAGAGTGGCCGATTAAATCATCCTGTTTTTTTCTCGACGCCTTACTATTCGGTTGCTGTTTCTCAGAATAAGGTTTCAGTAGAAGCGGCGTCTCTTTATTTTTGTAGGTATCATCAGGACGATCATTGATTTAGATAGATCATTGATTTAGATAGATTTAGATGGCCTAAATTGTTTTTTAAAGCTTATAGTTAAGTTATACCTAACTGTGTTTGTTCTAGTAAAACGCCTTTCATTTTCTTTTTTAACTGGCTCTTAGTTTCAAAATCATAGCATATACCTATTGGTTGCTAGTTTTAGATCATTACACGGTGTCCACTTGGATTGGCGTCGATAAATTTAATGGTATTATCTGATCTGTTAAGTAGCACACTGCAATCAGTTTTTACCGGGTAAATTAGATTTTGTATGTACAGATAATATTATTATGATTTACACTATTCGATGTGTCAATTCTGCGTTATATCGTCTAATATGTTTAAGGCAGGTGTAGAGTGATAATGAAGATGTACATATTATGAAAGCTCGCAGATCTTTTTATTTATATTATACAAACTAGGATAATAAAACTAGCGACGCAAAAATAATAACAAGCTATGGTCAAAGGTGGACAAGATCTTCATTGAAGGTATTTTATGTGTACGTTATAATGATTTCATAATCATCTGTCTGGATCGTCCGTCATCAACTTTTGCATGAAGATGTGTCAATAATATTATATTATATGGGTCTCTTCTACGCCTATCTTGTTCGCAAACGTTCAAAGAAGGGAAAAGGAGCGACAGCCTATGAAAATGATATCACTGCCGACATAGGAATACACTTAATGTTTCTTTCCCTCCGATATCTTCACTTTTCGTACATACCAGTCAATCGATCATGTTTATACGGAGACAGTCGACGATAATTAACGACTGTGTAGTGATGCGTGACTCGGTTAGCTTTTCGCGGCAGTGAAAAAAAATTCAAGGCAAATTGTGAGGTGTTTCTGTTTATTGTTAACGTATTTCTTTTTAAGCCACGAAGTAACTCTGCAAGAATTTGGGTACATGGGCAGTCATTGATGTAAAACAATACAGACAGGTGATTTTCTTGGATGGCGCACTAAATTCGCAATATTTTAAGCTTAATTTACGTCAATTTGTCGCTTGACATATAAAGATGTAGAGAAAAAGCAGCTACGGCTATCTAGGCAAAAGGACTCTCAGAAGCTTTCGATACAATACCATCTGACCTAATCAACTGGACTCCGTAATGTGGCAATATTCATTTACAATATCTTACGGTGGAAGGACTATGTTTACCAATAAACGTCTACCGACTGATTAATAATATTGGTCCGTAAGTAAACGCTTTCACATTATCTGCAGTGCCAACTCCTAATAACTTAGCAGTCGGAGTAGTATGGACAGTTTGTATTTGTAATGTAGATAACAATCAATGCTAAGATTGAGAATACCGGTGCGGTATTATTAACCATCTTGTGTAAAAATTCTTATAAAACTTTGTAGTTAGAGTTGGCTGTTGTTTAGCCTTGACGATTAAAGACCGGAATTTTAGGGATACGGAAAATTGTCATTGTAGCCGTAATATAAAAAAAAAAAATAAGATTTTAGTACAAGAATGTAAAGTCCAGGTCCAAGAATCCTGTAAAGTGCTAAACAACTTGTGGAATTATGGATCAAAGAAATATCCATTAATTGCATAATTTGAGAAAAAGATCCTGATAAAAAGAGAACAACCCATTTCTACTCAAACATGACTTTTCTTTAAGTAATTGTTTGTAAATAATAATTATTTACACCTCATTCTTAAGCAAAATACGTCTAAACATCTTGTTGTGTATCAGCCATCAATAATCGCGAAACATCGCGGGCCGGGCCGAGACGTGCGCCCACATTCACGCTGCAGCGTTGACTAACGACCTGCCAATCAGGCCCTAACTTAATTGGAAATCCGTGTTTGTGGAGCCACTCCCCATTTCGCCTTTGTTGCTAAAAATTAAACGTTCTATGGTTATTTGAATAATATGAATGTACTAAAAGCTAAGCTAAGGATTGGCCATTGGGAATTTCTATTGCGTATGTTAAGATCGATAGGACATACTGATGAGGTAGACTGTTAAGACCATTATTTATACTAGTGTTTTTCTTTCATCATATTTTTCGTGTGAAATAAACTTAAAATTAAGACGTTACTTAAGCTTATTTCTTCATAAATCCTGCTCAAAATGTTGTTGAACGATTCGCTAGTGACCAGTCAATGATTGTGTATGAACTCATGCAATCTTTATTTAACCTCACCCTCTTCTTTGGCTTAAGGATGAGTGACGTTAAGTGGATCATTGCCACGTTAACCATGTAAGTGATAAGGCAGTCTTACTTCCCAAGTGATATCACTTGTACTATCTTTAACACATTCGTTGTTAGCTCATTGCCTTATCGTATTAACCTTAGAAATGTGATTAAAATTGCTAGAATGTTTTTCTTTTCTTCCATAAACAATTGAGGATATGAAGGAGTTAGCTGCATACCTAGTATGTAACAGCAATGTCTAACAAGGCATCTACCACACACGCCTCGTCTCTTTCCCTCCTATGCAAATATGATAAGTGAATGAAACAAAGACACTCAGGGTCGCAAAGTGCATGCGACAAGTGTGTATGCTGATTCCGACCACGACACGTATTGTTGCTGTCAAACTCGCTGGCAAACTGTTAATGTCGTTTTCGTGTTGTCTTAGTGTAGACACGACGCGACGGTTTACAACACATTGAAATACAGATTTGAATTTCTGTTGCATAGTTATTCAGTTACACGTTTAGGTGCAATATAAATTTAGCTAGAGAAAGCTGTCAGACCGACGTAGTCGTTCCGCTATCGCTATCGGAATCACGGATATTAATTTATATTCATAAAATACACTACTTAAAATAAAAGTTACAAGTTATCAACTTTTAAATCATACTTTTCGCATGCTAACTCGTGGTAAAACTATGATGGTGACAGCAAAACTGGACCTGTAGATGACGGTTATTAGGAACTGAAAAAAAAAACATGTAGAATAAATAAACACTACCAAACATGATTGGTCCTGGTCATTGAGCTCCTAAATTCTCAAAAAACAATAAGACAATGTACTATCTCATAATACTTTTAAAACTTAAAAAACGTATCTACGTTTGATTCTCGCGACTTTAGGCTTAATTATTTTCAAATACTTTAATTTTTAGGCTTAATTTTTTTTGTTATGAGTTACAAGTTTTATCCACTTATATGACTATTGGTGCCATTTTAGCATGTTGCCCATGCTAAGCTAGCTTATCCACTTATTTCAAACACCCGATAGACTCGCCTTCCTTGTTTGGGGATATTAAAAAATTGTTCCGGCTAGCGTGCCTAATCTACGACAGCCGGCGTTTGGGCGCCCGAACCTCACTCTTATATTTGAATTTAGAATATAAGAATACTTCAAGTTTGAATTGATTTTTATCTTTTCCTTATTCAAGAAAAAAATATTTTCTCTTTTGGAATTTAAAAGATATTCTTCAATCAAGCCAGTGCACAGGTAGATATTTCTGTTATTAAATGTTATCCTAACTCTATTACCTAAGAATTCTTTTTTTTATGTGATGCTAAATAAACATACCTACTTTTATCCTAACCAACAACATTTAAATACTTTCACAAAACAAAAAATTACATGTTGGGCTTCTAACGCCATCTGTAATGCTTTTTATGAACTATGACGAACTGTGCGCCATCTAGGTAATGTATGGCAAACGATAATCATCCCTTACTAGCTAGGGGTTGCGAATGAAAATCTGCAAAATGGCGCCACTTGCAAATGTAAGTGAAGTGAAAATGGCGGGAAATATTTAAGTGTTTGTCGGAGATTAGGTTACATTTTCTCCAGCTTTTAAAAATCAATATCAAAGATTGTTGGCTCACGATTAATCGTTCTACGTAGCTTGAAAACCATTACTTTTGCAGTATTCAATATTGTATTCAGTATTGTTATATGTAAAAATAAAGCAACCCTAACTTTCTTCAAATTGCAAATTAGAATCAGATTAATAATAATAACTATCCCATATCCAGTAATAATCCATCTTTGACTAATACGAGTATAATCTTGTAAGACCTGATTTCTATATTTACCTACATGCGATAAGAACCAACATCGAATAAGACACCACTGATCAAAAAACCACAGTATTGATGAATTCCAAATCTCCACTTATGAGAATCAAAGAGCAAACTATAATCTTTCGTAAGCCAGACAACCTTGCGCAAAATATTTTCATGACTCCGCGCGCTTCGAGACGTGAATTTAAATCTTCGTGATGTAAGAAAGTTTTTGTTGAAGCCAAATGGCGAGCCGAGTAAAGTTTTAGAGTTTTAATACGTTGTAATGTTGGAGATTTGTGGCGGTAACGAGGTGTCATTAGCTGAAGACATGACCGTCCCGCTACAACAGAGCCTCACAAAAACGGACAAGTTATAATTGACTAATTTAAAAATCGAGAGTTGCATTGTGTGATACTAACAAAGTCTTTATTTTTGTTGTTGTGCACTATGCTTACTTAGACAAGTACTTTCTTGTGTCACATGTAACGTACCATTAGTAGATTACGTAATTTTTTGTCGTAAACTCCTGAGAAAATCAGTTAAAATCATAACAGCTCCCACAGTGTTAAAGAGAACTTTTTGCTGAGTATTTTTTACAAGATCGTGCCTTTAACTTCTCTATCTATCTGGAACTAAGTTTAAGTCCATCTTCTCGAACGTATCCATATTTTTAACGATAGATCTATATAATTAAGTATTCGTTTGAACAATAAAACTTGAATAAAAGCAATAATTGTTTTAAGTGTAAAGACTTCTATGACAACTAAGTTAACGTGATATATTTGTGTCCTCTCTTTACAAGGGTAAGTTGGAATGCTGCTGTCATCTGCATTTAACACATTTCCACGACTATAACAGTCATGTGCCGCATTTAAGGAGCTTGTAATCTGATTCCAGAATACGTAATCAACAAGCCCCCACAAGAGGTGAGAGAGAAATTAAAACCTCGAGAGAGAGGGCCGGTACACCACAAATCGCTTAGTGCTGCCGCCCGTCCTAATGGCACGCCAATTAAAAGTTTGCGCGGCTTCACCCTCCGAGGATTGTTACGCGGGTTGAGCTGTAAAACTGAACAGCTGAACATCCCAGCATAATGTAGTTTATTCGAGTGCGCCCGTAGTTTTGGTATTAGCATTTTGATGTCGCGCCAACCTGATCGTCTGGGATTTGTTTATCGATGTTTTATTAATGGTGAAGTTAGTTTTGAAATGTGCTAGCGGGATCATCGTTGGATTACAACACGTTTGGAGAGTAAATTAATTGAAAGAGCTAATTTATAATTTGCTTACTTGAATCAGTTTGTGAGGTAGTAGGTAACTTAATCATTTTAATAATCGATAGTAATGTCACTTTAGACCAGATTTTTAAGGGGTTTTGATTTTTGTAAAAGAAACATTTTTCGAATATTTATATGATATTTTTATCACATATTTTACAAAAAAAAACATACATGTATCTAAATAAGTAGAACAAACTCCTCAAAGTTCAAAAGGAGATTATATCAAAACTTTAATAGTTACACGTCTTTGTAAAGTCAACAGTATTTTAGAACAAGTGTCATTTGGTAGGCCACTTAGCACTCTGTTAAGGCACCTGACACAAATATAAAGTTTGATTAACAGTGTCATTATACAAGGAACAACAGTTGGTACGTGCTCTCGTTGGCTGTAATTAGACGCTGCAGAGTCCGCTTAGATTCTGTGCTGATGTGTTGGTATGTCAGGCTTGCTACTACCGTGTTGGCATTTGAGGGTTAGATATGCTCGTATGGAGTTTAAATAGGAGTAGGTATAGAGAAGAGTGGGAGAAATATTTAATTTTTATGTTGGGTGGATAGTTTTTTATCTTTGATTTGTTCAATTCAGAACTGGTATCATTAATTGCCGTGTGTTATCCGGCCTAGAATTGACCACCCCCTTTCCTCCCGTGGGTGTCGTAAGAGGCGACTAGGGGAAAATGCAGAAAATGGGGCAGCAGCGTCTTCTGTAACTTGACCACCAACACTGCGATCCCCAAGCCGCTTGCCAAGCGTGGGGATTATGGCAATCTCTTCGCTTCTAAAAGGGGTAGGCATACGTTCAACAGTGGATGTCTTCCGGCTGTTGATGATGATGATGATCATTAATAATACTTAATCATTTTTTTATTTAAGTGAGTGACATGTTTCTATTAATTAAGTAACTCGCAAACATTAAAAAAATATCGAGTATTTTGTCTATCACACTTACTACATCTCAGACCTACTTCCTTAACTTTATATTGGATCCCACATGCCAAATATTTCCTCGAACGTTAAATAAAAATCTCCAACGATAACTTATGTACCATTAATCCTTATCCGAATAATTATCAGTGGTTCTGATTAAATCCTCATGCACGACAAAATAATTTAATAAACACCCTTTGTTTAAGCTCTTGCTACCCCTGCAACCCTTTACCAAGTTTTCCTCGAAGGCTAAGTGGATTTTCGGGTTGGCTGACGTTTGGATAACGGCCGTGCACTTTCAAATCGTTAGCAACGCTTACCTAGTGTTCAGCGTTGAAGCAAGGAAGTTGTGATGGGAATATTAATTGTTTAGATTTGTATCATGTTTTATGCACTTTATGAAAATTGTGGTATCTTGTATGAAGCATCGGCCACGTCTTAATTAAAAAAACTGATAGGAGTCTATGAATGTTGACATGTCAAATGGCCTGTTTATTTTCCCACTGTTGGGCAAAGGCCTCCACATTATTCTATCTATCTATTCCTATAAAAAACCCTGTCCAATGCTATTCCGTGTAATATCTTTCCCGCAAAGATGTCCTAATGAATAAAATAAAAAAAAAACTTGATATATTGATATAGTTTTCTGAAGACAAGGGCACATAGAAGAGGGGCAGAAGGATAGATATTAAACATTTCTAGAGAATATTAAGATTGCTACTATAGTTGTGTTGTGTAGAGACCATTTTTAGGATCTGACCCAAAAGCCATGTTTCTTATTATAATCAGCTCAAGTAACAGATTGTTCTACTTGCAGTCCTAAATACTGGCTCTTATTGCTCGACTGCGTAGCTAGCTAAATAGAATTTCCGTCATTCCGCCTTTGGATAGTGTCCGAGGCCCCAAGAACTGTCAACTCGTTGGTGACGCCACTTGCGACAATATACAGGGCTGTTTCAGGAACGACTTTTATATAATTTTAATTTGTACTAGCTACGTATTCAACTTTATTATATGTATTGTGCGATAGCTTATGCAAAGGCTAGAGATTTAGACCTAAGTTTTTTCAATTGCCTTTATGATTGTATATTGAAAACACAAACATTTAACTAGATTCGTTTTACTGAAGGTATCGTCCCTTTACTAAATGCGAGAATTGCACTTCAGCTGCGCTTGAGCTTAGATAATTTAAAAAGTGCAGCATGACTTTGATGTGTGATAGACCTTGTATTCGTCACGAATTTTCTATTATTCATATTCAAAGTAGTTTCCATTGGGGATTAAATACTATTGTTATCTTTATTCATCGTTTAATCACACAGACTCTGTAGGGAACTTCTAAGCCCCTTACATGTGCTCAATTTACATAAAAGGTGCAAGATTAACTCGTCAAGAATTTGCATTTGGCATCAAGATGCTTCAGTGAATAATGGCGAATTGTTTTATATGTGACAGCTCTTTAGTTATACTTATATTACAAACGATATGTTATATTATTGTTATGTATAAGTTACGACGAAAATACTTAGGTAGAATAATTATAAATGCTATTAATTCCACAATACACAGTATCTATCGTTTGTAGTATTTTATTGTAATAGTAATAAGTCTAGGCACGGCAGTGCCCCCGCCAAGTCGAGCAAAAAAGCGGCACGGCCGTACCATATTTATTTACAAGAAACAACTTATTTTATCAATACAATTCCCTAACATTGATGGCTTATACTTGACGGTATGTAGAGTCATCGATAAAGAAATAACAGTGACCAAAACAACCATCACCTGTCTCTCAATGCGATCTATTCATTTGACATTATTTTGACTGATATTGAAGCATAAATAAGCTCGTACCTATTTATCATTTGAAATAAATTCCTGTGTGCGACAACCCTGACATTCTATGGCCCGTTTGTCTTACTAACTAATTATTACATGTGACGAGTGAACGTCTCTCTGCAAAACACCCGACACCATTTCAGGTCACACTCCACTCATCTGCTCATATGCTTTTTCGCATTTGATGTTCCTATAATAAATTATCAAGTTCTGAAAATATAATTTTTAATTAACACCATTGTCCATAATTCTTTGTATGATCGGAACGATAACACTGAAACGTAATGGTCCGACTTGTGTATAGTTTTACTGTCTCTTCTTCAAGTTGTCCCTTGTCTAAATGATGTTGTTTGTGTTGTTTGTCAGGTTCAGTTGTATTTGTCATAATCTTGTCTTAGATTGAGATCCTATATGACGCTTACAATTCCAGAACTCTAAATATGTGCCCAGAATAATTTATGGTCCTCTTACTTGTTAGACTACAGAGATAATTTCTTTCCGAGAAATACTGGCATTTAACTAAACTTAATTGCTTTGGAAGCCACCTATTTATGAATAAATTGATGCAATTGTTGACCAGTAAAGAGGTGATCTAATGACGATAAGATGGTGCTATCCACTCAACCCGAACCAAATATCATTTGACGATAATAAAATACGGTACTTGTATAATAAAGCGCATGGCTTAACATTTTTTATAAATTAAAAATAAAATATTACATTTTATTTCAAAATTTCTGGTACATTATGCACTTATTGTCTGATATTAAACTAGATATCAATTACAAGGGGTTCAGTAACAGGAAATGTATTAAATTAATGAATAGTTGAATCGATTTCTAAACCGCACTTCTACTGGCCATCAGTGCGACCGACAATGTTACAGTAATGCAGCGAACCTCGATGGTACAAGTTACAAAGCAGAGCGGGATTCAAAACCCACCGACTGTCATTTGCTTTATAATATCGTACCTAACTTTATCTGACTGCAATTTCAAGCAAATTAAAAATATCGATCAATGAGTATACTGAACTTAAAATTAATCACAGCTTCTTTGCTTTGTGTGTCCAGGATCTTGCTACACGCCCTAAAATTTACATTTTAAGTGATCCTATACTATTGCTAATAAAATAAAATAGCTCCTCCCGAGGAAAAAGAATAACTAGAAGGTTGACGTCGCAGTTGGCTGCAATGACTGTTTCGTATCTAATTCGTGTTTGGGTATCATACCTCTTGGAGCCACTTTTAATTTTAATGCATCCCATCAAGTTATGACATACCCACTATAACAATTAGTACCATTACTAGATAGAACTCCATGATAATGATTTGAATTAGTTGTTAAACGCTGCAGAAGCCGGTAGTCAAACCCGCTGCCGCTTCCTATACCTCATTCATTCGCACCAAACGCGCTCCACTGAAAGCGCGCACCGCAAAACGGTCCGTTTCCACACCTCATTGCAGCCCGACGCGGCGTTTACAAATAGCCCTGTGATTATAAGACATTATTGTAATGGAACCGCGCAATTAGAACAATCGACTGCACTGGCTCGTGCAAAAACTTATACCATTGTAAAAGTTGGGCGACAAATTGATGGAAACTTGCCGCGTTTTTGTTTTGATTGATTCGTCAAGGAAATTGTTTATTAGGTATTGTAATTTTCCACGGTCCAAAGGCTATGGAAATACTATGATTATTCATGGAAACTGCCTTCCATGACAATTGTGTTTTTCCTTCAATCATTCTTTGCTACAATTGTTCAAAATGAAAATGTTAGATGATGGACTAACATTATGTGAATAATGAAGTATTCTGTTTCTACTAACTTTTAAACTATCGCGTTGCATGATGATAATTAAACTACAACACGGGAATTAACGTGAAACACAAGTTTTTATTAATTAAAATTTAATTAATAGGTAAATTTTTTTGGTTTATATCGTTTGCTACTGAAGCTATGACATCCCAAATTCGGTGAGTTAATAAAGCAAAACCGATATAGCTTTTATGAAAGCCTTAAAAAATTATACATAAAAAATAATTATAAAAAAGTCACTTAATTGAACGTCACAAAACACGTTTAATACAATTTCGCAATCAAAATCACCCCATCAAGTCATCATCGAAAGTCGTATCTAATAACACAAAATTGGTTCTTTTACATAAATTATTATAATGAAAATGCCTATCACGTCTCATACACACTTATATGTAGGTTGGTATACAACCTCAAATTACGGTAAAAGTTGACGCTAATGACTTTTAGGTAACGACCATTGGCTCTTACTAATGATCTGTTGGCCAGCCCACTTTTTTACCGGCGATCCGTTTTGGTAATTTACGTTTTTCTATATGACTACCGCTTGATGCGTAAAAACTATTTGGTGTGGGTGGCGGTGAAGAAACAGGAAAATTTATGCCTTTTCTCAGGATCGGAAGAGATCAAATTGCCTCTAACACTTTTCTAAACACCCGAAAAAGAACAGGTTTAATTTTAAGCATATTATCATATCCTTATCCATATCTAATTTGAAGGTACATTAGGTGTGCATAATCGCTTAATTGCTCGATTAAAGGTCATCCCATATAGGCTAACTTAACCAGCTACAAATAGGTATTCAGAAACAAAGTTTATATATTGCTTATAGGCAAAACTATTCTTTTATTTCTAGGTTATTTGTATGGTACTACGAGTACCACAGAGTACTGGTGATAATGGGTGTGACCAGGTCGAGAGTGAGATCATTTTAGTCAATTTTTTTTTTATTTTGATTGTCCACATTACCCTCCTATGATAGTCCCCTGCAGCTCTCTGTGCGACAACCACTGCAGCAGCTATTCCACTACCAGCTGTTTTTCTTCTTTTTCTACTGATATAGGAATTCATACACTTAAAGATTTAGAAAAAAAAAAGTCTTTCTTACAAAATTTCAGTTACAGTAGTCAATTAATATCAACTGGGAATACCTAGTTGCAGAAGATATCATAATACAAAAGCGTCAGCGCAGGGTGCAATCTGCATTCCCTTACACTCATAGTTCGATCGGATGTTAAAACGTCAAGATCAGAGAATGATTTAGCAGACTATTGGCTGATCATGCACTTTGAAATACATCAGTATTTACATACAATTAAATTAAGCATTTGGTTTACAATATCTTACATAAATAACATGATAAAAATGGATGAGATTCAGATCAAAACTGGCACCCATGGCTTCCTTAAAGCGTTCCAGCAATTGTTTCTTCGTCATACCGATTGGCCACGCATGCACGACGATTAGTTACCGTCGGTTCGCTTACTACTGCCTTTCACTTCAGTTGAAATATTATATTGTAATGCCTGTCTGGCTTTCTGTTTTTATGATGGGTTGTGTATGATGACATTTCAAAACTAATTTCGTTATGGTCTTGCCTGATTAAATACTCCGATTTCTGAAGTTTATTGAGGAAATTGCATGTTTTTGTTAGTGCAATGTGTTATTGAAGTTCGACTTAATTTTATTTATCTCACGATATACATAAGCTATAAAACTTGTTTCATGAATCATGTTTCATTTGCATATCCTAGCACTCTTCAAAACTTGTTTAAACCTGTAAAAAATGTCTTGTTTGTTTTAAAAACAGCGAGAAATACACGACTGGCTAGACTAAAACTTAATCCTATTGAATAGTAATCCCTGATGATCTGCATCCAACCAGACAATTATAAAGTAGATACTATTTAATAAACTCTCTTATAAGAAATACTATACCTAGCATATTACCTAAATGGTATATTGTCAATATAGTATACAAATAGTAACGGTATTTTCAGCGGTGATTTTGTTTCCTCGTAATTTGTTTCTTGTGAGACTTCAACTTTAGTGGAGTTTAAAACCTAACGCTGAACGCCCATTTACTGTTTAAGCCAACTCTCTCTGACGTTGAAGTGCTCATATTTACATCATAGAATAAGGAAAACGTCTAGATGCGTCATGAGAATAGCATCAATTCAAACAAAACTGTTTGATTAAAATCTTCCTAAATTAGATAAATATTTGAGGTCCACACAAAAGAGGTGTTGCTGCTAGTTAGAGATACCTCGATATTTTTCAGGAAATAAGTAATTCTGATTACAGACATGGTTGATTTTACATCTGTATATAAACATAGCATAAAAGTTCTTCTGAAATTCTCCAAAAACTGAGCTTTTCTCAAACAGCCTAACATTTCAGACGATATTGTCTAAGAAGGTTACACCTAAATCTATCAGAACAACATAATATATTTCCAAAACAATATTATAACGCGTCCTTCATCCACAAACTCTATGTGCACGCTTGGGTACCCTCAGTACCCTCCAGCAGAACAGCTATACATCAACGCGTACCCACGCCGCTGATGAGAAGATGATGACCGTAATTTGCGACGCACCAAGACGTCTATGTCTCGTGTTTTTTCACTGAGCTCAGGTATCACCCGAGTACGAAATTACAAGTAATTTATCGTTCGTACACGAGGATAACACCGCTGGAGACTGTAAATATTTTCTTTTAAAAGGTACTCATGTAGATGGTCGAAATATTTCGGTGTATTTCGAGGCCAATCTGACGATCGAATAAATTGCCAGGTTCTGTAGCAATTGTTGTGGTGTATATTATATGTTATACAACGTGTTACATAACTATATCAAATCAGGCTTTTGTGGCGATAAAGGTTGGAAACATTAGGATTCTTCATTACGTATATTGAGGCACCTAAATGTTTGGTAAAAGCCACTGAAAACGTTTTCAATTGAATTTTGGACTTTTACTTTCATGATCATCTAATAAAATGAAAGAGAAACCTTTTAATTATAAAACTTTCAGTGTCTTCACTCAAAAGTTTTTAATGAGCTTCTTGTTTTTTATTGTCTTGCGCTTAAAAACCGAATGTTTATTAATATGGAGTTAATGGTAAAAAGCTAACTCCATAGAGCAAACATAGTTTACAGGTAAATACGTTAAGATATAGCATCGTCTAAAGTATATAATATCATGATTAGTAAGATACATTAGATTTGTTTATTTACGTAACAACTTTAATAACTTAAGGCAACTTACGTTGATTATGAAAAATGGATATCTACGTAATAATTCTAGTTCGGTAATGGTCTGGGATAATTTAATAGAGTACTAGGTACTGCAATACAAATTACATAGATATGGATTTTGAACACGTAAATTGTCGTAATTATATTTATATTGAATGTTTTAGTAAGTCTACATTTCCTAAACGTTGCAATTGACGTAAGTGAAAAATAATGATGTTTTGCTAGTAACTAATGACTTTTAATAAAGGATACTTAGTATAAAAGCTCGAATTATGAAAACGAATGAAAAGAAGCTAATTAAAGTCTCATAAAAATCTGAATAGGTACACATGGTTAATTGGCACACCGTAAGCAATTTAATTCTAGCGAACTAATGTCCTAAATAGGTTTTAATAATTTAGTAACCTTTCAAAATTATGTGCAAACGACCTGAATTGCGAGACTACAACATTATTTAGCCATTGATGTAACGTTTTATTGTTTCATGCCTGTTTTGTAAGTAATGTCATGTATAACGTCGGCATCGTCTCTTTGCTCTTCACAGGTTGATATTTTTATAATGACCGCCTTTATATTATTTAAAAGTTAAAGCTTCATGTCCAGCGTGGCTTTACCAACTGTTTATTTTGCCTTTATTCCGATTCCGACACGCCGATTTCGTGGTTTTATAGTATACTACATTTACCATAATGACCATTGCAAGGTAAAAATATTGGCAAAGTAAAAAACAACTTATACTTACACGACATAGGGTTGATTTTTGTTTAGTTATAACACATTAACGATATTTTAATTGAGTCGATCCTGACGTAGAGTAATGATTGGATGTAACATCGATTTATTTCGACTTCTCGTTTGTGATTGGCGGTCGCGATAAGTTTATATCTATCGTGTAATGTTTTTATAATCGTCGTACACAGATTTACATCGTACACAGTAAGTGATGGCTGGGTTAACTAGCGTTTTCTGGGGATTGGGTTTTTTACTTGACACGTCGATTTGTGTAATGATACCTACATAATGTATTTATATGACAGATCTGATATGATAATAGCCACGCCGTACAAAAACTAATAATAATATAATAACCAAGTGGATTATGTAGGCTGAACCTCATCATTATGTGTGCTACTGAAGTAATTTGTTCAGTTTTTTTATTAGAATACAAATAGCATTGCCTGCATATTCGAAAACCGGTATTATATTTCGTGCTTCAATTGTTGACCGCTACGTGTTACAGTTTTGAAAAAATAGCTACAGCAGGCTTAAATTTTTTACATGATAAAAAACAATACAACCTGAATACAAGGTTTTTGACAGAGTAATTAGATGCGTCATATTCATCGATATTCAAAAAATATATTTAGCAAAAATGTGAACCTTTTTTTACAAAATTCAATTAAAAAAACTAGTGGTAGGTAAACTAGATTCAGGAAAGCCCATGTAGTATTTTTTATACTTTTTAGTAATTAATGGTTCTTTTTCAGGTGACAAACAAGCTATTGTTATTTCTTGTATCCGTTTACAGTTTTCTTAACACGACATGAAATCTTACCCGAACCCTAGTCCGTTTTTCAACTTAAGCTTAGACTGTAGGTACCTACCTATGTTTTTTTAATACCAGTAAGATCTTTTTTGACTTAGGTCTAGAATCAAAGATTTTCCTTCAATATCCATTAGTGTATACTCGTGACGACCGGGGTCGTATTGAGACCCTTAATCCCTCGAGATTCAACCAGATTCGACCCTAATGAGCCTCTCGCTAACAAATGGGTGTTCGGGCCCGCCCTCTATCGGCGATCAGCGAACTATCTCGACTATGTCTTGATACACTTTGCACTTCCAGCCATTTCTTTTGATTCTAAGATGTAAGAGATGTTAGTTTGTATTTTCAGATAAATGTTTTGCTTCTGGGGTCTGTGGAGCATTTGGATAACAAAATGAATGTCCTGGTTTTATTTCTATATTTTATGATGGAATAGTTAGGTATTGGCTGACAAAATATAATGATTATAATTAAATATGGATATGCAAATCATAATTTTTCACGAACGTAAATATGGCTGCCCATATCTAACTACAAAACGTTTTAAGACATACATTTTTATCTAATAACAAAAAACTAAATTGCACTTGTATTAAAAAATAAATATTCTATCTACACAAGCACTTATTTATCGCAACGTTACTCCAAAATACCTTACTAACGTTCCAACAATCACTATCTCAATTAAATTTTTCGTCATCCCACTCCCGCTTACAAATTCAAAGTTAAATTGTCGACATCCGTCTACACGTGAGAGCCGCGAAAATCTTAATTAACAGATAGGCGCTACTCATTAATCATGTCGCTATGTGATAAGGTGGCGCCCTTGCTTCCAAACTCAGGTAACGATATCGCTAAGCGTTGACGGGTATTATTGATGGATAATTCTGTTTGTTAATGATTTTGTTGCTACTGTTTAAGATGAGGTGCTCGACGAAGGCTTTGTCGTATCTACATGTACGTGTTTAGATTTTTTGAATAAGTGCTGTAATGCCTTACGACTGAAAGCTCTAAATTTTGATACAGAGTTTATTTATATTTTTACTGCTAAAATTCAGGCCTTGATGCCTGTAATCACAAACCTAAATGGATCAAACAAACAAAACAATTTGTACGAAAATATTAACGTTGGCGCTGATAAATTTTATGTTATGCATTTAAAATAAAGCAAAGTTTTAAATACGGTTAATCTTGGGTGACTAATCGATTACTTCATTCCATTCAAATATTAATATACCTACGTAACGTCAAGCAATAGAAACAGTTAACTTTTAACTAACAATCGTACATCAACAAACATAGCACCGTCGTGTTGATGGGTCAAAGCGATGGAGCTATTCTAGTATTAATTATTCCAATTCTGCGTATGATACGTGGACACGCCATTACTCCGACTACGCATATTCAGTATTCCTCTTGTTTTACGTACACTGAAAGCATTTCGTATCGTTTTATTTGCGTCTAGCTTGTCGGCAGTGGTGTCGTTCATACCTATATCACAAAGTTAGTTATACTTAGATATGCGGCTATGCTCGCAGTCTGTGAATTCATTCAGAAAGAGAGACAAATACATACGTCTTTAATAACAAAATTAGGATATATTTTAAATTGATTTTATGCTTTACCATTCAGTGTATGTAGGTTGAATGTTTAGTTTTGGTTCTCACGAATTTATTTGGAGACGAATTGTAAAAGGTGGGTACTTATTTGTCTATTCTTAAATAAAATAATAATTGGATATCGTTGTGTTGGCAAGAGCAAGATTTATTTTAATATCTGATTAATTAATACGATATTATTATGGGATGTACTTTGAAATATGTGTGTACAGTCTATGCTTACTTCACCGGCTTCACCCAGTCACGAACATATTGATTTTGTTTAAACTTTATACGTAGATAAGCACTACACTAATGCTTTTATATTCGCCGAGAAAATATCGACTGCAGACAGAAACAACTCTACAAACGACAAACACTAACAAAATATATTCGTGATGCAATGAAATATTACAAGCAAAACATGACGCGTCAAAATTAGGCGAGTTACATTAGGGTGCTCTATAATTAAACATCAATAGCGTTACAAAAAGTAAATAAACAGGGTATGTGCGGGGGCTTTGGGGGGCGCGGGACGGGAGGGCGGGAGGTCTCGACTATGACTAATATCCCGCGATCCGTCAGTGTCACTCGCGGGCTGAAGGGGGCGCCACTCTCGACAGGGCCGGAGTACGGTATCCTTTCCCAACAATATTTACCCTACGATTTCTGATATACATCTGTATGTTAATATGGATTTTACGTGCTTGTAAATCGTCTTAGGTTTGGGTTTATGATCGATATCTTAAATATTTGTGAAACGAATAAACTTAAGTTTACACGGTATCCTTTGAAATACAAAATTCAATGGAGTGGTTCACCTTGCTGCGTCCTCTTTCTTTTTTCCTTGACAATTTTTAACCGATAAATGTACACACAAATATGTCTCAGTACAACAACTAAATATTATATATAATGATAATAATAACCGTATTACAGCTTCACAATTGGTTTTGATTACGTAACCCTCCCTTTTTTCTCGACAACAAAAAATCCGCTAAGCCATCCGACTCTGTACAGTTTCTGGGTCTTTTGAAATTGGTTTCAGCGCAGGGCAGCGGAGCAGATACTCCGCGACACATCGCCCCATCTCTGGGGCATACCGCGGGCACAATTAGATAAAAGAAAAAAAAGAAACGAGTAATCCTGAGCCCAACTAGATTGCTTTCGGGACTGCTAGGGTCGGTAGATCAAAAGCGAGATAAAAATTAAATTCACAGATTTAGCTGAGTAAACATTCTGACATACATTAAGATGTGACAAATAAAAAGATATGTAGCCAATAATACGTCAAAAAGTATAGATACGTCTTATGCTAACAAAATGAACAAAAAAGTGTTCCGAACTTTGAGTCCGAACTGCACTAGTCTCATGTCAAATCGGACAACAATTGTCCCCTTTTTGAGTCTTCAAAATAAGCGCGCTAATTACATAATATGTAACATAACAGATATTACCTATATTTTTTTTTAAATATCATTGTATCTAACTAATACTTTAGGATACAGGAAACAGGAAAGGTGAACATATACGGTTTGATAAAAAAAAGGGTTATCGACCCTTTGACTTTGTCGCGTAGAATGGCAGGCATAAATGGCAGGATTAAATATAAATTTATGAATATCTCACTATTGAGTAAATCTAACAAGTGAGAATTAAATTAGCCACAAAGGAAATGAAGGATCAAAAAGCGTAGCAAAATCTTGAAATATTTCTTGTCGCAAACTATTATGTTACGAAGTATAGGTAGGTATAGCTAATACCCTCGTAGCAATTCTTTCCTCATTTCACATGAAACCTACGCAGAATTTAATAACAGAAGGCGGACATACAGCGAGCGAACACCAATTATTCATACTGCTTTTTTTCCTTTTAATTTCATCAAATTTATTTCACTCCAACAAATGGACGATCATTAATATAACATTTACGGGATACGATTATTTTACACTGACTGCCTACCCCAATACAAATGAGCCTCTGTAATGCATGTCTATATAGATGCTTATGTACGATCAACTACGTAAAAACATGTTTGCCTGTATATACCACATTAAGGTTTTCCGAGAAAATGGATGGCTTTCATTTCCTTCTGTAGCTCAATATAGATATTTTTTTCATACAAAATATGTGGGAATTATTGGGTGTGAGGATGGACTGCTTTGATTTGATGGACTTGCCGCATGGGTGAGGCTTTTCGAAAAATGTAGGCTACACCACTTTCAAGGAGATTAGGTAACTGAAATTATTTCATTATTGAAGAAAAGAAAAGACAAATATCGGCATCCTATTAAAATACCTAATACGTATTGCAATCGACTATTGTCCCCATCTTTAGTAGTTGGCGATTTCATGATCATTGAGCAGCAACAAATCAGTGTTTATATTTTGGTTCATTTATAAGCGAATAGTATATACCTTTGTCGCTTTAAGGCATAAAAAAGACTAAATAGTCATTAGTTTCAATTTTGCTATGTAATTCGATCACGATTAAATTGATCGTGACCAACGACAAAGAGAAAACTAGTCTGGAGATACAAAAAAATATATGAATATTGGTAAATGGCTGGTCACTGAAGTCCTAAGGGTTAAAAACAAGTCGTTTGATGACCCTACTAATTGCTTCGTTACAATTATTGACGTTACGTCTTACGATAATCACGAGACATAACTAAACTTATGGATGTAAACACACAAATTTTATTTCTATTACGACACACACAGTCGGTAAAAATAATACAAGTTTCCAGAGGTCAAATGAGATACTAAATTATTAATTTGATGACTCTCTATTCTTGCTCGGCAGCTAATGATAAAAAATACAAAAACACAGTTAAGCCATAATTGTATATTTATCGATAATTTAGATATACAGAAGCTTTGTGTAAGTTCCTATTAATTAAAATTATGTGTATTGAATAAACATGCGCACAATGAGATAAATAATTAAATTAATTAGTAACGTAGCACAAATACGGCAAGTTTTAATTCAATACCCATTGAAAGCGAAGTTTGCTGATCAAAAATCAACCGACTAACATTCTTTATAAGTTTCATTTTTCATTGCGAAAATGTTTTCGGAAGCTTACAAAATGAGATTTGGGTGGTGCGAAACCGAATGAACTCTATATTTTTACTCGTAAATATCAATTTTGCGTAGCTTTACATCAACAGAAGATTTTGGAATCTGATCAGTTCGTGTTATTGCAAAACTATCATTCATGGTCGGAAAATAAGGTTGAATTTCCTTAGTTTTCAGCGGTGGTTTTCCCGCCCCGCTCCTCAGTGCTCTCCCTTAGACAAATGACGCAGCATTTGTCCAAATGATGGCGCGGGCGGCGGAGAGAATGAATTTAAATTATCATTCAGTGGTACCAACATACAGTGCAAGAGTCCAAATTCGGTTCAGTGTGGGTGCACACCACATTCCGCTTAGAAACCGAAAATTTATATGCAAATCTGATAAGAATCTATCTATTTCCGACAAGGCATTTGTTTGCAGAGTGCGATTTGACCATGATCTGTATGGTTTTGTAGTATTCTCTCATCGTTTATTTAAATTTTAAAATATACATTCCGTGGTAAGTATAACTGAGAGAAATTAGCTAAATATAATTTGAACATGCTATTTTATTAATTTATTTTGATTTTTACAAAATATTCCTAACTTTATATGTTTAGAATTTAGATGCTGAACTAGCTTTTTCGTAGTTTTACGTACGCTCTAGGTTTTTTTTAATAGTCGCCAAGGCTAAGAGTCAAAGAAAACAAAACCTAAACCAAGATCGTCCAAACATATTTCAATACTTATTTATTCAGCCATAAATCAAAACGTAACATCAAACCCACGACAGTGAAGCGTCGCGTCTCTATTCCGCGTTTCTAAACGGTTGTTTGAATTCTTTCTTTGAATTCTTTTTACGCGTTCTTTTTTGGCGGGAAAGGAAATTGAGTAATGGCGGCGTCACAGATGGCATCATGGTAGATTGATAACTGGGAATGAAGAGCACCGTTCTATTGTGGCTACGTCGCTACGTACAGGTACCTACAGTAAAAACTTTTTTACTTACCAGATGTTGTGTCAAAGTAAAGAATAAAACGCAGAGCTTTGATTGATTAGTTTTGAGCAATTATGTCGTAGCAGACGGAAGGTAATGCTATTAAGGCAGTTGGTATAATTTGTTTTGATATTTAGATACTAATACTTTATGATACTGTATTCTACGATGACAAGTCGTGATAAAATAAATGATGGTACGTATTCCCCACACCTCGGGCTATCGTCGGGTCACCGTCCATAAATATTATTAACAAGTATGTAAGAATTTTATATTTAAGTACCGAGATATTTTTATCTTGGCGGGCTAAGCCGTCGATGTGCCTAGTCCCTGACAAATGGCCACAGAGACAGGAGAACACGTTTCCCAACTCCAAAGCTGTAACAGAAAACAATCCCGCGTGTGGTGCCCAAAGAAAAAAAACAATAGGGTCGTGATGAAGACGTAGCCATTGTGAACAACGAGCAAGCAATATTTCACGGCTTTGTATGCCTTCAGAGCCCGATTAATTCTAGATATCTCCATTCTCCTATACGTAATAGTGTGATGAAACCTTTTTGATTCGGCTGATGTTAACAACGATAGCGTAGGTCGAAACAAGCGTAAAATATCACTACACACTTTTTGTAATCAATATTCTACGTTATATTTGTTCTATTAAATGCACAAGGGTTCAATTAAAACTTAGATTTATCAAACGAAAAATCAACATAAATAACCTATTTATACACTTCAAAGGACAAACGAATTGCGTTCCCATTCAGTGAGATTTCCATACTCACCTACTTTAGAAAGCAAGCGACATTATGCAAATAAAGTAAATTGAATTACCGGAGTTAAATGTCGTATAAGATAAAAACGACGACGCAATCTACAACCCAATGAGGAGACGTTGTATTAACATATTCAAACCCCTATTGAATATTTATATTATGTAGGATAGATACTCCCCGACAACTGGTGTCGGCTCTTTACTCAGCCTTGTAACACTAATGGATGCCACTATCTTTCCCCTGTACGCGTCAAAACAAAAACAAAAAATTAGATTAGCGGCCAACCTTTGTGGCTCTCTCCCTATCTAATTACAATAAGAAAAACAACTGGCGATCTCAGAAGAAAACAAGTGATAAAAATGTGCTCCATTTTCAAAACTCTATATCATGGCACTCGGGTGCTATCTACAATTTACGTACATAGAGAAAAAAGTACCTATTTACTATGATATAAGTATCTATTTTGAATTTGTTCTCAAAGACCAATGATAGAGTAGATAGTAGTCGTATACATATACAGGTTACAATTTTAAGGAGCAGTTAGCTCTGCCTTACAATTGCATTAAAGTACAAAAAAATTATGTCGGATACATCTTGCTACGAATAAATATGGTGGATTATTTTTTTAGATTTCAATTAATTCCTTCGTATTTTTTCATGTAGTCAACATTCCTAATGTTTTAAAATATGTGTCAAAGGTGGTAATTTCACCAACACGTGCAAATTAGAACGTCACATCATAATTCATCCCTTCCATAGTCACCAAGAGGACACTACACATTCTATCATTAATTAATTAGTTTTACTATATTTTATAAGCTATCTGATCAGTTTTAGATGTTTACATGTAAGAACTAAACTTAGCAGAATATGTAATCTACTGGTTATACTTGTAAACCGATCCGAGGGGATGAACCTAGTATGGCGGCAGATGCTAATAAATTGAATTGAAAATACTTATTTCCCTAAGATAGCTGTTTTTTTGGAAATTTTGTGTATGCGTGTATATTTTTGGATTTCATAAACCTTAGTATTATTATTATCCTAATTAAGCTTTTCATACAAACTTCTTCAGCAATAGTCCATATACTCGTATAATTAACACGCAAGTCCTGTCTTCCCAATTCACGGCATCAGGCTATCCGTTATGGTCATTCAATTAAATTTCATGCCAGCCGCGTAAGGCAACTTATTAAAAAGCCATCAAATCGTTTACAGCCTAAAGGTTTCTTGACTCGGCAAGGCCTTTAAGGTATATTCCACTTGGAGTCATTAATAACATTCTGATCGGAATAATTATTACGTTACAAGACTAATAGGGGTGACTGTGAATGTGACTTATTGGATATTTAGTAATTACCATTTTGATAGAACTTAAATTACTATAAACGATAATAAATTTATTTGACTCATTAGGTGTTAAATTTGATTTTTGTGTGGGAGGTTTACCGTTTGCGTTGGTATAAGAAAGATAAAAAAGTTCTCACATAGGAGAACGACAAAAAACAACTGTACATTTACAAGGTAAGATTTAGTGCAACTTTAACACCTGCTTAGGATACGAACTCGGGTTTATCTGAACGTATACGTACGAAGCAAGTATGAAACATGTCTAATTGCCTAACGCCTATATGTAACATAAGAATAAATAAGTTTTTTTAAAAATTCAATGAATAATGATTTCATCTCATAGGTACCTAAAGATTATATAATCTTTACAGTCTGAAAATATTTTGCTAAACTAAACTTTTGTTTGATATATTAAGAAGAATTAATAAAAGTAAATGTTACTACAATTTTAGAATATTTTTTCTACAATTATATTTTTTTTAATTAAAAACAAACTAACATACCTTCTTTATATTCCGGCGCTAAGTGGAGCACACCAGTTTCAAGTACCGTAGACTGTAGAGTTATGCACGCATCGCGCCTTACCCGGGGCTAGAGGCGAATTTCGCAATCAGCACGCCCGTGTAACCTTTTATTTTAAAACAAAATTATAATTTTGAAAGACCTAGTAAGCCGTGTCATTAACCTCCAGTAAATTCGCCAAAGTCGGTTAATGGAAAGATTTGCCTAGTAATTCTGTGGGTCATTAAGGTCAAAATAACTGGATATTAAATTAAACATAGTAATTGTACTGTTTCGTAGGATATTCGCAATTGGTGCAAAAACAAAGAAAGCCTACCTACCTACCAGGCCAATTAATGACAGGACAATTAAAAATAAACAGTAATTATTTCTTGTGAGCATCGTGACGATAATTATCAACTTTTGAAAAGCTTGAGAGAATTGAACTTTCCTTGATAACATTTTTACATTTATTCCTTTTACAGATACAGGAAATTCAAAACTAATACAAGGGTAAATAAAATTACATAATATAGGTACTTACAAACTTCGAAGAGGTGTAGCGCTTCACGAAGATAAATGCCGCACCGCACCCCACTCCTACGCTGCGCTGCTACGAGTGAAGCCTGCGCCGGAGTTGGTGACAACCTGCGGATCATTCAATGTGTTTGTAACTTTATTTATTTATTTAAAGAGTATTTTAGGTATGTGTGCTAATTAATAAAACTTTATAATGTTAATATCTACTTTATAGAAAAATACAATAATACCAATGTGTAAGCATAAAGTTGTCTGTTTATATTTTATAGAACATGTTTAATGGTATAAATACATTTTTCGTTAATCTATAAGGTAAATACAAGTAGCAAAATAATATTTTTAGGTAAATACCCTTAAAATTAATACTCTACGTTTAAAGAAAATCCGTGTATGAAGTATCAATAACAATTAAGTTCCTTAACTTTCTTCAAAAATATAATTATACAGCTTCTCATTTACTTATCTTTGAGATATAGATTCCAATGTATCCCAAATTCATCGAGCCACTTGACAATAAACTAAGCAATGCAGTGGTAGGCGCATGAATAAATAAAGTGGTGTTTATGTAACGTTTGGCCGGGATTAAAATTCAAATATTCTGACAAGTCAATCTACGGCGTTCCCGGGCGGTCCCGGCAGCGGACAGCGGAGCGTCATGCACAGACCATAGTATACGCAAGATCTGAAGATACAACGTGTTTCTGTTATAAGGGATGTTTCTTCCTTATAATTTTTTGTAATGTGTGATATTTTTCCTTATTTTTGTAAAAAAGATTATTTAAATTATATTTTTGTTATAATGGATGATTAGTTAATGTTTTAATAAATAATATGATTAAGAATGTAGATGATGAAAAACAAAAACTAAGCAAGTTTTATTAATCCTAGATAGCACTCTGCTTTCGCATTGCGATGAGAATTTGGATTTTAACATTCCCTCAAGTCAAAGTGCTTGAGGCATGATAACGTACAAACAGACACACAGACTTTTGCATTTATAATAGCCTATTTGCATTATATTGGTAAGAGGTAAGAAGTTGCGGCTATCTTTTGCTCTACCTACGATTATTTCAGTAATTTTTATCTCTCTTGCGCTTAGTGTTATTTAAATTATGTTATCATTAATTATTATCTCTGTCTATCGTCACACTATAAAAGATTCGGCAAATAATATTAAAGAGCCAAATAATAATTAACTCATTATGACACTTCATGGAAACCTACTTAAATTACAGTCCGACTTGCTAATTTTAAGTTACTGTCAAAGGTTTTAAGTTATTGTAAATATACATCATGCAAAAAAAATATTTATCTTATTTTTTGCATAGTCTACAACCGTTAAACACATTCAGTGCATTTGCATACGTTTCTACACCGAGTAGGTACCTATGACTGCTGGATTAATACCCTGTAATCTGAATCTTAACATTAAGCTACTATGAGATATAAATTAATTGCTAAATTAATTAAACGTCTGTTGTATCAGCAACGATTACATTTCTGTATGACAAATATTTACTACCAAATTAATTGTACAAATAGGTCAACGTGTTAAATAAATATTAGATTATTACTATGGGAGTCAGAGTCCATAACACACAGCATGTCCGGCCGTCGTATATTTATATTCAACGCTGCGCGTCCGCACCGGAGCCTCGCCGACTGCCGTCGCATCACTGAAGCACGATCGAGAAAGCGGCGCATATTTACGTTGCGGTCGGAGCGAGATAGGTTGCGTTGTTTGTTTCTGTCTTTGTCTGACATTAGGATTTTGTATAAATATGACCGGTCGTCAAAATAAACATTCATTACACCTCGACCGCTGTTTCATTTAACATCTTCTCTTGGTACACGCCTCCACAATTGGTGACCCCGACGTGATCTTTTAAGGCTGAACAGTTCTAGGAAGACCTTTTCGTGTGGAGCGAGCTACCATGTCTGAAGAACCACAGGCGAAAATCCAGACCGAGATGAATTACGACGTGAGTGCGGTATCCGTGCAGTCGCGGCTTTTACCTTTTTGGAGAGAAATTCCCCGCGCCTGGTTCATCCAATTCGAAGCCGTAATTGATCCATTGAAGACCTCAGATGACCAGAAGTTCCGATATCTGCTGCAACAGCTGCAAGCGGTCGACTTACAACATTTAACTGATATACTGTACAATCCGCCTGCGACTGGTAAATACGAAAAAGTTAAACAACGTCTACTCGAAGCCTACGATAAATCAGACGTCAAAAATTTCCAAAAACTTATCAGCGGACTAGAGTTGGGAGATCAGAAGCCTTCCCAGCTGTTAAGAAAGATGCGAGAACTCGCAAGCGGCATGATCACCGAAGAAGGTCTCAAAATTGAATGGCTAAATCACCTGCCCGCACAAGTTCGAGTCGTCTTGTCCGTAAACAAAGAATCCTCTTTGGATACCTTAGCTGCAATGGCAGACAAGATGGTGGAGTATGCAGAGAGTCCCAGCATCGCTGCAGTCACAGCCCCAGTGCCATCTTCATCATCTACAACATCCACAACACAACTAGAAAGTTTGGCAAAACAAGTGGAGAAGCTCACGCTAGAGATCGCCGAACTACGTCGAGGGCGTCCACCACCGCAATTCTACAGCAGTTGGACAAGTACGGTTTGACACTGAATATAGAAAAATGCGAGTTTGGTAAAGAAACCATAGATTTTCTCGGCTATGAAGTATCGGCGGCTGGCATAAAACCTACAACGGAACGAGTTCAAGCTATATCTACCTACCCAAAACCGAAATCCATTCTGGAACTGCGACGTTTCCTGGGTATGATCAACTTCTACCGTGACTGTCTCCCGCGTCAAGCTGAACTACAGTACGAACTTAACAAGTACCTACACAACAAAAAACGCAATGATAACACGCCGATCGAGTGGACAACGGACGCAGAGCAAGCCTTTGAGAAGTGCCGCCAAAGCATCACAGAGGCCACCATACTCTCACACCCAGTTCAAGGAAGTACTCTCGCCATCATGACAGACGCTTCAGATCACAGCCTTGGTGCTGTCCTTCAACAAAAAGTGCACAAAGTTTGGAAACCACTAGCATTTTATTCAAAAGCAATGAGCGCAACACAACGCCGATATAGTGTATACGATCGCGAACTGTTAGCCATGTATACAGCTGTCAAACACTTTCGCCGATTAATAGAGGGCTGCGACGTCGAGCTACATACAGACCACAAACCGCTCACTTACGCCCTTACAAAAACAGCGAGTACCTCTGATACACCGAGACGCGAGAGACAACTGCATTTCATAAGTCAATTTTGTACGAGTATAAAGTACATTAAGGGGGAACAAAATGTAGTCGCCGACGCCTTATCAAGACTAGAAGAGATTGTTTGTCCGTCTACTATCGATTATGATCAACTAAGTATCGATCAACAACAAGACCAAGAACTGAAGAACCTTAAAAAACAAGAAAACTTGATATTCAAAGAAATAACCATACCCGGTTGTACTAGCCCAATCACATGTGAGCTCTCAACTTCAAAACCACGACCATACCTGCCCGCAAGACACCGTTACGCAGCTTTCAAGGCGCTACACGAATTATGTCACCCGGGCGTACGTAGTACAAGAGAACTAATGACAAGAAAATTATTTTGGCCATCTATGAATAAAGAAGTAGCACAGTGGACGCGAGCCTGCATAAACTGCCAGCGAGCGAAAGTACATCGACATGTAACCACGCCGTCAGTACAATTCCCGCCGTCACAACGTTTCGAACACATCCACATAGACATCGTTGGCCCGCTGCGTCTTTCTAATGAATATCGCTACTGTGTCACTATAATTGACCGATGCACCAAATGGCCCGAGGCAGTTCCAGTTCGTGACATCACAGCGGAGGTCGTCGCGCAAACACTGTTCGAAACGTGGATAGTGAGATTCGGTTGCCCGCTACGTATCACGACAGATCAAGGACGCCAGTTCGAGTCTTCGTTGTTTAACGCGCTCATGAAGAGAATGGGTATCAACAGAATTCGTACTACGGCGTACCACCCACAGTCAAATGGACAAGTTGAGCGGTGGCACCGAACTATGAAAGCGGCGCTAATGTCTCGCGGGGCAACCACGACATGGACAGAGGAACTTCCAACCGTATTATTGGGACTACGCACTGCCCTAAGACAAGACAACAACCTCAGCCCAGCTCTTATGACGTATGGTACTACACTGCGCATACCATCAGATTTCTTCGAGCCGCAAGATTCAAGAATCGACGACGCCGAGCTAGTGCGCCGTCTCGCTCGTACGATGACATCACTCACGCCGTCCCCGCACCGCTCGCAATCAGTAGATAAGCCCTTCGTTTACAAGGACTTAGCAACGTGTACACATGTCTTCGTTCGAAACGACACCGCCAGAGCACCACTCACGCCACCATACGATGGCCCCTATGAAGTACTGAAGCGCTATGACAAATACTATAGAATCCAGTTGCCATTACGCACAACAGTTGTGTCACTGGATCGACTAAAACCTGCCTACATCGTAAACGAAGCCGAAACGAGTTTAACGAGTACCCAGACGTCGGTGGCGCACTCCCATACAGCGGCAACGCACCGTGACTCGACCACTACCAATGCACCTACAAAGCAACCCTATATCACTAGAAGTGGAAGGTTGGTCAAGAAAAACGTGCGCTTCTCTTGAGGGGGGAGTGATATGGGAGTCAGAGTCCATAACACACAGCATGTCCGGCCGTCGTATATTTATATTCAACGCTGCGCGTCCGCACCGGAGCCTCGCCGACTGCCGTCGCATCACTGAAGCACGATCGAGAAAGCGGCGCATATTTACGTTGCGGTCGGAGCGAGATAGGTTGCGTTGTTTGTTTCTGTCTTTGTCTGACATTAGGATTTTGTATAAATATGACCGGTCGTCAAAATAAACATTCATTACACCTCGACCGCTGTTTCATTTAACATCTTCTCTTGGTACACGCCTCCACATTACTATTAGTTAGGTACAAGAAGGCATATTTAAAATGATTTTATATTTAAAGAGATTATAATGCTTACCAAACCCGACCTTCTACAGTTATGCTAATATAAGGTTGCAACAAAAGGAATGTAATTAAAAAATGGACTACTTTATTAACAAAAATTAAAACGTCAAAATCAAACACAAAAGACGCCATATTTGGTCCGCGGGCACGTAGTGGAACACGCACCGCTAACAGAAAATAAGGGACACACAGAAAGACAGGAAGGGCCCGTGCGAGTGAGACGAAGATCAAATAGGCCCTCGGACGAAAGGGAAGGCGATAGTGACGCGATGATTGAACGCGCCACAAGAAAAATGATCACCCGTCAAGCGGCGACTGAGAGAAACTACCCCTAGCGGGCGAGACGAGGAGAGTCATATTTTTTGATGACGCGCGTGAGCGGGACAGCAAGCACCAAAATAGGGGTGACGTACAGTGATGGATTATGCTTTTCTCTCTAAAGAAGGGAGGGGCTCACAGGTCGTTATGGAAAAAGCTGAGGGAAGTGGGGACCGACATGTGTCGGAGACGTATACGAACCGATGGTGGCCTTAATTGATTTCTGGATTAATCTTATTTTTTGTTATTAATTAGGTTATATGAATACATACGGTATGAATAATTACTTACATTTGTTTATTTAAATAAATTGACAAATAAATCTACATGTAACGTATGAAATGATCTTGATGTAGGTATTTGCTTTTTTGCTTAAAACCATGCATGCACGCATATCTGCAGCATACATAAGCATTGACAAGGCCTCAAGAAGTTGCACTTCTACTTCAAAAAATAATTCTCGTAGCATTATTGGGAATTAAGTGGGTCATTATTATTGTTTATGATTCTGGCTAAGTATGGCAAAAATGACTGTTTATGCTTTTTTTACAGTTATACCTGTAAATTAAGTACTTATGTATTACTTCAGTAATTAGGTATATTATTGCAGTAATTTTTTACATTACAATTTCTACTTTAAATGTAAAATAAACTATCATTCAGCAATAGACACGTAAACCAAATAGGAATTTCCAAATTTTGCCAATTTCAGAGTCACGCAAACTGAACCACAAATTCACAACAGAACTTACAGCATAAGCCCACTAAGTATACGGTCAAATTTGTTTGAATGATATCTTTATACGTCCAACATTGTCGTAGATAATGTGGTTACTAAATATAAGTATAGCCACCATATAGTTAGTGCGAAACAACCAAGTAGCCACCCCACACATTCATATTTTTACGAGGGACATCTAAAATGCCACTCACAGAAATGCCTTTGTCCACTTTGAAGGGCGTTTATTGTTTTATGCCTTTGTTGTGTTAAAATTTAAATCCTTAATTATTCATAGGATTGTTTGGGCGACAATATTTTCACAATAGGCCCCGGTTTTGCAGGGGAGGTAATCGGTTTGATTAATAAATTGTCAAGTTGAATCCAGCGTTAGAATATAAATTGTTACCACAGATATTTCATCCCATTATTATGGCGAGATCCCGTTCATTGTTTTACGAAATGTCATATCTCATTCTGTCACCTGATTGTTTTGGTTCACGATTCAATGGGAGGTGTCTTCTAGTTTATGCTTGGAATTGAATGAATTTGTGATAAGCTGCGTTGGATTTATTATGTGAGAAAGGGATTGTGATAATCTGTAACGTAATATAACATTATGAAAGACTCTTGCGCCGAGATCATTCTGACGGACCGATGAAAAGTATTGAATAATCGTATGTTTTTTGTAGCTTTAATTTTGTAGCCTTACAGGTAATACAGGCAGCAATCACTTATCTTAATAACCATCAAATAATTCACTTTACCTACATCACGCAAATTTTTGTTTTTATTCTTCTGGTAAAAGAGGTTATTTTATACATAAGTCAGTCTTTAGATGCAAATATTTATTAAAAATACGCTTTGATGGTTTGTTAGTTACCAAGTGGATCAGGTTTTGGCTGCATCGTACTGAACCTTAGAAGTTTTAAAATAGTTTACGTTTATCTGTATGTTTTGAGCTAGCATGCGTCATCATCATCATCAGCCAAAAGATGTCCACTGTTGAACATAGGCCTCCCCGTTGAAACGGGGGGTGTTGCCATAATCCCCACGCTTGGCAAGCGGCTTGCGGATCACAGTATTGGTGGTGAAATTACAGAAGACGCTGCTGCCCATCTTATGAATTTTCCCTTAGTCGCTTCTTACGACACCCACGGGAGGAAAGGGGTGATCAATTATAAGCCGGATATCACACGGCTAGCATGCGTATAAGCAAGATATTAATGTAAATACAAGTCCAAGTAAATAATTTAAAAAAGGTAGTCATTACCTATAAAAAGTATAGGTATTAAAATGAACAAGAAACAAAAAACTTCGACCTTCAACGACCATCTGTCTTGAAGGTCGAATTTTAATTCTAAAAATAATTTTGTCGGCATTTTTACAGACTGTTAAACAATGTTACATTCCGCCACCGTTCTTTTGAAACAAATTAATTTAGACAAGAGGAAGATGTAAAAACTTCCAAACAGCAATTACGTTTATTGTAAGCCATTATATTAATCATCGGCAAAATTAATTTTTCATTTGGACAAATCGCTCCGTGGTTTGTTTGTACAAACGTATTTTGTTTTGATTGATAACTTCGAGTTTTCGAAGATAATTCCTGTAATTGATAATAAAATTAAAAGTGGCGCTTAAAGAGATGAATGATGAATTACTACCCAGAGTAGTTCAAAATTTAAATACCTAGAAGGATTGGATCTTTTATAAAATATGTGCCCTTACTTATAAGCCACAAAACATTAATTCACATTATAAAATTATATAGGTAACTAAGCTTATATTACAGCACTTTAATTTCATTACAGTAATTAAAATAATTTTGTAGAGCTTACATAGAATTAATAATAAAATGTTAGTAAATAAAGAGTAGGCGTAGAAATACAACACATGCTTAAAATGATAAAATAGTTGGAATACCTGCTCAATATAGGCATCATCTTGAAACTCATTAGCCTCCCAAACGTTTCATATTCAAAACGTACAACTGTCAAAAGCATAAAAATCAGTGAACGCATTGTGTAATTGATTTACCGCTTATTGTCCACAAGTCGCGCGCACAACCGTCTCATTAACGATTCAACAGAGCAAATTGTGCTACCTAATTACAACTGAATGGGTAAAGACAAAACAGTATTTATGTCCACTAATTTATCACACAATGAGCCAATGTTGCGGCCGACCGACGAACATTGGACGCACAATAACGTAGAGAACCTTAAAATCGAGCTTAGAAAAACTATTAGCATTTAACAAATGTTAAAACGTCAAAAATATGACATTGCCAGTGCACGCCGTTCATAAAAACAAAAGGCAGCGTTTAAAAAGTATAAAGAAACAATTGCCTTTTATGAATGTGCTAATGAGAACGTTTTAAAGCACGCGCTGTAGACTTGTATGGCGGTCTGGGGTTCGACGCCGTTTCAATTAAACTTTGTTGAAATTAAAGACTGCTTCCTGATTAGTTGTCTCTTGATGTATGAGTAATTGAGAGGCAGGTCACGACTGTATACTCTGTGTGTATATTATACAGAAGTATTACGTCAGTTTTAGTTTAAATTTGCATTAATGTAGACAGTAGTTTTATTTTTAAAAAAAACTTCTGAATATTTCTTCGCTTTGTACTGAAGTTTACGAAATTTTAAGAAGTATTATTCTTGTCCTTGATACGCATAAGCAACCAATATTTCACACATTTCCAATACGACAGCAGTTAATCATAGGAAACTTTGTTGACACCACGAATCCATTATACATGAGTATGCGATTATTTTGATGGATTCCATGAGAATACAAGCATCAGCACTCCCCTTAAATCTCGAAATCGAACAAAGGGAACACGTGAACTCCCTTCGCATCCGAGGCTAATGCTCACCCCACAGAGGAAGGAGATGTAGAGAAAAATACGTATTTATAGCAAATACTCGTACTCAAACAGTCCTACATTGTGTACGAGTCAAATAAATGAGTCTCATTTTTCGTGCTGTCAAAAAAATCTGAATGGAAAAGAAAACGCGGCGGCGAAAAAACGGCAGGCTGCGGGCTTTTTATTTCGTTTTTAATGTAATACTGATTTGGGATGTTTCAGATTAATTGCGCCTTACCTGAGGCGCGGCAAGGGTGACGCCACTGAAAGAGTTCGGAGACGCTGATCGATCGACGAGCGCAGATTGAAAGGAGAGACGTGAAAGGTAATTATTCATTTGGCGACTAGAATAGAACACTTTTGTACCTTTATCTTGGAGTTTTTTTCGATACTTTTGCACGAAATTTGCAAGTAAATGGCAGGAATGACTCGGTGATTTGTTTAGTCCGACGCCTTACACTTCTCACGAATTCGATTCTTGCTCCTTGCGTGTACGTACGTTATAGAAATGGTAATGCGACTTCACTGAACCTGCGAAACACGTGATATTATCATATAAGTGCCTAAAATTGCCTGTACTTTGAATCTAGGCACTACAATATAAATAGATATCAGACATGCAACCCAAAATTTATTTAAGTTGGCCAAGCTATTTCCTTTGTTACCTAATAGAGACGGACAATATTTGAACTTTTAAGACATTCAAAGCAGGTCCGCAAACACAGGACAATGCAAAAATCAAAACGAAGACACTTTCGAAAAATTTACAAAAAATTTGCATGCCAATATCTGACAATGGGCCGCCACAGAACCCGGAAGATTGCACAATACAGAACAATGTACTAGAAGCACATGTTATCCTGACCTGATTTTACAAAATCCTATTAAGGGACTACTGCGAGACGCCAGGAGCCTTTGTCTCCACAACCTTTTATGATTTATGTGACGTTTCTTTGATGTTTATGGCACATGCCTCATTTAAATACGTCGACTTGTGCTTTGCACATTTTAACGCTCGCCTATAGTGATTTTTTCCAATAGAACTGCGCAAGTCCACGAGTTCTTAGCATCTCAATGAACATTTGGTTACCAGATTAGTTTTCTATGAAGCGAGACTATACGTGTGTAAACAACGAGTCACATTGACTCATTAACTTATATTCCTAATGTGTTATTCTTGGACAAAACAACGGTCACTTTACATGTCAATAAGCGAGGATAGTAACTCATTTGTATGATAAAATGATGTTCGTCCCTGTGGCATTATGGCGGACTTTCTCCGTCGTTACGTAACCGAAAGCCAATGATTACGGGCCTATCCGCAACAAAAAAGGTAAAGTTTAAAATATCAAAATGAAGTCTTCAAGTTGCTCGACGTTGTTATAAAATTACAGGCAGCTAGGCGGCGAAAACTGGCAAATTATAGTCTGGGACCGCAGACATTGGCCGCGGTCATGGGTGCGCTCTGGTGATAGTGATCGCGGTGATTGCGTGCTCGACAATTGAGGACGAACCATTATGGTGACGCTCTGCTGAATTATAAGACTTTTTCGAAACGTTATTTATCTACTGTGTGCAACAATAGGTAAATAGTAAAAATTATTTTTCTATTTATTTCGTAGTTTTATGTTACACCATATATACCTACCATAAACCTTTAATAAGACCTTTTAAGTTTTCTAATTTAAACAACACATGGCACTGAATATTAAAGCTGGTAATGCTTTGAACTCTGTGATTGTAATGGAGAGACATCTAATCGTCGTATTTAGTGAAAATATGACTGATTCAGAATTCATAGCTATCCTACAATAAGTTACAATAAACAAAATAAAATTTGATGTTGTACGTAATACAGATATTTTGAATAGGTAATAAAATATCGAGCAAAATTCTTACCTACGAACTTACAAAATAAATTTAATTCGGCAACAATTTCGTAATAAGTGAACTGAACCATCTTCAACAATCACGATTCGCCCCAAAGCAACGATTGTCAGAGCCTTTAAACAGAACACAACCTGTTAAATAAAACGAACGTTCATGATTATTTTTTCAAAAGTTCGATGCCTTAAAATCACCAGGTTTAGTGATCCGAAACGTCTCAATACCCAAGTAACGAGTTGCCCATTAATACGGGGATGTATCGCGAGATAACTTTATTCTGGTAGCCGACTGCTTTGTATGCGGCCGTCCAAGCGTCCGTCATTACCAAACAACCACGTTACTTCTACATCTTACACACCCAATTTTCACCTCTATAGCTCTATAAGTAAAGTTCAGAGGACGTGTCCATTTACGTTTGCAAGCGCAGCCCTCTCGCTTTTATCTTATTGGTCAACCATTACTCCTAAATTTAAACTCTTCATTATAATGCCGCAGTGAGAAAACTCGCGATAACAGACGGCCACGTGAATAAAATATAGGTAATGAATTTTGATAAAGGAAGGCTCGTGGATAGATAATGTGGTGTGTTAAGTTGTTTAATTGAATGGCTTTTTTACTTAAGAATATATACTCAGTAAAATATTTTCAATTTGCGATCACACTATCGAGCCAAGATAGAGATCGAAGAGTTTACAAGCTACGCTACCAAGTGTGGATCAAACACTGGACACGAATGCACGTATGTAAGTTTTGCTCTTCGTAAATTGGTGTCATGAAAGCCCTTTTATTATATCGTATGGCAGTAGTCCAGTCTGAACCTTTCAAATTTGGAAAAAAGTATTTAAGAAGATATTAAGGCATTGTTATGAATCACTGCATAAGGACTGAAGTTTATACTGACACGACTTCTTAATATTAGAAGAATCAAAACTTTTTCAAAGTTATTTTTAGCAAGACATTTTATAGTGTCTTTCTTCAAGACCTGCTACTACATAATATTAAAATGGCCTAGGCTATAAGAAAACTTTAAGAACAAAAACAAATTTAAGCTCTTCAGATGGAATACTTGGAATAAGTAGAGCACTTGTTTTAAATGGTTCTCTAACAAAACATAATATCTCTCCTTGAGGACCGTTTAAAACAAATATTAACACAATAATGAATAAATCATCGAGGTATGTATTGAATTATATGATGGTTTTCTTTCGCCATAATCCCTTCTTCACTTACAACACCCACACGACAAAATATCTAAATATACGTCCAAACAATTTGAAAACTAATTTTTGTAACCTCACAACATAATAACAGCAGAGGCTCAACAACAGTAATTTGTTGAAGGGCTATCTTGAGGCTTGCAAGTCCTTGATTAGGCCACGACGTCGATAATGCTGTTTAGCCGTCTCTTATGCGGAGAATGTTCAGGCTATGGCTATGGTTGACGTGACCTGCGCTCACGCGGTGGTCGCTCCTTAATAGCGTGTACTTAGGTATCTATCTGAACAATATCTGCAGAAAATTCAAGATGAGTTTAGAAAAGACATCAACTGTCTTCCTATGTTTTATAGAAAATGGATGAGGTATACCTCTTTTATTTGTGGATCGTTTGATCCAAATCAAATCAATCGTTTTTCTCCATTCGTACAGTAAGTCTGAATAATAAAACGTGTTACCAATAAGTTTAAAGTGCTCCTTTAACGATGTTTTATTTGTTGGTACGCCGCCCAAGTCAATGAAATTGTTAAAATGAAAGCCTCAAAATTGATTGCAAAAAAAATATTCAATTAAAACATCAAAACAATCGATACACGCCCTAACCAAAATCGATTACCAACAATCGATATTCGCGTCCCGAGAGGAGGTCGGGGGAAAGGGAACGGTTGTCTCTGCACCAGGCGTTGACTAATCGCGGCGCGTCCGCGTGGAATAAGACTGATTGCACCGGGGCTTGCCTATGCCTGCCTGTTATGTGGTTCGCCAGCCCTCTACCTACACAAACCGACATTATTTAAGAAATCAGCTCGCTCGAGCGGCAACAAAGGGAGTTTTTACCGCCCACGCTACGTGTTTTTGAAAGACTTATTACGTAAACTAAGTAGTGTGATTATAGAAAG
The DNA here is from genome assembly GCA_905340225.1 of Abrostola tripartita. Taxonomy (NCBI): domain Eukaryota; kingdom Metazoa; phylum Arthropoda; class Insecta; order Lepidoptera; family Noctuidae; genus Abrostola; species Abrostola tripartita. The sequence goes on along the minus strand of HG996498.1, from coordinate 9,135,067 downwards.
TCTGCTAAAGTCGGCACGGAGTTATAAGAAAGAATTCAACGAATTTCAAGCACTTAAGCGTGTTTTAAGTTGTAAATACATTTGTGCTTATCTATAAAAATTAACCGAGACGCGTGTCGATAATATCAAATAATTTATTATGTAATGCTGTATTAATGAATTGCAGAACGACATAAAAGGAGTGAAGAGATAATGCATGTACACGATTACCGGATAACTACTACCTATATAAGGAATAAGTATTTTTGTTACTTACCAGAATTTAAATCATTATGATATTATTTGAAATTTGTCATTTGAATAAAATAATTAATATTCGCAATCTATCACATTATAAGAGAAATTTATTAGAAAATATACTTACACGGTCTAAAGCTCTATTACACAGAACAGCTAAAAAGTTTAATTTATTATACTCCGCTACTACTATCTACAGATCCTAGATAGACTACTAGCTTACATAACTATAGGTAGGCAGTTAGACCGCAACTTCGTGAAAAGGCAAAATTAATTGATCGCTTAATTAAGTGCATTCAATTTATATCCCTCGGAATCAGTAGTGAAGTAATGGCGATGTAAATGATTGGTGTTATTAATCTATAATTTCCACTCAATAAATGCACCTAATACGCCCACTTTCCTCAATCACGTACGATGCACCGTACGTGCTGTTGCCTTCTCCCATTATTTTTATAAGGATGAAAGAGAGCCAAGATTCGTGACGAACACGGCAATCAAGATATTAAGTTATAATTGTACGATTTAAAATAGTCTCGCGAAACAATCTACGAGAGAATAATTTACACACCGATATCAGTGCAAAAACGATGCTTTAATAATTAACTGTTTGATACGCAATATTGTTTCATTAATGGTTAGTTTTTTTGCAAAGACGTTAACGTCTGTTGTGTGTCTAAACGCATCACTCTGCGGCGTATGCTATAAGCTATTAAGCTCTAAACTAGTCAGTTGTAACGCTACAATTATCTATAGTCACTCTTCATTGTGGAGCGAATAAACGCCAGCATTTTTATACGACAAGTTGTTGCGAGATGTTTTAAGACGAGCTTTGCTACGTTATAAAACTATGAAGTGGTCAACGCTTCATTTTACGAAATCGTATGAGATAAAAATGAGCAAGTATGTATCTGTTCTGTAGAAATTAATTATCTAGATGGATAAAACAAAAACAAAACCATTATTCTAAATATAAATTAATCAAAGAATATATTGCTCTTGGATACTTTTCAAAGAATTTGTTTGGCTCTATCTACCTGCTATTTACATTTTAACTTCCTAAGAGCAATCTTATGAAAACACATAAAATAAATCCTTATAATCCTTAAAGTTTATTCTGAAACCACAAAACCTCTTAATCCCATACAATAATTTCTCTATGTTTACAATTCACCGAACATTAATGGGCTATTAAAAATCCGTACCGATCTTTAAATAGTTATTTATTGGCGATTTATCAAACACCACAGCTCAAATAAACCAATTACCTATTAAAGATAGTAAAGGCAATCGGCGTGTCTGGGAGGTAGACTGATGGCGAATGCGATCGATGGTGACAAATGGATGTCGACACACGAGAATACGGCCGCGCGCACGCTCAAGACTAAAATGTCTTGATGGATAAAAATAGTAGAGCTAATGGGATTTCGGGTGGCGATTGATCGGGTAATCGATGGTGGTGTTGTTATTATTTGGTTAAGAACAAGAATATGTCTGAAGTATTTTTTACTTAATAATAGGAACCAAACAAAGTGTTTAGTTTACAAAACAACTTTATACTTTTAGAGGTAGAATCGAAAAAATGGTTCAGTTCTCAAAAGATAAAAAAATCGCTTGGATACTTTCTCTATCAATACTCAACTATGGAATTATTGTAGTACCTCAACTATGGAATTATTGGACAAAATCCTAAATCATTCCGACTATTAGGAAGGTGTCACAAAAGTCGTACAGTGTACGTATGGCCTGTTGTACACGCGATCGGTATGCGGCGTGCAGTAGTAACGAAACGCGATACGATGGCGTGCCATAGTACATGAGTCAAATACCCGCATGCCGTAGGGTGGAGTCCCCTATTATTGGACGGAATTATTCAAGTCATGACGCTCAGTGACGCCCGATTTTAATCTAACTTCCTGCCTATGATTTGGACATTGTACTTTTGTTTTGCCGTAGAAGATTTATATGGTACTGTATTGCCGGTCTCAATGTAGTTTTAATTAGGGAATTGTTCAACTGTTAAATTAGTAATTGAACATTATGATTGTCGTAATAATAAATCGTAAATAACGTTGTTTTAACAAAACAAAACGTCTCAAGCGTCCAAAACATTAACAGTAGTTTGTTTTTAAACTTGCATTTAAACAAACATATTTAAGTAAGGTGCTTGAATGTCTAAAGGAATATGAATCTCCATCAACTGTTGTTGAAATCTAGATAAAAAAGTAAAGAATCTTAACAACGGGTAACTACACTGCAGAATTGCTTACGGTGAGCTTAGACGAGAACAAAGGCACCGCACTCGATGCTCTTTTTTATCGATACTAAATATCGAGATGTTATTCGAATCAGTCCCAGATTGATGGCCGCTCGGATATATCGCATACCTATCAGTTTTATGTTCAGGCACTTACAGCTAATGCTTTCAGAAATGCACGACATTAGTTAGCATGTCGATTTAGTCATTGCTCGTTTGCTTAGTGATGAGCAAATTGTTATTCGATTAGGCTGTTAAGTGATCATTTAAATTGACACAAATCGATTATTTAATTGGTGCTTATTAACCTCGCTGCGAATGAAGCATTGCGTGTTAATGGAAGCACAAATTGTGATATTTATCTTTTCTCAGCTCTTCATCGTTACCATAACCGTGAGCTACTGAAGCTGGTCGCTCTTCACGAATAACCAAGCTTCAGATGAATAGACGTTACGGTTTATATTTAGTTAATCACTGCTTTGTAAGCATATAACATAAAAACATGTTCAAAATAATTGTTGAGAAACTTCTGCGACCACTACTTATAAATCTATACTAATTTCGTTTTTTTCTCATACTGCTCATTCTATTTCTTTTTTTAATTTGCCTAGTTTACATTTGAGAAGTGTGAATAAAACAAACTTTTGTAGAGGTAATATTTTTACATCCACATAATAAAACCTAATACCACAATTTTCTATTCACCGAACCCTACATGCAACTGCATAATTAAAGTACGGAACACACCCAACAACCCGACATTTACGCATACATATCACATTCTAATAAACCGCCACGCCATAGCGGGAATCAGCCCCAAAAAAACCTAGAATTCGATACACAAGTGTCGGCGTAACATTTATAGATACTGATTAATGATTTGGAAGTGAAGAGGGGACGTTTCTCGCCATCATGATCGATGGTTCACAAACTTATTAGATAATGGTGTTTCAATAGAATTAGGAGCTTTGTTCTTTCTGCCCTCACTTCGCGGGTCAAACAAGATACACGTTTCGAAGCTAACGGTACCAAACACCGTATCGACGCTTGTATTTATATCACGCTAGAGAACTTTCAAGTAAAAATAGCTGCCTTTTGAGATGGCGTGGAATTTATTTACGATTTCTTTTGGATAGTTACCATTTTTTTTCTTAAAGAAATATAAATATGTGTATTGATGTGTTAATGGGTATTTATGTAAGCTATGTTTTATTTAAGATTGTTTATGGGAACTAAACGTATCGATATCAGGAAGTTAAATACTCGTGGATACAGTCTTTACATAGAACTAAGTTAATTTGATAACGTGTCGTATTCACCTTTCATAGGATAACTAGGATTTTCTTCAGCCAATTTACTCTGTCTTTATTATTAGGTAGTATCTTAGTTTGCATTAAATAAAGCTCTATAGGTACATAATATCGAGATGATAATACCCTTTTACATAGAACTTCTCATTGGCAAAATTGAAGCAAGAACCGATTACCTCTATCCAATCGCACAAAAATACAAGTTCCTAATTTGTTAATTTAAAACTTGAATCTATTAAACAGTTCCTATAAAGTTTCACGATTTCTTAGAATAAAACTTCTACAATAAAACAAAATACGTGTGTTAACAAATAGTTAATTCGTACAGTATTAATAACAGCGAAACATCTGTTATTGCGGGCACCGTTAATGAGTTATATAGGGTATGCGATACACTCTGAAGCTTTAATATGTAATACTATATTGTGTAGCATTGTATGGGTACTTCTTGAAATATTGATGGACCAAATAATAATGTCTACGGGTTTGTATACCTATAAGTTTTACCTAGATAATTATATTGATAGATGAGCATTTGAGCAATGCGAAGTACTTACAAGTTAAATATAAAGAAATATAGGTATTCGTAATTCAATGGTTTTAGTAGAGCCTCGAGCGCGCTTAAATTATTCTTACTATAGAAAATATCTGTAGATGTGTGTGTGCGTAAATTATAATAATTAAAATACATTTATAAATAAGTACATTCAAAATATTTTATGAATGGTGTTTGGTGAGATTTCTTCACTTCTTCTCTAATAGATAACTCCCCCCTTACTATGAATTCTCAAAGCAGGACAGTTTACGTTGTGAAAGCGAGACGCCGCATTACACTGCTCGTAGCGGCGTCTCGCTTTCACATAGTAAACGGCCCTGCTTTAAGACTTCATGGTAAGTTGTCAGAGTTTAAACCGCTTTCTAAACTTCATAGATATATGGATTTAGAACATTTGAGTAGCATCGCTTAGCGTTGTATTACGGTGGCGTCTTTATCAACAGATGTGACTAATATGAAAGAGATATTGTTCAAAAACGGAAGGAAAATTTTATAATATTGTGAAACAGTGAATTCATTGAGTAAGAGTGAAGAGAGTGAAGATATCAACAAAAATGTAGTAGTTAGGTCTGCATTTTTATAGTATGATTTTTAGATAGCTCTGTCATTTAAAGCATATTTTTTATGAATTTTAAAAATATTATTTACTTATAATTGTTAAAATTTAATAAATCTAATAATATTACTCCTAAAAATAAACAGCACAAAATGTTCACAAAGGTTTAATTTATTATATCTTACCGTCGCGTCGAATCCTACAAGTAGAAAAATGTCCTTTGATCTACTTGCCTTGCCTGTCTCAAAAATAAGAAAATAGACAAAATTCAAACAATTCCTGTACATATTATTTGAATTTTTATTATTTTCAAAGTCAAATCTTTTAATTTGAAGATATCTTAGATCCTACAACACGGCAGTGTAAAATTACTCCGCTACTAATTACTTACAAAAAACTCAACCATACTATAAAAAAATAAACTAATAAAATAAACTTTTAATACCTACCTAGCCAAATACAATTACCTACCGGACAATTTCCTTTAAAACTGTTAAACACATACAATAAGGCTTAAAAAAATTAAAGTCCTTTTCTACACAACAGTCGGCTAAGGCTTTATGCTTTACTCACAGTAATTAATGGCAATATCACTTAAGGTAACCAAAGGGTGCAAACACAAAAAAACTGCCATAATTTATTGCAACAGAACTGTGCAAAATTGTAACAGGTACTTTCTTTTCAGGTTTAGTAAAAGAAAGTGTTTACTGATTTACAACCGCATTAAGGGCAATGCGGCTGCAAACATTCAACAAATTCTACAAAACATTTGTTTAGAAAATAATTGAAAGTAAAGGTGTAACAAAATTCGCAAGAATGCAAGCGAAAGTGATCTCGTTCGTTGAAAAGAATAAGGTACTAAACAAAAGAGTTTTGTCACAATGACCACCTGCAGATTCGGAGACAATTTGCATATTATTCGCACATGACAAAAATGCAGTTTCGCTTTTACTTGTAGAGCTCAGTTTGTTTCTATGCTTTGGGTAAATCAGTTCAATTTGTGTGCAGTATTGCATGAATGATAACAGTGTTTAAGTGCATCGTTATTTAGATCTAGTTTATAGAAAAGACTACTACTACCGTAAGTAAATTACTAACTCTATGTTTTGGGTAACATGATAATGCGTGAGTTAATTCAATTTTAGAACATAACATTTTATAATACCAGTGGCAAATCGCGAGAAATATTTGAAAGTTAAAAAAGTGTTCTTATAATTTCGAAACAGTTCGAATTTAACGGCCGGCGGAAAAGTCAAACATTAAATATACCGCAAGACATGCATATTCGTAGCATTATTGATGTCAACACGGCATGCCTACTTACATTATGTTTTTCCGAGAGCTTCGGCAGGTAGGCTCACATAAGCGGTTTTATTTATAAGGTGGTGTTGGTAATGTGGAATGCTGTGGTCGCCGACGGTTGGACGTCGCGGGAGGGGGCCGGCTCGCTATAGGGTGTTCTGTTGAGGACATATTATGTGATAATACGGGACATAAGTGTTGCCATTAATACTTTCGTATGTTGACAGTTATCGTATGATTATTAGATGCTAGAACTATTTTATTTAATGTCGCACCTTCACTGTCCCTCGACGCTATTTCCATCAGATATAATTATAAGGAATTTTAAAAAGTATATGTTAATAATTACTTGCTTAGTTGGAGGTAATTAGTAGGCAGTTAAATTAAAAATAAAGTTTAAAAAAATAGTTAACTCCAACCAGAATTCTTAAATGTGGAGCAATAAATTTGTAAAAAGTGCGAGACGAAATCGACATAAGGACACCCCGTACAGCGGAGAGTATGATATCAAGGTTAGGCTTAGCGGAACACTCCACATGTGGTCAACCTTAATAAAGTGTGATAGCCATATACAAGGTCCCCGCGTGCAACAGAGACAGATATAGGAGCTTAGCGGCCATGTTGTATTATGGATGCCTATCATATTTTGGACCCGCTCCGGACCGGATTATTCTTTTTTCTTTTGCGCCTCCATCTCAAAACCGGTCTCCGAGCGACGACCACCATTTATTGTAGATTAAAGAGGCTTGTTGTCTTAATTTTAAGCCACGCTTTAATTTATGGCCACGTATTAATGTAGTCTCCGCCATTTTTTCCGAAGATAGATACGTCATTGATTTCTTTATTTGTATTGTCGTGTTTATTAATTCCAAGGCACTAGTGCCGACTAATATTTACGTACTTAACTTAATGATTTGGCAATTAAATTAAATTGTTCTCGTTGTGGTAGCTAAATTAAAATTTACAGCGATGAGAGATTTTAAGCGGTGCGCCATCGCCCCCGCTGTCGACTGTATATATTTGTCATGTCGGCGTTAAGGGAATTTGCTTCACTGTGTTTATGTTTATCGATAATAACGCGTTTTAATTAACGCCCACGTTATTTGTACAGCCTATATCTTGATTTATTTACGCTAACGCAAAAACTACAGATTCAATGTCGAGGTCGTTCAACTGTGCGTCATCGGCGTCCAAATTAATCATAAATTCTCTGAACAAAACAAAAGCGAAATGAGCAAGTGCAAACTCCCATGTCCGAGTGAAAAAAATGACAGTACGCTCGGGCAAACCGAAAGGACGCCAGCGCAAAAAGCGCTACCGGTGAAAAAATATGATTTATAGCGTGAAAAATGTGGAAACACACGCAAAAAGGGAGAACGGTGAAAGCGTGGCGTTTCCACTAGACAAATTTATTAATCCTATCGGCCGGCCGCTTTTATTTGTGTGTTGTATCGGCTTTTTATTCCTGTAGCTTTTAGTGTCGCTAAACACAGTTTTCCATTTCAATTTCACTATCGCACAGCAATAAATCCTGACTTGGTAAACGTAATCAATACGCTGCACTACTTACTGCACCTAATAATTTGTAAACAGCTTGCTAATCTGCAAATGAATGAAGATTAGTACGTGAAGTAATAAAAATGATAGCTGATCGAACATAAACGCATGGCTCGCAGCTCGTAAACACCAAATCAAAGCAAATCATATATCATTGCTCCAACGTCTGTATTCATGCGTCTTGTTATTCAGAAGGTATCATTTCGATGATAAAGCCCTTCTGCGAGTCAGACGATCGCTATCCAACCAGCACGTATTAACACATACACATTATTTGCCCACGTATCTCACATTCGATCTGCAGTAGTATAAAATCAACATCGCCCCGGCCAGTGGCGTCCGTACTCTGTAATTACGCTACCATTCAATAACAAACTGGTATCTTAATAGAGTGCTAAGAATGTTGCTGATGTCTGATATAATGCTGCAATATTGTAAAGGAGTCGGTTGTGCACGTATTGTGATGTATGAGAACACTTGCGTTAGTTTACTTTACCGTTTAATGATGTTTACATGGGACAAAGCAAAAGTACTTAAAGTAGCTTCCGTATTATTGAGATTAGGAATTATTTTCGAAAACGACTGCAAAATAAATACAAAACTTTATTAAAGTCTACGATCTTTTGCAAAGAGCTTTTTCAATCGTCTACTGCTTCAAATAAAATTACATAAAATCACATAAAATGTGTACCTTCCGAAACCGACAATCCTTGCCCTTACCTTTTCGCAAGCCACATGGAACAAATTGAAACTGCAAAATGATCACAAATATAATCCACACGTAATTAAATTCGTCGCTTCATAACCTCTGCATGTAAGGCGTAGTTCACACAAACATAATATATCCGCGGATTGTATATGTCCGCTGACAGATACGGGGACGCGCGGCGGATCTTAGGCGGAAATTAAAACTAATAATTCAAAAAGTTTCCGCGCGACCGAGCCGCCGAGCCAGATTTATGTTTCAACCAGTCTTGTGAATGCTTCCTACGTTGTTCTAGCTGCTCTATGGGTTGCCTGGAAGGGATTGGATTACCTTTTTGTGGTATTAAGGGCAGGAAGCCTAATTTTTGTTTTATATAGTCCATTTTGTCACGTGAGCTCAAGTGTGCTCATATTAATGTTCTTAGTCCCGCCTAAAGAAAACAATATCCGATTATGGTAATTTGAGTATTTTATCTTCATTATTAACCCTTTTAATATACCCACGATATTGTGTAACTTAATAAAATTTCATGAATACCAAATAAAGCATTATTTCTTGGTATTTAGTCCAATCAAATAAGATTTTTCTTTATATAGGTATATATATGAACGCCTTATGCGTTTAAATGATATACTGACAATGTTAAATATTGGCTACGCAGAATATCTCTCTGCAAAGGTAGTGTTTCGTTTATAATAAAACGTATTCAAGTGATTACAATGTAGCGCGATTGTAAAGTGGCAATGCCGATTTATTTATATGCTATTACAAATATGGAGAAGGGCGTTTTGTATTGGGCATATACTTGGAAATAATTCAAGCGTCTTAATGTTTTATTGACCAGCTTATATATTGCGTATGACATGTTATAAGTACGTTTTCATTGCATACTTACATTTTATCTAAAAAGTCAAGATAAAGGAGACTTTAAAGTCTGTTAATCTTCGATGCACTGCACGAAATAAATTAAACCACCTGCATTAGGTACAACATATAAATTAATTTTATCCTACTTTTTAGAATTTAGATTCAAGGTAGGATACTTAAAGATTTTTTTTGTGAAGCTTAAAAAGATATAGTTGAAATTCTGAAACATAAAAAGGAATCCTATACAAGTGTTAAAACTAGACTAGACATAATATTATGAGGATTTGTATTTCTATAAGGATCCAAAAGTAAATTTTAACATAATAACTAATTGTAAACTTAAATAAAACTTCAATAACGTTTAATTTTTTTGAGGAAAAACCACTATCTTAATTATGATTTTAATTCTTCGCCCCAGGTTTCCTATTACACATTTACCAACAAAAACTTTACTTTTTGTTTCTACCCAAACGAACAACTTGTTGGCCACTATTCGTTTTTCGCTTGTTAACTGTTTTAGATTGCTTTTGCTGAAATTGACTCTTTATAAACAATGAATCAGCTTTTGAAAATGATTTATTTCTTTGTTACTACTTACTGTTTGGGTCGCTTTGTGTGTTATTGTATATATAAATTGAATTTCGATTTTCTCTTGTTTTATTGAGCAACCATTTTGTTTTAGAATTGAAGAATAAGTAATATTATATTTCTTTTTAGGATGTTAAAAATAAACATATACGTTCTACATTGATTTTTTCTCAATTAGAGACATGTAAGATGTATACCTATTTTTTTTTGTGGAGTATTACTTATACTACCTGTGACATTTCTTTAGCAGCAGATTATTATAACAGTGTATGGAGGTACTGATGTTTTCAGCATAAGAAAATATACAATTTGATTAGAAATTCGAATTCGGTTACTTTTAAATACAAATCAAAAATACCCCTGATTCCCAGACAGCCATTTCACAATCTAACACTAAAATAAAACTCCTTAAACTCGGACACAGACTAACAGTAGTCGAACAGGATCGCATTGACATTAGGTACATAACGATTGCAATACGTCCACCAGCGTCGGTGCATCAATCCAATGCACAGTGGCCCTGAGGAAATGCATCAATGGACTACAGTAGCGTCACTGTGTATAAAGAGACAACGTCGTAAAACGATCTCTTACTCGAATTCGTCGTTCATTGCTCAGCTTGCCCGAGACTCTTGGCGTAGCAAGGAAAGGAAGATAGCAATGTATGCGAAACTGTAAATTTTATTGCATACGTTGGTGCAAGTAGGGTATTTGTATCCTAAGGTCAACGAAAGAAGTGTAGTTTTCTGTCCTTCTTTAACCATTTGTACCTGCCGTCGAAACTCGACTGTGAAAAATTCTGCATTTGTATTATTAATAATGTAGAAGTCAGTTATTCAACGTCGGTATGCATTTCAGATTTAGTTTTCCTTTGTTCTAAAATACACTAGGTTATTTTATATAAATTTGTAGTTTTATAATACCACGACTAAACCACTGAACTGATTGTAATGTTTAGTATCGAAATTAGTTATAGCCCTGAACGTTAGGAAATAACACCGGCTACGTTTTAAGCTGGAAAAGCCGCGGTAAAATTGTCCACGCAGACAGCGGGTACAAAGCAGTATTAGATAGAAAGTAGTATTTCAAAAGTGGATGTGGGAAAAAGAAAATAATATCCTATTTGTTATTAACAGGGTACAGAAAGCAGGTACGAATTTTAACACTGGCAGTGTATACAACTAAGTTATTGGACTCGGTACCTAATAGGATCATTTTCCTCTCACACCTTTATTCATCTTCAGCTGGAAGACGTCCACTGTTGGACAAAAGCCTCCCCCTTAAATGGGTGGGGGGGCATAATCCCCACGCTTGGCAAGCGGCTTGGGGATCGCAGTGTTTTTGGTGAAGTTACGGACGACGCTGCTGCCCATCTTCTGGATTTTCCCTTAGTCGCCTCTTACGATACCCACGGGAGGAGAGGGTGGTCAATTGCTGCCATTTATGGAAGTTTTTAAACCAAGAAGACTTCATTTCTGATGGCACGTTTTACTTCTTAAAGATAATAAATTAACAACTAATAGGCTTTTATTGCAAACTTTTCTTGTAATTAACCTTAAAATTTCTGCTACTATTTAGATTAAAACCGTTATATCTACATAGAAATTACTTGTGTAGCACAACAATTTACTTGTAATGTAACTACAGCTTAATCATTACCTCAGGGTCAATACGACCGTGCCGCAACCGACCGACGGGTTAAACCGCAGAACGTCTCGCACTTAAACTATGTATTGTACTTATATATTATATACTTATTTTACTAATACATACTTTTTATAAATAGGTACTCTGTGTATGGCTATTATCAAAACCCTAAAGTGATGTAATTATTGCTTTATTGTCTTGCCAAAACTTTCATTGCCAAATTACCTACAAAATTATCAGTCTTGTCTAATTTTCTCAATTTTCAGAACTCGGTTTCTAATGATTCAGGATAATGTTTTTATTCGATACAATGCACTTAAAGCAACTGCTATCTGACACCAAGTATATTTTAAGTACGGTATCCCTTGTCAGTCTTAACAATTCCAACCACTGCATTTCACTTTATTATCCACCAGCATTATTTCATTATTAAACTCATCATCTGAAGGTATTTGCAAATCATCTTTTATAAACAAACTTCAATGAGGATCAGAATCAGAAGAATAAAATTACTAATGTACTGCAATTCTCCATATGACAAAAAAATCACAGTCTTAAGATTCTAGTAGACCTTACTATACCTACGCAGTACATTCAGTCACTGTTACCCAGTAATTGTTTTTCCCATGTCAATACCAATACATATTGCCGCATACATAACGTATGTAGTCTGGAGCGTAGGTAGAGGAGCTGTTTATTATTTAGAATGTGTAGCGGTGGGGGACGCGACTTGATGCTCGCTCCGAGTGGAAATCTTTTGGGATTACGCTGCCGTCAACCGGACTCGGCTGCGGGCGCACTGGGTGGGAAACGTCAAACACGTCTACCTACGTTGTAGAGTTGGTAGCTATTTTCAGCATTTTGATTGGTTTGTGCGGCCACAAAACAGTTTCGGGACTTATCCTGGAAGATTGGATGCCTAAAAAATGCTGCTAAGACGTAGTAAAAAAGTGAAATAGTGCTGCTTGTGCTGTGTTTAGTTCGAATTCAGAAAAAAAAAATATGAACTAAAAACTAAAATATGAACCATAATATTATGTTCATATCAGTTTTAAGTAGGTATTTAAGTTTTAGGCCTCTCAATCTTTACTGTACACAAATTTCATTCAGATAGGTAATCGAATCACGGAATAAAACTAAGCTTAGCTTAGAACACAATCGAGGACAAGATATAAAACATAGTTATATAAAAATGCCCCAACGATTCGTTTCATAAAAATGAATCATTACGAATATCTGTTTAAAATATCTTGATACTCTTATATGTATAAATAAAACCTCCGCCCAGTGCGTCCCAATCCTAACCATCTGAAGCGTAGCGCTATGATGTACGAGAAGACGACGCCTGGCGAAACCTAAACCGAAGTAAAGCCTCCATCACGTCAAATGAATACTAAATCACGGGCGGCCATTTGAATTTCAATATCTATTCGCTCTCGGTGTGCCCGCTGCCTTAATGTTTGTGGGTTTTTGATTTGGATGTATTACCAAATGTATGGTGGTCAATATTTTAGGTAAGAAAATAAATTTGAAATTTTCTGTTCAGTTTTGGACGTCCTCTTGATCGGTGGTGAGGTCGTAATGGTTTATTTGTGTTACCAATCCTAGGTTTATGGAGAGTAGAGGATAGGAGAACTATTATCTCCCTTTCGTCTTTTTATTCTTATTTTGCTAATAACTCACTAGTGTGCTAGGTCGCCGATGTTCGGTTTATTCTGTTTGTAATCTTGGATTCTTGATTATGTCGAGACGGGATATAGATTTCGGGTTTCTAGGGGATTTATTTAAATTCTTAATTGCCTGCTATTTAACAGTAAACCTTGACTCCTACTAAGTCACTATCTTAGAAGAAAGCATGATAGTCTTTAATATAGGTAAGACACAAAATACTAAATAAATGATTCACTATCTTACTACTTACATCACGTGGCACATTTCTCAGGACGAATAAAAAAACTTCCTCCACTAAAGCACTTAATGAAACAAAAGGATCCGAGCTACACTCAAATTGCCAGATACATATTCCGAGCACATTTATCAGTGGTAAAAAGAACGGAGCTGAATCGGCAAATATTTTTTCTAGACGATTAGCGGAAACTCTCTCGAAATACCTACACCGCGACCAACTTATGTTTGCGCTTGGTGAAATAATTCTTTAACGCTACACAACTTTCTTGCAAGGACTTATGGAATAATCAGGATTAAGTTACCATTCAGAAAGTGATAAAGGATCTTGGTATTTAGTCGTAGGTTCAGCGTGGGAACCGCCGCGTCGCATTGACCCCTCCGATGCTTAGACAAATGATTTCCAACCAAGTATTTTCTTCAAATGTTTTTGCGTTTCGATGTTATTCGGGTTTTCGTGGAGTCCGCAGGCTATTCATTTAGCTCTTTGCTTTAAATCCGTTTAATATCTACACTTATATAAAGAGCGTTCATTTGTTTGTCTGAAATATAAACTTAAAAGTAATGGACTGATGGGCCGTGTAGCATCATGATCACGAATCAACTAAGTTTAGTCCATGTTGATGACTCTCTAGCGGATCTAAATAGTGTTTTGGCCATGTTATTTTTTAACCTGCATTGAACGAAGCTGTACTTTCCATTACTGTAGCTCCACATGAGTTTTTCATACGCAAAACCTTAACAATGTAGCCAAATATTTTGTCATTAATAAGACAAGAATACATATCACAGTAAGTCATACTGTCACTTAACAATTTCAATAGCAATCACAATAAAAAAGAACATTAATCCCAAATGGAGCAACTGCTATATTTCTCACAAGCCAATCTAAATATTGAATATTGGTATATTATTTATTTAGCATACCAATACCCTTTATGTAAACCAACAGTTTGCGATAGGGGAAGATCTTCGGACGCATCCTAACAATTTTTCTCATAAACCGAACATGACAGATTCGTCAGTGATTGATCGAGAGCGCGCAGTTCATCTGATGGGGTGCCGAATTATAATGCGAAGGGTGTTTTGGCTCCCCGAGATGTTTGTAGTTCATCGATAGATTTGGAATAATATTATCACGTTTTTTGTTGTTGTAGGTATGTGCAAGTTTATGAGTTGTACCAGTAAAGTTCATGAGAGAAGTTCATTAAAAATATTCAATAAAAATAATTCATTTTTTCAACAAACTCACCTCACATTTAGTATTTTCAAGCTCTGCAAAAATTCACCACTGCTCTCTGAAATTGGAGCACCTGGCTTCTCTACCCAGTTAAACAACTATTTTGCGCTACGGTACGAACCGTACAACTTTCGGTGCAAGTTGTTGGAGATTTGAGAGCATTGCAGGAGACCTATATAGGTACTCGTAGCAAGATATTATTGAATTAATCCCTACATTAATAGGTACCTAAACAAAATAATACAAAAATAAACTATCAGATAAAGGTATGTAATTCCTTTTTCCTTATCTATTAGAAGGGGTTCGAAATTAATTACATTTAGTCTTCTCCCAGCTTGTATAGGCATTATTACTAATAATTCAAGCTTAAATAAAATTATAATAGACATGGCAATCATGCAGATGAATCGAGTTCAAACAGTTTGTATTTATACCAACAGTTAATTGATGCAGATTTGTAAAATAACATTTATACTTTCGATACTTCACTAGAACCGGATTTTGGCAACTTCAAACATTCGAAAAATTGGCTCTGCTTTTCATAATTAAGGCGGCATTAAAGAGTTTAACAAACAAATTGCATTTGAAGCTTCTCCCAATTTTTTCCAAGCATCCTGATGAAAATCCTTCGATGGAGGGCGAAGTACCCTTAAAAAATATAAAAAGTATTATTAAAGAAGGAGACAGTTCGGGCCGCATTTGTAACTGTCGCGGGCCCTATGATGAAAAATTAGTTCAGTCCTCGTGACAAAGGCGAGCTAAACCCACTATACATGGTTATCTCACTCTATCTTACGAGATGTATGGAGGAGAAAAGAGACGGATAGACGCTGCGTTTCCAATAGCAAATGACACAGATAGCTTAGGGATGACCGTAGGAGCGAACAGCAAGTTTTTGACAGGGCCCATTTATTGTGTATTGAATATCAATATAATTTCCGTGAGAGTCGATTTTTGTCACATAGTGTGTGTGTCCCCTGAGTGAGGAGTTTGGGCACACAGATTACGGCCAATAGCAAATATTGTTCGTGATTGATGAAGGCGAGACGCCTTCGTGGATCTGCCATTTCTTTGCTTTGTTCTTTTGTTTTTCTTATACGCAAATTCCAATGAGTTTGATGGATTGTAGTCGAATGAAGGTGACAAAGTATCAGACGAGCTCAACAAAATTAATATTTAGTATTTTTGTGTGTTTTATTTTTGAACAAATAGTTGGTATGTTCTGGTAATATTTTACTTTCGATCAGACCGCGTTGTTTGTATTGCTTTTAATCCATAACTACATTTTTTTTACAACGTGCAATAAATTAAACAGTCGACATAAGGGCTTGGTACGTGTAGCGTTAAATATGCATAGTTCCGAATGTTGACTGTATCAAAATACTCTTAAATGATCTCTAAGAATAATAAGCACTTACTATAACGCTCTTATTTTGTCACACTGAGCCGTAACTTAATATAGACATAACTATTGGGTGGGGTCAAGACCCGCTCGTGTCCATCATTTTACAAATTTCCTTCATCACTTTAGACTCAAGCTTAGCATGGGCAACATGCTAAAATGACACCAAAAGTCATTTATAGACATAACTGATTAAAAGCCGCTGGATAGCAATATTTAATAAACCTGTATCGAAATTTTCGTGAAGAATCTACACCTCAATACGACGTTCTTATATTGTGCCGTACCGAACCACTCCTTCATAAAAACTTAACTTACTAAAAACCTTTGTACCTATATTGTTTCTTCTAGCGCTCATAAGCATATCGGCGTTACAATCTTAAATACCACAAACCTTGACCCTCAGAGGAACGCTCACCGGAATGTCTCGTACTCGCACGCAAATGGACGGGATTATCCGGTAATGGTGCGACCATTCCATCTAAGTGCGGCACAGCTACACTAGCCACCGTACATAATCGATTGTCTTGCTGCCGTAATACAACCGCTTACTGTACTGGATTTACTCGCGGCTTAAGGTATTAATTAGAAAATTACTTTTAAGTGCTACTAATTAATTTATTGTTACTGTAGTGTAGGGACGTAAATGATTTGAGTGAGTAATTTCACCGTAATTTGGGAATTTGCGCCAGCGCAGGTGGTTTTTGGCACTAGGTTAAGAACATTAGTTTATCAACTAGCTAGGTTTAACAACAAAAAAGAGTTAAACTTTGTGTATATTTACAAACATACATAAAGTCACGCCTGTTTCCCAGAGGTGTAGGCAGAGACCACAGATTTCCATTTGCTACAATCCTGGCATAGGTACCTACTTCTTTCTCCTCATTCACTCATTCTTCATTTGTGTATATTTTTATAAAAATAAAACTGATTTACTAAACTGAAAAGGTAAACAGTAGATAAGAGTTATTTTTATCAGAGACGTATCAATTCATCTCCTAACTTGCAATACTTTATTAATCCATATAAAGAGCAGAATACTAGCTAACGTACAGTAACTAATGTCTGCCTAACTATATAATGTTACACCGCATCTGCTAGACAGGAACGCATATTTCTAGTTGCGTACATTTTGCACATTAATAACAAGATAAAATATAAACGATCTCAATAAGAAGTCCAGTTTAAATACTTCTAAAGTATCATGTTCAAGTAATAGTCTCGAACAAACATACATACTTACAACTTAATCGATTCTTGATCGATTTCATTCGTTTTTAGGTTAACACATTGACTATTAAATTAAATTTCAGTCAGTCCTTGTTCCTAAGCTTTAAAGAGCATTTTAGGGTTATGTCCATAAATTAACTACTTTTTAGTTTTACACTACCCCTTCTCAAATTAATTTGTATCTTGAGGTAAAAGTTGGTATCAGGTTGACACCTGCCTCTTTGTAAACCAGTTACAGATTGTATTGCTAGTACATGAATACTTACATGGCAATACTCATTAACGTCCACTATTATCACAATCAGGTTAAGTTTTTTTTTTTTTTTTGCATCCTTCTGCTTCACCTCGCAGCCAGTCATTGATTTTTTAAGAATATTTTCTTTCACCTGTTTATTTTTACCACTCACAATTTAGTAATAAAAGGAAAAATACATTAAAATGTAGAGTTCAAAATGCGTAGAAACAAAATTCCTGAATGTTTTGATATAACAATAATATATTAAAACAGCCTCCACCTGTCAATCCACCTCAATAGTCAAATTTTTTTGTTAGTCTTTGTTACCCATTATTTTGAGAAGTTGAAACGAATATAATATTCAAACAATACATGAATAGAAACGTACTTGTCCAATCTCAATTCCAAAAAAACATAAACACTAACATACAATCCTTCCACATTACATAAGCTAACCTTCAGTCATACCTACAAGTCATCAAAGTAAAATCACAGTAGGTACTAGCGAGTACACAATCGGTTGACCGTCGCGCAGAGTCGGCCGCAGGCAAATGACAAGGAATTAGTTGGTAATGGCGAGACCATTGTGCCTAACTGCCTGGTGGCCTCACCTAGACATACATAATTGATTATCCCACTGAACCCTTCTGTAGAACTTTGGTTTGGAATTTCAGACATTTGAATTTTTTTTTAGTTTGTCGCTTGTTTAAATTGTAAAATTCAAAAACCTTGATCTATCGTTTAATAAACTCGTAGTTTGTTGATCCTGAAGAAACATTACCTACTTTTCTTAATTAGTAAAACACTTAGTAATGTTGTTAATAGATGACTTTAATCGTTCAGGCAAATAATTGAATTTTTTCTGCATTTGCAACGAAAATTCAAACCTCACTGTGTATTATTTTCATTAACGTTAATAAGATTGATCTTTCAATAAAATGTGACTATCAAAATCAACTTTTCGTAATACCTTTACAAACTTTTATTTAAACCTTTAGTTGGCTATATTATTGTAATTAGCTACATTGGCGTTCAATTACTAGCAGTGCTTACACCGGCGTCGTAAACGATGTTTACATAATTACCCCCGTGTCTTTGTAGTAAGAAGAAGCTCCCTGCTAACACTTCTCTCTAGGGAACTGAAGAAAGTTGCGTCGGCATTGCTGTAACCACATGTTGCAATATAGGGTTGAATAAAGAAAATTCAGGTTTTATTTGTACATGAATATACATAATTATTTTCTCAAAATAAGATTTGATTTTGCATATAATTGACTTACCTACAGCTATTTACCGTAACATGTGTGTTTCATAAATAATTAATTAATCGAAAACGAATATAATTAAGAAAGCAACTCCTGAATTATGTTATAAATCTACCAACAGAAATTAGGGTCGCAAAAAAGAGCGCTTCAATTATCATATTAAAAATCTGATTAAAAAAAACAAAACTATGACACACATTGTGAGAATTCAGGTAATTAAAGCAGGAACAAAATTCAAGGTTGGAATATGGCTGAATAATCTTATTTATCCGTGTCAAACGCCGGCTTTTTTAGTAAGACGGATCTGTCACAGATTATCTCAAGCTATTATTCATTCTCTTTGGTAGAGGACCAATCTGACAGCTGTCTTAACCCTTTTTAACCAATGAGAATGTCATAGGCGCACGATTTACATTGAGACGTTTTTTTTTGTCCCAGCTTAGTATATTAAGTGCTTTTTTATTGCGTTTTAATATCCTTAGTTATTTTTTGTTGAAAAGATTACGGATCTTCCTGCATTTCTTTCCGTTTAATACATTAATTTTTATAAGTGATTGAGTAACCAAAATTACCGCAGCAGTAATTAAAAAAGCGTTTCTCAATGTGTGAAAATATTTAGTAACAGATATGTAACCGTAATGTCGCTAACTTCTAAACATTAAATCATAATTTAATATAATATCAAGTAGTTAAAAACACGTGTTTATACATTAAATGTTTTATTGAACTATCATTAATTAAATAACAGCAAACATTAAACGCGACATCTATTACCTAAAAAAACAGTCAATAATATTATTTATAACTACAATAAACACATTTTAATTAACGTTATCTATTCACAATCGCGTAATTAATAGCAGCAATAAAATTAACCCGCCATGTTTCAAATAAAACGGTCGAAACAAAAGTTCCTAACAAAATAAACGATACTCATAATACATCATTTGTGTAGCTATCAATAAAGCGGCCGAATCTTAACATCTCACTAACATCTCAATTTCTTGTATTGGAAACAACAATAATATTTCCTGAAACAGGATATTTATTTAAAACAAGGCGTTGATAAAGTAATTTTCTTTTAACCTTAACCATGTCTTTATGGAGTGGTCATTACTTAGCAATGGTACACAGCCCGCTCTGAGCAATGGCTACGTATTAATCAAAATGCCATATTTTTGTCTCACTCTTTTTGTACTTCCGTTCCTCTCTCACTAGTCACGGATATCTCGTTTTTATTTGTTGCCAAGTATCTTTCTAAAACGTTAATCTCCTCAAAGGAAAACAATCCGTAATTGTTTTATCCTTAGTTCTAATTTCAACTGGATCATTTAGTTTCTTAGTCCCTTTTTCGTTGGTCGATAATACTCAGGTTCTGCAGTCTTACTCTCCTGAGACGAAATTCGGTCTTTTTTTTCGTCTCTCCATCACAGATCCTTTTTTCGCTTTTTCAGAATAGACGTAGGAAAGCGTTTCTTCCTTCGTCCATTTCTTACGCATTATCTCGTAATCATTAGTTTCACCATTTCCTTGATAGCATAAAAGGTTTTTAGACAACTCAATTAAGTGGATGAATTACTTTTACACTTTTGTTTTACGATCAGGAATATTGTCGGTACTGAAAAATTTACATAGATATTATTATTTTATTGACTAATTTAATCTTCTTATCGTATGGTTGATGAACAACCTGGCGTCGAGAGTTTAAACCGCCTGTAGGCCTCTGACATGGCTTTACACACCGTTGAAAAATCTCTCAGTTGTGCCGGTTTCCTCACGATGTTTTCCTTCACCGTTTTTAGCAACTGATAACTAATGTACAGTACGCACATGAATTCGAAAAGACATTGGTGCGTGCGGTGGTTTGAACTTGCGACCTTTGACTTGGCAGTCCAACGGTCATACCACTCGGCTATCAGTGCTCCTACTAATTTAATAAATGCAGAAAATCTTATCTCGTACCTTGAATATAACTAAAACGTAATATTAGCTCTATTTTATTACACTAACAGTTACACAACAATAATTAAGGTTACGTCGCATATGACGCGTCATAAAACCTAACATGTAAACCCTGAAGGGCAAATGTCAAATTTCGTTGGGATAAAGGGCTCTCAGAACTTAAAGTCAATGCAATAAAAAAATGTCTATGCAAGCGTGAAATAGGGCCTGATCAAAAAATATCAATCGTAACTTCATAATTATATTATAAGTGATAAAAATAAATCCCGATTTTATCCTCATATAGTCGTTCTATTTATGAAACTAATGATAAACAAACTGATCGCTTATCAACACTGCGCCTGCAGCTCCTACCCGGACCGCCCCACGTGTGACGTGTCACCGCGCTGCCGCACCCTCGCTGAAGTGTATACGTCATCGCCCATCCGCCATGACACATACCTGTTTCAGATTTCGGGAAGATGTTGTATCTGATTGTCACCTATAGTCAAACTAAAAGAGAATTGGTTTAGAAAACATAAATGACTTTTTTTTTATTCTGGGACAAGTGAAAACTGCCCTCAAAAATGCGGTATTTATAAGTTACAGTAAAAAAATGATTGGTCATCTTTTACCTGATGCTAGTGCTTTACAATTCTTTTATTCAGAAATGTTATTTTACTATGAGTTTCCGAATATGGGTACAACATCTCATTACCTAATAATTATGTTTTAGATCCATAGCACTAAAAGGATTTTGGTCTTGTAAGTGTCTTAACAAGCCTTTTAATACTACAAAGGCGTCCAAAATCAATACTGCCATCTTAGTTAAAAAAGGCACAACTAACATTTTTCTCGTAATTGAGTTATATACATATTCTGAATCAGGAAAAAAGCAGCTTATTTGCCTGATTTTTGTGTATTTCTAACAACAAAATAAACAGAGAAAAAACTAGGGGACAACTGCACCATTCCACTAACAAGAAAATATTTTAAAGTTTTTTTATCAATACGAGTATTTACAAAATTTTATTTGTGCCCTTTTTAATAAAGACGACAGAAAGTTATGGATATGCCTCTGATTGGCAGTGAGGATCATCAAAGACCTTCATCATCTTTCTAATGTTATCAATGCGACAAAATCCATTAGTTGCTTGCTGTCCGTATTGCGCAAAATCTTAGATATGAAAACAGGTTACAGTAGGTAATACTCGTAGGCGGAGAATATCAATATCTTGTGAAGAGATCTTTAGCTTAACACTTACCTACAATTGAACGTGACTTCGACGCCTACACAATTAGCGGCTTTTGCTTCTCCTAAAATTAAAGGAATTTCGCCAAAGTCGGAACGGATTTATAGTAACGGAACTTTCTTGAACCGCTAGTGCAAATAAATTGAGCTACAAAGTACAACACTAACAACTTATGATTATTAAGACTTACAACTGATACATGAAATGAAGTAGGTATATTCCCTTCATTCTGCTACTGAAAATCTTAGATAACTTTCTTTAGAATGTTCTTTACACGAACCTTATTGCTCAAAATTCATGAAATAGACACTCCTTACCAAAAATCTTACTCAAATCTCCGATTTTTCCCACAAGTGTCACGCAATTCATCATCAAAACCAGTGGCGTGTTGTTCAGATGGTGATCAGTGTTTTATCGCGATCGCATTGCCTGTGTTGGTACACGCTAGTGAACATTTGCATATAATGGTACGATGCGATGCCATTCGTCAAATTGTGTGAGTGACACTACCTGTACACAGGATGTTTGGAAATAGGAAATTCATTTTTGCATACGTAATAATTGGTTTCGTTTGCCGAGGTATTTGTGATATTCAATAGAAGAGGTCAAGAGCCGCCACTAACACATTAAAAGGTTAATGGCCTGGATTAAACGAAATCCTTACTCACGCAATGCAAGTGAGGAGGTTTTTTTAATCCTATATTAACGATAGCTTATTTATAAAACCAACTGGCAGATTTTTTCAAATGTTTTTTTATACCTAGAATTAAATCTTCATACAGAGTGGCCGTTTAAACTGTTGTTAGCTTTAATTTTAGACAGATTCTCAGGTTCCTGATGGCGTTTATGGTTAACAAAAGCTCTACTTAGATATGTACTGAATGTCAATCACAATAATATAATTTAACTGCAATTAAGAATAAATACCTACTACTATTTATTTAAAACCTTCACATACTTACCATCAAGTCACGCCTTTCCCAGAGGGGTTGGAAATATCCCATTTTACCAATATGCGATTCTCATGCACTTCAGTAGCTTCTTTATATAACAATTAAGTTAGGTTTAATTACAACTTTATTATTTTATTATACCTGGGAGAATAATACAAAATTAATGGACTATAATAATTCTTATTTTAAAATTATGTATTGTAAATAATACTCTCAATTATTCTTCCATCTTTTCAGGTCACGGGAACTCGTCTCAGCATTACCTGCAAAAAATACATCAATATTTAATGTAATAAAGAAACACCATATAAGCAGAAACAAGGGAAGGGTAAATAAAACCTATAGGCAGAACGCATTAAGGTATTCGGGCAAGACGCTATTGTTGTCATATCGTGGATAAACTATGACATTAATCAATGGACGACAACAATGGCACCGCTCACCTCAAACCAAACTCATCTCACCAGTATACATTGAGCCCTAACGCCTTCTGCTCACTGAACTACGTATGTCTACTTAGGGGGGCCACGTGATATCGGTTCGGTATATCGAGTGAATACATCTACATAATGTGGGCAACAGCACAACACTAGATAACGGTTATTGTGACGACAATTCGATTCTACCCACATGGTTATTGGAAGCTGAACAGAAAGTACGAATAGGTAACAAATATCAGATTTGAGCTGAATTTGAACTTAATGAAAAAAAGATACACTGAAATGTTTTTTTGCTATAAACTTTCTGAAAGAACTGGCCCGATATTGTGCACTTAAGATTTCTTGAACATATCAATTGCCAAGACAATTTATATGAAATGAGACTGGTGTCTGAAGATTAATTCATAGACAGCATATAAGACAGCATATACATAGTCTCATTTAAGAACCTGTCGAGTAAAGTGAAGTTGAATTCAGTGGCTATGCAACACTTGAATGTTAGCATAAATGTGAGCTAAATGGGTAATGACAGGTTCGTAACTGATCGCGTATAAATCAGTATTATACTGCAAAGAGTTTTTTTGATTGATTGCAGTCGTAAATTAAGGCAGGTTTCTTCAGCTTCGAGCAGCAACGGTTGAAGCCTCATATCTAGACCAAACTGGGTATCGTAAGAGGTACCAAATACCTGAAACATTTGGTTTGAATCTCGAAAAGAGGTACTTAATTACATAAGAAAATGTAAAAGCTCAGTCTTACTTTACTTGTACAATTACAAGTATAGGTGTGTAACAACTTGGTTAATATCCTCAAAATCAAGAAGCTGTAAAATATAGTTCTACCTAACAAACTAAACCGAAAATTAATTTGTGATATGCAAAATCAAATCCCTAACGACATTCACATTCATTCCCCACCATTTCACAGTGCCCGTTAATCACGAGGGTTCCTTCAACGAGGACAGATAATTTCATTAGTAGATACGTGGTCGTATATGTATTGGTGCCAGGATTCACGGAAAGTTAGCATTCGTCATATATCAGCCCCCTTGACTACGAGCTTGTCACCTCCGTTATATACTGCCAACAAGTTAATTTTGGATTCTCGAAGTGTTGAGTGAAAATGCTATAGGGAAAGTACTTGTGAAAATTTTGGATTGATTTCTTCATCACAAGGAAATAATTATTCTCCGTCTATCAACATTTGATTCCCATGGATGTAAATGGCAAGTTGTCGTTCATTGTGGCGTTCTAAGTGGGAGGCCTTTGTCTAGCTGTGAACGTCTTCCGGCTGATGATGATGATGATGAATCAACATTGAATTTATATTCGATGACATGAGATGGCTTTCCATAATATTTTTTGCTTGTTCACAGATAAAAAGTTATGACGAAAAAACATCGGAGAGCCGAACAGCTTGCAGCTGAAACTATCGCTATAAGCCTATTATCTTATAATATAGGTACTAAACTAGAGTGTGCAACTTTTAGAACTAGCTCACAACTTCTACTTTGACCTTACCCAGACAGATCTAAGAAACAGAAGCCAGATGAAAAATGCGCAAGCATTGTGTTGCAGAAGAGGTTGTTACGCAAGTTTGACAGAGATTTTGTTATTTTGTTCTAAGGTATAGATTGGATTAAGACACTTGCTAAACATTTCAATTCTAAAAAAAATTTAAAGACCTGTTCTACTGACCTTTTTTGATATAGGTAATTCATGTTAAGATTTATTTAGTAGTTTATTTAAATTGATAAAGGAAATTTGAAAAATGATGGACACGAGCGGGATTCGAACCCGCGACCTTCGCCGATCCGTGTCGCTGCTCTAACCAACTGAGCCACCGTGTCGCTGCTCGCATCCATCGAATTTTCAAGTTCCCTTTTAGTATTTACGTCTTAAGGGTTTATCAATTTAGATTCAAGCTTAGCATGGGCAACATGCTAAAATGGCACCAAAAGTCAAATAGTAGTTTATTGTTATTATAATCATTATTTATCAAAATGCGTTTTAATTTCGCTAAGTTTTCAGTTCACTTGTGGCCTGTAGTAAAACGATAGTTAATGATCAATATTAGGTATGTTGTGTATGTTATGTCTTAGCACGAGGTTGGGTCATACACAGTTTTTATAGCCATAGGAAAATAAAAATGACACACAAACAAAATGACCAAATCAAATAATCCTTAACGTATAAAAATATTATGACTAAAAACTCATTCCAAAAAGCAGGAAGCCTTAAACTCAATTATATTATTTAAATTCTCGTTTCATTTCTTTTTGCTCTCGGGCCAAAGTTTCAAAATGTAGGCAAAGGAAATAAACAAAAAGTGGGGCAACAAAAATATGAGGGAACCCCGCTGAGCTCGTCCGTAGACACGCAGTGATATTAGAGAAATCGGAACACCGTATTATTGTACACGACGACAGCGGTAAGCGGAGAAGAGAGGAGCGGAGAACTGCGGAAAAAGTATGTAAGTAAGAGATTTGTTGGATATTTATAAACAAAATATACAACAGACACGCCAGGATTTTTCTTTGTGACGGGTTAAGGTGTATTTCACGTGAAAACAGGTTTTGCCGTGATGATAAGCCATTTAAGAAGGATGATACTAGTTGACCGCTAAGGGTGAGCTGGGCGTATTTACTGGCATCATCCCTCGTGGAAACCAGCATCTTCGTCTTCAAAATACATCAAATATGTAATAGATTTCTTCGAATACAGATTATTAACAATAGTCAACCATGGTTATTGAAAATAAATTATTCATCATTTACCTTAACTAATTACCTTATACTTTCATCGGCACACAACTCCAACAACACATAAAATGAGTATAGATATCTCTACATTAGTTACTTTAAAACAAACAATATTCTTATGTAGATAATCGTACGTATTAATCTTATTAACACCTACTTAAATGATGACATAAGAACCGTTGTAACATGTTATGGTAATGTATTTCTTTTTTTAGTTATTTTAGATATTGTTATTTATCGTTGACTAGCTTTACAGTCATTAACACCTTGGTCGGTCTACAGATAGCCCTAGCGTTTTATTTAAATTATGGTATATTAATAAGAACCTGTAAGTGTCACGTTTCAGGGCAAGGGCCCCCCAATTGTCTTCTATGGATCTAGCTCAAGAACTGTCAAAGACCAGTCATTAAGAGAAGAGCTCACGTTTTCTTCCCATTTAGCTGAAAATTTGACAAGGGTAGGTAGTAGGTACATGGTGGAGACCCACACCTGAAGAAGAAATTCTAGCCTAGCCATTTTTAACTAGAATACGATAACGTTTAGAAAACCAACGGATTGGATTTAGAGGTAGAGCTAACGTTGACAAAACGAGCAATTATAATTTCATGATCTTAAGCATTATGAAAACAATTATACATCTTTTCCAAAAAATCAAAAATTCATCAAAAAGTCTCCTCAGACAATCTTTCAAAAACATTGCCTTGGTAACTATAGCATTTGTAATCCTTCCAAAAGCATAACACCAAGATTCTCACTTCTAGATTATAATATCTATAAGAACTATGATTACGCTAGCCAGCTGGTATCTGCGGATTATCTTTATTGAATGCCCCACGCTGCTCACAGCACGCCGCCCAACATAACTTACTGCAGACTACGGACCGTGCAATAAGGGCCCTACATCGTTATTTTTGTCTAGGTAACGGTCACGTGCGGTAAGTTTTTAAAACGAAATAAATTGGTTATTATTTCGGACTTCTTTAAAGAAGGTACGAAAAATAATTGAACTGTAAAATGTATTTTTAGAAAGAAAAGCCTAGAGTTGTGTTTTGATGTAAGTATAGGACCTACAAGAAAATAGGTAAACGAACATGCAAGTTACTTACTTTATCCTCCTGTTGGCTTTGGCTGATTAATGACAGAAAGGTCGCAAGATCAACCTTCATGCAGAGCGTTCTAACAAAAATGCACTTTGGTCATAAGCACACAGTATCAGGGAGTTCCTTTTAAGTATTTCTGGAATAGCAACATAATATTAAGTATATTAACTTCACTAACAATCTACAAATAACGCCGAAGAAGAATAATGTAATTAATCAAAATATCAACTTTGTAAGTTCATGTCACCTTTTCACCTCAACATGATCGATCGATTTGTAATGAATCTTCTACACAGATCGTAATTTAATCGATACTATCGCTATTTACCCAGCACGATTCCAATCCAAATCATTTCTAGCTACACTTGATTGGCAATTGTTTAAGACCTATCAGATTCAGACTAATAAAACCTCGTTGTAACAAAGAGATTCTGCTCAGAACACTATCAGGTACTTAGGATCACAAGTATTAAGTAATCGCTAGCATATCTGAATGCCAGTGTATTTATTCTGTAAGCAGAGCGTAGGTAGGTTGAGATGAATCGAGGAACGCAATGAGAGGATCCGGAGCGGATATTAACTGGAGGATGTTCGACAGACTTGCGGAGCACTGTGATGCTTTGTGGCTGTCTGGGAATGAAATAATATTGTGTTCTTATAAGTGAGTATGAAAAGTATTAGAGAAATGAAATAAGTTTAACGTCCATAAATACATATATGTATTCAAAATAATGAATAGGTAGTTTTTAACTTTTACAAATTATAATAATTGATAAAGATTTTGATTTTGATCTTGCTTACAACGAAACTTCTTTTAGTATGAAAACAAATTTTTACAGGAAAATTAAATCGAAAATTAGAAAATATAATTTTTATTCCATTATCAATGTGTATGATATAATATTAAAAGGCTAGGAAAATCACAACATTTGACGACTAATCGAAGGCTTTTTCTTGTGGAACGAAACACCTTGCTTGTTGGAAGCATTTTTATTGAATTAAATTAATGTGCTTGTCTATCCATTACCTAATTTCATTGAGTAGGTGCCTTCAGGAAATACGAGACACCAAGTATAAAACAAGATTCATATAACCTTCCATACTTTTATAGATAGGCATATCTATTTAGGTATGCCTGTAAATTACAGCGATTTTCATAGGTATGTATTTTTTATTTTATTTTTTAATTCTAAAGTTCCCATTAGTGTTTGGTTAGAAATTCAAAGGGCTACGAACAGTACTTTGCAAAATGACAATTTGCTCGCCCCTCGTGACATCTAAACGTGTCATTCAGGCAGCTCGTCGAATGCACCTGTCGTCTATGGCTTAGCCATCTGCGGCCTTGTTCCATACAGACAGAATGACATTATTATAATGCATATGATAGAATGATAGCAAGGTAGTAACTAGAGACTTTTTGCTGGTACTGGTACATTGAATTCGTAAAACAAACAAAGAACATCCAACATTAGAAAGTGCAGTATTTTGTTCTATATAAAAATGGCATTAAGAGATCGTGACTACACACTTTGCATCACAAGATGCCAATGCAAATGGTGTGAACCAACCTTGAGCCGACAAAGCCACTACAACTAACACCGACGATTGTTTTCCAACAACACAAGAATATGACGCTCTACAAAATATCACGAACAATATTCATGAGGATTTTACACAGAGAAACACTGTGTCGATTTACGTGGTGCGATCATCAATCATTAAATGGATACCGTTAAATAACATCACATTACATTTAAAGATATTAGTGTTTGTAAAACTGGTGCGGATGACATATGGTGCGATTATACTGATTTTTTTGTTTGTATTTTAGCGTATTGGCGCCAAAACTGGTTTTGAATGAACTTTTTTGTAAATACCCACATAACATACATGTCATTCAATTCTTTATAACATTTTTAAATACTTGATTATGTATTCCGTTATCCACTTTATCCAGTTGTTTCATTAACTTACGTAACTCTACGTAACAGTAAGACCGAAGTTTAGAAACTAATTTACATAAGAAGTAATTTAATCTTTATTCAATAGACTTTCTGAGGTTAAAATATCGTTATTAAGTAAGACTTTGTAATACTGCGAAATTAAACCTGATGAGTAGGTATTTTGACTTACGATTTTAATAAATAGTCGTATAAAAATAAACTCCTACCTATATAAATATCGTAGCGACGGTGCCGTGGTGTTATGATTACCACTATCGTTTCATTTAAAAACAAACTGTATAATTATTTGAAAGGAAATCTGTGGCTATTGGTTTTTTTGTGTTACGAATAGTGAATATGACGAATTCAACAATATTTCGTAGCTGCTACGAATCTGACAAGTAAGCATACACACTCTACGCTTCTTTAGTTTTATTTATTTTCCACTATCACTACTTATCAAATAATGCAATATTGATGTAGTAGTAAGAACTAAATTTCCAAATTGACCAGTAGGCAAAGCCATGGGTAAGTCAGCCAAAAAATTTAAATCATAACGCGTTCTTAGTGCGACATTCTTTACTTACTTTAAAATGTAAAATAAAAATTCCTCATTGCTTATTTACTCGTAAAAATTACCAAAAATAGACGAGATTTGAACTGTCCCGGTAAAGTAACTAACTTCGCCGTCGGCTGATCCCTATTTTGGGAATATCCGACGGCTGTAACACTACCTGCCCCACACACCAAAAAGTTTGAACTTTTTCGTTTCCAACTCATTTATAAGTACCGAGAAGTCGTTTAGATGTATAAAATATCAAGCAGGTAATAAAACACGAAAACTTGGCACCATGACAAACAAATTGACATGCACATCGGAAGTGACATTAGCAATCCTATATAAATACCAACAAATTGGAGTCAGATAAAAATAATTCAATTACTAATCAATATAATAAGGTCATGCTTTCATTAGCAGGGACTAATTACAGTTGAAGTGTTGGCAGATAACGGCATGTTTAGCACAAAATGTGTTAATTTATTAATAATTCATGTAATGAGTTTATGAGTAACGGCAAAATTAATTGCCCGATGTCGATCAGTTTAGGGGTTAAAACATATTATTAGGTTAATGGAATTTATTACGGCGTACGTGTTGCATGTCCTGTTATCTGTTCAATTAGCCAGTAAGTATCAGTTGTCTTCACCCCGTGAGTATTTTAATAAGCAGTTAGTAATACAAAATATAATTACTTAATCGTTGTGTACTGAAGTGTTTTTCAGATCTGTTATTTTCAGTTAATATCATCTTCAAGTTGGTACTGTTATTATTGC
The DNA here is from genome assembly GCA_905340225.1 of Abrostola tripartita. Classification (NCBI taxonomy): domain Eukaryota; kingdom Metazoa; phylum Arthropoda; class Insecta; order Lepidoptera; family Noctuidae; genus Abrostola; species Abrostola tripartita. Next base: position 9,104,481 of record HG996498.1, on the reverse strand, counting down.
GAGTTAATTAAGTGTCATAATGTGTATGTTGGAGCAGGTTATGCGCATACACATAAGGCTATTAGGTTCTTAAAAGTGATATTGAACGCTGATATTTACCTAACATACCTATTTTGTATAAATTTAAGACTTCTTTTAAACTAAAAAGTAGATGATATTGTTAGTTATCTAAAGTTAAACTACAGATACCTAACTTCTTATAATATGTAGGTAGTTATTTTATATTTGTATGTTATATTTTAAACATTCCACAAATGTGTTCGACAGGACAAGGATACAAAGATTAAATTTTCAACCTGTCTTTATTTACATTTACTAATTCAAATGTCTGTAAGTGATTTATCTATTGATCAGAGATAGGTCATCCGACTACATTAATTAAGATGCGTGAACGCAACATTGACATCTAGGAGTTCTTTGTTTGAATTCCCACGTTGAACTATTTATTGGTGAATATAATTAAGTAATTATTCTACAATGTATGAGACTGAGAATTGTAGAGGTGTCTGTCAGTGTAATGAACGCTTGTGAAACGGAAGGTGATGAGATAAATGACTTGCGTGTGATGCGTAATATTCGTGTCATTTAACGTTCACTCACAGGCGTTTCTTTAGAGTTCTGTGAAATTTTTTGAGGCAAATGATTTAGCAAAATATGTAACAACTTTTAAACTTTTGTTGTGGATATTTAAATTTATTTTTCTATGAATCTTCATAGGAACAACTATAGAAATAACGAACTTTCTTATAGTTATTATTGTTCTTTATAGGACCTACCTACTTAGACAAAAATGGTCTTTGATTGCTTGACCATAAATTATTAAAGGAATCAACACTTAAATGCCTATCTGAAGTTTTGTGCAGATTCGTGACATAGTCATTGTCTTATATTTTGAGTCATTTATCCGTTCTCCCTTTAGTTTGTATCACTTTTTATATTCTATTTGGTCGCGAATAATTAATCGGTCTTCTAAGAGCTTCTTAATTTCCTTCTTAATATTATTTTTTTGACGCAGGAAATATTATTTTTATTTGCTTCTTCTATCTTTTATCGCAAATACCAACAGAACCAAGCTATGGTAGAACTGAGAATAAATTATGTTTTCTACAGTCGCCACCAATCGCTTTATAATAGCCGAGCTGTTTATGATACAACATTACAACTTCATTTATTATTAACATGAGAGGACTACTTTGAGAAACATTCAGGTAATCACATAACGTTAGATCGTCGACAAAAAACAAATGATACTTTCCTTTGTGAGTTTCATAATGAGGCCACTAGATTGGTTGGATGTGCCAAGACGTGCCCTGGGCTTGGATACAGTAGCTTAAATTCGTTTTGGATTACATTGATTATGACGTACGTATTAATCATTGGGTAGGTAGGTATATGGTTCAGTCCCACGTCTTTTATTAAATCGGAGTAAAATAAAAGAAGACTAAATTGATTCTGCAAAGAATGTATGAACATGATGATGAAAGTTATTTTTATTAATTAGTAGAGAGAATAAATAGAAGATGAATCGAATTAGAAAGATGATGGTGATAACGCTATTATTAATAGGATGGTATGATTCCATTTTTATAAGACCATAGTTCTCTCTGATCATTGAGAGGGTATTTCAGATCATCAATGGTACCTGTACAGAATGGTTTTAATAACAGACTTTTTTTACATTATTCGGAAGCATATATTTTTTAGGCTGTGTCTTCTTTTGAGGAATAAAATATACTTCCATTATTTCTTACTTTTCTGATATTTATTTCTACGTGTTGTAAATCTTAATAAACATCCAGATAGACGTGTCTGTATTAGGTTTTTCCTTTATTTCTGTATACCTATTCCATTTGTGCTCAAGTTAAAAAATTCAAGAGATCGCAACACAATATAAGTAGTAAGTTATACACACTTACCCATATACCTACGTATAGTTGATACGTGCTTCCCTTAAGTGACGTAACTGCTCCCCCGCGACCGTTGTGTTTCAAGTAGAACTGACAAAAAGTGCTAATTAAAGAGGACAGAAATATATAACTTACCATATAAGGGAATAGGACGGTAGTACTACTATCGGTGTCATCTTCGAGTGCAACGCCTGACGTGTACCCAGCGGCCACAAGTTTCGCTCACAACTTAATACAGATGAAATATAAATTTTTTATTATAGGTTATTTTAACCTTTAGAGGCAATGATTTTGTATTGAGTGCCTTAATGTAGGTAATTAAATGTTTTGTTCAATTATAGATAAAATAAATATCAACAATGAAAAATACCTAAAAATGCCATTTCATTTTCAAGTTTTCATGTAGGTAGCTGATAATTATTCATAAAACTATGTACCCGCATTGCAATCAGTCAAACCGTCTCGATTGCTATGCGAATTAAATAATTATTAATCTAACAATTAGGTCATACAGTAACATGCAGTAGACATGTCCTGCACTTTTTCTTTTCATTTAAATTACATTACGTTTCGTGATTTCCTTGATAAATTATGGATATAGTATGAACCTAAATACAAATGTATTTATATAAGCAAGTCAAGTTAACTATCTGTCAAAAAATAACTGGTTTAGGTTTTCTTTTAAGCTCAAAATAAATATGTTTTAAAATTAAATGAGGTCGGACAAAAGATTAGGTAGGTATATCGAGAAATTACAATTTTGTTAATTTAAAGCACATCTATAAACATTGTATCGTCAGCGTAGTAACCTGTTGGGTGTACTGTACACTATAACAAATGAGTTGGGCTGCGTCCGAGTGGCTGACGCGTGGGAGTGGCGCCGCGGGGCGGGGCGTGCGGGGGCACCGCCCTATACAAAATGGCGGCTGCACACGCGCCAAATTTTGAATTTCAATTTGAATTTTTCAAATAAGTTATAACGGTTATTTGACACAACAATTAATTTACTGCTGCTATTAAAATCATTAAAGCAATAGCTATTTAAATAAGTTGCCATTAGATACTTACCTACACGTAAAAATCTTAACAAATCAAAATACAGTACCTATAAGTACTAGAAAGGCACCTAAAACTTAATAAATATTAAGTCAGACTATAAATAAATAGTAAAAAATAGACTCATTTGAATGACAAAAAACATATACTGTGGATAATTCTACATTTCAACAAATACTTTATTCCTATGATACCTACATCAATTTTCAATCAATAACTTAATGTCACAAGAGTTATCAAATGTGTCAAAAAGCCAATAAAATCAATTACGAAGATGACTTGTATGTTAACATAAGACTATAAATTAAACTTATTCCTACAAAGGATCGCCGACAACGTGAGTATCTATAAACAAATCGTTATTGCGATTTAAGGACCCATTTAAAAGCTATAAATATTACACTCCAATAAAAAACGAGCTCTACCGTATTCGCTATAAAGTTCATAATCATTTGCTAAGCTACGACACCTTAGCTCTCATAAACTATTTTCAGTAACAGCTAAATGAAGAGGCGACTTTTCCATCTCGTTCTTACATGCCCATAATCGGTTAAGAGCAAAAGGGATGGTAAATATTTACGAGGTGTTTATATCGATACAGCGGCGTTGATTTAACCATTGCTTTGGTTTATTGCAGTCAATAAAATTGAACGTTATGAGGCAAGGTCGTAAGTGAAAAATCGTCAATGATTTATGTCTTTATCTTGGGACAGTTTAAGTTTGAAGTGGTTTGACTTTTTTTTGGCCTGAGATCTAATAAATGTATGTTTACCAATTTTTGACATAACATTTGAATGTAAGCCAATGAGTCATTTGCTATTTCCTCTGTCTGCTACCAGACAAACTAGACATAGAAATAACCAATAAATTAATCTGAGAAAATATTTTTTGCATAATTTGCTGTGGAGATATTGTTCCATAAAAAGTTCAATTTTCGATAAAGTAATTAATAACAATACAATACGTAATGTATCTCTCACTAAAACCCAATGAAATGAATGAATCAATTAAGATTTGAAAAGGTGCAATTGATTGATTTGATTCTAACTGGAAATTAGGCGGAACTTTTACCAAATAGCAGTAAAATGCACAATTGCTAAAATTAAGATACAAGACAAATTTAAATAATACAATAAAGTAAAGTCAGTACAAGAGTAAAGAAATGGTACATTCTAATAAACTATTTTTATGAAAATATGTCTGGACAGATTTAGAGTGATTGCTCCAATTGCCAGCAATATATGTAGATGATTGTGTTATCTGAACATGACCGTGAACCCAATCTGTGGCAAGTGCAATGGCACATTGACGAAGCTCATAAATAACACTTATCATCGCTCTCTGAGAGGAGAAACTCACCACTTTACTATGACCTCTATCATAAAACAAATTGTTTTTATATCTCCTTACTATGAGAGGTCTAGTTGCATTGGGAGTGGAATCTAAAGAAATTGGATTGTTTACATCCGTTGGTGTATGATAAAAATATTTTATAAGTAGATTGATGCTAATATTAAGTGCTAGATACTTATATTTATACCTAAATAGAAATATAAAAACGAAAAAGATGTTATAATTAGATTAGAGTTATAAAAAATAGAATTAAAAGTATCCAAAATGGTAGCCAACAGAAAACAACAATTGAATCAGATCAATTTACTATAGATTATCTTACAGACAGACAAAATTTCGAGAAAATAACATCTTTTAAAGTATGGACAGAGAAAATGAGATCAAACTGGCTTACAACCGCCACTTGACTAATGCCAGAACAAAAATAGTTATAATAACTTCCGGCTATCGCTGAAATCACCCAGACAAATACACGCCATTTAAAACCCTGCAAAACCATAATTGCCTCAATTTCAAACTTGTCAAAATCGCATTAGTTGAGATCGCATACGAGAATAATGTTTCGCCTTCAGCGCTCATTGGACGTAGGGATTATTAAAAACTCATTAGAGAAGCCACACCTAGCTGTATAAATAACATTCGTGAAACAGAAAAAAAACGTAATTTCGAGATTTGTGTGGGGGGAAGGTACCAATCAGCCGTGACTGACACGGAAGGTACGGTCGTATCACGCAAAATCATTATTTTGTCGTTAGGCTAACGTATTATAATGACGGTATCTAGAACCACGATCTGAAAGAAAGCCTTTATTTTATAGCTTAAGTTGAAATATAGCTGCATTAGGCACAGCTGTCTAAGACCTTGACCTTTCGGCTTTTAGCGATGTTGTATGTAAATCTGGAACGCTGAAGGTAGTTAAAGAGTGTATGAATAAATAGGTACTAAGAAACTTAATTTGTTACAATAATGCTGTATTTTCATAACTATACCGATTTTGAAAACGTTACCATAGAATTTCTTCAATTGATTCCCACTAGGTCATTTTAACAAAATTCGCCAAAAATGTTATACATTCTAAAGTGTTTCCTACTCAGAATTAACAGCTTTCATGATTCTGACTTTGGTTTGTGTGCATGTAAGTACAACTTTTGAAATCTTATTAGTAGTTAGAATTTTCTTAAAAACTAATAATATTATTTAAATGTTGCACAAAGTCTTCTTATTCAATATTTGTGACTTAAAGTAATGTTCAGGTGTTTACAATAAAAATCTCAAAGTACAATCATTATGCTTTATTAATTTCATGTATTTATATATTTATGACAATATCGTCTCGCCTAACCTTATTATGTTACTAATTATAGTTATATTTCATAAATTTTGAATCGATAGGACATAAATGGTAAATAAAATCGTTTAAATTAGGTACCGATGTCTCTCTACAGACCTAATTTTTGAGTTTTGAGGACAGTTCTTCACAGACTTAAGGATCAGAACTTAATTTTATAAATACAACTAATTTTTAAAATTTTACAGTTCGTACTCATAGATTTCCATCTGGCAAGGGATTTTAAAAATGTGGAACATTGCACTGAAAATATATTACCATCTAAGAGGATTATTACAGACAGTGTAGTGATTACGTTACACATTGTAGTACACTTTTTAAAAGTTACAACAAATTAAAACACTGCTTAATTCTATCAATAAAATTACAACACAAACATGTGAATTGAGCAATTAAAAAAATTCAACAAAATGCATCCCAGCCAGACAGTTATTGAATATTCCACCCAATTGCAATAGAAGAAAACATAAGCGAACCTAATTAGCGAATCAATAAATAAATATTGAATATATCGACAATATACAATTATTACAATTTACATTTCACTTAACGAACACAGCACAAAATTAAAAAAAAAAGAAAAAAATATTTATAGAACCGGCTCACTGAGTTCTTATTAAAAACATTCACTAATTACAATCTATGTGAAAAATAATTTACAAATAGTACTTTTTTATACATTATTACGAAAAAACGTATAACTTGAATCCTGACAAGGTCAACCTTTCTATCACTCGCCAATTTTTTTATAATAATATTCGTAAAACTAACGTGTTACGAGTATATATATTAGATATTTTTTTACGTATATCGGGTTTCTTAATCAATGATTTTATAAAAATACCTTTTCAAAATGATGTATTACGGTTATACCTGAAACGTCAAGCGCCTCCGTATCTACGTATATCGTTCGTATAAACCCCAGTTTATTTCCTAACTTTGGTATACTGTGAAATGTAACCTCATACCTACATTCCACAAGAGATTTATAAATCAATGTATTAAGTTCTGCACCTACGATATTGAAGGTAACTTTTGTTTCATTATAAATAAGTGTTTTTTTCCCATCCATTACATTTTTCTTCCCTCGTGTCCAAGATGTCTTCATAGAATGGCACACACCTTTCCACAATATTAGTTCAAAGAATATTTCTTTTGTTCTCATTAAGTATTTTCTAAATTATAAGCTTCGATCTCGTAACATTTTACAATAATAATAGATTTCCTATGACGTTTATTATCAGTATTAATTACGTATATGTGTCATCAAAAATCGTATACATTGCACTTGTAAACTGGCCTTCCCGCACTACGAGTTATTCATATAGAAAAAAAGAGACGTTCCACAAATCAAAAACACTCATACCGCAAAAAAAAACTCAAAACACGAATAATCGTTGTTTTCCAAATTAATCTCAATAATTAATTATTCACACTAAAACAATTGTACATCATATAATCTAAAAATTATCATGTATGTATGTACAGAATAGTATTTAGATAGCTTAATTAAGAAATAAAACATCAAATATATTAAATAATAACAATATGGATACTAATTGCCTTCTTATCAATGGTTAATTATAAGAGGTCCTTATGGTTTTGTGATTCAAAATTATTAGAGAAATTTTTGATTTTTTACATAATTTCTTGCCTAGTGACTGATACGGAATCAAACAATAAATTATGGACGTCATGTTTTTCGTTATGATAGTTATTACCAAAATGTAATACTATTGATGCCAATACTTACAGTAGCTATAAAATAAATATTACGAAACATGTTATATCAAGCACTATGACAAGAACTTATACAAACGTATTGACCGATTGTAAATCAGTAGTTAATACCGAGAAAATGATATTTAATCAACTATATAATCACATAAATGATGCAGTTTACTAATCATATACACTGCGTTTTTGGTAATTATTGGTATTGAGATTGTTTCTATAAATTAATTTATACTTAACAACTGTAAAAATCTCTTCACACTATCATTACTCTTTATTCGAAATCACTAGGTTACGTATTAGTTATAATGTAATATTATCATGAAAAGTCCAACATACAATTTATACAAATTAAACTGTTCTAGTAACTTCGGTCTCGAGGCGTTTTGTTTCAGATTCTTGTTCGAAGCAGTCGAACGTAATTCGTATACACAAAATAAAACGCGGAGAACGGAGTTTGTGATTCGGGCGAGGAAATCTGAAACAAGCCACCCCTAGCTTGGACCGCGCAAACTAAGCTAGAGGCCTTTACTGTGGCGAGGTGGGCGGACTCATATTGTCCGGCTCGTCCCCGGAGCCGGGCTCGCCTTTGGTCTTGTTCTCTTTCTTCCACTTCATGCGGCGGTTCTGGAACCAGATCTTGATCTGGCGCTCGGTGAGGCAGAGCGCGTGCGCGATCTCGATCCGTCTCCTCCGCGTCAGGTACCGGTTGAAGTGGAACTCCTTCTCCAGCTCGAGCGTCTGGTACCGGGTATAAGTTTGCCGTCCCCGCTTCCTTTCTGAAATTAGATAACGGTACAAGTTAATAATAAATAAGAAAAAAATAACTAAATAATTAAAAACATGGGGCAGCCCTGACAGACGGCAGACGTTAAAAACTGCATAGGCATTTCTGATAAATGTTGGTTATTTGTAAACGGCGAACACTCCCGCGCCGAGTTAATTGAAAATTGTTTTGAGCTTATCAATTTGTTAATTGTTTTTGCTTGTTGGGTATCTCTCTCGACTGTCGGGAATTCTGAAGTCTTTTAGAAATCAGTGCGCTGGAAGACAGTAATCTAATTTAGGAAACATTAATTCGCGATCGGCCAAGTCAAGAGAGTCCTTAAAATGAAAAGTTATGGCTTGTTATCAAGTGCAACTAAACATAATAATATTTTTATTTGCATAATTTATACATAAGTAGAGGTATAAAAAATGTACCATACGTAGGTATTAATTAACTATAAAAATATTTGGTTAAATGCAAACTCATCAATTCAGTAAGATTTCAAATTATTGCTTAGTTTTCTTTACACCACTCTGTCTATACGTAAGGTAATCCAACATGAGTAGTGATATTTAATCTGGTAAATTAATCTGTACACTGCAAATCCCCTTTTGATATGGAATTATATTTTTAGCAAAGCAAACTAAACATCAATCAAATCAGACCTAAGACTTCTTACTACCGGCAATGATCGTGCCGTGGTCTTAGTTCTATAATTACATGCGGCTATTAGTGAGACATAAGTAGACGCCTGTAATAAATTTACAGATATTTAATAATTCTGATATATTACCAAATATATGCATGTCTGCGTGATATCATATGTGTACTACGTAAAATAAGATGTACGTGTGTTTGTGAGTGAATACGCGGTCCAAACCGCTACCGAAGCCAATTAAAATAATTTAAGACGCCGCAGGGCTTTTTCATTTTGTAATCATTATTCTTCGAGGAAGATGCGAAGCCTATTATACACGGTTTAGATGATGCACTGAACTGTAATTTATTTGAAATAAAAAAGACAATTTTGTGTTTAAAACTGTACGTATCGAATGAGATTAAAACATAGTACTATTAGATAAGAAAGAAAATGATACTATTAAAGATAGAAAACCCGATAATTGAAAGTTTGAGGAGACAAAATATTAAAAATAGTTACACAATACGTTTTAAAAAAAACATTTTAAGCATGATATTAACCTACATCAACACAATAACAACAAAGTATAAAACTACATTCAGAATTGAAATAGAAACAGTTGGAAGTTGAAACAAAGCAAAGTTAGCTGATTATTTTCAGTTCAACAGTAACACGCGAAACGGCTTGCCATACAAGATAAACACGCTAACTTCGAAGAAATACCCAGACACGAATCGCGAATTACATTGCGAATCACACTACCAACGATTTCCGAGAACGACAATATTCATAACGTTAAAAAAAAGAAAGACGCTGATGACAAACACGACAGTTTGTTACGACTTGACAAACGAGCTGTACTAAGGACTATAACATCATCAATATAGATAACCTCTGACCGGCTAGCATAAATCTTAAGATTTCCTGAGGAATTTAACAAGTGATGTAAAAGAGTCAGACAGTAGTAGGGTTGGTGCAACGGATTCAAAATTATCACCCACTTGTTGCTTGGAAAATTGATAACAACCTCATCGTCCTAGCCGGGTTTTGGGATGAACTCAAGTACCTACAACGCTGTTATCGTTAAATGTACATGACGCATTGGAGCTTAGAACTATAGTACATATTATTATTGTTGATGTTACTCCCAAAGTTATTAAGTGATGGGTTCAAGACATCATGGACTCAGAAATCAAACTATAGGTAACAGAATGACTTTGTGTCGATATTCTTAGCTAAATATTTCTTTCCGAGATAAATTTTTTTCACAGTTTTTTCCTTTTATTTTAAAATTAGTACCAAAAAATAATCACATTTTATTAGAAATACATTAGAGAATGTACTTAGTATTCCAATAACAACAACGAATGAACCACAATCTAAACCCGACCTTAGATTTCACCCGTCCTAGACCTTATATTTCATCAAGACAACACACGATCTCGTCGGTCATGTCGCGCCGAAAATTCCGAAACAATGTCGTATAGCGATATAGCTCATGAAATCCCCTTCCTAGAGGGCTTTATATATTACAGCAGCGGTTTCATCGCACACTCAGATGCATAAAACATGATCCCCCCGTCAGATTTAAACCGTCCGTAATAAGAGCATTAAAGAGGGCACGAGGCAAGCGAGATGCTAGCGGCTAGACGATGGTGCTTAATTTAAACGGCTAGTTGAGAGTATTTAGAATTGATGTAAAGTTAATTGAAACTGTTATGTCGACGATAATTTACACGATTATATTGGAGATACCTACATAAGTCTTTCAAATATTAATAGTATCTAAGAAGCTTCCAAAAACCGAAGTATAATGTAATCGTATTTAAAAGTAAAGTATTTAGCGAAATACAACATTTAGGTTCATTTTGCAATATGAAACGCTATACCACTTGCCGTTACTATTCAATATGGAACGAAACCTTAAAAATTGTTTCATTCCAAAAAACCTTTCAAAGCCGCTTACTCAAAACAAACAAAAGTTGCAATGACAAATAATAACGTTAATCCTTTCGTGAGATAAACTCAAACTTTTCCTAACTCAACAAACGGGCGTCTAAACCACAGCGTCCCACCAGCCCGTCTGTCTGTCCCAAATGAAATCGCAGCTTTAGGAGCGTCGGGCGCAGCGCTGCATGTGTCGTCGGGCGACTATAAATCATCTCGGCCTGGGGAAGGGGCTTACTTTCACGACGATGTGGACAAACACCGGGCATTGTTGAAAATTGGCTACGATGGGCCGGGGAAAGTGATTGGTAATGATGTAAGAGATGCTGAATAGAACTACGATATTGAAATATGGATTTCCATTTCCGTGTACAACTATCGAAAGATTAAAGCTATCTATTATAGACTGGTATTAGAACTTGCTTTAGGCGAACACCTACGTATACTGAATCCTACTCGCATGAATGACGTGCACTAGATCATAGCGATTAAGATACAGAGCCACAAGATTATGATGACAACTATGTAAATGTTCCATAATGCTTGGATTTTCTTTATTTTGTTTTTCATTATTTTACAAGATAGGGTATGTGTTAGAAAGAAAATTACGACTCAGGGAATTAACTGGTTCTTTTACAATTATGCGTGTTCCAGTAATTTTAAAATTCAGCGAACCTTTTGGCTAGAAGTAGATTTTCATAACCAAGAAAATTATGCCCTAATATAAAATAAATGTGATAATATCCATACTGCAGTATTCGAGATTATCGTTAGTAGTACTGAGATCACAAATGCGGTTTTCAAAACGATTGCAACTGAACTTATAGGTACGCCACTAATCCCCTGAGAAGTAAAGGTTGGTTCGCATTTATCTAGATAAAGTGCGTGCTAAAATATTGAAAGGCGCGCTATCTTACATCGCATTTGTACTGATTACTGCGTTGCGTGTACAAAGGTAAAGGGTCGAAAAATGCGGTCAGCTGCCCCAAACCGGTTGTAACTGGATGAGACTGAATTGAGTTGTATATTTTTTTATATACAGGATCGGTATTCAATTTTATAATAAATCAAAGCCGTTACGATTAACAAACTTTCAAAGAATAATTAAATAAAAATTTGTTTGCTTTATAAGAGTTTTATTAACAGTTTTGACGCAAACTGTCGTTGCTGTGGTTTCATTATTTTTAATAATAATAACAGAGAACGTAATAAAATAGTTCCTTTGTAATGTTTTATCTGCGCTGGAATAAATAAACAAAAGAACTAAATGTAGCTATATTACGGATAAAATTGTTTGCAAAACTTTTGCTACTGCAGCAATTAAGTACAAAGGATCCTGCGGTTAAAACAGGTGTTTCTACAACTATGAGAACCGCACTCAACTCGTAAACATTGTTTTCGATACAAGGAAGAAACTAAGGGAAAATATTTTTAAGCGTTTTGAATCAAGATCGTAATTAAAAATAAACTTAGCAGGGCAGTAGAAGTCGACACAACTTAATTGTTAATTGAGATCATAGAAACAATAAGGGGAAATAATCCTATACATAAAGGTACAAGTTAAAAAAGCGATAAAAAATTCTTAATAAACATAAAAAACGTTGTTAAAGTAAGCTTTGGAAATATTAGTAAAGTAAAAAAATGATCACAAACATATTCTGCAATACGAGTGAAAAAATAATAACAGCCAACGCGCGCGAGCCTAAATACCAAATTCATCAAGGGATGACAAGTGAAAAGAGCTTTTAATTTAATTCGTTGCGGTATCGCCACAGGAACACGAAAAAAATACAGCAACAGCTTGAAGCGATATCGACAATCCATAATTCATGTCCTACAATTTCATACATTTCAACTTCACGCGGACGCTATATTTGGGCATCGATATCCGATCGACTTTTAACTTTATTTTTATCGCATCTGAATACAAAATGCTTTGTAGACTTTTGTTTGTTATGACCTATAGCTATGTTGAAAGCACTCAGTGTATTGCAACATCGTACATGATATCAAACGGGTATTCAGATTAATGCAATTTCTCTTAAACGCTTACACGTCGTAAATAAAATTGCTGGTTTCCAACAACTCGGTACTGAAGGTCGATCCATGTTTATAGTGTTTAATTGATATTGCATTCATGTAAAAATAAATAAATGTCGCTGTGACGATTGTTTGTCTTTAAAGCTGCCGAAACTATGAAGGGAAAATTAATCTTTCTGCCCTAATTGGAAGCATAAAGACTATGTCCAACGAAAATCAATCAAGTGCAACGTGTACTCCCTTTGTAAGGTACAAATCTGTTCCGACATTGTAATGCACTTAAGAACCATGTTTTTTTATGTCTGTTACTTACATTTGTGACCATATAAATTTAAAACTTCCCGTCTAAAATACGAGGAAAAGAAGATACTAGATGAAGATAAAACAAGTCTGCAGTCCAGCAGTTTCCTACATCTAAACCAACATTTATTCTACCGATCAAAATTCAAGGCTGTAGTTAAAGTTACTACAGCGAAATATAAAATATTAAAAACAGTAGCTATACTAATGTAGATAGCGCAAACAAAATTGACAACTAAATACGGTATAAGCATAATAAGCTTTAATATCATTATATAATCAGTGGCATTGTCAAACCAGCGTTGGTGTACTAATAACATGAATATAATTTGTTGTAGGTAGGTCCTACATTGATAAAATCCACGGCCGAAATGCGATGAATGACAAAACACGCGACATAATAATTACGAGTACCTCGTGCATGATTTATGAGTCGTGTATGTACATATTTAACCCTACATTATACTAAAATATATTTAAACATTTTTCAGGATGTGTACGTATTTGACCAGTCTTAAATGTCAATAAAAATATTTCTGAATTCTAGTATTTTAATGACATTTTTTGTTGTAAAATTAATACTTTATTAAGTAGGCTATGATTGTATTATGTTTAACATTCATAACTATGCTTGTGACTTTTTTTTTGCCTTCAAATAATACGTGCAGTTAAAATCTTAATTGTAAAGTTTTATAACACGTAGGTAGTTTTCTTACGGACTGTTTTCCATTAATGGATATGGAAATCATTAATCAAATACAAAAGGGAAAGTGACACATGGTAAAAAATAACATGGCCGATTGGCCGCCCTGCAAGTTCTGATAATCATTAATCATCGGCGAGGTTTGGGCGGGTTTAGATTATGTACCGAAGATTGCTAGTATGTGCTGGCCTAATGACTTTTGTTTTGAACTATTTATGTACTCACGCACCTAGTTCACATTACTATAGGTACGGTGGTACAGTATACTTACTTTTAGTAAATTACTTTGTTTCAACTTAGTTTTGTTACTTTCAGAATTATACTGGCATGCTAGCGCGAATATACCTAAGTTTATAAAAAGCTAGTAGAATACTAAGCTACATTCATACATTCAAGTAAACCCGCAATATACAAGGTGTTAATGTTATGCTATAGCTTGTTCATGAATGAATTATTAATAGCCATAAACGAATGTAAATCCACAAAGTGTACCAAAAAGGCTTCATCACAAATCCGAGCGGATCTCAAAAAGAATTTATAACGTGAACACACAGCCATCAGTCAGTGTTGTGTTGACGCTGATACCCGTCGTGTTTCGCATTCGAAATGGAATGTTATTCACCGAAAATTTAGCTTTGGTGTATGCTAAAAATTACGCGCACCCCGCCCGGGATTGAACGAAATACCGCCCGCAAAAAAGGTGTCAAATGAAATATTCAAATATATTTTAATATAATTCATGCGGCGGGCGTTTCATTTCTCTCCCTCGTAATGGAATGCTAAATTTTCGGGCGAACAAAAAATATATATTAATGCGCGTACCTAATAGCTTATACAAACTCGTTTGTTGGGTATTGTTGCGCACAATGGGTGCCATAACTCCGCGTCGCAGCCACGGCTGGTGACGTCTTTGTTAGGCTCGCACAGCTTTGTTCTGTGCCCGACTCCGCCTGTCGACACGACATCCTATCCCGACCTCTGTGTGACTACACACCTACGTATCGTGTACCCCTTTTTTTTCAAACACACTGAAAACGATCAAACTACCAGTATTGCATGCAATGAAGGATTCAATTACGAATCTCTCCATTACAGAAATTAAACCTATCAATTAGGCTATCATGTTTAGAGAAACATGAAAAAGTGAAATATAATGACCTGAAGCTTTTATAAAAATGACTTGCGCCCTCCCTTACACGTAGGGGGCTAATTACCAGTTTTGTTCAGGCCATTACTATAATTTGCAGTAGGAAAAGCACGAATGAATATTTGAGATGGCGATAGAAAGTGAGTAATTGCGTTGGATCACGAAGTGAAAAGTTATGAAAGGTGCCGTAGGGTGGGTGATTTTTCAACGCCCGCCCTGTGAAAGCGAAAATCTTAATGAAAAAGAAAATATTCAATCATGTTACTTTAGCGTCGATATTAAGGGTTCTGATAATAATGATGCTGGCTAGGCGTAAGATTACACCGGCCCGTAACAAAAACAAGTAGTGGTAGTGGTCTGCAGCCACCTAAAAATTCATCTCAACATAATGCCGAGCGCGGAACGCATTAGGGCTCCAAGATGAGCTTCGCCGCGGGACAGCGTGCCCCAGGGGGCTTCCCCTGCCCCCGTAAGCCGGGTGGGAGGCGATCTCCGCTCCAGAGAATATTTGACACGGGTCTGGCAGATAGACAGGCCGGTCATGTGTGATCCCCGGGCAGGAAACGGGGGGGCTTTTTTCCGCTCCTCCATCGACGTGGCTACTCCCTACCTACCGGCACAAGTACAAAGATACGGTTTATGATTTATGTGGCACCGTCGACTCGCACATGTGCACGCATCATGTGACGCTACTTTTTGTACGCATCTAATGATATGAACAGACTTAATATCGCATTAATGAGTATTGAGCGATGATGGAACTTAATTTCAATATCTAACGTACCACCTATTAGTTCTATAATTTGCTCGAACGGTATTTATTACCGGAAAAAGCAATAAGTCATACTTTTTTAATGCGTAATGGCCAGCATACTAGCATTTATTGAATTAGAAGCTATCATTCCATAATGTTATGGATCCATTTCAATTTCGAGCGGTTAGTGTTCGAAAATGGAATTTTAATACCACATAATAAGTTCGGCTTCATCGGCTTAGCGGCGGTCAAAGTTTGATTGGCGTTCTATCCCGACGTTTAATTAATGTGGGCCAAGCTAACCTAACCTCGGGTGAGACAAGGACGAGGAGAGCGGGCCAAAGAGAGAAAGACAATTTCTGACAATGTTGCCAGTTAATTGGACACAACTTACTTTTGGAGTAAAGGGACGTTCGGGGAAATTATTAGTGGGAACTAAGTTACTTGAAAGAGGTTCCAAGAAAGGTTCCTTATTATTTAACGAAGTTTATTCCTATTGAGTTCTGTGACTGTATAACTGAATAGTGGAAAGATAAGACTGACATACATATGTTTTATATATTATTTAAATATCTGTGATACATACAGGAGAGACTGGTCCACTTTAGCACACGACCCAGTAAAGTGGAAGAGTGAAAGGGAGGCCTTTGGCCTGCAGTGGGACAACACAGGCTAAGAAAAAAAAACTATGATACTTGTTAGCTTACACTAGGAGTTTTAGGTAGTTCTAGACAATATTTAAGTAGCCCTTAGTAAGGGACGACAAACATATTACCTACTATTTGAGTATTAATTAATAGATTATACGAGTACATTTAAAGGTATATATAGAATACTTGTACCCGTTTTTTATGTTATTAAATTAAAATTATATGTAAATTATATTATAAAAAATAATTATTTTATTCTACTTTAATTTAATAAGCAGCTGTATTTTATACACGTTATTTTCTTGAAAAGCTAAATTAAGTTGTTAAACAATAAGGAAGATAGCTGTAAAATAATTAAAATGTATCTATCATCTACACAAATGCCAACTGTGGGAACTTTTGATACAATGCGTGAGTTTCTACACTATCGAATGTGTTTTAAAGACTTGTGTATCTGTACATTAATAAGGAATTATGTAGGTAATAAATTGACTCTGCCTATTTGTAGAGATGATTAAAGTTTTACAGAATAATAAATAGGTAGGTACCTAACTTAATATGTTTAATATAGATTTCTGTCTATCTATTTTTAAATATCTTGACCTTTGGAAATCTTACATAGGGTCCCAGGTCTAACCGTCTAACACGTTAGATTGCAGTTATAAAACTATTCGAAATATCAGTTATTGAGTGTCTAAATGCAATTGCGATTACTAGTCATCATATTTTGTTATTGAAAAAATAAGCAAAATATTAAATAACTCGAATAAAAAAATCAAGTTATTATACCGTAACTTTATCCTGTATTTTACATGCAACTATAAAACAATGTAGTAAAATAACTTACATAAATCTAGCACATTTTTTACCAGCGATTAACGGTAACAAAAATAACTGGCAACTCTAACACACACAGCTTCAACGTATCATACAACATTCGACGCGTCTATGTGTGAGTGCCGTCGTATTCGTGAGAACGCAACCGTGAGTGTTCGGAAGTCGACATCTTTCTATGTGTGCGTTAGACATATATTAATGGGATTGGTGTATTTCGATGTGGGTGTATGTAATTATAGGACCGTAATGGTTTTTTAATAAGCTCCCAACTTTTTGCTTTTTGATTTTTTGTTTCGTGTAGTAATCATATTCATATTTCAACTAAGTATATAGTTATACGTTTGTGAATCTATGTGGTTATGAATGGATGCCTATGATTCATTTTTAAATTTAAAATAGGCAGAAAGTAATATCTTGTATTATTAAATGGAGATTAGCTAAGTAACTAAATTAATGTTAAATTGTAAACATACAGTACGTCGTATACTTCTGTCAAACATAAACTTCTGTAAAATTAATATTTTTGGGTAATTTTCTTACTATCAAGTTTAAGACGAGCTTATTTGTTACATTTTCCCTAAACAAAATTAAAAACTTAGTAATTATTTACTTTGATAAATTAAGTAAAATTATCAAACACTTCTTTAATGATTATAACGCCATCTTACGGTATAAATAGAACTTACAAGCATAGGCTAAGTGAATTTAAAGTTACGCATGGTTAAGTTGCAATTAAGCACTATGTTGTTTCATGTTTATATTTGATTAGTTTTCATATTTGATTAGTTCATGTCGTGATTTGCTTTTACACCTAATTTTATTTAGTGGTGGCTACTTTCAGGAATCTTAGATATTGTCTAATAGTAAAAAAAATATCCTTATCTACCTACGTACCTACTTATATTTTATTTCAGAGCAAAAAAAATCTACCTTCAAACATTGTTGCTGAGACATCTTTGATTTCATATTTTTATACAACTTACTTTGAAAGCCGACAAAATTCCTACATATTATAAAACAAAATATCAAAAAGCAGTATAAACGCCATTCGTCAATGTCGCACTACCGGGCCGAACCGGAAAGTCACCACCGAACAAAATTAGAAATATATTTTTATCCCTCTACCCCACTCTACCCTACTGAGTTAAAAAAAATCTTTATGCAAATAATAGCACGTGTAAATACAAGGGGAAGTTAGGGAAACGCGGGCCATCTCCGTTCAATAAATAAAAACATTTGCGGAATTTTTCAACTTTATCATTTTAGTTCAGGGGTAGATCGGGGCTTAATGATGCAGTATCTTGACGACAAATTAACGTGTAATTTGAAATGGGATTTAGCTGTTACAATAAATGTGTAATAGCCATTAAGTTATTTTCTTAGTTATGATAAACGTTTATTCAGTAAAGTTTAGAGACAATAATATTAGGTCTCAATAGAAATGAGCTTGCAGTAAGAATTTAAAGGCATCAATATTACTTACAACAAATTACTTATGGTATTAAATTACTATGTTATTATAAATAATATGTAGACATAATTCATTGTTGATTCATATTTGAAATACAAGCAACAGCCTTCTATAAAGATTAAAGAAGTTCTAAAAAGTACAGAAATCAGAAGAAAGGTAGAAAGCTCGGTACAAAAAGAAACCG
Organism: Abrostola tripartita; assembly: GCA_905340225.1. Taxonomy (NCBI): domain Eukaryota; kingdom Metazoa; phylum Arthropoda; class Insecta; order Lepidoptera; family Noctuidae; genus Abrostola; species Abrostola tripartita. The sequence goes on along the minus strand of HG996498.1, from coordinate 9,085,641 downwards.
AACTCCAATCTAGTGAGGCATTTATCGTCATTGTTACTGCACGACAATCGGCAATCGATCAAGTCGAACGTACCGACAATGGGACTTATCGCCTACTCAACTTTGAAAATCACTAGGTTTTGTCAGAGGTGGCGAGGAAATTACTGGAAAATGTTAAATTGTGAAATGCAAACCAGATTTACACTATGAAGAAACTAGAAAGCTCATAATCGTGATCGTTCATGAACGTAAAAAAAATTGTATAGTTTTTGTCTCATAATATTTTTTTTATATCCTGGCCTACCTCAAAGCGTCCATAATTTTGCTAATAGAAGAATTAGGGATTTATATAGTATTACGTTACGTAGGAAAATATCAAATTCGTGATAAATAATAAATATTGTTTCTCTAAGGAACTCTACAAAACAGGACCTTGTCTTGTCTGTCGATATTTCTCGTTTCCTTTCTCATTTACGACCTGTCGACACCCAAATTCATGTTTTGTGTTTGCAAGAAAAAACAACAACCGACCGTAACACATTTGTAATTGTATTATACGTTACTATGTTTAATATGAAACGATTCGAGCTTTCAGTGGCAAGCGGGGAAAATCAGAAGCAGGCACGAGAACAAATACTTGTATTCAATCATCTGGCATTCACAAAGGCCTCGGGGCTGATAACTGAACAATGAAATGTAACAAGTCGTCTATCCGGCATTGTATGCGAGGGGGGGAGGAGGTGGCGCGTAGGGGGGATTTCCATTATATTTCCATTTCCACCTCGATTCCCCGCGACTTATCGCGGCCTACCTCTCGGACTAGGTAAGTCTATCTTTCTATGCCGTTAGTCAGTGTAGCTATACGTCAAATTGCGCCAAAGTAAAGGTGTTTTTGTGTGAATTCTGGTGAAAATAAGTCTAATAGCGTTGCTAAAGGGGATTTATGAAAGCAAACAGTAATTAAAGAATCTAGAAGAACCTTTCAATGAATTTGGTCTCATTTACCAGTGCTGTGTAATAGTAGGTACCAAATTTTTTACAAATCAAAATTGAGCACAATGGATAACGAAATACCTCTTGAATTTACACTATCCCAGTTTAGTGTAATATGGAACTTAACAAAATGTTGTTACGATTTAATTGTTCTATTATCACTGAGTATCGCTAACCACCTTTGGATACTATCCGAATTAAACATTTAACATCTTGATTCCTACTTGAAATGAAATAAAAAATTAAAGCAGATTAATCATTTGTCTATGTTAATTAATGAGTCACATAATTCTATCACTAAAGCTCGTGATACGTTTTAACACGCATACTCATTAGTGTACATCAGTTCAATAATCAAACACTAAAGTTTGTCTTTGTCAAGCTACAATCATACATATATTTTCCTGCGGATTTACTCATTCAATTTAAAAAATATTGGATGTTCATTGTTTGACTTCTATTTGCTACCTACCTGTGTATTGTATATATATATTGTGATTCTTCATTTAAAGGTAAAGTACATCACAAGACACACATACCAATTCTATTAGTACATAATCATTGCGTACGCGTTGCTATAACAGTTGTTCAATGATTAATGATTCGTAAGCTCCAAACGGAACGGCGCACTATGGGACCAAACAGTATTTTCCATCTCGAAAATGGTTGTGACGAAAGGCGTAAATCCATTGATTTCTTTATGGTTTTATACTCTCAAAGAATGGAACTTACGAATTAATTACAAAAAATATTGAATAACTTAGTTTTACGCTTATAAAATGAACCTCAAACATTGGTCATAAATATTTTCATGGCAATTAAATTACCGTTAAGGAAATTCATTACAAAATTATTCGGAAGTTTACCAAGGAAGCATATTAGTGTTATACATTCTTAGATAGCTTAGAATGTACACTTTACAACCAAATAGGTTTTTGTAAAAAAAAAATTATGTTTATTTTTTTAATAATTTTTTTAGTGAAGTAAAGAAAATTCCGTTTTTGTTTAATTCAATTGGAGTTTTCCTTGTTGCCGAAAGCTGCCGGTGTCAAGTAAATTACTCTATTAGAGACCTTACCTATTCAGTAATATATGGATAAAAAAAAAACTTGCGCCTTTTTTGCGCTAGTGGTGATTTAGAAGCAATAATGTCAATCGGGAGAAAATACAAAAATCCCCGAAAATTACGGTTCATTTGTTTTTTAAAATAATATATTATATTTTGATGTCTATCTTGTTTTTTTTTTCATTTCTATGATAGAGAAGCATACAATAACAAATTAATATACTACTATTATATTCAAGGAATCTTCCCATGGTAATTTTGTTTGCGGTAATCACCTTAACCACAAGTATGATAAACTATATTGCTGCGGAAGTTCTAGTTATCTGTCGTGGTAATTAATTACAATCAGTACTGATTACACTATTTCGGTGAGAACTTCCATAATCAATTGTCCCATGGTTTTTGCACAAGGCACTAAAATATTGGTCCTATATATACTCGTGTTTTCAGCATACTATTCATCAAAGTGTTCACATACGTTTTTCAATAACAATTAACAGACAAAAAACATATAATTATCTAACAATGAGTGAATTTGTTTGTGTTCGACGTGATCTTTGTGATCAAATAATAAGAGGAAAAAGTACTTCAGACCTCAAAAAATATTTGGTGGACAACTTTCAACTATCGGAAACTGACGTTAATACTGTAATACAGAGTATCCAAAAAAATCTAACATCAAGTTGCAACCAGAAATGGACCAAAGCTCAAAGAAAGTCAGACAGGTTCGAGAGTCTATACTCAAATTGGTTAAATGGTGAGTTTAAAGTACCATTGAATTCTTGCAGTACTTCAACATCTCAAAATTCTGGCTTGGATACTTCTGGTGATCGTGGTAGACCAACAAAACCATATGACGAGTGTTCGGAAAGCACAAAGAAACGAAAAAATATGGAACTGGTCCAGGAGTATGGAATGGGACATGTCCGTAACGCTTATGTGCAAGGTTTACGATCCATGGGTGAAAATGACGAAGCGTCGATTGTGAGTATTATAAGAAGTAAGGAAAAAGAAGAGAAAAAAGTAATTTTACAAAACATACTCAATCCAGATAATGCACTTTCCTTTACAAAAGAGGAGGCCTTGAGTATGTGTATTGAAACAGATTTAACCAAAGCCCAATATGCGTACCTAAGAAAAAGGCTCGTTGATAAGAATTTAAGTTCTGTATTGCCTTCTTATCAAATACTAAATGAAGCAAAAAAGGCTTGCTATCCGCCTGCATCCAGCATAACGGTGACAAATATAAGCGCAAAAATAAATCTTCAAGATCTCTTAGACACTACAGTCTGCCGTATTATAAAGATAAAGTCTGAACCGACAAATTATAATCGTCTCAAGTTGTTTACTAAATGGGGATGTGATGGATCCTCCGGGCAAAGTGAGTATAAACAAACTCTACCGGAAGAAAACGAACAAATATCGGATGCTAATTTGTTTATAGTTTCCCTTGTACCACTGCGACTAGTAGACGAAGAAACTTCTGCAGTTATATGGCAGAACCCTGCTTGTTCATCTGTTAGATATTGTAGACCAATTTCATTAGAGTTTGCAAAAGAAACACCTGAAAAAACTACAGCGGTTGTCAGTGAAATTGAAGCCAAAATTAATCAATTAATACCAACTCTTGTGTCAATAGACGACAAAGTCATTGAAGTTAAACATGAACTGTTTATGACAATGATTGATGGGAAAGTTGCTCAAGTGTTAACGAACACATCATCCAGTGCTACCTGCACTGTTTGTGGAGCAACTCCCAGACAAATGAATGATCTTTTAAAAGTTACAACGAGAGTGGAAAATGAAGATGCGTTTAAATACGGTTTGTCGACACTACACGCATGGATAAGATTTATGGAAATGATCCTCCATATTTCTTACAATTTAGGTTTTGAGAAGTGGTCTGCAACAACTCTAGAAAACAAGCAACTAAAAGAAGACAAGAAAAAATATGTCCAAAAACGTTTTCGAGAAGTGCTTGGTTTGCACATTGATAAACCACGTCAAGGTTCCGGTAATAGCAACGACGGAAATACGGCAAGGAGATTTTTTCAAAATTACCAATGTTCTGCAGAGATAACCGGCATTGATGAAGAATTAATCAAGAGATTATATATAATTCTTCAAACTATGTCATCGGGATTCCCTATAAACGCAGAAAAATTCGGCCAGTATACATTGATTACTGCGCAATTGTATGTAAGCAAATATAACTGGTACTATATGCCATCTTCGGTCCATAAAGTACTTATACATGGTGCTAAAATAATAGAGCATTATGCAGTTTTGCCCTTAGGACAATTATCCGAAGATGCGCAGGAAGCCCGAAATAAAGATTACAAGAAATATAGGTTACATCACGCTAGGAAGTGTTCCAGATCAGCAACAAACGAAGACGTTCTGCATATTTTGTTATATACATCTGATCCTTATATATCTAGCTTAAATAAACCAAGTTTTCTAATATCCAAAGAATTGTTTGACGAAGCTAAAGAATTGTTGAAAATGGAAAGTGATGAATAGGATAAGCGCTAAAAATATATTTGTTATCATGTAAATGTTTGTTTAAAGTTAACAATTAGTTAGTTGTAGTTTAGTTTTAAACTTATTTCCATAAAAAGTGTAACTTTTATTAATGTAACTGTATAATTATATTTTTAATATAACTGCATAATTTTTTGTATAAAATTTCGTATAACTTTATCTTTTTCATTTTTTTACGATAAATATATAATTTGTAAAATGATAGTGTTGGATTTCTTTTATTGCCTAGATATTCACAAATACGTAAAAAAAAAATCAAGGAGAAAAATCACAAAACTACAGAGTTATCGATTATTGAGATGGAAACTACCGTTTGGTCCCATAGTGCGGCGTTCTATTTTCAAACAAACACACGCGGTGTTCCTATTGGTTGGTTTTTTATTTCAAAATGGCAGCCGATATTTGAAGATAATTAATGAAGGAGCGTTCTCAAGTAGATAACATAAGAGCTATAACGAGATTTCTGTTTAAGTGCGACTATTTGCTACCGTGTGCTTTAAGCACCGTATATTTTTCATATGCTAAATAGGCACGTCTGGTGTTTAAGAGATAATATCCAAGATTTGTTTTTTACTCAACTGGTTTTGGTGTACCCTTTTTGTTTTGTATCTGCAGTTGCGCAATTAATATCCCCTATGTTAATTGCAGTCACAAAAACAAGTATACAAACTAAGATTTAAATGCTGAGGATATAGAAAATGGAGATAAGAAATCCTCAGGATCAAAGAAGGTTTATCTAGAATAGCACAACATAATATAAGACGATTGGATGAAAGCAATTGCCTTACAGTCATGACATCATTTTCTAGGTACATTGTATAATTAAACGTTGAGATAATCAGAAATCGTCGACTGACTACATAATTGCACATCATCATACAAGGGGCGTAGCAACTTGCGTCATTTATCCCACTTTGTAACTACAATCTATCTTTGCCTCATCAAATGGTATCGAAGTTGGGAATTAATTAACAACGACAGCCAACTCGGGCCAGACTGGCACACAGAAACTAAGTCAAAATTGGCACGACTTATCTGGCATCTAGCCTAGCTAGATATCGGTTATGACACGGGTTAGCAACACTTAGTTCAGACTGTTTGGAGATTAACTCGCTGGAATACGATACGGAAAAAGCTAGTGACGAGATTTACATTTAAGAAAATTATATTGATGGAAAAGAGCACTAGCATTTTCATTATTTGGAACAATTTAGTGAAAAGGTGGAACTGAATAATAATTATATTTGCGAAAACCATTTTTTTATTTGTAATTTACTAACTAGTCATAAAAGTATCAAGCCACTAGCAAGTAAATATTGGCAGTAGTGGGTCCCTAATTAACGTAAGAATAAATCTATATTAAGTGAATTTGGTCATACACCTAACCACCTATTCAGGTATTAAAATAATCTACCATCTATCTCCACATCACTAGCGGGTACGTCGTTGGACATAGATCGGTCTACATCCTACGCGATACGTAGGGATAGTAAAAGTTGGCGAACACACAGATATCATCTGATTTGATTTATAGTCACTTGATTTATACGATTTCAAATGTTTTGTGAGCTGTGTTGTTAATTGCTGTACTCTTATATTAAGCCACGATCAAGCATACATTATAATATCTGTAATATTTTTATCGATTTCGACAAAAGACTTATTCTGAAGGAACTTTTGGTATTGATTTTTCTTTTGCATTATAAAAGTTCAACAGCAACAGCAACCATTACTTGATTCTGCTTGAGCAAAGAATTACCGTATTTGTGAAGGAAAGCAGTAAGATGTAATTAATCATCAGAACCTTCTTTTCTTGGCACCTTTTACGAAAGTAACAGGAAATGTAATGAAGAAAACAAAAGTTGGATTGAATATAGGTATTTTTCATCATCTTTAGTTAATAAAAAATAAGTAAAATAAATAGAATTCCTTAAAAGTCTAGGCAGATAAACAACATAAAGACTGAAGATATTCATACTTTTATTGTAGACGCTACGGACCTGTCACGTCATTGGAATTTCCGCTATCTGTGACTGCAGTTAATGAATAAAGAACATCCTGGTCGTATCGTTTGCTTAAGTGACAGATTGAAAATAGACCTTAGGAAGCTTACCTACATTGTGAGATGATCTTTTTCACTTATCTGCACATCACAAAGTTGTACTTGAATAAGTTTTAATTAATCAAAAATTAAATGACGATCGAAACATGAAAAGTCTTCCTCGATGTAGGAAAAGTTAAAATTCATAACTTCCACAATAACTCCGACACAGACTGAAATCGGTCCGGACTGACCCGGTCAAATATGCACGCAAAACTAAAGTCAAAATTCTAAATAGCATCTATTTTGCGAATGATATTGCCAATTACAATAGAAACCCTAAATCAGGCGGTTCTGTCATAAATTAGATTTCAGACAAATTCAAAAACAGTAGGAGATGGTAGCACAACTTGAGGGCTCATTGTTCGGGATCGGCGTCAGCTAAACAGAAGGTGAGCGCTTTTGTGTCGGCAGTTGTAAATTTTATGAAAAGTGAAATTCCTTTTGAATACCACTTCGACTCATAAATAATCCCCGAACAGTAGGCAGGGTATTGTTTCTGGCACTTATTGTTTCTCATCAATGCGCACGTGAAGCGAAAGTGTTTTTGCAAATTGTGGAATCTGTTTTGGCTACCTGAGTTAACATATTGTGCAAATTCATCGTTGCCATAGGATCTTGCTTTCATTTTAATTGTAACATATTGGAAATTAATCAACATTCTTATTTCTGTGGGTTAACATAAGGCGGTCTAGTAAGTACCTACATACTTGATAAAGTAATATCAAAATTTAGCTTGGCAAGAAATTAATCTGATGAATCTTAAAGACGTTAAGAATTAAGTAATGCTTACCAAATTGACTTCGCATCCAGGGGTATAGTGGGCTGGGCAGCGAGGCATTGGTGTTTGGCGGGGGCTGTTGTGGAGGCGGTTGTTGCGCGTGCATTGACTGCTGGTGCATGGGCGGCATTTGCGTCTGGTGCTGCATGTCGTCCACGGGGTACATTAGGTGTTGCTGGTGAGGCACCCCGTGCTGCACCATGTGCTGCTGAGGATGCATATGGTGCGGCATCTGCTGCGCCTGCTCCAGTGGTGGACTGCCCGGCACGCCTCCTGCCGTCGCCGCCGCTGCCTGCAGTTTACACGACGTATACACCGCAGGCGCTGGAGGCTGGTGACCATTCGGCCCATACCCGTCCGTCTTGGGACCCATATGCCCCATTTGAGATGGACTGTCCGGCCGGTAGCCATTTTGCTCTATTTGTTGGTAATAACCCAGTCTGTCATAGGGTGGAAACCTGGGGTAAGGCATGCCAGGCGCCGGCTGTGCGGGGTAATGGTGTTGCGCTGGCCTAAGCTGTTGATCACAGCCATCCATCTCGTGACCCTGCTGTGGCACGGCACCATAATGCGCGTGCGCTTGTTGGTGTTCATGGCCTCCGCCATTTCGCATGTCCGGCATGTATGCGTTGGAGAAGTAGGTCATACTGTCGCAGTTGTTGGCGCTCATCGCGGGCCCGCAGCCCGCGCGGCTCGCGTCCGTATCTTCCGTCGCAGATTCTCGGCCCCTCGGGCCGACACTACCTATCACAGTTTAGTCACTACACAAACACTTCGGATTCCATTCACTACACGACAGCGATCGGTCTCACTGACGGGCTGCTCGCTGTTGACGGACGGTGTCTCCTCATCGGATTCTTCCTCGAATCTGAAAAGAAAGGTTGATGCACTTAGTTAATCTATAATTACTTTTCCCTATGGTCAGGTGTCAGAAGCTACCGATCGATCGTTTGTTTGTGTTGGCGAGCTCGCGGTTAGCTGCGCCAGAGTCATGGCGCGCCGCCGCCGACCTGCCTGACAGACTGACACGTGTCCTAAGGGACACACACGAAGTCATAAAATCTCATATACCGAGTAAAACGCCTATTAGCGACAACCTGTCTGCGATATGGGCCCCTGTTCGGCAGAGATAACTAAGCGCATTCTTAAACGCGGCTCATATTTGAAATCTGTCTTTGTCTGTCTGGAGGAAGTATATCCTCAGAAGCGAGACGGCAGATGAAATAGTGTCACGTCTCGAGATCGACATGTGGCTGACCCGCCGTCATACCCTCGACATTTCCCAGCAGTTGATGGAGCATGAGTGACAACCGTGCCGCCACCCGACGATATAACTTTACACGGACGTTAATTTGTGTGCCGAGGGACAAGTGTCACAGAAACTACCGCGTTATCGCCGAATCTCGCTCTACTGGTTTAACGTAGAGAATTTATTGCGTACTTAATACGACAGCTACTAGAATTTACCAAGTAGCAAACATGATGGAACAAAATATTCAATTAACCAAATAAAAACTGAGAATATTTAAGAATTATTATAATGATTTGTCAGCGTCACATTTAACAAAATTATATGGTTACCGGTTAGCTATTTCAGGAGGTAAGTTCTTATTAAATATTACACTCAGTACAAAGGTCTACATCATGCCAAAGTCACGTCGTCGTTATATTTTTGATATGCATTGTTAACATCATATACCGAGTAAAAAATCCTTCAAGTAGTGCCGCCCCTGAGGGCTGGCGCAAGTTATTTAAAACCAAAAGCTCAAGCTTCATTAGCAACATTTAATGATGGCGGCGGCTCCCGAGACAATATGCTCCTCGCAGATGCTTCTGTTTTGTTGTGTAACAATATTGGCATGGGAACATGTAATATTATTATCCTGTACTAAAATTAACAATTGAAACATGGAGCAGACCAAAACAATATTTCAAACGCTTAACGGGTGCCATAAGGTTTAAATAGCATCCATACCGATTCTGAATCCGGTTCAATCTCCCTGTTCATAACATATGAAATCGTGAAAATTCTAAGGACAATACGTAACAGCGTTAATTAATTTTGAAGCGAGCGTGAACTGAGCGTTGGTACAACAATTGAAAGGCATGCCTACTCGGAAAATTTGCATGTACAGGGCTGGACAATTTAAATTTACGATTTCGCCGCCCCCCGGCAGCGCGACCCTCGCTTTTTTTTAATTTTCAATTTCCATTTGCATTCCGACAACTAACTCTCATCCTATAGATGTAAGTACATGTAGACGAGAAGTGATTTATGGGGCTTTATTCGCTTAAGTCTTATTTTATACAGTACCTATCTCAAGTAAGCCAGTTATTATATCGCCTGTTGTAGAGAACCAATAATTATGAAAGCGAGGACGAACAATTACGTCGGCAAAGACTGTATTAAAGTCTAGATGGAGCATTTATTAATTGCCTTGCTAAAAATAGAATATTATGACTAAGTTAAAAGTTGAAGCTTACGAAATTTTTGTATCAGTGTAAAAAGTGTTGGTGTTAATAAAATTGCTTAAAAATAGTTCCTAAGACATTTCGGAGAATAAGCTTGAAACTTAACACGTGTAATAATTATAACAGTATCTTATAGTTGCGGCTTGATCTGTAGCGCACGTACGGCTAATGTTCTAGCCGACAATTACGAACAAGATAAAAATCTTCAACCCTGAACGTTCAAGGAATATATCTTTAAACTGACCGACGTCGAAATTAAGTCTCACGTGCTTTTGATAATTTGATAACGGACGTCCACGCTTTGATTTATTTCTCAAATAACAGGTTTGTGAGTCAGCCAAGGTCCGTTCTCATGCCCCCTGCTTCTATGTAAAGAAGTTATGTAATTAGGTGTGTGTCAAAATGTTTATGTCTTGTTTCTAGGTAGAGCGCTTGGACAATTCTATTGAAGGTATAGTGGACGCTACACAAGAATGATAAGAAACCAGTTCAGATATTTTTTGCGGCTTCTTTATTGTGAGAACACAAAATTTATTTAAGACGGCAAAATAATGAAATTTCGTCCATTATACCTAACATGATTTCATTCAATTATATTCTAATAGGACCACCCTAGATATTTGGCAACTGATAGAATGTTGGTACCAGAGCACAAAAATGATTTAAAATCTCTCATAGCAATACATTAACGTCGAAATTGTTCTATGAAATGTTTATAAAAATCACATTTTTATTGAATTAATATCCAAAACACGTACGTAACATTATTTTTCGAACACATTCATTGAAGAAACCACGAGTAAATCACTCAATAATGTTTTAATCAGACGCAAAAACTGCGAAATATTCGATGGGCCATCACGTGGCTTGTTTTATAACAGTCACACAATAAATCATACAAAAATACGTAGTCTAATAGACTAGAGACCAAATTAAAAATAAAATTAATAACATTTCGCGACCACAAGTCGGCAGCTGTTAATCAAGACACGATCAAAGGATGTGTATTTTGGGAAAATTCCCAACGCGTGTATTTATCATTTCTACTATTTGTCAATTAGAGAGCTATTGTGGGAACAAGGTACTTTGATTTATACACCCTGTATCGGTTTAATGCGACGGTACGTAAGAAAAGTTGCTCCACCTTGTTTTATTGCACTGTTTTTAGTTCCGGGAAAACGCTCCCATCTATCTCAATAAAATCTCATTGTTGATGTAGATTTACATAGAAATGCTTGTGCATAGTTTTTGTGAAATCTATTTTATGGTACTTTTAATTTAAAATATAACGGCGTTAGATGACAAGCCCGATGACATTAATCGTTGTTCGTTAAGTAATTAAATTGATTTAAACAAAATTTTTGTTATCGTGTGCGAACACCCACTGTTTTATAGTGAGTGATAGTTTTAACGCTCACAAATAATGCAGCTAGATCGTTAAAGGTGTGGGATAAATTAAAAAAGAAACCCTGAAAACAACGCTATGTATTATCGTCGTTAATGTTGAACTATTTATTTTATAGATTTATGATATTTTATTTTTAAGCTTTGAATAATGTGTCTACATTTTTTTTTCAGGAAACGTACCGAAGTAGAGCCTATTTCGAAGCGGGAGCAGTATGTATCGCATTAGGATGCAGCGTCTCAAGAAGGGAATTTTTCATAACCCGTTTCTTTAGATCATTATGGATGTCAGTTTAATTTTCTGCTTCGAAAATGTATCTTTTTAAGGTCACCGTCAGTGTGTGAGACTTTGAAGTTATTTTTGTTTTGAAGCACAATAATTCTGCTCGGTTATGAATGTTTATTAATTAGCACTGAGATTGTATAAAGATTGCAGATACAGGAATTGTGTTAATTCATTTTGGTTGGTTCGTGTTGCTCACGCCTCTGATGCGTTTGCGACGCCATCTCCAGACGATACCAACTGAAGATATGAGTACCGTTCGAGTCCTTGTTTTGAATTGAATTGCAATGTTAAAGATTGATATCTGGCATCAATGATGGTGTAAGTATGTTTAGATGTAAGATTTTCAATAAGAGAAGAAAATACTCCTAAACAAAAGAACTCTTTCTTATTGATGCGATATTTTCCTGTCCTTATTGTACCTACGTACGAATAATATTGAAAATAGAGGGCAATCGACTTAGTAATAATTAATTATATTGAATCAGTATTAGGTAGCTAATACAACATTGGTGTGAAGATTTCTAAGCTAGTACTAATCAACTGTATTACAGAGGACATTGTCTGTAGTTTTATATCCAATTAAAAAGTCAATAATTAAATTAGAAACCAAGCGAAGGATGTGATGATCGATTTATTTAATTAACAACAGCAAACAATTTACTTAATAAGTCCTAAGTAAGGTTGAATTGAAGAAAATGTCTTATGGCATTAAGTCCACCTTTATACAAATGTATAGGTTTAATAATATAAAAAATAGGTAGGTAATTCACATACGAGTAGTACAACAATACTTAGTAAGTTATGCAAAACAAATAATTTATTTCTAGTGTCCTTGCTAATAACACATTCTTATCTACAAGTTTTAATAAAACACAAATCTTGTTTTTCCAACACAGGTAGCCAATTAATTACGCACAAGTATTCATATTAGTCGACCACGACTGAAGAACATTGTGAAAGAAACATTTATTAAACATGGCCGCATATTAATCTAGAGTTGGTTCCCTCTGATGTTCTTATTATTGTGTTGTGTTAAATTAATCCTTTAATTAGATAGACACCTTGTTTTGCAATCGGAAATAGTAAATGAAGGACAGATGTAGACAGTATTTTTATTTTTGTGCATTAAGGTTTGATGCATAATAACTGTCAAATATTGCAATGGGACTGTTAAGGGTGGCAATGAGTATCTCAATGATAATTTGATTGAGTAACGTATTGAGATTTATTTGATTACAAGTTACTTCATGCTCTCATAACGTGGAAACCTACCTATGTTTTAAGAAATATTATAGTAGATAATACAATTTTTCATTTACTCATTAAATCCACCAAAAAATCATCAACCCGCCCATTACGAACACTTTCAAAACATCATATTCCCCGACGTGTCATTACGACTTACTTTGTATTGAAAAACGGGCACATTTTTCCGCCAAACCTCCTCTCTACAGCCCCTCTGGCGTAAATCCGAGGCCACTAAGTGAGCTCTGAGTGAATAGCTATGTTCCCGCTAATTACACCAACCAACTTCTAAATTTAATCAGACAACTTATGTAATTTTCGCGTTGGGTCCATAATTTTTCATGACGTCCGCCCGCGCCGCCGGGACTCCTGATTCTGTGATAACTGCGTTAGCATGTCGCTGTTCGCGTTGACATGTACGTATGTGGAGGGTTAAATAGCAGGAAAAGTGACTTAATCATGCCTTATTATTATAATTTCTGGGAAACTTTAATGTGTCTAAATACAGAACTTTGTTAACTGGAAAGCTGACAGTTCATATGAAACAATGGGCAGGCATGTCTCGAATTTCACAAGTCTAGGAGTATTCTTATTTAAGTCTTCCTAGAATGAACAAAAGGTCGACCTTAGACTATCGCAGGGATAATTTTTCCTTTAAAAATAAACTTAACCTTCCAAAATAAAGGGACGAACTAAAAGGATTTTACATAAGTAGACATGTCAACCCTTTTCAAGTGATTATAAATATTTTATAATTCAAATAAATCACGTCTGGCTGCCTATAAAGGTAGATTAATATAATTATGTCTATTATATGGTCTATACACAATGATAATAATATCATCATGTAATAGGTTATAAACCTCGCCTTAGACACAGTTCAAAAGTGGCGACTGCTACTGAGAGTTAAAAACATAAATCACGTGACCTAAATTGAATCGTACCTGGAGTATTTCCAGGTCAAGCCACTCGTAGCAGTGAAGTGTGATGATAAGGACACCTACAATCTACATAGTTTTAATGAAACCTTTTTACGATTGTTCAATTAGAAACAACTTGTTTACATTGCAAGCATTGTGTTATTATCTCGTAGCACTATCGTTACTCTGTTCGTTGAGATGATTATCAGTCTACACACATTTTATATAGGTAGATTGACTTAAACACTATGATTTATTGAACAGAGTATGGTAAGGATTTTCTTGTTCCTGATCTACTATTTTAATTAAGTGAAGTTTGATACCTAGGCACGTGGAAAATATTCTGTATGACAATCATAATAAGTTTTGTTTTAAAAAAATTGCTTGGTGATTCCCAGGTAATGCCTATTCTTTGATTGTTTAAGAAGTTTCCTGTTTGCGAGTATCCACTCGAAAAATATTTTATTATCTGGCAAGACAATATTCACTTTGACAGTTACAAGCTAGCCTTTAACAGTGATCGCGTCGCTACAATAGCTGTCATTACATCAACAACTGTCACTTCACCTCCAATAATGTATTGTCAAACATTAGTTCCAATTTTAACCACCAGCACACATAAGTTTGTCGCACTGTTAGTAGTCGTATCATATAATTTAATTTATGCCACGTTGTACCGTGCCCACGCATAAAAGCTCTATTTTGTGTCAGTCTGCAGTTTTTGCATAGTGTTGATAAAATGCTGGCTAGCTTTAGTGGTAACCTACCATAAAAATATTTATGGATATACCCTTAGATGCACGTAATACCTATACCATACTTTAACAGTGAAATATTACATAACAATATTGTTATTTTTATATTCCATTCACCTTTTTACCAAACCAAGATAGTTTTTTTTTTTACAAATGTTTAAATAAGTACTCGAAATAAAAACTAAAATAATCTAGTAACTATTAGCTGAACGTAAAAAAATACAATTTCAACCCCATTAAGTCTGAAACATAACTGTAATACTTATTCACAAAATCGTCGAGACTAGCTGAAATTGAAACGAAAATCTTATTAACTGTAGAGCTAACATAATCAACATCAAACCTTCACTTCCAAGCCAAAGGAAATATTTTATTCATCTTTCAAAACGAATGGAAATTATACTTCTTCATACTTTGTACAGCGGAAGTTTTGACTTGTAAAGTATTAAAAATAAACAAAGAAATGACACTTAACCTTTTGTATTGTCACTAAGCAATAAATTGGCTGAATAGATATGAATCAGATGTATTGCAGTATAAATGTCGAATGCAATTCATAAATTAATTCGAAGACATATTTTGTTAATCGTATAGGTACGTAGTACTAATCGTGAAGGTGATCGTTTTCAGTTGTAAATTAAACAATAGTAAAGTATTTAGCTTTGTTTTTAAATGTAAAACATCTATAGTATAAATAAGTCTAGTTAGTGATTCAATGAGTTGTTTCTATAGAATTTGTGGACACTTAAAATATGTAGAGACACGTCATCTTTAGACTCAAATGTCGTACCAAAATACACTACCTACCTACACTACAGGTTACCAATTAATATTTTTCAGCAATACCTAGGTACCTACCTACATGATAGATGATTATATTATGTATGTACACATATAAACGATACAAATGGTCCCACATCACCGATTACGACGAGGTACAGTAAGCTGGAATCTGTTAATCAAAGTGAACGCAATCAATTACGGGCATCGCAATCAAAATGGCTGGCATTCCACAGGGTTCGGGGGCAGCATCAAACCCCAGGACGTCACGTCCGTGGATAGTGTCGATTATGTTTAAAGTTATGAAAGAATGTCATCATCAACTGTGGAGGAAATAAAAACAGATAAAATATTGTAGTGTTTAAAGTTTTTTAGCCATAACCAAGTCTAATTTGACCAATTTGCTATGAAAAACAGATTTCGACGATAAAGTTACATTAATAATTTAAATTTACAACTGAGACTCGTCCATAACATTTTAAATAATATTTAAATGAAGAATTTAATAAAAATTAAAGATTATTTTGTATGTAGGTATTAACTTATTTTTTAAGGTAGTATTTAATTTACCTTTCTACATTATGATACCGGTAAAATAAATAAGTAAATAATAGTTGGTAAAGTCTTGCTTATTTTCCAGCTAACTGCAATTTTAATGTTTATCGCGTGATATACCTATGTACGTTGATATTCCAATGAACATGTTAATTGAATTACGTACTAATTACACGAATCACTCAATTAATTTGCACTATAATTACTGGTTTAAAATCATACTAATACTTGGTAAATACTAGAAGAATTACAACTCGTATTGTTAAATGTTAGTTCCGAATTCGGCCGCTGCAGCGCTGCATCCGCCGAGTTATACCCGTTTAATTAACATTGCTATCATACCGGCTAATTGTTATATCGCGCTAAGCTGATTTATGGCGAGATACAAACGCCGACACCTTTGTAATTGCCACACGTGATTCAAACATTGCATGCATACCGCATACGTTCGAACAATAGGAGCGGGGGTGAGATGTTATGACAATAAGTAGGCGGTGCTGATTTTCAATTACCGCATCCATTTTAATTATACCTTTGTACTTAAAGGAAGGTATGTTTATAGGCAATACAAATACAAAAAGCCTGTAAAGTAACCCAAAAAACTATAAAATGTTAACAAAATTGACTTTTTTCAACGCCATCTATAATATATTTTAGAAAGTTTTTAATTCAACGCCATCTACATTTATTGTAATGAACTACCATCGCGAACGGTAACAGAGTCTCAAGTTCAGAATGTACAGTCGTCAACAGTGTTGGATCGTAAGTTAAATTTAATACTTTGGTATACTTGATTTTACGATTGTGCTAAAAATAAAATATGAATTAGGCAACAGCAAGGCTTGAAATAGGAAAGCGATTGTCTATTGAATCAAGTCTATTAACATTCCCGTCACAGTCCTTTTCCCGCTACATTGAATAATTCGAGACGCATTCTGAATAATCAGCGTTTCCCTTTCTCTAAGTTCACCTATTGTTGAAATAGGGTTACACACGTTTATCTACGTAGTTATTTGAGAACAAAATGATTACTTTCCTTCTTTGTGTTGTTGAGTATAAAGGTACTCTACTAATAAAATATAACTGTTAATATACACGTATCTACTCGATACCATCGACCAATACAAAATCTTTTTTATTTATCTAGGTAGCAAGGAAATATTGTACAATTAAGATAGGGTGATTACGATTAATTAACCATGTAATTACTGTTAAATTATTGGAATTGACCTGATAGCATATAAAATATTAGTTCAATCAATTATATCAGCTACGACTATTACTATCATAAAACAAACAAATAAATTATACTGAAATAAAAATATTTAAGTGTGAATGTGAATTAAAAAAAAATATATTCATAACTATGTCATCGAAACCGTAAATCGGAGCTTTACATTAAATGTAACAGAAATGTAAACGGAAACGTGGCATGGCGGGCGGGTTAATTTACGTGCAGCGGCTGCTCTGGGCGGGCGGTATCTGAGAGTTTCCGCCCTGGCGCCGGTAGCGATGAAAATCATTCATCAAGCTTCGGTCGGGACATGCTACTCTCAATAAACGTTCCTTTGTCATACCTATTTAATAAACCGTTTGAAATATGTACGAGCTTTTAATTTTTTATACCAAATATCGTATTTCGTCGATGTATTAAGTATGTTTCGGTGATTTGTTTAAATTGGTATTTCTTTTAGATTGTTTAATAAAATAATACTAAAATTATTGTTAATGTTATAAGTTGCAACTGAGCGTAGCTGTGCCTCATTGCAAGAGATTAAATATCTTTTGAAAAATTTTGAACATAATTAAAATTATTATTTTTGACAGTAGTTACCTATACAGTACAGTTTAAAATTAAATAGTCATATAATTATCTTGTGCAATAAATACGCACTTATTACGCAAGTACTTACATCAGTTTAAAAAATATATTGAAATCTGAAACATTATAAAAGTTAGCAATATTATGTTGGTCATAAATCTATCCTTACATAAATATTAAGTTCATATTTCGCTAAATACCTTCACGCACTATTAATATTTAGGCGCTGTCAAAACAGACAAGGGTTAAGCTTTGCGTTCATGGAATTTAAATTCTTCCATGTACTTGTGTCCTTTAAATATTACCTATATAAATATTTTTTGCCAACCAAACCTTTTTGTTCTTCATTATATCAAATAAAATCAATACTAACGTTAAAATAAAGTTACGCACAAAAATACTTCTTACATTAACACCATCTGTAAAAGTTTCTTTGAACTAAATAAAAAGATAGTTAACGAAACTTTTAAAAAGTTGCTCACTCCTGACCTCTCTCGGTGAGTAGCCGAATTAGTTTGAGTTCGAACTTAACTTTGACGAACGATTTCGGTTGCTGACAGATGGCATTATTAAACGTAAGAATCGTGTTTTGTTTTTAGACTGACTTTATTTAGTTTTATTTAAAAAAATATTCAAACAAAAATAGAATGCTTGATTTTGTTTTGTTTTCTAAATTCGTTTCCATAACTATCATAATAATTCCAACAAGAACATTTTTAAACTAATAAGAGGAATAAAATGATTAATAGTAAGTCCAATACAAACACATTTGTCTAAATAAGTGGATAATAATGTAATCCAATAAGACTATTTACTCTACTTTATAAAGAAACACCTGTGACCACTGTCGTGACCTTCTGTCATTGTTAATTTGTAGAGACTGTTTAAGCATTTCTTTATTGTTGGTACCTAGATACCATTTTTACTATCAAAATATAATAGACTAGAAGCTAGATAAATAATTTGACGTGCCTAATATTATATTGATCTTTATATTTGTAGAATCTTATTGGACTCTACCATAGTACTCTACCTACTTAATTTCAGACCGACAAACAAAATAAATTACAACTACTTAATTGGATTAATTAGTTGTGATTTTTTTATGATTATTTGGCAATTAAAATATTCTTTCTTTTAATTAGTGTTTTCTAATTAATAATAAGAAAAAGTACCATCGCACCTAACCGAATTTCTCATACCTTTTTAATTGTATATCGTTAGCTACCTTTAACAATGCTAGTCAAATGTATGTATAGATAGGTAATTAAAAATAAAATAAGAGATTTCTTTTATCTAAATTCAAATTTTGAATTCCACGACTCGATTTGAAAAAGGACGGCGGCGATAGGGATGGGATGAGCAACGCCGCGTCTGTCGAGATTTTTTGTGCGATTTTTTCGACGTTATTATTATGAGAAAAAATGCGGAGTCAGTAAAGCGGAACGTGGGGTGGGGGCATGACGAGGGTTCCCCGGTTTGATTGAAGCGAGGAGGTGGGGGGCGGGGCGGTGACGTCATGCTCTTATAATAGGTCGTGGCGTGCAGTGATGGCCGCCGTTTATCAAGAACGAGTGTTAGTTCTCTGCACTTGGACTATTTCATTGTGACTTGAAATTGGTTCGGTTGTGATACAATATTAATACCCGGCTAGTACTGATAATTGGAACGTTTGGATTTAATGTTAAACGCGGTTTTGGAATTACTTATAAAATAAAGTAATTTTATCCAATTGAATCATTTATTTGTGTACTTAGCTACAGACGTACCGTATGATTAAAGATGTTATTTGTCTTCTTTCCGCTGCAACATTGCATTGCTTAGCAATTCGCTATAAATAAGTAGACAGAAAGCAGAATGCACCGTTACGTATAAATAATACTGTTTTCAAACTGTTGTTTCCTAAAATTAGAACAAATAACAAACATTATTTGTTGCACGTGCAAGTCGGGTTGTTTAATATCAAAACATGACCTGAAAGATTCGTGAGTGGCCTGACTGGTGTGATTTCATCAGGTCCGTGTAGAAACAGAATTACTGGCATAATTAAGTAAGGTAAAAAATGAAGTTGGCGTTTCAAAAATCAGGCATTAGCGTGCGTGAGGATGGGCGGAGCGGTGTTCGCGTGACGGTGCGCAGTTAGCGCGGGAACACCTCGCGCGTGGCACATCACTAGCAACGCCTATTGCGCGCCGCCGGTTGTTGGCGGTTGGTCGCGGTTGAGTTTCAAAACGTTCGTAGCGTTACATTTGTAACGTTTATTTACATGCAAAAAATAACTCGATACTATTGCGCTAAACGCTAACCGTCTGGCTGCTGAGGATGCCAAAGACCGCGCGAAATGGGGAAGACTGTTTAAAGAGCGCAGACTATACTCGGTTGTTGCCAAGCTAAGCGCGGTTTACTCGAGTCCATCTAATACATCATTTATATTTATTTTCACACTATCAAAGGTGGTCAGGTTATAAAATAAGATTAATGAATAAAAAGATAAAGTAATCGTTCTATACCTAGCTAGCAAGAAAAAGTACCTACCTCTACCAGGTCTACCTACATCAATCCAGTTATCCACGATATTCAAAATTTTATCAAAATATGAAATAATCGGTTCGAAGCACAAACAATGAATTTGGTAGATAGCAATCAGATCGTAATTACAGGTCGGTTTCCATTTAATTTTGCACCCAAGCTATAATAACCAAACCGGTTGGGTTAAAGGAATCAATCAATCAAAGTCCGAATTCCATAACAAATTGATGGCCATCTAGTTTCCATCAAAACGGATGAAACATTCTGTTCACTGATCAAAATCTACTATATTAACTAGAAGACCAAACCGTATAGGCACCATCATAATTCACTGACATAACGATCAAATTACATCAGTAAATAAGTATCGAACATAATCACGTAAACGATAATCGAAATCACCTAATCGATTCGAAACAGATGTAGTTTCATATTGAATAGTGTAAACAAAATTATGGATGTATGAGAATTATTACTTTGTCTGTTTGTTGGTACAGGTGGGACGCGACATTGACGGTTAGAAAGAATAATACTGTATAAGTGACCTACAAATTAGTTTTAGGTTTTAAATTAATGTGTCTGTGTTCCTTCATTAGGTATCTATATCGATTTGGAATAATCGATAGATACTACAAAGTAGGTATATATAGGTTGGTTAGGTTAGGTAGGTTTATATAAAGGTAGGTGAATTTATAATTAGATTAGGTAATTATTTTCACTTTACTTGTACACACTCGGCTTAAATTTGAAAATTACTAGATCCCTACCTACATATATTTATGTTTGTAATAGCGTAAATACCTACAAAGAATGAATCCAAGAACACATTCCAGTTATTTTTTGGTGTTTCCTTTAAAACAATTCATGCCAAAATACTAAATATATTTTATAAGGTAAACATTATTATAATGTTTTTATAATTTACAAAAACTTACAAACAACATTATTTATTACTCATTACTTAGTTAAATGTTACGCACCGTGGTTCCGTCTTGTAAATTTACATTAACATTTAAATATTTTAATTTATTATATTGATTACACCTTTCCTTTAACGAGCTCAACATGTGCGTAAGCATTGAAATATTGTTAGACACCACAATAAAATTACATGTCTGACTAACTGATAACATAACCCGGTCAATAAAAATATATAAACACCTATGAAAGAAGCAATAACCTCTATGTTTTAATGAACGTAACAAACTCGATTCCTAATAAATTTAATGTTCGGTTATAAATCATCACATCACTGGTTGGATAAAATTCCAAGGATCCACACGCCGAAAATGCCGCAATCAGAGATCGGGCCGATTAAAAAAAGGCAAAGGCCGAAATTATAGAGACGAGAGCAATGATCGTAGCCGGCGGGTATCGTGCCTAGCTTGTGTAACTATGATGTATGTGTGTTATGTACTTTGTTCTTTTCCATGTGTTAAATAAAGTCTTCGTATCGTGGTCACCTTGTTTATCTGATGGTAGGAAACGTGGTTGCAAAGCACGCTCAAATTTCTTAATTGCGGTAAGATAGTCTTTGGAGCTTTTGTAATACTGGAAAATGTTTCTTTCTTTAGTTATTCTATAATACTATAGGTTTTTTACCATCTCCTGCAGTTTATGTAACTCTCAGGTAGGGTGCCTCTGGCATTAAAAGGTGTGATGTTTAAATTAAATACAGTCGATCAATTAACCAACGAAGTTTAGCGCGCCTACGGCGTTTAAGCTTGTCTAAAAAGGTATACACATTGGCTCAGAGGTTGGACTGCGAAACTAAATCATCATCCTACCAGTGTCCACGTTATCGGTCGCTTATTTATATAATTATATTCTGTCTCTATTACACTCACTAAAGAATACCTTATTGCTTTTGAAGCAATTTGAGGCCACTTTTCAATACAAAATTGTGTCATGGCTATTAAAGTAGCGATAAACAGATGAACACAATTTAAGCATCACGATTTGTTTCAACAAAGCAAAGGTCAATAAAAAAGAAGAGTACAGCTGGGCGCTGGCTAAGCCTGGCGTACTACTCTGACTGATAAAAGTGTCAGATACCTCTATCTTTGTTTACCCATCTACCACATTCAATGTGCTGTTTTTGCATTGGACGTCAAAGCTGGGGAAATGATAATGTTCCTTAAATATGTATTGACAATAATTATTATAAACACGAAGCAAGGCCATACTGTTAAGATAAAGAACCCTGGCTGGAGACTTGTTGTCGAGTCTTGCCAAAAGTCAAAATACATGCGAATTCTTCTAGTTACGAGTGTCAAAGTCGAAAA
Source organism: Abrostola tripartita (assembly GCA_905340225.1). Lineage (NCBI taxonomy): Eukaryota > Metazoa > Arthropoda > Insecta > Lepidoptera > Noctuidae > Abrostola > Abrostola tripartita. Next base: position 9,063,124 of record HG996498.1, on the reverse strand, counting down.
AAGAGACTGTGATTGAATGTTTATTATTGATTGCCTTTTCTGCGTTGTAGCTGTTTTCTTAGCGTTAAATAAAACATCAATAAATCTCGGAAGTGACGATACCTGAGTTAGTCACTAGTGTTTAAAATTTATTAGGTGTCACTGAGATTACCTCACAATGTTTTCTTTCGACGTTTTGAGACCGGGATGCATTACATATGCACATGTTTTTTAAATGCGTGTGACTGAAGATTTCCTTTACATTCCAGTTTGAAGATTTCGTAAACAAACAAATTATTGAAATGATCTAAGATCTTTAATTAATGTTCCGTCAAAATACCAATCTAACTCTTCATCTTTTAAATTAATGAAATCCTAATTAGGTTTGTATTTTGAGATAGACATATTGCTGTAGAATCTGTATATACCGTTTTGTTGATTCATTTGCTATGCACTAAAATCAATCAGGTTGTTTTTTTATTATATCTTGCGGTACTCCAAAAACGATTAATACATAAAATCTGGATCGGACGTCGCCATAAAACATGTTCGTAAATCAATTAATAGATGTCAAATGCTAATTAAACTTGTTTCTCATTACCAAATCGCGAGAGATCTCGACGTTGGTGTAATATTTAGCCTTTCCTGCGATAGTATCTATAATTTCACTTTTGAAAGTTTTAAAATAAGGTCCGATAGAGGTCGAGACAAGAGGAAGCTACGGTGGAATTTTTGATAGTTGATGGCAACATCAATAGTAAAGCTAAGTGTGCGTTTTTTAACGCATCGCAGTGAGAACATCATCTATCTACACATTTTACACTGATCGTAAAATAAATTCAGTTTCGAAATAAAGAAAAATAGCAGATCGACGATGAAAAAAAGTGTTTGTATTATCTTTCTTACAGGAGACATTCCGTAAACATGAATGTGCGTACAATCATCAATCCAAGTATGTTCGATCAATCAATCATTGATCGCATCTACGAAAATAAAAATACCAGTGATTGATAACAGTGGGAGTGAATATTCAAATAAACCACGTCTGTGTCGTTCGACTGTCGGAATCAAACAATCATAGACCGCTTTTCGAATCACTTCGTTTCAAGGCCATATCATTCAAAAGTAAAACCACATCTAACTAGCGACTACTTTTGTGGTCACAAAGTGGTCAATTGATGCAGATTTTAAGTGACTTTGAACACATTTTACGCTAGTAACTACTGTATTAGATTTAACTTTTGCTGAATCTATAAATAATTGCTTGTTTTGGTGTCTAAGTCGAATCCTTTAGTTTGAATGAAATGATTTTATGTAGAGGTATTCTTGAATTTTATATTTGATCGTTATATTTGGTTATGCTATACATAGTATGCTATTTATAATACCCAGATATTAACAGACAAAATTACTTGCAACGTTTAGTGCCGTACAAATAATGCTTTGTTTAGTTCATTTATTTAACGATATTGCAGTAGAATATTTGTATATATTGTGGACCAATGTATTAACATAAGTCTAATATTTTTCTGTACTTAATAATTATAAATAAATAATAATAATAAATTTTAATATAGATACCTGGCTATTAAAATAATTTGTACTCTAGTAGTTCTAAGGTTTCAACTCTGCTTATTTTATCACTGACAACCTTTAACTAAACTTAAATATGATGATGATGAACCTTAACTCCTGATGAACTGATTTTAAATTACGAACATGATTAAGAACATACATACCTTAATTCTTTCATTGAGATATTTTTTTAATTTTAAGTTACTTAAATTCTGTCGTTAGGCCTTTTGCGGACTGATGTTCTATCCTGATCTCTGTCTTTTGTGAAATATAAAAATGAAATAATATGAATGGTTCAACGAACGCTTGGAATTTTGTTGTAACAATATCAACTCAACGAATCAACACTAGTTCAAATATAAACAATACCAACAATTGTCACCTAATCGCATAATTACATTAAAACAAATGCCCTAAAACAATTGTTTTTCATAGACATGATAATGAATTTGAACAAAGTGTTCACTATGAGTGTTAAATAATAATGTCTATTCGTAGTAATAAATCAGCCCTGTTTTTACTTTTACGTAGGTACTAAATACGTGGGTTTTATCTCAATGATATTGTTTGAATTTACCATTTAGCGAATTTTAGTTAGCAGTTGACAATCATTGACTACTGTGTGTTGATACCAGCATGTGAACTAAAATTGTAAGCCTTTATAGCTTACACAGTTTTTTTAAGTTGGTATTAAAATGTGCTTTTAATAGACAACTTTCTTTCGATTCAGTAACTTGCTCTACATTTGTTTTGCTCTACGTATGATAGCTGACACACATAATAATATCATTATCTTAATATTAATTTTTATTTGTTATAAAAGCGAGCGGTCTTGCTCTAAATCCTTACACATTACATAAAAATAAGGTATTATGTATAAACCAGAATATTTCATAAATAAACATACGGAGTATATAAGTTATCTATATCTTTGTAGTTATATAAACAGGTTGGCAATAGTGTCCGGTCACCCTCAAAACGGTCTTGTCTAACCCAACTCAAACGCTTGAGACGCAGACGCTGTATCTAATTAGGCAATGCTTACATAAGTATAATTAGTTTAGTTAGACATCTCTGTAGCCCTGCACTTTGATAATAGTTCTTATTGTGGGTTTTTACTTAACAATACCTACATGTTTAATGCCTAGACAATTCGAGATATGTTTACATAAGTTTAAACTGTGGTGACATGATTGTATTTTATTGCATTGCTGTCTGTCTGCTGGGTCTTTATGGTGTCCTCTCCTTAGGGTCAATCATCTCTGAATTTAGTATATGGTAGGAGAAATATATCTGGGATTAGTATTAAATTTTTTACTATAAACAACGACGGGTTTACCTGCTGAACTCAGCTCATGCATAAATACTGTATTATTATTTTATTATAATTATCATCATTCAAGTCATCATTGTTCTCTCAGCGTAATTGATTTGGTATTGACTATTAAGTAGTTCTCTAGGGTATTAGGTAGGTATATTTAACACAAATAAATATTTTAATTCTTAGAGCGTTAATTCCACAAATTATAACCAGGATGAAACTATTGAAAAAATAATAAAAGATTGAAGAAGTTGCCAAATTGAGTATCTTTATATTGTGTTTTTATGTTATGTATTAGGTAGGTATTGTGAAATATTGTTTTCTTATTTATTGAAATTTATTTTATCAGTTAAGTTGGTAGGTAGGTGCCCTCATAATTGTTGTTTATTTCAATAATTCAAATTTAAAGTTTAGTTTAAAGCTTAAACGTATCTTTCCAAAATAAAACTTTTATTTAGAGACAAATAAAATATTGTCCTTTTACAGACGATAATAAAACTATTTTATCGTTCATCATAGGTATTATTAAAATTATTTTGTTGAACACAGCTAATATTTCTGTTATTCCAACCTCGAAAATTGATAAATAACTTTATCACATTATTAACGCATAATATAACAACCATGTTTTTATTATAAAGCGATTTGAAATATGGTAATCTTCAAATTTTAAATTGACTGGCAATTAAATGTTGCTACCCTGATTCTGATAAATAAAAATTATAAAAAGTTAGACATGCACACATTGAACACTTTTATTAATATTTTTAATGTATAACTAACCTTAATTTTTATAAGTATAGACTAAATTCTTATTGGTAATACCTACCAATACCTAATGAGGCATTTTGTAAACAAAATCATCATCATCAACGTATTTTATGACAAAAGTATTATCCTAACTAATTCTCTCACTGGGTATATAATATAATGATTAACGATCGATTTTGTAAGCCATCAGAAAATGTTCCGCGAACAAAAAGTTCGTAATCTAACGAGCTCGATCGCTGTGCGGTGCGGGCGCATCTCAAGATTAATATTCAAATCGTTCGATCGATAATTTTACAAATTCGCTTCAACGATCGGGTGTGGGCCTATAATATACATTAATATTACCCACTTCACATGTCAAACCGCCAATCCACTTGTTATTATCTTTATTTAGTAAGTACTCATTTATAAACTGAAACTCGATGTTTAGGTCTTTTATAAGTCGACATTTTTACTGCACACTCGTTTGTTACCGTCGTGTTTAATTTGTCCTCTTGTAATTATAGAACATCTACATTTAAAAATATTTCATTAATTTAATAACAGGCCATAGAAAGAAGCCATATAATTCCCTTATGACTGCAACGAATTAAAAATAAACGTAATTTTGTTCACATTTGTATCCAGTTATTTTGATACAACATCTTATCACATTAGTCATTTGTCAGTTCTAAACTTGAACTAAATTCTTCAGTTAGTTACTAAACGTACCTAATTTGTGATAATAAACCTGTTTGTGGATGACAATATTAATATCCATTTCTATTTAGCTTAAAAGGCAGTCGTAAGTAATTATCTAAAGAGATCGTCTATAAAACCTATGTCAAAATATTACTCATATGACCACATGTCCGACAAGACATTTATATAATTTTGACATATACATGGCCGTCGAAAGTTAATTAAAATATTTAATGAGAAGCTCGCTTTGTTAGTGGGAGCCGATGACATAAACGAATGATATTAAATTAACGACACACAAAGGTGGGCGTAATAATTTTCGGTCGTTCAAATGTTTGGTGATGGCGATTTTTTGTCAATAGACGTTGAACAGGATTACGAAGATTTATTAAAGTTGATATGACTTGCTACCGTGACGATATTTTGCACTTATTAAGCTTTATATTCAAAAGTACAAATAGATCAATTAAACACAAGGATTGTCCACTCCTATAGAGCGTAAAGGGCACAACAGTTTCACGCCGAAAAAAATTACAGCCCGATCTCTAAAGTCCAGTCATAGAAAGTCGTGAGCGCACAGTCACGGCGTATTATCGCACCGACCAAATCTACGGGTCTACTGAACATTACAATCTTACATGCTGCTCGCTTTATTAAGGCAGTTGAAAAAAGCAGTTCATCAGATGGTCAGAAGATAGCGGTGAAAGGGACCGTTAGAATAATAGCCGCTAGGAAATCTCCGCCTAGTTTCGTTGCGACTATGTATCTGGATCAATTTATGGAGCCAGTTTTGACGGCTCAATTTTTTGCCATTGACCTTTCAGTTGATTTATCACGTTGCAGCGTGTACACGTTTAATTGGCGCGATGATTAAGTATTTAAATACATTTGTAACGAAATGTGGCAATTGATTTGCGTAACGAATGTTTGGAACTAAATATTGATTTAGTGACGTCTGGTTTAAAGTAACAGTTTTAATACCATTATGTGGATTATAACCTGTTGAAAACATTATTCTCGTTTGTTTAATGAGACAATTAATACATGCTGCCGAATTCGAGCGTGATGTCATGATAATATACATATATACCCAAAGCTAAAAGAACGCTTTTATAATGGTTTACTGACTCTATCGTAAAATATGGAGAGCCATTTAAAACATGCTAAATGCAACTAAATATTAAGGATTATAAATTAATCAAATTTACAGTTTTTGATTAAATGGGATCAGGTTTTATCAATTTCTATATCAATGTTATTAGCACAAATTAGGTAGGTATATGTAATAATTAACATAAATAATTTATGATTGATAATAAGATGCGCTAATCATTCAAATCCAAATATTTTTATTACGTGCAATATTGCCAGGACATAAATATAGATTTACGACCAAACATTTAACACGTAAATTGACGTTTATGGTAACATAATAATATCTATTAATTTTATATCGTAAAATATACAAAATGTCAGTGATGACTTAAACAAAGTTTAGTTTTAAAATCTAAGTAAAATTGGAGGTCGTCAAACTGTTATAAGTAAACTAAATATGTAAGAAATGCTGTAGATATATAGATAAGGAATAACACTGATTAATGGTTGTTCTTAGGGCGCCGGGCGGTGCCACACTTCATCCCCCATCCTCGTCTACATCTCTATTTCGCCGTTCGTCGACTCATTTAAAAGGATAACACTACGATTTTGATTAATGACCACCAAACCTCTTTGGTACCTGCTTGTCGGCGACTCCTACAAAAAGGTGACCGGGTTTGAGAAGTATATAAAAGAAAACAATAAAATTTATGCTTATTTGCGTTAATGTCTCTATTAATCTTAGTGACATGTGCACCTTACTTTTTATAATATTCATTTTGGATATTTTAGCCGACACAGCTGTTTTGTTTCATTTGCATTTTTATATTTCCGTTTAATAAATATTTCTTATAGTAATTTAACAGAACTATTATTCTTAACTTTTTATTGTGTAAGTAAGTTTAATTCTATTATGCTAATCATTGTAAATTAATATATGAGACTGATATAATAATGAGTTTATCATTCGTTTCGGGTTGTAAATATTTCAGCTCGGTTTTTAACATTCAAATAAATTTCTATGATTTATTCTCTGCATGACGTAAGTTAACTTCTTTATTTTAAATTAGTGTAAGGAACATCGAATGAGTAGGTATTAAATGCTGTAATTATTCGCAAAATTCACGATGTAATTGTATAAACTTCCTCAATGATGAAGTTAACACTTTATAAAAACCAACACAATAGGTAATTGATTGAATAACGTTTAAATAAGATTGAATTAGTGGGAAGTATTATTAAAACTGTTATCAAAACTCACCGATAGTCTTTGCGCGGCAAAAATGTTTCCAAAGGAAGTTTCCAAACAATCCATAAATTTATCACTCAATCCGGTTACTAACTCTAGTCATAATCACTGTTTATAAAAATATATTATAAATATACACTACTAACGAACCAAATAAATGCTTGTAGAATGAAAAATTAAAATATCACCTCTTTTTTATCATATTTGATCAATTTATTGTCTTCTAGGCACTTTGGGTACAGTTTATATTATTTGTATTTTCCACTCATTGAATGTATTTTCGTTCCGTCTAGTTTGAACTGCAAAACATCCAATGATTTTTTATTCATTCCGTTACCCCTCGAACAGATTTTCAACGAGCCGTATCTAATTGTGACCATCATAATAAACGCTCCTTGAGACCGGGCATGTCACAAATCAATCGTCAAATTGGGCTGACTCCAATATTAAGGAGAAACACTGAAGTTCAAGTTCGCGCAAAAATTAAGTTCAACGTTAAACACTGTCACATATACAGGCGGCGTCACAACACTAATATCTTTATCGTACATAAATAAAACTGTCAAATATTTCACGAAAATTACATCGGTCGGCGTATAATGAACGTCTGAACCCGCATTGAGCTAGCTGTCAAATCTACGAGCCGTCATAGTCCGCTGCCATGAGTGGGCTTGCACACATAGACGCGTGCACGTGTGCCGATGGACACCAACACACTGACAGACTCCAGCGGAGCGCGAACGTACGGGCACTCGCACATACGCAGCTCGTGATTCATACATGAGCCGCGTCTGTGTTGTGGCGGGTGGGAGTGCGAACATGCAGCGTGCTTTTAACGCGGCCAGACGAAATGATGCCTAACTGCAAAACGGAGTTGGGACTGTATCGGTTTTATAAAATGGCTGGTTATGCGCGTCTATGTGGCCGATCACATGTGAGATTAGCCGAATGCGTGCGAATGCATGTAGCGCAGCGCTACGTATGGGCGGGAAACGCTATGAAGAGATGCGCCGCTGACGCTATGATTGGGATCGGGCAAATCATTTCTGTTTGACTCTTTAAATTATGTTCAATCTAGTCGGTTTATACTCGATATATGTGATATGTATAGCATTTAGAACAAAGACGGTGAATTTAAAATTATTAGCCATAAAGTTTTGTGTCCTGAAAACGAGTATTTCATGGACGCACAAATTTGTACCTACATCCGCAAACAGTTTTTATTATGTACTACATAGTGTTTATTAGTAAACAGGAAAATTGTTTATTGGTCAGTACATTTTATAACAGGCGATGTATTAACGGCAAATACCTGGACTGGCTATTGAAATTTATACTCTATCAAAACTTCATTTACAAGCGTGTTTTTCTTGCTCGATATGAATGGCCCAAAAACGTGTTTGAATCACAAGAGGTTACACAAATTCAATTGATTTTATACATTGTAAAGTTACCTCCGTATAAGCGAGACAAAAAACTTCCTTTTGATTTTCAGCTGTCGTACCAACACACGTGAAATGTATAAACAGTTCATCGCATCGCGCAAAGTTGAATTACGACTTTATGTTAATTACCACTGAACTGATAATCGCATGGCGAACTCGTGACAAAACAAACGATCACTTCACACACACGTACACTATTCGCAATTTGAATTTCGTACATATTTTCTTAGGTTCCATGCGGCCGGGAATTCTTTCTTACCTGCAACAAAAAAGAAAACGGTCAGTTAAAAATGGAACTTTATTTGTTTATCTTGCTGTTTTTAATGTTTTGATGCAATTCAAACTACTTAACATTGGCTTGTTGAAAGATAGAAGAATACTTTAATTATGAATAATTTTATTTTTATTACCTACATAAAATACCATTTAATATTCAGCGACTCTACATTAGTGTACTTAGTACTACTCTACTTTAGCCATATTTTATACATAAAAGGCTTAACGTTTTGCACTTGCAAAGACAATGATGAAAAAAATTATAAGTAAACAATTATGTGTACGATGCAAATCACAAAGTATGGAATCAGTGTTCATTCAACATATGTAGTTACGTTGAGTCGTTTGGTGTTATTAAATGCCTGGTTAATCAGCCACTCTCTTAAAGTTATGATTGAGAGACCTAAAAGAATAAATCCAATAGCAGACATACATTAGTGAGACATTACAATATCACGCAATAATTAAACGAAGACGAATGAAGTACTAAATTCGAATGTAGAGCCAACATAAAATTGTGCGCACTCAAAATGCATAATGTGCACAGAACCCAACTTATATTCTTAAACCATAATCAGTCTCGACGTAGATAATTAATAAACAAATTAATTAAAATTTATTGCTAATCCATTAACCGTACAATCTACTATTGAAGAAGAAATTGTGAATTAAACAGAGATGTTTATAAAAACACACAACAACGGCATTCATTGTAATGCATTCATATCGTGAATCAAGGAAAAATATTTTCAAAAAGTCGTTGGCTTCTTATATCTTTGACCTATGACAATATTATCATTGCGCCGGCGATACGACCACAGGGTCAGGAGTAGAATAGGAAGATAAGTAGGTCAGTGCAACAGCGCAGAGTATAAAGATTTTGTATTGTGGTCAAGTTCAGTTTTATCTTTCGTATATATTGTTTCGGGAACAAATATGTTGATTTCAGTCTTATCATGGGTTATGTTTTTGTGCATATAAAGATGTACACTTAGATTGAGATATTGATTATGTAGCTATTCGTGTTTTGAAACTACGATCTAATATATCAATTTAAATTGAGAGTGAGTGTGTTAAATGTAGAGTATGTTTGTCTGATTTATTTTTAGAGTTCATAAAGATTAAACTTCTTGATATTATAATATTGTCAGGTGTTGCTTTCAATTTATTTGTGTATCAGCCAACTTAAATGTTTTTGGTTTCCGAGTTGTTATCTGCATTTACGACAGTGCATTTAATTTATTTTAATCAATGATAAAGCTTCCTTGTAAAACGTCTGACGATTAGCGCTCAAAAGTCAGGCATTAATGCTACAAACAAACACAAACAGCTATTTATTTCACTTAGTTTTTATCACAAAATATAATTAATTACTTCAAATCTAAATTGCAAACCTTTAACACTAGCAAAGATATTATATGCAATAAATTATTGAAAAAATATATGCTTACGTTCGTCTAGATTATTATTGTAAAGTTAATTAAAACGATAAATACCTATTGTATGCAATAAATTATAAGTTTTGCTCGATTTGTAAACAAAAGATGGAAAAAATAATATTAATAAAGAAATATATTGTTGCGTTTCCTCCGTGTGCGTGTTTGAGTTTTAAAATAAACACTTAGATAAAAATCCGTAAACATTGAGGTGAACGGTTCCTGCGGAATTTATGGGAAACGAAATTGTTTACCTAATGAAATTACGTAGCAACGTATTTTACACAGCTTTTTCAATAGCCGTGTGACGTGGCGTAGATTGCGAGGATTTTCTATTACAACTTAGAATTTTTACAACAAGAACGCTTTAGACATAATAAAACTTCACAGTACACAGATAACGTTAGTCGTAGCATTATTCGTCGCGATATAACAAAATGATAAAACCGGTGGTAATCTACCAATTATATGCATTGTAACATAAAATAATGAACTAGAAACTGGTCCAACCGTACAACTTCATTTGCTTTCACCGCGCCACTATTGTCAAACAAATCGTGGAAACTGACATGAAGTGCTTACAAAACACAACCACTCGAACTTTAATGAAGACGTTAACAATTTTCCACGATCCCCACACATGATGTATCTACCGTGAAATTTTAGAAAAATAACACACAAGAACTTTGGGAACGCCCTAAGAGAATAATTATATTAATATATTTACCAAACACGCTCCTATTATTACGTTTTCATGTACTCGTTTGCGCATAAATTAAAAAAGTTGTCACTTTTTCTTTTGTAACCCAACCCTTATTTGGTATTCATATTTGATACTTTGTTAATACAAAGGGACGACGCATTTTGAAACGAAAACACACGAGAAAAACCTGTTTTACCAACAGACTATGCTAAAGATACAAATTGTGAAAGAGGCAATCGTTCATACGATGTTTCTTTATCTACAGGCGTGTCAACGGTGCACTCTAGACTCTCGCGCTGAAGGAATAAGCGTCCTATTCTAATGAAGTCCTGGCGATCACTTCAATTATGGTCATATTGAATGAAATATGAGTTAAGTGAGGGATATCAAAGGGCGACGCGAGGCTGTTTATGAAATGTGAACTTTGAAATATGTATTGCAATAATGCACCCTTTTTTAATTTGTACTAAACTATGAACCGTAGCAAAATGGGGTCTCCAAAATATGTCGGACCGGTTTTTTGTCCATCGATCGATATTTTGCTTACAACTATGTATTATTGGATAATTTGTGACTATTTCGTTCGGAATTTTCGTGTTTCTTATTGCTTCCGCAACGAATTTCGTGCGACCCAAAAGTCGAAATGATTGAACCTATCGGGCATTCGCCGGCAGCGGCCGACTCCAATTTAGTTTTTCGGATTAGATACGGCGAACATAATAACATAATTGCTCTAATAACAGACCATGCTGCGGTGCTCGCCGTGCCTTACAATTCACTTTCCAAATTGGTTTATTTTTTTACCTTTGCTCTGTCTAAAACTATTATGATTTATTATCAAATTTTCGTGCAGGCAAATTACGGGCTCGTTTTTCATGAACGACTCTGTCTCTTTCTAACACTATCATTGTGAAGTAACAGACAGGGACACCATCAAAGCTATTGTGTTTCCTTGAAAGCCTTGCGGCGTTACATAGCGTAGACCTGTGGATGGAATGATTTACGAGACTTTTTCTAATTTACTCTGTACAATAATTAGTTGGATTAACATGTTCAGCTCGGATATTTTTCAACGTCACCGAGCTTATTAACACCCCGAAATATTAATTTTAAATTCATGCTATTCCGGAAGCTGACTTCAAATAAAAAAGGCTTCATCTTCATTAAAAGTTCGAGGGTAATATTTCGAGACTAAAACTATAATGAGGACTGGACAATTTTATTTGTATGGAACTAAACATGAAATATTAACGATGAATTATTTCGAAATAGAATCCAACATTTTGTGCAAATGTTTAGTAGAAACTAAGCTAACAGGAGTACCTACAGCCGTCTGAAATGGTGCAACCGACAAATGTTCATGACATAGCGGTTGCATTAAACATGAGACCTGCCACCGAGCTATATTTACATATAAAAAACTTACTTTCCACATTTCTACAGTGAATGCTGTAAATATAAAACATTCAATAACCGGTTCTACGGCCGTTAACTCATTATAAACAATTATGAGTCTCAATGTCATATGAAATTGATCACTTTTTTTATAACCAGGGAGAACTTTTTAGAATAACGTCTTGAATAAAAAGCTTATGTTTAGGGTTAGCCTAAATCCTTAAGAAAACGTTTACAATTGTTTGTTTTAAATCCCGATTTTATAATCATAATGTTCTTACTAAACAAAGCCAACGTAGATACACTTCGATAAACCAATCTTTTGGACTCACTCACTGTGGATTACTGAAGATACAAGACAATCCTATCAGTAATAGGTAAAATGCAATAATAAAATAGTTTGTATTCACAGAATAAAAGGTTTTATTCTTAACTACATATTTATATATTTACACAACCAGTATTTACACGCTATAGGGTTGACACCGAGACGGATTACCTTGTGTTTTTATTTTAAATGTAATTTCACAGGCACTGCACAGTACTTAAAGCGGTGTTAAATAAGATTTCATTATTACTTTGATCTTTGACAATATTTTGGTATACGTATACCCTATGTCCTCATGTAAAACTATCAAAATACCAAGCTTACTGTTATGAAAAGAGATGATACCTTACAGATTAGATACACACTAACGTACATAGTCATTTGCTTTTAATACCGTATTAAAACAAACTCCAAATTCAGTACAAACTTGGTATACCCAATCAACATGAAGTTTCCAAGGGAATTAATTTAAGCATCGAGACAGCTACGAACTCTATGTACTGTTTAGGTTGTGTTAAGCAGTTGTGTTCATTTATATAAAACTTATCCCACAACTCGGCTGTTCATGAATATTTGGATGGAGGGCGCCACCTCTGCGAGATATCGCGCGTGGTGAAGCGGAAGAGACCTCCGACAAAGGACTGTGACAATGAGCCCGAGCCACTCGCTGTAGGGTTGATAGTACGCAATAAAGCAAATATTTGCATTCGCTTTTTGTTCTATTCAATAGGCAGCAAAAATATGTGACACGGGCTTAGTCGTGTCTTTTTATTAATATTGCGAAGATGAATAGGCATTATTATGTTACAGTACAATGTACATATTTATGGTTACATTAATAATGTATGATTAAAAAACGTGTAGCAAAAATTTCGACGCATCATTTTGTGATATATAATTTATTTTGCAATCGAAATGATATGCAGTGCTTTGGTAAATACAAGCGTGGCACAGCCCTGAGCTTGGTTGGCGCGGGCGTCCAACACGGCGGCCCGGACACGTTTCAGGATCATGAATTATGGCGCGAGCCGATGTGACTTTTCAATTTGAAATCATCAACCTGGAATTAATTTCATTTTTGAACCCCATTATTTCTGTTATCTACGCGCGAATCGCACAATATGCGAGTTTCGCATTATTGCCGTTTCGACAAAAATATTTTGTGGCAACGCGCTCCACGGATATCGGTAATTTAATTTTGTATGTATAAATAAACCCTTTGTTTTAATGTGAACTGATTATTGTGAAACTGCAGCGTGTAAACCGCAGACGCTGGTTAACAAAGTTTGTGTAAAATAAATAAAGACTCAATTTATATTGTTGATGTGTCTGCCAGTGAGTTCTATGATATTGTTTGAGTATTTGGAGATACAGTAATACAGCTACGAAATCCACTTGTATAAATAAACGGATATTTGTAATATAATACAGACAAACTAATAGTCACGTAAATAAATTACGTAGAAAACAAAACTAAATCTATCATTATACCAAAAAATAGTGTTCCGGACCCGTTCAAAATTCATTTGTAAAACACAAATCTGTCACTGAAGTCAACGGTTAGTCGGTTTCTGTAGGCGCGACTATTCATAGTCGGCACTAGTCACTTCCCAGCGGGCCGTTGACGAAAACCGAACCGAAATAGATATAACACCTATAAATTAGAAAATAAAGCTTCAGTTTTATTTCTGTGGAGCCCGCGACGACTTTTTATTGTGATTATCGGGGGTGTTCAAAAAATTTCTCTCGACCGTGAAGGTCAACGACCCGACATTTTTCCTACAGTTCGCATGTCTAATTTAAATTATTGAAGTGAGTCAACGTTGCGAATTAAATTTTTATCCACCACTATGATATTACAGAGTTTTGTCGCATATAAATACAAACGCCTGTAGATAAGCACCACAACATAAATTCGTTTTAATGAGAACGTGTAGCTGTAGTGTAAGCTAGCATTCGATGGTTGCTGAATTATTACAATTAATGTTAACATTTTTATTTGTTGGTAACACGTGAACGCAATCGTAAAACGCCCTACATTGTTAAAGCTAGGTACGCATAGTTAATTATTGATAAACAAGATCTCAATGACAAATTAGTCTACGATTGCCAGATCAAAATGTAAACAAAACCGAAGCAAGACTTAGAACTTGCTAAACAAACAGCTAAGACAACACGCATTACGAAAATATTTCCAAAACATTACTTCAAAAACTCGCGCTTATATCCCAAAAGAGGGACCTTATAACAAAGCTAATATTAGACAATCATTTCCTGTCAAAAGGGAGGCGTGCTCCCACCCCGACAGATCGGGGGAGGGCGGGAGGGAAAATACCTCCTCGTCTCACCAGATTTCGCAGTCGCCGTGTTCCAGTGTGAATCTGAATTCTTATTTTTTGCTGGTACTGTGATGAATGGATTTTTAATATCCACTTGCAGCTGTCCGGACTCAGTGGTTCCGTTGATGAAAAATGTTAGTAAGTGGAACTTTTTGCTATCTATCACACTTTTACACCGACTGCTGTGCTTACATGTGTACGTATCGGATGTTTTAAAAAACATCGGAAAAATAAATGTCGCCGTCATGTCGAAAGTATAGTATGGACAGGCAACAAGACATCAGCATCCAGACGTCTCAATACTCGACGAGGCTTACGGTCGGCAAAAAACTTGGCGGTGGCTCTCACGGCACGACTCTATTACGAGTCGGCCGCGAATAAATAAAACATGACGGGCCCTTCTCACGTACACATATGTACATATTGTTTATGTATGTGTTGCGGATGTTAACTGATCTTGATTCGGCGTATGTGATTTGAGACGCTTTCACCACGAGCTTTGGAAATCTTGAGATAACTGGCGCAATTATTTTCTATATAGAGACCGTAGCATCGACTCCATCACTTGTTAACTGTACGATCCAATATTGTTAACGATTGACAGTGAGATGTACCCTTAAATGTACAACTTTAATAACAAGACATACATAATTTTTTATGTATTATACAAAGACTAAGATTAAACAACTAGTGATGTTATAGTCGTAGCGATTTAGTTGGAATACCTAGCTACAAATTTAAATTCTAATCAGGTTTAATTTAAACAATTGAAGATATTGTATTGTCACGCGAATATAAAAGATTGTATCACTATTAACAGTCGTAAAAACAGTGACTGCCAAAACAAATAAAATAAGAAATAACAATTGATTCTATGCAGACAGAGTATTCGCTTTACGACTGGTTTACTATGTGACATTTATTGTAAGCCCCAAGCTCACACGAATCGACAATAAAGCTTAAGACTAATTTTGTAAAAGTAAATTAATGTTGTACTTTATGGGAACGGGAGAAGCATTTAGATCACAAAAGCAGGTATGGCGATTAATGATAGATAATAACAGGTTTGAACTACGAACTCTTGTGTTTTCAGGCAGCACCGTGTGTGGTATTGACGCATAGGTCGACTAATAGCTAGACGACTCCTGCGCAGACGACAATAAAAACATGCGCACGCATAGACGCTACATTAACGCGCTCGCCATAGTTGGCACCATGCAAACTCCGCCCGCTGGCAACCAAAACGCATCACAAAGTATCAGTAGTGATGGATAGCACAAGTCACTTCCGTCAATAAACAACAATATTATCGATAGCCTTTTAACAACACTTGAAACATGCAGCATTGTTCATAAAATCGATGTTGTTGCAATTAGTAAAGAACTTTTTTCTTGTTACAGACTAATTATAAAATGAGAAATTCATCATCGTCACGACAAGTGCTGAAATGATTAACAACACAATTCGCTAAATGTACTGTGACACGCTAACGGACACAAATCGAAAATTTCCACGCCAGTAAACCAAGGTGTTTTTCAATCAATGACAGTGGGGACTGATTCGAAAAGAAACCAATAAAATAACAGGCATTTGAAGAATCGGATTAATTGTCCTCGCATCTTAAGAATTTAACCGACGATTAATAGTACCCGATGAAGTGAAAGAATGCCATTAAACAGAAGCATGCATTGATAATTCGTTGCAGGAGCAAATCACCTATAAATTAAGTTAGCAACACACTTAGTAATTTATTCAACTTACAGTTGCGTATGATAGACTGATATATGACGACTTTCTATCGACTATGGTTTACGCAGCGCCGACACGAATGAATCGACAAGGGTTATAGCACGTTACTACGTACCTCGGATACGATACATTTTAATCATCGTAGGTAACCGAGTTCTCCTTCTATTATTGTTTTTCGAATTTCGGCTACAAGACAGATGGTAACAGTGGCGGGGAATTCGTATTACAATGGCCGCCACAATCCCACCAATGAACGCTGGCACGGAGCTAACGCGGCTGTTCCTTTGCTTCACTCTACTTGGCACTCAATAACTTTCGTTGGGTACCAGTGTCGAGAGTGGCAGAATAATTTGTGAGTTCGCCACTACTATGTTATTAATTGATTAGTTCTTGTTGGTGAAAGATTTAATGTAAAAACAGCAAAAACTATCAACGACAAATGAGATTCTTGTAACATTATACATGATTAAAACAAAATACATCTTGTAAACATTGAGTTTTACACTGATGATGGTCATTGAAATTAGTGATGAGCAGCTACTTCTCTGTTACAGGCAAGCATAAGGAGTTTCGTAACAGTCGAAGCGATCCATTAAGCGTGCAACGAAGGATCTGTTATGACAGCACCATCCAAGTGGTGGCACAATATGTCAGGAGTGGATGTGGCGCTCTACGACGAATATTTATTTATTTATAACATTGAGGGGCTGTAAATTAGCAGTGAATTTACGGCGAGGCGGAGAAGTGATCGTGCGCAGTTTATTTTCGGCGCATGCGCGTGATTTAAACAGTTCCCAGTGTTCTGCCGTTAGAAATTGAAACCGAGCAAAGAAGTGTGATTTAGGAAGTGAAATCCTATGCTTTAGTGTCATTCGTTAAGCCAATTATAATATGATAATCACGTCGGCTCTACATTGGTGGTCACGGAATCCGTATTCACATTTGAAAACATTTATCACAGTTTTGTGGTCCCCATTTGTCATCTGCTACAGTAATTGATTTCGAGACGTAAAATGCTCCAGTTTTAATTTATGTCGCTATTTCTAAGATTTTTAGAATTTATTAAAATAATGGTCGATATTTCATTATTTCATTAGCCTGGTCCATTAACCTAACCGCAGGAAGTTACATTTATCAGTTAGATTTTAAGCAATTATTTATTCTTCGACTACCTGTCGGGCTGGCTGATCAAGTTCTATCCAAAACTGTAGATCGGCAGACACTTAGTCATCGCTTGGATTCTGTTGTTAATGTTCTTCGCAAAAACTTGTCACACCTTCTAAGGCAACTTGTTTCCCTTGAAATGTTATTTTTATTGTACAATTTTCACATTCTCTGTTATGAATATTTACCACATTAGTAACCACCAGGTTCTACCCAACAGTACGGAAGTGTACTGTAGGAATTTAACATTTTAGATTTCTTTAAATACCGTCCGAGCTTCCCCAAAACTATATGTTATTTTTCTCTTTAGTATGTCGATGGTAAAAATCAGTATAAAAGTAAAAATGTATAATTGATGACTAGGCACTTATTGATGATTTCGATTAAGAATTAATAAACAAAACCAAAACTAGGTACGTTTTAATAAAATGTTTTATAACATAACATTAGGTATACATTTAAATGTTCGTGATTGCATAAACTTAACCAAAATATAGTATAGATTCAGCCAAATATTACCGATAACAAATCACAAAATGACTTTATTATGTCTAAGTCACGAAAACAACATATCTGGGTCCACTTAATATCATCCGACGGACGTGACCTCAATCCTTTCCGATTTTGGACCTTTCGCAACGCTAGTCAAACTCGCTTCGGAACCATCATAATGATCCGATAAGAGTAGACATAAAACGTTTAGCATCGTCATATAGATTATGGAAACGGAAGCTTATTATTTTATAATTCTATTTTATTTTCAGTGGAATGCCATCAACTTTTATGAGGCGTAGTGCTGAGTATAAGCTCCGCCTAATCCTCTTCACAGTTTATGTTATCTTCGTCATCACTGTCTTATGCTCGTATATAATTCAAAGAAAACTAGAAAGCTTGTAATATTTATTTAATGCTTATCCATCCTAATATTTTTTATCTTCAGAACTCTTTACCCACCTGCCCAGAAGGTGCTTCCTTGATTAAGTAAGTATATCAAAGTAAATAATGCATCGTAATTTTCCTGTTAGTACCTTTCTCGCATGTCGTTACGGAATACTAAACAACATGGAAAGCTGCTTTTTGATATCACAATGTATCTAATGCGTTAAGGCCCATAATTTTCATACGTTTGCGAGTTAATAATGACAGTTATTTAGGGTTTATACGAAAAAGAAACTGTGACAATTAGTGGAACGGTGCTGAGCAATAATTTAGTGGAAAAATATTTAAATAAAACTTAGTAACACTTCTACTTATATGTTGAATGAACTACAAGAAGTTGTTAAACGTTTCTCTAACCTTTGCAAATAGTCCCATTACTCCTTCTTTATGATAACGATCGAATAGAATGGTATAATCGTAAATGTACATCATTGGGCGAGCAAAAACAAGATATATGGGGGACGCGCAATGTAAATAGAACTATTAAAGAATATCGCCGGACGGTGGCAACCATGTTGTGAATGACAGTTTAATGTTTCCTAAAACCATTCCAAACAATAAGCACTTAATTTAAACTTATGCGGCACTCGTTAAAAATGACAAATGATTAAAAACTCCTAGTAATTGATGGGTAAACGTGCGAATTAATAGTAATAGCGATCGATAATGATATATAGCCCGCGAACAAATGTTTGACGGGTAGATTAGCGTCTGTAGTTGGTTTGCGGTACTACCATATGATAATGTAGCACCTGCTTATTGAAAACGGGCTTTTGCTCGCGGTTTTTCTCGTGTTCATGTATTTGATTAATAAAAAACTATAATTCATCGTTTTTGCTAGAACGCTGATAAATTTAATGTAGTTTTCAAATCTATTGTTATTTCCTGCCTAATTGGTAAAGCTGTCGCTTTTATCCGTAGGTATCTATTTCAGTTTGAGTTCAATTGACTACGGAAGTGATAAATGAATAATACCTTTGCCAAACATATTATCAGTGTTATCAGGTATCGAGAACAAAATAACACCCAATACTTAAATAAAGTGTATAACCAAAACACAATATGCATGTTGTGGTTAAAACCGTTCGTATATAAAATAAAAGCTCATGTCTTTGTATTCTATACTTCTACAATTGCTAAGATTCTAATCAAGACACCTTGCTTAAAGGTCAATATGTTTCTTTGTTTCAAATTTCTCACGTTTAGGACCAAACCTTCAACTTTTTAAATGTCGAGGAGATGAAATGCATACGAATGTAGCTTTTCATTCAATTATTTGGAGATGATTTAATTTAGTTTTCTATCTGTATTTGTTCTTTTTTTTATCACTTTTTTTGACTTTGTTGTAGCTTAACGTAAGAGTATTATTTAATAATTTTTAAGTCGCCTGAAACTCTAGGCTATGTGGTAGCTTAATCTATAACGAGTTTTGCAAAAGGAAATATTTGATTACATAATGATAAATGCCGACGACCAGACAGACCGAGAAGGCGATGGCGAGATAATTTGGACATCTTTGCGGGAAAGACATGGCCTGTAATGGCATTGGGCAGAGTTTTGTGGAAAAATAATGGGGAGGCCTTTGCCCAGCAGTGGGACACAGAACAGGCTATTTAAAAAAAAAAGATAAATGATCTACCAAACACAAAAAAAATACCAAAATTTAAGACGAAAATTCCGTCCGTTTACGCAATAGACATCCACTCTACTGTACAGAAGGTAAGTACGATAAATATTTCGTTTTCCCAAAAAGTCATTGTACTTGTAAACACAAAAGAATATTCTAGCAAATTCTAGAGCGAAGCGCGAACACGCCGACCCGGTGACATGCTATCGGCCACGTTCGTACGACATAAATCACCGACGCCGCTTGTTTTACCAATAAAATTGATTCTTTCGCGAATCGCGAGCCGAACAAACGTAAACTTTTTGAATTTTATATTTTAGAATTTAGAATATATTTTTGTTTTCTTTTTTGTATTTTTTTCGGCGACGACATTGATAGATAGTAGGCGTAATTTTCGTAGCGTTCTTTTCAAGATTAGTTGATAAGTTACGTTACATTAATTTGATTGTGAAATTAGTTTTATTTTGGTTCCACCCGAAAAAATAACAATGATCAACTCAATCTTGCACACATATTCTGTTTAGTTGAGTTTTGTTGTTGAGTTTTACACAAGCCTAGCTTAAAATAACCATTAATTTTATTGGATAATGATAAATACAGATACTGGCAACCGTTACATTTGAAATTAATTTACTAAATCTATTTCAAATTGATATAAATTTAATACGAGTCGGCTTTATGGTTGAACGATATTTTGACGTAAAGTAGCCATATTTCATCAACGGATCATCGAATATTTCTCAAATAAACTGTCCACGTTAAAAAAATGTTTTTGAAATCGCGAATTACGCGCCAAAACTATAAATCAATGCGTTCACGTTCGATATCAATGGTGTCGCCCCATAAAACGGGCGCTATTTATCAGTTGTACATAAAAGTGCACGCGTGCCCACCATTGATCAATGAAAAATCGTATCACCGACAATATATCCCTTATTTCCAATAATGATATATTACTATCTGATATAAATAATGCAGCGATGCTAATAAACGACAGAATATCGGTTAATAGAATATTAAAGCGCTATAGATCAAATCACGACTTTGTCTGCATTACATCTGCATACGTAATCACCGTTGTTATCGGTTTTACGCTCGTTATAAGATTCGATGAAATAATTTATTATATTTGGGTGTTCTTTTTTCTAATCGCTTCTGTGGTCTATTGGTTGTAAACGTGACCGTTTAGAGGTTAAGTTGATTTGTTTGATATACTGGAAAAAGGTAAGGTTCTTCTTCTTCTTCTTGGAATTACCATTATTTTGTTGTTTCTGTTTGGAATATTATTTTAATTAATATTTCGTCCAAGTTATAGGTATAGGTATAAAAGGATTGTCGCACTAATTTTCAGTAGTTTCAGCCAACTCTTCTCGAAATATGCTGTGATACCGGGTATTTTTGTGAGATAGGACATTCGTAGTCGGGGGTGCAAGTAAGTACCTCCACGTGTACCTAAGTACGTCCTGCGTACCCAGGGCGGTCTACCTTGTAACCATCTTCGTTGACTGGCCAATCTCTACACTACGGTATGAGCATGACCTGTCCTTAAACATAGCTCATGCCGATACGACGAAGTAGAAGAAAGACATTCATTTGTAAGGTCCTAATGTTCTTTATTGACTTATCAATGTGCAGGTATAGAAAATTACTATTACGGTAAATTCTATGATAAATTAATACCACTAAACCCAATTAATATAAGAAAATTGAAGCTAGTTTAATCCTTGTAGATTTTTGATAAGGGATTGAACATTCGCCCTTGCCCTTTAAGCATATTATTCAAACACAAAGACAAATGCGAAGCCGCTATTCACAAAGTTGTACATTCCTAACCTTCTAAGTGCGACAGGACCCGTTTGTCCCTAACGATACAAGAGACATGCAAGCGAATGTTTTCTACATAGTCCGGTGGTATGGGCTTTATTATTTATTATACGGAAAACAGAACAAACTAACCAAAAGTGTCCACGGTACGGAAGCAGCGGGACGCAACAAAACAGAGTGGAATAAAGAAAATAGAATGACGCGTGTTGTAACAGCGAAACCGTGGAGTTGTTTTCGTGTGGATACGTATTTGTTTTTTGATATCATTTTTTGTGTACGCAAATGTAGTTTAATCTATTTAAGTAGACCATATAGCTTTCTTTGTTTTCAATGGATTATATATTATTATAGGTATTCATAAAAATACGTTTTTATAATTATTAAAATTGAGTCGTACAGACATGACTTTTTTACCAGCGTAATTTCTTTACAGTTCCTTAGTTTCCGTTTACCGTGTGAAGGAGACAGCAATGTTTGAAAAGGAAAGCGTGACAGGAAAACGAGGCAAAAAGAGTGGCGTGTACTCGCCTCGGCAACGCTGTGTGAAACCTCTAGGGACTTGGCAGGATTCGCGCCGAACGTAGAAAATACGTACAATTATCACGGTAAGTCAAGTTTTCCTCGTATGCATCCACAGTAAGCTTCAATGTTTCTTGGTCTTAAAATATAGAACCTTATCAAACGTTTAGGTAACGTGTAGGCAGTTTACATATTAAAGTAACATTTTATAACTCACACCATTTAGTATTGCATACGATAAGAATCTTTTTAGCACATCATTCAACATTACAAGACTGTTCTTGTTAATTTAGACCTTAATTGCAATTGGATAATTCTCGATACAATCATTATAATTCTTGTTGTGTATTTCCTTACTATTAGGTACATACATATATAAAGAGCTTTGTCTTAGTTTTTTTATATAAAGGAGATTTTAACCTTAAAATGCTATGGCAGGTCCATTCGGCCGGCGATCATAATGCCAAACTTAGTGCTCGCAGCACATATGCGGCCTTTTCTTTTATTTTTCCTCCATTTTCCATTTCCACTAAAACGAAAGCGACTTTCCACGGTGACTTTTTCCACTGAAAAGCTGCGAGGAATTGTGGCAAAATAATAATAAAAAAACAATGAACGAAGAGAAATGGAAATAAAAATTTGCTTTGTCATAAATCATGAAATGCTTCCGGCTGGTTGCTTTATTACAAAGAAAGTTTGTATCAATGTTACGAAGCTTTTATTGTCCACGAGGAAATGAAAACGCTGCTAATTGTATAGATACCTACCTATATTGTATGGTGTATGTTCACCTTTTCTGGCATTGAATCCATACATTTTTATATGAATGGATGTCAAATATATGAGATAATATAAACAAAAAAGAAAATAGGCTGTACAAATCTGCCACTACAGGGTATTGTTAGTAGGCGGAACTGCTTAAGGCATCGCTCGACACAAATCCCAAGCGGAAAGATTCCATTAAGAAAATCAAAAAAGGTCTGTTCAGTTCGAGGCTAGCGACTATTTTCATATAGCAAAAACAACCCATAAATTGTCATCTTAACGAGATTTCTGTTTTTGCAGTATTCGCACCCTCGAGTGTTCGAATACTAGCAGTTCGGTGACGGCCCTGTTTTGTGTTGCACGGATTGTTACGTCAGCGGCTTTTGTTAAACGACGCCGAACGTAAAGTGAGCGATGTCATATAACGAATATTCGCAGAACTCATATTCGCTAACTGATTTCAAACATTGTTATCGCGTTTGTTATCAAAATATGTGACTGTACAAAAGTTCCGCCGCGCCGGAGATTTATTAAAACTTCTGTACTCAATTATTTTCTTCGTCTATGCGAGTTTGTAGATATAGTACGCGTATGTGCTTTGGCATGCCAAACGGCGCATGCGTGTCAAGACATCAGACGCTGCGCGCGAGTGCGTGCAACCGCTTCGGGTTATTTATTGCCTTTCTGATGAATTAGTTTTGTTTATATAGCACCTTTTCATTTGAGGGTTGACTTTTAAAACGCCAATGAATATCTTATTGACTTTTTATTGTATTAAATTTACATTTTATTACACAGCAATTTGGAATAGCAATGATAAAATAATATAATTATTTTTGCTAAGCTAAGCAATAAAACTTTATAGTAGGTAATATTAAAAATACATACTCCTAATTAAAAATAAATGCACTGATTATTATGGGGAAATGAATGTTAATTTACATAATGTAAGCATCCAAGTTATCTAACAGTATCGACCGTAGAACGTAATATAAACTAACTACATCTGTATCAAACATTCGCGAACTCAAACTGGAATAAACTCGAGAATATCATAATTAAAGTGCCGTTTCGGAGTTCGGGTCCCGTCACGTGATACCGTTGCCCAAATTATCCGGGCCTCGTGTCATCTTGTCCCAATCCAATATGGCGCCGTAAATCCTCGCTGGGGGAGACGGGGCGGTGGAGGGGGTACGTCACTCAAACTTTCTCTGTACTCCGTCTTACGCTCTCTCGTCTCGGTCTAGGGGTGGGTACGGACAGACCCTCACATGTACATTTTTTATTTTACGCGGTCACGTCACGATGACGGGTTGAATTTTATTTTGATCTTTTTTATATCGTTGAGCTTTTAAAATGGTTTTTGATGAAAATTGACAGAGAACCTTCATAATTAAATACAAAGTCAATAAAGAAAAGCTTTTTTAAGTAAGTACAGTTGTACTTAGATACTTAATAATTTTTGTGGTTTTTACTATGAACTCAGATATAATATCGTATAGTATAGTATGCTGACGCTACAGGCCTCGAGGTGCGGCGGTACGCTTCGAAGAATTCTCAGATAGAGTTCGAGCATCGGGATGAGTAATCTCTTTTGTTTTTCTAAGAACATCGCAAGCGGCCGCGCGATTATCGGCGTGTTTTCCACACTCAAGCTTTTAAATAAAATTGGTTTTATTAAGCATCTGCTCACATACGTCGGTATATGTGTAATTGAGAACGTATTCCATAAAGCTTTTGTTTTTCGATCGAGTTTTATTTACTTCCGAGTGGTTTTTTAAATGCAATACCTTACTGTACTAGTTACATAAACAGTAAAGTTTGTCTACAGCTAACATTATGCATCTATCAGAATTCATTTCGCAAACACCTACATATTTGAATATTAAATGAAATATATGAGTTACATAGAATTTATGATGGCGGCATTCTGCCTCAGTTGTCACTACAACAAGTATAAATTAACGGGCTGAATAAATATCTACCTTCGCCATTTACTTCAATACTTCTTACGTATTTACTACCTTTTATACCTGCACTTAATTCTTTATAACCGTGTCTTTTTCTATTAACATTCACTATAAGTCTTGTTTTTCTTTAACAGGAAGTATTTATTAGAATAATAGTGTTGTACCAAGCTTATCTAGTTGTATAAAACATTGCATGTTAATGCCGGAAAAAGGTTTTATTTGTGCTGAACATAAAGAACCTTCGCAATTTAGTGTAGGTTGAGTAATACCTATACATCAATTGGCTCAGTATACATAAATAAAGGAACATGTAACTGATAAGTAAGTAATCTACGTGTACCTTAGTACCGCTGATAAAGGTTTATTCCATTCATTTTTAACATAAAGTCGACAACGCAACGACGTGTTCATTATAATATAATCAATTGGTAAGAACCATTGCGAACCGAAGGGTAAAGTAAACGATAAGTACCTATATATAACCTACTATGAATTAGTACCCAGATATTTTTAACACCTAGGAATTAGGTATCATCTGAGAACTACAGGCGTAGCTGGAAGAATATAAATACAACTAACGCGAGCTTCCTAGCGCGAGCAATTATCATTGCCTCAATTTATATTCAACAAAATAAAGACGACATACTTCAGTGGGTTTAATATCATATTGTGTGCATGATGGAGTAGGTATTCACGATTCCAAAACAGAAGCGTTTTCGACAACCCACATAGTATGATAATATGATTAATCAAATTGGGGCCCACAGTAATCCCACTAATACTTGCGTGACCAGCCCCTATGTGTAAGACACAAATGAAGCTGCTAGGTATTGGTTTTCAATAAACTGACCATCCATCAAGCCGTCTTAGCGCTACAGGGGGCGACTATATTAGAAAACCTTCGTCAGATGTATCTTCACCTTCCTGAACAATATAATGTACTTACATGTGAACAGATGCTACGGAAGCATTAGACGTATGGCCATTGTCGTTAGTGACCGGTCAATGACCGGATTACGCGTTATAGAGAACACCAGTCAGAAATTTTCGTTACATGTAAAAAATGGAAGCCATAACTGGAAAAAATCTTTACACTTTTCAGCGATTACTGTTGTCTTAATTAAGTAATTAAAGTGTAAATTTAAACGTAAATTATCTACGTAAAAATTAATCCTAAGTATGTACTAATGATAGCTACAAGAGTTAAATATTTCTGCCTGCATTTGAATTATGAATACCGTTGTGTTGTTAGAAGACTCACAGTCGTTATTCCAGGTCTCTTTGATTAAAAATAAATATATTCAGTTACAACCATGTAACTGATTATAGTTCGCATCGGACAGTAACAATGGTAATTGTTTAATTAACCAACTAAGCTGGTAAAAACAATTTTATGGGTGCCATAAAAGTTGAGTATAGCCATTACGATCACTAACTAGCTCACTGCCCATAGCGCAAAGGTTTAGCTTTATTTACTGCTTGTTCAGGTACTTCGTTTTATAGCGTGATGATATTTTATGATCCTTGTTGGTTATAAAAATGGGTCTAATTGATAAAATTTATTGAGTTAATGATGTATTAGAGAATGTTGCTTTGTCTTTTAACTGTCTGTTGCTCTACCTGCATTTGTAATTGAATAATGCAGCTTTTCGTTTTTGTTGTAGAGTTGATGATAATGATTGAGTTATGATACTTCAAGCGAACCGAATGATGTTGAAACTATGCTTTTTCACGGTTAAAGATTATTAAGATGCTATGGGTTGGTAGGTATACGAAAACATGCATTATAGCTATATGCATCTTTATATCAATAATCATTCATTTTAAATTAACTTGATCTATTTTACATCATAAAAGTTTAGATGCAGAAGTTGTTATAAGGCTTATAGAAAGTCGTTGCGAGAAGATCACTACCCCAAGCACAGTAGCGTAGTAATAAAATTTTGCAAACGTTCAATCTTCATATATATTCAATTCAATTATCAATCTTCAAGAGAATTCATTGATGAGTTTCTGTGTCGACCTGAGAATGATTGATTTTATGAAGACATAATTGAATTGAGGGATTTGTAAGCTCAGAGGTGAGGCCGTTGCCCAGTAGAGGGACAGTATATAGGCTATTTAAAAAAAAAGTTGATATGAAAGGAATACTTTTCAAAACTGTTAAGTCTTAAAAGGTTTTCCATTTTTCTCCATTCGCTTGGACTTTATTACTGTCGTTCGTCGAGAAATTAAAATCGCTATACAAAAATCCCTTTAATACGGTCACTCGGGTCGAAGATCCGCGAGGGCAGGTGTGAACGAATATGAAGACGGTAAATGGAATGCATCGGCATGCATTCCACTGAGTCTGAAATAGCATTTATCACGTGACCACAGACTGCCCGACTCTTGGATTTCACTAATATATATTTGACAGATTCATATCTCTCATTCTGTAGAAGGAATGTTATTATCAGAAGTGTAGGTCGAGATCGATTTTTTTTTTACTACGAGCTAAAGTCAAAATAAAGGATAATTAAATTACCTACATAATTAACAGAATAGGTACATACTATAGTTTCAATAATTATGACCACGGTTTTAATACTTTGTTATTCATAAATACTTTACGGGACTTCCGAACTCAACGCATATGATTTTCCTAAGTGAATTAATTCTTACATGGTAAAAAAGCAGCTTGCGGTCGCTATAAGAAATTATTTACAAGCCCCATTAATAATTTCGAAATAACAAATTAATTTCGTGAACAAAACGCAAACGGAATAATAGCGGACTAGTAAAATTATGACTTTATTCTTAAGAAGCATTGTTTTGTGCATGGAAAAAATGTGTAAGAATTAGAATGCATAGAACAAAGATATTTAATAAACTACTATTTTCGTTGCGTATAAAGTATATAAAATGAACCCTATTGGGCTGTAATAAAGCTTAAGTTATATGCTTGTGCAAGTTTGTAGATCGGTATTCTGTAACCCGCTGAGTTTACGAGAGTAACGGTATGGGATCATGGTCGAACTGTGAGTTTGGAAAAAGAATTAATTATGCAAACAAAAGCTTGGGTTATTGTTTCTTCTCACAAAGCTGGACATGTTTGGACGTTTTGCGTAATTTGCGGACAAAACAGTTATGTCATGTGCTACAATTTTTTCTTTCGAATTCATAATAGGTCTTCATTTTTATATTGTTTCCGACCATTGATAATACAAGTTAGCAGTTGCACGTGTTTTCAAATGTTCCTTGAAGCTAAAACGCTCTGTTGTAATATTTTAGGGACAGAAAATTAATATCTTCAAGTGCTACGTTAAAGTTCGAGGTAAAGCCGTATTGGAGCACTTCCAGCTTCGTAATAGGAAAAGTCGAGGGAAACGCCGATTGACACAACCCGAATAAAAATTCGATTAGTTTTACACTATTTCATGTAATTACCTAATGCTTTATGCGGAAGCTCGAACATGCAAAAACTAAAACAGTGGTCTAAATTTAACTTAGGAGTAATAAATGACGGTTCAAAAAACAGTGAGAATGCCTAATTTTAATTTAACATCTTAATTAAGTAGGCTTACATAAGCGAATTTCTACATAATATGGCGCGGTCATCTGTGCGTGCCATCCAAATTACTGTTGTGGCTTTTGTTACTTCGGATAATTTATGTGGGCAGTAAAAATATGATTAGCGCGACTGAACACGTCTCGTATTGAGACGTCACTCAGCGGGACTTTTATGGCCTCATTTAGACTATTCGAGGGCGCTTCCTTGAACCATGACCGACCGAATTGTGCAAGACCTCTTCGAAACTTTAAAGCCAAAGTTATCTTCTAAACATAGGGAGGTCAAAGTAAATTGGATGTTGTCAACGTTTTAACTTTATACCACTAAAAGACCGTGCCCATTTTGTTCCCTGCGTTGTGTTCGGATTTTAAACCGGGAATGACTATGAGGTCGTAAACTTTATGGCTGTTGTGATGAGCCGTGTGAATGTTTAATAATCACTTACAAGATTTTTATCTTTTTAATAATATTATACAACTAAATAATTTTATAAAAATCACACACTTGCGGAGTCTGAGTTAATTAGCCGTATTGTCAATGTACACCTAAAAGCTCATGAAGAAATAAGAGATGGCGGTGTTATAGAAAAAAAGACCTAATATCTCAAATGTCAAAATGTGACATTGAGTGATTTGTAGCTAAGCTCCGCCTGTCCCGTGTTTCAAACATCACCGCTCGGGGCAGACAGCTGAGCTCTAAGCTTTGTAGGGACGCGATAGAGTTGCATGCGGTCGTCCCCCTCGCACTCATTGAATTTGCGTATTTCTACTTCACACGATGGATGAGACTATCCTATTCTATAAACGGCACTACCTATCGCTATACTTACCTGAGTGCTTTTGTAAAAGTTCAACGCTTCTCTATGCAGTTTGTATGTAAAAAGATTTTGTGTGAAGCGTTTGTAGGGGATTTCGCGATCACGTATTATGTTTTTTTCTGTTATTTTCTGCACTGTGATCGCACGGTGCGTGTTGATTGTCGTCTTCGTAGGAACTGTATTCATATTTCCTCCTTCATTTTTTTTTCAGTTTAATATAGAAGTCAAGTTTGAAAAATCTTTACGTACTGTTATGAGTATTTTTGGGGACTCATAGTACACCAACCTATTAAAAATGATGAGGTATGTACCTAATTTTAACCATAATTCGTAAAATGTATAATCCAAATCCTGTCCTGACCTATGTAGATTGTAGGTATCTACTACTCTTAGGTACATCCTTTCCTATCCTACATACATCCTTCAACATTATTATAGGTAATCATAATACTGACCACTAAGTCTGTTTGATCCTCAATATTCATGTTCGTTGACATCGCATGATTTATACTGTAGGTACATACCTGAAAAAGAAAAAAGAATACATTAGCAATATTACCTACCACGTATAAAATTAAATCGATTATATTAATATGTAAAATGATACGCCTATTTTCATCTTTAAAAACGTTAATAAATACCTACCTAAAAGAGTAATTTAATAAAAAAGTTTTATCGGTATGCATTTTCATAGAATACATTAAAATGTAGTAGGTGTAAAAAATTAAAACATTGTTCAAACAAACGTCCAGGTTTGTACTACATAACATTAAGAAGGTTCATAAGTATGTGGACAACAGTAGGCGACCTAATGCTACAGATAAGATACTAAAGTATCCCCGGAACGCGTTGAACGCACTGCATTTTAATTGGTTATTAGGCATCTGTTTCTAATGAATGCTTGTCTATATCCAAATCGATTTCGGTTTAGAGTAACCCTGTGTAAGTGTCAAATGTTCTCACACCAAATTATAATTTATAGGATAGTGGAACGGGGTTACGTGCTAGATTAAATGGCGGATCTTCTGTTGTTTGGTACTTGAGTCTAATAGCTCAGTACTTGCACTCGCCGATGTTTGTACTAAACTGTTTAGTTTAGTCTGAGAAATATCTGTGGTAGAGCTTTAGTCGTAGTCAGGTGACTGAATTTCAAGAATGGCTGGACTAAATTAATCTCAAAGATTATCAAAAGCTACAGTATATCTTAAATGATAGCCTTTAATATGCCCACTTCTTAAGAGAGATTGCGTTTTCTTCATATGTTTTAGGGCCTAAGAGTTTATCAACGAATGGTTTAATGTTTGGCGAATGATTATATATCGATGGAATTGATCATTTACGTTTAGACGAACTGCCACGAGTAGATGGGCTCAATTTTCAAACGACTTTAAAATTTAACTTGTGCATAAATATAAGGTAGATAAAGAGAGTTGAAAAATAATTAAGATAGAAACAATCTTTAATCCTAAGTAGAAGTAAACAACTGAAAAATGCTAGTATTTTTCTTTTTTAATAGGTATATTTTAAACTACGAGTATTACATGAGCTACCTTTAAGCAATTTGCGTAAGTAGCTAAACTACTTAAACATTTTCATTAAAAACTTTTTGAAGTCTTCGCCGGCAGACAGATGCTCGGTCACCCAATCTGTCTAAGGGTCCAAAGATATAAATAGCGTAGCTTTAAGTGGCAAAGCGCGCCGACGCGGGCCCTTCCGCCGATAAGATCGCATTAGGGCGCAAAGTAACCGACTGCTACTGGTTTTCGTCATATCAATATAGATATGTATTATTTGATTTAGAAAGTCTTGTTTTAGCTTCAAGAAACTATAGGAATGTAATACCATAATTTACAAATTTAGGGACATACGCTATACCTATCACCAATATAATGTATACAACCAAACACCGACTTAAGCTACAGCGTATGGGTATACACCAGGTGTATGGGAACACCAGTGTTATAAAGTTAAGATTTATCTATTTTTATGGGTATCTCATCGAGCTTCCTTATAGGAGTATTTAAGTTCTATAAAACTGAATATAGCTAGCTAGATGACCCATTTAATTGCTATGTATTATACTATGTTAAACTACATCACCCGCTTCGAAGGCTTTGTATTTGGCTTGGAAGAAGACTACATAAAAACGGCAAAAATGTTTTGTTAAATTGAACTTTTCATAGTAAATACTACTTGTTTTTATTTCACGACTTATCAAGAGTAAATTGTTTAGACGGTTCTGTACTCGCCTTTTAATCCAGTTTTAATAAGCCAATTTATATTTTGTCCTTTGTCTCGTTTGCCAAATAAAAACCGTCCGTATTTCTATGCACTTAAAGCTCGCATGCTCACATTCTAGTTATTTCAATTAATGACACCTGATTCGTCTTTTACCATGAAGAATGGGAACCAATTTAAAAGAATTGCAATTTGGAAGCGTTTGGTAAGACTGCTATTGAAGCGACTAATAACTAAATTAATGGTATATGAGCGTAGAAAATAATAATATGCGAATACCGAAGCCCTTATTTATGGACAGAAGATGTAGTTTATAAATAGGCAGCTATTTACAATTTTTACACCTGAAATGTCAAGCCACTGTAATGTTGAACACCTTCAATTAACTTTAGCCATTCTTCTTAATGAAATGACACTCAAGATAGAGGCTGTTTGGAGCCAAAAGTATCCAAATTGTATTGTTAATGCTGAATTAAATGACTGCGTTAAACGTATTTTATAATTTGGTTGTTTATTTCTAAAGTATTGGGTAGGCTGCTTATTTGAATAGCTATTTAAAAACGCAATCACGAACGAAATGTCAGGAAGCATCCTAATTCTTATTTTGAAACCTTCCTTGCGTGCACGATTGACTGAAGGACGAAAGCTGGCCGGTACACGGCGAAATAAAGAATGATTACATCGTGAAGGCGATAACTCCACTATCGCATCCTGGAATCAAACACGCTTCGTACGAAACGAATGCGAACGCATCAACGATTTACTCAGGCGATTTTTTTACGTCAATTAGCTTTGAATCCGAAATAAGCAGTGGGAGTATCCCTTGACGTATTTAAAAACATTCTATTTTAAGTACTTTGAGCAAAACGACAAAGGAATAAGTTCACACTTAGATGGATAAATTTATGACTTCGCAGAATCTTCAGTAACAGCCCAATAGAAACAACATTGGAATTTTATATTACCTGTGCTACAATGTTGCATTACATTTCTATTAATAATAATGAATCGATTAATATTTATTTAACGCTCCGGATTTATAGCCATACCGTAATTCCCTGTACCATGGTACAAATATGACGGAAGAAACAAATCAATACAAAGTCTATCTTATTCCATTTTAGTCTATCGCCCATTGTAGGAGCCGAGCCCCTAGCGGGCACCTATCGAGTGACGTCACCGGAAGTATCGTGGGCGGGAAATGAGATGCTAGTGTGCATAACGCCTTATGTATGCACGTCTGCATAAGCTTTATATGTGTTAGGCTATTTACTTTAGTGGTAATGCATCTTTAATTATAGTGTATTGATGATTCAGTTTTTACAAGATTTTAAGAAGGTTGTACAGGCGATAACAAATCTTTTTCGGCAAAAAAAATACTGGCTAATAATATTTCTTTTGACGTAGTGTATGAGTCAGTTCAGAATTCAATTCATGAAAAGTAAATGGCATTTAAATTAAGTTTACGCGTGTAACCTTTAGAATGCCTGGCATAGCTTGAAGCGCCTTTTTCATATTAAAATGATACAAAGGTGTTAATAGTACGTTGTTTTATTAATAGGTGATTATTTACAACCAGAATAATGCATAATATATGTTTCTTTGAAGCAAACTACAACCCAGTATCTACGACACATGAGTCGTTTGTCTAAAATGTTAAACATTACGTACTATATTGTTATAAATATGAGTTTTTTTTTTCATGAATAAACAACTTAACTATACACGTGTAAATTTAAAAGGCGTTCAGAAAGTAAAATAACATAAAAAGTAATCTTAGTAGAAAAGCTTTTTACCTACTATATCAAATTGACTATTAATTACAATGTAACATCAAATTGTTCGCGAAAGCCATTTACTTGTAAAGCATTTGTTTTTTCGTGTAATATAATTGCTAATTTCGTGTGAATTTAATAGGAGCGTATAACGTAGATCGTTTTAACCGTTAAGCCTGTTACCGCCCACTTCCTCCTCATATTTTTCTTCAGACAATATGGTGAAGCAGGTGGTCATTGGTCTGTGTGCTCGGTACAATGTTTCTTTTGTTTTTGCCTTAAGTTGCTAAAAGGATTTATGCGATATTGGACAAAGAATACGCGTTAATAATATAATGTGATAAAACGTCATCGATATAATTGGAGTTAATTCGTTGTTCATGAAATACATAGACCTGGGACACTATATGGTGTTGTTTTCGTTTCAGATGTCTAAGACACAACAAGACTGTTAAAAAAATATTGATGATTACTGTGTTCAATTAAGCCTCAGAATTAAGCTTTTTAAATTAATTGTATGATTCTCAGCGCAATTAAACTTAGTTGGTGTACTCATCACAATTGTTATATTGCACATCCGCGTAATATATTAAGTATATAGGTACCTATAACGCGGATGAGCAGTATAAATATTGGTAAATATTTAAGAAACATTTTTTTTCACAAGCCACTTACAGCTAATATACTGTTTACCCCTCGTCCCACCCCACCTGTTCTTATTGGATGAAACAATAAAGGAAATTGCATTTGATATTAGGTCCCCTACTGATTACAGACCCAATCTATTTTAATGTAGTTCCCTTAGCCGCTCAAACACGCAATGATGTGTAAATTGAGTGATTATACAATATTATGTACCTATATTACTTCTAATGTAACATTTATCATCTTGTCGATCTAAGTTTGTTAGCAAGTCAGTATTTTATGAAAATTCAGTTCACTTACTCAAATATTAGTGCAAATTACTTAAAAAAATGTTTATCTTTATTATCTATCATAATTGCTTTGCTACTGTTTCAGAGTTCCCCGGTAAACTCATAAATCAGTTAATCGGACGCGACTTCGTTGAATCGATGCTCTTAAAACCTACGTATTCTAATATCGTATTCTCGTCACATTCCTGGATCCAAGCCTCTTATTCCATAGGCGTTAAATCTACTAATACATTTTGGGCTCACTGTCGACATCGGCCAAAAATCAGGGCGAACCACGCTGCCCTGCATAGCAAACAGGCCGAAGTGAACCAAAGCGGTTCTTACTCACTCAGACTATCCACACGCTGTTACATTTCCATTGACTGTGCGGTTAACAGAAATCGATACCAATCTCTTTTTGTCCATTCAATGAAGAATAAACGATTAGTTGGAGCGATAGTGTCGCACGATTTTCGTAAAGCTTTGATACATTAGTGTGTTATACTAACTTGCGAAGGAGTTCCTAAATTGCGTACCTACAATTTGGGGTCACAGTTAGTGTCTGTGTAGAGGTAGGTTTTTGGACGGCTGGCTTGATGTCCCCTGGGATAGTGGTAATCCGGAATAAAGGTCGGTTTCGTTTCGTAAATACGAGTCCGTTTGATGTGTTTTTAAATCTGCATTACAATTACAACAAAAGAGACACTCCTTATTATAAGTACTACTTTTTTGATATGAGTTATTTGAAAATATTTTCCACATTCCAAAAGGTCGACTGGTTGTTAAATATGCCATAATCAATAGCTGTTATACTTAATATATTAGTTATCATGATTTTATTATTCAAGTGTTTTTGTACTAAATATTTAACCTTAACGTTTCACACAGAATGTTTACTCAGTATTTCTGTTACATATTAACAGTACGTGCTTAATATCTTTTACAACTGACATCAAAACAAGAACAGTTAATAAAAATAATGTCTTAATAAAATTAATCAAAATACCACGTTATGAAAACAAAAGCATAATTCTAGAATTTATTGCGACAAAAAGCATTTAAGGACTTATGAATATGTTCATAAATGTCTTGATGGTTACAGACATACATACATTTGAATCCTAAATAACATACATAAAATAGTTGGCGTGTCCCACTATAGGAATTTCTGTTTGCAGTCACGCGATGGATTCCAAGTTGTCTACATAGAAATAACATCATTAGATACTAGACAAACTAACCGCTTACACAAACTTTATAAGCTCATTATTCTACGACTTATATTTTAGGCGTAGTTAATTGCTACGTAGTTTCGTAGCCTCAATTTTGTGCAGGAAATATTTTGTATCTAGCTCGTACTAAGTACCTATATTTTGGTCTTCATTGCTCATACTTTGAACATTATTTGAGTAGATAAATTTATTAGTCTATATTTTTAAAGAGCATTTTTTTTAATTTATTAACGAAGTGACACCGACAGCTTCTGCATATAAAGTAACAAATCAACATGGGGTAATGTTAGTTCTGGGCTAATAAAGTTGCCAAAAACGGGTGAGCCTACATTCTCAAAAATATAAGCCTATCCACGTTGAAAAAAAATATATTATTAACAGCAGCAAGCTTTTTGCTTCCAGCTACTCTTAAAACTTTCACTTAACCCCAAACGTCTATTATGGAACATCCCAAACTGATTGAACGTCCCACAAACCATTGCAAGTCCTTGAAACAAGCTGTATCCAGTGCCGGGATTCCCTCGGCAGTCAGCTGGGCTATTAAATCCTACTTTACGACGCACTTACCGCGCTCAACCGGCGACCGTTTATGCACTCGTAATACTAACCTTAATTGGCATATTGAGATTATAGTCTTGTAATTGGCTGTTTTATGCTTGTATTGAAGATAACAGTCGTTCTCAACAGCCTATTGATTTGTAAGTACGTTTTTGTTTTTGTTTACATACGTAAACGGCTCGTTACTCAAACAAATGAAGCTGTTAAAGCAGTTAAAGTAATAATATTTTGTAGTTATATCGTTTTTTGCTTTGTAGAATAAAAATAATAGCTGTTTTTCTGTGATTCATTCGAATGCTTGACTCAAACTTTGTGTATTGCCTATAAGCTACGTAAAAGAATTCGAAATTAAAAGCGAAAAGAAGTGAATTAAAAATAAGAATTGCATTTTATTACAACCTAGAGCTAGAAATAAATATCATTGTGCACAACGAACATAAACGAAAGCAAAAAGAGCGCCCGTGACTATTGGTTTTTAGAGCGGGATGAAAAAATGATAGCGATTTTCAATTGCAATTCAGTCGCCATTTTCACATATCCAGACAGTCCAGTACAATATCTGTTTCGTGTTTTTACATCGTACACAGGCTGCCCGCGTAAATTCGAAATGCCTGATTCTGGCGTACACCAGTATTTTCATTACTCGTTTCGAGAATGATTTATATCACAACACACATTAGGGCTCATCAAAGAAGGTAGGTAATTTCAGGGGTCGCCGTTGTCGAAATCGACAAGGAGGACTATATATATCACAACACAGACCCGAATGGCACTAGACTTTGTTGTGGTGACGATTTTATTTTTGTGTTCTGTGGTTTATTGTTGCCAAGAAACAACAGATCTAGTATATTGTTTCTCTTTACCATTTACACCAACCATTTCAGATAAGCAAGCAACTTGAAATTAACATACATTATGAAGTAACCAAAACAGGTAACTAGAGCAATCAACTATCATGATACCATACGAAACGTGGATAAACGAAATTTCGTAAAACGTACGAAATCCGTGTCCATTTCGAAAGTGTTTCGAAATATGGAAGTCGTTATATTTATGAAGTTTAGACACGGTCGGAAAGGAAATTGGACTAGAAAATAAAAATAAAACTGTTTGTAACGGGGTCACGGCCCGCGGGTTCTCATGGCATCAGCATCAGTTGCTTAACGCGCGTTTGATAAGTTACATGTACGTGCCTAAATACATATGTTAATGTTGGAACACTCTGTCACATGTTAAAACTTGAGGAGTGCGTTTTAGCTATGGGACCTAATATTATCGCCCCTTGCGGTAGTGAATAAGAAATACCTACATTTGTACATGAT
Source organism: Abrostola tripartita (assembly GCA_905340225.1). NCBI lineage: Eukaryota > Metazoa > Arthropoda > Insecta > Lepidoptera > Noctuidae > Abrostola > Abrostola tripartita. Next base: position 9,025,565 of record HG996498.1, on the reverse strand, counting down.
TGCTTGTTATAATTGTTTAGGTAGGTACCTATTCGATACTATATTGACGGTATATTTTAGCCAAAAACACTTAACATATTTATGTTATTCATGCGATAATTTAAGCAGAAGCTACCTAACATTATAAGCCAGGTCTCGGTCTAATTTAAAGGTAAGTTGTCTAACAAAGGCTTATTGTAAACTAATAAATAACAAAGCTTCAATGACGCTCGCTTTCACCGACCACCCCTACAACAATAGCTCTTAAATGCCAACACGACACATTTTGCGCTATCCACGATCGTGTACAAAAACATAGCGATGTCTTGCGCAAACGCATTCACGTGAACCATTGTTATGAACATTTTTGGGCGCTTTCGTAATATCGTAATGTACCGTTAGGGCCACGCGTCCAAAAGATAAAAACTAGCCTAGTTTCTTTTCTTTTGTGATGTTTCGAACAAAAGGGCAAATATGATTTACTGGTTTCCCATTCTTTAGGAATTGGATAAAAAACAGCCTTTTTTCGAAAGGAGATTTGTTTTAAGCTATTGCATTCGCGCCTTTGTGATATAATGACGTTTTAAAAAACAAAACGATGTTTTTCTGTCGTCAACACCACGTGGCGTATTTTATAAAGCTTGAAATAAAAAGTCATTAATTGTATGTTATGGTGTGTCAATCATATTTTAGATAAAATATTTTACGTAGCTTAAGAACCATTTTACGAGTCAACACAAAGTAGGTACACGTAATTAAGTTAGGTACTTACTTCAAATGATTTACAAGATCTTACTAAAATGACAAACAAATATTTGTCCATCAGAGCAATTGGTGGGTCTTATTAGGTCATGTTAAATCATCAATTCATCCGCCAATCATAACAATATTTATATACTTACCTACAATCACTTATCGTTTTTATCTAATATTAAACATTCTCTCAAATAGTACAAAGTTAACCCTAATTGTTTGTTTACAAAAGATAAAATAAAACGGTAATTTTTACTCTTGTTTCACTGTTAAACAAAATTCTCATGGGTTTTGAACAACGCTAATGCAACATTAAACTGCAAATTAGGTAATCTGTATGTGTGAATTCAAATCTGTGTGAGTTTTCTCTGTTCAAAACCACAAAGTCATTTGACATCCCAGCTTTATTGTTTGAAAAGTGTTACTAGAGTTATTTATCGCCACTAAATAACAACAAAACATTCCATAAAGTTGTCATAGAAATTTCTTATGGTAAACTCAACCTTACGCAGACTGGAGCCTCAAACAATTTATGCACTCACATCACATTAGACGAAACATAAAACGCGAGACGATGGCTGTGCGCAAACGATTAATCAAACTTTCGACGCGACTCCGCTGCATCTCAATTGTTTGCTGCTAAGTTTCGTGGCTATATTCAAAACAATTGCGAGCCGTTCGATTTACGATCGGCATTTGTTCGTGCTAAATTTAAATTGTTAGGCTTGGGACAAACAATTTGCGGATTGCGAGCAACGGAGTGGTGTCGGTCGGCACTCGCCTCTGCCACCTAGCGTGATTTAGGAGTATGCCGGCGCGCTTAAATCATAGCGGTGTCGTCTTCGAGACCGGAATACGTATGCTTTTTGCATTTACAAAGCTTGAATGTAGCCACCGTTGCACCGGCCATCAGTTGCCACATCGCTCGAGAAATATGGTTTGTTTTGGTTCTGTTTAGACGTTCCGTATCCGAAGATATTAGCCGGCGTAATTCATACGTGTTTCTAAGCTGTTCAATAATTTGTTATTAATATGTGTTTTATGTTATAATTGCGTATGTAAGTGTGCATTATATGGATTTATGTACCACATCTTGATTTATAAGGCTATAGCCATGTAATAAAGCCGAATTTAATATTTATGATCCGACTGGAAAGTGTAGCAGTGATCATATCGCGATAATAGCACCTACTGTAATGAGATGTAGACGAGCAGCAGACGTATCATTATCGTCAGTTACTTACCTAGAATTACTCACGGTAGGTAATCTAAAAGCAGTATGAACAGTGGCGATCTCGATTCGGCGACTTAAACTACAATCACATTGAATTCATACAAAACTGACCCTGTATTTTATTCGTATGTAAACTATAGACGCTACGGTGCCGCTATATTACATTATTTTGTACTTTAACAATAAAAAATACTAATATTTCTCTCTACAGAAGATATACAATTTTGTACTAGTAAAAGAAAGAAACTATCACTGTTTGACACTCGTCCGTCTATGTAGTGGTCCAGGTAGGAGGAGGATTTGTCGAACTTATTCAGTTTCGTGCGTGGAGTCGCGCGAGTTTATAGCGCGAGCGTGGTCGCGTGTATCGCGAGGCGGCGCGGAGTCGCGCGGGGCGGCATGGCGGCGGGCGACTGGCGACTGTGGGCTGGGCGGGCGGCGCGTCGGCCGCGCGCGGCGCACTGCCGCGCCGCCGCCGCCGCGACGCCGCCCTCACAGCCCCGCGCCTCACACGCCGCTGATTAAAAATTCTTACCAAACTTTCGTCTCGGGATAGCCCCCAACTTGCCGTAAATGGTTTCTTTGTAAGCCACTTTCTTCCACCTTGACGGCATCCGCATTTAAAGTTAGGAAGTTGGCGCGTCACTCAGGAATGCCGTTTCAAACGGTAGCTCGAAAGTCTTAACAAAAATGAATACTTAATTGTTAACTTCATACAACCGTACGGCACATACGGTAGCTAAATACCATGTGTAATAGAAATGCTACAATTTTGGTAATTACAGCAGTTAAATTAAATTACAGTGGTGTTAGAACACGAATACTTTCTATAGAAAGTTTCATTACAAACTCAGCAACCTATAATATGCATATGTTAGTAAACTGCGTGTTTTATGTATTTGTGTACGTAAATACTGGGTATGAGGTATTTGTCGAGCGCCATTTAACATCATTAAAATTTTGTACAACATTTACGAGGCTCGCGAAGAAGGTGGTCGAAGGTTTTGTTGGCACGTAACGTTCACGTTTATTTTACAACGGAAAACTATAGAAACATTGTAAACGCGTATTACACCCGATTGCCCCCGCAACTTAAGTGCCGACCGGATTAGGAAAGCGCCCTATGTGTAGTCTGGTTCTTAGAAATTCCTCACGAAATATGATTGTAAATTCAGTGAAATAAATTCCAATGGTTTCAAGTGCAGTTATTTGACGCTACATTTTTATACTGTGTTGACTTATTAGGATCGCGTTTGTGTTACAGTTGCATACACAAGCTGATATATAGGTAGATGATACTATATAACAACAATGTATAGGAAATGTTGTATGCTTAAAAGTCTTTTAATTTAGTTCTGCTGCGGTTATCAATCAGTCCGTATGTTTTTACTTACCTACTGTAATCTTAGTATATAACTATGATTTACAAACCGACTACCTATTAATTTCTCTGTACACAGTGTGGTGTAGGTACTAGGAAAAAAAACAAAAGATCACCATATCACGATCACGAGATCACATAAAAAGTGTTATAATAATTAATTTATAAATCGAACATCAATCAATGCGCACCTATAGATATGGTATCGGTCCGCCACCTACGGCGAGCTCACAAAGGACCCCTCTAATCGCCCCCTGGCTTCCCCTACCCCCGCCGCACCCCCCCGGAAAAGCGTGACGACCCACAAATATAATTTTAGGTAAAACTTTCCCCCGATGGTTATGCCCGCCGAGTTCGGGTGCATTAAATAGGTGACGTACTATGATAGGGATGGGATGAATTAAAAATGTAAGATATTAGGGCTGCTAATGCTTCGGAAAATAACTGTGATTAATTACTTGGATGTTGAAAGCTGTTTACGGAAAAGTTAATTATTTGCGAGTGCTAAAGAAATTATGTTTTTCGTAAATATCGATGTCCATAAAGTGCTCGGGAAGCAAGCTTATTCACAGGGATCTATTACATAGTACATTACTACTACGTTAATTCCTTCATACTTTTACGAATGAAAGATATTTTTTTTAAACCGCTTCTTTCTTATAAATAGAGATTAAAAGAGAAGCAAGAAAAATGATGAAAAGTATAGACATGAAACTAAGAAGTTACAGATAATGATATTTTAGAACACCCAGAACTGTGTGACGAGCCCTTTCTATCACCAATATCGACCACGTCACGACAATTGTTTCATCAATCAATCAAATCCATAAATAACCAATATCTTGGCTGTATTTTGTACTACAATGACGTCATCGGCCAGTCTGAATCTCGTTTGACAAGCGTCCGTCATCGTACCGCGGCACAAAATGTGAGCCGCGACTGAAATAACGACGTCACATCGATTGTGAAACTACGAAAACTAACGGTGTCGACACGACTCGTAAAAATGTTAACCGAAGTTAACGGCTACACGTGTATTAATTGATGGTTGTTACCAGTTTAATTGAGAAGTGTAAAAAATGTGCGCTCTGACTTAGAATAAATGACTGTACTTGTGAGTGTATATTTTTTTGTATTGGCTATGAATTGTAGTATCTGACATTGACGCGTTCTTAAATAAAACCATTAAGAAGACGAACTAAACATAATCATATTTATATACTTAAAAAAAATCGCGATATAGACGAGAGAATTTTACAAAAGTAGAGTCGTCTTAATTAGTTATTAACGCAGGTGACATCAACATGCCTCACAATTGGTACGTGAACACAGTCCATAAAGACAAAATAATGTTCATAACGTTGGTCCCAACTGCGTCAAAACGGAATCAAAAACACATTAAACAAGCGAAGTACGAGTATGATAGTCATAGACGGTCGCGCAGGCTGGCATGGCGGACGGCTCACAAAATCGCGACACACTTTTTAATTTATTTCGTCCACAAAAAGCTTTTTGGTGTTTTATTTTCATTTCAACGGAGACTTGCGCTGTAGCGGGATCTCTATTTTTATTTATTCCACTCTCGGATTTTATTCTCTTTTTCAATTTCGCCCCGATCGACGCGGGACCAAGCGGAACGCAGACGGATCTCATTTTAAATTGAATTCGTCTCTTCTTTGCATTTTTCTTTGGCGTTCCTATGTAACAATTCTAATTGGTGTTGTTTGCATGATAACATTGTTCGTCGTGATTAGAAAACGCTCGTTAAAGTAGGAAAAATACGGACGGTGAAGCTGATCGATATCATCGCGTGATAACGTCGTCTTTGAGTGGCTAAAAGCTTTTTGCAAATTAGAATTTTGCCTTTCATAGAGGGGCCGAGTATTCGATTCGTTACATGTAGTAACCTATTGTGCTGATTTGATTAAGTTATGTGGTTTGATATTGGATAACTGGATTACTCTAATGTAGGTTCTTATATATCCTTATGGATATATTATAAATAAAACTTTATTCATTAAACCCAAACATTTTATCACAACACTTAACGTGTGAACCAAGACCAAAAAACTCGCAGAGCAACAAAGCATGGTAATCAAGTGCGACGCCTACAGCCCGGTTTCGGCTGCCAATCCGCCATACACGGCGCAGTTTTACAATACATCAGTTTGAATACTGCAACCTGTCCACCACACTTTTTGAAACCCAACCCAGCAATTGGTGAAGTTTCTTTTACCAAGATAATCGACATAGACTAGCCATACATGCAAGTACAACAACCTAATGTAGGGACTCTACATTATCTCAAATTCCAAGTCATTAGACCGTAGCAGATTTAAGTTTATTGTAGTATGTAATTTAACACCTCTCACAGTAATATATAACCTACCTAATAATTAAATTATATCGCCTTAATAACCGCTCTTTGCGTCGTTAATAGTGCAGAAATAACTAATTATTTGCAGACGTCTATATTTACAGTACTGTTACACGACTAAATTGTGCTAGTGGCTTTTCTTCCGCATACAATTACTCGTGTAGTGTACAGTTACATAATATAACCAAAGATAGTACACATTACTAATCAGAACATTAATATTTGAGTTATAAACTTTAAACCATGAAAGTCTATTTTTATTAGTAGCAGAAAAACTTTTATAATTTGATTGTTCTACAAATAAACCTTTACAAAGAACAACACAGAATTGTCACTTGATACCTACGTTTGTCGCCGTTTCTGTAAAGTCTAAACGCAGCTTTAGGTCTCATGTATTCAGTCAGACGATTCAAATACAGAACACGACATCCGAACACGTGTTTTTAAATTAAACAATCGAATTCGATTTCCAAAACGTATTTTTTATCACAGCGCAGCGTAGTGTTGCGAATACTGTCATTGATAGTGACTGCGTACCGATATCGAGCTAATGAATATGTATGCAAGCAGGTGCACACCCAGCCAGCCGACATGATTAAATAGGTGCCGCCAACGATTTTTATGCCGAACATCGATACTTTATCGAAGTACGTGCTGGATTCTTTATCGATAATGAATACTTAAATCGATACAAGGTGGTCTTACACTTTTATAATGAAATGAAAGTGCGTGTTATTAGTGTTTACCTCGTTCACTTTATGTTCCATCATCATTTATGTAGCAGTTGCTTCTGGAATTTAATTTATATGCGCAAATATTTGGTTCAAAACAACTCATTTAGTGATCGTGATAAATTACATAATGGTAGCCTTAATAAGAAATAAACCTTGTGGAGTTCTTTAAAATAGTCGTATTATAAATTCATCACGTTGGTAATTCGTGTTTAAAATTTATTCTAACTAATTACAAGAGTATCATTTAATGACTTCACCTTTTAAGTATAATTTTATTGTGGATACTTTTATAGAATTTACCATATTATGACAGGATTATAAATATGTCATTAGTTAAAACAGATAGGTACCATAAATAATATGAATCTTTAGGTTATCGGCTCAATAACTACACAACATATTCATTAAGTTGAAATCAATTAACCATTTATGATCCAATTCAATTTAAAAATAAACAAGTGCAGCAATAAAATTCGTTCGATAAACTTTTGTACAACACTTATAGCGAACTTGTTTGATGTATCTCATTACTATACTAGTGACGTCACTGTGCCACAGTATAACCACATCGATGTATGAATACATGCGTTAATGTCAGCTTATCAATACACTGGTGCATGTTCATTTTAAACTGTAATGCAGTAACCGGAATTACGGGATAAATTAATATGTATCAAAAGTTTTATGGAGACTAATTGCATCGGTGGATCAACAACACTCAAGTAGAGATAAGTAAAGCGGAATCGATGTTCCTTGCTAGTGATAATGTCGATTCCAGTTACTTTAACTTTGGGAATTAACATCGGTAGTATGTATGTATGTAGCAAAGAATGTGAAAGCAGTATGTCACATGATTTAAGCAGCCAGTTTACCAATAGAATTCATTCGAAAAATTACGGGTAATTCCGATTGAAAAAAAAACCCGTTGTACATATAATAAATCCATTTTCAAATGTATCAAATCCCTAACATGATTGTCAATGGCGCCCAGATATTTTTATTCATGTCTCATCGCTTAACGGTAGTGGTATCGTTTAAGTTTTTTTAATCAAGATTTGAGTGAGGCTCCTTTTTATAAACACCGGATATATATTTAAAATTTGTCCTCTGATTAAATAAACGTAATGCTTGAATAATTCAGTGTCGGTTTATACAATTGATCTGCGCGTTAGCTATTCTCATACTTAGTATTAAGATACTTAGTATATCTAATCACAAAATACAGTAATTCTATTTCTAATGTTAATACAGGCAATTAGTAAAATTGACCTTACATATAAAAACCTCTTTGGCATCACTCAATTAAATGAATTATGTAGGTAGAGGACACAAGCAAAGGAATTTTAAAATTTACTCTATATATTGTGGTCGTTACACAACTGTGCATACGGAATTAACCATTAATAAAGTGATAAACACACAAAAACCATTACATGTTGCAATTATAGTAAATCATTAACCAATTTGTTGTGATAGAGATCACCGAACAGATCACAACAACAGGACGTATAAATATCAAATAAGAAAGCCTTGAATAACTTTTATAGATTTGAATAATAATTTAAAACTAGTTTGTAACATTATTATTTAAAATATTGCAATTAATTAAGTGGTTCCCACGCTTAATACTATGCTATTAAAAATATTTACAGAATTATTTTACATAGTATGGTGATAAGGACGGTTGATGGCTGCCTTCATTTAATTTAAAGATTGTAAACGGACCAAAGGTCTTGTCTTATGTCCGTTAGACAGCAATCAAGTCACTACCCGTCTCTGCCTCTACGACTGATATCATAAAGATGAAGCTTGTATAGAATAGCTAGGTTAACCAGATTTGATAATAGATAAACGTTCTAAAAAGGTTAGAAATATGACGTAAAAGTAGTAACAAATATTTTGAACATCGTAATAGAAGCTCGTAGCTTTAGCCTACGAGTTCCACGATCCTGTCTGCAGATCAAATTTTAAATAATTATTTGTTGGTTTGGGTAACATCTTAAGTGAAGTTAGTAATTTTAAGTACATTCAAAGTATAGGTATGTCGAAGTCAAAATTTCTTTTCTAATGAAAAAAAACACAAGATCGATAACAGTCCTTTTCTCCCTATTGCCAAAATTTTAAACCAGCTTCTTAAAATAACTAGAACATAGCAACAAGTCTAGTTGTTGGCGCTTGTGCGTTCCGAATCCCGCGCGTTTCATAAATTTGCATTAATTATTTTAAACCTGATGCGTATCGCGCGCGAACATTCGCATTGATTGTGTGCACGATAATCACGAAAAATTAATAACTGCTGGCGTAATACGTCTTTTAGTCATTTGTTTCTATAAAAAGTGACTTCAGTTATTTGGATTGAGCATGATTAATGTTTTCTTTCAATACTTTGAATCTATCTCTATATCGTAACCGTACAATTTTGTCTTTACAGCAACTGGATAATACTGCATACTTACAGGTAGTATATCTGAATTTCCTACTTTTTTGGTATCGTTTGTTGTATTCAAATGATAACACTTATACTTACATACACACACATCAGCTTGTAACTGTGTTTGAAAAATTTCAAGTAATTTTGTGTAGTTGACACATTTACTTTTATGCTATAAAGCAAATTTCACATAGCTTTTGAGACACAACGTTTTTAAGAGGAACAAGCGCGATAAATTTCGAAAGGGCTTTTTTTGTTTTATTCTTTTTGAGTTTGAAAAAGTTATGTGCTAGGTGACATGTTATGCGGCTTATTTCAGATTTTTCGTTTGAGATTGCTTAAATAGACTTGGATTTATGGACTGTCGGAGTGCTATTTCCGTCGGACGAGTTCGAGTTGGTGATTTATTTGAATTTGAAACATGGCCCAGGACACAGAAGTCGAAGGAGAATTTAATTAGATTATTAACTCATTGTTGAGTGTGATTCAGCTTTGGAGAAATGGAAATAGATTTAATAAATCATAATTAACTCTGTTTTCAGAGAAGAAAATTTGAAAAGATGAATTACTTTCGTTGGATGATTTATGGTCCAGTGAGAACTTTATCAGACGATCAACAGATACCCCTACTATGTGTTTGTTGATGAATGTACAATTATTGTACAACTGCACACGTATTGATTGTTGATACCACAACATTGGGATTGTATTAGCATTTTGGTTCTAATTTCAAATGACAAGCTTTGAGTAAACATGATTGGTTTAATTAATTTAGTTTGGTCGGTTTGAAATAATTCAGTTAAGGATTTCAGAAATTTCGGCACTTCCATTTCTTTATCTTTAAAGCAAAATTATCAAAGTTCATTAGAAAAATAAATGCTTAAAATAAGGAGATGGTAAAAGAAAAAAAAATACATAGCAGTAAATCCTAATCCTGTTTGGTGTTCTAAAAAGACGATAATTCAGCTAAATGAGGCAACACCAAACACGATTTATTAACGCAACATACATCTCAAGCAGCTCACCTTGCGCATTAAAGCTTTACTTTAAGTAGATACCTACCTAGAAACAAAAGTAGTCTAAGAGAAAGGCCCAGACGTGGCCGACGTAAATCTTTTGTTCCTTTTGGTCCGGAAAAGTGCAAGAGAGCGAAAACTAACAGGAAAGAGGAGTGGGTACGCTTTTATTGTAACACTTTGTGGTAACTAATTGTTTTTACTTTGTATAGCTGCTCTAAGTGTTTTGATTATTAATTTACAATAAAACTTGTTTATGTTTTAGGGTGGATTTTGAAATGGTAGATCTGGTGGATCTTAAGGCTGACGTAGCAGCGGTATTCATATATTTCTAAATTTGTATTTCGAGGCAATGACACGAAAGTATTTCCAGATTTTTTAAGATTAAATATTTTGTCTCATGACAAGAATTAATCATGTATACGGTTATTTTCCCTAGTTTTTTAATCCTATCATTAAGACATTTAACACATTATTTTTCACCACCGCTTTAATTATAAAGACAATGCTTAGGGATCGCTTAAAACAAAATAAATTTTTGTTTCACGTAAACCTTTCGACACTCTCTGACATCCACAGAACCCAACTGACGTAAATCACAGAGTTTAGAAAAAACCCGCCGAAATAAAGCTCACGTGAAATTTCAAAAATATCAGTCGTGAATATAATTATGAGAGCGAACACCCGCTGGTTTCCGGACTTTGAGACCCCCTACTATGTTTGTGAAACTGTATTATAAGGCCAGTAGCCTACCTTCTTATGTAAAGAGCCATGCCAAATATGAAAATGATCTCCATTTGCTATATTTTCATTGGTTTCTTCTATTTAATATCAACTTTAGATAAAGAAAATTAAAGTTTTTAGGTTATAAATATCTTACAATCGTTTGATCAATTCGAGAAATTTTTCTTTTGAAGTGTCTTTTGTTTTGATATCTCATCGGTGTCTCGTTCACAATTACGAATCGGAGAATCATTCGACATCCCATGGTAATACATTAGAGAGGGATTCTTTGCGTAGTTATAAATAAAAGATAACTCTAAAGTCCTACCTGCCGAGCGACTTCTGTCTGTGAATTGCAAATACCAACTGTCTAAAGTAAGCGTATATAAAGTTCTGAGTTCTGAATAACATCACGTTTAGGCGTCAAAACTTTGTTACTATTCGCCTCATGTTTTTTATACTATGTAACTTTTGAAATATAGTTTTGGGCAAGATTTTTTTGTTCTGCGAACGAATTCGAACAATAGTGTTTGTAACGATATGATCGTTATCGGCGGTTGTATAGCAATTAAAATGGTAATTAAAATAAGTAGGAAGCGTACCCAAAAACCGGGTGTAAAGTGTAGGCGCGGGCATCGCCGCAACAACCATAAAATTCTTTATGTCATTACAGATTAGGTTAGGCGACAGAGAATGCTACTTATTTGTAATAGTTTGGGTTTTTATTGGTTTTAACAAGACAAGTTGTTAGATAAGAAAAGGTAAGAATACTTTATTATTAGTATTTGTTTAATATTGCCCCCTCATGTATAGTATTTTCTCTGGTCAATACTGACGGATGATTTATGAATTCTCCTAGTAATAACAATAAAAATATAGAGATTCCATAAAAAATAACATGACAACTTTACAGAACAACTTTTTTCTCCCACTTAAGGTTTCAACGATGCTGTCAAATCTACGAAACTATATTTTACTCCGGTTTCTGATTTCATATTACTCTGTACAAATTTGTAAAGCTGTTTTTATGTCAGCGGTATCAACCATCCATTTAGTGATCGAATTTTTACAATTGAATTGCCAAACGACGAAGGCGCGGTGATGACCTACAAAATATTCAAATTTCATTCACTTTTATTATTTAGCTAAAAGCCTATTACCATTAATTTTGTGATCGTAATATACGAAACTTGATCTTAAGATTTTTCTGTTTGTGGCTCATGAATTATTATGACTACATCCGATCCATAATATATTTATAGAACAGAGAAGAAACCGTTAGGTACATCCTTCTCACTCTTGAACAGATTATTTTTATTTGATAGTTAGGTACTAGAGATTACACTACGGTATCCTACAGTACCAACATAAAATATCTAAATGTAAATAGCTTTAGCAAACTAAACCAAGCCTATCGTTAAAAAGAAGTTTAGGTCTACCGAATCATTTGTAGAAGTCGTATTAATATTTGATTTGATCAATTGTCACTACCTAGAAAATTATAGATAATAAATTTATGTAGAGGTCGTGACCAGACAAATGTCTGGTGAAGGTCACGTAATATCATTTCTATCCCCTTCTAGCTTAAGTTTAGAAATAAAGCATTCCGTTTATTTCCAAGAGAAAGACAAACAACTTAAATAAGCAGACCATTATAAAACTTTTAAAACGCTGTGTATGGACTATTTAGAACCATTTGCTGGGAGCTTCGCAAGTTTTTCTCTAAATAAAAAAACCTTCAGACTCGGAGGACGAAGGCAATAGACTTCAGGTTTCTTGAGACTAAAGTTAAATATCCATTTAAATCTTCGACGCTGGAGGTCTCAGGGGAACACAGCGCTGCAGCAACGAAAAGCGCTTTTACATTGACTGCACAAGAAAATTGCTAGATTGGGTTGTACATCCTACGTATTATTGTAAGTTTGTTTTATAATGATATTATTTTTTGGAGATATTTTAAAAGTTTTGAATAAAGCTATGCCAAAGATTGAGATTACTCCTCAAGTTACACATAAGGTTACATAAAGTGTAAGTTACACAGATAGAGAACTACCTAAGGGAAAAACACGGGAAAAGTTAAACTACTAGAATTGGTCTTTAGTTTTGTATTTATTTATAGATAATTGATTTGAATAAAATATTTTTTATAATTTTAACTTTCAATTGAGCTTACCTTAATTTTCTATAAAAATAAAAAATGTAAGACGCGAACCGTTATGATTATGTTAGATGAAGTAACTGACTAAAGAAATACAAGTTAAACGAATAAAACGAAAGTCCCTCAATGTTATTCACCACACAACAGTTAATGTTCCAACTTCAGGCCATCATTTATCCTCGCGCCTTCGCTCATCTATTCACAGCTCAAAGAAAGCGCATCAAGCGACATCGAGCGATACTTACCTACCTAGCAGTACATAGCTCCGTCGACGACGGCACTAAATCAATACGAGCCATCACGCCCCCCCTGCCACCCTCCCCACCCCCGGCCGCGCTTCAAGCCGCTGCTTTCCCGCCGAAAGCAGCCACCACCCTTGAAAACCTCGTGAGCTGAGCTCCTACTTCTGTTCGGCTTTTGTGGAGGTGTACTTCGAACGAGACCTCTTGGGATTTGTCGCGAACGCTCCAATTGACAGTTCGCAATTTGAAATTGCCTTTTTAAAGTACGCCGCGGCAGGCTTGGAATTAGTGCGGTGAACTAAATTTGGAATAAATGTTGTCAAGGTTCCTGTTTAACTTGCGACTTTGAAAATGTATTAAGAAGTAATCTAATGACAAAATTTTTATTCAAACAACTATTTATTAATCATATATGACTTCAGATAACCATAGTTTATATCTGATCTCATTACCTTTCAATTAATTTTATAAAATTGTAGTTATTATTTATTTTATATCCTTAATATTTTTTAGAATGATTTTACAATTTTACTACTTCACAGTTCAAGCGTTAAAATCAGTCAGTCGCACTATAATTATCCGTAATGTTCCTACTAAGCGACTGTATAAATCAAACATGCGACGCTATTGTTCGATTCGTGTTAGATTGATAAGGTTATTCCCAAGTGTGAACGAGACAGATATCCATTGAACGCTTTCTATTCATAAGTGATTGCATAAGCAAAATTTTAAGAACATTTAATCGACATTTTAATTAAGAATGTTGCATGTACATTAGATTCTTCGTAACGTAGAACTTTATTAAAAATGATAGCCGTCAAAATTGAAATTTAATATTTTATAATATTGGAATGCAAATAAATTGTTGCAAAATATTATGTATACTGTAAGCTCAGTGAAAGCCCATCAAAAAGTTTTTGCGCGCTTTTACAGTTTAGTTAGAGCACGATTTTCATTCTATTAATGTACATAACGTTTTAACCCTTTCAAGTTATAGGTACTTGTTTTGAAATGTTCAATCCATTAACTCTCTGTGCCCTTACCACTTTTCTGATTTAGTGGCTGAAATAAAATAGGTATCATTTACCTATAATGAAAATGATAAATAAATATGATTCACTATACCTATGTATATTAGTTGATGTTGTACAATATTGTGAGTCGGAAAGTTCTGTAATTAGGTACCTGAAACAAAAATAAGCTTTGATTAATATAACTTCATTCACGACACCGTAAACATACTAAGCATTAAATAATATATTGAAGTATAACTTATACTTAAATTGAAACGCGAAATTTTGAATCAGAATTCTCGTGACTATCAGAGATCATTGACATTGTAAACTATTCCTAAAATTTCAACGGGCCTGTTCGGAATCGCGCGACTGGCAATAATGAAATAAGCGCAGGACAAATATAATAAATCTCACAGAGACGCGGGGGCGGCGCGGCGACTTCCTCTTTCGATATTTGAATTTAATTTAGCGTTTTGCATTGTTTCTTTTGTCAATTTAAACCGTTTTTTAAATGGAACATTTTTGTTCTATGAATGAAACTGAATTCAAAAAACATAAATCGAAGCGTGAATTTGTAGAGCATTTAAACTAGCCAGGGTTTTGGTTTTCAACTTTCAAATTCGAACGTAGACTGTATAGCTGGTATGTTCCCCTCAATTAAACTTGCAAAATGCCATCATTTTATTCGTATTTTATGACCTATTAGGTACTATAAACTGCATCTTCAGAATGATTAATAAGGGTAGTTAAATATAGTCGGTAAAGGAAGAGCAAATCGAATGAACGAAATGAATTAATCATTATAAAACTTCCATGGAATATTAACTAAGTTTTTTAGTTTTAAATCTGCATGACCAGATGAGATGATAAAGCACATAAATACCCTACAACGGTGTAACAACGGCAAATTGACCATAATTCTTTATGGTCCTTATTTTGTCGGCCATCAGAACTTGACGTTGATGAAATGCCAATAAACGGTGCCGATAAGGTTGTTGCCTCTTAATTTTAGTAGTAAACGTAGTAATCGTGTTTAAATTTATAACTTGAAAGTGGTTAGATATAAAAAGATTGTAACATCCATGGTCATGTGTAACAATATTCTTTACTTTCTTGTAGTAATTTTCTTAGGCTTCACGTTCAGCTATTGGCTTATCTCATAGAATCGGTACATAATTAACTACACTTGGAATAAAAAGTAGCATATTTCCAAAGCTCTATTTCTACGTCAAGGAAAGTCCCAACACACTTTTGAGTTTCTATTATTAATAGGTCCATGAAGATTATTTATTTTATGATGCTAACTCCGCATATTGTCAACTCTTTGTATTATTTCAGGATAATAATCACTATTCACTCCCATAATTACATAGACGACGTAATACCAAAACGTCTACGCCCAGAATTTTGATCGAAATCGAGCAAGGATTTTCCTAATGTTGACGCTTACGAGACCCTTAGGGCTTATTAGGGCAAAATACCATGAAGATAAATAAATAAATATTAGTGTATTATTTGACGCAGCCAGCGACGGTGGCGGGCTTCGGGAGGCGATCGTGTTTCGCGTGTTTACATCCCGGATTATCAGCCGGTTTAACTCACGGTCTTAATGTTAGGTGAGGGCCACAATGAGGCTAGAAAGTACAGCCAAATTATAATGATTTGTACTTAAATAATTTAGGAGATTTATTAGTACATTTATGCTTTGATTGAGATATTAGTTTTGATGACAAGTTATAATCTAATTCACTCTCTCAAGGTCCTAAAGGCGAGCCGAAATGAGGGTCTATTTTTATAAAAGATTCTCTTTCAAGACAGTAATGTGCATGGCTATATTACCTACCATCGGCCATTTAGATTTAAAGACTTTTGCAAAACCCGTCTTAAGCTGCTTCTAAAAACAAGCCATTAATGCCTTCGGAAATCTTTGTATTGGCTCTTTACGATGACATGTGTTCCAATTAAACATTTTCAATATCAATGGAGATAATAAGCTTGTATTATTAGTATCATAATAACGGTTCTGCAACATAAAACCTTAAAACAAAGTTTGACTTTCCCACCCTGTATACTCGCAACTTAACTCCGTCCGCGATGATAATCAGATTCCGGCCGTATCTATATACATATCTGAACTAACATACGTAGGGTAAAGTAAAGTTTTTAAAGTCTCGCCTCATGGCTAGATAGCAGTATTCGTGACTTACACTAGCTCCGCCATGTTATAATTACGTAAGATTACACGCCGGATTAGTTGCGCCCAAGTAATGATAGGTAAGATTTAAATCCGTTGAGAAAAATGTATGAGTGAATTAATAAATGGTGTACTGGTAATTGTGCAGTTTGATGGTGGTCTTGAGTTAAGGAATACTGTTATGTTTTTGATAGATGTATTACTTATTAATGACACGCGTTCTCTCCTTTTAGAGTAAGCTAAAGTCCAGTGTCCAGTATAAGACTCTTATACGCCGCAGACAAAACGAAATATCATTCATTATTATCTATGGGTAATCGAATTTCAGCCTATAGCCAAAATTGACAATCCGTAGCTTAGTATTTTAAATTCCTAACATAAAAGTTTTAATAGAAGCTAAAACAGAAAGGCAGAAAGTCCAGTTAGTTGGGTATAAATACAAATATTCAATTGTTTTTATCTTACTGGATTCGAAATACTGAATCGGCGCAGTCGCGCACAGAAGTCCCTCAACACTCAATGTTTTATAAGAGTACGTTAATTAATCTAATTGACAAGATTTGTTAGAATAATTTTCCCTAAAATATTTTGTAAGCATATTTGTCTCTTATACGTCTAGAAGAAACGGACGATTTGTGACACCAACGGTCTAAATACATACAAATACTATTGCGCTATTATTAAACTCGCACCCAAAAGCGTCTCGCGATCCAAAATGGCATACAAAGTTCACACGAATGACGTTGGCTGACGCAGGAATGGAACACCACTGTGATGGGGTGACACACGTTGTTATTATTAGTTTTTTGTGTCCGCTCCGCCCCGCTTGCCCCTCCCGGCTACCCAGCCGCCATTCCCCACATTAGAATCACTTTTTGTAATTTTTTTTTTACTGATACGTCGTGAGTTGCGATGTATACGGTATCGGGTGCTGTTCAATATTGTAGAGTTCGTATTTCAGATTTGTAGTGTCTCTATGATAGGTAACAGGTACTTTTTATAAGCAAATGTAATATTTAATTAATGACGCTGACTTTGAGTAAACAATAACATATCCATGAAAAAATATATCATATTAATAACATAATAAATTCTTACTGTTACCTTAATCTATTATACATCACTTTAAAAATTGGCTCCCATTTTATCCGTCAGCACTACACATAGAGCGCACATCAATTAATATTTCAATTAAATACATTTTTGATAATCACTCGACAGATCGTAAAATAAGGCTTGTACACTTCAGATAGATATAAAAAATCGCAGGTTATCGGCCCGAAGCGATACGTTACAAAATTTATTATTTATTTACAATCCATCCCGCTTTTATGGCCACTGCGCTACGACAATTTAAATACCACAATATCAAACAGCTGGTAATAACGTGGATGTCTACTGAATTTTAATCGACGACTTTATCATTTTATAAAACAACAAAAATTGCACAGTTTTTTCGTCTCGACAACGTTCGACGAGCAAGTTTACCGGACGGCCGAAAAACGGTCACTAAATTCAATTGCGACTTAAAATCGCAAGGTAGCGCGGACCTTGAAATCTTTTTGTTTATAAACAAAAGGGTGTTATGCAAGAAGTCGTAAATGGATCGGTGTGGAGCGTTTTATGGTCGCATTATGGACGGGGCGAGATAAAGCGTTTGTTTTGGGTCGTAAATAAGACTGCAACAGGTACGAAGCCAACGGGACTCCACAATCACGTGTACGCTTTCACTTTTGCTTATTATCTTCGTGAATCGATCTTAATATTGGTTAAACCTTTTTATACATCCTCTTTTATTCTAAGAATGAGGTTCAATAAAAAAAACGTCCTTATTAGGCTGCGGCATGCAAACACGCAAATTCCTGACGGCTAGTTTAATTAATAACAGTTGTAATTAATAGTAGGCACTTATTTGGATTACTTTTTTAAGGTTTTTACTTAAATATGAAAAGGCTATCTCCATGTATCACTAGTGTTGTGTGTCAAAATAATTACCTATGGCGTTTAATAAACGTCGTAATGAATGAGCTTTGATAAAAACCTTATTCTAGTTTAATCGGCAGAAAGTCTTGGAATTAGCTGAGTAACATAGATACAACTAATCAACGTAACTTGAGCTTTTGTTAAATAACAAAGGTAGAGGTGTAGTTACTATTGAAAACCCATATTTAGCCAAATAACTTAGTAAAGTTCAATAAAACAGGGAAGAAGAGGAAGAAACTAAATCGACTTAAGAAAAGATAAAGAACTAAATAAGAGTCGTTACAACATCACTACTGTAGCTAACCTATCATAATAAGTACCGAAATTCTAAACAAAATAACGGGCTAGCATCCACCTACGTAATAGTAATTGAAGTGGTCGTATGAATAATATTTGGGCGTCACTCGGACGGACGAATCGATACGTAATTATAGAGTGAAAATGTACCCCTCATAAATATTATATCCGAGGTAGTGGGGCGAGGCCGGAATCGCCCGTGGCCTCTTTTGTGTGGACTGGAGTGTACAATGCCATGTTAGATGACGTCAGAACGGACGAAATGCGCCGTCGGAGCTCTGGAAGCGTAGTGATGGGTACCTATATGAATGAAGTTAGAGATTAGGTAAGCACAGAGCGACACGGCGCAGTCGTAATACCGTTTGTAAGCTTTTAACAGAAAATGACGATCAAAACTTCGCTCTACATATTTTAGAAAAAGTTTTCGTTTTATTTCAGTAACGTGTTGTTTTGAAAAATGTGTATGTTTACTTTATTTAAAATTTATTTTTAGTCTCGCTTATTAGAGTCCAGCTGTATGGTTCGATTCCCTGGTAACATAAAGCGGTATAAGGTTTTTATACTTTTTCAGTAGCATTTAGGTTTTTGGTATTGCTCCGATAAGTAGAAACAAGCTAGCCTAAATATTACAAGGACTTTACTGAGTTCTTGCTAAAAGTTGGTCGTGCTTGTGTAGTTGTGTTAGTATAGCAAAGTTGTCCATTCTTTCGGTTGGTATAAACATGATATTATACTGAGCTACATAAAACGTGAAGTTTAATTACTTTAAAATTCCTTACTTAAAGGTATTCAATTTGAAGAACTCCAACAATTTCATATACGACACAAACGCATCATAATTAACGCAAAATATTAAATTCAACCTATTTCGGTGGCATCCCCATTCCGTGAATGTTTCTATGAATTGTTTTGAAACTTTTATCTAATTCCCTTCCACGCAACGGTTGCATGTCAGATGGCAGTTAAACCGTAGTTTAGATTAAACCAGTGCCAACTTCCACGAATCATATAAAAATTGGCCGTGAAATTTCACCTTCGCTACGGGAATAACGTTTTAAAAAGACCGTTGTATTTCTGTGTTAATCTAACGTATATTTTTGATTGGATTTCAAGTCGTGATTGCAATCGTGTGTAAGGCATAATTGTTTGTGGTAAACAGTTTTAGTTCATTGATCAAGACAAAAAAAAATACAGCGTGTAATTGTAATACACATTTTTTTTAACATTTTAGTCATTTCAAATTATCATAGAATAAAATTAGAATCTATTATTTTGACTGGTTAATAAATTATCCTTAATTTGTTACGTATTTTCAAGTCTTAATTAAATCAGTAACGCAGCCTTCTCTAAACTTATCATAACACTGTTTCTGTGAAATGTAACCTGTAAGAAATCGTGTTATCGATTGTAACCTCAGTTCTGAACGAACTAGTTTCTGGTTTGGCGTTATTTCAAGAACACGTTGTATATTTTAATGTCATTATGCCATGGATGTACGAAAACATTCAATATATATGTGTTATATATACTGATAATCCAGTTTTTATTTCAATACTTCAATTACCACTCTTTGTATCCAGTATCAAGGTACTTTTTGCCTCCTATAGGTTATACGGTACAAGATATCGAACACCCTATTTGTAATAACCGATAAAAACAAAAATGTATCCATTATTCAATTCGTAATAAGTAATAAGCACACAATTATTAGCAATTTTCATATCGTACATCAGTACGAAAGACGACGAAACCAATTATCATGTTATCTTGCCCGCATATCGTTAACAAAGGGTCAAACCAGTTAAGGCGCAATACTGTCCAATGTAAGAAATGAAAAAACAAAACCACTACCCACTTTAATCTATGAGGGTATTTAATAAACATCTGCTTTTTGGAATCCATGTCGCATCTGTTGCTATGGCGATGGCGTCGAGCCTTTTTCAAAATTTCAAATGCGCGCGAGCCGCTTCCAGACAACGGCAGATGTTCCAATTCCCAGAGTAACGGCACAAACAATTTTAAACTATAATCACCTATTAATAAAACATAAAATCAAATGGACACAAGTTTAATAAAAAAGTTTCCTGCCTTTTTTTAATTCGTCCTCAAGAAGTTAGATTATGATGTTCGAATTTTAAATTTGGCTGCAATTTAGGGTCTGTGGTAGTGATCGCTAGAGATAACCTTAAACGGGGTCATTACTACGACCCTAGCGTAATTTGAGGCATTGAATAAATGCGGTATATTTGTCAAACGTCTCCTTTTAAACGTTGATATCATGAATTTTATTGCTTTCAATTACTTAATAACTCCATTTTAAAAACTAGACAGTTGTTTTATATCCTACTTAGTAAAATGAGACGGGGAGAGAAATATTTTGACTCCGCCCTCAGAACTACAATATAACGCAATTTACAAATAGAGCAGGGAAACCCCAGGAGATTATACTGAGCTCATTTTCTATACATTCAATATTGTCCACTTATGAACGGAAAAGCAGTAAACAGAAAGACTAATTTGAAAATAAATTTTAATACAATGAAGATAGAGATAACTTTTCCTTGCAAGAGAATTGATGCCTACTAATCGAAAACAAGGGGAAATAAAGAAATTGCAAAACCGACTACACAATATTTTTGTAAAATTGTAAATTAAATGGATGACTCTTTCAATGAATGATAGCTTTTTGTTTATTTGCTTGAAAAACACACTTGGCCAAACTGGTGATGGTTTGTTCACTTGGAATACAATTGGAGAAATTATATAATGGGCCAAATTTAATTTTTTTATAAAATATTTTAAGTATTAGTGAATAAGTATTTATTAATATATATAGCTGATTTGAATAAATCTTTTTGTTTTGAGCATGTGCATTTGTGCAATTGTGCATGCTTCAAGAACTTACCAATAAACCATATATTTTGGTACTGTTTCATGAAGGAAACTATCTATTTTAATTTTCCTCAACGTATTTTTTCCTATAATAACTTTTATTCCGAAGTTACCCTTCAAAGGTCTTGCATATAGGACATTATTTACATACGACATCGGTGCAATAAACAAAACAACACATTTTAAATCAATAGACATCTCAATAGGCGTGTCTGTCTACGGAAGACTTATTCCTTTGACCCTCAAATTCAGTAATTTAACTTTTCCCCTCCGGATAGCATTTCATTTACCTCTTCAACCGATACGCTGCGTGGGACGAACTAATCGGGCACAAGATTTACTATGGAGATGACATACTAAATATAATTATGTACATTGAAGTCTTTCCTATATTTTTCACAAGTATGTGCGATTACAATGATGACAAGTTGAAGAATTTTTGTGACTTCAAAATAATGACAAATAGGTGTACAAAGTAGCCTTTATTGTCGTTTTTAGTGTGCATTCAAGTGTTTGCTAGGATGAGGAAAGGGAGGTTTTTGGCCAACAATGGCTGACAACTGATAAAACCTAGTAGATAAATGATAAACATAACTTCTTTGTGCAGTGGAAAACTTCATATTGATATAGATTAAGAGTAACCATTTAGTGTAAATTGTAATTAATTAATTTTGTAAACTGGGTTTCAATTCTCAATAACAACCTATATCAATGTCACTCAAAAATCAAAAGTTCTGGGACCATGATTAACCTATTGATAATTATTTTTTCAGGAATTCCCACTCTACTCCCTCTGCAGTGCCGATAATTCCCTCCATTGATTCGTAACGCCTCCGCGCCACGCTACAATGGTCGCGAGTGAGCACCGACATTTGCCATTGTGTAGTCTATGCTTCCCGCTATGTCCCTGTTATTTATGTCGCTACTGTTACTATGGGTGCAAAAAATGTTTAGGATTGTCGTTGATTGCGTTCGGTATGTAAACGGATTTAATATTCGGAATTGTTTTAAATCTGGAATGTGGGGTGATCTCTAACTCGACTCTAGGATTGTCGTTGATTGCGTTCGGTAAGTTAACGTTTACAGGCAGTAAGAGCTAAGAGATGCAAATTTGTTTTGTTATAGAGGAAATATAATATTGAATGAGAAAATCAATCAATGAGTACCTACCAACTTCAGATTTCCAAGATATAAATAAACGCGTGTATTGTACACATCATTAGCTATGTTTAACATAGTAGAGTTATGTATTTAAAACAAGAATCTATGAATTGAAATACATGATCAAGTTAGTTGCAACCCAAAGGGCGACCACTGTACATGGTCGTTAGAGAACAGTAGACTTAAGTGCGTGGCTGTCGAAAATAAACAATTATTTCCCGTATAGGGAGCAAGCCTGCGAACTAGGAGTCGTGGGGTGCAAACGCTCTTGGCGACGAAGGGAGACACTTCAAATTGGAACGAAACATTATTAAAAACCTCAGCTCCGTAAACGCAAATTTAATTTTATAAATTGAAAATGAAATTTAATAGTCATAGAACAAGATTAACAAGTAACGAAAGAACTACTTAATGATGCATTTCTAGAGCAAATATAATTTAAATTAAACGTTTCAACTTAATGATACGGTAATTTCCATCAACAACTCACAACAACACACCTCCTTACTACAATTTAATCTTGATGTAATTGATTAATTGCAGTTTTTAACTTTGGTAATTATTATACAGTTTATAAATATAATAACCGGTTATAAAGCAGACTATAAGCTATAAGGTAAGTAATTTTCTGGCACTTGGTTGAAACCGTGACATGTCTTAAGAGCAGTGTTTACATTAATTGTTTGAACAATTGTATTATTTTTCATTTGCAGTCTTATGCTTGTTAACCGCAAACATCAGCAGCAGGCACCGAATCTGATCACTGACCCATGAAGCAAACAGAAAGGAAATTTTCTTCCACCAAAGAAAATACGACAATATAAATAACTCCATCGGACCCCTACCTACTACTACATCACCCTATGACAAAAGAGTTATCGGTGCGTTGAAAACAAAAATGGCAAGTTGATTTATTACGAACGGTCGCGTATTAGCCGTGTGTGATTCGGGAATTTAGCCGGTGGAAAAAAGGCAAAGCTAGGTGAGTTAGGTCACGTCTAGACGAACGACAGTCGAAGGGCGCAGTGTTGTTTACTCCGAGGATTCCCCAACGCACCCTAATGAGTGTGGACGTTGATTTAAGGCACCCATTCTAGAAGTCGATGCAAAAGCTTTTAGTAGTTACGTCATAATTTGGTAGGTTTTCTGAGATACGAAAGTTGTTCGGCATTTTTTTTGCTACAGCTGTAACTAAGCAAAATATTATTAAATTCAGATGAGAATAAGTAAGCGAATTTGTCTAACTTTTACCGTCTTGGTAATGAAAAATAATGGATGGACATCAGAATTAAGGACGCAGTCACGTAAAAGTGATTCAGTTGTACATGTTTTAACGGGGACTGAAAACGAAATGAACACGTTTTGAGCCTTAAAAATACAGAAAACGTTTATAGTGTCCGACATAAATCCAGTTCGACGAAAGCGAAGATTAGAAAGCTAGCTAGTGAAGCCAAAACTCGATATTGGGTGAATAATCGTCGCCACTACCGGCGCGGTAGCCGGCCGGATGTGCCAGATTTATACCCTGGCGTACCCGGGTGTACCGGCCTGTGACCGGCGCGTGTACCAATTTATACCCGGCTAGGTACGCTGGTCGTATCCGTGCTGTCGTCGAGTCTGTGCTCTTCATAAAGCACCCGATATGTCCGCTCGCCTTGAGGGCTGGGATTTATGGCGTGGAAACGTCATCGGGACCCGTGTTTGGGTATAAATCATATGTGTTTGCTTAGTGCATGAGACGTCTAAATTTCTCGAAACCAAGAGTTTCGGTTGAATTTCGGAGGGTGCAAGATTTTAAAATAAATTCTAATTATAAGAGGTTCCGAATAACCGGTTTATTTGCAATATTTTAAAAAGAAAGATTTTAGAAAACATACCTATTTCTAAAATTCTACACAAAAATCAATCTACTTTATTTTAGAATAAGATCTTCAACTTTATCGATAGTACGACAGAAACTTAAATGTTATCGTCCAATTTCATTTTAGATTAACAGCTTTGCAGGGTCTTTACTTGTTTGACCCGTGTTTCCTTTAGACCTTCGAGGAAGTTGGCTTGATTGAGTTAAGTTTGTCAAAACCAGAAAACGTTGTAATAACAGGTTTTTTTAGATTTTCTATTTCTTCCTGTATGTTCTAAATAAGAACTTTTCCGACATAATTTCATATCAAAAAGCATATAAAATCTACTAACTACTTTGTATGTCAAGTCGTATGTGAACAGCTCCAAAATAACTCCAAAACTAAAATTGTGTTTTCTGTTCAAGTCTATGATAGGTTACACAGACTTTTTATTCTTTTTACCTACACAAGGAAGTCAATTGTACAAAAGCTCATAACAAAATAAACGGACAACAGGTAAGTCAAAACAATTGAAGAATATTCACGAGAGGCGACAAAAGAAGTCTTGAATTGGGTCAACGAAAGATTTACGATTTTAATTGTCAACTTACTTATGCAACTTGAAGTAAACAATGCACAGAAGCAGGTATGTTTGCGTGAATTATAATTTGCATAGAGATTTAAGCTTTCACTTTCATTGTTACAAATTATAAGGACGCTTTTGTAAAAATGTTGTTTTGTTTCTTTATTGTTCATTCAAAGTCACAGTAGATTTGTATGTAAACTTTAGATTTGAGAAATAGGATTAACTATTATTTTTACATAATAATGTTGTTACTGTTATAATTATTAAAAATTGTTAATTATCTAACTTAATTCTTAACTGAAATGGTGATGTTACACAAAAGACTTTGTCAAGTAAACATAACATTGTATTAAAGGCATAAAAGGCGAAATCTTATTATTTGTGCATCATATCTCTTATTTCAGCATTACTTTAGAGATCAATGAATATTTAAGTAAATTTTTACTTTTTCTGAATCACGAACAACTGTTTGTAGTACAAAATCTAGACTGAGGTAACAAAGTTCGTGAAACAACACAATCCAGAGCAGCGCCATCTATTCGAGCACCCCTGTAATACTCTGAAGCGACAAAGCCACCCTCTAGTAGCAAACAGGGAACATTACAACCCCCGACGCAAGTCCATCTCGACTAAAACTCGAACCATTTCACACGACGATTTTACCCTGCGTCCAAAGCGCCATCTCTGGGATGGCGCATGAACTTTTACGAAAGCTCGTAGTTCCGAGCTTTGCCGCACTGGCAGCACAGTCGCCGAAGCTTTTGAATGAAAGCGAATGCTTAAGGAACAATGTGGCTTACGTTAGGAACGATAGGGTTTTGTTTAGATTGTAGAGATGTTTTGTCGCCGAGTAGAGTATGCAAATTAACGCGCCATTACATGGTAATTTATTTGAAACGAATGACCACTTTGCGGAGTAGTGCATCCAACGTCGAACACTGAACGTTTATATGGGGACCCTGACCTTATATTGCGTCAATTTATAGCTTTAGAGCCGTTATACGATGTTTTACGTAACAGCTGTTGTGTCTCGCGTGATGCCTTAGCATAGTGACCCTGCTTTGCATAGGACTTTCACCTGTTTCTTCAGCTGTTGGAAAGTTAACTAACTATTAATGAGTTTCTTGACCGAATGTGAAGCGCCACTTTCAAAAGGGCAAAGTTTCCAAACAATGTTATCTCATAAACATTGTCAATGAATTGCCTATTGAATTTCGTGAACTTTTATATTAGCAGGCAAAACACGTAAGGTATTAATTAATAAAGGTATTGTTGACGTAAGTTAATTGCTCTTTTTCTGTCGTTAAATAATTCACTGTCTACATAAATTACCTCTTTTCTTCATCATTACACTGTCTGGAACTAGTTTCATCATCATTTATTTATCCCTGTCTATCCACTGCTGGACATATTTATTGACCTCAAAAACTATGCTTTTCTAATTATTTAGAACATTTATACACACTTCAGTAATTTTTGATCCACTTAATTCCATTAATAACTTTAGTCATGATCTGTATTAAATCCAGAACAAAAGCTTTCATCTTCGTATCGCAATGTACACCTCATTCAAGATTGGATGCAGGCAAATTGAGATCCTTTCTCTTATCAGACAGCCAGCGAATAAAGACACTACAGTATCGCATTTATGAGATGAAAAAATGTTTGTAAGTGCTGTGATTTATGAGGACAGTGGCACCATGGACACGCCCAAAGACTGGCCAACGATAACCTAAGGATGTATTTATATTAATGCATCGATGTATTGTTTCAATATTGCTGGCTCAAGAACTAGTGGTCAAGTTACTTGTTGTGTAAATTAAAATTAGGTATGTACACATTTAATTGATTACTGGGAATCCCTACGTCTAGACTTCGAAAAGGGTAGGCAGTTGTATGATGGCACATCAAAGATAAAAATAATAGTTTTGAGGAGTTAATGAAAAACGAAATGGCAATTATCTCATCATATTTATCTTCATATACTTAGATACAATTAAGAATGAATTCATCGAAAAACCTACACTGCCCGCCCTGATAATAAGCCCATGTTTCACGTTTGACAGTCGCGTTTAAGGCAACTGATTAACAAGAAGGAGAACCTACATAATGATGAACTTAATTATTATTAGTTAGCAGAATTCCATACCTTTTCCTTTTTAGGGTTTACGATTTTCTAAGACTTTTCTAGTCAAATACATTTACCCACTAGATACCATTTACACTGTCTTATTAGCCAGTTTGCACGCATTGTTCATGGAGTATTATGTCTTACAGTGTGTAACGAAAGAAAATCTACTTTTTTTTTTACTTTTATGGGGTTTTGTGGGCGAGTTTTGAGTGAGCTTATTGAATACATAAAAAACAATAATTACATATCAATACAAATATATACAGTGCAGTTGCGGAGTCATAAGTTATATTAATGTGAAACCATAAAAATATCATTCGGCATTCCGCGTACAATATTGAAGCAAATAAATAAAAATAGTGACAAAAACTTATTAAAAATTAATAGCAACAATTTGTCAGATGAATATTAAAACTTCACATCATTGGACACGACGCTAATTGAAAAGATAAAGATCGAATAAATTATCCAATTACACAATCGAAAGTCGTAATGACTATAAGAGCTGACAGCTCATTACTATTAAAAAAATATTATCGTAAGTCATAACTCGTGCGGAACGAGAAAATGTTCCGATTAAACGGACATTCGGCACATTATTTGGTCGAAGTGTGAAACCAGAAAGGACAGTTGGAAATGATATAAACACAGGCACAAAATGAACTTTTTACCATCGACGTCAGTTGGTGACTACGTGTCCACTCGCTGGGTGCTTAAATTGGACATCTCGGCCGATACGGCCAGCGGTCTGTCAGAACTTCTTGTTAATGATCACGCGAAATCATTAAACGAGATAATAAACTTAAACACTACACGAAAAACGGACAAAACACAACATTTCAATCCACGTTTTAATTGTCTTACACAAAAATTATGAATAATTATTAATTCCCTTGCCGAAATAAGGACATAGTTAACATACCGCCACGAGCACGCAAAAAAATAATACTTGAACGAGAAACTGTTTCGAGAATCTTATTAATAATACATTTGAGAGGTGTTAATAAATCACTCGTTAATTAGCTACTATTACACAGTTGAAAGCTGTAATTGAACAATGTATCTGTTACTCGACTTTTTAGATAGATCCGTAACAGCATCAGACGGCTGCGAACAAAGAGCTAAGACTACGCCAAAGAAAAGGAACAATAGTGGTGTGAATGTTACACTCGGATATTACAATAATGGTATCGATTATAATTTGCGTGCGATGCGGTCTGAGATACGGGCGGGAGGCGACACGTAAGCGACAGGCGTTCGCAATCGGCGTCGCGATCGACTCTTGCGCACCACACCGCACAATGCTATCGTGGCGCTACGATCGCGGACATGCCCTCTCGCGCCATTACGATTGGTGCTTTCAACGTATACGCACCTATTTTATGGTAGAATGATTAGCTGCTTATGAAAGGGCTGCGTTAAAAACCGACATGATTTTTAAAAAATATTTAAAAAAAACTTTTTCGTAACGAAAATAATTACGAATTTGTCTCAAATACTAACTTCTACATAATTATCCTATTTTATCGGACAATTAAAATATTTATTTGAAAAAAAATTGTCTGACACTGTTAAATGTTCTAGTAATATTTAAATAGGTACCTAGTCGTTACTTGAGCTGTTAAATACTACCTATGAACATAAAAAGACCGTTAACTTTTTGAACAGTGATATGCAAGTTGATCTGCCATTAAGTATCAATAGATCCAAGTTTTACGTGCACGTTTGCTTTTAATTGAATAGCAATAAAACGACTTTACGATGACGTCATAAAAATACAGAAGAAAAATCACATAAAATATTTTATTGATGTAATAAAGACCGCACAGTAAAATTCATGCAAAACAGATTCAATTCAATCCCAATCAAATTCCTTTGGATCGGACTCCGCTAAGCGAATAAATAGAATATTCCCATGCCTCATTTCTATTTAACATACGTAATTCAAAAGCCATAAAACGAAGTTTGCAAAGTGACCCAAGTTATAAGCATGAGCGGAAATCTTAATAGAATCGTAAGCATAAAATTGATGTTAATATCATTCTTATTAGTATTTTTACATAAATTATGCGTAAGTTGAACGGAAACTGTAACGATTATTAATTAATGAATATTAAGTTTTAACCCAAAAAGTGTGATTTTATTTATTCAGAAAATGATTAAGTTTTATTTTGTATCATACTGAAGTGTAAAAAATTTCAATTAGGTACCTAACTATTTTATGGTTTTACTGCCAAAACTGGATAATTATGATAATATTTAAGATGATCACGGGCTCTTAGTCTAGAATCATCTCAGCCAAAAAATCACCTCAAAATATCTTATTCATAATTGTAAAAAGACTCGCGTTGTTATTATCCTTCTGCCGCGGTACAACGAGAGGCGAAACTGTCGCCAGGCGAGGTCCGAAGAAGGCAGGAGCGAGTAATAAACACGGCCGCGTCAATAAAAGTCACCGTCCCACCATACACATGTCTACTGCTCGCTAGCAGGTGTACTGCCTAGGATATGGCTGTAGGGCTGTCTATTAAGCGATAAGAAATATGAATGGAATATTTTGTGGTCATTTTTCGGCTGTTCAGATAGCTTCTTTTACTTCGAACTATGATTTTATTACTATTTATGTTCGAGAGAGTGCAACAGTAAAGTACTAGTCCTAGATTTACCAGGGCTGGAAAAGCGTTATTCTGTATATTATGATTTATGCTTAAGTAGGTGCACGCTGTTTAAAATTGTATCTGCAATCCCATCACAATACACAAAGTTAATTAAAGCCAAAGCTGACGTTCAAAATCATCGAAAAAAAATATTTCCTGCCTTTCATTTCTAGAGACCGCTAGGTTATTGTACCATGCAAATCTATTTTATTGCTATTCAAACTTATTCCTTGTAAGACTTTTGGTGCCATTTTAGCATGTTGCCCATGCTAAGCTTGAATCTAAATTGATAAAGGAAATTTGAAAAATGAAAAATTTGCTCAGTTGGTTAGAGCAGCGCCACGGATCGGCGAAGGTCGTGGGTTCGAATCCCGCTCGTGTCCATCATTTTTCAAATTTCCTTTATCAATTTATTATTCCTTGTAAATTAAGTTACTTCAATACTAACATTTTATTGTTTCTTAACTATCATAAAAAAACACTACTGACAATAGCAAGCATAGTAAAGATTTTATTTTCACTTGCTTATGTCTTTACTGAGATACTACATTTTACGAGTACCAGTAGCAAAATGGATTACAGTAAAAAAGTTCTTTTTAGTATCGTGATAACCCTCAGCGGTCGTAAACACGTACTATGGAAATACGCGGACTTGAAGACGGATGCTGTCAACATTTTCATACCAGAATATTGAAACACTGGCCGTTTAGCGTTTATTCTCGACCGTTTTAATTTAAACAGCTCTTTAAAATAATTTAGCTGCAAATGAGCCAACATATTGCCTTAGTAAAGATACGATTTATAGTTCCTTAGTCACGGACGATTAAGAGTTGACCTAACAAGATGGGTGTGTCGCCGTAATCATAATATTATTACGGCGATTTAATTTGCATGCTCGCCAACTCATGGTCCACAAAATATTGGCTATAATATATAATGCGCTATCTGAAGCTGTCAATCGCAGCAAGAACAACGCGTTTTCTTTACAATAATTGAACAAACTAACGCCAGTCAAACGCATCCGGTCTAACAAATCGTGTTTAAACTTGAGACAACTGGCTGGTGTTGCAAACGTCAATCTAACACGAAAGCTCGCAACGAGGTGTTTAATGATGCAATAATTTGCATAGGGGCCCGTTGCTGAGAAACGCGACCTATTCTCACGTCTGTCTTCGGCTATAAAGTTTCCTTATACAGTAGCAACTCTTGTTATGTGAACTTTTGTGCTAAATATCGCGGGGCAACACGATCTCGTTCCGTTCTGTTCGCGCCACCTAAACATTCTTAACAACCATTCGTCAACTTACCATTTAATGACGCCTTATTGTTTATGGACTGTTAAACATCAGAAATGGTTACCTGAAAAGGCAAAGAAATAGCTTTATTATACAACGAATGACAGTCGTAAACGTCAAGCAAGTGTAAACGAAATCATTAAAAAAACATACACAAATTGAGAAATGAACGGAATCAATTAAGTATCGGTAGTCGGGTTCGTAAAATCGGATGCCTTATTCAGTAGGTCGGGCGTCCCGCGCACGGGCCGGTCTGCTAAACCCCCGGCGCACAATCTGACATTTATGAGTGCCATAAAAACGCTCAAGTAGTGACTTTTACTACTTGTTTAGTGAACATAAATGTCTTTGCCTTACCCGCGCTCAACGTCGTCCGTATTTAAAAGCGCACAGTTTCGTGCACAGTTTTGCTCCTTTTTCCTCTTTTTATTTACTGTTACTGTACTGTTATGCAACTGTATAATGCTTTGGTTACTTTTCAGCGACAATTTATTGGTGTCGTCTTTTGTCTTTATTTTAGTGCCGCGAGAACATGGTTTGTTTTAGTTTTATTTGCGTATATTTTGAATTGCTCGTCATGATAAAGTGCGCAAAAACTATTTGAACACATTTCCAGTGTTGCATCGCTGAAGTGGTTCGCTTTTATTAAAATTATGGGAAGGTCGTAAATCACGTTAATCACACGATGAACGTTTTGAGTACTTTGGTCGCGTATGTTGATTGGTATCTTGACGATGTTTACAGGCATCGTAAATGTAATTAGGCCCTTTCATTTGTTATGCAGGTGGCGTGTGGTCCTCGTCGCGTACTGATACTTAAAAAAACATAATGACAGCTTGGTGATTTACTTCTATGTAACAGTGTAAGTGAGTTAAAGTTTTGTTAAAAAGACTGCTATCAAGATACGATAGTATACTTTGCCAAAATATTCGAAAGCGTTTCAGATGTAAAGTAGTGGCAGACTAGAGACTAGGCACCGTTATTCTACAATTATATGCAAACCAAAACATCGTATGAGTACCACAGGTTTCTTTCTTAGACCTCCCTGCGGAGGCGCGGACCGTCTTGCTTGTTCATAGGTATTCCGCAGCCGTCCGTTGCTTGTTTGGCAAGTATTGACAGTTTAGTTCGGCCACCCACATGCCTTGCCTACATACCTTCAGGTTTATGATCGTCGGTCTAAGAATAATAATGCTGCAGCTAGCCCCAAGGCCGACCAGACAATGGTGGCTTGATTGCTTTTTGCCCTTAACTGTTTGTTGTGAATCTTAATCAAAATGTTGACAATGTATGATGCTACTTTAAGTGACGTAATGTAAGAAAAGTTGATTATTATTAAATGTTTGTAACTTTATAGTTTTTTGAAAGTACTGCAGAAAACTATAACTTCAATAAATACATACCTATCAATTGAAATAGAATCCGAACTTGAGTTTATTAGAAAGATTTCTTTTACTATTTTGACCATCATTTTTGTTAGGATTGTTTTGGAATGGTAAATAATTGCCATAAGTAGGTTTAAGTTTTCAAACTAAATAAGAAAGTAAGATATTATATTATTATTGTATGTGGTATATGGAGTTATAATTTAATTTATTGTCTGGCTTGCCATTGAATAAATATAATTAACCTAATGTACAATATAGTTAATTAGGAGCTTCAACAAAAGCTTTGCTTTGAGCTTCACTGGCGCGTTTCCGACCCAGAAAGCAGTACAGCATTCAGGAAATAAATCGTTCTTATCGGAATATTGTAGTTAAATAGTTATGTACATTGTACTCAGGAATATTTGTAGAGCTATGCAGCTGAATATTTGAACAACTGACTAAGCGTTCCGATAACAAACCTAACTTAATTAGGCCAGCGACAGTAAGACCTTAATTCATCCAATCTTGCCTAATCAATATCAATGTCAAAGCCTAAAAGCGTTACTGTTTGTTATTCCCGGCCATTGTTTATATCGCACCAAAAGAAAGTCCTTCTGCATACCTCTATAATATATTCGTCTGTCAACCATACCTTGTTTTCGCTTCAAATTAGACAATTAGGAGTCGGGTTGTGCCGCTAAATCTATTCAATTAAAGCTGGGTACGCACCGGTCACCTACCGCGGCGATTTTTTAATCGTATGTATGCGACGTGCGATTCGCGACTACATTTCGCATATCAATGCGCTGGACAAATTGATGAAAAAACGCTGGGCAGCGCGTGTCGAACACGAGTGAGGTTAGCATTGTTTGCGATTTTGAAATAATTGTTTGGTTACGTGAGTTATGTTTGGTATATAAGTCATTCTGTATTTCCGCACCTAATTTGGGAAGCCTCCTCGAACGTTTTAGTGTTATCTACAAATATTTTGGATGAGAAACGCTTACTAAAACGATTATCTTTTTTGGAACAAAAAACTTGTTTCTTCGAGTCGAAATCAAAATCAGGATTAATATAGTCCATAACCTACCTCAAGGTACAACATATCTTCATAGATGGGGGTACTTAAGGATTAAGGTACTGGTAGAGAACCAGGAAAACATCAAAGTCTCAAAGGGTACTACAGAATAACTCTCGAATTTACAATTTGGATATGGATTTGTTTGAGTAATATAAAAATCAGAAAGCAAATTATTTACATATCTACCCACAGTATCCAGCTTGGAAGGCCGGGCCATGTAGTATCTAAACTTGAAATAATGGCCTACGTGCCTCAACACACGTGCACCCATCGGGTGACAGGTATAAATCGTTGCGAATACATTGCGAAATAGAATTCGCGAAATTTCCTCCGCGTAGAAAAATAATCCTGGAAGAATAAACAGTGGGAGTATAAAAAAAAATTAGGAAAATTTTGCGCGTTTTAGTTCTGCACGCAGAATTAGCTTTTAGCAGAAAACTAGTAACTATTTCCGTTCAATCGGAGACTAAGGTATAAAACTGTGCTAATAAAAATGTATGTTCTGTGATCACCAAGCCGTTCATTGTGATCATGGCAATATTTTCACACGATCGTTTGTTGCAGCGGTCTGTAAGAAGTTATTTGTTCAACAATTGATGTTTATGGGCTGACGTGAATACAGATTTGTAAGCAAATGACTCATGAACAGGAAATGTTCTGCGCGTTTTAAAATAATATATTCTATAGCTTTATTAGTACCTTCCGACCACATAATCACTGCAGTGCAGATCACAATCTGAAACGCAGCCAATAATTTCCTATTAGCACCAATACATTCCCAGTCTTAATACATACGGTGTGTAATAGAAGGTGTCTCGTTTATGAGCCGTGCCACCCAATGACGGGCAGCGTCGCGCCGTCAAGCGTGAACCGCAATTGACGGTCAGCAAAACCACGTCCATAGTGACAATATTAACATAATTACCAACAGTAATTTATTGGACATGCTCCGATACCTTTAACGCGTTTAAATGAAGGGTTGACTCGTGGTAGGTCATCTAAGGTAGATGGTATGATTATAAGAAGTGCAATTATTTGTGTCATTAATAAGTTGCTAAGTGGAAAATTATGGATTAGTACCAGATAATTGCTCGGCTACCGGCTGTTAATGTAGTTAAAATGTGTGGAATTTTGGCAAGGCAAGTTGTTTTTATTTTGTAACCAAGAATACGAAAAACCTAATAAAACTCTCGATGAATTGATTAATAGATGTGATTAAGGAATAAATATGGTGACTTAAATTTGTTTATAGAAAAAACGGAGCACTTTTAAAAATAAATAGCAACAGCTAAATACAGTGTCCAATGTACCTACAATGTATGCTGTAATTTGTCAGATAGTGTTATCAGTATCACCCAGGCGCCTGGCCAGTTAGCTGTCAGCCACTATTTATCTTTCAACCACTCGAAGGTACGTGTGCGTCTAGACGCACGCTAATTGTATGGTGATAGATTAGCCACCACATTTACACGCTGTTAACCACAACAAGATTTACATAGGCATTCTTTAAATAAGCTTTAAATTCTTCCTTAGAGAACCGGTACATTTACCCTACGGTAAGTAATTGTCTGTTAACTGTCAATGCGTCAAACATCAAGTTAAGTTAGTGAGAATAATGTTTGTGTGTTAAGTAAAAAAAAACGGTCTAGTATACGTCTAAGTAGTGCTTCAATTATATTTCTTTTCATGTTTATAGTTGGAGCAAAAACTTTACCGTTCATTCTTGGAAAATTTCGTATCAAGAAATACTTAGTGCAGTGCATTTTTACAAAGTAAGGTGATGATAAAGCATTTTAAAATTTATGACTCTTTGCTCGTAACAAGCTAATACTGACACATTGGTGTTAAAGGCTGGATATTCATCTTACATTAGCAGCTAAAACTGGCTCGGCACCAGAACATTGACGAAACCCGCACACGCTGTAAAGCCATTTGTTTGCCGAATAAACAAAATATAAATCAATCCGTCAGACTTCACCGTGTTCACCCCCCGACCACGGTCGATCGGCCACGGCGGATCCCGAACCGAGGCCGACCAAACCCGACCAATCCCAGCCGAATGCGACTGATTTAAATGTTAATCGGCGAGTGTCGAAATTATTAATTACTGTGTACATCGCGGGTACGTTACGCATGCAGATTGCTATGCTAACGAATGATTAACTATGCATGTGCACGCGCAGATTTAGATTTTATGCCGTGTTCGGATTGATGGGCAGTCTGCTGCTGAAATTGATTGCTTTTCAAGTAATTTGGGAATGTATATGCTATACGTGGCCTTTTTAGCATTTGGTATGAAATTGTTACGTATTTGTTGGCACAACATAAAATAAAGTTAAATTATAGATGTGTCTACATTGCATGTTCAAATGAAATGGTAGTTACGTAAAGAAGCAAGCCATAAGCAAGATAAAGTTGCTTGTACGTTGTTATGACAGAAAACGATATGAAATAACCTCTCAGGAATTGTAATTTGTTTCATTACCAGTAGTAATTACTGTCTAGTAATAATTATTGGTTGGCAATTGAAATGCATTTGACTGGTCACACACATCCGAGATCGATAAGACGTCAAAATGCTATAATTGAATAGTCTACTATCTATTCCCGGGTGTCATATGTTTTTCTAACTACTTCATATTGAACTGAATAATTAGTTTCACGCTATTATCAAATAATTACTGTACATAGCCGATAATGGAAAGTACACTTAATCCATTCAGTTACTCTGCAACTAATATCGATAATCGAATAGAGACGAAATCGAAATGTAGCGTCGACATTGTTATTTGATTTAAATCAAAGAAGATAGATTGAAAGTTTAATATTATAAAAAGTGGGTTAAAGCAGCAAATTGTCCCCGATATAATATTAAATAAGCATTCTTATCTTTGAGCATTCTATTCTTCTAAGATAGCTTCTTTTAGGACATTAGTTAAGAATCATTTCTTATCTATTAAACTAATTTCTTAATGGTTACTGTATTTTTATGTAGTTCTATGAACAGCGTATTTATTGATATTTATTATATATGTATAAATATATATACATTATTATATGTATGTTTTATATATATGTATCTTGTTTAGACTCTCATCTTTAAATTATTTCGTATCTGTTTTATTGTAATCTACCTACTGCTGTACACCACTGACTATCCATACTTTTTCTAACATTCTGTCCTTCCAAAGGTTGCCTGGTAGATATCGCTTTAAGCGATAAGGCCGCCATTGTACCCACTGCATTAACGATAATGTAATAAATTAAGTATAAGACATGTATTTTATGGTGTACAATAAAGCATATTCTATCTATCTATTCTTCTTTTTATTCGAAATAGCACTGAGAAATCCTTAATATGTAATTAATAATAGGTATTATAATCATTAAGCGAAACTTCAATGTTACAATCAATTTACATGCCCAGCGTACTACTGTTAAAATAAATATTACTAGATATTTACCTCTATTAAGTTACCTACGTCATTACTGGCGTCTAGTACTTGATCACTCTTGCCTCCGCTTTCAAACGAGGCATTGCGTTTGATTGTCTTGACGCAGACATTACAGTTAAATGTAATCTAATCTACGATTTAATTGGCATTTATCGTGGCCTACTGAAATAGGCTTCTGGCATTTTAATGATCATAATAATTATTACGTATTGTCTAGAACCAGGAAATGGTTTGATAAATCAAAATAATGTTTATTTTGCTATTACTGGCCCGTTAATCAAAATCGTTTAGCTCATTTCTGGACCCTTAAAATGAAAAGAGGAATAAATTAATTTGTAGAGACGAAAGCTAACGAAAGCTGGAGAATGTTGAAATCATCGTTTTGCAGAATGAATGTGAACCTACTATTCATTCTGCAAAACAATAGAATGATTGTTTCAGAAGTGCATAGCTTTTCCTAGCCTTTTGGTTTTATCAGGAGACTAACAGCTATATTTCTATGGGACACAATTTGACCGACTTTTATTTGATTTATGTAGTTTTTTAAAGTGCGATGGTAGGAATCAAGTGTCACAACACATCAGACACTAGGTACGGACTATATATAAAGTTTCTGCGCCATTTGCTGTCAGTTTGGGCGGGCGATGCGTCGGCTATGATTTGTGATGCCTACCGTTGAAAGCTCAAACTATCCAATAAAATATATTGATTTATTGGCGAATTTTCAGTATGTGTAAGCCAAATAAGTCCATGTTTCATAACTGATGCCACATCATAGTTGATAATGGTGCGCAAATAGCCACTGTGTGCGCTTTAATTATTGATAGGTATAGGTACTTACATATTACCTAAATCCGAATTTTAAACTTTGTAGCTTTATAACGTATTGTGTACGTATCGTAGTTTATAATTTTAAATTAATTGTTAAACAAAACCAAATTGAAATGACGAGAACATGACACGATAAACATAAAATATTCATGTGCAATTTATATTATTACCAACTGTTATTGTTCTCTGGTATCCATTGATTATAATGCACATCACATTTTTAGGAAATTTTGACACGAATTCCTATATAACTACATAAACGTAATGGTATTTCAATTAATTCAGTTCTAAAAAACTTCCCAACAAGTCAAGCAAAGCTTTTCAACATGACCAAATTGTCATCGGCAGAAATAGGGCTGGTAGTGTCGGAATACTAATACGACGATTTATAGTTTTTCTTCGATCACCTTAGGTACCTATTCCAATAATACTTTAAAAAACGCACGTGCTCTACTGGTTAAATATTTAAAGCACGCACGTGTATGTGGCGTTATGATTTGTTTAAATAAATAATAGTTCGCGATTGAATTATTTATGACCAGTGATATCAGGTCGATAGTCAGTTAATTAAACTATCGTAAATAGTAAAGGTTGTTGACATATCAATAATTAAAATTTAATATAGATGACTGAAATTATAGCACATATTATCATTTTTTTTAATATATTAAATTAGTTGATCGTAGTGGTGTTATGTATAAGTAATACAATTTTCTAGGAAGTTATATCTGTCGAAAATTTATTATTATCTATATTTTCGTTAGAAGAATATACCTAATTAGGTATACAA
Source organism: Abrostola tripartita (assembly GCA_905340225.1). Taxonomy (NCBI): domain Eukaryota; kingdom Metazoa; phylum Arthropoda; class Insecta; order Lepidoptera; family Noctuidae; genus Abrostola; species Abrostola tripartita. Next base: position 8,986,960 of record HG996498.1, on the reverse strand, counting down.
TAATAAGTCTCTTTCCAATTCAGGCAGCCATAAAGAAGTAGGTACCATTTGTTAAAAATGTAAGGATAATTTTGCAAGTTGTATAATTACAGTGCATTCAAGAATAACATTGACCCTTCAAAATTACAACTAGTGTTGGGAAAATATAAAAATGACACCTGGGAAACACCATATCGATACATCCCGGAAGCAAATCGGTGTCACATTAGCTTCAGCCCTACATTAACATTCACTCAACACTTGATCCAGGAGTTATCACGTATCGAAAAGAATAGAGCCATAATATTTTATGATCCCTTGTGCGCCTTACCGGGCGGCGTCGATGTTCGAATTTTAAACAAAACGCGCGCGCATATGTATCGATTATATCGAGGAGTCGATAAATAATTAGTCGATTTTTTATTGACTATCGACAGAATTATCGAACATGTGTCGCGAGTAATAATATTCTAATAAGTCTGAATAATGACTTTTTAATGGAAAAATGGCATTCGACAACTTGAAACAAGTAAGTTAAGTAAATTAAAAAGTTTAGAACAAAAATATATTTATAATTACATTCTTACTTTACTTACATAAAGAAAATTGCCACGAGCTTTTTGAATCGATATAAATTCAAAGGATTATTATCTATTGACACTACAAAACAAATTAAACTGGTATAGGTAGAGCAATCCTAATGAAGTCTACAAGTAATATTTATTTATTCACCACCAAGGAATGGTCGTTTCAAAAACACACACAGTAGAAATAACACCTTAAGGAACAGGGAATAAATTTAGCCCTGACATGTAAAATATTTTATTCTATGCTATCGGACTATCAGTTAGTCATTTTGTTACCTATTTTATTTATAGATAATTTAAAATATCATGTTGTGTCGGTTACATATACAGCAAAAAAGAATACAAGAACTGAGTAACTTCTAACTTTAAATGGAACGTTTATCGTGTCTGATATTTGTCTTTACAGCGTGCAGGTATCATGAAACTGATATCGAGATAGATAGGCCAATAATTCTTTCGACACAGCTCACAGTACCAGCCTGTTCGCGTGTTCAACCAAACGATCATTTGCTGTGTACAGTGCGAATAAAAAGCAAGAGCACATAGTCAAATGTTGTTGGTTTCATGATACAGATTATGTTTGATTCCCTGAACTGACATTTTGATCGCTAATAAAGTATAGAGCTGTTTGTTATATCTAATTGATTCAATGAAAATAAAGTGGATTTTTTATGCTCGATGTTAAGAATATTTTATAGACGATGGTCTTCAAGAATTATAATAAAGCTTTGTAGTTTATATGTTTAATACTAAGATGACAATTTAAACGGTTGATGCTCTATATATTTATTTGATTCGTAAGAAATGTAAATATACTGGTCTTTTACACAATAACTAACATTAATTCCACTTTACTCCAAACTGACAATAAAATTTGGATTAACAAAGTGAACACGTAATAAATGTCGCTGCTACCATTACGCCGGATTAGAATGTCGCCAAGGGACAGGCCGGCAGCTTGCATATGTTCAAGTGATTTTTCACGGCTACGGAACCCGTGTTCAAAGGGCACGCAGTACGGTGTCGCAATCACGATCCTCGATCACGACTGGTCCTTCTACTATCCGTTTGTAATAACTCTACAACCTAAAAACAACGTTATACGTTTCGCACTAAGGTCCAAGGTAACCGCAAAAGGATACTGGCTGGTTTCGATTAAGAAATTTGCGATTAGGACATCCGAAAATAGGCTCTATTTAAATGTGGTTAAAGGTTAAATAGATTGCGAAATTATGTTTGTTAAGTGGTAAAATGTCTCTAGACCGTGTCGCTACTAGCCTTAAATGCATTAAGTTTGTTTTAGAGATAATAATCGTTGCGAATGCAAGTGCTTTGTTGTTTCAAAGATAGAGTTGTTGTTGTTGATTTATTTTTGGTCAACCATTGTTGGACTTAATAAGGGTTGGAAATATTCAATTATTATATTGTGCTAGCAACAGTATACACTAATGTACCACGCCTTAACTAACATAATGCACCGTAGTCAGTCACGGTTTCCTTATTAAAAAGTTATACCTTCTAAGTTTAGAAATAAACTAATCAATGACGATACGATTACAGCTGGATTTAATAGGTCAGAAAAATACGTTCGTGTCTGAAATAGAATTTACAATCTGGCAATATTAAATATTATCGAAAAACCAACAAAGAAACGAAAAACCGAGAAGTTAATCAAAAACAACACAAATATTTCCACGAAAATAAAATACGTCGTGTCAAATAATTTCCCGATTATTTCCCTTCCCAGTTTTTGTGGAAAAAATATCAAAACATTCACCTAACCTGGTTTTATTAAAATAATTTGGAAGGAGTGCGTGAGTTGGGTACCGATACTGCTTTCTAACACGCGACCTGACCCACAAACTTATCTTTACCGTTGACAAAATCAAAGGTAACTTATTTCTAAGTAGTTCTGTACCATTTGATTTAGAAACCAACGTCACCCGAAAATTTCTTTCCACAAAATTAGAAATAAGTTTGTAGGTTGGCAGTATTATGGAGACCTAATCAGGGAAACCTGCCCCGCTAAGTTATGGCTTCGTTTATTCATAAACTAGATGTGCCCGCGACTCCGTCCGCGTGGAAATTCGGAAACAGCAAAAGTATTTTTAAATTGTTTTTAATATATTAGCTAAGTTTGAGCGAATTCGATTTAGTAGTTTTTACGCCATGCCGTAATATTTTATTACATGTATAGCTGTTGCCCGCGACTTCGTCCGCGTGTATTTCGGATAAAAGACCAGTAGTAAATTGAACTTTTAACAGAAAAAAATACCTACCATGCAGGCTTTTTTAAGTAGGTTAAAAATCTTTAAACCACTTATTTAAATAAGAATACTTTCCGGTATTTAAAAAAAAACCGCAAAAATTGAACGGTAATTACGGAAGTTGCAGAAAGTCTATTGAAAATAATATATAACTGAAGAAGAGAACATAAATAAATCCGTTTTGTGCGTTTCTGAGTTTCTGTACATTGAAACTGCTGTAGAAAAAAAAATGCCTAGGATAAAAGACAACCGTGACGACTTGATTAGCGCAGTGTAGCCACTGCGCCAATCAGGTCGTCACGGTTGTCTTTTATCCTTGGCATTTTTTTTGAGCGCGAGCGATTGGTTGTGGGTTCGATTCCCGCAAAAAAAGTGTGATCCGTAGATGTTTGTCCAAAAAAAACTAAACAAACTAATTATTATTGTTATTTAATAATACCTACTTTAAACTTATATCTACAAACTACGTATCTGAATTTTTAAAATCTAAAGTGCGCTTATTCCAAGGAACTTAATGCACTGATAGCCGAGTGGTATGACCGTTAGACTGTTAAGTCAGATGTCGCAAGTTCAAATCCCGGCACACACTAATGTCTTTTCGAAGTCATGTGCTTACTATAATATTACATATAGCGGGTGCAACCAATGCTGCTTATAGAAATCTTGTCAAACTACCCTCCATGCACGCTTCGGGTTGTCGTGTGTTGAGACACTTTGAAGAAATGCCTAACGATTAAACACGTTATTGAGGCTAATTTATAAAAGATAGATATATACTATTGAGGACTTTTTTGTAGATCTTTTAGAGACCATCATTTTTGTAATACATACTTTTGGTGTATGATCGACGTATGCGAGGATAAGAGCTCGAAAGCGCATTTTCATCCGACTTGTTTCAAATTTATCGTTACTGCTCAGCTCCTATGTGTTTTAGCGTTATGTTATATAGCCTATAACCTGCCCAGGCGTATGGACTACAATCGTACCAAGTTTGGTTAAAATCCCTTCAGTAGTTTTTGACCCATGCGTGCACATACAGACAGACAGACAGACAGACAGACAGACAGACAGACAGACAGACAGACAGACCGACAAAAAATTTACTAATTGCATTTTTGGCATCAGTATCGATCACCAGTTATCCTCCAATAATAATTTTGAATATATATTCAATGTACAGAATTGACCTCTCTACAGTTTTATTATAAGTATAGATATAGATAAGGATTTCGTTTAAGCAACACGGGGAAGCTACCTAATTAAGTTTGTATCTATCTGATGCTTCTAGAAGAATTAGTGAGTAGTTTTAATTTTGTTTATGATTTCTGTATTGGAATTATTAATAGAAATGTATGCACGATTAGTAATTACCTATTTGAGTTCGTATTTTTCTATCAACTGCAGGTCTAATGCGTCTACAAATTAACCCACCCTTATTAAAGTTGAGATAATAATACCTATAGGTATTTAATAAACAAAAGCTTTGTAGGTAGGTAGTTGTGGTACGTCGAAGATTTTATTTACTGAAATCGAATTTGATTTAAAAGTTTTACCATTGTTCACAGACCAATTTTTAATAATTATGGAAACTATAATAAAATGACAATTAACTGAAAAGTACCTATGTTTTTTTAAATATAGATAAAAAGTTTATGTGATGCAATTCAGAAACTTCCTGTCAATCTTTGTGCGTTGTTTATTTTATATCAACTTACTTTACTTACCTACATGAAGAAAATAGCCACAAGCTTTTTGAATCGATATAAATTCAAAGGATTATTATCTATTGACACCACAAAACAAATTAAACTGGTATAGGTAGAGCAATCCTAATGAAGTCTACAAGTAATATTTATTAATTCACCAAGGAATGGTCGTTTTAAAAACATAGGGAACACACAAAGAACAGGGAATACATTTTGCCCTGACATAGAATATTACTAAAAGTATAACTTTACGACTACGCATAAACCAATACTTTCCCAGAAAAATAACTAGGTATCTACATACCTACCTACTTTAAAAGTTTTCCTAAACACAATAAAACAATATGACACTCGCATCCCCATCTTGCGAGTATTTCTCGGGCGGGGGTGGGACGTAGACAAATGACTCGCACCCCTGCTGCCCGAATGAGTTATGACCACCAATCGAGCCGCGCCCGACAGCGGCCATTTTTAATTTTTAGGGGTGCTCGTATTCACCCTTACGCGTAATATTATTAAGTGTGCGCAGTAGTGATAGCATGACGAATGTTGGGAAAGTAGGTATTATTGTAATGGAAAGTGGTAGGTTTAAAACAATATAATACAAGGCTATTATGAAATTAATGTTTAATTAAACCGTTTTTTATAGGTAGATACCTAAAAATGATATAAAGAAAATGCGCAGGAAAACGAAGAAACAGCTAGGTAGGTTTACATTGGAAACAAATTAAGCTTTTTTGCAACAAAAGATAGATATGACCTTTTATGAGTGCCTATTACAAGGTTATAAAACGAAAAAGGGTTTAATTTTTGTTGTAGTTTGGAAAGTAGATAGTACATAGGTACTTAGTAGAAATGTTTTCCTAAGAAGGTACCTATGAAAATTATTCTCTTATTTTGTGTCACAAAAATGTAATTTCTATAGGTACTCATATTTTAAGGTCCTATTTAAACTTATAACAAACTAAAGTAAAAGCCAAACAATGATATTAAACTATAAAATAAAACCGGGAAGACATCGGCCGTCATTAATGCGTAAATTAAAAACTCAAATCCAGTAGTTGAGTTCACTTCTACACTTCAATAAATCCTTATAAGTTTATTAGTTCAGATTAACGCGCAGTACGTAAATATTTGAAGAGCGGCCCATTAAAATCAGGTTTTAATGCGTCGTAAAAGCTAATGCGCTCATAATCGTCGATTATAACAAATTGAACCATAAACGAACATCTATGTTGACATAAATCACGCCCTCTAACGCTACAACGCTGAACTATGGGACATTTGTCGCTTCACTATCGTCTCAATCTCGCTCCGATGATGAACGAGCAGTTTTATTGCGGTTACATGCTTGTTTATTTACTGCTTTGTAATAGAATGTCAATAAACAACGTTGATAACTGAACGCGGCAATAAAATAATAATAAAACACGACAGTTATTGTGGCGGGAAGTGGCGCTCTCTCGCGGTGGGCCGCGAAAACGCAACAACTGGTAACAGCGGCATCTGCCGTCGAATAGATGAATTAAACACCTAATTAATATTCCAAATTCTTACGGTAGGTTCGAATAGCAATGAATGTTCGTTTATTTTAATGATTTCTTAAAAGGCATGAGTATACAAGACACGAGAGTAAGACTAAATTCATCGTAGGAATAACAGAAAAACATAATTATTGTCTAGTTAACAAGCGAAGATCATTTATCACACGCTACGGCACATCAATAATTCATTACTAATAACACAGAGGCACTGACGTAATTAGTTCAATTACTCGCCCACCCAGTAATTCCGCCCCACCGTGTGGTAATTGAATTATTTATCTTTAGCTAAATTAGGAAAGGAAGATAAGTGCAATCTTCACCTTTACTAAGGTGTTCAAGTTAGACCACATGTAATTAAGTGTGCGTTAAACGGAACCGAGACAATAGATGCGTGACCCAGCCCTGAGATTAATTCGTACGATAACAAATTTAATTTAATACGCCTAGGAGCAAAGCATTTTATGCGAAACGGAACTTATTTTAATTAGAGTTTGATATTTTTATGTTATTCTAATAATTTTACTTCGAGGTTTATTCATAAATTCTTTTATAATTTATTACCATGAGAGCTTATTTAACAGTTTCAATTTCCTTGTTAAAAGTAGCAATAATAAATAAGTAATAATCGACGACTTAATTTATAAATCAGTGATAAACTTAGTGAAAACCTTCCCGCCCAAAAATTTACAATAAAAACCACCATTTAAATTTTATCTCCACAAGCTTAATTTACCGATATTCCACTAAGTACCTAAGTAACAGCCGCTACCTAATTGTGAATTTCTTATGCCGAGCAATCTAGGGATACATTACTATACAAGGACAATTACAAAGACATTAGTTAGCGGAACATTCTCCGGGTTCATTATAAAGCATCGGGTGCTCGGATCCGCACGACCCTTGAATTGGTCCTTGGGTCCTGTTGAGGAATGTTGACTATTAGAGGGGACTAAAAATTAATGTTTCCAATTTGTGTACTCTGCAGCCTCGTAATCCAGTCCAGTTTTAGTATAAAGTACAGCCTACTGGCTTCTTTGGTTTTGTCTGGACTTAGATTCTAACACACAGGTATAAATTATAGTAAACATTTTTAGAACAAAAACCATTTACGCTATATAATGATGCTACCTCCTCATAGGCTTTAGATATAGCTCTCTGCAAAAAAAAACTAATTTTGGATAAGATAAACATAATATTTTCGAATGTAAGAATGTTGCGTACCTATGTAAGAAAACCAAATACAATGCACCTTAACTAAGTACTTTTACGACGGTACCGATATATTGTTTTTACATTTGTTCCTTCATAATTTTTAAACTAAAACATCGTACTTATGAAGAAAATTTACCAAATGAACACCACAACCATAACGACATAAGCGGCGCAGCGTTTTATCTATGCGAGTTATTGTACATTATGTGGGAACAATTACACATCCATTAATCAGAGGAGTCCTCCGACAGTTTATTGCGCCTCCGGCCCTCAGCCCTCTGGCGGTTACAACCCTTCCCAGTTGAATTACGCCCTTTTCCAACAGCCCAACTTTGTTACAAGTTTACACTTGATTAGCCACGGTGACTTTGGAAGAGTTCGGCTATGTGTATCCGATGTTCTTCTGACAATGTATGACGATTTATGAGTTTGAGATTTGGTTATTAAGTAGCTTAAGGGAACTGTGGTTGTTTTTTCTGTTTCCCCTGTTGGTAATTTGGACTAAAGATTGTGGTAACTCGATTTTGATCAATAGTGAATTTATAGAAGAGTCTACCAACATAAATAATATTCTATTCTATTCTTAAAAGTATCTTATCTTTTAGTTAGATTATTTCAATTACTAAACCTGTCAGATCATCAGCTTTTTCTAACTAGCTAACAAAAGAAAAAACAGCTTTTAATAATCTACCATGAAGATTTTAAAAGAAATAACTAATTTGACACTATTCTTATTGGTTAAATCTTTAAAATATTCAAATTCGTTTGCATTGTAAATAAGACAACCAAAACAATGGGTCGACCAACTTTTGAGAAACGTTTCCATTGAACTTCTCTTATCGGTCAATCTGATAAGAGTAAGCCTCAAACTTAAGCAAATAAACAAAAAGGTCATTTCATTAATCACTTACATTTTTATTTTTATGCTTCACAGTTCACACTGTAAAGTGAGAATTGCGCAACACTTCCCGCATTATTAAATAGCAAGTTCAAAAACCCCATCACTATCAAGTATTTAACCCTCAAAATGGATGTTTTTATTCGAATTTATTCAGCACAGCAATGTTAGCAGCACATAAGGCAATAACTGCGTTTTAAAGAGGCGTCGCGACGTAAGCGCAGCGCCAGTGCGGACATTAATAATTTTGGCGCGAACAAATGACGCGGCTGATTAATGATTTACGTACCCAATTCCGTGTTGTCCACGGGGGTATACGGGTGCGGGGTATACAATGTATGTGTGTGTTTTATGTTTACGCCACTGTTAGACATTTACGCAACTGTTTCAACCTTTTCAGTTTAATGTACTTTTAATTTATACGTGTTCATTTTGAGTTAATGAAAGTGTATTCTTAGTCTGCTTCGTAAATAACGTTGTTAAAGATTATAAAGCTAGTCACCCTTAAAGCTCTACTAATCATCGTCAAACACTGAGAATTATTTTACGTATGTCAGAACTTCAGAAGCCTAATAGAAGACCATCAACAAAATAGCCATCAACTAAAAGCGAGAAACTCAACTATTAACTTTGCACCGTTGAATCACTTCGTCAACATATACGGTTAGATTAATTAACCCTTTATTTGCGGCGCCGTTGTCGCGTAATAATAGATGAGATGTAATTCTACTTTCCTTTAGAGGTCAATGTCCCTGACTATACATTTTTAAATGCCAAAAAAGATTATAAGACCAGTCTACTATCTGACTGCCTCGTTGGTCTAGTAGTCGCTAATTGTGGCTGCTGAGCACGAGGTCCTGTGTTCAACTCCCGGGTCGGGAAAAGAGTTACTGAGTTTTTACATTCGGTGATTCTCAGTAACAGCACGGAGTCAGAATTTGTGCCCTGTCGATGGCAATAGGCTCGCTTTCTCTTGCAGGACCTATAACGTAACATGAGTTAAAAAGTAAATAAGGCGATTTTTTTATAAACGCAGGTTAGCTGGCCGTAGGTATTATAGACATTATTTGTGCAAGGAAAACTTTCATAGAACCGCATTTTCTGCATAGGTTCTATAGATCTTAGCACATCGCGTTTACTCCAGGGGGCTTTCTTGTCGTTGCCATAGAAACAACAAACGTTTTCGTTAGTTAATTCAAAACGCAACAACTTGGTAGTCTCATGGAATATAATCTGGACAGTATAACAATAAGTATAAACTTATAGTAGGTAGGTATATCTGCCATATGCGACGTTGGGTCCAACTGTGGCAGGTCAGGTGTCCCCTAAAGGTCCACTCCAGAGGTCCCCTCTGCCAGCTAGACGCTTTCACATGATTAATGGCGCCCTTATTGATACCCATTTTAATTTGGTTTCATATAAGCTTATAGGTATGGGTGGAGGAAGGTGAATTATTACATTATATTAAAATAATATGGATAGGTTGTATATTCTTTTTGTTATAGGTAGGTACATACATGTTATTTTAAATAGAGACTTAATAAATCCGGTATAGTAAAGATTTATTTGTTTTTAAAAATGTTTCAAGGAAAAAGTTGATGAAATTGGACGTATCTAAAAAGACAAGGTTTACCTAAATGTTGTACTAACCTAGTTTGTTTCTATGGTAGAGTGTGGTCGTCAATGAAGAAAATACCAATAGGTACCTATGTTTATCAAAATGATAGCACATCATGAATCATTTTGTTGCTAGTCCTACTATGTCATAAGTAGGTAAGTACCTCTTTAACACATTTACACAGATGTCCTTTTCTTTGAATAAAGCCCTGATTTATAAATGACCATATTCATTACATAGAATATATTATGTATAACAACTGCTCTAAAAGTCCGTTCTTTAGAAGATTTACTTGTGGGATAAAATTGGCTCCCATTTAGCATCGGCACCGATATCACAATACCGACTGCCAGCCGATTTAAATTTATTTCGGACGTCGGTAACTTCCAATTTAAACCTCTTAATCCTCTATGATGTATGTCGGTATTCGGCAGGATTAAAAGTTCCACGGAAAATAACCGGGAAAACCTTTTCCGGGGTCGGATTGACCCGGCCAGGAGCGGCGGATTAGGCGGCCGGGATTGGATATACATAAATCTTGGACAAGGCTTTAGGGGCGACGCAATTAAGCCTCCGCGCTGATATGTCACTTTGTGACGAGTATTATCCAGATTTGGACAATACTAATCGCGTCCAATTCCATTTTATAGCGGCGAAAATATAATAATTCGAATATTAAAATTCAGCAGCCGACGTATACAACGCACAATGGTCGCTCTGGCGGGCATTGCGTCATAAATAATTCAATTTCATAGTAATAAAATACGCGTGACCAGCGCAACGGCGTGAAAACTTTTCAGCAATTACGGGTTGAATATAACAAAAAGCGTCGGTCGATCCGACACGGCGGGGTCGGTGAGGCCCGTCCGACGCACTCGTAATTCATGCATCAGCTTGCGGGATAGGGTTGGCCGCGAGTGCAGCGCCGATGACTTATAGTTTGTATTAATACGCTTCGAACACAGGAATCCAATCTGACTCGGATTAATTAATTTATGCGGGAAAAGGTATTAGGTAATTCTATTATAGAATTAGCCTTGATACGTTCCATATGCCAATTGTGAGCTAATATGGAAATATATTAGATTATTATAATAATAATTACGATTTGTATCTACTTGGATTATTTACATTCATTAGGCATTGATACGTGATTCATTTCATTAAATTTTAATAAGTACTGATTGTGTCTAATAGCGCAAATGATAATAATACGCTAATAAATTATGTGTTTTGTTCGTACCTAAGTATATCATTAGTAGAAGAAACATTTTTTTACGTTAGGGGAAACGTTGTGTAAGATGTTGAAAAGTTACGCTAAGTACTTGCATTTATCTTAATAAATTATGGAATTAACGTTGTACGGTTTTTACAAAAAACCAGACCAGCTTTACTCCTAGGTGTTATTCCAAGAACACAAACCTCAAAGAATGTTAGACGCGTTACTTCGGACACATAAATACTACGAAATTACGCAGAAGTAATTGATTTATAGCAGTTTAATTATTGCAATTAGATACGCCTCCTAATCAATACGCAGATAAGCATGCAGGTTGCATTAACCCTGCATAGTGTGCAAGGCTATGTGTTATTAGTAACATGCATTACACCATCAGAATGCGCGCCAACAGTAATTAATTAAATTAGATTAATTCCCAAACATTCTTAGCGTTATTAAAGAAATAAAAAACCTATTCCATACTTAGTTACCCGGATGTGACGAAGTAAGCAGCCATTAAAATTAGGGTTGGGCCACGAAACTTGCGACTAGGGCAGGGCCGGGGCCGGCGCGCCCTGGGGCTCGGTTGGAAAAAAAAACGAAACAAAAAACACACATACAATGAATAACTGCCGGGCATCGATACAGATGAGATGAAAGATTTCTCAATGTCCGCCCGTTATTCTTGTTACTTGTAACTCAATACTGAACGCAGTCCGTTTTGTTTTATTGCTTCATAATATTTGTACGGATATAATGAATAAACAATTATAATAATTTTGTTAAAACTTAATCCGAAAGCTTCGCAGTAAAAGTATAAAAAGTTAGTAAGGAATCTCTTACGAACCACCATTACAAGACGGGGGCAAAAAAGCGCAGTTACTCCAAAAATATCTACTTAATAACGGACACGAAATTAAAAAGCAATTTGGTAACCGTTACTAATTTAGGCGGCGCGGCATGGAGCTCTCAATTTGGGAGGGGCAGGGGATCGGGGCTCGCGGGGGGAGGTTGCAGCCCTAATCTAAAAGCTGTCAGTTAACGCGGCAGGCAGCTGTGGCCGCCAGCGCGCCTGTGCGTACCCTTCCTTACATTACATACCCTCCTAGCCAGGTAGCATGTATTCTTCTTTGCCTCCTAGAAGCGAATCTATAAAAACACCGTTTTGAAACTATATTACATAATAACTATTCCATGAAATTTTAATTGACAGAGTCGTATATAACTTACCCATTAAATTAAAGCCAGCGCTCAAAGCGTGAAATCCTATTAATTAACTAACGCACCGTGTCACTTTGATTTACGTTTCGGGTTATGTGTATGGGTATGTAAGAAAACCGAGTTTCCCTGGACAGCCAGTGTTCCAACCGGCCAACGGTGTTCGTTAATATATTCGACTTGAGAAGCAAAATTTATAATAGAAAAAACTATAAGTCACTACCCACATTCGGGACAGATTAAAATCTTTTTACACACCGGCTGATTCCTGCGCCTACGCAGCTCTAAATTTGAAATTCAAACGCCGAAATATGAACACCTTGGTTGGCAATGTCTTTAAAGTCTTCAAAAATATAACGTTTTGTGTGGAAGTTGAATAATTAGCATAACTATGATAGTATGGAATCGGTTATTTCCATGTGTGGAGACACTAATTCGACATGTCTGTTTTATAATATGTATATTCGTAGTTTGGTATTGTGCTGACCATAATTTACTACACTTTATTACTCGATAACCACATAAAGTTGTCCGACACACCTCCGTGGTGTCTGATGTCTAATCAGATATTTACTTAAATATAGTTTTTTCATATGCGTTATGTTAAACAAAATTTGACGGTTTAGAGTATACTTATGCGCTATTAATATCTTATTAATGTCTTGGTGTTCTTAAGCAATTTAACTTGTTAGCGGAACCATAAATTGGTACTAGGTAGGTATCTGTCATCGTCAAGTCACAAAATAAAATCTAAACATTTTATTTTGTGACTTGACGATGACAGATACCTACCTAGTACCAATCTGATGACGTAAACATAGTATGCCTTATTTCAGAACCAGAATCAGAATCATTTATTATTTGTAAAACATAGGTAGAAAAAATTCAGATCTTACAGATAGATTATTTATGAAAGGAAAAAAAATGATGAAATTAATTAACTAAATGAAAATCAGTTTACCTATAGGTAACCAAGTTCTACAAACATCATTTGATTTTCTTGTAATAAACTAGAATATCAAAAACTGTTTTATAAAAAAAGCCTAAGCCAAATACAATCTTCGTAAAAAAATCTAAACGGAACCTACCTACATATTTCTTTTATCTACAACGGTATTTATTTAAAACATTCGTGTTTTCACAGGAAGTGGGCGTAGCTGCCTAATTAGGACTTAATATAATAGATAATTAAAAAGTTGCAGAGTATATTTCTTATCTATAAAATATACAACAGGTGCGTGGCAACAAAGGGAAGTTATTCTACTAAATTAATTTAAGCTATGTACACAGATGCGTATACGCAGGTAAAAAAACGCCATTTTAAATGGAGCTAAGAATTCTTTCAATAGCGTTAGTTAGCGCTTAATGAAACTAGAATTTCAAAAGATTGTTGGATATTGTTAGGCCGGTATAATTTCCACCTGCTTTTCAATAATTAATTGAAGAGCTTAATTAGCTTGTAGTATACCCTATTTTGGACCAACAAAACAAATACATAAGACAGCAATGTGTTTTAAGATTCCCATTTAAAAAGTTTAATGTACCGTAATGTATGTAAAACAAAATCTAATTGCATTTCACATAATTATTATACTTTATAGTAAATGCTTAGAGGCAATGGAATTTTAAGTGAGGTTGTTTAAGTGGCAATAAAGGGTGTTGCTGAATCCATTAAAATTTGACCTATAGAAAGTGATATGGCCTTTAAGCTTTGAGCATACACCATAAGGTATCTGCCACCTTAGCATGAACTCTGAGAGCAGGACATTTATCATTGTAAAAGTGAGATGCCGCTACGTGCAAGGTAGTAGTAGCGTCTTGCTTCCACAGCGGAAAATGTCCCGCTCTAGAGTTCATGGTAAGGGTGCTCTTTTCTATAACCTGCTTTGCTCCAGGTGACTAGGACAGAGGGCTGGCCAGTATTGTTTATTACCCATTTCCTTTACTTGAGGCCAGATAATAACGATATTAATACCTACTCTTAGTTACTGGTCTTTTGCTTGCATATGTGAAATATATCAAATCAATTATTCGACTTACATATAACTTAATAAAACTTATTTTGTAAACTAACTTAAACTTTTGAACTTTATTTATCAGAAAATAACTTATGTCTAACTTCTATTAAGTACAAAATTAAATTAATATCTACTATTATTTCTAAATTAATATATACTATCTTTATTATGGCTATTCTATTACATAAGCCTCATGAATGGCACAAAATTGATTTTAATTTAAAGATATAATCATGAATAAAATTATATTCAGCATAATTTAACAAAGCAATCAATTGCTTAGTTTATTGGATGCTTATTTTATATTGAACAAAGTCCAAAAGCTAGTTTACTCTACCTTTTACATCCTTGAACTCCTAAACAAACGGAGAGATTTGTATTTTTTATCAATCGTGTTTAAATTAGGTACCTATTCAGGAATTAATATAGGTTTATTACCATTCAATTATAAAGGTTCCAAATCCAGAAGGATAGTTTAATTTAAGATCATTGTTAATTCTGAAATATTTGTCATTCAAATGTTTAAGTAAGTATAGTATTTTAAGCTCAAGGTTGATAATTGCCTAGGCCACATATTATTTAACTTACGATCTCAATAGAGTAACAGTTTGTCAGCCTATCGCCCACGTCCTCAAACTGTCTCGTTCCACTCAATTGCCTTTTACAATTTGCGCGGGAAGATAACTGATTCTGGTTTCCAAAAGTTTTAGTAAAGTAAATGTCAATATTTCATAAAGCTTTAATAAGATAACATTATAATTCGAATATGTGTTTTTAAATCTATAAGGAAACCGATTTCTGATCAAAACCACATATCAATTATGTTAATAACACTTATCTCTACAAAATTAACTAAGTGTATACGTAAATTTGATACTTTAGTTCATAATATTCGAATTAGAATCAAGCATAAATGCTTGCTTGAAGATACGGCATAAGCGCATAAACATACAGAGACCGGTTTTACGATCACCTCGCCTAAAGAAATCCTAAATAAACCGATTATGCAAAGCGCTATACGAACATTGATAAAACAAGAAACAAATAATAAGGGCCTTTGATCGAATCCCTCAGCGATTTGGGTAACTTCCTGTTTGGGGAAATACTGGAAATGAAGTTTTCGTGTGAAGAATCGAGCCCAAAACAGATAGGCACATAATTCAAAATATTGATACATAATTCTTTATAGTACATACTTCAACTTAATCATTATTAAGTGAAGGATGAACTATCAAAAATTCTTGATTTTGAAATGAGGTGTCTCCAAGGCCATTTATTAAATGGTTTTAAAGAAATCTTAAGACTCGAATAATCAACAAAACCAACTAACATCCCAAAGGCACTTGTACAAAAGAGCATTTAAAAGAGAAATTTCATTTACTCACAGGGTGCCCAGTTTTTACGGTGTTGCTCAGAATCCTTTGCCCTGGCGACATTTCAATAGAGACTAAAAAATAAACAATAGAAATAAAAACTCGCAAGGCTAAAGAGGAAGGCCGGACGCAGCTAAATGAAAGAAGTTTGTAAAAAAGTTTGACACATTTTTAGAAACATCAGGCACGAAATGCTCGGTCGCGGGGACCGATCGTAAATTTTCTGTAGCGTCAGAATGAAAAAGGGGACATCATTGTTGAAAATTTTCGAACGCATTCTGTGATTTCGTATGTAATCGAGTCTCTTTGCATGACAATAATAAACGCGTTGCTTGTTATGTTCGCGTATTCACGTCACTTATTTAGTTTTCAATTAATTTCAACTATTTTTATTGTTTTCTGCCGAACTATTTACAACCATAATCTAAAACTTAGATACTTATTGAACCAAGAATTAAATTTGCGCAAGTAGGTACAATAACAAATATCTAGGGAAATAATTCAATTTAGAACAAAATGTCCAATCAATTTGATCCATTCAATCTCACCCTAAATATTTAGCAAGATACATTTATGTTTAAACCCGAGATTTCCCCGTGATTCCTTTTAGCAATCAGATGTTGGTTATTGCGAGCGGCTCGGCTTCCCCCCGATATATTTCCTGTACGGATAAGAGAAGTGAGCTTCTTTCTACTGAAGCACGATAAGAATTTCATTTCCTCGCGGCTGTGAGAGCTCCGCTATCTGAGGAAGTCGCTGACAAAAATACCTAAGTGATAAAAGCTGAATTCAGTACAGGTGCTGGCAATATTGTGCGCGCCTTTTATTTTCTTGTTGAGGTTAGAGTGAAGCACATAAGTGCTCATACATAGACTACTCCTACAAGCTTTCAGAGTAAAACGCGTCTCAACCGACACAAGCAGAATTTACCAAAAATGATAATGAAAAATGTTCGATAAAAACAAAAGAGCACGATTTCTGGGAATAACAAAACGATTCGAATGGAGCTTTGATTTTATGAATTCCCAAAGCTAGGTCTGAACTTTTGTTTTAGTTTTTTGATAAAAAAAAGTTATTCGTCCCTTCGGCATGGTTGAGCTATACTGAACTTTGACAGGTCGGGTTAAGGCTGGTTATCGATTGATAAGGCGATATCAATATGGTTTGATTTCGCCTTTAGGTCTGAGGATCGGGATGACATCTTTTATCGCGATGCATTCCGCTCGACAGTCTTTAAAGAGTTTGTGTTAAGCCGCTATTTTCGTATTCTTAACATGTTTAATATTTGTAAGATGAATAGGAATAGTTATTCCTATTATTTGCATTGCGTAAACTGTGTCAAATCAAGAAATAGTTACAAATTAAAAATATTAGAAAGTTCATAACATAACATCACACAAGTAGGTACCTAAGTTACAATATTATCTACTTAAGGTAAAATTATAAAATTACTAGATACTTATTAAATAAAAAAATAAACAAACTTATTTGAGAATAAAAAAAACTTATAAAAGTCAAAATAAACAAAACATAATAATTAATACTTGATTGATACTCACAATCTAAATTAATCCTTATAAAATCTCGATCTAATCACTTAATTGGTTTACCGATGACACTAGAACACCAATAAACAATCTTCAATATCACTATGAAAAACACCAAGATGAATTAAATTCATCAAAGTTCTTGTTGGAACACAATTAATTTAATAATTAAAATATAACAAATAATAATTAATATTATCTTGAACTTGGTCCGATTAAGTTCGTAATAATATTTTAGGCGCCAATCGGAACGCGGTCACTACTACGATACGTATTGCCTATACAAATCCTTATTTACAACTGACACTGTTGTCCATACTATAACAGAGTCGTGTTCTGTGCTCACATAGAGCGGAGAAGGCATCTGCACTATATTACACGATACCTATGCTACGATAAAACACCGCATCAAGCGATCCAGAATATTTTTACACAACTTCACAACCCCAGCATACAAGCTCGACTGTAAAAAAAAGTCACGAGGTAGGGGAAAAATTTCGTAAGCCATTATCCGACTCTATACAAAACTTTTGACACGAACACTTTGCGCTTGGGCACAGTCTATTTTAGTGAGGTGCGAGACGGGTATAATTCAGAGGGCGACTAATCGCCGCGCGTGCGACCGAGACAGATAGATGAATGTGTGTCGCATTTGAATAAAGTTTTAGGGGGACCAAAGAATCGTGAGCCGCGGGACGCCGAGTAGGTGGTGATAAAGCATTCGTAGCGAGCTCGTTCCCAAATCGAATACGATGAGTAATAATATTTAAAAAGCAAGATTTGTTACCTGTCGACCGCCGGGAGATAATGCCCGACGTTTTTTGGGAGAAAAATACAATTAACTAGCCAGAGAACATAAATCATTTTGTTGTACTGTTCCATGCGCAGGCTCAGGTTGTACAATTATACCTTTCTAGTAAAAAATGGTGACGGTAATAGAAAATTATAGCGGCATTTTGTAGTGGGCCTATTGAATAGGGCAGATAATTAGAGCAATAACCGCAAATTTGAGAAGAAATGGTCGCGGAAAAAAACTGCTTCAAGCAAACAGCTCATAACTTGAACACATATATAAACAGCTTATAATATATGAATTAGCCACATCCGCAGCGATTTTTGACTCTACCTAAGTTAATGGCATCGTACAACTATTTGATGACTGTCAATATTTAACGAAGAAGCACCGATTGAAAACTTATCATAACTGCAAAATCAAATCAGTTCATTGTTTTAAACAACAATTTAATGAATCGCTCAACAAAATTACTGGCATCAAGCGTAAAACCTTTTAAGTTTTGCTGCAATAAAAAGTGAACACTTAATCATGGTAAATTTTAAAATTGCGACCTGCCCCAAGCATCAATTACGACGTGGGACTCGGGCACCTCGAATATCGCAAGTGCACCAATCGCTCGCATTCGAAAATTGCCCGACAAGACCTCTTGGAAATTGTCGGGCAAGCGCTTTCAGAATTGCGGAGCCGACCGACAAATCGGGACCGAACAACGCAAATTATGGACGCGACTGCGAATCGAGCCGAGTCGAAAATTGCGCTGCGAGACCGCGATCGGGAGGTCGTGCGCGCCCTAATGAAGACGTTAAGCTAAATCGTGGCCGCACTTATAGAATGTTATTGTGTTTATATTGATTTTTATGACAACATCATTTTATTAATGCGGTGCTAAGCTTGGCACGCCTCGCAGTTTCTTTCATTTTACTCATCATCGTGCCAGAATTAATTTTATGCAACGAATGTTATTATTCAAAACGTGTCGTAAAAGTTATGTCAGAAAATATAAGCTAAGCCCGCACTACATAAAATTCGGAGTGAAATAAATTTCAACACATACAAAAAGCAGTGTCACAATAATCAACACAGGCAATTTAATTTAAGCGACATAAACACGAGGCTATCTGGCACTGGCATCGATATTAAGGGTGTGCTAAATGACAAACTGCGGTCGAGAGAGAAATGCTTTAAAACGGTGTAATTTTTACAGTTTATCTCGGGATCTGGAAGGAGATTTCACATTAAAAATACCTCCGATGAGTGTTTAACATACTCTGAGTGGATGCGAGCGAATTAAGCTCATCTACATACTAAAGTAAGAGACGCATAAGTCGGCGATTCGTTTCGCGGTTGTGCGTAGCGCATTGATTAAAGGCTTTCGCCATACACGCTCTGAATGTTTGGCTTTTTTAAATTAATGCTTCCACCGTTTTGTATATTAAATTTCATACATGTATTATAATTTGATGGAATGTACCGAAACGTAAGATTAACTTGCGAAATTAAATATAACAACATGTTCGTACGCTACCTATTACGGCTAAAACATGTAATTTGTGATCATCCGGACAAAACTACTGTATTTTATTACTATTTGTGCCGCATTTATTTTTGTAATGAAAAATTAAAGATATCATCTTACGAACTACTTTCATGCTGACTTCATTAAAAAAGTAATTTAATAAACTTGATTGAACCATGATTTAACGTTGGTAACATATTATTAAGTTATAAAAACAGAACTTTGATTTACACCCGAGAAATAATTAATACTCGGACGGGATTGCGACATCTTTATTGTACCCCAGAGAACAACATACATTTAATATTATTATCATTACCGAAATTGTGTCTGTGCTTCGATTTATCCGGATCCCTGCTTTGAGATACTAAAATCTTCAACCACATTTACACTATGTAGCGCTTGGCAAATAAAAATCAAAGAACGCACAATATCTCTCAGTAGGTCCTATACTAAAGTATACGTATGGTTTATAAGGCACAGCGGTATAATCGATTGAACACACCTCTTGATGAAGATATTACTGCGGGCCCGGTTTAGCTTTATTTCTGGACCGGTATGCATAACCTACACATTTAGATGTCTACCTACCACGCTGCTATAGGTACAGTGAAGTACGGCGGTTGCATTGTTAGGTCACGGTAAGAGCTCTTATTTAAACGCAAGTAGTATTAGCTGCATTTATTTAGTAGTTCCTGTGACATTTCCCATAAATTATGAATATTGTCATGGTTTTATGGATCTACATTGTATCAATAGTGATTTTAATTGAAAAATAGGCTGTTGTTTAGATAGGGACCTTCAAAAGAATTGTTATTAAGACTTATTTTGGTTAGTTAATAGTCCCGTGGTATTTAATCGGCAAGTAAGATAATTAAACTTTTTAAATAGGTAGAGGAGCACAAAGTTAATCAAGAATTAATATTATGGCTACTTCATAAAAGCTTGCTCAAAAAAAATCAAGTAACGCTTAAAAGTTAAAAGAAAAAATACGTGACTTTTCTCAAGGAAAATATATAGAAAGCGATACTTCATAATAACTACAATATTTCTCGAGAGTGCCATTAATCCCACCACCTAATATTTCAGAAGCCAATAAGCCACCCAACCCTCCAACGCGGTTGTAATCTAAACGACCTTTTTTAAAACTAATAAAAGAGCTCGTTCGAAATAGCCACCGAAAATTTTCAAGAGCCCCCAATACTACGCTTATCTTCAGTAAACAAGAGCCATGCACCCGCTGGCTAATGATAGACATCAATCAAGTTCGTCAGTGTTAATACTTTGGGAGCCGAATGCGTTTATTTTAAGATGTTTCGTACGCACTATGTTATGATTTATCAATGTCTTGTACAATAAACAGTTGTTAAGACCTGTTGCTTTGTTTTACAAAACTTTGGTTGCATAATTGACGACCTGTCGGTGCAAAATACTTTGTTTATACGGTAAACATTTATTCTTTTTAATGCTCTTTAGATTCTCTCTTTAATGCACGTATTTGCGGTGAAAATAACGACTAGTTTTTGTAAGTCGGCACCAACCAATATTTTCAGGAATTTATCTATGTTCGATTTAAGAAAATATTTAATGAACATCAAATTAGTTAACCGCAGCATCTGTTACATCTTCCGTAGTGTTTAATCGATGGCTTTTTATTCGAGAATGTTTTTTGTATTCTCTGTAAATGTTAACATGGCATTCAATAACATTACGTAGACATTTATTGAAACAAACTGGTGGATCTTGCTCCTGTATATTATGTACTTTATATTTGCGTTTCCATTCTATACACATTTCCGTTCGATTAAAAACACAATCATTCAGTACATCCATTGAGATATAACTTTTATAATAACACGGCGTACTGGCCCTGCGGTGTTGCAATGGCTTTATAATTCTGCACTGATTACAAAGGGGAGCCGGCGGCCGCAATTTCGTCTTGTACCGATCGTGCTGTACATAAATTATCAGTTATTGATGAAGACATTAAGCTTACGTACCCGTACAACAATTATTGAATATCGAATTTTTGGTTGCACGCGCAGGGTTGACCAGGCTTGGCACGCTGTAGTGGAAGGCAGACAAATAGAAAGCTAATGACTGCTCAATATCTTCTGAATTGCCAGATTTTGAGCAGTCAGTATGATTGAGTAAAATACAAGATGAAACATTTACACAGAAGAAAATTGTTAGTAAGTACCTAAAATAATATATTTATTTTAGGTACTTACAATTAACTTACTTAAAATTGTATGTAAATGTGAACAATTTTAATATAAGCTTTTTACTACTAAGTATTAATAACTATGTTATCATTGGATTAGTTAAGTTAATGTACAGATTGGTGATACTAAGAAAGCTCCACAAAATCGCTTAAGAAAAGTGTTATCGACATAAAGATACAGAAAAAACATAACTTACGCGTAAGAATAGCGATGGTATTGAGTAAAACTCGAGTCGAGAGAGTAAAACTCAAATCACGATCGTTGTCAACCCTACTGGTACCGGTAAAAGAACTGTTCGAGCTGACGAGGTCCGTTCAGAGTTGTACGTGCCCCTAATGCACTATAAGGACAATCGGCATTTTCATTTCCGATTTATTCCGACTCCAACCGATGTTTTGCTGTAGCCTTTATTAATAAACAATTGTTTTCGCGTCAGCTTTTGCACTTCGTTGAATCAGTAATGAGAACAGGATTTTTAAAACCTCAATTTCTTACAACTTCATGACAGCGACAACCAGTTTCACCTAATTCCGATGTTAATTGCACCAAGCACGAACAAATAAGATTAATTATACACCGTTTTGGCGCGATTATAATTAGTGAAACACTTCATGAAATTGCTTGAACCCTTCACGTGTCGGTCGAGTCGCTCTACATTATGTTTTATAGTGAATACTCTACTCAATTAGGTTCGTATTCTGTAAAGTATTATTCTTTAAAATATAATCGATACGATTGTAGTGAGATACAGTGAAATGATTTATTAAACTTGCGCCTCGGCTTTAAATAATACATCGCCGTAAGCTTTCAACGTCTTAGAATGAAAGTCACGACTGTAATTTTAAAATGTCGATATGGATGTTTGATGATTTTATTATTTGTTCACTATATTTCATGGGCCCTCGTAACAGCAGCGTTTGATATTCTCAAGGTTATTCGTTCTGGATCGGATTACGATATCATGCCGAATCGAAATAATGTTTTTTAAATTATCTCTTTGTTGATAGACATGGAGTTGAGAATTATTTTTTATTAATCCTTTTTTAGTTTTGGTATAGAAATTTGTTATAACTTTTTACGATTTATCAGCTTATATAAACAGCGTTGTACCTATATAAAATTGAGCAGATATACCTACCATAGATGGGGAGAAGAAAAGTTAATTTTGTGAATGGGCTGACACATATACCTAGAGAAAGAAATATAGAAGTGCAATATTAAATTGACGATGGCTAGAATACTTTCAATTATTTTTACGTTTAGCTACGTAAGAATTATGTCAATAAATTAATCATTTAGTACTTATGAATCAATCATCATCAATCAACAACTTAAAAATCTAAATTAATTAGTAATGTAGGTATTACAAAACAGTATAGGAATAAAAGAAGATCCTAAGACGGTTACATCAACAGATAAACTAAGGACAATAAATTTATAAGCTGACAATAATATTGTTAATCGTAAAAGTCCATTGATTTTCAATGAGCTTCCACAAAGTATTATGTTCGATGCAATTCATACCCTCAACTATACAGACCAGCGACTGGATAGATAGGTAATAATAGGTAATAATAAATAGGGACCGCGGTTGCGATTACACGTTAGTCGCATCTGGAAATAAGTTGAAACAATTATTGATTAGCCGTGTAGATGTGATAATCAAATTAATTGAAACCTGATCGTTAAGATTAAGATATTATAATTACAAATACTGCAAATTAACAAATCAATGTATACGCTTAAGATGTTAATATAATTATAATAGCTTAAGCTGGTTTGCATTTTTGCATACCTAATAAAAAACGAATCGTTGAATGAGGGCAAGAAAAGAGTGAATATTAACACAACAAGGGGGTTTTGGAATAATAATTTCGTGTTCAATATTTTGCCCAAAACAAATGCCAACAACATTTGCGAAATTCAAATACGAAATCGCAAAATCGCCGGTCTGCACCCACTGTAAGATTGTTTACGAGCATCATTGTTTGCTCTGCACTCCAGTCGTACTATTGTGGGCAGGACCGCTATTATTTTATTGACTTCCTACCAACTGGTCGGTTTATTGTGCAGGTTAGTATACGCTGAATTGTTTGTTATTAAGCACTGAATCGGTTTGTTAATAGTCGCGATTATGGCCTGGTATTAGACTGTTATGTTGTTACAAATGATGTTATTATCACCTTTTAAATTAGCGTCGGTTTCAATTATGTAATCTTTCTGTGTAAGCATTTCAGTTCATACATCATTTTCTTTATTTGTTCCTGACTTATTGTCATCAGTTGTTGTTTAAAGCTTCGTGTCTAGGACCAGTTTGTACGTTTATAGTTTCTGGTTTCTAGTAATATAAATTATATAGGTGTGCTCCCGTCTACTTAATTAATAGTGAAGGAATTCCTTATACTAACACTTTACGCCATAGTTTGCTTAAGAAAATATTAAACGGCTTTTAAAACAGGATAAATACTAACAGTATGATTTAGTTAGTTTCCTCTCAATTTGTCAACAGCATGATGCCATATTTTTCAATGAACAAGGTGTATATTCCGAGCTTGATTTATGGACACAACAAAGTTGGATTCTAGTTTACTGCAAGTAAATAGGGGTCTGTTAACTACGAGATGTAATGAAAGATGTCTCACGGTGTTAGATATTAATAGATTGCCGTGGCAATTAATCGAATGCAATTTGGTTATGTAAATAGCTGTTAGTGCAATATTACTAACTAATTTTCTGTTAATGGTTTTGTCCACTGCATATTTCATGCATTTTGTGTAAAGACCGGGTGGTTACAAATAACATAGACGAGATGATTATGAAGTTGAAGACGTTAAAGCAAGAGGAGCCGCGGTTTCAAACAGTGTCTATAATAAACTGTTTTTAAATGAGCTTCAAGTCTTAGCTACTAAAAAAATTTTAAAAGATACTTACGCACTGCAGATAAGGTTATCCATTTCACACTAAAAAATCTACCAAAAACAAAAAATAGGCAACAGGTCACATAAATAATATACGAAATTATTTAACTCAGTTTCCTTATAAGGATTGGACACCATACATAGGTACTTTTTACCACAAACTACTTTGAATTCTATCGTCATTATCCGGACAATGACATCGGAAGATGTTTTTTTCTATAAACGGTATTCATAGCTTTTATCGCGAATCGGCTTTTTATAACGACATCTCTTAAACCGGTTTTATACCAAAACTTCCCGATTCAAATGAATGAAAGAATATTTGGTGACGATTGGAAGTATCTATTCGATTTATCGGTTATAAATTCAATCGATACGAATGGCGAACATAAATTATTCGATGTTATCGGTTTCTTAACATAATAGAAAAGTAAATAGAAGAAGGGTTTGCAATCAAGAAGTTTCCGGTTATGTAAATAGGCTTTATTTTTAAACTTACCAACGTAGGCAGAGACATTATTTTAATTTACATGTTTGAATAATTTTGGATTGAAGCGGCCGAAAGCCTTCCGTATTGAATGTTGATAAACTGTCAGAGTGATTAAAAGTAAGGGCTTTTGCGCTCATACACGAGTTGTGTATGTTTTTTTAGTCGACTATTTGTATATGATGCCTCCATCCTACAAAAGCTCTCTTACTTAAAATTTCTGGCCACGCAATTTCTGCAAACTTATCACTATGTTTGTCAAGTAAGTTTTAACTAAAATATTGAAAGCATCGAAACTCTACTCATAAATAACAAGTGACATAAAATTTCCGTATTTAACATTTGACCCCTGATACATCTCTGTGTCTACATTCATCTTAAGATTTTTGTACATTTCTTACATTTGCTATATACTTAGGTAAGTAATCATTTTAATCCACTTATGCTTTATAACCGTCATATTTCCTATTACCGTCTAATTTATTAACTTAAATAGCTTCTAAGATGATTATTTAAGACCCGTACAGTGAAAAACCCAACGAAGTAAGTACCTATCACCTAAATAAAAACCCAATAAACGACTTGATCTTCAGTTCAATATTATCTTTAGGTAAAATCAATACTTATTATTGATATTACCGATACAAAAACTAATTTTAAATTAAGCGTGACAGAATTATGTTTGCCGTAAAATAACACAAACTGATTTTAATCGATTTGAATCG
Organism: Abrostola tripartita; assembly: GCA_905340225.1. Taxonomy (NCBI): domain Eukaryota; kingdom Metazoa; phylum Arthropoda; class Insecta; order Lepidoptera; family Noctuidae; genus Abrostola; species Abrostola tripartita. The sequence goes on along the minus strand of HG996498.1, from coordinate 8,961,107 downwards.
TGAATCGATCTGAATTCATTAAAATCAGATTACTCCCACGATTTCGAATTTTTGTGGTCATGATATCATTCTCACTTCCTGAGCTTCAAGCGATCGGCAAGCCCACTTACATATTATCTGCTAATAGGTAATTAACTGGATTTTGTTGTAGAAATCTAGAGAAAAAGTAGACTTGAAAAATATTATAATGACTAGTACCTACCTATCTATATATCTAATGAGTAGATATAATTTGTAACAGCAATAGTTTAAATTGAAATAAATTGTTTGCCTTTAACTTTCAAAATATCTATAGGTTGGTACCTCGTTGATTTAATATTTTATATCATAACATTCATGAGTGAAATCAGTGTAATTTACTTGCTCCGATTGTACCTGCTCGCGTTTATTTTCGTCCTTGTACATTGTCTTTAACGCTGAATAACAATTTCAATCTTAACCATCTGACAAATTTACTAGAGATCCGGTCAGCTGAAGTATAAATCAACCTTTCCATTAGGAACTTGTAATGTATTAGAACAGAACACAAGACCCTATGACCCAAGTGTATACCATACATTCGTTTTGACCTTTTCAAACCCTGACCGACAAACTCCCGTTATTGGTCAAAATATTTCCTATACACATCCCGTTATCGGAACATACCGCTTTCTGTTGGACGCGTGCTTAGCCTACGTAACTTCAAAACTATGATGTAATATCTTACATTGTAAAGCTGGATTATAAGGACTGATTTCCGTCCAAAATTATCTATTGTCTTGCCAATAAAGAAAGAAAAGTTTCGGTGGTATAGCTCGAAAAGCACTAGCAAGTAAAAAAATAATAATATTTTAAGGCGTTGTATAATCTAAATGCGACAAGGGTTAAAGTCAGCGCAAATAACCCTGTATGATGAAATTGAAGATAGTAGGTAGGCATATGCTGTTTGATAGTACCGCTAAAACAATGGAAAAGTATTATGATCTAATCATCATTACTGAATTTTGAAGGCTCTTCGATAGCTTGATAAAGTCTACATGGTCTATTTACACATTTTAATCAATTTTTCATAACAATTTAACCTACTGTTTACTTTAAACTATAACTAAACGAGCATGGATTTCGGAGTGAAACTAATTTTACATCATTCAACATTCTAAATTCAATTAAAAGACTCAACTTTCAATTATTTTTAAATTCAGCGTTTAAAGTGAAGATAGATACGGCAACAATCAGAGTAATTTTCGAATATGAGTTCCGACGTGGAACTAACACAGCAGGAACTGCTGTTTTTTCAGGATTTCTCATTTTATATTAGTAGATCAAAACAATATCAAGTTTAACTACTGAACAACTAGATACTAAAAAACTATTAAAAATTAATATAACTTCTTCAGCCTACTCCCGTTAGTTAACCTTCATCATATTTACTTAGAATGTTTATATAGTGAAACTTAACATGTTTTCTCAGCATGTGGCTTTAACAGGCATAATGGTACAAGATGCTAGGTGCCCTGCAATAATCCATAATGGATAAAAACGTGACCAGAACGCATGTAGTTGAACAGCCGCGAGAACTTAGCGTACCGATTTAGATCCGTTTAAGTGTTGCCAACTAGGGCTTTCTAACGAAATCGCATGGAATACCTACATGACGGTGTGTTTAGCACGAATTTATACAAATTTTAGACTTCGAATATGTTTAAATATTTGATAGCTTAGCTACTCATTAAACTTCTTTACGAAAAAAGCCCATAGATTTGCTGTGCGGTCATTCTATTGTGAAGGACTAAAATAATACGCAATAACCACAAGCCACAAGAACAGAACGAGAAGCTTTTATGATGTAAAGTCTATCTGTATTGATAGATTTCTTTAAGTGTATAATATTTATATTATAATATATTATTGAACAGCTACATACTGAAAAATAGCTCCACTTTCCCCTTTAGTAAATATTAAAATCAACTGTAAATCTAAGTTCACTCTAAATACGTGACAAACGAGGCTTTCCTTTATTGATTTAACCATCGATCAAAGCCAAAATAAAGACGGCCTCCATCAATACTCCATCGAGACGCATGCTCCTGATCGTATGCGAAAATTCCCCACATTGAATATTCTCCGTATGCGTGTGATGTCAAGTGGAGGTGTGCTAGTGAATAACAAACGAGCCCAGTTGGCAGTGAGCCTGTGATGAGGTGGGCCCTACTACGAGTTCGGTAAGCGAGATTAGCCAGTACTCAGTGAGATTGTAGATACTGTTACATTAGGACCAGGTGAAGATAGTGTTGTAGTTGTAGTGGAATCTGCTATATTGTTTTGTAGTTATTGCATAATTGGTAAGAAATTAAGGTAATTAAATAATGCCGAAATATTGTTGGTACATAAAGTTTACCAAGAATTCGTACGAATGATTGATTTAACGGTAATATTTACCCAAATTAGCTATTTAATCGAATCAGTCGTGTGTTACTTGCAATTAGGTATTAAAATGTTAGTATCTTTTCGCATAATTTTTTGGAAGTCTATTCACCTGAATATCATTACTTAAATGCATAATTGAAACACTAAGTATTATAATAATTATTTTATATTATCTAATCAGCCTATAGCATTTAGAAGAATGTACTTAATCACTTCTGTAATTTCCGTTCTGTTAACTTGTTTAACCGTTTTCAAAAGTTTAACGGAAAACTGCGCCCACGGCTTCCAATGACTCGAAGTATCTCTTTAGAGCCACAAAACCAATAGTAGCGGCGTCATGTAGTCGCAATCTTGGAAACAAGAGAATCGGAGACAGTGATGTTGGCAATGAACGGACACTGTCACTTGGAGAGCCGTGTCCGGTACCGACCCTGGGAACATGCGCGATGATATTAAATTTATTTATTGTTACATGTCGGCCGATGTACGGGCCTCTGATGGATGGACCGAGTTTGTTCAAAAACATGAAATAATTTTTAGCCTTGTAGTTGGGAAATGTTTGGCGATATTACAAAAGAAGCTTAACATAAAATTTAAAAATTAATAACATTATTATTATCACAGAATGCAAAGCCATTTGGAAGATATTATATCTAATACACTCGTAAATTAGATGTACAGGTCATCGAGGTAACTATAAATCATTCAAAATGATGACCTTCTCGACTGAAACATTTCTCAATCTATCGTCACGATATCGTGACGGATTCAAAATCATCAGATCAATTGTAACGTGTTGAGTAGCATGTAAAACAAAAATATTATTGAAGCCAATTTGTATGCAATACATCGTCAAACTTTTTTATTGGAAGGTATTTGGCAGCCTCTAGGACTTCGCAATTGGCTATTCATCGTTAAAGAACACTATCAAGCACTGTTCCAGTTCCATAAAGCTAATAAAAGAAATACATCGTTCAATGTCTGAAGATGTAATATTCTAATTCGGCCGTTTTCCCAGGTTACGAAATGGAATCGAAAATAGAATTGCATGTTCCGATATCGCCACTCTCCTGTTTAGAATTCCTTTGACTCTGAGTAAAAAACCCAAATTATATAATACGTATACTGGTGACTTGGTCTAATATCTGTTTATACAATCTGCCTGCGACTCGTCTAATTGATGAGACCGTGGCGTATACAGAATGCGATTATTGTGATTCATCGTGTCACCGGTAGCTACATGATGAAATTTACTAATCCCTGCCTTATATAAAATGCAGCGCCTGTATGTCTGCGTGTTTGCACAATCATTTCTTTAATCGATGTCGTGAAGGGAACAGGATTTATGATTTTTTTGCATCAATAAATTCGTGCACAACACTTTGATGTATTGATATGGAAATGATTGTGAATAATTCTATCATTTGTTATAATGCAATGTACCTAATAAAGTAGTTGAGACTTGGTTAAAATTCTGCAAGTAGCAGCTAGTTCATAATATTTTTGAAGCCAAAACTAAAGGTCCGTCGTTACAGATCCCTTAATAAGAGATTTTCTTCAAGTACAGATTGTCCAAGAAACAAGCATCAAGCGGTACTTTCACATTAAGGGCTGAATACATGCCACAAATACAGACATCAAGTCGAACCGCACAAATTACTTAATTAAAACGTCAATGCGTCCTCAAACCAATAATAAAGCTTAAAACTGACCGCTATTTTTTATCCGAGACAGGTAATTTTAATGCATATTTAATGGGCAATTCTTGGCTTCAAATTCAGTAAGATAAGGTACGGCTATAATGCATGCAGTTTGCCCCCTTGCGTTATTTATTGTGTGATTTTTGGCAACAAAGCTTTAGCTCGGTACTTGGCTCAGCTAGATGTGCATGCAATCTTCATAATGCATGCACTTTTGTATGATACCGCTAGAGGCGGTTTGACGTGCCCAGTGACGTAAGCACTAGAGTGGTTCAGCTAGTGCATTTGCAACTGTTATCTCAAGTTCTATTGTTGTAAATAGCGGTTCGAGAGTAGACTAACATTTGATGTCCGAACGCATCGAGTGTTTGACTAGGTCCGAGCCTGCTCTATGATTCAAGGAAGTAGGCCAGCTTATCTATGGGAAATGTATTAGCTGATAAGTTTCCAACCAACTTAATGCTGGAAGGAACTCGATGATTCGGCGATCTATATTAAATGTTATAATCTAATGCCTAATTTATTTAGGTATTGGTACCAACATAACTCTGCATGCTTTGATATTCTCTTACTTTTTGTGACTCATAATATATATTTTCATGGACGTATAAAAAGCGAAAAAGACGTGAAGTGACGAAACTTCTTGGAAATAAAGCGGTTAAGACTGCGTAGAAAGTTTATGACACTATTATGGTCACGTATAACCAATGGTTGCAGTGTATGGTACTTACATGATGTAGTTGGACCGTGGTCAAATAATAACAGCTAACATACCTGGGAACAATTAAAAATACGATTAATTGTTATAGAACTTTATAAATAATAATGAAAATGTTAAAAGAGAAAGTCACATATCTGAATTGTGTTTCAATTTATGTGTAAATAGTTTCTGTATTTTATTTCGACGGCATTTATACCGCAAGCCTTGTTTCTAGCTTGGGTTCAGGACTTTCTCTGAGTCTCCCACCTGCACCTATTGTTCGCCGTTCGTCTACACCCTCTTACTTATAAACGATGCTAACATGTGTTTTAAGTAACTACTTCTTAAGTCTATTGTCATCTCTATTCTTTGTCATACAAGCGACAGTGACAGGTATAATTTGATCAATTGTTCATCACTGGCAATTTTTATAAGTAAGGGGGTTATTGTTTAAGAGTTGTCCTATGACTTTAGTGTACCTATATTATTGACCTCATAGGTGGTAGCACGCAAAAAATGATTATGTTAAAGTTTTTAATATATTATGTAGGTACCTACGTATCAAGTGAAGTATTTACTTTACTCAAATTCAATCACAGCACCGTGGTTTTGAGTGCTGTAGAACTCGTAAATGTTTAGTGTCTTTAAAAGTAAATTCAGGATTTTTATATTTTTTATACTTCTAGGTTAGGTACCTTTCACAAATCCTAGGTCACCATAAATATGAGTAGGCTGAAGTAGAACATCAAATTAATCGTCAAATAATCATATATATTTATGAGAGACACATCGAATGTAAGCGCCTCCGGAATTCAGAACCATTCCTAATTCCGCGCTCTCTGCCAATTTCCCTGCACCAAGAAGTTAATGAACTAATTACCATTTTTGCGGAGTAACATACGTGCTACTGAGTAACTACCCTTAGGCAAGCTTCGTACCGTGTACTTCATTATGACAAGCCTCTAATTTGGCCGAATGACATGTCGGCCGGTCGCGTCATGAATAATTCCGTACAGCCGTGTCCGGGCCGTGTCCGGCCAGTAAAGACGCTTAATTGAGAGAACAACGTGTTTGTCGAATAAAAGCGTGTGAACTTTTTTCTGATTCTTAATAACCTCGTTTTGTAATGTGACAGTTTTGGATTTATGATGTTCAGTTTTTTGGAGACGCCATTTAATATAATTATTTTCTATCTAGCTTCTGGCAATGCATACATTACTTATATTTGTCTCTAAAAATTACCTTTTTATTGTGTATCGGTACTCATAATAGAATAGGGACCCAGCAATAAAATAAATGTTGTAACCCACACTTCTAGAATTTAACAAAATATCACCTGCAAAAGATACAAATAAAAACCTGTGACTATATACTTTTAATATTTACTTTGTGCCAACAAATTCGGGGAAAAATCGCACCATAAATATATCTCAATAATAAAGAGGTGACGTGTAACGTATGATTTATATATGTATTATGATTTATGCTATATAGAGCCGAAAATACCGATCGGACTAAGCAGTAAGCACCGCCTACGCGCGGGGTCAAACATAAATCATATTGCGACATCTCAAAAATGCCAACTTCAAAAACATGTTCGCCCCGTGGCCAGTACCGCACGCACCGATGGTAAGACAAGAAAAACAAACGTAAAAAATAAATTACTTTTGTATACCTCCTTTCTTTCCCGTTGTTGGACGCCGAACAACTCATAAATCACAGAAAGATAAGCATAAAAAGATTGTATGAGCTGGGTACACGGTAGAACTAAACTTTTCGTATTTTGTTATCTCGCGTCAAGCGGGCCTACAAAAAACGTACGCCGCCTACACCTATCCCCGAAACCGCCTAGGTAATAGACCAAAACCAAGACCTAAAGGAACTGACGAAGTAGATTAGTCACGCCGCCAGATTAACACAAACTCACACAGTAATACAACATTTCTCAGTAAGTGTTAAGTATCACGCAATTTTTGTTTCAACTTAGATTTTCTTATCTCAAATTCCATCATAATAATTCTTATACTACTTTTTAGTCGAGACAACACCGGTGGGTAGCGACTATGCGAATAATTATTGTCGCTACGCAAAGGAATGACTGCACATATTTTACTAAGTTCTCTGTGATATTTCAAAAGTTACGTTAAAAAATAGGACCGGTTATGTAGAAAAGGTGACTAAAAACATCCGAGTGGTTCATGCGACGTAAACTTAACAAACGACGTACAAAATTTACTCGTAATAAAAGTAAGTATAAAGCATGTGTGTTAGGAAAAATCCTAAATCTTCCACGGTCACCTGGGCGCTTAACAAATAGTCTTGCGCGGCGACCGCATGAGGGGGGCCGTTTTGTCAGGGCTGGTATACACGAGCGCCTACTGAGCAATTAGATTTGTTAGCTTGTACCTACCCGAAGAGTTTCATCACGCCCCCGCTCAACAACAGATGCTTGGACTAATAACCTCTCGAAGTTTCCCCCTTGCCGCCCCTACCCCCGCGCCCCTGAGACTCCCGCGCTACCCCAGCCTCCCCAAGCAACCCAACTAAGATAGATTGCGCCACCATTCTTGCAATTTTCCTGTCGTATCTTGCCTCGTAAATTCCTAGTGATATATAGGTTCGGATCTCTCGCGATGCGACCAGGAGCATACTCGAAATATGATAAGAGTTATTTATTATTGTTCTTATTGGTTTTCTAAGGGGTGGCAAGTAATAGTATTTCGTTATGGCTTTGTGTTTTTATTTTGATTGGACAGTCCCCATCTCCACCTCAATAAAGTTTCAGCACAAAACTTCTACATAGTATACAGTCCACGGCGCTCATTATAAACGTCGTAGGTACTACGCGATCAAGGTTACATTTTACAAACATTCAAAATTTTTTGTATGAAAGATTCTTTTTCCAAAGAGGCTATCAATATTTTAAAGCAACAATTCAGCCTATAATCGCTTCCATGTTACATTTTAATAACTTAATTATAGAAAAATGGAAATAAAATAAATAATAGCTTAACATAAAATAATATTTGCACAATACCTTAAATCTATTTGATTTCTTTAATTACCATAATTATTACATCTGCAGTAGCAGTTTCTCACACTAATACTAAGTACTATTAATCTAATGTTTTCCTCAGCAGGTTAACGATGTAGGCAATTCAAATGTATGTGTACAGTACTTATAGTTGTACTAACATTCATCACCATTTTTAGTTCAAAACTTCTCATGAAACAATGTAAAACAGAATTTTTCGCACAACTGGTTAGGAATACGGATTAAACAAAATAACAGCAAAACCAAATTACTGGCCAGAACACGCGAATGCCACGACTGTGCAGAAATGAAACAACAGAATCTTCATTAATTTAGCGCCAAATTAAAAACAGCCCAGTCCCTTCGTACTCGACGGCCATTTCCATTTCTAATAGCAATAAATTGTCATGCCATCAGATGGCTGAGTCATGGGTACAGAATTTTAGTGCAGTTTTAAAATTCCGTACAAAGTCCCTTCAATGTAATAATTACTATTCTATTAATCTATGAACTTCGTATACTGAATTCCAAAAACAGATTCGAAAAAATCCAAGGAGCACCAGCCCTTTTTACCTGACTGCGCCAGAAGGGGGGGTTATTTACTTCTAAAAGTGAAAGTGGCCTGGTATTGCTGACAATCCTAAAGTGATCCAAAGACTCTACTGTTCAATACAGGAGAATTTTAACAAAAACCAAGAAGCGGTTTAGAGTACCAAGCCATATTTTAAGCAACATAAAATTGATGTGATTCCTAATCTTAGAATTAGGAATCTGGCGAGAAGGATCTGGCGTTTACTATTTAAGAATAATATGCATTTGCACTTGTCGTTTAGTATTTGTCGAAGGCATAAACAATTGGAAGGAAACAGTACCCTCGCAGACGACGGAAGTAAGCCGAGTGTTGGTACCGGAAATGTTATTGCCGGAACGACTACTACATCCGGTCGTGTAGACTTCAAGTCTACTCCGATGACGATAACTGTCTTCACCATTTTTGAGAGTACCTTCACGTTGGGGATTATGAATCGGATGGTAAAATGCAACAGTTATATGGAACGACCATACCTGTCTTAATATCTGTACCATTTTATTACAAAGCCAAGAGGAGCCATGGCCCATAGAAGGACCATTAAAAAAAATTGCAATACGCATTCAAACGAAGACATTTTTTCATCCAGCCTGCCAATTGCGAACCCTTAAGCTACTACTGCTAATTAAGGATAAACTTATAAGCTATCCTCTTATTCCTAGCCATAAGCTAAATCACTAACTGTTTTTTAAGAACATTCCCATCTCTGGTTTCTTCAGTGAAGTTCTCCAAATGCAAGAATTTTCAAAGACGCTTCAAGTTTGTTTTCTTCCATTATGCATAATTCTTGTATTATGGCATTCCTGTATATTTCATTTCACCCAAAGTTCATTAATACTATACTACTATTATACTGTTTAGCAACAAAAGCCATAAGAAATATTAACTATTTCAAATATTGTTCAAAGCATGTTCAAATAGAGTGTAAATTAAAATTGCTCACTGAAAACACTTTCTAAGTATTTGCAGTCAAGTCTTTTAGTAGTAAATATCAAGTTTACTTTTACCTTGGATTTTCCTAAGGAAAGTGCTTTAAGCTATAGAACTGTTCTTGGAAAATCGTATTGAAAGGTCGTAAATATGAAGTTACTTGAGTCGACTTAACAAAATGTTGGGTTTTTCAGTTGTAATGATTTTATTGCCATTGTACTTTATAATAAACGTTTTTGATTTTAATTGATTAACCTCATACTCGCAGGTAAAGTAATTAAATAAATGTGACAAGCCTCCAAAAAAATTATCATCGTCATCAGCCGGAAGACGTCCACTGTTGAACAAAGGCCTCCCCCCAAAATAACTAAAGAATTCTAAACGTGAGTACAAGCTAAGACATTCGACATAAGACATTTAATTAATCCCCCATTATTCAGCTCTCCTTGACGTAATAAACGACTAAATAGATATTTATCTATGTACAGTACTATCTCGGTTCATTCTTCACATTCAAGGGATCCACGCACGAAAACCCATAACCTCAAGAATGCAAAGGACGCGAACGATTTTTAATACACTCGGCACCCCATAATGGGTGTTTTCGCACCCCTAGTCTGCGGTGACATTTCAAACCCACCGTTCTATGAAAAAACAAAGCTCGAAACATTATGCAAATGGCATTATGTCGGTATTTTTGTACGTTTCGCCAACTTTATGAGCCGAATAGAAAGGGTTGAAGGGTTAAGACAATTCGAGATCGTGAATAAAAGTTTGATGCCACATTGTAATTGTTATCAATATGTACTGTACCCCTGCCATTTTATAACCCTTTGCTGCGATCGTTAAATAAAACACTATTCAATTATTAATTCTTTTGTAGGAATCAGTGGCGTTATGTACCAACTAAATAATCGTCCATATGTCCATTTGCGGTTCTACCCTAATCCTGCCGCAACTGAATGGATTATTTTGGTTATGTAAATGGTTAACAATACACAAAAAAGCATTGGTCACTCTTACTAAAATTATCTCACTAGGTAAATACGAAGTTAAACATTACTTAAACCTTAATCACTAAATTGATGGATGAAACGATTACCTCAGACGTTTATGTTTCATTTTCACACCGTATTCATCATCCACGACCATTTTAATTAATCTGTGTGACTGCTGTCTGAGTTGGATCAATCCCAGTATTCATGTCAGTGACGCAAGTGGCTACTTACTCCGTATCTTCTCAAGCCAGATCTCATCGCAGATTTGTCAACGAGCCTTGATATGTGGGTTCCTCAATTTGTACGCATTGACGTCGAAAATGACGGCATTCGTCGCCTGTCGATCAATTTACCTAGATTCAGGTCACTGAACCAAGCTGAGTGCTAGATCTTTGACGAATGTTTTATTCTTATGTATGTTGTGTATACTCATTTCTCACGCATGAGCATTTTCGTGGTGGAAGGCAAAAGTTGACTTTTGCACACGTGTTATTATGTTGCTAAAACGACAGGACTCGTATAATTTGTGGGGCCTATATTGCTCTTTATCGGCCACTGTTTCAATCCTTACTCCCTCGTCCTACCGATATTTTTTTTTCTGACGGGCAAATAGTAGCGGTGTCGTCTTCTAGTTTTGGAAAATGAATCGTATCATTGGGAACTACTAGGTTTTTATTTCGTATTCAATTGTAGCGGTAAGCTCCATACTCAACTGTCTACACGTATCAACTTTACGTTCCATATAAATAAGATCTTTGTCTAAATTACTTGCCTTTCAAACATTATCATCATAAATTCATTTTCCCCGGTAGCTTAATCATCTATATTAATCTGATAACTATTAGACATTTTCTTAATATCTAACAGATAGCCATTTAGCGTAGGTAGGTATATCTACAACGGTCACGCACGAGACTCGAACACCCACTGCCGTCAACCTCTAATATTATGTTCGAATATCGTCTACCCACCGGTTGTCAGTACTTATTATGACACCTACATGTCAGCCCGTCGAACAGGCTTTCATGTCGTGTTCCATTTAAAACTACACAATAGCACACTATGTGTAGTCATTTGTGAGCTTAACAACGAGGACCGAAAGGATATGAATTTTGGCGAAAGTTTTGATATGAAATGTTAGTACCTATCTGTTTTTTATGGGGAGACTACTCTACTAAACTAACTCTTCTAAATTACTAGTAAAATATCAACTATCGAAACATAGTGAAAAAAAAACTGGGTTTTAATTAGATATTATCTTTAGAAATTAAAAAAAAAATATCTACGAATTCTTAATTGAATTTGGCTTTATGGTATATGGGCCATACTAACGACCTAATAGACATAGTTACGACTGACCCTGCATTCTATACGGAATACGAAGTAGGTATGGTTTTAAATTGGATGAAGAATTCTCGAATATAAACCTACTACTACTAGTACGATTTTTTTAGCTCTTAAAAATATTCGCGCTTAATATCCCTCTAACAAAATTTTAGTACCTAACTAAGTATCTAGAAAATCCTAATTTTCTTACAAAAGAAACTATATCTTCATAAGTACTTGGATATCACTAACGTAAGTACTCAGCCGCACCCAACATCAGTTTCGACATCAACCACAAATCTCTGTCAAGATATCTTCCAAGAGCAACAATGTATGAAAGTAACGCGTATAATGTGGTATAATATTTATATCCCGACGCCGCCATTAAGAAAAGTGTTTATACCTAACAATAATAGAAAATGACGAGTATTTTTGGTAGCCATTTACCACATAAACATTGGTAAATACGTAGGTACTGTCCAGTCAACCGAAACATACATAACACCATAATGCATAGATTTATTTATCTGTCATCGCAGCGGTCGCGTCGGATTCTAAAATCAAAATTATCATGCAATTTTAGTTAAACCAAAACGCATTTAGTTGACAGAATGAGATATTTCCGTAACATAAATATGTTTTGCATGCTTCCCTAATGACAGAATGTTTGATATTCTACCGTGTACGTGCGTATAGTAGGCTGGACGCAAAAAAAACGAGAGCGTTTGTTTAAAATACTTCGAATGTGAATACCAGTTTTGTACCTAAAATTCTGTCGGAATTTTAAGTGGTTCTAAAAGGTTTGTTCGTGAATATATTTCTAATATACTTTATTTAGACAATGAAAAAGAATGTTTATTATAAACTTCCGAATCTCATTATTTAAATCAGACTTACTCACACTGATTCACAGATTTCATATTCACCAAATCTATTATTCTATCTTTCATAGGATGGGTCAATATTCTACTAGTTAATAAATTAATTCATATACAAAACTATCTCTAATCAAGTATGTATTGTACCCCGACATCCAATACGTCATTTGCATATCCCAAGCACATGTGGTCTACAAAGGGTCGAATGGGCCCCGTATTTAATTTTCATAAAACGAGTACGGTTTTAATATGTCTGCGGCCGAATAATAACCTAACCCTTTCTATTTCAAAATTGGCTTTGGTTGTTAGCCGTTTAATTTATTATTAGTTGGACCTACACCTATGTACAGATGATGTAGGGAGTAATGCGTATTATATCTCAGTACCGCCAAAGTAAGAACAAAATCACTCGAATTAAAAAAAAAAGATCCCGACGTATTGACGACCTCTTCCTTATACCGGTTAAAAATAGGTAAGTATTTCACTTTTCAGCGGACTATCGTTGCTACCAGTAGTTTGGTCGAATTTAGTTGTTCTAATTTTAAGTATGAACGTTATTTTTTTTTCAAGAATCCTTCTTCCTTGCTCTAGTCTAAACTATAAACAAAAGCTAAGCGATAAAGCTGTTATCTTGAAATCCATACCTAGATAATCAGCGCGGGGCATCCGCGCGGCCGGGCGCGATGATTTATGCATTACTAACATTATGATACATTTGCATTTTGTTCACAAAGCTAGCAATGTATGCAGTAACGCTACACAATAGCTACGGGTTAATGTAGACTTCGGTTAGTCAGGAATGGTTACGAGGAATGATTAGGTGCTATTGTTTATGTGATGCAAATGCGGCCATTATAAATAATATAGTATTTCTTATTTAGATTGAAACACATAAACTTTTGTTTCTTAATGTTGTATTCGTAATTAAATGCGTGATATTTAACAGAAGGATGCGATGTTAAGCAGTAAACTGTAACAGTGGTGTTGGACGTAAAAGCAATACTTTATTATTGCAAGTTTTCGAGTAAGACATTTACCGATATACATATCAACGTGACTCTTATTATCATCAATTTTATTTACCAGCTAACTGAAATTAATGAAGTAAAGTAAAGTAGCTTTTTTACGTACCTACATAATGATATAAAGTTCTACAATATTATTAATGACCGGATTCGATAGGCTAAGCACTTTGAATTCTGCTCTAGGACTCCGCGACAAATATTTATGTATGAACTTACTGTTGTAGTCTCTACGTCTACCTACACTACGTATAATAGTTTCATGATTATTTACCATTAACGATACAATTAACACTTAGAGTCAGTATAATAAATATTATGTTTAATAAAATTAATATTTGTAATTTTATTCATAGAATGCACTAGTAAATACACGCATATTTATCTCCTCAAACAATTAGAGTTAATAATACGTACTGTAGCTAAAAACACGTGCCATTATTAAAGGTCGCATACATTTTCTTAATACTGACATTTATGTCACAAATATTAACTTTGACAACTCCTACAAGTCTATTTTAAACATTTCACGTTCTGTTCATTAAGAAATTACATTCCTTATCGCGATTGAGGCAAAAGTAGGAACAGCTCATAATTGGGTTGTTGAATGGATCAAAAATATCCTCACTTATAATTTCTTCGCCCGTTACACTTCTGCATTTTACGATCGTAAACTTTCAGCGGACATAAAACAAAGTAAATTCATTCATTTGTCAACTATCTTATCTCGATGTCGGAAAGCCTACAATTCTTTGCGTCGACGATAAACACTTTTTGCAAAATTTACAACGAGCGATCGTAATTCCCAAGTATTTTGTGCGGTCGTATTTAACCTTACCGTTTAAGAAATAAGGCTTAATTTATCGGTTTATATTATAAATAAAATTGCGTAGTTTCTGGTGCATCTTTATCTGCGTTAGCCAGTGGTCCGCCAATGCCGTTAAATTTATTAACTGCGATACGCATTCAGTGTCGCGAGCTAAAAGGTGACTTTAATTAATATTAATTATAGCCACACCTCTAATTAATGTAATTCTCGAGATAACCGCCATGTCGCCTTTTGAATGTGTCAAGCTCGGTGGCTTTCGTTGTACGGTTGTCGACAGGTCAAATCGTCAGTTACTTTTGCACAATGATGGATGCAGGTGCTTGCTATTAAATTTCGTTGAATAGTTAAAGAAAGAAGCCTGACAAGACATCCTATTAGGATAATGATATATCCTAAATGTTGTGTGGGCTTCTTTATAAAGACAAAATACCAAGCATAAAAATATACGATGAAATTTGAACAATGATTTTATGAAAACGTATCCATTCCAACTTTTTTCAGTAAACAACTATCCAACACAGTATTCATCAACAGAAAACAAGGCAACATCACCGCGCTGGCAAGGAATTAATCAAAGTTTAAAACAATTCCATGTAGCGGGCGGGGCGGGGCGAGACAAGACGGGCTGTGCGAGTGCGAACACACCGCAACGCACGAACATGTCTTGGGCACCCAACATGTTGTGTGCGCGGCTGTACAGACTGCACAAACGCGTTTGAATATACAGATTGAAAGCGAGCGGATGCAATTGAACATACAAGCGATAGGTAGGCGTGTTAATAAAGCTTTTCTCTATTTTTATTAAATTGTAATTTTTACAGAGTAGATTATTTTGAGAAAAAGGTCTTAATTAACTCTTGTGGTCGCTTACCTAATCAACAGGCTGTGAAAACAGGAACCTAACTTGCGAGAGTGTATATTGTACAAGATATAGATAATAGTAGATTGGAGACAAAGTTTCAAGCGATTGTTTGTCAGAATACAAACGAAATGAAACTGGCTAAGTTGACATAGTATAAAGCGCTAACATGTTTCGTGCGCCTAAGTTGTTGTATCCAGCGGGATAACTGTGCACAAATAGTAAAATTAAATAACACTAGCCTATTTATTTAACTTTGTAAGTAAAATATTTTAAAATTGACTGTTGAAATTAATTTTAGCCAACTCAAATTTATAAAGTTATAATGGCCAAGTCCAATCATAGACTCAAATAAGCCGTCAAGAAATTCGTTGAAAATAAATTAGATTGTTTTCTTGAAATTGTAGATTTGTTTAAAGTTGAACAAAGTTTGACGTTGAATAGTCTTTGAAGGTGACACTTCATTGTTAAGTGAAGCTGGTTGGACGAGACGGACCGTGTGAACACGTAACGAACATGAACTGAGACAGTCCATGCGACCTACATGTTCAAACAAGGCGTAATTAAATCAATTACTTACGTGATTTTCTCCTATAAGTGTATTAAAAATAAAATAATCAGATCTTTTAATAAAGGCAGGTTGGTATGAGCACTATTAAAAAAAAAATTGAACGTTTGTGTGTATTAAATAATTGACTTTATACAATTTTGAAAGTAAACTGTATGAGAGTGACCGAAAGACCCGACTAAAGCAGATTAAAAAAATACATCCATTATCTTCATCAGATAAATACCCAAAGATACCGAAACATAACCCAAAACGTTATTCAAACCATAGTTCAATGTTGTGTTTAACCGCTTTGCTTATGCAAATCAAAATATAGGTGCGCGAGTGTAGGTTGGAACAATGTTCGTAGTTACAACTTTATCAAGCACCCCTGTGACTGCAAGTGATTTAGTCTTAGGCCGCTGTTCTTAGTGTCTTTATAAATGGTCGTTCAGTTGGCTTATGTGATAGTCTTTAAAGTGTTGTGAATAATCACTGCTTGACTTCTTGAAGATTTTAGCTTCTTTATGAATAACGTTTTTGTTATGTTCAACTTTTCTATTCTACTGTTGCTATGTAGATTTAAATGTTGTTATACAATGAGTTTAATAGCAGCTTTTTTCATATTATATTTATCTATGAAGGTCTGTATAAGTATCTATTGTATTCATAAATACTTGATAACGCGAAATTCCATTCTTCATCTCACCTTCATCTTGCCCGGAGCTGGAACCGATCGTAACAAGGATCAATATAATAACACTATTACATCTAAAATTTTGTTATTAGTAAGATCAGGTTTAAAGCAAATTATAACTTGGTGTCCTGTAGACTAGCACGATGTCTGTGGCTACAACTTTATCAAACGCCTTTGAATGCAAGTGACTTTGTCTTAAGTTGGTGTTCTTAGGGTCTTTATTGGCATCTGATTTGTTGCCTCATGCAAGTCTTGAGGAACTGTGTGGTTTAAGTAATACTTTTGAAGTCATTTGCCTATCATTTTATTTTCATCCATAATATTATTCTTCTGTCATTAAGGTGAAGATATTAAAAGATCGTTTTTAATTATTTTTTGTCATTATGTCGCAGATATCCACATTATATAGGTAGGTCCCTATGTTCCCAAGCTTTTTCTCAAAAAGCCTAGAATGCAAATATTAAAGTCAACAATTTTTATAGAACATTTTCTTATCCATCGAGCTTTGAAGGTGCATAGAGTATATTAACAAGTAAATAATTTAACTGAAGTTACTGCGTAGACAACTTAATTGTAGCGTGTACTCGTATTTATTAATCGCCGACATGTTCTACTAATTTATTTAGCACCTTGATCGAATTTAGTAACTGAAAATGTACATACACTTAAGCTTTATGCAATTTCCCTTATGTTTAAAAGCATATTGTATTTAAAATTTATTACTAGGTACTACGTCATTGTAATTTGTAAACGGTGTTATAAGACTTACGCTTTAACGCTTGGATATATTTAAACACACGCGCCTTTTAAGAAATTATTTTTCCTTAGGTAACGTCGTTTCGCATTATTATTGAATTGACTTTCCTATAATTGAAGCGTGATCATAGTTTGTTGCTACAATTGCAGCAGTTGACGAAACCCTAACAATTAAAATCACAGCACTCCATTTGAATCAAACAAGATCAACGCCCGGTCATCTCTCAACAAAGTCATTGAAGCTTTCTGACTCACTTAATGCGTTCAAAATCGAACAAAATGTAACAACAACCACATGACAGAACATTGATATAATGCACGCTTACATGTGCTTTTAAAAGCATTTTTAGATTCACGAAAGTTTTCTCTCAAGGGACCGCCGAAATTTTGAGTAATACAAAAAAAGTTGTTACCGCTCCGGTTTACCGTGTGGCATGACAATGATACAGGAGAGTGACTTTTATAAATCAAAAGAGAAAGAAAGGAAAAGCCTAAATAGTGAAGACTAATTAGGTGTTCGTTCTTAGAGAAAATCTACGGTGTTGTCTCTGAAGAATCAGAGAAAACAGTGAGTTTAAATGTATTTAGTGGTAGTATACTATTAAAAATAATTAAGACTAAACAAACATTATTAGCAATTTTCATAGTGACCGAATCAATGTTTACTAACAATGGTGACTCCACAACTTTACAAGCCCATTGATTTATCATTGCGTGACTATAATCTCAAAATGTACTAATCAAACAACCATAATAATATCTATTCCACTTTTGGCCCCTTACCAGCAAGTAAAAAACTACACAATTATTTCTCAATGCATTTAAAACATCACAATATACAACAACAGTACATAAATGCGTACAGATTCTGGCACATAAATACAACGCACTCGCTACGTTCAAATTTCGCCACCGTCTGCTTTATATTGATATATTGTATTGTTTAAGGCGCGACCGAATCAAAATGTGATATATTGTACAACACGCGGCGTTCGCGAGTAACTTTCATATTTGGAAGGGTTATGGAGTTTGTAGGGCTAGATGTGGCGGTAGCAGTGTTATGCGAAAAGGCTTGTTCGAGATCAATAATGTAATGCGTATGTTCTTGTTCATTTACTTTCATGTTTGTATTTGTTTCGACTTTTTAACTATTAATGGTAATGTTAACTATTCCTTCTGCTTCACCAAAAGGTTGTCCAATTCGGTTTCAATTTATGTTAAGTATCATATTTTTGATCTCGCATTCCCTCTATCATTCATTTTACTATTTTATTAGAGATAATTTCCATAGACTCTGTGTCACTGTAATTTGGTTTTCGTTGCTTAAAGTATTGAAGTTCATATTTTTAGTTTTTATTGCCATCATCTGCAATAGGCTGATTACATTATGTTTCCTTTTTCTAACAATTAGGACACACGTGGTGACTTCCAGGACTTTTAATCGCGGAATGACGTTGAAATTAAATACTAAGACGAGACAAGTAAACACACTGAAATAGTAATGCCTGGATATATATTATCATCGTTTTGTCTAACTACTAACAACAGTAGCATTTCTAGAGAGAGCTATATCCACGTCAGTAAGGTTACATAGATGTATGTTTGAGCCAAGGGAATAGTTGGGATGAGGGGGATAAGTTATTGCTTTCTACAACTATGTGTCTGCACCATGTGTTATGGTAGACAATGTTTTAAGTTACGCACTGAATTATTGTCGAAACACCACCAACGAGCCTGTTATCAATCATGATGGCAATAGTCAAATACATACAGGTGTAGAGTATCAATTGGTCTTTGTATAGATCTTGCCTTGCGCGACTCGTTCAAAGTTTTCCAATTTTAATAATACGATTTTCTAGTTGATCTATTATTGGTACTGATTGCATTGCTAATTAAGGTATCGATATCTAATTTGCAAGTGTTTTATTAATTCATCACTTAGGTAATATTATTTATTACTTTACTTGTCAAGTTTGCTTACCTACATAAATATTTATTAACGTTACTACGACCACACCGGGCGTGAAGTGCTTAGTTATACTGTTGCTGATCTTCGTAATAAGTCCTATCTAATGTCCAACTAAAATAATAAACTTTTTATAATAGGTAATTGTTATTGAGATTTTTGGACTAACGAATCTTCCTCGATAATATACCTATTATCTATTAAAATAAAATAAAAACACATCTTTTGTCCGGTATCTGTTCGTACAGTGAAAATTTTAATTATACCATCCACAAAAGCTGTTACAAAAACAATGCTTTTAAATTCCCCAAAAATAAGATACATTCAGAACTTATTATATCCTAATAAATAAATTTACGGCTTATCATAAATAATGTTAATTAATTAAGTACATTTTTCTGTACAACGCACTCATGGGCCAGGGCCGAACTTGCCGCAAAGTTTTAATGTGCGAGTTCGTACGTACCTGAGGGCCCGGCCGCCTTTCTAAAGTTCATCGTAAACGAGCCATTGACACGAATGTGGGAACTGAATTGTTTGTTGGAGTGAGGAACTTCGGGCTAAGATGTTTAGGTGCCTTGGGTTGGGTAAAAGATGTGCTAATTGTCGGCTTTTGGAAAGTAAAGTGTACTAGCATTAGCAAATAATATCATTCATGAAATGACGAAAAATGGTTCGTTCATCGGACTTATGAAGATAAATAAAAAATATTGATTTCACATAATTATTATAACCGGCATAAATATGTAGTAAATAATATTATGGATAACACTCATGAAAGTTATTATGATTTCAGATAAGTTAATAAAACCAAAGGTATTTTATTACAATTCATTAAAAAAATGCAACTAGCATACTGATAAAAAATCTGCTAACCATTGGGCTATTGCTCTTCTAATAGGAGCCATGTTTCATAACAATAAACAAAATAAAACTGCCTCCACAACAAAAAATACCTAGAGTTTTCACGAAAAAAACGCTCGGGTAAACAAATACGCGAAAACAATAGAACAGAAAAAAGTTAATACAGTACGTACATGTTAGAACGCACCATACATCAGTAGGGCGTTGATACACTGGCGAATAAACGTCTGCGCCACGGGAGCCGACGCGACAAAAATAATTTCAAACATCCCGAGTATTTTCCGATCCATTTGAGCCACGTTCAAGCGATCAATTGCTCAAATGAGCTCTAAAGACTTCATGACGTCATGTTGGCAATAACAACGATGTTCTATATAATTCAGATGTTGGTATGCAATAACAATTAATATTATTGATACCTTTCGAAACCAAAAATGTTATAGCAATACTTATCAGTCGGGCAGTATAGTTTGCGAAACTTTATGAGACTTAAATGACAGTATTTTGCCCTAATTAGTCGAGCTTGTTCTCGTTAATTGGGCGCGGTTCCGAACGCGAGAGACATGAGACTCAAGTATGAAAAATGATTTGTAATACATAACTTATTCAATGCAAGATATTTCTGTCGTGAATTGATGGCAAAATTTTAAGTTCGTCAATGATGTGTCGTTTTATAATGAATAACTCAGTACAACAATTTTGTTTTAGAGAAGTTTCTAATATAAACAAGAAATAATAAATCTTAGCAAATAAATCAAATTATTTCTTGCTCTCTATATCGACACCTATAAGTTAGGGGTGTAAGTATCGTCCCTATTCCAACCCTATATTTCTTAAGGGGTCAAATGGGGGACCAAAACCTAAATGACTCTCGATACGCCCCTGTCTCGAACACGCTGAACAGGGAGGGACCGATAGTGTCAAAAAAAGATAAAAATATTATAAACTGCGCTTTTTCTCAAATTCTCCCTCCATTACTTATTTTTATTTATCTATGAGTGAAGATGGCGTTTATAAGTGTTATATTTTAGTCGCTGTCTTTTTAAATTGCCTCATACATAATACTAAGTACCTACAAACAACACTGGAAAGTCAACATGATGTAAACAATTCACCACAGTTACATGTAATTTTAATATTCACTTAGATCCTAATAAGAGTAATTCAGGATAATGAAATAATATGTATTTTCTTAAAAACACTGTAAATTATAATACGTTCCTGCTATATTTTCCAAATACAAGGAAGACAATATATTTTAAGCCGAGCTCTTAAATAAGCTTTATTATGAAAACATGAACGTGATAAAAATACTTAAACATGAATAACATTCAACGAAAAAGTACGTAAATAAAGCCAAATAAAATACAGATAACAATAAAATCACAAAACAGATTATACAAATATAGGTGAGAAGACATTTAAGTACATTAAAATCACATTAGTAGGAAGATCTTGGAAGGGGCCCGCGAAATTATCTCGCGCACTGGGAAAAATAAATTAATAAAAAATACTTTAAACATTTCATATCTCATTTAGTGGTGACAGAAAAAAAGTAAATTGTATGGAAGTAGCGATAAGGTGGAATTAATTTTAAAATTCTTTTTTATGTCCACCGTTCATTGTTACTCTGTCATTTAATACACATTTCTGTAGTTGAGCATCTTTTAATACAATTTCGGTTTGCGAAGTCTATAAGTCTTTTTTAGGTGACGGGATGTCTCCTTTAACGCAGTAATTAATTAATAGTTAGGGTTTACTGGGCTCATCAGGTCGCTGCCATCGACCGCACAGTCGCAGACAGGGCCGCAATTTGCCCCACCAAGGCACGTTTAATATTAGAAGTCCTGATTTATGCCCTGCCCCCGTAATGAAGTGTCTCCACACTACAAACGTGTGTGCATCGCACTAATTCACTACTACGGATTAATAGTAGGAAGCACTCGCGATAGAACGCAACGTGGCTCTGCTCTTCTTTAATTTAGGACCGGCGGGACTTGCGCAAAATATACAGCTCAAAATGCACTCGTGTTTATAATACTTTTGATCGTTTTACAAAACTGTATTATACTCTTAAGTGGGGTGTATATCTTAAGTGAAATGTTTTATCTTCAAAGGCATATAATTCTTAATTTATAGCCAAACAACGCTGTCCACACATCCCGTGTAAGTTAAGATGCGAACAGCGCGTTAATCTCAGCGCAAAGACGAAATACAAGTGGACCGGTAAATCCAATTAGTTTAAGAAGTCATTAAATCAATTTGTTTAGCAGACAGTAAAATATTGCTATCCTCAACTCTTTGTTTTCAATGGCTGCAATCCAAGCTATTCGTTATTTTGGTGAGCTTGCGAATTCGTGGTGACTAAAAAGGCTCGCAGTTTTAACTCCGCTATTAAGCTGACGTTGGGATTGTGTTGAAGACAAATTATGACTGTATAGAACTTTACTTGACCTGGATTCTACATGGATGGTAATTAAACCGATGCTTAGGTAATTATTTGACATGAAAAGTGACATAATGATTGTGACCCTATTTAGTCTATAAGAAGAAAGTATTTAAGCTGTACTAAGAAGCTACATTTATGAAATCGCCTTTATTTCAACTCTACAACATTAAAACCTGATTCAAGCAATCCAAAAGTACCTGAGCACACTAATTACTAACCTCTAAGTGGCAAACATGTTAATCCATCTAGAAATATATTTCTCATTCCCGGCAGATCCGATACAAAGGCCGCTGGCCGTTGGAGGAGCAATAAATTAGAAGGAAAGCTGCGCGCCAGGATTTCCCTTGGGTTTATTCTCACTCAAGAGCGCTACACCTAATCCAGAAAGCCTTATTATGCTACCCTTAATACAGCGCTCAAGACTACTTGAAAATTTTCTCGGGAAGTAAACGGTTTAGTTTGGGGATTTTACTTTTTTCTTCTTCGACCGTCGTCGCCTAGTTTTTATGTGTTTGTCATGCTGTTAGGCTTTTCTCGTGTCGAATTAAGATTATTATTATAGCTGCATCAAAAGAAATTGATAGACTGCTTGCTATTTATACGGTGATTGTATTTGGACGCCAATTAAAGCTTGCAACACGTTATGATATACCTGAATACAATTATTCCTATTATGATGGCCAACAGTTTTTATCTCCAATCTCAATCGCAAATAACTAGTTGTCGAGCCAAGTCTTAATTGAAACTCGCGACACATTACGTGTGCAGGATTGATTAGCTGCCTTATTTATTTTATTGCAGTTATATCGATAGCAAAGTTATCGATACTCGTGCACTTCCACTTTAATCAGGTGTTGGTTTTGTGATTTTTATGGTTGGTCTTCACAATTTAATCCTGTTGTATAAGATGTAGACATCATTATCTCATAAAAAAAATAAACTTCTAAAATCTAAATGTGTTCATTTGTTTGAAAAGACTTGTACTCTACCTATGTGCCAGAGCGTTTTATTAGTCCCATTTGTAAGTGCGATTCCACAAGTATTCCTTCCATTTGTGTAAGTAAATAAATAACACAATGCAAACGGGTTCTAAGTTTCCTTGTAATAATATGTCATCGGTAATAGATGATGTGCCCGCACTATCTACATACACTGACGTTCGTCCGTTATTACCAGTTCCTCGAAGTACTTGGCTACCAATTTCTCCAATTTAAATTGTCTATGAGCGCCGCCCGACTGAAGTCAGCCGGCACATTCCGCGGTTATCGACGACGCGGGCGCATTTGAAGGAAAGAGCAAGATATATCGTCAAAAATCACGCGCGACAAGGACGGAAGCGCACGCAACGGGCGTTCGTTTTTTAAATAATTGAGTCAGGAATGACGATAGGCACCCGACAATTCGAAGCATTTTATCGAGCTGGCAACCCTAGCACGGACAGTGGGCATTTAATTTGTTTCCTCGTGAGTCATGTTTGTATTATAATTCAAATAGCTGTTATGGGAATTTTATCTGTGTTCATTAATTGTTTTGGTTGTAATCATCTTTTATAGAGGTAATCGACATTCGATAAATTACCTGGTAAAAACTTCTCTTTTATCTAAACGCACTTCTTAAGGATCAACCTGCAACAGTTAAATAGATACTGGTACATAACAAATACCTTATTACCTGTTAAGTCAATGAAAATGTTCCAGATTATAAACCTTATGTACGCTGATGTAATAGATTAGATTCATTGGAGATTAATTTATGGCGTGTTAGTATGCTAGTGTTTGTTACTATACATTTTACACCGTCTAATTAATTAAATTGTTGCATCAAACAGTTGCACACCTATTCAATTTAATAATATCTGTTGTCCAATTTATTAATTAACATTTTCAACACAGCAGCGGCAACAAGTAAAGCTTATAAATTGTCTCAAAACCAGGAGTCGATCTAAATTCAAATATAGTTTGAGAGCTCGTTAATCATGTTAAAAACAATCAGCAAAGGCTTCCGACTCAAAACGATATAAATCAGCGAATTCTATTTTCAATTAGCACGAGCTACGGCAGTCGTTCCTAATTCGAACGCAACCTATAATTACGCGGCAACCGCTGATTGGCCACAGTCCGCTGTGCAGCCGCAGGCGCAACTCCATGTCCTTTATTTGCCGCTATCTAAGCTCTACCTAGTCTATCTTTAAAGTGAGGCTAGCGAGTGTGGCGACATCTTTTATCGCGGGTCGCGCTTCTGTTTTTGTTTTGTTTGTTTGTTTTCAAACTGCGGAGCCATATTGCGCCCGTAAATTATTACTGCGAGAGATTTGTTTCCATAGTTCTGCGGCTGCAATACATCAGTGTTTGCCGGATGTTAGTTTATGTTGACGCTCGTTTTGTGTTTCGCGATTTCATGCTTGTCAAGCTATTGCTTGACAAAATTTTATATCTTATTTGTCGAGTCCTATCTGACTGCATGCATGCAAAGTTTTTATCTTTAATTTGCCGTAGAGGCTGTTTATATTTTGGAACAGCTGGTTCCTGGTTGCTTTATTTAAATTATTTTAGTCCGTCACGTAGTCCTAACTAACGGGTAGAAGCGTGTCTACCCTCTTGTAGTCAATTCTGGACTTACGACCTACACATATTATAATTTGATTTCAATTTTCAATTTCTTTATTAGCAAGCGAAAAAAGTCACACAAATCTTCACTAAACCGTCAATTGATCCCAAGAATGTCGCACCAAAACTTTTCATATAAAGAGTTGAATCAACAGCTTGCCAAAATCCCACCATTGCCCACTTTATCTCAAACTAAATTATTCCAATTGAATGAAACTTATTGATAACTCTTTTATTCCCATGAGATCGTAGCATCTTTTACTTTACGTAGAAACATTCACTAGATGGTCCTAAGCGGTTTCACTACCACTCTATATAGAGCTGTTAAAACAATTTTCAAAAATAAAATCAAAAATATCTGACAGTTAACACATGTCCTGAGATGTGCTTATTTATTGCACACTTTGTTGTCGCTTCCTGTTATTTAATTAATTTATTGGGTTAGCACACATTAACGATCCCAGGAAGAACTTAACGTGTTCAGATTAATTGCGTGCACCGCCGTAGGCACGATAATTAGCCTTGTACTGACCCAAAGAAATTCCACATAACTTATTTATAATTTGATCTTTCGGTAATTTTGTTTGTACAAGTGTTTGACTCTATAACTGACGTAACACATCTAAAACAAGGCAAACAACATGTGTTTCCTAAATATAGCTTTGTTCAAAGACAGTTTTATAAAAGTGTATAAGAAAGCACTTTGTGTCAACGTGATTCATAAAGTACAAAATGGTGTTTAGGGGTATTTGACAGCTCTAAATGCATTCGTCGGTCCCGGCACGACTGCGTAATGTTTTACGGTATGGGGCGAGACAATAATGGCTTGCTCATAACATTACTCGTCCTCGGGCCCCCGTACTACGCTACTCTCTAGTCCCCGCAGATTTTGGAGACTCAAATACCGGCGCAGTAGATTTGATGCGATGTCCCCGAACGCAACAGCATCTTGGTACGGAGTTTTCAAGAGCAGTCTTTTGCTGGGAACGTGCTATTTATTTGGTTTGAGAGTGTACTAAAATTACTCAGAATTAATTTCTGGCGTGTGAAAATACATTCACTCACGTACAACTGTAGTTGATCAACGGTGTTGTCAAATTTACTCCTCTCGAAGCGCCCTCATAAAAATATTAACATACTGCATTAAATTAACAAATAGTAGTAAACTTAATGTAATTTCTTAATCTTATTTACTTACTCGTTATTCAACTGTTTATTTGTTTAAACCTACACGAAGTTTGAGATCGCCGCGATGAGAATATCATTCATTCTGTGGGCCGACTCAAATTTACATAGAATGAGATGCGCCTGCGCCTAATTAGACTGCGCCCGCGATGCATAAATCATCGCTGACTTGACGTCAGTCATTGCGAGGCCACAGGAGAGGACGAACGTCGCGTCGCCACCTTCTTATTTATTATGAAATATTCTGCTCTTCATTTTACGCCCTTTTCAACTGGTGAGGCGTGAAATGAATATTTATCTACTCGCTGTGATCAAAGATAAAATTAACATGTGCTTTGTTTATTTTTAGATGCTTTTTGGTTTTTTACAAAATTTTATGTTATATCAAAGAATGACTAAATATTATAATGAAATAGCATTACCTACTGACTTTATAATAAAGTTTTTTCTATTTTTCGGTTTATTCAAAGAATTTAACTAGTTAAAATAAGTCCCAGCGCAATCCATTGATTGCACTATCACTATTGAATTGAATGTAACTAATGGACAAACTTATGTAAGCTCACATTCATTGTCAAACCGAATTCACAACTTTATTAGCTACAAGATCATTTGTTTCTTCAGGGAACAATATCCTTAGAAGAGAATTCAATTAATTTTACCAATTACTTAGAAAATAAATGCTCACGGTAAATAAACTTCCAAGTTGCTGCTAATGCAAAGGACATCTTTGATAGGAGTTACTGACGAGTGAGCGGTGACGTGGTTCTGGCTCCTTGACCACGCAATGCTACGATAAATAACATATAATAGAAAATAATATGTTAAACTTCCACATTTTATTTTTTACTTTCGCACTTTTTTATATTATTCTAAAATCCTATTGGGTTTAAACAATAATAAAGGTGCTTGGTTAATGTTAATCAATCACAATAGCGTAACATTTTACATGAATTTCATTACGTTATTGTCATATTAGCAGATAACTTTACCGTTCCGTTCCTTAGTACCTTTGGGCGGCAGCTTTAGATAAAAAACACTATTTTAAAATAAAACTTTTTTCTTTTAATTAAAAGTAAAATTATCCACATACAAACGTGGTCATATTTTATCTTAAGATAAATTTAAAACTTCTAAGTATTAGCTACTGTGAATACATTATCTCTACTGAACAATCAAACATGCTTTTATGTGACTCTCACCGACGTAACATAAAAATAATAATTCAAGTTCTTTATCAACATTTATTTAAACATCGTGCGTGAGGCTTAATTTCCAATGTTACATACATTAAATAGCTAATTACACAAATTTATAATACGTCTACCTACATGTTAGTCGAGGTAATCATAAAACATTTTAATTGGGAACTAGCTATGTTAATAATAGGTAAGTTTACCTGAAAAAATGTTAGCCAAATTTTTACGATACATTTTCATTCGTAACATTTTTTAACGTTCATAATTACATACGTACACAGTCACATATATGAAATTTAATTACGCTGTATGTCAAAATTATTCACGGTGCCATGATTTGAGCATAAAACCGATGTACTCCTACATTAGTGGTTCATAAAATTGGATGCGATTACATCTATGGACTGAAGACTGTATAACTGCATTCTACGTTAGGGTAATTTCAGATGTCACTACGGAACACTGCTATCTAGGAGTTGAAAAAACGTAGTGGAAGATTTATAACGATCCTTGAATTGCTTTTTTCTAAAAAAAATGTTACAAAATACGCTGTATTGGATTTAAAAGAGGAAAGTACTGTTTAACCATTTTCATAACTGTGAAAAATCCACTCTCTAATGCTTCTTTGTGGCATTGATTAAGGAGCGGTGTGATATGTTCCTTAGCATTACCTATTTGTATAAAACTGTACGACCATAATAATAATTTTAGATTTCTTAGAACATGAATCTCTCGAAGACTTTAGTAGCACAGTCTGAACATACACTTATATTATAACGAGTTTAATTGTTGATTTTACTTTTCCTTTGCCATGTTGGCTCGGGATTGTTCTTTAATTTGTGCACGGCGTCCTTTTATCCATCAATCAAGTGTGTACGCCGATCAGGTTCGATGCCAGTCTGCTACCGTGATTGTGGCCAATACAGAGGTAGTATTGCTTCATAGGATTCTTCCAATGCGGTTAATTCTAAGCCTTGATAGTATAGTTGCGCTAATAATCAAGTTTACTGTGACTATGGAACCGGTTTGTCACATGCGGTTTGATTCTGTGCGGGATTTGTAGTCTCATTGTGAGGAGTTTCTTCTTGAGACTTTCATCAATAAAAGGATTAATAGATGCACGCTATAGTTAAGGATGTGCTTTAAAAAATTTAAGACAAGTTCCGAAATAGAGCGAAGATTATCAATATCACATAAATTTTAAAAGGATTTGAGAAAACATTTATAGTTATAACAGTTATAAGCATTAACAATAAGCAAGTGTGTGCATGACCTAGAAACAAAGACCAACAACTAGTGACGTAACACATAACCTTATAGCATGAGCTACCTACAGTAACCGGTAAGGCGTCCCAATCATGATGATGACGAGTCGGCGCAAAGCGGTCCACGATGGTATAATACTGATACCAAACGGTAGATAAGTACCTAGTATTAGTTAAAATTCCTATCCGTAGAGATTGTTGATAAGCCACAATGTATCGGAGTTACAATGCTTTCGGCTTTAAGGGTCCTTTTAATGGCTGTCAGCAACACAACTTTATATTTTGTATTTATCATCACGATTTTTCGAAGAAAAGTGAATAGGCAATGGCTTCCACATTGTCACCCTAAGTTGAAGACGAAATAAATACTAGAAAACACAAATAATATTTACGAATAAGATTTTTTGGGATCGAAAATCAGAAACAGAATTTAGATTGAATTTAGAAATGAATGAGGAGAGTCTGAGATGGAGAATCATAGTGAACTAAAGCATATAAAAATTGCAACTGTCTTTTATATTTTATTAAAACGCAGAAAGGTCTATTTTCGTAAAATCAACTGTTATTTTTATATTCACAGCGTGATTTGTCTATAAATTGCAGACAATAATGTTTAGTCTACCAAAAATATTATTAAAGGATTAATAGCCATGTCTTTTAACATAAGGTATATAAAATGTTAACAAGCTGATAATAATTCATAAACCACAATTTATCATTGCTCTAAACAGCTGCTCGTTAGATCACACAATTTATTTATTTAGGATTTTACAATGTTACCTTTCGGTGACCTAACAAGATTCATAGAGTATGTAACTGACAAGATGAGATGTTAGTATGATGCCTATTTTAAGACCAAATCCGCTTGGCGCGTAAAAAAGGTTGTATGCAAAGTACGGCCCTTTAACCTAGATGAAGTGTCTGGTTTTTCCGTTAGCTCGACAAACTCGTGAAGATTTCGTGTTATCGTATCATCAATACGTGTAGCAACTGCAATCATCACTGGCATACATACTTCTTAATAAAGGGAGCAGCCTAGGACTCTTACATTAAATACCTAAATATAACTTAGGTTCCAGTTTATACTGCATATCTCCTAACTTTCCATAGGTAGATCACTTGATATTTACGTGCGATTTTGCTCTCGGTAACTAATAACCTCCGTAATACGCTCCAAATTTCGAAAGACAGATTTTGCTGCTGGGTAGTTTGTTGCGCTGGTTTTTATTACTCAGCTATAGGTAGCACTAGGAAGCGGTGAGGGGCGGCGTTTTAGGGGTTGTCTTTACAAGTACTTTTCGCAGTCTATTTTGATTAAACTACTTTTTTCTTTATCTACCTTTTACCTACCTATTATTAAAATTAAGGCTTAGGTAAATCAGTTAGTGCTATCTTGCTTTCGTAGCTGTTATATTGTTGGCTGGTATTTTTCGTATGTTTCGTAACTGGTATATTGATGGGTGAGCTATATCTATTGATACTATGGTATACTATACTATACTACTAGGTATGTTAAAGATGAAAAATACACTATTGCACTGTACACTTATGATGATGATGATGATGATCCGAAATCATTAATTTAAATAAACAAACACCTACATTACCTTTATTATACTATGTGTATTCATACATGCATTATTTTTTGACGTCCGGTTTAAAAATGTATTTTGTTAGTAGTAAACACATACGAAACAGTCTACGAACTTTCTTAACTTATAAATAAT
This sequence comes from Abrostola tripartita, assembly GCA_905340225.1. Classification (NCBI taxonomy): domain Eukaryota; kingdom Metazoa; phylum Arthropoda; class Insecta; order Lepidoptera; family Noctuidae; genus Abrostola; species Abrostola tripartita. The sequence continues at coordinate 8,930,575 of HG996498.1, read as the reverse complement.
ACAATAGCCGACATAAGTGTGAAGAGATAAATATTTTATAAATGATATAATTTAGAGTTAACAGTTAGCTATGAATATTTATGTATTAAATGAATTAAAAACATAGGTAAGCTTTGATCTGACTATCTTGGGGATCTGTGTTCCCTGTCTGTCGTTGTAAATTAATTGTTTATTTATTATATAGGTATGTAATAAAAGTTTTGGACTGTTAATGGTTCCTATGTAGGTATTGGATATTTGGGAAGGGAAAAGGGAATACTTTAAAAAACGCAAGGGCAGCTAATGTTATTAATTTTAAATATAATAATGAGAGAACGGTGGCCAGCCCGCCTGCCCAGCGGCAGCGTGGCGACAATGGGCAAAACCCCCTATCTTTTTCTTATCGTATGGTTGATGAACAACCTGGACTTTACACACCGTTGATAAATCTCTCAGGTGTGCTGGTTTCCTCACGATGTTTTCCTTCACCGTTTTAGGAATTGATAACTAATTTAAAGTACGCACATGAATTCGAAAAGACATTGGTGCGTGCCGGGGTTTGACTTGGCCGTCCAACGGTCATACCACTTGGCAAAACCCCCTATGAAGATTGGCCAAAGCAAACGGCTGCAAGTAACCGGCCGCCCTACTATTGCAGGTAACTTGTAGTGACCGGGTGGCAAAAACGGGAAAGCGGGACTTGTGGCGAACCCTGGGGGAGGCCTACGTCCAGCAGTCGACTACATTAGGTTGATTCGAATGAAAGAGAAAATAAAATAGTATAATATAACTGAGATGGTTGTGTTTACGAAAAATAAATATTACAACTTTTTTTATGTACCTAAAACTAATAATTGATGCAATAATAAATCGAAACCTATTTTATTCCAAAGCAATCAAAGTTTAAATATCTTAAATATTTTGCACAACAACCCTGTCGCGCTAACACGTTCGGAGCCGGCAAATTAGTAACAATTTACGGATAATAAACTAAAGTAAGGGGTATTAATAACAGTCTTTGAAACGTCTAATGATATAGGGGTTGGAGGGTTACTTTGTTTATTAAAAGGAGCTTATAATTAATTGCAATAATTACCAGGGTCATAATGACCCGGTAACACGATTACGTCATTTGACGTAACAAGTTTTTGTGTTAATTTTGCACGATTCTGAAATATGAAAATATTACAGGTTTGTAACGTCACAATTATAAATGGTACTAATTTTTTATTGGCTGCAATGAAGTTGATGTTACTTAGGTTGTTGTACCTTAGTAAAGCAATAAAACATAATTATACCTGTCTTAACTTAAACACTTACCTAATAAGTAAAGATAGTTCTATTCTTTGATACAAATGACGGTGACAAGCAGGCACAAATTTAATCCGTAGTTTAAAGTTATCATGTCTATGAGTTAGGGTTTCTAAGGGATTCTCAAAACTGAACTGAACTTACGTATTGATTATTTTATTGAACAACTAGTAGTACTTAACAAGTTTTCAATGTTAAAAATCTCTGTTTGAAAGTTTTGTCGTAATTCTCTAATTAAACATGGACTATGAACGTCAAGGGTACCGCTACTGCTGTTACCTACTGCTACTGCCCTATATACTCATATAGAATACGCATAACGTGATATCGATATTCAGTTCTATTGTTCCTTATCGCGGTACGGTTGAAATTTGTATCCCGATATATTTTTAAAATAGGAAGAATGATAGGTATGTCACTGCTTCAAAAAAATATCTACGTATTTTATTTAGGGTTATTGGTCACAACCGCACTAGCATCAGTTTTGTCGGTTAAACAAAATTTGTGTGTTAAAAATATAGCATTTTTATAACTATAGATAATTATCTATAATCGTAAAAGAAAGTGACTACGTACAAACTTTAATTAAAATGCTATTAATTATAAAATGTCTCTAAGATTGTTGGCCAAGTAGTCTTTGGACTTAGCTAACTATCATCAGCAATTTAGCATTAAATCATAAATATTTCTTTATAACAATAAACTAACAATTTCATAACATGACACGCGCTGCTTCCACACCGTTTTTACTTTCATCTAAAAACTTTGTGTATTTTTATATAAAATAATTTCATAAAATTTATTGCGAGGTACGTTAAATATATTATACAAACAATAACTGTATACCACTATCTATGCTATAATCGGAACGTTTAGTCGCCGTTCGCATTTTATATCTGCACCTTGCTCAAATAAAAACTCGAAACAATTATACTTATGCGACATAACGTCGTAACAACCAAATGGAAGCCAATAAATTTTTAACATTAATCCATCATTCACAAAGATTAAATTTGTTCGTGATATGACTGATATCGATTAAAAGACGGCATGTGGCATTCCTCGGCGGGTTTCTTTGCACCAATGCATTTTCATGGAATTGCCAGCGTTTTTCCGACACCTTACAATTGCATGACTCGAATTCTAGAAAGCTATATCGGACTGAACGGTTTAATGACAGATCTTATTACTATTAAATGTTACAGAAAAACTGATATGATATAATTGCGGTATGCTGCGCTTAATGCAATAAGTTAGCGAATTAAAACAAGCTGTTCTGTAAAACTATTTGACTATAAGAAATTAGAGATATCTTGGTTCTTCGGAGCACAACTTATCGGATATCAAAGCTGCGGAAACATAAATATAATTATGTATCTGTCATAAATTTTTACCCATTACCTTTTAATAGTAGTCATTAATAAAACAAATCAATGGAAAATATATAGCCGTGAAAAATTACTTCAAAGATTAATTTACATAACAAGAATGACTAAAACTAAAGATCTCCATTAGCATTGTATCATTAATTAAGTTTTTTACTTTGATATATTGGAGATGTAATATTTTATGGTTGATAGATAACGTAGCCGGTAAACATTTAGTTAAATTGATGAGTGACAATTCAATAAGAAAATAAGCAATTTAAACTATGTGCTATGGTATTATTAATTCATGGTTTTTATAATGTTATACTGCTCGAAGCTAAAGTCATTTATGACGCATGAGGTGTTACTGTATTCAATAAGCCATAAAGGTATCGTATTTGTAAACCAAAGTAAGTTTAGTGAATAGGTAAAGAGTAACTTGAAATAAAAGCGCAAATGCATGAGTAAAACTGTCTTTCACTTGCATAACATCTTGAAAATCTTATTACGTAAAATGAAAAATAGCGCTAAAATAGTAAAAGCCAACCGCAAATGGAATAAAGTAAGGGCATAAATAAGAGGAGGTTTTGCGGCAAGCAGCTAACGAGACGAAGCAAGTTCCTTGCCGAGAATTCTAAGAGTTGAGAATTCTTCAAGTTGGCTGGGGCTCGAAGTTTCGCAGGTGCGGTTACATCCACCGACTTCCCGGGAAGCCAAGCGTTTTCAATTTAAACAATTATTGACTCCGCTTGTATACGCTGTATTTCATAATTAAAGAGCTGTTGCTCTCTGTACAACAATAATTTAATCTATAACATTTGTTTTGTTTATCATCTCGCCTAATTCGTTTAAAGATCATAACAATCACACGTGTAGGTACAAAGAAAACGATATGTCATCGATAAATTGAACAGCAACAAGTCTTGCGAATATAAACTGTATCGAAATACAAAAACAATTATTAAGTTCAGTCGTTTACATTGTTCTAGTTTGTAGCAATGGTGTAAATTAAAAAGCAGTTCTTGTTCACTCTGTATTAACTGCAAACAATTATTAAGATTGTATGGTTTTTTATCAAGAATTTTATCGTTCATTTAATATGATTTTCTTGCAATGATCAAAGACTGTAAAAAACTGTGTGTTGAAAAAATATTTACAGCGTAATTACAGTGTTGATGAAAAAAAGGTTTGCCTATCATCATTTATAATTTGTTTACTACATAAATAAGTCCTGACATCTAATGGAGAAGTCTTGTGGAACTCATCATGTATGCAATAAAATGTATTTTTGAGTGTGACACGGATGTGTCCATTGATAAGCGATTTGCATACCTGCCATCCATGGATATGGCGTGTCGATAACTGCAGATTTTATTCTTCCTAGATGTTATAGGTACTAAGAACCATTTATGGCAGAAGTATTGTCGTGTTCATTTTAAACGCACGATATTTATATTAGTTTATACCAAAAGAGGTAGAGTTCACACATTTATAAAATTTTGTGATTTATTTTATTGCTCACGAAATATATCACACTTGTGTACCTAAATGAAAAATAAAAGTGTGGGTATGGCATCCTTCAAGACTGCTCACGTACAGTGTCGTTTAGAGGTTACTAGGCTTGCCCAAGACCGGTTTATCACATGGCATGGACCACGTGCGGCCTCCAGAATACACTTATACATTAATATATAGATATATGAATGTAAATGTACAGCCATATACGTGTATGCGAAGAGGCGACGACGACGCAACGCATTGTCAGTAAGTTTATGGTGAATGTGATTTTATGAGTTTTTAAATGCTTCGTTTATGTTCGGGGGTTTATTGTTGAAAATATGACTCGTGTTTTGTTTGCGATGAAATGCTGCAGTGCTTTTGTGAGCTAAGTGAAATTAAATAAACAATGTTTTGGATTCAAAATGTCTCCTTGTTTAGTGTATAAACGGCGACATTTAATTTTAACATAATCTTGTTCTTGTATTACGTTTGTTCCGCTTCAAATAATGCATAACAAGAGTTGTTTTATAGTAGTTGTATTAATTTCCTGACTGCATTTTTGTCCTGATTTTGCGTTGATTTAGCAACAAGATAACATATAATAACTTGATATCATTGAAATGTAAAATCTATGTAGATTGCTATCCTCGGCTATATAAACTTGATATACAGGATGCGGTTGCCATCTGATGTCAATAAGGATATGAAATTGATTTACATGGCGCATAAATCATAGGTAAGTTTATACACATAATATTATGAAAGATTCTATAAGACTACAGTGTTGCAGTGTGTGGGCCTAATTACTAATCTATATTTATAACACAATAAAATTTAGTTAGGTATTAAAGATTTTGTGATACCATATTTGGCTTAATTCTTTGTTCACTTTGTAGTAGTTTCAGACTACATAACGCTTTACTACAAAATCATTATCATTAAGTGTCATATGGGCGATAAGAGGTTATCAACTTTCGGTTATCAATTTTTATAAATCAGTACTTACAATTAATAAGTAGGTACGTACGGAATAATAACTCCCCCGAATAATAACTACTAGCCGTCGACTGTTAACCGTTCGTTAGTTCAAAACATAGCAATTATATTCTATTGAATTTGAACACACCTGCCGTTTAGACGCTACCTCATTTGTAGAGGCTTGGGTAGGTATAGGTACGGTTAAAGAAATCTATTAGCCAACCGGCCTTAGGTCAAACGACTCTACCGGGTTTCATTAAACTTTGTTTAGGAGTCTTGTTGTTTCTAGCATTTGTAAACTAATTGGCAAATGATAGTTAAAGTATTTTGCTAAATGTGAAGTGCGTACTACTATCTACCTAGATATAAGTGTACCTATAACTTGTGATAGTCTTCGGCTTGCTGACGTTTCGGACACAGTGTCCAAAATTTCACATTAGGATTTTATTATCTTTTCACTGACATTTCGGACACGGACAAGTAAAAAAAGCGGTTTTGTACAGTCTTCGAGATTCCCCAATTTTATTTCACAGTGTAGTCCAAATACTGTTTAACATAGAACAGAGATAAATTCCGTTTGGTGCCTGAATATTCTGTATTCGGTATCTACTTTCTGGAGTTTCGAGAAGTAGGTATTATCTTGTGACGTTGAAATATAAACTGAAGCTTATTCTAACTGGCATTGACAGTACGAAAATGAGCAATATTTGTTATCACAGGCAGTTTCTTTTCTGTCACCATCTTGTGATTCTTTCAAGTTTTATTTCAATATGAAATTGATTATGTTTTCGTATTATGCAGTCATACAATTCTCACATCCTCAAAGATTATGAAGTCTGTGCTACTAACAGATACTTTTTACTTCTTAGCAAACAAACTTCTGTATTGTTCTGGTCAAATAAACGGGCTGAAACTCAAATGAAGCGGGCGGCGCAAGTATATTTTGATCAAACTCAGGAGCAGAAGTTCAAAAACAAGTGCCGGGGGGTGAGACACGCACGCGGGGGGTGAACCACCCCGGCTCAAAGTTATCGCATTATTCAAGCGAACGCGACTCTTGAGTAATTTTGAAATATTACAATTTTCGAGGCACGCTGCCTCCCCACTCTTCGACGGACGACCAAGTTTGACTATACGTAGATAGTGGTGGCTTTTGCGGTTTTCAACTTTTGATGTAGTTTACTTGGAAAAAATGAGCGCGAGAACTTAGGTATGGTGTAGCTATTTAATCGTTTAGCTGTGTTACAGATACTTTGATTTTCAGTTGTAATAATATAATAATAAATAATAATAACATATTAATAGCACAACAATTTAGGTAGATCTGGGTAGGTACTAGGAATTAAGAAAGAATTCTATGATTTCGGCCATTTTCATTACTAGTTACTACCTAAAGAAACATTAATGAGTTAGGTATTATTACAGAAGTGTGAACAACTAATTATAATTGATCAGCGTATCTAAGTTCAAAGATAAAAACCAGAATAAACTAAATTAAACGATATTGTAATATGACATCAGAGAACCAAGAATCGGATCATTTTAGTGTGTATTTTATTTTTGCAAAAACTTTCACAGAAATGTTAAGAAGAACTAGTTAGTATCTAATCAATATATACAGACATAGACATAGTATACCGTCAGGACAGGCCACCTGTTAAAATCATTTTGATAGTGGTCGTTTTTATCAGTCAACATTGGTGTTCCTTAGGGATCTATATTTGGTCCATGCCTCTAGTTTTACACCCTAGAATAGAACCAAGATTGATTGCACTTGCTTTGGTTGATGAGCTGTCATAGAGGTCTTCGATTTAAGGAAACATGAAAAATGGGAAAAGAATTAAATGTTCATACGACTTAATGTGTTCTCAAGAAATAAGGTTTTACTAAAGCATTAATAAAGCACTGACACACAATATTATAAACATATAAGTAACGTTATAGTTGATTACGAAAAGACACTAGAACTTGAATGCTGCTTTACAAGCAATCCAGTTAGTCACATTGTGGGTCCATAAAAAGCTGTAAATATCTGAACAGTAGCGGAACGGGACAAAAGAACAAAGCATACATTTGTTTCAAAGAATAACAGTAGTCAAAACAAGAACATGTGTTATATTAAACAACATAAAATTCAAGAGGAGAGAATTCCTAAAAATCGCAACGGTACGTACTCAAAAAAAACAAAGCAACGAGCCTACTCTATTGTGATGGTAAACAGAGAAAAGATGCAAATTTGCACCGTTATATTTACAAAATTCTTTTTTTTATAGAACCGTTAGCTATAAAAAACAAAGAAAGAACGGTTCGACAATGACAAAACGCAATAAACGTTGCACAAATTAAAATAATAGACAAAACTGTCAGCTCACCTGCAAATAAGCAGGTAACCGATTATTATGGTAATTCCTCTAACAATGTACTTAGTGCTGTGTTTTGGAGAATTGTGGCCAAAAACACGTAACACCTTGACGTAATTTATTGTTCTATTTTGTGGCGTTTACAAAAACTTCGTTTCCGTGTTCTCGTATCGACTCTGAGTTATCTTTGACAAGAAAATTTACGACGTTTTTGGAAATGTAATAAAGAAATGATCGTCGCCTCTTTGTCATAAAGTTACTCATTATCATATCAATGCAGGTACCTACATTAACTATAGATGTTGTCATATTTCCATATTAATTGTCTTGGTTCTGTGAATGGATCTTTCAATAGCATTTAAACCGCTAATCATGATTTTCTAATAAAATCTCTCGTAACTTTTAATATCAGATCATAATAATATCCATATCTCAAGCACAACAAAAACTTTAATTATTCAATTAGTACTATTTGTACGCAAAACGAGTTATTGAACAGATGTGGTGAAGTTTATGACGGCTAATAGGGTTTATGGCTTTTTTATTGACATTAATGTTCACTTGACTTCGCCGTTTACGACCACCTCATTCATTATCGAACCGATGAGGTCGGAACATCACTGTAAATCATAGATGAAATTATGGATAAGCAAACATTGGACAATTTTGACCATTCTACTTATGAACAAATTTATGATAATTGAACAACTACTTCACAACTAAAACTAAGTTGAACAAACCCGTGTTTTCACGTTATTTGTCAACAGTTAATTAAATAACAAAATACATATTATATGTAAAGAAAACACGTGAATCTTTCGCGCAGTGCCATAAATTTATTCGCGTTTACTAAAGCGTAATTAATCGACATCAAGTTTTTATCTGTGCCCGTCAAGCAATTTATATAAACTGATAACGTGCGGCTACTTTTTTACGCAAGGTGCAGTATTATGACAGTTCGGACGAGGAATGTGGAATCCTTTAGCTCACGGTACAGACAATAATGTCGTCATAGCAGACAATACGAACCACGCGCCCGCACACCGCACGATTTATAGCCTATTCGATAATTATGCGGATTCAAAGCTGAAGTGCGGTGCTTTACGTTCAGGTTTACGGTACTTTACGGCGTGTAACAATTACACGACTTTGTATTTTGTTACGCTGGGGTTAAGATCTATTCAGCCAGCTATCCCCGCTCGGGAGCGAAACAATCGGCTATTTGCTTATTCCATTGCGGCAGTGGGACTCGCTCGCCACGTTTGAAGTGACTGCAATTTGTCTCCAGCGACGTATTTCAAGTAGATATGATCGTGTGTACGACCGATGCTTGCATAAATTTCTCACTAACAGATGTTGTTTTTTGCTTGTTGCGCACGGGAGGTAACCGACTCACCTGTTACTGGGTAATGTTTGACGCTTCGCAAACGATTTTTTGCTGAAATTAAAAGTTCGATAGCGTCTGATCGACGGTACGTGCCGCGAATCCATCCAGCATACGCACAACTCACGTCAACGTCATCTTCTACATGTTCAAAAGCATCATGAAAAAAAAACATTTTGATAACTACATTGTAAAAAAGTACCTACTAACATTTCAGTAGAACAGTAAAATATCATGATTTACTGTAGAAATCTCATCATATAGTACATAATACTGAATTAAACTAGTTGTTGAGTCGGGACTTCTCCCACGTGAGCCGTTAACGTTCAAATGGGAGTGACCTCAGGACTTAAATAGTCGCAGAAAAAGCTAGCAATATTTTTGTCATTTAAAGTTTTATTGTCTCTAAATGGCATCGGTGCGCAGGCCTACTTGTTTAAATAAATACGCGATAAATAAACATGAAGTTTAATCAAATTCGATAAAGGCAGATGCGCGGCGCGCGCGTCTTTTATGGCAATAACGGGTGCACGGCGACCGGTAGCGTTGGCACTTGCGTTGTGCGTAACAAAAACAAAAGTATTGCTGGAATCACTCATTAACTTATTAAGATGATAATTTATGACCGAGAGTAAGACAATTTCATGCTGCACTAACACACTTGAATGTTCCCCTCAACTTTTTATTGGACAAGGTCCCATCAAACGCTTGTGTTTAACAAAAAAGGCGCGGAACCTTCTCGCCTTGTTTAGGTGGATTCAATTTGTCCAGAAGCATCGAATGCCCAACGAAGCGAAATAGGTTTTGTTCAATAAATTATTAACATAATAATTACGGGAAGTAGAAGTGGAATAAATCCATCAATCAGCGCATCAATTTATGTGGCTTTATAATCCGAACAATGATGTTATGTGGTTTTACAATCCAGGCAATGATTTTATGTAAATTTTATTGAGATTTACATTGCCAAGTATTTTCTAAACTGAATAAAGCCTAATTTATGATGTCAATATTTGAGTATTGTAGTTGTATTTTTTTCTTGGGAGCACAAAGTAGTTGATAAAAGTTTTCTCTAATATGTTTCTTGATTATAAAATAAATATTGAATTTTTATATTATCTAAAAATTGGAATTGCTACGGTTTTTAGAAACATTTTATTTACCTACAAAGCCTTATTTAAATTTGAGTGAAATTTATTTAATTTTTCCATGTCAATTACTACTACTGTGTAACTATTGATACTACCACACGTATGGGATTATTCTAAGATGTATAAAGACAAACAATTTCGTTTCCACTGTGGAAAAAATTTGACAACTTCTAATCAAAGCCAAAACGTTATATCACTTCAGTGTTAATTCCCACTTAATTGTTCCCGCTCTCTTTACTTATAAAGTTAGGTGAATTATAAGCTCAAGGTGCTTTGAAGTCGCGATGACAACACACGGAGTGTTTATGGTAGGTACAGGTAAAACATTGTAGCTTGGTGTTTTTATATATTGTTTCCTTTTTCGTCCTGTCTTCTACACCTTGTATTAAACCGTTGTTAATTGTTATTTTCTTTAGGTTTTATTGAAAATAATATCGCAAAGAACGCACTTTAGTTTAGTTAGTTGTAATTGAATGTTTTGTCATCCTAGGTTTTACTTGTATCTATAGGTATTATTATTTATGATTATCATCAGTCTGATCCACCCCAGTTGGGTCTCTATTTACTAGTGGACCGCATGCCAATCTCTTTAGAAGGTATTAAACAAGTTTAAAATTTTAGCCAATCTAAATTATTACCGACGTATTCGAATCAATAGTTTATAATATAATTTGTTGTATCTAAGTACCAATCGGTTTTTTTATATGCAGTGTAGATTTCAATTATATTGTCAGTGGCACTTATTCAAATGTTATACCATAGTAAATATTTTCATATTCAGTAGGCAACTAGGTAGATGAGATCCACAAGAATTGAGTCACCGCAGCAAACAAGGAAAGCTAAATATTACAAAAAGCTACCAGCATCACTGAATAATAAGTAGAGATTGAGATCTAACAGGGTGATGTGGAATAAGACAAATATGGCGGCGCGCATGAGCGGAATCACAAACACTGCGCCCGCGCAGACACTTGAACTACTTTTTTATTTTCTGGACTTTAAGGAAGTTGGATGAAGGACTGATAAGATTTTTAAATTAAGTTTGCTACAAGTTTTTGTTCTATTTATAGCAAAAAATATATGAGATATACAAGTGCTGGAAATTTCAGTCGCGCCGGTTCCATTTTCGACGAATAAAACAGTGTTTCTGTTACCATCAGCATTCTAGTTTTTATGCAGTCGTACATTTTGTTGTTAATAAAATTGCGACTGTGGTCTGTACGTTCATTTTATTTATTTTGTCTTATGTAAACGACTTCTAGAGGTAGATGTGTTTCTAAAAATGTAAACAACCTTGTCCTATAGGCCCACTTACCTAATAGAATGTTACCTCGACTTGTCATTATACAACTATAGAAGGTGTCTATTGTTTTTATAATCAAACGTAATGTAAGTAATATTGATGGAATATTAAACTTGGAATTTATTTATTATTTATATAAAACTTATATGCTAATACAATGCCCCACAAAACCGTTTACACAGTTTGTCTGTGATATGAAGGTATGTATTTTTATATGTTGTATAATCTTAAAGCTCTGTTTAAAAGGGAGTTTAATTTGGTAGAGTTCCCAGTGTAAGAGCATTTCAACTATTAAATACTTACCTACTCATCTAATTCCTTTTGTTTTTTTTTTTAACTTTAACACATGCATAAATGTCTATCTGTTTTCAATAAATTAAATATTGCATTTCTTTTTAATATAAGTACTTACATTATGTAGGTGTAGATACTTATGATAAATTATAAGGAGGAGGAAGGTATATTTGTGATTCATACATTCCAATTACTATTATATCATGACCTAACTTTCTTAATAATTCACAATAAATATTTTCACTCAGTTGATTTACATTTTCTTCAAAACATCCTTGCGGTTTGGTTGTAAGTGTTAAATAAATGGCATCACACAACTTACTTAATAGGTACAACCATGAAATTGTATCTATCTGATAAGAATCATTTACATTTATATTCTTTGTATTCCAATTTACACCATAATCTTCAACAAGAGTTTTACAGTCTTCAATAATTGTTTAATTACAGTTGCCATTGCATCAGTCATTATAATACTAACATGAATCATATTATCAAAGCGAATCATATTCCTACAATCTCGTATAAACTTTACATATCAATCAGTGTAATTATGTACTATTACATATTAAGTTCAATTAAACTTAGTCGACCCTACAATTAGACCAGATAAATGTAGTTTCGTTTCTAAATTAATTTTAAACTAGTGTTGTACAAGGAAACTGTTATCTCTGTTTATCTTAGCTCAATAACTGTGTATTTCATAAATGGTTATGTTTTTCTATCATACATGCTGAAGAGTACACGATTTCCGACCCTAATTTAATACAGAAAAGGCTCAAATTGGGTATAAAAAATCAATCATAACGCGGAGCGGTAGTATAAACTTGCTAACTGGACCATACTAAGTAATATTTTATTTTACTGTTAGTTAAGATGCTGATAGTACTTTAATAAGATTGTTTGACATATTGACTTCTGTAGTCATTATTATAAAATCAACAACAAATCGTTTGGGCACGTCATAAAATAGAGGCCACTGTGATATATTTTTTGCACATTTTCGCGCACAGAATTGGTGGCAAAATTTGTTTGATTATGTTTTAATGTCATGTGTAGGTATTTTATATTTTTCTTGTGTTATAGAAATGGTCATGTTTATTTTTTTATTTTTCATGTCATTGTCTAAATAAAAAAAATACTTACTGATGTGTCTTTATTGGTTTACAATAAATTCTACCCAATTAGAATTTGAATATCTCTAGACTACTCGTTTAGGCTATTGATATAATCAAGTAACAACATAAACATCGCTCAAAACTTTCATCTGACATTTGAGAAAACCTTTTCTAACTTGTTTTGACGAACAGAACATAGCTGGACCCTTGTCTCGAACCTGTAAAGTTGGGAGCCATAAATTGGCAATAAACTTACCTTAAGCCGGGCGGGCGCTCGCCGTCGGCAAACGCGCTCGCGCCATCCCGCTCGCTAAAAACTTCTTCACAAAACTCACAGTTCTACCGAATAAAAAGAGTTCCGAGAGTTTCACTCCGTCAAGTCACGTGTCAGCGTTTTAGATGCGGCATGAGCGCAATACGTAATGTGTCGGGCGCACGTGGGTAAGTAGCCGTCAGCCGTCAGGTGCGGAGGCAAGCACGTCGTGTTGTTTATGGCGCGGTTTGTTACGCAACGCGTAGTCGCCGAGGCGCGCGTCAGTAGAATGTGGCGACCGATGCTTTACGAGCGACGGCGCACCCCCCGCCAGGCGACGCCGAACGCCGCGGCGCCGCACTAAATCTGCGACCAACAGAAAAGGACACCACCACCCTCCGTTAATCCAACACCATTGATGTCCGAGAGACAACGTTAATCGGAGCGATTAATTGAACGGTCCGGTCTCGACTCGCGATAGAATTGTATCGGCGGTTGGCCGTAGCACGGCCGATCCGAGCAAGTGCGGCGTCGTAAAGTTTCTTCGTGTATCGTTCGATGCACCAGACGTTGATGCCAGTTCGCACGGTCTGAAAGTTGCTCTACTACGAATTAATAGACCACAACCAATAAAAACGCCCTTAAAAGCTATATTTTAAATTTAGTAACAATTATTCCCATAGCCTCAAACCAGGATAAAGTTACTGTCACCAAAATTTTATTGGGATCGCTTGTTGCTCTATTTATTTAGTCATCACTTTTTGGTCAACTAAGGAAATAAAAGAAGATATACCTACCCATATATAGATACATATATAAGTAATAATATAATGTTCATTTGGAACTCTACATTATGCATGCGCATGCGCAGACCAACGTCTTGTTACGCACTGACGCACTTTTACTTGTACTGCGCTACACGCACGTTGCACGTCATGATTCATGTTGTAAATGAAACAGATATCTACACACCACACAATTTTACAACTTACAATTTTTTGCAGACATCGTGCAAATGCGTTTGCAAAATAGGAGTTTTTGATAGCTTCTATTCAAAGAATTAGATTCTTAGAGTAGATATCAGTTTAGAAAATGTCGGCTCCTAATGGTTTTGTGTTAAATGTAGATACCATATTTAGTTACCTTCATCAATATCGGCTTGCTGTGTGGGCAACCTCAAATCTGATTCCTATTGACGTTTCGTATGCACCTGTTATAGTGTATGTGAGGTAAAACCTTACTAACCTTCACTTTAGTTCACTTTTACTATGGAGTGGAAGTAGAAATCAAAATGAAACGAGTGGTTGGTTTGAATTTGAGTCGCTCATTGAATGAGCGTTCGTGTTTTTCTGGTCAAAAGTAAAGCCTTACAATAATTATTATAACAGCTTATAATCCCCCACTGCAAGGCGTCTTCTCGTATGGAGAAGGATTGAGCATTGATCGCCACGCCAGCTCACTGCCGTTTGGCGATTTCAGATAATTAAACCCAGGTTTCCTCACGATGTTTTCCGTCACTGTTAGTCAGAATATCTTAGGAAGTATTTATATGAGCCTGGATTCATCCACCCAGCCTCATCCACTAGGCCACCTCGACTGTCGTAGTAGAGCCTTACGAACCTTATAATAAGTATACTGGTAAAAAGCTGGGAAATAAGATTAGGTTACAACAAATTGAACAAAATCCATTGTTTTATAGAATAAGTAATTTTAGTATCCTTTTTACCCGACTGCGCCAGAAGGAGGGTTATGTTTTTTCCTCCATGGTTTTGCGTCTCCCACGATAAGGAAACGCAAATCCGTTTCTAATTGAATTTTTGGTCATAATAGGATGTGATAGGTATCGGATTTATGGATTTCTCTAATTGCAGAAAATTCTATTCAAATCGATTAGCAATTTTTTTTAAATAGCCTGTTCAGTTGCCTACTGCTAGACAAAAGCCTCCCCATTATTATCCCACAAAATTCTAACCATCGCTATTTCGCGCCATGTCTTTCCAAATAGATGGTTTGTTATTAAAATGTTTTTATAGTACTTACCTAGTGTAAATGGATTAATTAAAATATACAAATGTTTTACTTCTATAACTTTCGTAAGTGTTATTCATAATATTGACAAGATATATATTATGTACCTTTATGCTGGTTTTACTCACCTGTATAATAATATTTGGGAATACCCAACTAGTTTTGGAGCTCAAACGGAGCACTTTGCAAAATTTTTGATCTTGGGCAACATGTTTAAGAACTCAAATAGAGTACCTAGTGCTCGACACCTGATATACATATTGTACACGTGTCTGTGACTGCTTGACGTCCAAGAAACGGAACAAGAAGTGTGGACCGTCCAGTGGCAAAATTGGTGACTGAATGACTGGTGGAATCTGGTTGAACC
The DNA here is from genome assembly GCA_905340225.1 of Abrostola tripartita. Classification (NCBI taxonomy): domain Eukaryota; kingdom Metazoa; phylum Arthropoda; class Insecta; order Lepidoptera; family Noctuidae; genus Abrostola; species Abrostola tripartita. Next base: position 8,915,182 of record HG996498.1, on the reverse strand, counting down.
TGGCACAGAGAAGTTTGCATACTTCTCTGCCAGTGGGACAAAAAAGAGAGACCTTGGCCCAGCAGTGGGTGAAATTGAGCTGCGGATGATGTTAAGCACTAATTCAACTGGAATAACTATAATCTTGAAAACTTGGGCCTCAAGAAGTCCCTAACATCTTACCTCGCTCGCTCGTGATGGAGGACACTAAGATTAGAGTTAACACTAGTAGGTATATAATAATATAGAATAAAAAGCCAAAAACATTGAATTTGACTTTAATTTTTTAAGTTCACCCGGTACGTAAGTAAGTAATATTTATTACACAGAGGGTAGGTACTGACAGTAAAATACCGTTATTTTAAAAGGAACTAACTCAAGAAAAGAGAGGCTTTTTTACTCAGCAGTGGATGAAGTCGGGCTGCGTATAAAGATGATGATGACCTCGAAAAATATTACTTGCCACCAATAAAAAGTATAATATTCGTAAGGTTTTAGTCACTAATCACCACATTAAATTATTAAAATAAGCGATGTAGGTAGATTACTTTTCAAAATTACATTTTATTTTCTTAAACTGATAGAAACGCTAACAATACTTAGCTTTTAATTATCAATCTTCTCAATAAGTACCTAAACACAACAGATTCTTCACAGTATCTTATTCAACTAACAAAAGCAACCGTCTACACACAAAATATGGAATAATATGAATGTACTACAAAGGTCCTGTCAGCGAGCCAATCATATTCATCCGTGTCTGCGCCATCTTGTTCCCCCACCCGCAGCGCCGAATCGAGACGAGAGAAGCGTCGTAGTCGCATCTGTCAACGTCAGGATGCTGTACCTACTTTTATAAATAGGCTAAGACTTGGTGAAATCGATTTGTTTGTGTAAATGTATATCTGAATTCTAGTTTTATTCTAGTGAAATAAAGGTGATATTGTTCTAGTAATTATTCTTCTCTTTCTTTTATCATTTTTAATAAAGATTTTCACCCATATTACCTACGTACTTCCAAAGTTGAATGGTTCTTAAATATTGAAATGTGCCATTATTATCAAAGTGTTAATAATTATTATGAATGATGGATGTCTATTAGGTAAGTAATTTCCACAGATTTAATTTTGATGTAGCCTAGCTACAGAATTAGAAAGCGTGCAGTATTAACTAGGCCATACGTATAAATTACACCAGTTAGGATTTATTATTCTGGAGCCCAGATAGTAGCCATAGATGTTACTATATTTTGAGAGACTTGAGTGTAGAAGCGATCCCCAAGCCGCTTGCCAAGCGTGGGGATTATGGCAACAGCCCTTCTAAAAGGAGGAGGCCTTCGTTCAACAGTGGACGCCTTACGGCTGATGATGATGAGTGTAGAAGCAGTCGAGATATCCAATAAAGTATCTAAAAAGTTTTGTTTTCGATAAAAACCGAAAATTAGAGCTAAGTAAATGATTTTATCACACGACGATCGATTTTATTATTCAAGATATTATATACCTACGAAATATTTTCAAAAAGCACATTTTGATACAACTTAAAATTTAATTAAGTAGGTTGCCATTGTATTTTTCCTAAGGCCAGAAACACTTGCCGTGTTATGATTTTGGTTAGAGTCATTTGATGGGCTGTTCCACCAGTTCTATCCAGTCGGCTCAGCAAAATTAGAACTACAACACGGAAATTAACGCGAACACAATTTTTGCATAGGTCGTGGTAAGCGGCCGATGCAACTCGGTCAAAACGTCTAGCAAAAATTTAAAAAGAATTGTTTTCGCGTTAATTCCCGTGTTGTAGTTCTAATTATCATGGAACACGATAGTTTATACGGCTCGATATTTTTTTTAGTTTAGAAGAAGGGAAGAGTTAAAAAAAAAAGAATATAGAATAAAAATTTGTTAATGTCCTTTGCTTGGCTGTGGAATTATATGGGCCAGCAGCAACAGAAATTGCCATTCATCGGTTCACCTTGTTGAAGAGAAGGAGGGGGGGGGGGGAGATTGATACGGCGTACCTAGTATTCTTTTACGGCAAATAATTCATGCACATAATCTTGATAATTTTTTTTGTAGCAGTTACAGGTTGGAGCATCAGAAATCCACAATGTACCAAATGCCATGTAATGCCATTACATTGCAAACATTAACTGCCACGTAGCAGATGCAATGAAAAACCATACTCTTTCCGGTCAATACACCGCAGTGGCTTTCAAAGGGTCAAGTTTATCCTATAGGACCTACCTACTAGGTACCCATACCCACCTAACATGATAAAATGGATCTTTCTGTGCGCTCCTCACTCGATCCTTAGTCAGGAAACATTGAATACCTGGTAAGCAAGCCTGCAACCAGTTAGGAGGATGCCAAATAATACCAGCAAAAAAAATCGGTGACACTAGTTTGTGCGGTCTTCAACGGCACTAATTATGTGCAAGAAATGTGATAAGATCACACTAATACTATAAAGGTTAAAGGCAAAAGTTTGTGAGTGTGTTTGTGTGTTTGTTACTTCTTCACGCTCAAACGGCTGGACCGATTTTGCTAAAATTTAGTACTCAATACTCAATATACTCAATATATTTATTGCTATTCCATAAAGTTGTACTTAGGTGGTAAATAATAAGATGAGATCATTTATGGACCCTGTAGGGCACAGCAGTAGGGTAGGAGAGAGGAAGCTATGTTTCAAGATATATAAATATTTTTTGACATTGCGATCAAAATTATTATTTTAGTACCTATTATAGTTGTGATTATATGTAATTATTAGTATTAATTATTTATTTAATTATTATTATAGAATTATATTATTATTATATTGTTTTTTTATTATTTGCATTTATCATTTAAATATTCATTTATGGAGTAATAACATTTGTTCAATAGTAAATTTTTTAGTTTTTTTGTGAATAAATTTAACTTTTCTTCTTTCTTTATTATTTCAGGTAGATTGTTGTAGATTTTTATAGACATTACGTAGGGGCTTGAAGAATGCATTTGTAGCTTGGATGTTGGTAAATTTAGCCTAGATCGGTGCCTGAGTGTATAGCGTGGTTGAATTTCTTCACGTATTGTGTAGAATTCTTGATGTTTTCGAACAAATTTACACGTTTCTAAAATGTAAATACTAGGTAGGGTCAGGATATTAAGTTTTATAAAATAGGGTTTACAGCTGTCAATTTGCTCAATATTTACCAAGATTCTAATTAACTTCTTTTGTAAGGTAAAAAGTGTCGATGCATCTGCACTATTTCCCCAGAGGGTTATGCCGTAACTCAGCCATGCATTGGCGTACGCGTAATAGGTGGTGAGGGCAGTTTGCAGATTGGTAGTCTTTTTTATTTCGCGGAGAGCATAAGTAAGTAGTATGAAGGTTGCTGGTCACTTTTTATCCCGAAAAAATGTAGCGGGTAATACCGCGGGGCGCAGCTTTAAAACAGCATTAAAAACTGACGAATAAAGTTTGACATAAAAGGCACGGATGAAAAGTCCGTGGAGTCGTGGAAGTTATTTATGTTACATAAAAAAAGGTTTTCACTAATATTTCCTCTAGTAATTCATGTTACGGTCTCTTTAGTGCCTCGCTATAAGGGTAATGAAGCTTGTGGACGATTAAATTTTTCATAATTATCCTATTCACACGATAATCTCCAAAAAATATCAATTGATATAAATAGCGTGTTTATCGAAGTAGAGCAACTTTCGTACCGTTGCAACAGCACATTTCGTTCGCCACATTCCTCAGCACGTTTAAAGCATGCCCTAAACAGCTGATTTCCCCTGTATATTCTCATCTCCTTTATCGCATACTAAAACACGTAATAAAACAGAGAACACTATAGTTTATGCGCTCCCGCCTGCACAGCGCGGACGGCGTGCGTAACCTACATGCGGCCATTTCGAGATTTACGATCTGGGAATTGTGTGTTAGAGTGAGATGAAAACATTAAACTCTTGGCCGGCAGCGAACTCGAACGTAGCCCGCTCGTTGATACTCCGAGAACAAGACTTGTATAGTATATGGTAAATCTAGAGACACTTTATGACCTTTTACTGCGAATATCTAAAACAAGTGTGTATAGCATTTGACTAGTTAAACTTGCTTAGAACTAATTAAGTCAAAACATTACGGATAGTAAAACACCTGAACATTCGAAAGAAATTTATCTAAAAATCCCCTGTATACTGCTACCTAAAATCGCATACTAGCTCATTTTGTTACGTCTGTGTGTGTAAATTAAACTATCCGCATGGGACCGATGAATGTTATAGCTTTCCCTTTTGTTTGTCTGAGTTATGGGTGTGTTAGAGCGAGAGGTCGTAAATCGCGGCGTGCGTCCGGACTGACATGTTTATGGGCGGGGTGCGATGCCGCGTGCGATGCAAAGAGTGGGAAGCCCGGCAGTCGAGAGCATGGCGTCGACGTAGAACCAGGCATTTTTTAAATATTATGAGAGAAATTCTTAACATATGTATTTAATTTTGAAACTTTAACTTTGACTTACTGAAACTCAATTAAATTCATAGTCAAAGCAAATAAAGCATTCTTCTATCAAAATTTGAATTTCCTTCAAAATAGGATCCTACTTGTGTTTGTTTCAGTAAATGCAGTTATGCCTTTCAGGAGCTGTTTATACAGGTCTTGATCAAATCATAATTAAGTGCATCACAAAATGCATTATATAAAAAACTTTACTCTAGGTACTTATTTCTTCTACAAACTCAAAAGTAGAGTTCCATCCATGCAGGTAGATTGAGCAGTGTTTATGCCTTTTTATCTTAATTGAGTAGGTACAATAAGGTACCACGGTATTATTGCAGTTCATTACTTTAAATTTTTTCATTAATTAAACCCTTCACCACACTACGATACAAATTTTACTATCTATGAAAAGTTGAAAACCTAGGTATCTCTACATTCAATAACAATGTTTTAAATAGTGCCTACATTTTTAGGGACCAATGATTAGAATACTACTGAGGTAGGACTGTATACCTAAGCCATATAAATTAGGTACCATTACTAAATTCAACATTCATCAATGCAATAGGTAACTTAAACACTGAAGACCCTAGAACGAAAATTAAGATCCCAAAAATATGTAATATATAATATAATATATTAGGTACATATCTAATCTAATCTAATTTTCATAAAATTAGCAAAATCCCAACTAAATCTAATTAAAATCTACCACAGATAAATTAATTGTACAATATCAAAACAAGGAAAGCGAAAGTGGTAAAAAACAATAAATCTAATGAAACGGATCATTCTACAGGTGGCAAGGTGTAGCCCAGCCCTTAATGAGAGTCGCCCTACGCTCAATAAATTAGCACTGTGTACTGCGCAATGGATTCCTTTATTTGCTTGCTAAGCTTCGCGATGATGATGATGGCACATTTATTATTGAACCAATATCAAATTTAAGTATTGCTACAGCTTCATGGATAAGATTTAAACGCTCCGAAACTTCAAAAAAAAAATATGACTGCCTTGTTGGTCCAGTGGATTCTAAGCGCGACTGCTAGGCATGAGCTTCTAAGTACGAATCCCGGGTCTGGCAGTGTTTCTGGGTTATTCCATTACCTCAGATGTTATTCTCAGTAGCAGCATGGAGTTTAGATTTGTACCCGGTTTATGAGATAAGGTTTGCCCCCTATTAAATTGTGAACAATAACATAGCTGGCGAAAGGTGGGTGTACTATATATTATATGCAACTCTGCATACCCCTTCGGGCAATACAGGATAGATTCATGTCCTTACGGTTGCAGGTTCAAAGGCTTATTCAATGTCTTTGGTAATTCTAAGACACTACTGACTGAATTAGAAATTGAGCCCGATCAATGACAATAGGTTCCTCCTCTATTACATGTAGGTAGTTTTATTCCTATCGTAACTAGGTGCCGCTTGTTAAGACTTGATAAAGGTCCAGGTATCATCACATCATGCTATTGCAGTCCACTGCTGGACGTAGGCCTCCAGTTGGTCCAGTACAGCAGTACAACTCTTATAAAGTTCGCCCCGACAGACGGAATCGAAAATAAGTTCTGCCAATTTTGAATGTGCAGCAAGTAGGTAACCGTCACAAGCTAACTCTTGGTGGTAATACAGGAACACTCAGTATAAACTGTCATCAAATACTAAATACCCATGCAGGTTCTTGAAGCATCAGATAAGACGAGATGCAACTGATGATAATATCTCTATCTTATCAATAATTTTCAAAAGAAATGAGAGAGCTGCCTAATTAAATGTCAGTTTAATAGATAGAGTTTTTTGTACTGATGTTTATCAATCGCTTTCGAATGCTGCTTGGCTCTTTAGTCGCGCTTAATAAAAAAGTTTTGTTACTTAATTGATCGTTTGTTTTCCTATGAACGCAGACCTGCAGTTTATTCTATAATTTCACCTGTATTTCTTTAGTAGAGCCATCTAAAGTGTAGTGATAGAATTGTAAAATACAAATGTACCTACTTAAGATACAGATAATATAAAAATACTCTTATTCATTGCTGTACCTCTTGAAAGTAACACAAATCGATCCATTCCCTAGGTATATTGAGCTCACACTGTGGTTAGTCATCACTCTTATAAATCTAAAGCGAAATATAAGTTAATAACAGTCACTTTTCATTTTAACGGTAAAATTACCGTGACTTTCTTAAAAATAGTTTACACACACTACAGGTATTATTGTTGTTCACATTAAAATTTGCGCATACATAATATTTTATTGCCAAAAACCAACCTAACATCATCACTTTCGCATACAGCAATAAATATAAATCACCTAAACGGAAGCTCGCTTAAAATTCAATCAATACTTCGCCAGTTATCGAAATCGATATTTAAACTCTGAGTAACACAACTAAAAATTACATTACCATAAATAAAAACAAAGGTAGGAAAACCATATAAATACACGCATACGTGACAGGCGGAATGAAGTTAATATGCAGATTAATATAGAAGACACCGCGCTGTACAGTAATTGGTGATTCCTCTGCAAGTCACGGTGCGCGCGCGCAGTTTCACTGAAAGCACAACTCAGGTACGAACAGAAGGCTCATTGCCAATTATTGTGGTTTAGGAACTCATTTCTAAGTAGTCATCATCAGCGGCCGGAAGACGTCAACTGTTGAACAAAGACCTCCCGCTTAAAACGCCGACAAGTAAGTCTCTGCCTCTAAATAGTCACTGTAGCATAATTAATAATAATAGGTTTATTACATGCACGATTTTATTATTATTAGGTACTGTTATATTTAACAGCCATGTGTGTGTGATCAGTCTTGTGTATTGTGCTGAGTGAATCTTGTGTCCAAATCTTTTTGTGCCAGCAGGTACCTCGAAGTACTACCGCCATAGGTGCGTACGATACGCGAACAACACACAACAGAATCGTAGAACTGGGTTATATTTATTTTTCCTATCTATTTTTAGATGTTGACCATTTAAATTCCGGTGTCAATGCGTCCGTAATATAATCGTGCCGAAAATTTTAAATACAACGTTGACTGGGTACTGACACGTCAAAGGAAAATTACTTGACATTACATACTCTCATAGAATAAACTGAATTTTAGTTCATTATTATGGGAAGCGGAATATAAGGCTCAATAGTATCAGTAAAAGGAAGCTTCGTAACCAACGTTTTGTGGTAGAAAATACCTACTGCAAAATTCCCATTCGAGGCTACTTGCCTAATTAAAACAATTTCTGTGAATCATTAAAGTACCTACTGGAATCCCAAAACCATAACTCGTAGTGGACCAAAGTTGTTGTGCCAATCGGGTAGATATTCGGACTTCTACTCCTACTGTACCCAGACTTTGCAAACCGGCTAGTCAAAAATATTTACCTAAATCATAGATGAGGTTTCTTTTTTTACAATTTTGTAACAAATTTTGTTTGAGTAAGGCACTGTTAATGCTGGCTTTGATTGAAACATTAGAAGGTACGCACTTTAACTTTGTTTTGAATCTCAAGTTTGAGCAACTTCCTAACATAAGTTTGTTGTATAACAAACTCTTACATTAAAGTTTAAGTCTAAAGGGCCCAATAAACCAAAATACTTCGCACATGTGGGTCCACAGAAGCAACTACAAGCATTTCACCGTTACTAGTCAGTTTTTTCAGTCCTTGCGTCATTTCGCAAATTGTTAAAGATCCTAAATATTTTCATAATACATTATCATGGTTGCTGTTTTTAATCTTTCTGCTAAAAGTATACTTATCTTTAAATTATCCATAGAAATTAACACTGAAAATAGCGTAATATTAATAAACTTTAACGAAAAAGATCACTACCAGAATATAACACATGACAGCAAGATGGAGGACCATACAGCAAATAAATCTAGACACGATGAACCAATATTGGATTTTAACTGTAATCAATAAATCACAAATTTATTGAAAAAGGATATCCGTAATCATTGTACCCACTTCTATAATCAAGTGAACTTGCGCAACGAAATTCAAATTAGGCGGATAACATTTGAATTGCCGAATAGATATTTCGATCGCTCCCGAGGATAAAACCAACTACCGTACCAAAATGTTGACATTAAGGCTGCATTAAAAATTGCATTTGGAATATTGAAAAAAATGACGATTGAGGGGCATTGAACTCACAAGAATTAGAGTTGGGTTAAACAATTTCACTCTATCATAGAGTTATCGTTATGGCATTAAACCTACAAAGTACCATTGTGGTTTCTCTTCCTTCCAGAAAACCTCCTACATTACTGCTTGGTCTAATCAGTGTAGTTGTTCCTGCTATGAACATTGTCAAATTCAGTGCCAGATCCGTATCATATTCCTGCCCTTGGGTGAACTTCAGTTTACACAGAGTTGGTCATTAAAATTTTCGATTGCATGGCAAAGGTTTCTCGAACAATGTTTCCTGAAAATCAGCACTTAGACTAGAGCGCTCAGCTTTTATGTTGCTAACTTTTGCGTTGACCTCATGACAGCATTTAGGCTTCAACATAATATTATTACGTAGTAGGTTTTTTCAAGGTTCAAGAGCTATGCAAAATATTACATTTAACTTTGAATCATAAGCTCCAAATAGCAACGAAACCAAAAATACAAAAAAGACAATCGATGTGGAACTAAATTTCTTGAGAAGAAGTGTCAAAGATTTTCTTCCAATACCTAATCGCTTAAGACAATTGGTGATGTTGATTACGGGCGCATTCAACTAAGGTCCATCACTTCTATTGGTAGACTTTATCACCAATATTTTGTTTTGAGCTTACTAGCTCGATCAGAGATGTATGTCTGAAAATAAACCTACGATAAATTTTATTAAGATTTAGACCACTTATGATCTTGTTAATACAATTATAAAGGCTGCATGGTGATACTGGTTAAGAAAACGATGTAGAAAATATTACAGTTGAAGCATTATCGACAGAAACATTAATCTGTTGTCTATACAAATGGTTAACAGTTCATGTCAAGCTATCTATCATACCCGTAGGTAATGGAGGTACGACTAAGTAGTAAGTGCTTTCAGAGTTTTCTCAGACAAAATTACGGAAAAATCTTTTCTCCACACTAACAATGGGCCTCGTATTAAATTGCAAACATAAATATTATTAATAACAGTGTCCCATACTGAAGTTTCATTCGTTCACAAAAGAAAAACTCCGCTTCATGTAACCTATGCATTGCCATCTATCTTTTTCCACAAAAGCCGGACATTATTGTTCGGTCCAAACACTCTTAAATCTTCGGAAAAGTAATATATTTTCGTTTTGCCCAGTGCGGTGTGGGGTACATACACAGACGCCCAGTCACTACGCTCCGCTACTTGTCTGTATCTACTAATGTTTTATACATTGCCAGTTTTGCTTCACGCTTTTATGCTTTAGCCGTTGAATCAGAATCAGTGGAAAATCGTCGTAATTTTTTTATTGCTTAGATCGTTTTTTCTAAAACATATGTTGTTTCGTTTACGACTGTTTCGCGCGAACATTCCAATTGTGGGAATCGTGGGCAGTCGTAGCGTAAAGTTCTAAAATAAACCATACTTTTAATAAAATTGACCCATGTTTCTGGGTAATAGAGTTCATTTTTCAAAGGATATGTTTTCCTTAAAGATCTCTATAGCTTTGTACTCTAGTCCAACAATATTGGTGTGTGCAGTAGGCGAACTTGCAAATGTGGATGGCTGTGAGGGATATTAAGATTGGTGATTCATATAGTTGACAATACTTCATTGTTTCGATATAAATGATCTGACGCAAATATGTTTGCATTAGTTTTTGCTCGAGCAATAAAAGTGGTTGACTGCACTATATCCTTTGGACGGTCCGTATTTTTTGTTAATGTTTTATAACATAATTACCAATATAGACAATAGCATATTAAAGGTGTGAAGAAAATGAATGACTTAATAGTTTTTGTTCCTAAAGATAACTAACAATGCTAGTGTGTTTAATAAAGCAGCTGCAGGTAGATCGAGGTGGCGTAACTGATGAAAGAATCCCGAATATGAAAAAATCTCACGAGAACCAAACACTGCCGCTATTAACTAATACGCCTACTTCACATACAAGAGTACCACAAACTTCATATATTTTGTTAAAAATCTGACTCAGGTTACCTCTTTAAAGTGGTTCATTCTCGGTATTACGTAATGGAGGCGCGTAATTTGAGAATAAGCCTTGGTAAGGCAGCGTCAAAATATGTAAAGATTTTTATCTTTCCCGTAAAATGGCTTGGGAAAAAACATAAAGAAGGTGGTGTCACCTGATCCCGACAGCCGGGATTTATCGCGCTCAGTGTGGCCACGGGCTAAGGTCGAGCTCGAGTTATGACGCTTGGTAATAATTTACCTACGTGTGCTCACCATGATCTCGAGCGAAGTGGGATTGTCGCTTCGGAGCTCAGTTGAAGTACGCAGCGATATAACAGCCGATACAGTATGATTAATAGATGGTAAAACAAAGAATAATTAGGTACTGTGTATGGTCCTTATACAATAAAAATTAAAATAAAATGAAAAATACATATCTAAATGTATTTTGTGTACAATAATCTCATTTTAAGAGAATACTTATGTTTAATTAGCTGTGGTAAACAGCTGTTTCTTTTTCAATGTATCCTGAGAGCGATTAAGCTTAATCTTGCTTAAAGGTTAACGATTTAGGACTTATCCTATTAAGTTATGCGTCATGCTGTCCCTAGCTACATGTGACAAGAAATAAAAGTAGTTTCTGGGATAATGATCGTGCATGGATGAGTCAAGTTTTTTCATTTCTCGGATTTTCATTTCATGTTTTAATATTTCTTTACTTCGCCGCTTTGTGGTTTCGCACATTTCAATGTTGACAGAAATTAAATACGTAGCATAAATTGCAGCTACCAATATCAAAGTAAATAATGTTGGAACTAAACTTAAGCTCGAGAAAAATACTTGCTCTCTTAGGAGTTCATTATATCTGGCACAAGGACCATTAATAGCTACATGTCATTGACTACCTTTTCAGAAATTAAGGGTAAATAGATGGATGATATTAAAATAACGTTCTACAAATAGCGGAACCTTAAAGGCATTCAACAAACTCAAATGGTATATCCCGAGAAATAAAACTGCCTTGAAAAAACTGTTTATACAAATTTGCCCCAGTTTGTTTTGAAGAAAGCACCCTCTAACGTTTTAATATCAATTCCCTTAACCACTAATCTAAAGCTGCCAAGAATCAAATTAAAATGAGAGTCACCACTAAAATCTTCTCATTACAACCAAAAGACATTAGTAAAGGGCGGGAAAAGAAATGCCTAGGCCTACAAATGTACCCCGAAACACGACGGGTTTGTAGACAACGAAGTAACGAATGCAACACTTAACAAACAAAAAAGAACATTAAACTGAAAGTAATAAAAGTCAGATTTCAATGAAGTGAGAGTGTAGATAAGTCTTTAGGTGTTGTGTTGGTGGTAGCTCAAGTAAAGTGGAAAGCGTCCCCGAGAAAATTGGCACAAGTGGTTTTAGCCGGGCGGGCGGCGCGCCGCTACGGGACGCGGGGGAAGAACTAGAGCATACGAAGAGTGTAGATGCGACACTTACGGCTCATGATTATACTCTTCTCAGTGAGGCAAATTATGTTAAGTGATGGAATAACTGATTAAAAATATTGCATATTTAACTTTCAGTTACCTTCATAGGTTTAGATTAGGTCATTAAATGTAGAGACAGTCCCTCGGTGATATTTTGAACAATGTTATGGGCCAAAAGTACAAATATTTATAAATAATGTGAACAGTTCACATAAATTAGATAGTAAAATATTTTAAAATTAGAGAGACCCTTGTTTATCAAATAAAAGTTTTCTTAAGAACTGATTTATTCCTGCTTGTATTGTAACTGGACAATGTGTGTAAACACGTAGAATTATAATAAGCCTGAGCCATTTATCAGTTGATATGCCCATAAAAAGCTGCGCGCGAGCCTACATAAAACGTCTCTAACACCAATCTGTCAAAGCTACCTGATCTTTGGCCACAGTATAGGGGTGGCCGTCGAATGTTCACCGAGAGATAGGACTCGCGACAAGATGTATTGCTGCTTACGAAAAATTTTCAACAGTCGCCTCTATCCGATTGGCCCCAAACGGAAAATAAGAGGGGACACCGACAAATAAATGAACGCTGTAAATATCTCTATGACAATAATACAGGTCAGCAATAGATATCTCTGAAGATAGTAACGCATTATTAATGTTACAAAAACACAGGAAAAAAAGACGATTGATTGCTACGAGATAAAATAATGGTAGATATCGACGAAGTTTATATGGAGTTTTCATGCTTATAGAGTGACGATAGCGCTCGGTAGTGGGGTTTGCACAACTTTTTCATTATCGTGTATGAGCAAATCATATCTGATGAGAGGATATAAAAATTTAGTTACGCTAGTAAATAATGAAGATTAAGTCAATGTTTGGAGATCGACAAATTTTTATTTCTTTATTTATGTAGTTATGCTGCTATATTTAAGAACGTCTATAGATTTTCCTACTTCGCTAGTTGTTTTCCAAGTCAATAAAAATGTTTTTAAGCAATTTGGTTTGTTTCAGACTTGAAAAAATAATAGAAGAAAAACAAAATCGTGTTACGTTCATTTCGCATACTAAGTGTTGAGTAAGAAGAGGTAGAAACAGTTTCCTCTCAAACTTCTCTTTCAGAAATCTACTTACCAACAAGCTGGCAAGCTGACTTTAATAAAATATCACCTTATAAAAAAATATCGGGCAATCATTCGGAATTCAAATCACTCTTCTACCATGAGCATTTAACAAAATAAATCAATAGAAATAAATAGTTGCCTGCCTAATTTCAGCAGTCGTTTTAAAAGACTTGTTTAACGAAACATGTAGATTCGCCCCTCGACCTAGAAATTAGGACTAATAAATCCATAAAGTAGATAACAGAAACCAATTCAATTAAAAATCCAAATCACACATTCCGAGAGAAACCGTGGTGGATTTTTCTTTCAAAATTTATGTCCCCGCGTTGCCTCTAGAGGGCGCTGGGAGGGTCGAAGAGGGGTGTGTGAGGGGTAGGGGGTGCGACTTCATTTCGCCCGCGTCGTTTATCTTGAGAAACATAATTCAGGGGCGAAGTCTCTGTCAACTTATTCCTATTCTTTCGCCTAAGCGTAAAATGGGTATGTTTTACTTTTTATACTTTACGTGGATAGTTTCTGAAAGTTAAATAAGCCTGATCTATAGGGTGCTGTTTGTAATGATGAATGTTGGGTGCGTGAAAAATAAGTTTATAATAACTTGGCCCCGACTTTGAAATTTAGTCGTAGTAAATTGCTGGAAGAGTAAATTATAGCAAGCATTATGTTACTTTCAATCTAATTCCAAGGCAATGTTAATTAGTTACCTTAGTTGATGATAGTGGTAATTAAATTTATAATTGGCTCACCTTCCTCCCATTACGAAACATTGGTTGTAGCACTTTAATATACCTAATTACCTACAGACATAAAAAATCTGAACAAATAGTTTTAATTGGTGTTGTTCTTTTATTCAATTTTAAAATAATTAAAAATATTCTAGACTAATAAATAAGGTAGAAAATTTTTCTCTATGACTATATTAAAATCTGCCTACATCAAACTCCAGCAAAGTGTACAATTATGTCAGTACAACAAATAATAGAAGTAAATAAAACCGTTTACAAGAAACTATCAAATAAAAACAACGCGTGTAACACATGTAAACACACAACACAACCAAAAATACCAACAAACCATATTTTGCTCAACAAAAACTTAGAACAGGACATATTTCAGTCAGTAACCGAATGTAATGGCGATATGATATTGGGTAGGACGTTATCGGTCGTCTGCCAGTCTGCGGCTCGTAAATAAAACGAATTCATTACTCCCCCATTGAGTGTATGTTAGAAAATATTTAGTGCTGTAGGAGATAGGGAAAGCTATTAACTTGCAATCAAATGGTACCATTTGCTCTTTGTTTTTGTTTAAAGGCAATTTTATAATACGAGTACCTATTGGAAACTAAAATATATTGTTTTAAGTTGATTTGGACTCTACCTAGATTGAAGGAAAGAAAATATAGATTTAGTTCTATTTAGGTATGTTTCTTATTTTTTGCGTCATTGACTCATTACCTACATAATTCGTTTTGACAATAATGCCTTTTAGTCTTTCTTATTCAACGTTTTAACTTTATACCCATTCCGATTCATGCATATGAAAAAAGGTTATTTTTCGATATTGTTATACAACATTTTCAGTATTTTTAACCTCCTAGTCTCCTATTGTATCACTTTCTGGTTACCTACTTACAACACGTAAGACTTTCCAAAGTGAACGGTCTAATCAACTCTAAATAAGACCTCTTTAGAGGTTCGAAAATTGGCTTAGAGCGATGCTGGATACCGGAAACTTGGAGCTCATTGGATTAAAGAGGATGACTGGAATGACTCGGCACGTGCTGGTCGCAAAGTTAAAGTTACTGCATTCCACAGCTTTTGAGGAAAGAAAACAATCTTGCTACATTAGTGTCGTCATGAGGTGAGTTATAAGGTAGGTAATATTCATCAAAGTGAAGCCAAACCTAGTCTAAAATGTCAATATAGTATTGTGTACCTAAAGTCATGTCAGAGGCCAACAGGCGGTTTAAACTCTGACACCAGGTTGTTTATCAACCATTACGATAAGAAGAAGAATGTAGTATGAACCTAAATAATTTTGTACCTATATCTTTAGAAAAACTCATTTTGCGAACCTACGATATTTGGATCTTCGCCTGTAGTAAACTTTGGTCTAGTGCCTGGAAGGGCTTGGATCGCAATCCTGATCCTAATTCTGACACTCTAGAATGGACTTTCCGAATGTTTTCAGCAAGGTTGCTGGCGTTCCAATCCCGTAATAGCAAGTGCCGTAGTATTCGAAAAGTATTTTTAATAATAAAACGAATCTACTTATTGGTACCTTGTTGTTATAACGCTTCAGATCACGTGTTTAACACGTGGGTCGTTCTATCTGTTCATTGCCACACTTGACTATTGGTATAGTTGCGTTCCTTAATGATCGTAACAAAAAATACTTTACTCAGAGCAATTATTTATAATACCTTGATATAAAATTATAAAAATTTGTATTTTAAAATTATATTCTCTTTTTTTTAAAATTATTGGGTGACTATTTAAATAAGATACTTTCGTCATTTTCCATTGCCATTTGCTAATCAAAACCTAACCTAATGGAAATATTAAAAACAAAAACACTTTTATTTTTTTCTTTACGTACAATGTTTACCTACACAGCAACAATTCTTGGTTACGTCACGCGCCTACCATCCTTAACCTATCCGTTAATACGTACAACCAATACGTCATTTGACGCAATAACGGTCAAACAATAAATATCGTTTTGCGCAGACAACACGCGCAAAGTAATATATGAAGTTAAGAATAAATAGGCAATTTAGTTCGGGGCGCACGTCCGCCCGAATATTGCCGAATATTGCCGACGACGGGCGGCGAATTTCCATATCGTATCGCGATTCGTGGGGTGCGTTTATGGGGTAAAAATTAAGTCGGCGAACGGTTACGTGTTGATTTTCAATTGGATAGTTCGAACGGTCGAATTGGACATTGTTTGAAGGTATATTTTATTCAATTGTTTTTAGATTGCTCTTGCTTACTTGCTATGGCCCACACAAAGCATAAAGTAAACAAAACTTGTGCTGACATAGAAGTTTATAAATTCGGTGGAAAACCTGAAAAATATCTTCATTAGGTATACCTAATGAAGACCAAATGCTCATATAAAAACAAAGTTAATTTCTAGGGTAAGCTAAACACTTAATTGATTACTTATCAGTTAATTAGAACAATTAAATGTAAGTTTGTATCCTCCTATTAAAAAAAGATTAGATATATGATTTATTAAACATTAAACATACTCTCATAAAGCATGTTCAACCCAAAACCTATAAAACAAAAGAAAATCTCTATTTAAGTAATTTTCCAAATTTAAAATACCATCTCACTCCAATAAATCCGTCGAAGTACATTTGTATGGAAAAAAGATCTGCGATTCCGTTATAAATTCCGCGGTAAGACCCGATAGAAATGAGAGAATTCCCCATTAAATCTCTCTAACAGGCCGATAGATGGCGCTTCGGCTAAGCAGTGGGAAGGCGCCTGGAAAACACATTTTAATAAGGGGTGTACCTTTGTGAGACTTAGATGCACTTCGGCAAAATGTTTTGATACGTTTTACAGGAATTTTAGATTCATGAGGTTATTTATTGATATGGAAATTAAAACAGCATCGCAGAAACCACTGAAAGTTTATGTAGTTAGTTTAAATAGTAGGTACAACGGCAATTCTTTCTATTGTATATCTGCATTTACTAATACGCACGCCAGACGATCTAGGAGCATTTGGTTATCAATGAATAACCCAAAGGAATTTTAATCGAAACAGTTTCCATATTACACCCACACAATAATAAACTAATAGACTGTCACAACGATGAATCTGCAGAAATATTACCACAATCACAACACTTGGCAAATAACAACACAATCGCAGCGCCAAGGGAAATATTGGAAGGAGCTATATTATCAAACACCCTTAAAACCGCTACAGCAGCGAAGATAAAATAACTGGTATGTTTGAATCGTTGGGCAAAACAAATGAACTTTTTTCAACAAAACAACTAACTCTTAATGCATACAAATTTAGCTTCAGAAAATCTAGTACGAGTCTACATCTAGCAATCCTCTAAGCACCAAGACTACGCCGAAGGTATTACTACGGGGGGTGCGAGCGCGAAACGAAATGTGGCTTTAAAAATTTGGAACACAATCCGGCTATTTGTCTTTCCAACGTTTCTTATAAATCAAGGAATAAAGCAGCCAACAATGCTTTATGGCCGAAAAAAAGAACCTACATAAGACGGGAAATAGCATACAGGGCTTCGCACATACATTATGAATGTTAGTGTTGCGTAAGAGAAAGCTTCAAGTTCCGTAATGTACAGGTTAGGTGCGTTGTTGTGCTTTTGTTATGTACTCCTGGTACTTTGATGTTTTTTTATAATTTAGGGATTGATTAGGACAAAGTAAAAAAGAAAGGGAGTTCTTTCAGTCTTTTAAGGAAGAATAGACAATGAAAATGGGCTAATGTGGAGCTAGCATAATTAATTATAGAACGCAGCGTTGAAAAACAAATGAAAATGGGATTACACCTGACAGCAAAACATGTTATTTGGGAATGTGCGTTAGGTACAGTGTTGTTTAAGTAGGTACCTACAATGCCAACTATTCCACAAGCAAATTCAATAGGTATATTATAGGGGAACAAGGATCTAGATACTTGTATACAAATTGTGCACGTTATATAGACCGATACTAGTTACAACTGTTGTTTTCGATATCGATTATTGAGTGCAGCTAGCAGACACTACAAAGCTAATTTACACGACCGAAAACATTTCACAATTATTATATTAAATTTTAAAGCGCATTCATACTCTTTCGCCGATGACAACGTAATGGCCTTTTTTCGTAGTGTAAATTAATATATAATTTATGACAAAAACGCATATTCGGCGGCCATTTTAATATCCAAAGTCGTTATTTAAACCGCGTCACATCCGTCCGCACTACGCGACGGTTTCGCAGAATTATTACCGTGTAACGCACTATATCACGTTAAATTTACGACAACCTGAATATGATAGATTTTCAATCCGGCCTCCATAATATACGGCGAAAAACGTTCCGATGTCAAAATAGAGAAATAAATAAACTCGTGACAACCAATTAATAACTCGTAAAGTGTCACTGTTGAGCACAATAAAAAAACTTTGGCGGGGATAAAAAGGGGCAGAAAAAGGCGATCACAATGGCGGAATGAGGAGAGGAACGCCTGTAAAAAAGCGCCGATATCGTCCATAAATTTGGACGGATTCAAAACAAATCGCCCTTATTCATTACAAGTATGACTTATGGCCGCGAGAGGCTGAAATTTATAATGCACTTATATAGAGAACACAAAGAGATGGAATCGAGTCACCTCAATGGATGTTGAGGATTTATAAAAACAACTTGTGTTGAACAAAGGAGTTGGCGCGCTTCATTAGTCACGTTTCGACTCCGAGCGAGGATCGGCGACAAAAAAATTAACGTCGTGTTAATCGCCTGTTTCGATATACTTTTTTTATGTTTAATAGAGCGTTCATAAAATGCCATAAACATAACATATTAGACAGCCGTTAAACAATGATATTTCATTATCCTATGCGTAGGCAATTTAGGTTGATACAGCTGCGTTAAATTATAACTTTCTCCTGCTATTGTGTTGCTAACTTTTTACTATGTAACCACAATCGTAACTCTTCAAGTATCTAGTATCTTTGAGCCGTTGTGTGTTAACGGTTAAAATATTAACCCTTACAAACAACTCTTAACCATTGTAGTGTTTCTCCTTAAAAATACTTAGGAAGGTATATGTGCAGTTTGATGCACTTATTATTTTTGTATAATCTCCGATCAAAAACAAACACGAAGTCAATAGAGTTATTATATCACGTATCGTAAACAATCCAACACAAACATCAAACTCATCGAATATTAAAATAAACTCACAATATAAGAAGGCAGCCCTAAAACATGCAAATCGAATCAAGCAACTCAAGCGTTTTATTATCAGATACCACATAACGATACCTTCATCAGCCGTAGAACGGTATGGAGCGTCGAACGAAGAAATAAATGGCATTTAAAAGTGTGATCCAAGATGTACAAAAAGTGTAGGGAAAAGGGGAAAAAAAGTCGTACGAAATGATAAATTTCCCTTTGGAAGTGAAAAAGTGAGGCTTTATTTATGACACGCCAGTGTATTGTGGCCTCGACAAAGGTCGTTATCAGATCTTGTTGGGCCATGCATTTAAAATGCACGTTTGGTTGCGCTTTGACGGACGATGCTCCTTCACGGTCGTATGTTAAACGAAGGCGGACAAAGTGAGCTTTAGACAGATGGTTGATTGTATTGATGCGAACATGATGAAGTAGGTGTACGATAGATTAAGTATTCTGTCACATATTATATATGTACTTATCGCTATATATAGAACCTATAATAATTATTATTATCGTGAACACAGATTAAGTTGTAACTCCTCTTAATGGAATAGGTAGGTAGATATAATTTATATCTTACTTCGACGCCTACTTTTGACTGATCACTAGTCGATCAACATAATAAAGTTTTATTAGCTCACTAATCTATGTATTATATGAATAACAATATATTTTATTAGAAAACTATGTAATACCACACTAATAAAAGTGAAGTGTTTACCTAATGCAATACAATAAGTTTAAACTCAACTATAAGTCAGGTGTGATTGATTAAAATGACGGTAAGCTCACAAAGTTACTCCCGCCCGCCGCAAGGACATTACCTAGGCAACTTTAAATTAGGCAAGAAGAATTATTCTCCAATCTCTTTCAGACCAACCACAAATCACTGCTCCTTGGAAGTAATTGAAAATACATTACGCAACCAAATTAAAGTGGAAAGTGGTACAAGTTGGGAGGCAGGTGGCGCGACATCCCCACCCGCGGAATGTTTTGGCATAAAATATAGCTTCAATTATTTACGTGAAAGATTTATAGCACTTAGAAAAGTGCGCTGAGAAAAAACCGGGAGAGACCGACGTGTGCACGAAAAGTGTTTTTCTTTGAAAACTTATAATGGGTATGAGTGTAGGGAAAGTTTTTTGAATCTCTTTCCTATGGTAATTTGTTTTGGGTGCGCTTATAAAGATATTAGTGTTTGTTGTACGTTATACGATATAATGAGGTAGGTATATACGGAAGAATATTGGTGCCTATGTTAGCATTAGCTTAAGGTTCGTTTTTTCCTTTGGCGCTGGCTTCTAGTCTTATAGGATTAAATATTAGAACTTCATGTTGTTTGTCTGACGACAACGAAGACGATTAAGTATAATATCCTAAGACTACGGTTTAATAATCCTATTATAGTGCAGGAGAAAAAGAGGTACGTACTTAACCAAGGTGTAGCTGTAATGATAGAGCTAAGCTTGAAACACGCTGTGTTTAACACACAGAGAGAGAAGATTGATTTTATTTCACGGTTCACATATCTTAAATCTTAAAAAAATAACTGGAACTCAAAATACTAATTAATTACCAATGACAATAAACACCGCGGAAACTAAAAAGGCATTAAATACTTTAATTCAATAATGTTTTTTATAATCATTTCCACATCCACGTGTTACAAAAACAACAAGACTTACAATATTTAAGTATAAAACAAACGACAAACAACGTTAATAAGTATAACATACTCACATAAAGCTCACGCATGTTTATTTTTCATTTACGAGCGAGTACTGCAAACAGTTGCGAAGTTATTAGGTGTCGCGATAGAAGAACAATGTCTATTCACAACGTTTTTAATAACCATTTTTATTGAATACAATTTTTAAGGGAGAGCTACCTATCATTAAATAAATGCAGATGATATTGGATACAAATACAAAGGTAAATAGATATCAGATTTAACAAAAAATAGGGATAACAATATGAGATCAAGTAGGTCCTATATTATAACAATTTATTTGGTTTTGTTAAAAAAATAGTAAAATTCAGACGAAGTATCTATTGATTTTAGGTGATATTATAGAAGGAATTGGCTTTATAATTTGCATAAAACAATCTTGTAATGGATGAAGGAGAAAGTAAAGACCTTTGCCCAGCAGTGGGAAACAAACTAGGCTATAAAAATGTATTGCATATGAATCTTATTGAATTATGAACAACATGCTGGCAAATTACATTCTAAAAGTCTACATAAACCCCTTTAGTAAAAGAGTTCGATGTTAAGTGATGACAAAAAATAATGCTTCGAGCTAAATATACCGTGCGTAAAAGTGACCATGTTTCTTGTGACCATGTATTTCTACCGTGTTATCCAGTCAATTAATTTACCGAAGATAAGATAGAAACAATTTTAGCATTACGCCCTTTTGGCTTTTTAATTCGAACTAAGTAGAACAACATTCTAGTAAATATTTAATTCACGATAAAAAAATACGTAGCGAATAAAGCGTGTTATTTTCCAGCCACGTTAAAATTATTTGTACTTATATCATACCTAATGAATAATATTATCATTTATCTTTGTTCCACACTTAACAAGGGTATGATATCCAAAAATGGATATCAACAACTCGATAGTTGCTATGTATACATAACACTAGAGGTAATTCATGGAAATATCTGTTTTTTATTTTAATTGAGGTACACTAAGACATTTATTGATCCTTGGTACATTATCTAATTAGTTTTCTTTCTAGTCATTAAACAACATTACATGCATACGCAAATTGTGTTAATAATAAAAACCTATTGAAACAAAATCATAAGGTTATAAGTACAATACTTTACAAATGTATTCCATATTCAAAACAAAAGACGCACTAAAACCTGTAATCCAATTTCAAAAAAGGTTTTAATATTTATATAACATTTTCAACACATCCATAATCGGTCCGCCCGTACGTCTGCGTGATAATCTCCAGTAAAAATTTAATTGAACCTCGGAAGTGGGTGCAGATGGGTCGCAGTATTGTTCAGTAGCCTCTCTAACCTCCGTTTTGTATCGCCGGCCTCGGAAATATCATCGCCACAAGGGATTTACCTTTTTTAACGTTTTGTTACAAGAAAATCTCTTAGGGCGATATTGTTTCGAACATCTTTACGGCTAGAGACGCTTTTGTTCGGTTAATCAAACACCTTTGATGGTGAACGTTGGTTTAAACTAATGGCTTAACATTGGCCCGTAAACGGCGCGCTTTGAGGTTTGTCGTTAAAGCTGAATGTAAAAAACGTTTTAAAATAAAATGCGTGTTGAATGAACAGTAAACATTTTATAGCAAAGTATATTTTTGTTTGTGTTCACGTAGTTGATTTGCTCTCGTTATGTTTAGGACATTATCGTAAAGGTTTTACTACTACAAGTTCTGTACTCATAACTTTCATGAACTTTTGATTTTTATCAAAGGTCTTAAATGTGTTTATGTGCGTTAAATGTTAAGTTCACATTCATCTGTAAAGCTTATGCAAAGTTCTGAAATGTTTGGGTCTCAGCTCAGACTTTTTACCTACCCGCTCCTTACGGCTACGTTACCTTATTCACTTCCACTATTCTAATACTACCATCAAGACTTAATGTGCCCTCCTGTTTAGAAAAACAAAACAGAATCAACAATCCACCATTCATTTCAACAAACGATCTTTAACAATTACGATAAGAATCAAAAACGCATATTACGTTACAACGCTTAAATTTCAAGCTAAAAGTGTGGAACAACAAAAAACTGTGTTCCCGTGAGCTTTAATATAATTTGTTAATGATAAATAAACACATAAATAGCCGTTGAGCGCGCGAATCTGTTTACAGCAGATCTACATTTAAGATATCACGCTTGCTTTGTTGCTAATCTGCTAAAAAGTTTGAAGCGAAAATTTTTAATCCAGCACTGAGGGTTATGAAGAAAAATGATACACTGTTTGGTGTTAAAGAGATTTTCAGTTTTGTATCTGATTGTCGCTGTTGCGCATAGTTTTTGTTGAGCATTTATTTCTTAGTTTTTTGCTAAGAATTGAGCTTACCATTTTTAAAATATTTGTTTAAGTTTCGTTTTTATTTAAGGAGCAAAATAAGTTTTTATACTTATCTTTATGGTTAAATGCGACCGTTAAGCAATAAGATCTTACGACGTAGATGACTTTTAAATTTTTATTATAATGTACCTACAACCTACATAGGTACTTTATATGCTTTGAATAAATAAACCCTGTCATATTATTTATCGATTGCAAAATATTTTGATGTTTTATAAGCATCGATGAAGTTTTCCTTCCTATGTAAAAATACACAGGTACAGTCAGCATCATAAGTAGCTGAACATTTAATTTTATAAACATACCATTCATTGAAGAACAACTTCTTATATAGTAAAAAGTCTTAAATATTCTCAGATCATCGTTTGGCCGCTCATATACTTTGAAACAAAAACTTGAATTTGTGTTTGTTTCTTTCCATTATTTGACATGAGGTTTCTTAATATGTTAATCTACTTATGATGCTGACTGTACTTGTATTAAGTATTTTTTATTTTTATGCAAATTAAATTGCATATTATGACATTTTTATCTTCTATAACTAGATAATGACGGCGCATCCAAATGTCGAACGTGACATTGGTAGCACAATGAATTACAGCTGAAAAATAAAGATATTGAGGAAACTATCTAGTGAGAGACCAGTTTTTTGAAGACCCACAACTCAACCTCAAGGAAGGAGCTGCAGCGTGATAGTCTCCTAACAGTTCCAGCATTCTACACACGGTGACGACGTTCCTATTTAACTCGTGGAATTTCGAACCTCATCCACATTTCAAATTAGGGATTCCTCCAAGACGAATTGCGGAAGCTTACCAGCCTCAGCGCCCTTAAGGAATTATGCTAAGGCACGTACTCGAATGTTTTCACGTATACCCCCTCTCGTCTCGGGACCAACCCCAAAATATAATATATCCAGCAAACTTTACATATATTTGTACCGTAAATCCTCTTAATATATCGCTCTATTTTTGTTGGTACACTTAAAATTTAAGGGGACGTTGCTATTTAATGAATGTTAATGTCAAGTTGCATTCACGATTGTGTTCGCGTTTTGTTTCGGGACTGTTTTACGTGGTGGAAACAGGATTTGTTGAGATTTATTTGGTGTTTTAACGGAAAAGTTCAAATGTTTTAAATAATTATCATGTTTGAAAGACTTAAATATATTATGCTATTTGTCGTAATTGTTTTAACTCAATAGAATATAATTCTGTACACTTAATCGTGTAAACTTTTCGTAGTTCTATACGAAAAACAGTTACTACAGCAATTTACATTATAAACTTTCATATTTTACACAAAATAATTAAAAACAAACACCATTAATAACCGCTATATACGTCGTATTTTTTCAGTACCATAGCCAAAGTCTGTTCTGTATAAAAATTTCAAGAAAAATTGAGATTAAGCGCGCCCGGGTAAGACGGATCGCAGACAATTCGTAATGTGAAAATGGCCAGGCTTCGCCGTATTTGACATCCCGGATAAATTGATATTTATAAGTCGAAGGGCCAAGGATACGTTTAAAGGGATTCCCTTTATTGCCGTATCGGGCTGAAGGGAGGTTCCTGTCTCCTAAGGTTATTATGAAATATACGAAGTTAACTTGAAAACGTCGAAGGTATATTTATTGGGCGGTAGGAGGAATTATCGCAGCGCGCTCGGATGTTGGGGAAGCCATTATTATCCTTTTTATTGGTATAATATTTAATTTTGGGCCTTTAGCTAGTCCACTATGATACTAGGCACATATAAATCGGAAAATTATTTAGGTCAGGATTAGGACGGAGGTAATGAAGGCATTTTGAGGCGAGGCTGGGATAGCGATGGCGCCAAGTGGATAGAGATATTATTTTATGAATGTTGATACTCATTGGACTTGTATAGCAGTACAACCGAGTGTCTAACGTGAAGTTTTAGGTTAGATTTCTGGTTAAGCAAAGGTTATTAGATTGTATTCGTATAGGGAAATTGGCTGGTAATTATGGTAAATTCTCAGAAGATCAGCAGAGCTTGGGAATGTAACTATAATGTAATTGGTAATATCTCGAGGTAGGTACAGGTTATCTACCTACCTAAGTCTTAACCATTTCGGTAAAATATAGGCGTACTAATTAAACCTGCTTAACATTGAAGACGAATAATGAAAATCAAAGATTAAATATTGCATTCATCTCCGTGGCAGAAGATCTATTGCATATATGATCCATTTCTAACTGTTAATTATGTCAAACCTACCATTTTTATGGGTTTCGTTTTAATAATTCTTTATTGTACACATAACATAATAATTAAAAATATGAAATTTGATGTAGGTACAGAGGCGAGCTTAACTCAGAATTGAATTCTCTTACAGCAAATCTTTGAGTAATTGAGAGATTTTGGTAAATTTACCAGAATCTCTCTATTAGTATTTGATAAATTTCTTGTGCAACATAATTATATGCTTCATTCAAGTTACGTAGTTGTATGTATAGTATGTAATTAGGGATTCATCTATCTTAAGATTTTGCTTTGTAAGTAAAGAAGCTAGGCAATGTATAGCGGTTGTATCTCAGAATTAGTTCATTTATTTATGTGACCGCCTGTCCTCAGGATAAGATCGGGGTAGTGTTTTGTGTGTAAATCAGGCAACGTTGACGCATGCGCCACAGACACTAGTCCGGCCATTAATTATTGAAGATTTTACCCGCTTTTATAGTATAAATAACCACTACGTAACGATAATTAGAAGATATATGACTTTTGGTGCCATTTTAGCATGTTGCCCATGCTAAGCTTGACCCGCTCGTGTCCATCATTTTTCAAATTTCCTTTATCAATTTAGATAATTAGAAGATGTTTTTCTTTGTTTGTGCCGCTTTATTTTGTACAATCTATATCTTTCGCGATTCGCGTACGAGAGAGAAAGAGTAATACGATTTACCTATAAGTGATACCCAGTTTCCCAGAGCTAACATTCAGATGCAATATCTTATTATTATTAATAATAAACCTAAATATTTTTAGTAGGTAATGTCGTTAAACCGACGCGGCCGGTGAGAGATCAGGCGCAGGACCAACGGCTTAACGTGGTTTCCGAAGCTTCTACTCAGCTGTTGGCAGGTTAACTTAAATCTCATTATATTTCACATACGGATAGAAGTAGGTGCCTAACTAAAAATGAATTCTCCATCCTTAAAACAAAACAAAAACGTACCATCCATTTTCTAATTACAAGTACTAAATGTAGTAGTTTTTGCAAAATTCCAGTACTGGGTAGCACGTACAATAAATTATTGTGATCGGCTGCAAGTTTCAGAGGGTCAGAGGTGCTCTGGGCGGGCGCGGGGCGGCCGGCAATTATCGGGAACGGATCTGTAGACGACATGGAAGAGACATGTGGAATTCTGTCCTGATCGGCGCTTTTTATAAAATCTCGCCAAAAAACTGGTTAAAAACTCAGAACTCTTCTTCTGCCTCGTTGGTCTAGTGGTCGCTAAGTGCGACTGCTGAGCAAGAAGTCCCGGGTTCAAATCCCGGGTCGGGCAAAGTGTTACTGAGTTTTCCATTAGGTAATTCTCAGTAGCAGCACGGAGTCCGGATTTGTGCCCGGTTGATGGCAATAGGCTCGCCCCCTATTACATTGGGACTAACAACATAACTGGCGAAATGTGGGTGTACTATATGTACACCTCTGCCTACCCCTACCCCTTCGGGGAATACAGGCGTGATGTTATGTTACTCTTCACAGAGAATCTGAGAGACAGCATGGAGAAAAATGAGTGGATTTCTGCATACATTTGAATAAAATATTACACGAAAATTCGGTAAATAAAACGCTTTAACGCTCATTGTTTGTTGTGGCTGTGGACTTTTCTTGTAACTTAAAACGTTCTTGAGTAGTGCAAAAAGTAGTAGTAGCAGTAGAGACTTGTTTTCGATAAAAACCAACAATTTTGTGTTTATTACTTGAGTCTATTAAAGATACCGCAATCAATTGGAAGAAACGATTTTTTTAATACTTAGTTGTATCAGTATAAGTAACATCTGCAGCACCAGCATTTTTCATTTCTTTAGGCCTGTAGCAGCTAGAGTTACATACCATATTACAAAAGATTGTTTTGAATTTTGCTTAATAATTTCGTAATGGCTCATCATCTAGCGGCTTCTAGGCAGTATCAACGTATGAAATAACATAGGTAATCAACATGGTTAAAATTGGAATTTTAAATTTTTTGTTGTATTTAATTTCTTCGTAGCAAGCCCAATAGTGAGTTTTTTTACCATAGATAGATTTTAGTAGACATACATCACATTGATTCTTACAAAAATTGACCTGCTAAATATAATTCTTACATCACCCAGAAATTTCAAAATTAGAGAAGCCTATTACCACGTCCATACCCCATCCAGTGCTCCGATCTCCTTGGTTCAGTAGCGTCACCCGCACACAGTAGATAAAGTAAAGGCCCGGGGCAACGTCACCCCGCGTGATTTATGCACCAACCCTTATCCAAGATTACGATGACCGCCATCCACTTGTTTAGCTCGCCGACTCGCAACATCACTGTGTTTGTAATTAAGTGGAGTGCGTATGTCATGGGAACAATGCCTGAGTTATTCTTAAGACGCTATTAATAAAATGACTTTGGTACTTACCTACTTTTCGGATCATAGAGGCCCTGTACCATATGTTGATGTTCATACTTGCGAAATGCCAGTTTTGTTGTTATGTGGCTTAAAATCAGGATAATTTTAGCGGTAAAGAATAGTAAGAATATTAAAGTTAGGTTACAATAAATGAAACCGTGACCATGAATATAATTAAATGTTACTAAGAATAATCTATATACAAAAAGAAGAGTCTCGCTCTATTAGGAAGTCTGGATGAAAATCGTATGAAGTTGTTGTGAAATAAATTAATGGAATTTACAACCTTCTTTTTAACTTTAAGAGATTGGATTACAAAGACTATCTATCTACCAAATTATATTATCAGCTCTTAGTATCTATAGGTGAATATTCATTTTCCCATTTATTCACTGGATAACTTAGATGAAATCCCAATCATACCTTCCACCATTTTACCTCCCCATTTCTCAAACATCGTGTTACCCATCAATACAAATTACAAAGCCAACACCGAACTTTTCCCCGACTTTCAATTCGAAACAAGAATTATATGTTTGTATTTGATTATAGAGATCCGTAGGTATAAATTTACGAGTGTTGAGTGTTCAAAGGGTGTGTATTTATTAAAATGCTAATTTGGGTTCTCCTCCGTGGCTTTAGATACTTCGCTATCGGCCCTGTGCACGCTTTGTGTGCCACCTACAGATTTATGCCATACGGTTGAGGTATACCTCTGGTACTCGATTCGTTAAACGAACTGATGAGAATCTTGTGAGAGAGATTAGTAGTATTGTTCTTCTAGCTTTAAAATGAATTACTGTTTCTGTATTTTATTAAAATCGATTTTGTACTTCATTACTTCTTTGTCAATTTAAATAGGCTCTGAGCGAAGTAGTATCTAATTTATTTTATTATCACGTCTTTAGATCCGAAAATAATATACTTCATAATTTTAAATTTTACTTATACTGAGGTCGCTTTAGTGACGCAAACTCTTTCGACAACCGACAGTAGTCCCATATGATACATAGCTCACAAGTTAGGGCTGGCGCACACAGGCATCGGTAACGCAAAATTCAATCATGGCAGATTAGAGTCCCCTTAATATTTTAATGCCTGACCACCGTCCGCTAACGGGGAATCGATCCGCTCACCCTCCGAAACAAAATATATATTTTATAACAATATATCTCATCTAGCCTAATTGGGGTCGCTTAATATGGCTTACCGACGTAAGTACATAATTTATTTCCTTCTCCGTTAAGAGTTATGTTCAGTAGGTGTATTATAAATGTACTGTATATAAAGGTGTGATTGTAATTTGAACTTCTGGATTAATATTCGGTAGATGTGTTTTTGGAAAGGTGCTTTTGCACGTGTGTAGGTAAATGTTTTTTTAAGTTCGGTAACAATTTATGAGCTGAAGAAAAAGGTTATGTATAACTTTTTAATACCTAAATGAGGTCTGAGTGAAAAAGGCCATACAGCATTTAGAAACACTTCGAATATGGCTATTATCTGTTTACAGTTATTACAATTCAAGGTAACAAACTCGTCAAGCATAGCAAGTTGAACTAACAAACCGAAAACCCATTAGCTAATTTAATCCGACTTGAATACTATTAAAACTAACTCAACTACGCACATTTAAATCAGTTACCACAAAGATCTAGGCAGTTTTCAAGTTAAAGTAATCAAATACAAATACAAGACCGCATCGACCGCACACAATCGAAGCAAGCGATCTCTACGCCTTTACACTGACATTAACAATACAATTAAAAAGTCCATCAATACTACCCAACGGATAAACGTACAATGCCACGTTGATTTCAACCTTATGTGGTTGCAGTAAAGGTTATGAATGGTGCAACTACAATTTTGCAGCTCAAATGTCCCCGAAGCGACGCACGCGAACAACCAGCATCTCAATAAGGGAGTAAAACAAAAACCAAAGTTAAACTTCGTTTAACATGCAAATTTGAGAGTCGCCACGACAGAATGAGCGTCGATACTTAATTACTTCTTTAATCGTTCAATCTTGAAGGTGGGTGTATGTTGGGGATGCCACACATCTATATTATACACGGATATGTTGCAGTATAAAGTAAGAATGCGGTGGAAAATATTCATTTAGACTTAAGAAGTATAAAAATATATATTTTATAGAAAAAAAATACTACCTCGTGAGACAATCTTGGTCATAAGAGCAGTGGGATGCTAGAATATTTTTTTTGGTACCAATTTAGGTTGTCTACAATCATATTTTCTAAGCCACATAAATGATACTAATTGTCAAATATCTGTTGGTCAATATTCCTCTAAATAGGGTGACATAGAGAGACGGGGTGTCTAAGCAGACAATGGGAAATATGATAAAATATGTAAAACACAATATTTAATGGTCTACACCAGACCAAAATATATATTTAATTTTAAGTTAGAGTTTAGCGTAGCTGTGGTACAGATCACCCGTAGCCTAATTATAAATAAAATTATTTGAACTTTTTAGTACCTAACGGCTTTTGCACCCTAAATGACCTTTATCGATTTTATTATTTATTGATGTCATCTTGTTCCTGTTTTAAATTACTTAATAATGAAACATATTTATATTTACACCATTAAGTGTAGGTTCGACTTCATCTATCGCAGCTTACTCTAGTAGAGTTGTGACTACTTACCTAGTAGGTACCGTGTGCCGTGTGGTATCCGGCCTAGAATCGACCACCCCCTTTCCTCCCGTGGGTGTCGTATGAGGCGACTAAGGGAAAATCCAGAAGATGGGCAGCAGCGTCTTCTGTAACTTCACCACCAATACTGCGATCCCCAAGCCGCTTGCCAAGCGTGGGGATTATGGCAACCCCCCCGCTTAAACGGGGAGGCCTATGTTCAATAGTGGACGTCTTTTGGCTGATGATGACCTAGTAGGTAAGTGCGAGGGAGGACCATGTCTTGAGTTTTCTTCGTATTGAAAAAGTTATGAAATTTAATTGACATTCCAAATAATTTTTTTGTAGGTAACTGTTATACCTATATTTGTC
Source organism: Abrostola tripartita (assembly GCA_905340225.1). Taxonomy (NCBI): domain Eukaryota; kingdom Metazoa; phylum Arthropoda; class Insecta; order Lepidoptera; family Noctuidae; genus Abrostola; species Abrostola tripartita. Next base: position 8,884,306 of record HG996498.1, on the reverse strand, counting down.
CCGTATATTTGGATATTCTTGGTATTCCTATAGAGGCCGAAGTCGGTACTAGCGTTACAGCGTATTCGCGGTCGCGTGCTTCGCAGACCGGTAGCCAGCTGCATGTGATATCACTTTTTACACTTATCGAGCTTTATTTGAGTAATTAGAGATAAGTTAAGATAACGCATAACATAGTATTTACTATTTATTGCTCTACCGAGACGCAACGTCAATAAATATGTTGTTTAATCTATGATTGCATAATTTGTAGCGAAAAAGATTTTTATCATAGCGCTTCATTAATATAACGTCTTCTTGGACATGCATGCTCAACCGGAGCTAATTTCTTGTTTGTTTTAAATGTTTACTGTGGTTGCTAATTTTTCTTTAGAACACTATATCCTCAATCCTCATATATAGAGGAACATATCGGACAAACATATTCTTCGTCTTATGTGAGTATCAAAATCGAAATGTAAAAATACTACATCTTCCGTATCTGTCAAATCGCAGACATTGCCAGATACATAACGATACAAGATAAAAGATCTGACAACAAAACACTATAATGAGCAAAACAAATAATATTTATATGCTGTCAGTCAGACCTTTGCCTAGCCATAAAACAGTAGCCTTGTAAATAGGCACCAGGTACCGTCTCAAAAGCGAAGCCAAGACTTAAGAATCATGTTTAAAATACACCAAAGCTTCATACAAAGTTCAGGTAAAACATTGGATTACATTGCAAAGTTTAAAAGTAGTGATACAGATAAAATCACGTCTTCTACTTCAGTACCATGTTTTTCCGAACCACGAATATCGCGTGAGAGTGCGTTTGCGACGTTTATCAGATTTGTACAAACATGTTACAAGACTACCGTGGAACAAATAAACACTTTATCCTGAGCGTTTGATTTACTGTTTAGGTATTTGAAGTGCGTGTATGAGGTGGGATGAGTAAGCTTTTTCAGAGAAGAGAATTAATGATTATGGAATTGGAATCTGGAATTACACGAATGTGACTGCACGTGACCGATTTTCTTTAAATGGCATGTCAAAAATATTGTATGTAGATTAGGTATTATAAATTGTTTTCATGTCAACTGAGTTTACGATAGTTATCAATTATCCTAACTAACCTTAGTATATTTTTACTAAAAACCAAAAAAATACATGTCAGCAAAGCAGCAAGTGAGTAAACCCTATTTTTCTCTTTCTCTAGCTCTTTTTACCCCTTTTGATCCTATACAATTTTCTAAATGGCAAATTGTTTTTTCATTATATCTATAATTTTAATCTTGAATTTAATAGATCAATGATTTTATAAACCTGCTCCGTATCAGCTCCAATATTAAACTGGACCTAAAACATTAAATTACATTCAGGTAGCTTTTGGCAAACCGTACCTACAAGTAAATTTATCTAAGGCACATCCGAACTATGACAAAAGTAGTTTGCACATAAACAATAACACGTGATTAATGTAGCGGGATCGATTTATTGTTCATATTTGTAGTTTTATTGCAAGTCGCCCGAACCCGTAACAGGCAAGAGATTTACTTCCAACGCAATTCGTATAAACATTGTTGTTAAAATATAATTTATTTTTTGTTAAGTAAGTCGACAGTTATTTTGCAGTAAAATTTATGTCTTCTGAAGTCTTATACAATGTTTTCCAAGTGTTTTGCTTGTTTTGATTTCAATAACTGTACCGATTTTTTATTGTAATGAGGGTAGTTCTGAAAGTTATGACCTTTTCATACTTTTGTTACTTCTAGCGCCTCTGGTATTGACTATTCGGATATCTGAAGGGCAATTCCGGGTACATACATATGCCACTTTAAATGACATAGCTTTAGGTGATGACATCGGTGCCCAATCCTATTGGTACTATATTATTAGTACCAATAGGATGTATTGTATGTAGTGCAGTATGAGTAAAATATTTTTTTTAATGTATTAATTAAACTAGGCCAATCTTGGGAACTCGAAGCTATATTTATTAATTCCCTTATGATTTACACAGACAATTTTCTCCCAATAATATAAAACACAAATTACTTTCACATAACAAACAGCCCATACCTTCCAAACAGAACATCCCAACAATTATTTTGTCTACCGAAAGAGTCTTGCCTTAACTCGTGTACCTATACGGTGCCGAACTGAAAATAATCAAAACTTTGCTCATAAAAATCCAAAACAAAAATGCATTATTCATACTCGCCACTCCGCGTAACACATGACCAGTATATCAAGAACCCCGCGTTCTCCCTTAAAAACAAGAACACAAACGGGAAGATGAGTGTTGAGGGAAAGTCGCGGCTCAATCTCATCTGGCCGTGGATACAACTCGGGCGGACATCGCGAGCAAAGTATGAAACTGTCTGAAAATACATAAATATTGTATTTAGGGGACTCGTATTAGACGCGAAGTATTATGGTAGATTTGATTTGTTGCACCCATATAATGTACACTGCTATAAAATACTGCGTAGAAATCCAACACAAGGTTTCATTCAAGAAAATGGCGTCCTAATTTAAAATTTCTGGTTTTATGAAAATAACAAATCAACGTCATAGGCAATGAAAAGATACCTCTCGTGCCAACTGCCCCAGATCAAAGGCTATGCCAAAATGAAAATATTATTTATCTTTTAAATGCACACTCCATAACGCTTCAAGGTTTTTTCGAATAAACAATACCTAAAGGGAAAATTTTAATTCTCGACTTCATTACAGATCTTTCCAGATATACCTACAGTTTCGATACGAATTATAAGAGCCAGTAATTTTATAAAAGATCGTTTCAATTCTTCCTTTAGACAGGTATACTAGACTTTTGATTCAGTTTGTAGCAGTATAAATATAGTTTGATCCCAAAAGGATTTCGCAATATAACGTAGGACTACTTAGTAAGACCAATGTCAGTTGCTACCAATAAAAGATAATCCGCATTGTACAAGTCGTAGAAATGTTTCTGTTTATCAAGCTACGAGCATTCATATTTATGTTTTTAACACTCACGATACAGAAATAATTCTGCGTGTAAGTTAAATTCTTCTTAATTATAAATATACTTCTTTCAGTTCACAATTATTATGCTCTCACGAACGGATGGAATTTAGAAGTAAATAGCAAAACGCAAGTTGAACGTAATCTAAGAAAATCTGTCATTCTTGATGTTCTCGTAAGTATTCAAGTAAACAGATGCAGATATCATCCGGGACTGGTGGTTACTTTAACTTAAATTGCATGGCTAATAGTAATTTAATGCAGGAATTTTCTTTATGCGACCGGTGACTTTGACCGCCCTCTTAAAACGTTGCCAACAGACTAAACAAGAGATAGTCGTGTCGTGTATTAATTTATTTTCTTAAATATGGTAGACACACACATTATCTGGAAAATGTCATGTTTTTCTATCAAATTAATTTTATGTCATCCATACCTATATTATTGAAAAGTGCCAAGTCTTTTTGTAATTAAGAACAATTAAACTTTTTTAAATTGATGAGTTTATTGTAAATAATATGATACCTACACATTATTAAACCGTGTTAGTTCGCTTTAGCAAGATCCTTTATAAGTGGTTATTACTGAATGGCTTGGGAGATCAATATCGCATTACATAGTAAATAATAAAAAGGTTAGACGAAATTCTGTCATTTTTAAAAACTCTACTATCATATGAAGAATATCTTTCATAAATAAGTACTGTTTATCTTGAGCATTGCTTAAATATTTTTATAAGTAAGGAGACAAGTGTTTAATAAGGAATTCGATGCATGTACGCTGCAGTTGCCGGCTGAAGTTTTCATCACATCACACGTAAACATATTCCTTAATATGGACTATTTAAAAGGCCGCTTTAATTAAAGGTCGTGAGGAAATATTGTCATAATCGACACCAATTAGCCCAGGAGAAATTTGTAGTGTGGGTCAATGTTTTTGTTTTACATTCATGCATTTAAATGACTACGGTTGGGACCGGTGTTTGGGGCAGTATACAATATTAAACGTTTTTATTTATAGTTTCCGAGGTGGTGTCATTGAAAAACATTGACGAATTAAAGTTGAACAACAGTAAGTGCCCTTTGCGGACAATTTCATGGAAATAGATTCGCCTATTATTTTGAAATTTATAGTTGTTATCAAAATAGGGATTAGAATAGAAGACGCAATGTTATATTGTACCTATCATAGTGAATGTATGTTTGTTATTTGTTACAAATAATTCTTTTGGAAAGTGCAAATCCGATATTCTAGACGTCCGCTGGCGTCTGCATTGCCGGTCTTGGCGCAGATTTATTCAAACTCTATCAAAGAAAAGTTGTAGCTCCCTGGCAACCCGCTAGGCGCCGTGACATCCCCCTCTAGAAGTAAGGGAGCTTACACAATGTCGTTAAATTTACGGCAACAAAATTTTGCGAAGAAAGTATGCACAAATATAGGGTTAAATTACATGCACTGTTTAAATCTCCACACTAATACACATTTTTGACCGGGTAAATATTTTTTTTCTTTATTATAACAAATATCATCATCATTAGGTAACTTCTACATGCTAACATACACTACAAACATTTATCGTACAAAGAGCAAATCCTGTACTGAGTATTTGTAAGCTAGACTTAGTTCGTTAAATACAGCTTAAATCTGTTGATGTTTACATTTCTTACTAATTCAGAGCTTCGCGTTAAATATGCTGGAAGCTGCTTTGCGTAATATGCGAAATTCGCTATAACTTTCTCTTCCTAATTTATCGTATAAATATACCTATAGGTAGAAGACAATGTTTTCTGAATGCTAAAATTTTTCAATCTGTTGGTTGATAGCTGGTTGGTTGAGATTGATCATCACTCAGAGGAGACTCTTATGCACAACTTTGGAGCAAAAGACAAACAGACTTATTTTATGTTATCTTGGAAATTGGATAAATTAAATCTACACTTGTGGGCCAGGACACACTACTGTTTCTTCTTAACTTCATGAAAAACATAAACTGTTAACAAAAGCTAATGTAAAACCACCCTAAATCGTAGTCTTGGTCGTATTCTGGCATGAAGGCAGCTGTTTAATACACTGTCAATTGCAACGTAGCTATTTGTCGATTTAAGTGCCTCGCCCGTATATCTCCCCTGAAATATACACTGTTGCAGTGTTCAAACCACTTTCAAGATATTTGATAGAGAACTGGGAGATTGTTTTTATGTATTTTTGTGACGAAGTTCTGTTTTTATAAAAGAAATTACTTTTACATGCATAGATTGTGCACTCATGCACCAATGCTTGACGACCTGAGTGGCTAAGCGATTAGACTGCTGCGATTAAGGGTTGCGGGTTCGATTCCCGCACGGGGAAAACATTTTTGCGATCCACATTTGATTGTCCCGAGTCTGGGTGATTGAATGTGATATTTCATGTCTGTGAAACGCACTTACGATACAGGAGAAATTCCTAGTGCGGAGCGACGTTTTCAAAAAAAAATTGTAAGTACGAATTGCTAAGTAACTGCATAATATGTATACAGTTGAACAAACTTAATTTAATTGAAATTATTTGATAAACATGTCATACACTACATTAAGTTAGTACAATATTAAATTGTAACTATTAAATACGATTAAAAACTGCTGAGAATGTAATTGGATATCGCCTATTTATAACCATTTTCATAATGCAGGAGGTTCTATGTTCGTCTTTTTGTATTTAAAGTTGACCTTCATTTTCAGTCGAATAAGGATGAAAATACTGCTGTTTATATATAGTACACATGCTTGCATTTAGTGTCGAAAAAAAGCAAACTGATTAATTATAATTACGTACATAAAATTGCCAATCAATTTTATGAAGAAAATCGTCATTGAAAATAAACATTTGCTAATGTACGAGACCCAGAGCAATCTGTATTTTTATTAAATTTGCCGTTAACTTCATATGTAAAAGAATATCAAAAGAATTTCAACATACAAATATATGCATTCTAGCTTTACCACAGAACAAAAATTCCTGATCATAAGTTTCTCATAAGACGTTCTTATAGCAACCTCAATAAATGTGGCAGAAAACGTGTATGTAGTTGTTATTTCAATGAATAATGAATGTTTACCTAATCGTCAGTTTTTAATCGGACCGTGGAGTCGGTAAACATGTTTACGTTCTATATTCTGGCTATATTTTTATTTTCCTGTCGAGGTATTCCCTCTGCTATGTAGCTTAGCCAGCATGATGATCAGTATAATCACTGGATGTGGCTTCAAGATACCATTTAATTCTTAGATTACCTAGCTTTGTAGCACTGTTATGTAACCATCTGAAAAATCCGTATTCTATAAAAAAATGCTCGATAAACTATTGTTTTAGGTTATTCAAGCGATAGTTGATAATAAAAATAATTTAAATTGACTTTTACGAGTATGTATAACAACCTTTTAAAGAGCAATGCAATCAAAAGCATTCACCATCTGTAATTGACTAGTCTTCGGCCATCAAAATATCAATTCAATGTTCAATTACCTATGTACCACTTCTGAGAATAAAGTATGTTTTATGGGAGAGAGTTTCTTCGAGAGATGACACCTTAGTACGTCCGGCGAGCCTTGAAAAGTCAATCTCGCTACCATCTTTAATTAACGGGCCAATCTCTACTACACGGTATTTGTTTCCTTGGACATAGCACCATGCTCATTCCTCATGCCGAAACGAAAAAGAAGAATAAGAGTACCCTTTTTCTTCAACTACGCTCTCTTACGTAACATTGCCTCATCCAGTACGTCTTTACGGCGCATGAGTGGCGACCGGTCGACGTATTTCAGCCGTTTCTCTCTCGGAATATATTCGTTTTTGGTCGCTCTTTTCATGAGCTCGCTGAATGTGGCCTGGTCTATTCATCCTACCGCTCCGACGACGGATTTTTATGGGGGTTTAACGCGAATTATATTTGCTTCAACTGTGTTTCGAATAAATAGCCGTGAATCTATAGCTTGATAAGTGGGGGTATTCCTTTGTTTTCGTTATAATTATTTAAATGGAATGGAAACGAATAGAGTATTAAATAGAGTATTGTAAAGTTTGGTTTGCCTTGCAGAGATGTGTGAATCCTACCTATCTTAGGTAAATTAAACCCAGTTTACCAAAGATTAATGTATCGTTTCTTGTTAGCTTATTCCTGTTGAAAATGAAAATGTATGTAATTTAATTATTTAAATAAGCAAAATAGAGAATTGCCGTGATTTAAAGCGATCATCTGTAAGTAAATTATTGTCAGATAACACTCTTATTCCAATAACAATCATTAAGTTAGCTATGCCTTAAAAGAGTACCTACCTATTCACATTAGTTGCTCATTTATTTTGCTTCAACAAGCTGTAAAACATTTGACCTTTACTTTAATAAAACACAAAAGTTTTCATTTAACTACTAAATATGTACTTATTAAGCACATCATTAAACAATTAACCACAATACTTGGTCCCGGTACGAACCGCGGAATTTCGGTAACTTGGCAAATAAGTCTAGCACTTAGTTGCGAGACGAGGCGGTTTCTTTACTGCACTTTAATGTGTCGCCCTGACCACCTATCCTGTGGTCGCCAGCATCGTTGGTGTTACTGGAAATCGTCTTAGTTTGGTATTCAAGAAATACCTTCGGTTATTTTGGTTAGAAGTTTGATTGCAGTTTTGTCTTACAAACTTTAGGCAAGAAGGTAAGTAGGTACTTATCTTTATCATCTAACTATGGTACCTACCATAGTAGGTAGAGGTAGGTATGGTAGGTATTTATGAAATGAAAAAGAAACCCTGTTAGATTAACATCTAAGTCAATACATTTAACGCTACAGCAACATAACTTTTATAAACTGTACATCTTTTACCAGCTTAAATTAAAACAACAAATGGCTACATTTTCATTATTTCAGCATCACAAACATTCCTTTGGTAACAACAAAACCTTCTGAAATAATCCAGAAATTTATAAGCATTCGAAAGAATAAATTACTCTAGGATTTTCGCGTATCGCTAAAATGTAATTGCCAATATTTAACAGAAGCGCTACGCAATATTTCTAATGTAAAATCCGTATGTAGCTCAGAATTGCCTTCAACTGACAAAGCAAACACATTATTCGGACCCCTTTAGCGGGCATTAAGTATTCAGTCCTTATTTTTGTTTCGTCATTTATTACAAATAGTTAGAGAGCCGCTTTATTAAGATTCTTAGTACCTACGTAATAATTTATTGTGCATTGCGCTCGGGCCAACTTGACTCCGATTATTTTTTTATGGTAAATGTTTGCTAATGGCCTAATTTTTTCACCTGATGCATAATAGCAGCGTGTTTCGAAAATTGACTGTTGTATCAGCTTATGATATACATTACACGGGCCATTCTTCCGATTTTATCATCTTTAATCACTTCGAATAACTGCTTCACTGGTTGATCTATGGTTACACTTTATTACTGAACTATCACTATTAACCCACTGGGATCCGCATTCACGTCAAACATATTTGTTATTGTAAATTGTTATTTTCAGTGCAGTCTTATATTGAACACAAACTGACCCGGCAAACTTCGTACCACCTTCTCGCCATTTTTAAACCTTCCCTGAACTTTCAAATTTATTTCAAAACCAGAATTAGCCAAATCGCTCCAGCCGTTCTCAAGTTATGGCGTGACCAAAGAAAACAGGGATTCATTTTTATATTAAAGAAGAACCAAGGGTTTAGGATGATTATACTCTTTTCAAAATCCTTTAATTAGGTCTTAAGTCTGTTTGACCCATTTCCAATTCACGTGTTGTCACATGCCGATCAGTGTTCAAGTCAGCTGGTCTGTCTCTATGAGGAATGTTAAGTATAGGCATTTAAATTTCTGCGTACGGTCCGTGTTTTTTGAGGTGCCTCTAAAAATAGACTAGTAGTAAAGCTGTCGTAAGTGCTGCGTGATTTGGGTTTAGTAGAACTTAGCCCCAGTTGCAATGCTATGTTACAATTAGTACATACGATTAACGTTCAGTTACCTATTGAATTAGATTTATAATGACAAAAGGAGATGAAAGAAACATAATTATAAAGCGATAATCTTAAATAAGAAGCTTCTTCGCAAATTTAACCCTTATCCAATAAAAATAAAACAATATTAAGGCCTACCTAGTATGTAATTGCGCGCTGATTAATAATAATTTGTTGTCAATCTAACAATCCCAGAAAGTACTCATAAACAGCTTAATAAACACCTCTTTATTTACATGTAAAACGCCTACTCTCGTAACATAACACTAGAAGTCTCTCTGGCTATTAAACTTGAATCCCTGAACAATAAGCAAAAATTAAATTTTCCATTAAACTGAAAACGTATCAGCTGTCCCAAAAAAAGTTAATCACCAAAATGGGCCACCGGTGATTCACTAAAAAATTAACTCCGCATTTGCTTCTAAATAAATTTTAAATTTCACCCCTAGATTTATGACGTCATCCCGGCTACGCGTTTGTATGTAATTGTATCTCTTATTTAGGACAAAGAGAACAAAAGCTTTGGTAACTATGATTAAATGCTGGTTGGAATGTGTCAGTAATGAAATCACTGTTTTGTTTCTCGTAAATTGTCGTGTTTTTTTTTGTTACAGTATGTGTTCTTTTCTGGTTTCGAATTTTAAATTTAAAGTAATGTCAAAATCAGTTAACGTTAATCTAGACTTTACGACGGGATTTTTTTATAGTTTTTAGTATCTTTGTTTCAATTTTATCCTTGTAGTGTATTTATTCAATTGAAACCTATTTCTTCTTGCGTTGAGGTCCCTAAGTATAAGTAATTTATTTAAAGTACATGATATTAGAATCATCACATACAATATAGGTTGTTTACTGCCAGATTACCAAATTCAATTCTCATGTAATTAGGTCAGTGTAGGGTATGCATATACAGCCATGAATATTCATACTTTAATAGCTCTATACGAATGGCTACTACATTAACACTTACTTGAATAAATAAATACAAGTACCTATGAATGAATGAATCTACTTAATTAAGTAACTTCATTAACTTATGCACAGACATAATAAATAACTTTTAGAGCATAATTTCGTAGCGCATCATCTCTGAAACGGGACATGCAAATTGGAAACGTGAAAAATAAAAGATGATAACGTTTTTAAAAAGTTCCGACGGACGGGGGACGGTCGGGGTGCGTCTGTGATGTTTATACTATACGATTTTCTGGTTACGAAGTTTTGGGTTGCAGAATTACATGATTAGGTGATTGAAGTTATCTGTTTATCTGACGTAAGCATTTGTTACATTACAGGTATTGCATATTTTAATTTAGGTATGTGAGTCTTAATAAGCAACAAATCACTTAAGTTATGCTAAAACACTAATCGAAGAATAGTCGTAAAAGAAGAAGAATCGTAGTAGGTAATCTTACCCATCAATCAAGCTTATAATTATTTTTTGATTATGTGTGTTGGTCGCAATAGCAATAACATTATTGGAATTTGTGCACAACATTATCTTACAATAGGTTAACAGCAGCATGTAGGTGGAACTACCAACTAAACACCAATAATCATTTGGTGTCTAGCCTATAAGCTGGTGAACCAATAAAAATGAAATTTTGTAACGTAGATATACATGAACAATAATACAATAATTTACGATTAAGATTTGCCAAGAATTTGCCAGAAAAAAAACATAAGCCATAAGTATAAACTTCCGAGAAACGAAATGTAGGTACCTATCTAATAAAAAAACACATTTAATTAAAATTAACAGTGATCAAACTAGCTACATACCTGTGTTTATTACACTGACTGTACACCATATAAAACAACTATCAAAGCACTATTTTATTAACACTACGTTACATTTAATTTATTTATGAATTTCTAAATAAAACTTATGCACTAAAGTATGATGATAAGATATTTCTAAGAATCTTCTACCCGCATCGTAACATGTAAAAGTAATTTAAAAAACCGTCCAGCGAAGAAGCGGCGATGAAAAGGGTGGCGCGCAGATGATGATTAATAATTGGTTAAATGTGAAGAGCGACACTTGAGGGCTGGGCACCGGCAGAATAACAAGTAATGCTTGACCACCGACTTGACGAGTTTGTGACTAATTGTGTGTTAATTTGAGACGATTACGGTGTTTCTACATGTTAATTGTTTCTTTTTAATCCAAAAGAGATTTCATTTAAAATGGTTGTAGGTTTTATATAGATTAAAATGCTTTAGTCTAGTCATTATATATATATTTTTTATGAATTAATTACATTTTTTAGTGTTGTGTCTTAAATTCCTGCCTTAACTTAATCATTGAATAGGGAATTTCCTGAAAAATAACGAAGCTTTGTAGATACGCAGTACCTACACAGAAACTAGAATTTTCTCCTACCTATATTCTTAACTACTGTCTCTAATTTAGTTTAATGAAACGAATTAAAAATTTACTAATTCAGATACCTCTTGAACAAAACCACAAAAGAATACGACGCCCAATAGCTATAACTAATTCGTTAATTACCCTCAATTTCCACACACTACGCTAAATTACGCTTTGATACTAACGTGAAAAATGGCCGAAGATTTTGCCGTTGAAAAAAAATGAACGTCCCCAGTAAGCCGGCAAGACGCATAGCCCTGAACGTGTCTACCGAGGTAATTAGTGGAGATACTAATTTACATTTGTATTCAAAATTCGAGCGCTCTCTCGCGCCATTCCTCGTCTGTTTATTCTCATCTCTTTTTTTTTGTAAAACGTACCGCATTGCTGTGTTTTTCGCGTAAAAAATTACGCGGCTCTCCCTAACAAATGTTTTGGGGACATTGTCTAGCAAACATTGGCCGGTAAACAACTTAAAATGTAATACATAGATCTTTTTATGACTAACATTTGGTGTTTGTTATCAAATATGTACTTAGGTAACAGCAAATATGGACTGAAACGTAAATTCGGATTGTACCTAGCTTCAAAAAGTAAAAGAAGGTTTATATAGTACCTACTTATGCGATAGAAAATGAATTTGCCTTTACTCTCGGAGGTGGAGATCAACGGGCCTGCGGCTGTAAATTTTTGTGATAAAAAATGTCATTTAAAATTTACTTGTACTATTATAGTAGGTAGGTACCTATATTTTACTATAGACTACTCGTGATATTTTTTTTTGCAGTTTTTGCTGTCCAGTAAAAAAGCCATTAACAGAAACCTCCGGTCAAATTAAGTGCAGCTGCCACTGAGTAGACGTCACGGGAATTAAAATTATGTCAATTGATATATTATTTTGTCCTAAATTATTACTGAAAAACATAACCCAACATAATAATATTGTCCATAAAGTTTATCTCATGCTACTTATATACCTACCTTGGAATTTAGGAGCGATATATTGAATACCTACTATTTGCATGATTGCTTTTCTGAAGATGCCTGCGTTGAGAAACAGCAAAGAAGCCTTGCATTAATTTCTAAATTAGTAAATCACAGGACGTGTGTAAGAGAAAAGTCATATAGATATAACCTGTCGGTTTAACCCGACCGCTGCAACTGGGCGAACCGTTGAGGTGAATTTAAATATACCGGTTGCATTAACAATTCCGCACATTTACTTATTTTTAGTCTTCATACGGTCCGTGGCTAGGCGGTCCCGTCCCAGTGTTTTTCCGACGTCATTACGAATGATAAACACGGACGCTGCTTGAGGTTAGTTAAATTTCACTGTTATTTATGTTTGTTTACCAACATGCGGTGCTTGTCAAATATTCACACGTAGTATAGTGTTGAGAGTTGAATGTGAGGAGATTATCTTTCTACAGTTTTCCAACTTGAATGAATTAATTTTAATTATTTAGTTTCTAGGGAATTCATGAATACATTGCTCGATTTTATGGTCCGTTTGTTTTCATCAAAAGATAAGGTACCGTTGCTTGTGGGATCTACAGAAATTATGAGTGTACAAAAATCTTTAACTTTTTTTATATTTCTTCTATTAAATGACGGTACAGCGCCTTCGATTAATAAAATTTTGATGAAACACATAGCAGGTTATGACAACAATTTAAAACAACAGCCTAAATACAAAACGCAGTCTAAATTCCCTTTCTGAACATTGACCAAACCGAATAATGTCCGCCACTAGATTAAGTACCTATAACTGCACCCCCAAATGAGACCAAACTATACTAATCACATTAAACAACAAATTGATATCTACAGTACAGTTCCATTACGACACAACAGATTTTAAACATAAACTAAAACAGTACAAAACAATAGCGCTGCACACGGTCGTTAATGAAAACATGTTGTTTTTGAAGCAGCTTAATAAGCGAGACATGAATAACGTTCATTCGTATTACATACACAATAATAAATGTTCGAAAATAATACGGAACGCACCATTAATGAAAGCACGCAAAATCCATTTGGCGTTTTCATTTCAATTTTATTTAATTAAGGCTTATGTGGTGGTCCCAGCCAGTAATGCCATATTTGGGTATTGTTATTGAGTAGTTTTGGGATTTTCAAATTTCAATTAAATACTACCTATATTTTGAGTTATTGCTTTTGGTTCGGATTTGTGGCGATGTTGCTTTGCAGGTTCATTTTGTAATTTAGTGAAGCTCTGAAATCATTTTACAATCTTTTTTTTTCTAGTCTTTGTAGTTATCACTCACTTTCAAAGATTCTGTTTCACCAGTAACTTTTTCATCTTAACAAAATGGTAAATTCGAATAAAATTCCAATGTGTTTAAAAAGAGAATGCTGCGACTTTTGAGGACATTCACTAACTTTAAGTGTAATTAATGATCTAAACGCAGAATAACTTTACATATCGATCAATTTACGTAGTACCCATTAATTCGCTTCTCCCTTAGTAACGGCCTAACATGTACTAACATTAGCAAATGACGTAGCTCCAAGACAAGTGTGTCAAAAGATTTTGTAAGTGCCTAGTAACAAGGTGTTAACATGAGTAAATGTGTAAATACGACCCACTGATGCCTGAGTAAAATGTGTATCTGGGGAAGCACTTACGTAGGTATTTTACTTAGATAAACTGCTGCTAGAAATGTTAGTAAAAATACTTGAGTCTTTTCGTATCTATATTAAGATAGTCATGTCTGAAATCCTTGAAGAAGTAAGGAGTGGTGTTTGCTATCACTCCGTTCACTCTATATTCGTAGGTAAGTCAAAATAACTTTTGATCAATAACGATGTTCGTATACATTTAATTAGAATTACCTAACCTAGTTTACCGAACCATACCTACCAATAGTTATAGTTTTTAGTACCTACTAATGTTACAAATACAATAATTATAAAAATACTATCAGTAAGGTTTAAGGGTACTTAATAAAAATGCACTACATGTACGCAAGTTGCATATTCCTCTCAATCATAAGCCTACATTGGATCCTACTCTGTATTTGGATTTGTAAGTCAACGACCGATGGCGCCTAAAGTCTTAACAATTGAAAAAAATATGTTACTATTTAATATAGCCATGGTAGATGTGAATAGACTGCATATAACTTCCTGTGAGGGTCACTAGAGGTGACAGAGGTATTAATAGAATGTGATACTACTCGTACAATAGTCGCCGCCTATTTACTTTTGGAAAGTGATAGGACGTTTAAGTCAAGCTTTGAAACTGGCAAAGTAATCGTTGTGGTTTTTGATGGTATAGAGACTTTAGAGCTTAAAGAACATACCTAAAATGGACTTAATATACAATATTTAACAATCACTAAATCTTTCTATAAGTATAACATGCTAGTGCAATCGAAATAGAACCTTCGACAAAGAGAAAGTCAATCGCCATCGGATCTACAATTGGACATCTTTCCTAAGTATATATGCAATCTTCTAATAATGGTATTGTCCATCGACTTCAGCTTGCTACTTTATGGAAAAATGATAATGAATTTCGGGTCATTTCAATCTGTTATTGCTAACTTTCATAGGTGACGCTTATTGGTGACGCTACTACAAGTCCGTCGTCACTTCACATATTAGCTTCTTGGTTACATAACCGGATATCGGATTAACAACACACGGCTAGCCAAAACGCGCAGATTATTTTAAGCGTGTCAGCGTACAATAGAGTGACGTCACCCAAGGCGCCCGAGTAAAATCCTGTTAATTAGCAGTCGGCAAGCAAACTGGTGGCTACGTGACCGATCGCCTATCAATATCAATCGGAAATCTAAATCTAAGCCACTATACCTACCGCAGTCTACTAGAAGGGAAGTGTTGGCGTAATCTTAGCATCTCTGATTGATTGATTGGAAGTTATGAGTCAATAAATAGTTATTTGACAAATTATTTGCGTAATGGCTGCCTGGTTTTGAATTCTGTCAAGTGATTTGTTGCTGTTGTAACTGGTAATTGTTTTCTCTAAGTAATATTGATTATCTGTTTAAGAGCCCACGCTGGTGATTTACTGCTGCCTTCTTGAGCCAACACCAATCGGTGTGTCTGAAGTTAAGGCTTACAAATGATACCAACGTCATACGTTTCGTCCGAAAAAAGTCCTTTTTTACCTTTGCAAATAATACCCACACTAGATAGTACTGTATTTTTGCATAGAACTAAATTACGTATATTGCTCTATTATAAGAAATCTTGTCTTCCTTTAAAAAGGTTATCATTTTCTAGATTCTGCAGCTAATATGGTGCTAAATTTAAATAAATTAAACTCATTTGTCATGGAACAAGAATTCTAAACAGCTCGACTAGCCCCATTTTCGATCATCAACTCGTATTGAATAGCTCTATAGTTTTACTTCACCATGACATTCACCGTACATCTCTCATCCATGCGGTAGTTAGTCTTGTCTTTACGGGAGTTTATCGCCACTATTATTAAGGAATTCCACCTAATGCATGATGAGGACATGACACATCGACAAATTGATATTCAGCGGTTGTGTCCATACAAAAAACGTGTTGTTATTCAAACCATGAGTGTGTGGAAGCAGAATGATTGACAACACATTAGGAAGGTTTGAGCCTTGTATTTGCTAAGCAGATCACTCGGCCTGTCATGTTGATTTGTGCGTTTTCTGAATAATTATTAACAGTTTTACTGGTTGCCTCCGCGGTGGATGTTGATGAATGACCGTTGTATTGTGTCTAGGGAGCGGTAATGTATGTCAAGCCTTATGTTAACTACGGAAAAAGTTTGATGTACGTTTCCATTCATTCAATTGTATGTAGCCCCATTTCCGATGTTTTACCATAAAGACACTATGAAATTCAACGGCAGTATTTTAATTCAACTGCCTAGTACTGTTATTTGTAATACTTGTAAATATCGAAATATTTACAAGTAATACAAAAAATAATTTGATTAGTTTCAGTTTCATATTTGGGAGCTTTGGCTAACCTAAATTGTAAAAGTCAATGACTCCAACTGAAATAAGATATAAGCATACTATATCACCAAATTCTTTTGTAAGTGTTTTGACTTATTCTGAATCAAGGATCAATTTGGAGTCAAGGTCTGATTATCCTGCTTTGTATGTATACAGCAATAAGGTGTTTTTATTAACAAGTGATGTCTTCAAGTGATGCCGACGCGACGTGATTTGGCACCACTTAAAAATTAAAATTATTTTATTTCACTCACAGCGTTGGAGTTAAAAATAGCATCGAACATTAAAATTATTGTCTCAAGCCTTTGGTTTGTGTGTTCTTGCTTTGTTTTAATTTTCTCTGTTAACGTTTATTTCTTTTAGCTGCACATACGCTCCAATATACTTAGTTTTATAAAACATAGCTTTTTCATTTATAGTTTAGATAAAATATAGTATATTTTTAACTATCATTATTGCTTGCAAGACTGATCTGACTGACTGATCCAAAAAAAATATTTCGCTAATCAATATAATTTAATATCGTACGGCCAGCACTATTTCTACGTAATTGGCGACAAACAAGTAGATACAATTATTATTCCCTTTGCGAAAGTTTAAAAATGCGTAGAAATACCATAAAATACATTCAATGTAAGTTTCCGATCCAAAAAACCGCACACACAATAACACCTTTAATTTTTAGCATGTATCGTTAATACTAAAAACTTGTATTGTCGCTTTAGAATATAATGGAAAATTATGAAGAATTTCTTTCGCGTCACCTCAAGTTAGCGGGTGGTAATACCCGATACAATATCTGTGAATAATCAGGTCTTACATCTTAACAAGCTTAGGCATTCATTCAAAATGTTGCATATTCAAAATGTATAGTCTCTATGTTTTTCAAAATAGGGTTTAAAATCTTTATTGGTGTGGTTTTAGGAGTGCAACAATAAATTTGTATGTTATTGTCGTGAAATGAACAGTAATTTATCGTCGTCTTTGCAAGGTAATTGCGTAAATCATGCATTTATGACAGGCGGCCACAAGCGGCTTTGTCTACCCTCATACCCGCAGTACAGAGCTGTTTTATTGTTACTAACTCAAACAAGAGTTAGACGCATTGTTTAATTTTTAAAAATACCTCTCCAGCTATTTTCATGCTTAGAATGCACCTGACTTTTGTTTTCATCAAAATTTGTCATGCTTTGATTTTTTAGACATCGTTTGTTTTGTGTACCTAGGCGTAAGTAGGTTAAATGTATAGAGAGCTCAAGATGGAGTCTGAGGGCTAAATGTATCAGCATATTTACTGTACCTATCTATGCCTATGACGTTAGTAAGTCTAATGTAAAAATACCGTTTATATGGTAAAATATAGCTATCCAAATCTGGGAGTCTATCTAGGCCCACTTAGTGTCCAATCACTTGCAACTTCCATATTTTCTTTCTTTCTCCATCGTGTTAAATTGTCTCATGTCTTTATTTTAGCTGTTCGGTCGAGTGTTTATTTCAATGCAATGTTGGCCTAATTGGTAGGTAGATAAATTTAATAAACTGTCACTTATCAGAATGCTTTTGCATTTTTTAACCTAACCTAACATTTTTTTTGAGGCATTTCATATATGTATCTATATTCACAAATTGTAAATATCTACAGGCATTAAATAGTTTAGAATTAAAATTAAATCAACAACGAGCAAAAAGTAGAGTCGGGAAAGCAAAACAAAATACAGGCGACTCTATTTATCGATACGAAACGTCAACGCTATACGTCTAGCAAATTCAACTTGTAACAATCTATTAACAAATAAACTATAAAATCATATCGAAGCTAAAGACTTAATTAGCGGTCGCGGCGGGGCACTGAGCACGCGCACGGCTATCTTATCTCGACCGCGCACGATTCGAACAACGAACCCTAGGACAGCGCTGTTTATGAAAATAACAGGGGTATGGCGCCTAGACCATAGAGCACTGCCATTTATATTACGTTCTTTACCTAATGTTGCTGAGGAAGTGAACTGTTTGTTTGCGTTTGTATGACAGAATTGTTTATAGAGTTAAAATGAATGTGAATTGCATTTATGCATTTTGTCGTACATTTGTCTTTTTGTTCGTATTAAGGTTTTATTATCTGTTACTTACATGAATTTTTTTACACTCTTGTCGGTGAGTTTTCAAGAGTTCTAGTACATCTATCTATATAGAGATGGAGACGTATCGCAAAAGCCACAACCAACATATCTGATGTAGATGATCACAACCGCTTCGCCGAAAGTGTACAACTAAGAAGAAGAAGTACATCTATGCCTGCCTAAAAATGTATTGGATTTGTTGTATTTGACATGTCCGTAACAATCTACGATGTATTCATGTCCAATGCTCACTAAAGTTTAGCAAACATCTTTGCTATAATGTTCCTTAATCTTATGGCTCTACCTTCCAACATCACCAAGTGTTGATCGTGTCAATTTTCTGCAGGATACTTGTGCCTGTCTTAAACCCCGACCATATTTAACAATTAATGGACGTTTTAAACCTTTATATGGACTGGCTGGATAGACATTGTTGCTTGGTTCATTCCCTTTTCGACGATTAAGACCACTTCCTACACAATTTCTAAATCAATAATACAGTAGCTGGATAACTAATTTGTTTGTATTTATTCATTTGTTTTTACACTTTTTTTTTCAGTGTGTATAATACTGGCATGATACATTACAGTTTTCGAAGAATATTAATAATTTAATCTTTCTCTTCCATATTGTCTTTATTTCCTCGTGATCGGGCCCCGACTGCGCGGGAGTTGCTGCGCCTGATATTGTAGACAGAAGGATTTATGTGGCCACTACACGTACCTGAATATTAATATAATAATATTTTTAGAGTTCATACATTCGAATCACACTGTTGGAAGTAGGAGTGGATTGGTATTAAATAAAGATATCGTTGAAAGAATGAAATATAATATGATTTTTATACGGTTTTATACATTTGAGTATTTTTAGAAGACTATGGTAGCTTCATATTTGGTTTAGTCTACTATTTTCCAATACCGTTACATAAAGAAATAATCAAATGAAGAAAATCATTTGACTTTGTCTCGAACACACAAGCCTAAAAATAAAAAAAATATATTGTACGATGATTATATTGTGCTAAAAAAGGATCCCACCTGCTGAGGTGGGATCCTTTTTTCAGCTAGCATTCAACAGCAGCATTATGGTGATAATGCTGCTGCTTGAATGCTGCAGCGCTGGTTAGTTGGGGCCTATGCCTCATTGAAATAAATTATCCCTAATTCACACAAGCATACTGCATTCCAGATTTGAAATGATTTACCAGTTTACCAAACTTGTGTGAAAATTGTATTCATAACCAAATTTTATTTCTCAGAAAAGCTACCTAAAATTAAACTAAACCTACGCACTAAGACTTAGGTTGCCAGATACCACCTAGATAATCTGGAACATAGCTCCATAGGTATCGGCTGGATCGCGCGGGTGGCGGGCTGCCTCCCGGCTAATTAAGATAACTCAATATGTCCGCTGCCCGCGAAATATGGCGGCGCGCACGCACAGATAGCTGTGTGTGCAGAATTTACGCGGCAAATTGTTGTATGACATGCATGACTCGGTGTATGAATAATGCTGGCGAAGGATAGGTCTTGATCGTCTTTTGTCTTTGCTGAAGATTTTATTACCTAAGATTTTGATAGTGTATTGTTCCTTGACATGATGCAATTTCTCTGGTGCCTATTCTTATATTTTTTATTTTAATATGTCTCCAGCTTATTTTATTTTCTTAGGAACGAATTTAATTCAGAATAAAATTCCTGACAATAGATCTTTTAATAAATATAAATCCTGCAGAACATGTTCCGTCGACACAGCTCGCCTATTCCTTATCTGCTAAACCCAGCAAGACTAGGGTTAACTAGGGTCATATACCTAAGCTAAACAAAACAGCAAGAAAATGCCTAATTAAACAAGTACCAAAATCCGATACCAGCCTGTTTCCGAGGCAACCCAGTTAATAAAGTGAGCAGTCTCACGTTGCTAATTAGCCCGTTAATTATAAGCCTTTCACGGGAGCCTTAATTTCTACATAAAACACTATCCGAACTCGACCTTAATTTTGAAGAGATTCAGTTACGTGTACCTATCATTTTACTGTGTTTATCCAGTTTTGTGGAGAAAAATAGGTACCTACTGGAACCTTAATATAATATTTCCGTAGCCCCATTACTTGCATTTGTATTGATTGCAAGGCCCCTTACTTAGCCTTTGTATTTTGGACTGACATTTGTCTCATAGAAATATTGAAATAAGTATAGGTAACTACCGAAAATAAATCTGGTTTCTTGTTCCGGATGACTTAAAGCCGGTGAAAGTGGCAATAATCTTGATAAATGATTGCTAGGGTTTGAAATCCCTATTATGTGATCGATTACGAACCTATAAAAGTTTATAAACATTAAATAATTTTATTAGCACATTCGTTAAGCCGCTTTATTGGTTCCATCTATAAGTGTACTTTGAAGCTTTGAATTACACCTACATACCATAACATATTTCCTTAGGTATTTATGACACAAAATTCGCAGTTGCTCAAAACTATCCATCAAACATGAGTCTACGAAGTCCAATAAATTATTATCATATCCAACATCAGTTTGATTTACGTTTGTACACATTCATATAAATCTATTAATAAACAAATTCAAGCGTAACTTAATTCTCTGACGAAAGTTCTAATAAGGAGAAGCTGTTTTGAAAAGAAGGTTTGGTCAAATAGAAATCATGCACACTGACAGTATAGATTAAATCGATTAAATACGCTGCTGAAATAAAAGTAACGGAAAATCCAACAAATCCCTAATGCCATCTAATGACTAAACTGTTAATTGAGTTGCATAATCTTATCCTTTACCATGTCCCCATTAAATTTTCGATCATAAAAAAGAAGAGAAAAGGAAACATATTGACATAGTGATTAAAAAATGCTGATAGCTCTAAAGTAATTCAACAAAAAACTCTCACACTACTTTAAACAAACTATATGTAGATCTAAAATCTAGTACCAGTAATACCCTAAGAGGACGCAGAGTACGCCCGAGCAAATAGCTAAATAATAGCAGTCCCTCAGCAGGTGGACTAGAGTCATTACTCTTGCGGTAATCCGCCGAATACACCCTGATTTATGGGGACCCGCAGACGGACCACCAAATTTAGGTGTTTTATAAAAAATGGAGCTTAGTTTCTTGAGTTATAAATAATGTTAGAAATCCCTAAAGGGAATGGGATTTTGTAGGTACCTTTGCTATGTTAGTAGTAGTATATGCTATGTTTCCGTCAAGTAAGTTAAGAATAGTTTGGCTTATTTATGAGGTAAGTGAAGTTTTAAGTGATCAGCAGGCTTTAAAGTTATCATACAACTTTGTACATTTTATTTATTTAGCACAATAACTTTTAGGTACAGTTTCCCTCGGCTTATTTTACTTAGGACTAGCATCTTGGAGCTGTGCAACTAGAGTATTTTAGTTTTTTTAGCGCCTGAAATGTTTGTGATGGATTTCGGCTTAGTTACCTGTTATACGATTTTTGTTTTACGTGTTTAGAGGCCTCTAATAGTTATCTATTTATCTAGTTATTACGTAAGACAGTCGTTCGATCACTGCCTATTGGGTGGTTTTCCTAATAGGTATATCTAATTATTTTGCTGCCTTGTTACACGTGTAGGTAGAATTGCAAAATGTTTTCCTTGTTTTTCATTTCTTGGTAAAGCAAAAGGATACATCGATGAGCTTAGCGCTGGGCTACTGTTATTAATCAACTGGATTGTACCTTAATTTGCATTCAAATATAGTAGAATTAATTTCGTCTAACTTTCTTAATATGTACCTTCTTGCCTGTTGCTGCCTCTTGGAAACTTCTTGGTAGTTTATATAAATTCTTTAACATTTTCCCAATAAGTATAGTAATAAATCTCGTATACGGGTAATTATTACTTGGTATATATGAATGTAATCTATAAAACATAATTATAGAATTTATGCATTCCAAACTCGTAGACATAGTTCTAAGTTTGTAACTGATAACTTCAAGGTGTTTAAGTTCACTTTAGAATAAAAATGAACGATTCTAAAGATTCTGTGTAGAAAGTCCAAAAAATGCTTCAACGAATACCCATTCACATAAGGCCGTAGGTATGTACATACTAACGTTGCAAAAATAAATATACGCTAAAAAAGATGCTACAATTGTCAATGTTAAGAAGTGAGATTTTAGAAGCCACACAAATATTTTCGACCTGTAAGTTCGAAACTGTCCTTAATCTCTTATAACTAATGAAGAGATTTTAAATTAGAAAACTAGCTCGTAGTGATCGATAGTAAAAAATGCGTATTTATCTCATTTACTTTTATTTATATTAACTTTTTTTTTAACTTAGAAATTCCTTGTGTGGGTCGCCACACAAGGAATTTCTCCTGTGTCGTGGGTGCGTTTTACAAACATAGATATCACATACACAAACACCCAGACTCGGGACAAACATCTGCGGTTCGCACAAATGTTTGCCTCGTGCGGGAATCGAACCCGCAACCCTTAGCGCAGCAGTCCAATCGCTTAGATACTGCGTCAATCAGGTCCTCAAACGTTTTAACAATAATACTGATGTAGGATCTATTTCATAAATCTCCAGAACGAACTACACTAAACATACTCTCCAAAAGAAAACCTACATCACAAATAATCCTCTCAAAACATATTTACAACATTTTTAAATACAAATGTTGGTGTATGCAGTAAATAAAGAGTAGAATTGCGTAGCAAAAGAATCGAACCCCACATCCCGGCGGCCTCGCATGCACGCTTCCTGTTTGGCACGACACCATGGCTACTTTTCTCGATGTGTACACTACTTTATTTCACCGTTCGTCTGTATGTATTATGCATTAGGTTTTTCTACGCAATCGTTCAATTTTATTATTTTGAGTCTCGTTGTTGGATATTCAAAAGTATGGTATCGTTGTATTATTTACAATACTAGGTAAATAGGTAACGTAGGTTAAGAAGAAAAGTCCACAAGTTTAAAAATCCCCGTAGCAGATGGCTACGCGGATTTTATTTATTGTCTTATTCATATCTATAGATGTTGACGAACTGTGTGAGTAATCATGTTTTTTTGTAGGAACCTATTAATGTAAGAAACAATTTTCACCATACATAAACCATAACGTTTCCATAAAGACTAGGCTACGAAATTGTTGACAATGTAGAGCTATGAAGTCTATACATACATAATTTTAATGATAGTGTTATTTTATTGTTGCACTTAGCTTTTCTTCACTAAAATATATGGGAATAAAAATAATCTTCCAATATAGAGAAATAGCTTTTGTGCACAGGGAAAGCCCTGAATCCCTATTAACATTGTTGTCATACTAAAATCTAAGCGTAGATTTGAAAGTCACATAATTTTCAACGTATTTTAAAATACCGGCTCTGCATACCGCCTCTTAACAGGGTAGGTTGTGATGTCTCTACTCTGTAGTAATGCTCAGTTATTAATTTATGAGCTTAACGCACCTCATGTTTTATAAAGTGACACAAATTTATTATCTTCATTGGCTAATAACCAGATGTTACTTGCTTGGTAAGTACGGTGGTATTAACGGGTCCAAAGTCCGGTGGTGTAGGTACCAATATGACACACCACATTGGGTAGAGAGCATGTATCTTATGCATGTGCTAATCATGTGTTAAAAAACGTTATAGTTACTGAACAAAATTGCGAACTTCTCTATCTAATCTTTAGGCAGTAGCTACTAATAGGCTACTTAATTGTCTGGTAAATTCGTACCGGATTCTTTAAGTCTGCTTCAGACGTCAGGCTTCTCAAGAAATGAAAAGTGCTGTGTGTAATGCAAAAGAGAGCTAATCGTAAAAATGTAGAGATATCTCTACCGATGTAACTTCTACTATTTATGTCATCGGAAATATTAGTTTTTCTAAATAAAGGTAGTTTTAATAATTGATGTAGTGGTGTAATGTAACGAGCAAATAGATTTGACGTTTTGTAAGTGCTGTTTTGAAGCCTAAGGAATAGAAACATTATGGCTATGACTGTCTCCTGACAGTTGTTATGAATTTTGAATGTTGTTGAATGTCTTTACAGTCTTTTTCAATCCCTCACAGTTCAAGTTAATATGTCACATAACACATAGGTACAATAGACATTACATATAATCTGTAAACAACTGATTTTTATATAAGTTAAACATGTACGATGTACCTATTTACGTCTAATCTATCTTAAACAGGGCAGAATTTTCCTTCATCTTTATTTTATATTCGCGATCCTTTCTTAATTTGGCTTGACGCCCAAAGAGGATCTCAGTTTGTACATTAAGGGAAATAATTGAGGTAATTTGTTTAAAAAATAAAAGCGCCTTGTACAGTAACAGAATTTTATTTAATGCAGATCCATCTCGCACTGTAGCCGATATTGTACAAAAAATTATAATATCGTTTCCGTTCATAATAATAGGTATTGATAGGTAATATAATATTACATAACTTTTCACACAGTTACAATCATGAAACACAAACATTTAAATCATTCTCTACACTAGAATCCCTCGAGTTTTTTAAGTATTTCTCTTCATTTATGACTATATTATAATTATTTTACATTACAATAAAATTGGGCCTACCTATTTACGTATGACAAATGCTTCGTAAAGGACAAAATTTACGTATTACATTCATGAGCACGTTTCGAATTAAAATAAATTAACGATTTCGTTCAACTGTAAACTTATCAGTTTCAAAATGCCGCAAAATATTTGTGAAATATTAAAACAAGTGTACGAATTTCGAATTCCCTGGATAGTATACAACAATTTCGTAATTATTTACCAAGAAGCTTTATAAATAAGTTTTTATTATTTACAATATGTAACAAAAGTTCATCAATAAAACTTAGATCAAGATTCTTTCAGTTAAGTAGTGCAAAGTACACAACAAAATGGTCGTTGTTTAAAATAACACAATAGAATCATTATTATGTTACAAAGGAACTATAAAGAGGTAATAAGATGAATCGATGTTTCAATAAAAAAAAACAATTTGGCACTTCGAAGGGCATTAATTAAAAATAAATGTGCCGAAAGAATCTCGATTAAATTTTACACGATCATTCGCATCGTAACTACATTATACAGAAGAAAAAATTACGTATATGTTTATAGGAATCCAAAAATATTACCACTACTGTATCTTAAAATAAATTACATTATCTATTACTTAAATTTAATTAGCTATTCGTATACTGGGCACAACTAGTTTTGATTCATGTCATTTTTAAGTGACTATAGGTAATCTATTTTTCTAAGAATAAGTTAAGCTATCGACTAATAAATGGAATATTTTTTTTCATACTAAAGCTTTTGTAGTTACGTATAGGATTTCTGGCGGGACGCAATGGATTTAAATGTTTAAATACATTAATAGAAAAAACTGGTAGGCACGAAAGTTCGTCTTCAATTTTCAATTGATTTAGTCAATTATCTCACAAATATACATACAATTATGGTAAGTATACATCCTCCGTATGCGTCGCGCCAGCAAAATATATTGTTAGTTAGTCTGTAAATGTATCACTATTATGTGTTTCAAAGACGTATACAGACGTTGTACATCAGATTTCGGTTACAAGTACATGTTTATACTAAGTCTTAATATTTACATTACAATAATTTGTTTCACGTAGGTATATACTGCGACGTGGGATGATGATAATGAGAACGAATTTGATACTTATAATCTTATTTGATTTTCAAATACAAAATGTATTACATTACATTACATTATAAAACAAGATGTATTACAAACTCTACATCACAATCTATGATACCTACTAGAGCTATATTATAAGGATGAAGTTCCCATTGTCGCAGTAGGTATATTCACACTCCTTGTGCATTATCAATTGCAGCTCGCTTTCAAAGACTTTAAAAGATATGAACTCGTCTACATACGACCTATTGGCAATAGTTACATCACAAATAATTTCATACTGTATTTACCTAATCGTAGGATCAGCATCACAATAATACAAACAAAAATAGTAACTATAAAGAGCTGTAAAACCCACCTCGGTTCGACACCGCGTTTTGGCAGATAAAGTGCGATTTCGAGTGAGCGATAGTGGGGCACGATTCGCACGATAAATAAAAACACAATTCCATTTGAAGCTCGGAGTTGCGGCGCGGCGGCCGTGTCCCGTGTACCTCAGCAGGCGTTCAAGATTTATACAGGGAGATGCGGAACAATATATCACGGAACAGTACGCGGGAACTCGACCTATTCCTAGCGCGGAGCAGCCACCGTCCCGATGGAACATGATAGCAGATCACCCCGACAGATAGCGACAGCCTCACAACTAACGCCATGTCGCCTGGACAATAACTGTACGCTTTCTAATGGTTCTATCTAGAATATACTGCAAGCTCACGTCTCATTCCGCAACAGTTACGCAACATATTGATTCGATTGAATCGATTAATATTAATCGATTCAACTATTTGATATCATCTCCTTATTAACATAATGTATTCGTATGTAAGTCAAGCTAAGCGATAAATAAGCGAAGACCGAATTGCGTATTTTTCATTCGAGCTTCATATAATTTATAGTCGACGATGATATCACGACTGGTTCTTTTATTTGTGAAATAGTGATACGCGGAGTGTGCTCGGTAAGCGTTACTAACGGGAAATTTTGACAATAAATCTCTGGCAGTCGATTGCCTAAGCGTTCGTGTGGGCTGGCGTAAAAATTTATTCGACAGTCGATTTTGATATCTTGATCTCGCGACGTCAAACCGCGTCGGGGCGACGCGCGCGCGGCGCCGAGCGACAATATGAAACACATACATCACGACAGCTGCGTATACATGGAGCGCGCTAACTTACATACTAGTGCGGCCCTAAGACCTACCAAAGCATCGACAACGCTTTACACGCGACGACCACCTGAAACAAAAGGAAAAGCGAAATTAATTAAAACGCCAATCATAAAAAATTAAAAATGCAAATAGCTTATTCGGTTCCGAGATAAATAATTTAAGCGGGGTTAGCTAAACAACGTGTGAAAAACTCGATATCGTAGTTGTTGGTTTAGGATAATTGGAAGCATATATTAAACATATTGCTGAGGAGATACATGTGACGATTTTTAACCGTATTTATAGAAGCTTGGCACTAGTCGGTAACAATTTAAAATCTAAAGCGCACGACGATATTTCATCAGATCGGAATACGTTCTCATAAACAAGGGCGGACTTAAAATGCAAATAATTTCGCGCGAGCCCCATGGGCATGTTAAAACAAACTCAGCATTCTAACAGCTTTTCATTATTTATCGCTTACGCTCACGGAACGGCGAATTTTTTTTCAGTTAAAGTTAATTTCTAGCGTAATGCGTATTTGATAAAAGGCTGTATCTCTGGCAGGCAGGCTCCGTCGAGCCGGCTCTGAAATTAAGATGTAACATGATGCGAGAACGAGCAAGAGCAGCTAGATTTATTGCTATACCACTTTGCATATGCTGATTTACAAAGACGGTGGAAATGCTACGAGCCGTTGCGTGTGTGATAGATATTACTTAAGTGTGTCACTTTAAATCAATATTTAAATGGTCTAAACAGTTATATATATTTAAATTGATCATTTAAAATAAAATAGGTTATTAATTATAAGCCAAGAGTAATCAATAGGTTTTGAGAGCTGGAGTTTCACAGCTGTGCATAATGTGTAGGTAATAAAAATATAGTTATGTATGTACCATAAATCACCAAAATAAAGAGTTGACAGTTTATAGTACCATAAATAGTTCATAAATAAGTAATATAGGTACTTAATTAAATCTAAACTGTGCATGAACTAAATTTTATCAGATACGGTCAGTGAGTATAAGATAAGCGTATAAAACAAATAATTAAAGCAAGAATATAGGAATACATTATAATAATGGTTTTTATCAGCTCTATGTAGATCCGGTGCTGCTGATGTGGCCCATTCGAGGCAGCGCGCGCGAGAGGGACGACTGTCTGGCGATCCGCAGTCAGCAGAAAGAAACACATAACAGAAACGTACGTACTCGCCTTACAATATATTGTAATACTTATTACATTTGCGACAATTTAATTACTGTTCAGATTTATAATTTTTATTTTCAAATATTTTGTAGGCACGTTGGTGGCAGTGAGAATTTTTCGTAAATATTTAATTACTTCCCTTATTTATGTGGCGGTTAGCAACACGAAAACAAATTACTTCAAGTAAATTTACAACGAATGTAGGTCAACCGTTTGATTTAACACCGAGACAATCAGTAGGTACGTAATTTACGGCTATAAACAAGAATACACCTACGTTCCTCGGGGGAGTTCTCGCAAAAAGTCAAAGTAGTACAAAAAGCTTCTCCTACCATCCCGGTCAAGGAAAGTAATAAAGAAGAGGGACGCGAACCGAATAATTGATACGATTATGTGTTACTACTGTAGCGAGATAAGGGTGATCACATACTGTGCACGAGCGGGAGGAAGAAAATGAAAAAATACGCTTCGGCGCCATACATCACATACACTTGATGTTCAGTCGCGCTTAAATTTAGAATATGTTAATCCCAAATGATGTCACATGTTTTTTATTGCAAAACGTTACGTAACACGGCCAGACATAACCTGAGCGTTCGCACAAAACTAAAACAAATACTCAAGATGCCTGCACGGGCGACGACCCCAAATGCGAGTAACACGAATTCTATTCTATTTCCAGATGTTGACCAGTATGCACGCAGCATCAAGAACAATGGAAGAAGGGCGCCGGGCGCTCCGTCAAGTGCGAGAGCCCATAAATCCAATAGGACGCGCAATTTGTTGAATTACAGCATGCGCCAGCCAGCCACCGGGCCGACGCGAAATTAGCTCCCACAGAGATAAATTGACGGCGGCCCGCTAAATAAATTATTTGGGAAAACCGAGAAAAAACGGGCGTCTTCCCTTGATAAGGGTTGCGAGTACTCCACCGTGGAAATAATGAATATCGACCGCCGAAATGTGTACGTGTGTTAACAACAATCATCCATATCATTGTTCTGTATTATTTTGTAATTAGGATTATAGGACCACAAATATAAAATTTATGGTTTCATGTTAGTATCATCATATTTATGAGATAATTAACTATTTGCTTGGTTTAAACTTTGTACAGGTCCCCAAATTAAAAGTACACATTCGCACTTAACAATTTCCGGAAGCTCTATTAACCCGCAGTGGAACATCAATCAAAATTAATGAACTACTATTTGAATGGATCACTTTATAAAATCAACACCTTAAAAACACGAACACACAGACTTGTATCTGGTTTTGTAATTAACCAAGCAATTATCACCTAGAAGCCGTTATTTAATCCGACCTAGGTATTTCTCACGACAATAAAAAAGATAATTAAACCTCAATAACCGACACGGAATGAAACACGTAGCTACTGCGTTTACATTAGTACAAACGACATTTAAGACTAGTAGCTCAAATCGTGCGCATTTTTGACGAGATCCAACTAATCTGATGGTGATTATATGGCTTTAACATAGATGTTTTCTTTAGCACGGACTTTTATACAACTTTTTATTACGACTAAGGTAATCTTAAAAGATACTTAGTAAATGTAAAATATAAACAGGTTAAAAAAACTGGTACTGACGTTCTGTTCGTTCATTGCCTAACATTTCCAATAGAGGGCACCACTTCAAGGGTAATAAAAATGCATATTGGCTAAAATTATCTCTCTTTGTGTTGCAAAGAAAATCCTTAAAGCTGTTTTTTTAACGCCAACATCCCTCAAAAGGGTTGCATCACCCTTTCTTTCAACGGGATTAATCTTAGTTGTATATTCAAGATTTAGGCGGCAATAAGAAAGACGCATAGGTGGGCTTACGGAGGGGCGAGACTGGCAAATTGTCTCAGATTCCACCCCAGCCTGTAAGGATTTTATTACATTCGTTAACGCATATAAGATTAATGTGAAAATACTTTACATTTGTATGTAAATTCTATAAGGATTACAGAGGGCTTAAACAAAGGGTTTAAAATGATAACCGCGAGCAATTTGGAAGAGTAAGTATGAAAAATAATTGCCTAGTTTATTATTTAAATTATAATTTGATATTCGAATACAAAATTTATACAGACGGCCAAATATTATAACTTAAAATTATATCACACACACTTTGCTAAAGATAACAACATTTGAGTCAAGATGAACATTGGCACCATATTGGAATCGCAAACGCTAAGAATTGGAACAACCAATTACATTCGAATTCAAAAATTGGAATAGGGGTTCCATTTTTAAAAGGAGCTTGCCCCACCCCGCGTACCTGCGCCGAGTGGCCATCAATTTATCTACATCCCCTCCCGACGTGTGCGGGCCCTCCGTGACGTGTGCTCTGCGATGTATACGCCATTACTGTATCGTCTATTGTTAGAAATTCTTCGTCTAAGAAATCTAGCATATTACCAACTCTTAGATTTTTGGAAGGAATAAGTGTATGGTAGGTATATTCTTTTTTTAAGAGATTATAGTGATAGTGCAATGGCCAAGCAAGATCATAATATTGGTACTGAATTACCTATGAGAATTCTACATTTTATTTTTAAATCTCATATGAACTAAAATTACATTAGAATCTAACACAATGTGCTTCGCAAGCAATATTAATATTAAAAGGGGTACTGTGATTTTTTTCCCGCACGATCCGCCCCCCGCCCGGTTCATTTATCAGGATTTTGGACGGCACAAGCTAAAATTTTGGACGCTTTAAGCTGGGCGTAAATTTCACAAAACATGACACGACCGCGTGAAAAAAAACGAACGAAAAGTTACTCCAAGCGTTTGCTTGTGTATCCAATTCAAATGAAAATTATTTTAATAGATTTAAAAGTCGTTAACCGCAATTAAAAATCAGCAGCAACACTGTCGCTGCACCCGTGTAATTCCTTTCACAATTCTTGAATTTAAATCTTTCAACGGTTCGGTACTTCGATAAAAAATCAATGTTTATTCAAATTTAACATAGATACGGCCAGTAACTCGTTACCAGCTACAAGCCTTCGATATTCAAATTCATTATTCAAAATACTATCAACGGTATTCTAACCTGTAGGGCTTTCACATAAATCCTCATCTTTCAAGACAAGACCAATTATACGGAAGTTTTAAAAGGCAACCGTTACTAGGCGCATGCGCGATCGTTTGTCGCCGTAGTGAACTTTCACACTACACGATATTTATATTAATTTTATTTTTGGGCACGGCTAATGCGGTCGACGTGCTCAGACTAATCTTTCTTTTTTCTTGCTATTTATTTCTGTAACAGTTTGTTATGTGCCACCATTAGGTCGGGCATTTGAGGGTTGCAAGCGACAGTTATTTTAGGTTCTCACTTTAGTTACGCCTTTATTGACGTTAATTTGTATAGAAGTCATTATGTTAAGGTAGGAATCAAACCCATCGTCAAAATGATCATGTTATTCGTCTAATGTTTTTTATATGAAAGGTTCTTAGAAAGTCTTCACTTCGAATGTAGACTTGTTTGTAGAGAGTTCTATAGATCGATGTTATTTATGAAACAATATTTACAAAACGTTTACACATCATTATTTCCCTCCAAATAAATACACTGTACAAATGTACAACCTACGCACTATGTAAATTAAAGAGGAAACCAAAAAATTCCAGAAAAAAAGTTGGCAAATATTGTCATGAGAAAAAACTATTTAATCCGTAAAGTTTTGTAGGTTGGTAGTAGGGAATAAATCAAGCGGTCGTCGCTGGCGTCGATGCCAAGGAAATAAGATGATATCGAGTTGGCAACATCGCGGAGACGGTGTACCGACTGGTGTACAGGCGATGAGCTGCCATTGTTATGGAGAGAGTGAGAGATGCGCCGACGTGAGTATGGAGCGAGAATCTTGGTCGTCGAGGTGTGAATGTTACGTACTTTTGTCGATTCTGATTTCAACTTCATCTATTTTCCTCATAAATATTAAATTATGTTGACAATATTAAAGACGTCCATAGATTTATCTTTTTGTTAAAATAATATTTGCTTGTTTAAACCAATATGTCTTTTCCAACCACCCCATAGTTCATAGACTCAACAGATTAGGAAAGGAACCCATTAACTGTCCAAGATCCAACCCTCTACCTTCCACAAAATTATCTAAGTGCGAACTCATGGTATTGAAATCCCATATTTCAGTTCTGAGTGCTTAGTGTTCGACGACACACACTATAAATCTCTGTATGATTTGTAATAAAACCTCGCCACTTTCGAACGAACGTCTTTGTAGAGAACTTGACGTTTATTAAGTACCTGTACGGTTGTTTTACTCGTCTTTTCGCAGTTATAAATAAAACAATTTCTCTTATACTTGCGAGGTGAGCAAAGGGTAATAGCCAGTCAGTCACAGTGCCAAATTGTGATAATTTGTGTCAGTTAAATGGTTTATTAGGGATTAAAAGAATGCAATTGTATGTTCGAGTTCAAAAACTACTACCTACAGCTGGGTTATGTAAACCCAGCTGTAGGTAGTAGTACAAATAAAACTTTATATATAAAATCTTGATCATATAATATTAACTATTACTTAAGTCGGTAAAGCTTATGATTTTAATGTCCAAATGACAAGTAAGAGCCCTTAATACCTTTTACTTTTACTCATAATTTTACCTTGTTTTTAATCATTTTACTACTATTCTCTCCTGGCAATATGTTATAGTGCAGCCCTATTTGAAATCGATTTATATTACTATCACAACAAGATATAAACCAACTTCGCTGGCACAGTCAATCAGACATTAATTTGTCAAGCCGCGTAACCCATCTATATTAGTACACAAACATGTATGTTTATCATAAAATTGATTTGTGGCGCACTCTCTCGGAACATCGGCAAATTATAATCCTTCTTCCACAACAAACGGGCAATGGATGAAAACAATTTTCCCTCGAAAAGATTACATCCCGTCCAGCCTTTATTACACCTAATCACGTGATCTAACAATAAACTATTTTTCACAATATTATTTAGTGAGGCCCTTCACACTTTCGTTTTTTCTCCCCTTTTACTCAGAAAAATAAGAGTCGTGAACATTCATCAACGATGACGGTGCTCGTTACCGAAATCACGTTTATCATAGATCTCTTGTCTAAGGTTTTAGTTTTCTTTACAGCCTTTAATGTCTTAAACACATTTTTTTTTTCAATCAAATTAGAACTCATTACGATGGAATATAGGCTTCATTTTTGTTTGTCGTGCATCAGATATTAGAACGATGTTTCCGACGGCGTTACAAGGAAGAGTCGCGAGCCACACACGACGAATTACGAGCGGACCTGGGACGCGAGCTGAGTTATGTGACCGCGATATATAATATTTAAGAATTATGTTTGATACTTGGTAAAACCTAGGAAGTTTTTGAGGTGGGTATCTACTTAATTGTCGAGACACTATCGAGTGATGTATGGCATAAGATTTTTATTTTGTCTAATGATGTAAGATAGCAATAACACGTAACGTGATACAATACTTTTGGAATCAGTTACTAATCGATGTTAGTAATTCATACTTGTTTCTGGGATAAAAGATAAAATAAAAAACGTAAGAGCATTTCATACTATACTTATTATAATTTATGAAGCAACTGTAATATAACATATATTTAAATCATCGAATTAGCGTCACCAAACAACGCCCTCACGTAGGCATTCATTAACAAATCTTCCTGCTTGTTATTGGCAACTACGAGAAAAATATATCATTCGTTAGCTAAACAAACTCAATATTTTACTTCCAAACATTACGCAACTGAGAGACTAACATATATCTATTCTTTGATGCTATTCCTGTTTTTCTTTGACGTAGAGTCGGGCATCTCACAAAACTTGTTCCGTATCAAACCTACGTGAACAGAGGCCTCTATGTTCTTCTTTTGCAATTCATCCCACACTTCATGAATTATTAGGTACCGGTATTTTTGGGTAAATATTAATATATATAACTATCTCCCTTTCATTACGAACACCGTCTATATATCAACGGAAAAGAGTTATCGAGTTCCGGTGAGTAAGTGCATATAAATTTTAATGTTTTTCGACAGTTTAAGTGAGTAAATTTTAATATGGTAATCTATGTTCATAGTTTCATTTGAGGGTATGTTAAGATTCTAAATCATTTGCTCCTAATAACTTTTAGAGCTAAAAGAAGTTTGCTATTAGTGCATAAAGAGTAACATGTACACGAGAAAACTGTTTGTAGTCATCCGTTGAATAGTTAACAAATATTAATCCTCTCTCAAAAGAACTTGTAACTATTATAGACACACATACACAAACCCTTTAATACCGGATAAATGAAGATATTATTCTTGGCATTTGTTTCTCTTTAGGAACTGTAATGTTGGGCTTAATTCGAAGGCGGTAGGTATCTCAAAACCGACTCGTCAGCTATGCACCAAGATGGCGTCGCTTGCGACACGATTTGTCAAAAGGAAAACAAACAGCCCAGAAATAGTTTGAGTTGACAAGTTTATAGCTGCCTCGTCCCCGCCCGGCTATGTTACGAAATTATACTAACAGCTAAGGAATTTTATTCAACACCCGGGGCTTTTTCGCTCGCTTCCTCACTGATTTACATTGTATTTGTATCGCTATGTTCTGTTTGCTTACATTTTGTTGACGGCTCAATGACGCACTTCGGTTGTGTGCTACTGGCATAAATAAATGTTTTACCTTTAACATATTCGTTTAATTGACTAATGCAAGCACGAGAATAGCCTATAAAACGGTAATTTACTTTTCTCGGTCTCTTTTTAAGGATTATTGGCTGCAAACTTAAGGAGCTGATAATTTTTTGTTTAAGGAATTACAGTTGGCCAGCTATGGCTTGTGATAGACACTTACTAGAAAATAACGTTAAGTTTCATTAACTCCGTCACCAGGTTGTTTATCAACCATACGATGAGAAGAGAAGAAGACTAGAAAATAAAGGTATTATGTTACAGGCAAAATTATAAATGCATTTTAAATGAAGTGATCAATACAGTAGGTATTATAGCAAAAATTTCCGAATCGTAAACTTTTTACCTGAAGTTAATATTACCTAAGACAATTCACAAACGCTTCTTACATTTCCAGATATCTTCTAGCACAGTACACGGAGATGGATCACAGCAGGTGATAAATATTAAAAAGTCGACATAAACAAGTCCGAAAACGTAACTAGTTTCTGTAGATATTTGTCTAAGCAAAAACCGTTGGATACAGAGGGAAGCGCTTAGGCCAGCTAATACACCACGATTAATTTTTACCGTGTGAGTTTTGGCGAGCTAAGAGTATGTTAATGTATGTGCATTTAAATCGATAAGTGATTTATAATATGTCAATTTAATACGTACAAAAATTTAAATATTTACTTAGACGCTCATGAATATTCAAGTTGATACATCATCTATTTTATTTAAATTAAATCTTATCATTATGTGATCTCTGTAGGAACGAAAAACAGGAGTCTCCTTATTATTACTGACTTGATTGTACGCTTACAAAACTTAATAGGAGTTATTTGCGCACGAAATCTTTTATAATTGGAAAGTCCTACTTAATATTTAAGTTACTTAGGAAGAGTTGACTTTCAGGTTACCCTTTCGCAAGTCTCTTCAAAAATGTTTTCACTGAGAAGTATTTGATTGCCTCAATCAATACTATAAATAACACATTATTACCTGAAATAAATTGCCCTTTTATTAACTGACCAAAAGGGCCTTTAAAAACTAATTTTGACTTCTCCACAAGCTTAAAGACAAACGCAGGTGTGTATCGCGAGTGTGCGGCCGTCCTACAGAGGGTCGTTGAAGTTACGCGGGTAACAGCGCAACAAGAATAATACAAAATGTTTTTCATTTTCTTTATGTCACCCCCGGCAGTCGTAAAGGCATTAAGCGTGACCAAACTTTTGTTTGATACGTACAATATAAGTATCAGCGCATTGCTGTATCTGCCTAAGTCTTGCGTCTAAAATTATACGACACACTTTAAAATAAAGTCTTGAGGAAAGCACTTGAACTATGTTTAGATCTTTTAGGAAAATATTGAGAAGTTCGTTTGTTTTTATTTTAAAACAGTGTCAATATGCAATGTTGTTTACTGCTGTAAATAACTATGTTATTCGTTATTTCATTATTTATAAAAACAAAATCATTTAAGGCGATAGAGGAACTTAAGTTACTTCATAGTTAAGTGATACCTACATAACATCAAAAGACCGTTTCTCCCCTACAGATCCTAAAAATCACTATTCGTGACAAAACTGGTAACATCCCCATACATACATATGTTGCGTAAGTTTCCGCGATCAAGAGAAAGCGGGGAAAAGTGTAGATTGCCCCTAACGCACCATCGCTTTATACAAGAACGATTTTATTGTATTAGGATAGTAGTAACATGATAGAGAGAAGGCAATGAATGGCATTTTCACTTCATCGAATTTCTTGGTCCATTTTCTCGGTACAAATGACTTTCTGAACACAGTGGTTGAGTGTCGTCTTAACATGTGTTTCTATCAGTAGTTTGATAAGAAGGTAAAATAACTTTTGTTCTTGGGTTGAGTTAAACTTACAGCTTCTACAGACTTTAACCTTGATTGATTTGGAGAATTTATGAGTGCGAGTTATTGTCAGCTGTATACTGGTTAGGTACTGAGAGTAGGTAATTTTTATTCCCACCGAGAGGACGTTGAGTTTCAATACCTAAAAATAAAATATTCAATAAATTATGAATTGATAGGTAATCTGCCTATCAAGGTTTATATGGTCATATCATTTCATCTAGCCTTTTGCACAGAAGTCGCCGTCCAAAATTTGATTACAATAATAAAAATAAACAATTTTATAGGAGAAAAAAAAATAGATCTCTCTTGTGATCAATTCCTAAATTAAACCAAACAACAGGGGTGTCATTACATTATCAAATTGCTCAATTTTAAATTCAGACATGAATCGTTTGTGTCGTCCCTACTTTGTAAAGTAGCGATGGAGCGGGAAGGCGGAGAGTTACCCGACTTTACCCAAGTAATTACTTTATTAGGTGATACCGGAAGACGGTTGGCCGCGAAATATGCTGCTGTGACAGCCCTAGCGAAAAATGGGCACTTCTCTAGACGGTAAGTATAAAAGCGCCTTTTAACATATTTAAGGAACATATTTTTTAGTAAGTACGAGTACGCAAAGTTAAGGAATTGTTTTTATATATAAGTAGATGGATGTTATAGAGAATAAACTTAAAACAAGGGTATCTACCGATATAGACAGAGTCTTATTTCTATAATAGAAAATATTAAAACAAACGTGGACCTACCCATCTAAATCACGTGCGGCCGCTCAAACAAGACACGAGAACACTTTAACGACAAATTAACAGCTTCAATTACTTACAACTACCGGTGCGCTATCGCAACGGCAATGAACTAGCGACTACCACCCGGACCTACCTGTGGCTCGCCTCCTAATAGCCCGGTAATAATATTTTATGGCCATTACCTTTGTAAACACGGATAAAACGTTCTTACGCGACCTCACCACGTAAAAAACGGGCGACAATTGCGTTAACGGGATTCCTTTTTTGTTTTTTCGAAAAATAAAAAAACAAAAGACTGTGAACAAAACGCTCTGTTTTTGAATTTGGTATTCCTTTTTAAAGTATTCGTTTCACATTTTTTTTATTCTAAAAAATTACAATCGACCTTTGAAATGAAGAATGCTAAACAATTGAATTGTTTTAAAAAGAAACTTTTGTTTGATAAGTGTATTTGTTTTAATAGAGAAAGCTTGATGCAACGACAGCAAAGTATCGTTCTAGGAAGTCGCCGACGGGATGGGGATGTGCCAAAAAGAGATAAAGTAGTTTTATTGATCTATACGGACGTTCGGGTGGCGCGAGTGTGAGTTGAATGAAACGAAGATAACTTGCCGCCCCAACATGTTTGGTCCTTTTTCCTCCCGCGGATTTTGGGTAGCGGCATCCCTCTCGGGCCACGTGACCTAAGCAGGGTGTAACTCACCCTACAGCGGCCATAACTTACTCATAGCGATAGGCGGTACGGTCGCGAAAAACATGTCTACATTATTCTTATTTTTAATTTCTTTTTTGTTACATTAATTTAGGTTTATTTATTATTTGAAACTTGAGACTTTTTGGTACATATTTAATGTAACGGTTGTATTGGGATTTAGGATTAACAGTCAACACAAGTTGTAGTACGAAAAATAAACACGGACTACTTTAACAAAACTGTGAAGAGCACGAATTAGCAAACTTCAATGCACTCACAGGTACTCACTAACAGGTTGGCTTATTAAGAAGAGAGTATATTTAATAATAAAACAAAAACATTAATATCACAACCATACCGGGAAATAACTTTTTATTCGGTGCTGTTCAGTCCAAATGTGCATCTCATAAATTACGACTCTCCTTCAGTATTTCTTTCTCTGTCTTGATTTATTTTTTGTCTTGTTCTCCCCCTCCGTTTATTAACTGGCTAGCTCAATTCACTTGGGTTTTGTATCTGTTTTATTGTAACTCAAAAAGCGTATTAGATATTTTTCGTTAATGTAGGTATGTTTGTCAGTTCTAAAAATTGATTGAGTTATGTTGTCTGGAAGAATATCGCTGTTAGCAATAAGACCACCCCTTGTTCTCTGTGTACTCATTTAAATGTCTTGTACAAAATCTGTTAAAAAATGTGCAAGATAGAATATTGTAATGTTAGTATTATAAATATAAAAGTGTGTGTAATTTACAAGACAAATTTAATTTTCATTTTGATAAAAAAGAAATGTATATGTAAATGTATACAAGTCATAATAAATTATGAGTTGTATTACCTAACTAAATAACAATCAAATAAATCCCAAAGAACAGCAACAATCGCCAAATTAATAATCCTTTTTAAAACACACAAAGTTCAATAAAGCGGGTTACGATTAATAAAACGATATGTTTACAATATTAATATAAAGTGGCAGTAAAGCCCACAAGCCAAACAATCACGGGCCGAGGTGTTAACTGATCGTAAACGTCAACTTAACGATGACGATGATCATAAACGTGTCGTAAAACAAATAATTAGCCGCTGCTCACTTTGACGCCACTGGCTGACGAGATAAAAACATATAAATGACGAGATATTACGATCTCATATCGATAACCTCTTTTATTTGCAGTTTTATTGAACATTATGTATATTATTATATTTTACTGCTATGCTATTATATTATAATTTATTACCAATTAAACTAAACGGTTAATATTTTAATGTAATTATCATCTTCAATTTATAATGAATGTAAGAAAACTGAATGTATTTAACGACTCTACATTATTGACCTAAATAATGTGTACAACCCGTACCGCCAGCATGCGTAAGCGTTGTATTTACAAATGTAGCGCCATCTATTATGGAATAGCGGAATCATAAATAGTAATCGATTACCAATCAATTCAAATATAATTATTTATTAATACGTGTACGATGAATAAATATCTAGTTTGACTAATTTATTGAAAATGCTAAAAAGGTATTGAATTATCTTAATTTAAAAATAGTTAATAGGTACGACTCTACAGAGTCTACATAATTTTAATAGGTCGCATTTCCGTGTAAGCCTTAATAAATTCGGTTATCTTATATTTTGTGTGAATCCTGTATAAGGAACCCCGTAAATAAACACATCAACTTTCATCATCAAATTGAATCTTGATTTATTTCTTTGAAGAATATTAATCTTTAACTAAAAGTCAAATACAAGATCGCATCGCATCATTAATAAACAGTTAATAAGCATAGAGACGTAATAAGAAATTTTAGTTATTAGAAGAGCAAAACCAATAAATTGTAGCTATAAAAACATTAGACAATATTATGTACATTAGCACTTCGACGCCGTAGACAACCTGACGCCCATTTGAATGAAGCTTTATAGCCTCATAAACCACCACTTGCGGTAATAAAGTGATTTATCCCATAAAATAACAGCTGATCGCCGTGATTACGCACAATACGAGCGAACTCATAATTTTACAGCCAATTTACAAACAATAAAAGTCGTTCTCTTGTCTTACACGCCCATTCGCCCTCCGATATCTCCATATTCGACGGTCGAACGTCGTAACTCGTAACTTTTATAACCCAATAAAACCATAACCTCGGTCCTCTAAGTTAGCGACGTATAACTCACTATCGTCGCCTGTAGATGGCGCACATCGCTCAGCGACTGTCCCGCCATCTGTGAGTTAGTCGGCGAAGCTTTTTATGAGCCATTTGAGGTCGTCACGTCGTAAAGCAGATGTTTTATGGCTTCGATTGATGCCGCTAGTGTAGCACTGCGGACGAATTACATTGAATACCGTATGGAAATACAAATTGTGTACATGATGTTTGTATACTTTTATTCTAATTAACTGGTTTTAATTTTATTAGGTAATGAAATAAATTCCTACAAATTAAATCTTAACATTTCATTGGTCATTTAAGTTTTGGAACTCCTGTTTTCGATTGCCGTAAAATTATCTTAAGAGTAGTTTTACTAGTCTTACAAAGAAAAAAAAAGAAACATTGCTATAAACCTGCATTGTTTTGTTGGAATGGATTAAAACAAAATAAATATTAAACCACGTGGCGATTAAATAATAAACCTAGTTTAGTACTTAGGTGGTTTATAATAAACTTATATACTGCAAAGAAATTTCGTAGCGCAGGTTTCAAGAAACCCAAACAACTTGAAAGAGAATTCTGAAGTGTATTGTCGTGTTATATGAAGTGCCTGGCAATATACGAACTGTAAATTGCATCATAAACATCCGCTTGTGTCCCGTCGGCGGATTTTCCCTCGCTCTATGAGTTTAGTACACTAAATGTCCGCAACCGAATGGTGTCGCTACGAGATATTTGGTTGCGCGCCACCTAGCGAAAAAGCGTTGAACTTCTTGAAACTCGAGTCAAGTGGTATGTATTTGATGTGATCAAAGTACTTTTTTACTTTCATTGATTGATTAACATTTTTTTATTTACCACAAACAATAAACATGTTTGTTATGAAGTTATTTGTGATTTAATTTTATTGCAACGGAAAAATAGTAAAGTAAGAAAATCACTAGAGGGCGCTACTAATAGTCTGAGTTGGTAGTTTCAACTTTGTTACTTAAAGATTTGTAATCATTTAACATTTTAATATTAATCAACATTTCCAGTAGTATGATTAGCATTATTAGGTAATAAAGCCAGAGTCTATAAAAGTTTTGATCACGCGTTTTTCACGCGACTTGGACTGTCTTGCAAGCTGTGCCAACATGTGAGTCTTGGCAGAGGTTAAAAAACATCAGTAGATATGGTATAAGTCAGTAAGTAAATTCTTTATGTTGTAATAAGAAAACCTGCTTGTTGCATTGGTTATTTATTTTTTGTTAGGTACATACTAGTTTTCAGGGTGAGTGTGTTAACGACGTTTAATTTTTTAAAGTTGATGAACAATTAAATATGCTTTCTAATGACTACATAATTCTATATTTTTCTTATAGGATCAAGGGCAAAAGGGACCAACTCTGAAAGAATACAAATAGGTAGACACGAATATTCCTCACACAAACTTTTAAGCTTGTTTTATTTACAGTAGACCTAGTTCACTTGTTTCAACGGTGACTCTCCAAGACCTTATTAAGCCGAGATTATGCACAAACAGTTATATCGCACAACTTTCAAAATCCACATAATTACGTTCAGAAACAACTAATCCAATGCCAAAAGTTACCCTGGAACAGCATAAATTCGATTTAAAAACTTACTCGATATCTGGGGTAATTATAAAAGGGGGGTGACTGACAAATCCCCGAATAAAACAACAAGGAAATAATTCCGGACATAAATCGCCCTCTCAGTGTGAATAGAATAGCAATTATTTGGTTGAGTTGGTACTCCTGAGCCCTACTTTTGGCTTATGAGAGTCGAATGGTTATCACTCGAATGTAATGAGAATTTAGTTTCCCATTGTTACTAAGTGGAAAATACTTTTGTTAAAGTTTGATTCTACTCATTTATAATCAGACTACATGAATTTATATTCTGACTGATTTTTATGATACATAGGTATAATTAATTAATGAAAAAGAACTTAAGTGAATTAATGAACGTGATTAAATAATTAACTAATGCTAAGGTTTTAAAATACAGGCTGTAGTTTTTAATATTTCCAACGACCTATATACTTGCAAAGTAATATGATTTTACTCTATCGTATGCAAATGCCAATTATAATAATTACTACGGTGCCTACGGAATAACCTTGCGAGGCTTTACCTACTTTATATTAAATGTTATGAAATAATCTAGGAGTTTCAGCGATATCTATGAACTCCTACAAACCAATAAGTGTAGATATCTAATATCAATAAATGTGTCCAGTTCTATACTAAAGTGATAACGAAGTGAGATTCAAATAGGATTCCAATGACTTACAAGCATATAGTACCTTTAATTCTCACACGGATTCAACCACTATTATTAGAACTACCGCACATTTCCTGCACACTAATGTTATTGGCGCCCTAAGGGCGTTTCGACGATATGTCAGGGTTCTTTTATGAATGGTCAACCTTAGGGTAATGACAGGGTTGGCGATCACAAAAACAATGTAGCTTACCCCAAAGGACTGCAAAACAAGAATACATATCATTTTTAACTCGAATAAATTTGATGTGTTATCTGACGATTTTTTGTAGTTTGAATAATTGCGCGGAATACCCCATGTTGATATTTACATTTAGTTTCAAACTGAAATATATTTTAGCATTGTAGGTACCTAACTAGTTTTAAATGTTACTCCTCATGGCCTAATTGAAAGGTACCTTTTAAAAAGAATACTGTCCCTCAACGCAAATTGGATAATAATATGTTTTTGGTTATGATTCGGTAGAGTCTCAAAAAGCGGATCCTGAAGCTCTAATCCCAAAAGTTAGGGTTGGAGTCCCGTGTTTGGTTCTTTAAAATCAGAACTTAAACAGTACAAAAATCGAAGATTAACAGCCATTGTATAGTTTATGAACTAATTCAAACAACTTTTCGGTCACAATATTGTACTGTAGGTACTGTACTGCAGGGAATGTAATTTAAGAACTAGTAATAAATATTTATATAAGTATTTTATACGGTAAGATTTTTATCAAGACTTCAAAAGACGCCTGGTGAGTCTCTAAACAGATTCCTGAACTTAAACTATCCTTATTTCTGTCTTAACGACTTGCTGGAATGTCGTGTAAATGGCAGCCCTATGAAAGGGTTACAGTAAGTATGCGATCCCGTTATATGTTTCATTAACGTTGTCACGTCTTAAACGTGGGGCCGCGACCGTGGCTAGCTTAAAATTTACCGTAGTTTTCCTGATTGTTGTGTCGAGAATTTGAATAATTATGTAAATAAATATAAATATTATTACATTCTGAATATAAAGTAGCATTTAATATATTGGATTATCGAAATATAAATAGATTCCAATAAGAATGTATTATGTTCGATGACAGTTAACACACAATCGAAATTCCGACGCCGCTTAGGACATCTCACGACTATGTAAGTATGTATCTACACTGGGGATAAACTTCAATGAATGTAATCTACATTCTAATTAAGATTAGTGCGATTCGCATTAACAAAAGACAATTATCTAATCTTACAGCACAATAACACTATTAAATAATGAGATACCGGTGTAAACGCCCCCGACTTTAATCAGACCCTTAAACAATACCACGAGAAACGAATCTCGAGCGCAATAAAGAAACTCGGATAAAAATAAATTAGCGTATCTCTAGAGAAGACTGA
Organism: Abrostola tripartita; assembly: GCA_905340225.1. Taxonomy (NCBI): domain Eukaryota; kingdom Metazoa; phylum Arthropoda; class Insecta; order Lepidoptera; family Noctuidae; genus Abrostola; species Abrostola tripartita. The sequence continues at coordinate 8,839,947 of HG996498.1, read as the reverse complement.
TGGGGGTCGGAGAGACCTCGAGGAAGGAAAAAGTTGAGGGGTTCAACCCTTCCCTGTTTATTTACTCCCGACGCCCTGTGTCGCAACACTTTGATAGAGCTTTTATTTTACTTTGTTACGTAAAACTATACCTATTATTGATAGCCTGCAGGCCGCTCATAATGATTTCTTAAAACGAAGATAAAACCTGTAAATTACGAGTATCAATCATTTTAACTTTATGATATTAGGTAGGTATTTATATTACCTGATATTCAATGCACCATTGACGTCTAATGTAAATTCATCAATGTAACTTCGTCAATACTCAAAGATATACTTAACAATATTATAAGAACTAAATTGACAAGTAAAATATTCTAATTGACCGACATTGTTTCGTACAATCCAAATCTATACGTAGATCTTGAGGTGTGAAATGTGACTAATGGAAGGTTGAATTTTTGCATAAAAGTTTGGTCTAACGATTCAACTCGTGTGAGACATAAAGAATTATTGGATATCTAAAAGGAAATTGTGTTGCAGTGTTATTTTAAATATGAATGTCAAACGTAATTTATTCGAAATAAAACCGGATTTTCGAAAGAATTAAGCTATCAATTAAAATTATCATTGTTGAACTTTATCGTAGATATAAGAATAAGACTCGTGACTTAAATTAATGTGTCTGTGTGTGATATAAGTATTGAAAATTATATTCCAAGTCAACACGTTAAAGGGATCTATAAGATGGCGATGATCTCGAAAAATGACAATAGGTTCGCCACATATGACACTGAATTCTGAAAGCGAAATGTGCGTAGACTCGAGAATGCAGTCAACGGTTATACAAATAAATGAATGAGCGGAATTAAATAAAATGTCAGGAAACTGGAACTTCTAGCTAATTTTATTCACCACCCTTTGCGCACTAATTCATCCCCCATTTATATGCTAGAAATGCAGGTGTAAGTGCAAACGTGAGCGGCTCGATAAATAGATGCGATTGGCATAAATCACTGGTAACGCATGCGCAGAACGCACTAGCTACTCAATTAACTGCCGCGATTTCAATTAAAACGCCTTACTGAATTTACGACGTTTCCTTATTTATTATACACTTTTGCTAGTAGGTAGGTACTTGCGAACTTTGTCCGGTTATCGGGTTTAGTTTAGAATGTAGAAATAAATTGATTACTTTTTCAATAACTCTACCTATGGTGGTTAAGTTATTTGAGTGTTATACCTATGTTGAGTCCATAAATGATACCTACCATTTTTTATTAAATTCAAACGTTACCATTAAAGTTTCAATACCTATTCAATACAGAGGTTTATAAATAAAATACGGAGCAAGTAGTTGCCACATAAAATACCTCTACATACGTCCATAATTATACTTACTACATAAGCGCACGTATATAACGGCTAACAGTATCGAAGGCCCCACCGGCCAATCATAATCATTAAGTGTTAAAGCAATTAGGTAAGTAGCTGCCACTTATTGGAACGGTCCGAACGAACCGGCCGATTCGCGAAACACAGAGCACGTCTTACAGCAGTTTGCATAAACGCCGCCACGCCCATCGAATGTCACTTGCACCCAGTAAATAAAGCTTTCAGCGAGTTTTTAATAAATGGTAATTTCGAAAATATAGCTTCCGACGTCCATCGTATTATCTGGTCTCAGCGTGCATGAATATTGAATTTATTTACGCCATGCAATACCGTGAGAAAGGGCACTTATATAATTATGTACAAGTATCGAAATTAATTATATATTCGCCCTTGATAAACATAGCCAACTGAACGCAGTGATGAACAACCAATTACACGATCTACTAAAATAGCTCAACAAAAATGCATTAAAATAAAAATACTTAGGTATAATTACTCGGCATTCCTCTGCCCGCGTATAATGAACAGAGTAATATTTCACAGAATCCAAACATACTATAAGGGGAACACAACAAATAGTAAGATTCAGAGTTAAACACAAAGACTTATGCGTTGGAAATAAAACAAGTTCCAAACGAATAGCTACCAATAAACGATCCAATAAAAATACCATAACAACACATAATTTAGTAATCAAACTAAATTACGTACAAATAATTTGGATGGAGAAGCGCACAATCAGAGCTGGTTACAACTAGTTTTATGACTAGTTGGGGTGCCGTCGTAAACTAATAAAATAAAAGTTGGAAGCGCGAACAAACCAATAGATAATGAACTTTTATTGGTCAGTTTTACAGCTCTCCCCGAGTGATTGTAAAGTGAATAATTGTAGTGAGTCGTTAAGCGTTAGGTAACAGTTACGTACTATCGCGCGACCGCCCCACCATGCCCCACACAATAGGCAGGCCGTTCCATTGTTTGTTGTTAACAAAACTGTGATTGGCAAGTGAGAAAATAAGTGGGAGCAATGACTCATTGAAGGTGTTTCATTAAGACAACAGTAGCTCACTTAGTTTTAAATTAAAGCCTCTCCTACGCGGCCACCAAAGTAGATATGAAACATCAGTGTAAAAAAAAAGTTCATCAGTTCTATTATGTCTAGATAAAACAAGCTCTATATTGCCATAATTAATATCACGAAGAGCAAAACTAATCTATTATGTACGAGAATTATGAGATTTCAGCATGTTCTTTGTTCTATAATTTACGTACCGTGTTTTCATTACGAAAGCAGGAATTAAGTGCTTTTATGTGTTTATGTAAAACAGCTACTTTGCACATCACTAATAAACGATGTCATGATAGATGACTATAAAAACGCGGATCCGGCACCACAAATCATAATTTATGTAGAACACTTGTAACAATCGACTGCACCAATTATTGTAAAGTGACTATTAAACAGGCCCTGGGCACAGATAGAGACTTGTTTATTACGTCTAGTGTGTTCCTAGCTTTATTGCTATATCCGCAGCAATTAATAACTGTTGTGGTAAGCGAACATTTCGTATGTGTCGTAAATTTTGAATTGGTCTCGTTATTTTATAGGGGTTAACTCGATTAACAGCGGGGTAGGTTTATTGTATGTAGCGGAGATTATCGTTGATACATACGGACATACATGTTATTGCCTAAGCGTATATGTTCGTTCGTGTCTAAGTTGGCTTAGTGTTGACACATTATATAGGGAAGCGTCGAAATACGGCAAGTATTCCTTACCAAATGCGATTTTGGTCAGAATACTTCAAGGAAATAAAGTAGGGATCTTCATTGCAAATCAATACACGAAACAATAATAAACTTTATTTTTAAAATATAAGTATAAGACTATTTTTCATGGGCATTGAAGTTAAAAAGTCCTATTGTTGTCATAATACTTCAACATAATTAATTCCAGCAGTTATATTAAACCTCTTTTCGATTATTATTTGTTCTTTTGGCTCTGACATTTCGGACTACCTATTTTACTTTTAAATTCAACCAGCCAGCATAAAGTAATCTATATAAAACCTATGCAATTCAACTAATACCAAAAAGTACTGATACTCAATCCTATTTCAAGTTGGTTTCGAAGGCATGTTCCCAGGAACAAAACAGTGAGGTTAGTCGCACAGTTAAAGGAGTCGTGTAGAGGACAGGGCAGGTCGGGTGAGCGATACTATCGACTCACGAACCTTCTCTGGGATAGGGTTGAACGGGATACGGACTGGCCGAAATGACAGAGACATTTTAAGATGGCAATTGATAGTTTAGAAAGTAGGCTAGTGTTTTATGACACTCGTAGCACAAGCAACATTTTTCTCTTTAATAACCAAAGTAATATTTATTTAAGGTGTTCAAAATAGCGATTGATTGACGCACTATGAAGAAAGCTAGTATTTTTTAGGACTTTCATAGCAAGAGACACTATTATTTGTTGTCGCATTCCGACAAATGTTACTGTAGGTGCCGTATGAAGAAATAATTGAAGGCTACGCGTCGCACAGTCTACGTAAAAAATTAAGGGCTACATTCTGTTGCCAATAGTTTTTTGTAGGTTGACTTATCAGTGTAATGCATAATTGAGGATCTTTTAATAACGTTCATAATATATTCATAATGTCTTCTATTCACAAAATAAGTTTACGGTAAACTCTGGCTACGACAGCGTAGCAATCTTAGTGTCATACCATATTTTCAAAATAACACACAATAATTATTATTATCCTATCGAAATAAACTCCTATTAACTTAATTAGTTCAAATAATGAGAAAATACTTCCTTTGTAACTAATGACTTATTTCAGATGCCTAAAGCATAAAGCTCTATATTATCTACGTGAAAATCATCAATCTTTATTTGTTTATCTAAACGTGAAAATCTAAACTTGTGAAGTCGACAACCCTATTCCAGATACATGTCGCCATATGCACGTATATGTACAGCTACGACATTGAAGGAAATCAGAGGATAGTTTTATTTCACAATCGTTGTTTACCTATGAATAATTATTTAGAAGTACTCTTTTTTAGGCCACTTACTGTAAATAAACTCTGCCCACTTTTGAGAAAACTCATTTAGGTCATTCACGTAGATATTTATAATACCTATGCAATTGCATACGTAATAGTTTTAGTACTTATATGTACATAATTATTATAACATAAAACATAACATCACGCCTGTATTCCCCAAAGGGGTACCCAGAGGGGTACACATTTCGCCAGTTATGTTTTAAGTTCACCAATGTAATAGGGGACGAGCCTATTGCCAACAATCGGGCACAAATCCAGACTCTATGCTGGTACTAAGAATTACTTCATAGAAAAACCCAGTAACACTTTGCTCGACCCGGGTTTCGAACTTTTGAACCCAGGTTCAGGCTTAGTAGTCGCGTTTAGCGATCACTAGACCAATGAGGGAACAATTATTATTTGTTTAAATAAATATACCTAATAATAATTATGTATTCAAATACCTACGTAAATAAAAAGATCATATTTAATTACAGCATAGCAGCTAATTTTATTAGGAAAAATAATGTAACAGCGTAGAGTTTCATTACATATTTTATTTAAGAATAACTATGATTAATTTAGGAAAAATAGTTAATATGTCAATATTATGGACGCACATAAAAACGTCTTTTTAATCGTATACAAGTTAGGTGCTTGATTTGCTTGATTCTGCCGATCGACATCGCCAGTCGTTGATCATAATGTAAAAATTTTAACCTAGATTATTCATTAAATTCATAGTTTACAATCAAATTGTTACATTTGATTGATGAATATTCCTTATCGATAGACACAGTCAAGCTATTCATAGGCACCTTGATATTATTGACTACTTAAAACTAAAATCCAATAATAACTCTATACATCAATCGTTCCTACACACATAAATCATCATAAAGAATCCTACAACAAAAACAATTCCGTATATATAAACTCTCACATAAATATCCAGTAGGTAGGTATGTATACAAAACCTGCCTTAAACAGACAAAGGTACGTAGTAGCCACATAAGAGAGATCACATCTTCAGGCTGCCTACATAGTAAGATACGTACAGACACGTATTTATAGGTACACCGGCAATGTAGCCTTCGTTTTATTGTAAACGGTCCCACCCATATAAAATTGCAATATTTTAATAAGAAACCTCCAGTGAATATCAATTAATTATAATAAATATAAAAACGTCAGTGGGTATTGATTAATCTGTATGCATTATTCAAGTGTTTTCGCCTAATTAACTGGGTGGACTGCATGTTTGGGAGTCGTGCATTAATTTAATATAATACGCGATATTTCGTGTTTTTAAAGTTGTATTTACATATACATTTGCCTTTGGGACTTGTATTGTTAGCCACTGTTTTTCATATTAAGTATAACTTAAAATAGCTTGCAACGGCGCAAATGTTTTAAATTATGCATAACTAAATGGAGAGATGCAAAAGAGGCGTAAGATATTAGTATACGTATAGAATAGGTAGCACGTGGTACACTGTTATGCCCTATGGGTAATGTTGGTCATATGTATGAGTTGGACTACCTATGCGAGAATATATTACATTTTGATGCGTAGATTAAGCAAGATTTAATGTTTAAAAGAGTCACACGATTAGGTCTAACAGGCAGTTATCTAGGTCGGGCAATTATTGTAATTTTTAAACGTAGATTAAACCTAATCCCAATAACTGGACCCCACGACACAGGGAACCCTAGTGTGGGGGCCAGAGAAACATTGTCAAATTTTTTAGTGTCTAAGCCTAATAATGTACTACGTGTATGTATATGTATTGTACAAATTTTTGAATCAATAAAGTTATTATTATAAATAATTGTTAAAAATGTGTACATTTAAGTACCTACATAGCAAGAATGACACAAGACTAGACCAAAACCATGTTTAAAATTTACTAAAATTGGCCTGCTTTCAATGTTTTTTTAGTCAAGTCTACGTAAAAAGTACCTAATGATCATATCTTATGTACCTAAGTACTCGTAGCTACCAGTTTAGGGCCACTAGACTTTAAAATACCAAAGTAAAATGTAAACGTTACCTTTCTCTACACATAAGTCAGTAAAAAAGATCTTACTACGTATTAAATACGTCAAGAAATTATTTTACTTACTGACTAACCGTTTGCTAGTTAAAACGCTTAAGAATCAATCTTACATACAAAGTGGTTGTAAACTCAACCCGTGCGTCTCCACATAGAAGGAATACATCATCCTAGCAAGCAAGACTTATTTATTGGAGCTCCATATTTCACTTCACCGATATTTTCAATTACTATAGTTATTATAGTACAAAAACTTACATTTATAAATGGCTTTATAAAAAAACTAGGTACCTTACCAGCCACTTGATTTAGCAGCTAATAAAAACATCTTGACGAGTTATCGACTGATTAAATTGACTTACGGCCAGCGAATATACTGAAAAACGTGCATATATTTAGGCAGATGTTTGTAAAAAAATATACATGACTTGTATAAGGTAGGCGTGGACATGTCTATGTACTGAAATGGACGAATTATCGACGAATACATTCTGTTTGTACAGCCACATCTGCCCTTTATGATGTTTATAATTTACTGAGGTATGTTTTAATTAAGTGAGAAACATTGCATTGAAGTAGCCATTATTCTTAATTGAAAACGTAGACTGCTATTGAGCTTGTCGAAGGAACTCCTATTTACTCAGGGCTACCTCTACCAAGTAAAAAATTGCGATACAGTTGCATTATTAATATGGGTATAAATTATAAGTACATAAATGTTGAAAGTCATCTAACAAACAGAAGCTCTAAATAACCCGTCTATAAAAAGTATACAAAATAAGTTATTATATTATCCAATTATTGATGTATAAAACATTAAAGTTCCGACCAGTATGCCCCAGTAAAATTGAGATGTTCAAAATTCGGGCCGCGATACGTCGATGTCCAATAATTTTTCGTATCGGCTAAATAATTATCTGTTATCGTCGATTTGGCAGGCCAGGTCGAGGACCGCAAACATGGCCGACCCGCGCAACGACAGCAACATAATATATCAATGAATAAATAATTTACCTCGTAAATAGATTTTTTGATTTATTAAACACATTTACATTATTCAATACAAACAAGAATAATGTTTATAGGTACTTTGATGATTAATTCCTTAAGTTTTTGCTAGAAATACTTGCACACAACCACCTCGATTATATAATACAAACACGAAACGACTAAGTTGTTGGTTTGTAAAATGCCTTATAATCTTTCACCATATCGTAGGGAGCTCAAAGCGCAACTGAGTACTTACGTGATCTAGTTTTTGCACACCTCGTCTCTTAAGAAATGAGATTTAAATCCTGATTTAACGAGTTGACACGTACATATAATGCTATTCAGCATTTTTCTACATGAATAGCACATCCAAATCGGTAGAAAGATATTCGTGGGTTTTTCTTTTGCTGACTGTACGTGGAGCGAGCCTTGGAATTCAGTTTTTAGCGTCCGTTTGACTCTTCAGCCGCCATATTTGGCATACGAGATGAAACGGACTATGGTCAATTTAATTAATAGTTCCCACCGCTTATCGTCCGTCGGTAAAGCCAATGAAGTCATTATGCATGCTTACGAAATATTAAGACCTCGACGCGCCAACAGCCTTTATTAATTTTTTGACACCTAATTATTGTATATTGCGGCAGAGTTTTTGTTAGTGTTAATTATGACGGGAAGCGGCAGTTAACAATCAGTCAACATGTAGGATGCCATTTTAATAATTACGGTGACCAGTAAATTATGTTTAATTGTTTCGATCGAAGTAGGTAGCCTTAAAGCGGGTGTTATTACGACATTCTACATGCTCGATGTGGAGACAGTCGGAAACATCAAACGGTGCAACGGACTTAGTAAATTAAAACATTGCAAAACAGCTATACCGTAGAAGTCGCGCTTGGGCGACTTCAAAAATGGCATCGCGCGTCGACTGGTGACGGCGAGTAAGTTTTTCGCGACCGTCTCCACTCGATAAATAATGGCGGTGACTTTGACAAAAACTCACCTAGTCCTGTTCGGTGGCCGGCGGCGCGCGCTCCCCGCGCTTGCCCCGCAGCTGCCCCGCTCGCCCCGCGCCCTAGCCCCGCATTTGCCTCGGAGCTTTTTCTGCCCATTCCACGGCGCCGGCGCAATCGCGAACCGCTCACTTCCATCATTACAGACGTAACCCTAACTATTTACACCGCTACTGGCTAAATAATAACTACTTATATTTATGGCAATTTGTTTAACTTCACCGACTATTAAAACTGCAGGAACACGATCACGTTTACACTATACTTATGCGAGAGTATTGAAGAATTAGATGGCGCGGAAGGTTATTCTGTTTCACACTGTCCGATATTACGATAGCGGATAATTAATTTAACTTACGACTCTTTATTTACTTAGCTTTAAGGGTACGAGACCGGGTCTCTTTGGTAGGCATATTAAATTTGTACAATGTAATATAGTTCGTGACGCCGACGCTGCCGAGCAGGGAGCGCTACGATCGCACATAAAGTAAAACGCACTACGATACACCTACACTATGTTACACGGAAGAGATTTCTACAAATTGCACTGGTTTCCAAACGCGAACATCTTCGACGATTACGCGGATTAAAATATAAAAGTATATAAAAAAATCAATAAATCAACAAAAACAAAACCCGAAACACAAAATAATACGACCCGTTTCTAGTCTAGCATTCAACAGTTTATTGTTCCATCATTCGTTTAGAAAAAAACATTGTGTCTAGTTAAAAATTAATTTAAAAATAATCACAACAACCGAACAACACTTAAATAACGAGAAAATAATTACAAACAATTTACAAAAAAAAACACAATGCTATAGAGTGTTCGGCGGACTGCGATTGTATCACTGGACAAGGCATTGCACGTGCGCAAGCTTAGTGTTCGGGATGGCCTTGCGCAGCAGCCGCGGCCGCCGCCGCTGCCGCTGCCGCTTTCTGCGCTTGCGCCTGCTTTTCTTGCTCATTTAACTCCTTTATAGCCTGAATCTCTTTCTTTAATTTCATCCTTCGATTCTGGAACCATATTTTGATTTGCCGCTCCGTCAAACAGAGAGCGTGCGCCATTTCTATACGTCTCCTCCGCGTGAGGTAGTGATTTGTGTGGAACTCTTTCTCTAACTCTAGCGTTTGATATCTAGTGTACGTTTGTCTTCCTCGTCTTCTGAGGCCGTTTGCTCCTGTAACAAAAAGAAAGATAATTCTATTAATATATTTTAAATCAAAGAGTTTATATGTAAAGGCGGTTTGGTAAAAAGTTTGTGCATTAAACCGATGCATCTGGCCTCAGCGAAGCATTTGAATGTTGAATGGGATTGGTTGTCTCACGCAGCTTAGTTCAAATGACGTTACAATTGGCGGTGACGACAGCTTCATTTCGCTTAAACGTCGATATTGATAAATGCGCAGGGGCACCCTTTGAGAGCTACCGACCGGGGAATTAAGACTGGTTGCAAACTTGATTAAGAAACATAAACACGTGTGGGCGAAGATGTTAAATTGTTGATTTTTAGATGCAATATTAATGTAGACTCTACCTAAATAAGAGCGGAATATACGAGTACCGAGCGGCTTTACTGTACTCTAACTTTGATTCAGTTGGGTGTTGAGTATGAAAATACAAGAAAACAATAAATCATTATTGAACCTTCATCGCATGGAATCGGAATGTCTTACAATTGCGTACCAAGAACTCGATTCGCGACAGGATAACTGAATAAGGGGCCAATACCCGTGACTCGAAAAAATTCGACCGATTTTAGGGCTGCTCTACGTAACGATCAAACACAAATTTGGTTCAATAACTTAATTATGTGTTTTTAATTTAAAAGAACACTTTTTGATGACTCATAATTAGTGTCATAAGTAAAGAAGCTTCCATTTAAAAGAATTGTATCATAAAGTATTGTTTACTTAGACAAGTCTCACTTTGATTTGTATACTGATGAAGTCTTTACATTTAATTGCTACTGATATTGTGATAATTGTCATTTTAATGCATCAAATGTAGCATAAAAAACATTATATATACTCGTAACTATTCTATGATTGCACATATTTATTTCTTTCCACGTAGACATAAATTAATGACGTATCACAAAGTCCGACTTTAACACCAACAAGATCCAGAAATATTAATAACATCACTATTTATTGCTAATATATATTAATATTAAAATGCCAACCCTGTCGAGGCGGTTATTCGAAGGCTTTCATTGCATGCCGGTCGTTGCGTGCTCTTCAACATTATATATAAGACCGAACGCACGCTGCGAACGCCTTATTTCTTTCTTTTTCGTGTCGAACTTTCTCAGTAGGTATATTATATATCAGATTAAGACCAATCAGAATGTATCTGAATTTAATTTGGGACTTTTGAGAAGTTAAAAGTGTATGGCACGACCTATTTGATTGTGTCCGTTATGAATTATTTTCGAGTATGTCATCTGTGATGCTGAAGTTTGCCGCGGGTGTTTACTGTTTTATTGAAATGTGAAGAGTTATATCGTATTGTTGGATGTGTGGAATGTTAAGCAATATTTCATTTTTACATTAATGTAAAATCTTGCAACATTAATTATATTCAAGGACTGTGTGCATATAATTTTGGCTTTTATAGTGTTATCATTTACTTAGCTCGACGTCGTAGCCAATTTCAGTCTATTTACTATTAACAGGCAAAGATTGTTAAACTACGAAGACATTGGAATGATAATTAAGATTCAAGACGTAAGTTTGAACCTATGAACTCGCATTTAGCACTTACATATTAAGCTTAGTTGGAAAGTTTTACACTAATAGTATTCATGTGCAAGTAACACGTACCTTTTCACATTGATATTATTTTTGTATAAAATGGATACCGTAAACCTAAGATTCCCTAAAAATGCAATAGTAACTCGGTCTTTCTGTCTGTTCGTAATGTATTCACTGCTAAACATTACATCTTTTCTAAATTTGATATAGAGTTTTAGCGGGACTGAATTTCTGACTTGCCTGATTTCATAGCTGTACCAACGCAGAGTAATACGTTTATACCTTCAGCGGTTGCATGTGTAGGTACAAAGAATAAAAAGCCAATCAGAGCCCATCAGAACGAGAAACATACACATAAATAACAGTAAATACGTGTCATAATTAAATAACACGGACGATAAAACACTCGAGCAAACACATTGCTTTGCTGCTTTGTACATACAAAAATAAAACCAATCTCTCTACCCGTACTTCTCACAGCATAAAAGGGTACACGAACCAATTTAATGGCTTAATTATCTCAAGTAGTGAGATCGGAGCCTGTGTAAGGGCCACGCGGCTCTTTTCATACATGCTTATCTATCCCCTTAAGTCGTATGGAGTATAGTTTAATCGGAATCGTGAGAAAGCAAGTCAAACATGCTTTGGTGATAGAAAGCTCAGGAAATAACACTAATTTGGGTACTTGGAGACCACTACGGACCACCACGGATTATTATATATAAATAAATAAAAATTTAAATGTCATCAAAAATAGGTACTGATTTGTGATGAGCATTCATATATCACCAGTAGGTAATAAATGATGTAGGTAAGTATGTGTGTGATGAGTGAGATAAAATCTAAGTAATAAGGTATTGTTTGATATAAAACCTTATTTATAACCATTAGCAAATTGTAGCTGATCAAAAAGACTCTGCCTCGATCACGGTGACATTTATAATGAAGTATCTAAATTATAATGAATAAATAGTAAATAAATAATATTCCATAGACTTTATAACATAGTAAACTAAACGCTTCTCTATAAATCTAAGTACACAAAAACTAGTATGTTTGAGTACTGCAATCTTGAAATACGCTTTTTGCTTCCTCCGCATTCATGCATCTATTTATCCAGTTGCAAATGCTACGCGCCTAACCTTTTTAAGGTACCGCCAATAAGGTTATACGGACGTCTCTGAGGCTTTAGCATTTATATTTTTAGAATGTCTGTAGGTACATAAAAATCATCACGAGTGAATTCCTCAAAAGGGTTTCTAGTGTTCTTACACAATTCCAATTTCACAAGAGACAAAATATTTCTTTTGTAATACTTACGTAGAGAAGGTTATAAGATTAGAGCCTCTATGTAGGTAATAAAGAAGCATAAAATACATAATAGGTATACCTACTTAATTAAAACAAATGAAAAGCTACATATGTATTGAAACAATGTGCATGAAGCTACGTTGCACTTAAGACATTACAGTAGTAAATCTCCACAGTACATAACAACTACCTTCCAAAGCCTTTTCTTTAATTTTACCTCACCGAGTTAAGTGCAACCTTTTTAATAATTAACAAAAATTCTTGCGGCCAGTATATAGTGGGTAATTGAGTGACGCTAATTACCTAACCCGTAAAAGCCTTCTGAGGGTACCACGTGAATTGTGGGGCCACTCTTTATGTACGAGTTATTTACGGGATTAACTCCAAATCGTTGTTTATGTTTCATGATTGTAATCAACTATAGAAAGCGAGGGTTGCAGGGGTTAAAAATTAGAGAAATGTCATTACATTTCTCTTAATAGTTAGTATGCTAGGTACTGTAAAATGGCGAATAATATCCCGTTATAAATAATATTTGTGTGGTGTATTGTTTTTTACAGAGAGCATCAGGTGAAACTACGCAATAAGGCAGATGATTTCTTTATCATAACTTATTAATATTTACCTGCCAAACAGACTTTGTAGGTTAATTCTCGTAACTTAAGACGTTCATGAGCTGTGCAATATCAATGTGCTTTCAATACAAACAACAATTTTCGTACTGATTCAAGTTGGTTTTTATCAATGGCACATCGTTATAACACTGCTTATAAACGTCTTTAGTTACGTGGATTGACCTACCTACTGTTTATTATAATGTATTAAATGTTTATTCCGATCGTGGACTCTACATAGGACATACGCATAAGACCAAAACGGTTATTTTACCGCTTCGAACTCACTTTATCTCAATGTAAATAACGTCAGCCATTAATTCAGTATGCCTACGTATTGATAATACATTTACTGTATTGATTAACCCAAAAACAGCTTCAGAATGACGAATGCAACAGAGTCGTGATAATCAAATGCATTAAGACTCATTACTCGAATCAGATCGGGCGTGCCTGTTAACTCGGTGCTTTCTCTCTGTAGGTATATTTCATTGAATCGAAAAACAGACATATGGAAATCAGAGCTCTTGAAATAAACAAAAAATATTAACAGACATTATCTTGATGTAAGAAGATGTATGGTAAAAGAATGAAAAGGCTTTCTACAAATGATTAATTGTTATACATCTACCTACTTAATTAAATATTCACTTACGTTAAAATATTCATAACTAATTTGAAAGCTACTGACTACAGCTGGAAACTATCTTGTTACAAATTAAGAAAATAGAGAAACTAACAGACCTGCATGTAAGAATACGGTTACACTAATCTACGAAAATCTATGTTGTTTTAAGTTTTTCTCTGAGATAAATATCACCAAAACATTAACACCGCACGTGTCCCAACTAATTAGTGCTACCATAATTTCAATGTCAATTTTCGCCTTATAAATTCTCCTCAAAATCCGGAGTACGCCGTAAAAGCAATAAACATGACACAAATGGCTTCATTAAGGCAAAAGGCGGGGTTTGTGGCCTAGAAAAAAAGTATAGTGTCACACACAAGCCTTAATAGATATATAATGACGGCACGTTTCCGTTATGCACAAATCTGAAAAATATCATCTGCGTAGACGCATTACGTGTTCCGGTACGCAGGGCGGGACAGCGTGGACCCCAAAGGTTACGGCTCATGCTCACGAGGTAAATAAAAAATGGGCCCACCAGACTTTTACTCATTAGCATGGTATATTGAAGTACCGTTCACCGTAACAGCCAATTAAAATTAACCACAAAAACGCGCGATGAAATTTGAGGTTCCAAGCTAAATAACCAACATTGAAGGCTCGAAATTAATATACAAAGCGACAATAATAAAGCTATAACTGTGTGATCTCAATCCGATCTTGATTACATTCGAGAGTGGCCCGGGGCGGTCGATTCAAAAACAGGTTAAACGAATTTGTGTTCGGAAAGGCGCAGCGCATTAAAAATACTACATTTTTGGTCGAAAAACAACCAGAGAAAATTACAATATAATCTGACGCTCAAAAATTCAAGTTCAAAAGCAAAAAGACAATGAACGCTTCCAAGGAAATCGACTCGTAACCGTTCCCAAGATTCCCTTCGTACAAGTGTCGGGCACAACCCGTTCTGCAACACGTGTCGCAAACAAAAGAAACTTGTCCAAGTTGCCCCCCTCTCCCCATCGGGCGACAAAAGGATTGCGCAAGTTATATTAGTCGTAAAGAATTTCGGACTAAGATCTATAAGGTTGTAAACCGCTCGTAACTCACAATGCTCCCGCAGTTGCGGAGGACATTCGCAACAACTGTTGTTTGCTTCGATGTTTTAATTGTTCCTAATTCGTAAAACTTTTCAGCGTGATTTACAAGTGTTGTTTTAGCAGATCGGTGGCTTTTGAGTATTTTTTTCCAATACCGCCGAACATGTGGCGCGCGGTTGACAACGCGGGAAGCGGTTATTTACACTGGTGGGATCGTAAACGGTTTTTAATGATAAAAACAATAGCTTTCATCTTTTTTGCTTCGAAAATAACTGTAAGGGGTATAGTTTCAGTTTGGACGGATGGGTTTACAATCAAACGGGACAATTGTGTTAGCATATTTCAATGGAAGGGCGACATTAAAACGGATCACGTCGGCGACTTGCCCACGCGCACAATTTTCTTCGATAAAATTATGTAAAGTAGATATTTGCGCTCCAAGTCTAATGAGTCAAATTAAGATAACATGGTGTGTTCGACTGCGCATAACATGTTCAGCAAGTCAATAAATGTGTCTAGGACTTGTCGAGACAAGGCTGGGTTTGCCTGCGACAGTCTGTCCTTATTACATAAACAGATGATAGCTGAATCATTTTTGCTTTATTACAGGTCTGCCTAACTCGCATAATTACAGGCATTGGTTTGAATTATAGAGATTTGAATTTCTAAGACATAGTTGAACGTAGTCCCTACATGGAAAAGTTGATTTGTGCCGATTGGATGGAGCTACGGTTCCATTAGCATAAAGCTTCATTAAAGCGACCTATATACCTAATGTATCTACTCATGCAATCATTATCTCCACACATAAAAGCTATAAATATATTTTGTTATCAAAATAAAACCTACCTCTATAATTTTTGTATAATTTTATAATAAGCATCTAGAGGTATAGAGCTACGCTGAGATTCGGTAATTACTTACACGTATTTCTGAACTACATGACGCCATAATGGAATGCATAACCCAAAAAACGTGTCCGATGCACTTTTTCAATACATTATCATCTCATTACCCGCGATTCGAGCGATTTTAAATAATCGCGACCGTTCATTTTAGCGAATTTCCTTATTACATATTCCCAGCCAACGGGCTCGACGAAACATAATCACTCAAATTGGTAACTCGAATCGCAAATTACAAAATTGATACGAAAAAATATTCCGGTCGTGGTGGGGAGGTAGATGAAATTCTTAACTGTACATACATGTGTATGTGTGCGCATTTGCGTATGTAGGAGGTACAGGTAAGAAAGAGGCTACTCCGGCTGCTCCCACTTGGGTGGTCTCAGTATCAACTGACCGATTACAAAGTATATAGACACCGTGCTATAACACATTGGCTGCCGCTCTCCTTATATCTATACGAAGTGAATTATTGTTTAAAATAAAAGCTCACATGAATTACTGTATCAATGCGCGGCGTAATTAAACCAACTGCTGTAGGGTCCGCAACGCAATTTAATGGGAATTCTTATTTAGTAGAGTGTTTTATAAGCCATTTGTGCCTCCAAAGGCAGCGCTAAAATGAGTTAGCAAGAACTAAAGTAGACTTAGCTAAAAATAAACAAAATTCATAGGCGTATTATTCACTGGAGCACACCAAGTCGTAAATACATAAAAGCGTTAATTCACATTGGCTCGATTCCTATGCAGGGACGTCTACGGAATTAATTCGCTGAATTATAGTTTTAAATTCCTGGTAAAGGCGGAATATTATACAGATCCTAACGATGCCAACATCGCGACGTAATTTTAATGTACTTTCCAAGACGCGGCTGCTTTCCCGCCATCTGCAGTGCCGACTTCCAATCAGCTCACTAGATGTGTATCGACTTGAGAGCTTGCTTGTTATCTCAAAAACACAATATGAATAATACATTAGTGGCCGGTGTAAGAGTACACGCTCTCTTAAATTGGCAAAGCTTAATTGACTCAAAGGTTGAAAATGAAACCAAGGACTCGCGTCCCTACCGGCAATACGGCAACTTTTTATGTAATCAGTACTCGACCGACCACATAACGGAATCAATTTAAATCGGTTATGTGAGATTGCGTATAAGGGTTGGTAAGGTCAGCGAAACCAATTAATTAATAAAAATTAAAATAATTAATCACGTGGAGAATGTTCACTATGGATTGAAGTCGCGTACAGCGCATTTTTTTCGGTTCATGTCGTACTAAAGAATTTTGGTGAATATAATTTGTTTAAATAATAATAATATTGTAGTTATTTTAGTTTATAATATCACATTTTATTCCTATTTTATAAAACCACTTTATAGACTAAAAGCACAAGCATTTATTGTCAAACTAATAAATGTGATCATAATGTATTTTTAGTACCTACATGAAACATGGGACATTGCCAATTTTATTGCTGAATTGCTTCATTCAAAAGCATAGCCATTGCATTGTATAATTGTAATAAGCTATCTTTAGAACTTTAAATTGCTACGAAAATAACATTCGATAGCAAAAAATTGAGTTTAAATATAGAATGTAGGTACATTTTTAAGACCGTCAAATATCTTTCAATGGGTATCAGTTACATTAAAGTGGTGAAAAATTGCCTTATCAACGAGTCATTAAGGAACACCTAAGAAGCCTCAACGCAATCGGGAAAATTCCTATAACAACCTTCAAAGTTCCTATAAGAACTAAGTACCTATACCAAGAATTCTCTTACCTTTGCAACAAGGTAAATAAAATGCAAAACAAAAGCAAAACAAGCCCATAATTACATTTATAAGTGGCCCAGTAGTGATAGGTAATCTATGAGTCATATTTGTCTTAAGTTCCTTACCTATATTTAATTAAAATCTAATATCATTTAGCTATCAATGTGCTGAACAAATTCCGTGTGATTAAGCAACGGCTGTGCGGAAAGAGGCGGGCAGGGTTGTACGCCTTTATTAGTTGCAGTTTCTTGTTCTCTGTCTCATATTAGGTTTTGGTTGCAGTGGCAATTGACTGGAAAAAGCTTTGGAAGATTGTTTCAAACTAAAATATATAAGTTGGTAACCGATACATACACTAAGGTGTATCTGACTTTTATATAAAGTCGTTGTAAAATATAGGTAAGTATAGTATAGATGATGCTTTAATACCCAATACCTATGTGTAATTAAACGTCCTGTATATAAGAACCGGTTAAAATATTCAGGGCTGCACATTATCGGTTAATATACATATTGTATATGTATAAGCATTAATAAAAGGAGCAGAGGCAAGCCGGTACTTGCATGTAAGTATTAAATATCGAAGATAGCTATTAAAGTAATTGCGAGGGAGTACCTACATGGCACTCACGACATGACGCTCTCAAGGCGTTTACCGAGAAAATTAACAATTTGCAAACCAAAATGGCGCCCCAACCTGATTTTTTCTGTCCCATAGATGATAATTTCGAGATGCCCCTGCAAACGTAAATTATCAACGACGGTGTCCAAGATCGACATCACGATAGTCGTGCCGAAATCAACGAACCCGTTCATGATCGAGCCTTGTAGCTAATTATACCTACTGCCCTTTGAGTGTTCTCAGAAGACGTGTACAAAATATTAAATCATGTATGAAATATTTATAGTATGGTACATGTCAAGACATTTAAATTCCAAACTTAAACCATATCCTATGTAAAACTACCCCTGAACAATGTTTGACCCCTTTCCATATCACTTTTCGATATATCGTCCCGATATTAGGCCATACATCAGGGTTGAACGCAATAAAAATTGGACGTCCCGAGAGGATTAGGCCAAACCCTGACATATGTGACACGTGAAAGCCTCAGACTATTTCTTTTCTTAGGGGAGGCCGGCGTGTGTTATTTAAAAATCAATTTTAGAGAGCACTTAAAACACTGATGTGGCTCAGAGACATTAATGTGACATTCTGAATGGGCGGACGACGCGACGCACATTAATATGATGAATACATCAGCTGTTACTCAAAATAAATGACTCAATAAATCAATAATAGACTGTTATTAAATACGAGGTCATGCAGCGTATAATTTGCACAATACAATCATAAACAACAATAATGTCTATATCTATATGATTTAACAAGGGGCCATGTAGTACGCCACTTGAACAAGCCGAAACTACACGAAATCATTGACGCAAATAATTTTAACACAAAGCAAACTTCTGAAACCAACGCTAACAAGATGCAGCTGTTACGATCTCTCAAACGGAGACCATTTTGAAAAACTCGTTAGTTTTCGAAAATAGAATATAAAATGTGTCACTCCTTCCCCGATAAATCAGCCGTGATGAATGTTTCCAAGTTAGGAGCGGTGCGCGCTGCGTGACGGGGCAGTCCCTCATTGGGTGGCGTAGTCGCCATATTGCTCCGAGCTTGTAGCTGTCAAACTTTGATATATTGCAGCTGGCTTTCTCTAGTGTGCGCCTTGTCTTATAATCACATTGATCACAGATTAAACTGAGAATCATTTCTTACAAGGAATTGCAAACTAATAGTTCGTTCACAGCTTTAAAACTTTGAAATAAACCTTTTTTTGTGTAAGATGTAAAAAACGTGGAAAAGCAGTATATTTTGATTTCACGGGACATTTTGAGAAATTGACGTTTTGTTCTCGAGGTGTAAAATTATACGAGCAGCCAACTACCGAGGAATAAAACATTTGATTTATATTTTGACATTTCAAGCCAAAACATTCTTGTTTTTGTGTAAATCGTTATTTATTGCAATAATAAAAACGACAGATATTATTATCAAAGTACCTGTCGGGATGGCATTTAGGATTTTTTGCAGATTATACTACATATAACTACAATAGCTTCTTAATAAAACTTAAATCAAATTCATAAAGTAAAATGCCTTGCAGGAAACCCAGCTCATAATTAAATCATTGGCCATTTAATGAAAATACTTTGTCTCCAAAAAAGTGTCGCATTTGGCGGTCTGCCGCAAAACTTTATAGATGTGCTAACAACTTTGCTGGTAGACCACAAGATACGTACGAATACTTATCATTAGATTAGCAAGGAGGTAACTCCTTGGTAACTACTTATACTTTGGCTGGTATGCTGTAAAGCATACCAGCCAAAGTATTTTAGACTTTAAACCAAAGTGGTAAGGTTGATAGCACTTTCTAAGATCCAGCAGTTATTAAAGTGTCTGATGAAATGAACCGACAATTTGCCATTTAGCGTACATAAAAGCGAATCATAGTGATAGTAATCTGGTGGATATCATGTTATTATTGTGATTCTTGGTTGTAGAGATAGAATACATGACACAATATGTTTGAACGGTTATAAATTTGTCATGCCCTAAAAATGACTAGATAGCGTTGAAAGTTTCAATCTTCAATACATTGGATAAAGGAGAGTAACGATTATAAATGTTTTTTACACAAAATGCATTTCTTGTAGGAAGGACAATTAAGTGACCTATGATGTTTTTAATTACCTAATTTTGACATAGGTACTTATGTAACCAAACTCTTTTTTAAAATAATCTGCAGCATTTAAAACTGAACGGGTACTACATAACAAAAACCAATCTCATCCTTTCAATGTATCTTTAAATCAATAGAACCTCTTTCTTTTCTCTTATATCGGCGATACAATATTGAATCTGGACCGTCTGTTCTAGATTTATCTGCAAACAGTACTCCATTTCAATGAATGCTATAAACTAGCACTTGAAATAAAATCGTGGAGTCGCTGTGAGGTTTATTAAATTGATAGGCCGGTACCTGGTTCCATTACGTGAACAAAACAACGTGTTGACACACCCCATCATTGTAGCCGCTTATAAAACTAGCAATTACTGCGTAATGTTTTACGTTTCTGTTGTTTTATATGCGTATTATTGTTTATGTGCTTTACAGTTCTCGTGCAATTTCAGTTTGGTCTTGCATCGTGGGTGCATTTGAGGCGTCGTCATACAACTTGAATATATTTAAAGCGTTATGCATAGGTATTTGGATTAATTTCTATATAATAATCTCTCTATTCTAGTAAAAAGATTTCTTACAATAAGAAATCTTTTTACTAGAATAGAGAGATTATTAAATAAGGAATAATTATTGAATATTTTTAATTTCGATTTATCTTATTCCCTAGTAAATTATAGCTAGATTAGTTGGATAAATATACTTAATCGATTAAATCCTAATGTAACAAAGCAAAGCCTTACATAGAAACACGGTTAAGTTCCCGAATTCAAATTCTTCATTAACTTCGTTCGATCATCCAAAATTTGAATACGACTTCCAAACAAAATAACAAACAAACAAACATAAATTTGTTTAAAATATACGTATCTCATTCGGAATTCAGATTCGAAATTCAAAAACTTTAAATCCGCGAGTTCGCCGAAATCCTGCTGCGAAAATTTTAAACGGCTGAAAGACAACAAAGTCACCTGAAAAGGAGTTGGTATTCAGGAGCTTCGGTAACCCAAGTTGGGCGTAGCCGCGTAACTTAGGTTAGACTTAAGTAAAGAAACCACAGCGCCGTGTTGTCTGAAGACCGACTTAAATCTCAGACGATGTTAGGAGTTGGATACAATATATGAAAGGATTTGAAGTTAAGATAGATTTTTGTTTGAGCTGGTTTTAAAATTTTCTTAACGTATCCTTCTGAAAGATCTGATAGGTATTATAGACTAACGCATGACATAAGTTACTGTTGGTACATTGTTATGCTTGTTACTTCTAAGGTTCTAAAGGGATATTCTAAAATTGATAAAATGAAGTTCCTCTTTTTCGTGAGAGAATAAAAATATCTACAAAACTGAAGTTAAACTTGAAATAGTTTAACTAATAGGATATGAATATAATTATCACAAATAAAGATACAGCCGGCCTTTTATCTTACTTAGTGAAGTTCTGCTGCAGTGTGTATTGTACTTAAATGCAAATTTCGCCACTGAGCCGAGGATGCGCCGAGATTTTACCGCCGTTTGAAATAAATATACCAGATTTGCAGTCTAGAGTTTTATGTCGAGACGTTCCTGTTTCATTCACAACTTAATTCTAAGAAACAAACAGTACCTACCAGATTTATACAACCGACTGCACTTAATAGAGTAACTTGAACTCACTTGGATCACAAGGGATGAATATACCAGAATAATGTATGTACTCTATCTCGCTGCACAAAAATATGCAGACATACGTACTCATACGTCACACTCTAAACGTTAAAAAATATTACGAATATGAAAATATATGGTTTGTTCCTTATCCAAAAATATGATATTCATGAACAATACCGAGCAGTCTGTAAATAATACGGGCGACGTTGTTTAGTCAGCGCGTCACGATACAACACCAATAAAATGTTCCCTACCGAAACCTGTGTCAATAAAGATAAAGGAAAACTAATATCAAAACAAGAATAGGTACGTGATAAGAAAACATTTATTCCCTATGTTTAATGCATGATTTGTCATAATTCCCCGGCCTCCCCCGCCCTGGCCGTTGTTTTGTATCTCGCGAGGAAATGGGCGTTTATGATTTATTGTTTGTCTTATTTATCTCGGACGCGGAGAAAAATTATTTGAGGGGTTACATTGGAAGCATAGTCAGGTTTATTAACAAATGTACCGACGAGATTGCGGTAGAGTAATTGCAATTTATTCGCGTACCATTCAGAGATAACCTACAGTTACTTTTTACCATATGGGATTGAATGTAAATTATGTATTGTTCATAGTCATTCCAGGTAAAAAGAATTCTGATTGGATTCCTATATTTCTGCAAATCAGGATTCAGCAAGTCTTAATTTACAACTACGCTGTATGTTAATGTTACAATTGTACTTTTTATTATTGAAATACATTTATTGTAATATAAATTTAAATGCAGGTGATTTCCCACTGTGCAGTTGCATCCCTCTGTTACATGGCGGCAATAAAGCCGCGAATCAAAAGTTGGCAGTAAATCACAATACGGCGTCCGCTGCCCCGTGTTTGCTCTCGCCCACATAATCCGTTCATACGGCGGTAAATCCATCCAGCAGTGTCGCGTACAACACTAAATCATCATAAGAGAATCCAGCTCTATACGTGTGTACTACACAAACTACACATATTGCTGATTCGGTTTGGCAACATCGCTTATACAGTAAAATTTACTATACACAGCTACGAGCGCGCGATTTATTCGATCATCCCTCACAAAACAAAGCCAACGAACACAATAATTTTATATTCATATTAGTTAAAACTTTCCCAAAACTAATAACGTTGTACCTACATTCGGCTTCATTATCCAATCGTCGAATATCGAATGGAACCACTGAAAAAACTCACCGATTTATTCGATTCTTTTTTATTCGATTTACGCTCGGCGCGCCAGTTACTGAAAAAGTTTGCATCGTAATGCAATCGTGTGGCATTAGTTTTGCCGTTTATCAGCGCGTTCTCGCTGCTGCAAAGCTTTGAGGGATTAATCTAGCGGCGTGGTGCGGAATAAAGCTGTTACTTTAAACTCGTGAAAAACTTCGCATTGTATCGTACTAAAGCAATGTCATCATGTTTTCGTACTGAATTTAGATAAGCACTAAAATCCTAATCCATAATGCATTATTAGGCTGCGACTTTGTCTGGCATAAGCCCAAGTTTAGTGAAGTTGCACATGCAAGCTTTTCCGAGTACTGTACTACTGTTGTAGAATACAACTATTAAGCAATTATAAGTTCGTTAAAAATGGGCAGTAAAACAATAAAAGCATTGACTAAACAACGTGTGCACACGCAATATTTGTTTGTGAAACATCGCAATTTTTTGTTGAGTGCTGTGCGTGAACCGTGGCCTGCAATTTGGCTTTTTCCCTCGATTTATGCGAATATCAGCGCCCCACGGATAACGGACAAACAAGCGGAATTTGTTGTTGAAACAGAGCTATTTTTTTAGTTACACTTTTATTTACATTAGTAAAAAGTGGGATGTTTTACACGTTCGACAATTTAAAAGCAGTAGTGAATGTAAATCACGGGTATGTAAAAACACGATGTGTACCTAATTGTTATTGTCGTATAATAAATCCCTTAAATTGACTTTAATGCCATTCTTTTTTAATCGCTTCTTCATTCAAATTAACATAAAAATCAGTTAGTCATAACATAAAAGTCAGTTATTATTAGAAATAATTATTTTAGTTTTCCACTGACATTTGTAAGTCACAAATGAAAATCACATTCATTACATTGTTAATTTTTATTCTGCGTGTTGTGATATTGAAAAATCCCTAGCAAAGCCGCAATAGTAGACGCAGATACTACATAGTTTATGAACGATAAACAGTTATACGCAGTACCTAACTATAATTAGAACCTATAACTTTACTCAAAGAATCCCGCAACTATTTAAGGCATATTTTCCTTACAGATCTTTTCAACATACAAACACGTAGTTTAAATCGTTCAACCACCACATAAAACATTGTCATTACAATACGAGGTCTGTTAACATATGTGGTCTCGAACAATACTCTGCAGATCAGTTACGTTTGTTAAGCACTGTCTGTCTGTACGTCAGAGGTTTATTGGACAAGAGATTGAAGCGATAGTCCGCCCGCCAACGACGACCAACGAATTGGGTGTGTGCTGTCATGGCGGGGTTTCGTTTCTAGGATTCTGTTAGATTTGTACGCTTGATATTTACTTACGATTTCGAACCAAGTTTAAGACAATCATTAGAATGTTAAATCATTTTTAAATGGTATAATTCGTTTGAAGTTTTAAGAACGTATGAACTATGAATAAGTAGCGAAAATTACAAATATTGCAAAAGAATTTGGCGCGGCTTTCAGTTATCCACATTCAATCATTTTAATTAGACCCGCTTCTGCAACTATGTTATTAATAAGAGATATTTGAAATATTAACTGAAATTCTACCTCGAAATTAAGGCTGTAAATTCTTATCATAATCTGAAGTTGATTTGGCAATTTGCCCTAATTCGGCGAATAATACGAGCGTGGATTACACCGTTTTTCTGAGCGTGTTTATGGCAGCCTGGCGAGGTTTATCTTGCTGGACAGCTAAAAGAACCTCACAATAGGGGGCGTACTACCTACGGGTCGCCTCAACTATCTGCCTGAGACTTGAGATGTGGTTATTCTTTACAGTTTAAAATGTGGTAGAAAATGTATAAAATTATTACTTGCATACTGCAACTCGCAAGTTTATTCTGTCATAATATTTTGCGGCAGTATGTTTTAAACTTTGTACAATATTTTTAGAACTTCTTTAAAAAAATACACTAATATCTATCCGATCAATATTATAATTCCATTTTAATTTTTTTCTAATAAAACGCCAAATCCTAGAACGTATTATTATACAATTTATAAAATAATCTTGATACTAGAATTAAATACTCTCCTCTCTCCCTATTATCCATCTGATTTTAAATCAAGCGCTCCAAAGCAAATCCTTAACACCAGAAAATAGTATCCATTTATACTTGTAATTACGTTCATAATTAAACGCCAAAATAAAATAGCTTCCCGTTTAATTTTAAATACTAATACAGTATAGAATTTATTGGGTTTATCTGTAGTCCCCGCGGCCGAACGGGCGGCCTGTAAACAATGCTGATATGAAATATTAGTTTCAACCGACCCATACATCTAGCCCGCTTGTTATTAACCTTGCTAACTTCAGTATTTATACATCTATGTACTTACATACGCGAACCAAGTTGTGTATTGTGAAAATTGAATATTAAATTGGGTTTGTTTTCTGTTTATTAGGGGATGTTTTATACTTTCGCGTAGGTATATTATTATCGTGTTGTGTTTAGTGATTTTCATATTTACTTTTAATTTATTGTTAGTTTTGATAAGGACAAAAATTAACATTTTGTTAAAATCTTTTTGCGTGTGCTGATCCTGTTTAATACTGCTATGACACACTGTCGTTAAGTACCTACATGAATACGATTAAATTAAAGTGAGAAGAACGATAAAAGCTACAGTATACTTTAAACATTAACTATCTTCAATCCTCCAGGACTTTCCAGCAGCATATATCCCCTTAACCTAGTATAAAACCTCCAAGTTTCAGTAAATATATCCGGTGTAGATAACAGACTTGCAAGTACGTCTCCCTGTGTCGCTGATTCTATTCCCGTCTAGCTCGATCTGTATAGTTCGCTTAGTTCTTAGCAAGGCAACAATGCGCTCACCACGCGAACTTCAAAGATATATACGGCTGCATAGTATACGTAAGAATTATACATAGAAGAGTTTTTGAGACTTGGCTTGTATGGTGTTTAGAAAAAACGAATGGTTTTGTTTTGATTGTTTGATATAGGTAACAAAACACCATTTTTTAAGGTGTTATATGTGAGGTATTTTATCTATTTATTTTGTTTATTGTATGTGGCTAAAATAAATAGTTTATAAAGTTTACATAATCTTCAATTTCATCAATGACAAACAGAACTTCTTCATCGAGAAATTTCTGATTTTAACGATGATTTTCATTCATCCACAAGGTACTAAATTACCAACACTAGGAATTCAAGCGAAGCACAAGTTCCGAAGTCCTCATACCTAACTTGTATAGACGCAGCGCGACTGTAGGTCCAGAATTTAGCCGCTGTTAATTTGTCACAGTGAATTAGCCACGGACGGGGGTAAATGATAGCGTTAGCATGTTGCACCCTGCACCGCCAATATGCTCGTAAACGTCGCACCACGACAATTTAATACCTAACTATGTATCTAGATGTCTATCTCACTAGATATACGATGATTATTCTGCACTACTATAAAATATTCTAAGTCACGTAATTACAATTTTGAACGTATAAATTGTTTGGCTGGAGATTGTAGGTAAATTGGTTGAGTTGGCTGATGAATGTCAAATTGATCGTTATCATAATACCTATGGTTTAGCTAGGTTAAATACATTATAATGCTGCTGACAATAAACTGTAACTGTTTTAGATAATAACACCTGCAAACAATAAAAGAAAATACATATATAGATTAAAACTTGATGGAAGACAATGGTCTTATTTACCTACAAAATAAATAATTGGAACTAAAAAAGCATGAATTTACTAAACGGTCTTCTAGAATTGTAGTCAGTGCTTTGAAAAGAATACCAACCATTTAAAACCATTTCAAAAATCATCTGCCTGAAAGATCATCCTAATTTGAAACATGAAAAGAGAACAATATTAAATAATAATAACCCTTTCTCAAATATATAATAACATCACAAACCCAGTTAATTAGCAGCTACCCCAAACAATAACTAACAATCAACGAAGTTTGAAACAAGACTCAATGACACCGTAAAACTATTTAGTCGCACCAATTTAAGGACCCAAAACACACTCAAAAAAGGAAGTTTAGAAAGTCAGGACCGTCATAAAAATCCAACCGATACATTATTACGGGAATATCATAAAAAAATTGTACAATACGTTTTAACTTTACAGTTACCTTTGTACTGTAGATAAAGGGAGAAAGTTGCACAACGGTCAGCTTTCTAAAATTCGATATTGTTTGTCTATTGTTATGGATAAAACTGTTTCTGGTTGAAAGAAAGTTTGCTTGAGAATCTGCTGGAGACTTGGATGGCAGTCCAGACTCAGTGGGGGAAAATAAATTTCTTCACTCACATCTCTGCTGAAGGTTTTAAGAATGATAATGTTTTAAAAGAAAGTGTACATGATGATTAAAACACAACAAATAAAGTGAGTATTATAAATGAAGAAAAGACAGTATGAACTGTAGAAGTCGAGAAATCTAAACTAATTACCCAAGGTAAAGAGCTTGCAAGGTGTAAGCTTGCATTGACTATATCCCTAGACCCTATTACCAAAATAAGAGAAACAATAAATTCTATAAACCAGTATATACCCCGCATGGCATGGCATGTACTTAAGTTTATACTTTTAAGTAGTTATAAGTGCGGGTTCGGTGTCGTGCCGGGGCGCGGTTACAGTCGCTTGTTAGCGAACAATGCTGTATGCACGTTTGTGACTATCTAGATATGTATTGGGACCTGTGCGGATGAAGAAAAAGCCCCCAGTTAGACATTTGCATTGGTTAAAGTGGAAAGAATTGTTCGTGGGGAAATGTAGAGTCAGTACATTTGTTGTACTAATCATAGCATATTTTAAGTGGTGTGTTTTATTTTATAATTGATATAAAACATTAAGATAACAAATATATACTGTAGGTAATAAAAGTAATATATAAGAATACTCTAAGATTTTTTAAATACGTCCAATTTAAATATTGCTCTACAAAAACCTAACCTCGGTCATAATAACTCACGCCCCGAACAAATAAAAATTGTTAACATTTTCAAGCAGGCAGTAAATTAGAATAAACAATATACAAAGAAACCGCGCAGTGTGACTAATGCACAAGTAAATACGTGTTAATAGACCATAAACAATAATAGTCTACTAATGTAGACGTTTACGGCTGTCTTCTAACATGACAATAACACATCAACTGTAGCAAGCCTCATTGAACTAAACACGCTCCATGAATCGATGATTCAGATTAAGAAATCAATTGAATTGAATCATATCAAATAAAAAATCGAATAGATTCTCGATTTTTAAACATCGAAATTCGAGTAAATGTGATATTTATTCATCGATGGTAATTTTATAGTCCTCTTTTAACACGTGGAAGTATGGTTTTAGATTTGTTTTCAAATAAATTTTTGCATTTGCATGTTGCGAGATAAACACGGAGTTTATAAGTTCTTGTCCGACACTCGAGTGTAGTGCCGTGTACAGAATTTCCACCTAATAAAAGGCCATGTTACGTGTAGGGAACGTAAGACACGCAATTACGAAGTACCCAGTTTAATAAGTGAGTTGACGAAGGGGACAAAGACGGGGGAAATACTTGAAGGATGGCGTATCACGTATAAATGGTGAAGGTATACGACGAAGTTTCACGTTGAACGTTAATTAGTGCGTTCCTCACGTTCTCGGGCGTGTATGGATGTATGTTCTCGAGATTACGTCTCGGTAGGATTAAAAAAAGGTGCGGCTACACATATTAAAACCTACTTCAAATCATAAACAGTTGAAAGTGTTTATGGTCTTTGGTAGATAAAGTTGTAACAAGTTTGTGTAATCTCTTAACTGAATGCGTCGTTAATACTAGAGGCAATTTGATGTGCAGATTAATGCGCGGAACAATTTATAGACAATTACGGTAACCAACGCCGCCCCGGGATCAATTAACACAAAGGCGCTATTGCAAATTAGACTAACTGGACGCCTATCTAGACACCTACCGGTATTAGATATTCATGATTGCGCTCCAACTACAACGACGATTTATTGCACTGATCTGCAGATAGTGATTTTCATCGATACACTAATCTATTTTAATTAATATCTAATTAATACAAACAATTGATTTGTGTATATTAATTAACCAACAATTCGATTTTATCAAAAGGTAATAGAACACACCTTCGGACATGACTATTTCTGTTATTCTAGAATTTTGAATCGGTAACACGCCTTTGGATAAATACTTTAGATAGAGATTTTCACAGGTCTGAATCATTGTCTAATGTTTGGTGGAAGGCTTGGCTAAAACGAGTGTTGTAATTGGTTAATATATTTCGAGGCAAGCCCGAAGAAGTGGGCAATCTATCTAAGTCCATCCCAGGACGCTCGAGGCTCGTAAACAAGCCAGTCAGTCACCACTGCGATCCCAAGGGCTTCTAAAGAGTTTTATATGGTCAGCTTTGTGTTATTGAATGTTTTCATTGAGAATGTTTAGATGAAATCTTTTATCAGATAGGAGCTGCGTCCACCGGTACCGACTCTGATAATATCATGGAAAATCTTGTTTCTGTGCGGGTTGTGGAGGTCAAATGCAGGCGCTTCACGGAAAATCAGAAGCCGCTATATAATGGATGATGAAACTGGTCTTGCATTGGCTAATGACATACAAGCAACTCTTTTAAATGACAGCACATTATAGTCCACATCAATGTTCTATCTTTTAGAACAGCAGGAATATCCAGTTTTTTACTGCTTATAAAGGTTTGAAAATTTCGATAAAAATGAAGTGCCTATTTATTAAATTTAGGGTCTTAGAGATCATCAACAACATCTGAGAGAATAGAAGAGATTATGGTTCAGAGGTTCAGGCGACTGGGGGATTTATTGTGCGGAAAGCTGTCTGTAAGTGTTTTTATTTAAACACATCAGATGCACTTCTAAAAACGTGTTTCATACAAGTTAAGACTGTTTACTAGAAGAAGTCTGTAGTTTCATAGAACAGCACTTATATAATATGCTGTTTTTTTCACGTACTCCCTTACTATAAGTTACTCATGGTGACAATGTAGGTAAAAAGAGCAGATATTGCAGTATTAATATCGCCTCTATTGCTCGCACGTCATTAAAGCGATCATTCCAAGCGAGCCCTTGTCCAAGGTTTATGGGGCCCATAGCTATCTATCCCATTGTTAAGTCGACCAACAGGTGATTTTAATTGAGTTCCCTATAATAAGAGTACGACCACTGACTTTCAATGAAGCGAAGAATTAAGTAGTTACAGTTTTTTATAATCGTTGTGAAGTAGATGTCTAGTTTATTACGCACCGTGTATTTGATCTAGATAATATTGAAACTGATGAGTTACAAGACGTGCTTTTTTATTGCAACTTAATTTAAATCTACGACGATTTCAATTAGCACTTTTGTCTAATTTAATAACTTGAAATTCGATTGATGCACCTGCGACTAATTTAAGTTTTTCTCGACAGAATTTCGTGCAAAACATTAAAATTCAAGTGGAGAATTAATAAAGAGATAAATAAATTTAAGAGCAGCGGGAATGTGGGTCTGCCGTTACGGGCCCGGTTCGCTTTATGTGCATATCGAAGATGGATGGCGCAGTGTGCGCTGCGGCAAGGCGCGGGCGGGCCGGGGCCGCGAGGGCCGGGGGACGCGCCGCCCCCACCGCGCGCAGTAATGGCCGCGACCACTCCAGCCCCGTCAGACGACAAAAATGCCATAATAATGGCCCCTGAATAGTTTTTGCTGCACCGCTCTAAATACCCACTGGTCCCTAGTACGTGACGACACGCCGGTCATCTCTCTTTTATTGAGAAATTCGTCAGTTTTATACCCGTATGGAAAAAAACTGCATGTTGAAGAGCCGGAATCCGGTTGTGTCATTTCAAACACTTGATAAGTATCGTATGGGAACTTTTTACTTGCAGAATTTCAGCAGAGCTTCTCTCGTTTAGTATTCGACGAATGCGAGGTTTTTATCCGCCTTTAGGATGGCACGGTCACCTTCAAGATGCTTTAATTGTGAACCAATAAGAAACTTATTTCTTTTATAGACTCAAGATGCTCCACTGACAATGCCTTATTAATGGCTATTCGCATTGGTCATGTAAAAAATGCTATCCATACTTCTAAAGCGGCTGAACTGAATAAAGCTCTTTGCTAATTTTTACAAACATGGTGTATTTATATTGAAGATTTTTGGGATATATAAATTTAATCAAGTGTAAATAACATATATGATCACGTTGAATTCTTAATAAAACAAGTCTGTACAAAAACTAATGATTGAACTTTGATGGACATCATTTAACGGAAAGAACCATCGAGAATTTGAAGCAAGACTTTTTGAATGCAATAAGAATGTGTTTATGAACTACTAAAACATTACTAAACATAACTCGAAAACGAACAAAACGTCTCACAGTCATCAAACAGCTAATTAAAAACAACGATCTGCTAATAATTGACGGTGTTATTATCGAGGCGGCATTATTGAACGTCACAAAAGGTGGACCAATTAAGAGTTTCCCCGAATGTCCGAACGAAAAGTTCAAAATGATAGCACCGTCAATTATGGCTGGCCGCCTCGCAGCCCGCTCAGCCAATTACCAACCAGCCCACCGATTGATAAAAAACAGTTTCGAAAAATTCGCCCAAACAAATTTGGGTTATCTGTGAAGGGGAACCGCAGGCACTACGTGAGGTTACTTTCTCAAAGACCAATTTCGACCACCGAAACTTAACTGTCGATAATGTTAATAATTATAAACCAGAGAAAATTGTAAGTTGATAAGTCTCTCGGAAGCGCTGACGAATTTGGAGACATAAAAAACTGTAACGACGGGGTTGAAATTCAACTTTACACGAATACGATTTTATTTACGAGCCGAGGACGAGAGGAACCTCGAAAAAACTAGTTCGCGCTTCATGTATGAACCATGACGTGGTCGCAAGAACAATCACCGAGAATAATTCATATTCCGAGCGCGCTGCAAACATCCAGCGCCGATTTACGGGCCGCCTCTGCGCTTCTGTCGCGACCGGTATCTTAGTTACTTTCGAAAATAATTGGATTTCGATTGTGCGAGAAAAAGGCATTCGCGGGGTACCCGTCATTACTGGTTACCTTTTACAGACTGTATAAATCGTAATTGGGGATGTGTAGCGAGCATTATCGCGGCATCGGTCGTGTCTAACGCTTTGGTACGCGGGCTTAAGGAGCCCCTTGCCTATTTAGTTCCCATATCGGCGGCTATTGGAAGGGGCGCCGGGCCCGGCGACACCTGTATGCGTTAGTTTGTCGCATAAATTGTCGTCAATTCAGTCGCGAGGCGGTCGCGTCCCCTGGTTTATTGAACTCAGTATCCAGATAAGGCTTGGCTTCCACGTAGTAACAGTGAAAATATCCCATAATCTCGTAATTTTTCCCGCTCGTTTGCATTTCCTGCAGGAGTTCGTGAGCGAGTCATGCGCTTCTCATAATTAATTCAATTCAAATCACATCGCCCACGAGTCTTCCAATTTATCTGGTGCACCTTATACGGAGCACGATTGTACTCACTGGGATTTCTCACACTATAACCATAGACTGTATTCCATTTTACCTTTGCCCTCTATTTAACTATATGTAATATTATAAGGCCTGCTGCATATCGTACGAATCGTACGTAACTAGATAGTGGCAGTGTATTAGCACACAATAAACTTATCTAAGAAGAATCTGCTGTGTTTGTAGCCGCTCTCCTAAAACGTCTATTTTCCGCACAGCCAATGGAAATGTCGTCGGGCCTGGATAAACGGGTGTGCGGGCGCAGGGGAAGCGGTAAGGGCACGGGGGGTGGGCGCGTGTTCTAATGAGGTGCACCCAGTGTGCGCGGGCGCTGCACTCACGCACGCACGCCAGCGATTTATGTACTTAGGTATGAATTTAAATAAATACCTACGCCCATTTCAATTACGCAATGGTAGCTAAGTATGAATTAAATACAGTAAAAGAAAAAACAAGGCTTTTTTAACTGCGCCGCAAGCAAAATCACATTTAAATAAACACGACCGACCGGCATAAATCAAGATTAGTGAGGATTTCCAAACAGCAGTGATACATGACCGCCAGAAATAGTTGCTTAATGACAAGTCTGCCATTTATACTTAAGTGATTTCAGTACCCGGTTAGTATTGGGATCCCGTTGAATCGTGAGTAATTTAAGTAGGTAGGTATATTCAATAAACATTAATTCACTTTTTTCTCGATCCCAAAACCCATAGAGGTGCTTTAGCATAATAAATATTAGCAAATAGGCACTTCGTATGTACTACCGTAACGCACTGGCTTTTAAACGAATTGCTTCGCATAACAATAAAAACGCCTATAGGCCCTTTCACACATTCTAATGTGCCCAATGCTCCTTCATTTGTCGGGGGCCAGCACGCAGAGGAAATATTTTCCCAAATCCATACAGCCTTAAGGATCTCATAAAGCAGTCGTTTTCCCCACGCGAAAGTATGGAAGTGAGATTTATATGGGGGACTTCGGTCTCGAGCCCGGGGCTTTGCGATGATGAATTGACACTTTTTCAGTGGTTCCTACAAATTTCAACTCCAACAATATACGCACCCGGAATGAACAATGAGAGGTAAGAGTTGCCGTCGTTATGGCTTGGCAAACTTTTAATGTCTCCAATGAGGTAAAGCGTCCATAAATTTTCCCATTCGTGAGATTAGTAGCTCTTACTGGAAGTTGAGTAACGCAGCCGACTATAAGCATTGTTAATTAAGTTTAAATATATTTTTACACCGTGGTTAGGCCAACATTTATTTGAAATGCTGTCGTGCCATAAGGGTCTGTCTATTTATATTTTAATTTTCCCCTCATTATACAGTTTGAAGAGCCATGCTTACGTGTACCTGGGGCTTGCAAAAAGTATAAACACATTATAAACATGAACGGCCCACCGCCATGGCTTCGCGTCACGGAATCTTTGCTTGCATTTTTGCATAACAAACCCAACTATGATTTGTTGACTGCGTTTTATCACATCGACTTAACTTCAAAACAGTTTGTTAAAAAAGCAATTGTTTACTTCAGCAAACGTTCAACTTTCTTTATAGTACAAGGATTTAAGTTTATTTTCAGCATAAGTAAAGCAACGAATGGTCATGTGAATGAAATAAAAACTAGCGTATGCAAAACACTACACAATGATGACTTCATTCATCCAACGAAGCTTTAGGCAATCGTCTAAATTATAATAATAAGCGGGCGTGAGCTCTGCCGATGGATCGTCTTAATAAAGCCATTATAAATATCTGATTCCTCGGTGTACGTCCAGTCGTTCGACGCCAAATGCCAAAGGGTTACCGGTCGTATATTTTACGAGACAAGGATAATTTAAATGAGACGTTCATATCGTCTTACTTATCGACAACTATATGTATTTTGACATGTAAATATACTACCTGTTGCTTGTACCACTGCACTGAGGTGAGTATAAATACGTTTTAATTCGAATTTAAATCTATTTTAAACTGACTTTAGTTTGGGGCATAAAACCGTCGTGATACATCCATAGAGCGAGCGTGCAGTCGTGTGCTACGCCTATTATGGTTACGAAGTCCTTTCGTTAATGTATTTGCATTACAGAAAATATTGCCTAAATTTTTTGCGTCCTTTCCGTTCCTTTTCAATTAAACCATTTTTACCTCACAATGATTTTAGACACGCGATATGAAGCATATTAGATTGAATTCAAATAGAAATAAAAGTAACGAATTAATTTGGATGTTATCGTTTTAATGGCTGCATATTTAAGATTGGCGACGTTCCGTTAAAGAAACTAGAGGTAGATGTATTCGATGCGGTAACCGGTGATTTAAAGCGGCCGGTTAGCTAACAATAGTGGTCTCGGTCGTATGAATAAAACGTATACAAATTTAATCAAAGAGAAATCTATTAGTAAAATGAGAAGTACGGAAGGGAGCGCACCTATACATATTCAACGAGGCACTGCATCACGAACGGGCCAATTTATGCGGCAACTCCTGAGAGTATCTTACTTTTACCTCGGCCAAATGTAAAACTGGAGTGTTTCTTTGCGCGATCAGATCATCACCAGGTGGACTGTAAACATTTATAAGTTTCGAACAACACCTTTTATCTCTTTTACATTTTGCTTTAATCACCTTTACTGGAAACTAGTTATTCTATGTATAACCACCAATAACAGTTAAAACAAAAATTGAAAATGCACGTACCTAGCGTGTCACATTGTTATCAATTTCATTAAATACCTGCTATAATTTTATACGTTGAATTAAATCCAGGTGAACGCTTACATTAAGCTTTATAGTATGTAAAAAGCAAGTACTGGCAGACTACCGACTGCCTAGTTAGGTCTCTGCACAAGTTTCCTTTAAAGTATGTATTAATCAAGAGCCATGTCGCGTTGTGCCTTTCTTTTTTATTTTGTAAGTGCATCTGCCTTCTGTTTATAGTTTTATGTTTTATAATATAACCTTTATATTAATATATTTACCAGTAGTTCTTATTAATGCAATCATCAACTCCATTCCATTCATCACTTTAAGTAATTACAAACTTGGCTTTGACTAATGTGTTTGACGTGCGTTGTGTTATTTTAATTATGACTTTATATAGGCATTTAGCAAATACATTTGTTAATACAAAACAGGCAATAATAAAACATGTATTAATCCCATATGTTCAAAGTCCTTAAAAAGTTACAAAAGCATCATTTTCATGAAATAAATAACAAGTGTGTCACAAGGGAATGACTTGGGACCCAAAAATTATAACACTGGGACTATGTGTGTTTATATAAGATACTTTTACATTAAGTTACTTCATTATAGTAAGGCACATCGACAGATGTTATCGCTTACAAAACGACTATATCTAGTCACGTTGTTACGTACAGTTAGTTCTGGAAACACGAGTCGGCTCGTGGTTCCAATTTCGCAGTTATTTTGCTCCCATACGCTTACCAATTGTTTTCCATTAGAACTGACCTTTTATGATTCGTTAATATGAAGGTATTAAAAACAAGTATCGTTAAAGATACGTAGATTTTATATTAATTCAATAAATTTTATATACTTAATAAAATAAGGATTCAGTAGATAATAACTACATTTAAACTGAAACTCAACTCAAAAAAAATCATTTTATGTATAGTAAATAAATAATTAAAATTAACTGAATATTGCTTTTTACCCAGGCCAGTGTAGAGAATAGTTGCGTGTAGCGCCAGACGGGCGCTAAAGCAGGGGATCGATGTCCCAATTGGGATCCAACTTGGACGGGGTGACGACAGAAAAACTATTCCACGCTTTGGAATTTGTTTCATATGTCTTTTTTAAAGACTGCAACAAAATAGTAATGGAAGTTTTTTTATTTATCGCCGGAATAAATAGAAAACTGAATCTTGTCATTTTATAAAATCTTGATTGCGGAAACATTTGTTACGCTCGCGGAAACATCTAATATAAAGAAAGATAACCTCGTAACTTTTTTATTTAGACGTGTAACTATATATTTTATAATTTTAAGAGCTTTACACGTGTAGATGTCATTTCGTATTATTTTTAAATAAATAAAGAAAACGTAAAATATGAAAATTAATTATTATTAAAGTACCATAGTATAGGTAGCTAAATATAAAAAATATCATTGTTTAAAATAAAGTTATTCTCCTATTATCTAGTACATAACAGAAATAGTATCCCGATAAATGCTGGCAATATAATAGTGGCCTTAGACGTATTTGAATATCTTGGCGCGCATCGGTCGCCGGCCATTGTTGTCGCTACCCAGTATGGACTTAATTAAGGAGGGGTAGAATAGGTGGAAAGATCTACGGGAATTTAGAGGATGGTCAAGGTGGTAAAGCCAACCAAATAAGTGCTTGTAATAGCCCAGTTATTGAAGTTCTCGAGGTGTTGATTATTTACTTGGAAGTAATAATATCCATATCTGTCGAATATAATGATATAAAGCAGACTTAGTAAACAGTGCAACAACGTTGTAGCTTTTTTATGGATGGAACACAACTGCAACAAGTTATTCGACTCTATCATCTTCATAAGGAATACATTCAAGGATAGTAATAATAACTGACGATATCGGAATTCCCTATTCCGTCAAGTCACTCTTGTGTTTCTAACGTATGTGCCTGTACATGGATCCTTACGTCTGCGTCCAAAGCAATAATATTAATGTTTGCCGTCTCAACGTTTATTCGCTTTCAAATTCGGCTGCTGGGAAATCAAGATGGTAAACTTGCAGTACTTGTAGTGGCCACCGTTTAGACTTTGGGGAATAACAAACAATATTTCGAACGTTAGTTTGAGATGCCGTGTGGTCGGGCGCACTTACTTGTTGTTAATTAGAGCTGGTAAATATTATAACTATTACTACAGAATACTGAACTTTAGGTATTAATAATTAAAGTATTTATGTGTGAATAAAAGTATGCACTTAAATATTGTAAGCAAAATACATGCTATGCTAAGTATAATATAAAAATGTTTCGCTAGAACGTGCATCGACTTCAAAACATTATAAACGATATTGTATGCAAATAGAGAATCAATAATTTAAGCTTTCCTTACGCTTTACCTTTCATAGTAAATAAATAATTCAGGGGAACAAATGAAGCAGAAAGGAAGCCGCGGGTCCTTTTATGCAATCAATTAAGTAGGTACACATATAATTGTGTTAGGGAGTCAATGGCAAGCGTAACTCGTAATTAAAATAGTTTATTCTAATCCAGTATTCAACTAAGGCGAGTTTTTCCACGACTGTACAACGAATATGGCGCGGATTTTATCAGAAGCGTTGAGCGAATTTATATCCGTATAATTGAATACAATTTCTATGTAATCACAAAACAACCGATAAATGAATCTAATACAAGAGGATACTTTGAATTCAAACAACTTTTGGAGTAACATTTATCTAAACTCATAAGATGCATGTAAAGTCAAAGTGTCCATATAGTGCTTTAGTTTTTATCTTTTGGAATTGAATATCAAAATATTTACCATGTTTGTATTAAAAGCATGCGTATACACGCAGGATCGTCACTCTCCGCTCCGCTCCTGCCCTCGGCCCATCCAGGGAGAGGCCGCGGAGTTTACTGCAGGGATATAAATTAAATGCTTACGTTTCGCTTGCCCCGCTTCGCTAGTTTAATTAAGCGTCTCCTCCTTTGTGTCTGCATGTGCGTACACATTCAACATGTTCCCTGTTGTTCTTAGAGACCACTGGAGACGCATTGTCCCATTCCATCGACCTATAGCTTAGTCGGTTTGAATTTAAATTCCAAACGTTGCTTTTGGAGAGGGAGCGTTCCATAGACGGCTAGCTGGTTATTTTTTCATTTTGTATGGTTATAGTTTGTACCTTAAGATTATAAGTAAAGTTAACATTTTTAGTCGCAAAACGCAAAAATATAGAAGGTACTCATTCTGCTAACACTTACATTAGTCTGACCAAAGAATAAAAATAAGAGACGTAGACATAAGCAGATCTTTTTCTAAAGAACATAAATAATACTTTAAAAAATTAAGACTATATTCCTTATTAGGTATGTAGCTACATCATAGTATAGATCATTAGATCCCCTCATAAAAACTTTATGTATTACGTCATCCACATAATTGCGTTACGTAAATTGCCTAACACAAAATGTGTCAAAAAAGCTCCGTAAATTTCAACTGACAAACTGTGCACAACATGACCGTGAGATTAAATTTTCAAACATGACGCCCCCAATTAATTTTCCGGAGGAAAAATTTCATCATGTCGGTATGAGTAACCTGTTGTTTAATCTGAGAGAACATCAGTTATGGGAAAAATGTTTGAACATGAACAATACCTGATCAGGACACCCTTTCGGAGTTTTATATTTTCCGTAGCGCAGTTTTCAATCACAATTAAAACTAAACTCCGCGTCAAAAAACACACACGTTCTACGACAAAGTTATTGTGATACTACAGAAACTTTAAGCCGTTGATGTTCGCTCCGTTCTTTATCAGGTACAAAGGTTTTTTACCCTAACAATAGGGACTTTCTCTCGAACAATAACTCAAAAAACTATACATTTTGTTTTGTCCTTGCAACAAAACAAACTTTCTCTTTGCGCTTGTGCAATAAACTGTTACTATACAAATAGAATGAGAATCAAGAATCACTTTAAAAAATATTTTACAGTCAGTATTTGTCGCGTCTTCGATCGAGCTATCCGATCCACGGCACAATCGTGATGATACTGAAAAACGGTATTCTTTTATCCAGAAATCTCTTAACGAGGTTAGTTTAGGCAAACTTTTGTGATGTGATTTTTTGTTCCATTTTATTCGGGTCCATATGAGTACGTTATATTGTCGTTTGAAAGCTGCGTTCCCGAACCAAAGGGTTAAACTGTTCGCGCTAGTTTTGGATGCGCAGGAGTGAGCGTGATGCAACGATTCTGTTAATGGCTGCCCGGTTAGAACGGAGAACACGTTTGGAGAATAATTTGAATACCGAAATGCAGATGGCTTCTTTTATCCAAGGGACTTCGGACCCGCCGAACTACAAGTTAATTAAGGTTTGCCCATCAATTAAATATTGGTTTTGATTGTTTTCATTTTGCAGATTAAGTTGTGCTCTTGATTTATATATTAATTGTGTTTCTTAATTAAGAGTTTCATTGCGGGTTCGTGAACTGGTGAATCAGGTTGATTTGCAATGCTAAAAAGCATTGCTGTTAAAGTATACATACCTACATACGTAAATACGTTGATAGATGCGAATTTCTAATTACGAGAATATCGATAAGGACTTGCGTGAATGTCGAAAATGAAATCGAAGGTCATCTCTTATAAATTTCGCTCACTAACTTATAAATCGCGCCAATAAATCGTCTCAGTCAAATCCCGCACGTTCGTATCTGGGACGATGCATTCGTTCAACGAACGGATTCACTGAGCGAAACACCAAAATTTATTGGGTTAGTAGTTGCCGTAGGTCGATAAAACTACAAACCGACAACAGAACGGCGTATCTCGATAAATTGGAAAGAAAAAAATACGACCTACGAGAGAAAGAAACAGAGTGAAGTTTTGCGGGATGCCCCCTCGAAGGTTGTATGACTGAAAAGAGCAATGCGCAGTGCAATTTTGTGATATCTTTTTCACTCTTTCAATGGCGAAGCTGGTAGGCGACATACGGACGTTATAGTGTTGAATTAGCATATTTATTGCTAGTTACACGACGAAATAAATTTATCTTAGGCCATTGGGCCTGGGCCATATTTGCTTTTTTCTTTGCCTCACATATTCTAGCTTCCGGTTGGATGTGCTGGGTGTGGCTGATAGAGATTTATTTTAGTGATTTATTATGCTTCTTAACAGCATTATTTTAAAAATGTATTCCGTAGACAACATTTGAGATATGATTCCTATGGAACTGCAATTAAAATAACATCATAGTTGATTTATAAATAATGGTAGGTATGTGTAGTTGTCACTACGATTAAACTTAAAATTATGCAATTTCCTAGAAAGTAATACAATCTAAAAATTATATTAACTCCAAGGTATCATAGGTGACGGCGTCAGTTGTAAAGGTGATTTAGGAACAAGTTCATATCGCATTTTCAGTATCATGATTCACTAAAATCAAGGTAGCAATATTTATAGCTGGCAGAACCCTGCACTCTAAAGTATCTAATGCATTGCAATCAGCTGTACCTATTATCAAACAGGGATACCGAGGGAATTAAAAAGAAACTTTCTTGTACAATAAAAGAAGATAAACTAAAATCTTGTTGTAATAGTTAATTAACCCGAAAACAACTTACTGGAGTCATTAGATATTACTTGACCTCCAAATTGAAAGCCCAAAAGCTGAAAGCCAGCTGTTATTTGAGGACAAAATATAAAATTTTGTGTTTTATTACTGATAACATAAGTATTAAAATTACTTGTTAAATCCGCTTCAAATAAGGGATTCCGTATTTAGGTCAAAAGGTATTCATTGTACCTACCTAATTTGGAAAAAGTTTTATAAAATACTCTTGCTGATTTTTTCAAACCACTCTAATGTGACCAGTTCCGTTTAAAAAGTATCTGTAGCCTGCCTAAATTATAGTAAAAAACGTTAGACTGTTACAACCATACGTGTTTATGTTTTCTTGCTGTAGTATGTGTGCAGCATTACTTTCTGCATTGCCATGAAAGTTACACTTTACCTGCAACAATAAAAAGTGGATATTAAAAATTAATATTTAAATTCATGGAGGCGAACAGGGCAATTCATCATTATAAATAGGTAGCGCGGGCTCTACCTGCCCTCGGCACATAGCCGGCACATACGCACACTCCGTAAACGCCTCTGACAAAACCGGTCTGACACACTGCCAGCATACAAATGTACTCTCGTTCCGACACATTCTCCGTCTTTCATCGGCGCCAAAACATCACATAAATCTAACTCGCTCGCTCACCCGAACCAACTTCACGGCAATGCGCGCGCCGGCCAATGAGCGTCCGCCGAACCATCGCCATATTGGATTTACCGATCGCTATGCCCTCTGCCCGAACTAATGCGCAACGTAGGCTGGTGTTTTCCTTACTGTTTTTGTGTGATTTCCTTGGTTTTAAATGTTTTTCTACGTTTATTTTTTATGTAAACAGTGAATTATTGCGTGATATGGTTTTGTTGGCTACCGTTTATACGTTTTTCTGTTAATTTTGTGTGAAAACAACATAGTAAAGTCAAAAGGACGCCACGACGTATACCTAAAGCTAAGTTCAGTTCATGCAATGGTTTGTTTCCAAATATTTTATTATTGTTTTGTATTAAAATGAATAGAATGAGTACGTTAAGCAGTATTAGTGATTTTGATAGTGATAGAGATGTTATCCAATTAGAACCTTCTCAGATTTCATTGTGACTATTTTATTTTTCTAACCTAAAAATGTACCTTATACTTTATATATCAGTAGTATGCAGTAAGGACGCTTTGGTTAGTTTAGTTACGTATAATTTATTATTGATTTATATTGCTTGCACTGAAAGCAAATTACGTAATGAATTGATACTGTCATAATACACTTTTGCCCAATTATGTAGGTTAATCTCATAAGATGTATGAAAAACGGTTCTTCAAGTATAAAGAGTTACTTGCTAGTCTAAATTGGCTTATGAATACTTTAATAACGTTTTCAATACATCAACCGCAATGATAAACAAAGATGAAATTATTATTATGAAAAAAACTGTGTGTAGCGACGATTTTATTACCAAGCTTTTGTTTTGGATGTTCTACTTTCAAACAATTTTTTATACAGACCTATTTATTATATCATACTAGTAAAATTAACTGCAAAACTTCAAAGCAGCTAGTTAGGCGTTAATTTACGAATATAATGCGATGAATTTATTTTTTTAATGTTTCATAAAACACATAAAGCATAATCTGCCGACGGACAAAACATATGACGCGCCGACGGCGCATGCGCGATTCTGGTAGAAAAACTTATTTTAGGGTTTAGAAGATTTGATTTTACAGAGCAGATATAAGATGACTAACAATGTTGTAAAAACAGTAAAGCGTGTATTGATGAACTAACTAGGTATATGAAAAGGCAGAGAAACTTAGTAGCAAGTAAATACGTAGGTACCTAGAGAGGTGGGTACCTACTTTAGACATTTAGGTACCTACAGTCTGAAAAATTAATACCTACTTATCCATAGGCATTTACATCTACATGCAATTTTTAACCAGAAACCTTGCTATGCAAGACAGAATTATAGCAGAATTGAAAACTTTAAAACAAAAGCTATGTATATATTTTAGTTCTATTCAATAAAGTTACCAGTATGTTTCTTGCCTCACTGGAGACAAAGATAGAGATAAACTTGGACGCGCAGTGCGATATTGTGAAAGTTGAGCGTGGTACCACTCTGAATCCTAAATAGGACAATGACGGATAGCCTTGCAAAGAAAAACTTGAGATACGGGTAATGTATTTAAATTTGTTCTTTTTGCGTTCGCCCTCAATTGTTTTTTATTTAATTCTGTATTCAAATTAATTTGGCCAGTTTGTTGCATCACTGATTATGTACTGAATTTTGATAAATAGGTAAATAAGTAGTAGTATAGTAGGTAGGTTATAGGTACCTACATATCCGTTATCCTACTTTTTCATTATATATACCTAGTGCCGTTACAGATTACAGACAAGGCTAATAAAAAGGGCCATAAAAATGAAATGTTTCTCACAATACATTAAATATATACAACGACTATTTACCTAGCTACAGTGCAACGCTTGCATTACAGAGATAAAATACGGTGCCAAGTCTTTCCCGGGCAAAAGAAGCGAAACGAAAGGAGAGATTTACTGTGGAAATTTTGGAAGTCAGCCGGGACTGCTATGTGGTGGTTTTCATTAATCACGCGATGGAAAAATACCATCCACTTCCGACTAACTTCCTCTCGGACGTCACTTATTTAGGTACGCTCCCGAAGTTTCTCCGCAGTTTCATTCATTCCACAAGTTCCTTATAACGGGGATACTTGATGAGCTTTGTAAAAAAGGGAGCAACGAGTGCACAAATGATCCAAATTAGCTATACGCATGTTCTTTCTAATTTAAACGAACGGGCCGGACCTAAGCCTACTTAAACAAATTTACAACAATCGTTTCTTCTGAAGGTGACCCAAATTACCATGAAAAAAGTTTAACAGCCCTTTATTTCAGAACAAACAGAGGCTGTTGGTGGGAATCCCGTGTAATCCGGCCCACTTATCACGCGTGCAAAATGCAAATTCAACCGGGCCGTACGGGCGTACGCAGAATTAACGAAACCGGACCG
Source organism: Abrostola tripartita (assembly GCA_905340225.1). Taxonomy (NCBI): domain Eukaryota; kingdom Metazoa; phylum Arthropoda; class Insecta; order Lepidoptera; family Noctuidae; genus Abrostola; species Abrostola tripartita. The sequence continues at coordinate 8,795,867 of HG996498.1, read as the reverse complement.
GGATACGTACGTCACCGAAATTGTCAAAGTTTGCAAGTAACATTAACTGGGGATAAACAAGGTAATATGAGATACTCCGGCGAAATCCAGAGACATTCGTTTCGTCGTATTTATATTTAGCGCTTTACATTTTGACAAATAAAGAACCAAAAACGGTCGTTTCAAACACAGTCCTCTTAAAATTCAAATGAAGAACGTCCACAATGAATTATGAATCAAAAGTAAAACAATAAAAAACTGTCTAATTAAATGCAGCAGAGGCGTTCTATAATTCATTCTAAATCGAAAAAATGAACAAAGGAGTAGCGTGTGTAAACGCTATACCACTTGCGCGCTTTTCAATACCTCTTCACATTATTGATTAGCTTCTGAGAAAAACTTGGCACGTCTGTACGACAAAACTCATGTAGGGAAGCGCGTGTGTAGTAAGTAGGTACTATAGAACAATTATGTGAATAACCCTACGTAATAAGCGGCCACATTTGTCACGAAAACATTACTCGTTTAGTGCATTGTTTAAATAAAATTATATGTAAATGAAACACAAATATTTTAATTAGTTTAAACGAGGATTAATTACATTTTTTGTTGCTTTCACAACCGACTCGTATATAATTTGAGTATTTCAACCTTATGGAGACGTGCGTTTATTTGATATGTAGGTAGGTTTATGTAAATTGTAGGGTTATCAAAGGTCCAATTATAACATAATTATGTTCCAACCTTTGATATTTTGGCTCTAACATTAATATCTGGAGCCCCGCACTCGACTAATCTTTAGCCATTTTAACCGAGCTATGGTCTGCCGAATCCCGAAGCTTAGCGCCCTGTTTGTTGGCTCTAATACGCTTTTAACACCTGCGTTTTCAGAGTTATGTAATGTTTGTATGAGATAATGTAGCTTTTGTATGGAGTGGTGAATGAAATGTGGCCAGTGGGTCGAGCAGTCAGTGGGCGTGCACACAGTTACCACTGATTGACTGATGAGTATTGACGCATCGAAATAACCTTACTCACTCTCATATATTTAAGTACATATAAAATCGATTGTATGAATACTTTAAACAATTTGTTGGAGAAATAGAGAGATCGTTTAGAATTTACAAAAAGAATTTGATGTTTACCATTTAAATGAATTAGAATAAAAAGCCGCTAAATTCGTTCAAGTGCCTTAATTTAGAGTCTCTGCTCTTTTAGAAACATAATCATAGCAAAACAATTAGGTGTGCAAATGAAAGCGATAATAAGTCTATTAGGTGCATTATTTTAATAATGTTTCGGATTCGGGACAAACATCTGCAGATCGCACAAATTTTTGTCCCGTGCGGGAATCAAACCCGGAGACCATGTAACAGATTAGAATTCAGTATGTAGATACTAATTTTCTCACTTAAGTTAACCCGATTAGGATCTAGTTTCAGCAAATCTGGGAAACTATACTGAACTAATTAATTAATTGCTAACACATAGTAATCAAGAGTGATCAGTTAAATTACATTAATACTCAAGTCCTAACGCGAACAAATATAGGTATATATACAAATCATAGATACTTATTCAACAGCTGTGTTTAAATTGGAATGGCACATGTTCGCCTCACCGATATGTCCGTTCCTGTTGAGTAATTAATGACTAATGAGATAATTGAATCTGTTTCTGCTTTTAATGTGCATATCTAACTACCTACGTACACAGATATAGGTATCTAATCTTATACCGCAAACGTCCAGATAAGATCTTGCGTAATTTATAGACTTAGAAATTGTTTAACATAGCATATCAAACAACTAGTTGGCTAAATATTTATGACTTGTAATAATTTATGTGACCAATATCTTGATAACTGAACCGACTTTTGGAAAACTTTTGAATATGTGCTTATAAGCGATGTTTACTACAAATATTATTCCAACAGTTTCAATTTAGTTATAAAAGCCAAATGAAGATGCTTTGTCATTCTTAAAAACATATATTAACTCATCATACAAGCTGTCATTTAACTATATCAATGAAGTCATTTTAATATAGGTAGGTAGATATTGTTTTTATAATAGGTATTATGAAACCTCTGAAATGATAACCTTAGGAGAAATTCCCTAAAAACATAATTATCGTATTTTATGTCCATTTACCGTAGGTACCTAGTACTTTCACACCAGACTAATACTCGACTCTTCCTACAAAACGATTGGATATTCATACAAAATAGCAGGCTATGCGTATGTTTGTAAACCCACGCAATATGTTAAACAAAACACGATCAAGATTGACTGAAGCCGATTAATATCGGATACTAGATAGACCAGAAAATTACTCGCAATGCGTACCTTTGATAGTACAGGTTGTAAGAAACTGTTTAGGCGGTGACTATTTGGTACTAATCTTAATCAATGTCTATAAATACAACTACATTTTCCAGACCTTTCTTTTATATAGATATTGAATTTTCAACCTACAACCTCTATAATAAAGTTTACTGTCGTTTACTGCGTGGTTTCAGCATTTTTCTTTCGATAACTAAGTTGGAGATCTAACAATGGCATTTGTGTGTTATTTGATAGTCAGTGTTGTTTTTATTTTCTTTTAAGTCAAAACTTGTTTTATCAGATGGGAGACGATGACATATATTTCCTTTGAATAGAATAATTGATAAGAAAGATAAATTAAGAAATCTATGAGTTTATTTTGTCAATAATATTAGAATTGTTTACAGTGTGTAGGTAGCTTATAGGTAAGGATACTTCCACTGGTCTTTTACCTATGCCAGCCATTTTTAATCAATATAATTAGAACCATAATTCAAAATGTGTTTCAGTTGGTCGGGGACGAAGTCATTATCAGATAATAACGAATCGTTTACGCTAAGGGCCTACGCACACAAAATGAGCCAGATACGAACGCTGCTTATGCAAAAGCACGCCACAACACAAATCTATTTAAGCTCGCACGATGTATACGTATTTACAATATTTCTATTACGATAAATTGTTCAGCTAAATTTCGTGGCTTTAGCCCAGGTGAAGGCATATCTGCATATTTATGAAACCACGGAAGCCTCCTTAAGGGGAGCGTCTCGTTTTAAAAATGGCGGAAAATGTTCGTTTTTTACCCCTGCAAGTTTTTAACAAGATCCACCTTATTTATGCTGTACTAGGGCGGGTATCTGACGAGATTTATTGTGGGGAAGCGTGACGGATCGAACAAGTTCCAGCGAATACGTTTTGGCTGAATTTAAATTGGCTTCTTTACGTATTTGTATACTTTTTCGATAAGGCCCGCGCCTAACTCGTTATGTCTACATGAAAATGCGATAAAACTTCACACAAAAAGAAAACTGTCGCTGAAAAAATGTTGAAGTCCCTTTGCTGTTTATTCCTAAGACTTATGAATTATTAAATAGACTTAAGCCATAAATGCAGCGGCGGTTTAATTTTGTTTCTACTGGAGGGCTAGAATGTAGTGGCAAGTTCAGTCTATATTGGCTGAATTCTCCGTCGCCCCTCATGTGTAGTAGGTATCCGCTATTGTCTTCTTAAGCGTTTTCTTGGCTTATTGCCACGGCGCGTTGGTCAAGGGAACTAAAGGTACCTACCTAGGATTAAAGATATGTGTAAACAAATAACGTCAGCTCTATTCTTTAAAATATTTATTTAAATGCTTGCACTGACGTCCAAAAAATATTATTTTTGATAGTTACTGATATACCTACCTAACAACTCCATATACATAGTTCTATTATTAAATTAACTGAGCTTTTTTAATGAAATAACTTAATATAATGGACATGGTAGTATACAATTACCTAAACGCTTATCATCAGTAGGTACTTATAAGTATTAAGCTGGTAGTTTATTAAAGAAGCAAATTAAGGAGAAGGCACTGTTGCCTATCTATATATCTGCTCTTCTACTAAATAAATGGGCATCAAACAGCGTATCTAATATATTATATCCAGTCCAAGGCACAGAGGCGCAAGTAAATAAGTATCTACATAATCCTACCATACATCAGGTTCATTACTTAATTAAAAATAACCTTATCATAGTAATACAATCTACAATCTTAACCGTCAGAGGTATTCCATGGCAATTACCCACTGGTTATTATCATTATCAGTGTCTGAATTCGTTGAGTAAAATGCTACCAGCCATAGGCGGCATAGAAATTAATCACCAACTTAATTTACACTAAATTATGTATTTATGTTCTGAATTAAGTCGTTAATTTGTAAATTCTAGTATCGCTAAGATATTTTATTTATCGTTTAGGTTATTAGGTCTTGAGAGAATCTTATCAGTTATGTCAGCCATTTACTTGTTTTATAAGGCAGGTATTTGATTTGATTTTCCGTTGGGTTGCCAAGTGTGAAACTGTATGTAAAGTCTGTAATTTTGCATGTTATGAATGAAGGAATTTGCTTTGAATTGAAGATACACAGGTGTATTATGTTATATTTTTGTCATAAGTAAGGATATAATTTTTCTAGGAATGGTCACTGACAGTCAGTTAATTTTATAGTCAAGCATACCTAGCCAAGTCTTGCACTATGTAAGAAACTAAAATGTTTCCTTTTTGGTCTGTGTACACCTGCATAACTTTATAGATATCAATGATTTAAGCACTAGATAAATCCCAACTCGTTCATAAATAAAATCTTGATTGAAATTAATATTCATAATCCTAAGCAATCAAGCAACGGTAACAATATTATTCCGCCTAGGGCATCGTCCTAGTATACACACGCAATTTCTGACGTAACAGCAATTTCTAAAATTAATTCAAAGCGTAAACACAAAGTCTTATATCACGACAATTAATTTAACAATTAAACGTCAGTCAATTTGAGATTACGCCCGTCGTTGCTTTCGATCTGTCACAATTTCTACAGACTCGTTATAAAGTCACGTCCAATCTTACTTGGCCTTAGAAACACCCACGCTTCCCTCAGCTAGCAAAGATATTTAAAGGTGTTCGGGAGGCGTGGGAGATCTGTATGCACTGGTCGTTGTATCTCAGTGCAAATCAGTCAAAGGTGGCATGAGGTCAGGCAGATAAGCGAATGCGTTGACAACGCAATGTTGTTGTATGAAATTGTTCTTAATTGCCGCTGTATCCGAGTGGTAACGATTGTGCAAACTGTTCCTGAATGCGCTCTCTGTTTTCGTTTCAGATAACAAAGTGGGCTACGCTCTTACAGATAGCGCCGAGGATTAAAGATTCTCAAATGTTTTAAAATACTTGACTTCTGGATACTTAGTACTTTTAGGTAGTTGGTAGGTTGCATATGAAAATTGACGACCTTAAAAATTTACTTAGATGAGATTAATCTTTTAAGTGGATTTCATTTAAAAAACCATACCAAAGTTAACCTACCTTATATCATTATTATTATTTCAAACAAAGAATATGCGCTATGGCCTTGCAAAATAATCTATTCCTACCTAATATTACTACTATTTGTAAACGCCAAATTAAATATTGTCTAACCGAATTTAAGTATCCAATCATAAAACTACTGTTAAAAAACAACTATACAATAAAATCTATTCACAGATAATACAATGATTGTATTCACATCGCTCATTAGATCGACTAATTTATAACGTAATCATTCTTGTAGACGCATACATAATTAAACTAACGATTTATTACTTAATAAACATGAGATTGTAATCATCTATCTGTGAAATATTACCCACATCGTATCTATGTACGAAAGAGATCTTGTTAAAATGTAGGTAGGTTGCATGTACAGTATATTACAAAGATTTCGATGAGATTTTACTGTTTTATTTTTTGCATGTTGTCTCATCCTATAATGATTTTATTGTCGTTTCTTTATAAGAATAAGAGTCACACACATCTAATGAAACTCTAGGTGTTTATTATAATAAATTAATAAAACATCTGCCTATGGTTTCATAGTAAAATAAATCACCCAAAGTGATAATAATCGACCCATTATCGCTTTCCAATATACGAGAAATAGCTATCGCAAATAATTCCAGTTAATACAAGATACATAATAAATGCATTGAAAAACACATACATAATAGTAAAACAACAAAAGAGTTAAACAATTGCTTTGAGAACAAAGAAAATGCTCATTAAAAGTACAGTAGCGGCTAACTAATTGCGAACAACTAACTAAAAACTTTTAACTTGATAATGAACTGGCTACAATGAATGCCATGGGTGGAAAATTGTTAAGATGATTACGCATCTGCTCATGATAAAGGTTAATTTTGTTAGTCGGAATAATAAGCTTAAGTGAAATTGTCAAAAGCTCTATTATTTGAATATATCTAGTAGGATACCTACTAGGTAAACATGTGGTATGTAAAACTATAGGTACCTTCTCTGCTAACCAAAAAGCCATAGTTTTACCAACATGTTTACCTAAGATTTCTGTTGCAGATTTCAACTCTTACATAGGAATATGATATAAATAATGTCAAAATTATACACTTTTGAAAGGATCAAATAACGACAACCATTGAATATCCAATACAATTTCTTCAAACTTTAAATACTTTGTCAGTACGTTTACTCTATTTCTAATCTACCCTTAGACACCCATAAAAAAAGATAAAACTCAACTAAGAGATATATAATTCTTAAAATACTTTTCTGCAAACCACAATAATACTGCGAAGAGCCGACTCACTAAAGAGCCAAAGGCAAGACATCTGAAAACTCACCAACTTAATGAGATAACCATAAATAGGTTCATGTATTATTTATTACGGACCAAATGCATTTTTGGAATCTCGCCGCGAATCTGCTATTTACAGAGCTTAAGTAAAGCTGTTACGCTTTGAGAAAACTAATATTGCTAGCACCAGATAGTTGCATTTAAAATTGGGTGGTGTTTATTTTGATAACTCTTCAAGACGCAGGTAGGTATTAATTTTTTACTAGAAGGCATTTTTTGTTGACACGGTATTTGACGTCATCGGGTTTTAAATCAATGATTTATTATTTCGTATTTATAGAATTTGTAATTATTACTAAAACAGGTTAGACGACCTTCTAAAAATACAGGTTTTTATTTACTGTAGGTTAAGACTGAAAATCTGTTTGTACCACTAAAGAATCTTGGAACATTTTGTTGTTTACTTGCGTCTACATCATAGCGTCCCGACCTATTTACAGAGCCCGCTTTGATTAGTAGCCTCCGTTATATCCACAACTCCGAAATGTATTTACAAACATAATTATTCAGTACTACAGTAGTTTTATCGGTCTCTACGTCAACAAAAACAAATCCGCTCGTTCAGTATACAGAATGCAACACATGTCACATGTTGTCGATATGCAAAGCGATTATGTATGAATTATGTAAAGTGCCAGGATCCAGCTGCCACTGCTACCTACTAATACAATGAACACTGAACGATGTACCACATTCATGCCGCCCTTTTGTGTAAGGATCGCCTGAACCTCCGATTAAGACTAAAATGGTATCTCATTGTAATGTAGCTGATATTCTATACCAGACTTTTGTTTTCGCTGCCTGTACTGCAAATATTCAAATGTGTAGCAAATGAGATGTAGAGCACGATGTTTTCATAAACGCAATTAATATGAACATTCGAACCCCCAGCGTTTAGGAATTTCCATCCGAAATTTGAATTTTAATAATACATAACAATGGTCGTGTATTCATACGTCACATCAATGCTTGTTTCTACGGGCTGTATGTTCGCAATTTACGTCTCTCCCGGGAGACGAAGAGTAATGTCGGTGGAGGGAGAAAAAATAAAAAAAAATCGCTACGAGTCGGTCGACAAGTTCAGCCAATTATAACTGACAAGCGGCGCAGGCGCGGCCGCCCGCTCAATTTCAAGCCTTCAACCCACATACTTTAGTATTTTCCTACGATGCATGTTTTAGTTGTTACCTATTCTTATTAATCAAACGAAGGAGGACTATACCTACATAGACTTAATTAATGTTGATTAATAAAATGTTTCAACGGAACCGTACAAGTTATATTTCCAATACCAATTAATTACGTTATTGGTGATAGATCACTAGCGTCTTACCCGCAGTTGTAACCAGATAATTTGATAAAAAACAAATATTCCAAACATTTGTTGGTTGATTTTTAAATTCTATTATCTGCCTTCCACGTTCATTACAGGTACGTTCGAAAAGTTAAAAAGTGACACGGAATGAATCATGGCGTGCGATCCCTAAGAAATATTACACCCAAGCTGGCACCATAAAGCAAACGGCGTGGCAGAGGCGATACAACGATAGGGACACTGCGAGAACCGACAGACACCACAGAACTCGCCTTTCTGGACGTTACAGGGTGTTGCCTCATGTTAACAACACTGTTTAATAAAATTCTTACACCTACGCATATAACTCGCACAATTAAACTAAATGAACACTACAAAAATATTCTGCCTCGTAGTCTAATTAAAGAAGACAATGGCACGTAAAATATTTAATTGATAAAAATAACTGCGTTGGCAACTATGCAGATTGCGGTAAGCACAGTTTTCACATAATCAATTCACAAAGTCTCTTTTTATACGAATGAACGTCTAAATTAAAGTGGCGCGAAACTTTTGGTGGTTATATTTTCTACTACTGTGTATAATAAAATATAACTGTGCGGTAGATATCGTGAGGTAATTACAGCGGAATATATTTATTTCGTAAATATATTTCTTCTATCTTTAGAGCGTCACGGAAAATTATAATAAAGTTCTAATTAGTACGATAAGAGCTTAATTGAGAGTCCGAAAAACCCCACGAAAAGAGCCACCTGTGTGCGACTCCCACATATTTTACTCACCAACACAGGGACGTAATGAAGCAATTATATATCGATATTTTTATGCATAAAATACTTGGCGGATATCTGGTCGGCCGCGTCGGAACGTTCAGAAATAAAACAAAGCAAGAGGTTATTGTTGGCGCGGGTAGGTGTGTGCCCGTCTCGGTTATCGAGCTTTTAACCCGACGCGCGACACGTCGCGACATCGACACGATTTATCGCCTCACTAGCCCACTACTCATTTGTATTTTCCCGACAGAATAAATTTCGAATAAACAACCGAAATGATTGAACACGAAGCGGCTCGATTTTTGTCTGCTGGCCGTTGTTTAGGTCGGTCACCGTGACTTATGCGAACACGAGCAATTGCACCGCTGAATAAGCGAAGCCATAGTTCCTGCGAGCATCTCTTTTTATTTCGTTGACGTACACGCTGCTGAATGCCAAAAATACAAACATTTTCTTTAAATAAAGCATTACAATAATAAACATTGCCAAATCAGCTATGTAGGTGAGCGCACAAGTGGCATAACGTTTGTCCGTATTATTTGTTCAAAAACTTTTGTAGCAGGCCAGGTTTAGTTCATAGTCAGTAGAACTTCATCACATGATTGTATCATTTTCCCTTTTCTGTCCATTTCAGTCACTGTTCACTTTAATTTACTGGTAACCTTGTCGTGGCGCATGATAACAAAACAGATATGGTTTATCTACAACTTGATGAAGACGTATAATGAAAGGATTACACTTGTCGTAGAGTCACCACCGTCAGCATAACTTTAATGTCTTTATATGCAATTCAATATAGTTACAAGTTATGTACTTTAACTGAACAAGTTCCTAATTAAATTTTCGTTACGTTCAATTACTTTGATAAATGTTTTTTACTCTAATTTGGACTGAATAAAAATGTTTCTAACTAATAGGCATTATGAAAATTCAAGCCGCATAATATAAGCAATGACTTTCATTAAAATCGTTGTACAGTACGCACAAAGGCATGATTCATTACTCAACACAAGAATAACAGCCAATGTCCTTCAAACATTCCAACCCCAAAACTGTTCCAATCCATAAAATTCTTTTAAATAAACAAAACTGCACCAGTGTGTGTTGGCCGAGTTTGTTCAACTTAGACTAGACTCGGGTTAACTCGTTGCCACCGATTTATGTGGCGAACTTTCAGCTCACGACTCCTTCGCGACACTTGCTTCCTTTCCAAGCGCGATTGTTTCTTTCCAAAGAATTTTCTTTCTTTTTAATTATGCTTCAGTATACCTGGGTAGGAAACTTTATTTGCTGTTGAACTTTATTTGTGTTTGGAAGTTAAGGTAGAGTTTTGATGATATGGCTGAATGATTGGAATGGTTGCGGTTTGGATTAGTTATGTGCATTGTTTAGGTTTTTGTCGATTACTGTAATATGGTTATGACTTATGAGGTTGATTATCGTATTGTCTTTTAAACTGTGTAACCCAGGTTTTATTTTCAGGAACGTAACTATATTATTTCATTAATTCTAAACAATGATTTATCTTGTTCAATCACTTGAAAGCAATGCCGGAAAAATCAATTTAAGGTTTTCACTCCATCACACCCATGCACAATGGCAAAATATTTATTTGTTACCTACAGATACTACACAAAGATGGAATTTAACTACTTTTACGACTCTTAATAAACACATACTATAATTGGACTACAATATATGTATACTAGTTCCTTATAAAATAGTAATATAGTAGTGAATAGTTTTCAAAAACAAACGTGCATACTTCAAACGAGAATCTTATAGTTATTTTTTTAAGCGTGTTATTGTTATAAAACAAGCATTTTATCTCTAAATTAAACGTTATATTTATATCGCTGCTGCAAACTGTAACGGTGTAAATCTATATTTCTTTAAAACGACGGCCATCTTCCTGGAATTTTTAGTTTACATAAGCTACAATCCGAGCTTTAATCGCTACATGCCAATATATTACACTGTAATTTATATTTAGGTAATATTGGAAAATATTTCGAAATGGCACACAATAAATATTTTATGGTACCTATTTAACAGCACGACTACATCACTAGATTGTACCAGACTTTCAAAAACATATTCTAAATTTTAACCAAAAATAAAGCATGACTAGATACCAAATTCTTGTACAAAAAAAGTAAATGTTGTTGGAGGTCTTAAATACCGGACCGCACAACTTTGTTGCTCCTTTATTTATGGTCAGTGCAACACAGCGTTAAGTTACTTATACGTGTCTAGTGTCGACTGCTGTCGGGACACTGGTGTCAGCGAGCTGACAATTAGCTGGGCGACATCTGACGAGCCAGGGCGCGGTCGTGAGCCACGACGCTACTCTGATATTTATGTACAGAAAACCCATCTGTTTAACATAGTACCTAATAGAATTCTTTATTAAGAGCGATGTCGCCATACATACAAAAGCGTACCAAGAATTATGTAGCTTTGAAATACGTACGTCTAGGGCGGCTGCTAAATTTTCCTTTGGACAGGTAATCGGAAATCTTTCTGCAATACATTACATTTAATCGACGTATAGAGTCATTATGATTCAGGAACAACTGCTTTAAGCACCAATAAAGCCATAAAACTACGAGAAAAACACCAAAAACTTCCAAATGCTATCAAAATTCGTAGGTATACCACACTTCCATTCATTCCGTTCGCTGATAAGATGGGCCGAATAGTGGCTGGACATTTATCTTTAAGATTAATGAGCCAATTTTCTTAGTTGGCTATAAAAAGAATCGCTAGGCCGACCTCGAAAGCCATCACGACCACTTACGGGTTAACTTTGGGTAACGTGAACTATGCATTCCTTTGCAAATATAAAAATATTAGTGACTCATACATGTGAAAGTAACTTGAATTACTATATGGAACTGTAAATAATGTCTAAGTTGACGTTGATTTATTATAGTTAAGTATTTGTAAATCATAGAATTTGAATTTCAATTCGTTGCGCTTTTCACTATCGAAATTGAATTTGTGACCTATGGTTACAACGCGGATATATGTATATATTATTACATACATAATAAGTATTATACCTAAGTAAAATCAGTTTTCATTATAAATTACCTTATTAATATATATAAATTACCATGATGAGTAATTATGTCCCTTATAAATATGCAAATTAATGTTCCGTTTTTACGTTACAAAAATTAAAACTCGCAAATATTTATGAAAACACTTTCATCCTTAAGGGACGTTGCTGCCGATAAATAAAAATGGAAATTTTAAATTCAAAATAACAATTATAAGGACAAAATTCTTCCCCTATCCCTTGGGCGGAATGTAAGGAAACAAATTGGATTAAAGTGTCAAAGGTGAAATAAAAAACGTACATATACTTTATCTTTCGCGATGTCTGTGCAACGTCAGCGGTCTCCCGAGCACTCGAAAATATCGGATATGCAAAATTCGTGTTTTATTTCATGTAAATATTTAACAATATGGTTGAAAATGGTGCAAAATACATATTTTTTAACATCTGTAAATGTGTACACCACGCTCCGTAATCGTATTTGCATTTAAAACGGTAAGTAAACATAGAGTGTTCTCTGAATGGACGAGCCGGTGTTTATGACTCGTTTTATGACCTGTTAAGCGTAAGGATCTCTCGTAAAATAAATTGTTTGATGGCCACTTTTTAGCCATTTTTATATATTTAAGGTGTTATTTTTCTTTTACAAAACCTTTAAAATAATTTGAAGATTACTAAATGGTGGCTGACTCTGATCCTGACTGACTGTTTACAGTATTTCGCTCTTTAAAGCTCAGACTTAAAAAGAGTAAAACTGATGCAGTGCGTCAGTTAAAACCCTGACATGTATCTCTTTGGTGTATATCCACGCACAAAGTTTGTATGGATACTGGTCGCTTTGTTTTCGCCCACATAAATCGGCCGTGTACCGCGCGCTAACTTATTTTTGTTCGTAGGTACGCGCGATAGATGGATCCAATTCCAAATTATGTCTATCTTGGGAATTAACGGTGGGACGGGGATTCCAGTTTATCCAAAAAAACTGCGGGGGGACGTTGTGTGAAGTGGAGGCTGGAAGGGGAACGGATGGAAGTTATTTTGGAATTATGATTCCGGATGCGTCCTGCGAGCGCCGCGTGTTTCACGCCTCGTTTCGTGTAATATCTGCCGGTTGCAAGCGTTTAACTAGCATTTGGACGCAATAACGTATTCGCGGACATAGTTGCGTCTATGAGTCAACGTTGTTTATTATGAAGTCTATCAATAGAACTCACAAAGGCCGAGAATAAATGTTATAGTAAGCAATTTTAATTGGCATTTTTGCGCGTTCAAAGTGTAAAGACATTGTTATTCTGATAAACTCTGCCTTGACATACGCTGACCTAATTCATCAATGTAACATAGGTACTATCTTCTTCATAAAAGATATTTAAATTACGACCCTCAATGTAACCCTAAAAAACACACTCATTTTTAAAATGTACAACACAAATTCCGGACCTAATCCAATTCGCATTTGGACCGAAATTAAAACGTCTGGCCAAAAATGCGGGACGTGTGTTTTAATGGGGTGTCACCAGGGTTCTTAAGTATTCCACCGGCCCACCCTATAATACCCAGTCTCCTTAGTCTGGCACGTCCTCCCCTTGATATATTAGTCCCAGTTCGTCGTACATAATTTTGTAGAGGGTGGCACCTCCTCGACTCCCCCCGTTGCGAGTGAACCGACCGATCCTCACAATACCAAGGTTTGTTTATTGGCGTATAATAAGTGTAAAAACTGATGATGTCAGTCAACTCCACACAAGTGGATAAGTGTTTTGAATTGGCACGTTCGGGCCGGAATCATTTTCTTAAAGACTTGGTCCGAACGGCCAGAGTCACAATTGTAGGGTTTGTGCATAATATACTTAAATGTGTTAACTGGTTATAAAGGCGTAAAACGTTATATTGGATTGCTTATATGAGCTTAAGTATCTATAAAGATATTGGAATGTCCAATGTTATCAATTACCATAATTTATGTCAAGCTTTTTAATCATAAATTAAAATTGTATTTTGTACGACATATACAGGAGATTAATGTGAACAGTCGGTGACGTTGCAAACAGCTGAATGTGCGCGGTCTACAACGTTGTACGGTAGTTCAGGCGTAATTTAGTACGTACTAGTTGTACCTACAACATGTACCTTTGTATTATTCATTTTTACTGTTATTGTTTACGTAATTATGCATTGCTTGGTCTTAAAAATCATAATGTAATAACAAGACAGTTATAGATATCATTTAAGTTGGCTTCCACCAGTAACATTCCATTGAAACCCGGTTTATTTATCTGCACTCAACAGCGACTAACGGATATATATTTTGTCGATAGAATCTTTCGAGTTAGCTGTCATTTCCTTTCCGTGTCTCATTAAATAAATACTTATTTTTTTATAATTATAACTGGAACCAAAACAATTAGGTAAATTATATTCATTTACCTGCGTAGGCATTTTAGGTAAAGTTTATTAGTAAAGAAAAACAAATAGCTGACATTATCCAACAAAGAATTTTAACTAAAAGCGTAAATAACCCACATGCTACCCTAAATAAATACTAACGGACGGCCTAATACATAACAAATATGTAGTAGCTATGTAATCTACGCGTAGCATTGCACTGTGTGGTAAAACTTAATTACGGCCACACAGGAGAGTCGTCAATCTACTTTGGTCACGTGTTCTTCAATATTGAGTTAGGTGCACAGTGTTCCAAACTCCAATAACGCTGGAAAAAATTAGGGGCGTTGGAAAATATTGACTTGTAATAATGAAAATTGATGGCCCCAAATTAGAAAATACATGGAGCTATAACAGTAAATTTAAAATAATTTCAACAAATTGTTTTTAACTAGAATTCTCAACTCATTTCATTATAACCGAGTAACGAAAATAACTTCACGCGAAAACAGTGAAAATTAAATAGAACCGCAATATAAAAAACTTTGAAACAATTATGAAGTTTCGGTAATTTTGTTGTGTTAGTAAACTTAGTCGAAGTAACTTCCACGGCATACACAATGGGCGCCACATATTAGACGCAGTATTATATTAGTCCATTAGTTAAATTAAGTAAGATTTCTCACCCTATCTTGGCGAGTTATTTATCATGCGTGTATCTACATTAGGGACTTGCGTTGCAATACATTGTGGTTAGAGCATTTAATTTTGTGCTGTAGATAAATCTTAATTTTGCTAATATGTTATGGAGTTAGACGTAAATGTGATAAGTTAACTGAAATTAACAAAACGATACTTGATTTATGATAGGTACCTATTATACCAAAAAGTATCTAATTAAGTGGGTAATTTTACCAAATGTAGGTATTCATTTAGATATTACTTTGTTATTTTTTGGCTTTACCGACGGAAAAAAGTTCCACTATGCACGCAGTACAGGTAGGTACAATTGAGGCTCACTCTCAATATTCAAATAGTATAAACGCTGACCTGTAAGCACTATTGAGTCATTAGAAAACAGTATAGCCTAAACATTGTAGATCATTCGCCCACGCGCCTTCACCACAAGCCCTAGTTAGTTTATGGCGACCCTACACAGTACAAAATAATACCGATAATAGTTTGTGATGCTGTGTGTATAAATATAAACTTAGTTTCGAACACAATGTCTAAGTATCATCCAGTATGTCTTGATATTTATAACCTTAATAATTTACATTACGAATTGAATATTTGGAAAAATGCAGTACTATTTGATATATAAAAATGAAGTTGCAGTTCAGTTGTATAAAAAAAAAACAGATTACAACCTATTTTTGGTTACGTGTGATGTTATCCAAAAGTATATTAATATTTTTTCCGCACCCAAATTCTTATGACAGTAATTGCATTGTTACTGTGACAAGGCAAACCTCTACAATTATGGTCGCTACTAATTGTCGACATCAATAAATTCATGCTTATCATGCATTTCATGCAATATTTTTACTGAACCTATATTTAAGTATATTCTCGTAAACACTTTATTTTTAATTAAATCCATCTCTATGTAATTAATGTTGTACTCAGAGAATTGACTTTAATTTTGTTCGATTGTATTAACTCTACATTCATTTTATTTTCCTATAGTTTTAATTTAAATAGATATTCACCAATAAAAACAATTTATTACTTAAATATGTAATTCTTATAAAATTGTCTGACTGCCTCGTTTGTCTAGTGGTCGCTAAGCGCGACTGCTGAGCAAGAGTCCTGGGTTCAAATCCCGGGTCGGGCAAAGGGTTACTGAGTTCTCCATTAGGTAATTCTCAGTAGCAGCACGGAGTCTGGATTTGTGCCCGGTTGATGGCAATAGGCTGGCCCCCTATTACATTGGGACTTACAACATAACTGGCGAAATGTGGGTGTACTATATGTACACCTCTGCCTACCCCTTCGGGGAATACAGGCGTGATGTTATGTGTTAAATTGTCTGATCAACCCTTTAATAAACCACCAAATATCCGGTTGTATGAACCTCATAAAACTTGCTTCTAGTTTGTTTACATTTGTCTCTTACTTGTTTACTTTACATTGCAGCTTAACATGGTTGTACTTCTATTAAAGACGGCGATGTGGGCAGAACAATGTAATGCCAACCAAAATAATGTATGAAGTGAATGTTGTACGACAAGGAAAAATGAATCCAAAACTTATTCAGTGAAAGTTGAAAATAGAGCAACATGCAGTAAAGAACTAATGTTGGATGGCATGATGAAATGTGACAGTTCATTATGCGGAAGATAACAGATAACGGACGCTACAGCATACAGTGAACAGTGAGTACTTAAATATGTTATACGCACCTACAGTTTAGGCGGAGTCGAGTGAGAAACGTGTTTTCTTGGAGCATGCGTGCATAAACCATCCAGGCATCCGATTAAATTATTTAACGTCTTTATTCCCCTGTGGTGCACGCAGGTTGCATGCCGGCACGCGGATGTTAAGATACATGGACTTAGCGTGTAGGCCTACCTAATCTATATAAATACCTACGTTAATAGGTAGCGCACAGGTATTCAGATGGTTATGTGTTGTAAATTGATGGTAGCACAAACATGCAGTTTTTGTTGAAGTTGAATCTGCACTGGAGTCGACTGTTAACAATGTAGAGCACCGGTTTATGTGATAGAGGCACAGTTTACCATATCGGTATCTTTACCGTAACATTACCCGTACGCTTAGTCGCTAAGTGAATGTTTAGGTCCTTAAAACCCATAAAATAGGCATCGATTAAACATCATTTAGGTATATCTTGAATAAATCTCGATTTTTTACTGACGGGAAAAAATCTGATCTGAAATATGTTTCCTACAAAATGTATGTTCCTATTTATTTTGTAATGTTTCTACATAGGTACATACGTAGTTTTACTTAGTGCTCTATTGGGAGATATTCAGAGGGACTTCCGTAAACGATCTGCTGACCTTGTCGATTGGGGTCTAGTACTCGGAACCAAACCGGAATATTAGGACGGTCGTATCAGGCCGCTTAAATTGTAGCCAACGGCCATCTTTATACGTTTGAACGATTAATTTTATAATTATTTCAGCGTCTGCTATCAAATGTAAAGCTTCTACCTAAAGGGTCTATAGATTAAGAAGCCATTAATCGAATAAATTAGGTAGCTTCCAAATTAATATTTAGCTCTCGGAAGATTTAAAATTATTTAAAGGCAATAAAGCATTGCCTAGCATTACGTTTAAGGCTTTAACTGTAGTATATTATTTAATATTAAAGATCTTAAGGTAAACGGGCGAAGTGCCTGCAGTTCCGCGATAAGGCAACCCCGCCCCTCCTCATCCTACGGTTTGGGGGTGGCAGACTTAAGAAGCGGCCATACTTCAAATTGCGTTTAACTTAGATAGCTAGTTTGATACATTGCCCCCATTATTGCATATCAAAGGGCTCTGATAAAATTGTGCCGATGATAAAGTCAAAGGTTTTTTATTGGGGTTCCTACTCTACATAGTTTAGATAAAATACCGAGGGAAGCCGTTGTCGTTTTCAGTTTAGATGCATACCTGAAACAAAAAGAGGAAATTTGATAAACAATTGTTTATGTTAAAAATAGATACTACTAATGACTATAATAGAAGAATACATAATTATATAAATACAATCTGTATGGTTTCAAAACTCATGTAAACAGTTATGAAATAATAATGAACTATGTTTTGATTAGTATTTATTATTGAATAAACTGCATCACTAATTTATTTAAACCTTAACGATTATACCTAACTCGTATAAATTCCAATTAAAACCTGATGAAAAGTCAAACAGCCGTCGTCACCTCATAAAATAAAAAAATGTAACATTTCATGCAAAATGTGATTACAATAAAAATAATGTATTGTATGAGAACTCGTAAATGAAGAATCACATGGAACACGCATAAATATCACGCAGAACGAATTGCAAACTCAGCTCTACATCACTAGTAGGTATGTAGACGCAAACATAGCGGCGGGAATATAACATCGATTCTATAGTCGATACGATATCGATAGATACGTATCGATAGCGGCAATAGATACTATTGTCACAGTTCAATTTAACAACGTACGCTCTAAGATTCCCTCGGATATCGCAAAGTCAGGCGAATTGAAGTTTTCCGTGATTCGAATTTGTCTTTTGCAGACTATTCAAGATAGTGCATGATATTTATTGTATGGTAATAACTTTTGTACGAAAGTGACGCCTTTGTCTTTATACATTTTAATCTCATAGAAATGTAAATACCCTATTAGCTTTCAACAGTTTTTAACACATTCTAGTCCTTCCTAGCTCGTTCAGCGATCCGAAGGATAGATTATCGCCTGCTAATAATTCTCTCACGATTCAAAACTCACAATAGCCCGAAGCGCAACTGTATCGCTACAGATAGATTAAACATCGGAGCCCAAATGAACGCACGATAATTTATCGGAGCAACCCCCGTGTGTATTAGCTGTATCCGACT
The DNA here is from genome assembly GCA_905340225.1 of Abrostola tripartita. Taxonomy (NCBI): domain Eukaryota; kingdom Metazoa; phylum Arthropoda; class Insecta; order Lepidoptera; family Noctuidae; genus Abrostola; species Abrostola tripartita. The sequence continues at coordinate 8,777,051 of HG996498.1, read as the reverse complement.
AATGCCGGCTTTCGATATTCGGCGCTCGGTCGCGATTCGATATTTACGATCGAACGAGTCGCATTAGACTGTCCGCCCGTAGGTAAATTAGCACAGATGCTCGCCACTGTTACAGTGATTCATTCCAAATTGGCTTTTCAGCGGGGAAAAAAACGGTCCGAGCCAGCCACTGCGGTAGACGCTATCTAGGGACTGCAGCTAAATAGCTTTTAAAAGAGTTTGCATTTTCCTTTCGAGCTTCGAATCGACGCGAACATCTGTCGGGACTTCAACTTGCAACAATTTTTTCCCGCTTTGATCTCAATTTGTGTTTTTTTATGCGAATGCACCATGTCATTCCATATGTATAGAATAATACATCCAGCGAGACACCGACGTTGGTTTATAGGCATTTAAAATAAACCTATTAAAAACGCACTAAACAAAAGTGAATTGCAATTAAACGTGGTGTAATGTGAAGGCTGGTCGAGATCGCTGGTAGCGGCAACGCCTCGCGATTCGTATCAGCCCGGAAAGGGCCGCCTTAACGCGTGCTAGACTACCAGATAAAGTATTACTGCAAAATTGTATGAGTTATATTGTGCGAAGTGCTTGTTTAAAATCGCACGGGTAATTTTATACGCTGAATGGTGCTAATAAAGGATGTTATTTGGTTGCAGATTGCAGCGTGAAGAGGGGAGTGGTCGCGATGTCAGCCCGTGTTGTGAGTGAATTATAGCATTGTAGGAATTACCCGCGTCAAATGAAAGTGGATTTTTTTTATCAAATTTTTTAGTAATCTGACCATACTAGGTAGGAAACCTTGAATAGCCACCAACAGTTTAAGCAAATATTATAAAGTGCCTTTATAGAGCTTTAGGATTGAGTTTAATGTACATAATACCCTATTGACAATGTTCAAAGTAGTTAATGAGTTTGCACATATTTGAATGCGATGAAACAATCATAAAGCATCAATCAGCAATCGAAATGCAGTCATAGCTTACTTTTAATGAACTGCAAACGATAGTCGGTGAAATACGCAAATGTTACATTCCCCAATAATGAACCAGCGATATTACCTTTAGTATAAATAATCCGTGCCAAAGGGTGGCATCGATGCGATGCTACTGCAAATCAACCCCCACTACAACCCCCCACCGCGGGCTGTCGACGATAAATAAAATTCACGTTTTAACAATAAAATGCATTTTCCGCAAATGCTCCCGGTGAATTATTGTCCGGGCTTTACGAGCTTAAAATTATATGGGCACGTGAAATTTTCGATCTCGATAATGCATGGCCAGTGTACCGCCAACACTATTTTCGGATACAATGAACGCGATTTTTAAATTACAGACCACTTACATCGATCAATTTCATTTAGTAATCCATTTGGTGTAATACAATTTTGCTTAGTGCTTCTTACAGTTAGTTAGATCCGGGGTAGAGTACATTACGTGTGTTGTGCGGTGAAATGAGGGTTGCATTTTTTATGCATTTTTCCATTTGCAGACAAACCACTGCTCCCCAAATAAAATCATACCTACCCCTAAATAACACGTCACGTAGCAACCATAAAAATACTTATAAAACATTTCCCGATGGAAAAAAATACAATGTTTTATTCGCAACAAAAATACATCACACGACCGCTTGATGGAGAACCAATAGCGAGTGTCCCTCCGGCACAGATGGCGACACGGACGCGGAGATAGCAGAAAAATATGAATTGTAGCTTTCGATATTTGTCACTTGAATTACAACTCCCAACGGACACCCAGAATGGCGGGACTACTCGCACCTCGTTTGCTGAATGATCTATTTTTTTTTCCACTGGATTTTGGCCAGTGACTCTCGGATAAAGTTTCGGTACTTTCGGTCCAATCACTTGCTGAGTAATGCGGTCCACGTGCGGCAGTACTAACGGTGATACATTTTAAAAATAATATAAAACATGACTTGGAATAATCTGACGTGTAAGTATATTGGCTTTGTGATCAGAGTGATCGTACTTATTTTATTTACATTTACTTTGATATTTCGAGACCGTTTATTTGATTTAACAAGCATAAAGCAGGATTGGAGGGACCACCGTCATTGGCGGCTAGCTTTAATATGACACAAGCTTGAAAAATTATCCCCAACAAAATCTTCTAACGCTATTACAACCTGCCACCGTGCGGGAGCAATAAGTAAACAAAACTCGTAATAACGGCCAGTCACGCCAAGGAAACCAATTTGGGAGGTATTTGTAAATGTCAAATATGTTTGTGCGCACCTATTTATTGCGAGCATCCCTCACGTACGAGTAAATAACGGAGACACTGCGATAAAGTGAAAAGAGATACCCAAAAAGTAGGGAGAGCTACGCCTTAACTGCTAAACTAGGGTTAACCAAAATGAGCTCTAAGTACTTAGCTGCAAAGTTGAAATTGGTTTAAAGAATTTGTGTCCTAAACGGCTTGGTGTTAAGGTTACTGCGTATACAAGTGGAAAACTCAGTGCGCCACGTGCGAATGATTCATGTTCGTCCCTTAATTAAAGAAGATTTTAATTGTATCGGATGTCTGTGAAAGCGAAAATAATGCACTCCTAAATTGGGGTTGGAATTCGGAAATTTATTTTCGTTAGCCCACCAAAGTATTGCTTTGCGTGTTTTACTTAACACCCTGTTGTGTTGGACTTATGTCCGTTTGGATCCTACACCTGCTAAACATTTTATCAAAATGGAGAGGGTAAGTTGCAGAAGTTCAAATACAAAATGAATATTCTAAAATAGAGTTCGTGTAATAGCAATTTAGAAAAAAAACATCTTACTCCACTACCAATTATTTTATGTTTGTATAGCAGGCAATCAACAATTTCGTCTAACAAAACCCGAAACACCCTTAATTCAGTAAATTCATTTTGCGTATATAAAGTCAAGCTGCCGCCGACTTAAAATATCTTTCTTAATTACAAAAGCCTTTGTTGAACGTATCTGATCTATGTAAGCAGTCGGGGCGAATGTTTTAAATAGCAACCCAACAAATAGGTTCCGGTTGAGCGAAATAAGCAAAACTCCTTAATGAAAGAATATCTGAAGGGTTGCCCAAACGCAAAACATACAGAATAAATGGCTGAATCATTTTCGTATTAATATGGATATAAAAATAATTCAAATAGCCAATAAATAAGGCCAAGTTATAGGCACCTATGTGAAGTGTCAAGAATTTCATAAAAATATAGATTAAAATTAAAAGAGCATGCATAGAAAAGAGGAAATTTATTGCTACATGATAAATAATTTTCAGTTCAATAATAATCATTTGAACACAAGTGGCTACTATTAGACGGTGAAGTCGAATTTTCCGACCATAAAACGATGACGGAAGCAGTGTAACGGCCCTGTAAGCTTGCCGCGTACTTCATTTGGTGAACAATGGAAAGGCCCCGTCCCACAGGCCCGCAGCGACACCGGATAAATTGACTCGAGCTTTAACTCGCGCCCGCCCGCGGAAAATTGGGGAAAATCGATTTAAATATCTTAAATGTGATGGCTTATCTCGATCGCAGGAGTTAACCCGTGCTCGCTGCAGCTCTGCTATTGACATTTGTATAAAAATGCCTTTACAATAAGTACTACCTCCTCGGAATAGGTTTCTCGATTTTGCTAACTAAATCCATGTTTAGGTTAAAATATTTACAGTTTTATATACAGAATATCAAGGTTTATTTTTAAGTAAAAATCAAGCTGCTTTGTTAATATATTTCATGAATAAAGTGCGAATAAGCAAGATACGCTTTTTAAGTTCGAATAATCAAGAAATGCCAATTAAGAAGTGTGGCCCTTTGAAAGGCGAATCTAGATAACCGGCCGGCCAGACCAACTGCGGAGTGCTGATGTATCTCGGCTTGCACGCGAAGTTAAGAAATTCTTAGCAGCGAAATGTGGCATAATATTGATATAAACAGACCTTTAAGTAGTAGAAAGTGTAGGAACCCAATACATTTGTTGCGCCTTCAACACTCTATAAAAAATAAATCGTAACGCTCATTTTGTAAGACCCAAAGACCTCAAAGCAAAGTAAGCCTCCCGCTTAACTCAATCTAATAGAATCACCTCGGATTGCTTTCCGATATTTACTGTTTGATTTTTCCCCTCGTGTCGAGATTTGGGACGTTTACCCAAAAGAGGCGTGTACTGCGATGGTAATGGCCGGCAGGGTCGTTGGATACATAACCTTTATAATTAACAATACGCCCTACACTCTATGAGGTGAGAGTTGATTATTTTACGAGTTCCGCTTTTTCCTTCCCTCCTTCCGTTGTATTTTCGTTAGCACTTGAGTGGATTAATTACCTTTATTGTTGCTGTAAAGATCTTGGTAATTTATGAATGGATAAAAGGATTTAGAAACGAAATAACAATATTAACTTAACACAATAAAAAGTAATATATGAGTCATATTTATTGCCTAAATTGTATGATTGCCTAAGGAAATGCAAGAGAAGAAATAAATCAAATTATAATTCAACTGCGCAGCACAAGTTTATTGAGTTGATCATGCGCAAATATTTATCGATGGGGACGTAACAAGATAGGGTCACAATTTATTGAAAACCAAGAGCAGCAGCATACATAGGTAACTTACATAAATTGACATCGGCGGCAATCAGACAAATTGGCTCCATCCAAACCCCTCCGCTAACCGAATTAATCTGATACGTAGGTTTTCTTAGACAAAACCACTTACATGGAGAAATATGGAGGGCTAGCAAGAGGGAACAGGAATAGACGCTGATGCCAATTGTATTATTTATCGTAGTTTCACTAGACCAGCAAAAAATATAAGTACCTACCTAAGGAATTTATACCTAACTTACACGTAAAATGTATGGAGCGATACGAAAAAAAATTACATTCTTTGACCATTTTCGCAACAAAGCGGCAATGAGACCATACATTTTAAGTTCTTTATGTCACTTAAAAATTCCCTTCAGTAAACTTTTTGTTGAATAAAATACATCTATATTGCCCCTTAACATGTGTGTACGTACACTACGTGAATAAATATTCAACAAATCCACCTTTAAATAAACAATATGGGGGAAATAACGTTTTTGCCTCATTCTGAGTAAACGATGCTTAAGATATTTATTAGGGGATGAATTGAGTTTTTAGATATTGCAACGAATTTTTATCTCACTTGTGCGCTGTAGAAATAAAGCTACGATTGTGCGTTCATTCCGAAGATTGTGTCAGCAATTTTGCTATAACATTTTGTGAACTTATATGTCTTGCAATAGACCGACATGCGACTTTTATATTATAATAAGGGTGTAAGAATATAAGGCTGTATCTTACAGCTAAATAATTTCCAGTCCAAATACAAATAGTGGCGTAGATATAAAACAAATGATTTTGTTTCCTTGAAATGTAAAACTTTTCATGCTCAATGTTCAAATCTACCCTATCTCTCCTACCCTTTAAAGTACGCAACATTAATAACATCTGCTCAAGACGTTTAAATCCCACTTCTGGAGGAAAAACTGATTATCTAATTAGAAGAAAGCCTCTGGAAGAGTCTCCTAACTGAGGGCTAATCACAAATTAATGAGGGCTTGTACCAGGGTGTCGCACCGCGATGATAATTCCCCGCCCCGCTGCGTTAAGAACCTCATCAATTATGGCGAAGCCACCCCCGGCGAGGCCAGAATGTTGCACCCCTTAGTGATCTAGTCACCAGTACGTGCTAGCTTTTACACTATGGGAAATGTATGGTGGTAGATAGTGTAATTGCAGGATATTTACAATGAACCGTTGGATGAATGATGTAGCAAAGTACAATATCATAGTTGGACTTAGGTAATATTTCGGTTACCTACGTGATATTTGCGGTTTAGTGGTCTAGCCATAATTAGGTTATTATGTATTAAGAATATTATTTTATTAGTAAAATACCAAAGTTTTGCTAAAGATTCCATAACTAACGTCATAATTTAAACACAAAAGAGCTAAAATATACATATTGAATTACTTAATTTATTAGAATAATTTCATCGAAGTAAAAGCCAACCCTTGCAGTAACTAATGGCCCTTAGACAGTTGTTGTACCGACACCAAATGCTTCCGTTCCGAAACCACACTTGATTTGTTGTTCCGTCCTCCCAAGAGTTACTGGCACCGATGTTTGAAACATTCTAAGCCACCATATGCTACGGGTTCACACCAAAACTTAAATTTAGAATTATTTAGACGATTCCCTCTTAGAGTTGACATAAAAATACGTTTACGACCAAAGAATATTCAGATAAGTAATTGCGATATCATATGCAACGTTATTAATAATGTTCTATATTATCAGCAGATTATAGCAACAACAGGTTATATTTAGCAGTCTACAGTTTGAATGGGATCACCCTAAACGGGGCTCTTGTTGTTATGCCATGAATATAAATCGTGATAAATTCCTCGCGAGACGCAGGGGGAGGGGGGAGCGGGGCGACGCAGCCTCAAGGGCTTTTTTCTTAAAAATAACTTTTGTCAGAGTAATTCGGAGGAGTAGCGGGATTTATGGAAAGGTGGTGTCACCCCAGTAATTAGTTTTTAACTAGTTGTGATAAGGGTCCACAGTGCTTTATGCGCCCTCTGTAATAAGTTTAAACTAATGTTCGGATTTCAGGGATGAGTTAAATTCGCAACATCTGTGACCAAAAACAAATTTGTCATACTGCCTTTTTTATAGTCAAAAATTTGAAACAAAAGCGTCCCAAGCAATTGTTCCGACATGTCACAATATTTTCATTGTTACCATATTTCGCGCGTTTGCAGCACGTCATACCGCTGGAATATAGTATGATTTACGTCTTCTAACAAAAAGAAAAAAAAGAAAGTTCTTCGACGAAACTTCTTTTATTCTCGGAGAAAGTTGCGTAAAAAACTGGAGGCGCTTAGAAAAAAGCAATTTTCTAGCTCAGGTGTGTGAGATGTTCTTTATCTAACTTTGCATCCGAACCGCTTTGTTTATGACGGCATATTTTTTCGAAGTTTTGAACATTTTATTATGTTGTACCGTGAACTCTTACTTTGTACCTTAAAAGGCCGCCAACGGTAGAACAATTGTTGTTTGTATGCTTCTTAAAAAACTCAACTGCTACCTGTACCGGTAAGAATAAAAAGGTTAACGTCACCGTTACAAGAAGCTTTAACATAAAACCAAGTTTGTATACAATCTGTATCAAAAGTTTGAATAATAAGCCCGAGAAAGCCACATCGCCTTTTTAATGGACACGGAAAATATAATTTGAAATACTCTTTATAGCGCCCATAATGTAGCCAAGTGGGCCAAAAAATGGTTGTCACCGTCTGGCGTAGTACATTAGCATGAAGAGTGTGAGGCAAGGAGGCTTTATCAGGAGGGCCTTTCCTGAGGGAGGGCCAAATAATGCGATATTGCTCGTTTGTGCGAGGCCCTATTTATCTATTAAAAAACGCAAGATTTACGAGCGAGTATAGGAAACTTCGGGAAGTTTTTATGTTGTTCCGCCGCTCTTGGAGCTAATATAAGAGATTGATGCGTGTTATTTTAGCATTGTTTGGGTGTATATTAGCTGGTTTATTTTGATATTTGGTGATATCTTTACAACATTATTTTGGCAATAAAAGTCATTATTTTCGCATATTTAGACCTTGTTTACAGTCTTGATTCAGGATATTGTGATGTATTGCGTGAATATTCTTCAGAGATTACGGGTGCACTCTATGTTCATGATTTTTTGGAAATGGTTTATCGAAAATGAAATAACACATTTTCCTCTTAAGATAAATAGAGAGGTTTTATGATTAATGAGTAACATGACTACTTCTTGTTACATCTTGTTGAGTCACGACTCCCAGCCGTTAAGACAACCGAATGAATATTAATTAAAATATTCAATAAATACCGCTACCGCAATGAGCTAACGAGGTATTTGCACATATCTGGCCCGAGATAGCTAAGTTTGAGTGGCGTGTTATTTTAGGTTGGGTGTACACGGCAAGTCGTGACTCTCGTGACTGAGCTCCGATCTGACAACACGAGAGCTTGTGTAACACATCTTTATGACTGGCAAAATGGAGCGGTTTTTAATAGGGCGATATTTTCACTTAAATACGTCTATAGTAAAAAGATTACTTCGATAAAAGGATTTACGGGAGACAAACGATCGTATTACTCAACAAATATTAATATACGTTATTTTATCTAAAGCAAATGACCAGTGGAACCGGTAGAAATACCTCTTTATCTAACATAAAGTGGATATATATTCAATTTATTACCTAATACTTCATAAGGAACAGCTGATGATTACTATTTGACACAGAACTGTTTTATTTCAAGTCGGTTGTGTATATTTTTAATCTTAGACTAGCTCAACAGACACGTCACCCAACCACTAATACAACTCACGTAGTCTATATATCTTCATTAGTTCATTTAATTACTAAGAGAAGGGTATGTATAGTCAGAGGCTATCTTTAGGTTCATTAGATCTATATACCTACTTCTAAAACGTAGGTAGGTACTATTCCAGACATAATAATACCTATGTGAATTGTAAAAATGATTAATTAACATTAGTGTCCGTGGAAATATAACAAATCATATTTTAATCTTTGAGTTTTTTTACCTAGTCATGCACTGATTAATTGTAATCTCTTTATACAATCAAGTAGGTTTTCTTTTTCTACAGCAAACCTCTTTTTCAGTTATTTTCAAACCTTAAACAGTGAGAATAGGTAGTATCAGAATTAAATAAATTATAAATCAATTTAGATAAGTTTATACTGGCTATACCTACGTGTTCGCTCATCTTGCACATTTTGTTAGTGGTAATACAGTGTGGGCCGTGGGATCACACATTACAGAGAGGTTTTTGCCGCTCTATGTAGCGCTAAGCCAATTAACTTGGATTAAGTAAACTAAGTTTTACTGAAATTGGTTTGCATGATATGAATATTTATACAAAGGTACATAAGGCATTATTACAGGTTTCTAAATAATAGCTACATTAAAATTTCTTGAATACCTACCATTATATTTCTAAAATAGATCTTTTGAATGCTTAAAAAAATGCAATCGAACTCACAAAACACCTAACGTTGGACTAATATAGACAGAGACACAGATAGATCTTTATTTTTCATATCTATCTTATATATAATAGCAGGTACCTATAGGTAGGTACCTTATATATTAAATAATACCTAATACCTACTAGATAAGTAAAGGCAGAAGAAAACCAAACGAACGCGAAGAATGTGAATGAAACGGCAAAAGTACAACGTTCAAGCAATTAAACAAACTGGCATTGAACAGACAAATATGGAAGTTGCAACACCGACAAGTGGCTACTGGCTACCTAAATTACGGATGAACATACCTACCTAATTATACATATCGGTCACTAATAGTCACGGAAACACGTTTTACAGAAATCTATAATAAAGGATTATTTGAGGTTAAAACGCTCCTTACTGTCGATCTTGACGCTCCCAAATTTTGATTGTAAATTAATAATATATTCAATTAGTAGATAAACTTGGCTTTCTAAAACCAACTTGAATTTTGTTAATCTTTATTTAATTTCAAATTTCTTTTTACATGCAAACTAGCCTTGCAGCCTACTCATATATTTTGTCAGGCTAAGCTAACAAGCAAAGCAAATCAACTTTAATTTTCGTACAGAAAACACTGTTTATAGAGTTCCGAACAGCCAATAACGTATCCCAGTAATATGTAGATATGTATATGATGTATGTTTATTATCAAGAGGGAATATTGGCTGGAAACACAGTGCTAAATTCGCGGCCGACATCCGATAGTGTGGTATTATCTGCTATTATTTGTCACTGGGTGAACAATGCGAGCTCGGTACATACCTATCTGCTATCTTATAGCAATTTGTCAACAATTATAATAATGGTGTGCGAAAAAGTTAATTATGCTCCGTAATAGTAGGGTCAAATGTTTAGTGGTTGGCCAAACGATAGTACATTAAAATCGCTGTGGTTATGAAAATATAATGCCGTATTCCAAGAATAATTTTGTTAACTAAATATTCTTTTATTTAGAAAATCATTCCATCATTACAAGCGTAGGTAGAGACATATTAGGTATAATCCGATTAAATTTTCAGGAAAGAAGATAAAAGGGATTAAAGTTTCAAATTACATTGTCGCAAGCGATTAATGTGGTTCTGATGATAAACAAATCTGCCATCTGTCTTCAGCTCTGGTTTTTTAACCATTGCTTTATGAATTCACAATTCACAACCACCTATAATCCAAAGACTTTATCAGATCGGCCATTTAAATCAACCTTCACAATGCTTAGGTCGGTACAACCCACTAGCCCATAAACTAAATAAATTTAAAACACAATCAAAACACCAAAAACGCTTAGTAGACGGAACACAGTTTATACGAGCTGACAGATGTTACACTTAGTGAGAGCTACTGTTCCCCGACGGGTAACCTAATAAATAATAGCAGTAAGAGTTAAGACCACCTAGCGAGGAAACTGAGCTTGTTTACGGCACTACCCTAGCAGTATTGTGGCCACCTACGCTATATATTTTGCTTAGCAAATTACTCGCCTCGCTCAGGGTGTCTAATAACCCTTTAATGAAGGAAGAGCCGTGATGTTTAATGTTGCTGTTTTGTTAAGGAGATTTTTGCAACGTAATTGGTGCTTTGGTTGTTAAGGCTATTTTACACTGCCGTGTTTTATTTATCAAATTCTTGTTCTTGCAGAATATTCACGCGTTGGATAACTCTCTTATAATATTTAAAATTGTGGTTAATGCCCACAATGTTAAGTACCTTACCACAGGTATTATAATATAACCATTACTTTATATCCAGTGTGTCCACTACCTTTAAAAAAGTTAAAATTAAATCACTATACACCATTAGAAAAGTCATTATGTCACGGTACACCTAATGACACTGATTACATCATTACTTGACGAATTAAACGAATCTGCCTTTCAAACCTAATAGAAAACGCCCCTTTAATAATATAATACTTTATAATTATCACATTTAAATAATGTAACGCAAATTAATTCAAGCAAGAGCACGCGACTCGGCCACTCCATTCACAAAACTCAAGAACTGTCCGTAATAGCTCATTTGAATACAATCTAGATAGCTATCGGCGTATAGAGAACACTAAAACATTGTTATTATGTAGTTCAGTGAGTTTGAACGACCATACACACGAACACTCAATTATATAATTGCATTAGGACACTTAATTCTCGACTATAGACATCTAATGGTTATGACAGTTTGAATGCGTGCTTCGTCATTAGCGGCATTCCGTCGTGGACTTACGAAATAGGGTCAAGGAGAGCTAAAAACGGATTTATTCTTTTAAAATATTACCAGTTAATGTCAACTGAATTTTAAAAAGGAACATTTAAATCTCTATAAAAGGGGATTTATTTTAAACAGTATTTTAACCGTGAATAACAATAACACATTGATGTCGTAGTAGGTATGTGAGCGTCACGCACACATAAAGTTCGAACTTTGGCACACTACCATAAATCAAGGGGCGTTATACGCCATGTTTCACGAGCCTCATCCTTCTCTTTCACTCTACAACCATTCTTTATATTGCTGTCTCGTTCCAGCTTCAAGCAGGAGCTTTGAGGGGTCCCGGGGAGGGCAGATGTCTAGTCGTGACGTATTACTCGGCTGGCGGTCGGTCGGGTCAGTCGTTAGTTGTAACGTTAAGTTTAATTGCTTAATTTTGTGCTTTACACCAAATTAAAAATATTGAAGGGAATCACTTTGATGTTAGACAGCACACTTGTAGAGGGCGGAAACATCGACTAATGAAGTACCTGATAGGAATATCGATATCGACATGAGCGCTAATTACTTACAAATCACGCCACATTATAATGTATGCTGAATAGGTTCCAATGCAAATCGCAAGTTCGATTCTAGAATAGACAATGCGACCAGAAGTTTATAGGACCACCCACACATCTGCAATGCATGTGTTTGATATGTAGCACGATTCCAATTTATTGGAAAAATATGAAAATAGAAATTTCTTCGTTAGAATTGCATTTCTAGACATTGGAATAGTATTGTTTTAGCTGTCTGGGAATATTTTGAATTGTTAGGTAGCTAGTAGTGATATAGTTGTTGATATAAATAGGTGAATAGTGCCGATAAGATTTATTATACCTACACATGTTACACATACATCACAGCAGATCTCTGCAATAGATTTGTGTTGTCCAGACTAATACGTGATTAGAATGCTAGTGTTGCCCTCAAATAATTCCATTAGATATCTGAAATTTACCTATGTTGGAAATCTTCTGTGAAGGTAATAGTTATTTATTGATATGAGGGATGCGGCCTGGCAATTTAGTAAAAAGTTAACACATCAATTGCATTTTGTGTGTAATCAGGGTCTGATGGAGGGCTATGGCATCAGTATCCATGGCATCAGTAGATATCCTCCTATGTGGTATATTGGACTTATGATCGGAATAGAACGTTACCTAAGTTTATTTATAGACTTTCTGATAAAGGAGAACGTATTTCTTGATCTTCCAGAGATTACAGGCATGATTTTTTTTAACCGTTGCCATTATGACTGGTTCCTTAAACGAGAACTTAAACTGCTAGTTGTCCACTGTAAGGATGACACGCTTCATGCCGATCGTGTGCATTGCCTTTATTGCTATGTTCTTATTTGTATCGACTAATTCGTCGGCCGTTAAAAGTATCGTGCCCTTGTTGGACATCTCATTGGTCGGCAATAAATATGGTGTTATCTCTCGATATCGACCGCGGGCCGCACTTCGCTTCACGCGACCTACCCCCGCTCTAATGAATTACACAATGAACTCTCATCTAAATACAGAAAAAAGCTTTTAAAGGCACATATCAAAAATGCCCACAAAAGCCTACTAAGACAGGACTCTCAGATTTATAGCACTCCCTTTGTTAAATCACGTAATCTCCACGTGGAGCCGCGATATAAATGGAGGTAAATGAAAATAAATGTAGTTCCTCATTCTGCTGCTTGCCTATTTACATTGTGCCCGAACATAAATCAGGCTCTGTTTAATGGTAATCTATTTTAAAAATTACCTGTTAAATCACATCAGGACAGATAACACATTGTTTGGGCTATATGTGGTATAGAAAAAATGTTTGTCGGCCGACGTGGTTCAAATTTGTTGCCTTCAGGGTGGCATTTACATCATCGCTCCTCTCATATATTATTTGGTATACGGCTCGGAATACATTAGCCAGGTACCAAATATTGATCCCAAAAATATTTTAAACACACCCAAACAACAATAATTAATGTATTTATTTAGTCAACGGTTTATGTGCGTTTATGACAAATATTCTACCGTCTTAAATCATAATGATATCGCTAGTGCGTGGGCGAGTATCGAATTTAAATTAATGATTATTTATCGGCCATGTTTCGGACATCGATACGTGGCGTCCGCACGGTTCGTGTCGGATCGGGCCATAGGGCCATTTTCGGCAGTTTCCGGGTATCTATTCTGTAGTTGTATACCTACCTATGTCTAACTAATTTATATGCATGACGAGCTTTACAGCTAACTACGTAACAACAAAATTCGGGGATAAAACATACATATTTATTTAAATTTTAGTAAGCCCATTATTCAAAGGCGTTCACCCGTGGAACGAAATATATTGAATTAATAAAATTCCCGAGACCAACAGTCAATGCTACAGATTGCGAGGCTAGTTTACAAAACAACAGAAACGACCCAACAAAATAATAAAAATAATAATTAGTGATGCGACTTCCCGCGGACTCGACGACCCACGTCGTAAGTTTCGCCTACATATCACCGCGAGAGGCGTCATGCTAACGCAATGAGAAATAAGAGGCAAATAAAATGAACTGGCCCATAGCGATAATTCACGGACAGATCTGACCCAAAGATGCTGATCCGGGCAGTATATTGTGTCAGCAAAACTTTGCTGTATTTACATTTTCTATAACTACATACAAAGTATCCGCCAATAGTCTTTAAATTCAAATAAACGATTTCTTACTTCATATTTGATCCATTTACCACAATACTGAATTCTTACTTCTTGATCCCAATTAGCAAACGCGATATATTAAATTTGAAGCGATATTGTATGTATCGTAAAGCATACAATAGTTGGGCCATTTATTCGGTTTATCGATACGTGATGTGGCAATTAGCACATCACTAGACAAAGCGCTCTCGGGTGCGAGCCTACAAATCATACCGATACCATCTTCTACAAATTTGAATCGGATCTTATTTATGATTTGCCTTTTTCACGGCTACGTTTTGGGGAAAACTCGAATATAAATCACTGATAAATGGTTATTGGGTTTCGTACCTAATTCGAACTTTGTAACGGCCTACTGTTTTCTAATAAACAAACAATTCATATTTTAAATTAGACGTCGGATGCTTTATCTTATCAGAAAAAAGCTAATAAGTTGGCAGAAATCCTAATACTTATCAAAATTTTCCCACGGTATCGTTTTCATTATTCGCAACAACATAATAATCATAACAAAAGCATGTACAAACACCGTACTTGGTTAAACAGCAATCGCATAAACAAACCCCAACAATAAAGCCAAATAAACGCTCGAGCACGCCATCCAATCGCACCTTGAATAGCACATAAAAGCCCATGAACACCGGTAAAATTGAATACAACGCTGCTCAACAGGAGCATCCAAATATTGCATTCCCAACCGTACTCGGTCGGGTAATATCGAGCACGAGAGTAGACTTCGTTAGTGCCCATAAAATCGTTTACGAGCTGCCGAAGAACCCTCTTCAATAAACGTGCCATAAAAGTTCGGTTATTCGACGCTAGATGGCGACACTAGTGGCCGCTTGAAACAGTTGCAACGATTTTACTGCCATCTATGGAGCTTTTTAAGCGTTTAAGGACCGCGTGCGAGAAAGACGGAGCTTGTCATCTCTTTTGCACGGGATAACGCTGAAGTTTGCCGGTTACGGAATGGGTCAAGCGTGAACCGATTTTTTGTTAAGTTTTATATACGGCAACGGCATGGAGGCGTACGGTCGGTTGGCGCGCGGCGATTTGTTCTTTTTATAGAAATGATAATATAAAGATTAGAACGATTGCCATTAATTAAGTTTACTACCTTTCAACCCAACAAAATTATCTCAATACTAGAGAATCAAGAAACAAAATAAAATAGAGACTATCAAAATTGTTGGTGAACAGGTGCCTGAAGATAGTAGCTAAATTATTCACACGTAATTAATTAGTCGTAAATGTCGTTTATAGGCAGTATGATCGACGTCACACTAGGTAAGCAACACGAGGTAAAGCCTCGAAGGTTTGAATTTCAAAGAGCGCGGACGCACTTCGTGTGATGAACGGTTTCACGCGCATTACGCCCGCGGGCCCGCAATAGGGTTGCCAACGTTCATAAAAACTGTCGTATTAACTTTTTTAGACCATGTTCGCGAAAAAAATATGTACGTACGTTCGTAAATAAATACGTTCTTCGATTCTTAGCGCTAGATAGCTTTTACTTTTCATTTCTAAACAAATGGTTTTGGTTGAATGATTATAGTTTAAGTATGGATTTAAATAAAGTGCATTACACAGGTAGGTGTATGATAACGTGACTACATATAGTTATGTAGCAGCCCTATTGTTGACGTCGGTGGTCTCATTAGATGACGCCCTCATTGTGTTTTTTTTTACATAAATTATAAGTCATGTGCAACGAACAACGGCTGGGAATTCACGGCGCGAGCTGTTAAACGTTCCTAAACTATCGGCTAGAACGAGGGGAAAATCGCACAAAATCATACCCAGCTCATACAAGCTTAATATACATACTTACACACATATTACGTAAGGTGTAAGTGTAAGATAATGTTAGTTATCGAGAAAACGAAGCATGATTATTTTAAAACGTTATTTAAGTGAATATAATGTACCTACCTAGTACTTTATCTAATAAATTTTGCCTGATACTCTTTTGTATTCTATAATTTTAAATTGGTTAGATTACATTATATTTTATTAGCAAAATATGGTGTATAGGGTCCCAATTAAGGAAAATACACTTTTACACATCACTACAGGAATTACTGTCGTGTAGGAAGGGGGTTTTAAATTGTAATATTTTACACATCGAGTTACTAGTCCCATTGTTATACACTATTATGGACATCACTATAGGCAAAGGTACTTAGTTTATACGGGAATAAGTTAGGTATACACAGTTATTAATCAACGATACAATTTGTGAAACGTTAATTTATAGACAAAGAATAAAATCAACACGAAACATGTTCACGAAATAAATCTCAATAAAATTGATCTCATCTTAAATAACATCATCTTGGAGGGAGACCGCGAACGGGAAACGGGTAGAGTCGGCAACGAACATGAATATTGAAGCTTTTAAATTTTTAAATGTAAATAGTCGATTAATTACCTACATAAATATTATTTAACTATTTAGCATTTATTTCTTTAGCACATCCATGCTTGTAAGAAAATTATGATTCTTTGTCAATAGGAATCTGGACGTTAGTTTCGCTATGAACGTTGACCGTTGACCTTTTGGGGAATTTAATTTCATATAAGTTCCTTAGGTAAACTCTTGTACCTATATTTATGTAGTTCCACCTACTATAAAAACAAAAACCCTTTCACTTTATATTATTAAATAACATTAGTTATGTAGGTGTTGTTTATTTAATAGGTAGGTATGAGTAATGGAAAACTAATAAAACACACGATTAAATTGACATAAATTGTTTATTTATCACCATAACTGTTAATATATGCGAATATTACATTATTAATTGACATTTATTTCCACATCTTATAGATATAACGTAATACATGTCAATAAAACGTCAACATTAGATTTATAGTAAAAAAATAATAACAACATGCAATAGATCATCATTCAATACATAAAATCGTTTTCCAACCGTCCACAATCATTCTAAAGTAATAAAAGATACAATAATAATAATGACCTTAATAACATAATAGCTCAATGTATCATTATTATTCATTTTAATATGATCTACATGTTTAGCAATAGTATTGACACGTCTGCCAGATAGCTCGTAAAAGTCGTAAATTATTATTTTTCTATATGCGGACGGTACAGATCTAAACTGGTTTCAAGGTATGTCTTGTGCTCTAGGTATCTACTGACACTAAACTTAGTTTCCCTGTCTTTTTGTTACAATATTTTGGACATTGTTATGTGAACTATGTCTAATATGCTACTGTCATTGTGAATGTTGAATAAGGAAAACATGATTTAAATGCAGGTTAGCTTGTGACCCGATTAACTTTAAAATGCACAATTTGTACGTCCTTCGATGTTTGACTAAAGTTAAGTGTTTGTGTATCTGAGATTTATGCTTGAAAACAATCACAAATTACAAAACCAGAGCTGGAACATAAAGCTTTAGAATCAAAGGTAGAGTTCTTTAACCATATGGTGTAACCAAATATACCTAACAAATAGTTTAGTATCAAGTGTATTTTATGAAAAAAACACTTAATTAATAATTTGGATAGTATACAATGCTATGATTTAAACTAGTGTTGTAAATCTACAGTCGAGTGAAAAATTAACGAACTGACAAGATGTTCATATTTTAAAGGCGCTCCCCCAGGCTTCCTTCGACAAATTATTAATTTTACAATCATAATGAGGGTTTCGGAATATATCTACTGGCTTAAGATTTTGTAGGGACCCATATTTTACATCATAGAGTTTGACCCGATTGAAGCGGTGGCAATGATCTCGCGCTCGAGCATCATAATCGTCAAGATGTTCTGCCCCCTTGCCATGAACTCTTAAAACAGGACGTTGTAGAAGCGAGACGCCGCTATGTGCAGTGTAATACGGCGTCTCGCTTTCATAACGTATACTGTCCTGTTTTAAGAATTCATGGTATGGGGCTGCAGTGTAAAGACTGATGTCAATGTGATTCCAACGTCGGCGCAGCGACTTGGACTTTCTTGCGCATGTGCATCGATGACTATAGCAGCACTAACGATATAAGTACCTAATGCACGTGCAATTTATGTGAAAGCAGGATTTTTATTTAACTGACCTTACTCAATTATTATTTCATAAATTTAAATATTTTGTTTATTACAGCCCTAGAGTGCTGACGCCTACAAACCGTGCACTAAACAGAGTCAAGTCAACCTAAGCATGTACTATTAGTAAACGTATCTAATATTAATTTATCACTTTAGAAAATTTGCTAGAACAACGCCATGCTCTTTTAAATGTGACCTTTAAAATAAATTACAAGTAAATTATGGCAATTCGATCGCTCACCGAACCATATGCAGCGGTTATAAATAACATAATGAGTTCAATTATCCGCCATCTTTAAAATGCAGTTTGGCGTTTGATCTCGTTTAGTTTACGCTTTCAAGTTTAAACTTTATTAAACATAGGTTATAAATAAGATAAGGTGCGTGATTTTAATTTACGGACTTAATAATATTTAGCATTACTTTAAATAGATATTATTTTAAATTACCTAATTTCTGTGTTATTATAGTACGTTTGACTTGTAATTTACTATGGATGTGTTTCTAGAAAACATAATCAAAACAAACTTAATTAACTGTGATTAGTCAGAGAATAAACACAATTAGATACCTTACAATTCACACATACAAAAGTAGGAACTAAAAACTTAGTAAAGATAATAATAACTACACAATTAATACATGGAGTTGTAAGAGAAAAACAGAAACGTAACGTTTGCGGGCTATGTTTTAATTTTGCATAATTACATATGTCTGGTACACGTCAGTGCATATTACACACACCGCATCAGGATAACGTATATTAATCCGTTTAAAGATAAAAGAAAATTAAAAGGCTCATGTTAAAAATGTCGAATAACAAAGGCCGTATCTGCGGTATCTACACGCGACCGACAGACAGACGGACAATGAAATTTTGCACAATTATCAAGATTACAATCGGGAACAGATATGAAACATGCCCTAACTACGTATTCAGTAACGTTCTTGTATCATGATTTACAAGAGCACCGTTTTCATTGAGTGGTTATATTTTCCCGCTTCGCCTCCTTTGGGTTAAGCAGGCATAACCGAGCTTTAAATTATGAGTGCTTAAGGAACTTAAGGTTAAAGTAATTAATGTGGCATTGTGTTTTTTCATTCTAGTCTGCATTCCGTGCAGTAAGTAGAGGGACAGGAGTGTAACTGACCACTGACTGTACATAGGTTGCTAGGTAAGGCCAAATAATTGCAAAAGTTTATAAGGCTTTTGAGTTTTGTCTTTTTTTCTTATAGAAGTTTTGTACTCTACTATTACTTAAATGAATAGTTATGGAATTTGGGATTTCACCACATCTGTGGTTAAGGTAGAGTCGAAGGTTTTTCAATAATAGGTATCTACTAAATACTATTAAAAGTTCATTAATTATAAATATATTAAGCGTTTTGCATATTTAGTAGTGACAGCACCCAATTATGTTACTGTGTAAGTACCGCCACTAAGCTTGTATCACTTGTAGATTTCTCTATCATAAATCCAAAATTTCTAATCAATTCCGTTTACCCATAGAAGGTACATGATAGGGGTGTAGGTTGGGACTCAAATCATACTGTAGTTAACCTCCTTTACCGTTTGTACCATTTTATGCAAAGCAAATCATTTTATACTTTGTTAATGAAACGTTAGTTTGATATAACGCGCTCTATAATTTAGTATATTAGAACATTTTCTTACATATTAATGGGAAATGGGTGTAAGCTTGCATAATGGGTTTTATCGCCTCATATGGGCTTTGATTACAGTTACCTTGTAGTATAATTGGTTGTGGTGTTAAATTATGATTTTACCTATATTGTAGCCAAATCATTGCTTTGATATTGCGCTAGATATTTTGGTACCTAGCGATATTAAAATAAGTACTGTTGGGGTAATTAAAATGAATTTCCCTGTAATAAAAAAGTTACCTTCTATCCCTAATCGTAACACTGAGGTGTTCTTGGTTCTTAGTAGTGATTAACCCTTAAATTAATATGCAAAACGATTACTAGCATATGTTATCTACTTCTGCGATCATCCTTTAGGTACAGACGTTAACAGAAGTCTCTACGGTGCAAAATAAATCTTAAAATTCACTGTATAAAAATTTATTGAGCTACATTTTAAAATAATGAACTCAAATAATAACCTCTATTGTTTTAAAGATACAACGTAATATGAAGTTAAATATTTTCATAAAAAACGCCTTGAGTATCGTAGCGGTGGTCTGATGGGACGCGCGATGCCTGCCTCACAGGGCGTCCGCTCGCTTGTAACTCATATTACATTGTTATTTATTGAAAATTAATTGTGTGAAAACACCACGCGAACTATCTCTATATCGAACCGACCACGTGGAGAATAATAGCCTTTGCAGCTTGTATGCAATGAAAACAATTCAACTTTACTGCACCTACTAATCTTCTACAACATCACTTAGCTGTTGGTTCTTTATACAAGTTTAGAAGCAACGTAACCTCAAGATATTCTACAAAGCATTAATCTCCCCGGTAATAACAACCGCCAATTTAATTCTTCCATCCATATAGCAAAATATCAGGGAGATGAGAATCCGATATCCGATTATTCTGCAGATTCCCCGGTTAAGAAAGGCCTTAACACATCAATCCTTAAATACCAAACTAAACCAATTCGCAAACACCTTAAAGTCGATACTTCCATAAATAATGTTCTGATTTATGAAAATTTATCATACACTTGAGGCTTAATTTTGAAATGATCTCCTCGGGATGCCGAAGGATATGATCCGCGGTTTCGATGACAATCAAAATGAGACCTTGTGTTACATAGAATAAATTAAAAACTAGTTTGCACGATGTAGCAAAGAAGACATTTTTCAATACATAGTTGGAAGTGTGTCTGCGTATTGTTTTGATAAGCTGCAGAACGGGTTTGCGAGATTTATTGCTGGTATGATTTAATGCGAATAAACTACTCGCCTTGCGCTCGTTGTATTGATGAGTGCTCTATTTTTAGTGCAGTCACCTATATTCTAAGTGATGCTTAAAATATCTTTCACATTTTGATAAAGAAAATAAACAAAAAATTGGCGCGAGTTAGTACATGCGCATTACGTAAAATTGATCTGGATTTTCTTTCGAATGAACAGGTGATCCACGTTTCTCCTCTTACTAGATTAATTTAAATAAAATTAGGTTACGTGCACTTATTCCGAGCCGCCTTAAGAATGGATGAACGTAATCGCTGTGTTACATCCGCTGGGGCATGACTCAGTAATTATTGTAAGTCCTCAATTAAATTATAATAGCGGGCTCTGTTGGGCATACGTTATTTGTAGATTGGCAGCCCTGTCGCTCGGGGGCCAATGGCAACGTTGTAATGCGGCGCCTGCGCATGATCGCCCGCTGAGCTTTACAGTTCAAACAACATGAGAAATATTGTTCGAGGAAATAATTTGCTTATCAGACAAGCTAAGTATTTAAAAAATCATCGCACATGACAGTTTGTGTGTACACAATCGCACTGGAGCCTATACCCATTCGGTTCTATTATGGTTGGTCTCACGAAAGAAAATTCAATTTGAAAATTGCATACGTTACCCCAAAATGTGATTGACAAAACTCGATTACCAAAAACGAGGTAAACAATTTGCGTTACCGTAGCACCGAACCGAATCTATTACCCACCGTATGCAAGTATTGACGAATCAAGGACCGAATGGTGGAATTGGAAGCAAATTGTTCGATCTACATCGGTTCGTAATAAATCATGTTCAGTTAGTGGATATTTGCGTGTCGCAATGTTAAATTTATTGCGATGACAAGGTCGGACTTAGGAACGGTACCTACACGAGTGGCCAAGGTCTTCGGCTAAGATTTAAGGCTTGCTCAATGTTAAGTTTAAAAGTAATTATGGTAAGCGGTAGTGGAACTAACCACCATGCCAATTGGCCGGTCCAAATGATACATTGAATTTGTAGCCATGGAGAACATTTACTAGTGCAGAAAATAATGTTTCTTACCAATGCACCAATGTCCATTTACATGCACATGAAGATAAATAACTTCATAAAATACCTAAGAAATATATTTTTTATGAGTCTCAAAGCTAAAATTAACATGTTAATACCTAGAGGAAAAAAACTGAAACAGCACTTTCTAGCACTATTATTCATCAGAACATTTACAATACTTCATCGCTTGACGTAATTACCGTAAGATAAGTCTCGTTCATCTTTCTTCGTGTACAATCATTGCCATCAATTACCCTGCCTTGTTTCTACTCGTCATGAATTTTAAACCATACACTTGTATACCAATCTAGAAAAATGTCCCACTAAAGATAGTGGTTCGGTAGTAAGCTACAATTATATGGAGGTTGTAAATCTACCAAGGGAAATGCCATAGCAATTACTGATCGATCGGCTGTTAGATTCTAGTGTTTGTTGGTGAATGGAAATATAGAACCTACCTACAAATCTATAGTCGTTTTAAATGCACGCAGCTTTTAAGTACCGTTAAAAAATCTGAAGAACATTTTGAGTCTCTTCGCAATTTTCTTTTTATCCTTTGTCTGGCTAACATTTTCTAAATAAAGCTCAATACTTAAAGATAAAAATAATATTTCACAATAATAACCCTTTAACCGCCGCTATATTAACCGTTTTGGGCACCTCGCTTCGTGATATAGTCCCAGTGCACGCCATGTGAGTGATAACTCTATCTATTTGATACATTACCATCAAAATAATAATGGAAGTCCATTTGCTGGCCAGGAATAGGTTTTGATGCGAGATCAAAGAGCATTAGTCGCAATAGGTGGTTACGGTAGTTTGCAAATTGCATCCAGGCAATAAAATGTACCTAACATAATAGTAGACACCTATAACAAACAATATCATGGCTAGCGTATTTATTTGATAATAATAAAAAAAACTTCTATCTTCGAAATTACTTACCTATTTATAAAGCTTATTAATTTTATTTAAACCAAAAAAGTAATTGATTAAAGTGCGACGTAGTACAACGGTGACGCACGACACGTTAGGCTGTACTGCTATTACGCACGCAGGCCTACACTGTATAGAGACATAAACATCGACCCTCACTATCTGAACGTAAAGTTTGGTAAAATATTCATCGTCTTTTATGAACCTTACCCTGCTTGGCTTGACTATCCTTTGCTTAGGTAATGAGCATATCGACACCCTCGCTTGTTTCTTCGCATTTTCTTAAACTGTGGACGGATGTGGACTGTGGTGGACCTGATAACACCTTTCTGATTTTTTATATCTTCAATTTTCATTGTTTTTGACGAAGTTATTCATCAAATATGTTTGATTCTATGGCAGTTACACTAGATATTTAAATTAAAACTAAATTTTTCTTTTTACTTTTTGGGTTACAAACTTACTATTTTATTTGGTAAAAGCATCGATAATTACAACTATGTTGCGTAAATTTTGTTCTAATATCTATGTAAGTATGTTTTCAATAAACACTGATTTTAGACGCCACAAAGTGCCACACTAGCTTCACATATTCTTACTAATTGATAGCCTTTTTAAAAGAGCATAATGAAACTTGAAAGTATAGAGCACTTACATAATGGTACGTCCTACGTCTAATTGTAAAATGTAGCAAAGTATTATGTAAATTGTAAAGTAGTCACATAATTAACTAGCAATTTAATATTTTAATAAAAAGGGGTTTTAGAAATAATTTTACCTTTAATTAAGCCTCTGGTAGACGGAGTTTTAAGGACCTGAAATGAGTTTGTAATTACGACAATTTGGTAAATGCAGGTGTGCAAGATCGCGTGAAGTGGTATTATTTGCCAAGAAGAAACTAAAACGGGTTGAGTTTATTTATATTCTACATCAGTTATATCTAATATAATTAAAATTTGTATTTAACTAATTAGTTCCGAATCACGATCTCTACTTTTTCGCACATTTACTGCGAAAGAAAAAAGTATGAATATTTAATTAAGAGATTGCTACTGCCAACATTTTTTATGAAGGATAATATACAATCATCGTATATCTTATTGGATGTGTTCGCTCAATCATAAGCTGTCTAATTGATTTTAATTCTAGACTTGCTTTACTTATTGCAGTTATGTCAATTTTATTTTTACAGCCTGTATCGTTATTATTTTATTGAGTCAATTAATTGAGTAAAAACAGTGCGTTGATTAAGCGATTAGGTGCGATATTTTGTTTTAAGAATATAATACATTCAATTATATTTTATTCTTGAGTTCCTAGGACAATTTTTTTTATCATATTTTTTTGTTTTATATTTTATGGCGTATAATTAATTTAATATTTTGTTTTATGACAAAATGAAAAATGAAAAAAATGCCTGCATGTCTACCTAAGTCTTAACTTTAACATACAATTTTATGTATTTCTACGGTTAAGTAGGTACCTACTACCTACATGTAAGGGTCTTAACTTTAACTTTGCTGTGTTTAAGTACCTGATTTAATTACATTATTTTTTTTAAATTTCCAAGTTAATGATACATACAGCTAGTACCCTAACTTTAATATTATGCAATTTGAAACAATAGTACCTATTGTTGCTACGGCGCAAATTTATAAAGTTTTCTTCAGGCTTCTATAATGAAATACAGGTGGAGTGTACAACTGTAAACCATAATGACCTAAATAAAAAACAGCGAGCACTAAAAATTTTATTGAAATAAATACACATTGCTTGCCGGCAATATAACTTGCTCAGTAATGAAAACAACACATTAAAATGTTACAATAAAATCTTAGAATACGTAGCTAGTAACTAGCCGGTACTTAGGTTTACAGCCAGCAGTTTTTTTTTCTTTTATTACTAAAGTACAACTTAATTTTCGGATAACATTTTTCTTACACTCTAAGTTTCATTCGATTTACATTATTATTTAAAAAATTAAGCTCCTTACTCATAAAAAATGTTACATTTTAGAACGTCTGTTTTGTTTTGTTTTACTTTTTGTATTATTATTTAGATCTTTAAAACAAAAGAGGCTAATCCCATCCATTTTAGTTCTAAGATGCGTGAATAAAGAGGTTAATAGACATTAAAGTGCTAAGAGTTAAAGAAACATTGTCATCTTTTGTACCACAATACAAATAAATTTCACAATGTTTGTATTTTTACATCGAACAATAAGCGTAGCCACGGCTCGGCCGGTGGGAAACTGTACAACTGCCGTGAAACATGTTTTATATGTATTACCTCTCTCCGTCTAGACACATTTAATATTGAGTATTAGTGTCGCCCTACAACAGGAAAACTTACAAACAACCGGCCTCTTTAACAATTGACTTTTCACTGGAAGTATTGTGTAACAGCAATTACAACAAACAATAACTGCAATTATTGTCATAAGGTTAAGGTTGACATTCAATTATCACGATTATATAACAATTAATTTAAATATTGTCGTAATTATTTTACAGACACCTTTGACGAGTAATTAAACTGTCCACAGAATATAATTTAAATATTAATTAAATAAATTAAAAATTCTTATCTTAGTTTAGAACAATTGAAAGCGAAATTCCGAATCGAAATCTAAATGTACAGCTTATAAATGATAATCAGAAGTTTAAATTTGAATTGCAAATGCGATATAACGCTTAAATTGTCAGTATCAATCATTCGGCAGTCGACACTAGAGTGACGATAAACAATAGTTTTAACATAGTGGCCGAATGCACCCGGACGCTATGAGCAGGAGGAGAGTTGTAAACAGAATGTAGCCAGCCAGCCATTACTCATGGCCGGGTAGGGTCGCCACACGGACTGGATTCAACAACCGTAGCAACAGAAAACTGTATCACAAACTGCCTATAGGTAGGTATATTTGCCACTTTTTTCAAACTTGGGTTAAACTGAAAATATCTATATTTCAGTTGCATTATTTTACCATTTATTCTTAGAAAATGTTCTTATAATATAAAAGACAGTAGAAAATGAATGAGATTCTGAAATAACAATTCAAATCTCGGTTTAAAACAATATGATTCAGTTATTTACATTTTTTATCTAACAAAATGTTCAACGAAAGCTAATAGGCAACCCTAACTAATGGCGCACCAGAGCTACTAAAACTGGATTAGAATCAGTACGATTTAATCTATAAAGCATAAACTTACAATTTCAACCGTAATTATAAGAATAAAAAATATTTTATTGACTCCTGGTCTAGAAGACACAGGTTTACTTAACGCAAATATTTTAAGAACTCATTACATCGACTGTACCTAGTTAATTAAGACCTGTTATTTTGTTTAATTGTAATTTAAGTTCCACGCATTAAGAAATTAAGATCTAAATCTCTGAACAATAATTCAAAGTATTACAACACAACAGTTTGGTATAGGATACAAATAGCTATTCTTAATTTAAACCTCAATGTGGGAAGATGTATAATACTCGTATTTCAAGTAAAGATTGTAATATTTTAAAGCAGTTCTTTCATTGAATCGTGTCTATACTTTATAAATTAGTTCTTAATTGAAACTGTCGACACGTGAAGAAAAACTTGAACATGATAAGTAGTTACTAGATAGTTACATAAAACTACTGTTTCTCGCGAACCTACAACACATTGTTCCAATGTATCTACGTAATACTCTAGACTCTTATTCGTTATGTTTATAAACACTCGGTTAGCATCTAGAAGGTGGTTTATGATAAAATATTATCGCGCAATAATTCGTCACTTCCCGTAGTCTGGTCGCTCACGTGGGTAATTTTTATTAGGACCTTGAACTTGTATACAATTTGGTCGGTCGATAATACAGACGCGGCCGACATTTCTGCCTCGGAGATGACTCGTTCTACTAACATTTAGGTATGTAGAGTGATATCATTCGTAATAGTGGTGTATCAAATAATACACTTGTAAACTGAACGAACATTTTTGAAGATTTAGATGTTAGTTGAATCTTTCTAATCCATTTATTACGAGTTGAAATTTTGTTTTAACTTCTACAGCTAGTATGTATGGCACTTATTTTTGTAAAATATATCATCTAAACTCTATTTCAAGAACGTTAAAATCGTTGTCTTCAAGCAAATTAATAATTCAACAGACATTATGTATGGCCAATATTTTATCATCATACATATATCAGTGACAATATCTGCTTAATTACTGTGTAATAGAGCGGAAAGTCGTAATTTAATAGTCTGAAGTGCAAACTGCGTTGCTACCTCACACGTAGAGCCGTCTAAAAATTTCCTATAACTGGTAGGAAGTAGAAGCATTTTTATTTTAAATTTTTTGAGATTTGATTTCGTAAAGGGAATGATTGGATTTTCGTGTAACAATGTAATGACGGATAATCAGCTGTTGCGCAAGTCGGTATTGAGGGCCCCGGGACCTAACGGGCACTGACTTCAAGCTTTCTCACAGCTACACCGGTACACTCGACTGACGAACGATATTTATTAAAAATGTTATTTTAAATTAATTACTGTAAAATTAATAAAAGACTTTATTCCGTTAAAAATAAAACCTAATTTACCTAAATGTAATTACGTTTTCAGAAACTGATGATAAAGCAATAAAATATTAATTTAAAATACCGCTTCCGTGCGAATGTAATATGATTAGGTCATAAAAGCTAGTGCAGTTACCTTGCGATTTATAATTAAGATCTTTGAGGATTTCCTTTAAGTTAAAGATTCTAACACTCGAAATAAATGCAAACAGAACATCACATTTCAACCCCTCATCGCTGTGAGGGCACAAAGCGCCAACGATATTCATTGTCAGATACAATGTTAGTCCCAAAAATATAACGAACAAAGTCCGTGCGTGACCCAATACAAGCCGCAACAATAGTAAAAACTTATTACGTCCTTAAGCAGGAATTTAATAGCTCGCAGCCGTAGAACAGAAAGGTATAGATTTTTTAACCTTCAAAAAACAACTGCCAAGTCAGACACATAAATCAATGTTTTTGCGAACCGACATTGCTTGCGGTTTGAAATGTAATATCAAAATTGTATTAAAGCATGTGTGTACCTCACGTTTTAATATCTTATGAGCTGTGGAAACCTTCTTGTATCTATATTTAGTAGAGTCGCTACCTGAACGGTATGAATCTGTTGTAATTAGTGTGGAAAAAATGTAGTTATTAACCAGTCTTAATTCGATCGTCTTTATATTAAAAGATTCATCAAAACTCTCGTAATTTATTTAAATACAATCTCCTAAACGCGACGACGAAACATTGCATAAACGGTGTTGTTTTCACATATAACTTAACACAAATTCGAAATAATTTTCGATAGAGTATACGGTAAAACCTGCCCCTGCCTGCACAATGGCAAATTACTGATCTTTGACATCGGCAGGAACAATGGGAGACGCAACCGATTTATGACGTGGCGGGACTGTCGCAGATTCAATAATCCTGCGCACACGCACCAACCAACCCACGATCATGTGACGTACGAAGTAATGTACGGGTAATTTATTATAATTTGCATGCGGGTTAAATACAGGTTGGTCGGTTGAAATTACTTGCAAGTTGAGATTAGCAAGGGTTTTGAAGATCAGGGTCAAGAAATTGCTTTAATACTTTATATTAACTGGAAAACACTGGCCTGGTTTCGCTATTAAACACATAAGTGGGCCAATGTAGATTATTAACTGGACTAGATTTTAATGAACCTTTAAAGACATAACCTTCTTCCCACACAAACAGTAATTAATCCTTAAACATGACTCTACTTGTGGTCGTCTATACATTTTAAAACGTACTCGGTATAAGCCATTAATCTCTGCCGCATAGTTACGCAAGACAAACGCTAATTAAGTTATGAAATTCCTGTAACTGCATAACAGAGATGTAGGTAACTCGGTGACCGTGTAGCTAAGATTTTTCCCGGCGTTAATTAGAGGTTTAATTATCAATGTTGTTATCAAGAAAAAAGGTCGCAAGCAGGATGCTAACAATATTTATCATATAAGTGGATGTTCTATTATTTAACTTTTATGTGATGTTAAGATATAAAAATTTACTAATAGTAGGACCACTCAGCGCTTTAATGTTTTCCGGTTTCGTCGTGAGCGTCGTTACAATGTCGCCGCGATCCAAGTTCTAACAGTTTGTTTCTTTATTACTGTACACACAATCATTTAAACACACTGTAATTAATCTGATTTATGTTTTATAAAAAATCTGAGCGCTTCATTATTTTTTTTGTTTTCGCTTACAAACTTGGTTGTTTGTAATTAAATAATCATAGTAACTTGTTTATTTTTTTCGGCAACGTGGTATGCCGAATGGTGGTTATTTATTTTTGCTTAGAAGATATTATTATTACTATGCGATTCAACATAGGTAGAGCAGTATTCTTAATTCAATTTTATATGTCTAATTTATCTAAAGCAATTCCATTAGTCATAAAAACTTTATGATTAAATTGGTTTCCTAGATTTCTATTACTGTGTGTACGATATTTCAAAAATGTGAGACCACAAAATAACAGGGTCAGTGGAGGAAGCGCGGCGGAAACGTAACAAAATACAGAGAGGATGGCTGGAGATTTACACACCCTGTAGTAGAGGTTTACAAGTGTGATGTTTTATGAGACGCCTAATAGATGTTCTATTGGACAAGTTGGCAAAACGATGAAGAAATGTGATATTGTGAGATTTATCTGTGAAGATGATAAAATTATATTATATTTGGACATCAAACTGTGATCGGTGGGAGCGAAAATGACGAGGCCCTTAGTAAGTGAGTAATAAACACCGATTTTCCTTAAGTGAGGGGAAAACTTGTTTGGGAACCGAAAACTATAAACTAAAAGTTGAGAAAACTATTTAGAACACGACATCAAAGTATTTAATTCTTCATTATTATCAATAAAACAAGGACAATGCTGTACCAAACCGGTTTATATTTTGAATTACAACGGGCATCGTTCCACGAACTATTTTATTGTTAACCTTAACTTACTAATGGTTTTAAAGGATCCCATTCATTATCAACAATCACCTGTAACCATAAAAATTATGCAACGTTTTTTGAACCATAAAACAGTTGTAATTCAACGGTAAACTAGACAATAGCCCTGTACCTGGTGGACGGCCTTTTTAGTTTATGGTTTTTATCGTTTAACAGCTCTATTGCACAAGTAAAGGTACCAAGGTTAACGAACGAGACGGTACAAAATACTGAAGGTAAAGACCTACTTAAAAAAAAAATTGAAGCAGTTGTTTTACGAAAAATAATTACTTATCTAAGTGTAAATAGTCTAATAACTTAAGTTAATTTTCCCTTACACCTAATTGCTAGCGATATTATCCTGTTGTTTACGTCTTAACGATAAATTTTTCCACCCCAAATTTTCTCACCTAGCAAATTTACTATAGAGAATTACTCGAAGCCCTAATCCAACCAGCTGTAGTGACGTAATCAAACAGCTGATGCTATAAAATACGCTGTAAACAGAACCGCAATAAAAAGGGACCGAGCCTCGGCGACACACGCACTCCCCGCCTAACGTACACTGAACTTTAACCGAACTTGCCTGTATTTTGGACATTCATTTGTTTTACAAAAGTTAAGTACAAAAACATCATAAATGTGAGACATAATTTTTTTCTACATTAATTAAAGCCTTTTAGGAGAGGCTACATGAATTTGATGCTACTAAATTATAGGAATGCGGCGTTTTGCGAGGAAATAATTTACCTCATGTGATTTATTACCTGAAATAATTGTTTTATAGTACCAAATACTTTAACCAACCTAGTTAAAATATGATTAAGTATAAGCTATACCTATTTTTTTAAATAATTCTGTCTAACCACAAATTTACCTAGTTTAATTAAATTTAAAAGACATTTAGCATTTTTTTAGGTTTTCGTTATAAACATACCTTAGTTTAGTATTAACATTTAAATTAAAACGTTGTAACAATTTGTCGAAATGTTAAAAAAGGTAAATGCGGCATAAGTGTGTAAGTCGCGATACCGCCTCGCCTCGGTGGCCGGTGGAGGTAACCCATAAAATGCTCTTGGTTACTGCGTTCGCCTCACAATGTGACGTTTTATACAGAGTCGGGCAGGTGTGAACATTATCTTAATTCAAGTGCTACCGAACCGATCGAGGTGTGCTCCAACCTTAACGTACCAAATTGAAAGGAAGATTTTTTAAAGAACCGATATTTTTGCAAGATGTTTTTGTGGAAATTTGAGCTTCTGTGAACAAGGAAATTTGCATAAAGTTTAGTTTATTACATTTTCTTACAGATATATTGAAATCCCTTATTTTTGTGTATAACAATGTAACTCTGCCTAACTAAATAGGTAGGTACTAATGGCTACAATTTTTATCATATTTTTGGTGCCTACAGCAGTACATACCTACAAAATTATTTTAAGCTTTGCATTGCACATACCTTAAGTTTATTTCCGGAACAACTACTTTACTGAAATCATTTATAAAGCCACAATTGATTACTGTTTTAATACAAAGAAAAATGACACGATTCTTATTAAAATGTAATCTTCCTCCCAATTTTGGGAGTATTTTATTAGGTGACATTTTAACATTGACTAAACGAAACTGATAGTACCTACTTATTTAATCAACAATATAAAACGCTGATTTCGGGCACAGGTATAATAAATAGCATAATTTATGCAACATAGTCTTTGAAGAACTTATCTAAAACTGTGAAATAGACAGCACAACTCCCCTTAATGGTTGGAGAATTAAGAATATATTGTTAATTTATTTAAATGAGTGAATCAATTCACTTAATTGTGCTTGTAATGTTTGTTTTGGTAAAGGTTCGAAGCTGGTTTTGATTTCATATAGAGTAGTTTATTGTGTAGAGAATTAACGCTTTTAAAATTCAGTTTCCTGAGGAAATAATTAGATTAAAAGCGTAGGTGTTAAAATAAATTAAAAAAATATTTAGGATGTTATGATTACTTAAGTTACCTGGTAGTACCTATGTGTATTTAAATTAATTTTGGTTTTGTTGTTTTATAAGAATAAATGAGTTAGATATTAATTAATAGCATTATTGAATAGTAAATTATATTATCAGTCATTTTTTAAGTAACCATAAACTTTAATATAAGTAACCTTTTTCATGTAAACAGCAGTTCAGCACAGGCACTTATAAATATTAAAGATAATCTATAATTCTTACAAAGAAGAATTTACAAAACCCTCTACAGTTCCTTTTATAACCGAATTAACTCCAGTTTTGATACGGATATATCTGAATGTCCCTCCCACATCGAATTAAGAAAAATATTTACAAATTAACGCCTAATTAATGATTAGCATAATGAGATCATAAAGGAAATAAACTGTGAAGATATTATCTTAATACAGAACTTATTGATTTTGTTATTTAAAATCCCTGATCACATCAGCGTAACAGAAATAATTATAATTAGTGACTTCGTTTTTATTGTACACCTACACAATATTATATTACCTATATTCCTAAGTACATAATTAAATTATTTAGTAGGTACTTTGAGATTCTACTTATTCAAAATATTTCAAGAATGTGTGAAGATGCATATGGTTTATGATTATTAAGTATTTTTACATTAAAAAACTTTCTTACTTATATTTTTATAAGAGCAACATACCAACATTATAAAGTTAACATTTCATTACAATATCGCCACTTAGAATTCAAATTTTATGTGTGAGTTTGATAAATGGATGATAGAAGCTTCATAAAAGCAAATATTCATGTGAAGACTTCTTTATGCACATAGGTACTAGGTAGGTATACATATTTTGTTTTAGGATGCAATGTTGAAAACTATTACCTACTTAGATACAATATTTATAACTTGGTTCTATTTGTACATAATATAATTATGTGGTCATGCAGGTGATACATGATGTTTATGTACTGCCAAGTTCAGTATTGACATGTAAGTAGTACATACGTAAATAGCTTCATTGTACTTAGGTTATTAATGTTACAAGTACCACCTCTTTGCGTATCAGTGGTGTAAAACAAACAGAAAGTCTCACCGAAAACTTTCAATTACCCAAACAAAACCTCAACGAACCTAATCACCTAATTGTCCGAACATGTAGAAGTTAAGTTGGAGTGAAAATTACTTAGTCGTCTGTTCAGAGTTAGTTTCAGTTTCAGCAGGGTCACCGGGCCAGGCGGAAGGGCGGAGGTCAGCGCCCCCGCCGCCCTGGATACTGAACCGACACTAAAAGATGGTAGAATTGTGGCTTTGAGATTTTGGAGAAATTTTATTACCATTGTTACCTATAGTTCTGTGATTTTGACGTTCGAAACGTTAAGTAAAACCTCATTTTTACAATCATGAATATTTATAGGCTTAGTTTATTAAAGCTAGTTGTAAGAACGCAATTCAAACAATGTAGAGCTGGGTATTGTTTTCCGTTTTGAACAAAGTTGTGCTATAAATGTTATTGTTCGAATACCACCTTAGAATGCAGTTAGGTACAATATTTATTTAGGAATAAGTATGACTATGTATTTATTGGCATTTTATTTCTGTAATATTTTGATTAATTAATCTAGTATGTAGGTCCTGTGTGTAGCGCAACACCTAAGAAATAGTTTACTCTAAATAAGGCAACAAAAAAATTAACGTCATTTATGGACATCAGTCACGCCTTAACGTACTGGACAAACAGCTTCACATACAGTTTTATATTTATGAACAAGAAAAAATACACTTAATAATTGAATTTATGCACGTTTATGAAGTGCTGTATTAATTAATGTTTTCCAGCACCTTTATCAAAACGCAGGAAAGATGTTAAAATAATTGTTGTTACGAAAAAAACTACCTATAGTGACTTACAAAGTAACACGTCATAAGGAAGAAAATTACCCCCATCAAACTTTAAATTATTCATGAAACAATTACTGCCGACTTAATTGAAAATTAATTTCTACCATTATTATAAGAGCATAGAGTACCCGCCACAGTTTTGCATTTATGCAAGTGCAGGGTTTTGTTTTAGCCATTAATTTAAAGCGCTAAGACCGTGTTTGGTTTTACTTGTTTGAGAGTATACATATTTTCGCGGCGGCTCCGTGCGCTCGCATTCATAATATCGGTGTTTGACCTCTTAAAATTACTTACTGACACATTTTAGGCACCATAAATACTACAATGCTCAAACAATCGACTATAAATTACACTCCTCGTCACGTTTTCTTATAAACAATAAGGTCGCAGATTATATTCGTAATTTAAAACGCATTAAAAACGTCCGTTTAGCAAACAGTCCGCGATTTCATTTTCCGTTGTAAACATGACGGCGAGCCGTATAATGTTTATGTATCTCGAGTGCAGAAGGAAATTCTCATCTAAATTCTGCGCGAGCGCCGATGATTCCAACATTCGTGCGTTGACAGTGATATACATCTCGCGTCTGATGCGTGTGAAAAAGTAAAAGCAAATTGTGAGATAGCAGAACTCATTTTGCAATTAAACTCTGGAACAACTGAGAACAATCACTGGCACACATATTATCTGTATCGGAAGTGAGTAGCTGGTTCACGGGCGTAACATGATCGGCCATCGCTGACATCTGCCGATGTCAATTCGTAAATCGTCGATACGTGTATCGCATCGCGTCGCATGTCCCGTACACTTTGGTGTAACTTCGCCGACAAATTGAGCTGTGGTAGGTCACGGCGCTTTATCAATTCAGATTGCATATCGGTCACTACAACGTATCACAACCACTGAAACGTAACCAACAGTTCTCGATGCTACGTCTGCCGCACTCGAAAAACAAAGTTGCACTAAAACTTATAATCAAAAGGATACCGCCGTAGATGGTGGACGGAAAGGTGGATATCTTAATTTCCTAGTCCTTTAAGTTCATAAATTATAATTTACGATTGTGTTTCTGGACGGTGACCACAGTAAAAAAGCGGCCTTCTATAATAGAAATGTCGTTTTTTTTCACCCGCATGTAACGTTTAACCGAAGTTGAGCTTTCGATCGGTTATCAGGCCTTGGCCATTTTGGTGAAGGAAGCAATGAGAAAAACATCGTTATCTCTTTCTATAACTACATTCCGTATAAAATAGTTTATTCATTTTTATGAGACTAAAGATAACATATTTTAAACAATGACATTTGAAAGTGTGTGAATGTGTAGATGTAAGCGTTAGCTTATTAAAAAAGGCACTACATTTTTAATAAGTATGAATATTTTATAATCTTTATGAATTTATTTTTACTACTAACTACTTTGCCTAGTGTTCTTTATGGACATACTTACACCTGAAAATTTGATAAAAAATAGTATTAAAAACCTGATAACCGTGTTTAGTAGGAAATTAAAAATGGAATACAAGACCGAGACGGATATATTTCTCTGCGTGTGTCCTTAAACTGGAAGGGTTTATTAGTTAAGTATGTGGTGGGGCCCATACATCATGGGGATCGGCGCCGGCGCAAGCTCTCCGTTCGATTCCCGCCGTGAATATTACAATTTTATAAAATAACGACTTCAATGTTATTTTTTTTTAATGTTAACATTCTAAAATTCATCGATAATTAAATTATCGTAAAAACATTTGCTATAGTGTTAAAATATCAAAAGGTTACCGACTTTCACCGATGTTAGGTGATAAAACACCAACAACAGTCACTTCTATAAAGTTTTATAGTTGAATAATTATTGAGATTCCTACTGAAATAGTGTGATAAACTTTATTGGTCGTTAGAATGAGAGCCGAAACAAATCCGTGAGTGGCGAGACGAATCGAGTAGATTTGTTACGGACAGTAATATAACTTGTGATTGACCAACGATAATTAAAAAGTAGCGAGAGTGCAATAAATGTGAGGTGAGCGCACCTATTCACGACCCACTTAATGTAACATTTATATTTTAGTGTTCTGACGCTAAGCAATCACAAATAACGTGTTTTCAAACCAATTGATACAGATTGTTATTATAGCCGATTAGACGACCGCTACTGTGGAGCTTTAAAACCGTTTATTTCCTTTCAAATGCAATGTTAAAATAACGTTATTATACCCAATGTTTATAATCCCTAATTATTCAATTACTGTCAGTCAATAGAAGCTAGCATAAGTTACTCCAACAAACAATAGTAAGATAACACAAAATAGCTATTTTATGTGAGAATCATAATGGAAGCACGATTAACCGACTTAGTTTAAAAGAAGACACATTGTTCTGTAAAACGCTAGTTTCGGCACGAAGCCCTCTACGTCAGGGAAATAAGTTTAAAATATCATTCAAGATACTTGCTACGCTAATACAAACTCTATCCCACAGAGTTAAGGTTCACAGAAGGTTATAGTCAAAACTTAAACGAGAGCCCTTGCTCAAGAAAAATGTACTTTTACTATGTGGTAATAAAAATTAAATTTGTACGTTTATTGAGATTTTAGTATCAAATGAAAGGCGAATGCAGCGCAGTTATTTATACCGAGTATATGTTACCGTGCACTGTTTATGGGAAATTAAATATGGTTTAATAGTTTACTAAGAACGGGTTGGCGTTGCAAAAATTAAACGATGCAGTTTCGCTTAGCAGGATGTGGTGTGCTTGTAGGTAAGCCTCAATATTGATATTACGTGCTTACAATCAAATTGAATTTTAATACACTCTCTTTATTATCAGTTGAATATTTCTAACGTATCTACTGTGTATATTGCACTTGTTTCTATTGACACGAAGTTTAACGTTCATGAGTCACTTGTAACATCGATCGATTACTCATTACGATATCGATTTACAATAAAATCGATATATTTCTGTAGCCATGTGTCTTAATATTCAAATACCAAATGGTAGGGCACCTCAGTGTTGTATATCGTGCAACAATTAATTGCCGGCCAGACATCAACTCCTTTAGGACCACCATCCATGCGAAGCGAAGCGATAATACTCATGAATAACTAACGCGGTACAACAGCTTTTTTTGCTGCTAAACGACGCAAATAGCTTAACAGATAATGTAATTAATTGCGGTATTTAAACCAATCACAAGTAGCAAGCTGTTTTTAGCTAAAGAGAAAATGATTAACGCTGCTAATAGTGCAGAAAGCCTATCTTAAGATTAAATCGTAAACGGTAGTCACGTATGAATTAAAGAAGTGTGGATACTTTTTGTTCAGAATTATCCCCGTCGTAATTCTAGTTTCAATTTATCGGAATAGGATTAAAATAGAACACGATTGTTCGAAGTATCTTTTGAATTATTTACGCATTGAAGTTAGATCGAAATTATACAGCATTATCATCATAGTAGACGCGTTATTTTGATACATTCTATTTTTATATCGAAAAGTTCTTTGTAATTAAATAACTTACTTTGAATTCACAAAGAATACATCATTTTGTACTAAATATTGCAATGGTGTGTGGTTCTTACGTCTCGCATACTAAGTTAGGAATAATCGCTTAGCGAAGCGGCGCTTGAGACTGTGTGTGGTGTACGGGTGTAACGTAACGTTCCCAGCGAGCGATCGACCGCCCGATCAACGTGTAATAATACATTTTTACATACTACGAGCAAAGAAAATAAATTACACACGTACGCTCAAAACTCATGTTGGCATATGACAACTTGACTTTAAAAAAGTTTCTGACATAATTCCTAACAAGAACTTTTTGTTTTAAACAAAAGACCGACCTAAATTGTAATATTTCTTTCCTGTTTTATTACTTCCTATACAAAAAGATTATCTGTTTCGATAAAAAATAAATAACGAGCACTGCTTACAATTACAGATAATTTTAAAATAATCATAATTTAAACACATCATTCACATAGTTATGAGTACTTAACATAGCTAGACTTTAACGACGCCACGGTTGTAAAAATGGG
The DNA here is from genome assembly GCA_905340225.1 of Abrostola tripartita. Lineage (NCBI taxonomy): Eukaryota > Metazoa > Arthropoda > Insecta > Lepidoptera > Noctuidae > Abrostola > Abrostola tripartita. The sequence goes on along the minus strand of HG996498.1, from coordinate 8,739,059 downwards.
ACCATTAAAAATAGAACAGTTTTCAGAAGACAAAGAGGTGCTGTGAAAAAGCGGAATAAATGTCTAACTATCGGGGCTATTGTAGAGATTGCGGTTCAAAATGGCAACTATAGGATGCAGCCCCGTGATTTTCAATGTAATGCATAATAACCAACGTCGGGTCACGCCGTTTATGAGCACTAGGGAACTGGGCATACTTTATAACCACCTAGACGTAGTTATCCGCTTTTTGGTATTTGCCGCGTTGGACGACATTATGAACGAGAACAACACGTATTCGGCAGTGGAAACACTCCGCGATTCTTATTTTTATTGCCTTGGCTTGTAGGCCGGTGGTTTTTTACCACAACAATTACGTGAGGCACAGAACGAAACAAGCATTATCAAAATTTGGTAGCGTTTCCTGTAGTTCAAGAATAAGAAGTAATTAGGTTGCAACCTAGACTTATACCTAAAGGTTATTTATAATGTGATTATCGAGTCATATTTTGCTCTTATAAATACACGAAATAACAAAACTAAAATTGGATAGGTACATGTAGATATAACTCTAGTTTTACACATTGCTATGCTACACAGATCAAGACACATTCTAACTGAGTTCCATATTGACTAATTATCTAATTATATCTTGCAGAGCTTCTTAGAAGATCTCCGTGACTTCAATGCGACGATTCCACAAAAAGAAAGTCCACACCACGAGGCAGTTGGGATTCATATTTATCACTTCACAGCTGCGCACCTATGATCGATCTTATCCAAGATGGCGGCCGGCGCGCCGCGCGAACAGGCGGGAAACAAGCGCATGCACACCTCCTCCGCCATAACAGACCCGTCAATCTTCTGACAGATTTGAAATTAGAACACTATATTCTTTTTTCGAATGATACGACCGCAAAATACGTGCTGACTCGCGGACGGTTTGTGTTGCACTAAATTAACAAAAAAGTGCTTAAACGTATTCAAAACTTGAAACCCATAAAACATATCTCCCCCATTATTAGTTTATGGCTTGCGACTGTTACGGGCCTATTATGCTGTTATTTTCTGTGTATTGGTGTTTGTTTTGACTGTATGCGGCGGACTGGCTTACCAATTTGGGGTACTATTACAGAATGCCTCTATTGAGTAGATGTCTGTTAACCGTTTTTAAGTGACTTTATTATCTTTCTTGTTCTCAAGTTGTTTTATGGTTTAACTTACGCGTATCTAAGTGATGATATTTTGACCATTAAATTGGTTTGAAATTGTAATGATGATTGAATATAAATTGACAGAATATTGCAATAATTTGGAGAAAGGTATTGGTCTGATTATTACAATACTTATTTATTATATTTTCATATTTTACTAATAAATATATACATATAATAAATAAGTATTGCAGCAAAAATAGATCATTCATAACTCTGGAAAATGATAAAAAATTAATACAAATAAATATTTATACCTATTATTGTATTGTATGTATTGCATTGAATTATAATACAATTTTATTAATTTGTAATATTGCTTCAGGTAGGTACAGCGCGAAGTAATATTATTCGTCAATGAAGTAATTATAATAATATCAGCGTAAAATAATGTTTTTTACTTTTCAACAAATGTATGTTTTATAAAATCTTATCGTTCGCAACAATTTTAATTTCAAACAGTCTCAGATCTGTGTGGTAGAGCGAAGTAGAGCCACATTCGTAGCGTTTCACTGCAGTTGGATGCATATTCACAACACTACGGTAGGCACCAACTTCTAATATGTATTATGTATCATCTGTGCATCGAATTCCAATTAATTTCATCGATATTTCCGAGAACATTTATTATTCGCCATTGTATTGAATAATTAGTAAGTAATGTTATTGACACTCATTGTTTTGATTTGTAAATAGACTTCATTTGTTTTCACTATAGAATATAGTGGACACTATCATCATAATATGAATACTTTTTATACAGAATAGCTTGGTAAAGAAGTTATTAATTCAGTTTAAGCATCTTAGTATTATAAACTTTAAAACAAATAGTTTATATAGGTACCTAGGTTTTATATTTAATAGGTACCTACCGAAAAAGTACCTAAAACATTGGTTGCAACCAAAGCAAGCGTGCAACTTCAGTATACCTCACAAGTATGTAACTTGTGATTACAATACCTCATTTCCCTTTAATAAAGGTGCATTTATAATCATTCGGAGCCTACGGCAAAATTCAGTCGCCAATTTGGGAACTTGTTTAGAAATTATAGGTTCAACTCTTGGCTAAGGTTAGTTTGAGTTTGTTAACCACGATGTACTGAAAAATAAGCAGCTCAAGAATGCAAATAAACTCGCCAATATTACATTAAATACTTGTCAAGTGTGTGTCGGGCCACACATTGAGTTGGGTTCCGCAATAATTTATTGCTTGAAGAAAACATTTGACGTTATAAAGTCCTTAAAACTTTACCATATATATATTAATAATTAGATATTAATTAAACGTAAAGTTGTCATGTTTGTAATTTAGTAGGTATGATAAGTGTTACAATTTTCAGATTCAATAAAAAAGAGAATTTTTCTAGTCTTTTAATACCGGATTCAAAGCTTAGTAAAAACGACACTATTTTTGGTACTTGTTCTTTTTATCGCCATTTTATGTTTTTACCGGTAAGTACTAATATTATTCTACAATTAAAGCAGGTCACCCGGCAGGACTACCGGTATATAAAACAGGCATAAACTGGGGCTCCCAATTTATTTATTGAACTATAATTTTGTTACTTGCTTTAATTTACCATAATTATTGCTACCATATTTACTTAAAATGTCATTATTGATTTCACCCGAGTATTTTATTTGATTATAGTGGGTCACTTTTAATTTGCTTTGGTAAGTGTAGCTTGTAATTAATCAAGTTTTATGTAAATGTCTTGATTTCTGATTACACTTTTGATTACATTAAGTTCAACGAAATGATTGACTGCCAAGATACAACTTTGGAGAGAGACTTGATGAGATCAACTGTTACATAATTAAAACTAACATTTTGTTTTACAGGAAGGTTTTAGCATCAAAGCATAGACACGTGACATTTTTTCGCCAAACAGAACACGGGTCGGCAGATCGTGTTCACATCGGACAGCGGACAGGCCGGACAAGCCCGAACTTTTCATACAGCCCACGTCCAACAAGCGTCCTTGTATTGTTTCGCGGCCCGTGTTGCGTGAACACCGAGTGAAATATGGCCGACGGTTCGACTACTTATTTTTGTTTTATTTTTTTAGCCCGTGTTACTTAATTTTATCAAGTCGCATGAGTTATGAGAGGCGGGACCACACGCGTTGCGTTAATTACGCGTTAGTTAATGTACAGGTGAGTCGCTCCACGCTGCGGCCATGATTGATTCAAACAACCACGGTTCCATATTTGAAAAATCCTATCAGATATTTTCTATTTCTAACCAGTTATTAAATGCAACATTCTAAATTGAATTTGGAGTTGGAACATCTCTATTTTAAATCTTACTTCCAATTAGTTAGTAACAAATAGATTCTAATAAGTTGTATCAGGAATTTTGTTGACTATTTGTTATTAGAGATAATAAATATATAAGCGCGTAGATTCTTTGAGGCGTCTTATAACAGATCACTAAAGTTTTCGTCAGCGGGCCATTAGTCACTCTAAATTATCTAGTCTTGGGCTTTCATCTTCAGAATCGGACGCATAATCGAGTGGTCATTTGTCGAGTGGTCAGTGGCACTCCTCAAGTTAATAATAATGCGCCCAAACTAGATCGGGCCATTGACCCGGGCGCTCGGCGCGGGCGCGGCGAGCACTCCCGCCATAATTTGGAGCGCTAAAATGCTACTGAAGACGTTTAACTGAGATCGTGCGCTTGATCAGTAGCGATTTTATCGATATCATAAAATATAATCGATGTTAACACAAAATATGGTGGTGCTAAAAATAGAATCCTTAGTCATTAACATTTGATAGATTCATTATTTCTAAGTAATAAACAAGATATTATGATAGTCTTAATTAAGATAGCTTTACGACTCTTAAAGTATTCAATAATGCATTAATATTATATTTTATTTATAGTTTATTTCATTTCACAAAACATTTCTTTTAATTTTGAGAGAAGTGAATAATTCTAATAATGTGGTAGAGATTCAATTTCTATAATTTGAGTTAAAGAGAGCCAGTTATTCAAATAAAATACATTAGGTAGACACTTATTTAGGTACTAAAGGTAAGCTTTTGGCCGTAGTTATACTAGGGCAGAGCCTTGTATTGTACTTAAAGTAATTTTCAGGCTGTCTGCCCTATGCTTACGACTATCACATTGAACGATCTTGACTCTACAATATACCTGAATAATCTGTCTCTTTAATTTTGTTAATAACGCCAAGAAAACTTGTTCTTTGAAACGAAGTATCCAAAAATGTAATACAATAATTCATTTATAATTTTCTGTTGTTACACTTTGTTATACATAAATGACATAAAATGGCACATAAAACTACAATATCTATCAAATATTTGAAATATAAGGCACTCAATAAAATAAAACCAGCTATAAAACTCTGATCAAATTAACTCCGTCTCTACATTTATTTATTTTTTATTGTCACAAATTAGTAATTTAATGTAGATTCCAAGACTTGATGGCAACAATAAAATTATGAATAGCACTCAAATCTGTCTTGACTAATAAGGTGCTAACGAGGGTCGTTCGTTTTATGTGCCTTTTATTGACACTTGAGTCGAGTTGACGGCTCTACCTGCCACCGCAGTTCTTATTGGTTTCCTACGAGACATGAATGGGATGTTTTTATTCCGAGCCGCGCTTCCATCAGATAGCAACATTTTAGAGCTTTTATACTAAAACAACATTAGGCGATGTATGTTACAAAATTTTACTACACATTATAGAGCAATTGTTTTTTTGGTTTTAGGTAATTGCTGTTTGATTTCTCACGATTTTCGTTAAATTAACGATGATATAACAATTATGCGTTTGTATTTATGTCTTTAATTTTGAATTAAAAGGTAGGAGATTGTAATTTATTTGAAATGACTAACCTGCTATGGCCATCCAAGGGTAGAAGGTGTGATTGGTGGGCTGGTGCTGTACCGGCTGTGTGGCTGCGGTGGCTGCGCCGGGAAGCGCGCACTGCTGGCCCCAGGGGAGGGCTCGACCTGGACTGGAGGACTCGCTGTACCGCGCTTCTGGTGTGCAGGCTGCCGGCCTCACAAGTGCTCCTAGACCTGAGCCCCAAGCTTCTTTGCCTCCGTACCCATTCTGTTGTTCGCCTCCTGGCTTGGAGCAGTCCGCCTTTGCGTATTGCTGCTCTCCGGCGTATAACTTGCACGCAGCCGCCACCGATGCATCGTACGGCGAGTCCTGAGGCCTCGGCTGGTGCAGGGCATGGGGCTGGGCATACGTTAGCCCCAGTGGGAAGCCACGGTACTGGTCACCGCCGCCACCACCCTGATGCACCCCGTGCGCCCCGTAAAAACCACCCTGCTCGAAATAGGAGTTCATTCTGATCAGTCACCGACACTAACGTCACTCAGTTAGGGAACACTTATGTCATCGCGGCCCCACGCGCCGTGATAACGCGACCTCCGCCAATGTCACTCCAAATACGGACAATGTAATTTAATTTTATTAATTTTATTGCCTCTTAAACGTCACTCGAGCGTCATAATGGGCTTCGTTGACGATAAAGGCCAGTTGACGTGTGTTTACTTTTTACGATTATTTTACGACTTGGGAGCGCGTGCCGCGGGTTTTACGACTTTTTAAGCGGTTATGTGCGGCGCCGGCTCGTCTCACAGTGCTCGCACAAGGTGGCAAGTGTTGTGATTTTTTTCTTAAATTTTTCAGTTCGCGATGTGTGAGACGCAGACGAGTGTGTCGCGAGCGAAGTTTGTTGGTCGCGTGTGGCGGGAGCGCGCGACTATGTGCCGTGTGCGACCGGCGCGGCTCGGCTCACGCAATCTACTGAGAGCGAGCCACGCGCGCCGCCCCGCGCGCTGCCTGCGATCGCAACACCGACGATTGTTCCGTCCCCTTTTCGCTAATGACTATAAATATTATCAGTTACGCTCTCTTTTCCCTTTCTTATCACTCCTCCTGAAGCACGTGGTGCAAACCTATTGTGCTTAGTTTATGAAACCTTTTTATAAAACGACTGTACTAGCCATATACTGGACATGTAAGTACTCTATCATTAAACTTATCAAGTGCAGAACTGCAATCCACTGAAAAACATACATCATTAAGTGTCATCCTCTTAACTTTGTGCAACGAGACAACTTAAGTCATTCGGTAGTCCCACGCAATACAATAAATAAAAAAAAGCATCGACAAAACCCCAATAATGACTATAAATGAAAAGTTAAGCCGCAAAAGTCGTAAACTCATAAACGTACAATTAGTGAAACGGGCGAGTAAAGAAAAGATTTTACAACCACTCCTCGACCGTGCCACAATGAGCGCGCAGTATCGTAACAAGGTGCTGAATAGAGTGAGAAGTCGTAAAGATGATTATTATTTCTTCTACTACCTGTTTTTACGAGTGATGTTTCTGTTACACTCGCGCGTAGGCGGTACGCATAGGGGCGACAGTGATGGGAGGTGAACAGCGGAACGCTTATCGCGACGTTGGAGCTGTTGATGTTATGTCTATCTCTTTCTAGCGCAGTGTGGCGCGTGCAGTGGAAGGCGCACTATCGAAGGGTAAACAATAGCGCATTATCGCAAGCACTCAGTTCGCGCGTCCAAATGAAGTCATCAAACGAATGAATGGCTGTGGTAGTGCGGCCTACCCAGAGACACACTCGCATTTTTATTGCAGTCACCTCTTTAAACAAATATTTATCGATAAAAAGGACGGGGACGGTCGCACAGTGGTGATTTTTTGTGAGAGCATGTAATTGGTCAATTTAGGGCTACAGATACCAGCACGTCCTAGATGACATGTTTAATATAGATCTGGATTATGTTCTATTTTTTGTAGCATAGTTGAAGTTACATGCTTATAAATGTAACCCACTGTTTAATTATTTAAAAAAGCCTCATATAAAGAGATCAGGTAGATAAAACTTTTTACCGATAAATGTATGATTCAAGACCATGGTTGATTTTAACTTACATTAAGTCCAAAATTTAGTCTGCATACTACATACCGTTACATTATACTACATTCCATATATAATCCGTCATTACTTCAATTCGTCACATTTAGCGTACCACCTCCTATCAGACACATACTGCGCCCTCGACAACGTCCACTTTTTACAATCACTGCAAAGTCCAGCACTGTCACACTTTCCACAAGTCCACTGTATCTAGCACTAACTATTATTAATAATATACTATTATTTGATGAATCAGCTGATTTATTTTCTAATACAGAACCGAGATTCCTAGACATAGCCCGTTGTTACTTAGAAAGTATTGCTACACCCAGCACTATTATTTAATTTTTAGAATAAACATGATTGTATTTTATATATATATATAGATAGATACAGTATAGATTGGTAGCAAAATACTAATAACATATTATATAAGTATAATTAATAAATCTTAACCTATAACTTATATGGGTACATATGTGTTAGTATAAGTTGGTTAATAAATAAATAAATAAATAAATAAATACCTTGAGCCAAATAAAAATGCAAAATACATTTAAAGATTTTAGGTACCTTCACCTATTATAAATTAATTCAGGTGTCCTTAAGTCATTCAAGTTTATCTATTCATTTTGATTAGACTCTAGAAATCAAACTAAAGTAGGTATCTCAGTAAAAGTAAAAAAAAAAACTGTTGAATAGGACTGCCTTGGTGTTCCAGTGGTTGCTAAGCGCGACTGCTGAGCATGAGGTCCTGGGTTCAAGTCCCATGTCGGGCATAGAGCAGGATAACTAGAATAAATACCTACCTATAAACTCTCGCTTTTTATCCATTGTCACTCCCAAAACACGAAAGAGTGGCCTTCAAGGGAGGAGGCTTATGCCCAGCAGTGAGTTACCTGAAAGCTGATGATGATGATTAGTTCCTGTCCATACGAAGAAGTAGAATAAGGAAGGTAACATATGTTTTCTTTCATACCTATCTATTTTACTTAAGAAAGTCAAGTAAATGTCAGCTGCAGAACTGAGGAACCTATCCTTCTCAGAAACTCCTGTGATAAACTGTTTTGAACCTTGAGGTTACTAGTAGAGCTAAGAGACTGCTAAAAGATCAACAATCTCTTAGCTCTACTAGTAAACATTTATATTAGACCCCTTGCTATTTAATAATATTACCTGAAGGTATAACGTTTACCACTTTAAAAGAGGGTTTTATAATAACAAATCCGTTTTTGAAAACTTAGGTAGAAGTTGCGTTAGTTTTAAACAGTACCTAGGTAGTCCTAATTGTTAAGAAAAATAATTTTGGATTTTATTCATTTCTCGTAATATACCTGGATATAATTGGCAAAACCGGCAGAAAGTTTTCGTCAACCCAATGAAGGGCGCATTGCTAATGGCAACGTCAAAACTACGAATGACAGAAATGATCACGTAGATAGTAGACGGAAAAACTTTAAATGGGGCTCTATTGCAAACCGTATGTAAGAAATAACCTTCATGCCTAGATCATGGACCCAGGGCAGGCAGTGGTTGGTGTCACTGGTGTTATTATTAGATAGGGTGACGTTACCACAGCAAAGCAGAGCATCAAAATTAAAATTGAAGGAAACGAATGGTAAGGAACAGTAAGTATAAACTTAAGGATTAAGTTAAGTACTTAGTTTTAATATATGAAAACTATCAGTTGTAGAATATCATCTATGAACTTATACAAGAATGGCTCTTCTAATCCGTCACTCCAACTTTATGATTTGTTAGACTTATGGAAAGCTCGGTACTAAACGCAGAAACAGTGACGGGACAGCATATGTTTTTTTAAATAACTATTTTCGTGTATATTTTAATATGTAATATCGAAGGAATTCAAACGTAACCTTTTAAAAGAAGGAACAAAAGAATAGCCTTTTTATTGCTTGACATAAATGTTGTATTCTACAAAAGTAAACGACTAAGTGCTAACTAAGCCCCTAACATGTAAATGTTTTGTGGTTACCAACGATTACCATGAAATAAAAGAGCCTCTTGTCATTTATGAATTAACCCAGAGAAATTTACCCAAACCTAAGAAGTCAACCACTTGCTACGACTGCGGCTACGAAACCGAACAGACAGTATTGCACTTCTTTGTAAAAAACAATATGTACCTACATAAGTTGGGACACATCAATAGGTTGGTAGTTTCTTTAAGCGGTTTGCACAACTGAAAATGTCTCATTTCAAATGGGCAACCAAGAAGGGAACGGTGAGTATAAGTCTTCTTTTCGTCAAGTTAGGTTTTCGTCAATAGAACCCTACTTAAATAGTATACTACATCAATGTATGTAAATATACGTACACTATTGGGAAACCTACTAGCCTATGCAAGAAGCTTCATAACGATTACTTTGCCTTTGCTTACATGCCTCGTAGAAGTCAACCAACCAAAATGTCCTATTATTTGAAAAACCTAGGTTTTGCTACGGCGTAGCATCTACTGAATCTATAAGCACAAATATAATAGTCGTCAATGTTATCGAAACAGATGGACGATTTCAAGTTAACTAAAGAAAAATTTGGCCTGTTAAGTGCATTTTGAGATTATTTGGAAATTGGTTTCTTATGTATAGAAAGGTAGGTACCTACCTAATGTAAGTAGTCAATGTCAAAAACATAATTATTGGTAATTGATGATGTTGAGTGCCTATTTCATTATAATATATACTAGTAGGTACTAACCTACCTGTCTATACTTTTTTCCTCAAGTAAATTACAGTAGAGTCAGCATGATAGATGTTACCTACTAAGTAATGATTTAATTTTTTATTTATTTATTTATTTGATTCAGGCAACAAAGGCCCATATTAAAAAATACAATAATACTATACAAAAATAACAAAATATAAAATACTATACATAAACAATTAAACTATATAAAAACTATATAAACCAAACACAGCGTCGGCGTCGTATATCACGCGGTATCAGGTATCCGGCCACGAAATCGCCGGAAAATAACGCCTTTCGGCCAAAATTCCGGAGAAGTGAATTTTGAAAGATGCTCAGTAGGCACTCTCACCACAAAAGAATTAAAATTCACGTTGTGACGAGATTCCAACCTCACAACCCTCAAAATCCAATTCGTCTTAATCTTGATGTACTCTACAATCTCTTCGGCCTTTGTAGAGTACTGCAGCCTGGACACGTACAGCGGCGTCACTGGTACAGCGGGACGCAGCAAATGATTCGGTCCGGTCGGTGCAGTGCCACACTTGTTTTGGGTCGGCTTCTTTTTCTTCTTCTGTACCACGATGAAGCCATCCTTGTCGGCCTGCTCCGTCGGCTGTATCCTGTTATCCTTATGATAGGCGGATATACAGCGTTTCTGCTTAGCCCCCTTTTCAAGTGGTCGCTTTATCTGCAATGCAGCTGTTTTCTCAGCGACAATATCGGCGTAGGCTCGTGCAGGGGTCATCGTACCTACGTGTGGCGTCACAGCGGCCGGTGCAGAGGCGCGGGCGACGGCGGCGGCGAGCGTAGCTTCGTCAGCGGTATCGGCAGCTAGCGACTTGCTAGTGTTCGCCGACTCAAAACTGCCGATTGAGGTATTTTGTGCTCCGCGACGAGTGTTCACCTTTGAGGCCTCAGGTGACCTAATTACTGAGCCAACGTTGCGCAATGATGTAACTTCGGCACGCAGCTCAGCAATGACGTTGTCTGAAGCCTCCATTCTGGACCGCATTATGGTCATCTCGGCTTTCAACGATGTGATGTCCTTCAGCAGTCTCGTTACATCGACGTGATCGAACGTGACGGGGGGCAGTTTACTTAGCTCCTTTGCCACGAAGTCGGGAACGTCGTCTGGATCGGTCTTCTTCAACATATCAATAATGTCTTGAAGACTCTTTTCGGTGCCATCTCTGCGGCGAGACGGCATCTGGTCCAATTTTCCAAGAGACTGGAACAGTAGCAGCTTGGCACTGCTGACATCTTCCTCCTTGAAATTAGATCGGCATATTTGCAGTATACTCACCTCATCCATGTAGTCAATTGCATGGACAAGGAACGCCAACAATTCGTTTACTATAAGTTTTTTGGAACTCATAGTGTGACCGTGCAGCGGCTATGGCCGCGCAAAACGCGAATAAAATAATTCGTGCCGTGTACAATGGAGACGCGTCCGTAGTCGAGCGCGCATCGCACTGCACGTTTAATGATCGTAGGTACTTGGGTACCTATTCCGCTAGAGTAAAGTAGCTATTCAAAGTTTTAGCTAAACAGGCCTCAACCTCAAGACCTCAGCAAACATCAGTTACTTAGGTACACATCACATCAGCCTGGGTGCAGTCCACTGCTGGACGTAGGCCTCCCCAGGGTACACAACAAGGCTTGTTCTCCCGTTTTTGCCACCCAGTCACTACCAGTTACCTGGAATAGTAGGGTGGCTGAGAACAGGGGGCCGTTTTCTTTGGCTACTCGTCATGGGGGATTTTGCCCATAGTCACCACACTGGGCAGAGGTTGGCAACCGAAGTATGGTGAACGATACCTATCCAAGGGAACCCTGCTGCCCATCCTTTGGCGTCTCTTACGACTCCCACATGAGGAAAGGGGGTGGTCTATTCTAGGCCGGAAACCACACGGCACTTACTTAGGTAATCTACCAATTTCCTTAGAATGCTTTATGTCTTCAGTTTCAGTGCCTATCATTTTATTGAAATAACCAACGGCATTACAGTTTCAGGTAGTATTCATTTCTTACTCACATCGGATCCAAAAAACCTTCTCTTCCATATCTCAGTCCATAACTAAATCCAGTAGCAGTAGCTCTTATAAATTTGTACAAAAATTCAGGAGCATGCATTTATTATGTTCACTACATTTTAGAGTCCCTGTATTTTACACCTTGTATCCGATAAGATTTCCCCGTATAAGACAGTCAATTTCCAATAAGCAATTCATCTTACAAACTAGTTTGAATTTATTACCTTTTAGGAGCTGTAGTAGTATTAAACACACCCTATAATCACTACCATACTCTCAACTGGGCGGAACAAAAACCCATAGAGCGGCAACAATGTACAATATATTTGCAGGTAAAGCTATTGGGACTTACGATGTAGTAAATTATATTCTGATAATCATGTGTTCATATAACTTATAGTCTTTTAACTTACCTATAACTTACTTATCGCATTGTTTATTTCAATTTTATGTTTGCTTAAGGCTCTTTTCGGAGTATAGAGGTAGAGAATTGTAGAGCTACGAAATACTACGAGTTTTGCAGGTTTTCTGTATTAAAAAAGAACACTATCTTTTTCGGTCAGTTCTGGAGCAGGTCCTGTAGGCTGACAGTCTTGGGTCCATGGTAGCCAGATATAAACTTATACCTATAAAAGGTTGATGGCAAACAGCCTTATACAAAAACAATCAGTCAGTTAGTAGAGTTTTGAGAATAGGTCTGAGTCATAAAGAGGGAAGATGCACCCATACCTGATGATATTTAGTATACCTACCTACATATCTACCTACCTACACATACTCACCAGTTTAGATGTATTATATTGTACTTATAATTCATGATTACTCACAGTTTCTTGTTTACTAATAGTATCTACCAATTAGTTAGTCATAAACGACCTTCTAGTTATCTCTTAATCTTTAGTGCCATTCACATCCTCGAACAAGGTCGTAAAAACGACAAACTCTCAAAAAATGTTAGGAAGTAGTCTAAAAATATAAAATAACCATTTGGGGAAACCTCTACAGTAAGTAGTTCACGTTATCACAACAAACGAAAAAAAAAGAAGCATCTCATTCACATTCAGCGACAGATGTGATGATATTCGCATCGCGGGCGGCGCGAGCGCAGAGCACGCGTGCCTGCGCGCATCGTAAACACGATTTTTACAACCACTCCAATGCTCGTAAACGTCACGTGAATTGCGCCGTTTGTAGAACTCCCAGTAAACACCGCTCAGATTATTTCGTATACGCCTCCGGGGCTAAACCTCGATATAAATTCGAAACTTTATTGACGCAGCCAGTGAACGCACGTGGATTGTTATTATGCCGTTCTTTAGACGTTTATTGAACCATTATTGACTTGTTTAAAGTATCACCCGTTTAATAGAGATAAAGGAGTCGTTGATAGTTTATGTCTTCATCGTGTGAGGATATAACGACGACCGTCGATTTGCTCGCTTCCTCAGCGTCTCGATGTCTGGTTTGACTCGATTGCGGGCGTTTTATGACTGTAATTTTCCTTTTTATTGACTCTTAAGTTATTGATGATCATAGGATTGATAACAATCAATACTACGTAATTGGTTTATAATTTATAGTTACCGTATTAGTTTTTTTGCGTGATAGTTATGTACCTACCTATATATACCGATTATAAATACCGGTAGCGATGTCTAAACGGTTATTATAATAGCTGATTTGAATACGACATTATTTGATTTTAGTTCGATGCATACATTAAGCTAATTCGAGGTCGAATTTGAATAAAAACTCTATAAGAATCAATACCACAACGCCAAAATCATGATTAATGGGCTTTACGTAGAGTCACATACGGCGATCAAAGTTCACGATACTGTTACGCCATCTATCGCACCAAGACGGAATCTGTGTAGAGTGACACATCCATTACTTACTAACAATAGGTATTGTGTGCGAGGTGAAGGTTATATTTTAATGTTCTATTACTGTACTAAAGTTATTTTGTTGTGTTTGTAATATAATTATCACATGTTTGTTTTTAAACTTTGCAATACTGCCATCTATTGTCATTCCATTGCGACTTCTTTGTCTGAAGGCTGGCCGAGAAAGGGGAAGAGGTCAAGGAACAAAGAATAAATTATCTTTTACTGAAACAAAAATAAGTTGTGCGTAAAATTTTCGAAGATGATATCAGTACATAATTATACTTCATCTGAGATGCAAAACATGCTATAAATAGCTTCAACAGTTAAATATTTTATCAAACCAAATACGAAAACAAAAACAAACACGCATGTCCAGCCTTCTATTTATAAGGTAATGATTTAGTTTTACGATCATGCTACAGTGTTACGTAATGCCTAATCTTCATATGAAAAAGCGACATAAATGCCTATAGAAAAGCGATAACACGAACATAAAAGCGAATTTTATTGCTTTATTCATCATTCAGCTATATAAATTCATCAAGACACTTGTTAATCGTAAAATAAATCTTATTACACAGTAAAATGATGTTTAAATTGACGACAAGCGTTTTATTTTCGTCATAACAATAAAATTTATTTTTACGAGCGGTGGGCTAGTATAGTTGTGTTTAGCGCCACCTAGCGGTCGCCTACGGGACCACGTCGTCACGGCAGTTAGGTGACGTCACTTCATGGCAAGAGCTTTTACGACGCGTACAACGTTTCAATGAATGGAGGTGTCGTAAATGTGGATTTGGCGGTTTCAGTTAAGTGCGATCTTGTAGTCTCTTCCTACTAAGCGGTGCCTATACGTATGACTCTACATTTCTAGGTATCTGGGATGTCATTATTTGGCAATGCTGAGGTAGAGTCAGTTCTCGGTTATTTTTACAGTTAGGTGACAGGTATTTTCACATCTTATCTTAGATGATCTGTTTATTAATGCACAAAAAATTTGGTAATTATATAGGTAGATAAATAAGATAGAAAGTTACAGTAAAATTGATAGGTTAGTTTCTGCTCTACCTAAATTACCACTGAAAATTTTACACTATCCAATAGGTATTTAGGTACAATTCTTTGACCTATGAATATTATCCTGTTGAGTTATTAGGAAATAGGTACTTACTAATCAATAACAACATAAGTCTTATTACTATGTACAAAACAATATTCCGATTTTTTTAATAATAAAAATTGACCTGTATATCCTACAGCAAAAGCACACTAGTTCCTACACCCGACACCACCCGAATGAGATCAAATGCACACACACACAAATGTCCCCACGCACTTTCCTAGCTACATTAAAACTTAACTAACTTTGCATAATTGTCTCATTCACGCACGTACAATCGTTACGGCACGGCGATGATGCTATCTCTGTCGCACACGATCGTCAAAATGGCTTCCAAACGAGATATTTTGAAGGAACGCCGCCAACTTTTGTTGCTGTAATGGGCGGAGCGTGCATGCACAGGGGCGCATTCAGTAATGTTATCTTGTGTGTTTAATATTTTATACTTTTCCGTAACAGTACAAAACATTTTTATTTTATTTTTAAATCATTTTTTATTAATTATGCTACTTGTAGATACCTATTAAGTTCCTACATAAATGTTATATAACATTTCTTAAGAATTTGTTTTATACGTGTCCAACTTACACTAACATAATTATTATAATTACATTATTTTGTCATTATACTGATATAAAAATAAAAAGGTAAGTTTTGGTGTATATTTTTAAAATCTAATAACCTGCGCTGAGTCAAATGCACTAAATATTTCTTAGTAAAAAAAAGATGAGCCAGGGAAGAAAATGTATTGTGTGCGTTTTTACAATATAATAAAGAAAATACCTACTACTTATTGGGAGTCTATTTTAGGTACCTACTATAATAATTTTAATGGATAATTTTACTAACTTTGATGTAGATATATTATCTGCTTTTTTTTTCTATTGAGGTTCAATCAGGGTCAAGGAGGACTAGAAATTCGATAGAAAATACATGCCTAGTACCAAAAATGTCATTAATTATTATTTTTAACCGACTTCAAAAAAAGAGGAGGTTCTCAATTCTTCGGTTTTTTTATAAGTAACAGTGGCCTAAATCACACAAAAAATTAATCTGGGCCAGTACTTCAATTCAATTATTAACTAGTAATTGGATACGGCACTGAGTCTTCTCAATGCAATATAAAAGGATATAATAGGTATTTAGCGTTGTTCAAAATATGGATCAATCGTTTGGAATGATAACCTACTTACTTAGAGCTTTCAGGATGATTTGTCAGTCACTTATTTTTTCTGCACCCGGCATAAATTAGGTCATTGAGCCAGAGAATTAGTTGCTTATGTACTCATGGGTTATTCTGATGTCATCCTTTAACATTTATAGGCATTATATAATAATGCTATAATATCATAATTTGTGATATAATTTATAGTAATAATAGTAGGTTTGTATCTTATTAATTTTCAAAATCAGACTTGACTGACTGGAGGTCATAATAGTGACCATGTAACTCAGTAAAAACGCACCAACAATTTTTAAAGCACTAATAAGCCAATCAAGATACTACCTATATCCGCATAGTACAATTATTCTGAAACAAGGATATTTTTACCAAATAATACACACTTTTAAAACAAACAAAACACCTTTAATAAAAATGTCAACTTGCGTACGCATGACATTTTCGTACAAACCACGTGACTGAGATGCACAAAAAATTAAAGCTCCCAAGGTCACTCAAATTCGCCCCTGGATGCAAGAATTTGGATATGGCGACTGATGCGCTGTGCGACGAACGACCAATGTGATTTTATCTACCTTAAAATGTGATATTTAGCCGTTCAATAGTTCTGAAGCAAGTGTAGAGTGTGAAAATATAGTGTTACAACAACTGTGATTGAATATTACGTGTTTAATATTTGATAGAATCAATTAAATAGTTTTAATATCGAATGTGTTTGTATCGTCCGCCATTACGCTCGTTGGCGACGCGTCGCCGTTTGTAGAGATCGATAGCCCTATATCTGTCTCTGTCTCTCTTATGGTAATAAAATGTAAGTGCGAAGCAATTCGACTTTTGTGATTGTTAGACTGCTGTGTAAGATATTTTCAAATATAATTTTAATTTTTGATCGGTTTTAATGGTTTCAATATTATACAACTTCCAATAATATAACTAAATATCGTTTTTATTAGGTTATAAAGTTGTAATTTACTTTTTCACCTATTTACGCTCTACCTACCTGTCTGCTGTTTTATGAGGGTTTATAGCTAATGCGTGATTGTAATTTTCTAGTACGGGTTGTCCCATTTAATTTGTCCTCTCTCAAATCATCTTAAAATATTGTCAAAGTATTAAAATAGGCTGTTACATTACTCTACATTTATGGTAGAGTCAAAATCCACACAAGCAATCTAATAAAATTTGTTGTGTAGACAATATAGGTATCTAACTACATAGGTATGTAGTTTATATTAGTGGTAGGATATAATAATACCCATGTCTACTACCTATCTACTTCTAGCTTTGGTACGTAGATACCTAAATACCTAGTCTCTGGGTGTGACAACAAAGTGTTGTTGTATTAGGTGTTAGTAAGCCTCTCTTGGTCTAAACCACTGATTAATATGTCCTCTAACAAGAATTAGTCACCTAGTAGGTAGGTATAACTAGCCCAGGTTTCTCATAATTGATGAATAATTATTAATTATCCATCTACTTGTCATAGCACCTATTGACCTGTAAACATCATCTATGAATCATAATGTAGATACCTATCTTTATTTTATCAGCTAAGTGGGTACTCTGTTACATAAATTAACTAAAGAATTCTGTCCTATTCTATCGAATACGAATTTTAATAAATCTGACAAAAATATAGATACCCAATGACTCTACCATTACCTATGAGACTCAAGCTTGACATAGGTAAGCTAAACAAAAAGCTATCAACTAGTTTAACACGCCCAATCATGGTACTTCACATGAGTTCTTAGTCATCTTTTTACTTAGCTAGGTGCCTATACAACAGCCGATACTCATTTAAATAAATAATCAAGGGCTTTCCTGGCTGAAATCCAAACCAATATCGGTAACTGGCTAAAAATATCAGCTATTAATTCAATGCAAAGAACATTTAAAATTACTTCGCATTAAAATGATTTCTTGGTTTAACAAGCCAAACACAAACACGTTCAGGCATACTGCAACCAAATTAAAAATTGATTGGGCAATTTAAATTCGTAATCACGTTTGTCGTTTTCCGCCGTCGGAAATCTAATTTTACAGGGTTTACTCGCAACCAATATAAATAGAGCTTTTGTGTCGTACAAATTACTGTGTGTTTGTTGAAAGCGAATGTGTCTACATGTTTTTTGTTAGACGACCAAAGATACGTTAGATGTGTAGGTACGGTTGATATATTCGTCCGTTTCTATTTATATAGTGCGACCGACACGAGCGTTGGATTAAGTGCCCTGGGATTAAAAACTTGCCTACGCGTTTGTGAAGAATTATTTTAATGGACTTATATCGGCTGTAAGTAATCAATGTCATACGACATCAATATTCAAAAGTGCTCCAGTAAGCCTAGTTATGGTTCTTCTCTGCCTCCGCCAACCAATTTAGGTATAGCTAGTAGCTTAAATTGGTTTGTCAGACAGCTTGGAGTCAAAAACTGCAACCTTGACTTTAGGTTTACCTCGTCATAGACCATTCACCATCACCACCTTCTCTATAAATTAAACATCACAATTACAGAGGAAATTTAAGATTTTCAGCCATGAATGCCTTACCAGCTTCTATAAATTATGAAGTATTGCCTTTTTCCTAATTTTTCTGGTCATTATCACACTAATATTATAAAGACGAAAGTTTGCGAGTGTATGTGTGTTTGTTACTTCTTCACGCTCAAACCGCTGGACCAATTTTGATAGCTTTATCGGAGCTGACACCCTGGATTAACACAGGCTACTTTTTATCCCAAAAAAAAGTAGCGGGTAGCAGCACCGCGGGGCTAGTAATATCTAAAGTAAAAAGTAAACAGTGGCACTTATTTTTCATTTAGGTGGCCTAGGCATTAAAATAAAATAAAAATTACTCATCTATTAAAACATTCGTCTATGATGCTATACAATTTATAGGGTAGATACAACTGGTTGAGCACCCAACCTTTAAGCTAGCAAGCTTCAAAAGGGAACACGATAAGGTTAACAAGAGCAGCATCCACCTTGGCATTTGAAACTTGCGGCCGTGATCCTAGTGCTAATTTTATCACGTAGAGTTTCAATCGGCATCAGTCTACAACAGTTGTTAGTTACATTACAATCTCATTTGTTTATTGTATGACTTACAAAAGAGGTTAACTTCAAATAGGTTGTATAGGTAGAGTAAGCTCCAGAATAGCCTTGTTAACAAATACAATACAACTTTGCTCATTAAATATAAGTGGTATCTTTCTTCTTGCATGTAGATTAGCAGAGAAATGGCCAAAACTACTTAACACAACAGACCTATAAGCCGAAATCAATCAGCGTACAATTTAATGGTTTCCAAAAA
This sequence comes from Abrostola tripartita, assembly GCA_905340225.1. Lineage (NCBI taxonomy): Eukaryota > Metazoa > Arthropoda > Insecta > Lepidoptera > Noctuidae > Abrostola > Abrostola tripartita. The sequence goes on along the minus strand of HG996498.1, from coordinate 8,719,680 downwards.
AAGCTTGGCTCTATTCGAGTGTCATCGTATCGAGTCGCGCCGTTCGTTCGTCGTCGCCAGCGCAACCCCGGACATTAAACGTAAATAAAAATATAAATATTTCGACGGATATCGGCAGCACGTGCGCAGGCGCCGCTGCGATTTAACATTCAACTCCTGAGCATTGTTTGTTTTCACACTCGATAGCATGGTTGATCGCGTGAGCGTTTTATTGAGTGATGTCTATGATGGAATGTCGTTTGTGATGTAACCGGTGATTCTCAAGGCTGTTTGGTATACAACACTTTAGTAGCTTAAGTGAGGAAGCATGCAATGAATAGATTTCCACTTATTCAGGAGAACGAAGCATGCACGCATGCTGCTACTGGCCACTTAAAATACATTCATCGATCAGCTGAGTAATTGTTTGCAAATCAGTGAGTTATAGACATGCATTACAAGATTAAAAGTTCAATGTCAATTGTTTTGTTAGCATGACTAGGCACGACGTATTTCAAGGGTAGTCTAGTCTGTCTCAAACATACTGTTTATTTATAACAGTTAACTAAATGTTTACTGTGATAAATTATTTCCATGTGTTTTTAAGCCAGAAATACAAACCATATTTCGTCACTTGATCAAGTTATAGGATTAACGTAACTTATTTCGTTGTTTTGTTCTAGACCATTAAACAGTTGAAAGAATTATTAAATCAATGCATTCAAAAAGAATCTAATGTTTAAAATATACCTTTACTTTACCTACGTTCTAAATACACTGATATACCATAAATGAATTCGGTCAGAGTAAAGGGGCTAAGTAAATATTATTATGAATCCGAATGAAATGTTTCAGCTGCCTGTTTATGTAGGAATGTAAAGGGCACAATACACATTGGTACATATCACTGCTAATGTAATAAGAACTTACCTACGTACTTTCTAATTCCTATATTCCGTTGCCTATATTTAGAGCATGAAAATTCAGGCCCAAAATAAAAACCATCAGCAATACAGAGCTGCAGATTTTTCCTTGCTAACACCATTTAGGAGCATAGAAACTTGTAGCATCCCACTCTTATTTGAATGTGTTTTACATACACTAGGACGCTATCAGGGAACACCAATGGAGCAGAAATAAAGTAGATAGGTGTCTTCGCAGCTCCGAACAATGGGACGGAGCTCACAGATAATTTCCTACAGGACCACCGTAGTTTATAACCTTAGTATTCCATGGGTTACGTGCCTTTGTGTACCATGAAAATTAATATCAGTTTCCTTATTCTAATTTCCAAAATTTATTCGAATCGCGCCACTACTATTTATTTGGAGTGAATGAATAAGTAGATTTATTGGAATTGATTATGTTGGACCATTGTTTGTTGCCTTGTCTTCTAGACAGTCAATTGTTTGGTTTTTGGTTATTTATTGTATTGTTCTCGTAGAGAAATTAATTTTGGTTTGTGTACAGCATTCTTAATGTGTTTACGCAGAAAATTAATAAACGTAGGCAATCTAGAGCATCGTATTATAAACCAATATTTTGTGCCCACAAGTAAATGTGGATGACTCTATCTTTATTTTCATAATGTAGCTGAGAATTGATTTTCTTTAGGATTATCTTAACAATAGCATAATATCATAAACTTTATTCCTACAATAAAAAAGACCTTGCATATTGTTATTTGTATTACTAGGTAGGTACCTACCTACCTTACCTACCCACTAAACCAACCATTTTCATTTTTTAAATTAGGTGCGATGAATCATTCTTTAAATAATTAATTGTTATAATTATGCATTAGTTTCCTTGTTCTAGATTTTTGATAACACGTTGTTAATCTACCAATGGTTGTTATAAAAAATACCTAAGTATGTCGATAGGTAGATCTAAGTAACAGAGTAAATCACCTACTATTATCATTATTATAGGCAAGACAAAGCGATTTTTTGTATAAGTTAACGTGACTTCATACACAATAGAAAATTCCATACAACTACAAATACAAACTATTGTTCGGTACAATATTAAAAAAAACGTATGGAGGATATAACAAGATTGACCTAGAAAGTAATTAATCTGTCATACTAAATACAAAACAGATGTATGTAGGCATGAGTCTACTGATCGAACAATCAGAGGTAGAGTAACGACTCTACTTATAGTTAAGACAGTTTCGGCTTTTGGTAGCTACAAGTATGCTTATAAGGAATAATTTAATTACCTTTATAAAAACAATTTTATAGATATAGGAGCCTAATTATTAATTGTTCCTAACCCACGGCATTAATAAAATAAGACCTTGTCAGTTAGTTACTACTTTATTATATTATTATGCAGCCTTGACATTGACAATGACAAACAAATTATTATCTTATTTCATAACCAAAACTCGAAATCCTAAATACCAATAAGTACATAATAATAGGTTACAATATAATATGTAAGTGTATAAAATACTTAGACATAGGTACTGAGTACTGACTAGGTGAATGTATAGTACAGAAACAAAAAAGACGGTCGGCAGTCGGCGCCGGTCGCGCGTCGGCTGAAAATACTCGCACCCACCCTACACGAGATAGGCTTACATGACGGTGGACATATTAGTAATAATATTTTACAGGAACATTAAATGTGTGAGATTTTCTTTGATGTTTTATGTACAGGATTATTTTGTAATTTTAAAAACAAAGAAAGCAAGTAGATTGTAGGTAGCTGCAATAAATTGCTCTTTATAACTCGGAAATGTTAATAGAAGAGTTTTTTTAAATATTGTTATTAATTTTTTACACAAGTTCAATAAATTATAATTTAAGTGCTACGAATATTTTTAAATGTGTATTTTCACTAAACAGCATTTCGTTTATGACCTCAACACACAATAAAACACTAAACAAACTATAAACTAATAAAATACCGCCATAACACACATGAGTAACATTTTTAACATTACAACCAATATTAGAACTCCATATTTTTAATTTCTCAACTCCGCTCCGTATGGCCTACGCACAATGCGCGCGTTCCCAATCGCTCGCGACAAAAAAGTCGGCCATTTTGTCTACGTGTGAGCCGAGCCGGCCCCTCCCGCCACTGTGGAGGGGGGCGCTATACAAAGACTTCCTATAACTTGATACACACGACACTCGAATATAACCCGTATTGTTACAACAATAAAGGTTATATTAGATGTCTGTTTGTACAAGATAGGGTAGTATACGGGCTGTTTATGTAGCCAAAACTGCCGCTTCATACAGCGACGGCGTCACAGCCATCACTTTCATTATTATTGGGCGATTCACGGCGTTTACCCGGCACTCGCCGAGAATCTCTGTTCCGTTGTTCAATTAAAATCTAGAAGATTGTTATTTGGACTGTTTCCGTTTTTGATGTAGACATTTTTTTCTTGCTTTGAAGACGAATTATAGAAAGGAAAATTAAAGCGTTAATGACGTTAAAAATATCTACATTTTTTAGTAGTATTAATTTATTTATTTTCCCGGCATTTAAATTTAATAATTTCGCTACAGTTTAATAGAACATAATGAACAAAAAGTATTCGCGCATATATTTTACACATGTTGTCCCCTAGTGCTACCGCATTACGATCGAAACTTACACAGCGGCCCGTTCCGCAGACCCCATTTTGGTTTTTGGCGAAAGCCAAACATTTGGTCCATTTACACTCTTAATAGCCCATCCTTATTAAATTTATACTGGATACTGTTAAAATTTCAGTTGTTTAATTACACGGAATTTTGGCCCAGGGAAACCGTAATGGGCGCAGTGTGCGGACGCAGCGAAATTAGCTGGTTAGACCAACAGGGTATATCATTCTGTGTTTAGGACGAGTTATATTGTTAGTATCCGCGCCCTAAACCGTCCATTAACACGCACATTTACGCAAAATACGCTTACAGTATTCTTACTTCAAACAGCTGACACTGTAGCCACGGCTGCATTTGACAATTCTGCAGAATTTACAAAAAATAACCCGACATACCTAACTGTTATAACTCTATTTCTGCCCCTCAAACGGGCGCATAACCCTTGTTGAGACATTCAGCGTTTTATGTTATGAGTGCGTCGTAAAATAAAAGTGCATCAACGGGCCTCCCGTTTGCATTGTCCGCGATTAAAAACCGTCCGAATACAAAACTGTATAGTTCTACTCGCCCACCGCATTCGAACGCGCCTCTTTAATACAGCCGCTTTAGCAGGGTTCCTTTACGATTATTTAGTCGTAAAAATCAAAGTTATAGGCTATTTACACCCGTAACTGTATGTTAATCTTTGTTTTACGAGTGTGCGGCGGCTTATTATTTAATCGTTAATCACTTAACACTCGAGGTTCGTGTATGGCCAGTTTTATACCCCAGTAATCTTGATTCTTCACGAGATTACTCTACATTGTAGTGAATTTATTTGATGTTAGCTATTTTTAACCGCCTAGAGGAATTTATAGCGAGTAAGTAGCTGGCTGGCTATGATTCATGCGTGTTATTTTACGTTGCTCTTGGATTAAACATGCAAATGTTATTTAGGTTACGATAATATTCGGCGCCTATCCATTTTTAACGTAAAGACTCTTTTGTCAATAAGCTTTTTTTTAGATTAGGAAATTATTAGTGAAACTTTTTTAGAAAGCCTAGTAAATCTTTTTTTTCTAAATACCCACACACCTAGGTAATTATGACAAACATTTATCGTTTTCTTCTTAACTTAACCTATGCTTCTGTAGATTTTAAACCTATTACTATAAGGCCTTGTAATATATAATTTATTAAACTTCAATCTATAAGGATAATAATATTTCTGAAACTGAAAGCAGACGTAAAGTGATGTTTTAAGATCTTTACTTTTACTTAAATTAAGATTTGATTACGTTACAAATTATGCAAGAATAATATATTTTTCAAAAGTACTTTCTACAATAAACTTTAAGCAAGTAAAATGCAAGAATGACCTTCGTAGCACCTAAGAGATGATTTTATCTTAGTATGTCGGCACGCTAGTATTAGATAGATATATTTTAATCCATTATGTTTAGCAGGGTAACCGTTGGCATAGTACTAATTAAAACAACGTTTGGCACTGTACGTAGAGCCAGGCTGCCAACAGCACTTGTATATTATAATTATAATAACCCCATTCGTCATTATAGTCTAACAACTTGCGCGGGAGCATCAACAGCTGATACTTACATTAAGTTTTTGAGGTCATATGACACACAATGTAATAAAACGTATTTATTTGTTATTGATAACTGAATTAACTAATTTAATAACTGAGCGACTGTGTTTTTTTTTTTTAATAATTCGTATTATTAATGTTACTACTCAGATACTTAGCTCGTTATTGTGCGTTTATAAACTATTACCTCTGTATATTTCAATGTGTAAACTGGGCCTTGCACCGAGACAAATAGAAACTTTTATCGCAGTTTAAATATTCTAGCAACGGCCTGCGTTGTATAGTGATAAAGGTGGTAGAAATCATCCAACATTGTTCCCATAATTTGCACAGTGGAATCTCATTGGAACAGAGACATTAAACACGAGTGTCAGGACCTCAGACAATATTCTACACATCGTTCAGTGTCTTATAAATCTACTTACGTCACTAAATTTGGAACAGCCTACATCGCAGAACACTTAAACGAAGTCTGAACCTTAAAGAACCCACAAAAGGTTTAGTTTCCTAGAATCACTACATTTAAATATGTGAATGTATTCGAACAGTGTTTTAAATGTCGTTGAATTAACTGCGCGGACGCATTTGATTGCATCGCAATTTGCGTTGTTATTTCTCGAAGGGAGAGTGACTTATTGGCAGTACGTTAAAAAGATTTTTGATTAGGTACGTGTTGCATATGTTATTGGTTTTAAAACAGTATTTCTCAAGTTGTTGGCTAATTGGCGTTGGAAGTTTTATATCTGGACGTTAAATTGTAGTGCTAGTTTGTAACACCTGGGTATTTTATAACACCTGTGGCTGCTAATGGAGTGTCTGTAAAGCTATTAATTTAAACCTATTAAAAAGATACAATTGTGTAGTGTATCTGCAAATATAAGCAACAAACCATTCGTGGTATCAGCGAAATATCTCTTAGAGATTAAAAACTTAAAACGAAAATTGTAATAAGCTGTGTGAGAAATTAAACGTTTGTGAGTTGTTCCTATTATATGAGAAGCCAATTTACTAGGCATTTAATTTGACTTGTTGTTGTATTAACGATAATATTTAATTTTATATTCATAAAATACAATTTTATTAACAGGTTTAAAAGAAATAAAAAAATATATGATGTGTACCTAGGTGAATAGCTACACTAGCTACCAAAAAATATATTATCTTCATCAATTCCGTTGTTACACTTGATAAAATCATTCAAACTCTTTACATTTTTGTTTTTTGAGTGATATCACAGTCGTTATAAAAACAAGCCAATTCGCTCTTGTTTCATCTAATATCTTTCTTAAATAAAAGCAAGCTATATATGCAAGTCCTTATAAATAACTCTATATCAGCGTCTATGCGCAAGGTGTGCTAACAAAACACCCATTCTTAAACTATAGCCTGTACATAGTACATAGATGCGTTAGGTACAAGTACAAGGGAAAAGCTCCAGTTTCCGTGTCGCAATACCCTAGGGCCTTGTAGCTTTATCGTTGCTTGTCGTGAAGGAACATCCTTTTACAGTACCCATAACTTGTCGACACAAGTATTTCTAACGACCCAGCCTACTGCCTAGTACCTATATAGATGTGCGTGGATAAAGGAATGTTCGTGTTCTGATTTATTGTTCGCTAATTGTGTCTGGTTTTGAATTTCGATTCCTGATCGGTATTTGGCCAGGTTTGGCATCTATTTTGTTTATGGCACGAAGGGTATGACCGCTTTTAGTGTCCGGGATAAGGTACGGCCTATTTAATTATAAAATCAGGCGTAATTTTCCCTTATGAAATATGGGATCATAAATGAATTGTTACGTGAAGAAAATTGTATGATTTTGTGATTACTGAGGCAATGATGCCTTAATTAAATTAATTAAACTCAGGGAATTCTGCTAGTAAAGATGCATGCAGTAGGTATTCGACCAGAAATAATTTTACTATGTACACCTATAGGTATTATATTACACCTTTTAGTTTGTGTATTCGATAAAACGCCAGTAACCGCTTCTGAATTACAATTTCCAGAGAAAAACGTGATACCATATCTAAGCACTTAATTCGATAAACGGACGCTCCCTGTTGCTGTTCTCATATATATAAAAAAAACAAGAAACAAACATACAACATACGAAAAATTCGAATGACGAATCAAAACAAAGTCCAGGCGGTTATTTAAGTAACAAAATAAATCGGCTCGCATTTCGGTCACGTCCGAAGCGAGTCGTGACAGAGTATACATCACGGTGAGATAAAGGCCCTTCGTATCGTTGCCTGTGCCCACTCACGGTTAAAAAAAAACGGAGAATATGCTCTTTAGCACTTAGTGTGATTCAGTGTCGTGTTTTGTTGTATCCTAGGTCCTGGATTTACTGGTGGGTCTATTGTTGTTTGGGAAAGTTGTCTCTTTGTTATGATATAATGTTATGACCTTCTAAGGGAATATAGCGCAGGACAATGTTGGGTTGATTACGTTTTTAGTTAGTGTTTCATATTATATTTCGTCATTATACAGGATTTAGATATGTAACAAATACCTGTCTACGTTCTAATTTACATAATTATTATCTTCATTTCAGGTTTTGTTTTCATTTCATTATTGTTGAGGCCCTAAAATTCGACAGTTTGGTACCTATTTATAAATTGTTTGGACAATATTTAAATGCACCGACGTTGTGAACTTAATACCATTGTTAAGATCGTTATTACAGAAAAAGGTTCCTGAAATTATTTTAGACTACATAATTAGAAAAACTGTGTAGTATCTGTCTAATTATATTAGCTCTCGGTTTTCATTTTTTTCCACTGCGTGTTATCATTAAAGAATACTGGAACCTGTCTTACCATCTTCTACGGGACCTACCACGTTGTGAATAGGATGGTAAGTAAAAAGTTTTTATACAAATATATGCTAAATGTACACGTATGTATGTAGAAACAAGATAGATGTACCTGTCTATTTGTAGGTATTAACATATCGATTTAAACCGCGTCACGGAATGTATGTTTTTTCTTTGGAACTGCTATAAATCTTTAGCTAATCAATATTCATGAGTATTCTAATGTAAAACACGCAACTTCTGTATTAAAATACCACGAATATACTGGTAGTCGTGGAAATCGAAATTGTAAAGAAATTATTAATTCGTTTCGTTTATTTCATTGCCGAGTTAGACTTAGTAAAATCGAAGTGAAGTGATGAACAATGATGATTAGAAATATTATTCTTTTAGGTATTTTGGAAGGAGGTCAGGTTTGACACATTCTCAACCGAATGATGCAAAGCCCGAATGGGTATGTCATAATCGTGTAAAATAGGAATTCTAGGTCTCTGTCTATCTTTAAAGAACAAACGTGGCTTTAAAGTCACTACTTCATAAGCAGTAGTGGGTAAATAACTATGGTTGGTATGGTATGGCACCATAAAGCTATGGAAATTGGATTTTGAACAAAAAACCCAACCTCAACCAACCGGTGTTTATCATCCTTGACCTACAAACTTTTTGGCAATGGCATTTACGGCCCAAAGGTGCAGCACAACATTTCGTAAAGTGCTTTCATATTCCGAACTCATTTACAAAAAGAAAACTATTTTTTTACAGCGCCCGTAATTTAAAAGGCTCTTCATTTAAATATTAAAAAAAAATACGTAATGTGTACCTTATCATACCAACTATGACATGTCAAAAATTATAGATACGTCGGCTAACTGAATGACCCAGAAAAATGTTCCAAACTCTGAGTCCGGACTACACTAGTCTTATGTCAAATCGGACCACAATTGTAATACCCAAGACTACAATTGACCCCTTTTCGAGTCTTTAAAATGAGCGCGCTAGAAACATATCTGTACTATTTTGAAATATCATTGCATAGCGAATTAAATACCTACGTAAGTAGTAAGTACCTACTTACTGCTACCAACCTAACCTTCACACACCTTACACAAATAAACCAAGCCAATTATCGCACCCAATAACGCTAACTACGCTTACTACACCATCAATCATACGTACGCGCGATCAGATATTCTCACCGCAGTATAAACAAGACTAGACGCAAAAAGGGGTTCTGCAAACAAGAATAAGTTGGCAATAATTTATTCAAGTGTGAGTTATGTAGTATTCAGTTTATGTGGGCGGAGGGGTGCGCGGGGGTGCGGGGGCCGCTATCTGCTGGCAGACACGAGGTCCTGAGTTATAGAGGGCCTGACTAAAGACTTCTAGTAAGGGTTGCCGAGAATTTATACTGGAGTTGATTTAAGATGGTTTAGTTAGTTTCGATAGTAATGGAAGTTTATTTCAGTTTTGGTGTTTGGGATTGATAGAGAAATTGAACGGTGTTTGGTAAAGTGCACGGGATTATTTAGTTAGTCCGAAAGAGCTATTTTTAATTATAAGTTAATAATACTAAATGCAGTGGACTGCAACGGGCTGATGATGATGATGATGAATACTAAATGAAAAATAAATCTCTATGAACTAAATTTTCTTAATTAAAAATTAAATTCCACAATTCAATAACGACAATATTAAAATTACCTAAGCAAAACGTAAAGTAACATTATATTTATCACACAGCGTTAAAAAAATTCAAGGTACCCATTATCATGACATTCATGAATGACAATTCTCGTTTCCATAGTAACACAGCTGTTATCACGCGGCTGATTTTCAAAGTTTCATTGGAATGCAAATGTTGACTTCTTTGATTTAGGTTTTCCACTTCGCCTGTTGGATAATTCATGCTCAATGAATAAACGAGCATGCTCCGAGATACAAAAACGGCTGGAAAAACTGTGTGAATTTGTAGGTGGGATTGTTATTTTTTATTGTAGCATCAAGAAGGAATTAATTTCTGTTTAGATTGAATTATTGGTGACTTATTAAGAAGTATAGAGTTTCTACGCGTAGAAGTAACGCGTGTATATTGATTTATTTTAATAGTTAGCTTAGCGGTACGGTTTTTATTGTAGTATTAATGTGTTCATTAAGTTACTTCTTCTTTTCACAGAAAAGTTGTACATATATTCTTTATATCTGAGTCCGGACACTTTGGACTGTGATTATCGTTTATTCGGCGTTCTTTCGAACCGACAGTATTTCTTTTTGGTCGAAAGTTAATATACTTTGTTTTAACTTTATTTACAAACAATATTACTAGTGTAAGAGTTACTTTACTCATGTGGTAAAAGCATCTACACACAAACTTACAAGTGTCTATTTTGTCATTGTACTTTTCTTTGCTATCAATCCATTGTTACACTCAAAACTTTATACCTTTACCTATTACGTGCTAAAGATGCTATTAATATCAAACATAAATCATAAAGAGAAACTACTATAATTTAAAGGGTACATCGGCTAGTAGATACATTATATTGTAACTGTAACCAGCCGGTGTTCAACCCGCGCTTGCCAAATGCCACGGTGCACCCACTTGTAAAGAAAGCCAGACTTCTTGCACGACTACACGAAGATATTATGGAGAAGGTTCATTCTTTTGGTGTGTTTTGAAGCAAAAGGTGATCGACAGTCTTTGTAAAATTGATCCAATTAATGATTGAAAGAGTGCTAGTCATGTCGGTTCTTTTTAGTAGGCAGCCATAATCAAAACCGTGCGACGAGATATGAAATCAAAGCTTTTATAAACACTGATTTTGGTTTATTTTTAAGAAAGACGAACTGCTTTTTCTGTCTCCTAATCGGTTGATTTTGTGTGATGTCAACTAACTTTAGCATACAATAAATACAATCTAAATAAGCACAAACTATAGATCTACTTCTAAAAAATACTACAAGAAACAATGAACTATTCACGCCTGTAAAACCACTTGCAAAGATAGTAAGTACTAAATATATTACTTTCATTTAGTAATAGGCGTTCAATATTGTAATAAGTGGGTAGTATTTTCGTTCGAGGGCCGATTAAATTTTGTTGTGCAATGTAATTGAGCACTTATGGCTGGGGGCTGTGTCTTCAATTACGGCCATCTTTTTCGGACTTTTTATAAGCTTCTTGAAAATAACATTGTATTGTAAGTATGGTCTTTTAAAAGCCTTGAGCTAAATTCTTTGATGTATCGCGTACCTATAAGTTTTGTGCATGATGTTTTCTGATTTTAATACAGCCATGCTATCCTAAAGACATAGTTACGAGCTCACTTCTAAATCCTCGATGAGATTACACTAGCGCATAGCAAGGTGACGTGCGAGATGACATTCGAGATGATGTTAGTGTTTTATAATAGCATGGCAGTTGTGTGTAGGTACAAAAAAGAGCATTGAATGGGTTAATCATCTTTAAACAACCTGTGTCAATATCAAGAAAATTATTTGGTACCTATTCTAGTCATGTCTGTAATATATATATTTTTTTATTTTAGTTGGGTTGACGTTAAAAGGGCTGTGGGCATGTACCAAATGGTATTTAATTATTTCCTAAATAGCTATGTGTTTTTTTCAGTGATCCGCCGTATCTGGGTGTCCCTCGTGTTGCGCAGACGCTAAGTAGCAGATGGTTTGTAAAGGATTAGTTTATGGCGTGCGCAAGCGACAAACTTGCTAGCTGTCATTATTTATGCGCCATTAGGATCTTGATATCGATACGTTATTGATGGTAGAGAGGACCTTCTAAATGGTGCTAAGATTATTCAATGTCATGTGACTTTTTGCTTTCTATGTAATGGGTTATACGGCTATGAAGGCATATTGGATACTCAGTGGGTGCTTAAAGAACAGATCTAAGTAAATAAATAAATATCGAATGTGTGATTACCTAACAATAATGAACAACTGGCTTTAAAAATAACACCTAACACATTTAGATGTAAATATATTGGAAGGCTACGAAATGTCGTAGCGGCAATCATAAATAGATTATTTAAGTAAAAGGCATTATACATAATTATTTTAGTGGTTTCATTAAATAATAATTATGATCACAATGCGTATCAAACTGAATCTGTCGGATATAGTAGGTAACTACATATATTATGTATTATAGGTTATATTTGGTACAATGCAATACTTCTAGTCAACTGTGAGTATTTCATAATGTAGGTACTTGAAGCCAGAAAATACACTCAGATATTTTTGAAAAGATTTTCAAGACCACGCCTCACCCAAAACAATCAATTAAGGGATTTGAATAACGGATGTATAAATATTGAACCTACGTATAAAATACAACGTACCAAATAGTCGACACAAAACACGAATTCACAAACATAAATCAACGTTAAAAGACTGTAAAATACACAGAAATATATTTGAGATTTTTTCGTAGATAAAATGCTAATAACTACTAGTTAGCTTCGTATAGACGGTAATGTATAAATAATTAATTAGAATCTCGCCTGTCAATAGGCAGAAAAACTCGTATTGTGGGCAGACACCTAAATTGATACAGACATAAATATTGCATCTGTGAATATATCAATAATAAATTATATAAATATATGGTAGATACAAAAATTCCGCTTTGAAAAGCAATATATTTTCCCACTTAATTTGTTTTTGGTAGGTGTTTATGTTTGTATGTAGGTATAAAGCTGGTAGGCTCTATACATATAAATATTAAGTAAGTAGGTACCTACCAATGTTTGCCTAATAGCACTCAACACTTCTGTAAACATCTACGAAGACGTGTGTAATTTATGCAATAAATTTTGGGACAATAAGACAAGATTTGAACTTTTGATCGTTAGAACTGCAATTTACTGTAGAAAATAATGTTACATGAGAACCTAAAGGTCATTAGGTATATTATGTAACTATATAGATATTATGCTGCCAAATCTACCAGGTATATTTTAGGCAAGGTTTTTATAATATTAACTTTTATATAACACTGACTACTTACTAGATTGATTTAGTATTCCATCTACAGTATAAGAGGATTTTCATTCATAAAATAATCATGTTACCTAATTATATTCTTAACAATAGGAATGAAAATGAAATAAAAAAAATGTATCTTAATTACGTAATAGATCTGTATACAATTTAATTTAACTTCTTACCTTCCACGATCGCCGCTTATCGGTACACAAACACTAATTAACTGGGCCTTTTTAATCTAGAACTGAACAATAAACTCACTTATCTTGTCTTACGTATTAATCGTATTATTCAATTATCTCTCCTAGATATCTAAAGCCGAGCGTACACAAGAAGGATTTTTTCAAGACTAAATGGCTAACAACAAGATCCCCCTAACACAATAGCCTCAAACGTATATTTAACTTCGATAAAACAAAACAAAAAGCTTACTAACAAAACGGTTTAGCCTTTTGTAGCGAACGCGTTCGCGGAACCCTGTTGTTAGGAACAAATAAAAAATAAAACAACGTTTTTGTTAAAAAACGTAACCCTTACGGCGACAAAGAACCATTTTTTGGGCCTCAAAATGGGTTAACTGTGTGACGCAACCTTGAAAGGAAGTGTCATAAAAAATTATAATCAGAAAAAAATCTAAAAGCACCTTTCTCTAATATATTGCGAATAATATCGTAAGAATCCCGCAATGTTTGGCCTTGTCCGTACCGATTTTATTGCACCGTAAACCACTAAAAAGTACCTTGTTAGAGTAACATTGACAATGTACAAAGGTGTTCCGGGCCATTAGGCTTGTTACTAAACAAAAGTACCAAGATAATTACACCTTCGTTGGTTTTTTAGAAGAAAGTCTTTCTCCCATTGTTGTTTGCGCAAAAATTATTAATTGTTATGAGTGTTTTGTCACGCGCACTTTAGCAGGTGATGAGGACAATAACGACATTATTGTGACCAACAAAGAAATTTTGATTTTTGTATTTCTAATTTCAGTTTGTCGCATACCTTGACTGTATAAGGTGCGGGATTGTGTTATGTATCTAAATTAAAAAAGAAATTAAAGCCAGTGTCTTGTATACCTAGGTTTTTTTCTTTTAATCATCTAATGGTAAGTTTTTAAATCATAAATTAAAAAACTAATTTGGTAAATGTCGCGTGTTATTTAGGCGATGGTATTAGCTACTATCGTCAGCCAGTAAATAACTCAGTGGCAGTATATAGATAGTAGATACATTTGCATATCTAGAAGCCGGCACGTACTGGCCGGAGCTACAAAGCCGCCTAATGGAGCGACAATCGGCGCCACATTTCATAATTATCGCCTATTTTGACTGGACAATATCGGAAGCTTACTGGGTTGCTCGTACTACGGACTACAGATTAGATATTGTTACCGTTCAAATGACGGTCGTACCTATTTATTTAAACACTAAATTATATAACAATATTTCTTCAAGTAGGGAAGTATACAATTTGTTTGTGGAATGTAGAATTCTTGATTTTTAGTTTATATCAAGAAATATGGCATTTGATTCAAACCTTGTTTTGACCATCCTTGTTTGTTGTCCAGCCATCTTGTATTGATTCATGACTGACGGAAAATAATTTATGTTATTGGATTTTCTCTGTATCTGTTTATTACATTTAGATACCTATCTATAAATTAAGGGACATATGAGTCAGCTTCGCTACGAATCCTTTGACTGGCTTTTTCTCTTCAGCATGCATGAGTGATTCTCTTGTGATTTCTAACATGAGAGAATAAGACAATAAATCTAGCATAAGAAATTTCTTACGTATTATATGTTGCTTCATGTAGACTTAGATACCATCAAGCGTTTTGCGTTTAACAGCGATGTCTAGTTGTCTGCGTGAGTCTTAACCTATCGTGGTGGTATGCTAATAAATCTTAAGCGTCGAACGCACTCACCGTACCGCGCGCATATCTGGCCATCATTATCGCGCGTTTGTTCGACGTATCAGGATCACAATGCCGCTGCCAAATGCGAACGGACTTATGATAGGACACTTTTAATGCACCATTTACTGTCGCTAATAGACCGTAATGGGTTACGTTGCTGAAATATCTATGGAGTAACGTCCCTTCGCTTCCGGGTCGCTGTGGTAGTACGCAGTTACGATTTTCTTCCACGGAACGCTTACATAAATTATTCCTAAGGATAAAAGCATGTACCAACCTGAGTTCAAATATTTGACATTTATTTAATGACTAGATATGCATTAGCTTAATTTATATTGACTTCACTGCATAATTTAATCAATATTGAAACCAAATACCGAATTAATTAATATTTAAATGCTTCAGAGTGCCATTTTTGTTTAAGATTTTGTATTGGATTAAATTACCATAAAATAAAAAATTGGCAATTTACACTCTTAACAAAAAGGGAACCTGCTTGCTTCTGATAAAAAGACAATATATTATAACAATAGTCAAACAACAGTACTTACTTGAAAAAATGCTTTTATATTAACAAAATCTTTAATTAAAATAGAATATGAATACTCGACTAACGTTTAGAAGAAACCAAACATATCTACAGCTAGATATTCTAATATACGTAGATCGGTATTTTGGGTCGGCTCATTACACTTAATTGTAGGGTCATTCGCGGACGGCCATTAGACCCTGATGGGTGGTCCCAGGCCAAAATAGCTGCACTAATGTAAGGACAAAAACTAAGGTACCGGTTCGGAAGTATTACGTCAGTATAAAAAATTTAAGCACCCTCTAAGTAGGGAGAGTCGCCAATAACAATTAGCTAACTTCTAGTGTTTAGTGTTAGGACTACCTACCTATATTTAGTAATTTTAGTGGTTATAATGAGGTTTAATTAGAGGCTACATGGTAATGATCTGGCAGTTGGCAAAGAATATGTTAACAAGTTTTATTTCTTTGTTGCTATCAAATGGTTTATTAATTCTGTTACAATTAGTAGTGATTGACTTGTAGAAAAAAATTGCTTATTATGGATATTGAGATTTTAAAATTGTAATATTGAATAGGAAAGCATGTTACAGCATCTGTTGCATATTCTAAATGAATAATCTAGTTTTGGATTTAGTTTGTCAATGTGTAATACCTATATAGGTACAATTTTACATGGATATGCAAGTCTGACTCTCTCAAGTAAATTTTTCCTCCCTAATCAAACATTTCATCAGTCGGTAATTTAAATCTCTAATCGTGCAACAAGGTTGCATGTATCGCGTTTCAATGCCTAAAGGAGAAATCGTTGTCTGCTGTAGAATCAGGAACACGTTTTCCTATTATTTTTATATCTAAATATCCACAATAAATTTCCAGTATTACAGAGGGAACGGTCACAACGCTTCCAAACAATGGTTCATAAACATTTCAACTTATACCTGCACTTTAAAAGGAAAACAATTTCTCGCTTACTTTGCGTTCAAGCGACTAGGGAAATATGTGCAGGCATAATAGATAAGCCTTACAGTAAGTCGCTATAACAACTTTTGTTTCCAAGAAAATAGGTACCTTTACATTTTTCATAAACGCCTGAGGGCGTTATGATGGAAAATTGCCTGTAATGTATAAGATACAACGGTCATAATTGTTTGAATTACAATATTAAAGTCAGAACAGCGCGCACGTGTAGCGTAAATTGATCCTTTTTAAAGGCATTTAGAACAATTTATAAGATATCGGTGTTTAGGTTAGGTTAGCTGGTCTGGTACCCGTTTAGGTAGTTGTTAGCCTGAGGACTGGGACTAAGCGGGAGAAATGCCTAAAGCTATTTTTAAAACTTAAGTGTCAGCTTATTGTATCTATTTATACCATTCTTAAAGACCTAAGCCTCATGTCTTTTGTCTGTTTTAGCGCCATAAAAATTTCCATAACATAATTTGGAATTCTTCTGTATGACCGTATGTCTTATGAACCGTACATCATTAAATCGTGTGGGGCTCGTAGCTATGCGGCTACCCGGCAGATCAGTCGATCCGCGTGGTTAAGCCGTGCTCGCCGCGGTCAGTCTTGTGATGGGTGACCGTTTTCACATGTCGAGACCTCACCGTGCTTCGGAAGGCACGTAAAGCTGTTGGTCCTGCGCCTGATCTCTCTCTGGTCGTGTCGGTCTGCCGTCCCATCGGATTATGAGAGTGAGGGAATAGGGAGTGCACCTGTGTCTGCGCGCATACTTGTGCACTATAATATCTCCTGCGCAGATGGCTCGTCTCAGCTGAGACAAGCCGCCGTGACCGAAATTCGGTCAGGAGGACATTACATTACATCATTAAAGTTGAGTACGGTTGGTACAAACAAAAATAATGACATCGAGGTCTGAAGTCAAGAGGATACACAATATCCAGTTTGATCATGGGAATGCATTTAAACATTCCCTTGATCGAACTGCTGACATCAACTCGTTTAAAGCAAACCCCAGCACACTGACTGTTGGTCATGAGGAACTACAAACTATACTTATTGTACCGGTCAGTGAGCATGCAAATTCAAAACAAGCAGAAGTCGTATCGCTTTATATAGCGATGATGTGATGAGAGGTCACATGGACATCAACTAAGCAGGCAAAAAAACTGAGCCAATCTAGTTTTACTAGAAGAAGATTCCTACAGGGTAAGAAAAAGCATGGGTTACTCAAAAAATAAATAATTACAAGAATACAACTGGCTAACGACCCACTGCCCATATCAAGTTAGAACTTATTTGTAAAGGTACGCGATCCCACAACTACGTGACTTCGAAGAACTAGGAATATGGTAAACTGGTATTCAATTTGTACTTAATCAAGCACTGAGACAATACAAATTAATTCCGTGTTAGGAGTTACTTAGTAATTAATATTGATAAATTCGTAGAAGATCACGTTGTTAATTCCCTTACGCGTACATATAGATAGCACTTGGTAAATAATATCGTTTGCGTGTTCACGAATCGTATCATGCGATATATCGACGTTTACACCGAAAGCTATTGTTACTAAAACCAATCGGGAGTTTATTTACAAACGCATGAGAGCAAGCGATGCGAAATTAAAACCTGCCACGGTATCACAATTGGCAATAACCAATCTCTTATCCGTACATATCTCTATAGACCTTTTAACATAAACGAAGCGCGGCCGCGGGCGGCGAACTAATCTCCATAACTTTAATCCTTTAACCCTCGCAGTACCAGGAATCCAATCAAACAGTACAAGCACCCCCGCCCCTCCGCACATCCCCCTACACTCCCCACCTCGTCCCTCCCGCGTCTCGCCTACGCAGCCTGTCCCGAGTAATTATCAAAGCTTTAATGACGTCATAAATCGAGTGTATAATCTAATCTGGAAAAGCCCCGGGCTCCAGCGCGCGGCTTAATGGTGTGAAAGCTACCTTATCTCCCGCCATGTGTGAATAGAGCTTTATACGCGGCCGCCTGAAAGCTCGCGCCGGGAAACTTTGGAAAAATATGTCGTAGAACATTCGAGATAAGAATGTGGGACGTGGAACGCTTTCAAGTTTAATAGAAAATCGAACATTATCGTAAAGGAGATGTCTTTGCTAACAAATTCTTTGAAAGTGTATCGTGTACAGTGTGTAGTAGTTAAGTACGGCGGTAAAAGGATTATACCGCGACGCGTACATACTACTGTACGACATGACAACTATTAATTTTACCGTATGGCACTCCGTTTCAAATCGTCAGACGATTAAGTAATTAACATCGTGTAGGCACTAGCCCGAAGACAGATTTAATTGGTCATTGGAATAAAATAAAGCAATGTAACATAACTGTCTTGCCGTTTTATTGGAAACAATGAAATAAAAAGATGAGATTGCGGATATAAATATGATAATTAATTCATCGCGATTTTAGAATATTTTACTGACTTTCTTAATCTTTCACCGGTTTTACAGTAAACTGTATTTTTTTTAATACTTAATTCTGAAGTCCCGATAAAACGGTCTTTCTAACATTTCTTAACAATAATAATATTCTCTAGTTGATGCATCGCAATTTCATAGCCAAAGGTCAATCTTTCTGTGTCAAATCGTTGATTGCAGATAATAGTCGGTGCTAGACTGTGAGTGCCGCCGGTGTTCCGACACCATTATTGAATTACACGCCAAATTCAATCTAACGCCTTTGTAAGGCTAAATTATAAAACCGCGTACAGTTTTATAGCCTTCGATTCGATACAGAGCCACAGTCTAACCACATGTGGTTGTGTCAGATTGGTGTACTGCAAGTTTTTTTATTTTTAGTATAAGGATTTTCTTGTCTCTTGCCTTGATATTCTTAAAAGGAATATTTAACACGATTTGTTTAATATCGTTTGTGCGACGATTCGATTTTAACTAGCCGTCGATTGCGTTGAATCGATTTGTGGTTTCTCACGTTTTTTGTTTCGTTAACCTTTCGTGTAATTGATTTATTATCTGTAAAAGTTTTTGTATCATATTTTTGTAAATCAATTTTTGAGGCAGATCATGATGGATTTCAAGATATTGGAATGTTATAATATTTGGAGCGTCTCTTTAATATTATTAATTCTTTTATAATCGTTTGATCTTTATTCATCAGTTGTAGATATTAATATCCGTTATTGGCACTTGTGGTAAAATCGGTATACAAAGATTATAAGCTGGGAAATAACTATGAAAGTTAATGAGAGTCGTTGGTATACCTAATTTTATTTGTTTGACAGCTTTTCTATTATCAACCGCATACGCCTTAATAATCTATGCTCATAAGCACACCATACAGCCATTATCCTAAAATTCGTCTCTCGCAGAGATCCCCCGCCTCGCTGCTTAATGAACGAATAAATAAATTGAGCCCTTCTTGTAAACAGCTAACGTGATACTCTTAAGGGCCCCACTGTAAGGGGTAAGTGGATTTCTGTGTTGTACCGAATCTGTATGTGCTATATGTGTACATAATGTGGGGTCTACTACGAAATGGCAAAGTGCGAAATTTTCGAGTTTTATTCCGAACACAATGCGCGCTATCTTTTGTTATTTCAGGCGAATTTTACAAAGCTTTGATGATAAAGCTCAATGGAATACAAAATAAATAGTAAATAATAGTGCTGCGTGTTCCTACAGTAGAGCCGTTCTGTTGTATGTTAGGCTTAGTCGGTAAATCTATTCATGTTTGGGCATAGAGTGCGTGCACTATTGGAGGGAAACTAACTAATAATTCACGTAAAGGAATTAACTGCGGGTAAAATGAGCCTGCTCGTGCGTAAAGCGGTTGTTAAATTTAGTCAAATTATTTATTAAACAATCATAAATATCTGTGATGGTTCATTGATAAGGGTTTTTAATGGTTTTATATTTTGTTTTTATTGTACGGTGGGAACAAGTAACGAAAATGTGGGAAGTAAAAATTATACATGGGATAACTGTGTAATACAGTAGGTACCTAAAAAACCCCTAATATTTAAATCTGTAGGATGGTTGTATGGAAAACAAAACTGTTGAATATTTATTAATTTAAAATTTGAACTAAAACCTAATTATTATCGGAATCCAGTTTTTTTTCTTCAGAACCAATATTTTAATCCTACAATTTTTTAAATAACAACGAGATATAATATTAAGACTGCACCCAAATTAAACATGTCTATAACAGCGTTTCGCCTCCGAAAACGTTTATTCGTTCTCCAACATTTCACTGTTCATACATTACAGTGAATTATGATTTTGTACGTCGTATTTAATATCGTAGGCCACAAATAACTGCGATAACGCGCAGTGTGTTGACTTACCTTAAAACATTGAGAAACAAAGTGTTGTTCAAGGCTGGTTATATTCGTCTCCCATTAGTCGAACAGCGCAGGCGTTCAGTATTCTGACATTGACTCTGACTGACTTTTAAGTGTGGTCATGCCCTTACCATGTTTGCAAATAAAGAGTTTGACTATCAATCAGTACCTTTTTAGATTTTGGACATTAGACGTTTTGATTTGACGTTTCATACTGGCTGTTAGATATTGTGATTGATTTGATTCTAAGTATAAATTTCGGCGTGAGTGAAAATATAGTTTATGCTCTTGACACTTAAAAGTAAATAAATAAATTTAAGTGTATTTAAAACATGTGTGGTTAGATTAAAAACTGTTATTTACCTTCCATATAGCTTTCATTTAGTAGCTGTATAAAATACATGATATAGGTATGTTATCAGTCAGTAAATTAACAAGTGTACTTGAGTATACCAAAACACGATAATGCAGTAGTAGGGGTCACTGCCTTAATGGAACCAAAAGCTTAGATTACGTAAGGCAACCAATATAAACAAGGCTTGGTAACTGAGATAACGTGTAGTCATCTATTTAAAGAAAGAACACCATTAATTTCGGTGGAGCATTATTTACTGAGCTAAGTAGGCACGGAACGGGTTCCTTGTAACACGATAAATCCGGTCGAAAGCCCCGAATAAATCTTATTGGTACGCGATAAGAATCAATGTCTCACGCGACGTATTTATTTATTTAAACCTTAGCATATAATACAGAACCCGGAAGACTTGGTGTCGACGAACTCGATATTTCGATGCTTTCTCTTTTCAAAAATAAATCGTCTCCCTCCAAGCTTTTACCGATTATGAACACAATCGAGATTCTCGAATATCGAATGTTGCATCGATTTCGTGACGGCGAGTGCGAGTGAAAACGGACGGAGGTAAGAGCAAGTATTTATTGGACGTGAAAATTATCGCTTCAGTTTTACATACGCGTAAATCTGATTTATCGAGAGTTATCTTAACTACGGTCGACATGACTTATTGCGAGCCTACATATAAAACACGAAATGTCCTCCCTCAGAGGTTCACGACGAAAATATAGTAGCCATGAAATTATGTACGAGTAATCTGCGCAATCGAAACGGTATAAGACCGTTTGTCACTCAGATACTTATCGAAAAATGTACGTACAGCGTTTTGTAACGGCATGGATATACAATTTAAATATTATAAATTAATACTTTTACATTAACATTTTTTAAATTGAAGTATAAAAATTCTTGTATCAACAGTTATATTTTAACAGTTCCATGCATTTATAGGATAAGGAAGGGTTAAGAAGATAGCGATTAAAATCAATAAAATGTGGATCCAACTGTCGACTTTCAATTTAACGAACGTTATCCCGCATAATTATGAAAAACTGAAATTGTTACAACATTCGTTTTTTTTACAATACTTCCATACTTCCGAAAAAACTTGAAAAAAGCTATACCTTACAAAGAGATTTAGATAATAAATTAGCAATATTATTATCTACCACGCACACGCTTTTTAAAGACCTTGAATATGAATGTTATTTGTCGGTGCACGATCGCAGGATAACACGAGTATGATGAATTACTATAGAATTGATTGCTATTCTAAGCCTGATATGGTGTGTAAATCCATCCTATTGATTTTGCACGCGTATGAATAGATTAAACACTAAATGCAAGTGCTACATACTAATTTTCTCTTAACAAACCATTGTATTACAACCAATATGATTTACAAGTATTATAATTGACTAGATCAAATATATTATAGTGAGTGCCCATAATCTAGACTAATATGGGCTATAAAGAAGGTTTATGTGTTTGTTTCTTTGTTCACGTAACTAATCTAAGGAAGTTGTTACTTTAACCGACTTTTGTTAGTTATATTATGCGAGAAGTTAGTTTAAGTTGATGACATAAGTATATTTATTAAAAGCAGCGGATGTATCTACAGAAATAAACTGTCGTATGCGGACCGTATTTATTACGAGTAGCTCCACACCGGCGATTTAGTTAATTAATTTCAGAATTAAGCTATGTTATGAAAAATATTTTTTCTTAAATTAAGGAGATGACAAATTGTGTTTCTAAAGTATTTGGAAGGTAATTACCTCTGTAATTTTAGAAATATAAACACATACATTTTCGCAATATTTAAGAAATTTTATAAGCGCATGGTTTTTTTTTATTAACTAGCTGTCTTCTAAATAGTTTTTTATTTTAAGAAGTTATTTTATGGATTGTATTATTTGTATTACGTCTTTATACATAGACAAATAATTAGGTAAATAAGTACCCTAAGTTTCTTTAATGATTTTACATTGGTATTTAAAATTATACTCATACACATACATACATAAAGTCACGCCTGTTTTTCAGAGGGGTAGGCAGAGACCACGGATTTCCATTTGCTTCGATCCTGACATACTTTTCTCGCCTCATTGCCTCGCATGAAATTCCTCATACACGCTCATCGGTTAAGGGTACTCCTCACTTGTCCCTTTTGCAAAACATCTCCGATTTGGTTTGATTTAATAAAATTATACATCTTTTTTTAACACACAAATCTATTTACACCTACGAACAGACTCCTCAAAACATGTAATTAATACGATTTAACATGAATAGCTGCTAACTTTTTTATTTATTAGCTTTTGACAAGTGAGGACATAGAACAAAAATATTAGCCAATAGCATAACAGCTCTCAATGACGTCATCGTACACTGCGGCATACCGTCACTACGGAGTGTTTTATTTCTATACCCTGACTTTGATTTATAGGTAGGAACTTAGAATAACACATAGATAGATATATTTACTCATAAAAATACTTTGGTTATAGAAAATTCGTTCAGTAATAAACATTTTTCCTTAACTGACTGGTATCAATAAATTGTCGTTGCAGTTAGCTATTTGCAACATGCAACAGAAATGATGGCTTGTACCTGAATCAATAAATAAATGTATTTCTGTAATATAACCTCGAACTGATTCTTTATAGATTTGCGCTATTTTCTTCAGGAACTAAGTAGGTACCTATATTTTTAGTGGCTTTTTCCGTGGCCACTGCAGTGGTTTTAAATACCTGCTTCTATTGTTTGTCTTTAATTAAACATTCTTAACACGGAAGGAATAGTTAAATTACAATCTATTTGAATGTTTTAAAATGGATGGGTGGATCCAATATGCATCTATGAATTTTTCTAAATGTTTTTATGTAGCTACTCTACCTACCGAACTGGAGGTAGTATTGTTTAGATCAACACTAGGCTGAACTGGTTCTAAATATTATCTAATAGTAGCTATAAATCATGCATTCTCATCATCACCATTTCCTTCCTCATACTTTATGCTACAGAACTAGACTCCCCATAGCATAACTGAGAATATTAAAAAAAAATACATCCTTTTTTTCACAAAGTTGTAATGCAACATTCACCAAAAAATTCTAACATCAAGTATCCGTATTACGTAAGCTGTGTGGTGTTGAGTGTACGTTGTGTCATAACCGAAATGGAGGCCAACGACCCCTGCCCGGGGAGTGTGTCGGTTGGTCGAGGCCATTGAGAACGTTTATCATAGCGATATAGTTCATAACCTTTTTATTTGTAACTGATGTGACCGATATGTCAAAGACGGTGATTCTTAATGACATTTGCGTTCTAATGGATATCGCGATTTATCAAATTAATGGTTTTCAAAACTCTTGCTTTCAAAACGTAGGTATAGGTACATTTCTGGTTAGGGCTTTTAAAAGCAAATCACTTTTGGTACAACTACTTATTATTTTAAGTTACCTCAAGCCAAGATTCGTGTTACATTATTTTTAGTAAAGCATCAGAAAGTTAACTACAGCTAAGATACAAAATTAAAAAGTAATCTAAGTACACTTAGAAAAGTGCTCTTAAACTCCTAAACAATTCATTCCGGGTAAATGTACTCTCAAACGATCAATAAGATCGTCAGAGTGCGAATAAACCTTTGCCCAATAGTGTTCGACTGCTTAGGGAACGAATTTTCCTTCGATTTCAATCAGTGGGAACGTTTGCGTTGGTAAACAGTTTTGACTCACTGAAGCCATTTGCAACTCCAACAGAATCGTACTTACGCGGCCTAGTGGCATCAATTTTGCTGAGCCAAATGTGCCGTTATGCAATCAGAAATAAAGATTATTATTCAATAACATAGGTCATAGTTTGGTTACCGCGTTCATGGGCATACATTGCGTGTCAAAATTTAAACGAAGACATTCCATATTCAAATTTACTTGGCTATATTTTTTTAATGTTACCGGCGATGGATACTTGGCCTTTTGCCATTGTTACGGTGCGTGAGGTGAGATGCACGCGGGAGGGGAATGGGCGTTACGAATGGAAATCAATACTAACTGCACACTACTCCACTGCTGCATTGCTCCAATATAAATCAGCCCCTCTGCCCGGCACCCCGTTGCTTGCCAAACTTGGGTGTATTCAAATTTCAGTTTTATTTCTAAGTAAAAAGGTTTAGTTTCCGTCGTCGGAACCATAAGAACGGTCGCGAATCTATTAGTAATAATGTACCCATAAGTATTCTTTGACATTCTATATAGATATTTATTCGATATTTGGTTTATTACATCAACGTGTAGAACGGTAGGTACCTACAGTTTTACTGAAATTCTTTTTCATTATTTACGTTGAGTTTTTCTCTGTGAAGCGAGCTGTTGTTCGTACAGGAAAATATGAAACCGCACCATCTGTTAATGTAGGTTTTCCAGCTGCAACTTGTTATTGATAAACACGCTCTTACAAGAATTATTTATTGCACTTTCGTCGTCTCTTTTATCGGAAGGCACGGTCCGTTTTAATGATCGAGGGTAAGAAGGTCCTACTTAAACTTATTCGAATATAAAAACATGAAATTGTGAAACAAGAAATGGATCTCCTTATCACTCTAACTCTCTCTCTCACTCTCATTTACTCTGAATGAGCAACTTTTCTACTCTCTGTAGTCTCACGGATGTCCCGGGGTAACCAAATTAAAACTAGAAGTCACTGATGATTAAAAGCTTCACATAGGTAGTATATAAACTGCTTTTATTACATATAACAGAGGCTTTCACAAGATTTAATACTTATCTTTTGTAAACAGATACAACAATATACTTTCCGACGCGCCGATGTACCTAAGCGTCTAACTTGGTGTAGGGTTACCCGGCCTAGTACACACAGTCGGACAGATAAGGAACAAGCTCCGCTCACGGCGAGTCTTAACTCTCCTCTCCTTTATTTATTACGCGCTACGTGCCCGAAGCGAACGATCCTTATACCAACACATTTATACATACAGCAAACTAATTGCCAAGCAATTTACCACCGTAATCCTCAGCAATTAGCATCGTTTTCTCACCTTTTAAGTTGTTGAAATACAAAGTTAACTTTGTTAAGTAGTTCTAATTGATAACGCGCACTGTATCTGGTATTGTCATGATTTAAAAGCGTCTTTGGAATTCGATTTGCGATTTATTTGCGGACCGTGGTGTAGGTTCTGTACTAAGCTTTATTTACTACGTATAATGTAATGATGATGTATGTATGTGTTGCCAGCAATACCTGTAATAAGGTGTTCTGTATTTTTTCTGATCAATGTATGAATGTCAATACTGAAAATATATTCTACAGAATAGTACCAATAACAACAGAAAAGTAGGTAAGATTTGGTATTAAATAGTGTATAATTAAATTCAATTTACTATAGGAATTTCTTAAAATTAAAAATGTGTGGACTAAATTAAAAGAATCATTTTTTGTAAATAGTAGCACAACCGTCGCTAGCCAAACTAGAGTAAGTATGAAGTAAAATTATCTATACTAATATTATAAAGGGGTATTTGTTTGTATGTAGAGGGAAATCTCTGGAACTATTCATTCGATTTCCAAAATTCTTTCACCAATATTTGAAATGGAAGGCATCTCTAAGTCTTTGGTGTACAATAAAGCATATTCTATCTATCTATCTTTTTCAGGATTTTAACCCAGGAAAAGACGGAATATTTGTACCATGCAGACCAAGTCTCGAAGCTCGTATCGTATTATATAAAATTTGCCAATTTAAATTATTTCATCTCTAGGGAATGTATGGAATCCCTGATCTAAATACAGTGTCTGTAACGCATACAAGTAATAAGAGAATCTGATTTGTTGATCTGTTGCCGCCAGAATTAATCATATTCCGATTGATTAACTGCTTGTAATGTATGATAATATAAATATAACAGAATAATATTTATACAACGTGCAATACATAAGCTTTAATATTTTATTACTTTAGGTAGGCACACTTGTATCGACTGAGATCATCGTACATCTACGTTTTCCTGTAATAGATTAGTACTTACAAGGGGGCGGAGCTAATAAGTATGTATAGAACATGCATAAGTTGTAAGTATTTGCCTTAGAAATATACCTAGACACTGTACCGATACTAAATAGGTTATTGACAAAAGTTACAACAAACCTACCTAAAAAAAAACATGAAAATCAATTAAAAATACATGGACACCCTACTTCTCTCCTTTCAACTACTTAGTCCAACAACTGGCAAATATAAAGACAAGCAGCGCCCAAGATATAATTTATTAATGTTCGACACAGCGGCCATATTTAAAATTCATACCATGCAAATTAGTCAAGTCCGATGCTAAAGCAATTACCGAAGCTTTGGTCCGTAAATCGAAAAATGTTTTATGTGCCAGCAACAAGTTAAGAAATAAATAAAACCGGAATCGCCGGTTTTAGCTTACCTGATGCTTGTGTCTTTTTCTTTCAATGCTTCTATTTGGTTGGTGTGAAAGCGATAGAAGATAAGACGAATTACCCGTTCGGAAACCAGTTTATCATCGGGGTCCGAAATTGTCTTTTTTTGCGAACGTGGTAGGCGTCGATGACTGCGTTTATTGTGTTCTTCGAATTTTGAGGACGCGGAATTTATGTGGTTTTGTTTCATACCTACTTAGGTATAAAAATTACCTGCCTGATCTTAGTATTATTAACGGAGGTTTTTATTATACCTAATTATGTTTGTACAGCAATGTCTCTGGGAAGTTACTTAAATTACATGTTTTGATTCACGGGTTATGCCTGTGAGAATTCAATCCAAATCAAGTTTTATTATTCTTAATTTGACAGTATGTGTGTTTTTTTTTAAATAAATTATAATTACTAAAATATAGTAGCGGAACATTGCAGCTCTTATAAGTCGTAGCAACCAACCATACCTAACTTTAAAGCGACGAAGATTAAACAGTTTGTTGGTAAAGTTTTAAAATAATGGAGTTGGCGTGGCTGTTCGCCATGGCGTGCCATCAGCTGGCTACTCGTTGCTATAAAGCAGGCGCGAGTGCGATTTACAATCGTTCAAAAGTTAGCCCGCGCGCGGGACAAATTAGAGCTTTTTAATAAACGCCTACGGTGCTACGCTTTGAATTAAAAAGCAGTGGAATAAGCTTGTTTTTTGCATATGGAATTTCGGTTCATGCTCTCATTTATGTTTGCAATGTGTTTCTGGAGTAAAAATATTTTGGCGCCTCATTAATTATGTTGCTGTAATTAAAACGCGTTTCATTTAGTTTTCTTGTTAATTGTATTGTAATAAGTAAAGGCAACATTTTTTAGCTTGTTAGTTGTCATTACGAAAAATTCTCTGATAATTGAACCTATTTGAGGTCTTGGTTTTGGCTTGTTAGGTATATTCAATAAACATTTATGGTAGCTTGTATGCTTTAAATTTCAAGGGTGTGTCCTTGACCACAGCGGGTAAAATCAAACGTTGATTTCTTACGAAGCTGGCTCCAATGACAATGGCTGGAAGACGGCATGGGGTAGCGGAGTTCAAAGAATCGTGAGCGGTAGCGGCAGCGCGATTGTCGATTGTTTCACGATATTCAAATTTCAAAATACTTTATGTAAACAATTTACAGACACTGAAACTTTAGGGCTCTAGATTGCAAGACACCAGTTATTATTATTCTTTGTGCTTGTATATTAGCTACATTAACATCACTCGAACTGTGCGCAGACTTCAAAACTGCCCGCTTGCCGCAATCAGTGAGGACACACCCTAACTCAAATTATCGATGTTCAGAAAAGTGGGTACTGAGTGGATGTATGTTCAATCAGTGGTAACAAGGTATCCATTATCCTGGGCAAACTTTCTCTTATTATACACCTACATTGGCTCGCCATTTCACGTAAAAGCCCTAAACTTAACGGTTTACTTATGTTAACATGTTCCTTTTGAGTTAGGTTGTTTTCGAAGTACATACAATTATGGATCGAGATCCTAATAAGGTATTACACCGTAATTTTGGATTTTATGACAGCTGAAATTATACACTTGAAGAAAAGTTCGTTACGTGACATATTCAGACATGCTTAAATTTTATTAGGTGTAAATGTTATTGTTTTTAAATCATCTTTTCATCATCCTGAAAGTAGGTAGGTAGATACCTAGTAATAGAAATATACCTATGCGCAATGTAGGTGTGTTTAAATACCTAAGTCTTGTTTTTTGACCTATGTAGGTATACGTTTTTTGGAACTTATTTCAGCATAATAATTTACAGGTAAATAATAGATTTTGTAGCAGCTTTTACAGGTAAGGTCTATATCAACATAGATTATAGGTAATTAGAAAAACAACAAACAATTTCGATTCAGTCCATAACTAAGACACAACTTACAGGTTCCATAAATTGAGTGTTTTTGCGACAATTTACAGGACTTCACATATGCTATCAGCTGCTGTAGAAGTAGCTAATTAATATGGCAGACGTGACTTCCAGTGTTTGTTAATAAAAAGTATTCGAAATATCCTGACGTCTGGAATTTATGGTCTTGACATTATCGAACTTCGAAGAATAGTAGAAACAAACAAGAGCCACACGTCACATTAAATCTTAACTTTAATTGTTTACAAAGAGTAGCAATTAAAGGTAAGTAGAAGGTATAATAGATTTTATATTCCATATTATTAATCAAGTTTGTTGCTTTCAAGCGGCTTTCAATTATGGTAAAAACGATTTTAGAATTTAGAGAACTCAAAAAGATCGCTACGCACTTTTGTTATTGCAAACGAACATTATAATAATTATTTTGTGGTTTGGTTTAAGTAATGTTAAAGAGCCAGTAATGTTAATGTGCCGTGTGGTATCCGGCCTAGAATCGACCACTCCCTTTCCTCCCGTGGGTGTCGTAAGAGGCGACTAAGGGAAAATCCAGAAGATGGGCAGCAGCGTCTTCTGTAAATTCACCACCAATACTGCGATCCCCAAGCCGCTTGCCAAGCGTGGGGATTATGGCAACCCCCCCGCTTAAACGGGGAGGCCTATGTTCAATAGTGGACGTCTTTTGGCTGATGATGAATGTTAAAGAGCAAACGTAGAAAGACGGATTTTATGTTAGAAAACAAAACCTAACTGAAATGTTAGTAGGATAGGACGTGGGTACTGTATTTTAAATTCTATTATGAGACATACCTCATCCTGAAGTCCGCGCTCCTATGTAACTCATACTTACTCCGTTACCTGTAAAGAAAAAAATACTAAGTGTCAATACAAAACATTTATTTATTTCTACAATCCACGTTATTTCGTATTGCAGCAAACCATTTGACCTGGAAACGGAGCTTTAATTCGTATACGTCAGCCGATAAACTTCAGACGCCAAATCGAGAAATCTATTGACGGTCGCCATCATAAATCACTTAAAGCACACAGAATTTAATACTTCAGAAATGGAAAGTAAATTTGATAGCACAAAAATGTAAGTACCTATTCGTACATAATTCGTGAACAAAAACAGTGCCATGTTCTTTTCGAGCCACATAGACAAACTGTCAAGCGTGGCATTTTATAATAGCTAAAACAATGGACAATAACTAATTATGGGTTCGGTAATAAAATATAGTGACAATATTGAATTTATGTACAAATCATCGGGATACCAACAAGTCGGGAGGCCATGTAGGGCGTGCTTAAGTAATTATGAGCAGTTGTCTTTTTGTAGGAGGTGACTAAATACCTATAAGAAAACTGATGATGAGAATTTTTACCTTCGTACGTAATACAGAGATAGAACGTAATTCTTGCGGCGATAATTATATAGGTACCGGGAACTAAAAGTTAATAATATGCCTAAATACTTTTTGGTCAGAGAATAGAGGCTATGTAGTGTTATGACTGGAAAGTTACGTCAGGTCTAAAGCCAAAATTAGTCAGTATTACTTGAAAACACATAATTGAGAGCCCTCTGAGGGCTTTTCTATGTCTGAAAGAGGAACGTAAAGGTCCCAAGAAAAAGTGGTGGATATTAATTTTAATGTCCAGATGAAGAAGAACTAAATATACTAATGTAACTTATGTGTGGTGAAAGATTGATATAGGTAAGTACGTTGAGGTTTTGACTGGACATCTGACGAAGACAACCTGGACGGAGAAATCCACAACCGTTCGTCCGTTTGTGGTTTTCGCAAATAATAGGTACCAAAAAAATGAAGTCATTTAACTGACGGCTACAAATTGACCCTACATTTATTTTGTATTCGTAGAATATCAAAATTCAATTAATTTAATAAAATGCAAATTTTAATATTTTTATTTTCGCCAGCACAGAACGTTTACGTTCTCGTTTCTTTAACCAGTGAATCAATGGGCCCAGACACGCTATCGGCATTTCTCGAATGTTTCCACTTCTTTTGAAACGGCCGCTTCAAGTTTCAACTTTATCTGACTTAACGGGAAACCTGTCCCGCTTTTTACCAACTTTTTCAAGTACGGAGCCAAGAGATCAGCGTGACGAATTCACAATTCTATATTGTTCTAGTGTGATTATAACTAGGCCATACCAGAACTAACGTTTAACCCGCAATTTAATTTCAATTACCATGGGAACCCTTCCCATAGTAATTGAAATTATTTCTTATTTAAAACATATTAACAGTTATTTTAATTCCAGCATCTTTTTTGATTTACCAACTCTGAAGCGGTATCGAATTGAATACTCGTCGATACAATCTCCTTGCGATCTTCAATCAGGCAAGTGACTGTGTATCAAACAATAGGCGAGCTGACCGCCCACTCCATACATTAACCCTATTTCCTCGTTAAACGTTAACATTAGCTCATCGCTTGTTCCATAGCTCCGACCAAAGATTTATTATTTCGAAAGTTCCAACGACAATTTTCGAGCCCGATAAGGCAGCAGTTCAAGTAGGCCTTCTTGGGTCACAGTTGATCCTCGTGAAAACACCACCGTCAATTAAAGGTTAACTATGTTTTGATTGACCGTAGACGATTACAATTTCTCGGTCGTTTTTATCAGTAATTTGAATACCTGTGCCGTGTGAGAGCCTACTTGTAATGGCTGTAATCATTGGTACCGTATTCATGATTACAGTTAAAAGCCATGAAAAGATTACTTTACGGTAGTAATGGGTTGAATTCGTTACGTAATATTCGTTAAGATTTTGAGAATAGGGCCGGTTATGTGTTGTAAATAACTATTGTGTGTGTTTAATTAAGTGATTATTTTAATTAAGCAATCAAATTACCTCTTTGTATGTAGGAATAATTAAAATAGTTTTGAATAATTACCTTATGAATATGTTGATACGAATTGTAGTGGCAATGCAACTATAAAGCACTTTGTGTAAGTTATAAATAGCTAACTTAATCACCAGGTTTGTGTATGTTTTGTTAAATTTAATATGACAGACAATAAATAAATAAAAGCTCTTGTTACGTTTGCTAACTGCTGTAGTTAATAGATGTTCTTGTCATAAGTAAAGGACAATAGGTAGGTAAAACAACCTTTGATCTGATATTTCTAGAGGCAATGTTAGAAAATAGGTTACAATTATCCAAATTTGTTCATCTGTTTCGTAGTTACAATTCTACAAACAAACACACAAATCAACCATTTCATCTGAAACAGCTTTTAAAGACTTGGGTATCTACGCCACTTGAATAACTTAAACGTCGTAATTAACACCCAACCTGAGTATTACCAATGCGTGTATTTACACATTAATGTTATTAGCTGATTGCGCTTGCTTCATTACGCAAATTAATACAATAGGTTGCTACTTATACATGTCAAAGTAACAATTAGCCATGCATGCAATTAAGGAAGTTTAATATTCAATTAATTAATCAGCTGCCTTTAACAAAACTGTGGTTGGAGGGATTTCTCAATGATCAATAAAAATAGGTACGGTTCCTAGAGCCACCAATAAATTTATTTTTCGTTTAAGTTGCAATGTTTAACGGTCAAGGCATATTCTTAAAAGGATTCAATCAAAATTCTGTGGTCTTCATAAAATCTATTCCAATCTTCAAAAGTCCACCTTATATCAAGGAAATTAGAATAAAATCGCAAAAAGTATACTTAATTATCTTTTTTTTTTAACCTCAAGCTGTCCAGTATTATTAAGTCCAATTAATAAATTGGAAGAATCACAAACACATTTCGAACTAAACCTTTTAACCATAAAAAACATCAATAAATTATAATTAAACACACATTACACATTAATACTATTACAAACTACATTTTATTCCTCACTGATCGACCATCAACGAATAAAACCGCGTTTAAAATAATCATTCGTCATAAAATCGGGGTTTTATATCCCCATTAACTAATGAACGGTTAATTTAACACTCGTCAGTTACGCAATCGGTTCACATCAGTATCCGTAATTAAATCGTTTTCACTTTTGTTCACAAATGAACTGGTAAAAGTGAAAATATGTAGTTGAAAATTTGAAATACTTAGTAAAACCTGCTACCAAAATAGTTTAATATACAATGCAAGTTAGAATGTTAGATATAGGTAGGTATTAGGAAGTTTTATTTAGGTAGGTTTGGATTTGGTAATGGTAAATATTCATTATTTTTCCTCTACATTATTGAAATACCTATTTTACATTTTATTTCAACGCATAGTAATTTTTATAATGTTTAAGGAACTCCATCTACTACCTATGCTAATAAAAAACCAATTGACCTGCCGTAAAAAAAAACACTCGCTGATTGACTCTACTGTAGCATGTACCTACGATATTATAGACTTTTCAGCGTAGCTCCTTGCTCCATAGACATTGTGTAGGATGAAGTAACAAAAAATTAAACGGTAAGTAGGTACCTATAACTTTGACGAAATATAACAGTTGGCATCGAACAAATTACAAACGTATCTACACATTGTTGGCTAAGAGCGCTGGAGAGTAGCTTAGATCTCCGATAGCGTTGCTTGTTATGAAAACAAGAAATTTGGTTTTACTGCTTTGGGATTTTGTCTAGTTGAGATTTTAGCCTTTACGTGCTTTCACTATTGAGATAAAAACCATTTCTAAATATAGAGAAATATACGCGCCGAGCGCAATTCCTTATCGATTAACATACCGCGATAGAGCATATGTAATCGTTGGTACATCGCCTTCAGTACTATTAAATAACGCATTTTCTTCAGATGACACCTGCGATTTGTATTGGAAGATAAACATCTAATTCTATTGAAATTAACCAAGCAACAACTGATACTTACACACTTTATTAAAGAAAATAATACAGAAATCGAGATGCGATTATTGTGCGCTATCGTGAGATAAGTATATGTTTGGTTTTCGTTGGAAATGTTTTTAAATATTATGATTAGGGTATGTATATTGAGTTTTAGGCTTCAAGAACAATGTTTACGAATTCTGGTGTAAGCATTCAGAAAAAATACTTTGTATATTTTAGGCAATCACAACAAGAGAGGTAAGGATCCCAACGACACGAAGTGGCTTATACGGAAATTATTCATGGGTGTCTGTAGCCACGCGAAAGCCTCTCGCCATGACGCCGGATAAACTCACGGATGAATACATTTAAATAGTAAACGCGACACTACGTTGGATTTACAACAGTATAATGCAGCGGGGTACATAAGTCCCATTACTCATGGATATAACTCGTAGCGTTATAAATATGGTGCACTGACATGCTTTAGAGTCCCGTCGGCCGTTACTCTGTAAGCACAAAAGGGTTTGTTAGTAGAACCTATGAAGTATTGCTTTCGTGTTTGCCCACGCGCGCACGAATAGAAGCCCGCTATTGTGTACCTACCTAGCCAGCTAATCTAAGATGTGGCTGCAATACCTATCTCTCTAGACTGGTATGGGTAGACAAATAAAGTGGGTGTGCACGCTGCATTGTAAAGAAGGTGTGGCTGTTTGCTTTTGTGAGAGAAAATAGAACATTGAAATTGCGTTTCTGTCGTAAATACCTACGAAGGTTTGTTCTGCACATGTTTACGTGATCAAACATGCAGTGATGATGTTAGAGTTGAGTTGACGTAAATTGATGAGAATTTAGTTAATGGTTGTAAAATCTCAGTTTTGAAGTCATCATACTCAATTAAAATTAATGCGCTTAATTATACAAATCTTAATGCCAAATAGACATAATATCATATATCTGGCTACATGCCTCAGTCTAACCTTCATTTGGCAACAAGCAGGCGACGTTTACGTCATCGAGAATATGATTCATTGGTTTTGGCAACGAAACCTCATTATACGTGCACTTTCATATATTACACACCCTGACATTTTAATGGTTTTTACAATGCATTGGAGTGCACCAAGATCGAAAGTTGTGACATCGAATCGTATTGACCCCATTCAGTCACATAATATCGATAAATCTTTTAAAGATTTCGATTGGATCGATCGTTCCATTGTATAAAACTAATGAGACAAGCCACATATTCAAGCCCGGCAGCAGGGTGTCTCATGCAAGCAAATAAAGAAAAACACTATAAGTACATAAGTTTGTTTAACACTTCATAAATATTTTCATAACTAAAACGAAGGTTTTAGTCATCGTGGCTATAACTTGAACGTCCGAGCCCAGCGAATTTGTGCGTCTATTCTTACAGGGTTATTGTAGAAAATGATTCACATGCTAAAATACACTTTCTCACTAAAAATGGACTTACAAGACTCTATAATAATAATAATAAACACCTTGTCTGTTTGACAAGAATCAAAGGCCTTGTGACTATAAACAGACACTGAACATTTCAGGACCATCATAATCATTCCAACGACGTACTTTTAAGTAAAATGACTGAGGTCTCCGGTAATATAGTCGTTCTTCACCAAGAAACATTCATGGGGTTATAATGCGGTATAAAACTCAAAGTGGCAAATTTCCTCGGTTCATTAATGTGTCTATCAGCGGTTTGTTTGCCAAAGGAACAGCATGAGTTCATTCTGTAATTAACGTCAAAGGAGCCCTTTGATCCGGACACCTTAAATGTTCATGAATGTATGACTTTCATGCGTTCAACATGCCCTGCTCTTGAAAACGGCGTGAGCCATGGACGCCAGCGAGATTAATTTAAGGTTTATGATGTGTGAAATTGGTTGAATATTCAAAGAAGCTTGATTTTAAACAGAAGAGGATGATTTATTTTTTAAATAATTACACGTCTGTTTAAAATACATGTCAAATATACATAATTTAATTAGTATAGTGCATAAAGGCGGGATTGTTAATTATAAAAATGCATTATTTTTATCGTACGATCGAGCATAGCTTACACCTGTATTTAATCAAATTAGGGACACGAATTTTTAGGGCAGCTTAGTGTAAGAGTACCTAAATGTTTCATTGAATAATCACATCGTTATCTACATTTTTGTTCTGCCCCCCTACCATGAACTTTTAAAGCAGGACAGTTTACGTTGTGGAAACGAGACACCGCATTAAACTGCACACAGCGGCGACTCGCTTCTACAACGTAAACAGTCCTGCTTTAAGAGTTCATGGTAACGGAGCTGTAGATTTTTTACATGCATACACTAAAATATTTAGAAGCTTCAAGACGTTGGTGGAATAGGTGAAGATTTAATAAAACTCTTTCGTTTCTCAACTTGCGCCGCACAGGAGCTTGCAAATGAAACTTGTGGAATTTATATG
The DNA here is from genome assembly GCA_905340225.1 of Abrostola tripartita. Classification (NCBI taxonomy): domain Eukaryota; kingdom Metazoa; phylum Arthropoda; class Insecta; order Lepidoptera; family Noctuidae; genus Abrostola; species Abrostola tripartita. The sequence continues at coordinate 8,682,909 of HG996498.1, read as the reverse complement.
AGCTCAGTACTGGCACGTGTTTCGCGTTTATTTTGACGTTTCCTCGCAGGCAAAGTTACATTAAGAATTAGTGCACACGCGAAAGCATAACTATAATTGTTGTGCTTTCATTTACCTTTGTGACTTTGATTTTCATACACATTTTTAGTAAGTCTGATTAAAGTAATTACTTGGATTTAAATATTTAGTAGGTACGCAGGTCTGCTCCATATGATAATAATTGTTAATGCTAAAGTTGCTGTGTCTGAGTCTTTTAACCAACTTATAAATCATACTCAAAATACCAAAGGCGAGCTTGGAAAGTGCTATATATATATGATAAAAATATCTCATTTTTGTCTTTCGGAATATTGAAAGTGTAGGTACCTATTTCGGACTTTCTCTGACAAACACTACAAGTACCTAGTTAGATAGATATACATAAGTATATTCTTATATTAACACAAGCATAACGGTTCCCAAATCTCCAATGGAATGCACCGGTGGTCCTGAATCTATTAGAAACACACAACGTATAACAAACAAGTCGACTAACGGCTCTAATTTCAGAAACCTATAAGTAAGACTTAAACTTGTCCGTCTAGTCTCAAACCGTATTTAACAATTGATATTTATTGACCTATTCCAAATATGCCATCTTACATAAACCACAAAAGGACTTGTACATTTTGAGTAGCGATTTCTTTTATTCAGGTTTTAGTAGAACTATTTTTATATGGTTTTAGGCCTATGGTAGTTGGAATTCTTATCACGTACAGAAGCATGACCTATGTGGTCAACTGATGTGGAAAATGTCCATCTTAACTACCACCGGCCTATGTGTAGTACCTTATCTATCACATCTAACCTTGAAGATGGTAGCACGCTGTACCTATACGTGAGAGTATTCCTAGTTTTTTTTGTTATGTACGTTTAGTTTATGTAAAATTAACTTAATTTGCTTGATTTAGAGTCTATTTTTGCTTGCTAGACTAACAATTAGTTTTTGTGATAACATTTTAGAGTGTAAAAAATGTACAATATAAAATGATGTTTTCTGTAAAATCTTGGAGATTGAGAGAAATAAAATAGCAACATACGACTGTAATAGGGATTCATAATATTAGTAGGTAGGTAAGGTACCAACCTAAGTATTGCTGACACTAAAGAAAATCATAATAATAAAACTCATATTCTTCGAAACAAAACGTTTGATGCAATCCTAACGGTTCGTTTGGATCTTCAATACAAAAGCGCCCAATAGTTAAGCGTATATAGCGATAATAGGTACCTTCTTGACTTTTAAACATTTTGTTTTCTTACTCTTTCAGATACCGTTGAACAAGAAAAAGTGCTTTGCAGTTAAGCCAATTCTTTTTAAAGATTGAAGCCTCATAATCTGATTTGAAAAAAGAATTCACTTTTGGATGGATTGAGTTTTGGGGATAGAAAAAAATTGTCTAAAATCTATTCATGAAAATTATTCGATTCAAGTGAGTTCAACTGTTAACTGATTTTTGTGTGCCAAATGTACTATTTATAAAATTTCTACCTTCTCCTCTGTTTCCTTGATGACTACAAACTACAGTATTAAATCCCTACAATTTAATATTTGGTGATTTTAATATTTATAACCATACCTTTTCCTTGACAATCAAATTCAAGAACTTAATAACCATAGATCATTTCACATAATCGGTTTACTGTGCTCACACATTCCAACGTAACATAAACTATAGGAGAGAGCACAATAATTTCTAATTTGCACATTCGCCAAAGAAGTTGTGTTAAAACAGTTTATTACAACAAATACGACGCGCAATTACTTATAGAGAGTTATAGAGCCTAAATGCTATGTGTATCAATGAACCTGGATATTATTGGATTAATATATCTTTCTTAAATGAATAGGTTCTTAGGGTGTTTTGTTTTAGTGAATGGAAAAAGTGGTGAGTTTTTTGTGAATCGCTTAAAATTATGTTTGATGTTTTGTGTGCTCGGTTTCTTCTTTTTTAAGTTTCTTATAACATTATTTGTGAAAAAAAAACATATAAAAAACAACAACATGATATTTAGAGTTATTTTTTTGAGATCAATAACTCTGACTGGACTTTCACTCTTTTCAGTTGGTCTGAAAATTTTACGCTTTTTAATTATACAAATTTTCATATAAACATAAAAAACTCACATCAATTTTAAGGGCTGTCCAATCTAAAAACAGCCCAATGTACACATAAACATGTTTCGTAATATAATTTAACGCACTCGTTACTGTGAGCGTTATCCCATAATTTTCAATTTGTGTCTACGGCCCCCTTAAATATGTACGATGTAGGTGCATCAGAATCATTTTATCGCTAGTTACGACTTTAACTAGATATTACATCACTATGTCACACATTTCCATAGTCGGGGTAATCAGAGCACAAAATAGAGTTTGCACGTTTAATCGTCTGGTATTGCTCATGTGATATTTAGAGGGTAATAGTCAGTAGTTTTCGGTAATTATTAGGCTTCTGATACACCGTTGTTTGTTATTTGAACCGTTATGTTATAGAAGTTGTAATCATCAGAGAAAGTAAATCATTCGTTGGTTATAACAAACCTATTATTACTGTATTTTTCAAACGCTATGACATGTTTAGGCACTTGACTACCTTTACAAGCAGGTTCTCAAATATTCTCTCTATTTGCTTACTTCTGGTTGCTGCATTCATCATCAGCCTATCTCAGTCCACTGCTGGACATAGGCCTCGCCTATGGCACGCCACTGAGCTCGATCTTCGGCCTTCCGCTTCCAACCTGCTACATTAAGCTTTTGGGATTTATAAGGCTTTGTTTTGCTCTACAGACTAATTTATGTATTCATGAAGTTAAATGGGTAAGAAAATATTCCTCAAACTAGTTCGGTTGTTAGGACCCTAGAAAAATAGCTTATGTATATTAACATTCATGGTATGAAAGGCGTAGTTACAGAGGGATACGGCCAGGTTCTGATTCAAACTCATGACTGTTCTGAAATAATTTGACAAAGTAGCTTCTCAAATTCAGCAGTTGTTAGCTTATTAAATTTGTATTATTGTGTGAAACATACATCACAGAGGATGAGAAATACCTACACCGTCTCTACAGTTAAATAAGCATTGTCGAAACATTTCCATACCTACGTCAATTTGCTACAATCGGAAAATTATGCACATTTTTGCTAAAAATATTGACTTATGTGTCTAGAAACCCAATTAAAAGTAATATCTGTAAAAAGAGAAATTCCAGTGAGTTGAAAACTATTAATATCATATTAAAAACGCTATTTTATGTTCCTATAGCTGCCGCTAGAAACATACTGGCACTAAAAATAAATGCAAGAGCTAGGTAATACCTAGTTCACACTAGCGAATGACTAACGGTTACTGTTACTGTTATACCCCGTTGTATACAAATATAATAGTCACGAACGCCAAACGGAAAGATTTGACTTGTTTTCTATTATTTTTTATCTCTCAAGAGAGTTAGAAGTTTTTATTTGATTGGTTCGTGGGAGATAACACTGACATAATTTATATTACGTTTATAATACACAGGTGTACATGATTTTGGTATGGGTTTAATTTAATAACGATTGGTTGTTGTTGGTAACTATTCATGTTCAACCGCTGATTAATAGTTCTGTTGAAAATATCGTTTACGCCCTTAAATCTACCTTAAATTTTTCATGTGGGTATTGATTATGTAATTGTTGTCTCACTAACCATCTCGAAGTTGGATCTGCCCTCTTACCATGAGCTCTTAAACCAAGACAGTTTCTGTTGAAGAAGTGACATGCCACCATACACTGCACGTTACAGCGTCTCGCTTTCACAAAAAAACCCTGCTTTGCAGTTCATGGTGAGGGGGCAACGCCTGATCTTTCCGCGCGTGTTGGATTGGCGTCCCATTGGATTATGAGCGAGGAGAATTCAGAGTGCACTTGTGGACTAGATAATATCCTCTGCGTAGTCGTCTAGACTCGATTGAGATTGGTTGATGTGATATATTTGGTTCAAAGATTAATGTTTTTATATAATTTATTTACCTAGATATATTTAAGTATCTAATACCGCCTATAATCGATTCAAATTTTAGGATATAGGCGGTAGATATATCTCTCTAACTAGCATTGTAGGAACAAAGCTAACGATCAGATATAGAAACCTAATCAACCTTTACCCACGGGCGCCGTAGAGTCGCGCTACTAACCACTGGTGTGCCCTCCGCCTAACAACTTGTTAAATTATAACTTACTATTGATACAATCAATTCCAATTTATTGTCAGTATACGAAGTATACGAACTATGTTTTATTAATCTAACCGTCACTAATCAATTGATTGATTTCACAGCTGATTCGAAAGCGTTGTTACTTGGTACTAACGATTTATATGTATTTAAGATTTCTCCGTTATAAAATATTTTAGTTTATTTCAATTGGATATAGATAACGGGATTACTATGGCTTTTTAATGACAACTAATGCGTTTATTGGACGTTAAGACGGTTAATAGTGCGGAAATTAGCGCTAAAATGTAATAAATAACGTTTTTTATTAATTTCATATGCAAATGTTTTGTTAAAAGAATAGCTGAGTATGTGAGGTCAAAAATGTTTTGAATATTGATTTAAAAACTCCAAGTTTTCCTCTTATTTTGGCATTTCAATAAAAAAAAACTTGTAGCTGAAACTATTATAAATCACTACTAAAGTTAAGTTCAATAAACGAGGCTAAAAAATAAACTAGGGAAGGTAATACCTATCTTTCCCAGAATTTCAAGCTATATTTATATAGAATTACGTTATGCTCGATTCAGTGGATTAGTTGCGATTAGGTAACAAATAGAGAGACGGCAAATATTACAATAGAGAAGGAAAAAGATGGTAGTGGAGGTTATAACATGCAGAATTTATATATACATTTAGATAGGTTGCACTCAAGCCCCTTTACCGATTACAGAGTAACTTACTGAATCAGAGCCAGCAATCCTGACGATAGGTAATAATGTAACAATACGTATGATATCGAATGGCTCCAGAAAATTCTTTTTATCTTCCTCATGTTTCCATTCCGCAATATAACCATCCAATTTGGTAATTCCGCTTTTGGCAACAATCTCTAGCCAAGTACATACGTAGGTAATCCTAGTATCAACCTAGGTAATTAACAAAACTTTTCTTATTACGTACTTAAGCTATATCTACTTAAGTTTAAGACTCTTAAGTTTAATTAAAGTTCTCCCTGTAGCGCAACGCAATTACTCGGCCCGTGTAAATGCAAATAAGTTTGTAACACCCTGATGTTTATACTGGTCACTGCGACCAATGAACGTTTACCAACTAAGCACACAGTGTCAAAATCCCTTGACTTTTAGCTGCGTGATAACACTGTCGGTGACACTGTGGCGTATTTAGGTGTTCTGTGTTGGAAAGGTGCCGATTTCGGGCTTCCCACAAACTTGTTGTAACTTATTGCGGATGTCCCGTAAGTTTTACCGCAGCACAGAAGCTTCGCAAGTTCCGCCGCTGCTGTTTAGGGTTTTGGAAAGTTTTCAGACTTGAAAATTACTGAGGATCCATTCCTAAATCATGGAAGTTGTGGAGTAATGAAGATACCGATGTCTAAAGTTAGACTGAGGTAGGAATATAATAACTCCTTTGTGCTTGTTTCTTCAATACCGGCTAGCTTTATAGTTAATATACAGTTTATGAACGTAGCTACAATTAAAACGGCATAACTGGTGCTTTTTGTTTGTATTTGCTTCGCCTATTAACACTTCCATTCATCGACAATAGCGAGATAAAATGTATGAAATATTTCTGAACAAAAACCCCAAGTTATGACCGTCGAAGCTCCTCGCACCTTCTATAAAATTACGACCACGCGACGCAATGTGAGCTGTGTTGTTAAAATTTATTGCAGTTTTTCGAAATGTCAGCACAATTTATTTTTATTAATTAATCATGTGATGAACTAAGAGGCCTGGCACAGTAAACGCTACGAAGTTAGAGAATTGTATTAGTGGCAAGTGGGGAAGCTAAAACAGCTACCTATAGGTAAGTGTAGCAAAGATGTAAACATACTAACATAATAAGAATTACATTAGCTACGATAGTAACGAAAATAGAGAGCATGCATCAATCTGCATAGCTACTGTACAATTTGCAGGCGATTCAAAACATTTGTCGGGTTAAAATATTTTGATAGTATGGTCCGTGCTTGACAAGGTAAGAATCAAGGTAAATAAAATAATTCTGCCATAAATATAATTATACCTACAAATATATAAATAGCTGTTTAATAAATATGCGTTCACCCTGGTACCTACGAATTTTATGTGTAAAAAGAATGCAATAACTCTTGCGTGAAATATTTAGAATGCCGTCTGCATAGCACTTATTGTGAAGTTCTTACTTCTTGATGACAAGCGCGAAAGGCGCATACGTTGTTTATCTGCATACGTTGAATTTTACGGCTTAAGCAACAGGTATGCTTTTCTGTTTTGTTGTGAGAAAAAGAATTTTATACAGTAGCCCATTATTATAATTATATTGCGTTATTAAAATACATACAAACCAGCGTCAGCTTCTAGGTGGTCCCCTTAACATACAAATACCAAAATTAACCCATAAAGTAAATTTCGCAAGACATGTTTTTTTTACATGTAATTGCAAGTTTAGGTAGACACGAAGTAGCTATTCTTGCTCGTTAGTTCTTCTGATTCAAACAAAATATTTTTTCTAAAATCCTTTTCTTAAAAGTTAGCTCTCAAAAGACTCTATCCTTTCCTTGTCTTATTTGCTAAATTTTTGGTAAAATCTAGCTCATCTGATAATCTCTCAGTGTCAGTTCATCTTTATTATACTTAAGGTATACCCTTGTCACAGTGCGATCGATGACACTGGTTTTTCCTTGTCTCACCTCCCTGTAATTAATAGTACCATTTAAAGAGAATTGATATTTACGTCAATGTCTTAAGACTCATGTATTTTTCTACCAATAAATTATTGGCTGGTTAAAAATACATTGCCAAGCTTCGATGGAATGACATTATTTTTTATTTACTGCTTTTTTGTTGTTTATGGACTAGCAATGACCCGGTCTGTGTGCTGCGTTTAAAATAATTACATTCTTATAATATAAAGAGTACCATAAGTGAATTAATGCTAGTGTATTCCACATCTGTGTCATATTAAAAGCATCCCGTTTTCATGGCTTAGAGAGGAAACGATGCATCAAAACATGAATTCCATTATTCTTCTTCATAGTGCCGAAATAAGCTAAAAGCTATAAAATATTTAGCGGAAAAACGAAAACCTGTCAGTAAAGTTTCGTGAAAAAGCTTTGAATGAAAACAATGAATTGATTTTTCAAAATCTCCATTTAAATATTTATGCAACGTTATCATTATTTATTATTATTTCCGAACATAAATAATATAAGCGTCAATACCCTGTACATACAAACATTTTCTTAGCTCGTTTATTTTCGTGCAGCACTTTAAAGAGACAAAGAGTGCAGTATGATTAATAAAGCCAGTTCAACGGCCTCAAGGCGAGAGTGATCAAAAACTCGTACTTTAGCGGGCGACTGTGCGATCCATAACGTTGGACTGTGGAGATATCGCATCAGAGCCCCGTTTAAACTACACCCAACTAGATGAAACACAATTTATTTACAATTGTAGGCGAGTGGAGTTATTGATAGACGATTTATTGTTGCGGACAATTATCTGTCTGTTGTTAAAATAGTTGAGGAACTAGAATTGGGTTGGACAATTTAGTGGATGTCTATTTATGGATTGGCTGTGCGTAGGTTTTTAAAGGAGGCTTGTTCTATAACTATTACTCAATACAATGAAGGTTATATAGCTACTGACAACGATGACTTTGACGCATTTATACAACATTTTTCAATAAAGAAGATCACTACCAGATTTCTAAAGTTACAAAGCTGTCTATTTTGTATAGAAATAAAGTATTTTATTTACCTTTCAATGGACTGTTTTGGTTGATACAACTTCGCCAATGAATTCTCAAACAATCGTAGAATACAACTAAAAGGTCGATTTAAAAAATGGGGTGACAATACGTTGCACTGGCCATGCCCATTCCAACTGTCATCGTGTCCATAACCCACATACATTAATACTGCAGGTAGACGCATTCTATTTGCTCCCAACTCGACTGATCAAACGCAGCACAAAACCGCATCCCGATTCCTGTCCCATATTTCAATTCGCGCATCACGCATTAATGCCTTCAGGAAAAATATAGAATGCAACACTCGTAAATACGTTGAACGCGTTGCGTGCGGAACGCATCAACATCTGTGACGTCAATTAGCAGACAGATCGTATACAACTTAGGTATTATAGGAATAGATTTATGCATGGCGATTTATAGGACGCTAGTAGCACCTCACTAGTTTTGGAGCGAGTGAGCGCTGTTTTTCGTTTTGGGCTGAAGTTGAATATTGCTTTCGCTATGGCTTACTTTCTGCGGGAAATGTGATAGATGCAAATTGTGTTAATTCTAGTTTATTACGAAACTTCTCTTGGCAATGACGAATATATTGAAAGGCTTGTGGAAAATTTTTGCTAAAGCATTGGTTTACATACTCGTAGATCGATCGATAGAGTTATCATACCTACTATAAAAGAGGCAGCGATAGTGATTATTTTAGAAAATGTATTTATCTATAATGATGCCTTTTAGAATGAAGTTGTCATCATCTAAACTCGTCCTCCCACCATTTCACTAGCATCTCTTGAGTCTTAATCAACATTGGTGTAGACAAGTTCATTCTCATGTATGATAAAGTTCCAACCAAAGACAATGAACTAACAATTAATTATGCCTACTTTAACATCACATTGTTGTGTATTCGCCAGCAATATCTACATTAATTATTGTGATTATTTAAGGAAAATTATTGCTCGATGGATGTGCATAGATTTTTTTATCGTATGTTCAGATAGATAAGGCTGATTTATTGTATGTACTTACATGATTTATAGTTTACTTATGAATGTATTAGTGATTTATTCATTTACGTACAACTTGCTTGGTAGGTATAAATTTATAACAGAGCAAGGATCTCGAAAAGTGTATATTAACATCATAATAAGTTTGTGTACATTTACAGAATAGACCAGGGTTAAAATATTGGAATCGACCTGTTTCGGTAAATTCTGTAGTTCTTATAGTTAGCGTAGCCTAGAAATAACACAAAGTTTATCTTTATAAACAGCTGATAGGAAACAAGAAATAAAAACATCACGGGACGAAGAATGCTATCGAGAGATAGGTATTGTTACTGGCGACATAAACAGTCGCCTCCGTTTTATTTATAATAATTTGATTATTCGAAGAATGCACAGTTCAGAGGCCAGTAAATCGTCAATTCTCATACAGCGTACATATTGAGGCCGGCCTGTTCCATTCCGCAAATTGAATGCGCGAACGTAGCCGATTTATGACCGTGCCGCCATCTACCGGCTGGCGTATTTTTAATTATTTGATCAGGCAACACTGATAAATCAACGAGCGTAATTGGCCGGCCAGTGTTGCCCTTTAATTAGTTTATTTAATTTCGCACACGCCCTACAATAATTAGTATATGAATTTTAATTCAAGAGTTCTTGTAGGCGTTAATTAATTAAAGGGTAGTTACAGGCTACTATTGGTCTAGTTTTTTTTGGAGCGTGAAGCATAAGATGTTTTAAATGGATATATCGTGTATTGTCTACAGTGCATACGATAAGTAAGAAGTTATGTAAAATACTATCAAACATGAAATTAATCCATGTTCGTGCGAGCATGTGCATAACAAACCGGACAGATAAAAATCTGCCGATTCTTTATCCTGCCACACTCAATCTTTATTGGAGGTTACCCTTTCAATCGTGATTTATATTTCGCTTGAAAGCTTTTAACCATACCTAGTAGGCTATCCATTCATATGATACCAGTTTGTAGAATACTTTTAAATAGTTTTTATAAAGAATAGAAACAATTTTTTTTATTCTGAATCTTGCCGTTATGAATTAAGCAAGGGGCAATTTTCTAGCCGTTTCCTGAAATTGTATAGAGATTCAACCAACTTAAATCTTCACAGCATAGCTCAGCAACTATCTTTACAATTAAATTGATAATTACACCTATTGTATCACGTTACCAATAAATTCCGCATTAACGTTTCTTTTTCAACAAAGCCGGTCGTTATCGCAATAACTCGATTACAGATTACTATAATCGACTATTTGCGTTTTCGCACGAACATCGACACCTAATTAGTTAGTAAGAATTATGCAGTGCATTGAAACGTTCTCAAGCATGTAAACGCAGTTACGTGGGGAAGCAAACAGTTATTATACTGCTATTACTAATTATTGTGGTTACATAAATCGTACTGATATCAACTTCGTTCAACCAATTAATTTCAATCATTAGAACAGGCTTTTGTTTGCCAACTCTTTCTGAAATATTTCTTTTTTGTGGCAGGTAAACGTTTTTACAGATTAAAAATTAGAAAGTGGAGATTATTGTTTAGTCTGCCATGAATTAAGAGGATAAATGTGAGATAATTTGTACTGAATTATACGTGCTTCTAAGCTTAAATGTGTCAATAAAATGTAAGATATATTAGCATGAATGTTGTTGTGAATAAACCGTGTTCATGGATTTGACATAAATTTCTTTAGTTTTTTTTGCCTTTACTCTAGCAGCACAAAAAAGTGTATGATAATTCTAATAGCCTTTTCCATATAAAATTGTCGCAACGGCTAATAACTGCGTAATAACGGAGTATCGGACTAATCCTGTGCATTTATCACGGGTATGCGCAGTAATTTCAGTGGTTTCTTGGTCGTATATCAAAAGTCGTGGATTATAGATAGCTGAGGATCTACAACGGCGATAGGGCCGCGATAGGAGGCGAGAATCCGGCGCACGTTGACGTTTTTACTGCGAGAGCTATCGCCGGCGATAAACATGTCGGAATACATACCTATAGCATTTTGTCCAACAACGGACCGAGAAACAACTCATCAGAGTTTCATGAATTTTCATGAGCGTAGATGTAAAACTAAATTCAGTTTTTGTGATAACAACGCACATGCGCTGATTTCAAAGCTATCGGCACTTTGGTGTTATTTTATGATGATCAAAAATACTTATTAAGTGATAATTTAAAGCGATACTTAATGATAAAACAGGTGCATACGATTGATATTTAAAAGTTCCTAGAGAGACGGTTCGATTTGAATAATCAAAGCATCAGCCATTCCATTAATTCGTTAGCTCTTCACCTTTACATAGTGTGACTCACTTGAGGCTCGGTTACTTGTACCGTCTCTCCGTCCTTCAACAATATTTCTAACCCAGCTTTCAGCATTGCTCGTTTTACCATTTACATTTTTACTATCAGAGATTGACATTGACAAAATTATAAAAATACCACAAAATCTAAGCAACATCTTTAAAAAATAGTACATCTTTAATCCTATTGTGATCAGTTTCGAAAAAATTCGTAGCTTCTCAGCACTGAAATATATCTACAATACAAATTCTTCTCACATTACTAAGAAACAATAATTTACTTTTTCTTTACCTACAAACATTAGTGGAACAAGCCATTATGCAAATTATAGTGACATCTTCCTATATCATTTTACCTTCAGACTGATGCACATGATAGTTTTATATACCTATCTAGTTAGTTTATAATATTATAAAGATCTAGATAAGCTATTGTAACATATTCTGTAAGTGTTATTTTATCATATTTTACAATAAGTATTTCGCTCGGTGCTTTTACACAGCGTAACTCGCGGAGTACATCGCCGAATCGCCAAGAAAGCTGTTCATTGGCACATTTTCAACGATGTACCAGACAATACACAATGCCTGTCTACTCCACAAACTGTGACTCATCAAACTATAAATGAAACTGTAATTCTTTGTAAGTTACGTTTTTAGATTGAATTGTTTTCTGTATGTCATTGTTTGTTGTAGATCTCTTTTGTGGACTTATTTTAATAAAAGTATGTCGTAATAATTTTATAATTTGCATTGAAAGTTACAAAAATACAATTAGAAAACTTCCGTTTCACGAAATTTGAACATACTAAAGATAAAGATGTTTAAAACACCGTCAAGAAGTAAAAGTTAGTTCTATAAGTGTGTATAGCTATCCAAACATAAAACAATTTTATTCGGACCATCTTTCTTGGTTCCCCCGCCGCGTGCCCATGACACTGTAGGGTAACAACAAAGTGTGAAATGGCCCGGAAATATCGTAACCTCTCCCAGCCAGACATTTCGTTCCTTCTCGCTAGCCACGCTCATTATCTGCCATTCCAAATGTTTCTTTGTTGGTTTAAGTTGCTTTATTTACTCTCCGTAAGTGTACGATTGCCTTTCTTACACGCATACCTATGACTGTGTAAAACTGGCCAGTCTCCCACAATTTCATTTTGTTCGTTTTTTCTTTGTCATTATTTTTTACTGAAGTTTTCAGTAAAAATTTACAAGTAATAATTGTTTACATGAATATTAAAAATAATGCAATATTATTAAATTATTAGTAGTGAGCACAGCTACTGCTACAGCTACAGCTACTGGCACCGAGTATGCCTACCAAAAAATTTAAACAATTTAATACATTTTTTTAAAATAATACAATATGTATCTAAGTCGGTACCTATTACAATGCGGGTAGCCATGGAGATACAAATTATAAATAAAAGCTCAACTAAACATTCAAATCATAAATTAATTACATTTAATATACACGACTCTTTTCATTAGAAACGTGAATGTTTTATTAATCACCATACAATCTCCATCAATTTTGGCGATTAGAATAATTACAGTGACAGTTCGTTACATCGATGTTATGGTGACGTTCACAGCATTAGTATGTCATCGCAACTTGGGAATAAAATAAATAATATATGACAGTCTCATAAATAATTCCCTTCGTTTCCGACGGTACTGCGCGCATCCGGTAGGGAGGAACCCCACCCGACTCGCCGCCATTTTACATTTGAATTTGAAATGTCATTATTGTCATAGAAATATGATAACCAATGATCCGTTATGTCTCTTTGGAGTACCGAAGTATTGATGTTTATCGTAACTATCACTTTGTTTACACATACGATTGCTTAATATGTGTTTTTTTGTGTGTAAAACATGTGGGTAGGTCGTTCATTATACTGCTTTAGTTAAGTGTTTGTTTGTTATAACAAGATACATAAATAAACACACTTTTACAGTACCTATAGGTAACGTAGATTTAGTTCAGTATAAGTGTGAATACAAGGTTTTGAGTACCCACTTAACTACTTTTATTAGCTATTTAAATACTATTTTAGTTGAGTAATGCCTGTCTTGTTTTAGGATTATAAATAATAATTAATTAGGTGGATAAGTACCCACATAAAAAATAGGGTACCTATGTATTTTAAATATTGTCTCTCCTAATTAAAAAACCAATTTTTCACACTTAGGTATAAGTATGTAGTCTTGGTGGCCTAGTGGTTGACATACCGGATTTCTATGCACGAGGTTGCAGGTTCAAACCCAGGCAAGTATCAATGTGACTTTTCAATGTCATAAATACTTTCTTCGATATTCTAAGACACCACTGACTGACGGTGACGGAAAACATCGTAAGGAAACCTGGATTTAATTATCTGAAATCGCCAACCCGCAGTGAGCTAGCGTGGTGATCAGTGCTCAATCCTTCTCTATACGAGAAGAGGCCTTTGCCCTGCAGTGGGATAGTTATAGGCTGTTATTATTATTATTATTACATATAAAGAAACTTTCTCTTGTCGACAACATAAACAAATGCGTGGGTAATCTCCCACATTAATGAAATTATGGACAGCCTACCGACCGTCATAACAAGACATGCCCCGCATCTCAGCTCTATAATTTTACTGAAGTAAAAGGGGTAAATTGGTTATGATTTAGAGGTCTTGATGCAGTGGTCAAGAATACATAAATGAGGAGCTGCAGTGTTGATTAAATTAAACAGTAGGATTTATGTGGTTACCAATTTAGCAATCATGTGAAATGGCGAGTGTATAGGGGCGGTGTGTAGACGTTAAGTGGTAAATGAGTGTTAATGGTCGTGTTTCGATGAGTTTTTATTGTCATTATTACTAAAGGGGGTGTTTTTTTAATTAGATAACCAATAAATATTAATCTCGTTAAGAATAATAGTGTGAGAAAAACTGATTAGGTAATACCTAAATAAGTCATAATTAAAGTTTGCTATTTGAATATGTGATCATAGATCAAGATAAATTCAAGCTTTATAAATAGCTGACTATAATCAAGTATTATAATTAACATACTTGTTCACATATCAGATATGAGCATGAATATTTTGCTGTTTCTATTTATCTATGTTTTGTATCTAAATTGTCTCCACTTTTAGAGTTTTATTTATCTCTTCATTGAAAATGACAATTCCTTCAGTAGGTCAAGGAACCCAGTACCTACATACCTATCTGTTTCTTTGTGACTTCAAATATTAAGTAAAAATACAATTAATCTTTATAAACTAAACCAAAATAGGTATTACCTACCATCATTAGGTAGTCTAAAATATTCATCGTTGCAATTACACATCTAGATACTAATTAAGACTTGAGTATACATAAAACCGTCAAATAAATCAGTTTTAATTTTAAACAATTCATATAAAACTACATAAAAACTATTACATAACCGCTAAAATTAATTTTACGAGGCTAATGAAGCATTGTGTCAGTGCTGCCATCTAGTAGCGGCTATAGGAACTACGTTGAAACGAAGGCTTCTACGCTATCAAACGATTGGAAACGCGAACCTTTGTGTCCCATGGCGCTGAAAGATTGGAACCGGCGGACGAAGTATTATAGCATTCTTTTGTTTCAAGATCAAAAACTGAAGCATTTTTTTGGTTGGCGATGGTTTTTATCGATATCAGTTTTTATGTAATATAAAAGCTATAAAATATCTAGTATAATACTTAAATGTAACAGGCGGATAAAAAAATGCTCATTGGTCGGCAATGCTGTCGGCTAAAAATGCACAAATGAATTGTCAAAACTGATTATAACAAAAAAAAATGTTTTATATTTTGGTGAGTACTTTTGATTAAAAAATATAGAACTAACGATACTTATTTCAGTCTTTGTTTCATAGTTCGTAAAAGAATATTGTTCGAATTGGGATTGAATGCGTTTCACTGTAATTTGAGAATGTAGAGTTAAAAATAGAGATATCTTTATAGTGATAGTCTTAACGATAGACTGCTGCCATTCAAACACATAGTAGTAGATATATTATTGTCAAAGGTACTTGGGTAAATACTTACTTAAAATAAGTATAAAATAAATGTCCTCTGTGCATATTGTATTTAATAATGTACGTATATAGCCATATTGAAGTGAAGATGTTGTGTTGAAATGATAGAGTCATTTCTGGCTAGTAATTTATTTTTTGTAAGAAAGTTGAGTTTCATTAGTAAATTTTTATAGGTAGCGTAGTCTTTTAATGCTTCGATAGAGAGTAAAATAAAAATATCGCAGAACAAATATCTTGAAACACGTGTAAACTCGACCTTGCTCCAACTTCCTCAGCCCACATTATTTGAATAAATTAAATACGACGAAGGGGGAAGCCACCATATCAATGTCTATTCATTACTTTGCGAATACATAAATAGCGAGCCCGGATGAGAGTCTAAATTTATAGAGATGTCTCCAAAATAAACCGCAAATGAGAATCGTATATCCCGCATCCACTATCCTAGTATCCCGGCCTAAGTGAGTGGTATGTTCGATAAGGCTCACCCTCGGGTTAGCCCGAGGACAGGTCTCCCGATAAGCTTCGATTTAATACGTTAAAAGGTGCCCTTAATGGGGTCATTCCCATTCGTTATGGGGTACCAGCCGACCGTATTTCGAGAAGCAAACGTATTAGATTCAGAAACGATTTTAATAAAACATTGACTTGTATGCGACGGCTTACGTATTACAGAGAATTTGCACAATTGCTGTTATGACGTTTTAATATTGGAAATGATGAGGCTCGCTTCATTTCATCGTATTTAACGTTAATTATATCAACATTACTTTCAGTTGAGTCAACAAGAGACTATAACTTCAATGCGAGCAATGTATTTAAGCAACATACTGAATAATCTTTGAAGGTATTTGCTTGAACCATGGTTCTCTTAATAAGTCGTAGTAATCAATAAAAGTTGTGCTTTATTCTTTTAATTTTGTCTTAAGATGTCGTAATCTTAAAGTTTATTCTAATTTTAATTTTGTAAAAGGTATGAAAGACAGCCTAAGACCTAGCAAGTGTTTCAATGATTTATGTTTCATGTAGGTTGTATAAACTAAGACCTTTTAGAAGCACCTGAACTTACCAATGAAAGCGACGTCCGATAAAAATAATTTATTAAAACCATTTGTTACAAAGTAAAATATTGTGATGGATAGGTACCGACGTGTTACATACATTGTCGCATATAAACCATTATTAGTATTATTACCTATTGCCAACGACAACTTTCGATAAGATAAAAGCTGAAAAAACATTTATTAGTGAATTATGTTATGATTATAACTTGCATTAAAACTATAATATAAATTAAAATAATCTTACAGCAAATTTTAACTTCGAAGGAACAAAATTAAGAATGGTTAGTGCAATAAACGAACAATTAAATCATATATTATGTGACATTAATGTATGTTCGTATGAACCTGAAAGACCTCATAAACATATCGTTATCTTAGGAGTATTTTTATTAATAACTACTGGAATTCAAATAACTTTATTTTGTTATTCTGCGTGTGAAATATCTGCACTTAAAATGTGTTTTTGGCAGAATCCAATTCATTGAGTCATCTTAATGTATTGAATTGCCGTTCCTACTTAAATGAAGCAATATATCGTGTTCTGTGTCTGTTAATAATACTATTTGGATAGAGGTTATCCTGTAGTATCTAGGTTGCATTACTTAAATTTAATATTTGAGTAATTACATAGGTAAAAGAGTTACGGAAGAAATCATTTCCCTAGAGATTATAAATATTGAGAATTACTTTCTATAACATAAAGCTACACTTATTAAGTGAAAAGCTTACGGTTTCTCCTATGATTATACTTTTAATAAATTCAGTTTTGTCCTAAATTATGAAGTAAAAAAAAAATATTTACATTATAATAGAAGTACAAGCATGTACAAAGGTAACGAGCTCATTAAGACGTCCATATATCTCAATTAATATTTTAAATAAGCCACAATTAACACACTATCATAATCATTATGTTAATAAAGTCATAGTAGGCGTACAAGCATGTTAAAAGACGCAAAAAACGCTGTTTATTTCTTAATTTTGGCTACTTACCTTTAAAAATCTTTTAATCTTTCCGGAACTTTACCTCTATCTTTTAGGAACGTATTAGCGGTGAATTAAAGGTACAAAGCTACCGTTAGTTTATAAAATAACATAAACAAGTTACTTAGCAACAGTAGCGGCTAATTAAAATACAATATAAATTGCTTATATCTTAAAAATACTGTTTCCGCTAACATGGGACCGGCCTATCTCTGTTTGTGGTTGTCAGAGTAGTTTATATAATAAATTATGTTACAACTGTACAACTGCGTATATTCTAACACCGTGTTTTAGTTACTTGTAGATAATTAGATGGTTTTTGAATATATTACGTCGTTATATAAGATACTTTCCTCTTAACAGATAATGGCGATCAGATAGGTAGATAATTATTATAATCATTCGGAAATATAACTTAGGTGAGTAATTAATTTAAGTTTATTATATAAATTAAATTTCTTTTTACCTGCATAAGATAGGTGGATATAGATTATGAACCTATAGATATTGCTTAACTAAAACGTTACAATTAACATAGGTATTGAAATAAGAAAAAAAAAACTTTTATTTGTTCTAACAAAATAATTGATAGTTCGTTAAGCTGTCAGATGTATCAGAACCATTTAAGAAGTAGGTAGAACTCACACACTATCAGTCAAAACAAAAGTCAAACAAAATCAAACAATCCAAAGTGCCGGTAAGGTTGTACACTGTACACTTGCAGTGCCTAATCTTAACGAGTAGACTTGTCAACTTTACGTTTAAACGGTTGTTTAATAGCTATACCGACGAACATGCGACTCCACACTAGTGAGGCAGTTAACGTTTTTAAAATGGCCACTAAACGACACGTGTATTTTAATTTATTGCTAGTTCGCTGGGAGAAAGTATACCTAGAACGTATTTGTATAAAAATATTGTTACATTATTAAGGTGTGATTGGAATTTTATAAAGCATAATCGGTGTAGTACTAGAGTGTGGCTCTCACACGTAAATTAAATAACTTGGAAACTACACGTACATATTACAATTCGATGACTAGGGTGAGAAATTACTTCGTACTTTGTAGTTTTTCATTGAAGAATTTCTGGGAATTATTTCTTAGGTCCTGTAAATAATTGTGACTGTTCCATGATAATGAAACTATAAGGGAGACTTAGAAATATATACCTAGGTAGGGGTAGGTACATACGTAAAGTAATAAGAAAAGTTTAGTTTCAGAATAATTTTAAGAAACAGGTAGGTAACCATAATAAATTATAACAATATCATGTAGGTATACCTAATAGTGTTGCAGTATGGTAATTAACAAATGTATCTACCTAATTACCTACATATTCCCTTTTTTACGACAATTTGCACTATGGGTAGACCAGCGAAAGTTTCTGCAACTTTTAAAATATTGATATAAAGTTCAAAATCACAATAAATATAAGATAGTTTTAAAGTAATATTGGCAATAAAAAATCTTAAAACGACTCTTCAAGAAACTTTCCAGACGTAAAATCAAGTTTTTAAATATTATTTCTTTATTAGGTATATGACGTAAGATTTATTATAAATTGATAAGAACAGGATAACGTATAGATAATCTATTTGATTAATGAAACATAAAAGCAATTAAGATTATCTTTGAATAAATAATCAAAGTATAAAGTTAGATTTATTGGAAGACAATGCAAACTGTGTGAAATAGGTCCTAAGTAAGTTGATATGATTTGCTGTAAATTAAAAAATAAGTATTTAAGTGTTTGCTTAGATACATTTTGATCCTGTACACAGGCACTTATAGGTGTTTGCAATAAATGCGGAATCTACTGTGTATCCACCATAATCGTGACTATAAACTTAACCTTTTCTTAGTAGGTTTACCAACACATTAATTACAATCGCGAGCTAATATAAACAACAAAGCACTTAGTATATATCTACATTATAATAAATAAATGCAACAATAAGTTCACCTAGAATGCAAGTACCGAAACGTAATTTAATTTTAATAAAGCATAACATAATTTGGGTACCTACGTGTAAAGCGACCGCTCGCACCGTTTACATTTGCGACAGCGTATTTTAATTAGCTATACATGAAAATGCTTTGAAACAGAGACGGCCCGTGTGTGGGCTCCCGTTTAAAACAAAATTATAATAGCAATATCACACTCTTGCGTTCGCCATGTTAGTTTACACACAATGTTTGTTTTGTTAATAATGCGCCTCTCTAATTAGAAATTAAAAGTTAAAAAGCTTGTTCGTGTATTGTCTGAAGTTAGCGCAAAGTTGGAATATTCTGTTGTTTTAGCGTCAGAACAAAATTGTTAGATTGTGAAATGCCTGGTAGTTTCCAAAGGATGATTAAACTTTGGAAGAAAAAATGTTTTGCGACCGAAACTCGGTGTAATAAGTGGTCGTTAAAGATTTCATTCCAGAACACTTGACAACCCTAATTAGGAGGACTGAAATCTAATAAAAGATAACTCGAAAGTCATAGCGAAAGCCGCATTCATAAGGAAAACTTCGCCTATTAAAATTCCTCTAACGAGTGAGAACCATCCAGTTTAATAAATACAGGCCCCTTCTAATTTTCCTCGGAGAGATTTAAGCGGCATAAATTTTGCACACTGAAAAGAAACTCAGTGAAAGAAGAGCTTGTACATTTTTACGATGGTGAATCTCATTCGCCCCTCCAACGGCGAGTTGTCTCTCCTTTAAATTAAATTTTCACTCCTAATTTGAAAGTATAATGTCATTTCACTAGAATTCCGTTATTAAAACTTTTAAATCATTCGGAAGTTTCCTTTTGTGAGCGCCTGAGGGTGGGTACTCGTGATTTTTTAATCAAAATGGGATCATTTCTAGTGATTTTTTACGACTGCGCCATACCGTCGGCATCAAATTGTCATTAGCCACTTGCGTATCCGATATTGCTTTTCTTTTAGAAGTTCTGCGATTTTATGGAATATTTAATTTCGACCCTTCGTCTTGGTGCAATTTTTATGTCCGTACATGACTGAAGTGTATTCCAGTTATGAAGGTTAACTTACTGTGTCTTGTTTCTTATATTTATAACTAAACAAAGCTGAAATGTTCAATTGTTACAAACATATTTTTAGCATTCAGGTTTCATTCATTTTTAGAAAAATCTTCCGTTTGTAGAAAGTTAACATAATAATAGAATTTTATTTGTTTTATGCTTGTCTCAGCTCACAATAGCTCCATGTTGATACTTAGCTAACAAAATAAAAAAGTTACCAATTCTAAACATCTGTAAGTAGGTACTATACCTAATTTAAAATACTATTGTCATCCTTATGTTGTAGTCAATAGGCATTACATTTGTATCTACAACATAACATCTGTTTTTAAAAACAATAAAGGGTTGACATTTGACAGGCGGTTGTAAATTCTGTCTCGTCGAATCGTCAGAATGGTCAATAAAATTGTCTGGAGTCCTTGACACAGAGACACAGTGCAGACGGAGGTTTTATAGTCCATAAACATTTTACTAGCACGACCTTGGGTAGGGTCTGCAATGAGGTCGTTGCACTCAGTTTTACCGCTATTTTGGTATTCCCCAGTTATGATTAGACGGGGACAAATTGTTTGCAGTTGTGGGTTTGTGGAATCTGTTGTTAGGTATTAACATTTAGTTATTATTGCCATTGTTTGCTGTTTATTCACACTATATGTCGCTAGAGGACGAATTATTGCAACTCATTTAAAAAAGAAGTTTGTGATCAGATTGTAGGGCTACTTAAATCATTTAAAAGTGGCCGTTTAGGCTAATATTAACTTACAAAATAGGACTGAGAATTCTGTGACAAGGATTCTGCTTGGGAGAATTTACTAGTTAGGTATCAAAAACAATAGTTCCTTTTTATGGAAAATCTTGGTACCTATATGCACATTGCACATATGCATTAAAAACAATACATGAATTCCAGCATCTAAATAAAATTATGTTGTTAAGTGCCAGAAAAATGGTAATAAATATATTGAATGTAACATCCAGCGGGCATGCTGTAAACAAATTTATTGCAAACGTCCCGTTTGAAGCCGGCTATTTGAAACACTTATTTTTCAATGTAACAGAGTAACAATTTTTTACCTTCTTTAATGGCGATCCGTTAACTTTTTTACATGGAAGAACAATATATTACCTGGCCAGTGTTTATAAAAAAATCCACGAATGCTTTGTTTATTTCAACCGAGTACTTTCCTAGAAATTATAAAAGCGTTTGCGTCAATATAACGGGCGCGGCGAAACAAAAGTTCTTTGTGTTTTCAATGGAAGGGTTGCTTTTCTTTCGAAAGCCATAAAAGGGTTTGAGGAGTGACTTTGTTACCCTTTCTTTGTTTATTGTTCTTTTTACGACGATATATTTCACAAAGTGCCGTTTTGCGCAATGTTGTTTGAATTTCCTGGCTCCCAGTGTCCGCCGTTGACCACTACTCTATTGAAAAAGCTTTAAAAAAGTGTGCTTTTGTTGTAGAACTAGAACCCTTTAAAGTGAATATTGGGTTTGTTATGAGTGTAATATCGGACGCAGTATAAGTATGTCTGACGTGACTGTGTTTCAAAATGAACAGTGTTGTGAAGTTTTTAATAATGCAATAGGAAAATTTTCCAGTGTGTAAAAATTTAAAATAGTGTATCAATCTAACTTACTCGTAAGTGTTCCATTGTTATTTTAAATCCCTTCTTAACGCCCATGAATATTGTAAACCACTTAAGTAACAGTCGAGCACCTGATCACCATTTAGTTTTAAACAATTTCAAACAAAAATCCATAAACATAAAGCAAACGGAACAATATCATCACATCTAAATTTAAAAATCCAATCTCAGCGTGGAATCAGACTCGAGTCCCGGCATTCCTTCTTTTTATCCTCCCGAGTTTCTTATCCTACACGACATAAATCGCATCGACCCATATAACTCTCTGCGACCATTAAAAAGATAAACAACTTAATATAGGTATAATAATAAACAAGACGAAGCCAAGCCGCTCCGACTTAGTTAGATCCCCGTACACACCGTTCATAATTTTATTTATTCACGAAACCGTAAATATCTGTAGGAATAATTCCGAAGGCTCTTTGCGGGGATTAAGGGAGCGATGCGGCCCTGAGAAAATTATATTCTGCTATAACAGTTATCATGCATCACCTGGAAGAAGCTTAATGTGCCTTTTCGCAATCTCGAGGGCGGTGCGGGAGACGCCGAGCGCAAATTACTTTTTCAAAGTATTTACATGTAAATAGAGCTTGCCTGTTTCGAAGTTTGCGGTGTTGTATGGCTCTTCCGCGTGCCGCGTACTTCGTGGAGCGTATGTTGTGAATTATAGACATGTCTAAGTACCTACTACTTCCGTTTTTTAAATTCTGTAATGCGTACTTTTTATGAACTTACGTCTTACACAAACTTACAGCTCAAGTACCTATTCATGAATATGCAACCTGTAATTTGAATGTCACCGTCGTTACCCACAAAATTATTCATACATTCATAACTGAATAAATCTGGCCTCTCCACAGCATACAGGGTAATCCAAATTTGCAATTCAGTGAAAACTCTTTGAGGTGATATCGTTTAAAAAGCACGCCCTATACATAAAGCCTGTATAATTATCATCCATTCTACTTATAAACTTTCATAACGGCCTATACGTCGACTTAACCTCTACTTTTGGGGTTCGGGCGGGCCGCCACCCTGGGGTAAAACCCACCCTCGCCTTATAATGGGCGTCTAAGAAAAACGGGTGCACGGTTCAGAATAGAAAATGCTCGTTTGGAAATAGCTTCGGTGGAAAGCTAGCGATTTATTTGTGTTACGGGATACGCTCGGAAAATATCCAAGAGCGGATTTTTAATGGCGCCATTGTTTCTATTTTAAACGCAGCGTGCGAATGGAATACTTAAGTTTGAGACGCCTCTTGGTTACGTTGTGTGTACCAAACCTGCAATTTTTGAATATTGTGATCATTCGAAAGAATAGTATTTATTTAACTGTGGTAGAGTTCAGTAAACGTCTAGTGCATTTGCAGAAAGAACGGTGCTAGACACCACGGGAGGTATTTGTCTGATTGTGGAACTGTATGAACTAAAATACTGTATTGATAACCTTGCTTTGGTTCATTTACCAAAGCCTTTGTTTTCGCAATTATATTTTTTAATTTTAAATCTAATCCAACATTGTTGTACCTACATGAAAATAAGACACAACATGTAACTATTGTTGTAGAATTACTTACGTATTAATTAGCATCATTTCTGACCTAGACATTAATCAACAAAATAGAACATTGTTAGCCAAGCAGATTTTATTTTCCAAACGTTAAACACCAGGGTACATAGTAAGAAGCTATGATAAAAAAATGTTTTCAAATAGTTTGATTACTTTGAGAGTAGGTAATCATTTTGTGGTTGAATATTTCAGCAAAATATCTTACCAAATACAGCACAAAAGTAATAAGTACGTCTTACACACATAAATGTCATTAATATGAAAGCTAAGCGTGGGGCTCAACGGTGCCTATCTCGCGATTCCACGCGCGCTGCCTTTTTACACCACATTATAAGCCCCAATATTAGCTCAGTATTTCACTTATAATTCGCTTTTTGGTGGAGAGGGCGCGCGTGCCCGTGACGCAGGTGTTCTGCAAATGTGACTGTGTGCACTAAGCTTAAGTTACGCTGATTCATTGAAAAAGTGAGGTAGGTACATTGTAACAAACAAATCCAAATGCTTTTCTTTGTCTTATCGATACAACCAATTGTCCGGAACACTATAATTATACTTACTATTTAATTCTAAATAAATTGAGCCATTTATAACATTTAATTATCCATTTTAAAATATTACACGACGCCATCTAAAGTTATGTTATGAAAACAGCTAAAACTAATCTATTTTTGAAAGATACGTAATCAGTGAGACGTCATTTTTTATCTCCGGAAGAGATAAAAATGTCTAAAAATAATGAACTAATAACATACCCGAAGCTTTCGGGCTAAAGCAAAATATATTAGTAGGCAAGTAACACATCGTTCCAGCGGTATAATGAACATGGCTCCCTCTAGCGGGGGCCATTAATCAACCCCCTTGTACCCGCACACCCCAAGCTCCTCCGAAGAGAAATCCCCTCAAAAAAGCCCCCCCTCTCTCCCCGCCCGCTTAGAATGTTTCCAATTCATCACGAGACCCCGCCCTTGACAACTCTATATGAGAATGCCGCGGTCTAAAAGTCCCATATCGCCGTCCTTTGTGCCCGACTAAGAGAACCGATCAGGTACTTTTAGTCCTTGCCGGTCTCAAAGTCCCCGACCGTATGGAGAAGAAACTGTTCGTAAAAACGATCACGAACTTTTGGATAGGCGAGTGTATTTTCTTGTAATATCAACTCGGTTGTATGGCGGCCATTACAAATAAATTTTTTCTTACCTTTATTTTTTAACGCAGATTCGATGTTGTTTCGTCGCGTTTCCAATCTTTTTATTGTTAAATATTGTATTATAACAATACCGACTGTGAATTTCAATTAACAAAAGTAGAAACATTTGCGATTCTATTAAATTCCAATGTTCGTGACTGGTTTAAAAAATATTAATTGAAGAATACTTATCAGATGCTGACCTACATTTGAAGCTACGAACTATTTAAATCCTGTTCTTAAGTAGGTAGTCCTTAAAACTAAAAGTGCTACGAAGACAGTTTTATAAAAGTCACTCGAGGACTTAATAATTGCATCATAATTTTGTCTATTTGTTGGTAATGATGCACATAGATCCTAATACCTACTAACTGAATATTTTTGGGTAATTTCAGGTCGAGAGGTCGATGCCGATGGCAGCGGATGCAAGAGCTGACAACGCCTATCGTAGAAACGAACGTAAGAGATATTCCATTCTGTATTAGGTAGGTATTTATAGTGCCTTTACATAGGGATAGTACTAATAATACTCAGTATTTCTTTTTTAGTTTTCATGGTGTATGTAGTTTAATTGTTAATGAATAGGTGCTAACAGGTACTATTTAAATGTACAGTTTCTAGTTTTCAAGTAAATATAGGTATCTAGAAGAGTAAAGGGATATCTAACTTTTATTAGAGTTCGCGTTACTTGTTAACACTTAATGAACCGAAGTATAGGTATAATGTATTATAACATATAGCTATGTATAGTATGTTCTAGGTCAGGCGGAGCGCTCGACAGTAGCAGTTTAATTGCTTGGCACATTAAACGCGTATAAATTAGTATTCATTGCCGGCCATTGAGCGCCAACTATGTAGTACGTAGGTACCTATATACTTGTGCGTAATGTATTGTTTAGACTATTAAAGGGCTGAATATTCATGGGAACAGTAAGGCAATGTTTTTGTTATCGATTAATTGGTAATTATATATGTATTAGGTGTCGGTAGAACCATTAAAATAAATTTAATTTGTGTCGCAGATATTTCTACGTAGAATAAAATAAATGTATGCATAGTCTCTATATCAATACGCAGACACCGTCAAATTAATATTTCAATATAACATAAAAAAATAAATTGACGAGATATTTCATAATCTCAAAAGTTATTAGGTATTTGAGAAGGATGTCCGCTTGAAAATGATTAAACTGGTTTTGTAAAACTAATTTCTTAAATAGATAGGTACCTCTTTTAATCAACAGAAACTAGCATTTAGTATTAAGATACCTATTTAGATCTGCATGATCGTTGCCACTTATCAGTACAATCAGTCTAATCTCCTTGCCGAATGACAAAAAATAAAACATTTAACCACACTACAGAACTACTGTATCGACGGTAGTAGAACTATTTTAGCCACCAAAATGTATAAAAATACTTGAGATTACACGAAATATGGGCTTGCTACCTTCAAACAATGAATTTTGCACATATAAACAAAATAAAAGCGAGAATAATGAAAATAACCGATGGAAAAAAGTAAAGATACAATTCACGAAAAGCCGACGGGAAACGATTGGACGCGTATGCTACATGATTGTAGGTACATTTTTGTATAGAGAGAATAAGCTTAAGATCTGTTATTTTTAATAGTATGATTTATTAATTGAAAATAGGTAAGACTTGCATTTCAAAACTTTATGTTTAAGTGAACTTGTTCTTTGCTAAAGATTGCGGTTACAACTGTAAACCTCTGCTTTGTTGTTATTTGTGTATTTACCTATAGAATCACATTTTTTCTTACATTTTGAAAAATATTACTATCATAATTACCTATAATATGTCATTTTTTTTCAAATTTACAAATAATTTATTTTATTTCATAATGGCAAGGATTCTAATTGAAAGTTGTTGTAATACTTAAGTTGAGCGTTAACTATTTAATTCAAAATTTAGTTCCAACTAAAATACGGAATCTAACCATAAATTGGTAAAACTAAATAATTATGAACTTCAAATAAAGAAAACGAACCAAAACTAGTTGTTCAACACTAGTAGAATTAATAAAGCATTCCGTTTTCTATGATCAATACGAAACCGCTGACTATATCATCATCAACGAAACGCAAACGCTTCAAATGTCAATGAAAGTAGCAATTTGCTCTATACATCCAACGTTATAGTTCATAAAATGTAATCTTTAACTCGAATCCTAAATTAACACGCCGTAAACAAGTCATAAAATCAAACATAAGACTCGTTCTAATCTATAAGCGGATGAAATATACAATATTATTAGTATATGCGCATTTCGGTTACTATTTACATAATAAAAAACGTAAAATGTAGGTGTTACAACGTTTTTATACCGCTATGAACGGGTTTGGTGTCTATTCCGAATAGCGTACGCCTACTTAGCTCAGAAATAAAACGGGCCATTACAAATCGTTTCCAAAACACTTTCAGTAATGAGTACGATCGTAAGTTCAACCAGTAAATTACACAAATGCTATCTCCGATTGTCTGGTGCGAGCTGGTGGAGGGAGCGGAGCGGTGAGCGGGAATCAACGCTTACGGAGTCGTAGGGTACTGCACCAGATTAAAATTTCCCTAGAGTATCCATTATACTACACTTACTTAAGGATCTTAGGAGTAAGGTTTATATTCTGAAGTTTTGCTACCATTAACATTCTTTGCATCTTCTACACAATGTGTTAAAAAATATTTTTTGAATAATACTTTCTAACATTTTAAAGCTAAAACATTTCAAAATTTAGAATTTATATTGTATTACTGTTAAAGATAGTTTACCATTTTTGATATCTATAAAACACCTTGTATAGGCAAGTAGGTAGGTACCTAGTTTGTTAAAAGCTTCGCTACTTTGTTCAATATGCTAATTTTATCACTCATTAAAAACAGTATAATAAAATTTATACATAGTATAATTTATAATATAATTTTAAAATTTATAATATGTGTATAGTTCTTTCTTTTCTGTAGGCGCACAATGAATCCACACACATTAGTACCTACCTACATTTACAAAAAGTTTATTAATTTATTAGATGTTGTTACCTATGTATTTGCGTAAAATTTAAGCGATTTCAAAAACCACTAATAAATATTTTAAATTAATTTTTCTATATATAAAATATAGAAAGAAACATTTATTTGCATGGAACACAGGTGGTACCAGATTTAACAATGGTGCATAGTTCAAGCTATATTCTGCCTTTATTAGGCATGCAAATATTTATAATTATATAAAGCAATTAAAATAGTTACTATTAAGAATACTCCATTCAAAATGTCCACGTAACCAATATTTACAATTTTTTTTTTTTTTTTTTACAAATAATCATATAATATTATGTGTTTTATGTTGCATATATAAATTTTACTACAAATTCTATTCGAGTAGAGAGCCTCCACGAGTGACGATACGCCGGTCTCTGGTTGAGCGTACCCTGGACGGTCAACCTCACTACCATACTTGTTGACTGACCAATCTCTACACTAGGGCAAGACCTATTCCATGGGCAATTGACTCATGCCGATACGAAGACGAACTAATACTAATGAGACATAAATTCTAAAACTGCCCTTATTCCTCTCTAAACTATCTAATAACTATAGAAACAATTACATAACAACTTAAGAAATATAACTTTCGTAACACATAATTATGAAAATATTGTAATAAAGACATCCTTAACAATCGCTATCCGGTTTAGATTTAAACCGAGATGCAAGAACAGCACCAGTGCGGGACTAGTTTATTCGCAATAAAGAAAGTGGAATCCCGGGTTGCTCTCCAATTACCGGGATATACGCGGCAGTCCCGGTGACGTGTGGCCTAGTCCGGGGTACGGCCTGGCAATTATACATATTGCCAGTATTGCCGACCCCGTTCCGATATATCGCAAACGTGGCGCGACTCGAAAAACTATGGATTTGTTTTTATTTGTACCTACTTTTATTTTGTCGGCTATAATAAAATAGCCGTAATGTTTATTGTAGTGTAGCCTTGTGGATAAGTGACTGCTTTATTGAGGTAAGGTTAGGTGTCTTATGTCAAAAGCTGACGCTTGTTTATAAGAACAACTAACAAGGCTAAGCTGATGATTTATCGTCAGTTTACCTGTACCTCTCTTACTTTATAAATATACGCTGTTATAAAGTCTTTATATGTTTGTAAAAGATACAAATATAATCTTTATATTCATTTGAATAACATAACATAACATTTATTTAAATATTATTTTAACGCAATGCATAATATTTCAAGGACTTCATTTTGAACTATGTACCTACCCACTATACTAAAATAATAACTTACTTGTAACATAGATATTGTATTTAGTTTACAGAGAGTTATATTTACAAACCATTTTTTATAATTATTTAGCCATATAACTTTGTTAATCTTGTCTATTATATTAGCTACCTACCCTAATCTTAAGTTAATGCAGTTTTCTTTATCACAAGCATGCAAATTATTACAGCCATAAACTTGAGCATATTGCTATTTTAATCTCTTTACGATCAAACTAATTTAGATGCAATAGTTGACTAAATTACTAAGTTAATCCTTGTTTACATTTAGATAAATATAAATAATGTATGACAGTATGATAATTGATTTTGAAATATATTTACAGTTGACCTAACCTGTAATAAACACAGGTGGTATAAAACCTATTTTTTATTTCTATTTAAGGGATCTTTAAATTAGGTTTGTGCCTAATATTAGATTTACCAAAATCGAATGAAAATCAATCTATTCTCGCCCACAAATGTCGTCAGGGCAATACCGATAGTCGTTTATTTTCCGGATCGTCTTTCCGTACGCACGTTTCTTAACCCCCCGACGGCGATGCTGGACAGGCAGGCCCCGGAGTGTGCCCGCGGGACGCATACACTAGTTTTTCCAAGCATATCTTATTGCTCTTTTGTTGATACCCAAGGCCGTTAGTTTCATCGCCCGGGGTTCACGGGCCCAGTCCCGGCATCGCGAGATTTTCGACACTCAGATATAGAGAATGTAGGATTACGTAATTTTTAAAAGCTATTTGAGTAGGTACTGGTTTAATACAATTATCGCTCGATATTAAGACAAGTGACAGTTTGAAAGTATCCAAATCTTAATTTGTAATGCTTTCATTAATTTTCAAACAAAACGGATGAATTATGTTTCCCATAAAATAGGAATAATTCCAGTGGGACTTTAGATTTGCATTAAAACAATTATTTTGCGCCATTCCGCCTGAGAGCAAGATTTGGAAAGGATTAAAACATGCAAATCAAACAAGTACCTATTCCAACATTGGGGATGGCCCCTACGAACTGCGACCCTTCCCGTCTTATTTATTCATCCGAGTTGGAAAAAATGTTGTTTTGTTTACTCCCCATCCTTCGCGGGGAGGTCAGAAATACGCTCCAAAAGCAAGTCTACCGATTTATTATGTAAGACAAGAAGATATTTTTGCTTGTTTTGTTGCTATAAATCTAACGACCTAATGTAATAGCGCCTAGCTCGCGAAACTTTGCTTTTTGCATTTTATATTTAAGGATAAACGTTGTTATGACATTTTAACCCGTGCGATACAGGGAAACTTGAATAGACCTACAAGATTTGTACCAAATAGGAACAGTATGCCAGAGTTGAAGTATGATGTAATAAGTACAGTTATTAGTGGCTCAGAAAATGGTATTCAAAACTGTTCCTTAGTATTCACCAATGTCTTTCAAAACAGATATAGTTCCCAAAACAAAATTTTACACTCTGATCTAAACAGCTGTTGAAATTTTCTTGGCAAATCTAAATCATAATGTGGCACTGGACCCTACAGTTACCCTGTTGCGTTTGGACTACAAGACTTTTTTTTTATTTGGTTACTTGGAAACTTCTATATGTCTGCTGAGCTACGCCAAGACTATTTTCTTTCCTTGGTCTTTTAGACCGACCTCGCGGTTTATAAATATAAAAGTAGTTTTATTAAACGTGGACATAATATAATATGTTGAATCCTCGTCGGTGTAAACACGAGCTTAACTCACGCCGTTATCTCCTCTTATAAACTACGAATGGAGAGAGAAAACGCTGAAAGAATAATATTTTAGCTGGAGCACATATTTATCGTGTCTCTGTGAAACTATTTTAGTTGCCCTAAAGGAAACGAAACCTCAATTTATGTTTTATTATCGATATTATTTTAGTAAGTTATAAGGAAAAGTTTCTGATAGTTCTGTAAAAGGAATTCAGAGATTGTTAGTTTTAATGCAGTCAGAGTATTTGGGTTTATATTTGTTCCGAAAAAGATACTCTGCAATTGATTTAGAAACTGTACCTAATATTTATGTATTATTTAAAAATAGAAGGGTCATAATTATTGAGAATTTTTGCCACACATCACTTATTTCGGTATTAAAATTGAATATATAGAAATCCGTTTATTTTTAAAAACCATTTATTTCATTCTTTGTTTCAAATAAAGCTCGGCTCTGCTACGGTGCGACGGGGTGAAACAGAATCCTGAGCTTTCCTATACTCTATCTGTGTATTCACTCCTACCTTCCCTGGCACTGGTTCTCAACACATTATTTCAAAGAAAAAAAATACCAATTACAGGCACTGTAAGATATAAAAGCAAAATGTTCCATCCATTGTTACTATTCTAATATAAAATTAAATTCCGAGCCGTTCATTCCTTATAACAAACGTTTCCTATTTAATTTTCTTTGAAAGAACATTTTTGAGCGTCGCTGGCTTCTTTTATTCCACCCCAACGCTACCCTTTTTAAGGGGATTTCTTTATGTTGTGAGAGCTCATTCATAGCGTCCATCAAGACGATTCCAGCCATCGTTACGGTCTCGGCAAATGTACCGAAATCATCGCTTCACTGCCGAACGCCGGTCGGTGCGGTGTACGGACATATTGTACCTACCTAACCTAGTAGATATTGTAATCAGTAGATAGTAGGGTATATTTGATTCAATTTGGACTTTCGGTTCCGGAATGAAATCACTGAGTAACTTGTACGGGATGTTTGTACGACTCGGGTTGATTTTGTGTAAATTCTTTTTGATAGTTAGTTCCAACGAAATATGTTTGAGTTTTGTTATGTCCGCAGATTGTTGGTAAACTTTATTTGTGTCATCGCGAAGTTTCTAGTTCAAAGAAAGCATTTTGTATTCTACATTGATGTAACCTAAATTGGTTTTCTCTTTTTTGTTTGTATTTTTTTCAAGTCATACTTGCTGCATAGCAACGATAGGCTAATAGCGACTATCTGTTACGACAAATGGAATAAATATCTGTGACTTTAGAACCAGGAGAATACGCAACGAAAATCTTACTTTGCACAAAAACAAACATCACGAAAGTACACAATGAATCAGAAAGCTTTTTAATAATTTAAATTCAAATATTGCAAGTCTCCAAGTAGAAATGTTCCGACAAAGCTTGTGGACATTTTGCGGGTAGAAATTTTGTTTTAATAAAGGCCCTATTGCGGCCACCGCAGCCGTCGCAACGTTGATATTACAGACGACGAACACCCACTAATGTCCTCTTTTCATATTACGCTGAAGCATTATTATGTGCTTAGGGTTGACAATCTCTGGCTTTTGCCGTGTCTGAGATCAAAGTAAGGAATTATGGTTGAGTAGAATACTTGTATTTGTTTAAACATTTTAGAAATTGCGTATTGGATTTTATGTTTCAAGCAGTATGTATTTTTGCAAAAAATATACGTGTTTGTGTTACGTCTGTAGCTAGATGATAATATTTGTTTCACGCCACTGAAGGGTTCATATAATTAAGACTTTCAAAGCCATTACAGTAACAACATTAACTGCAACCACACATACCAAAACATTTAGTCAACCCTCGTAAATGAGGCGTACAAACAAAATAATGTAGTGCAGGTCCGTAGGTCCAATGACCACCGCGTGTTGTGCCCGCAGAGAATGTTGGCAATTAAGATTGGCGACTCCCTACGTAGTTAATCCAAAAATACGTGCGTTGGGTGTTTATTGACTGCCGTCGGCGTTTACAGGTTGGTTTGTTTTGAGGAGAAAAATGAGGGTTTGAATGTTCAGGCAATAAACTTGCCTACGCATTAAGTGAACATTATAAATATGCTATGCTTATGCTTCATAATAAATATATAAGGGCAGTAGTTACCTATAAGTATTTAATTGATGCTTAGGTATAGGGTTGAAAGGGCTCCAGAAAACGCAACACAATTATTTCTGCTTCTTGAAAGTTCCTCTAATACCAATTACAAATCCTAATCGTTCTTAAAGATCCTAATCCTAGCACTACTTTCTTAATCAACTCCAAATTGCTAAAGATCCTAAATGGCGAAAAAACTCTAAGAAGTAATTACCTATTTAAAAAGTTAACAAGTAGAACTCGGAGAAAATCGTGAGTACCTAATAAGGGGCATAGAGTAGAGGCTCCGGTCCGGCACGTCGGCTTTATGGACCGTTAGTGCTACTGAAATCAATAAAAGTACCGGAATGTACCGCACATGCGCGTTCGAGACACCCACTGCCACTGACTCAGCTACATTCATTTTATAGCCACTTGTATTTGTGTCTATGGCCATTTTGTACTCTTTACTGTTGACGGAGTAAAAAAAAGAAGGGAAAAATTAATTGGCGCGGGTCGTAAATACCGTCAGCGGTGGCGCGGGGTGGACTTTTTGTTAAGAGGATAATTGAATGTTTTAATAACTTTTATGTACGCGTTCTGCCGTTCGTTCTCAATTTTATTAGACCAATAGGTACTTGCTAAAGATTACGTGAAGTAGATGATTATGTAGAAGGATATAACAGTACCGACAATAAACCATCATGAAGGGTTAATGGCATGCGGCAGTTAGTCCATGTTAGTTTTGGGGACAGCGTTATGGGACTATAGATTACTAACCCTCTCCGAAGTAAACACACCTAACACTTCATTCTAAAGTTGACTCCAGCTTAGGGTAGTGAAGTAAACGAAGGGATTCTAATGTAAAAAGAATGTCTGAAATTACAATAAATAAGAAATTCCCGTGTCGGTGAATTTATTTTCTCCAAGAGACACGTGTACCATACGTACTGTGAATGTCACTTCGTTATTATTAATAATTCTCTGTAAGAGGCTGTACCTATAATGTATTCCTAATAAATTTTAAATGTTTGTATATGCATCAAGGGAATTTAGCATCAATGATTCAGGTACTAAGGTTCATTCGATAGGTAAAGCTAACTTAGTATTGGAAAATTATTTGGAGAATCTTTTTATTTATTGCACGGATAGAACGACCGGTAAGCAAGAATAGATGGGGCTTCAAGCTGTGACTAATGGCTGTTACTTTCATACAATCTTGTATAAGTTAACATTAGTTTGAATTTATCACACAATGAAGATATCTCAGCTCCGCCCACCGAAACCGATTAATTGGGTGTTTTATCTTATAAAAACTTCGGTGCTCGGAATTTACTGATCAAATAATTTATTATTATATATTTCGATGAACTTTACAAGTTAATATAGTTTTTTTCGATATTTGGACACAGGGACCGTAATAATTATAAATTAGTCGAACGCGTTCAAAACTAGTTTAATAGCACTCTACCAATTTAGGATCGTAAAATCCTTTCACTAAAACATATCAGTCGCCGTAACGAGAAATATAAATCACAGCTGTGAGCTGTGGGGAAATTTACGAACTTAACGATTTACAACGAACATTTTACGAGACTTTTATGAACTGTCCGACCATCAAATACGTTTTATTATTAAATCACTATTCGTTAACAATTTCCCGGGCATCAGCCATCAACGACAAAGCTGATATGGCTTTTAACGGCACGACAATTAATTAAAAAGGCATAAACGCCACTTTTATACACGGAGAGCCTATAAAGACTAACTTTTATGCGTCGTAAACGCGATTGTCTGACCCTGACGACTTCGATACCGCGGCTTTTGTGGGGGCCACACAGATGATGGCGCTCAAGGATCTCAGGAATGTAAACACCGGAAATGTTTTTGGGGAAACAGATCATAAACAAGCTATTAAACTACATCAACTAATTAGTAAATTTAAATTTGATAATGTGATGGATAGTGTAGTTGTCGAATGATACAAATAAGATTAACATAATAGAGTATCGTTAAAAAATATCAAAGCGCAAATACATTTTTTGTGACCCAAATCCTCAATATAAGAGTACATTAAATGAGATATATAAGTAAATAAAAAAAGGATTCCTAACGGATTCAATGGCGTCGTACAAGCCTCCTAGTTTCTAAAGAGTATCTATGAAAGAAAGACACGTCGACCGGACAATAACATTCAATCACAAAGATACTAAGAAAGAGCACAAACATCACATAAAAGCTATTCCGATCAAAAGCTGAATGTCTCAGGAGGCAAATAAAAGAGATTTATCTGCCTTCCCCCAAAGGAAACTTGGAATGAAAATTGTGAGATTTTTTAAATAAACCATTAGAGAAAAAGTTCCGGGCCATTTGAGGCGGTTTATTGTGCCACTATCGGGTGCCATTGTTGACTGCAACGTAGCTTTTAATACCTCGATGTAGATGATGCAGAAGAGACTAGAGTAACAGTGTTACATAATCGAGTATAATAATTGCCCGTTTGCAAAATTTGTTTATACGAATATCTAGGTTTTTTCATAGTTAAGGAATAATGAAGATATCCGTCGCATCCATTTCAAATCTGCAAGGTAATATCACAATATCACTTTGAGGGTAATTTACAAAAGACATTGGTCACCTGTTTTACTTAAACCCAAAGAAAATCGTAATTAACGTAATTAGTATGCGTGTGTAGGGTTTATTTTACAATGAACTGTCACTTAAATGATTTATATTTCATGTCATTAAATTCTTAATTACTTAATAACGTGACTATATTGTGTGCCATGTTTTGTTTTGATTTATGATCTTGATAATCGAGCAGCACGATTCTTACCTAATTATTAGTATTAGGTACAACAGTACATGAAATATAATTAGGCTCAATTTTATTTTGCGTCGAATGCTTTGCTCATACAAAAATATTATAATTGTAGGTGTGTGTTTTTTTTAAATTGGTTATGCTTATTCGTTTTGATCCTTGATTGAAACACATCCAGTTGTTACAGTGATCTCCACATCTGTGTATTCGACTCTAGTCGAGATTTGCCTCCAAGTTATGTCTCTGAAATGGAGTGTTTGTAGCCATTAATTTTTATAACCAACCGCATCCTTTGATCTTTTACACGATAAGTAAATTACTTTATAAGAAAATTATGAAACTGATAAAAAATGTGCCTATATTAAAAACTTAACACTTCTAATTTAAGAAGCACTTTGTATGGTAATGCGTTATGTTATATTTTTTTAATGTTTCCTAGGGTTAAAATATTTGATGGTACTCACTGATTATATTCAAACGTCGGCTATAGTGTTATAATGAAGTGATAAATATTAATTTGTGTACAGTTATGTGTTATTCACCTATGCCTATTGTAGTTTAAGTAAGCATTTTACTATTGTTGTTATGTTTGTTAGTAGTTTTGTTCCCCTAGTGTAGGCTTTATGGGTAGTTAGCTTCAGCGTTTTTTCTATACGTTATGAATGTAACATAGACTCAGAATGCTGTATCCTTGTTATTAACGTTTAATGAAATTGTTCGAATTATGTTTAGGTATTTTGACGAACGAATGGATGCTGGAACAAACGATTTTATAATTCTTTTTTTTATTGTTCCTACTTGATAAAACAATATACCTCAATTAAGTGTAAGGTGAAACCTTTAAATGAATTAAATTCTACGCATTACTTATACTGAACTGAGCTTGATCTTTTCATTATTGCGTGCATTTCTTTTATTACACACAAACATTTTCTTTTTCCTTTTTATTAACTGCAATGACAATACCTAACGTTGGCACAAAAAAGATATAATTTACTCTGCACTTGGAAAGATCATCATTACTTCAATTAATGTTTCACAGAACCGCAGTATGCCAGCACCCTAAATAATGAACATGCATAAAACTGACGCGGCAATTACTTTATTTTTTTATTATTTTAAGACGCCGATTGGTAATGACGCCTTAAAAAAAGCCTTAGTATATTGGAATACTAAAGAAAGTCCGTGTATTTGACTCGTTTACAGAGGTTTTAGCAGGAAACTAATGAAAGATAGAAACATAGATGGGATTAATTATGAATTACAGTTAAAAAGAAATATTATGTAACCTTAGTAGATGCAATAATACTGAAGTTACATAACTCACAGTTTAGCATTAAGTAACTAGTCACTTTAATATAAAAATCTTAAATCTTTATAAAGTTTATTTTTCGTATGAACAAATACATTTTGGAGGGTAGTCGTATTTATTTGTGGAAGCAGTCAGTCAGGGGTAGCGGGTGCTTCGGGGGAAATGGCAAACAGAGGAAACGGATCTGGCGAACTTTCCCGCGCAACCGGCGAAAGCGAGTTTAGGCATCCTGTTCAGATGGGGTAACTGCGTGTTCGGGGTAACGTGGACACTTGATCAGATTTTCTTTTAATTGCCTTTGTAGTTGATGGGGTCTCGAAAAAATAAAATTCATTGCATCATCACCTTAAGATATTAAGCAATTAGGTACCTACTTTTATTTTCGGTCAATATCAATTTGCTACTAGAAAAAAGTAATCCGCAATTGTTTATACAGCATCAAAACTAAGTAACCTTACGCAGAAAGACCTCCTCCTGACATACTTTATTCAATTCAACGTATTACTAGACACTAACATAAAGTGCTGAAGCTTCTGCTCATATTATAATGCATGTCTTATTAACAATCTCTAGACTCAATGAGCTGACCGTTCTGCTTGATATATTCTCTATTATCTTTTTGTATTATGCTAGCCTGGTACTACAAGCTAGAACTTAGCAATGACGTAGGTTATGAAGATTTTGAAAATGATGATATTCTTTTATAAGTCATCATCATCATCTGGGGGGGGTGGTTGCCTTAATCCCCACGCTGGCAAGCGGCTTTGGGATCGCAGTGTTGGTGGTCAAGTAACAGAAGACGCCGACTTTTATAAGTACCTAGTACAAATAATATCTAAGACACACCAGTATAATTTAAAGCCACAAAAACAAATAGAATACCACCTTTCTTTTAAAAAGAAAACAACATTAACTCAAGCTTAGTATCGACAACAAAAACAATGTCCACCCTACCTCCTGATATATTTATATGCATTAATACCGCTTTATAGCTGTGAGATAAGCATAAATCTCGGTAGGCGGACCGCGACGTATCTACATCCCACTTTATTGTTATACCGTACAATTTATTTATGAAAGAATCGTCTGTGTAAACGTAAAAAGATAAACATTTCGCTCTATATTGCTTCGTGGCTTTTTGTTTGTATGTCAGTGTGCGGTAGATAATGGGGACCGGTAAATAGTTAATTTTGTTGTGTGTAAAGGTACTTAGTGTATGACCTAGAGGTTGCAGGGTTAGGTTGTAAGTGCTAATGCAGCGCGATCTCTGTAACCTTTTGATATTTTGTATTATGTTGTTCGTAGAGCTTATTATGCGATGGATAGGAGTTACATAGGTACTTACATGAATGAAATATTGACTTTTTACTAAAGTATAACGGAAGGTTGACCATAATATAGATATGAGTAGTAAAAGTCAGATAAGTATTCCCAACAGTTTTCCAATGATGACGACCTAATTGACGCAGCGGCTAAACACAGCGGTTAGACTGCTGCGCTTAGGGTTGCGGGTTGGATTCCCGTACGTGAAAAATATTGCGATCCGCAGATGTTTGTCTCGAGTCTGGGTGTTTGTGTATGTGATATTTCATGTTCGTAAAACGCACCCCCGATACAGGCAAAATTCCTAGTATGGGGCGACGTTTGTAAAACAAAAGAGAAAAAAATATTTCATATTTTGATACTTCAGTTGCCGGTCGTATTTTCACGTTACGTTATAGCAATTTAAATATAATTTAGCCCTAAGTAAGTACCTACCTAAAGTTAGTTTCTTTTCGATCAAAGAATACATTTTATATTCATTCTACGCATGAAACACACATGAGTTTCCCTATATCTTTCCAAACTGCAGAGTGCAGACGCAAGTATATGAGAAGCTTGAAAGAATGCAATAATGCAGAATTTTTCATGCTACCGCTTTCATATGAAAAATATTAAAAACTCCTTAGAGAACTATGAAGTGACTCATCTTTTGTATGCATAACTTTCCACAATATCATTCTATTTTTAAATATGTAGGTACTAACGTGATGTACCATATATTTATTTTACTCCACCCCGAAAAACACTTATAAAATATTTCCATATAAAAAATTACGTTCACTGAACGTTCGGCCCTGAATATTTTTTATCCCTCCACCGCGGTATAAGTACAGAAACCAGTGAAATTAATATAACAAGCTCTAAAACCTATAAAACACATGCTTGCCGGGATGTTTTAAACATTTATTGAAGATATAAGGAAAGCAATTTTGATGGTGGAATGGTACAACTGGAACGTTTTCGTACATTACTTTTAGAGTACGGGTGGCTAGATGCTCTATTTTGCCTTTTTTTATCTGTATCAAGTTTCATTGTTTTATATTTTTCAGGTCAATTAAATAATAACGCAAATACTTTATTTTTAGATTTTATTGACACACGTTACCTAGCTTGTTGATTATGAGAAGTTTTACCTTTCCATGAACTCTTAAAGCAGGACATTTTCCGCTGTGGAAGCGAGATGCCGCCCTACACTGCATAAAGCAGCGTCTCGCTTCCACAGCGGAAACTGTTAAACTGCTACATATTTTTTTTTTAATTTTACTTAATTTTATTACCCCAAAACACCGCATATATTTTAAAGAATGAAAATAATAATATAAGCTAGCTAGCTTGCGCCTCGGTTATTATATCTTCTGAAAACAAAGATATAGGTAATTAAATATACCTATGCGCCAAGCAATGTCTATAAGATTAGATAACGCCAAATTAAACAAAAAAATTAAGCTTAGTACCAGAAACAGATAATCCTTAAACTACCAACAAATAGAGCAACTATCATGTCATATCGCCTCTTCTTATAGCAACACGCTCTCCTAAAGGGAGGCTGAAGTAAAATATGAATTCAGCGCGTCTCGGCTGTTTCGTACACACGCGACTTGTTTATCCTTTTAAGGGAGACTTCTCATTTCACACAACTGCTATGATTGCTATATAATCGCCAACGTACCTTGAACTGCCCCTCCCCGATCAGATTTCCCCATTGCGAAGAAAAAAGAATAAAGTAAAAGAAAGTGATGGGTCAAATAAAAATGGTCGCAACGTTAGGCGTTTTCGTAATGGTGCCGCGCGAATGAAAGCAGATTTTCGGCAACTGATTATGAGTCCTAATACGTTTTGTTATGTTTACCAGTTTGTTTATGCCGTGTTTATGTAGTTTGTTGTTTGAGTGTAACTGTGTCAAAACAAGTGAACAATATCCTCTACCATTATTTTATTGTTGTATAAGTAGGTACACTATTTATTTACTTACAAGTACTCGTTTTTTATTGGCTGGAAATAGCTGTGAACTGAAAATGTAGTGCTTTGCACTTAAATTGCACTTCATAGACGTTACGTGACTCTATAAAATTGCATCATAAATTATTATCTAAACCTGAAGTAAAATAGACAAAATTAGTTACAGACTCAAAACAATAAAAATTATAAATAAAAATTGCTTTAGTGTGTGTCAACAGTTCCAATTCGACTACGGCTACAAAATTATCATCATAATTCATCATCATGATCATAATTTGTTAGCAACCTTATAAACTTATCCTTGTAGAGCTACGAAGAAATTTTTAAAACAAAAGACGGCCACTCTACCAACAAAGAAACTCAATCTTGACTAGCAGAATACGCGAAGACTTACACCCTCGATTATAATAATAGTAAGTGATACAATGACACGCTATATCATGCCGTGACACTGTCAAAGTAAATTAAAAAGCACGTCATAACAAGCGACGGCCGAGTCTTACTTTATGCGCGTGTTTGCATGTTTTGGCAACGTATCAAAGTATTTTTGGCTCCCGAAACACTTCATGAATGCAGTTGCTATTGCCATGCGAAATATATTACGATTATGAACATTGTACTTAATGTATATCCTCATTGTGTTAGTGCTGTATTTAAATTGTATACCTATGTATGTATTGGCCTAGCGTAGTTTTATTTGTATGTCTATTAACTGACGGCATTTCGGAAATTATAATAGTTCCTAGTGTATTTTTTACTTATTTCTAAGTTGTTATTTGAGTTAGGGCTTGGTAGGTAGATTTTATTATTGTAGCTTAGTGGTGAACGCTCACTACCAGGTTAATTTTTATTAAGTATGTATAACATAAATTAAATGTAACTATTAATAGAGACCAGTGCCAATTAATATGTCATTAATATAATCTTCGGTTTTCATTTACTACCTATAAAATCATAATTACGAAGATTCGAGTTAGGTGTTTTTATTTTTTGAACTTGGTGCTAAAATCCTTTTTAATTTTTTTCAGGTCCTATCTGACATGAAGAATGAAAATGTTATTAAGAAAGAACAAAGAAGACCCAGGCATTCATTCGCTGAAGTACTCAAGTCACATCATCATTATGCTACGAATACCTATCTACTGAATACAATTTAAACAACTCGATACGTGTTCGATTCGAAATAAACAAAAAAAGAAGAAATAACACCAACAAAATTGAAAACAAGCCATTGTTATGTTATACGGAGGTTCTACGAGAAAAAGGCAATCTACATGGAGGGTTCGTACCGGACGGCTCGAGATGAGGAAATAAGAATTCATCCTTTCTCGCCCCGGGAGGGTAGGGAGTGCGCGGGGGGTGGGGCAAGACGGACGACGCCATTCCAAAAACCCATTATACGAGCTCCAGAGCTGTTTTCTATCTCGGAAAGGAACCCGCGCCAACCCCTCCCGCGCCTCCCCGGGACCCCCTCGCCCCATCTTCAGGGATCCTCAACTTTGTTTATGAAAATTACCCATTAAAGTGGCTATGAAAGTAACGCTTTTGCCACTCCCGAAATTAATAAGGAAATTGATATAGATTATTTTTAGGTCGCATTTGGTGCTCGTATTCGTGACGATCGATACGCTCATTGCGTTAAAATATTTTAAATATCATGTTCCATTTTTTAATGCATAAGCGTGGATATTTTACTTTTATTAGACTCGTTGAAGTAGTAAAGATATATATGTATATCGGTAAGATTTATTCAACGGTACCAGTTTTCAGTCGAGTCTCTCATTTCTCGTCATCGGTGATGCTAAGGGTAATGTAAGGGTTATGTTGCAAGGGTCTTTAGTCCCTAGCATCGAGATGGTTGCGTCCTTAATATCAGACTATCGTGATTAATCGCTTGTCAAACTATGATAAATGATAAAATTATGGTCTTCTGTCATGACTTATTCAGTAGCTGTATAAGAACATCCATGTCATTATGGGTAAGAATGTTATGGACTATAGATTCTAACACCGAAAAAAACAAGTTTACAAGGAAATTATCACGTATTGTATTGAGTAAATAGTAGGATTAAAATCATGGCAACATTTAAAAAAGTAAAATTAATTTCCCCAACATCTTTAGATTAAAAACAAGATCACTAAGTTGACTTACGGCTTTTATTCTCACCCCAGATTTACAACGCCATTAGAAATTAAATTAAAAAACAAAATTATTACACTTGAACCAAAATTTAAATACACATTACTGTTCTCCCCTCTATATTGGGAAGTCTACTGCTTTCTTCAGACATTTGTATCTTCCATCTTTATCTTGCCTGCAACTGAATTAGATGTTAGAAAGAGATGTATAATAAGCTCGCTTGCGACTCGTAGCTCGATATAAAGAAAGATTATCCGAAGCCCCTAAGGAAGTTTGAAATTGCTATTGTAGCGAAAAGGATTATATGTTAGTGCTACGCCGTAGCGGGTCTACGTCGCTGCGGGGGCCGGATTCAGGAGATTGTATGCCGAAGTTTTATGTATACCGATACGTATTGGTTTCATTTATATTACCCTATACTATACACAGTTCCTTGATATACTATTGGTTTTCATCGCTATAATAGATTTGGAAGATATACGAATAGTAATTGTCTTTAATTTTAATTTTTATATTTATTTAATTGTATTTTAATTTTTAAATCAAACGGATAAATTATGAGTTCTAGTATTATCAAATAAATAACAAGCAAGCGTGCAGTTCCTCAAAATAATTTCACATTAACACACCATGAGTGTTATCACTATAACCATAATATAATTAAAATAATCCATTTGCAATTTTAAACGTTAAATAAACAATGTGATATCTACAAAGCTGGCAGCAGCGTCGAAGCGGATTAATCCGGTTTAAATCCGGGTAAATACGCCGGGATCCGGTTACCGGGCGTGGCGCCGGCGATACGCTCCCGACCGAGCCGGGCGGTGTTAATCCCTATTTTAAATTCTGATAAAAGCCGCACCTGTTATTCGTAGGCGTTTTAATGT
This sequence comes from Abrostola tripartita, assembly GCA_905340225.1. Classification (NCBI taxonomy): domain Eukaryota; kingdom Metazoa; phylum Arthropoda; class Insecta; order Lepidoptera; family Noctuidae; genus Abrostola; species Abrostola tripartita. The sequence continues at coordinate 8,639,466 of HG996498.1, read as the reverse complement.
AGGCATTGTTGGACTTAGCGCGATGAATTTGTATGAATTGTCCAAGTTTTGAGTAGGGTTATAATTTGAACGTAATTTTTTGGTTCAATTACTGGTGAATTATTCACATATTTTAGTGATGCAGTAAAAGTAAGTCAAAGTACATTGTAATGAATTACGCCATTGGCTTAAGTTAAATTTCCTTTTTTTTTTTTGGAATTCTTTCGAAAATACGTAACCAATTCTATTTTCAAACCATCTCAAAGTATCTTTAATGTAATCTCTAAAGTATTTTTCAGGCGAAACGGCCGTAAATGCCATTAAGAAATTCCTCCGCATCGCGAAAAGACAAAAACTGTTTGAGACAATTTCGCTCTGAATTATCCTTATAACTTTGCCCCGCGCGTCAGCACTTACATAAGCGATACATGACTTATGTAGGTCCTTATAAGCGACCGGACTAAATTATCAGAGTGTTGATATAACATTATAAATTCAGATATCTCGAGCCATCACCATTACGAATTCGAAACGGGAGGGTCGCACGTACGCATAATCCGGCGAACATAACGGGATCGAAAATGATACATAAATTGTTCAGACGGACTATACAGACGATTAAACCCATTAACATGGTGCACGGGTCACGGGGACCCGGGAGGCCGGTCCAATCAACAAACCCTTTCACGCTACCGCCAATGTAGCTTGGTCCTACTAGTGTTTGTTTTTCGTAACTCTCTAATGGTTTGGTATTTTGGCCGTAAGTATTATAGTGTTAAGGTTTCAGTTTATTTAATAGATGTGTTATTTTTTCATTGGCTATAAGCAGTAAATTGGTACCATTATAAAAGTTTTACTTTTAAGAATTTTGTTTTAATTACCCACGTGTGTGAGAACGATTGTTGGCAATGTGAATCAATAAATAAAGTACTTACAAAAGCAGTTTCGTTGTGTTTGTTTTTCTATTACTTTTTCAAAACCTCACCTAATACAGGATAGAAAGTCCATCCTCGTAGCAGCGATCGTTAAAAAGCTCGCGGCTCCCAATAAAGCGGTCGTCGTGTATCAGGATTCATGATAGGGCGCTCCCATACGCCCCCACTCTCAGATATACGGTAACGAGCGTACCACAATACCATACGCAATAAATACGCGTACGCTAACGTACGCGCTGCACACGTACATACGCGCCAAGCGGCCCGCGTACAACCGGCATTTCTATTGTTTATGCTGTATTAAATTGTTTCAATGTTGCCCAGTTATTGCCGAAAACGTATTTCGGTACGTATTGCAAGTCGTGGGCGTGAGTTGTTGAGCTGTTACGCTGTTATTGTTGTTAGTTTTGGGATATGATTTGATGGCAATGGCTCCGTATTGGTTATTGGGCTGAACTAGCTAAAAATTGGGTAGTTCTCTCTCTATAATCCTCACTGTATCATTACTAATTTCTATCTAATATTATATCTAAAAAAATTACAATCTATAACGTCTGCTTAGATTCTATACAATTCACAAGGTTGTTATTCTTTATTGCAGCATTATTCATTACAGTCACGAATCTAATTAAACTTAATTGATACACTGATAAAAATAATTAAGAACCGTTTGGTTGAGCACTGAGTAAAAGTATCCACCTGTGCAGATGTTCCCAAAGTTTCGAAAAAAAAAAACAAACTTCATTAAATAAGCTAAAAGCTTTCCTGTTCATTAGCAGATTATTTTGCGTTGCGTGACTGTCCTTCGTAAATCATAGCATGCGTGCTACAATTTTGAAATTATGATCATTAAAATACTTTAAAGATATATAGCTTTATTTATATTTTTCGTGTATGCTTGTGTATTATAGTTTATGGGCCTATTGGTACCCCATGGCTTGCGTGGTTAATACTAACATACATTCTGTTGAGACAAGAAGTAGTTATCGAAGAAATTCAGTTTTTTACAAAGTGTAACTGGTTTTAAATTTGTTAGATTAGAAAAGACACCTTAGTATTTTATCATTACACGAAGACAGACATAGTAATAAAGTAATTTAAAAATTTAGCTTTATAGTAAAGAGGATTGTTTATAATTTTTTTGTAGTAACTTGTACCTACCACATGTGTAGAAAAAAATGCACTAAACTTGTACCTTCTCGGTAGGTACTGTAGTTTTTGTTTGTCAGAAGTTACAATAAAAGTGTTCAAAACTACTTACTTTGCACCATACAAACAACATTTTCAGACACAAAATCCTTCAGCTAGTTCAAAAACAAACATGGCGAAGTTTTACAACGTGATATCTTTAAGGAAGTAAACAAGACGGGAAGGCGCAGGGATTATGGATAAAGCTGTATCGATAACCGCGATCGGATGCTGCCAGAGACACCTTATTTCAATAACAACGACTACTCACAAAGGGACCTTATGCATATATTTATTTTAGCACATACCTTTACTACGGAAACTGGTCTTGAAGGTAAGGTTTGTTTAATAAAATTTTGTATTGAAGTATCATGATAGACATAGAAAGGCAAAGTTTCTTCATCCAATATGAAGCTGTTGTATGACGTATTAATGTAAAATGTGTAGAAGTTGCCAGTGTGTGTTATTTAGCGTAGAAATTGGAAAATGCATAACAAGTTTTATAACTCTTGTTGATTTTAAAATTGGATTTCAACCTAACGTGTCATTTACGCAAGGAGGCTTTCCATTGCACATATAGATATTAGCATGATCTTCAAACACCTCGGCCCTAAATTCAACCTCTTCGTGTAACAAATATAAAAATATAACATTACTCAACACGACTATAAAATTCACGGCATGCCTCGGAATAATTCAACATACACCTAAAACATTAACATTTATAATGTAGGAACGAACGAGAATTTATGGTAACGAGTTCAAAGGTTACACGGATTAGCTGTGAACTAAGTTTCCGTGTTCCAACTGTTTACAAAAGATAAAAATTATGTTTGTGGAAAGTCGTAGAAGCATGGGTCAACATGAACACACAAACAAATAATGTACTCTGAGTGTCCCATAGTATTGACTTATGTGTTATGGAAATACTTTGGAAACACGATAATTTATTTTCAGATTAGTTTAATTCTTGAACCTTTGAACTGCTTATATTAAAACAAGTCGCATTTAGCTAATAGTTATATGTTTTTAAATCTACCGTATTAGACTCCAAACCGATTATTCGCGTTTCGCCCCGTCTCAATTCACCAAAAAAGGTAAAATCGACAACTCAGCAGAGGGGGTGCCATCTATTCAAAGAACTGTAGGATGTTTTTATTTCCATGTATCGATCTAACTTTGTGGCACGTAACGCCATCTATTAGGTGGTCACATAAACTAGGGGATAGGTTTTATGAACTCCTTACACGCGATCTTCTTTGTTTACTGAATATTACTTAATGTAGTAATGTAAGCAGGATATAATTAACGTTGTTTTGATTAGTCTTTTGTAGATAAGTTCGAAGTAAAGGGTGAGCAAACTTAATGGTGGAGCTTTAGTTGGTTAATCAGTGATCACATTGTAACAGATAGTGCTGTCTGATACTGAAAATAGACAAAATATAACAATACGAGGAAAATACGGTTCCATCAAAAGTGAAGTTTCATCTTTTGAATTTGCTACAAGCGATAGAATATTTTACATGGAGCAAAGGCTATATGGCTCCCGTTTATTTACGGGGGATTCTGATAACCTGAGGTTAGAACGGTCGGTCTTTTTAGTCCTGTCTGTTCGTAACGACCTCCCCAGCTTATAGACTTACATGTGACAAAAATATTCAGTACCTGTCGCGGTCCAAGGTTCTTCACGTATACAGATTAGAATCGAATAAGCATAATGTTGGTAATTTTTAGAGTAATCGGAGAATTTTGTGGTTGATCAATGCAGCTGCTAGGTACGCTGAGGAAAGGGCTGTCTCCACAGAAGAGGCAGAGCTGCCTTCTTTAGCAGGAGTCTCAACATGCACCTTTAACCGCTTACTATAAGTTTCGAAATAATATAAAAATATTAATCGACAACCTACTAACAAGCAGCCCTATATCTATATTTAATACATTCTTGTTGCCCCGCTCTATACATAGTTAAACATAGCAACAGCAAAACAAACAGCACGGACGCAAGCGGCGACCATGCGTGAAACTACCCGCGGTACGTTAAACACGAACATCTCTATACACCACGTTTATACACACATACTACATGTGTTTATACATGCACTGCTGCAGGTATTTAGGGATGTTAGATTTTATAAAAAACCTACATTTGAAAGGATTTTAAATGGTTTGTATTTAAAAAGGTTTGGTTTTACAAATGACTTTAGAATTTAAAGTCTGTTTTTAAAATACTTAAGAACTTTAAAAAATAAAAGGTAACTACGTTGTTTCGTGGTTTTTACATTAAAAAAAATCTTACCACCTTTTATCACGTCTAAAGAAAGTACAAATAAGCCAGAAGACAGGTAATACAGAAGATTGTATGCCTGTGAAGAGCTAGGCCTTAAGTCAAAAGAAGAACAGAATAAAATCTTTCTGTACGAAAAAGATTTTACTTAGTTTTTACTTTTTTATTCGGTTTTTATCATGAAAACAGAAGAAGAACCTTCATAATTTAGGTATATGCTATACTTAAAATAAGCTAAAAGTAATGTTGCAAATAAAGCTGCAAAATAGATTGCTACGAATTATTTGAAAGCGTTTACTACATTTTGAAAGGATCGCGTAGTAAAATCTGACATATAACGGCCATAATCCGCCGGTTAGATTTAACACTTGATTTTGAAATGCGAGTATAACATTATACGAAGTATCATGTACCTACTATTCATGAGACACGAATCGTTAGTACTTGAACTGTTCATTCAACTTTAACTAAATTCATTTGAAATTAGTTAAAGTTTCGTCGAAACATTCATTCCAGTCAACATTACCTATAGATAAAGGACCAAAATAAACAAAATTCACATTCTAAAATTCATTCACTCATCATAGAACAACCTATCTGACCATCCCCCTTCACTGGACCGTGGAACACAAATAAACCGGCTCCAGTGCAAAAGTTATTACTTCATACAGTAGGGACGGCCGCAGGGGAAATCCAACAGTTCCGAACATTTGCATGACTGACCCTATCCCTGTTAATATCACCATTCAAATAATATTTGCATCTAATTGTAAACCATTGTTATATCATGGGAATGGATCCAACTATATGGTCTGTTATGTTTGTATTCTATGGACAATACATAGATGAATATTAACGCGTAGGTCGTAATTGGTTTATAGTTAGTTATTGAAATGTCATGTCCAGTTTGGCAATGACTGTCCGGTAGTGTAAATTGCTTTTGAAATATATGTGATTCAATTCTATATAGTGGCTACCTAGACTAGTTTTGTAGTTGGAATTGATTGTAATAGTTTTGCGTAAATATTCTATAATCGAGGCTTGAAAATGTGTTTGAGACTGATTTGTAGAAGGATAGTTCAGAAACGTTGTAACTGTTTTAGATATAAAGGCACGAAACTGATGTGAAGATTTCACAAGTGCTATTAAGAAGACGTTTAGGTATTACGAATTGAACATCAGATAAAAGGCTACATTTAGGTCAGAATCGAAATTTAAAGACGCAAATGTCCGTTACCAACCATTAGCCGAACCAAAATACATCAAAGACTAATTACGAACATTTCCAATAACACAACAAAATCGAAAACGAAATTAAAAACACATAGTGTTCGGCTCGGGGAGGCAGGGGGACGAAAACGCGTAACTTCCGTTTTCCGCGGCATTGGGTACAATTTGAAATATTTTACTGCTGTTGTAACGACTCGATGGCACTGTGAGGGCCACTTATATATCTCTTTTATCTTTTGTTAGCTCGCCCCTCGCCCTCTAGGATAAGTTTTTAGAAAGGGTGTTTTTTAAACGGACCGTAATACAGTGGACAGTATCCTTGATTAAATTGTAGTTCTACTATGTTATAAAAGACAAATGTGGGAACTTTTTTGAGAAAAGTCTTTCAGAACAGAAACATTCATGATACTGAATTCACAAATATTTAACATCAAAAACATACATACCGTTACAAATTATCCTGACTTGAATGTCTCTAAAACGACTAGAAAACGATTTCACTAATTATAATAAATAACTTTTATTTACTTACCCAAAACCAAACTTATACAAGTAGAAAAAATGTCTTTGTCGGTACTGAAACAACGGGAAACCATTACTTACCTTAAGGGACATTCTAACAAGAATCTCATAACTTAATTACGAAACATGCACCCATACATTCTTACTATTTTAACACCCAAACGAAGCGAGCAGGCATAATATATGTACAGCAGTGTCCACCGTACATAACGGCTTAATGCCAACATAAAGCTAATCCCACAGTTGCGTAAATCTTAGTGTCGAGATGGCTAAATCAACTCGCTATCTCGCCTCGGATCTCTGTAGGATGCTGTTTTATTGTGCCGTCTTGCCGTACCTACAACTGTTTTGATTCTCCTTATCTCTTTTGTTTTTAGCTGTGAACTATTTTAAGGTTGTAGTGGCGTGTTTTTGGAATTTGATTGCGTTAGGTTCTGTGTGGATCAGAATTATTTTGGAGAAAGGCTAGATTTTCGAGTTTTTACTGAATGAAGTTGCTTTTGTCAATAAAAATCTGATATTTTTTTTTATTTTTTTTATAGGTGCATGTATGTGTTTAATTTTTTATATGTTTGGCGTCATCTTTATAGATTTATATCATGTATTCGAATACCTACGTACCTACAATTATTAGGTATATTTGTACTGCCGTCGCTGTAATAAAGTAAGGTATAGCCGAGTGGTATGACCGTTGGACTGCCAAGTCAAAGGTCGCAAGTTCAAATCCCGGCACGCACTAATGTCTTTTCGAATTCATGTGCGTACTATAAATTATTTATCACTTGCTAAAAACGGTGAAGGAAAACATCGTGAGGAAACCAGCACATCTGAGAGATTTTTCAACAGTGTGTAAAGCCATGTCAGAGTCCTACAGGCGGTTTAAACTCTGACACCAGGTTGTTTCATCAACCATACGATAAGAAGAAGAAACCAGACAAAAACTTTAAAATCAAAAGCATTTAACTCGCTTCATATCTACAGATTTGAATACTATTCCGTGTGTTCTCAAAGCAAAAGCATTAGAATAGGCACCTTTCACCCGTATTATCTTCACCATACGTCATAACCGGTGCTCAACTATTAAACGTGCATTTGTTCACGTTATTAACTTGTCGTAACGTAACTTTATTGCACATAACTGGTTACCACCGTATTCTCTACTTTACTGCTAATATATTCATCATGACATATGTCTTTCCCATCGTATTAAAAGGCATTATATAAATAACTAAACAAAACGGGGTCTAGTCCTCTTATAACTTATGTCGGGCCGAACAATAATTTAGGCAAAAAACGAAATATGACTACACGTTTTTTATTTTCGGTAACGTCTTGATTAAGTATGGACCACCTGCTTGGACCTTCCTTTGGGACTCAATAAATAAGTCCAGGAATATATTAATGGCCACATAAAGATTATGTTGAAATTCAAGTGTGCCCTCTATGGCCGTATATTTATAATAAATCGGAAGGATTGCTTGAGAAGCTTTTGTTTCTCCAGAGGACTATGTTCAAATAAAGTATTTGAAAATGTGTTTTTAATTTTTTACATTGCGTTTCAAGCTGGCGACGGCATCGATTTCAATGTTTACTGACTAAGTCATCCTTTATATGAGTATGAGAATTAGTAGTTAAAAAGTGAGATGAAAAAAGTATTGTCTTTGTGTATAATAATAACAATTTTATGAAGTTATAACTAAATGATATGACTCTGATGAGCTAAAAAGGGTTGCGCGGAAATAATTATATTTTGAGGGCAAAGAAACTTATGGATTGACGTATTATTCTCGAAGACATCATCACGCTTTTATACTCAAGGCAATTTATAAATTTGTCAAAACACAAATAACATTAAAATATTTTCAGATATTAAATCATCGTTGTCATTTTCTCCCGTCGCACTCATATAAATTGTATCCACCATATTTTTAATAACTTACTTTAATAAACCTCATAAAATAACATTACTTTTTAACTTTTTTGTTCACCTTAAATTTCAAAGTGCACCGTAGAAAAAAAAGAAAGAAATTCCAAACCATTTTGTCGGCAGTAACAAAAGAAAGGTAAATCCATAATGAACGTACAGAATTGCATTTCACACACAAAAAAGATAGATATTTTCGCTACATTGTGGTCCACATTATATCACATCGAAAACTCAATACACTTCAGGTAAATAACGGCGGGGTCTTCCCTTCGCATTTAAATCATTCTAGACACATTTCTGCTTTATATCTAATCGCAAATTTATTGTTCTGGGGCACGGAGTGGTACGAATTAACAATGAACAAACTATTATTACATATTGAGATATATTCGCGTGGTAAATCATGGCTGCCATTGTACGCGGGAATATGAGCACTTTTATGGGGACCATGAGTGGTAATGAAGCGGTTTCCACTACCACATAATGGTTTGGATGTCGCGTAAATTGATTTTTATATTTTGTTTGACGTTAATGATTGACATGATAGCATTTCGTTGCGCGCTGAGAATGATTCTCCTTGACGCTTTTACGAGGTGAATGACGTGTTCATCGATAAATTTACGGTGTTGTGGGATATTTGGGTAATTTTATGAGTCATTTGGTGGTACTAAACGTCCGTATGTTGTATAGTGTATCAAGTTGCTTTGAGGTGATCAGCTACTGAATTTGTAAATAGTTGTAACTTCTTTTTGACGTTTTGATTATTACGACGTATTATTGTAGTAGGTGGGCCTTACAATATTACCTATAACTGATATGCGTAGATTTATTTTAATATTCTTAATTTATTTCACTAATAGGTATAATTGAGTTATCATCTTTTTTCAAATTTTCCTTATCAATTTGAATAATTTAAGGTAATACGAGTTTTGCGACCTCTACGTGATAATAATAGTAATAGTAGGTAGGTTCCTATGGTGTTTTTTCGATATGAATTATCTTCGAACATATGGGTAGGTATGCAAGAGCCGAACTTGACAAGTAGTAAGTTTAGTAATAAGCATAAAAACAATCTACGTATGGTACATTTTATTTGCTATTTAGGCATCAAATAAATCGGTGTGATATATAATAGAAGTTTCCTTATAGGGCAAAAGTTCTCACGATTCTCAAGTCCAATTGGTGATTATACCTACCTAATATTAAGTATTAGGTGAAAATACAAGTAAATGATATACAATGATAATAAAGAAAAATATTAGGTACCTACCTATATCATTACGGTGTGGAATGAAGAAAACTTTGTTTATCCATTTCAGAATATTATTAAATTACGGAAATATCCTGTAGGATAAATTACAGGCAATGAGTAATCATTGGTCGAAGAATAAAGAAATATATCGTGTTTAATTGATGTAGGTATTAAAATGTTCCCAGTGTATTTAATTTTTGGTGTGTCATAATGTTAGTGTATCTACGTGGTATCATAATAAAAAAGAGATCTTTAAAAATATTTAACTGATTTCTAATGGATGCATAATGTGAGTTAGTTAATTTATTTTTAATACAAAATCGTCTATGTCCCAACATTCAGGTTCCGTGCGAACGTAGTGTTCACGGCGAAGGCTTCGCGGGCAAAACATCAGTCTTACGGCGGGCGGCGCCCAAACCTCACCGAGCACAGCCATTGGCCCGCCATTCCCCGCCCAGAAACACCTACAATTATATTTATAATGCACACGCTGAAATAATTTACATTTCAGCTGAATTTGCTACCATTGAGGGTAATTGAAAATTTGTTGTATTGACCCTGCATGGCCTACGATGGGATTGGAAAGTTTAAGTGATTAGTTTGCCGAGTTTTCCCTATTATTTTTGGGTGCTTTTCCTTTTTATTTATTATGCCATAATAAAATTATATTTATAATAGAATTGTATTTAAATATATGTACCTGTTACTTTTAGGAATATGAATTGTGAATCCAGCTACATTTTCTATTAAGATGACACTGATTTACAGTATTCTTATAAGATAAATAGGAATATAGGTAATTCCATTTGGTGTGAGCTGCATTTTCTCATTTCTGTTAACATTTATAACGCCGCTACATATTCATATGTTATTAAAGATTTTATCCTTTCTACCCTTAATAATACTTAGCGTTGATTGGCATTTAAATATACTTAATTGATTATTATTTATTGACCGTGTAACACCTATCAGTGTATGAAGTGTTCCTTCTAAATATGAAAACCCATAATATTTTATAATTTTGTTTGTGGAGGCTTGGTAAAAGCAATTTTTATGTTCATTTATATACTTAATAATGTTACCAGTCTAGTATCCTTCTTTAAAAAAATATGTTCTTTATGTTTATTCGTAGAGTAGTTATAAAACAGTTACCGCTCTTTCTGGTAACAATATTGCATGATTATCATAAAATAGAGTAAAATGAAAGATTAATTAATGATTAATACTGTTAATAAAAGCATACTAATAATTGTCTATTCTGCTTTGGGAATAGTTATGAACTTAGGTAAATGTTGTTGTTGACGGTCCGGTTATTATCTTTTTTCTACTCATTTAAATACCATTATTATTATCTATACAACTAATAATACAACTTTGAAGTTACGCCATTATCTACAACATACGAAACATAAATGTAACTTCTAAAGATAATACACCAACCATTAATTCGCAAGCATTCGTAGCACATTAGATACAAAAGTAATATAACGATACAACAAAAAGAAAACAAGTACATTTTCAGTAGGCGAGGCTTAATTAAGTGAAGATAATCCAATAACTTTGAGCAGGGCTGCACTAGGTAAGTATGAGACCGGTTGAAATGCCACAGAGTCGATAAACACAACGTTCAATACTAATAAACCACTAGAGGTTTAATTGGCTCCACGATATAGATTTTAATTGGTCGTAAATTGACGAACGCCCCTTAATAGCCACTGCTTATACGTGGGCCGCACAAATCTTTGGACTAAAGCTGTTTGTACACTTATGTCGTGTTGCGACACAAGACGGTGTACCCTGCCAATACTTGTGCTGCCAATGAAGTGATTTTAGTTTGAAGATAAATCCAACTTAAGAAACTACCCACCTGAAGCGGGCATATTAATTAAACCTATACCTAGACACTTAGGTTTAAAAACTGGGTCTGTAACAAAACCAAATCAATTGTGTTAAGCTCTTGCAGATATTTATCCAAATTCTGTTCGCATTTAATATGCTTCTATTACAATATTAAATTAAATCAATAGGTGATACTAAAAATTAAACTAAGCTGCAGTTAACTTAAATCATAATTTGTGTGACTGACTTAAAATAAATATTTGCTACACTTCAAATCATTTAGATTTGGTGAAGTAAACTCTTAGGTTATGGACGCCTAAAAACATCTAGTACCTTTATCGTGCTGGATTCCTCTTAAAATAATATTTAAAAAATCCTTTATAATTTCTAACTAAACCTTTGTAGATATAAGATATAATGATTAACAGCTAAAGCTTAGCAATATGACAAAAACTAAGTTTGAGATTTCTAGAGCAACAGAGCTTCTACACAAAATTAATAACGTCAATTTATGTATTTTCTACCTATTTTACCGTAACTAAATTCATCCACCGACTTATTTATAAAAAAAATACTGGCCTCTACAGTCCAGTTTTTGTCAAATTTTTATTTAAATTTAAACTGACCTGTGTCATTCCATTACTAGTTATAGACATTTCGCGTCATTGTAATTGATTCTCTTGCGTTTGTTTTCCTTTCTCAGAGCACGTTATTCGTATAATCTGTGAATTTTATTCTCAAGCCTTTGTCAGCCAGTATCAACCAAACTACTTTACCTAATTTTCAGGTCATGGAAGAAGTCTCAAATCTTAAGACACCTTATCACTATTAACGAGGGATAATAATAAGCCAGTCATACCCCGTTGATTCTAAAAAGTGAAGTTCAAGATGACATAGCTGGTAACCTGTCTTGCCTTTAATCGTACTAATGCCTGGGTATGAACGTTTTTCATAAAATGTAAGGCTGGCATCTATTTTACCTTTGAGGACCATCTCGGGAAAGAAATAATCTTGCACCTGATGATGAGGAAAAATCGTAGTGTTTTCTAGCATTCTCAAGAATTAGTGTTATTGAGTCATATATTACCTAAAGCTAATTTAAAACCACATTAGAAATAATATATTGTGAGACAGTGTATAACGTCTCTTAAATAAAGACTTTTCCACAACCAAACAGCAGATATATTGCGGACGCAGTAGCTGTTATCTGGCACGTACGTCTTCCATTTCTTTAATGGAATTATCAGGTATGTATTTCACGGGATAATGATGTTATATACCTTGTATATGTTTGTTTATTTGCAGCTCCTGTTTCAACTACTTAAACCTGATTAATCAAGGTTCCCTTTAATGACTTATTTACTTAGTTGTTACGAGTCGAATCACTTTAAAGTTAACAAAATAATTATGCGGAAATGTATAGGTAATTAACCGTTTTTATTTACACAGTTGTGCATGTAGATTTCTCAGCAAACAATAACAAAGAATACTTCATAGTCAGTAACCTGAATTCTTGCCTATCCCTTATTTTCTCTTTTTAGGGCACAAATATTTTAAGGCCAATGAATAATATAAATAAATAATGCATAATAAATTATAGGTACTACATTTCATAAGACGCTTTTAGTTTTTTTAATCATAGAAAATAACAAGAGACATTGATATAGCTGTATCATTAATTATTATACCTAGCTAAATAAAAAAAATGATCTTATGGTCAAAACCCATGCGATTACCTATTGATTTTAACACCTATTTTTGTTGTACGCTCTACCCATTGCAAAAAGAAAAGCATCATTTTTTTTCTTAAAATAAAATAAATAAGATTATTTCCAACAGTCGAATGCGTCATTGAATGTTTGAGATAGGTAGATCATGGCCTCAAGATATTCCTCCAGTTAATTATAAAGTCCTCTATAATAAAGATATCAAAGTGATTTAATGTGATAAACATGTTTCATGTAAATGTAAAATATACATTTCAATATATTTGTAATAATTACGGCTGGTTTTTAATCATTAAGACTTCCTAATTGTATAAATAAACATTTGATATCTCCAAATAGGTATACATAATGTGATTAGGTGCATTGAATATAAGCTAGTTAGCAGAACTATCAACTATAGCTGTGTTATTTTTACCCTGTTCTTTTTTAGCTAGCTAGTAGAAAAAGTGCCGAAAGTATGGTTTGCGGGGTTTGTAAGATAAGGTAAGTTAGCATCGACATTTCTTCTTCATTGTGACCAGCCCAAGTCATAATTACAGAATTAAATTAGCTTCGAAGTGTCTTGCAGGTTAATTAAGATACAACGATCATGGTTCGTTGCTTCTTTACATGATTAGAGGTCGAAAGAGTTTATTATAATGTACGATATTGTGAATAAGGAACAAAACTGTTAATAGGTAAGTCTAATAAAATACTTATGCCGCGTTTTCACTAGGCGACTTTTTTTTCCCGACTCTGTTGTTAGACACGAAATATACTTGTCCCCCGCGATGTCGCCCGACGTCGCTTGCGACATCTACGGGTCGCGGGACTTGTCGCAAGTCGACACTCGGCGAACTACCTCTGTTTTTTTGTACGTTTTGCTATAATCTTCAGAATAATTATGTAAACCAACTTTTAATCTTTCGCGTTGTATGGTGATAATTAAACTACAACACGGGAATTAACGCGAAACACAAGTCAAAATTAAAATCTTGTGTTTCGCGTTAATTCCCGTGTTGTAGTTTAATTATCATTATTATGTAGGTAAGCCACAAGCGAGCGACATTGTCCCACAAAGTCGCAGAGACATACCACTTGTATGCTGGGCGACATGGCTCCTAGTAAAAATGCGGCATTCAGTCGTAGCTCAATATTTTGACACACAACACAACATACCCTTGATTTATTACTTCAATATGCTACAAAACACCTACAGATTGTATCTCCCCACTCATCCAAAAACAAACAAGTAGATACATACACGCTTCGCCCATAAAGGGGTAGCTAGGAACGATTTAATCAACCGATAAAAATTATCGAGAGGCTCCGCTAGATGGCGGGTCAAGATAACAGTTGGCTCCTAACAGAGGATGTATAAGTCTTTGTACATATGTTTTTTTATGCGTAGGTACAATATACGCATTGTAGGCAATAACGGTGTTATCTCCATATAAATGGCTTATCTACATAAATTATCTAACGGTGAGTACATTACGAGAACCGGAAAAAGGTCGACAATGTTGCTAAGTGTTGTTTTTCATGGTACCGTAACAATATGCGTATGTAAGACGTACGAGTTTATTTAAACAAAATAATGAATATTATTTAATTTGGTAAGTACAACATTAGATTCGGTTATTATGGTAGCTGTTTATCAAGAAAGAAGCGGGTTTTTTAACACGCTGTATATGGATAAGTGGAAACTTAGCCTACAAACCTATTAAAAAATCCCTCACTAATCTTTTTAGGTAAAAAGAAATATAGGCATGTGAAAGCTCTTTCTTATTTCTAGAGCTAGAACAGAAAGAAAGCTCTTTTCCATTTAGGGCTAAGCAAGTTTTAGGAAGTTTGAGCTAGACCAAAAATGCTTTTATTTAGTGATATTCTGACAGCAGCAGCGATACAGATTTTTAAACAAAATTTCCATCGTCATCAACAACTCTTCTCTTAGCAGTGGTAGACTTTTTTACATCTGTTAATATTCCACTGGACATCGTTTTAATAGAGGGTGATATTTTTGCTATTACAATGAAAATTATTAGACTAGTCAGATAGTGTCGCAAGTATAATTCTCAATTCTTTATTTAGTACCATAATGTTACATAGGTGGTAGGGAAATAAATATATTAGTCACAATTATGGACCCTGTCGGGCACAGCATAGATCAAGTAGGAGAGAGGATGAAGACACTGTGTTTTATTAGTCAAGAATAAATATATCTGTTTTATTATTACTGAATTTAATGTAAGAATTTTTATTATTATTTTTATGTATATATTGGTCTTATATTTCAGGAAAGTTGAAAAATTATTTTAGGATCTCTTACCTCCAGGAACTAACCACAGCACAATCAAAATGTCCAATTGAATTATCAAGTATGTAGATAGGTGGGTTTGTTTTTATGAATATTCAAGTATCAGGCGTGAGGATTAAACAATAAACAGGTTTATAATTACTCATTAGTTTTACCTACATCGAAGTATAAACAAGGAACTTGTAACCTGATAAAGTGTATTTTCCAATAATCATTAACTTGTCTAAATATACCTAGAGCTTAAAATGGTTGATTAAAGATTACTCATTAACATAAATCTTCTCATGTATCTACGTGTATAGTATTTTGAATCTATAAAACATTAAATTACATAGTTCTTTCGGTAAAGATATACTTATTTCATCTTTTACTTTAAAAATGTTTTGATAGAGCAAGAACAATCGTTTTTCATTGCAGATGTATCTTATCAAGCGAATCTTAGGAAGGAATAAATAAACTGGATTATGGAGAAAGTATCACCTGCTTTTTATTCTAAACTCATTACTCTTGTCATTTAGATAAGTACAAGCCCCATTGGCCAAAAACTGAGCCCACCTGCCAACTGAATAAAAACTAAAATAAAAAGCCAAGGCGTCGACAACTGTCAATATCACTAAAAAACACTTGAATCTCTACAAAAAAACATCTGTAACCAGTCTTCCGTTCCATCCTCAAGGACAAAAGATTTTATCCGTTGATTGAACGACTGATTTACAAATCTTAAGGACCTGTTTCGCCACTCCATGATTGCCTCAAGATAAAGTAACAATCAGGTAGGTAATGTAGAGAAAACATAACGTCAACCTTAACTAGATTCTGATGGCCATAATGATGGGGTAACAAAGTTTAACGGCTATTTCCTATATCTTGTTAATAGAACATATAGGTCAATTACTTTTTATTAAACCCTTTTATTGCTTAATTAAAATAATTCGATTTAGTTTTTACTTTAAATGGCTATTTAAAACTGAAAACAGAAGCTTAGTGATAAGACTATTTGAATAGATATTGCCTGGAGGTATTTTTAGAGATCTCATGATCGGTTGTTTAGATTAAATAAATAGTCTAACCACACTTGAGGAAATAAATTACTTAAATGGATTTTGTTGTACTTACATATAGTACATCTTAGTGTCGATATGGCGGATACAGTTATCTGAAACAATTGAAAAATATAAGTAAAACCTGCTTTATTCAGTTAGGTAGGTAGGTACGCCTAATATCACTTAAAACTATTGATATTTTCTGATTTACACAAAGTATAAAATAAAATCTATTCTTGCCATTTATTAGACGCCCATTGTTTTTAATACAACTATGTAAGTATAATAAATGTACCTACTATTGGGTATCTTTACAGCTCAACTAAGAAATTATAGAGCCGTTTCTTTTTCTTAAGACTGGCGGCTTTTTACAAAAGGGTAATAAACAGCTTTGCGAAGGTAATAAATACTATTGCGTAGGCTATAAAACCCTTCCGCATCCTACAAGAATTTACCGTTTATGAAAATATTATTTAGTAGAGACATGTTTTATTTAGTAGAGTTTTGACGTCGCTAGTGCATGCGATTTATTTTTATTTTTTAAGTGTTCGTGACAGTGTGTATTTATTTATTTAATGTACATATGAGTTAATTTAAATATTAAAGGGAACCTGCTGCTTTTTTTGTTGCTGGTTGTTTACACTAAATGTAATCACATATTTATGAGACAAATAAAAGGTAAGACTAATTATTATAATTTTGTGAAATATTTTTAATAAAATTTATGTTAAAAAGAGTCTTGTTATAGCACCATCTATTGGTCACATCTAGATTTACTTTGACCATAAGGCTTGGTCTGAGCGCTAGCTTATACGCCTGCCATCTATGGGTATGCGCGCGCATTATTTGCACGCGCAGCTCACTGATGCACTCTCGTTAGTATTTAGTTTCGGGGCATTACGAGAGAGGGTCCTAGTGGAGTAATGCCGAGTACACAACAGCGTAGTAATTATGCGGTAGTTACTTTTGTAATATTGTGGATTAGAACGTTATTACAGCGGTATCTTGGTGTTTAGGGGGTGCTGTACTTCAAATCAAAGATTTTGATGAATGAATATATCCATGCTATGAATGAAACGGTTAGTATCTAATATTACTTCTATAGGTATCAGAACTTGTCCCCTATTTTAATAAAAATTAAAATGACTATCGTAAGGTACACCGGTTTAAGAAATAATTATTGTTAGGACTTGCTTACATAAAAATGCTAGGCATGTAGAGCTATGTAGAGTTATGTTTCTAACGTCAGAATACTTCTGAAAAACGGTTGTATGGACTTAATTATTCATATTCTTATTAGAAATGCAGAATATGAATAAGATTATTTTGTGAAACGTCGGAGGAGATAAATTATAAACAATTAAAAAGAAATAAAACTGGTATTGTCACACCAATAATGAAAAAAAAATGCGTCCAATAGATAACAAAATTGATGCTTTGTTTACATTGATGCAATAAAATAGTTACGACGTGTTGAATAATCGTTTCCAGTTTGAGTGACCATAAATTTGTGTATTTTTAAAGTCACGCAGTTTGGAGTCAATAAAAATTTAACGACTGTGAGGGTGCACGGATAAAATTGTTACGCATTGTATGGCAGTGTGTAGCTATTTTTTGTCTTTAATTGTGCGCATAATTATTAAAGCCAGTAACAAGTTGGCGTAAGGAAATTTGAACTGACTTAACGTGTTTGAACACATAAAATACCTTCCTACCTATTAAGCTTTTACGGAATCCGTGGAGGCCACTGCTTAGTCATGTTTGTTTTCACGGAGATCTTTACTTCCTAATAACTTATTTTTCACGTATTCTAATCTCGTGACCTAATTTGACTGGTTACATAAACAACCCATTACACATTTACTACCCTCGAGTGAGTTATGGTACTTACGCAATTCGGCACGCGCCCATAAATAGACAAACGCCAAGAAGTTATTCCTAACGTTCCTAAAAGTAATCTATCTCGAGGCCTCACCGCAATATCGGTTTCTGAACGATTAACAGAGGGCGTGCGTGCCCTTCGCTTTTACGACATACTTTTACGACGTCGTAAACTCGGCCGTATAATGCCTATAATCTTTTTCCGCGAGGCTCCACCCGCTGCTGATAGATGGCGCTAAACACAAAACTCCAAATCACTGTCACCGAACCAAATGTTAAAGTTTTATTGTGTGTTTCGCTAATGTGGTGTGAAATTAATAGGTAATAATGCTTTTATGGGTGCTTGTGAGCTTTATAGGGGCATAAAGTCCTGCCAGGTGAATGTAGTACCCGAAGTATTTGTTTTAACTTGACCGCAGGTGTGTTGAGCTATCGCTTGATGGCATTTATAACTTTGTGGCATTATAAAAACGAACAAGACTTGTGTTTAGATAATAGAATATGCTTTTATGGCATCTTAAGCACGTTTTTATGGCCATATTCTGCACAAAAAGTGTTATTTCTTAGGTATTATGTACATCTACACCTACCGATTAAAGAAACTGTTCAAGAGGTTGGCAGGTAGGTATGTACTTATTTTATGTACCTCTTAGGTTTCAAACATACGTATCTATTTCTTGGTGAAACAATACTCTTACATAAAGTGAAAATAACTTGAAATATAAAATTAAGCGATGAAATTTCCCATGTTGGCGGCAAATAGGCCGAGAGGTTGTTTGAGCAAACGTAGCAATTCGCAGTTTTAACACAGTGTTGTATAATTATAACAATTTCACAAATAGTTGAAAAGGACAATATTCTGCGCCAACTGCGTAGCTTACACAAATTAACATAAAACTCTAAGGACTGTTTTGTAACATCTACGCAGAGGAAGGTTAGGGGGGAAGAGGGTAACTAAAGCTCAAGTTTTCATAAGTTACACGAGAGGTAAATATGTTTTACTCTTTTTGTTTAACTTCAAAGACTCCTTGCGTTCCATCCTTAGTCAAAAAAAATATTCAGACATATTTTTGCCTGTTACTGCAATCCAAAAATTTTAAATAAAGAAGTGCTTTTATCAAAAGCCTTCCTGGCCTTGTGCTAATTCATAATATCATTATATAATACGCGAGTTACGAAAATTTTAGTACCTACGTAAAAACGTTAGTAGCAAACTAATGAGCAAGAAAATAATAATGTTTCTGAAACACTGACTCTACATTTCACTAAGAGATCATTTATTGAGGTCTTAAGCTATGAGCTATAACCTAAGCATGTTACATAGCTACCTACGTCACACAGATACTGGTAGAAAACTTACTTAACAGAAAACAGTGCTATGACATCACTAGTAAATTCGTGTCACAGTCATGCACAAAGATGATATCAGCTTTATGACGACTACTGCTCATTGTTTTTACACAATATTTTGATAGACTACAAAGTAAAAGTTACGTTAAAATTTGGTACCGGTGATAGTATTAAATCTTTCTTCAAACCCCTACCGTCATTAGTCGTATAGATTTTGGTAATACTAAGCATTTCAAGTGTAGGTAACATTATATTTAGCTGCCTCAATTTTTAAAAAGATTCGTAACAATAAAAAAACAGACTTGAACGTAACTAAATCAATTTTTATTTAACAGCAGTACCTAAATAAGAGAGTTTAGTACCAACATAACGCAATATTGTCCAGCCATATTCGATGACTCTTCAGCAGTATCTTCTCTCCAAAAGTCCAAACTCATGCCTATAATTTCTGACATACAACTTACCGTCTAGACTAAAACTATTCCTCTATTACCCTCAATTACCTTTACTGTCGGAGGTCCCTTTCTAACAACAGCATGAAGACAGAGAGAGATAGTGGTAGGGTGGTGCACTGAGTCCCTCCGATTTTCCATGCAATTGAATAAAAGACGTAACGGTGTGTCGACGTCATGGTAGGATTTTTATCGACATATCGAATCGTATGTAATCCGAGTTCGATGCCTGACTCGATCGAATGAAATCTAGTAGCGGAAAGTTTAAAATCCATAACATATCTGACTGAAAGTTTCTATGCAGTTTACACACGAGTTAGTTTTCTCTCGATGTAAACATATATTTTCAGTAGTTTATTTCGATACAAAGTGGGTGTTATGACGTCAATGCTCAGGGCCTTCTATAGGGGTGATGTAGTTACTAGCGAGTGTTCCCGCACAAAATATTTTCGTATGCATTTTTGCTTTGCACAGCGTAGAAGTATTTTCGGATAAAAAAGAGAACGTGGTTCTTATTTAATCCTAATAGTATCACAGTGGATTGAAAGATCAACTAATGTCTATTTACAAATCGTAGTGTCTTTTGTTAATCTTTGTAAAAAACTTTGCTCTAAAACCTAGTTATTGGTCTGGACATTCTCAAATCGATTTAAAAAAAACTGTAGTTTATAGTGTACTCTAAGAAAATATCGTATTAAAAAAAGAAGGACACTGCGTTTTTACTAATTATTTTGTGAGTTGCTATAATCATTGTTGTCTTCCATCTAGCTTTGAATATCCTGGACAAAACGATAGTCACCGTCGTTAATATAAAAGTAGGAACACCTCTAAAGGCTAGAGACTTCTAAAATGTGCAAAGATTAAATTATAATAATGTAGTTTGGAGACAAAACATTCTTTATCATCTTGTGTTTGACTCCTAGATTCACAGGAAATAATCTAAACAAACCGTGATGCTTACTACACTCTGAGAAGATTTTACTTTGTATTCAAACTCTACCTTACACAAGACTCAGCATAATCGACCCTAAAGATAATCGGTATTTTAACTGAAACCTTATTTAACCAACCATGTGGAAGTAACTAAACTTCGTAACTATTCAATTACACGGCACCATCCTCCACAATCAACACACACACACATAATGCATACAGGCACAAATTGACTAAGCAATTCCGCCGCGTAGTAAAATTTAAAACGTTCCTATCCATGTTTTCGCACACACAAACCGTTAAATTTTATTAAAATTAAAACAAAAAACAGTTGATAGCGAGTGTGTTAGCTGAACCCCATCGGGGGGGTAGACACGGCGAAATTTTCAGTAATGGCGCCTGTAACGCCCTCCGACGCCGTTTACCGTCGGTATTTGCATTATCGTCGTATTAATACTATGGTGTATGTAACACCATGGAGTTTTTGTTGTGGTTATTGATATGAGATTATATTTTAGGTTAATATGTAAGGGGGAGATACATTTTTACGTTCAAATCCTCGGAAATTTTTAATGTCATGACTTGTGAGTTCATGGTATTTATTTCACCTAGTTCTTCAAATAGCATTTGATTTGTGTAAGAAATTATGACATTGTACTAAGGTTCGTAGGTTTTTCCAGATGACTAAATGGCAACTATCATTGCTAACATGAGCTATAATGAGTGTCCTGCAACCGACGCCCTTGTTGTCTTTAACTTCTGGAGAACTTAGGAATCTGTATTTTTCCTCTGAGATATCTCTTTCTAGTTCAAGATAGTCTTTAATTCGTCTTCGTAGTCTTTAATTTTAGGTAATCAATGAGTTTAATTTTCGTAATAAATGTTAACCTAAGTGTACTAATACAAAAACAAAAAACTGTTTGAAATTCCGTAACATGGAGGAGGATTGTATTGAACAATTAGTGTCTAATTCCAAAATCTACAATAGACTCCCATTTTCAGTTTCAGTACCTACACATAGTAGCTATGTACTCCTAATCCCTTTGATAATCACTGTATAAGCTCACAACATAGATTTAATTATAATAAATTAGTACGTACCTACAGCTTCTGAACTTTATAATAAATTGATGTAAATATAGAGGTACTAAGGTAAGAGCAATGTATACTGAAAATGTTCAAATAACAAACAGGGAAGGATGCTTCGGTGCGTGCAGTTTCGAACCTCATCTGCACAAACAACAGAACTTGAAACAAATAGGTTACTAAGTTTACCTTTGGGTTTGGCTTTAGTCGCCATTTTGAACGTTAAAAGTAAGTGAGAAGGAGAGGTACGAAACATCTTCACACAGTAAAACGAGTTCAATGTCATGTGCCGTTATTGAAAGTCTTCACGAAGTTCATTACTGGCAGCACAGTGAGTCTCTTGTTTTTGTATCAATAATGTCCATGAAGCTTAATGAAATTTTGCATGGATACTTACGTACAGCTCTTGTTAAACTGCCGCATACAGCCATGAAGGTTCCGATCCAGATAGAAGTACTCTGAACTATCGCTGTTAGAAAATATACTGAAGCTTCATTTCTTGTAGCAATTGTAGAAGAATTGTAAAAGACTGTAAACAAACATCGAAAATACGCAAGTATTGACACTAGGGACTGTGGAAAGAGATATGTAGACCGTTAGCTTAAAAATAAAGTGACCTTACAACACGAATCTTGCTGTCAAGATTTATTTAACTTATAAACATTCCAAGTAACTACCAGACTCATAATTTTGCTTCTAAGTCACATACAAAAAGGAAATATTGTTCGTAAAAATATCTTACGTCTGTATACTGTATTCCAAAGCTTATCCATCCAGCCCATTTAAGTCGATCGGCCCAACAAAGAACTTTGGCCAAACGCAGAAAGCTTGCCTCGAAGTATTCAAGCAATTTAATTCGACGGAAAATCCCTAAATGATATTTTTTTCCAATTAGAGAAATAAGAAGAAAGGAATCGCATTAAGCGTTGATAGCTGCCGTTTGTACACACTTCTAATATGTTTAAGTAAAAAGCGTAATAAGTTAGAATTGTTATTGTCTATTAGAGTTTATGCTTGCTATATGGCTTTAAAATAATTAGAATTTTGTAACTAATTGGTATACGTGTTAGAGAGCTTGAGCCAAGTGCTTAGGTACAATAAAATTTAGTGAAAGTAATAAGTAGTTGGTTACGTGAATAGCATATTTGCTAAGCCAGTCATTAGCTTGTTTCTCTAATTCAAATCTTCGTATACCTATCTAAGTAGGTATAACTTCATATATATCAGTAGGTAATCTTATTAGGTATTCATGCATACCTAACAACAGAAAGGGGGTATCTCGAACAATTAATTTCCCTAAATTTCATTAGCAACTCTTCCAATTTGCATTTAAAATGTGCGATCACGTACCTAGGTGCCTACACAAATACCTTCCACAGCAGACTAAAGAACCGTCCGAACGCGCCATTATTTTAATACCCTTATCAAAAAACAAGGCACATTACAAAATGGCCGCCATTTTCATGAGTTTGCGCGGGAAAACGCTCGTGAGCCAGCCTGGAAAATTATAACAAAAGGCATCTACCGCTATCTTTCTAATTATAGTAAATCACCTTGCTACGGGCGAGATAAGACTGTACACATTCTATTTACAAATGTCGTATGAGTTCAGGAAAAGTCGTAACTTACTACATTTTGGTTTTGCGTCAAGACATTTTGAGAGCGACTAGAACAAGAACGACGTAACTGACTTTCAACTAGAAAGGACTTCAGCCATTTTTGTTTGAAGAAAAATTCGGTGTATTTAGTAGGGTGAAATGGCGTTTGTTTGGCGTATGTAGGATTGTTATACGACGTTTCGGTGTTGAGTGGCGGAACTCGTTCGATGAACGGACCCTCGTCTAGTACAATCGTATTGAGAAGTATCGCATATTGTATTCCGCAGCGATAACATTCGAGTTGGAAATATTGGCAAACAAAATAAAACAGGTGACTTTTTAAATACTTAAGTTATTTCCTTGAGCATGGGTTTTTAAATAATAATATAATATGATAGAATTAATATTTCACGAAATGGATGCTTTGATTGGTAAAAAAATCTAATTTTTCTACTTCTGTAACGCTAAAACTACCTACCTGTTATTTTTGGACTGTAAAATAAAGACCTATTATTGAATTTAAAACCGTTTTCTGGTGTAGACGGAATAATAATAATGCTTCTTCTATCTACAAAAATACGAACTTAATTTTCAGGTCTTTAGGACCGAAGAAGAAGAAAATTTGTAGAGTACTTCGTAATGATTTTCCTATGAACTGTCCCATAGTTCTGTATACACAGATGTAAGGATGCACCGCCGCACCCCTACAATTACAACCCCACCTGTTCGTACGCTTGCACCCTACACACACAGACACCATACCAGTTTACTCAGACCCATCCCTCCCCCCGTAACTGCAACAAACACAGACCAAACAAGAGAATAAAGGCATTTCGTCAAAGGTCTCACTAAATAGGATAGATAGGAGGTGGTTGGTACAAGGCGCCTTCACTGATTCAAGTTACTTGCCAGTATTATGCATTCTCATAAGATCAGTTAACAATATCACTTGACTTATAAGGAAGTGTATTTGAGTGTACTTTCTAATGCAATTGAAACTTGTTTAGACAATAACAAGAATTGGTCCATTGTAATTTGACCCTCTTCCTGAATGGTGACTAACATCGTACCAAGCGATTATAAAATTTGCCTATTGCGACGCACGCGGATAGTCAGTGTTAAATGTCTTTATGAGAACACCTTGAATGATTAGAATACCTATTATATTATACCTGACAATAACTGATATATGTCTGCTACTCCCACTAACATAGTACCTATACCTATTAGTTTCTAAGGAGTAGAAAGGCAAAAGTTAATTCTGAACATATAGTACGATGTGTAGATCAACATTACTTGAGTGTATGATACATATCTACAAGGAAAACGAGATCAAGTCAAGTATCACGAAATGGTGTAATTTAATTGATGACGCACAAAATATATTTTCACTAGAGCACAAGTTTTTCGTAGACTATCATCTCTTGTATGAGGAAATGAATACCAAGTCGAAAGTTGAACACGCCTTTTAATAGAATTAAGGTACTCATTCAAAATACTAGGAGTTCGAGTAGTTTTTATTTAAATTAGGTACTTTTAGATACTTATTGGTAGGTTCAGCATAGTTAGGTCCAAGATTTCATAGACTGTTGTTATACGACGCTGCACTATTTCACTTGGCTTTTCCAAATCAGTAATGCTCTACAACTCTACACTCTTCATATCTATTTTTTTCTTCCAGTGAAAGTATTTCTCGTTCAGTTATTATCAGTGTTCAATACTCTTGTTGCACTAGTAGGTACTCTTATTAACGAAGTCTGAACGTTATATTTATTGGTCGTTCCATGTTTCATATTATTCCACTAGACGTTTCACTCCTTTATTTTGCAATCCATCGTTCTTCAGAAGGACTTGACACTCAATTTACTGACTCATGCAAAGTGATTGCGGACCAATAAACTGTACAAATAACGAGCGCTACAATATCGGTTACTCGATGATTTGTTACAATTTGTGTATTATACGATATACTTCAATTTACGAAATGCAACTCGCCAGCCAATTTGAAAATCAAGCTTAACTAAATTCTTATCGAATTCTGAATAGGAATTGAACAATTTGCAAGTGATTATTCATACCGAGATATTTAATAGGCACAAGTAATATTCACAAAACATTCGACATGGAGCAAATTGACAACCGAATTTACGTCTATACAGTTCAGTTAATAAGACATCGATTGTTTTACCCGTTTGTATATCGATTCTTTATTCAAATATCGAATGAGTTGTATTACTTTATTGATTTACTGTGCGCGACGAGTGACTCGCCCGGATACTGGAATGCTTCAAACGGATTCGGACTCACACAAAGCGAGTGGCACAACAAAAACGAGCTGGTTAGTCGTAACTCGCGGTGGATAGTTAAGTGTACGAATAACGTCCTATATTGCGCCCGCGGCTCCGTACCGCCATACACCACGTAATACGATCCAATTAAATTGCCAGGAATTTATGTGTGTACACTACGCGCCCTGAGGTGTCCTTAATTTCGTTTGTTTTAATAAACGACCGAGTAATGGGAGTTGGAAACGTTTGTAATCGATACAATGTTGCTTTTGGATGGTTACGGATTGGGACAAAATTGAATCACAATATAATGAACCCATTATAAGGGAATGTTCGGCGGAATGTTTCATTTTAGAACCTACGTATTACAAAACGTTCTGAAGCCCATAAATTTATTTATTTCAGCTCTGATTTTCAATTTGTTTCTGTAAAAATATCCTCACTTCCGGTATCAAGCTTCACTCTCGCGTATAACCTTTCATATTTTCTTTTTATATCAATGAAGTTAACTCTAGCCGACAGTGCATAAAATTGCTAGGAGTCCAAATTATTACAACCATCTCAATAGGAAAAGGACAATTCGACCGTTTCTTTCAATATTCCTGTATTTTTCCTCGGAAAACGTAATCGACCAAGGACAGTAATATTACATTTTGTTATATAATAACGATTTTCCTTCCCAATGGCAATTCGTCGTTATTGGACGTAAAGTAAGAACGAACGGTGGCTTCAGTCGAAACGAACATAGGTAATAATAATATAGTTATTGTTATACCTTCCCTTAACCTAAGCCTCGTATCAAGAGCGCCGATTTCGTGCAGTCACATCAACTGTTTCGAGTTTTACGACTTACATTGCGTGCGTACAACGAGTAGACGCGATTAAACTGCGTAGTATGAGTTCAATAGATGACTATTGCAGCCATGCGGTGAATGGGCGCTCCATTCCCGGAATGAGAGGTAAGATTGTACACTCCGACCTGGCTTCTATCTGCAAAATCAATGTGGCTATTAGCAAGTTTTCGCGCAGTCGCAAAACGTTCACGGAACGCTACCGGTCAGAAGTTACAGCCACTCGGAGCGAGTTTTCATGCAGATGCCACTGTTTAAAATTATAAACGACGCACTATTCGAATACTGTTT
The DNA here is from genome assembly GCA_905340225.1 of Abrostola tripartita. Lineage (NCBI taxonomy): Eukaryota > Metazoa > Arthropoda > Insecta > Lepidoptera > Noctuidae > Abrostola > Abrostola tripartita. The sequence goes on along the minus strand of HG996498.1, from coordinate 8,612,517 downwards.
TAGTTTTACTTTAAAGTTTGAATTTCTTTATTCGATTATTATTGATGTTAATGTATGAGAAGTGAGCTTTGTTGTTTGATAATCGGTTTAACTGTATCACATACTAAATTTAGCATAAGATGATAATACCAATAATAATAACGTACCTGCTTCGTATGAGACGGCGTGTTCCACGATAAAAATGCTAATATTTGTACCAACAACACAGAATAGAAATCTTTGTTTTTGTTTCCAAAAATATGTGGAAAGTTCCTTTTCTTTAAGCACTTGACTTCTTTGTGTAGTTCAGTGTATTGTTGCATTATTTATTTGACTAATTGTGCCATTGTTATAAATGGCTTAATGTTTTATAAACAATTAGAACGCATAATGTTCTTATAAAACATTCATTGATTTCTATTAATAAACATGAATGAAGCCTAAAGATTTTGTCAATGATTATTTTATGAAAATGTCAAGAGATATTTAAATTATTGAACTTTGTGTTAATGTTTTAGTTTGACATTAATTACCATTAAGTTACGTAAATAGAGTTTTAAATTTAAATTGTAGATTTAAATTGTTTATTGATGTTCTTTATATTTGTTAAAGGTGTTAATCATGAACGAGAGAATAATTAATTTCTAGAACACGAATATGGAAGTAATCTTCGATGATTCGAGAGGAGAGCTTAAAAATGCTATTCTTAATTATAAAGGAAATCGTTTTTTAACATTAGGTACATATACATAATTGAAGCACAAAATGATAGAAAGTGTTATTTCGCATCTTACTGTGATTATTGTTAAAAATGTTGTCCGAAAATCTATTTGTAGCAACGTAGATATTAATGGCTCTTTATAACTATTTAAATAGGTGTGGATAGTTATAGGTTGAGTTATTTTTAGCTGTTCATTTCCCTAAAAGTATAAGTTTAATATAAAAAAAAAAATTCCGACGAATTGAGAACCTCCTCCTTTTTTTTTGAAGTCAGTTAAAAATATCGGATAATATGAGAATACTACTAACTTTACCTGTACTACCTTTTCAAATTTAAATTTAGAGCTTATCACACTAAAACTCAATGTCAAAAAAGCATATTTTTCTTTTCAACATACAAACGTTAGTTAAAAAAGGATTTAAACGATAGTTTAAACAAGGAAGTGGTGTATAAAACTGTAGTAGGTACGCGTGTAAGGGAGTTGGCTCGTCCAAGGAGGGATGTGGACCGATAAACGATGGTTCAATCGATACTGCACGACGCCGTTTGCTGCTTTACTTAGGTTTGTTCGTTCGCACTGTTTTTGAGCGGGCACTTAAGTTCTGGCTTTGCGATATTCTGGTATGAAGTAGAAATAGGAGAGTTATGAATTCATGGAGGCTTTGTGGTCTCATTGTACTCTTAGTATGACTGATATTTAATAACATAACTTAATTGTCATTTGGACTGAAAATACCTAGATGTCAAATTTCTATATTAAACGAACGAATAGCTAGATATACCTTGGTTGTTCGTTTCATGTAAGGTCGTTCGTAAAATGTGCTTAGTAAAGAGAATACCAGTAACTCATAAAAAATTGCACTAGGTTGGTTCCGCATTCTCTCATTCCACTGACATCCAAATTATAATTTAACATACCTACCTGCCATCTATTAATATTAAATCACAATTATTAAAATCTGAGTCCTAAATATTCTTATTAAGGTAGTTAGTTATTTGGCAGAAAAAAAGCCTTTATATTGGAATACGATTGTATCACTGCACTGTTATCCAATTTTATACCGACCACTCTTGTTCAATTTTCACTCTCACAAATTAAAGGAAGAGCAAAGAGGATTCCGATCAGAACCTGCTGATACGAGGCACTAACACACAACTGGGAGACTGACTGGGACTTGAAGCCAGACGCTGCAAAGAAACTGGGACTTCACAAGCATTGCCATTACAGTCATTAATATTATCCCAGTTTTTGACTCAAGTGGCAATCATAATTTATCTTGGCTAATTGGTAATAGCAAAAAAAGTATTCTACCTTAGTGCGAATAAGTGGATGCTTGAAAGATGTAGGTGCATTTGAAACTTTAAGACAGGGCTCAGGGAGTGACTTGAACACGGATCGGCCATATCTTTAGTGCATACGTTCGTACATCGTTAGTTTGAAATATGTGTGGTCTTGAAATGGGACCGAACTTTTTGCTGATCTTCGTTTTTTCGGATAATGGGCGGAGAAATATTAGCTACCTGTAGAGACATGAAGGTACCTACTACAACTGCTGCAACTTTTCATTATCTTAAAATGAAGTACCTTATCTGTTGTTGAGTAGATTACCTTTACCGACGTATCAAGCATTTATCAAAGCGATATAAAGGAGGTACCTTTTATATTTTTCGTAGAAGACTTGTTACAATATAACAATGTTACACCAAGTCTTCTTATTTTGAGAAAAATGAATATTGAGCTTTTCATTTAGGTGCAATTTCTTAAAATTCAACAGTATCTTACAACTTCTATGCTAAGTATTTCGACCCAGAAACTTTACGAATGTAGCGCCAATAGCAATTCTATACAATTTCGGGCAGTCATCTGTAAAATTATTGTGTCAGTTCCAATAAAACTAAGTAGATACAAAAAGATTAAGACAAAAGAAAGGAGGAAATTTTCTCATTAACCAAATTGCCCGGGGTTAACGTTATTAACGGGGAATAAAAATAATGGCCAGCGTTCCGGACAGAATGTGGATTATCTAATAAGCAACGCTAAAGATAATGTTGAGAATTTGTGCAACACAATATAAGGAAGGAAGGAGCGAAATATGTTGGGTTTGTGTCCCTTTGTATATAATCTGTCTGTGTCCTATATTGGAAAATATCAGTACTAAAAATGAGGCATAATAATTTCGGCACCGGTTTCTTGTTCGAACGCATTGTTTGGGAATTGTTAATGGTGCAACATTAGCAAGAGTTCATTCTGATATATTCACCAACAACTGTCTCTGAGTTAAAACGTATGCTCGTAACGTGCGTAGTATGTACCGTTTGGTGACTGCCGTATTTTGTCAACCTAATCCGCGCTGTACCAAGTCAGCATTATAGCACCAATATTGTCTCACTAAGATTTTTTTCTAGGGTGTTTAGGTTCTAGTGGCGTATAAGACACTATTTTCAACTTAGCAAAGGTGTACCACAAAGAATATTCAACTTTATCTATCCTACTTAAATATTGAGGAGTACCAGTTATTATTTTAGTACACGCTCCGTAAATGGTAGCTAATTTAGTCTAAGCGTAAGAAATAGTCAGGATAGGCTGCAGACTATGGTTTTACGCTTTTCTAAGTGTTATGTTCCTTAGCCAAGCCAACAAACGGTACCCATTTTACCTGGATGGACGCCAAGCTTTAGGTGCTAATCTACCAACCTATGTCTATGCACCTTTAAACGAATCTATGTAAAAATAATAGGTTATATTATTCTTATGTAGAGTACTCTACAATACGTATTATTACTACATCAGTTATTTGTTTATTGATTAGAATAGATGATCAATTGGATGTTTTTTTTATGTTGCACAAAACATAAACACGTAACATCACGCCTGTATTCCCCGAAGGGGTAGGCAGAGGTGAACATATATGTAGTACACCCACATTTCGCCAGTTATGTTGTAAGTACCAATGTAATAGGGGGCGAGCCTATTGCCATCAACCGGGCACAAATCCAGACTCCGTGCTGCTACTGAGAATTACCTAATGGAAAACTCAGTATCACTTTGCCCGACCCGGGATTTGAACCCAGGACCTCTTGCTCAGCAGTCGCGCTTAGCGACCACTAGACCAACGAGGCAGTATTTTTATGTTGATTAGAATATTTAATTATCTAACCCCGTAGGAATTAGAAAATAGCTATACCCTTTTTTTCGTAGCACAGTAAATCATCAATCTACTCTACTTAACTATCTTTTCGAAAAACCTGCACTCCTATAGGTAGTGGAACGAAACAATTTTCTCAATAGAATAAAAACAAAAAAGAGAATAAAATAAAAGGATGGAGTTTTCTATCGCATCCGGAATAGTTTGCAAGCGGATCGCAGTCGCCGTGTTCCATTCAGACGGGTACTTATTACGTATTCACCTAAAGAATTATTTGCAATCAAAACGTCATTTGATTTTATGAGCGTCATTAATTTTAATTTTATTTTACGCAACATTTTGCAGACGTTCAGTTTAATACTAATGGAAACTGTTAAAAGACTAATTTAACATATGAAGAAGTGATATCCGCCTGTAATAAACTTTGCATTGATAGACAAAATGTGCAGTTAACTTTGTTTATCAATTTAATTTTATGATATAAATTCATAGCAATAGGAATTAATGTGAAATAGCTGACACGTATTCAGTGATTTCGGTGCAGAGTGGAAGCGTTAGACCATGAAATTGGCCCAGTCTATGCCATCAGAGCAACGCATCGGCGTTTAATCGTCGACCAGTGGATGGGATTTAAGCTATTTCCATATATAACCGAATTTAATGCGCATTTATTGTACGTTTATATGGAACTTAATTAAAATTTCAGCAAATATTGCTACGGATCATATTAGGTGTTTAAATTTTGCATTTCAGCAAAAGCTTCCCTTTTGCCACTTTCTTTATAACTTGTTGCTAATTATATTACCTAGGTGCATTTGTTTTAGAATGTAAATCGGTGTCGTAAATTCTAAAGTTCCAGCACCAATCCATCGGTGTTTGACAAATTATTATTTACGAACCATGGGACTTAAAGTAATTCTCATGAACTAACATTTATTATAAGTACCGGTTTCCCTTGTTATACTTAAGCTCCCTTCACGAGCTTACTTTGTACATTGTGTAACAATGTAACATCAACCTTACGTACCACTCTGGCCAATTTCTTATTGCTATCGATCGATCTATTACGTGCAAGGAGTTACGAAAGTTCCCATTAAAGTTAATCTAATAGCAACTGAATTTGTTTTGGTAATAACCAGCCATTTTAGCGAATTTTAATAGCCATAAGAATTTGCTACGATCGTTCTACCAGATATCAGGCGCCATAAAGGTAATGTCAAAGATAGCACTCGAAAAAACTATCAACAAAAACTATAAAGGCGAAGTATCAGATGAAAGGTTGGTGTAAAAAATTGTTTAGTATGTTAAGTCGACTATCGCTTGCATTTCGTAGCGCATGCTAGTACTTTTTGTATTAAAATAAGAGTGGTGTGCTAAGCGATTTTCAGTTCAGTATGGATCGGTCCCACCTATTGTGAATTCCGTAGGTCTGAAATTTATTTGACAGCCCCAGTGTCTGTGGAGAATGGAAAATGGCGGAATGGCAGAATACATTATGGACATAACTCATGGTTTGTTTTTGGCGGGGATCCGACAAACGTTATTGGTATTTAGGGCCATTTAACTATTAGGGGTAATGTTTTTTCTTCCTTATTGATATATGAGACAGTGAGTGTTGTAGCCGACAGTGGGCTTGTTAGTTACGGTGGGAAATTAATATTGTTTTAAGTGGCGCGATTTGTGGTAGGACAAAGGAATACATCACAAATTTCACTTTTTTTCTATTTATAAACATTCGTACATGCATATTACATAGACTTGCCTGAACTGTGTTTATATTTAGGTACGTGAAGAAATTTCTATTTCAATAATGCCTATCTGTGACTAAGAGGTATTAGCGGCTTCTATAACAAATTATCTATCGATCCATAAAATGCCAAGTCGTACTCTAAAACTTTAGTTTGAAAGCATTTCTATGACGTAATGTTTATGTTTTAAACTATTAATTCATTCTGGATTACCAAATGTCAATAAGAAAGAATTTTAGCAATTTTACTTTACTATTCAATTTAATACAAATGTCAACATGAGCCACAATAGTTTAATTTCGGCATAAAGTTTCAAGAAGTTGTACCTACCTGTGTGTGATCAGCACGTAGCAGATTCTAAGCAAGACAAAGATTTCTCATCTCATCATCAATCATCATTAGCCCGTTGCAGTCCACTGCTGGACATAGACTTCTCCCAATTTTGATTTCTCATCGACCCTCTTATAGTCTCCAATCTGTTTGGCTATCAATATCTTTATAAATGAATAGTAAGCTTGGTTATCTTAACTTGCCATGTCCTATTTATTTAGGTATATTATCATTATCATTCTAAGAACCTAAACTCTACTCACTTCAAGGGCTTTAAAATTTGAGTAGGTAATGGATTTATTTTGCCCACTATCGAATCACGTTAAATGTTCAGTTGGCTGATACTTCTAGGATTACTTATTCGTTTGTTTTTACATTTCGGGGACTTTGATATCAAATAAGTGAACTTAATTGATATGGCTGTCTGACATTACCTGCAGCTTTGATTGTGTTAGGGTGTCCGATAGGTAGACGCGTTTTTTAAGACGATTTTTACTCAATGTGCAAGGATCCTGAAGCAAAATTGCATGCATGATATTGAAGTAGGATCCTAATTACTTCGTGACTTTTTCTCCCTCTTGTTTCTTTCGTAGAAGGCCCTATAGATTACTAAAGATAAAAATGTTTTCCTAAACTCTCTCTCTGATTTTGACTTCTACATATGTAAGTAGGTACCTACTTTATTTTAAAATGCAAAGGTTGTTTAACTGTAAGGTTCTACACGTACATATCTTGCAAGGATACCGACCTATGCAACTAGGTCCTGTACATCTAACAATTGAAACATTACTACCTTTCAATTCTCGTTGCTGTTGTCTGTCATTTGGGGTTCTATCAGCTTGTCTCCATCAATCTTATAAATCTGCATAACCAATTAAGGTAACGTTAAGCAGGCCGGTAACCGAGTTTACCTAGATATTAAATGATTTTTACCACGGAAGAATAAAAAAAAAAGTTAAAAAAATATCGGTGGCGTGGGATCTTCTTGTTTACAATAGGTAGGTACTTCTTCTGTCGACCATAAGTCCATTAAAATTAAACAGATAATAAATACAGATAGTGTGCGGCAGCTCCTTTCAATGCTAGTACGTGATAAGAATCAATTAAAGGAGATTCGTTGAAACTGTCTGCAGGCAATGGGTTAATCCGTTTCGTTTTTACCCAGACACCCGTAAACCGTAGGTTTAGGTACCTACTTCTATTATATTTATGTCACAGAATTCTTTTACATTAAGCACATAGTATCCCTTAGCCTTAGTCAAAAGGATTTTCGTAGCAGGTATTTATTCTTGTGCTACGCGTTTTCAAATCAATATAATTAATATCACTAGGAGGTAATGGTAGTGTACATTTGATTTGTTTTTTAAAACAAATGATACAATTATTTACCTAAACCAACATCAGCTTCTGATCAAATTCTGTAAGCTTTGTAGAATCGCAATCTAGAACTATTTATCTCCACTGAACAAAAAATATAAGAAATCAAAAAAATCATCTAATCATTTTCTAAATATATAATTTAAATCTGTTTATCAATTATCTAAGAGTATATTAATTATTACAGACATATCGAGGCTAAGTAGAAAGATTGAATTCCCAAGGTCTCAGTAGATTGTCAGTTGCGGATGTTAATGAATATCCGTGTTACTACCAACCGGTATTCAATATCTAGTGTTTTCTGCAAAGTCCCGTTTTCTCATTAATTGCAATGCTGCGTTTATTTATGTCTGTCTATAACCTGAGAGGTGAAAGTTTTTTATCTATATGGTTTAGAAACTTCATATTATAACGTACAAAAATAATGGTTTAGCGTAGTCTCATATTGTCTTAGGACGGTTACAATTATTGTGAACATTACTATTCTTTGTAGTTGTACCGTTTTAACATCTCTCTGCCTTGTTACTTAAACCCTTATAAAATATGAATTAAAGACGTAGGTATCAAGTTCGGAGACGAATGTGTTTGTCTGTGTAGTCTATTTGTGCAAATAATATCTATAAAAATGTATTAATTTTGTTTAAAAGGTGTGATAGTCATTTTTTAATTTTATCCCAATTCCCAAACAGGCTGACAGGACATAATGACGCAATGTATTATTAAACTGCAAGGTACTACAAAATATGTTCTGCGAAGATAGGTACGTATGCAAATAGGAACATTTAACAATTGAAACATAACTATTGTGCAAGTGGGTATCTAAAACAACAAAATCAAAACGCCATAGTTTTATTAACTCTTTATTCTCTTGAATTTTTGAAATTAATATTACAATATTGAATGCGGGCTTCATATACAATCACCCAACTATTTGCTTATATAACACGACACAGTCACGTTAAATCGTACCATTAGCTCACACTTGACCACGTTAATTCAGACCACTCAATGAAAGTTCAAGTTATATCAGACTGAAAAACTATTTTCTCATCATCCATTTTAGTCAGACCTTTCCGTAACAGCCGCGTACGACTCACAACCATGTCGGAAAGACCAAAATTCTTGAACTCTGCACACTATAGTGCTTACTAGGTATTGAGTGTCATCTTAACATGGTCAAATTGTACAGGCATACGACACATCTCAATACATAAATACATAACATAAAACAAAAAATATAAACAAAAAATAATGCGCCACATAAAACTTTCACGACTATTTACACTTAACTTTTAAGACGATTTTAATTACTATATTCAAAAATATAGATATAGGTACATAGATACATAGCTACATTTATATTAAAGATAAAAATTGATCGTTTTTAGGATATAACAACTAATAAACGGAAGTCTTGTTATCATTGATAAACTTATAAAAGAACATCTAAAATGGAAATACTTTAACGTGAAAACGCAACAAAGATTAAAACAAATAAAACAGATATGACAGTAAACGAAGTATTCAAAGATGAACATTATGGAATACAACTGGGAAAAGACAAGATAAACTAATGTAAAAAGTTATTTTAATTAATATTGATATTGATATATTTAATGTTCGGTTAGGTATATTAATACCTACAGTCTACAAAACACTAGCAATATGGCAAGACAGCATTATGGATGGAGGACATATATAATCTATTTAGCAAATTGCTCATTGTTTCACTGTGGATTACAGTTCTTTACGAGGCAGAAACAATAAAGTGTACCTGACATAAATCATCGGACGTACATACCTACACACGAATATCGTTACTATGTTACAAGATTTACTTATTGTTAAACACGAAACTTAATTGATAGTTAAGAGGAAGATGCTTGACACTTCGAAATCTGCCGTCTATTTGCACAGTCCCAAACAATAATCGAAAACCAATAAAACAACTATCTAAGTTCACAAATGCAGAAATAACAATTTAATTCGTATACACACTATGTGTAATGTTTATGTATGTAAGTTCAACATCGTATCGGTTTGCAGTGTGTACGTCTCATTACATAGAAGCTTTTCCATTCACCTTCCAAATGACCATCTACGATAGATACTAAATAATTTTTAAGCGTTTTTTTAATTCAATTACTAACCATCGGATTTACGCTTAACTTTTATTACAAGTGTCTACGATATTTTAATAACTATGCGTTTTATAATTTATAAAGCCTACTTAACTCGAAGTTACTTAAGTACATTTTGTTCGATTTTTCATCTCGATTTTTTATATATATTTAAAAATAAGATGGGATAAAGTTATATTACTAACGACAACCTTATTATGTACGTAATCTTAAGGGGACTACGGGTTTGATGAATTAATGTGGGTTGAAGTTATTGCACTCGTACTAGGGTAAATTTAATGGAAAATAATAAAAATCTCATAATCTACCTACTTATCGATTGCTTTACGTGCACATTATTGAAATATAATTAGAAGATACTGAAATCCATGTAAAAAGTCGTCGAGATAAAATTGAATAGAGAAAACATATTTATTAGGATTCTGATGGCTATTATTGCTAATACATAATGAGAAGCGATAGACATATTAAACATTATTTGATTTCATTGTCTGTTTTCTTAATTTTTCTCATTTAGATATATAAACAGGTTATCAAGCAGATAGAATGCTTCGATAATGTGTGTAATTTAATATATAATTGCCAAATATATAATGCTGCATCCGTCAGTGTTGACACGGTTGCAAATAAATTGAGTAAACTCGTTTTAGTTCCAATGACACTGGTTATAGTCTGACCTGTTTATTTATTTATATTAGTTTATGAAATGTAGGAATGAGACATCTATATGAGTTCTGATGCTTTTATTTCTACCGACGACTTAAACCTTCCCTAATGATATCATGACATAAAATATTCATGTTACCTTGTGGCTTTACACAGCTACGGATATACAATTTTTCCGAGTAACACAGTGGACAGATATAGAGAGGATGATCTTTATAAAAATTAAGCGAAGACTCCAATTTTAATACAGTTATCTATTAATTTATCTTTTTAATTCTACCCTGACATTAATTTACGTATAATGGTGACTATCAAGACTAAGTTTTAAAATTCTAATTTTTGCTCAGTTATTACGTATAGAGTTGAAAGAATAGAAATGTTAACTGATTTTTGGACGCGGAACAAATATTTCAATGTTCATGTTAATAAATTATTTTAATTATGTATTTTGGCACAACGTGGAATTGAAAGCGAATAAGGTGTGTGGAATAATTTAAAACCTGCCATGTTAAGAAGCTCACGTTTTCGCGAAAAGAAATACGCGGATATTTTTGAGTTTCATCCGAGCTCCATTTTGTAATACCGTTTGTAGGCATTTTATGTATGAAATTACTGAGCTGGAAAATTCAAATGTGCATATGGCTACGTAAAATTGCAGGAAACATAATTCCGCCACCGTTTCGTACTCGACAAACGGCGTCTTTTTAACTTTCGTTGAAAAAAAGGAACTTAGTGACATCGACTTTTCGCCTTGATAATTTGCGACCACTGCTTATTCCGCCGTACATGGTTTATGTTGTAGGTACCTAGTCTTAGCAATACTTCATACAAAGTCGAACCTATTTACCTATGTATAATACACTTAAACTACTCAACTTTTAATATTACGTGTAAAATTTATATTTAGTCACATTATTGTAATTTATTATATGTATCATCGTTACGTATATAATTTTGAACATCAGATGACTCGGGATTGGTGGTCAACACGCCTTATGCAGTACCGATCCACAATCTTGTTCGTTTTGTTCGTTTGCTATTACATGGACATGGTATTTTTAACTAGAATTATCAAAAAATACCGTCTACATTTAAATATTCGTAATTATTGAAGACGAAAAATATAAAACACAACGCTCGTCATGACGAAGACCTATTTGCAATTGTACTTCCATACGTATTTTGTTATAAATATACATTTTAAGTTCTTACGGAATTAACTACGCAGGTATTTTTAATAATATCTGTCGATAATATTACACTATAGAAATCAATGGATCAAACCAAACAACAATTTATGGACTTATACTACTGAAGTGAATCACAATCTGGTCAAAATGAAAAATAAAAAAAGTAAGAAACTTGTTTCAAATCAACTGATAAAATACAACAAATTTTACAATCATAAAAAATGTGACCGTCAAAACATAACCAGCCCGCTAACAGCGGACAAATAATAAAATATACATCAAAATGTACATAATATAATATCTATTAATAAAAAATATAACATAATGGATTAAGAGTAAGTGGTAGCAATAAATACTATGAGATTCACAGATTTAAAATCTTAACTAACAATACCGAAGTTCACTCGGGCTCCTATTTAAACCTTAGAGCGATTCTAACACGTTTTTGTATATTTTAGTAAAATATTATTGCAATACAAGGTGTGGTTATGGCAACAAAATAAATGCTTAAAGCAAATCACCAGCCTGTCCACCCAGCGAACGACACCGAGGCAAGTCCTTCGCACTAAAGGAACATTATTACATAAACCGAGAGGCCGCTCTCCACAACGAGGGCGACTCCGACGCGAAAACATAAAACTAGTGGATACGAATCGACTAACGCCCGCAGGTCCGTATGGACGTAACACTTCCTTTCACACTATATGATACAGAATCAGTCAAGATTTCCTATACGGCGTCACGACACCTTACGTAGGGACCTTGTTCACTTTGAGTAGGTCGTTGGAGCCCTTATCGATGGGCATCTTCATCGGGTCGTGATGGTGGGTCACGTGGTGTCCGTGGTGCTGGTTCTCCAGCTTGGCTTGCTTTTCTTGTTGCTGTTGCTTCATTCTCTCCTGCTCCTCTCGGTCCCTGCGGGCTTGCTCGTTGATCTCCTTCACGGCTCGAAGCTCCTTCTTTAACTTCATGCGTCGATTCTGAAACCAGATTTTGATCTGTCTCTCTGTAAGGCAGAGTGCGTGTGCGATCTCTATCCTGCGTCGGCGTGTCAGATAGTGGTTGAAGTGGAATTCCTTTTCTAGTTCTAGCGTTTGGAACCTTGTGTACGTCTGTCGGCCCCGCCTTCGTGGACATCCGTTTGGTCCTGGAAACAAAAAGAAAACATACATTTAGTTTTATTATGAAAATTAATTAGCATTTGCACTATAAAAACAACGTTAATCTGTAATAAATTATAAGTAACAGTTAAATTGGAGTTTAAAAAATCAATTTATTGCATCATATATCACGTTCCAGCTTCGATTCGCAAAAGGCTACGAGAGAAACCATTAAATATCACTTTTATACCATTTTAGATTTTAATGGCTCATTAATATTTTATTGCGTACTAAAGTTAATTTTAGAGTTATCCGCTACTGCGACCAACCTCAATGTGAATTAATCAGAGCGCCAGAGGCGCGCAGTCCTTACAGACACGGATGGATACGGTCTCTGCGCTCGTCCCGTAAGATTGTGCTTACAATAAAAATAAGTAAAAACAATATCGCCAAAGCAAAAAAGTAACGGAAAGGGTTAGAAGCAAACGGTCCGCGAACAATAGTGTCCTTTCTAAAAAGAAATCGCTACAAAAAACTCAGGGATGCGTAAAGAAGGGTTGCGCAACTTTCTAATGCTTTGTAAGGTGTCCCTTTATTTTGTTCCTGTAGAAGACGTTTTCTAAGAAATCGTGAAAGTTTACCCTTTAACGATCGTAGCACTCGCACGTAACACATTTAACATTTTAACGGTTCATTTAACATTAATTATTATACCTAAAAATTCACGAACGGCAATTTCTTACATTCAACATATGCATCGTAAAGTCGAGTATACATAGACAGGTAAATACCGAGTTCCACAAAGCGATCGGGTCCCAAGACTGGTTTTCGAGTCAGCCAATAAATAAGGTAAGATAAATAGCCTTCCCACCGTGTATAAAATTGATAGCGGACCAACAGTGTCTTGGAATTCTTGGCCGTGTAGGACGGCCTTAGTTACCTGATCGCTTTAAAAGAATATAGATGCGATACCACTAATGGGTTATTTTAATTGGTGTACAAACACTTTAAGTTGTAGCGCATTGAAATGAATAAGGCGTTCTAAAAATGTAACTTAATTAAGTAATTAATGTAATTATTCAAAAATTATCATTCAATTATTATCACATTCTATTAATGTTGCATGCACAATTTTTAATGAATAAAAATAAACAAAAAAAATTGAATTGAATTATTTCTGTTTTATTCGTTTCGTATCTTATACTTTTAGAAAAAAAATATCGTTACACTTAAAATATGTGAATGCATTAGACCTGTTTATTTGTTTAATAACATTAATTCACTACAAATGAATCGTTTAATTAAAATGTAAAAGTCAAAGTGATTCATAGTTAGCTTGAATGAAAGTGATCACCTGTTACATGTTTAATACCTTACTCAGATAATGCAGTACCCAATTTTATATGTAAGTATTATTAATTATTAAAGGTAAGGTACCTTTCAAAGTGAATTTATAATAATACTTTTTTAAATATGTATTCTCTTTTTCACTTTACTCATTACAATGTAAAAAATATGCAGAAACTAAATAAATCATGTCTTGCTTGAAAGTCTGATACCACGTTTACATGAGCTATAAATTACCGAAACTGCATTTTTACTGCCGCAATAACATTTATGGTTCGTGCTTATTTCAACAAAAACTTAAAAACTGTTTAAAATGTCATAAACAGACAATGGAATAATTATACAAGTGTGGTTAGACGCGTAAGCATAGATAACTCTCGTATGACAGAGCGAGAGGACGATAGACATTCTAATTTTAAAAAGCAAAGATGGAACCCAAATCACAATACACGCATCCCAATAATGCGATTACAGCGAAAGGTCGTAACTGATGTCCGTTGACGCGTCAAAAGATCCTTTTGCTTTATGGAGTAGAGTCCAAAATCAGATATCAGGAGGGTGAGTGTGACTGTTTTTTGTCGGGGTCGGTGATATGTTAGGCAGGTTCACCCTTCGTACGGTCGCCATGACAACGGACGTTAAGGCACCTCCCGTCAGCTGGCTTCCATTATTCTCCACCGTATTGTTGTCGCAAAGAGGTTTGACTATCGTCGTATTGTACCTGTAAGAGCTCATCTTTTTTAATGGGAACCGCCGAATGGTTCCCATAGATATAAGATAACAATCAAATCGAAATACTGCACAGGATATAGTACGTCAGCCTCATTTGCATTGTTTTTCGGTAGATAATTTGCGCCTGATCTGATAACATTATTTTGGTATAAAAGGATATTTTTAAATGTTGTATTTGTGTGTCTTGATAATATATTGTTGATACCTAATCTCGAGATTAGAAAAAGAGGATCGTGAGTTGAAAAAGACACTGGACACGATATATCTCTGAGAGCGAGGTATAGCATTAATTAGAGCCGTACATTGTGGGCCGACACCGGCGCGGACAATAAACATACTGCGACATGACCCGGCTCTTACCCTGCCTTTTTTCTTCGAAATAAATCTCACGGAATGCTGCTTATTTATTATTTTATTTAACTTGCCCGCCTTTGTACAAACCCGTTCCATGTATTTGATTAATGCCTACCCGTCGGATCGGGATATTAAAGGTCTGATTGTGAATTATAACAGAAATTTTGTCCAGTAAGAGGATTATTTATGGAGCAAGCAAGCGTTGGTCAGTGTCTCAGGTTTGTGGAAGTCGCGCAGTTAACTGAGGCGGGGAAATATTGTCTGAGAGATGTGTTATCTTAGTGAGGCGCTTGATGCATTCGTTAACGCGAGACGAAATTATGTTTATGGCGCGTTTGAGTGATGCAAGTATGTGTAAATAATTTAAAGATAAAACTGGATCATATAATTAAATGTTGGCTATAAAGGCGACTGTAAAAGAAATCGATAGCATTATTAAGTATAGCTTATATCAATTAAACGGACATTAAAAGCTTTAAGGGCTGTAGCGGCGTGTCGGCGACACCGCACTTTATTGGCTCGTAATTCGCGAATCGTCGTAAACTCTCGTGTGCGTTCGGGACGCCATCTTAAAATAGTTCGTGTTCGAAATTCAAATGTAGACTCTCTCCCATTGTTACCGGATCGATGTTTGACGTTTTGTAGTGTTGTGATGTGCTGTTTCCTGCGCTTTTAAGCTCTAGGTCTTAGATGCGGAACGCTGTTTATTGAGAAATTATCCTTTGATCTATTTTAGAAGTATCGACTACCTATGACTTATATTACCTACATATCTCATTAATTTAATAGTAACGGCTTAAAAATGAAGAATTTAAAAATCACAGGTATCGTTTCAAATTGTTTATCTAAAGTTTTATTATGGAAATGCAATAAAAAATGATTTATATTATCATCTCTAGCAGCTTAACACGAGATAAAATTGATTTATACAACAACGCGTGATAATTGATTTTGTTCGATCGATTGTTATTATCGATTCGCATCCGAGTAACTACATTATTGGCGCTTTTCTTTCGATGAGTGTAAATCGATGATCGTGTAGTTAAAATATTAAGAACACGCACTATGGCAATAAAAAGACAAAATCTCTACGCATTCTGTTCCGTTTCGGTATTTTAGGAGGTCATGGAGTACTGTTACTTCACCTCCTATTCATTTAACGTTTAGTTTTAATTAGTGATACTTATATTGTTATACCTACGTTACTTGCGTCTATTGACTCCATTCTGGTAATTGGATTACATTACGTTAATTAATCCAGTAATGGAATTTACATTTAAATAATGGCCAGATTTAACCAGTAGGTAGGTATATTGGAACGGAAAACAAACACAGGTACATCAAATTTAATAATGTTAGTTTACCGGCTGCAGATTTAAGTTCATATCTTTCTATATATAAAATGTTCTTAAGTACCACCAGTGGTGCCAGTTGGTAATAAGCCTTATAATAAAATTGTCAGTTTTTGTTTATTGCGTGTGACTTAATCATCACTCTGTTTTGAACACGCTGTACCTACTTCATAGGACATTGCCTCTGCCATAGGGTTGTCAAACGCCAAAAAATACATCGCTAAACACCAGAATTTGAATACGTTCTATTTAAAACTACTACATTCAAGTTTGTAGCTTAGAAATTATGCGGCACATGTTATGTTATGCGTGGCATGTGCCTCAGAATTCGTGAACTGGTTATCTTGTTCACTATCTTCGTGTGTGTCTACGAGATGAGAAATTATGCCCTCTGCCCCTCATCGGCACCCACCGGAGGCTTTAGAAAAAACTTTTCTTTATAATAAATGCTGAACAAATATAACCTGTAGTGTTGGACAGTGAAAGGTTAAGTATAAATGATGAACTTTAAGTAACCAAACTGTATTAAAATCTGAATGAATTAAAAAATATCAATATCTTTATAAATGCCTTTCATGATATGATAAGCTACTGGCTGGCAGCGGTTGGAAGCGGAAGGCCGAAGGTCGAGCTCAGTGGCGTGCTATAGGAGAGGACTATGTCCAGCTGTGGACTGAGATAGGCTGATGATGATGATGACTGATAGTTAACAGCCCTTACCCAGACATCAATACAATATTATTTCTAAGAGATAAACTAGTCAATAACGCTTAAAGTCTGTAAATAAAGGAGAAAACTCACCATCATTTACAACTTCTTAGGGATAAAGGGACAATTCATTCAATGTTTACATCTTTAGTCTACTATCGTTGAAATAACATCATCTATTTCTGTATAGGCGAGTAAAGTAGCGTGCCACTGATGTAGAGGAAACGACAAAGGGGGACTCACAAACATATTTTCCCTATCTCAAACTCTTGCAAACTTTGTCTTTGACACAATATCATAAGTTTTCGCTGGGTAACGTAAAAGGGGCACAAAACTCCGGAACTGTTACCTACCATGTTAGAAAAATTATGTAAAAGTTTTCAAGCTTCGCCGACATTATGTTTGAACAGTTTGTAGCATTGTAGTCAAAATTATAACCGAGTGTTCAGGGAAGTTTTCAGAAATAAAAAGTTGCGTTCTAACTGCTCTATATAATTTGATTTTAAAACTAAGTTATGTAAATTTATTTCTGAGAGTTTTGTACCGATAAATAATATTATAAATTGGCCCGGAAACCACATGAACCTGTGACAAAGAAAAGAAAATTTCGGTACAGGAAACGATTATAATTCCATTCCCTATCATTAGCCTTAATTATGTATTCGATTTTTTGTTTAGCGACATCCCTACAGCAGTTGCGCGCACGCACAGTGATGTGTTCAAGCGAAACGATCTTTGATCCAGGGCGGCACGCCTCGCTGACGTCACCATTTATTCATCCCGAATAACTGACTGTTAACTTAGTACTAAAAAACATGCATTATGTAGGTGTGTTATGTATGTAGGGGAGATCTAATCAAATTGATTATGGCAATACAATGGGGAATGGGCGCCTGTTTGAAGGTTTAAACCAATATTTGATACGGGTTTTGTTTGATTTTAGACATTCGATAAGTGTCCGCTACCAAACATTGTAATAATTGTACGTTATTCACAAATTCAGAATATTAACGGCCATTATTTTTATTGTAGGTATATATTTTTATGGAAGAAGTATTATGTTAATTACATTACTGAAATTTTTAATTATGTCACAAGACAAAAATACTACTTAATAAATAGGTTTGTGACTAATACACAGCAGCTTATTGTACATTTCATTAGACATTCGACTACCATATCGCTCACTGATTGTATAACAACGATACATTTTAATAATTGCTTGCGATTAGTCACAAAAACGTAATTCATTATCAAACAGGAATATTATACAGGAAATTAATCGTGAGACGCTACAGATTATAATAATTTAGCATCTTTAGAACGTAATAAATACTATTTTCAATAGATTGCCGTTGATAGAATACTATTTAATTCCCTTAATTAAGTAAATTCAAATGAGAAGCTTATTGTATAATTAGAATGTTTAACAAGGTAATTAAAATTGTCGTCACCTTTGACTTGGAAACGGTGAATGAAACAAGTTCTACATAAACACTACCTGCAGTCGACGACAACATATTGTAAACATTACGACTTGACCAAGGAAAGAACACATTTCAAGTGACCACAGACTTGTGGCTGCAATGTGGCCCTTAAAAATGTTCAGTGAGAGACTCTACGCTGCGACCACGTTTTTTGTAGGAATTCCATTTCTAAGAACGTTTAGAGCGGGCAGCTTTTCGTAAGCTTTTGGCCCTTTATTCAATTTAAAGCATTTTAATTTGTGGAGTTGCGTATTTATCATAGTTAGATTGTAAAGTTTTGACATTAGTTTTGTATTTTAATAGTGACATTTAATAGAGCAATAATCCTTAGCAAAAAAAAACTGATTTATCTAGAACCGATATCAGTCAAAGTGAGCAAGGAACTAAAATTTGACGTACGTTAGTTTAAATAAGTATGAAAGTAAAGCGTATGATCAGATACGTATTAAGTATAGAAGTAGCTGTAGATAGATATTTATTGATATTTTGCAACTGATACCTGTCAAACGAGTAGGTAAGTATTTGCATAATTATAAAGGTTGAATTATTTAGATAATGTATTCATTTGCAACAATGTAAAGTAACAGTGACTAACTAAAACAGGACACAGTACTTTACTTTCCCTTAGTGCGTACAGCGGTCTTTGATCTTGTGAAATATGGATGTTTCTGGCAAATATTGTGAAAGCTGCATAAGCGTAGGAATATCCTGTGTTGCAAGAAACAAAGACGCACGAACATCATTTTAGACTAGGGAGCTGTTAAAAGGTGACAAGAATTGCCGATAAAGAATTTCCAAAACAATATCGATTTAATATCTTTGAGCTATCTGAAATTAATTGAACGAAATTTAAATGTGTCTCCAATAAAAAAACTGTTCTACATAATTTTCACGTAAGACAGTACGGTACGGTACGGTACGAAGATAATACTGGGAATACCCAGTATTATTGTACTTAATTAAGTGAAAAATACTAACCTTTTATGTGTTTATAAAGAGTGTTTTTTTAATCATCTTCTACTTATAAGTCGTAAGTCCTTCATTTCTGAACATAGACCGTAGGGATTGCTCATCATTTAAATTTAAAATAGAAATGACGTAGCCACTGTACTGTAATGTTGTTACCTATTATTTATGGACCGACTTTGACGACTTTGTTCTACGGAAAATAACTTTATTTATCTAGTAGAGTTCCACCTATTTGTGTACCTAACACAATATATCATGTTCTGCGTAGCGCCGACTTAGTATGTGTTGAGATGTAGGTATTTTTGAAATAATCTGATATTCCATATTACATAACTATAATAATTAAATCAAATCGTAGATCGATTTCTCTACGCGACCTTGCTTATATAGCGCCTGCGTCAAAAAATACACAACGATATCCCAGTACCTACAACATTAATTGTTTAACACAAGGAATTCAAAGCAAGCTTTAATTACAATATTCAGTTTATAAAGTCTTAGAACAGAGTGGAGTAACGTGAAGATAATTAATGTATCACGATTACACATTACGAAATGATAATGTGTCTACCCAGAAGTATAATGCATACCTAATTGATATTTCACATGTTCATCTAACTATCTGTGAATTAATAAAACATACATATAGAAATTTGTATTTTATTATGTGGATGCGGATGCCATTAAGATATTATAAAAATAAAGTCCACCGCACGTTATTATAAAGTTGTATGAATGCATATTGCATGCCGGTATGCGTACATTTAATAATTTATTCTTACTGAGAATCGAGCATTTGTTGTTGTATTCTATACAGTTTATTTACACGTTTGTTTTAATATGGTTGTGTTAAAACTGTAAATAAAACACAACTTACTTATTACTTAATTAGTATTAGACTACGTAATGTTATAAGTAATATACAGAAGGTTTACTTTAAACCAGATGACTTATAAGTAAGAAATTGATATGTTTTTAGTCATTTATTTATTATAGAAGAAATTTTTTAATACTTTCTTAGATAACATATTTTAAGCTAGCTACAGTTCTAGACTCGTAATTTAATTAATACAAACTTCTATAGCTCAATAAAACTGCTAAAATAATAAGCAATAGGTATATCGTAGAGACCATTTCTTTAACTGACGACGTCAAATCATCTTCGTTTATGTATTTCAGTCTGCGTTCATTCGCTGCACTAATTCATGTGCGTATTATAAATTAGTTATCAGTAGCTAAAACGGTGAAGGAAAACATCGTGAGGAAACCGGCACACCTGAGAGATTTTTCAACGGTGTGTGAAGTCATGTCAGAGACCTACAGGCGGTTTAAACTCTGACACCAAGTTGTTCATCAACCATACGAAAGAAGAAGTCTGCGCTATCGTTTTGATTGCACGTTTTACTCGACATGGTAAATGATGACTTCAAAAATATTGACAACATATGGGACCTACCGTAATCCCGATCCACACATGACCGGTTCCTTATGTATTGACTTGTCCCTTGCGAGCCATCACAAAATATCAGCAAGGGTTGGTATAACGTGAGCGTAATTTTATACATGGTAGTAGTATAGAACATTTTTCATAGGAGAGTAAGAAGTTATCGACTTTATTCGGTTTGCGTAGAGTTTAATTTGGAATGTGTGTTCTGGTTGAGTAGGAAGCATTGTTTTTTATCGCATTAGATAAATTTTCGCGATTATGACAGTGTGTTCGATTGAAATTGATTTTGTTTAAGTAGGAAGTCGAACTATTTAAAGGCTTTTGGACTTAGACAAACATTACGTTTTCTAACACTTTTAAATGCCGATAAACTATATTTTTTCTATATAAAAATCCAACCTGAATTTATTTAAAGCTGCATGCATATTTGAACTGACAATCATATAGATCTTGCTAAAACTCCATCCTACTTAAGCAACAAAACGGTCTCTACATTATCCTTTTTCGTCTCAACAGAGGGCTATTCATGGTCATGCATTCACACTATTATATTGTTGTGTATATAAGAGTTAAGTGCAGCTGCGTCCTGCAAACGCACAAACGAACTAACAACCGCAGACAACCTGATTTAAGGCAGGCGGGTCGATGGCCCCTGCTCTCTCCACTTAAGACCTCCACACGATCATGCCTGTTTGTCAAATATGCTTGAAGTAATGTGACTGTTATTGATTTGTAGATAATGCTGCGCAGTTATCTAATTGAAAGCTATAGTAATGGATGGTTCATTGTAATGGAATATTAGAAGGTAGAGTACCTATTTGGTAGTCTGGAAGAAACGACAAAAGATCTAAAAGGAAAAATTGTATGGAATCATTTTTAAAGCACATAATTTCAATAGAAATACAACAAGTAGTAATATAAAAAACACTCACAAATTTGGCCGTAATAATGCAAAAGACGGTAAAATAGAAAATACGGTACGAGCGCTACGAAATTAAATAGTCACCCGTTATATAATCGCTATAAATGAAATGAATTCATCATACGAAGATATTTAGGATTGCTTTCACTAATAGTGAATCAATCAGAACAAAAAAGAGCTTTAGTGTACTTATATTATATTTGACACCAATTGTCCGTGGATTTGACAAAAACGTTTGCATTTTATATTATACTAGCGGCCCACTCCGGCTTCGCACGGGTATAAAATATATATTATAAGTATTTCTCCACTATTTAATGGATGTTATTATACATATAAACCTTCCTCTTCAATCACTCTATCTATTTAAAAAAACCGTATCAAAATCCGTTGCGTAGTTTTAAAGATTTAAGCATACATAGGGATATAGGGACAGAGAAAGCGACTTTGTTTTATACTATGTAGTGATAAGATAATTGTCTTGTCAGCAAAAATGAATTTACGAACGCTATCAGTCGTAGCACTTTTCGTAGGGTCAACACATCAATATGACTGCACTGTCTATCATTCGAAGTTTATTCTCATGGATTAAAACTGTACGTTGGTACCGTATAATTATTTTATCTGCGTGTTTGTTTAAACGTCTCGTATCTACACGAAAGGTAATCGATTGCAGTAGATACCTATATATTATTCCCAGTTTTCTACGTGTATCTATACAGAATTCAAGTGAGATGTATTGGGTAGTTTTTACGTAATTGAATAAGGAGCGCTCGCTTTCCTGTACCTAGGTCGATTACGTAAGGCAGTACAGCAATTTGTTCTATCGCGAAGGTTTTAATCTACCTTAATAAAGTAGTATTAGTAGGGAGTTTAGTTAAGAGCTTAAAGTGCTACAAGAAATTATTAAATAAACGTTCTGTCTCGTTTGTTTTTTGTTAATTTGTTTTGTGGTCCTATTAACCGACTTCTTATATCAGTTCTAAATCATTGTATGTATCTCTGGTCTTATTAGTTTTGCTTCAGTTGACGTTATGATATTTTACTACAAAGCTTTATCAGGGATTGCGTTGGTTTTGATTCGCAAATCCTAAGAAAACAAATATAAACTTCAAATCATCATCAATCTTCTTGAACGTTTCGCCTTACCAGTCGTATGCTAGGCTTGGCTGGTAAGAAAAAATAATGACCATTATGACCAACTTAATAGCAATAACAATCTTAATTCACGTTAATAAGTAGCTGTTTAGCATAATTAGCATGTGATAATTATAGTGTATAATTTTAATGCGTTCCCTTCTTAAATAATAAAACTGCTTAAACATTATCATTGTATTTACATTCATTAAGTATTATTTATATACGCACCAGCTGCTCACAATGTAAGGTTTTGTAGAAAAATTCCAACATTTATTTTATATTTAGGGTACACGTTCCGTCTTTTATCTGTATCTGTACAATTCGATCATTTGTCGTGTTGTGCAAAATGATATTATGTAGCGAAAGGTAAAAAGTAAGTGATCCTGACCTATTGAGTCGAGGGACGCTAGACGGGAGTAATTATTAACCAATCAGCTTCATGCTCACAGTCTATTAATTATCAGTTGACAGCCACGAGCAATTACTGATATTGATAATTACCTACAAGACTTAAAGTAAAAAATGCCACATTGTTAAACTGCATTGTTAAAAACGGTCGAATCATGGTAAAGTAAAAAATACTAAATCGTTCGCATGAACGTCAAAAGAGAAATATGCCTTTGTTATGCGATAGAGTATTCTAAGATCAATGTTATAATAATATAATCAAGTACCTAACAACAACGGAAGTAAATAAAAATATTTCTAAAGAACTAAAATATTTCCACACGGGTGAGACCGCGGGAACTGCTAGTGGGATATAAATGACGAGTAATTAGAACTGTATATTTTTTGCGTCCTACGACTCCCTAGCCGGCGTAATACGACAATTAATTCAATTTCCTGCCGTTTCCCTCATTATATACGAGTCAAGTCATATTAGAGACATAAAAAGGCACACCGAGCGTAATTACAGTCTACGTCTAGTTATCAACTTAGTCAGTCACATGGACGACTTAGTAATTAAATTTCAATACCAATAAAACATCACGTAAGTAAATAAACAATAAAAACTCGAATAACTATCATCAATGAGTCAATTATACATAATAATGATCGGTTGATACAGCACAAGGGAGTTTTGCAGATTGCTAGTACATAATCATTATAGAACGCTATTTATTATAGCCAGTCGTACATTGTGGACATTATGACAGCTATTATTGAAATGGATGACTTTATTCGAGATAAATAGGTCAAGCGGTATCGCAAACGACATATAATGTTCGATTTAATTAGCCTGAATGTTTCCATTATCGAGTCACCTATACATAATTGTACCTACTGTAATACATTTAAGCAGTTGTGCTCGGAATTGAAAGATGTATCAACAATTTGTTTCGTTTGTGGAGTTTAGCAGTCGCGGTTAGAACGTTTCTTTAGAACCATTTGACTGTCTCGTGTAATTGTGGGTACTTGGATATAGAACATGTAAGGTTTTTCTGAAAAATATATATCCGGGCTCCTTCCTTATCAGTTAAGATGACTACTAAATCTCATATAGCATACGTTGTTCATACAAAGCAGTAAGACAAAGGACATAAAAAAAATCAATGACAATTCTTAAATAGTTTTCCCACATTTGATTTTAAAAGAGGTCGAATGTCGATCGAAAGGCTGATCTGATGATGAATTGTCTACTTTATATAACTATTAAATTAAATAAAACTAATAGGTATGTTACTTACGAGTTATCTCTTTTAGCAACGATTACATAAATTGTTATTGCTTATATGATGCATTTCGATAATAAAACCAGTTTGAAGTAGTCAGTTGCTATGACGTACTTAGGTATGTATCTAGTTCCCGACAGTTATGCTCTCAATCATAATTCTAATTCAACTTGTCGTAATAATATTAGTTCATTGGTATAAAAAGATCTTAATGTTAAGAAATGAATGGCTACCTTCTCTATGTAGTCATTGGCTAATTTCATCTTACTTCGTTGTATTTAACGCGATAGAGCCACTATAAAGTAAATATTAAAGTAATTGACGAGGCAACTCTGCAATTATAACCTCCTTAAGACATTCAAAAAGTTGTCATTATGTATGTCTTGGACATCTAGTTTAGAAAAGGAAAAAGGTGACTAAAACGTTTGTATATCAATTAAACTTATAATTCGTATCTACGCGTTTGACGCGATGGTTTTCCTGTAAGAAAAATAACTCGGCATTACGCCTCAACGTTGTCTCGGGATTAAAGGGTGAACAGAAAACAGCTTCGTTTCGATTTATTGTTAAAGTCAACATAAATGAGAATATATTATCATCTAGCACAATATTTAGTATCTATTAGGATTAAAATTGTAGGCCCACGTTTTATATAAATAGAACGTTACTATTCATCCAGTCAACAAAGAAACTGGCTATACAATGAAGCTTTAAAACGTAGAACAAAAAAAACAATTGACGTCCTTGAAAATGTACTCTCTGAATTTAGAATTTATCATCACTGACCTACTGAATGTAACAGTAATAATAGTAGACCAGAAACGTGCAGATACAATCGTAACCTACCTATGTATCATACAATTTGTTCAACGAGATACAATTTAACAAGCGTCCTATTTAAGCGCGAGGGGAGCCCACTAAAAGTATTTTGCTTTTAACTGAAACTTATCTCAGGAGCCATAGATCATCGTCGTGGATCATAAAGCGTGTTCTCGGTAGCTCAGCAAACTGGTTTTTATATAAAGTCACTCTTAACATTGTAGAATGGCCAACAGTGAAAACGCTTCTGGTGAACGCGAGCACAATTATGTATAATTTCGGTAACTTTTGACTTTTCGTATTTATTTTTATGATTGGTGCTTAACCTAGAGAGCTTAATAGAATGTTATGTTATTTGTCAAGTTCATGGGTCATCATATTATCGTTATGTGGAGGCTCTGTTTAATAGTTTATTTTATCTAAAAAAACCAATACCAATCAAAATATATTATTGGTATTCAGTGGTCAACCAATAATGAGCGAAACGAAAGACAGACTATCTTGAGATACGCGAATCGCCATTGTAAATTGGCTCTTTTATCAATGTTGTTAAGTTTGTTTTTCAAATGAAACACTAATATATAATAAATAATCTTTTTTTTATTCGCAACCTTTTTCTTCTATATTAATTCGTACTTAGTATTACGAGTTCATATGCCGGTTGCGAGTGCTACGAACATGACCTTTATAAAGAACATCAATGTAGTCAGTGTAGGTCCTTCTAAGGCTCCGCCTCTATTATCATAATTACATTTTTTATTTTTAAGAACAAAGGACCATGCTTTTTATAGTATTTACGCGTTCATGAAGGTTTGTTGCAACTAAGCAACAAACCTTCATACATGAGACTTGTGAAAAAACTTAGCCTTAGCTGGTTTTAAAAATTAAATAAAATGGATCTTAGGTAGTTACACAATTTATTAATTAAAATTAATCTTTATATAACAGAAATCTTTTTATAAAAAGCTCGGTGAATCATATTCAGCATTAACTATTAATATTAACGCTGATTTTGCAATAAAATGGTAGTTAAAGATTTTATGACTACATTGGTTTTTGACTCATAACTGTAAACTGTATTACGGATAGTTTTTATAGGTCAGCTATTAATCATGTTGACAAGAAATTCTAATAATCTCTCAAACTAAACTAAAATATATTTAATACTAGTTTTTGCCCGCGGCTTCAACCACGTTAACCCCTATTTTAACCCCGTAGAGGGTAGAATTCAAAAAAGTAGCCGATGTCCTTTCTCGTATCTCAAATTTTCTACAAGCCAAATTTTATCAAAATTCGTCCAGGGCAGCGGTTTAGTCGTGAAGGTGTAACAGACAGACAGAGTTACTTTCACATTTATAATATTAAGTTTAAATTTAAATATATGTTTATTGAGTATAATATTGAGTATGGATGATATTTTTGTTTTAGCCAATTTATCGCTCAAATACACTACAAAAATAAACATCTACATGTAATCTAATTTCTCGTTCCCTTTACCATTGTTTTACGAACGCAATTGCATAATTCAAGCTCCTCACTAATTGCACGAACAACGTCTCGCCCTAGACAAAAAAACACAGAGTTGTTAGTGCATGTGTGTGCAAGTTATAATTACATTGCTTCAAAACGCCAAATCCCACAGAACGTAATTATACAAAGTCTGCACAGGACGCGCGCTCACCTGACAAAAGTCACAACTAGTAACGGTACACAGACAATTCTAGTCTCTATCTGCAATGTAATAAGGACCGTTTTGGCATTGTAAAAAAATAATAGGGAATTTCCAGCAAGGATTTCCCCCTTTAAGCTGCGTCTGAAATATACGTTAGCGACACAAATAAAATAGGTGCAGTCTACCGCCCACCGCAATGTAGGGATTAATTTGCTTTGCCTCTGATGTTTTAATTAAGAACTTTTTTGCATTCCTCCACTACTGAGTCAGGGAACCGTATCTCTGACTCTACACCTACGAGCATGTCTTCAAAAGGATTATATTATTTAAACAACAGTCCCCTTGTGCTTGAAATATAAGTCCCGGAAACAATTGACTTACACTGCTTTAATTTTTTCTCTTCGTCATTATTTATATTAGGAGCCCATGAGTTAACACTATAACAGGATGTTTAAACCACCAAATTGCTTCGCTAAGTACATACTTCATTTCCTATTAGATATTATTTGTGAGTATTCGTGTTTGTAGATAAGCCGCTTGCTCGTGAACACACTCGTGGCTCAGAAAGCGTTATTTTGATAATATATTAATGTGAAGTGGTCGTATATTCTCATCGCAAGAAGAGAGGGCCGTTTTATTTTTGAAAATGACTCCATCAGTCACAGATAACGTTCCAGGGGCGTCACAAAAAAACTGTAATGCTTCGTATTATGTGTCACGTACAATTTTAAAGTAACTAAATATTGTTCAGCTGACTGCGCTGCTTATTATAGTGACGTTTTTGTGAGTTAATTAATTTACGAAACAGATGTATTGTATCTTATACGATTCATTGAGAATGCATGAAATAAACAACAGATTTTTTTTAATTTTGCCGATAGTCAAGTGTTTAGGAAAAAACAACATTTTAATAATTTAAATGATTAAATATTTATAAAACATCGTAGGCATTTATTTCATTTCTATTTGATGTTAAACTAGTTCTCCGATTTACCGAAATGAGAGCAATAAATAAGATGAATGTTAAATGAGCTAAAGGAAGGACAAATTATTAACATAAAGTACCATGAATAGACTTCTGTTGGGGAGAAATAAGGAAAACAAAATCGTCGGGCAAACACAATAAACAAATGTGTTATAACTTATTAATTACAGTTAATGCTACAGTGGTTTATTGTAATTAAAAATATTATCGTCGCATATATAAAGAAATATTAGCACTCAAATGCCATTGTATGGTGTAAAAATCTCGAAGAAGTTATGAATCACAGTGACGCTCGATGTAGGTAGCCTCCGATTGTACGCAACGAGGTTTTCCGAGCAAACATCGTTTTTATGTCCGTAGATGTGGAGCACAGAATACAACAGCACACACCCGTCCGAGCGTACATTATTGTATTAGGTATATCGGTCTCACAATAAAAGAGCTTTTAAAAACATCGTGTGGTATCTCTGCGGCCATACAGACGGTCGTGTTACGCGTTGTTTTGAAAGCGCATAGACCGATTACGATTACGTTTCCAACGAAGTGTCGACTTCGGGTTACGTTTTATACCGTCATTTGAATCTCTCGCTCGGATGTTTGGTCCGAAACGCTCGTTCATTAGCATTTTATGACTGATACGACCGATAAATGTGTAATAAGACGCATTCAGCGGGTCATATGATGTGATAGACGTCCCGGCCCGGCACGCTGCCACACACTAGAGGAAGTTTAGTTGGCACTACGTTATTGATCCATAGTCATTCACTTCGACGCATTCTGATTCACTGAATGGGAATTATTGTGCACTGCACTGCAGATGTTTCGACGATGGTTTTGTTTGTTTTATGCTTTTGGAAGCCAATATTCGAATCTAATATCATGTATAACTCAACAATCATGACTCATATAATATTGGTGTGATATTTGCAGAACATTTTGTACACGAAGATCTTGATGTATATGGGTCTTTTTCAAAAGAATTTGTTCAGAAAGAAGTCAAGCATTAAGAGCAAATTGCCGAGTTAATAAAATAATTCAGAGAGGTAAATAAACATGAAATTTAAAATGTAATAAAACCGCTCGCCACTTCACAGGGCGCATGTTGCATCGTAATTGCTTCATCGTCGCGTTTGAGAAACATACATAACTGAACCATTCATATGCGCTGAATTTCATCTTATATCCGCTCATTAAGAAGGTAATATTAGAGGAGAGCTACAATAATAGAAGTTTCTTTGAAGTCATCCCAATGTGAATGTCAATGTCAATTCTCAAATGTTGAACGTCCATGACTATTTAGTACGTGCTGCTCAGAAGCAATTGTCAGATTGTCGTATGGCTTGTTCTTTGAGGCAAGTTAGGATTGAGCAGGTGACAGCTATCCGTGCGCCATCTGCCACCGGGCCGATTGTCCACGCTTCGATCCGATCTGAATAGCCTCACACCCCCAGCTAGACATAAAGTCAAACAGACCAGGGGCGCGGAAGATCGTAAAGTTTTTTAGAACGTCTCTCGACAAAACGCGAATCGTAAAAGTAATTGGAGCCCATTCATATTAATAGACATTTACGAGGTCTACACCATAAAACAGAGATTGTCATCGTGACTTACGCAATATCAGTGCGAATAGGCGATCATGTAGTATTAATTCGTTTTGTTAGCTGAATAGTTTTTATTAGCTTTAAATCATCACACCGGATATAATGTTTTCATGAATATTTAGTTAACGTTCATTGAAAATTGGCACGATTTCTAACAACACGTATCTATAGAATGTCATACAGAAGGGCGCCGATTATGTTATTAATCGTGAGTATTTTATATGAGCACATCTGTCGTATTGGATCGTCGACGCGGGCGTCGTAGCGCGGCGTATCGGGAATATCACATACTTTACTGTTATGACGTAGTATATATCTATACAGCGTTTCCCCGATCACAGATAAATAGAAAGGACATTAGGCTCGCAGCTGTCGCTCGCCCACCTCCTTGGGGACTCTCGCAATTTTCTTACCCTTAGTTTAATTCGAATCCCGAAAGGTTTTCCTCCGAATATTTATTATTATATCTTTATTAACGTTCGCGTTTCGTTTCGTCTCGTTTATTGCGAATAAGATTTGTGTTCCGGACTTGCTCAGTGAGCGTCAGAGTGATAGTTTTTATGTGTTGTTTTATGTTCGAAAGCTAATAAAATATGCACCTGTCTAATAAATATCAGTGCAAACGTGTTGCGATAACAGGGCTACACTCCCGCAGTTATAAATTATGTCGGTGGGTGGGTACCTTGGAATTTCAAAGTCCGATTTTAGATTGTGTCTTGAAGATGATTTAAGTGTCCGATTTTTAATAATGATTTATATAACTAACATTAAAAGTTCTTTTTAAAATAAACAACTCATGTTTCGAAAAAATCTATACCACAAACAGGTGAAACTGATGTAACACCATGGTCAATTGGTCATGCCTTATTATATATTTACTTGAAATAGGTAAGTTAGTTGCTGTAAAGGTATGTGGAACATGTGGGTACCTAATATAAGCCAGTTATAACCTATTAAACTTATAACACAGTCTTAAAACTCTAATTAACTAATTAACATCTTGTTTTACCCACATTTTTATAATTAAGGCTAACGTATTATTAATTTAATTACTTATGCCTACAAAAAAAGAAATGTCTGCGATTAGTATATTGTGGAAGTACTCAATCTAATACAGCATACTCCACATGCTTGCATTATTATTTCAACCAACGACTACATTCTCAGACGTGTCTATGAGAATATTATATTTAAAATTATAAATAATGCAATATCATATTCTCTGGTATGTCTGATACGTGAGTGCGTATGTAATAGGAGGTAATATAATTACGGCGCGAACCTGAGTGCCTTCTAATATTTTATTCGAACCCTCTCCCGCTTGTTTATATCAGCTATATTTTAAGTCAGAATGCAATATCGTAACGTAATTTAAAACGAATTAGTTTACCCCTGCGGAGCTCCCAAATTTGAATACCGCATGGATGCTCGCGCCCCAGCACATAGACACGATACCTTTAAAAAACAAAGGGCGAAATGCTGTTATATTTTATAATTTCAACCCCGCCTTCCCCAGGCGAATAGCGTAAATGTTTTTTGGAATAGAGCCCCCTAATGTACCAAATGTCTAGGTAGAGAGCTTTCCCAGAAAAATGAGCGCTTTTATCTTTAAAGAAATCGTTGTTTCGTCTGATAGTGTTGAGAAAAACGACAGTTTAATAGCTCTACTCTTTTAGTGAGAGTTTTACTGTACCGGCATACGACTAGTATATCCTAGCCTTATCCTTATCAAGCTTGCCTGTCCCGCAGTATTGATTTAGGACAGAAATATCAACAAAAAGTAAGGGTGTTGTGAGTGTAGTTAGAGAAAATTAGAAATTTCTGTTAATACATTTTATAGCTTATACAACAGTAGCTGTTAAAATTCGGGCGCGAGAGTGTAAAACGTTTCCAATTACAAAACTAAATCCAAAAACAAATTGCATGTAAACCATATTATTCCCCAGTGGTTCACCCCACGGTCGAACTGGCCAAAAATGGCGGCTGCTGCTAATAACTCCCGCACGGTCCGACAGGGCGGAGCGAAGGGGTGTTATGGGGTTGCAAACATGCAAATTTAATTTGCTCGTATGCACCCAGGCGGTGGACGCCGACTGAGCTCGTTAGCTCGTCTATTGTACACTTATTAATTCAACTGTATAATTTATGGCGATACAATTTTCAACGTCGGAACACTGTGCGTTGGGAGCATAAATTGTTTTAATTGAAAGTTAATGCGGGCAAAGATATGGCGGGATATTCTTAATATTACGTATCTGCTATTTTTAATTAAGGATCAGCTTCAGTGTACTTTATTTAATCTATCGGGAATACTAATAAATAAGTACATCACAATGTACCCACATAATACCTACTCATTTTCACAAATGCTTTAAATGATTATTCTACGAACAAAATACTTTGCAACACATAAAGAGATTAAACAGTAAATAAAGAACACTGCAAAAACCAATTTCTATGATCGCTGGAATCTAGACAAACAAAGAAAACCCATCTCATACAAAACTCAGACGATCGATTCGGAGCTTTACAGAAAATGAATAGAGTTGAAAATCTGTTGGCACAACTTTATATTTTAAAGTTCAGTTGAGTATATATCGTGAACGTGGCTCAAATAAATAATATAATTTTACATAGAAGTCGTTTCAGTAAGAATTCGCAAACTAATGAACAATTGATATCCACGAATGAGCGCTGGAATGGGTAGATAGTAGATATGGGTTTCATCGCATTGCGGTTTCCACGCTATTAAATTTCATAGCAATTTCTCTAGCAGCTCCAAGTCGTTGAAAAGCTCATAGAAGGCCAGCGTGTTATTTCCATAGGTACTTCGTAATTGTCAGTTTAAAGCGTTTTAATTACAGAGTTGCTATTCCAAGGGTGTAATGTGCCCTTAAGCGTCCAACGACGGAGCCTCCCTTATGTGCTTGTAAACTATGATAGGGCCACGTTCCACGCGTGTTGCCGCTTAAAAGGGCCAGTTACGTGTTTGTATTACTGTGTTAAACAGTCACAGCGCTTACTCAGTTAATTGTAATAGGTAATAATTTAACTGTTTATGAGTATTAAGGTTATCCTAAATAATTATCTCAGTCATACACTTTTATTAGACGTCTGATGCATGACGTCACGGGCGTAAAACGTATCGCTCTCTCCGTGAATAAATAAAGCAATTCACAGTCCAGTTTTGTTTTTATCTCCTGTTCTTGTCGATGGAAAGCGCTGATAATACAGAAGGAACTCCAACGTTGATATTAATCACCCCATAAGATACCTCATTCCCGTCACGCTACTTATCTCGTTCATTCAAGTATCTCGTTATAAATCTTAAGTATTTAATGAACCAGAAAATATCTAAGCGCAATTAAGGGGCTTTAATAACTCAAGAACGCGCTTTATATTCCCCCCTAGCCCCCATCCCTTGTTATAAGACGAGTGATTAAATCGCGCCTCTCACGCGTTCTAGCGACGCCGTCCGCCATTTGCAATGCCGCAATTATAATTAAAAATTAATCCGGATTCATGAAAAGTTTCATTAAAATTCTTCTTTGTAAATTTTTGGTTTTAAATCATGGCATTAATATGAATGAAAATGTGTTTTGGGATCCTCTTCTGTTTGTAAGAATATTTTACACAACCTATTTCAGCCGAAAAACTGTGCAGCGTATCTTTGGCTTATCTGCTCCTGTTTATTATATACGCAAAATATGCAAAAATAATAGAGAAATTCAAATTTGGCAAGTTATTTAAGGCGCACCTTTACTTACATTACGGGGTCGTGATATAAGGCCCTTAACGCAAAATTTCGAGCACACATCTCGCTTGGGTAAGCTGTTATGTTCATAAAGCTACACGTGGAATTGCCCAACATACAGTTATGTTAATGTTGGACCTCCCTCACCGGGCCAAAAAAGATAGGATTGCAAATTTGCGGCGGACAATTTATGATGGCCGTTCAGCTCCCCTTGGGCGAGGGGGTAAAATAGACCTATTGGCATTTGGGTGAGCTAGGCGCGCTCGTTGTCGGTCAAAATGACCCTAAACATTTTATTTGGTAGCGTCGCTATTCACGTAACGTGTTGGAATGGCGTCGACTAATCTTGAGCTACCATTTAGGGGTGTTTCCCGCGTTTTTCGAATAAATATGGTTGGAGATTACACGAGTTCGCATGGGGCTTTAACGAGAGTACCTATATGTAACACAGAATTATACCTTCTATTTTTAGAGGTCGCTATTTATTTTTGTTACATGTGTGCAAATGTTTCAGGCTATAGAGAGGATTATTAAGAGAGGTGTTAGTATAAAGTGTTCTATAAAGATACCTACACCAGATTTATACATCATTGAAAATAATCTAGGTAGGTAATAAACAATTGGTAAAATTGACGCGACAATTTCATTTTTTAATTTAATTTTATAATTATCGACCATAATTAACATTACTTATAAAATACTAATATGAGTTCGTATTCTATGGTATATTTAAGTGTAACCACCCCGTAATTTTATCAGTTTCTGCACAGCTAAGGCACATAATTTATAGATTTACATGCGTTTACACCCTAAGACTACACATTACACAGCCGCAGGGTGCAAGAAATTATGCGTTCACTGTTCGCTCGAATCCCAATTTATTGGCAATCGATTAGCACCAGCGAGAGGGCTTTGTTTAATTGGAGTGCTACCGTGATTGGATTAACAGGCTCAATGTAGGCAAGCCCCTATTACTCCCGTAAGTAATGAATGAAAAAGGTAAATGTACATCCACAAACATTTCACTCGGAAATTTTCAACCGCCGTTTCCTAATGCGGTCATTTTATCCCATGAGCCACTTTATCTTATGTTTGTATTTGAGAATTTATATCACTTAACCGAATTTATAGAAGAAGAATAATAACATATTGTGCTCACCTCGTACACCACAATAAGTACTTATCTGTATTCCCACGTCGATATCTTCCCGAATGTAAATATGACACCCCATAAACTGAATGTTTTATCGGCTGCCACTACCATTCCAATTTATTCTGGTCATTTTTGTCTATTTCGAGGGTGACCAATTTTTAGGGGAGAATTTATGGGTTTTATTATGACTTTTTTCGGGCTAATACCACCTTGAAACTAGATTCATGATGCCAGCATTCGAGCGAACAAATAATGTTTACTGAAACCTGCTTCTCTTATTGTCAACTGAAAGTTATTGAATCGTTTAAATGGGTTAACTTTACGGGTCAGTTCCCAAAGTTAATCAGTTAACAAACTTATTTACTATGTGACGACGTCTTTCAGACTTTAACAAAACCTTTTGTTAAGGATTTGTAAAACAAAATTAAGTAGGTATGTCCGAGGTTGAACAAGGTAGCTTCGTGTGAAACAAAAACAATTATTATGCTTACTGCTCGTTTAAATGTTAAGTACTCATACGCATAAATGTTTAACATTTAGTGTCAAGCGACACGTAAAACCCATAAATTTGTATCAGCTTTACAATTTATCAAGTAGATACGGATCGGTATCGTTCAGTAGTCGCCTTCCCGCATTGTAATCCGTTGTTTAGGACACAGTACGGAGCAAACTAACAAAATATTCTGATCTCGTACCGAAGTAACGCCCTCAGCCGCCGCGCGCCGGCCCCCGCTATTTATACCTCTGTTATTGGCACTTCTTCAATGTCAGACGCACCCTGCGCCTGTCCCCTGATCCCCTAAACCCTACGGATGCCCCTTCATATCCCTCCAACATACATTACACAACACCACTCGAATGCTAACGGCTGTATAAAATTATATCAATTGCATGGATTTTATTGTCAAATTACAATTTCAGATTCGGCACCTCGTACATCATCTGCAGCGAAAGGGTTAGGTACATTCCCCTCTAGTTTGTTTTCTCTATCAACAAAGTAGAAGTTATCTACCGACTCATTGAAAGCTTGTCGTCCACAACGCAGATACATATCTAATGTAAACATGGAAGTTATCGCTACTCAGTATCCGGCCGCTCGGTACTAAGAAACATGCTAAAAGACCAGTATTATTAAAAATATATAGAGGTATCGCCTTAATTACAGCAAAGGGCTGGCAACTCATATTCGAAGGCATGCTTCATTGATGTATAAAATTGTTTATATTATCGATTATCAAACGGAGCGTATTTTAAGATTACAGATGTAAGCAAGCATTACTATTTATATCGAACGATTGAGCTGCAACATGCGTATCATGTTTGACTGCTCTTGATGAAAATACGTTGTATGTTTGTGTATCTTCAGCTATACTCATACATTTAATAGATTTTTCTCTACTTTTCTGAGTATACATTGACGTAATTTCATTTTCTCTCAAGTAAATACTAAGAGTTTTCGCTAAACGTTATGATGACTTCAATTAGATACATATAACTTTGTCTGTATACATCAAGAAACAGCTTTTATCTTAACCTACATTCAACCGAGCAAACGAAATTTCTTCTTTGCAAAACAGAAAAATACAACATTAACTTATCTCTTATAGTACCCAAGTTAAGTCTACCGGAAACTTATGTTAACTGCCAACATAAACTTATGTAATACAACTTATATAATGGATTCCTTAGATATAAAAAATAAAGACGTAAGAGAGGGTATCGCGAACATTCGGACCGAATCATATTTCCTTAAGTTACATTAATAACAAGAAATATGAATAAGTAACAAGTCGTGGGTGGTAACGGCTTGTAATTAACAATTCTCGATTACAGTTTTCCAAGCTTAATTTCCATAAACCGTAGGCAATACGAGCGAGGCCTAGATTAAATCCATAATTCATGTTCGCAACATGAAAGCAACATGAGAATGACATTGCAGATGCCATATAGTAAGATAAAGTCATTAAATTGTTTTAATTATTAATTCGAATGGAACGCTAAAGGACTGACCACGGGCGGCTGACCTCTAAAGGCAAGCGCGTCAAAAATCTCCGTATCGTGCAATTAAGCTTCTCTACAATAAAATCACATTTTAATTTCTTATTAGTGGCGATTAAATTACTTTGAACGTCGCCGTAATTGGCCGAAGCGAGACATAGTTGCTTACTCCAGCCAGGACGAAGCAAAGTTTTTTTTTAACTTACAAAAACAACAAACTTGTAGGCTTATTCCTTTTGTATTTTGTGAACGGGAATGTACATTTTTAGGTCACACGAAATGTGGTTAATTATGACGTCATTTGTTATGTGTAACGAGCAAGTGGACTGTTTGACGGCGTGAAAATGTCATAAAAGTTGTTGTATATAGTTTCATAATACCTTAACATGCATATCAACGCATCTGTTTGATTTTACTAAAGTTTTGACATAAATCTGGACAAAATGTTCGCATTAATTTTTATTAGCCTCTCTAGTAGGACGGAACAAGAAACAAAAAAAGTTATTTATAGTTCATACGGCGATGTATAAATAATGTGTGAGACAGCCGTAGTGTATTTTATAATGGGATGGATGTTACTATTGACTACCAAGTTTTAAAATAAAACAAAGATAATTTTGATGCTATGACAAATTGCTGCTAGTTTATTTCAAGATCTTAGCGTGTCTATTTCTATTTTCAAGAAAAAAGAGTTATCTAGATAGGTAGCTAGATAGACAGCTTAGGTTTAATTAATAGACCTAAATATTCGAGCACAGAATTTCAAATTTCAACGGAATATTGTTTTATAATTTAAACTTTTTAAAGGCCATTTTTAATTCCACTCCATTGCTTTATTCGTCCGTATCGTAAAGAAACAAAACGACGTACCTAATACGATACAATCCGAACAATGCCAGGCCCGTATCGAGCTCCGAGGTGTCGCCCCATTCCGCAAAAGGCCTTACAAAGGTGAAACGTACCCCCACTCTCCCCACTATATATCAAGATCCGTATCTGAGATTTACTGAGCTCGCTGTGACCGCGATTGTATCTGTCAGATTAATGCGCAAGAGTGTCGTAGTGCCCTAACAGCCTGTTGGTAATATTACCTGCTGGTTCTTTCTACACCTTATTTACTGATTTAGGTAATACAAATTCTGTGTTGATACTGTATTACGGTGTACGTAGTTAACATTGTATGTTTAATTACCCATTGCAGTTATAATTTAAACTATATTATAAATAATTTTAATTAGGTACCTATTAGTATAGCCTCTACATGTTTCACTTTTTTCTCAATCGTTTGTTTTTATAAACAGACAACATGGCCTACATCCTCCTACTAGTGTTTAATCGACTATTAAACAACACAATACTAGTTTAGGTTGGTTTTCTTTGTTTTTTTTAATGTTTTTCTTCTTTAATATTCAACTATTTCCAAGATTGCAGGCCTTAAGTTATAAGATAGTAAATATAACCCTTGGAATCGCTCATAGAGAAACGTTTGGAAGCATAATAGTTTACATCTATTTTCCATAACTGTACCAGCTTAGTGGCATGAAATGTCAGTAAATCAGCTCCGGGCATGTCGCCCGGCTTCCTCGTACGTGTGTAATGCGCAACTCTGGTCAGCGAGCCAATTTGTTTTTATTGAGACTACCCTCGAGTTATGCAAACTGGTCGGAAACGCTGAGCCCGCTGTAAACAAACTTAAACGCGACTATTATAAGCTGACCTCCCTGGGAGCACGCCGCTAAATCATTTGGGCGGTTCCCAGCGGGTCAGTATTAGCCGGCACTGGTAGCCAGGTCTACCTTTAATCTCGTAGCGAATGTTTTCACAAGCGTCTGCGTTAGGCCTCCGAGGCCGCGGTCAGACGTGTGTAAACAATACTCTACGTTAATAGAGATATAAATTGTACGCTTTCCATTTAATCCCTTTGAGAGCAATCGACGCCTATAGCGTTACGAAACGCCACGTTATCGGACGGAACAGACGTGCTGCCACGATATTTCGTCTCCTACATGTGGACTTTCCGACTTTAGCCCGCTGCTGTGTGTAACAAACGTCAGATCAAACTCTTGGGGTACTCCCAGCCAATCCTAAACCAACATCTCGTTCATAGTAACGTTCATAAAGTTCGCAATTTATTTCTAGCGCCATACGTTCTAAGTAATTATGGCGTCAAATTTGAAATAACTAATAAACTGTCTAGAACGTAACATTAGCATTAGTTGGTTCCTAAATTTGAAGTCATAGCAGACGAATAAAATAAATTCGTAGCAGCGAAATAGTAGACGACATCGTATCTATATTAGCATAACGTAGTTGGCATTAACGTAGCAAACTAAAGCTTTCAGAAAGTTCGACGGACTGTTGAACAATGCCTCCGTTCACATTCTTGTAGCTATTGAGTCACGTCTGTGAGCGTTATGTACTAATAACACGCTGTATAACGTATACAGCCCTATGTGTTACTGCGCAGTACATTGTTGTTGACTCAATGTTTCAGAATAAAAATTAGCTGTTTTATATAAAATTCAATAAGTTGCCTGAACTCGAATTGTATAAATCTGTCATAGATATCATTAATTCAGCAGAGGTATGTATTATAATATTGATTTCTAGGTAAATGTGTTGACTGTTTAATATTTATGTTCGAGGATATACCTAGGTGTATTAAAGTTTTTTAACCTCTTCAGTATTATTTTAATTGGTATCCTTGCAAAATTCTGAGAACATTAATAAGCATTGTTGAGAAGGTACAGACAGAAATTCATGTCACGTCTTAAGCTAGAAATTACTATTCCATGCGAGGGTTTTTTTAATCTTATACATCTTTGTGAACATGGCAATGCACTAAGCATGTGTAACTTATAATAATACAATCAATACATATTAATTAAATACCACATCCAATTAATCCATGTCAAGATAATGTCAATGTATACAAAATAGATACATTTATATGACAATCCATGTTTGTATGTATGAGAGTTATAGTGTATTCAAAGCATAATTCCATATGTGACTGTGCCAGCATTCGTAATATTAGTCCTAACTTAACAAGATAGATAGTTCTGCTTGCGAAGTATTGTTGGTAAAAGCATTGCTTGACTCAATACAATTCTAGCATTTTTATAAGACGTATTACTTTTTATTCAAAGAAGACAGAACTGTTTTCCACTTGTCAATTTGTTATGACAAGTTTTATAGTTTCGAGACGGTTTGCGAAAAGTAGTTAGATGTTAAGGGTACCTAACTACCTATTAATCTTTCGACTTCAAAGGTTTTCATTTAATGGTTTCCTAACATTACATAGAATAAACTTCTATACTATTATCTATCTAATCTGTGAAGTAAATAGGTACTTATAATTATTTTGAAGGAGAATTATATTTGATCTCGTCTATCTGCGATTGAGTTTACAGCTCACATCACAGATAATATAATAATATTCGTTGAACATTATTTGAATATGCACTGGTGAAGTTCGTAGTGATATCAGATAAGACTTCCATAGTATCTAACCTCATTAAAAACAACGTAAATTTAAAGAGGAAAAACCTTTTTATAGAATAAAAAAAAAGATTTTCCAAGAAAATAAAACAATCTGATGAATAATCCTCCTGTCAAGATTGTTATTTTATTAACAGCCAGTGCTCAGCGGCGTCGACTGTACATTACAATCGCAATGCAGTATTGCAACGGGTTTGAGCGCAGAATGTATTATTTAACGAATTTAAACAAAACATGTTGATCGATAGGCGTGTAATAAAATTTACTTTTATGCCAACAGGATGCAAATTAAAATTGCAAATTGACAAGTTTTTTACACCAATAAATATCTACGTTATCGTATAAAGATATAAATATGTACCTATAGGTAAAGTAAGCTTGAATTTGTGCCCGTGTGATAAAACATCAATTGAAATCCATTTCATTTGTAGAGCCATTCATATTTTTTATTTCAAAACCTCGCTTGCATAGATCATTAATATATACCTATCATTAGGTAAACTAATTATTACGGGCATTACTTACGTCTTGCTGTATGTAGGTAGGTATCCGTAATGTATTTTATAATCGTATGAAAACGTATCTATTCGTTCAGGGTCTACGAAGGCATGCATGCAGAGTCGTGATTTCCTTTTAACCAAAAAAAGCTTCCAAGAAACGTGTAGGTAAACGTGTACCTTAAAGCGGCGACATCGTACGTGGCCCGTTTGCAGTATTAATAAAATCATTAGCTCAGTTTGTTTCCCCGAAGTCGTTAGAACATAAACCAAGAGTACATTCAGCAGTGTTTATATAATTTAAAGAACCAGTTTCATTCATAAAGCGTAATAAAAAAATGGATCTACGCAATGTTTGTTTTCGTAGTCAGTATAGCTATCAATTTTGTTGGATAACCCGCTAGCATCTAGCACGCGTACAATTAATACATCATAAGCTTCCTCAAAAAAGTTTCGAGTGGCGATAGAAATCGTACGAAAATTCAACCAGTAATTTTGGAGATCTTGAACATGCACACTGACAGATATAAGGCCGGGAACTTTGTTTTTTCTTAAACAGTGTTGAAGTGTAAAGTTAATTCTCTATAGTCTCGTTAAGAGTTTGTATGAACGAACGTTAGTTCAATTAACTCGACATGTCCTTCAGAAAAACTTAAGGTTTATAGGTAGTAAATGTGGAGAGAAAAGAATTAATTTCCACTTGTTAAGGTTTGAGTGAATTTTCTACTTCGAATACCTATATTCCTACATTTATAATATAAATAAACTTTTTACTTCGGTGTTAATTAAAAATAACTAAATCCACTATGAATAAAATATGAACTATGTTTAACCCATTAACGCCAGTGTCAGGTTGTGTGTGTGTGTTCTAACATTATTTTATTATAAATATGAGTTTGAATATTCATATACGGTTCCAATTTTGAAATTTAATATAGTACCGATTATTTATCTTAATGTACTGGCGCGGATAGTAAGCTTTTGTGGGGTTAAATTTAAGAATTGTAGATATTTTAGATCTTGCGGATTTGATAGAGCTTGTCTCAGGAAATTTATTTGTTTATTATTCAAAATTATAATTGTCATTTGATCCAGGATGATTAAATCATTAGTTTATTTTTAAACCTCATAAATTTGTGATCGTTTACATATGATAATTTAACCCTCCTAAATTCGTGCCTGCGAATTGTGAGTAGATTGAGAAATAGAAATATAAACATTTATGAATACTAGTGAACAAGTTATAAAGACCATAAATTAAGAAAATTTAATTCGTAGCGGTATTTAACATGCTACTGCCGAACATGTTCAGTAAATCAGCGCTATGACACTGCACTGCATAAGAGGTCAAAGAACTCTAGTTTTCCAAAAATAGTATGTTACGCAATGTAGACCAGCATCAACAAATACAACCTTGGGAGTTGTGAAGTAGGCGCAAGCGCTCAATTGTCTTGTTCGTCTAATGAATAGGCATTTGTTACGGTGAGTAAGCGGCGCACGACGCTCCGGCGCATATTGTGAATAAGTATGGCATTGACATTATTTGTGAAATGAACTTGAAATAAAAATATATAACACCAATACGAACTTATCTCGACCATCTTAAGTTTGATCAAAATTATTTTATAACTAGCCAACGTTTTCATATTTATTGCTGCCATGCTATTTATTACAAAGATAATATAATTTTAATTTATTTGTAGTTCTGAAGTCTGAAATTATCTCAAAAGTACCTATTTAATTAAAGCGTTTTCTGATCTCAATCATATTTAATTAATAATATCTTACAAACAGATCGTTGGAAATAACGATAAGATTGTACGCAGTTATTTATAGTTATTAATTAAGTATAGAACCGGCTGACCTTAAGAAAACGCTGTAATATATAGTTCAAAAAACGAATAACTTACGTATAAAACAAACAAGAAAAATATCTCTTATATAGCTTAATAACTTGACGCTCTCTATCTTTTGGAACGGCGTATAAGTACAAAATAAGACATCTTAACGTTAAAAAGCATGCCTTGGAATATCAACACAGTAGAGTAAGCCAAGATAAGCAGAATAAGGCATTGATATCTACAATATTATGCATGTACAGAATTAACTTATTTGGCGACGCGACGCGCGACGGTTGAGTCGTGCATCTACGCATTTGCAATGCGCAACACGCCAACGCGACTTGGTGGTCAACGAGACCATTATGGAAATTAATTTCCGTCTAAAATAGTTTGGCGCCTACAACCCATAAACGTCTGCTACTCATATCGATGGTATAGAATAACTTCAGACTTAATTTTTATTACCCTATAAACTATTATGACGTTTAAGAATCGACGATACAACAACGATAGCTGATTGTAAATCAAATATTATAAAAACCAAAACAATAAATCTTGAATTGGTTTTGCTAAACAACTTTACCCGAAGCACATATTAAATGGCGCGCGTAAATCAATCGATGTTTCCCCAACTCTTTACTTTTTTAATGACTTATAAACGTCTGGGTGTCTATCGCTGAGGCGATACACAGATGTGGGCCCAGCTGTTTCTATGACAGTCACGTTCACGAATCTGACAATGTGTTTGTACTACACTACGCCACGGGCTTGGCTCGTTAAATTTTTATTGCCACAAGGTCGCCACTTTATGGTCAATTCTCAACAGTTATTGTTCGCGGACAAACTTTTTTTACAACACTAGCGTCAATCACTTTATAACGGTGGAGTTACGATTGACAGTGATTAAGCCTTAATTGTTATGACGCTATAAAATTCTTTTTTATATACTCCGAAAGTGTTATGATTATCCATTTTTTCACGTTGATATACTGTTTGTAAATAACCTTCTGATAATAAAATGTGTTGCCGCACTTTAATGGTTGTACATGCGTTTATAAGAAGTGACTACAGTGATAGATTTATATTCCGAATAATATGAATTTGACTCTTTCAAGCACACGAGACAAAATGCTCTAAAACGTCATAATATGGAGATGTGTTAATTGTTGTGGGACTCGGCACTAACTTCTGGACTGTGAACACAGTATGATAACAAACGATGTTTTGACTACGAATTTGGCGATATCGACTTTCGCACAACAGCCGCAAAGAGTCCGTAATAAAGCAATTTTTTAAAAGCTTTCGACGCCGTGATTTAAAACCCTTTGACTTATACCTTATTTGTAAACATCTTGTAAGCACAAAGGATCGCTGTTTATAACAAAAACAAAAATTTGCACAACCCTATTGCCGTGAACCCTTTGTTTAGATTTTTCAATAAATTTGCAAAAAATTGTGAAAGTAGCTTGTTATTTGACAAAAATTTTACGGTACGGTAAGCTAAAGCGATATATTGCATCAGTCTCTAAAATAGGGACCAGTGGGCACAAACTTTTCTCGGTAGAGACTCTAAAATGTTAAATCGTTTGCAAAACACGCTTAATAAAAGATTGCATTGCGAGGACCGGGAAGTTACCATGAACTAAAAATGTATTGTGATATTTATAAAAGATTGGGGATTTAAATGCTACTAAGCTACTCCCGTCTTGCTTATTTATATTACCTACTACGGGAGGAAAATACTGGCAGTGTTATAAATATCAAAGGAAAATTGCAAAGGGAAATAATTGAGAGGCTTATCTGTACGGAACAGATTCACCCAGCATTGGAGGTCCCTGACCATTTTTGTACCTTAATGGACGGTTGCATAACATTGACCCACTATTTAGGCTTTTGTTCTTGGTGAAAGTTTGTGTTTATTGCGAACCTTTTAAACCCTTTTCGTCACTTTTTTGCAATAGAACAATGCGATTGTATCTAATTGTTTGTTGCTGTAAGGTAAAAAACTCACAATATCGAAGAGAAATTCGGCAAAAAACGAATGAAGCGACGTTATACATGATGCAAAAGACAGGTAGCTTTTAAGGGTTGGTTGATGCACCTTTAATGCGTGCAAAATATTTTTTGTTTTTACAAATTAAGAACTCGTCGTTTAAATTTAGTATTGCAAACAATTGACACTTTGTTTGTCAATTAAAAAAGGTTTGATTGCAATAATTCCACAAAGCCATGTTAAATGAATAATTGCAAAATAATTTTACGACAGCCATCTAAGGATTTATAATTAAAATCTTCTCACGCATGCGACTAAACTACTAT
This sequence comes from Abrostola tripartita, assembly GCA_905340225.1. Taxonomy (NCBI): domain Eukaryota; kingdom Metazoa; phylum Arthropoda; class Insecta; order Lepidoptera; family Noctuidae; genus Abrostola; species Abrostola tripartita. The sequence goes on along the minus strand of HG996498.1, from coordinate 8,567,848 downwards.
GACACTGCATATGTCTAAGTTTATTTATGAAAGCACGACTTTTAGTCGATACAAAGTTGTCTTAATAGGAATTAAAATATAATACCCACTGAACTGAACGCCAGGAAATTATTATGTTTTGTCTATCACGCGACCTAGTTTCGAACTAAACTTGCCTATTAAAAAACCCTCAAACTATTAGATATATCCCCACAAAACATTAATCAGGCCAATTATTAGGCAAAACATTGTTGTACACAATTTAGTGGCTAATTTTCACGAAGTTGATTCCAAACATTCTGCATTTAATCGTATCACTTATTCACGAGTGGTTTTAAAAGTTCCGTTATTAAAGGCAATAAATATTTCTGTTCCAAAATTAAGAATTCCAAATTCTGAACTGGCGTTATGCCATTAAGAGCGTTGTTTAGTCGTATGTGTGTTAAGATTCCTACACCTAAACTAAATATACTTAAAACTAAAAGAAAATAAATTTGAAACGATAAATACCATTGAACTCACCGCAGACCACCCGGTCGAAGGGGCTCATCCAATCTGGAAATGGAAAATCTATTATCAATCGTATTGAAAGTTCTTTGTTTCGGCCAATTCTCATGCATAACATATAAAGCTACAAACAGGTAATACACAAAATATACAACATCATTAAAAATTATACAGGGTGTCAAATTTTCACAATTTTTTTAAGTAGTTTACAATCTAAAATAGATATAAACGCAAAAAAATCAATTTGCGTTAAGCAAAAATTACAGAAAACATAGCAGGTATGCATTTTATGGGGCTAATATCTAAGTAGACACAAATTAAAACTATTTATCGAAGTATAAAACACTGTCAGAAACAGTGCTACTAGGACCTACCTATGTTAAGGTTTGCTCTACTAGCGAGTACTAAGAACGAGAAGACTAACCAACAAAAAATTATATTTACCAGTATGACTTTAAATTATATTAGACTGTAATTTTTATTTTGAGCATAATCAAATTATCATCAATGACATTCAGTTATAATTATGCTTATAGACTCAAAATTAGATAAATTTATTTCCCCTTGGAAATTTTATTTCCCAAAGAAACAGGCCTAATTGAGGTAGGTACCTACAATCTAATGGATAAAGTGGTCGTAACATTTTAATAGCTAACCACTATGTAAGTATTTTTCACAGAGACATTGCTCATGTGAAACAAGTATCAAACGCTAAAACAATCGGCTGTTAATTACATTATCTTGAATCTAAACTACGCGTAAACATTTTTAATTGAGTTTTATCAATTAGAACTGTTATTTTGTTTTTATAGTGCACTACGTTAAACAATGTAGGTTTAAATAAAGCCACTGAAGAATCCCCGTGCCGATCGAAAGGGATTTTAGTGTATGTACTAAAATTTATTTCGTTGTTAAATTATTATTGGATTGTAGATGTAGAGCTTAGAAAATAGCGTAGGTAGTAGTTACCCTAGAGATCATTTTAAATCTAGCATTGATTTTTTGTTATAATTTGAGTTAATTAAAAAACCGCGCTGTTTGATTTAATTAGGTGTCCGGTATTTTGTACAAAACTACTAGAGACTTGGTATGACTAAATACTTTGATTGGGATCGTTTAGAAGGAATAACTTAAATTATAAATTGTGTGAATAATAAATCAATTCGTATAAACTCAAAAACGGAAGCATTACCAGCGTTGAATATAAAATGCGATATTTATTTGCCAAGCTTTTGATTTTGAGCCAAAAATTATCCACTTATAAATCGCAATCGAAGCAAGTGTTATAGAAATTTGAGAAGAAAACGATAGAGAATTAAAAATTGCCAACTGTCAAGCTAAATAAAATTTCCGTAGACCAAACTATTATTTAAACAACTCAATGATGCAAATATACTATACTACTGACTCATGCATTAGGTAGGTACCTACGTCCAATTAAAAATGCATATCGAACCTACTCTAAGTTTGGCAACGTTTAAATTTAACGAGTTTTACCTATCGGAAACATTTAAATTGTCTCGATTGAGTGCAGTCGTTAATTACACAGTGAACGCATAAAAGAATCGATTAGGTATACGAATCGTATGCCATACCGATATCGATACCCGAAAATTCACAACTCATTCTGAGATAACAACAGGCTTTCGGTGTCGGATCGGGAGTTTTAAAAATCAACTCTCTAAACTTTCGAAAGGCGGTGTTACTCTAAAATGGAAAAAGGTTAAGAGTTCTGTATCAGCCCCATATTTCAACGAGGAAAGATAATGGTGTTATTTTTTAATTTAAACGATATTTTATTGTTTTTCGGATTTAGAAGATGCAGGTTATTAAGCGTAGGTACCTAAGAGAGTCAAAACTCTATCTTGCTGATTAACAATCCAAATGTTGTACCCAGTACCTAACCAGGAGGCAAATTTTAGCAACGTTATAAATACAGTGTGAGTAAACAATACGTTATTAATCATTTAATGAATAACGTGCTACAAATAGCAGTCAATAGCATAAAGGGCTTTTGATGGCATGTGGGTTCCGATTGCACACGGCGGACTGCGATTGGCTGTGGACGCCGGCCATATTTGTTCGGCGCATGCGCTTTACTCGCCGCACACATGTGACTGGCGCTCTTCTTTTCCGCGGTTCACATTGTTTACTGTCAAGTGCGAGTCGCGTTCTAAGTTAAAGACTTGTAGTAGAGTTGTAAAATACTAATGTCTTTCTAAATTTATTTATACATAAAGATATATTTTTTGTATAAATTATTGTTGTTTTCTAGGTAAACTATTAGGTCTACTAGTCAAGACTGGGTAGGTACAACCTTAAAAAAATATTTGCAAAGTAATAAACGGACAGTAGATACTTTTCGAAAAAAAAACAAATTTTATTTTTGATTATTATTGTAATTAAAATTATTTATTTGTTTCCAAATTAGGTGCTACTAGAGTGCCAAACTTAGGTACCTACAATAATATTGAATTGGACCAAAGTTCATTCAAACTAACACTCGAGTAGTGTATGAACGTAATACGCTCTTATACTGTCAAATTGTTGTAGAATGTTGCGCGTTACGACCCATAACTGTCGACTACTGACAAGTCCGCCATTTTAATTTTGTGTGCGCGCGCGCAAGCACCTGCCACGTTATTTTTGTCTTCCTGAGATGAATTTTCACCTACATCAGCCCGGACATTTTTATATGCCGTCATTGCCGACAAATCACGAAAATAGTCCATTCCTAAACAAAAACAAGATGATTATAGGCCATTTTATATAATTTCAGAGATCTACGACGCTGTTATGACGTTACTGTGGCTTTGATAAGTTTTTTTTTGCATGAATGCTGTACGCGTCAGTGCCAAGAGCGGCAATTCAGCGATAGATATGAAAATCTTTAATTCTCATGTCTTATCTGTGTCGCGGGCTTGAGTTATTTATGTGCTAATCTTTTGCTCGATGATTCAGTTTATCAAATTAAGTCATGCGACAATATTTTTTTGTGGGTCGAGCGGTACATTTTGTATTATAAACACTTGCGATGTGCCTATATATAAAATGCTTTAATATACTTATACCTAGTCTACGTATAAAGGGACAGAAATCATATTTTAAAATCGTCTGTACCTACATTGGTTTACAGTCATGTATTGACTGACTGGTGTAACTTCTGAGACTAAATTCGAAATAATACAAGTAATTATGTAAATAGATACAAAAGTAAACAAAAATAATCATAGCTATAATTGATTTATTGTATATAATTTTATTGATAAATGTCATAATATAGTTTCTGATGATATGGCTAGCAATAAATATAAATATTAATAGGCTAGAATTAAGTAACGGTCAATACCTAATAGAAATAAAAGATTTATTTGATGTTGAAAAATATTATCTAGGTATACATTTTGGTTAACCCTACAAATAGATTTTCCAATGTGACATTCATTAATAGCATAATTATTTGCAACGTTATTAAAATGTTATTTATTATGTTACCTGCTAGACAGCTGTTTCGTTATTTTATTGAAGCAAGCAATAAAATTTATTTATTGATCCTTAATTTGGCAATTAGTAAATACAAATTTAATATTAGAAGGGATTGTTTTATCTATTTATTTGAATTTCCGTGTAGGTACTTAGGTATACCGATATACCACTTGTTTAGTTATTTAATTAAATTAAATACAGGTTGCTATTCATATATATACCCATTATAGTCCTCTTTAAAGTATGTATTATTTCCCAGTTAATCTATTAGAGTTTCCTATGTCGATATCTACTTAAAAGTCCACTTTGGACTAACCAAAGTATTTAAGGAAATATATATGAAACCTACCTAATACCTATCTATCTATCTATGAGCTAGGTGTGTCATAAACCTAAGTATATAAGTTAATATGAACCATATTTTTATGTAGCGTTTCGCTCTTCACAACAATTCGTGTCAACTTTTTTGCAGTCAATCAATGATTCGACTTAGATGTAGACTTTATTTATGTGCTGAAAAGTATTATGCTCTACAAATTCCGTCGATCGATGCACTTTCGGTTACAACAAACTTTGTGTAAGATACTAATAAACAGTTTCATAGTATCTTCTACCTATTCTCTAAGATTCCGTTGATTAGGTAGCTAACTAGCTGTTTAAAAATCACTTGTCGCTAGGTAGAGTTGACTGAAAACAATTTCTCGCTTCATTGACCTGTAGTTGTATATTCCATTACCTATAATTATAGGTAATTGTATCTAATATTTGATTCAGATAAGTACCTACATATATATAAGATAATAATAAAGCATAATAATTAAAAGAAATATTGTGTAGCTCATTATTCTCTCATACTTGAAATGATTGTTAAACCATATTTTTAAAAGAGTAACTATGGAGTTTCTTGCCGGTTCTTCTCCATAGAAACGACTTTTTGGAACCGTGCAACTAGTTTGACGTTTTGTAAGTGCTCTTTTGTAGCCTATATGAAATAAAAACATTATGACTATGACTATGACTATGACTATGACTATGACTGATACTTATAATTTATTATTAGGTATCTAATAGAACAATTTCTTCAAATGATTGTTAGTCAATTTTATTTCCGTAGCGCCATTTCATTGAGAGCATTACTCCAAATTGTTAATAAGCAATCAATCGAGCAATCTAATTGATTTCGATAGATAACCCTGTCGTCACCGCGGAAGACTCATTGCTAGGTAATAAAACAGCGAATAAAAATAATCGCGCTATTGTATGCAAAACGTACAGGCAGTTTAACTCTGTAATGGTTTGCCTTTTTTGAGTACTAAGTAGACCTCACAAGTTTCAATACTATGCCCCCTTATTATGAAAATATTTAAACAATTCGTTTTTTGTCTCTATCGTTCTTATTGCAATGGAAATGACCACGAATGGGACAACATGTCCAACCTAAACATTGACTGAATATTTTTATAGGTGAAAAAGATTATACATTCAGTTCTTACTGACCTAGAATTCTATTTTCCCGGGTTTGCGTGTGAATTAGTATTCATATAGTCAGCTAGAGAATTTGTAAATCAATTTGGCTATCTGTTAAGTATTTCAGAGCATTCTCTTTCTGAAACACATACCGTGTAAATGGATATTGATTTTTAAAATATTTCAAATTGTTTTAATAGGCCGGAATTAATTGTTATTGAATTCTATTATCAGAAGCTTTTATTCAAAATTCAAACTACTCTACCTAATTGAACAACGATTTGATAACCAAGTCAGAAGGTATTTATATTGAGTATGATTTGTAACTACTTATTTAATTTTAATTCTATATTAGGTAGGTAGGTACTTAGTATTATATTTCCAATTATTATGTTATTCTAACACTACCATATTTACAACCTATTATATTCTTAAGAGAATCGATTTCAAGAAGTAGGTATAAACCTTTAAATTGCACCTTATGTAAGATACGACGGAATAAAATTATTAATTACCATATTAAAATAGATACTTAGTATCCAATAAGGTTTTAAATAGAAACGTATAGTTTGTTCGCATATAACTCCGTCCCGCCCATTGCCGACGGCGGGTTAGGGGCGGTCCGAGCGACCGACGGCAACGTCCGAACGTAGAACGAACTTAATCCGACCAAGGCGAGGCGCCCGCGCAACATTTACGACCTTTACTTATTGTTTTATGGTTTGTTTATTACTATATACATTGTTTAATTACCTTTATTTTATAACAAGTGATGTAAACAATACGTAATGAGTTTTTGTTAACATTGCTCGAATATCTTGAAATTATTAAAATACCTACCTATTCATATTATTACAATAATACCTTCAATAAACTTTTATTGAATGTATAATTATTAGGTATAATAAAAATACCTGCCTATAACTGTCGAGCAGAGCAAAGTCCTCTTTTTTAAAAAAGAAGTAAGATTTTATATTAATTAGGTACCTATATAGCTCTACCTTTTTAAAACATTATTATTTTGTTATTATTTTCAAATAATCTTGTCACTATGTAGGAATATCTATTTGTATTAGGTTTATACCTACATACCTACCTAATAAGGACGTAGTAAAACCGTATTCGAATTAGTATAATTAACAAAAAGTAGTTAAATTATAACATAGGTAATTCTTATTGGATCGTGTAATTAATGTATCATATAATTTTATGTATTTTTGTGATTAACTACCTATTTAATAAGTAATTAGGTATAATTAAGTACTTGATAACGACGCATAAAAACAAATGCGTAAATAAAGCGTTCTACTAAAAGTAGGTAGGCAACAAGTTTTAAGGCGAAACGTAAAATAAAATTAGCATTGTCAAAACAGTCAACAACATAAAAAATAACACCTAGACACTACACGAAAAGAAAAAGCCACGTACCTACGTAACATAAAATAGAGGCCTGATAAGAATTCATACTGTCTAAATAATACTCATCTTGCGATTTATAAGCAAAACAAAAATAATTATAACTAACTTTTTCAGGGATAAGATACGCCAACATCACAAATGCAAACTGGCATGCAGTGAAGGAGTAAAACATTTACCAGTGATGGACATCCAGGGGTAACGCGGTATGTCTGGCAGGGGCTGGGCAGAGGGCTGCGAGCAAGCCGCTCCCATCGCGTCCACGGTGGCGGCGGACGCAGCCGATGCCGCCGAAGCCGCTGCTTGGTGGTAAAACTGAGCAGCGGCTGCCATGCTGGCCGATGCTGCCGACACCGCAGCACCGCCATTGTGCTGACCCAGTGCGTAGTTCACCATCGGGTCTCCTCCAACCGCCGTCGGGTACCGACAACTCTTGTCATCCGCCGCGGACAGACCGCCACCAGCAGAAAACGGCACCGAACCTCCGAACTGCTGGTGATGCGACACGTAAGGATACATCCTCGCTGGCGCGCCCGGCGACGCCGATGACGAGGATGAGGACCGCTGCGGGCTGCCGGCGCCCGGCGAGCCTGCCCCCAGCGCTGCCGCTCCCAGCCCGCCAGACAGCGAACTTGACAGCGACGTCGACAGAGACGACGACAGCGATGATGACAGCGACGCCTCTATAGGCGACGCCCCAGCTCCCGCGAACAAATTCTGGTGGTGGAATTGCTGGTGGTACTTCGGGAGCATGCTATCGATGATGAACTTGGAACTCATCGCTCGGCGGCGACGCGGCGCGCGACGATCGCCTCGCGGGAGATGCGTTTATCGCCGGCGATTCGGATCGATTCTCGCGCGTGCACCTCTACTATGGCCGCGGATCGTTTATGACCCGCGTATGAGGCTCTACGACTCCGAATTCCCCGTCGTGGCGAGCGTTACCGCTGCCGCGCGCCGCGCTCGAGACAGCGAAACACACCACGTGCGTGCGAGCGAGACGCAATGACGATCGGGGGCGATCCGCCAGAACCCTCTCCGTCTCATTAATTCCTACCTGCGTGGCTTATATTAGAAAGAGATAAAAGCTATTCGCTAACGACCTTTCTGACGGCCATTGTTCGTAATGGCGCCAGGCACCCCGCACCCCCGCGCCGACCTCGTCTACACCAATAGTGATCCGGTGCAGAACATTCACCGCCAATCACAAACCATTCCGGCACTTCTAGCTGTCAAATTGAATGGCTTTAAACGAAATTGCAACATTACTTTTAATATTAAGTGTAATTTTTCGTAATTATTATCTGGTATTGAATACATTTATATTGTTTAAAATTATTTTGTAATCCAGAATATATTTTTAATTTTTTTTTTGTTAAAATTATAAGGAAATATTTTGTTAACAATCTTGAATAGGTCGTTTGCATTTCCTCTGACACAAAATGTTCTTATAGTTTACTTGTTAGAATGAATTTACGTCAACAACATTTGTATCAGGTAGATAACATAGGTACCTATTGGAAAAATATAAATAGCACAATCCATTTAGGTGCTACGTCACGTAGTTCTTTTAGTTATGTAAAAAATATTGCCTTAAAATAAAAAAACTTACTATAAATTAATAAAAATAAATAAAAATTAAGTAAGTAGGTAAGTACCTATCTACACATCTATCACGTTTATAGTACCTACCTACCCAACTATTACGAAATTCTAACTAGGTTAGTACGTAGGTACCGACTTAGTTAGGTATTCATTGGTAACACAGGTAGGAAGGTAATTAGGTGCCTACTTATTAAAATCAATGAAACAGAATAGGTATGATTTTCAAGCTGTGATTTATACCTACCTATCGTGACAAAAGTAATTATTTTTATTATACAAAAAAAAATCCTCTTATCGATAAACTTTGTTAATTATCTAAACTATTTCAATATACTTACATATAAAAAAAAAAATATAGATCATTGTAAAAAAATATTAAATTCAAAACAAGAATTGCTCTGAATTGCGTTACGCCGGCCACGTGGACGGACGGGTACTATCCATCTCGTTTCTTTGAATATCCCTCTCCTTGTCGCACGTTTCATTCATACGTATTCGTCGTAACCACTCCGCGCACATGTGCAATAACAAACTTTACGACTATTAAAATAAAACCGTTTATTGCCTGAGATGTTTATTTATTTGTTACACTTTTGATTGTTAAGCGTGTTTAGTGCATGGTTTTTATAGGCTTAAGTTGCCTTTTCAGCTTTATCAGGTCGGTGGTACGACTGTGAGGCAGTAGAACATTGCATAAGTATAGGTTTTATGTTGTTATTGTGATGTTTTCGCCGTAAACGTATGGAATGCATGATATGGCCAGTTAAAGCCGTTTATTTTGCGATATAAGCAATTTTTTATTGATTTTTAATGAGGTTAATGACAGTTTAATGTATCGCTTCGCTGGAGGAAACTCTTTGGACCGTTAATTTTTGCATTTTGCGTAGATGAATCGTTGAAGCGAAAGATAACGCTTATTGATGAATATCAAGCTGTTAGGTTGTTAAAATAATGTTTCCTAGTCATTATTCTTTTTTAAATGAAAAAAAACAAAGTTTTTGCCTCACATAATTATCTACCTACTCTGCTACATCTTATTTTTAGGTGAAAAGCGTAGCAGAGTAGATGAGCCGTTCTAGATCAATCAAATTAGGTATTGTTTGTAGTTCCTATAGGTACCTAATTAGGTAGATACTATAAAATGGAAGTATACATTACAAATAAAACACAGAATTAGCTTCAGTAAAATATATTTAGGTATGTATGTTATTATAGGTATTACAAGTAATAAATGTCACAATGTGACCAAATTTCAGAATACAAATGATTGTCTTATCTTCCATTAGGTTTTAGGTAATGAAATGTATACAAGTACTTCTTCTAATAAGTAGGTAATAAAATATAATACTACACAAATTACTACTTATATTTTACACAATAAGATCTAAGTTAAACCTATTTAGACTTAAAACTACGATGCATTTTGTTTTACCAACAGCTCTACATAGAGTCACAACAAGATCCATTGACTTTTCAAATATGGAATCAAAACAGAAATGGATTCTTTTATTTTTAAATTAAACTAATTGCGTATTAACAATATTTTTTGCCCGTTATTTGATGCTTGGTTGTATTATCAACCTGTTAATTATAAGGTAGGTACCTACTTATACATCTACATACCTTGGTATCTAGATAGGTAATAAGAAACTCATTTGCGTCAATGGTCAGGTGTATTAATATCTAAATAGATAGCTATTAGAATAACAATTGGGTAGTAAATTACAAAATTCTTGGTAGGTTCACATACATGCTTAGTGTAATAGATTTTATTATTATATCATACTTAGGTATAGTTAACCAATTAGCATTGTTACCTTACCGGCTACCGATTCCTTTAAGACGCAGCTATTATTGGTTTAGTTACTCTACAAAAATATTAGGAAACTTATAAGAATTGGTACTCTATTAAATTAAATTAATTAATGATATGTAGGTCCGATCTCTACGAAAAATCTAGTAAACACGCAACACAGTTGCTACCAGTGTAAAAACATGCAAAAAGTCTGATAAATAGAGTACTTACTTTTTAAGATCTAGTTTGACTTCATATATGGAACACGGTTCAAATACGGAACGTTCCCTAAAAAGACGAGCGTTGGTGCAATCACCCTTATTTTATAGATGTATCGATGTACCGGTGCCTCTATATTGCAAGCCGCAAAGTCGCCGGTGGGCGGAGCAACGTCCATCGTAAAAGTGTTTCGAGTCTTTGGAAAATTTACAACTATCGCTTGTGAGATTTAACGACCAGTTTATAGATCCAACGCTTTTAAATTCGATATAAACTTGCTTTGTCTCAATGAAACAGCTATCAATGTGACAAATGTACCACTTACGCTCTATAGTGGTGTAATTGTGGGCAATGTTTTATGTCAAATGGTCATCAGTTTTAACGGTAGGTATTTCAGTCCAGTTAGTCTTACTGGATCACATTATCGTTATTTTTCTCTCTGAAAACCTTCTTTCAATGTTTATCTTTTTTATAAATAAAAAAAAAAACAATATTAATTACTTTTATTAAATCGCTATTACAAAATTCGATTAAATTTCAATTAGGTAAAGAAAATAAAAGATTTGTATTTAAATTTTCATATACTGAAATCTATGTCACGGATTGTCAAAATGTACAGTGAATAGAATGTTAACAATCCAATCACTTTTATCTCGGATCTGGTTTTTCAAATTTACGTCTTGTATGTTTTAGAATCATATTGTTGTCAAATGTTTAAATGAATATTCAATTAAAGAAAATCAGTTGCGAAGTTATATTCATACTTCTACATAAAATCTGTATCCAAAGTCCAAATAAGATGTGTTAAATATCAGCATCCTGGCTAATACATGATTGGTATTCAATACAAAAATAAAGATTATTAGATATTTAATCATATACCTACCTCGCATAATCTCTTAACGTAATGTGCGTTGAAAGATAATCACTTCAAAATCTTATCTGTCTTAGTAAAAAGTTACAATAAATTGTTATAAGCTATTAGGGTTAAAATTATGTAGGCACTAATATTCTATACATTATGTAAGTAAATGATATGTAATGGGTATTAATACAATTATTTAATATTAGTGTCTCAAATAACTCACCAATGCAGCAAATATGGTCACCTGAAACAGAAAGAAACAATTGTTGTAATAATAATAGCTTATTTCCTGTTAATTAGGTACACGGTATTGGTAGCATTATAGATACATTGCAATTAAATTTCAAACACAGTTTTTTGCACACTGGTACCCAAGGTAAGATTCAACTTGTGTTATGGGTACCAGGGCTCTCACATGGGTTGAAAACATTATGCAGCCAGTAGTAAGATAATAACAACAATTTATACCAAAATTTTGACTCAGTTTCATTGAGCACATTGGCTACGTGAGTTTTTATTTACACCAAAATCGTTATACATGGTGAAAAAACATAGTCTTTCAAAGCTATAAGAAACCTTCAGTCGATCCAACCAGCAGTGGTTAGAAATATGCAGAAATTGAAAATTACTAGTCATAGCTATCTTCGGGCATCGCTGTGTTTTCAGTTTTTTCTAACGTCACTCTAAAAGCTCTTATTAAGCTTCTGGTGCAACTAAAACAACTTTTATTCACTTGAGACAAAGAGGTGAGATGGAAAAAAGGTTGATTATGGTCAAAAATGATAGCACAGATTTGCAAACTTGGGTTATACCCTGCTCTACATTATCGCATGGAACTACTTTTTCTTGGTTCCGATTAAAAGAAAAATGTACTAATTTTGGCAATATGCGTCCTACTCCTTCATAAAAATTCATTTTGAAATGTTATACTTAACATTATTTCTAATAGGTGAATACAAACTATCTGAAGAGAAAAGTAGTTAACAAACTAACTCTATGACAGCGGTTAGCTCTCTAAGGGAACTATTTGAGATCTAATCTGTACGCAAGATAAGTTCAAGACTTCAAGTTCTTCAAACAGTTTAGTTTTTACATCCGCCACAAAGTAGGTAGCTGCTATTCTTACTGTTTATTGTTATTAAAGAAAAATTGGCATCTTCAATTCAATTTTCTAGGCAAAGCTAGGTTTAAAATTTTATGCTATGTACAAAAATGATATCCTATATCATTTTTGTACATAACATAAAATTTTGTTTTTTTGGTTGATAGGTAAACACCACTTAAGTTACAAGAAAATTTATGAAAACTTAAATCTCGAACATGCTGAAGGAAGGCAACAATCTTCAAAGAAATAACAATGATCCTTGCCACCTTTCATACATGAATGAGGGTCATTGCACTATAGTAAGACAGTCACATGCTTATAATATGGTGTCACTATATAGATGGTGGGTTTTATCCATAATCCAATCCATAATTTCTTATAAGTATAACATTACAAATCCTTCTTCGTATCAAGTAGGATTCCCCAATTTCTTAGCTCAAAACTAATAAGTACAAATCCTCATAAAAAGATAACGTACCCCGCGTACTAAAGGTTCTTAAGTAGCAATATTTATTTAGCTATTCGGCTCGTATCGTATACAAAAGGGGGGTAAGTAGGAAATTTTAATTTCACGTCTGGAGTTGGGCGGGGAGCGGAAATTTGTGTGGCATAATAAGTGAGATTGTTGCGAAATTTGCTACAAGAAAAAGAACGAGGGCTCCCATCGCAGCGCCGCGACGTTGGATTTGTATGGATGTGTCGCGAGGCTGTATGGATATTTTTTTAGAAAAGTGGAAGAAAGTAATAATTATTATAGGTAGTTTATGAAACCATAATTTAAGCAAAATTCTACAATACATTATTTAGCTGAAATTAAATATCTTTATGGAAGGTTCTTATCAGTTTTACTTCTAAATTAGAAATTTTATTACGTTATACGTCAATAAACTTTAGCACTTACGTAAATAACCAGAATTAAGATTAGCTATTTAGGTCTCCTTTGGTAAAGTTTGTATTTGTTGTAACCCGGATGAATATGATCTTTCTATGTGTGTTTTAATAAGCATTGTTTGCAATAAGACAAACAAAAGGTCATAAAAAGTTATTATTATTAAATACTGAATGAAGAACCAGCTACCGTATTAAGCATTGAAGATACTGCTGGGAAAAGCTGAGAACCCAAAGGCACCATATTACCCACAGCTTTGTACGGAAAAACTATTATTTATCTGTCATTGTAATAAATACATAAATAATGTATATGTTGTTTCTGGTGGTGTCCGGCAAGACCGATTATGAGGTGGTCCGATAACATAAAATGGATTGCAGGGAATAGACAGATGAACATAGCAGCATAACATAACATACGCCTGTTTTCCTAGAAGGAGTAGGCAAAGGTAGACCTAGACATTAATAAGTACACCCACATTTCGCCAGTTACGATATTGGTTCCAATGTTATAGGGTGCGAGCCTATTGCCACCAACCTGGCACAATCCAGACTCCGTACTGCTACTGGGAATGACCTAATGGAAAAACCTAATAACACATTGCCTGACCCGGGATTAAAACCCAAGACCTCATGCTCAGCAGTGCTTAGCGGCCACTTGACACCGAGGCAAGACAGATATAATTGGCAAGTAACAGCGGAGTGTGCAAGAAACAAAGGAAGTCTTGCAACCAATGGTAAACGAATTCAGGGCTAGTGATGATAATATCGTAATATAATTAATTGATCGAAAAATATCAATTTCACTAAAATAAATTGAAGATACAAGAAAAGTTATCCAAGTGAAGATAAGAAGCTTCTAAACCCTGTTGACAGGTGTATGCCAAAATTCATCACGATATTGGATCATAGAGGTACATAATCTTCATTCCATTAAACACGGAAGACAACGTACATACGTCTTACTTCACTACATAGTATAAAACAAAGTCGCTTTCTCTGTCCCTATATCCCTATGTATGCTTAAATCTTTAAAACTACGCAACGGATTTTGATGCGGTTTTTTTTAATAGATAGAGTGATTGAAGAGGAAGGTTTATATGTATAATAACATCCATTAAATAGTTGAGAAATACTTATAATATATTATATTTTATACCCGTGCGAAGCCGGAGCGGGCCGCTAGTACAATATAAAACGGTATTTGAGAACTGAAGCACGTTCCGTACTGGCGTCAACATATACAGGATCTATGTTGGACAATAGAAGGGCATCTTCTATTGTTTATTCCATTTACTTCTTCCGCAATCTTTTCATACATGCGCTCCAGTTACCAAGACATCTTTAACATTTCATACAGGATAAAATATGTAGTAAATGTAGGACGCGTCCACACTAAGCGACCGGCATTCGGTGGGCGCACGTGTAAGTGGCAGCTTCAATATTTATGTGCAATTTTTCCAGCGGCACCCCTCGCCCTCGCGCGGCCGCCTCACCCCCCCGCGCCGTGATAAAGGATGCAACGCGCGCCCCGCATCCCTACTGAAGCACCCTGAATTGCGTAACAATGAACACCGTTTACAATGATTTTATTAATAGGAATTATTTTGTACAAGACTGGAATACAAAACGGTTGAAGTCAAATTTGAATCAGGAGCAGGGTCTGGAATATTCGGGAATAAGGTACCTTCGCGACTAAATGGATGTGGTTCACTTTTTCAAAGCCACGATATCTACCTACGTTATCGCGTTGCCAACAATGTTATTGTAAGCTTTATCCATCATTAAAACGTTGTTCGTTTAGTAATTTTACTGACCATCTAAAATACACCAGTTTCACAGTACAGGACATAATAGACAGCACCTCCCTTTCCATATCATAAACCCAGATCACATCCCTTCTATAATCCCAAAGATAGAAATTAAAAAAATAGTCTTTAATAGAATCGTTAAACTAGGTAGGTAGGTACACCTAGTTTAACTAACCGCTGACTTATATGAATTTTGATGAAGTAGAGCAGTAAAATACCTGTATGATAGGTACCAACTTGATGTCGGAAGATTTTTTCAGCAGATAAAGTCACAGGCGTAGAAGGCTAGCATAATATAATTGAGTGTAACTAAAGGAGTTCATAAAAGCGCTTCGAATCCACTTTGTATCGTGCCTACTAAATAGAGCAGCGTTTCTTTTTTGTTTCAGTACAAATTTGAGAGCAAAATAAGTGTGCCATTTATCTTACTACCGACTGCTGTGAATGACTATTGAGTGAAGTTACAATGGAAGTCTTAAATCCTTGAACCCAATTAGTGACTGAAATTGTTCGCTTGAGTGGGTTTCAACCAGGTTCCTCTTCTTCGTATTGACATAAGCTACGTATCATTTATAAATAGTTCATTATGTGGTGTAAATATTGGCCAGCCAACAAGGATGGTCGATGATGGTGAGGTTGACCGCTCAGAGTGTGACTTTCTTAGGTATGTCATTTATTGTCACTCAAGTAAACCGATGCAATTTTGAACTGAAATAGAAAGGTTCATTGTTGTACCTACTGTTAATAAATATCTGATGCTATTTATTGCCCATAAATAGTATTTTTGGAGACATTTGACTTTGAATATTGACTTTGAAGTAATAATTTCTTGTTTGAGGAATCCGAGTCGGATACTAGGAAGGTACAGAGAAAAGCTGAAATCTACCGACTCAAATAAGACAACGGGCATCATCTATACAACTTAGGTATCACTTGTAGAACGCACAGGCCCCGCGTTCAGCCATTTTTCCTTTATGTGCACTGTGTCCATCAACAATACGTACGCTCCCCCCTGCCGCCACTTTACACCCGCTTAATGTTGCTAGGTTAGGAATGGCAGTTACTACTTCTGGGGTAAATGACGATGTTTTGGGTATTGTTATTTTATGATTTCTATAAGAGGTTATTATATATATTTAATTTAAAAAAGATATATTATAATGCAATAGTTTGGAATTCTACCAATAAACATGATATGACATTACACCTGTATTTTTCTCAAATGGGTATTCTTATAAACTGTATTTCTAAAAGGCATTAGGTATATAGTATACCCGCATTTCGTAATTTATGTTATAGGTCCTGGGACCAATAGGACAAATAAATGTAGGTGAGGTCAATACATTAAATAATATTAATAGCTTAATGCATACACGAAGTGCAGTCGTGTAATAGGGGGCGAGCCTATTGGCATGGACTAGATACAATTCTAGACTCCGTATTGCTATCCAATGACAGTGCTCAAACTGGTAATCAAACTCAACACCTAACGCACACAAAAACATAGTTCGTTCTCCTTTTAGAAATTTGTGCAAAAATTAGTTAATAAAAAATCGTGGGGTAAACTCTCAACCAAATACTTGCAACACTGACAAAATGGCCGCTTGGTTTTATTTAACAATCACTACAATTAAAATTATTCAATATTTAAATAAAAGGACATATTTATGTGAAATGTACAAATTAAATATAATCCTAACATATTTTTGTATAATTCCGTCCGCAGTTTTGCACATTTGCATTACGCAGCTCGGCATAATTGAATTAAATGTGCAGCGTGTAAAACGTTCCAGCGATGCGCGCGATCTTTGTGAACTAAATGTCAAATCGTTCAATTACCCTACTTCGGCGTAATTGGTGTGGTGTCATTTTTGTGTGCGTTCACGGCTTCTGGTTTGTTCTGTATTCTGAGGTAGAACGTAACAAATTCAATACTTTTTTGCAACACAGAGTTGAAGCAAAACTATTAACAAAAATGACACAAAAATGATAATGTTTATTACATTCGTGTGTAAGTACATGAATTAAAATTAAAGTAAATAGAAGTTAAATCTTGTTTCAAGTCTTTCATTTACATTTATTTATTTTTTTCGTTTTACTTACAAATATTATTTGATTCTTAATACCAGGCATCACGCTAATATAAGTCAAAATGTTCCCACGAATAAAGATTACGATCAGTATCGTTTTCAACAAGAACATCAAGCTGATATCGTTTTAAAATAATATAATATCATAACTGGCCGTTTGTGGATACTACAGCGACTGCACAGTAATATTATTCAAATAAAAACAATTTCAATTTGTTCCCAAATTGAAACAGAGAGCTGGCGGCGTGTTATTACATTTGGGCGGAGGTTAGCTGCGGTAGAGCGTGTAAAGTGCCTATAGAGCCTCCCGCCTCGCCCTCTCATAGCCTATAACACCAGCATCGGGGCTTTCCTCAAAAAGCCTCAAAGAACGCCTCAAATTTAGCGACTTTTCGCTCTCAATACTTTTACGGGACATTTAGAGGCTTACGTTGAGTATGTACGTCATTTTTCCCTTTGTGTTCGGGAGGTAAGAAATATAGTTTTTGATAGACGCGCGTTCCAAACGTTCGGTCGTGTCATTTGGGGGTGTAAAAGGGAAGACGATGATAGAGGTATTTCTTATTTAGCGAAATATGCTATAAGGTGTTCATTTATGTTCTTATAAAAATGTCGTAGAACTCTATTGCTACGACGAAGAATCCTTTGATTGTATTGTTCATTCGATAATGTTTATTGGAACATTCTGTCTATAATTAAACTACTTAAATCTTCTTTTTTCGTCAGAATGAATGCAAAACAGTACTCTATTTATGTAAATAGGCCATCCCACACAGGTTGTTTCAGCTTCCCCACAGATATAGAGTTACTGTAGTCTTCGTAGGCGATATTCGAATAACCTGTCACCGCTGTATACAACTTTACTGTGATCTTTAACCCACCACTTAAATGCTACATGTAACTTTAAATAGTCCCGACTCACTGAGTTTCAATTCACACTTAACTTCACCCTTGTGTAGATATATTCTTGCTCAGATAATAATGCTTTCGTGTTTTATCAATGTTAAGAGATATATTAAAAAGTCCAAATACTTTTTTTAATAACTGTAACTGACGAACGATCTCTTCTTCATTGATCTGAAGTCTGATCATAGTTCTTGTATTATTGTATTCAATGTACGTAGATAGGTATCCACATTTCTAGTAGGAAGGTGAAGCATTGATTTGAGAGAGAAATTTAAATAAAAACGTCATCAGTATTAAATTAGCATTATTTTTTATTTCAATTACCAAAAGTAACTACATAAATTTAATACTAATAAATATGCTTTCAGTATGTAGTACCTATAATCTGGTTTTAGTATGACTATCACAGGCTATTTTATAAGATAGTTACTAAGACATCTATCGGCTATCTTTATAAGTGCTTCTCCAAATCCAATCATATGGTATTCGTTTTCTTTAAATAAATTTTGCTCTTGTAGCTTAAATTCAAATAAGTAATTAAAATGTCTTGTCTATGCTAAATAGTCATTAAAATTAAACCTACTTCTCATATTTTATCATTAATTAAAATTATCATCTAAAATCCATTCGCATTAATTAAAATAATTATGATTTTTAATTCATATCTAATACTCGTCAAAAGTACGAGTGACGCACATAATAAATTTTGCGAACATGTGCCAAATTTCGCAATGATAGTGCCATCTATGAATTCGGGTGTCAACTATTTGGCAAGTTCAACGGTCAACCTATGAACCTGGTGGCGACGACCTAACGTTTTTATATTTTTTCCACTAACTATAGGTATTATTAAAGTAAGTTTACAATGTAAACACGCTTTCAGAACAATATTAAAGGATTCTTGTGTTATCATAAAGTGCAATGAAAGTAGCGCCATCTCTCAGGGGGAGAGTGTACTATTTGTGTAAAGGGGTTGAGATTGCACTCAGACAAGTGCATGATGCGCCCTCAGACGGAATTTCAACACAGCTTTAGCCAGTTCACATTATCAAAAGATTGAATACAATAATTATAATAAAATGTTGATGCGATTTAAATTTAAAGCGTTGTCTTGAATCAAATCTGGCTTTTATGTTCATAACAAAACGGTCCCAACATTAATGTTTGTCATTTTTATTACGTGTAAGTATTATAAATTATAAATAAAAACGAGATAAAAGTATGCCACCGTATTTTATCACATGTGTGCGACGAAATCGGTCAATGTCATTATCGTCTCTATTGAGAGCGTTTCAAATCAATCTACCGTAACACTACGTCACGATGACGTGTACAGCAAAAAATGGATAACATTCCGAACGAAAGCCGACCATTTTAGTCAATAGCTTAATCAGAATCTAATACACGTTTACATAACCAAACAAGTTTACGCGAACTCGTGGAGATTCGTATCTGTCAGGAATCAACGAGCCAACGGCCCGTAGTCCCGTAACTAGGTAGATACCGGGTAGGGTTGCCGGTCTTATCACGGAGGTTACGTGTTGACAACTCCAGTGCCAAATGTCATTAGTTAAAAAATGTGTTTAGATATGTACAAGAATATGATTGTCATGTATTTCATCGTTGAGTTCAAGAGCAACGGCCTTAGAGATTAAGAGATATTTGTGTTTAGTTTTGAAACTGCTTGCTTAACGGTTACAACTAAAGTAGATATTAGTAAGTTTCAAAGAGATTAAGCTTGTTATGTATCTATAGAATATACCTAGATCGAAGATTCAATCTCAGTCAGTTGCTTCCGACCACCGTCAAAGTTTGCTTGAATCTGTGCGAACATGCACTAAAGGCAACCCTGCAAACGGCTCACGAAGCTCATCTACGTAAACGCCCAGCCACGTATAGTATATTGTCTAAATAATGAATCCATTCTCACGTTCTCCTCTGATTTACGGCCGCACACAAAACCGCTATAAGACTACATAATGACACCTACCGCAGCCACTTATTTTTGGACCTTATACAATTTTTTTCACACGCGACTATTTAGAATTTTTATCACGTAAATTTTCCGCTTGAAAGGGAAATCCCTATTGTCATTCTGTACGCACGGCTCGTTTCCTCACGAACACGTGTTTGAATATATTTATATATTGCTTGTATATAGGGAAAGTATTTATTTCTGTCACGCAATTTCTTGTTCGTTTGAATTTTGAATTTTCATAGTTCGGTGTTCTTTGTTCTGTGGGAAGGATACGAGTCGATACTGAGTCAATTATAGACAATTTATTAGACGATGGCACGTTAAAAGCAGTTTGGGAAACATTGAATTACTTTTAATGTAACAGTCGGTAGGCAGGTACGAGGAGGCGTGTATAAAGTGCTTGTATTACGGTAAGTAAGGTTTACTTTGTGATAAGACGACCGATACCGTCTGGTTAATTAATTATATGTTAATGATGGATTTAAACTGTAGCATTTTATTGTGTTGATTATACCACTATATAATCAACATGAGAGCAACAGTTAATCTTTTCGTTAGATTTTCTTATAGTTGGTAAGTACATCTACAGCGTTTGTTTATAATTTATCTTAAAAAGATGGTTAACTATAATAAGAAATTACTAAAAAGAAGAAGCCCCTTTACCTAAAACTTTAAGTTATTTATACCTACACTTAAAGCTAGTTTATTCGATTAAATTTTCAATCAATTCATATTTTAATACGATATCAAAAGAAAAACACAGCTTTACTAAAGGTAGATACTTATATTACGAATCGAATCATTTCAAGGCGACACGAATATCTAATCCAGATTATATTAATTCTAGATTACTTTAAGAATGAAACAGATACATGTCACGAAGTAGACATATCTAGTTTTATATCCACGCGGCAAATCTAGGCTTGATGTCAATTAATAACCACCGTGGAATGCAGTCGTAACAACTTTAACTAACTAATATCTGCTGATTAAATTTTCCAACTACTCGAGTGGTATTTAAACACAGCGCGTACGTTGGTCCGCTGTATTAATTTAAATAGATGACCATTAAAAACAAACATTACAGCCCCGATTAAAAAGGATGATTTAATTGAATAATTTTGATTAACATAATCCTGTGAAAAACTGCAAATTGTATGTAATCGTAAGATCGATATGTTATTCGTTAATAAAGTTGACTTAGTGTCATTTCTGAGCTCCTAGTACCGATATCGTGTGCTGTATCGTGTGTTATTGCTCTGATAGGAATATTATCTACTGGTTTTATTTGTTAGAAATAATCCTATGTTGATCGTTAAAGACATTCTCAGGGACCGGGTTGGCGCTAAAGCAGCAGAGCTTACGTACACGTTAGCGGACAGCTAAAAGGTATACCGGATTACAAAAATGATGGGTAAGTGGGTTAGTACAAGTCGAAAAATAAAATTAAAAGGTGAACATAAATAATATATAGCAGTGTAAACGAATGCCTTGTATTCTGCCTGACTCACACTAGAGTCCGTAGACAACAAACTTAGAAACATAATGTCAAACGAAAGCTTTCCATATCGGTAGCTTATTTTTTCTTTTTAAAAATATATATTATCTTATCGTCGAATGGTAGTTAGCACAGTTACGTAAATAATAATCTACTTATGAACGTAATCAATTATTCAATAATCATTATCTACAATAAAATGTTCATAAATGAAAAATATTCACAGTACCTACCTAAGTATTTATCAAAGGTCAGGTGCAGTATACGAATAAATAATTTCATTCTTGTTTTGACAACAAAGTTGCATTCGCGTTACAGGCCCCATAAACGGTCTACTTTACATGAAATTAAGGGCAACTACATTAACATAATACCTTCATTTAATTAGATAATAGCGTACGCATTTGTTACAAAAACGTTTTAGCAAAACTAGCTTTTACTAACAAGACATTTAGGGCCGAAGTTGCGAAATAAAAATATGATAGACAACCTTTTTTCTCAAAAAAATGTAAATTTATCTGTTAAGACGTGTTACCAACTGCCTTCGCAGTCAAGTTATCAGCACATATCGTATACAATAGACGACCCAGATTTGAACGCAGGACAAAACCATCGGAGCGTAACAAAATGAAAATCGTCCCAGAAAATATGGTAACAATTCATTCCCGCGTCATGGCCGAACAATCCGTTCGTCTGGATAAACTTAAGCATTATTGTATGCGACGCTTTTCCGTCATCGTAACGATAACTATAAGGATATTTATATGCAGTTCAGACAAATAATCAAGATAAAACATATTTATGTGTCGTAAATCTAAATACAATATGAGGGTATTAGTTAGAGTTCGGGGTTGTGTCGATAGAGTCGGGCCGAGTCGCTGGGCTGAAGGCGACTGAGTTACGTAATGCAACCGTATGTTTGTCACCCCTCGGTGCAGACGGGGGTTGCAAGGGGTGGCGCATTATTGCAAACACCGTCTGTCCCCAAAGATGGTGCTACTGTGTTTTGCACTAGAGAAGCTAGTTTGTCTTTTGATACACAGATGGTGCTTTTGTACGATATGGCGAACCTTACTCTAGACTTGTCGTTTTTATAATTATTAAATATATGTTATTTAATTAAGTGAGTCACATACTAATTACGTTACGCATAATTCCTTGAAGTATATAGCTAAGCCAATGCCGTTTCAATTAATTACAAAACAATTTACCTATTGGTCATTTAATTTATTCAGTTGTTATGTGCATAGGCGCTTATAATTTATTGTTTCTAGCATCATAACAATTATGATTGATGAGTGTAGATATATTATACCTACTTACCCACCTATGTTAAATAAGATCTTTACCAAAATTTTGGGTATTTTGTACTCGTGTTTTGTTAATTTATATCGAGAATTTTGGAAGCTGTAGGTAGATATCTCTACCTAGGTAATTTCGCGTGCTAAATAACGTCAACACTTATCGTTCGATTTATAATCTATTAACTTTCTTATTAGGTATTATAATTATTTTTTATTCAGTCACAAAAGCTAATCACTTATCTTTAGGTACACAAATGAGTTTATTAGCTTAAGGTAATTTTACTTACTTGTTTGTTACTGACCTTAGTCACATATGACGCATTGCGATCACACAATGTGATATTTAGCCTTTGAATTCATAAGACTAGACGTAATCGGTCCTGTCAATTTATATTGGTAATTTAGTAAACTCCTATATTATAGGTATGTGCAGCTTGGGTGATCATCACTCAGCCTGTTACCAGCCTTTGTCTGATGATGCCGCAGTGGCCTTCATCGCTGGCTTATTTTAAGGAGTTAATTTTAAGACAGTAAATGGCGTGTATCAGTCGGGTCACTTCATTGGCTGGCGAAATCCTTGTGACAAGCGGGTTTATTTTTAATTTGAACAAAAATAAAATAAGCTCCGCTAAAAGTTTTTTTTGTATCGCGACTGCATTAAATATCAGGTTCATTACAATGGTCGTGTGAGGGAACCTACTTCCTTGCTAAATACCAGTAAGTTATTTTAATCCCGTTCTATTAGCATAAATTAAACTATAAAAACCTAGCATTTACCTATTCTTTTTTAGTGTTCCATGATTCTTAGTGTGCTCGTAAATAAAATTCCTTGTGAACCCAAGCAAAACATTTTGTGATTTTTTAACAACCTGCTATCTTCATTCTCACTCCCAAGATAAATCACTCAGCCTTGAGAATTCTTAACCGTTCGAACGCAACAGGTAAAGTGCACCGCAATATCTGAACTTAAATCACAAGTCTACAAACAATAGTTGGAGTGAAAGATTCCGTTGTTCTGTGTTTATTGGCAGGCTAGGTGTTATAACTGTTTCTTGCCGCGAAGAAAGGGTTGCGTGGCGGTACAATGGACCCATTGTCGGCGTTCACCTTACTAGCACGCTTTATTGACGGTCCAGTGGTTAATTGCTGACTAAAACAAACATACAGAGCGACCATTCGGACTTGATACTTTAGAATTGCATTGTTAATAATTGCGATTAGTAAATAATTTCATTTGAAATATTTAGAATTTGAAGGACTGAACGTATAGGTTCTCAATTATAATATTAATAGTTATAGAGTTTAGTAGGTGTAAACAGCCTGTGGAAATCTGTGACCCCGACAACCAACCCTAAAATTCTACATATTTTATGTGAGTATATATAGAGAGGTAATATAGCAAATACGGTCTTAAAACAGTATTAAATATACTTAATGATCGTAATTTTATTTACGAAGACTATATTGAAATCTTCAAGTAATCATTACCTTCTCTTAGACACTAGTAATATTGCTAGTTACTTAAGTACCTATTGCAACAGTAATTACATAACAACTGGCAAACATGAAATTGTAAACTTGCTATCAAAGCTTAGGTAAAGTCACATTGTAATTATGACGGTAAGTATATTTTAATGCCAAAGCATAATATAATGAAATTAGATTCTACTGTGAACCTGTAATATTCTACTTATTAAATAGGTATCTGTATACTAGCGTTCTAACCATGTTGTAATTATGATACTTTCCAAACGAAAGGTTGAAAAGTAATTGGTATGTAGTATTAACAGGTTGCTTGTCTGATGTTCTGATTGGTTAAACAATGACCATGTACCATATGTGATTCACTGGACGGGGAAAGGGTTGAATATAATGATATTTAACTATCCCACTTTGTCGTTTCGCATGTGTGTGTGCATTTTATCTATCCTTGAATTGAGATAGGTTATTAAAAAAGGTGCCACTACTTTATCATCCTTTTGTTTTAATGCAAAGATAAATGTCAATTATTGACATTGTTAAAACGAAATATGGCGTCATCGTGAGAGGCATTACAACATTGTTAACTGTGATTTCTCATTATTATTCCCGTACGACACTTTATGTGTTATAAAACTAATAAGCGGCTTCAAAGCGAACCGTTGCATTAAATAAGTACCAATATATTATTTTGTGAATAAATTATCATTAATTACGGCTATAAGTTGGTATTATTATGTCATCGGGAGTATACAAGGATAAAACTTCTTGGTTTGTTATTAACACTAGATATAAATTAATTTTATTAAAAATAAAGTCTGACTCATTGTCAAAGCCTACAGTAATCCATACATAAGTTTAAAAATATTTTAAAATAATATACCTAAAGTAATTGAAATACCTGTCTTATATTATTTTAGATTGTTTATAAATCTGTAAAATATAAGCTTGTTTAGGTCACGTCACGTATCAAAATTAAGCAGCGTAGTATATAACAATATATCAGTTGTTGTACAATGCAGGAAAATTGCACAACGTAGCACCATAAAACCATCACGCTATTACCCAACCCTTTGAGGTGTAATAAATATATCTGTCAATGCCTTTCTATGTTTAAAAAAACCATACAATTCTCAACTCTACCTAGTTTAAATAAGGTTCACATTAACCATAGTCATATTTTCAGGCTTGAGCATTGAAAAAGTATAACTGTTAAGGTAATTACTTGACAAAGGTGTGGTAAAAGTAATAATCACAGGCATTAGAGGGTTGAAAAAGGTGAATCTACCAGTGCAAGTTTGGTCGCAAAGCATTTTGCTCGTAGCATTTGTGAGCAAGTGAATTAATGGTTTATGAAAGTATAGTGAAAATCGTGCTAAATGTGTTATTTTCTGTGTTGTGTGAGTAAAATTTTCAAGAAAAAATACGTCCGATAGATATCTAAGATTTTATTATTTTTATCATAATTATTCTACCTATATGTACCCTATAGAAGTACGTTGAACGTTCGAAAGTAATAGAAATCAACTTTAAAAAAGCTTTAGAACCGCTTCTCTTTCTCAGTCAAAATATATCAATTTTGTATGGCGCTTAAATACCAATAAAAGCATTCTCTAAGATTGCACCGCACTGGACTGTCCCATAAAACGTTTTATTGCCCATACGTACACACATTAAACAGATATGTATTACAATAAATCATTGTTAATACTTATAAATAAACGCGGCAAGGGTTTTGCTGAGTCAATAATTTTATGACATTTTACGACCTTGAAATTGTCTCACGCAAATTTTATAGCGACAATGAATCAAATTTACATGGTAGGTGATTTAGGTTTCCTTTATTGTTTAAATCATTTGTACATTGTTGCTTATCAAATCGAAGCCATAAATCGTCCGGTAACGTATGAGTGAATTGTGATTCAATATGGCGTCTATTGCTAAGCTGATAAATATAAAAGAGCGCGAACTCCAGTAATTACGTCATGATATTAAACACGTCTAAAAATACTTAAACTACTGAGAACGATTACGGATAAGATCATCGATAACACTCCGAGTGCTTTTAACATCATAAAATTTAGAAAAATGTATTCCTTTATTAAATAATATCTAAATAAAAATTAGTTTGACACAACATAAAAGTGGTATCAGTTTTAATCGTCAATTTGAATGTCGAATGTGCGAATTGCTAATCGAGCGCTGAGGATAGGACGTGGCGGAGTTATTGGCAGCAGCGCTCCGTAGTGACGTAATAGGTGCGAAAAATAACATTAAAGTGATTTAATTTTAGATATACGGATGACCTATAAGAAAATGTTCAATTAAACTGAGCCAAACATTGCATAAAAACGTTAAAATACAGCTGGAAGATACTTTTAAATTCTCTGGAAATGAGCTTAAAGTATGAAAAAGTGACAGTGGCGGTTCTCAATGATATATTGTATTATGTCGCCATTAATTTTATTTATCAAGCTATTATTTACAGGCTTGAAACATAATTTAATATAAGACGCATGTAAATAATTAACTTGATAGCGAAACGTCTGACTACCGCTAGGTACTACAAAATTAGATACCGGAAGATATATATAACTGGTTGATTGATTTGTAGCGGTAATAACCGATGCTTTAGCGCAATTCTTGGCTATCATCGTGGCAAAGGTCTCAGTGAACCGTATACTTTGCGTCTAACTTCTACTTAATAAATAGGTATACGTAGCTAAATTTTCTCGTTACTAGTTTTCCCATTCTCTCGGCGGAGGGTAGGTGATGGTGGAAACCAATTTAAACTTGGCGACCGACTGGTTAAAAAGCAAAAGTTCCTTTTGAACTTCACCCGGCACGCCGCCGGCGAGCCCTTTATTTTTACTTATTTTACAACTCCGGCCCTTTACGACCGTCCGCCATCATGCGAAACGCTCGGTACAGTTGGCAATAATATTTGGTTAGGTTAGACAATTTTTCGTTGCGTTTACCATTATGTAGAGTGGAATTTGAAGAGCAGAAATTGCAAGCTGTAATACAACTTTTTTGCTTAGTCCATGTTTTAATTGGATATAGTTAGATAAGTCATTAAACAAAGGTACTTAAAAACACATTAAAATGGTCATTTACATTTTTGTAACTTGTATTATTATGTGCCTTTGAGGAGGATATAACTTTCCAGGCACAACAGCTCTCAAGAATGAAGTAGCTATGAAAAAAATGTTATTGCTCTTTAATTACATTAAACAGCATGTATGCTGACATTAATTGAGTATGTATAATTAATAATAACTAGATGCCAGGTTACCGAACTCATAAACCAAAGTTTAATATATGTAACAGTAACATGTTACGCGTCTGACTATACTTTACGCCCATTTTGCAAACCTCAGATAGTTGCCTAACCATCTGAGGTTTGCAAATAAAACAGACCCATGTTTAAAGGCAGTTAACTGTAGTTAATTTAGTGGTTTAACTGCCTAATTGTATACTTATATATCGTAAAAATAGGCATAAAGTTGGAAGAGCAAGCTGTAGGTACATAGAATTAAATTAATAGGCATAAATAGGCATGATATGATATGAAGAAGACATTATACCTACCTAGTACCTATGAACTAGGTAGGTATTATGTCTTCTTTCATTTTCATAATACTTAATAAAATCAAAGAATTTAGGTAATTTAGGTCTCAAAGCCCTCTTAACGTTCATTACATTTGTTCCGTTAATCAGGCCGTTAGGTATAATGTGGAGTATCATAATAATCTCGTAGATATCGATAACGAATTATCTTCATTACTATAGTATATACCTACCTAATCAATACCTACTTAATGCAATATTTTCTGTTTATATTAAATTACCAAAACTGAGTAAAAGAAGACAGCACGACCTTCTAAAATGAAGGCAATTAAAATGTATGACGAAAAATTTGGTAGGTATCTAGATAAAAGTTTAACATTATACTTAAGTATTCGTCTCTGAGGACAAGAATTACATAGAATAGCGATGTGATTAAAGAAAATTAGGAAAGTTTATAATTAGGACACACCATAGAAGCTATAGCTATGGGCTATGAGCTGCCGAATAATGTTAATAAGCAAGTTTAGACGCTCGCCGCGCTTTGGAAGAACAATTATTACTCCGGCGACCCCAAATTAATGACAGCAACAACTTTCAACACATTTTGCTCGAATTACAATGGAAACCGTTCAGTAAAGGTATTTAGAAGTTATATTTGGACCGTGAGATACTCGCCTTGTTTTGGTGAAGGGACGGAATATTGCTTATAGCAGTATAATCAATACCACGTGTATACGATTCTGTCGAAGATTTGCGTTTTAAGTTCGGCAGAGAAACAACTGAAGGTGCTAGTAATATTTTATTTGTTCCCATGAAAATATAAAGTAGGTAGAGGCCTTTCTTACACTATGCCACTTGCCGCGTTCCTGTTCCAATTTTATACAGATCTTTGTACCACAGTCTACCAATAGTCTTAGATTAAAAAATAAGTTTAAAATGCCTGATTCTGGTGTTTTATGTGATTTACCTATTCATTTTCAGCCAGCAATTTTTTTTCGAAGATTTTGAAAACGTACGATTTGGGCATGTCCGTATACCTAATATAACAGCAGCCTCTGAAAGTTAATATTGTACCGTAACATGTGCGCAATACTTTCTTTGTTCCTTATTAGGAAAGTCGGTAAACAGATATAGGTTTGTGTTTCAATTTCATGTAAATGTTGTTGTGTACGTATTGAATTACTGATTCTCGGATTACTAGAAACTTTTACAATGTAATGAAGTGTAGGTGTTCATTGCAGATAAGAGATCTTAGAGAGGCGTAATCTTGGGAAGTAGTGCTATAGATTATGCTACTTTATGTGACTTTAATAATAGGTATTTTAGAAAGGAGGGTAGGGTAGACTCTGTTATGTAGAGCTTCTGTAGTAGAGCATTCTTACTCAATTGAATTTAGGATATTGCCATACATAGTATACCTACTTATATTATATTATAGGAAGTATATTTCCCTGATAACTAACTGTATAAATATTTGTAAATAAGTACCCAATTAGAAAAGAGTACCAACACAAATTCTGTGTTTCATAGCAACAATGAGCTGTTGTAGGTATATAACACGGCACAAGCATATAAACGTTTTGCGTCTACACCAACACAAAAACTATAAATACACACCCATAAAAATATAAGTTATCGATACGTTCAACATTAATAATCCGCTGTTACTGAGCAAAACGCCCCTACACCCTCTCCCTGTAGGTACAGAACGATACAACTTCTAGACACGATAAGCTTTCCAACTTTCAATTACACAGAATGTAATTAAGTGTCGCGATAGACGACTGGGTTCAACACTATTAAATTGCTAAACTTTAGCCGTTTACGGGATCGAAGACATTTTTGTTAGTCGGATCAAGCACGAACGTCTACGGAGGATTCCGTGGAATGTCCCTTTTAGATTGGAATGTTAATTATAAAGAGAGATATTGTTTGAGTTTTAAGTGGTTTTTTCTAGACTTTATTTTTGGACCTACGCGGTATTGTAGTGGCGTTGTGGTATTTTTATTCCTATGGAGACTTCCATTTGCGACTACTCATTTCGAAACGATGCGCTAGTGGACTCAGTAGGCAGGAATTAATGTATTTTTGAGTTGGATTATAATAAATCATACAATGACTAACCGAATAGAAGAACCTCAAAAAATGATCGTTATAATAAGCTAAAATCATCAAACCGTAGAAAACTGGCGTGCTGATTATTGCTAATTCCTGTATGTATGTAATATACGTTCCTTTGCCCTGCTGTGGGGCGGTTATAGGCTAGTTGTAGCCAGAACAGTCATTTTTCCTAAAAGTCTAAAATATTGTTCCATAATCCTGCATATAAAGTTTTTAGTATTCATCATCAATTAAGTAAATCTGCTCGCTCTATCTTATAATTTGTCTAAACATTAATACTAGTAACATTATATTTGGCACATAAAAATTTTATGGACATATAAAGTGTATCAAAGTCAATAAACTCATCCATTACGAATGTTCATTATAATTAACTGAACTGGTTTCCGATTTCGATGAAAAGTATTCAAATGAATTGATGAAGCGTTAGTCTTGCATGGGAAATGTTATTTAATTTAAAAACAGCCAGTAAGTGGGTACATACATAAATAAAATATTGAAATAGATATTATCTGAAATCTCTACTTTAACTAGATTTAATATATGTATGTAGAGATTTCAGATAACATAATTTACACCAAATTAATATCATGGAGTTTTTAATATTCTCGTTATTTTGACACTAAAATATCAACATAGGATGGAACATTTAGGGTGCTACGAAAATAAGTTACTATATTATACATAAATATTTATACTTTTGAGTAGGTACTAAGGTACATTATATAATAATGCGAGCTTAAAATTATCGCAAGGGATACAATGCTTACGTTTCATACTTTTATGTCACTTAACAAAAGAAATAAAATACATGAATAAGTAAATAAAAATGCATGTTAACAGCTGTAAACATTATCTGTAGAAAACCAGAAGGTAATAAGAATATAATTAAGCAATTTTTCCATGCAATTTATTGCTTAATTACGTGTGTAGTCCACATAAAAAGCGGTGTCTATGATCCAAAAACGTACGGCCAAGGTTTAATTAAGCAGGTTATCAATACCTATGGGCTTGTTACGTGTAAATGTGAGCTTTATTTGGGTATTCATGACGTGGCCACATATGATTCAGTATTACGGCAGACATGTTGACGACCTTGGCCGGTGTTTAGGGACCAAATAGATTCCTTTATGGCAACAGTCAATCGATTCGGGGGGATTAATAGAGTTGTTAGTAACGTTCTCTTGTTTTTGTGAAAACTGTTTATGTAAATAGCAGGCGCTTCAGTGCTCTCCCGATCCTAATATTTGGATGACCTACATAATTTATTTTTTTACGAATCTATTTGTGTGAGGAAGTTTCATGTCTATAAATGTACCTTTGATGGGGTTTATTTGAAAAACAAGGATAATCCTTCGTTGCTGATGTGAACGCTGTTCAAACATACATCCAAATGTTTATAAATAAGGACAGATTTATGACACAAAACATCAATATTTCAAAAAAATACTTCACATTTAAATTACCTATGTCTTATATTTTTAAATAAAACAATTTCTAAGCTTGGATATCGAGCGCAAAGCCTATACTAATTCTTAGAAATTTCTGCAGTTCGATTTTAAAGCAGAAAATATAGCATTTAATGTAACCATTAAAATTGAATATGACCAATAAACTTTAATACCAGTCTCTCAACATTATTTCTTGGTGTTGTAATTGAGAAAATTACTCGGAAACAATATAAATATAAGTTATATTTCACACCTAACAAACTATGTGGTTTCAATCAATTGATATCTATTACGAGCCATCGACGATTTGTTGAGCCCATTCCTTTTTAAATAACGGCCTATACTGACCGATACATGTTACGTAATGTATTTTTAACAGTTTGTTATGGAATCCAAATGATTTCCTCACCAACTTAAGGTGTCTATAGACATATCCATCCACTGGAAACGAAATTTGAATAAATATGTTCCCAGTATCCGATTGGAGTATTTATATAATATATTTATTGTAGAGTCAATTAATTTAGCTGTATGTAGGTATATTTTATTTGTACAAAAAACTGAAAAAAATACAAATAGTTTCTTACGAATGTAACAGTTATTTTTGTATCTGAGAATAATATTTGTAAACTCAACGGTAATCCAGGAAAACCTTTTGGGTAGTAAAGATATGCTCTGTCCAGAGTGAACCATTATTACTACTACCTAAGCATGTTTATAACGTTTTACATAACTCAAACAATTAAAAAGCAACCCAAATCTTTTTCACGATACACATCTATAAAGATATTATCTCTAAGGAAAAGGTATACCTAAATGCTAAACACTTTTTGCCCTCCACCTAGTCGACGCGAGCTCACAGCCAATATTACAACTAATTACGATAAAACACACTTACTAACAAGTTCAGTGAACGCCTACGTTATTATCAAAACAGTTTAATTATAGCTTCACACAATAGTTTGAAGCGAACACACATAAGGCGAGTCACCCCTAATTTAACTTATACTAAGTTTGGAACTGTTGGCGCCATGTTGTTCTGACGGCATTTAAAATATACCCACGGCAACTAATAGTGATAGGGACAGTGTAAAAAGTTTATTTATCTACAGCTTTAACGAGGATTTTTAAATTGATGGTACAACATTATTTTCTTAAAGAATAAATATCATGTGTGATTTAATTTAGGATATAATTTTTTTAGTCTAGTATAATGTTAAAAGACATAATTATTTTAACAAAATTATTGTTAAATGTTACGAAAAAATTACACCTGACTAGGTTGTAGCGAAAATACAGAGGTAGGTACCTCTACAGTTACTTAGGATATTAATTTGCAAGGACTCTATGTAAGAAGTAATCCCTATTTATCATGGAATACATGAATAAAACATTTTTTTATTGATATAAACATAAAATTATACTAATTTATAATCAAAATCATCGCTAAAAATTACCTCATACGTGATAGACACATTATTATTATCTCAGCCAGCATTGCAAAGAGTCTACAAACAGATCTAAACCAACTAGTCCTTAAAACTAATCAATAGATTTCTCTTATCGACAGATTAACAAAAATAAAGTGGTTGTCATTCAGTATCGATTACGTTATTATTGCACGACTCTCATAAATATGTCGATTTGCATTCAGAACCGATATTTGATAATGTAAGCACGCCATTTGTGACTAATTCATAGTGTTTGTGTGATTTTAATTATTATAATGCTACTTGTTCTTATTAATGTTAACTAGTTTTTTTCCAAAGGTGAGCCGAGCTTGCATTCTCTTTTGTAACATTCATTGTAGTAAGAATAAAGTTATTTTTATGAAAGAAAAGTACCTACCTACTTTTGAATATAATTTTCATATGATAATGTATTTTTGCTGTCGTGTTTGCTTAGCACATTCGCTATCATTTTCTGCAGCTTATGTGCTAGCTTAGAACATTTTCACCACATTATGAAAGAGTTGCCAACGTTTCAAGTGACAAAGAGGACATAAACAGAGTCCTAGCATTTTTAAAATTGCAAAATCTTGCTATTTATCTCTGAGATAAAATTATACCAATTTAATCGTTTAATCGTAGTGTTATAGATTATATGTAAGATTCACTAATATTGTTGTTTATGTAGTTCTTCCGCGTGGTGATCAAACCTACAGCCCTTTTATTCGTTATCTACTAGCCTGTTGATATAGGACACCCGGACAACTCCCTAGGTCACATAAAATGCAAAAAATACACCTCGGATCCAGCCGGCTGGGCGGCTAAAAATGCAGGGTTTTATTCTTTATCAAACTTACAATAAAATAGTATGAATATTAAGAAGGGAATAAAATTAAATAGTTATCGATTCACTATCTACCCTTATAATTAAAAAGACAATTCAAGATAATAGTGTATAATTAGTTTACCGGTAATAGTCCAATAAATACTAGTAAACTACTTAGATACATTTTTTTGTGTATTTGTTTCATGTCTTCACCGCACAAGTGAAGGTGGGTAAACATTGCACGAACAACTGAACGTATTGCAAAAAACTGAATGAATTACCTAGATGAAAAAAATGCAGCCTTGCTTTTTACCAGCCTATAACTCCATTACTGCAGGATAAAGGCGCCTTCTCATAGAATATAAGAAATAAGCATTGATATAAAACTGTCAAAATATATTCTTAACCAGTTACTTAAAAAAAGTTTAATTTTTAAGTTGATTCTAATGATTACATTCATTACATCAATTATAAAAGCCTTCGCATTTAACGGTTGTGTATGAAAATTAATTACCGAGAGTAATTATTATAAGCACGTTTATAAAATGTAACGAGGCATGGGGCGGTGCATTTGAAGCTCAATCGTCTGTATTATAGGGATTAGTGTTTTACAAACAATTTAGCAAAACTGGGTTTTGTGGCGTTAGTCCTGTATCTTGTCACCCAAATCGATTTGATTGTAATCGTTGTTTACCGATTATGATAATCTACCTATAATGCGTGAATATTTTTACTACCAAATCTATTATAAAGGTATACCTCTACAATCGACTAGGTGCTGTAAGTATACCTAGTTACCTGTCTTTCGCTTATACCACATTTATTATTACCTAGAGTTTCATTTCGAAACGCAAAGCTTTTTCTTTGCTTAGTATCAATACTAGAAACTTGTCGCATCTAAAATAACCAATATGTAGTACTAATATTTATGTATAGTTCACAGATTTTAATACGTACGTGACTACAAAAGATTAAATATTGGTACAATTTATAGTGAATATGGTAATCTTAGGGGGTAATATACATGCAAATGTTTCTACTGTTCTTAGAGTTTATCGCCTTTTTTATTACTCTAGTAAAGAAAGAATGAATGAATAACTAAGAATTTGGAGCATAGACAAATAATATCTGCCAAAAAAAAGTTAATGCTGCTAAAAGTTCTAGTTGATTTTAATGTACTTGTTTATTTTGACTCTGTACTAAGATCTAGGTATTTTTATAGAGTATACCATAGAATTGTAAGAAAAGAACGAGAATCAAAAAAAATATTGCGTTACATGAAATTTTTCTTTCGCTAATAAGGCCTTCTTAGTGTACTGTAAAAAATAGAAACGAAAGCTCTGAGAAGGTACCTACTCCTTCTTGATCATTTCTAGGTCAGTAAAATAGTAGCCAGCGCAAAGGTTTCTTAGAACATACTAAATATATATTCGTATGTAGGTATAAACCAAAAACCCACTTACTTGGTAATGACCTCTCCTTTTAATAGTTTCCTTAATGGAATTCGTGAACCTTTTTCGCTGAAAGTAATTTCGCTGTGTGGCCAAGATTTTCTTCAAATGTAACTTATATTGAGACTTGAATTTTTTTATTGGAAGACGGTTTTCCGGGAATGGGAGAGGCAATGGCCAAGCGTAGCGGACTACGTAAACTATTTAAATGAACTAAAGTTTTATTTTCTACACGTACAGTGCTTTGGCACTTAAAAGACTGGTAACGAATATTCTCCAATAAAAAATATGTTATTGTCTCCACAGATCTGTCTGACGCCTGTTAAATTTACGACGCAATAAGGAAGTGTCAATTCTAGTCATATTTTGACGAAAGGGTTGAATGGTATATTGTGTGTTTTTGTTGCTTTTTTACTTTTGTCTACTATTTTAGCGTCCGTGTCTCATTGTTATGTGTCTATTGTTTCTGTTTTAGAAGTTTTATTATTTGTTTTTATAATTCTGAAGTGCTTTTTGTGTCCTGTGATGTAAAATATGGAATGTATTTCTGAATGCGCTGTTTTTAGTGGTGTTTTATTTTCGAAGAGTATTGGTTACTATTTAAATATTTCCATAGATAGCTAGTCAGGATATTCATTGCATCTATGGTAAGTTGTAAGTTTGTAATGATTTAAGTGTACAGTGTGACAAACGTAAATGGTACCTACCTATAGGAAACGTTGAACAAATCAATTTGTATTTGTATTTTTAGATACTAGGTATACTTTAATAATTGATGTAGGCTGAATGAGCAGAAGAACACACACCAAATTATTTTCAAGGAAGCTGTGAGTTATGAACATGTGTTCTTATTCTTAAATAAATATTCATAAAAGTAGAACTCACTATAGGTAGGTAATGGAAAAGTTCCTATCAATAAACTATTCGTTTAAGGATTGAACTTCGCTTGATAAGGCACGCCCCTCACTTATAAAGAGACTCAATATGCAAACGATTACCTCCTACCTACCTATAATGAATCTAAATTAGCGATGAGTATTAAAGACGCCTACTTATATTCCTTTGTAGACTCTAACCCTATTAGTAATTCTAGGGATACCTGGAAATACAAATACAGTTACCGTATAGATAAGTAGTTTCCAGTTAATGGTAGGACAGAGCTTTTAAAAAGCACGTTCCCTTAACATTTTTCCACAATTACCTACAGTTATCAGGAAATAAGTATTACCAAAAGAAGACAGTCTTTCGACGTCTTTTTTTTACAGAATCCGTCTCGTAATAAATATAAACCAAACAAAACGTGCCATAAATGTTTAGTAAATAAAGCCTATTTTCTTAATGTTTAATATTTTTTGGTACAAAAATCAATTCTATTGCTGTCTTCGTACTAAAGCAAGTTAATAGTAGCGGCAACGATTGGTCACTTACAAAAGTAAACACCAATAAATCCCTGAAAGCAACTAAAAGTACCAAGTGCTCAATAAAATAACCTCCACATACAAGTACCAAGTCAGACGGGCCCACGTTCATTGGCAAAGGACATCAGTGCATCCGCATTGCACGTCCAGCTCCATACATTGCTAATATACAGCATTCAGGCCATACATCAGTCTATTACGAGTGATTGTGCACGCTGCCTGCATTGATTAAGAAGGCCGTCTGCCTTACATTGTTGTATGATAAATTGAACTAACTTTAAAGCAAGGATTCGCCTTCTAGAATTATTTTTATATGCGGCACTTAAAACGATTGTCGGTCGTTATAATAATATAGTTTAGATTCTTAGTAATGTTGTCGATAACCTTCTGTCCTATTGAACATTTTAAGCATCGAAAGTGCATTTTCAGAGTAAAATTTTAAAAGATGTGATTAAAAATTTAGATGGGCACCAAACAATCTTTTGCTATGGTAACGAAGGCATCTGCACATCATTCCGCTGAGACCCGGATGAGGCTAACATTGAGACTCGAAGACTAGCAAAAAAGCGGTTTATACCCAGTAGTCGATGAAGTCGGGGCTGTGGATTATGATAAAACAGTCAATGTACCTATGACAATGTACTTTTATAACTTGTCGAGTTTAAAATCTAAAGCCAAGCTACTGTTACTACCAACATTGTAAATTTTACCTTGGTGATGAAATATTGTCGTCCTCAATTATTATGAAAAGCTCATTATAATAATGCAATAAATACAAATAATGTTCAATATGATTATAAATTAACTTTACGTGATATTGTTGTAGATATTATATTATGAATTTAAAGTGGCAATTTTATTGATAATTGACGCCGATCGGAATTAAAGCTATTTATATTATGTACTTAACGTATATACCTACATAACTAGCCTTTTATAATTATTAAATACCAATATGCAACTTATGGCACAATCTTATAGAAAATTAGAGACTTCATTAAATAGGCAATTTATTTTTATTGAAACCGGAAGCTGTGATTAATGTTCTTTCCCTTTTACGTGTTTATGTAATTGTCACGATTAATTTGTAAATGATTATATACCTATAATATCTACCCGTATTCTCACAACGCTCCACTCAAGAACGTGAGCGAGTTTTCCACAAGTATTGCAAAACGTTTTAGTGCACTTTACCTATATACGTAAAGTGCATTTAAATAAATCTATCAATGCACTGGAACGATCCATCAGGTAGACATCTGACGATCCCAGAACACCTGTGGTATTGCATATAAAGGCTTTTAACATTACTATATTATGTGATTATATTGCGACTATAATTATGTTGAGTTCATC
This sequence comes from Abrostola tripartita, assembly GCA_905340225.1. Classification (NCBI taxonomy): domain Eukaryota; kingdom Metazoa; phylum Arthropoda; class Insecta; order Lepidoptera; family Noctuidae; genus Abrostola; species Abrostola tripartita. Next base: position 8,529,809 of record HG996498.1, on the reverse strand, counting down.
GAGTGATAGATGACCCATATCTCTACGGTTTTTTGGGACTTCACGCAAACAAAAGTTGAATTTTCTTGACGTTCAAAGCTTTTGCACATTTGCTCAATCCTGGCTTAATGCTTAAGTCATTTGCGTCCGAATATTTGAAGATATTTCATGTAGATATAGAGAGAATGTCATTAGGGAGTCAATTAGGACACGATGCCCTAATGGGTGCCGTGATATCTGCATTTTCCTTTGCTTTGGAGCCCCATTTATCAGATATTTGGAACTTTTAAAGCTTTTGTTCGTCTTTTTTCCGTACTTTAAGTGGTTGGAACTGCAGTCTTGTTTAGTATCTAATCAGACTTATGTACAGTGTACCCCAGAATCAGAATCAGAATCAGAATCAGAATCAGAATTATTTATTTGTGAAACATAGGTGAAGAACATATACATTAATCATACATGTCAAGGTCTTAAATAGATAAGTGTTGCACTATGCTTTGTCATTGTTGACATACAAATATTAAAGTCAGGTGCATCGAAATTAACAAAATATTCTATCAATTTTATACAAATACATAAAAATAATCAATTTAATAATGTCCACTACAAGAAAGAAAAACAAAAGAACATGCGAGAAATTATTCGTCCGATACATTAATAATATGAATTAATAAAATTATAGAATTTAATCAAATAGTCATCCAAAAAACCCCCATATCTTTATTTATTTTATTAATTAAAGTGACATATTTTGAGTAAATCAGTTTTGTTATTAATAATAGCTAATAGAATGCTAATAGTAAACGTACCCAGAACAACTGCTTAAACCAGTTACAAAACTTTTTATTAGGTTTTGATTTATTTATTTAATCCTACCTACATATATAGGTACCTACCTACTAACCATCTGGCGATCTCCATGCCTGTGACAGGTGGTAGTTACCAGCTTATTTAATTTGACAGGTTGCAGTTTAGTATATGGTCTCCGAACTTCAGCGACTTTAGCACTTCAAGAAGGCTTACCTCGTTTGGCTTCTACCGGCATTTTAGTGCCTAGCGTATCAATTATGAGTATAACTTCTATTCTAACGGACATAATTATCGTCAAGCATTTTATAGGCGGTTACGAAAGGTTGATTTGACACAGAAGCTTTATATTTTTTGTGTTTATAATGAACAGTTAATAACTGGAGGCAATAAATACGTGTCTTTAGTTTCCTGATAAAAGTGAACTTCATGGCGACCCTACTGATCGTCCTCAGAGTACATTCGGGGCACGTTGCACTGCACTTTACTGCAACATATTGGTATTTGTCCCGCACTCGGTGCGTTGGCGCCTTTGGGAAGCATCTATTTTGACGTGATCGCCCCTACGCGATATATTTTATTAATGTACTGGATCAAGTTCTCACACAGCGTTTGCCATCTTTATTGGAGCACGTTCATTGTGTTGCTATGGTCCTAAATCATGATTTGCTTGATCATTGTTAGTGTATTGGCGTTTCTATGTATGATTGGCGATAACTTGATTTTACACGACTCTATCGCTATTAGGTAGGTAGGTATATCCTATAATTACTGTCTTATTGTATTGTTTTTACAAAATTGTATTAGGTATGTTTTTGCTCATACCTATAGGCAGTTAACTAAATGGTATTTTACTAATATATACATATATATAAGAAAATAGGTACCTACATATCTGAAGATACATACGATCAAAATTGAAACGCTAATGCAGAATATTTTCTTTGGCTTAAAATATTGATACCAAAGTATTTATGTTAAAAGTTTTCAAAGAAAAGTATTTTCAAACATAATTTTTGTGAGTCAGAATTTATTTTTCAGTCTAGCGTAACAAGTTATAATAAAGAATATGAGCAATTGACTGCCAAATTCATTGATTAGAAACTTGTCTAGACAAAACAGTAGACGAAAATTAACCAGTTCATAAAGTACCTACTTAGATGAAACTATTTGTTGGTGAAGCTAGGTACCTACCTAACTTCACTATCAAATAGTTAGTACCTACATAGGCATCTGTAGATTTTATACTTTCGAATACCTAAATCGTTTTTTGATAACGTACCTATTATCCTTAAAAGTCTACTTACCGACGTACCTAAGCAGAGAAATTGATTTTCTCTATCCCTATAGACATTATCTAACTATCCATACGTCACTATCACCACAATCATTAAGTAGTTTCATAGCTCACATATTATTATTATATATAAATATGTATGTTTGTCATTGGCCTGCCATGATCTGATCTGATCAGGCCCACTACGGATACTTTGCCTCTGACAATTTGATAGCTAGAAGAAGATAATTGTATTCTCAATTCATCCATCACAGACAAAAGACATTTACCTTTTTAAGTACCATCTACCTATAGGTACAGTCAGCATCATAAGTAGCTGACCATTTGAATTTTTAAACATATCATTAATTGAAGAACATCTTTTTACATAGTAAAAAGTCTTATTTAAGTATGGATCATCATTTGGACGCTCGTATAGTTTGAAACAATGACTTGAATTGATGTTTGTTTCTTTCAATTCATTTGACATAAGGTTTCTTAATATGTTAAGCTACTTATGTTGCTGACTGTACCTAAAATTGAATATGACATATTATAAAATTTAGCAATAAAAATGTATTGAATGTTGGTAAACAGGTAACTTGTTAAGTTTCAATAGTTAACAGTGATAAGCCCGCAGAACTTATACGGCAGCAAAGTAAATATACCTGACGTAAAATTTATGGCAGCGGCCTTTCTAAGCCTGCTCTGAAGTCAAAGCTTCCACATGACGGCTGTTTTGCGGCTAAAGGAGTAAGCACAATTTATACCGAAATACGATGGCGTGCGTCCAAGAGACGTATGATAATCTTTTGTGTATTTACGAAATGTGCACGAAACGGGCACTATTTATTGCTAGGTATATAATGTGTAAGTTTGTTGGTAATTGTTTAAAGATATCCAAGATGTTTTAATAAAATGTGGGTAACATTATGTTTAATTTAGTATCCCAGAATATTTGTGTAATAAATTTCCTTTGAATGACGAAACATTTATTAAATATCGAAAACCCCATTGAAATCGAATCAGTAGTTTTAAAGAACATCGCGGACATACAAACATACGGATCGAATACAGAGCGTCCTTTTTTGTAGTCTGTTAAAAATAAAAACGATTTTGCTAGTAGTACGTACGGTTTTATATTTTTACTTTAACCCATTTCCAGCACTCGCGTTACTTACGTCTCTGCCCGCTTCCACTTAGCCAGTGCACGTTTTTTATTTCCATACTTCCTGCTGTTGTGTCAAGATGTAACATAAAACGGGTACAAACAGATAGAAACAAAACGGTCAGTTTATTTTCTATAGCTTATTTATGGCTCCTGACCTCATTTTTTAACTTTACTCTTTAGGTGGTTCTTTTTACTCTTACTGTTTTTTATTACGGACACAGATGTATTGAATAACTGTTTTGAAGGTTAACCCGACATGATTTAAAACGACTGATTTTATCATCAACTTTCGTTAACGTTGGAACGTTTGATTAACTGCATTCTGACACAGTGTAGGTGAATGATAACTTTGAGCTTTTTTTGGTGGGATGTAATCAATAAAAAACAACACCAATGTTTAATGAAGTTGTATAGTGAAAAAGCTCTAATATATACCAGCTAGGACACCGCTATAGATATAAATATTCAATCGAATACTTAAAATTATTGAGAACAATTAATATTCAAGTATTCAGCGAGCTGCCAGACAAACTTACACACTTTTATACATACAAAACGCGAGCTTATCCGTCGGACGGAAGCCCCTCCCGCCACCCCGAGATCCGACTCTCATTGTGATGCAAATGTGTCCGCTGTCTGCCTCCAAATTACCCCTACGGTCAAGCGAGAGTCGACCGATGACCAGACATTAGAACCCTCCCTTTTAAAACAAAATCGTCCCCACACTTGTAGTTTTATACCATACAGCACACAATACTCATCCTTCATTAAGGCGTATAAGGAACAAAATTGTTTGAGTAACCATCATTGGACAGTCATAGGCATATTTCATAGCAGATATAGTGTTATGAGAGTTGCTAATGTGGTAGTACGCAGCGTAGGAATGGCGTAGCAATTGTGTGGACAATAATTAAGGATAATGCGTAGCGTTGACCATCGTCACGATACGGGTATAATGTCTTGCGATTTTGTTAACGACTGTCCTTTGAAGCTGGTCTAGTGCGAAGATCAGTCATGTATATTTTTTATACAAATCATGATCACAGAATTATGATATTTTATTCCAGATACTTTATTAAATTACATTGCTTTTAATGAGGTGAATAATATCCTAATTAAGCGACGATTTAAAAGATTTATCATGCGTATAATGTTATGCATTGTAGATAAAAATACCCATTTAAATGCTTCTTAACGCAGAAACTATAGGAAAATGGGAATTCTTACCTAATTATAATTTAAAATTGTCTTCGGTCATGTTTAATCTACAAAAATATTACATTACAACAGAATATTTACATGTCATTAAACTGGTATGAGTAAATATATTATATTATGAGGCACGTAATGTCACACTAGGAAAATCCGTAGGTTTCGACCATTAGATAAATCCTTTTATGTAGACATTTCACATATTTATTTTTATACTGTTCAACTGATATGTATGTATGTCAATAAATTGTAGGTTTATTAAGCACAACGAGCCCAGTATTCAAGTAGATACTTTTATCCTTTGTATATATTTTGCGGACACCTGAAAACTTTTCATTTGTGCGCAGCTGGTTACTTTATATGGTTTGTTAGTGTGAATTGGATGCGGTTTAATACTTACCAGTTACGATAAAATATATTAATATAAATGTAGGCATTAGTACGCAGTGCGCACCCGACGTCCCTTGTTTTCTATTGACTACTGGTTCTCGGAAAGTCAAGGAATTTAATTGTGGCTTTGGTGTACGTATTTCAACGTAAAATATGGGGTGGTTATGGCGTAGAATAAAAGCGCCGTACATGGTGCTATCGTAGCTATACAATAAACGGATTAAAACTCAGAATTTATGATATTGCAGCCACTTAATGTATGAATATTTGCTTTGTAATTTACGTAGCCATAACAAATTAATGAGATGTCTATAGAAACTTCTATATCAAGTTTCAACTTTCTTAGCATAAATTGGAAATTTCTTGTTCATCTTAGTGCCGATTTTTGAAGCAGATACTAATTCCAAATTTCCGTATGGGCCTATCACTTTACTTATCACTTCGTTCATCGGCAAAGTTAAAAGATATATAAAAAAAAAACTGTCTGTATATTCTTGGAAACCTTTTAAATAGACCCTTATAATATACTCAAGACTAGATAAAAATAAGGCACCTACGTTCTCCAAAAAGGTAAAACAAAAACGAGGTGTTTAGACCAGACACTTCCCCCTGGGCACGCCGGGAATTCTCCAAGCTTCTTCGCAATTTCACAAAATGCGATACACACCTATATTACATAATGCTATGTATACGTCTGTATAACACCGTCCAATTTAAAATGAAACGCCAACCCTTCAACAAGGAGAAGATTAAATTGGCGCCGAAAGACCACATTTAAATGGTCAAGTTACGTTAGACGGAAATAACTAGACAGACAGAAACTAAATTAGAATATTCTCTAGAGCTTTAAGCTTCCGCTAATATGTCTAGAAGTTAGGTACCTATAACGGACTCAGTACTTCTACGATGTTATATCTAATTGGATTCAATGTTTATGTTTTCTTGTCCCTAATTAGATATAATTGTGTCTACCTATTAATAGTTTTAGCTTGATATTTTAGCCAAAGCAATAAGGTCTAAAAGTAGTTTAATGAACATGTATTTAAAAGCTATCTAAACCCTTTTATCTTATTATATTGAAACTTAGTTTATAACTACGAAATAATAGATTTTGGTCCTACGTTATAGTCGTATTGGTAGGTACCTAAAATAAGTACCTAAATTAAAATGTTTCCAGATACGTGCCTGTAATTAACATTTACATAATTTTTATAAGTCCCATCGGTACACAAAAGGCTAATTTCCCTAATCATTTGACTAACACTTTACTGTATTAAAAACTCTACAAAGTACCTCTATATAATGGATAGGTATGTACGGCGCACCTACATAATAGATTGTAATATGCGCTCGTATATTAACGGATTTAGATAACAAATTCTATTTAAATTGTCTTGTAAAGCTCATCTATTTTATTTACAATGACCTCTCTCTGTCACCTCGGGCTCTACCAAACCATTATAAATACATGAAATTCCAAGAACACATAGAGACCAAGTTTGAATGGTTATTAGTATTCGTTCTACAGACAAACTGCGGGCGGTATTATGTAAGGAGGCCGTATCGATTTATTTTATCCGAAACTGCCGCAATTATTACATTAATTCAGTTCATAAGAGCCATCAATGTTCATATACAATGTTAGATTCAAATAACTTTATCCTAGTGCCGCGTGAACGAAAGCGTATTTGGACGATATATTTTTTTAGTTTTGTTTATATTGGAAACAGGTAAAGGTGTGGGAAGATCGCCGAATAAGGCGGCCGTGCACACTCTACCGAACAGAGATAAATTGTATGAAACGCACGGATCGGCCGTATTCGTATCGCTTGCAGGTACTCTCCAAGTACCTACAACATAGGCTGTTAGGCTCCAACCCTAGACTGCAGTCGAACCAGTTATGTAGATGCATGTGCTACAAGTTTAAAACATTGAACATTCTATATTGGATAGGTAATTATTTTTGTGATTTAATTTGCGCTCGGCCTGAAGATTATCATAGTAATTTTAACATTATATACTTTACGTCGGTAATTCTATACGACAATTCGTAAGGATGTTATTTTTATATCTCTGTTAAAATTTATATTTAAAAGAATCGAATCTACGTATGTCGTAGGATATTCTAAACATGTTATTATTATTTAGTAAACAAACGGCTTTCAGTGTCTATAAAATCGGAAAACGCTTTTAAACAGTTGCATCTCGATAAATATCGAGCTTCTTATACATTTAATTCTTGCACGTCACATTCTTTCGACATGACAAATATAGGAATGTCGAGATTATTTCTGAGAACGAACAGAGCACAAAAAGTTGTAAGATATACGGTGTAGGAAAATAAATATTAAATACTTTTTTTGTTGGGAACCTAGAAATGATTAAGCAGTGGACTGTCCATTCATATTTTGTGTCTGCAGACGGTAAAACATGTTCTCCATCCGACTAAGATACTGGACATAAAATGCCGATTAGCTCGAAAGGTAACGGGAAAGGGCTGAATTTGTGGCAGACACGGCCTCATTAACTGACAATCTCTTTAAATCACTTGTGGATCCTCCCTGCGGACCTCGGCTGTTATTACCGAGGGTGGCTCCAGAACGGTTGAAGGTATTAAGAAATTTTAGCCGCCGCGATATTCTCCTTGCATTTTTAGTGGAGAGGAACACTTTCAAGGGTGAAACTTGTTACAACTAACAACTTTTGCTGTACGACATTTAAGAACAAGGAAATAATATTGTAGTACAATAACAATGTTGTTATTCTATCCAGTGGTATTTTATAGGATTTTAATAGCCGTATGTTGTAAATTATGTGGGTCAAGTATATGTATCTACTTAACAGGCATTGTAGTGAACGTTATATTCTTATACCAGCAGATTGTACACGAAACTTTTTTCAAGCAGAAAGTTTATGCACTCATTGAAATAAGGAAATGGTCATCCTCATAGTGTGTAAATGATTAAAACGGGTCTGTTAGTAGATACATAATATAACAGTTTTATAAGTACACTTATGTCCGCTCAAGATATTATGTTTACAACATAATATAGGAAGTTAGATACTGACCTTACTCAAGTCGGTTATTCTACCTCATAATAGACAGCAGTTTGATGTTATGTAATAACGTTAAATAATTTGTTTCAATATTAGTGTGAGGTTAGTAGATAAGTTCACAGTGTAAAAGCTTATTTTATGCGCCATTTGCTTCAAGTAATTTAAAATAATGACCTGCAACATGAAATCTGTGAAGCTTACTAAAATAACATCCACAAACAAACCAATCGCTATTGGTAGTAGGAAGGTAAAACCAAAACACTGAACGTGTCTCCACCATCCTTAAAACGTTCAATAAATAAACAACTCTCCCCTTACTTATGTACACAGACCTTTAACATAAGTCAGTAATACACAATATTAACTAACATAACCATAAAAACTAATTTAAGAACATAAACTTTACATTGTCCAATAGATCGCGTTGGTATTCATTTCCCATCAACTTTAATCACTCATAAATGCACAACAAAGAGCGTTTATAATAGCAACAGAGCTGGCTAAGTACTATGCGAACAAGCGTAATGATACCACGAACAATATACTCCTTCGCCTCGCTATATTATTTTACGGCCGCGAATTTTATCTCGTTGCTTCAACGCTGAAAATAAACGCAAAATATTTACATGCTATTTGCATTTGCTTAAACGGTTTCGTGTTCAATTTTCAACTTTATTATTTAGTGCATAATGAATATGACATAGTGTTTCGTGTTTGTATTTGTACACATGCTGTAAAGTATTACTGGCAAACATAGGGTCCCGTACTGTGTAATGTTGTGTGTGAGCACACATTTTTATGAGAAAACGCCGGTTGCTACGTTTTGTAGCGAGCAGCGTGGTTTGTTGTTTTTTGCAGTTATACCAAATACTGCCTTTCCTTTGGTAAAATATTAAGTTTTCTATGTATAAAGCTCAGAGCTTGTGTAGACAAAGGATTTCAGATTTTTTGGTTTGTGTATTGTCCAACTAGGCGATTGAGGTCGACCCTTAGGTACTGGCGAAAGTATATAAATTCTATTTAATAGATTTTCTTTTACTTATAAAATATATTGATTCGTATATTGGTAGGTAACGTTATATAACAGTATAACAGACTATTGTTCGTTCTGAAGGGAGTACTTCTCAATTTTAAAGATAGGTAGGTAGGTACATACCTACTTATTTATAAGAACACTGGTGACCCTTAACACAAGACGGCTATCTACTTCATCCACTACGCACGTGAATACTAAGTATCTAATTTTGATTTTTCAACAAAGCCAACGAGGATCCGAGTTCCGCTGATCGATCCCGGCCCCCTTGGTTCCGGTCGCAGCTAAAACTCGCCGAGCGTTTTTAAAATCCCCGACTCCAAACCGACCAGTGTTACCTAAGACCTCCGTCCCGGGCGGCCAACATAAAAACGTTACCCAACGCAACGTCGGATAAGTGTCAAACGGGATCATATTAAACTGGATACGTTATCTGCAGCAGGTAGCAGAAAGCTAATTGTGTATTCTTTCCTCGCTTCCAGCGTCCTTAATCTGGCCTGTTGGCCCCCACCCCTTTTCAACCCCCGGCGCCGCGCCCCAACTAAGCGGAAAGTTTTAAAACACTGTATTTATGCAGATTTTACGCACTTGTTTTTATTGTGCGAATTAGGTAGATTGCATGATAACGATGCCATTGAAGTTCAGCTCTTTAATTAAAACGAAAACGAATGGCATAGTATGCAACTGCATATTAAATGGAAAACGATAGTCCGGAGTGTAGGTATGTACCTTCTTTATGCAAGTGGGTACGTTGTACATTAAATAAATTTAGTATCATTACCGTTGAAGCTATTTGCTTAACATCGAAGCAACGTTCAATAAAGCAATTGAAATCTTTAAAAGCAGAATTATAAGGCGTAAAATTTTCTACTTTGCAAGCATGCCGTAATCGACGCCTAGAGAATTAACCTCAAACGTTTAATAGTTAACACCACGCTAGCGCTTTAAAAAAGCAAATACGGCTAATAACGTCAATGGCAACTCGTTTCTGTGTAAACACTGTTTACAATTCCGTTTAACTTAACAAACTGTCGATTCAAGGGGGATTACACTCCATTCTTGCGCGCGTGAGATAACCGTAATTCAATGGCGTACATTAACAAGTAAATTGAAGTACTATAGGTAAGTATAGTTAGATAATCTACCTCCGTAGGTAGGTATGTTATAACGCTGCAAACCCGAACATAATGCGGTAGGACCCAATAACGGAGGCAGCGGTAGTGAGAAGGAAATTGCTTGGGAAAAATTTACATTTTTATTGAAATTTCCACTCTTGGTCGCGGATGAAACTATGTCTCTAAATACGTACCTTAAGCTTTGTATAAGCGTGTTTGTTGCACGTCTGTGTTGTACCGTGTACTTACACCGCCCGTGTGTGAGCGAGCGGGGGGCGTAGAGTCGCTCTGCCGACACATCGCTACCGGTAATTGTCGATACTATTCTTAATTAATCCTTATCACAGCTTCTATGACAATTACCGGATAATTGGAAAGCTATAAATTGATACTTTATGTAACATTTATGATCGCTACCGATAGGTGCCTGAATACCATGAATCTTCAATTATATACGGATGGAATATTCAAAGGTTTTTAATAATTAGGAATGTATCTGGGACATTAGCATACGGATTTTATTATGGCTTTATTATAATATCGATAGACGCTCCTCCCTAGCGGACGGCAGACAATCGCTATACAAGTTTGTACCTATAGGTACGTAGTTGACTTTAGGGAAGGGATCATAATAGGAAATTTTCTCTGGCGAATATGCGCACAGTATCCGATACCCTTTTCACTTGTATTGTTTTTATTTTCCAACCCTAATGAAAGAACTTGCCTCGTCTGTATTGCAATTTCAATATATTGGCTTAGCAGCATTCGTTTTGCCACGTATTCGATTGCTCTTTTTTCTTTTCGTGTGTAGTTATGACATTTACCGAATGTAGGAACATTCCTAAATGTAATTTTCATTCTTAAACGTATTTATTAACCAAAAGTGTAAATTTTATTCATGGCGGGCTAAATTTGTCGATTACCTATGTCAAATAAAGCGTAAAAAATTGTGCCAATCTTTTGGCACGCTTTAAAAATGAAAGTTACAGATATAAATGCCTTTATTTTTCCGATTCGTATCAAGGTAGAACCGCTTTGTAGGTAACGAAAACGACAGTTCTTTTGGAACAGCAATTTGTTAAATGTTTCCAAAACATTTTCTTTCCGTTCAAACATTTTCCGATATATTTTCTTATATCCTAAGAATACTTTTCAATTTGTACCGTTTTTATAGTTATTAGGTAGAATGCGCTACGTTCATACTCACCGTGGCATAAATACGTATGACAACCGAAACCCGATACTGATATAAGATTTATGTCTTGACAAACAAGGGCATGAAAAATAAACTTTTTGTTCATCAGCTGTAAATGTCTCCACAAATTGACCATAAATTTCTGCTCTATTAAAATTTATTGCCCTCAAAACGTTTATTGTAACATTACGTAACTTGGTAACCCTTCCACGATCATAAAACAATGCAGGCATCACGGGCCATGCGAAAAAAATTATTCAAAGTTACATAACACCTGGCATTTAAGGCCATATTCGCATGACAGTCTTGATTCGATTTTATGACACGGGGGGCAGTGTTTTACGATCTCTTATCGAATCAAAAATTTTCTCCAGGACAAACAAATGTGTAACTTCTATATAGAGCTAATTTGAATTACAACCGACAACACGATAGGATCACTCGCTTATATTTTTGTTTGTTTTTGTTAACCAAAAGGCCTTATTGTTTTATTATTGTCATAAAAATTAACGTTAATTGTGTTATTATGTGTGAACTTTGTTGATATTTACATTGGTAGTAATTTTCGCTTATCTTTATTCTTGACGGTCGTTAAATTTGGTATCTACCTATACGAAACTGTGTAAAGCTGACATAATCAAAAGACAATTAAATGTAATATATGGTGCTTAAAATTATTAATGCGATGTTAAAGGCGGCCTCCCTATGTTATTTAAAATCATAGCTAGTGCAATCACTTGATGCGAAATCCTTTGACAGTCAAAACGTACCTATTTCTCTTTTTATTCAAGATAAAGCAAACACCGCTCTGAGCAGATAAAGAGGAGAAATCGACCGCAACTATATAAAGGTTTGCAGCGATAAAAATACCGTGTTTATTTGCACGTCCTACATCAGCTCCCTTAACCTGGAAAACTGACTTAAACGCGCGTAGAACGATATACAAAAATAAATCTCACATGGAAAGATATACGACCGATTTTCCAACGTAACACCTCATTTGATAATGTTGTTTTAAAACTTTCAGTAAGTTGAACTTACATTCCCCGGTATCAGTAAATTCGGATCCCAATCTCGCACAATTTTTTCCTAAAAGCGAGATTTAAAAACGCTGCCAATGTACATTCTTTAAAATCGAGCCGGGCCCGGGGGTGAGTTTTATGCATTTTATTATGCTGAGTCCAGGTGGTACCATACATACATCAATTAAAAGTTAAAAGGATTAAGCGCTTAATACGCGTTCAATATAAATATTTTCCTTTGTTTACGGCATCAGATAAGGATGTTTATTATTTAATCGTTCCTCACTTTCAATTTTCTAATGCAAACTTATTTTCGTAGCGTGTACGAGTTTCCAAACGAGTAAACAGTACTAAATTTACAATACTTACGGCTACAATGTGGATTTTCCGAAATTGATAGGTGTAATATATAAGTCTCTTATAACATTTGAATAGTTCAATATTGATATTTACCCTTTTCGCCCTTCATAAAAATGTGCATTGTAGCTATCGTAAAGTGATCCACTTTACTATTACGAATGCGTTTCGTAGATAAACGGAACTGCACATACTTTGTTCAGTTGTTTGAAATAGTATCTGTACATGCGAGACAGAGATGAACCTATTTTGTGTATTCAATGTTTCCACATTGTCGCGTATTTTAAACGCGGTACGACAACAGTCACGCCGGTTGAAATTTTCTATTAATTGGCGTTTTTAGTGCTTTTTGTCGATGCCATTCTATGGCTTAACGTGATTTCGTATCTGTATTGTCATGTAAGTACAAGTTTGTTTGACAGTGTTATGACACATTTATATTTGTGAACGATGAAAATCTACTTCAAAGTAACGATTTGTTTTCATAGAGCTAATCCTACACAGATGTTTAGTGGCGGCTTCCAGCGGTTTGTAGCGTCTTCGGTGTGCCGTTACATATCTAGCTTGATTAAATAAAATTTATTCTTGTCATCCACTACCCGATTGGAGACGATAATTCTCTGAATATAGACTCATTTATTTTTATTTCGCGAATAAAAGCAATTCGATCGCCAATAAAGGATCGTTGAATTGGATGTGAAATGTATGCTAATGCCACCGCCGAGTTGGTACCTATAATTGGTGGAACTTCCTGACGCAGAATCGTTTCGATCATATATATAGACGTTAACGTAGCTGGTTATCAGAGGAGCTCATACGATATTCCAATAAAGGACACTATGAAAAATTCAATAGGTCGATAGCCGAAGAACGAAAGTGAAAAAAAAAAGAAAACAATAACGTACATTTAATCAGTATTCAGAGCGCGGCTTGTGTCCACAGCTGGGATATTTGGCAAGGGGACAAATCCTGCGGTCGGTCGAGACAAAATTTGGGCGGCTCAGCGCTGCATCGTCACGTCACCCAGGCCGCTTGTTGACGGCACGACGAATTTACAACGCGATTAACGACGTACATTATGCAAGGAATCGTCAGTGATCGCTCGACCAAAATAACCAACTCAAGTATTTTGAGTGTACACTGATTTATTGAGCTCTGGGATGCCACTGTGTAATACTGCGATCACTCACCCAGTTTTAGAACAATAAAGGCAATAAAATGGTCAAATTAATAAAAAGTATTGCACACATAACAGTAACGTCTATATAAATAACATTCTCGTTTGTTATGCACTTAAAATTCGCTCGATCAATTGTCGGGAATCGCAACTAATCATGACAATAAAGTGGCTTGTCCGACGCCTCTATTGTCGTAAATAAACTCATTATTCGTAGCGGGCGGCGACTCGGTCAAATACCTGTGTTTTAAATCAAACGCAATGTATTCGGGGGCGATTTGTTCGGCTGAAATGGTTCCTTTGTTGAGGCTAATAAATAATTTAGCGGTCGGTCAGACAATCCATGAATTCATGCTCTGTTGAACTCTTGTAAATTTTCATTTGCAGTAGCAACATGATGATGCATCTGATATTATTAATGTAACATTTTTAAGTAGGTAACGACATTAAAATCACGATTAACGTACCGTATAAACACATGCCCATTGTTGAAATAAACATAAAAGCTTATCTTGTTTAAAAGTTCATCAATACGTAGTGAGGTGGCTTGCACGGTAAAGGTAAACCGCAAATGAAATAATCCAGTGAGATTACTATCATCTCAATGTATTATTTATTTACCTTTATGCTGGTAGTTGAAGAAAACAAAGAGTGTATTACATTTAAAATTCAATGTAAAGGCACATTCAATTACGAACAAAGGCAGTGTTTTAACATATATTTTCTTGAAAGAGCAAACGTCGTCTTGCCTCCCACGATTTGCATCCAGTCATGCTATCTGCACTGTCGTACAAACAGTTTTTTATTCAAAACACACACCTATAGTTGTAAATACAAAAACCAAACTATCTATTTAGTATACAATTGTTGTAAAGTCTGCCGATAACGATCGGATTAGCTTTATGTTTAAAACATCTGAGTGTGTGTATTATCTATTTATTATGTAATATTTTGTGTCGGAAACTTATCTTTTCTATTAGTTGGGCGATAATTTTCTTGTTGTCAAATAACTCATCGATAAGCCATAGCAACTCGCCGACAGCAGTCCAGACAAAAGTGACAGAAAAGTATATTATTAATAAGTAGATATTTTCAATAAAAACAAACCTTATCTGAGTGTTTCGTATACTATTTTACGCAAGCAACTAATACGGTGCGACAAAACGTTTCGCTTTTATTTTTATAAGTAAAATACTGGGTTAAACATCGCAACGTGTAGATGTTGACTAGATAGTGTAAACCACCAACCTACATGTACAGTTCGGCGACCCCGCAAGGCCGGAATCCGTCATTCTTGGGTCAAGGTCACGTCGCCTCATGTCACACGTCACGAATATCTGCATCTGTGATCGTCTACATTGATACTCGTATCCAGTGGTGCATTACGGTGCGATTGGAGACCTTATCCCATCGTGTTAAGACTTATGTATTTAGTGCATCGACCTCGCCACACTGTATGGCTTCAAGATGTTACTTTCGTTGGTATTTTAGATGTTGATAAACTAAGGTGCGGTTATGTAGTTGTTTGTTGTATTTCTTTGTAATATTACGTAATATTTTTGTGTAGTGGACTTTTGAGCTTGGCCGTGAACATCAGTAAAAGTTTTGCTTTGCGGAAGTGTTACTCGTAGATATGTATCTAAACACGTGGTTGTCTTAACCATTTTGTTTTAAATTAGTGTAGAAATAAGTAATGGTAATATTTGCTTAATCATGTTATTACGCTATCTAATCTAAATCTTTCTCATCTATGAAAGGTAGGTATTATCTAGCAGACACCCAATCAATACATTTATACCTACATCCATGGCTACACATGGCGGGCGTCGACTCACCCACTTGACTCCCCATAATATCCCGTAGGAGTTGTCGACAGGCCCGACCTCACAGATGTCTTAGATCCCCCTTAATGTGAGGACATTGCTTCTTCTCCATACCTACCGTTATACCAAAAAGAGTGAATATACTTACTTATTTAACCTGAAGATTGGGGCGCAGAGAAACAGTTTGTGCCAACCTATTTTGCAAAACTCTACATTTAAACTGTGTCTACGGTTAAAAAGCATTTTACATTTTAGGTATTTATCGCTGAAATAAAGTTTAAAACACTTTTTATCAGAAAATATGCGACAAGTTTTATAAAAGCTATCTAAAAGTATATAAATAAGAAAAGTAATTACTTAAGCCCTTTTTAATGCCAACGAATTTGATAACACTAATTGGTATTGCAAAACACTGTTTCTCTATAGTATATGTAAATAACGATTTGATAATGTTAGAATATCGACTCTATGTTCAGAAGCAGGTTTAAATAAATGCAGCTATAAAATAACCTATGACAGATTAAAAAAACGGTAGGCTGTAAGGTTTATGTAGATGGCAGCCAACACAAACAACGCAGCCTTACTATAAATCGATTAAAACTTTTGACAGCCAGTCAGGCAGAACCTGATTATAATCATAAATTGGTGATTTTAAATAAAAATTATACGTACACCGGACCAATCCATGAACTAATCACATAAATATGGGGGAACAACAGATGGCGTACCCCACGACGCAGCCCCACCTACATTTTTATTCGAATTTTAATATTTTACAACAATAAATTTTAGAAAAGAAAATAAAAAAGCGAGAAACAAGCGTCGGCATCACAAAGAGGTGATATAGTTGTTAAGTCCAAGTGGTCAGGTGGTCCTTAATTATTTAAGATAAAAATATGATAGTACTTCATTAAGTGTGTTCGGGTGATTTTCTTTATAATAAATAATATCCAGCGACGCTTCATAACGAGAACCATGATGACTTATGGTAGCTGCATTATAAGCTGCTATAGATAAACTCGTAGAGATAGCATTTGTAAATTTGTTTTATTTGTTTTGATGCTATATTTAATATTTCGGTAAATTAACTGTTTTAATTTTTAATTGGTTAGCTGATTATCAGAATGCGCCTTTGTTCTTTGTTACTAAATGTTTCAATTAAATGTGGCGACGTTTGCTTTTGTAGGTATTTAAAAATGTAGAGCTACTACGGCGTAGCAATCTTATTAAATATCTTAATTTATTTTACTATGATAAGTATGCGTCAGTAATATGAAAATATAGAATCAATTCTGCATGCAGTATTTCAGGACTTCATCAGTGTTTTACAAAATTGCCAAAAAAAATCATGAGATACAATAAATAAGTGCGTTGAAATACAAGGTATAAGCAGTTACTTAAACATTTCTAAAGATTGATTTTTTATGTAGATTGGTTACTTTGCATCTGTTTTATAACCAAATATCTAATGACTATTCATTACCTACATATTAAAATATGAAGGCGGAGTCCAAGACCCAACCTTAAAACAAAATTGTTAGGTAAAGGTACAATAAACTTAGATTGCTCCGTAATACCTACTATAGCCGGCTCTTATATATTACTACTATAATTTAAACACCGTTGTCGTTGTACAGGCAGTTTGCAAGAGTACCTACATAAATTCCTTTCACTGGAAACCCTTTCTATGTTAGATGAAGTCGGGCAACAATGTTGTTCATTCATTACCTATGCTTAGGTACACCGTTACATTTTAAGGTCTTTACGTACCCAAGAGAACTTACCTGCATCTGGTTACTGGGCCATAAAATGCCAAGAAGTACTGCTCACATATATCGCCTTTATAAATAGCAAAAAATCTGGATACGCAAATGGCACCTTCCATTTTACATTCTACGAGATACCCGATGATATAATTTCGAATCCTTTGTATTTAAATTTGTTTTCTATTTTACGTGAGTGTATTCACAAATAGCTAGGTAGTTAATAGTTAAATTTCACGTTAAAAGCCTATTCTAATACCTCGATGTAAACTCTACATTACTTTAGAAAACATCTCCTAATTTAACACTAGTCGAGTCGGGACGACAAAAATCAGCAGCCAATTAAAATCTCTCAACCTATCAGTGTCGAGTCACTTGAATTTTAAATGTTCCCCTTTGCCCGATTAGGGTGCATCCTAAAAGCTTCTAAAGCTATAATTCACAACGCAAGAATGTGAGCCGACAAGGATAGGCGCGTGTACCAAGCTACAAAGTTAGTAGTGCGGGTGTCGGGACGTATGTGTCCGTCGCATAGTGTTTATTATTCAGTGTGTGAATAGTCAAGAGATGTTTGTTAGTGTGTAGTAATGGTGGAGTGTCATGGCGCGGTTGACGTCACTCAGCCAATGAGCGTGTAGCGCGACGCGACGGCAGCGCCACAAGATGGCCGCCGTCGGCCGCCCGCCGCCGCTTTTGTTGTGTTTAGGCCTAAACTTGAAAATAAAATTCAAAATAATTATGTTTTTTTAAACAAAAATGTGTGAAATCAATGTTAAAAATTATTTTAGAAGTATAGCTTCACTACCTTAAGTAAAAATAGTAATATTTGTAGAGAAAACCGTGAAAATTCTGTGTTGTTTTGTTGATAAAAGGTAAGTTTACATTTATTTTTTTGACTCTACGTGTATTTTTTGCAAAAATATCAATTTTAGAGAATATTTTTGACTAGTCTGATTAGTTGCAGTTTTATTTAATGTATTTTTATTATATCTACCTCAACTTTTACCCATTTTCTTATAGGAAAACTATTTTTACTAATATATTTGATAGAATATTTTTCCAGGATTGTTTCTTTATTACCAAATCTTTTTGGTAAATTGAACGGGTAAATAAATTATTATGTAGGTATTGTTGAAATTATTTTTATATCAAAATTTAAAATATTTTACACCAAGTTTTGCAACAGTAGGTAAGTGCCTACCTAAATTAATAAATTGTAACTAATTTAATAAAACTGCATATTAAATAGGTCTTAAAAACGAAACAATACAACGTAAATGTTAATAATAAATGAAAATTAATTCTTGTCATTTGACCATTTATTTCAATTGCAAGACTACATATGATCATAATTATATCGTTAAAGACGCGTAAACATATCGTCATTGAACGTTTATATGCAGGTCGTAAGACAGAATTATTGACCGACTACACAGCAATTAAATTGTGTCAATTTATCGCTCTCCCTGGCTACTTAAATAACATTGTGGGGATCAAAGACTTCCCTTTTCGAAGCTGCTAGGCACGTTGTACGTTCAAACTTTATTAAGAGTTACTATATTTATTTCGACGCACGGGCATTGCGAAAATCCTCACCGGTTTCGGTAAGAAGAGGCCTTAAATAGCATTATTGCTATTCCAAGAAACATTGAACACATCTTGTGCAATATAACGTGCATCAAGTGCGATTCAGATAGCAAGAATGGTGTTTTGATGACCTATTCATTGTTATGTATTGGCAGTTACTTATCTATGTTTATAAGTCGTTAATTGCCTACCGCTATCTGATAATAATATATGATAGAGTATTTTCTGGGGCACTGGAATAGTAATAGGTCCAAGATTAAGCTATTTATACAGACAGTTGTTTTGCAATGACTGTATTGAACAGGTAGGTACCAACGTACTGGTTTAATAGTAGTTATTTAAACTTACAGATTCGTGTACGCAATTATCAACACGATAGTTAATTAGGATTTGGTATGCTAATGAAAACACAGATTCCAGCGAGTGTACCTAGTGTAGGGAGTGGGTTGTGCCAATATTTGCAAGGATTTTTATTCTTCAACAATTTGGTAGAGTTTATTGAGGACTTTTTTCGTCACGTATTGTAAAAGTAATTTAGATTAGATTTACCTTGATAGGTTATGAACAGGTTTTATCATAGATCAATATGATTACAAAAGACGATTTGCCTCATTGTTGCCTTGCGATGTGATCTACACACACTATCATACAGCTATTACTATTACCAAACGAGGTTCGCAAATAAATCTTAATTTTTTGTTACAGGGGTTGCTGATGTCTGGTCCCACCCCATTTTTTTCCATTTTCGACCCCACCCCTTGAGCCGTTAGGGTTGAAGCCGTTTATTCATTCATTTGACCATCGACCGTGGAAGAACACAGACTCTACTGGAAAAAATGGTAAAATTAACATTCTTATGTTTCATGACGATGTCGGGATGATCATTGAGAGGTAAGCCTTCTGAATTTCTTTTGTAGACTTGTTCACAGTGAAGGTACGTATGTAGGTGTGGATATTATACGAATAAAGTAGTGTTTGGTACATTTATGTATGTATTTTGTTGAGTAGATATTATTCGGTGTTGAATATTCAACTAATATTGGATACCAATCTAAATGTGCGTGCTACGAAATTCGAATTTAGTGCCTACGAAGTTTATTCCTCGTAGGTACATGATTGATTGATGACAGTGATTTCCTTATCGATTTAATCTACTTGTAGGTATACGTAGGCACCACATTGGACTTTCGTAGCACAACATTTTATGCAAGTAGGTATAAAGTACCTACCTCCAAATTCATTACATAAAGGTACTTATATAACTCCATACGGTTAGGTACTAGATCTATCTTTATTACCGTATCTCCGATACCGTATCTACACCATAACTTGACAGTATCCGCTCGTTATAGGTACCCAGATCACCCCATTAGGACGGAGAGGCAAGTTCAACCCAGATAAGTATTTTAGGCTACCTAATCGGGTCGGGAGTGAAGACCTGTTTCTAGGCTACGTCTTCAAAGACTTGTAATGAAAGATCACTTTTCGTTTCTTTTGTAAAATAATCAAACGATTGCGACACAGATCAGAAAAGTGTCAGTGGTAGGTAGTGAGCAAGAAACTAAAGGTTTATTTCCAAAAAATACAATAGTAAACACAAATGCCTCTTCCTTGGAATTATATTTATCTAACTATATAGGTACATATATGAAGAGAAGATAATTTATTATCTTATTTATATCTAAATACAGTAGAAGGTATAATCGAATTTAAACCTTAGATACATTTATGTACCTAACCAAATATGCTTTATTAAATTAAATAAACTAATATATTATAAAATGTCTGAATCTATGTCGTAACAATACCTTAAAAATCACTATAATATCCATACAATATTCGCCTCAAACGCGTATTATTATCTACTAAGCGTTGCCTACAAACTTAACGCGCGTAGCAACAAGCGCCATCTGGTGAAATCACCCAGAACTAAAGCGCTAACGTCTTTTTGAATACCGCGAAGAATAAAACAATTTAGACGGCTTCTTGAACCGTGATGAATAATCGTTCAACTTAATCAAACATACCTACACTAATCAAGCTGTTAATTAAAAATAAACCTACATAAAACGCTGTATTATAAAAAAAACATACGATTTCAATAAAGTTTATATGCCCACATATGTTGTTATAATTAAATAATAGGTTTAATCATTAGGTTAACTGATCGTTCTAGAAGCGTTCAATCCTCGTTGACCTAGCTCGAAGATCTCGATAGGCTGAGTCAGCAGTATTATATGGCTAACGACCTCCGACAAATACAGTCACCGTGTTATAACGCTTAACGAGGCGCGTGAAAAAAGGTTTTCACGCGTAAAAAGAATCTTAACAAGAAGGGTTTAATATTTTTGTCGTGACGTCACCAGACATTTTTTTTGGAAATTCTCTTCAGAACTATTTTAAAAGCTATAAAGTTTATTTTATAAAACCGGTAGTTCAGGAGTTTTAAATAGACATCGTAAATGTTGAAATCAGGTTATATCTATAATATCTTATTCGTTTTGATTTTATTTATTTATTGGGTAAAAATATAGATAAGATTTAGGAAGTACTTACTAGTGCCCTTACAAGTTGTTCTGCAGTAAATACTGAATTAATTGTTGTGTACTTTTAGAATTCTTAGGTTTGGGATTGAGTTTGGTGGAAAGCAACTAAATATACTAAGTAGAATAGGTATAATTTTGTCATCATCATCATCATCATCAGGTTCCTCTATAGTAAAAATATATCTTTTATATGTACAAACTTTAAATACTATAATATCACAGAGTATTCATATGCTTAACGTACCCTAACATATTCAAATCTATTTCATACAAACATGGACGAATAAAGGTCCTATTAAGAGCCTCTCAGAGACTACATAGAGACATATAACAAAGACAGTACTCTATCATACGGTTTAATATACCTAAGCAAGGCCTCTATATCTGCTCTTTAAAATATAACAGCGTGAATACAATAGCAAAATTATAAAACCCTGCACAAATCCTCTGCGAGTTTCTTTACTTAAATACCTGAATTCTGAGATTACAAATGTTTGAAACGGTGGTCGGTGGCTGGTTGTTACCTTTAATTATACCTACTCACTTACAAGATGGCTACGGTACCTACCCACCTAATTCCTGAATTAAGTTTAGTTTAATTTTAAAACAGGTTTTATACCTAGTCTAAGAATTATGCGAGTCTTTAAGTCTAATAACTATTTTGTATTCCTATTCGTTTTCTGCACCGACAACATTTAATAGCTGCCTACATCACGCATAAGTGATGTAAATTTCAGGGTTTCAGCATTAAATTCTCTTACCACTTTAGAACACAATACTCACTAACCAAGGGTTACTACTTCGACTATATTACCTAAAACAATAGATTTTAACTCTACCTAGCTAAAAAATCATATGAATGACGAAAAATTCCAAAGGCAACGCAAATGTATTGCCATAAAGTTTTCGGTCGTAAATTATGACAATGCGACTTGGATACCTCAAGACTCGGCGTTTTACTATTTTTTCATTACCATCCTACCTAACTAGGAGCAATAGACAACAAACGGCGCGTAAGTAATACACAACAATACGCAATTTCGTTTTTATATTTTCTATTTATAAAATTGCCAAAGTCTACATTACCCACTTATTACGTTGCGACATAAAGCCGACCTATGTTAGTATTAAAAATCCCGAGTCGTGCCGCAGGGCGGAACGGTAATCACCGAGAGAACAGGAACAGGTGGCGCAGCCTGTCTACTGTTTAATATCGACTTTTTTATCAGCACTCGTACATACGTAGTATTATTTATAATAAGCCCGCCGACTAGTCTCTATCTAAATAATATGTAAACGTAAATAGATATTCGTAATGTAAACGGTCGCGAAGCCTAAGCAAACTATCAAAAAACATTACGGGGTGCAAATAACAACGATCATGGCGTATGTAATGAAAATCTTGCATCGGCATTAGTCGTGGTGTGGTTCGGCGCGCGCCGAGCAGCGACTCGTTGAGGGCGGCAATCGATGGCGGGCCGGGACGCGCGCCCCGACGCCCAGACCGGCAGACGCCCGGAGACGCCGTCCCTGAACACACGCTCCTGCGAACCGCGCGCAACCCCATCCGTCATCCTTCAATGTTTACTTATCGGACGACGCGAACAGCTGACCGACCGGACCGGTAAGTCACGTGCTAAATTCATTCTCATCCGCGCTCGGCACGACTCGTGTATTCCTCTCGCCCCCGACTTTGCTCTTGTGTTAGTTGCTGCATTTTTGTGAATATTTTATCGGTGCATAGAGAACCTTTCATTTGTGCATTACAATCAATAATGCAGGCCCGGTGTAATGTTGACTCGCGTCGTAAATTACGGATATAATACACCCTTACGCCCTTTCATGTTTTTCTATTCAATCCCCCGGTTGACACACACATAGAGACTCGGAATTCTTTAGTTATCTTTACGAGTGGTGGTCGAAGCTTGTCTTTTGTAATTTATCCTTTATGTGCAACAAAGGCTGGTGGACAAAAGGCCTGCGGGCGTCTGTCGTTGCTCGCTCGGTGGATAGGTTGTAAAAAACAAAGAGCTGCCTTGCTACCGGTTCGTAGGTTTTGCGAAAATTATTTTTGCAAGCCAATCGCGTGTTTTTGCAAACTCCCTGTTCTCTCATTGGTCTTTCAGCACAATAGATTATTTCGCGAGTTTAACTATACTTGGTTTAAAACAATTTTACATTGCATATTTACGACAACAGATATTTTTTCCCATTTACTCGCGGAGTTACGATAGCGCAATTCATGTGCTATCAGTGTTTCCCTTTTCGGTTTGAAGACCCAGGCGTGTTGTAAATCGGTTGCTTTATTTTATAGGTGGTGTTCCCAGAGGAGAGGTGGGGAGTCCGGTTCGGAGTGACTTCGCTCGGTGAGCTTTTAAGATATTGAAGGGGCTACGCGTAAAACGTCACATTTAAATAGTCAGCTAGTATGGTTAACATATTAGTAGCGTAAGCGTCAACTTAATATTAAGTACAATAAATTTTAGTGTAATCTTAAAATTAGCTTAACAGCGATCTTCTGAGCAGCCGGAGTTGAGAAGAGAAGAGAAGAGAAGAGAACGCGTCGCCTTCTGTACGTATACTGAATGTATCCTGAGTGCCTCATTCTTTCCGGTATACCTTCAGTATACGTAACAGAAGATGACACTTGCCCACCGGTGCGACACGAAGACTGGAAGATTTCTTGACTGTCCATTGTTCTTTCTTGTGTGTTTCTTATGTTCACAGGTAGACAAGGCTGTATGAGATTACACACAACATTTTTATCTTAATCATTGGCCTAAAATATAAAATGTATTGTAGGTAGAGTCATTTTTATGATCAAGTAAACGATTCTTTTGTCGGCAGTAAAAATGTATAGGGTTTCTTGTGACTTAACTAACTGTAACTGTAAGAATTTGACTTAATAATAATTAGATAATTAAGATATAGTTAATTATATTAAGTAGGTATATAATTGATATCTTGGGTACCCAATAGATCAGATAATTGGCAGGTATATTGTTTTTACGATTGGTATAGAATAGGCAAATATATATTACAATAATTCTTCATCTAATAATATTGAATTGTATCCACTATTTGTATTTTTCTTTGATTGTGTGTGTTGCTAGGTTGTCTGCGTGAGAATAAATAAATGAATATAATAATAAACATGCCTTGTTTTATTGTTTATCATTATCAGGCCTCAACCCTTTTCATTATCTTGTCACACAAATTTTCAAAATACATTTGCAACTATATCTTGAAATAAACACTGAAAACTAATTCAATACCTAAAGCTTACATATACAAACTCAATTCATAATAAACACATATTACATTACAAAGCAATGACAATAAAATTGAAAAACAAATTAAACACTAACAATAAATTTAAAATCCATTACATTATCTCTTTGAAAGCTCAATAAGCAGCAGTGAGCAGCGCTTACAATGTATATAACATGAAAACAAGAGCTGTAATAATCAGTATTGTCTCGTCTTCCGTATCAGTGTACCTTCAAGCATTGTTAAACAATGGGTAGTAACAATACGAGCTAGGTATGCAGTAGACTGTCGTTAGTTATTCTAATTGTTATATCTGTTACGTGGACGTATACAACGGATATTAAGATCCGGGATGTAACTATAATACATTAGTTTGATACAATAGACTATCGGTAGCAAGAAGTTTCGAGTTAATTGGTTGAGCAGTTCCAATATGATTTATTATGAACAAACAAACGACATGTTTTGTTATAATATACACTATAATGATTGAATTACCAATTCAGGTTGTTAGTAGTTTATTTTATTTTTATTTCAACATTTTATTTTTACCTTTATATTTGAATGCAGAAATTTTTTGGTTACCTACCTACGAGTTCATTCAATTACTTAATTTAGTAGGTAAGAATTAGTATGAGATTTTATTTAAATGCTCTATACTATTTGCTCATAGTTCAGACTAGATAGGTAGGTACCTACTAGATACAAATTTGGTTACATAGGTAGGTACCTACTTAAAGTCGGAGCACATGGGCTGAATAACTTGGGTGGCATGCAGTTACAGGTATGACTATATTAGTAAGTATTCCACAATAAGTGCCTAAGTACAATTAATATTTATTCAAAAATAATTCTACGAACATTTAATCTGTCGATAGCTATCTCACTGCAGGTTAAAGGTATTTTATCATACAGAGACCAGACAATTAACAAAAATTCAGGAAATGGTTGAAATACAAAAAAAACAGTGATAAAAAAAATTGAAATTTCGTTGAGAGCTGAAAAATCCTGTAAAAAAGCTAGAAAAGTGGTAAAACATCATAAGTACATAAGATCAAGTATTATATCAGTATCATAGTGTCTAAATAATTGACCTTTTGCATTGAACATTATTAATTTTAAGACAAAAATAATTTTTAGGTAGGTAGCTACCACTACTACTACTAAACTACTACTCTCAACAAGTCTTATAAAAACTTATTCTATGGTCCGGCAAGATCCTTTGTTCTTTGAAGTAGGCCTATAAAACTTCAGCAGCCCTTCATTACATATTAATCTAAGACTTTGATGTTGGCTCCAAGTAAATCTGAAAGTAACATTGATAAAAAAAAATAGAAATAGGTATCGATTAATAGCTACGACTTAAATTTTAATCGATATCGATTACAAGCAATAATTATTTAATATAAAAAAAAACTTTTTCTGTACATAAATATTTTTTAATCCCACGACGCGACGGTTCTAATTCAAACCTCTTTGTTGAATTCATGTGTCTCAGTTTGGCGCTACGAACGTAGGCCAGCTTCAGTTAGAGTTAGGTACGAATCGGTGGGCTATTAAATGTATTCATACTTTTTATACGCAAATTAAGTAACAAGTATAAAAAGAACTGCCTACTAGCCGATTAACCCGTGCAATTTCGGAGGGATAAGTACATTTTTACGAGTCGTGAAAAGCGCCATCTCTGTCGTGTATGCTGAACTTTTTAGTCACCGTAGAGGTTGGTAGAGCTTTTACTACGAAAGAAAGGAATATGTGTATGAGACAAACTTTTTTGTTTGTTGTTGTTCTATTAGTAAAGTTTAGTACTTAGTGTCAATATTTGTAGGTGCTTTTTAGAGTAGGTAGCCAGTTTAATTAGATATGTAGGTACCTAGGTTGCTTACCTACCTACTTGATAATTAATTTAAGTAGAAGGAACTATTAAACGTTATTCAACGTTTAACGAAAATTATATTAGACTCGTATTTATTATTTAACAAGTCCCGCAGACAAAATATCTAAGAATCTACGTTAAAGAAAAACATCAGGTTTATGTCATACTTTTATATGGACAGTAATTAATTAATATCGATGACACAAATGATAACTTAAAATTATATTACAATAACATGACGTAATAAAAAACAACTAAAGAATTACTCAAACAAAAACATCAGTTGTTTTGTCTTCAAGTTTTAAAGGGATCAGATGCTATTGTTTTAAAGGAGAAAGTTTTCAAAACCCTTCCGCATTAGAGGTAGAAAACCAGGAAGAATGAGAACTGTAACAAAAAAGAGAAAGTCACTCTTAAGGTAAGTAAAAAATGTAACATTTGTGCAATCGACCAATAGGGGAGCCGAAAATAGAACTTTCTAATTTGTTTTCGAAATTGCTCCAAGGTTTGAGTCATTTGCACGGTAGCTTTGGCAGATGAGAAGTTCAAAGTTGCGGTTATATTTCGTAATCAAGTGAATATATAAATTACCTTCAAACTAAATAAGTGAAAGAGTTTGTGATGTTTAAAAAGTTATACCTATCTGTGAAGTGATGTTTTGCAAAAATGTGTAATACTAAACAACGAAGAAGAAGTATTAATAATGTCACTCATATATCTAGAATAATTGCCAAGACAGTACGTACAACGGAATCTTGACACGAATAAATTTCGCTCAACAATGAGAATATCATTTATCTAAATCAAGTAAGTATAATACAATCATGTGTCTAATCAAAATACAGTAATATCGACGTATTGTGTTGTGAATTAGGTACCTACTAGATATTAGCCGTAAGATCACGTATTTGATACAATCTATAGTTTGATGTAGGTCAGAACGGTTCAATATACTTAGGTGTAGGTATAATTTACATTCTTGTTCGACCAAGGCTTTCCAACAAGATCGCCGGCTCGCTTAACTGACAGCGCGGAGCTTTTATGCTAACCCTACGAACACTGGCATCCAGCCATCGCTGTGCGAATACGACGATCGTCCAAATACGGACCCAGCATCTGACTACCAAAAGAGTAAGCGAGATGACTGTAACTTTGATTGTGCGACTGCGAGTCCCCGGTATCGAGCGGTCCGTTGTCATGGTAACAGACAATGGTTTTTGGGTGCATAATATTTTAGGCTGCGTCAGGGTGCGGGTAGCGGAGAGCGCGGGGAGGAGGTAGGTCGAGAGCGGCAGCCATCTTTAAAATTATATTTCCAGTTTGGACGAACTCCTTCGATTCCAGCCCTACTTTTTCCCTCTATGTAGAAACGCGGCGGTGTAGGATATGCAGAGTTAGTAGAACCGCGGCATTTGTCCGCGTGAATTTTGGGTTTTGAATAAAATTTCTGATACAGTGCAAGATAGCTACTAACTACCTATATCGTATAATTAATTGCTTACCAGTGTTTTTACATTAATTAACATTTTTATTTGTGTATAATTATGCAGGTATTTGAACTGAACGTTGCAGGTATTCCACAATGAAAATTATTGACACATTAACAAGTACTAAACGAATGTTTTTACTTAATTGTATCATTAATATTTAAAATACTTTTTAATGAATCGAAATAGGTGTGGTTCATATGAAATGAAGACGATACATATTTTTGTAGAGTCGCGGTCGCGATTATTTCGGATTTAATATGTTACAGTTTTTATATATTTTTATTCTGCTTCAATATATTTTATCTGCAATGTTCCGCTATCCGCGCTCAATACGCTAAGAGGCTGACGTCGTCTGCGGCTCGGATTCCCTCGTAAAGCCTCCGATTAATGTACCTCCTCCGACAAAACCTCCCGCCACGATTAAGCGATATTCTACCTGCCCTTCAGTATTTCAGACGAAAAATGCTACGTACTTTAACAGGTATTTTTTTGGAGGAAGCTTTCTGTAATAGGGGTTCATGAAATTAGAGTTTATGGCTCTATACCTAATAAAGTCAGTATAGATAAGCCATCATTCTATATATAAAATTCGTTAGTAACTGTAGAATAAATTTAATATTATTATGGCACAGTTTAAAACATTAAATATTTTTATATACCTACTTAGTAGGTCCATACCATAGTTAACTAGCAGTAAGCACGGCAAATGTTCAACGAACAAAATATTTATTTATACCTGAAACAAAGAAAACAGAAATAAGTTATTTTAAAATACTCTGTATCTATGAGCTTTTAGTGGCCGTTTAAAACATTGTAGATAGCTATATCTGTCATCAACCCTTTTTACTAGGCCGTGTGAAAGTACTTGTGTGTTCCGTCCAATTTAAACATATTACATTACACATTTAGGGTATCTCGTGCAGATAACATGTCATAAAATAAAAGTATGAGTGCCAGGGAAATGCAGGGAGCGGTCTGCAGCGGGAGGGTTGAGTAAAGCGAGCGGCACACTTGCGCGATGACGTCAATACCTGTACACAAAGGCGAAGTGTAAATCTTTCTAGTTCTCATGCCAAATCTCCGTAACGTATCATGTATTTCACATAATATTGTTGGCAAGGCATCTCCGTATTATCCCGTTTTCCTTTATCAGCTGGTTGCGAGTTGCGACGCAGTACCTACTAAGATGTCTAGACGGGGGTTCTTGGTTCGGCGTCCGGACGAAAGGTCATCGTCAAATTGAAAAGAAAATGAATGCCCTTCAAATACCGCGACATTCACAATTTCTTCATCGGCGGCTTCTAGTGAAATGTAATTGAATGCCTAAACGTTATTTGTCTTCTAAATTGAATTTGTTTATCTCTATTTATGTTTACGAAATTGTATTTATGGTCTAGGAAAAATCAAAATTGAATCGCTTTATTATGTTTTTTACGAGTCAAAGTCGCCGCGACAATTTACAGAATAGAATTCGGTCGGATTTGAATCACCCTTCGTTTCTCAGTGAAGTGACATTGGAGCTTTAAAATAACACTTGCTCAAGCGAGAAGGTTGGTAGGTATGTATATGTATGCATCACGATAACACTGTAGAATAACCTGTTTTTTTCAAGCGTCCTCGTGTGATAGGTGCAGGTATTTGTGAAGGTATAAACAGTTTGAATACGTTTTAAATTGGAAAACAATATTACTGTGGTTATAGACGTTGATATGATATTGAAAAATTAGGCAAAACACATAGGTTTAGGTATTTATATACATAAAAATAGTCTACATTAATACCTCTAGGAATTTGAACTGAAACACTATATTATAATATCTAGGTCCGAAGTTCACTGTAGTACCTACACACGGTAATAGGTACACTGTGTAGGTACCATTACTAAGTATAAAAGTAACACAATTTAAACTCTACAATTCAATATGAAACTGTGGCCTGATAATTCTATAATTCCAATAATTCTATCGCGTTTTATAATCGGTAATTATAGTACCTACCTAGAAATAGGTTTTCGAAAAGGTTTCATTACTTTTTAATTAACAATTTATTCAGTTTTCAGTTAGTAATGTTTATTCTATACGAATTACGTATTTGTATAAGAGAATGTTTCTCTATATAGGTACAGTCTCAAGTAATATACCTAAGCCTACAAATTACTGAGTATTTCGATGGCCGGGATCTTAGTGTTACTTGAAGGGACCCGAAGTCTGCAAGACTTTGACCTTTGACCTTCACTGAAGGCCAAGATATGAGGGTACCTACCTAATCTTTACTTAGAAAACTAAAGTAATACAGAGGGTTGGGTTTCTTGTCATTTAGATATATCCTTACTGTACTTAGTAGGATTTGTTCGGAAAAGGTTTTACCATTTTTACTCCGGCTCTTTTTTTTCTTATTTAAAATATAATGAGGTTATGTATTGTGTTAGGTAATATGTTTGCTGTTTTCTATGTACGTAGTAGGTATATGTTTATTTAAATACAGATATAATATTCTGTTATGATGAAGATTACCTACAGCTCTCACTTGTTATACTTAGACAAACGCTGTCTAGCGAAATGTGAATGAGAAACCACACGTTTTGCCTACTCCTGGCAATACTGGCGTGGTTGTGCCTAGAGCATATATTATTATGTAATTTATTATTTATCTTATGAAGTATACCTTACAGCTCATTTATCCTAATCTATGCTGTAACTTATACTCTTTTACATAGTTTTCTATTCCATTTACTTATCACTACGGTCCTGCTCTACGTCACAAAATTACATATCTTACGTTTCTTAAGCAGACATTCTAGTTAGGGTCGAGCCTAGTCTTCATTTTATCTTTGCCTAAGTGTTAAGCCGGGGACCCAGGCTTGCAAAATATACCAGTTGATAACACTAAAAGGCTAAGATAAAGCAAAGTATTCGCACTCAAAACCTTTCCCTATGTAAATGCGATAAAAAAATCAATGTGGATAAGTAATTTATTCAGAATGGGGCATCCAAGTGGTCTGTACGACCCCAGTTTGAAAAATATGTTCGGGATAATACCATTCTTAGGGATCAGTTTGGGACACCTGATACCCTCAACCCCACTCTTTCGAGGGATGTCAAGGGAATTTCTTTAAATGAATAATACCTACCAATATTAAACCAATAGATGCAGTATCAACGGAGGCGGTATGGGCAGTTCTGTCCCCTTCAAAATGGAAGTCTCCAAAGTCTCTAATTAAATTATTCTATTTTATTACTGCCGGCTGTACTTCACTAATGAATAACAAAAACCATTTATATAAAATATACGTCCCACAGAAGTGTCTTTAAAAAATTCGACGGCTTCACATAAATTACACACTTTGATCTTCTACTAGACCGGAAAACAAAAGCCACGCGTAACATACGACGTTTATAAATATGCGACACAGACAAAACAAAATCTGTGCCAATGTTTAGGTGCTGACTAAAAAGGAGACTGACCGATGCATGGAAGTCGAAGGTGACGTTACAGTTCACCTGTTTCCAGATAGATATAAAATAGTAGGTACAATTATAAATCATACAAAAATATCCCAATTAGGTATAGGTACAAAGCTACTAAAGCTTTTAGTGGGCAGTGGTGGTAAACGACCCCTTGTTTAATGCGACTGTCAGGGTCTTATATAAAACACTCAATGGAAAATCAATTATGTTAAATAGTTGACGTCTAATGAGCATATAGAAACAAATAGATAGTTAACTCAACGTCAAATTTTACATGACACAGTCTTAATTTTAGCCTTCTTACCATGAACTCTTATAGCAGGACATTTTTTGTTGTGGAAGAGAGACGCCGCAATATATTGCACATAGCGGCGTCTTGCTTCCACAACGGAAATTTTCCTGCTTTAAGAGTTAATGGTAAGAGGGCAGGTCTAGGTATGTATCTGTCTAACACAGTTTTGTACAGTAATTAATAAATCATTAATCACAATTATATATTTGTAATTATGCCGTCATCTGACGTTTTAATCATTACAATTTTGGAGCTCTAACAATCCGTTCAATAGTAATTTAGCAATTATAACAACATCATAGATTAATCTTTATGAGGACTATTATGACTTTTTTGCCTGTAGGATGTTTTTAATTATAATTCTGTAATTTTGCCACCATATACATACTATTTGAGTGGTGTAGGATCCGGGATTCATTCAGCGTTACCATATCAGATAACAAATAATATTTTTTGTTAAAATGACTTCATACTTGTTCTTGTGTAGAGCGTAGAGCCGAGCTATAAATGTAAATCATTTAAACGCGTTTTGGCAATATTTAAATTAGTATAAAGTACTCTATGTACCTTCTATAGAAGTAATTTAAATTGTTAAGTTTTAATTTTTTATACAACATTGTTAACACGACCAAAAAACTAAAAATACCAGTTATCCTTCTCACTTAACACCTGTTTTTGGCTAATTTCGTTGTACAATTAGAGTTAGCTGGGCTCTTAACTTAATAACCGTCGGGTCTGTACACCCACCCTAAGCCCGCAATGTTCTCTAATTATGTTAATTTCAAAATAAAGTTATGCCACCGCACTTGTAAGGGATGATCTCTGTCCGACCTTGTTACGGCTCTTCTGCCCAGACACCCTCGTTGCTCAGTGATACTCACAAACAAATTATTTTTAGATGAGTCGCTATTATATACTTATTATCTGTTTATCATTAAATATAGTTGGATATGGGTATATATGCAGATCTTCGTACTATAGGAGGAGGAATAAAATCTATAGATATACATAGTATTTTCTACTGTAGGTAGGTAATATATAGATACTTTTTTAAATTAGAGGTTTAATTTAATAATTTTGATTCTGTGTCACTCACACATTTTCTTCCTTTGCCTGTATATTGATTTCAGTATTAGGTTCTTATTCTTCTCATCGTATGATTTAGGTAGGTACCTACGAGATTAAACCTTTTACCATTTCATCGTTCTTTTGATAGATAGGTATTCAGGTAGATATATATATTTAAATATATGATGTGGACTTGTTTGCATTTTATATAAGAGCGTTAGTTCATCTCATACACTGCAATGATTTGGCTTGCTTCAAATTGGTAGTGCGCTTGTATCAGCTAGCATTCCACTAGCTGTTAGCCTCAAAGCTCATTCCCTGACTCGTTGAATAAACATTTCGTAAAATCGCATCAGACATACTCTATAGAAGTATTTCGCTTGATCCGTATCTATGTGAAAAGGAGGATGAAAATAATTCTTTAGCTGGTTTGTTTGTAGTATGATTTTATTCAAATAACTGATCTTATTTTAGATTATTATTTTCACTATCTATGTTTTGTTGGACACAACAAATGCCCTTTAATATTGCTCTACCCAGGTTGATTTAGCTGCCCATCTACCTAGTATAATGTTGTATTCGCCTCTTACGGCTCACTTGGGATCGAATGGGGTTCCTTTCGGGGACAATAAGACCGAAATTGTAGGAAACGAAAATACTCCCAAATTAAATAAAACAAACAGACTTAGAATGTTCTATTGTAGCTATTAGTCTCTTAATTAAAAACAGTAGTTTTCGAATTTAAGATTAATCAATTGTTTCAAATTGCTTTATTCTGGGCAATTGTAAGGTTGATTTTCTAACAATTTTTATTGTTTTATTCAAAAAGTCAGCATTTCTAACAGTAAAATCGTTTTATATAAACATAGATACCTATTTCTTAAACCTTGGAAAGGACAAACTACACAAGACGTTCCCGAACTTTATTTGTATTCATTCTGAAAACGCTGAACGAATCTAAATTTTTATCTATATCTCGACAATTCAGATAACGTACCCACCTAGGCAATTTCTGAAAGTAGGTATTTTTCTTATTTTCTACAAGCAGGTGCCTATCTGCAAAAAGTAAGAGAAATTCGTATGTTTCGCCGCAAAGTTCCCTGGGGAAGTCTAAATTTGAGGGGCGATGTGAGTCTGTCAAATATGAATAATGAAAACCGTGTAGTTACCTCACCAATACTTTTAGCCCTTTCAATGTATTTTATATTATATACTTAATACATATTGAAATGTGTGGTACATATTATAGGTAGTACCTAAGTAGAATGTTTTAATTAATTTTGTTGTGTATTTATTTAGGTATGTTATCATGTATGTGTCTTTAGTGCAATTAGTATCTAACTAGGTACATAATTAAAAGTGTTTTCTGTCTACAGACTGCATACTATGCTAAGCCTGGAATTAAATAGGTTATAATTATTATATCGGTCTACTTTGATTCACAGATTGATAACCTACCTTAACGCGTTTCCTATTTTCAATAGTAACGTGACAAAAATAAAATTGAATGCGAATGAATCATCAAATCTTTGAAGTCACATACAGAGCGTCAGAATCATGTACCAACCTACTCAAAATTACAATCACTTAAAATGTGAACATGTCGGTAGATGTAGGGAATAAATTAATTTTACCCGCGAACTTAAGTATGTGCGTAGAATACACGAATTTCTCGTAGGTAGGTATATCCAATGCTAACACGAGGTATTTCTTTTTAAATTAGAGCGTAAATCGTACTTCGCTTTAATAAATTGGTCGAGAACCCCAATTCTTGCCTTCAGTGTTGAAAACTTTGTTAGCGTGCCTTTGAAATGCTGAGACAGATATTGTTATGAATTTATATCTTAACATCAAATTATCCGAAATGTTTTCAAGTAAATTTGTCATTCGCCGCTGAGTTTTAAAATTGGAAAAATGTGGAAACTGAATTGCATTCCGCATAGATACCTATATCGTGTTGTATACAAAAGTTAGCATTATACAGTATGGAACATGTGTGTATAGGATAGTCGGACGTAGGTCTGGAGACTGTCTCATTCAAAATATAGCTGGGGAGCGCGAGCCGAATATGAAACAGGGTAGCGTCGGAATATAAACATGTTAGCTCACACA
This sequence comes from Abrostola tripartita, assembly GCA_905340225.1. Lineage (NCBI taxonomy): Eukaryota > Metazoa > Arthropoda > Insecta > Lepidoptera > Noctuidae > Abrostola > Abrostola tripartita. Next base: position 8,494,724 of record HG996498.1, on the reverse strand, counting down.
TTTTGTTTAGATATTAAATTATAGTTTTATTATTTAGATAGATTCTTACAAAATTGGATAAAGCAAAATTGCACAGTTTATTGTCAATTAAGAATTTGTTATAGGCAATTAAATACTACAATGTAATACTAATACTGGCTAAGGCAGGCTCAGCAAATTTAATTAGACGTATATCAGCCTTAAAGCCACACGTTACGCTGTTCATATCTATATTTATATTTATAGTCATAATATGCCCTTTAAAATCCGCCACCTCGCAATACAGCGGTATGAAATAAGCCAATGAATATTAAATTAAATGTCATACGTTGCAGACGGTCTTTGTGAAAGGGCAGACGCGTTCAATATTAGCTGTCGTTGGGAATGCCTCACGGTGCTGCATTCGCTTGTCGACGACAAGTAAATGGCCGATATTGTTCGTATTTTACGTAGTTTTAGGTGAACACTTAACATTTTTCGTAGGTATCACGTCATAAGTTTATTTCGAATTGGTTTTAGCCTTTTTTGTTTCTATAAAATGGTTGATAAATGATATTTTTAAAATGTCGCCGTGACGCAAGAGAATTCAAAGAGTAAAGAATTACGGCGTAGCGGCGTCGTAGCGCGCGCTTAAAGTATTACATTATTTACAATTCATGTATTTACCATATTTCCAGGCACGTAATAAAGAAGCAAAATTATCTGTTTACAAACACCGTGACAAACGGCAGTTTAAATAGAGAAATGGTTTACAGAAACTTTATAGATAAGACAAGTTTGAACGCCTACGGAGGTCGGCGGCGGAATGAAACCTACGTGGGTAGAATTGTATGCTTACATTATACATAAGTTTTATTGTCACATGGTCTAGATATCCGCTTTAAAACATTGTTTATAACTTAGTCTTTATTTAAACATTTCAATGAAACCACTCATCGTATAATCTAGTTTAAATCGCTTGGCATTTTCCATATGTAGGTTTACCTATTCTTTTTAAATATTTTGAGACAAAATGTTTTACAAAGCAGGTATACCTATTTACCGCTTAATTTTTTGATATCTATACCTACATAGTGTAGATACATGATATTAAACGCTAGTTCACTTTTATGTTTGGGACAACATACTCAAAGATACATTCCATTAGCTATTGTTTTTGTTAGACCAATACAAAGTAAGTAATCTCTCAAAATAAATGAACTCATGCTGGACTACATACTTTTTTTGTGGGCAGTACAGTAGGTACGACTCGACTCGGCGATGGGCGGTGCAGATAACAACTATCAACACAAATTGTAACCCCTTGTTCCATTCGCCAAATTGGGTGCATTTCTACGCGAAATTTTAACACGATACCATTGTAAACACCCCTATTGTGTTAGCATGTGTTCAGCAAAATAAACTTTGTCACTTTAATACATTTTAGGTAAACAAAACATGTAATTATTTCTGTCCAAGACCGAAACACAAATCAACCACTTTTTAAATTCCAAAGTTAGAACTCACACAAAAAATATCTCATTTGCATAACTTTATGGAAGTAGACACCGATAAAATGTCATCTGCTAGCGAAGATTCTCTTTCAGAAGTAAATTAATGTCCAAATAGTCCACTAAAGTCATAAAACTTACACATAGCACAGAATATGAACGGATTGACGAATTATAAATACACAGCTGACAAAGTCAAGGCTCGTAGGCTTGGTATTATCAGCGCCGAGAGAGGCGATGAACATATCACTTTCAGTGGCAATAAAAATTAAACTTTATAGATAATAAAATAAAGTTTAATTTACGATGAGATATTGTTGCCGTTAAGTTTTTTTACTTGGAAGCGTGTTAGTAGGTAGCCAGTCCGCAGCACGGGCTGATGACAGCGAGACCACAACAATCGGTACGAAGAATAATCGCTACACGTTTTATAGGTCGTAATTGTTGTCATAAAATGGTAACAAAAGTTGTTTTTACGTTCGGCACGAGAGGCGTGTTTATCATCCCGTAGTAACGATACAGTATTACTCAATGATTACGGTGTGAACCACAGCTTTTATGACATTTTAATTGTTTTAGTCGATTTTTAGGTGTTTCTCCCACGACTATTTGTGGCCACCAGTTGCGGAACTTTATCAGCAATAATATATTTCATTATACGCACCGATTTTTTACCAATTATGATAAAACAAACATTTCAAGTTCGGAATTCATTAATTTCAAATAATGCGTAATGTTTTAAAAGCCCGTGTATCGGTTGAACCTTAATGGGTGTACCTATATAGGTAGGTAGGTACTTACTAAATTATGTTATTGAGGAAAATTAACCAATGCCTTTTAATTTTGGCATATCAACCTTAAAATATATGCCTCTACCTATAGATAAAATAATACTCAGAACGGATGGAGCGAATATATTAAAATATTTAATTAGGGTTCATGCGCAACTGGCTTCGCGAGACGGGACGTCCCATCTGTTCGGGGATTAAACAATGCAACGTTTCTTTGAAGGAATTGCGGTTCGCATAAAATGGTTCTAATCAAAATTCAAATATTGTGTGTTCCGCGTACTTCTCGGCTACTATTACTATAAGAATAAAGCTTAATAATGAATTCGATTCGAGCGTGACTTCAAAAGATAATAGTCTCGTACGTGCAGGGAACGAGCGAGCAAGGCGTTGCTTATGTAGGCAACAAGCTCCATGTTTATTTAGTAACACATGGTAAGGGATATTTTCCGATTTGTAGGCGTAGTTCGACGTCCGTCCTCGGGCGCCAACTGACTCACCGACTACGGCCGATTGTTCGACACTAAACGTCGATGGAATCGGTAACTCAAGCATTTTACGGCCGACTTTAATAATATATGGGGCGTTGCGTAATTTTCCTTTAGTTTCGCCTTATGCGAATGTTAGTGCAAATATTGGCTTAGGGCGTGGTTTTGAAGCGATATTTAATATTGTTATAGTTGCGCACATCCGTAAATAATAATAGTAGTAGTACAACAGGCGCCACCGACGTTAACGTTCGCTCTCATTAAACGAGTATTGTACGACACTAAACGTAAATATTTTTGGTCGTTAATCCGAAGACTGCTCGGATGCGATTTGGCATTTTTTTACACTATAAACAATTCCCAGCGCTCGTTAACAAGAAAGATGAGCTCTAACACTTCAGTTTATGGACAGTAAAGTCGTCGGCACGCGTGTGTTTGCACGACATTTGCTACTTGATAAATTCAGTTTAATCGTAGTTAAGCTGGCCGGAAGAAAATCGGTAATCACGATCGCGGGCTCTGGAAATAAATTTCTCTCTATAGCAGGTGGTGGTAAAAATTAGATAGCCCAAAATGAATGTGGTTTTTAACTAGTGTATAAATAGATTATCGAAATGGATATGTAGAGATACTGTTTCGTGTCGTTTTCTCACCTACGGTATCTATTAAAAGTAGGTATTAAATTACATGGATTAGAATTTAGGAAATTTATCAGGAACGGGTATGGCGAGTCTACATTTCGATTGATCACATAAAGTATGCAAGGTTAAAGACCGTTTGGGAGTACGTCGGCTCGGGTCTGACTAACAATCCTATCGATGCATTCGTGTCAGTGACCGCGCGATGCTCACCATGCTGCTCTAATACAGTTTTGATTTTATGATTCATTGAAATCATCATAGAATATTATTGTGCTAAATATTTTCATTTCAATAAGGAGATACCAACTTTATTTCGCTATTTAAATTGAACTTTATATCTACGTTACGGAATCTTGTTTTGAGTCTAATTTCATTGAAATAGGCCTGACAGTTACGAGCATTTGGAATGTTAATTGTTGGCGCAGATGTTTTTCATTAAAATTGCGTAGAAGAGTAGATTAATCTAGACGAATAGACGTTTAAATTTTTTAATGAAATGTATTACATACCAAACATAGTGCAAAAATATTCTACCTATCAGATATCTTAATATTTTGAATATTAACATTCTATCCATCTATTTGCTTTAAGCATCAAGCTGATACTCGATTATCGATAGCTCTACAAGCCTATTTTCTCTAAACTTCTTCTATCTATAAAGCGAATCGTGTTTTTCTATCGAATATCATATCCGTATCTGTATGTGTATACCAAATATACCGAGAACTAACATCGGAGCGTCGAGCAGGTAGGGAGTCAGATAGCTTGGTTTATAAATAGGTAAAGAGCGTAAATAGAAGCGGTTGTATCGGCTTTGAGCCGCTACCAATCGATACGTGATATCGTTGCGTTATTACGTCATAAATCTCTCTCCAGTTATCCAGAAAATAAACCTTATTGCCCAACATTTAAGGTACATTTTCATCTAGTAGTATTTTTCCGTATTTGCTTCATACCTACATATGTTATAGACGGAAACGCACACATGAATGTATAGGTATGTGTGTATGGATAGTTAAAAGTTAAATACCAACATGTTTTCATGTTGTTGGATCTTTTCTTAATCAAACTAATGGAAATTGCCAGCTTTAAGAGTCAGTAAGTAATTTCTTTAGTTACAGTGCATTCTTTATTGGGTTTAATGGAGGATTGAGATAGTTTTGTTCGTAACCAAATTAATGGTTATTCCGTTAATATATATTTTGATAGAGCTTTTAATTTTTGTTTCCTTATAACTGAGAGCTACTGGAAACTCGATTTAACAGATATCTACCTAAATGTAACAGGTTTAGATTAAATAGGCCAGACCCTACATCTGTCGATTGGTCCCTAAATATTTGAACTTAAGTTTCTTATTGAAATTTCGGGAATTTTCGTCGACAGCTGTCCGCAACTAGGTCCTTTGTAATGACGTCATAAACGTGACGAACTAAATCTTATCTCGCTTTATCTGTTTGATATCTTTGGTCGAGGGAAAGAACAATATGTAGACATGTCAACAATCTTTACTTTCCTCCTTTGTATTACCCAATATTTGCGCTCACTGAGGCGTAGAGCTGTTGATGCTTCTAAGTGACGTAGTTCACGACAAATACACCAACAAATTTACCCTATACAGGTAAAGTTGCCAACTCATTTTCAGTAGCTATGGCTGGGAAATATTAGGTTTAATGTCGTCGATCTTGTTATTTAACCTTGTAGAGCTTAATACTTGTTTATGACGGTTGATTAAATGCTAATTGTATTTTGCATTAGTTACTACGGTAAAAAATAGAGTTGGTTACAAACCAGTAGGTACACCTACACTATTAAAAATCATGCTTTGCAATGGCGACCTCAATTAACGCAATAAAATAAATTATGAAATGACAGACCTATCTATATTTTATAATCTATAATTTAATATTCTAATTTCAAACCATAAAGATATGACGCTCTTACCGAGAATAAAAAATAATAAGGTTGATAGTTTTAGATTAGATACCCACTGCGTATATTTTAGTTATGTGTTCGGTAGGAACACCACTGGCGTTGGCTCCAGGGTCGTTACGACCGAAGTTTGAACGAACGGGTACCGTCTCTTAAACAAAATCTTAAAACTTTTATCTTTTACTTTGATAACGCACCTATTCCGAGGCGGAACTTCTATTACATTTGCCGTTCAAAGATGCTTTGTGAGAAAAATGTAAAAAGATTCAAGGAGATCCGATAGCGGATTTCGTCTTTCAATATAAAAGACGGGTAGCCTTTTTCTTTTTTACCTACATAAAAGTTTTTGATACGGATTAAGTAAATTGCTTGTAAAATGAAGTAGAGGTTGGTAGGTGTATTATTTAATCAAAAACTTGGCATTAATTAGGTTTTATTTGCATAGATAATGTTTATACACGGAAATAACAAGTCGAAATAGCTAAACACTAAACAAAAGATGATACTTCTACAAGTATCATCTAACCTTAACTATCATACAAATTGCCACGTGCCAAATATTTTATTACAAAAATGTTTTTTCGACGAACCGAAGGTTTTTTACAGCTGGGCTAAAAGTTTCCACTATAATAATAATTAACTAAACGACGGCATCAGAAGTAGAGACCAATTCAATTCGATATCGTGTTGAAAAAAATGTGCACGGGACTTACAATTATTTTACGATCGAATTTTATAGCATTTTTATGTATTTCCAATTGCCTTCGGTTGACAATCCGATCCGTGTAAATTCTAGCAAAATATGTGTGTAAAGAATCCAAAGCTATTAAAATGCAAATTGGAAGTTTAATTTACTATATTATGTATAGGTATCTACCTAATGACGACTGTAGGCTTTAGCCGCATGAGGTAATTCATACGCCATGACCACGTTTCTGTAATCCGGTCAATCCTATTGGAGTTAAGGATCCAAGAATAAAACATAGGAAGGTTCATTCATTTTCTTGTGTAAAATTCATATGGACCTAATTACTTACCTAAGACTTACATGTAATAATGTTAACCATTGAGAGTTAAAACAAATGAGTCCGCCTAGCAAACTTTAAACCTCTGCATAGGAAGGTACCGCTAATATTCATAAATAAAGCCACATCCGCGATAATCACAAGGAAATAAGTCATTACCATTGAGAAAATATAAGCGTTTCCTTACTGAAGATTACCAAGGCAAAAATGTAGATTAGGTACACTGAATTTAGGTATTCAAGGAACAATGTCCCGGCGAACGGCCGGATTTAGGCGAAATTAAATCATTAGAAACATCTGCGTTCCTGAAGCTAAGTATCAGGGCGATGCCAATTGGAAGGTACACACGGATTATATTAGCCGCCCTCTCTTTTATACAAGGATTTAAATTCGGGTATCCACATGGAGTATATTTAATATTTACCTGCTAGATATCAATATTTAATGTAAATCCAAGGCTTCATACTGATTAAACTCTCGGGGGGCTACTTCATAACGGACATGTATAATCGAAAGATTAGTTACACGTGTCGACGTTGCTTTTGCTTAATATTTATTACACCCCACATTTTTCCCGACCCCGGAGATTTTTCTTAAAAATATTTATCCAATATACACAATCAGTGCCGCCTCATCACTTATGAAAAATCGTTTCTCTTCAGAGAGTCCTCTATAAAAAGCTCATTCCAAATTAAAATTAAGGTCTAGCGTAACTAAAGAAAAGAATATTATATTTTAACAAAACTTTCCAATCTAAATTATGCTTTAACTCCATGTATTTAAGATAAGTTTGGTTTGTACAACGGAGCGTTTACGACCTATTTTGGAAGGACGGTTGTCAAAATAACTGGTTGTTTTTCAAGATCCATTTGTGTGGTGCGCCACACTAGATCTGAATTATAGATGTTAAAAGAACAACAAAACATGTCGATATTTTAGTCGCGTTCGATAGAGTGTTAATAGTAATATAAAACCAGGCCCGAACGGGTATTTACGGCACGATTCTGTACAAATGAGTTTGTATAACGTAAAAAATGAGCACAATAGTAAATAAATGTTAAAATAGATTCATAATATTATTTAACAGGAAGATAATTATGTAAATACACATTTAAACGAATGGTTCACGGCCGCGGCGTTATCACATGTAGAAAAATCACCATAACGTGAAACAGAAACCAAAAGTAGAAAAAAAGTAAGATATATAGTCGACTAATTAGATAAATATTATATTTAATACCCTTTATCTGTAGATCGCACGGTCGAGAGAGTACGGTGTGGTTGTCTATATAGTGAAGAGGCTCATTACGGCGTTAGTAAACGTATACCGGTCAGAGTATATAACACACCTCCTTCGAGCGAGTCCATTAACATCAAGCGTTATTGAGGCCGTATCTCGAACCCCGGGCCACTCCGATAGCCCCACGTTCCATTAAAAGAAACCATAAAATTACATTATTATGTGTTAATAATTTCAAGTGAAAGAATGTCTTTCCAAGTTTCCCTGGTGACAAATTAAAAATTCTTATTCATTCCGTGAAGTAAATCTTTCTTATACGTCGTACAATTAAAGATTTAGTATTGGAATATCGAAATGCGAAATTGAGTTTCGCCTTATCGAGTGTGAAAATGCTGGCCCGCCAGTAGCTTAATCTTGTGTTCGCGTGCAGTCCGTTTCGTCATACTACGCTTGTGAAATAAAAAGTTGTTTCACGGTTTATTTTTTAGGTTTTCGAAACGGCTTTTATAATCTGATCATATGTTAACATGAGAGTCTTCTTTAATTCTTTAACGATTTTAATTTCGATTGTAAAATTTAAGTATCCCCGCTTACATTTCGTGAAAGCCTCGCTACGGAGGTCATATTTCGCAATATACCTTCAGTTTCAATACCTCTCGATTCAAGATACCTAGACAAATACAAGATGCTTCAGCATATTATTTTTCAATAGTTCCCCTGCTATTCAGATAAAAAATATACTTTGAGGCGGAAGGCCGATGTAAATTTAGTCGGCGTATCTACCTGTGAAAGCCGAAAGGCGTTTACTTGGGATGTCTCATAAAATTACTATCTAACTGCTTCGCATATTATCAGACCTGTTTTGAGGAGAACCGAACTCACATGGAGCGCGTAGGTAGGTATTTTAGCAGATTAAGATTACATTTGACACGTTATCAACGTAGGTTAAAATACAAAATGCAAATAAACCACCTCTTTTTTGTAAAATATTGTCGAGTTAATTTTTGCGTCGGCTCATTACCGTCGGTTCCCCTATCGGATTATTTTAATTTAAACATTTTCTGCTCAAATTATAATATTAACTGAATTAAATAAGCTATCTTTGATGTGGAGTCAGTAACTTAATTCCTTTTTTTCAATTTTGCTTGGTGGGGCAAAAACCTCATTTAGGCCCTGTGGTTGTTTGTTTTTAAAGGACGAGTTTATTAGATGATAGTTTCATGATTTGAATGCTTTCATGAATCCAATGTTGCGGAAGCCAATAACCCAACAAATATATTACAATAACAAGCGTTAATCTCATAAATGTTTTGGTAAATCCTACACACAATCTCGTAATGAAACCATAGTTATTATTATAACAACAATAAATTCTACGGAATAAAATACAATAACAGAACATAAAGTATCTGGAAGCGAACTAAACATCTCAACAAAAACACGTAGAGGAATTATGCAAAGTTGCCAAATGACTCCATCGGATTCCAATGATCATTGATGTTCGAAAATGGACAACTCATTCCAAAAGTGTAGCACTTAATCCAATTAAGTAATTGGGGGCTACCGGTGTGTACTTAAAGCTTATTACGGCTAACGGGACGTGTAGGTACATTAAAGATAATATCGCCTCTGCGAAATCGATACGCGTTGCTCCCTAACCTACCCTGGGCGGCGTGTAAGTTATGCCGGCGAGGCCAATGTTTGTCCGCCAATCAAGTGTCGTATTTTACTGCTACAAGCCGACACTAACTTACCACAACGGGCACTGCCTCTCGGTTAATGAGACAGCATCGTTTTAGTGTCAAACATTACGCGGCACGAGAATAAAGGTACCGTGTGATTGAACAAATGATGTATTGATGAACGAAATTACTTTGGGTGATGATTGTACAAACAGTTTTAAGACGAAATGTTTATTTTCTTTATTATTTCCTGTATTGTCATTATTTACGTTTTCAATGATTTTTGTACATAAAGGATATAAAGAAAAGAGGCCTTTACATTACAGTGAGATACGTACCTACTGGTATTATTGTTATTTATTATTATTATAAGTGTTATATATTTTATACATTTTCTACTATATTATTGATATTAATATTGCAGATAATTGGTATTTTAATTTACATCCATAAATATTAACTTGATTTATTTATATTGATTCTTATTAAATTTATTACTAGATATTTATTATCCTGTCTTCTCGTATATGTTTTAATAATACTTAGTGAGAGACAATGTAGGTAAAAGTGATAAATTTATTGACTGATTAAATTAAAACTGCAATCGTATTGTATAATTACATTAACAACTTGTTTATATCGGTTATTCAACCTTTTCTCGGAGATACCCTAAGGAACGTCTCGCTAATTCGTGAACCGCGCTACACATGAAATAAATAGAATCTATATCGCATTACAGTCAGTAGGTATACTATTGCCTTAAATCAATTGAAACATTTCAGTGTTATTAAACGATAATTTGAAATGGTACTCGACAATAAGAAATTATAGGTACTGTTGATGTCATAAATATGCTAGACAAATGTCATAACATTAGTAACATTGAATTACTGACGATTTCCCTTATGTTTTATTGTTATACAAACGTAATAAAAACAAATACTCATTTGATCACGCACTTATGATATTCCGGATAATTTTAATTCATCAAATAACTAAATGCATATAAATGGTAGGCAATTTTCTGCTTTGTCATAAAAGATAATTTAATACTAATTCAAATGAGTTTATGCCTACACATAGTCTGTGGTAATGGCCTTAGAAGTTTATCTGTTAGTTACTTACCTATACTTACTTAGTTTACTTGTTGTATCTCTTCAGAATGGTGTCGCTTATACGGATGTAGACACAAAGATACAAGGTCCTGTCTTAATATATTCTCTTGCTCCTTTCGAAGGCACTACGCCACATATACAGAAAAAAAACAAACAATAAATTCAATATAAATGTCATCGGTAAAGTAAAAACACCTACAATGTCTTGTTCGGGTACAATGTCAAACAAAAAACTCTACCTATGTTTTAAGCCTTGTTATCTTTTTAACGAAAAAGTTCAAAAGAATTTTCAGTGAGAAAATAAATGCATAGAAAAATTCTTTCTTGTTATAGGAAAGGCGGGAGAGGGTATGGCTCACGTCGCGTCTCCTACATATTTTATTGAACACGACTGGATCACATGCGACGACGCTGCGAATTAGATCCGACGATAGATTACTTATTAGGTAATGTAAGTAGGTTAATAATGTATCTGATGGATTTTTATTATGTTTTAATTTGATCGTTGACCCATATGTTATATAGTCACCCTTACGTATCGATTTCTAGTTATCTATTGATGCTCATCTAAAGAAAATAAGTTGTAGTATATGGTGCTTACTCTACGTACTCTAAGACTATGTATTAAACCCTTATCGCATTACGTATCTTCTCTTTTTTACCGCAGCAGTGTCTTAAAAATACCCGTGTATCGTAATGGCAAGTAATATTTGGTATTTTCAAAATAATATTTTTCTTTTTACTTTACTAGGTAGATACCTAAAGGTGATAAGGTTAACTTTTATTTAAGAAATAAAAACTTTTTTTAGATTTAAATCTTGCTTTTTTAGTGTGTCAGGGTTTACATCAAGTCAAACCAAATATTTAAAAAATGTTTTATTATACATAACATTTAATTGCTCTAATAAATTTAAATATAAGAGGTACTAGACCTAGAATCCTGAGTAAATGTGCCGTTTTTCATTATTATGTTTTGAATTTAATCTTTTGAACTGAATTGCTTGAATCTGCTTTTATATAATTAATTTATAGCATCATAGACATTCAGATCATTTTCACCTTCAGCATAATACATTATATTATCTAAAAGTCTGAAAATGATCTTGCTATGGGTACTTATTGCTACACATGATCGCGTTCTTTATCCTTAGAATTGTATAAGCACTCAGACAACATAGATCTCGATCTCCAACATAAAAAGAAAATAATTTAGTAGTAGGTTACTAGGTATTTCAAAGAAAATATAAAAAAAGGTCATCAATCATATCATGACATCATATATCAATCAAACACGAATAAAACACGACATAAAATCCGATACACATCTCGCGACACATCCGCAGTTCGTTTCTCGTGTGCCACGCACCTACTTTATGTCGTATCAGTCCGTGCGGTATTCCCTAACTGCACTTCAGCTCCTGAACCGACGTATACACAAGTACACAATGTATAAGAAATATACACGTGGCTATAGCACGCACCTACTCGCATTCACAACACGTAACTTATGTTTTAGAAGAATTTTTCTCGTGTCATAGAAACCTACATACATAGGTATAGTTTTGTTACCTGAAATTGGTCGCTTGTTTATTTGATGAGGAACATACAAACACATATGTTAGATATGTCGATATATGGTAGATGTAGGGTAGTAGTAGAGTGCCTACCTTATAATATAAGCGACTGTATATTTTTATGTAGAGTTTATCTTGATGGTGACATCATAATCATATTATTAGATATTACGAAAGGTCACATAGACGTCAATAGTTCAATTATAAGAAAGTCTGCTATAATATCTCCAGTCTCCAACTCACTAAACATTTATCTTAATATGACCATCACCCAGACTCCGCCAAATAGTTTTCAACTCTAAGTAAGCATGGCTTAGCTTCTTACAGTGAGAGTCGAGAACTAACAACTTAGGGAGTTGTTTTGCTTTAATTACCTACGTTGCTTATTTATTAAAATAACGAAATTAAATGTCAACGAATACCTAAATAATAAATAATATAGGTACCTACCTAATATAATCACATAGTACTTACCTATATAGGTACCTAGGCATTTTTTCCAGACGTTTAACTGAATTGTACCGAAATATTTAACTAGATAAAATGTAACTATAGTTTCTGTCTACGTAACTTCCATAGTTGTACACATCTATTTCGTTTTGATTCCTCAAATAGGGTTGGCACCTATGGGGATTTGATGAGGTTAGTCGGAGGTTTGTGTGGTCAAGATCTACCTTGATAAGACCCTCATTTAAGTTGGGTAAATAGTTGATACGGGCGAAGATACCTTTGTGTGTATGGGATAGGTGTTTGAATGTTGAGCCGCGTATACTCAGATAGTGTTGGTCAGATTTGTAGATTGTAGAAATCTTGACACTAAATAAAATAGTTCTGGAAGCTTCTGTTTATTGGCGTTGGCAATACACTTACCTATTACTGAAATGTCTTTGTTTTTGTATTTTCTTCGGATTTAATCAGTGAAGGCACTGGGTAGCCCAGCTCAGAGTTTAGCAATCTTAGCTTAATAGTATACGCATGACACCCTGGAGCAAATATTTTTAGGGATTACCAACTAACTTAAAAAATGTTCATTTATTTTTATTATAAACCTATGGAATATCAACTTCTTACTTAAACTAAAAATATCTTTCAAGATATAGGTATAATTAAAACCTCGTTTTAAAACCAGTCTACAGATTATACCTATTTACATATCTACGTAATCCTTATTGGTTCTAGTTTTCTGCAAGGCCTAGAGCAATCCGAGTGTTGTCAAATATTTTAAAATGGAAGACATAATGTACAGTATTTATTTAGCTGAAGTACATGTTTAATTCCAGCAAGGTGTTGTTTAATACAATAAATAAGGAGTTTAATTACGCGATACTCGGCGCTGGCGATGCGTGTGTTTGTATTTAAAAAAAAGTTTAATTAGGGTGGCGTAGGTATAATGTTATTTTAACTACTCAATGTTGAGTTTATCAGGAATGAATTCAGGCGTAATTAAAATACTAAGATACAAACTTAGTTAGGTGTAAGCGCTGAGTTCGGGTTACGTTATCGGTAAACTTGTGACTTTATTGTCTTTGTTTATAAGCGATGTGGTTTTTAGTAGACGTTGATTGTTAGTGACGTTACGTAATATAGGTGATACTTAAATTTACTATTCGATTGATATTAAATGCTGTTTGCACCTGCATTGTATAATATTAGGGAAATACAGTTTATAAAATATACCTTGGGCTTGCTCGCACCTAAATTTTGTATTGTTTGTGATATTTACCCTATTCAGGGTGAAAATCCTCGCCCTTAGTATCGAAAGCTGAGCGCTTAACCGGTGTACCCAACCGGAGCACATAGTGCCTGATATCCAAATTGTAGCACCTATTGTAGATTCTACCTATTTTTAAATATACCTGCTTTAAAGCTAGGCAGGTATCGTTAGTTCAAAGTATTTAGTATTTTATCAAAAAGTAATTAGTAGTATTAATTCACTAACATTAAAATATTTCTGAATTAAATTGCGGGAATGGAATTAATCGTAACCTTTAATAAACCTTTAATTTTAACGAATAAGGCAGATGTTACACTGTCATTAGGTACAAAATTGGTTTGAACATGCAACGCAATGGAAGCCAATATTTTTAAATATTTAAATACGGTGTGAACACAGCTTTACAAAAACCAATGTTTACCAATTATATCAATCCTCATTTGTTGGTATTTTCTTCATAAGTGAAGCGTTATTTTTCTTTTTTTCTAGAAGGACAACGCGACGGGCCGAGCATTCAGCCTGCACAAGACGCCTGCTACAGCCCGCTCCGGACTACATTACTATAAATTCTCTTTTATTTCATTGCAAATATACCAATCCACAATATTTTCATAATTTTATAGTTGGCTTGATACCATGCCAACTCATAGTTATTTCGCTCCTAAAACACAGCCGCTATCGAGCCTCATAAAATTATGTAGAGTGGGCGTAGAGTTGCCACCCGTCCCTAATTTTGTGGGATATCGAAATTTGCCGCATTGACAAAGTGGGAACATGCTGTACCTACTCCTAACCGCTAACACTTTTCGGGGATCTATAATAAAGTCCGATGTGGTAATAGGTACCTATTACTAATATCTTTGTACACTTTGTATGTCGAACGTTAATAAACAGTAAAATATTATTTATTTACTAGTCTACGATTTGATAAAGAGCATTAATGAACCGTACCGTAAGTCGATCTGATACCCTGTATATTGCTGTGGCTATATCATAAAGAAATTTTGAAAATTGCGGTTTTTACATTTTGTTTTCGTGAGTACAAAGCGCACATTTCCTCTCCAACTAATTTCATGTAAATGTATGTAAGGAAACAGAGCCATAACGATTGCATTGCTTCCTGCGACAGATCATTAAACAGTAATACTCAAAGAATAAAATCCTAATAAAATTCTTTGCGAAATAACGGTTTAAAAACACAGATAGGTTGGTAAAATTTTAATATTTTACTAGTATTTTATAATTTATAGGCTTTTGCCCCAATTTCGTGGACTTATCTTGATAGTTGGCTACTCTCCAAGGAGACAAGATGATTATGAGTTTGCTCGACTAATTACGCTATGTGATATTAAAATGCTATCTTGTTAACTTTTATGTTTGATTCAAAACGTTATAAGTCGTGTGTATAAATAAGCTACCATATTGAACTGCCATCTATTGGGTTTTTGCGCAAGTTCTAAACTTGTATTATAAAAAAATCCCGGGATTTCTTTTGAACAGTGATTCTGATTTGCGGTATTAGTTTAGCTCCCAGGCTAAATAGTTTGGCTAGTGTTTTTTTTTTTTTTTAAAAAAACGTCGCCCCACACTAGGAATTTCTCCTGTATCGTGGGTGCGTTTCACAAACATCAAATATCACATACACAAACACCCAGACTCGGGACAATCAAATGTGGATCGCACAAATTTATGCCCCGTGCGGGAATCGAACCCGCAACCCTTAGCGCAGCAGTCTAATCGCTTAGCCACTGCGCCAATCAGGTCGTCATAACTTGGAATTAAGACCTTATTAGTCATTCTGTGTAACCACCATTGAATATTATAATATTTTTGATGTAACTATTATGATTATTATTAAATTCTTGTTGTATGAATGATAATGTTTAATAAACAATCTTTGTTCTGGCGTTTTTATTATTGTACGACTTCTTCCCACTATATTAAATTCGACTAGAAATTATAGGTTTTTAAATAGTTTTGTGGGACTGATTAACACATTTAAACGTAAGTATCTACCTATTTACAATGATAGTTAATACCTAAATATTTTGTTGTCAGAAATTATGTTGCAAGATTATTTATTCGAACATAGAGTTTCTAGTTGTAAGTAAGTAAGTGGGTAAGAGACTTATATTTACATAGTAGATTTAAAATTAAAGTTGTCAGAACACCGCAATAAGGTAAATAAGCAATAGGTAAGTTAGCAAATATATAGGTATAATAACAATAAGTAGATCAGGTTATATACCAACTTATTTACTGTTTCAATGGTAGAGCAATATTCGAAACTCGACAAAATCGGAGTTTAAATTGTTCGTTTTACGATTATTGCGTACTTCGATGGTAGGTATCTTTTGAATACAAATTTGCGACTTTGGGATATACACGCAAACCGTGATAATCCAACTTTCACAAGCAAAAAACAACCTTAACATTTTTCACACAGTGTTGAAATTTAAGTGACGTAATAAAAATTAAAACACTTTTTACATACATAGGAGCGAGTGAGTGTACACGATAGTAGAAGTCAGTAATATTTTAAGAGCAATATTGACAATTTCTGTTGACGTTGTGCATAGTGCTTACATCGTTGGTTTTATGTCGATAGATACAAAATATACCGTGTTGTGACGTCCGTGATAAGCTCGGCCATTCTGTTATTGTTTGTGTTTACTTCGAAGGGAAAAAATGGAGAATCAACGAACAAAGAGACGGCCCACCGCTACCCGCCCGTAATAATATTGCTTTACTTACCAACTTGGGAAACTTTGCTGCAAAACTTTTGATAAGACTGTGTAAAATTGTGGAATTGAATGTTCATTTTGAATTATATTACGCCATCCTTAGTAATTGATTCTCACAATCGCAATAAGTTAGATATAAATTAAAACATTTTGTTATTAAAAGGAATAACAGCACTGATAGCCGAGTGGTATGACCGTTGGACTGCCAAGTCAAAGGTCGCAAGTTCAAATCCCAGCACGCACCAATGTCTTTTCGAATTCATGTGCGTACTAAAAATTAGTTATCAGTTGCTAAAAACGGTGAAGGAAAACATCGTGAGGAAACCGGCATACCTGAGAGATTTTTCAACGGTGTCTAAGCCATGCCAGAGGCCTAGAGGTGGTTTAAACTCTGACACTAGGTTGATCATCAACCATACGATAAGAAGAAGAAGAATTAAAAGGAATACCTATGCACTCATGAAGAATTTATTTATTTATTTGTTGTGCCTGCTTATCTACCTATAAGGAACCCTACTAGATAAATATACGATGAGAAGAAAATAAACCCATTTTAAAACTATTGTGATGATCATATGGTACCAATTAAAAATACCTATAAGATTAAGTAATAGTATGATTTTTATTGTATTTAAAACTCTATATAGAGTGACTAAAAAGTGCGTATAAAATTGTTTCAACTTTAATAAAAGTAGAATGGAAATTAGATAAACAGTAGATACGAAAAGATTATTCAACGCTATTTAACCCAGTTTTGCAAACTTAATTGATCTTAGTAGGTGGTCAAAAGCCAGAACTTTTGAATATATATAACTAAGAGAGTGTTTTAGGAAGTGACTGCATAACAAAAATGTTGGGAATCCATCTAAAAGTTAAGTAACATATATCTTAATAGATACGCTATAAAATAATACGACCATGAACTTGATTTTTTATACCTACAGTAATAGCTTGGCTCAATGACTAGACCCATACAATGTTGCTATAAGCAATCGATTTCGTCATTCGAGATGTAAAAAATCGATTTACCGGACTAGAAGCGAGTATAATCGGATATAGAATCGTTTTTATTACCGATTGACTACCATATTGATGATTGTGTATTGATTTTTATTTTTTGGGTTGCCACACTTAATATGGTAAGTACCTACCTAACTAAGAATGGGGGATTATGAGTTGTGCTTGATGCCTATGGGATACATTAGTCGGAATGTTATCTGATCATGTAGGTACTTGGCAACAATAGGACACCTAGTAGATCGAAGTGCCTAAGAAAAAAACAATGAAAAATACGTGATAGTAGGTAGGTACCTAGGTACGCTGGAATATGACAAAAATCATTTGGAATATCACTAAATTCTTTTTTTATTAATCATCTCTTCTTTAGATAGCTATTTACTGAAAAAATAGAGTAATAGGTAATTTATATTTTAAGCTTACGGGGGAGAAATACAGACAGCCTTTAATGACATTTAATTGCCCTTGAATATAGTAATTATTCGTTCAAAATCTCCTGCTGTAATTATGAATGGGTACTTAAATAAAGGTACTTTAAAATTAATATTTTCTAATACATTTACAAGTGTACCTAGTTTATTTTAAACATAAACTCAACACGAAGAAAATGTTTATCTGTATTACCTAACACTTATGTTAATATGAGTAAATATAACATCAATTAACACCCCCTTTAGGTTACTACTACTGCTAAGCATAAAGCTCTGTAATCAAGATTAAATATCCAATTTTGAATGACAAAGCTGATATTGCCCATAACGACCATCACAGGACGTATAAGTATGACTACCGGGAGCGGTGTCGCGTCGGCTTATCGTTCCCTCCGAGGCAATGAGGGGTCTCGATGATTGCTGAAACACCCCCACAAGGACTGACCACAGAAAACGTGCTTAAACTTAACCCCAAAACTATGATCTTCAAAGTTGTAAACCAATCTAAGTTTTAAAAAGAAACATAACTACTATTACAGCAAGATAATATTTCAGTCAAAGAAAAAATTGATTATTGCTTAGGTTTTTAACACTAGGAGTAAATTATCCCAGACTCACACTTAAGTCTGAATAGGTATAATAAAACGGTAGTTAGCACCTTATTCATAAATAAATCTAGTCTACTTAGCTTTTGAGCTAAAGACGTGCCGTCATAGTAAAATATTTAACAGTATAACAACCACAGATCAAATTCTTCATTTACTATAGGAACCTCTACATCCAAGGCTGGATTACAAAACAGGTTATATTATTCGTTTTAATTACTCTTTAATAGGTTTATCAACAGGCTTATTTCTCAGTGTTAAGGCATCCAACAATGTGCCTGATTTGATGAAGCGAGACAGGGCTATACGGCAGTTGTGCGGTAAGAGGAGAGCCGTCGCAAAGCCAAGAATAATTACGGGTGTCATTGAAATGATCAACCTGTAGCACTGATTTTCCTTTAGCTAGTAACTTCTAACTATTATCTACATACGTAGTGTATGGATATGTAGGTAAGTATGAAAACACGTCCCAAATTTCAACCTACTTAACAAAGCGGGATCTTATAGTTTTCAAAAATGTAGAGTCACCAAAACTTCAAAAAAATACTAACGTTACATCTTTACTTAGTTTATTTGAATAAACTAAGCGAAGATGCTAAATTTACATGTTCCCACATGTAAATTTAGTTTATTTAGTTAGGTGCCGACAATAATACCTAATTAGAAGGGTTCATTGTCTTCAACTAAAGTTATGAAACTGTAAAAACAATTATATTCGCAATAATCTTGTTTTATACCTAATTACATTACCTTTTAGTCGGAATTAAGTCATGTTATTAACAATGAAACATCAAAAGCAAACATAGATAGGTATAATTACAAACGCACTTCAAAAAAATATACCACAGAATATAATTCATTGTCAGAAATGACAGTTCATAAATCTTCACTAGGCATGAAACTTGAGGTGACAGAATCACTAAGCTAACTAAGGTGGGCAATTAGGAATATCTAAATGATTTTTGGAACATGATTTAAAAACAAATTGTTAGGTATAGTGTGTATAATTATTAGTATAAGTAGGTACCTACACAACACTTGTCTTAGTTGTAGACTTTAAATTCCTTAAAAAAGTGCCCAAGTTTCAAAGTTTTCTGCCTACTAATTTATACTCAGTAGGTATTAAAGAAATATTTTTTATTGGACATGTTTAAGAACAGTTCTTCAACAGTTCAGTTCTGATGTATTAAAAAAACCTTTCATGTACCTATACCACCTAAACAGTAACCATAATTTTAATGTACCTTTCAATGTTTTTTTTGGAATTTAAGTAATAAAACCGGTAAAATATATAAGTTTTTTTATTTACGCCTATGTATTAACATCTTAACCCCTGCAGCTGTAAGTATTCTCAGTATATAAAACCTGTTTCTATATTTAGGTAACCTATGGTGAAAACAAGATACAAATTGCAACTTGGTGATAACCTAAATGAGTAGGTATAATGAGGTAGAGCTTTGAACTTAAATACCTTAGGTATTAAAAAAATTGTTTAGGCGTAGGCATTTTTTCTTATACAAGCTTACTAGGGTACCTCTACCTTCCCTTTAAAAATTTAAGTACCTACGTACATACCGACGATTAGATTCCTATTTTCTATACAGGTAGAGATACAATCATGTTTGGAATATCTACCAACCAACTTTTAATAAGGTTTTTCTGTCAATAAATTAATGCTAGACTTGTGTCGGTATATTAATATAATCTGTTATTTATATCATAATAATAAACATAAATTATACCTAACTAATAACACTAATGCTTATTGGCTATCGATCTAGCTATTTCTTTTTAATCTATCATTAGTGCTCATGTTTTATTTAGTTTTAAATATTCGTGTTCTAACACATAGACAGATTAACTAAATTGCATTTGAATTGGGTACAATTTCCTTTGAATTAGTAATCTACTTATACCTACTTAGATATAGGATTGCTAATCTGTTCTTTACGTTGTACGATTGTAAATACCTAGTGAGATACCTATCTATCTAATCTACATTTATTAACCTAGATAAGAAAGTTTTTTGTTAAATGACACGTTCATATCTGTATTAAAATTTTAGATACGTACCTATACACAAAGTTATCTACAGTATCTATATTTTTTGTAGCGTAAATGGTGTCCTCGTTTATGGACAAAGAACTCTCCTAGTACTAGGGTAAAATTCTCAAATCATAATTATTATCTTGGTAATACTAAGCACATAGGTACCTCTTACCAAATACCTATACTTACAGAAATAAAATTTTCTTCAATCTCAAAACCTAATGTCAACATAAAAATAAAAATTCTAACCTCTCTGTGCAAAATATAACCAAACTAGAATTCCATTACAATCTCATTATCAACAGCTGACTCTCATAAGACTGCACGCGATAGCCACGCCATCTAACGTGCAAGAGAGGAACTACGTAACAGTTAACGCCATCTATACAAAATGTAGGGAAACTCATCTGCTCACTACTACATTGACATGGACACCGTCACGTTCTCTCGCGTACGTAATGACAGAGATAAGAATACCTCCCAAGATGTCTTCTAAATTGCCTTTTAAACATTCTCTGCGTTGATTGGTCGGGGCAAGAGCGGGTAAACTGGTTTTTTTGAGTTTCCGCCAATTGGCGCGCGGCGGGTGTTTGCTGAACGAACGGCCATGCTATTTTAGGTGGGGCTTGGGCAAAGTTCCTCCTTTATATTCCTGACGTATGCAGTCATTTGAGTTATGGGCGATGGCGTAGGACTACGTGTATTTATAAGAAATCTGCTGAATTCCCCTTTTGTCTAATATTTTTTTCAGGAAATAATGCTGAGCTACGACATTGCTACAGTACCTACTAAAGTCACAATATATACCTATATCTTAAGCTATAAATTTCGACTGCCGACGGATGAAGAGCAAATGCTGAAATTCTCCAATATTTTAAGTAGTCTGGCTACCTATACCTAGTAAAATATGATTACCTAGGTTACACAGGTATAATACAACTTGCTTTTGTTTTCGCCTCACTAAATTATAGGTAGGTATTATAAAATAAACCCATTTAACCGAGACAATAAAATCCCAAAAAATGGATTCTTATCTAAACAAAAAGCAGCTTCGCTCGTAAATATATCACTATGACCTACATCGAACAAAAACTCTGAACCGAAAATAAAATTTGAAGTTGGTAAACAGGATATTTGTTTCACACCTATATCTAGGTATAGGTATACCTACCTGTACCAAGCTACATGGGTACATTAATTATTGTAAACTGTTTACAACTATAAATGTGCTATGAAAGAACACATAAAAACAATGGCAACATGAATCTTTTTACAAACGTTAATGTAGTAAGAACTGAATTTGTAGGTAAACCTTCCAACATTCTGAAGTTACATTTGCGTCCAAAACATAATCTCGTAAAATAACTACTAATGTGAGGGAGCGACTCATAAACATTTATTCTTGTACAGTCGCTCACGAATATTGTTATGCTCGAAAATTATTTCCTTGATCAAAGTCATTCCGAAGCGCGGCAACAAGAAAAGAAAAAGTTAATCTATTGAGGAAGTGTTAGTCAAAAAGAAAAAAATATATTTTGGTAAAAATTGACGTAAGGCTTTATCAATTCACGGTTGAAAGCCCGTGGTGCGATGAGAACTTTCCTACGGGAACGGAACGAGCGCCACCGCCCGAGTCGTAAAACTGGAACTTGTGAATGAAACATCGAACCATAATTGGCACATTAAAACGTCGTCCATTGACAAAATTTTATTGACACATTGTAGGAAGGATAACACACAACAGGTGACCGTAGGTTTTTACGAGCAAACTCAAGCGCGTGCCACGCCATAAACCGCCGTCGAAATCGTAAAATTGTAAGGAGCTGTTTAAATTGCCCCTAATAGAACATTATAGTAGTCTCAATGACGTGTTTGGTTTTATGTGATTTCGTATAAGTAGGCGCCACCGTAAAATGAGATGACGTAGCGTTGAATCGCCAATAAAATAGTCATTCGGCTCGTGCCTAGGCAGACAGATTCTAGACGGCGGTTGGATTCCGAACGGTTTTATGATAGCAACATGTGTTTATCATTAATCGTCATACATTTATAGTGCTATTACTTGATCATTAACCGATTTATTAGCATAATAAAACATATGTTATGTAGAGGTCAGTATTTTACGAGATGTTAAAATATAATCAAAAAGAATTTTAAATTGCACAGAAAGTGTTGAATTAAGTTTACTCCTTTTAACTGTAGTTTCAAAGAATACAAACTTTCATGAACCTAATGTACCTAAAAGCAACATGTTTATAATACACTCTGACTAACGCACTCTAAAATGATGTGACTACACAAAATAATTTTGCCTACGGCCAGAAGTTATAATAAAACGGGCAGGCAAACGAAACTCGTGTAATCGTTTGTGTAAGCGAGTGTACCTACGCCCTACGCGCGTTTTCCCGTTCCGTAAGTTAACTCAAACTACTAACCGGCTAAAGGGTGGGTATTTAACGTGTAACATAACCTACCCAAATTAGGTAGGTCCCGACATTTCTCTAACTAAGCACATTCTCTTTACCGAGCTGCCGTAGTTTCTACAATGGTCTACCTCTTTAATTTAGGTACGTAATGTTAGGATAGACCTCCATAATCCTTCGCAGATATTGTTCAAAATTCTTCCATCTACTTTCATACTGATGTAGGTACCTAGCAAGGGATCGTTTTACCTACATGAGGTTAATAGTGAAAGAGTCTCTGTATGTAATACAACAAAATATAGTTAGGAAAAGTTTGTATCTACTTATTCAAATAAAATTAAGCTTGTTTTTTTATATCATTTTTTAATATCCTGAACTTAAAATCAATTATTCATTGTCTATATACTTAGGGTTGTAGAGTTTTATTTTCTTAGATATCGAATTACTTACATACATATCTATAGAAATATATCTAGACCTAACAATAAATGAAATTTTATTATGATGGAATTAGAAACGTAATACAATATCATGACAAAATGAGGACGGAATATTTAGGCTCCAATATACACGAAGTTGCTACAAAGAATTCTTTCTCGATAGACACTGGGAGCGTCTACATCGTCCTATTTATCCAATATGGTGGAACACCCAACTGCCCCCGGCCCGGCGACCCCTATCTTATTAACTTTATGCTGACTAAGTCACACTCCACTCTGTTCTCTTTGAATCAAATTAAATCACCTCAGATAGCCTACCAAGCATAATTGTCCCAGCATTATGAATTACTTTTTTTTAAACCAATTTTTAAAAACCTTACCTATTGCTGATTTTATATTTTTGTAATCATATACTAATTTAGGTAACTTACCTCATATTTTTTCAGTTGAATTGTGTTCAAATTATCCTTTTACGTTATGTCAACCAAATTCCTTGTAAATCTGAAACAAAGGAAGATTAAAATTAGAATTGAATTAGGTATTCAGTTAAGTTATTGACTTAAGTTAGATAGCTTTTCATTCCTGCCATTACCTACCTACCTGTTCTTTGCCACATTGGAAAGAAAGTCAAGTCACATAATTGATTTTAAGTTCGTAGTAGAATACCTACATGACCATATTGTATATTGTCTTATATGTAGCTTATGACGATATCAAACCATATTGTAGGTATCTAGCATTCTGGTTGAGCGGCCATAATATCTTGTGAAAGATGCAACGGCCGTGCAGACCGTAAAGCGAAGATACCTCATCACCTGTTCACCGTCAGTCGCGGGCCGCACCGTAAAACCAGTCTGCTTCTTGTCTACGGCATTTACGACCCGACCGATACCCGGATAAAAATAACCATCTCGCAAACGCTATTATTACAAATGATACACAGTTTACGACGCGAATATTTACGTTTTTATTTCAAATGTTTATTGCCTGTTGTGCAACTTAATAGCGCACTTGAACTTGCCACGCCGGGCTAGTGACACCGTTTGATCCAAATCGCGTTTTATTGTTTTGCTCAATGGACGGACGAATTTTACGAGCGTGTCGTAATCTGTGACGTGATGGTTATAACTCTGATGCGTACTACATACGATCTCGTGACTCATATGAATGCGCTAACTTTCCGTTTCAATGTAAGTATTTTACATTGCGCGCGGTTGTTTCAAATTTTTAATTGAACTGGTCGGGCTCTGATTAATCCATGCGAGTAATTGCTGCGGTTAGATTAGTTGCAGGCAATTTGATATGCCGTTTAAACGTCAGCACTTTTCGATTAACCGATTCCCGAAACGAAAAACGCAATGAGCTCTACCAGATTTTATTGCTTAATCGCTGATGTTCATTCTAATTTGGTATCGAGTAACTAGGTAGATGTAGGTATCGAGATCAACATGAAAGGATCGTAGACTCCGAACGTCGTTTCCTTATGTGGGCCTCCCACCCTTGTTTACCTATTTACACACAAATTCTTTTGATCGAAATACGAAAGGTCGATAAGATACGATCCTTCTCGCCTCACTTATCTTTCTTTAATAACATTGTTCCCAGAGGTGCCCTCGGATAAATAGAAGAAAAGGGAACAGTGTCAGGATTCGCGCGACCCGTAGAAGGAATTT
This sequence comes from Abrostola tripartita, assembly GCA_905340225.1. Taxonomy (NCBI): domain Eukaryota; kingdom Metazoa; phylum Arthropoda; class Insecta; order Lepidoptera; family Noctuidae; genus Abrostola; species Abrostola tripartita. The sequence continues at coordinate 8,469,677 of HG996498.1, read as the reverse complement.
GCATTATATTACCTATATTCATATTTCTTTGGAGGTAACCTTTTCTGGGGAAACAAATAATAGGTGGAGTGCATCTGGGGTCGCATTAAGGGACATCTTTTTATTCGCTGGGAGCTACGGTAAATATTTTTGTTATTGCGTTATGCCTCCCTTGGAGCGGGCTCTCGTGTTTTTCGATCTTGTTCTGTGTTTCCGATAGAATATTGTGTAAGTGGTCTGTACATTATTGATAGTGGAAGCGTACCTTCCTTTTTGACATAGTGCTCTTTCTATATTGAGAATTCTAGTGTGTTGTGTGGTAATGTTGGAGTATTTGTATATGTAAAGTATAGAAACATCACTTATCATGAATCTTGTTTTTTTCGCCCAAATACCTACCTTTAAGCAGAGAATGAAATCTCTTTAGGATATTTTATACAGATTAAAGATCGCAAAGTAATAAAAGGAGAAAAAAACAAATAAGCACGAGGCTAAGGCGCTTAACCCAAGTTCATTTACTGGCCAAAAGCCGTAGAGCCTTCTCACGGCTTAAAAATAACATCGAAAAAAAAAAGATTACACGACATCTTTTTAATCAACCACAACCGACTCTCTAAACGAATAAAATTTAATATTAACACCATATGTGCATTACATGTAACGCCAAAAACCTGTAAATGGTCGAATAAAATGTTGAACATTATGTGACAGCGCGACACCGCCTTACTTTCAAGTATTTTTGAATTTTCAAAACAGGAATGGTAAATAAAATTCGACATTCATTAGGCGTCTTTTAGTTTGTGATATCTTATATACAAGTTGAGTAGGTATAATGTTATCTTGCGAGATGGGGCGTCGAGATTGCGCGCCGAGAGTGACTTGGGTAGCGCTAGCAAAAACAAACATAACAAAGAAATACTTTAAATTATGTTTCGATACAACTTTAAAATACCTTATCGTTTCTTTTTTGAACACCTATAAGAAGCTCTTTAAGTTGTAATGATGTTAAGTTTTAAATGATAAACAAGCTTCTTGTGAAATTACAATAAAATGCAACACAAATATTATTTTAAAATCGTTACCTACACATTTTAGTAGTAATTTCCATCATCAATTTGGAAATCATAAGTCGGTAATATATTGTTATTAACTACTAATAATACATTGACACACTATTGCACAACACAAAAATATCTTAATAATGTAGTTTCTACAGGGCCGTAGACACACAGCTATTGAGGCGTTCAAACTTTCAACATTAATTCATACGTCTTACTTATTAGTAGAAGTGAAACTATGTAGATAGTTAAAGATAAAAACGGCCGGTTCATACGCATCCACTCATTAAGAAAATGCCTCTATCCACTCGTCGAATAATTGGAATAAAGGTACGTTTACGTCTACCGCCAGCGTAGGTCTATCTTGATAAAAAAACTCAATTTAAATGTTTATTGCCGCGGCAGTAACTTCGACATTTTGTTGGTTCGCCTGCCACGAATTGACGTTTTTACTAAACGTCAGATTTGGTAAATAAAACTAGTATCTAATGACTGGGGCCCACGCCCACAAACCGTTCACAGTTTAATCGATGGATTAGATTATCCACATAGGGATACCTACGGATCGTGTTATTTTGTAATCTCATGATTGGACATAGCGTAGCGCCCGCCTACGCAAAACATATTTACTCTACAACTTTTCTTGTCTCCTTGACGGACTCTTTGAAAGGTGACGGAGTGATTTTATTTTTATTTAATGTTATTTTTGGTTGGAATAACTTTGTGGTACTATTATGTAAAGTGGGTCCAGGTTGGTACTAAAAGGGTGAACTTGTTCTTGTAGGTAGTCGGTCGCCTTGAATTTTGAAAGAACATGTTATTTGTTGATACTCTACCTCCCAAGTCTGATCGGTGTAGGTAGGCACTTAAGTTTCTTTGTTAGGTCCGAACGTGATTTGCAATATTTATTTTATTGTTAGTAATTCAGTCGTATAAGTACACACTGCAATTAGCAATAGCGCATTGTCAGTGTGCATAGAATTTATCCAGTTTTAATGTTAGTTATGTATTTAAATTTACGCGTAAGAAATATGATAGATGCAAAGAAACCGCTAAGCTGAAAACCCATTAGTGTCGTAGATATTTTACTCATAATTTCCATGTTTAAAAGCTTAGAAAAGAATTAATATATATTACAACTTATTTGCTGCCTGTACTTTAAAACATTGCAGGAAATGCAAGTGGGATCAGCATTGGAAAGGAGCCCGGCATTCTTATGCGACACACAACCCTCTGTGATAGGGTGCGCTGAGCTACGGGGGTGAAAGCTTTTTCCAATTATTGTTACAGTATCAAGGATATTCAGACGAGTATCATTTGTTTGATGTTGTGTTACTTACGCTTACCTTTGTTCATTTGTAATGCAACTTCTGCAGTTTATCTACTTACATGTGTTTGCACAGTTCAATTTTGTATTTTTGTATTGTTTGTATGTGTGTGTTGTATTTAAAGTTCCTATGTCATATAATAAAACCATTTTTAAACAAATTCAGATACCTAATATGGAGCACATTGTGGGCCCTCGAAACCGACGGAAAAGTATGAAGAATTATTTTAAAAGTAAATAAGTCGAAAGTCGTAGAGACAGGATTGTAGCAGTCAGAAAACCGTGGGTTGTAGTTGTTGTTCTACCTATACATAGTGTATAGGTCCTATGAGAGTATATCCTATCCATAGAGATATTTCGTTTGATTTATTAAAGTAATACTACATACTTTATACTTATTTTAAAATACTCTTTTAAACTGATATCAAACTGTAAATGTATTTTTATAGTTTAAGGTTCAGAGGCCAATCTTCAGAATATATAAATGATCTTTAAGTGTCTGTATATTGACAATAAAATAAGGTTGGGTAGTTACAAGCATTATATTTAGGTATGTATATATGTATATACGTTTACATTATAAATGTAGGTTGGTTAAAGATAAAATCTTTTGCGCTGTATTTAAAAAAAAACTTAATAAGGCATAAACCACGACCAGTATTTTATAATTTTGGCTACCTACATTATGTTCTTAATTTAATAACTAGTCACGTGATCTATCCCTTCTGTATGCAATCGACATATCTACTTTATTTTAAGTAATTACGAAATTCAATTTTAAATTCAAGCTCCCATCCCTAGACACTCAAGCCAAACAAACTCGTACCCACAACCCATAAACGTCATAACTACACAAAGAACATCCACAGCTAGTTAAATTACATCTAGCCATAAATAACTAACCCTATAACTCGCTAACAAGATCCAATCCTGAAGCTCAAAGCCGATCTTGTTAGAAACTGAAAACAAAGGGGCTTTCAGCATGAAAATAGAGTAACAAGCCACCTTGTTAATACCAGTTGTTTCTATATTAAAACTTAGAAGAACAGCTTCGTGCTGGCTACGAGCCAATTAGCTATGGTGCTACGTAATTAACTGCGGTGACTACGAACTTAAGCTAATTAAAATTATTATTAGGGCTAGTAGTAGCACACGAATTATATTTTTAGAGTAGGTATTGTATTTCTTATCAATAAAAAACCTTTATTTCATATTCCAAATCTCACAGTTACACGAGCACGCAAGATTTTTAAAGGGGTCTCCGAAGTTTTTTCTCCGCCATTATTCATGTATTTTAAGATGGTTTCTTTTAGTAGTTCATGATCATTTTAAATTATGGAAGGTTCATAATCCCAGAAATTATAAGCCTACCTACTGCTTTAAAGGTATTATTCATTTATTGAATACATATTATATACAATTATGCTAGTACATGCTATGCTATGTAAAAGGAGCCATACATTTCTTGTAAATACGGCGTAGCCCAAGTTTCGTGTCAAATATTGAAAAGCTAAAGGCAAAATATTTCACCAATGCATCATGATACAAACGTCAATTGTTTTTGCTTACAGCTCCTTAGTGTATGTAGTTAAACCGATACTCGGATTTGTATTCGTGCGCAACACTGAACCGAAGATAATCGGTAGTCTTAGCTAATAGACCTTATTTCATACTCATTACATACGGCCAACAACATTATTATCTATGTACCAATTTATACGGTAAGCTCATAACCTCTTTATTCATTAGGTAATACTTTATGAACCGTCTTTAGATGATGTGCATGATATCTAAACCTGAACATTACGGTACAATTTTCTTCAGATTTCGCTCTTTTTATATTATGTTGAATCTTTTGTAGTTTAATGACTGTGCTGTTTAAAAATAGGTTGATATTAAATAGGTTTATATCGTAAGCAGTAATAAATTCATGTTTTCTTCGTCTTATTTTGTATTTAGTACCTACATGCGTATTAAGCCTATCACATAATCAACTCTTTACAAATCGATGCTTGACTGTATCAAATGCACATAATGTAAATTAAAAATTGAGAATATCTTAATATTAAAATTATTTACATGAGATTCAAGTTTTAATTATCATCCGACTATAAACGATGGAAATGCTTGCATTAAAAAAATAACCTAACTGTAATACCGGCCTTACTTTAAACTGCGCTTACAACGATTGGTATTCAAGTAAAGAGTTCCACTTCCGAACAACATACAAGCGTTTTATTCAGTTTAATTTGCATTAATGTTCACATTGCATATCCTTTTGCCGTCTCAGTTATTGCTTAAAATAATTAATAGGGAGTAATAATATTTATCATGCAAGACTTCATAAAATGCAGTTCTATATTTGCGTCGGACATCGACTATATAATATACTTCTCCTACAAGCTTTGACCTACTCTCTTCAACATTATTTACGACGAAATTAGGTTCAAACCAATTTGTGATTCCGAAAATACTAACATTTTTTTTATTACGTGGCGGAAGTGTACGAATGGTTGGTCGTCTTCCCTTTCCTCGTGATTTCGTTCGTATTGGCAGTTATCCAATTTGGCAAGCCGCTGCGATCGAACCGACACTAGGATGATATTTTGTATCTTGAATATATTTATGATGAGTGTTTGTTGTATTTTGTTGACTGATGTTGAGACGTTGGTTTGTTTGGAAAGAGCTTTTGGAAGAGTACGTCCAGTTGGTGTTATAGTTAGGCTGGTTTTTGTTCTACTTACTGACGTAGGTAAATGCGCTCTATAAGACATAGGTATCTACATCTAACCGTGTTCGATATAATATCACTTGGTGATCGAAATTATAAGAAGTAAATTCACTTCTCATATTCTTCTTCTTCATATTCTCATTAATATTATCAGAAGACATATTTAATAACTAACTTAAAAAACTAACTTAATATTAAAGTTTTCTACGAATAGGTAACTGAACTTTTTAATAAACTCTACGACATTAAACTTCACCCATTCACCTTGGTATCATGTTATAAAGTAACCAAAGCCACAATAAGCTTAGAATGTATAATAATGTATCTACGTCGCAACACGAATACACAAACAGTATTACATAAGACGCTATATAGACTGAATATAATTTAGTTGAAATTCATCCAACGCGTCGCACATCAAAATTAGTCCGGCGGTGTTTGTGATGTGGTTAAAAACACGCAAACATGCGAACAAATCTTGCACACTGTCAGTTTATTATGCTTAGAAGATATTTGGGACTGCCTAATTGGTAACCATAAATTAAAACCCAAGTCGAAAATGTAAATACGCGTTTATAATTATATCCGTGTGTATCTTTGTATAAAATAAGTTGACAAGTAAAGCTTCTTAGCTAATTTTAATCCTTGTGTTTACATCAAATGTAGTTTGTAATGGTTTTGTTAAGATTGCTAGAAGCAGGTGGTTGGGCCCATTAGTATCTTTATTCATAGAAAAAACTACTGTCAAGATATCGGTTAAAAATATATTACACCACGGAGTGACCCTTAACGCCAAAAATACTTTTTCGTGAAATATTAAAATGGTCCAATTTATGTGTTTAAAACATGGATGGTGTATTCGACTTCCATATTGGATTTCTAAATCATCAAAAACAGTAAATCTTAGTTTGACACTGAAACGAATCGATTGTGAAATAGGTCCAACCGTCTAGTTGATGTTTTTTCTATCTCACTCTATTCAATTTTTATTAGGATCCTGGCCAATATTCTTTTTAAATTTTAAAGTGATTCCAAAGATAACTTAATGTATTGCAATGTATTGCAGTCGATTTTTCCATTTGCACCTGTTAGTTTGATATTATTTATTATGATACGGTTGTTATATTTAACCTAATATATGGCCAAGACCCAAAGTTTAGATATATCCAAATTCGGCAGTACAATAAAAACCCAAAAAGACACGGTCTAACTTCAACGAAAACAAACATTTAAAGTCCCAAACACAAATTGCAATCAAGCGTAATTGTACCTAATTACAGCAGCGACACTAAACATCATATTTATGTAGGTAGCCTGCAAGCCCCGATTGGGTATCACAAATTAGGCAGGTACCTGGTTCGTGATTCAACTTACGTATAAACGACAAATTAAACCCGGTTCTCATCGAAATAAGGAAAATGTCGAGCTCTCATGGACATGAGGGCAATCCTAATTTGTCGATCGATATACCTACATAAGGGTTTAGTTACACCGCGGTTGCCAGCTGTGAATAGCGCGGAGCTAATTAACTTTTGTTCTAATTAAATATTTGATCATAGTTATTATAAAATATATTAGTTGGTATAAAACACATTATGAAGCACGTGCAATGCATGTCAAGTACCTACTAAGGTTCTCCCCTATCACTAGGGATGTAGTATCCTCATCTGCAAATTGTGAATGCTCAATAATACATTTTAGCAAACCCAAGAAGGGTCATAGGGGTGACAGTTATGTTAGAAGTCGCGTAATGGTGGGTTGGACGCCCTTTGCGCATGCAAAATAAAGTAACCCTAAAATTATACCTCCATTTTTAAATTATTAAAAATAAGATAAATATTTTTTCTTTATTCTTAAATGAAGGCGGAAATTTAAAAGGAAATGGAAGATAGCGCTTCAAGTATTAACAGAATTGGAGGGGTGAATCACATTTATTTTCTCAGTAGAAATAGGTTTAACTTTTAAGTGTGATTAAGCCCCAACAATTACGCTGAAACTCCTAATTGTCTGTTGTAGAACCAAGAATTGTAATTGGATGAATTAAGTTTTCTCTATGCAAATTAATTTTGTTTGAATTAGAACGAACTGATTTGTACGTGAGACCAGTATTAAAATACACAAGTAGATACCTAGGCAATCAGTACAGTTCTAATGAATTTAATTTATGTTTAATAATTACAAAAAAGGTATGAGATTCTGAATTAGAATGAATAAAATTCATTTGAAACTAAACAATCATAAAAATGGGAAAGTATTGTATATAATACAAGTATAATACTTTCTCATTTTGATCTGTTTCAAATGAAACGAAAAAAATAATGCAATATGAAAACATGACACCATTTCTACATTGAGATTATTTATTGCATAGAAATCGAGATCACGAACGCAAGTCCCGCCAACACACTACAATACAAATGTATCTAGAAATCGACAACGAACGCGTATGTCAGTGAAATGTGTAATTTATACGACAGCCGATCGAGCTCTGGTTCCAATCGCTAGAACCTTGAATGTCGTAGCTACAAACAAATATACGACAACACGAAGGAATAATAGCACCAAGTCTCACTAGATTCCTAAAATGTCTTCCTCAACATAATTTTTATGTTAACATTCCGCAAATCCTTGTTTATTTTACTCTTATTCGATGTCGGAAAAGAATACCAAAATATTGCTTCATAAATTATCGGATATGACAACTATTTGTTCTTTACTAGAAAATATTATTTGTGGGAATATTATTATATAATATGTACCTTTGAATGCGATGATTTGTCACGCTCTGCAGTCGTGACTGCGTATTGAACTTCACAAATATTTGTGACTGCATCTTTTCCGTCGACTTATCTTCTATGATAAGCAAGCCGTGGGGACACATTTGGTTATTTTTAAACTTTTTAAATTATCAAAAAACGTAGGCACACTTTTTGCTGTGTAAGTCACCAGTCATCTTCTGAGAATGACCGTCGATATTCTATCACATGCAACTACGAAAAAATTGGACATTCATCTAAACAAAAGTTGCGTAACAAACCATTGTTTGTACAATCAAAAAACACCTTACCCCGTCCTTTGGATGGTCATTGTTGTTCATTTATAAAGAAACTGAAAGTACATTGTTATTCTTGTACAGTTTTTGTTGGTGTTTTAGTGGGTTCCATAAAAATTTAGAGCATAAACAAAAAAGTAGAACCCTTCCGCGTTGCAACAATAGTGTACTAGCAAGGTATAGATCAGTTTAAAATTACAGGTGAAGCAGTGAAGGTGGTCGTTACTCATTGTGATAATGTGATGCTTTGTCTTCGAAAGTTATTTTAATTGCTTTCTTTTATACGATCATTGATTTATTACTGCGGTCAGTGAGAGTGGTGTCAACAATACAAGGTGAGGTGAACCTTAAAATTTTATTTTCTTTGGTTGGCAGCATCAATATTCTACAAACAACTGTCGAAGAAAAGCTGTAGGTATAATGATAAATAGTCATGTCTTTTAATATCAACTTGCGTAGGTTCAACGAGTCAATGACGTAGGTACTTATTGCCTTAGTAACAATTGTCTTAAAGCAATTGCAATTGTCATTTTGCAGATATGCTCCAGTTAACAGTGATTGTATGTTGTAAACAGCACAGATTGTTCTGGTCGTTTTTTAAATAGGTCGTTCCTCTTCGAATGGACTGTTATAGATCGTAACAAATTCCTTAAAAACAAAGCGTGGAGAGCCGCACTGAATTTTCGTAAGCGGATCAAGAATATCTAATGTTATGTAGCTACATAAAATTTGGAGTAAGAGCTCGGCACCGCCGTAAATCTCGATAAAAATATATACCAATAACAGAAAACTGTTCGATTGTGCGAAAAACTGAACAAGCGATAAGTCTCGAACGTGCCTCGCTAGCGCAGGCAGAGACAATCGCCGTAACGATCCGTAATTTTATATCGGCGTGCACAATTTACTGTGGTATTATGCCCCAATGTTTGTGCCATACCAAGGCACACACATTTGCCTCGTATTTGCCCTGTCTGTAGCACAATATTTGTGGAACGTGCTAACCGTTGTGTCAAACATCACATATCTAGGCGTGACACGTAGCGACAAACATTTTCAGTTATTACACATGTTCTACTGTTATTATCTCGTTGGCTTTTTCTTTTCGGTGCAATAAAGCGTTGATTACACCAAGACGGCGGCAATTGGTCACGAAATAGGACTGTGGGGGTGCCGATAAGGCAATTGTCGCATTTATTTACTTGCGGGTAAATACTACGCGTGTTGGGAACGTTTTAATGATAGCTATGTTTATTACACATCGCTATAAACACAAAGATATAGGTACATATTATCATACTGAATTCGAAATTCCACTGAATCGATCGAAGTTAATTTTATTTTATGGTTAAATAATGAGAAGTCGTAAAATGGAAATGGAAGGCTTACCAGGCCTATATCAAATAGATAGGCAAACGTTCAAGATTTCCTGTATTTGGAAATAAATACCTTTCAACGTTACTTAGAGCAAATTGTTACATTGGTAAAACAAAAGAGAAACATTTAACATTCAACGCATTTCTTTATTAAATCGCGCTGTTATATTTTGCGAATATAAAAATTCGCGTTTGTTCGAAAGAGTTTTATTACAAAAGAACTTTATATTATGAAATTAGTTTAATCCTCGTTCCGTGAAATGGCCGCATTACCAAAACAGTTGAAGCAGAAAAGAAGTTTCACGAACTTCGACACGGGTCCGTTAGTTAATGTAAGAAGAGATGCAAATGGTCTCTCAAAAGTATTCGGGGATTCAAAGTTGTACCTACAGAATTTGTTGATCTGTGTACTCAAACAAAAAACGAAACAAACACCGCCTTTTCACTGTTATGAGTCGTTTTGCGATTACACCAAAGTGGACTATTCTCTGCCATGTTTTGGTGTTTAAGTCATTTAAGCCAAATATAGTGTATGTACTTACGTGTAAAATACGAGACGTTATGCAATTTTGACATACAAGGTAGTGTTGTGTTATTTGCGAATCATATACCTACTGATCTTAGGTGGAATTTGTGATAATACGCAAATTGGAAGTCAAGATTACGTATTCCCGATTTCCGAGAACAGTTTCGGCGAGTTTCGTTTAAGTATTGAAGTTTTGATAACTCAGTAAGTCTTTGAACGTGACTAATCCAGATATGAGATGAACTTTATAAACAATGTAATTTCATAGATTGGGAGCTACGCAGCCGATTTATAAAAGTTGACGTCGTTTTAAACCAAATTAAATCATCACGAGACAAATATTTTCAAATCTCCGTTGTCTTAAAAACATGACCCTTTTTGTGTTTGATAATAAAAACTTATAAATCAGATATTATTCTGTTGTCACAATACATTGAGACTTGACAATTTAGTACTAGATCTTAGAATTATAATACTAAAACAAAGCTATGGTGGATAAGTCTCGCATGTAAGCGGTCCGCTTTCAAGCCTCTCAGCCATAAAACGTATGATAGATGTTGACATCGACAAGCCCTCGCGTGTTGCCAGTACCGTTCCGTCCCCACTCCCAAGGGCTGAGCTGGGCCGCCAGACGACTACTATAACAAGACCCGCCACCCCTCGCGCAATCCCTTGACCCGCAGGTCTCAAAACGGCAAAAAGGGCTGCTCATGAGTTCTGTCTAAATTGGACGATTGTATCAGATTATCGAATTGGGGTTCGGTGCACTCCGCACCATATTTAAAAATCGAATGCCGATGGAACATGATTTGAAAATGGCCGAAGTTTTTTGAACTTTTTTTACAAAGTTTTGAATTTAAGCTGTGATTTCACGGCCCCACATCATATCATGTTTCAATTTAGTTTTAATTTCTCTAAATAGGGGATCGGAAATGAAGAGTGGAATTTAAGAGCCATTACGAATCGTTTCTTATAAAACCTACTCTCATCATTCTAATAACTTTATACCCTTTGTAAATATATTGAACTTATTAGGTAAGAAATCGGAACGCATCAGAATCTTGCATTTAAATGCATTGCGAAATCAAAATTCCGTTAAGAGCCTCTCAGCGTGAAACGAAAATGATACGATCGCATCTTACAAGCTTGTTTCAGGGCCACCTGCTTGACACATGGACATATGAACGTTTACTTTATGTAAGGTTTAGTCTCAGTATCGCGAATAAATTCACAGTTTTTATATTACGTATCGAATTAACGCACCGACATACATACATATCGTAAACATACGAAAGCAACGACATCGTCTTATTTTTCTCGGATAAATAAGGTATACATGTTACCAACGATTTTAATTAAAATATATGATCGTGTGAACGTCCCTTGTTATGGTAGCTGGGCAAAATACATTTTTCTCATAAATAATATTAAGTTGCCCGATTTATACCTCGCTGGTTTGGCTTGGCTGAATATAATATGTACTTAATAAGGTGTAAGGTGCCGTACCTGTGTGTCAAATTTTGTAGATATATTATCATTAAAAGTATATAGTGTTATTAAGCATTGTTAACATTAGGTATATCTACTTTTTTAGAACCTTATGAATCATTCAAAAAGCCAAAGTTGTACAAAGGATCACAGTATATTATTCAGATACCTATAATAATACATATATCTACATAGTATTGGGTGTTTTCTCCCCTCGGATCGTCAGGGATCGTAGACCCAACTTATAATGGGGACAAGAGACCGGATAGAGGAAAGCGCGCGAATCGATTTTCTGTGTGTTGGTACACGCTGGAGTCACGACCAGTTACATTGTGTGAATCATTGCATGAATTGAATGAGGTAGGCGCGAAATATGAGAAGCCTCTTTTATTATTCGTTTATACCCTTTGAATATTCAAGACTTTTAAAGAGTAGGCACTCGGTGGGTTACATATTTAGGTAGGCAGATACCTACATCTAGATGTACAAGTAGGTACATAAGTATAAAGCTACTTGTGTACGCATACAAAGATTTAACTTGGTACAGTTAAATGTTCTTGATATAATTGACTACGAAACATTCCACGACTTATCAAAGCATCGAGTATCTTAATTTCTCCTTAAAATATGTATTTAATCTTTTAATTTAGAAAGCTGCACTCGACACCACTGTTTTCTCAGACATTTCGAGATATATACCAAAATTCATTAACTAGAGATTGATTTAATCTTGTCCGACAGCCGAGTGGAGTCTCAAGAGGCCAAAATTAATTTTAAGAACAGTACTACATTCTACCATACCACATGAACATTGGCGTCCCCCAAAGGGAAATGCAGGGGATAATGTGCTTTATTGTAAGAACATAGGGGTTAGTTCCTTGGATCTTGAAATAAGGAGTAAGTTTGTTGAGGTGCCCAGATCGAGTATCCAACTGTGGGCAGGCAACAGATGCCCCTAACGGGTCTGTGAGCGTTATCAAAGCGTTACGATGCTGAAATAATTGTTGGATAATTATTTTGTTAATGCACAGCCTAATTGAAGCTTGAATACGTTAACAGCATTTCGGGAGTCCAATTTAATTTGTTCAGTAGCTGTTTGTAAATTTACTCGTCCTGTTTATTGTTCATTTGTAATTGGAATTTATAGGTATACAAGCAATGTTTCTATTACGTGTTCCATGTTGATATTGTTTTCGTAAATCAATTTCGGTTCTTCTCTGAGATGCTTTTCAATGATGCTTTTTTAACTAAAAAGGTAGGTATGTCACAGATGTTCAATTTGGAAAATATTAATAGTAGTGTATTCAAGTAGTAATGGAGAATTCTCAATTCTAAAATGTTAAACGCAAACAGTTTCTACCTTTTTAAAATTTTCTGTTAAGTATGACAACAGTCGTACCTAACGAATAACAGGCATTCCACCAAAAGGTTATTCCACTAAAACGTTGGTCCCTTAAATGCTAAGCGTGTAGTTTGGTGAATATTTTCTCTAAAGTTCAACGTTTGACCGACGCTTTCCGTACTTTAGTTAGGCACGTTACAACGCGTCCCCCTTCTCTAAAGCAGAATGAAGTTTCATTTTATATGGTGTAAGTACCTACTATACGCATGTAGAGGTACAAGCTCGCTTGTACAGTAAGAATTCTAGATTATTAATATACCTAGTATGTTTAATATCGTTTCTGATTCCTATACAAACTCTTGATAAATTCTTGAGTAGATAAGGAATCGATGAACAATGAATTTTATCTCACTAATAGAGAAGCACTGATATCAATGCAGCACTGTTTCGTTATGTAAATGTTAGACGGATAATCTGACATTTACATAACGAAACAATGCTGCTAGGAATACATTTCATGTCTTATCTATCAAATAGCTATCTTTAAGAGAATTTTTGAGCCGGAGTGATAAGACAGTTACGTCATGTCATGAAGAAACTACATCTACGTCTTTGTACCGATTTATGAAACATAAATTGTAAAAATTGTATTGAACTTATTTTCTAGACCTACTCGTAAGACTTAACAGACGTCTCATTGAATTGAATAATAATTTACTTGGTATAAAATTTCGCTTTAAACTTTTACTCTCTCATGCCTTGTTCCACGCAAAACAACTAGAAAGCCACTCAGACTTGTTTAGCGGTTCCGCCGTCTAAGGGTTGAAATACGTAAGGGTTCTGATGCTGACGCAGCCGACCGTGCCGTCTGGACGCACTTAATACCCGCCACATTCTGTGTGGATGGGGCTTTACGTCCGGAGTAAGGGGGATAAATATATAGGTACTTTATAAATGCTGTTGTTTAAGTCCCAGCCAAGTGTTTTATTTTGTAGGAAAAACAATTTCAACATTTCCCTTGTTCTCTGTTGTTCTCATTTGTTTTACTTAGTTTTGGCCTCGCAGACGTGTTTTGCAGTCGCGTTCTTATACAACAAAATAATCTTATCCACAATTTCAACTCCATATTATTATATTGTTCTTAATATGTAATTTAGAGGATGAAAAAATATGGTGGGACTTTTAAGTTCCCACCGCACTTTTTTGTATGGAATAATGTAATCTCTTTTAAAATTCTAATTTTAAGTTACTTAAATGAAGCGTCCTACGATTAACACGAATATATTAGCCACTATTTTTGACTTACGAGACTTTGAAATTAAAATGTCAATAAGTTGGACCCACCTATAAATATATAAATGTATGTGAGTATAGACAGGTTTTCTCACCCACACCCGTATAAAAAACAGATTCGTTTTTCGATTCTATGGAGGCTCTTTTTAATCTTTTATGCTTATAATATACGCAATTATCTTTACAATAATTTATGAGCTAATCGTTACGGATCATTTTTAAGTAGAAGAATCTTGTATCAATTTTAGCGGCCGCCTAGAAATAAAAACATTAAGCTTGATGGTTTAATTTAAGTTTCGTTGTTATAAATTGCGTTTTCTGATAGGTTTATCGTAGAGCCTTTGTATTATGCACCTGCGACGCTTAAACAAAGAGTAAATATAAAAGTTACATAGACTATTTACGGTAGAGTCAAGTTGTATGGTAGGTAGGTACTTAAGTAGGTATATAATTATCTTTTGTATATGTAGGTACTGAAACAATTTTCTTATATGTAAAATATTTTGCTATTTATGTTTATGAGCCCTCAAGGGCTTATTTAACCAGGGATGTTAAGGCCCATATTATATGCAAACAATTTGGTTACATTATTGCATTTTAAATGACGTCATTCGATTCTTTTCTTCCGTCCACCTTAAATACATATAGAGAACATTTATGAGCCAACCGTAAATTATTAATAATTTGACCAAACATGTAGCTGAAAATTATTTATGGAAGGTTATCCACCCACTCAGAGGATGTCGAAGTGTCGGAATTTACGCGAAATTATAATAAAGTATCTACTTACATACATAAAGTAAATACTTAATGGTTCTCTTGTAATTCGAGATAACAAAACAAGACCAAATTTAAGTTATATGCAAATATTGTTACTTTTAAATTAGGCTTGATGTAGATTCTTTTGTTTCATATTTTAATTTCCAGTTTTTATAATTTTTATTGCACGGTAAACAAGAAATTTTAAGTTTTTGACAACGGTTGGTAGGTAGGTATAAAAAATATTTATTTAAAGGAAAAATGTAGGTATATAATACCTAACTGCTTAGAAGTGAGAACAAATTCTGATACGCATGCGCGCGTACCATTGATAAGTAGGCAAGTCGAGATGCTTGCTAGAAAGAGATAAATAATGAACTCTACAATTAGTTAATACTGTAAATAAATCTAATTTTAACACTCATGTGTTTTTAACTTTAGAAAGAGAAATTTATAGTCATTCAACGTTGTTACATTGTCGCAATTCAATTCCGATATAGTAATAGTATTCTCGTAAATACCAAACATTATTCAGACGAGTCAAGTTAGATTGGTAACATGATTTGAATAGTTTGGTAGGTTGCCTATCGTTTCAAATGGGACGTGTCTGAGGGGGCATTAATTAGAACAACGTACCCATTTAGTAGAAAGGGTATAATATCGATTAAAAGTTATCGATAACGTTATTCAACTCTATCAGCATTGATTATGTATAAGATTAAAACATTCTCGATTAGTTAAATATTTATGCAAATATTAATTACAACATTATCGATATTCTTGTTGATTGCTTGACATCCCGCCGTGCTTAAGGCGACTATTACAGTATCATGGTTACAAGTAAGAATAATCTAGAAGGTATTAAGTATTGATAGAATACGTTTAATATAAATTGATGTATCTATAGCTAAATACTTCGCACTAGGTATGCGTTAGTATTACAGCTATAATTAGGAAGCTATTATTATTTTGACTGGCCTGTTGGTCTAGTGGTTAGTGACGCTGACTGCTAAACCGGAGGTTGTGGGTTTGATTCCCACCCAGGACAAATCTTTGTGTGATGAGCATAATGATTTGTTCTGTGTCTGGGTGTAAATTATCTATATTATGTATGTATTTAGAAATATTTAAGTATGTTTATCAGTTGTCTGGTTGCCATAATACAGGCTCTGCCTAGTTTGGGATCAAATGACCGTGTGTGGACTGTCCCAAGATATTATTATTAGGACGAAGAGGGCGGACGTGTGTGTGCTGTGTAGGTATGTTTAAGATCTAGGGGTAGAATTAAACATATTAACCGAAATTCTACCTAATAACCCTGGTTTCCATCATCCTACATAAGAAAAGAAATATTAAATTCATGTCAAAACATTTTTTCTCAACTAGATCATCGATCATGTTATAAAAATTCATCCAATCATTTTTTCCCTCGCGATATCACGACATTTCGTATATTGTCGGCAGCGGCGCCACAAACGATATGATTTGAATGTATGGGGCCGCGTTGTTCCCGACTTACCATACATTTGCATCCCATTTACCACGACACCGCTGCCTCTAATTTAGTTAATTCTTAAGAACAAAGGATAAAGAACAAAATAAATTAAACAAACTAAACACAAACAGATCACGTCCCACACTTAATGCGTTTCGAAATCGATAACGTAAATCGAACAGCAAATGTCTCCGGTACCATCAAAATGTCGTCTCGTTTGGAGCACTCGTTCCTAGAATCGATATCATTTTCGAGTATCGAATCGAGATTTGGTAAATTTGGAAATTCGCATGCAGATCTTTAGCTTGGTGCAACGTAGGACCTGTGGTAATCAAGAAATACTGTGAACCCTCGCGTAAGGGTGGTCCCCACTGCGCCCCTTGGCAAGGGAGAGAGAGGGGACGCCGTCGGCGCGATGTTTGTTTGTTTCAGAATGCCTCGGGAAGCGAAACTTGTGTGAGAAGGTTAATTTGGTGGGTAGATAAGTCGGTAGGTAGATATTGTTTTTATGTGGCTTAGTTAAGAAACTTTGTCTCCCTCCTTCGTTATATTTTCGTTCATTTTTATGCCACGTTTTGAATGAATTTTTACATTATGTACTAACTTTCAGCTTTGTTTTGTAGATATTTTGGTAAACAAAAACTATATTAATAGGGCGTAGCTACAGCAAAATTGTTGATTAGATAATATTATATAATATTAACTGCTCCCTGGTATAGTTTAGTTACCAAAATGATTAGATACCTATACCGGTGCGCAGTAACTATCTATAGTATTTTTTATCAAGATATTAGTTAGAAGCTATCATAAGTTAAGTAGGAATCTACCAATTTGTATAGTTAGTCACGCGTATTTATCGTCACCTAGACAATTATGTACCTACACAATATCAATACTTAGTACATAACAGATAAGGTACATAAAGACTAAAATGTACAACTGTAGATAACTTTTTCACGTTGACACGTAAGAATTGCTTTCAAACAGTTTAACTTCGACGCTTTTTGGTTTACAAAAGATAATGTGTAAAACAAGCAGAGTTTTGGAAGGTAAAAGTTTAAGTTATAACTTAAAAAGAGCGCTTAATGCGTGTCGGGGCTCCATTAGTTAGTATCAATGGTTGCTTTTTATTTTATCGGGACACTAGCTCGTGCATTTGTCGCTGCTTGTAGAAATACACGCGACTTTTACCGTCGGATCCCGATATGAAAATATTTGATTGACGATCCGATCTTGGTTTTAACACGTGAAACTATTTTATGTAAACCTTATAAACACTAGATAAATTTGTTAGTAAAGAACGAGCAATTTAAGCTACTTTTATTTAAAATAAACTGAAAGAATAAGCTACTTTATTTAAGAGAAACTTTAAAAGTTTATATGTACTGTAGACGTTATGAGTAAATAAAATAAAGTTGGATTCTTATATAATAATTTCATCCAATATTATTTTATACCTACCAACAAGTTTGTAGATACATACGTATCAGTACTAACACACAGACAAACAACAAGCTTTCAATACACAGGTGTGGATAACAATGTGATAGAAGCATGTAGAGTCGTAGAGCGCCGGCGCCGCTCCGCTATCTAATTGAAATATGTATTTAGAAGTGTTATCATGGGCCGTTGAATGTTAAGTTTATGTTGTACGTAAATAGTATGTGCGTAGGTAGAACTAACGTAGTATATATAGAGTTCTTGCGTAGTAGGCGAATATAGGTACGATCTATATAGTTATAATATAGCAACTTATCTTTCGTTGTTTGTATGATATTTCAATATTTGATGTAGGTAGAGCTCAAATTTCGGTCTTATTATAGGTTTCAAATATATCTAATTATAGGTAAATAAGTATATTTATTCTATGTTTAAATTGAGCTTGAATAAATTATAATGTTCATCAATGTTATCTACATTTTATTTTAAAACTTATTGTTTACGGCATCCGCAATATTTGTAATAAATTAAGGTGCTTTCAGTTAGGTAATTTTTAAATGGTATGCTATATACAATGGTCGGTAAGATTTATGTATAACTAATAGTATGATTGTATAACTACTAACTAAAGACAGACATTAGGTATTAGGGACTTTTATCCAATTTAGGTTAATGTCAGCCCCATGAAGACATAAATTTATCTAATACGTTATCTTCCTTTTTAAATGCTATACATAGAGTAAAAATATTAAATTCCGAACTTGTATATTATCAGCACCATTGTATACACCATAAGGGCTAATAAGGCTTATATATTTAAAATAACTCTAACTTAATAGAAGATAAGATTTTAAAATCATTTCCTTAATTAAACTAGGTAGGTATATGGTTCATAAATATTTAGATTCAACTGATAAACCGATGGAAATGTAGATACCAGCATGGTATTCATCTGTGTAAGAATTAGTACCGTTTAGTGGGTCCTAACTGGAAAATGGCGCTGCAGCTTTGAGCAACTTTAAGCTGAATTGGGGACATTTTCTTGGAGAGTGTTAAGATTGTATTATTTGTGTGTAAGTTAGAACCAAAATTTCATTTTTCAAATGAAAAATTGTACCTAACAGTACGTATCTGCTTAGGACATAGGCATATACATAAGTAGGTATACCTACCTACTTTAAAGAGCCTAGTTAATTTTAAAATCCGACCTTCATCGTTGATATACGATAGTATAATCATCTTTGCTTATAGCCGAGTTTTGTGGCGACGGTATATTTTCATCTCATCTTTGGCCTTTGCGTTTATTACAGACGATTTAAACAGTGCCATGGGGGGAAGTACTTTTTTCGGTGGCCAAATAACCCAATTTTAGACTCACCATATAGGTATAGACATACCTAATACCTACCTATATACACAAAAATGTAATATTCAAGAAGCTACATAAGTTGTATCAAACTATATTAAAATGATTTACACTGTATCACATCCGCCTAATACCACTATAATTACCATATCTCATATAAACTCATAAATGAATGCTTTGATTCCAACAGATACATAACGAACTCGTGTTGTAGACCAATTCTATATGTGCACGCGCCCCAAACAGCTATTAACATAACCACTGATTGTAGATAACCTGTGTTTAGCGACCATGTTAACTTTGCATGTAAATGAACATTATCTATACAACTTTAATTGCTATTTTCATTGGCGTTGTATACTTAGGTGTTTTTTCCAGCAGCAAAAATAACGTGGTCGTGGTCGTAGTATGTGGAGTATTGACACGTTCAATCAACGCTACGTCGGGGTGTAAGCGAAGTGGTTTTTTTCCACGTGAATGGTTGTTTATAATGCATGAATGTTAATGGAAAGATTTTCATGAATATTTAGGTTCTACTTCTGCCGCCCGCATTTGTACATAGGGCAGATTTTATTTATCAATTCGGAATGAGAATGATACTTTTTGGTTAGGGGACCTTTCCTTAAATCCTACAATATACCGTCTTACACAGAACTTTACTAATTACGTTCTGCATTTCTCATTAAATCTAATGGCTATGGTGCGATAATTCAAGCCTAATGGTCCGAAATGATTTTCTTAGTAGGGAGGCTTTACATTGCGAAGCGAAATCAACGCCCTCTGCACATTTCCTTTACCAAGCTCTAAATTATTTTCCACGAGGTGCACAATACATTATCGACCACACAACGGGACCATGTTTACCAACAAAATAAGGGGGTTAGTTTGTGCGCATGCGTGGGCCGTCAGTGGCTGTGTGCGTCGCTATAAATATGGCAACAGAACGCCCGCCCTTACTCCGTTATGCAACACTGTTTGATCCAGAAACATCTACATAAATCTTACCGATCATTAGGAAAAGTTTTTAATAAGAATAACATCCATAAATAACATTTATAGTAGCTAGCTATAGCATTTTAGAAATAGACCCCCACATATTAGCGATCTTATAGGACTGCTATTTCTTTTCTTTATGAATTCGTAGACATATAAACTTCAAGGAAACATTATTAGACATGGTAAAATTCTAACTAGCAATCTTATAAAGCATTACTTGAATGAGAAGTTTGGATAACCTAGGATGGAATTTAATTTAATCTGAGTCAAAAGAGGCTTTTAGTTCGAGAAAATACGTAGGTACTGTACTCACATTTACAATAACTTATCTTTATACCTACTTGCAAAATTTTACTTTAAGCTGCCCAGACTTCATTTTAAATCTGCCATATTAATAAATTATGTGCACTGAGATAAGCTTCATCCCAATACCATGTATGAAAAGAAATGTATTCAAATTTATTCAGACGAATACTGGTTGGAATGCTGATTCAATATCTGCAATTTGCATTTTTGGCCGGAATTTTGTTAAATGTCACTAGTTTGGTCTAGAAAATTAATATGAACGTAATATGTAAGGGCTGGTCTGGTTGGCGGGAAGTAAGGAAGGAAGCCATTACGCGGAGCCTAACGCCATCTATCCAAAATCCTCGGAGGCTTTTCCAAACTACACCGAATGCTGCGGGACGTAGCTGAATATTTTCGTAGCGCTGGTTTTGCTTGTGAATTATTTTGTTCTGCGCACACGATTTGCTTTAAAAATATGTTTCATGAGAGATATCTTATTAAATATAACATATTTTTACTTACAGTATGATATTTTGCAGGTTAGTTTTATAGATCAGATTTCTAACAGAATATTTTGCCCTTGGTAAACATGTTTTGTTGACAAAGTTTTTTAATTTTACTATGATTGATGGTGATGCATATGATCATTCAAAACGACATTTTAATTATTATTCGTAATCATTGTTTAAAAAAATGTCTTTGACTTGCTTATAAGAACATAAGTACACCGTCATTTTATTATGTTTTTAGGTAGGTATATTATATGAGGTTAAAAACTCAACAAAAATTAATATGTCAAGTATTTGCGACGTTCGTTTGTTATAAAAACTCATTCAAATCTCGTTGTATTAGAGTTGATTTACAGTAGGTATACATTTGAACTATGAATAAAGATAACGATTTTATAAAATTTAGAACAAATAAAATATTTAGTAAATAACAGTCCACAAAAAAACTAATATAATTTTCCGAAATCAAAGCAACGTCCCGAAGCATTTTATCGAAACCAGTTTCCCCGGTAAAGCCTTACGAAGGACGCGCCAGCCTACTTTCTATCCATCTCTTTTTCCCAATATCCGATCAGTTCACGCGGGAGCGAGATAGCAATCTGCACGTAAACTGCTTGTGTGGCCTTTAACTTCCTACAGATTAATGAGTTTTTATATTATTATATAGATACCTTCTGAATATGTATAGACAGAGGTTCTTAATTAGGTAATTAACTCTTTGATAGCGGGTTGCCCTATCTGTCATATGTATCATACATAATAGTTGGAGTGCATGTGAAATAACCTGACACATGGAAAATTTATAGGTTTTATTCGTTTTTATCGCGGCTACAAAAGCGTGGAATTAAATTGGTGTTCAGTTCCGTGATATCATTAGTCTTGTGTTACCGAAAATTATGACAGACTTTGATGTTATTGTAAGATAAAATTTATTACTATTACGTAGTTATTCCTAGGTATATAAAGGAAAGTTATTATTCAACGAATATAATATGATAATTAGGCAATGTTGTGGTGAAAGTTCGTTAATTTATTCCATGGTTTGTCTATCACATGTTACACGATATTCGTATTTGTCAGCTTAGGGTTTTCATGACTGTTTTAGATTTGGCTCTCTGTCTACCAGATGGTGCCAAATTTTAGTAATTTACACGAAGTAAATGCGATCTGAATGATCGTAACCCCTGCGACGGCTGTCACATCAATCGCGTCGTAGCACTGCAGAAAATTGCTTCCAATGCCTCAAAAATAAGTGCAGTAGTGACCTGACTACCAGAATTTATTCGAAAGTATTATAAGAACTGTACTAGCTATGAGATTTTACCTAGTTCGGTTTCAACGACAAAGGTTCCATTCTATCATTTCCCATGGGCTGTCAGAGGGGTGAAATAGGGATTGCTGTCAGAAAAATGAGCAGATCGTGAGAGATCACTTTATAGAGGTGCTGAACATATTCATGAGACTCAAATTTATTTAGTATTGAATCTGAGGAGTTTTGACTGGTTATTTGAAGTTGATGATTAAATTACCTCCTAATTATCGGGTTTCACCCAACTCATTTGAGGAATTGAAACTATATCTGACAGTATGAAGTGTCGAAGTATAACTAGTAATATTATGGTAAAAAATGGCTCAGCAACGTTAAGTTATTAAAACGATGATGTAACTAAAAACAGGTTCAAAGCGGAGAGACTACGTCTGACCTTTCCGACCATTACGGATAAAGTATTGCGGGTTATTTTGAATATGCAACTTCTGCTCCTTTTTTAATAGATAAGTAGATATATGTTGGGAAAACTAAATATTCCCACGGGAAATCAGACCAACCTCAAAAAGGACCGAAGGTCGATCAAATCTTACAATTCATTACTGTACGGATACGGGACCGGTTCGATTTTGGATTGAACGTCTCTCTTTCTATCATCATAACAAATGATAGGGATGGATGTCGATTTGAAACGGTGCTTAATTTCCGCCTGCGGTGAGGCGTAATCAATGTGTTTTATTATTAAACCCGCTTTGTGCGATGTGGGCGGCAAGCTCGGTCCACATACTATAATGTCTAAAAACGTGTTTGAATCTTGACTAATGCCTTCCCGTGTCTTCGGTTACATCACACGAATGAGATGATAGTCGGTTCATACAGGTCCGGTACCAGAAATTTGCACCTTACTCCGGCGGCAGAAGGTTCACTTTCTGTTGTTAAAAAATTCTATATACTTTGGCCTTACATTGTAGACTAAACTGTAATGAAGAAAGTTACTCATACCTGTTTAAATCATACAATAACGTCATACTGTCTAGTTATTTGAAAATAATAATTTTAAAACTGAAAATCTCAAATACTTTTTAAAAACATTCCAAATGCTTTCATATATTTTCATATCATCAAAATAAATGCTATGTTCAAATTATTTGTCAGCTGAAATCGACACCAGCAAGCCGCATAAAATCTCGAGAGAAAAATATGTTTTCAGAGCGCCGACATCGTTTATTTTTACCCACTAGAATACAAATTGGCATTGTTTTAATAAGATGAGGCCAAACTAAGCGTGTCGCGAACAACTCATTATCATCGGCGAACTGACGGTATCTGTTTTGCAAATTTGTTTTGATTAAACTTGTCCAACGAACGCAAATGTAGAGCAGCCGAACTCCTAAATAACGCCGGATACGTCCTAGTTTTCCAGACGTTCGCAGACACAATCCTAGTTCTACGAAGGACGCATTACGTAACAAAAGTTTCGTTACTCAGGTTGTTTTACTTAATTGGACAACTTTTTGCCTTTGAACTCGGTGCTTGAATACTTAAAACCAACCAGTTCTTTAGTAGACGCAAAAAAATTTTTTAGGCTCCTCGACTAGCCACGATTTATTTAACCTAGGTACGTCAATATGACGTATGAAGTTAAGAACGTCTCAACACTTCATTATAGCTACCATATTCTGAACAAAACAATACACAAGATAAGTTATACTCACTGTCCGTGGATACCGAAAAATATTTTAAAAGGTTTCATTTTAAAATGCCATTCCGAAACTCTCCACTGGGTAAAAATACATGAATGCTAAAGCGTAGTTTATGAAACTTTAAATCCCGCTGAGGACTACTTTCACACGAGCGCTACATAAGGGAGAGTGCTACGTAAGAATGAATGTTAAAAATTTTAAGTAAGAAATTTCATTAAACTCATTTACTATCATTACGATCCATCATTTTTTTTCATAATTAAGATACACTTTTAGCTTTTGCATCGAAAGTATTATAAGAACATTAAAAAAATAAGAGTTATGGATGTTTTATTGCTAATTTCGACTTGTCAAAATACATTTCTAATTCGTGTAGTCATGTTAAAAAAGAATACAAAATGTCAATCTCGCCAAATGTTTATTTTTCGACCTTCAAAAGTTCAAACAGGCGGCCGACTAAATGCCAATTATGGCCACCTGCTACCACGAGACGCGCGCGACAATTTGCTAGGCACCGAACTCCTCTCACTCTAACGCGTCGACATAACGAGAGCCCGACACGCGGACCCCCTAATCCCCTCGTATCGTCTACGCGAAACGTCAATGAACTTTACTAATCTCAGTACGATACAAATCGTAGGCGTCCGACTCAGCCCGGCCTTGCACAGCAAAAATGTTAATTCTGGATTCATTTCACGCAGTATCCTTGGCACGCTACTAGAAATAACTAAGATTGAACTTAGCTAAACTTCATTAAGAATGGAACGTTATTCTGAGATGTTTTACACGGAATTTTGCTACGAAAATTGCGTGTTTCATAGGCCATTGACCGAGTTCGTCGCGTGTAATAATATGCAATGACATAATAGCCATGTGACGCGCTACCGCTGATGTGACGTTGTCTACCAACATGCGATATCGTTCCGCCAAATGTTAAGGAAAAAATCCTTAGAAATAAAAAAAATATTGGAAATATTATGTCTACAACATGTTAGGTTCTTGCCAAGAGTAGGGAACTAGGTATGAGATTAATATAATCTAGTGAGATATAAAATATTATAATCAGTGCCGTAATTACAAATAGGAATACCGCGAGAATAAATTATCTTTTGTTTTAATTAATTTGGGGCCTGCCTATTAACTGTTATTACGTTGGTGCATTTTTATTATAATTGATTACGTATCCGCCGTCATCCTTGAATTATAAATTAGTACACGCCTTTGTAATAATTATCCAAATCGAATTCAATCCGACCGTACGTAAAGGAAGTCTTTGATAAAGATGTCTATTTTAAGCTTTACCGCGCCGTTCGTGCAAAAGGTCGTACGTGAAAAATTTGTATCAAATAATATTTGCAGATGGTAACCGATTAAATATCAGATGTTTAATCACTTTAGTAGTAACCAAATACCTACCTCATGAGAGCTTGGTATAAACGCGTGAAGTGTGAATTCTAAATGCATTGAAATCGTTGTTAAGATTATTGCAGCTCAGAGGTATATTGGAAGCTAACATTTAGGTTATTTACTATGATTATTATCTTTTTATAGTCAAAAGCGCAAAATTATACGATTATATTGATATAAGTCGCTCAAGATTTAATTTCCACCAGTTTTATAAACATAAGACTACATTTTTAATCTTCTCAATTCTACTTTACTACAAAATACTGTTCAATTTTTATGAACGTAAACATGTAATGTTCTTACTTAATTATATAATAATATTACATGTTTACGTTTAACAGTATAAACATCATCAGTATATTTCAGTCCACTGCTGGACATAGGTCTCTCCTCCTCCTTCGTTATATAAAACGTAGAAATTATTAATTTTAAAGGGCACCTTAATTTAATTCTTCTTGTTATTACATCATTTGGTATCTAATCAGTATACATGTACCTACCTACTTGATTGCTCTATTAGAAAATCTACATATAGTCTGAATACATTAATACTAAACTTTTTATGTATCTTGTGTGCTTCCAAACTAACTTTACTTGCCACGTGAAAACATAATTAGCGTGGTAAGTTGCAGTAACACGTTCCTACAAGAAACTATTGCGATTTTTTTCCAATCAAATAATGTGAGGTTAAATACTAGTACACTTATAAATAATATCTAATTAGAAAACTCACTACCAGCGTTTTGCAAAAGCTCCGTCATGTGTTAGTTCCGTTGTCGCGAACCAGATGTCGCTACGAGTAACGTTGGGAAAAAGTTTTTTGTTGGTGTGCAACAACTTTGTCGTCCCTACACGAAACGCACACCAGTACACACCCGACTGTAAACTTGCGTACAGACGAGGCACACATGCGCAGCGTTTACTTTGCCAATACACACAGCTAGGAGTGTTGCTAGTAAATACACGACTTTATATTTAACTTGTGTGCGTAAGGTCGTGTTTACGTAACGAAACCCGAATACACACAGGCAAGCCAGTGTATGTACAGTAACATTTGCAGAATTCCATTGAAACGGATAGATGGCGCGACATGGCTTGATTTGGGGGACTTCATAGTTGTAGCAAAATAATACGGGGCAGATGTTATCTGGTTTTTGTTTTCTGTTGGTATTGACATTGAAATGGCCAATTAGGAATAATTACAAGTTGAACAGCGGAGTTTTTATTTATTTTGCTTTTTTCGAACAATATTCGTGGAAATACGAACTGATTTGGTGATAGGTAGGTACAATGTTTGTTGGTACAGATTGCTATAGACGAAGCTTATGTTGTGAAATCGATTGTTGTTTGGTTGCGGTATCTACCTATTAGATTATTCGGTTGCTAGTGGGGTTTTTGCCTTCTCTACAATTTACTTTCACTTGATAAATATCAGTAGCAATGGATATATTTTTTGTGGATGTTTTCTGTGCTTATGTTTTATGATTTTGTGTTTGGTTTATTAGTTGTACTAAGACATATCGTTTTCTAAAACATTATCTGGATTTTGTGATTATATTACACTTACCTAAATAATTATATTAGCTGTAGGTATTAAACTAATCTTTTAATGTTATTTCAATATCAAAGGTTAATTAAAGATTCACCTAAGAATTTATAACTATCTACTAATTATGTAGGTATGCTAGCAAGATAGCATGCGTGTCTTAACCCCATGCATGCGTATATCTGGTAGTCCAATTTAATAGATATAAGTATTATTGAAGCATAATAAATGATATACGATTTTTATATTTATATTGTATGATTCGTCACTTGTGTTATAATTAGGTACTTACTTGGTTAGCAGTCAGTAGATATAACTATTATTAGTAAATTACTACTTCATCGTAAGTATATCTAAGTACAAAGGTAGGCAGGTATCAATACTTTGCCTCTTTATAAAATAATTTAGAAAAATGTTGAGTTAGCCCAATAGCAAATAAATATATAAAATAATATAGAGCAACTGGTATTGAAATAGGTATAGTATTATACGTCAGTTTTAAAAAGCTGTTATTTACATGTAGTTTTATAGTGTATAGATACCTATCTATATTTTCAAACCACGGTAAAACATAGATAATGCGTGACTCTGCGGTGTTTATTAATTAGTAGGTACCTATTGTTGATTATATTTAGCTAATTATTTGATGTTATTAAATAAAAATACAATACTTATGGATTTTATTTCTTAAGCAATTAAAGAACGGTACAAAGAAAATATACTGAGTTATGCAAAACTAATAAGTAAGTAGAGACAAATATAAATAGCTGCTTGTAAAGTAAAAAATAAACATTATTTAAAGTAAGAAATAAACAGCTATTGGAGATAACTGTTTAATTTATCTTTGATTGTTTTTTTTTGATTGATTTGAAATACTTGATAAAATAAAAAAATAAAATACACCTACACACGGTTTCAGAACAATAGTGGTATTAGTATCTAATATTTAAATATTTTGTCAAAATAACGTCCGTCTCAACATTTTAAACTAACGTTACATGCGGAACCCAAATGAAACCGACACAAAAAAGAATGGTGCCCCATTGTTATTAATAGCCTGTGACGTCAGAGCATAGCTGTCGATCCGAACACAAAAAAGGAAACGGTCAAAGCGGCCATTTTGTAAAATCATATCGATTGGTAGGAAAAAATCCATTGTCAGCCCATAACCGTCCCCCATTGGCCCACTTTTTAGATGAGGGTGGCACAATAGGGTTAACTTTCCCCGCTTTTTTTGCTATCGCGACCCTTTTAGATATGAACGCTCTTTGTAAAATGCCTCAGCGAGTTAGTCTGTCTTATGTTTGGTTTTGTATAAGCAGAAGATTCGTTATGCAATTAATTTGAGCGTGTAATTAATAACCTGAGCTTGCTACGATACACGCGATGAGGTAAGATTAAAAATTTGTTTGAACCAGTCGTTCCTACTATTTTTATTGTTGAGTGTCTGAGATAAACTTTTAATTTTCTAATTAGTTTTGGAAGAAGAAAGGAAAGGCCTTTGCCCAGCAGTGGGAAACAAAAACAGCTATTAAAAAAAATATTTTAATCCAGTAGGTAGATATTATTTGTTAAAATAAGTAAGTACTTAATTCATAGCTATTATAAACTGCTGTAGATGATTTATTTTGTAGTTCAATTAATCTATCTAATGCT
Organism: Abrostola tripartita; assembly: GCA_905340225.1. Lineage (NCBI taxonomy): Eukaryota > Metazoa > Arthropoda > Insecta > Lepidoptera > Noctuidae > Abrostola > Abrostola tripartita. The sequence continues at coordinate 8,441,076 of HG996498.1, read as the reverse complement.
AAATGTTATACTTTTTATCAAAACTCGCTTTGAAAATAAATGACCTTCGTTGATTAGATATTGTTTTCATTGTGGACATACTTTTGCTGAGATAATTATTATTTAGCTCGTGTGATGTTTAGCGGCGACATTAAAGAAAAACAATTAAGATAGTTTAATTGGCGCCTAAAAATGATAAGTTTTATCTTACCTAATACAAATATTATACTAGTTATCTATTAGGTATTGTTATGTAATACAAACTCACAGTATAAATAAATACACGTCATTATGTAACTTTTTGATATTGTTTGTAAGTCTGTGATTCCTCATTCATACAGGGAAATATTATTTATTTCATTATTTTAGAGAATTTCTTATGTTTTAAAATGATGAATTGGCGGCCATTCCAAATTTTTGTTTTGTAAATTGCTAGTAGGCAATAATTATCTGATATATCTTTAAGTTTTGTCTCTGTGGTCTTCCAAGCATGAGCTTCTAGATTGAAGTAAGTATTTTCGTTATAGGGATCGGTAGGCAAACTGGGGTTCAGAATTGATCTCGAATAACACCATCAAGAACGTCCCGTATAACAAGGGACTGGTCCTCTCCCTATCAAAATATGGGAGCATTAGCACTCCTCTACAACGACCATTCCATTAAAAAACAAACACAATGCATTAGGTACATCAAATTTTAACTAAAATAACAAAGATATAACTCAATACAAATTTAAAAGTGATATAATTATTAGATACTATGCACTAACTAACAACTTCTTAATAGATAGGTATTAATAGTTACGAGTAGATTACCTTAGTTTAATATTTACTCAAATAAGTTTCTCATACAAACAGCAAAATTCTAAATGGCTAGTTTGACTTTATGTTGGTACACGTTTTAACCAAGAACGTAGAACACTTTAAGCAATAAATGAAGAATGAAGTTAGAATAGTAACAAAAACAGAGCAAGAGCTACGACTGCTACGAGTAACCATTCTGTTCCAAAAAAACATTAACCGTGTTCGTTTTCCCGGGTATTAAGAGTTAATTAATACGGTCGGCCAACGAAACAAATGTTTAGAAGATTTTTTTACTCGGTGTTCGTTTACCTATAAGTATAAACTCTTCCTTAGGTGCTAAATAATTCACGTCCGATTTTCTCTAAACTTAAGGCATGTTGCACACTAAAAGCTTTCTTATAAACGGTACGCGCTATTGCACGTCGGGCGGCTGACATATTTTGTCTTTAAACAGCAGTTTACGTTTGGTGGTAGCTTTTTCAGTTAGCATTATTAGTCGAAGTGTAATTTCTTGTTGTATGCCAAAGCCTTTATGAGGTAATTAAGCGTACACCGTTTAATGTAAAAGGTTATTAAAAATGTCGTAAAGTATGAAGTTGGAGTTGCCGTTTGTCTGTATGGCACATAAATAAAAATATGTTGCTTTTTAATTGTTGTCATTCTTCTTCGTGAAAAATAGCGGGTTTTCACTTAGGTAAGCGTTCATAAAGTATGATGGGTGTGTTACGAGGATATTGTTTAAGCTGCCTCCGAAGCTTTCATGCAATCATTTTCTATCAATATTTCTTTTTAATTATAATGACTTTTGCGTAGCAAAGTAAACGTAATTGTCAAGGATAAGTTTGCTGAAGTTTAATCACATTATTATCTAAATTAAAAAAATATTAGCTATCTACACCGCACTTGAAATGGTTTTATTGGAGATAATGACTTACAATTTATACACTTTGTAAAAATTGGTTTTGTAAATAAAATTTGAAACCATCACAAGTTATAAAGCAACAACACATCTAAAATACATGAAAGATAAATAGCACTTTGCACCAAAAACCTCAACCACCACCAGAATCTAAATTGAATTTTTGATTCGAAGATGAGATAATGCATATTTCGCTTAATAGCACTAATTAGTTAAGGATTATATACCTATGTACCTACCTAAATATACCTATAATGTCCGATAACCACGTGATCGTGAGCTACCTGTTAAAAGCCAAGCACTTATCATCGCATCTTAACATAAAGGTACGGCCCTACTGATAGGTACAAGAAACCTAAATTGTTTGTAGGTATTTTATTCCTTTAAATTGCTACTTTTTCTAGTTAAAGTCATTTATTTTTATAATTGTAAATATTATTACACTAACATTATAAAGAGCGAAATTTTGTATGTTTGTGACCCCTTCACGCTTAAACAGCCGGACCAATAATTTTTTATGAAGGTAGTTGACACCCTGGATTAACACATAGGCTAATTTTTATCCCGAAAAAAAGTAGCTGGCAACACCGCAAAGCACAGCGAGTTTAATATATGTACTTACAAGTAGGTAGGTTTTAGGAAATAAAATATTCAGACTTTATAGCAACGAATTATATATCACATCATTTATAAAGGTTTATGGCCTATAGATATGGATAATATAGGACCAAAACTAATATAAACAACAATATTATTTAAAATTAATTGTAACTTTACTAAAATATTTGCTCGTTCGCGCAGTGCCACCCTACCTTAATATTAAGCGGCGGACTCACCGACTACCCCTACCGATATCTAGTACAACTTACAAGTTTACTGCGGTATGCATTACCTTTATTTATCTAGTGTAGATAGACGACGGAGTGCACTTACGGAACAATGTAGCCTACGCCGTTATTCATTTGGTGCATTGAACACGGCTCAGTTATTTTGGCTAGCCTTTTAAACCGGGAAGTGTAGAGTTATTTATGTTAAGTACATCGCTCAGGAGCCAAAATTCGATTTTAGAATTTAAGTTTCCTGCACTATTCCATTTACCAAACTTGAACAATGGCATATTTGACATTGTTTGGCCTTGTTAGCTAGTTAGTGCATTTGTCACATAATTTCACTTTTCCATGCTTACATAGAGTTAAGGAGGCATGCCCGAAATTATGTAAAGACATACTTTGTTTAATTTTATGTAGACGTTTCTTAGAAGTCGTTGCATGAATCACACCAGGGAACAGTTACCAAACCAGTTGGCTGCGTGGGCGCATAATCTATCATTTGTCTCGTAAATAATGCGATAAATCGTTTTATAATCAATTCTGAAGTCTAAGTTGACGTTGATATATAATTGTACAAGCCATAAATTACTTTGATGGAGAATACTGTTTTCTGTACAAGGGAATTGTGAGCATGCAGCTTAATTGAGTAGGATGACATTTATTTCGTTTTAAACTGGCTTTGTAAGCCAATGTTTTGAAATTTTCCCAAGTTGTGTTACATTGTTGTACACGGAGTTCTGTACTGGGCTCATTTGCTAAACATTCTCCCTGTAGATTTTCTCGAATATAATTTAGAATGATGTATCCTGAAATATGTAATTATATTAAAAATAAATAATTCTTTGAAGAAAACAAAAGCATTCCACTATAAATTATACAAGCTAAATTCAGCAAACTACGTGACGTATGATCAGTTAAAAAGATATAAATATGAAGAGACACCCAAAAGTGAATTTCAGCAGAAAAAGAAGTTGTGAAAAATGGTGCATCATCTTTCAAACAAAGCTATTTATATTCATGCGTTGTTTACTTTCAACTGCATAAATTCAAAAAAAGTAATTGTTTACTGATGGTATTGAATAAATACTTTATTGTGAACACTTATTTAATTGAATAATACTATTACATCCTACTATGAAGAGTCTTTTTAAGTAATTGATAAGTGGACAGACGTTTAGTCTGTTAAATCCTTGATATAGGCCATTAAAGTAAATAAATTCCAGAAAATTGTGCTCGACATTGTGGATTGTAGATTATGCTACGAAAATATTCCTAGGCACAAATTAAACCGTTTCTTACGCAAACGTGAATGTTGTTGGAGTTTATTAAAGTGCGAACAAAGCGGAGCATATCGCCCCTCAGGAGCCACGACACACGGAGCGGCAAATATTACGCAGATACGTTTTAATCCTTCACGCTTTAGATAATACCTACATTTACTGTATGGATGTGCGAAGAATAGGATCTGTCAACATTGCGTTTGGAATCTATATTCATACTAATATTAGTTATGTGAAAGTAACTCTGTCTGTTTGTCTGTCTGTGATACCTTCACGACTAAACCACTGGACGGATTTTGATGAAATTTGGCATGTAGTAGTAAGTTTAAGACCCGAGAAAGGACATTGGCTACTTTTTTAAATTCAACCCTCTAAGGGGTTCAAATAGGGGCTAACGCAAAGCCGCGGGCAAAAGCTATATGTAGGTAGGTATATATATAATACTAACCAACAATCCAAATTAAACCTAAACTAACACAAGCGAAGCCGCGGGCAAAAGCTAGTATTGTCATAAATGTCAATAAAACCATAAAATATTTATTCATTTATGTTTATATTCTACCTAAAGTACGACAATATTCAAGAATAACGGATAAAGCAAAGTTTACCAAAGTTTCAAACATGTTACACAAACTGTAAATTACCTTCCCAAAAACTTTTAGACAAATGAAATCTTGTTGTGATTTTTATATTATATTATTTACAGTATGGGCTCGATAAATGAAAGTATAATAATGACTGATTGATAATAAGCTGCGAAGTGAGGGATTTGGTACAGACTCCTGAAAGTATTCCTTATAATAATAAATTAATGAAGTATTTAGGTACTAAGAAACTGGCAGGTATGCCTAGATACATCGATCCTACTCAAAAATGTCACATCTTCCACAATTGGCATTTGTTTTATTCTACTGGTACGTCGCGTGTTGCACCTGTCCAGTCTAGTAGAAAAACAATTACAGGCGGCTTTTATACTTATACGAGGCTCAATTAATGTTTTTTACACAATAATGATTGCTAAATTATAGGTGATATGATCAACAGGTACTTAAATAATAATTCATAATACTTATTAAAGTAAACAGTTTACGTACCTAATGGATTAAGAATGTCTCCAGCTACAAGAGTACTAAATATAATTAAGAAGGTATCTATAATATAAAACGGATTTAAGAAGCCAAATAGGTCGTACTTGCATAATGTATACCTACTTATCAGTCGTACACACCGTACGTAGTTATCCGTACTACCTCTGCCGTAATATAGAGACGAATCAATTTGTAAAGTTTCTCACTCATTAGGTAGGTACCTACTTATCTTACTTAGGTATTAAAATACCATTTCTTTCATAACTGACATACCTATATAAACATTATGTATGCAAACCAAATAGTCAGAACGAAAAACAAAATTTTCAAACTTAACAAAGCAGAAAAGTAATTAAACCTTTGGCACGAAGGCCCGAATTCAAAATTATTTTGGCATCAAATCTCTTAAGATGAGTTAAGCTTCTTACATCTGTGGTTGGCAGGCATCTCGAGGGGCAAATGGTAATCAAACCGAGACGGAACTCGGAGTTTACCGCAATCCCGGCCCGTCTTACCTAAAAACCCTTTAAGATTGCTCTACCTACCAACAAGAGCCTTCTCAAACGAAACGTGTAGGTATGTATAAAAGTATTATTAAGGATATTTTCTAGTAAATCCTACTCAACGAAACAAACAATATAATAGTACCTAGATCATATAGACAGACGCTCATGAACTCGAAAACAAAATAACATCACTACAACCAAATACGTATGATTTTTATTGCTAGGCATGTAGCCATCTGACGAAAACCTATATTTTATCTTTATTCCCTAGAGCATTATCTATGTCAAAGTATCTTCGTCTTAATATTGTTATTTGCACCACAGTCTACTGAACGCCAAGGAAGTTTCACTAACAAAAAACAGAATATAAAACATAGAGAAAGGGGAAGATACACTCTGTAATGTTATTCAGAAACCTATGTGAAATGTATGAGTGTGGGGCTCTATTGCTTTGGGCTTTAGCGGGATAATTTTCGTTCCCTATTGTTTCGCTCGATTCCCACTCGATGCTTTCGAGGGAATAAGGCTTTGCTTGTGGGAAAATATTTATTTTGTAACATTCGCACTCTAAGAATACGATGTTATTCTGCTTGGCTTGGATAAGTCCATGTTAGACTTTCGTACTATTTTATTTGAAGCTTGATAGTTACTTTGTATTTTTCTTGTTCTAACCATAACAAATCGTTTCTAAAAGTACATCTAATAACAAATTCAACAAACGTTTTACCATGCAAAATAAACCTACGCTACCAAAAGGCACATGTCGCAAAATTTACGAATACTGAATTAATTATTCATGCATGCTTAATTATGCGCAGGGAGATCACGCAATCCAATTTAACCAGATTGCCTGCGTCCTAGTGATGCGTGTTTTGCAAAAAAAAAAACGCTGTGCCTCGATGTGGCTGTAGTTACGGCAAACTTCAAGTGGACATAAATAAGGGTCGCAATATTCGGCGGTCCCATCACGACGGGCGGTGCGCTACTCTCAATTTTACAAAACAAACTTCACCCAACCAATTTATACTTTAGTCATCATAATATAAGGTCGCTATTTTGTCAGCATACAGCTGAATACATCTTTAAATAACAATAAAAGATAATCAACTTTCTGTATTCGCAAACAGGGACTATTTTCGCTAAACACCCGCGATCCATGGAGACACTTCATGCAGAATTTCTTCCCAAAACTGTACACTCACAGCATCAGTTTTTGGAACAACATGGATTAAATAAATTATTTCCAGTGGCATTTGTTGGAAATTACGAATCAAATTTGCGTTCAGAATGGTTGTGTTTCTCAATAAGTTAACATTAAGCTCGAAGAATTTTCTTAAGACCTGTGATTGTGGACATCTCCGGTCGATACTACGTAACGTCAGATTTGTTAATCAAGACGGTTCGAATGAATGCATTTATTTTTATTAAAATGTCGCGTAACCAATTGTAAACAAGAATTAAAGGTTAAACTTAATATACCTATATTTTTTTAACTTACTCGAAAGCTTAAATTGATTTTCGGAACTTCACATAAAGGTGTAATTATATAAATTAGATCTTTATCAGATAATAAATATAATCTTCGTTTAGGTATTCTTACTGTAAATTTCTAGTACCTATATACCTAGCTTAAATATATTTAATATTATTCACGACTTTCTACGAAAAGTCTACTATACGTTAGTGCATTTTTATAAAAAACGCAACTATTGGGTATAATGCTCTACCTATACGTATCAAGGTATGTATGTGCTCAAGATTTGATAAGTGTTAAGAGCTATATGAGAGGTTTCACCCTCACACATTTTATTCCGTTAACATTGTTTTTTTATGTTTCCATTTGCCCATCGCCATTCAATTTCTGTCGTATGCAGTCGAGTCCCTGACGCGCAATACGAAAAATAACAGTACCATTTGGGAATCGGTACCTTTACACCTTAATACAGCTCAAAAGATTTTTCCTTTGTCCATTCCATTCCATACATATCCACTCGGATCACGTAAAACGTAAGTATACCCTAAGACACGATGGTTTTCCTTTCGGCTCCATTTGTTCGCCCAAGAGACTTATTATACTGTGTACACGGTACACGGAGAATATTTTGTTCAAATATAATCAAGGGATGCCAGTTTCTGTCCAAACAATGTTTTTGTTTTTATTCAATGTTATATGAAAGGATATTTGGGCACGACGACCGTCGCTGTCGCAAATGCAAATGTTTAACTTCATATTGGATCGGGCGGGTTTGTCATTTACGTAAGTATATTGGCGATCACATTTAGGGTTTTGACGTATCATATTTTACACATGGCTTAGCGCTAGTAGGTTTATATTTTTAGCCAGATACATAAAAAACACAAGAAAACATAAAAAAATAATTAGATAATACATACGGTCAATAGTTTTGCAAGCAATTTTGTATTAAAAACTCATAAAAACACTTCCACACACCTAAAATTAATTTCAACTATTAACGAAGCTACTAAATGTCGACCAAACTACCGCATTCACAATCAGCGGAAGTTTCTACTATAACAATAATAAAAACTGTATGGTATATAGAATTTAATCGTGTATTTCTAAATTGATTACATTGCCGAAGGCGTGTGGTAGCCAAATCATGCAAGCATAGTGGCTGAATTTAAAATCATGCAAAACGTATGGTAGGTATATACCTAGGTACTATATTGTAGTTTAGTTTAGTGAACATATTTGGCGGGTTCTGTGAGTAAACAAGGTAAACTTCCCTGTAGTCGGCCGTTGGAGCCTCAATAATATAAAACATGCGCCCGTACCCGTCCCTTCTATATTTGTAGTGTACCTACACCCTACCTACGAGCGTAGCGAACGAAATCGCTGTGTTGTGTAATACCCCTTCGAATAAAACTTTGATTGAAATATTTTAAATAAAATAGTGCAGGGCAGGTGATGCAGGCAATTTTGAATACCTACAATTTCAGAAAAAACCGCCTGCTTTCATTTTCAGAAAAGCATTTTATTTTCCATTACTTATTTTAATAAATTGTTGCCAGTCCGTTTTTTTGTAAATAGTAGGTTCCTAACATTATTTACCACTACTTAATTTTATAATTGTTCAATGCCACTATGTAGATAAGAGCACCTAGTATGGTAAAAGATATTAATGTTTTTAGTATAGTAGGACTTATAAAAATATGTAAGTATTTAATGCGTATCTAACAGTAACTATGAATTGACCGTTACTAATAAAAGATTTAAATAAATAAATAATTAATTCCAAAAACTAAAGTATATTCTCAACTCATTTGTATCCTTTGCTAGTAATTATTCAAGTCGAGCGTGACAGCTAGCGCTACCTATTGACGATCTCAAACATTCTGCACGTTCCTCGGGACGGAATATTACATTATTAACATTGTGCACAATATATTGGAGAATATATACGAGGCGCTTGGGAAAGGTTGGTTGGACAAAGGTTTCAGTATTATTCTGCAAACATGTTTAGACAATATGTTTATTTACGTAGTAATTAAGAAAGTAATTTCAGTCAAGTTAAGGTTGACAGGCAAAATGATGCTAAAAAGTATGTTCGACTCTACATTGAGAACTACAAGACAAAAGTTTTGTAGTTCTCATTTATTTTTGTAGCAAAAGTTTTATAATTCAAATTAATAATTAACTTAAACACGTAGTAAGTTTGTCTAAGTAAATTTTTGTTCGGCTAATTTTTTTTTTTTTTAAAAAAAACGTCGCCTCACACTAGGAATTTCTCCTGTGTCGTGGGTGCGTTTCACAAACATGAAATATCACATACACAAACACCCAGACTCAGGACAATCAAATGTGGATCGCACAAATTTTTGCCCCGTGCGGGAATCGAACCCACAACCGTTAGCGCAGCAGTCTAATCGCTTAGCCACTACGCCAATCAGGTCGTCAAATTGTTTGATTACTTAAGCATAAAAGTACTCAATATTTCCGACGACCGAGCCTCTACATGGAATCAATGAAGAAAAACAATGTATTGTGAAGGAGGAGAATTTCGGCAAGGTCACGTACACGACCAATGGTCCCCGTGGCCGAAGGACACTCCCAGTTTACTTGAATAACCGACCCGATCACAGATTAAATACTAAAGGAAACAGATTGCTCAGTATCGAGTAGGTAAAGGTAGAAAAGTACCTTCGTCAAGGATTTTTACTCTCCTAAGAGTGACGTAAATTCAAATAATACCTCTTTACTCGTGTACAGTTTTTTTTTGTGCCCACAGTTAAATGAAAATTCTTAAACTGTATAAAAAGCATTATTATTCCTTTGTTATATAAAAAGCATTATTATTAATTGCCGTTCGATTATTTTTAATTGATATCCAATTGACGGGAATTAGCTAGACAATAGAGTGTGAAATTAAAAGGAAACACTATTTATAATTTTCTCAGACAGGTTTCCCAGCAGAGCATTATCTCGGTATTTCTACCTATCTACCATCACTTCAAAATTCATGGAGTGAATAGGTTTATTGTATACGAAATTATGTAAATCTGCGACTAATTTATGTTGCGTTGACGTCTTAAAAAGATCAAAAATAAACTTAAAAATGCTAATTAAATGATAACATAGGTACACCGGTATTTAAAAATTACAGTTAGTTAGAATCTTCTCATGTACATGAATGTTCCTAGTAAATAAAAGCAGGTAGATATACATATATCTTCTAAATTTTAGAGCTCTTATGTTGCGAACAAAATACGAATAACACTGAATAGAAATTGTCGTCTATATCATTTAATATGGGACCCAATCACCTTATCGATATAAACTTTTCTTGTTACCATAAAACTAACAAGCTTGTCTAGATATAACAGCGCTATATTCTTTGACGCGAGCCTGAGCACGACCACGTTCGGCAACGGTCGCCGTCGATCGGATTATTATACGAAGGTCCAAATAACTGGCGGTCCCAGATTATCTCGATATAACACTTGTCATGTTTTTATTATCTTTGTATGTTAATATTGTCCACAATCAGATGCTAATGTTGATATACATTCATATTTTCGGTGTACATAATATCGATTTGAACGCTTCTGTGGTATGTGGGCGATTACAGAAAGTCAATGTATCATTTCTCATCATTTGGTGATGTAATCGCTCTATGTGATTCTAAATGCATCAATTTGTTAATTACATTTTTTTTCGTACTGTTTGGTCAAACAGTTATCTATATACAGGCATTTGTTTACTGTATTTGTTACATTTCTAAATGAAATTCAATTTGAGGGTCACATAAGCAGAAAAAATCGACCGTATCGAGCTAGCAATCTAATCTATATTATGCAAATTTACATCTCATAGGTAAGTAGGTACCTATATTTATCAGTACCGGCTACAGTAGACAGACTTACAATTATTTAGAGACTGGCTCTATGTAATTTGCAAATTACTTCAACTCTACACTAATGCATGGATGACAACATAAAGATTATGATAATATATTAGGAGATTATTTGCCTTCAGAAACATTCTAACTCTAGCGCAAAATCTGTTAACATGGCGATTTTCGATAGAGCTAGTTATCTTAAACATAATATCAAGCAACTATTCCCTTGAATTAAGTAGATAGATATCGACAAAGATGAAGAGGCCGACAAAAGCTAGAAGATACTAAAATTAACATAAATATATTCTTATGTTTATGAAAATGATGGCTTACGGTCTGTGACGAGTCAGCGAAGCCGGGTTTTGTCTACTATTTTCCTTTACTGAATATTGTCTCTCTGTAACTACCGAGCTAATTTTGTGAAAAGAAAAGTTTTGCTTGTTTATTACAGTTGCGGACTTGCGAATAACTGCACTCCGTATTGATTTGAAACCTAGGAGTAGATAAATATATTGTTACAAAAGAATATAACTGCATCGTAGGTATGAGATTTCTTGATTGAGGCAGTATACCTAATGTATTCTTGATTAGCACAAAGAGTGATTTTGTGGGCATTTGGTTTTTAAATTCACTGTACTCTTACTGCAAAAAGTTAAAGAAAGCGACGAAGCCACTTCTGAAAAAATGAATGGTCAAATAACTCTTTATTTATAATCATTGTATTTTGACTTCTAAGATAGAAGTTCAGATCGTTTATATGTTTGAAATACCATGACACTATGTTAATACACACTGCATGTTCACTCACTTTAAAATACGAACATTTTCGTTTATCGCATTTTTATTCTACGGTAAACAAATCCCGGGGGTCCCCAGTCATCTATTGATATTTTATTATGACAAACGTTTACATTCTATAGGTGCCACCGAGAGATGGGACACTAACGGCTAGCGCATGACGTCACTGTAGAATCCTATTTCATAGCCACTCGTGCTTGTCATAAAAATGACGTCAGACTATTCAGCTGTTATCCATTACTCAAACAGTCATGGTTGTTTCCATTTTATTTTAAAAGCGTTTGAGTGTTAAGTGTAAGATATTAAGATTTTTAAAAGATTATTTTTGCAGGATTTTTGTATCTTTATAATGCGTATGGCCTAAATAAGTGTATGCTTATCGCAATGTAGATTTTAGTTGCTACAACCGATCAATAAATAAATAACGCGCGAGAATGAGCGCGACTTATTTCTAAATTTAAAATTCTTTTTCAGATAAGATTCTCGTTGGCCGGCAGCGGTGCAGAACATTTTGTCTCGACTCAGCACCGCTGAAGTGCACCTAAGCGGTCGTGAACCCGCTCCCGAACGTGTATTAGAACTCAACAGCTTTATTTGACTTACAAAAAATACGGCTCGGCGAAATTTTGCAAAATGTTTTCCAGCTCAGCGAAAAAAGTTCGTAAACATCATCTCTCTAAACTTATTTCAGTATTATAACTTTTGTATTTAGAATTTTAATTTTTTGTTTATACAAGCATTTTTATCAAAGTTATCTATGACATGGTCATTTTACTATTTCATCTATCCTAATGAAAATTTGCTCTATACCTACACTCAGGAATATTGGTCAAATTCTCACCCAAAATAGTCCTATCGTGGCTTGTCAGGTGAGGCATTGTACCTGCAAGCCGGCTTCCTCCCCGCATGCCTCCCTCTTCGCCCCCGCGCATCATTGACATGCAAATGAAACGGGCCACGCTCGCGGACCGACGGTTATTTATCTCTGATTGGCTCGGTTCATTCCGCTTTGACAGACAGGTTCCAATTTCGAACGGAACACAGAGCGGTGTTTACATAATTAGATATGTAAAGGAATGTGCATACTGCATGCCCTGTATTGCGGAATTCAATGTTAAAAATGCATATTATTTTTAACGTTTTGCATTTAGCATATTCCTATATATATGTACCAGCAAAAAGAGGTAAATAAATGTGAATTATTTAAAAAAAAAAATTAAACTTGCTTCTGAAATTATACTACTTTACTTTACAGATATAGGTACCTACATAATGTTTACCATAATTAATCTTTATGTATAAAAGTATGCATTAGGGAGCTTACGTGATCAGTAGAAATTGGGGTTGATAATGATTTCAGTGATAACAATAACGAAGCTTTAGTAATCGACTGCCAACCCCTATCAACAATAAGACCTGCCTACATGTATTTATTCTATTGACGAAGAATAAATTATTCAAAATCGCATCACAAATCAGTATCAATCTTAACTGTATTATTATGTAAACAAACAGACTAAGCTTACCTTCTGTGCTTTCAACCAAAGCGATGGGAGACGAAGATAAGGTCTTGCACAGAAATGCCATTCGTGTCAATCAGCCGTATAAGTAAATTTCAATCTTTACGAATCGTATAAACTGTAAATAACCCTTTGAAAGCTGCGGTGCTCTTGTCAGTTACAATTTTGCTTTTATTTTGTCGCTTATAATCGAAGAATTTATCTGTCGCTGGACACACCTTCGTTTCCCACATTTTTTGCCGGTTATCGGATCGATATCAAGGTGATAGCAAAGGGCCAGACCCTTTCATGCACACCTTGGATGGTTGGCATTTGACTTTTTTTGTTATGTCCTTTTAATATACTGACATTTTTATGTTGTTTGCATAAATGTGTTTAACAGGATAAGATATATAAAATAACAATAAATATCACACGAGTAGGTACAATAAATTTGGGTAATTGTATATACCAAATATTTAATATAGTAGTTATGTAGATATATAATATTATTTTTATACTTCTTAGCATCTATAAATTCCATTACTGAGTCAAAAAGCTCTTATACATAGTCGGGTAAAACAGGTCTTGATCGTTCGGTCCCTTTGTTGTTAAATAAACATAATTGCTCGCCGAGAACAATTATTTTGTAATTTATTACATCAATTGCGCCTTCGTATTGCTTATAATATCCGTTTATATAACAGCCGCTGGTACACGTGTTTAATTAATGATTTATAATAATGATTCGTGGCTTAACGAGTTTGTATCATACTAGTTAGTAAAGAATAGTAATGATGCTTGGTTCAATCCTATGACTGAAATTTCAATTTGTTGTGTAGCGTTTAAGTTCACCGTGCTAAAGAGTACCTAGTACAAACCTGTAGCAGAATGTACATATCTAACTACATTCAGTTACAGGTTTGTAGTAGATACTATAATACATAAGTATTAGTAGGATACCTATCCTACTAGATTTATATGGGTTCTTCTTCTAATCGTATGGTTGATGAACAACCTGGTGTCAGAGTTTAAACCGCCTGTAGGCCTCTCACATGGCTTTACACACCGTTGAAAAACCTCTCAGGTGTGCCGGTTTCCTCACGATGTTTTCCTTCACCGTTTTTAGCAACTGATAACTAATTTTTAGTACGCACATGAATTCGAAAGGACATTAGTGCGTGCCGGGATTTGAACTTGCGACCTTTGACTTGGCAGTCCAACGGTCATACCACTCGGCTAAGTTGGTAAGGCTCGGTTGATAAGGTACTTACATTTAATAATGTTAGGTGTTTTGCTAATGCGTTTTAATCAACATAAACCACTACGACATTAAGAACATTTACTAATTAAGTAGGAAACACGAGACACTAACATGAAAAGTTTAACAAAAGTGCTATAGAGTATTTTAATATACCTACAGGAAAAATATAATTTAAAATTAAGAAACTCAGATTAACAAACGTCGTAGTCGAAGATTAGCTGAATCTCAGTTTCATGTACTCACTTAAAATTTTAGTTGGATACTTTTATCTCAGAAAGTTTCCGGGCGATTCATAAAGCGCTTCTTAACCCGGATTACTGAATGTTGGCCAAAGTTTCGCAGTTCAGCGACTTGTAAGTGGTTTAATTCTTGGAATCGATGGGGACCGACTACGACGGGACTAAAGGCTGTTGAGGACGATATTTGTTGGAGAATATTACTGTTACAGAACTCCTTTTAATTGGAGGCAATAATAATGCTATGGCAATTTTCTTTGCCCGCTGTTTAGTAATAATTATTATGGTGTAGAAATTTATTTGTAATATAAAATATTTATATGTATATTTTTGAATTTTCAGAATTTAACGATTAATCAGTTTATGAAAATATACTATTTTATTGTAGAGTATCTAACAACGTTATAATTTACGTAATTACATTGTTGACTTTTGAAATTATTTGTTCACGTACTTTCAGAATATTTAAGGCTTGATATAAAAGACTTCAGTAACTTATTTCACGAACGGTCAATATGAAATTCTAATGGATAAAGTAATATTAAGAAAAATACCTACCTACAAATAAGTATTGGCAAAATATTGCCTAGGTTCTGACAAAAACAGAATATTAGGACTCACATAGGTAGATTAATCAATTTTGCTGATGGACTGAATGCTAAAGTCCTAACAAACAAAAACTTTCAATCAACTTAGGAATCAGATCATATCTATCTAGATACGAATGCATAGTAAGATATCTGTTCCTATCAATTCAATGCGTGTGCTGGGGTGAAAGAATACGAACTTTTGGGGGATAAAGAGGGGGGTGGAATGTCTATTTTTCGCAAGTCACGTATCGGTTCAAGCTTATCCGGCGTTAGGTTTGATGATAATAAGTGATACCGCCAAATATGGCCGCCAAGGAAGTAGAGATACAAACTAGAACTGGTATTATGGAATCTCGTTTGTAGAGATGATAATGAATTACTATAGAGTGGTAAAGAACAGGTTCGGAGCAGGAACAGTCCGTAGCACTCTAGATTTGTGGGCGGGGCAGTGTTTTGTTTTTTTTCTGTGATCGAATTTATAAGCAGCTCCAGCGACGTTTAGCGGTACCAATATAGATAAACACCTTTCGTATAATATAGGTAACTACCTCTTTAATATTGTTTTATATAAAAATATCAAATGCCGATCTATTTAAGTAGGTAACTTATATTTTTTACATTATTTTGTACTGCGATTAAACTACCTACTCTTAAATTATGGGTGTAGTACCTAAATTTATATTGGTTTCATTAATTGTAAATTATTTATCGTAACTGGACGTAACATTTTCTATATTGTAGAAAATATGATAGTAGGTAATACCTTTACCTAGGTATATTTATAAATGTCACAGGCTTCAAGTCTACCAACATCTGAAAAAATTACAAATGTCCCGCAAAATCTTACTTCAGCTTTAAATACATTACCTAACTAAAAATAATACTTATTGTTTGCTTATTTAATTATTTACCTCAACATGTCAACATCCTTCATCATGTGATTCGCAATCTTGTGAGATACGACACAATTGTTCTCATTCGTCTGTCGCAAATCAACGAGACGTTAGCACAAGGTATTTCCGACGGCATCTACATTCGCATATAGGTACGTATGGCTAGGTAAGTAGGTACTCATAGTTCAGTTAGTGCGATGTGTTTTATGTCTTCTTACATAGGTCAGGGACGATGTTTACAGCCGTAAATACACCTAGACGAACACTTTGGTCAGTTTACATGCAACGTTGTTTGTAAACATTATTAGTAATGAGTTATTACCACTACTTAATAACTAATGAGGTGGGTTACAATTACGTCAGTATAAAGTGACTATACAATTTTATGTTGTCTATATTATGACATTTAGTGGGTTAAATAAAGATCTTACTTTAATTCTTAATAATTAACCCATAACTGCGTAAGCGTATATTGTGTGTCTTTTTATAATAAATAAATAAATAGTATTTGCAGTAGGTAAATTACAAAAAAATAGTACGTTAAAAATGTTTTACGAATGTGCAAAATTCAGTTAACCTTTACGTGTTTAGCCTCACATCTAGTTTATTTAACTATAACAAAACCTACACCATTAAAAAAAATAACGAACCATGTTAGGCACAATAAAACCTACATTCCATTCTCTGACATAAATAATTTTTATTTCATAATATTTACTGACATTCAGCGTAATACCGTAACTTGGACTCGCGTCTACACACTATTTTTATATGATATATTAAAACTAAAAATGTTTATTTACCAGATTTATTTATTAGATTTATATAATAATTTTACTTAACACATTCTGAAACTCCAAACTAGACAGCGTAGCGCATCTATTTGTTATAATATCTGGTGCCAAGGCATTCACGAGGCGTCCTCGTAGAGTCAATATCAATAAATGGGAAGCTGGGAAATTGGATGTGTTGCGGCTCGTGGCCCGGCCGACACGCTACGTAATAAGATAGTAATGAGGCGTTCTTGCCACTCGTAAAAATATGGTCGTTGGCTCCCGGTCTATGACTAAATATTTAACTAACTGGCTCTGTCCTATCGCAAAGGTGGAAACTAAATAAAGACTTTGTGACAGATGCGCTACGGTTTTGTTTAATCAGTAGTTACTTACTTTTGTTTTTGCAGGTTTTAATAGTTTTATATCTTATAATAATAATATATCATTAATAATAATTACTTACAGTTTTAATACATCTAATTACTAACACGTAACTCTGCCAGTCTAAGGCAAACATACCTAAACAATTAGATATTTTTTTTTATCACAGCGCGCTGACAAGTTCTCATCTACAAGTTAGGGATATTAATTTATAGAGCTATGCCATTACATGTAATTAAGAATATTACATTCTATTTCATATCACAAATCAGAATTGTATCCAAAATAAAACGTAATACCTATACATTTTTATTTATATCCCTGTAGTCAAATGCAGAAAGAGAACCTTCATATAACGGATCTACATTACAAGAATGGAACGCTTAGCCTTCAATATTCAAAACAATAGGTGAGAATTATGATGTCATCGTTATTTAAATAGTGATAGATTTAATACCTACTTACTTATTACGTATTAGGACCCGGAAGAAGGCTTGTCTCATAGACAATATATTATGCAGTCTAGACGTAGTTTGACAGCTGTGCCAGTATTGGTGTTTATAGGTAGTTATTATAAACATTAACTATATATAATATGGATTCAGTGGGTACGATGCTTCTATCTGTTTTATACCTGGATGTTACCACAAAGTAGTTCCTCGTTTAATTTATCGCCTCATGGCATAAATGTGTAGTCTCTACCTTAGTTTGTAAATAGGGCAAGAGGGCAAGCTTAACCGACATTAACAGAAAGCCGCCTTCCCTTGTTATACGTACCGACATTAGCAGTAAAAAGAATAGTTTACACATACCATCCACACACGCTGTTCATCCATTATCCGTAGCATCCAATAGTCAACCGGTTTGTTCTGTAAAAAAAGAATCACACTATCAATTAATTGCCCCAACTCGTTTGTAACTATCCTAGTAAATTGTGTGTAACCGATTGCATCAGCCTACGAGGATTGATTTGACATTGACACGCCGCGCATGCGTATTGCCCTAATTCCACACAGGGTTCCCGTGGGCGAGAGACGACGGTACACAATTTCACATAAGAAAGAGAGAGATAGATGTATCGTGCACGGGGACGCCTATTAACGACGGGTCGGTAACATGGCCGACGGCTATTGCATCTGCATGCATTTTAAAGAGTGGTGTTCGATGCAGAAGTCTTTGCCCTGTGGGAACGTGTCTTTCTCTTTTTAATTCCTTCAAAAGCATAAGGGATATGAATGCTGCAATAACAATCAGCTAAAGTGCGTGCTTTTATTTTAGCATGGGTAGTAAAAGACATTTCCTGACACCCAATATACTGTTCATTTATTATAATTATAATTGTCGTTCGCTTCCTTATTATGAAGAGAACAATCTCGCCAAATGAGTGGACGTATATACAACACGGTACATCGACCTCCTGCGGACCAAATCTCATGAGACCGGAAAATGTTCACGATATTATATACACACCTATAGATCGGTTGTCAGCAAGAGATCCATAAAATTTAAATTATAGCACAATTTGTATCTACCTACCTAATCGTATCGTATATAGTGAATCTGTCTACATCATAACTTATTTTTTGGAATAATTATGACAAAACGTTAATCGAAACCCTAATTTTATTCCGATACTCGATAAAATATGTAACATGTGTTGATATAAATTTATGCAGATATTTAAATATAAATGATTCTTCAAGCAATTTACATAAATATCGATCTGTAGATAATTCAATGTCGAATACAATTTGAGGCTTGTTGTTTGAAATTCAATGTGTAAAGAGATAACGGCATTGAACTCTAAATGTTCGGCATTATCATATTTTTGTTGCTTTTACATTTGGATAACTATGATTTACTGAATGAAAAATTGTTTAATATTTCTTCAGCCGTACATAATGTTAGTATAAACATAAAATTTGTTTAAGAATGACATAAATTGTATCTATCGTATGACAAGATTAGAATTGTTGAAGGTATTAGAAACAAAACGTTCGTACGTGAAGTACGCGACGGAACAATTTATAACAATATGTTCAGATAGACAGGAAATGTTCCTCGTATTGTGCCATTTGTACCCGGGGTTCCTTACCTGTCCGTGCGATATCTACAATGTCGTCGACCCACATATCCGCCGAGCGACCTCTCAGAATAGATTGAATTCGTACAATTCAATAAAGGTGTTCAATTCCGAAAAACAAGATGGGATTGCTCAAGGCGATCATGAAATGGCTTCAATATTAAATTCCTGTTGTAATAAGTCGAGAAACTTTAATTTGGAACAGCGCTAAAACAAAAGCATTTCCATGGAAAGGCCCTGGGCTGCTAATCGCTACAATTTGGCGTAAGTAAATAAAAGTTTAAACAGATTAAACTCGGTAACGAGGGCCGCCGGGGGGAGGGGTAAGAGGAGGCGCAATTATCTCGTCCTATTTTGCCTTCTAATTTCACGTTAGGTCTACCCTTCAAAGGATTTTGCAGACGTGCGCTGAAAAATCGCGATACGGAAAACCGGCCCCTTTACTCATTTTATACCAACGAGATTTTTTGTGAATCGGCTACGTTGCTAGTGTAGTACCTATAAGTAAGTAAATAAAGTGAATCATTGAAGATTTAACATACATTAGAAGCGCCTCCACATAATCTGGACGAAATTTAACCACAACAATCTTGATGTGCACCTTGAACATTCTTAATACTACTTAGGTACTTACCTACTAGACCTAACATGCAAATCTCATTTCCACGGCATGAGCTTTTTATTATCAACGTTATGGCTTTAGAAAAATAATTAAACATTTCAACTATTTAATCTATAGTCTTTCTAAACAATAAATGCAATTTAATATGTTAATAATCAATATAAATGCGTACAAGATACCATCAAAAAGGCTTCGAGTCGACACTTCAACTATTGATAAGAGACTAATTTTCTGGTACTATAACAACTAGGTAACTATGGGAATTTGGTTTTGGTATTTTTTCCCTCGCCGGTATTATGTTAATTAGTACCATTACTGAATGTAAGGAGCGATTGTGTAGAACGATAAGTGATTTTTTATGAAAATCAGGCCAATAATACATCCATAGAATTAGGTTAATGTAAGAAAAAAGTCGTGCTTTTTAGAAGATAATGAGTGATACCTAAAATATACTCGTAACTTTGCTCTTCGTTACATTAAAAGTCCTCTATGCCGAATAAGATTTTTGCCGAAATCTTGTTGTAAATCGCTCGTCTGCAAATAAAAACGCTATCTTCTTACTGAGGCGTTTCCACACACGCTTAGTTTTTCTCGTCATTGAGTTTCACACTCGAGGCTTTTTGTGTTATAAATGATAAGCTCACTTTTGCAAAAAGAAATTGCGTTTAAGATTTGACACCATAGATTTCATTTATTTTGTTGGGTAGAAAATAACAAGTTGTCGTAAAAGATCAACTTCGTGTAAATTAATATACCTACCTATGTACACACATTAATTTGATTTTTATGCCCTATTAAAAGAAATAAAGAGTAATAAAAACAATTAATAAAATTGCAACAGACATAGTATAATAAATATGAAAAATTACAAGCCTAACTACAAGCCCTAAAAACCAATTTTTAATAGCATTCTTGATGGTTTTCGCACAAAACCTGCACAATAATATTTTATTCAGAAGGTTGCAAGACTTTTTAGTTAGTAGTAAATGTTCCAGCCTAATTTACAATTCAAATGATCATTATTCCACTTGTAGAAACAATGCAATATTAATGCAAATGGGGGTGAAAAATACTCGCGATTCTCCATTTCTTTTAGTCAAACAACAAAAATATTATAATATTTTACAAGAGCAAGAGTTGTTACATTAGCATACAAATCTACGTAAGTTGATATCATTGAACTTTATTAAGAAAAGCCCGCGATAAACACCCCATACTGCTATGATCCCATAATCTCATCCAATTATGCTTTGGTTTTATTCTTATAGATGTACTTGATTATAAGTCTTCGTGTTGAGAAAAGTTGTGATTGGAGCTTATCCCACCATACACATTCTTTCTTTTCAAAATTTCACGATGTATTTTGATATCAAATCGAAATGGCTTATCGATTGACAACAGCATCAATGAGATTGGATTAAAATTCACAACATTGGGAGTCCCCACTCTATTTTATATAATAGATACATTTGTAGATAAGATTAACTTCGTGAAATCGATATATTAAGCTCGCTTAGAGGTCGTTGTGAATATTTGACAAGCCTCTTTAATCCGTTTATTTACTATCCAGTCTTGATAGCTCTGACAGTTCTATCAGCATTATTCGTTAAGTTAGCCGTTGGCTGCGTTTTTGTAATTCCATTAGATATCTTATTACATAATGTTAATTCAAATTTGTTTTCTTTAAATTCTATGTGGCCATTAACAGTCGCATTTGAATAGAGTGTCCGTGTATTTCCATAATAATGTATGAAAATTTGGAGTCTGATAATCTCTGCTGTCAGTTTCTCACGTAACACTTTGATGCAATGACATTTTTGGTTACTTCTAGTTCTGCCCTCACAAACATGTTAATAGAATCAATCTCTTTCAGAACGTTGCTATCGATGTGACGTACATACGAAGTCTGCGTGTATTTCGCCCCCACATCGTGCCTCTATTTACATGTTTTTCTAATCTACATCCTGATATTGGGTTCATTCGTGACTTGCATTGAGCGGGCACTATTAGCTCGGCTCCATGGGATTTTCTTTGTTAAGATTAAAATATGTATTTACATAATGCTACAGACAATGCGACGCCCAGAATGTTTCTCTTATGTGTAGGTATTCTCGCGAGCACACGTATTGTTTAAGATGAGTGTCTTGTTACATGCATTGTGTTTCTACCTAAACCGTTTTCCATTTAAGATATCAACAATATTATGAGGTTATTTTTAGGACTGTTTATTTACATGATAATTCATATTATCGTCTTATATTTTAAACATAATATAGTAAATGAACGAGAAAAACGTTAACATGTTTTACTGTTCTTTTTATTCAGTTACTTAAAATAAAGAAGGGTGGGGAAACCCACGTGTTTACAGATTCACAGAAGGCACATTTCATAAATTTTGCTGCAAACAAAAGTTTGTAAGACAGTTTTATCCCGCCGAATAACAAACACAAGAAATGAATACCTAAAACTTTTACGCTTAGCATCTCGAATGTTTCAGACAAAACAAAGGGGACTGAACAACAAAAGTCCAACTATTTGCATTCTGCACATCCTGCGAAGGCTTTAGTATAAATAGTAGTGTTGGGAATAATTGTGCCTGTACTGTACCTTCATGCTTGGCTACTAACTACTTCGAACGAAGTGAGGGTTATGCGCGGGGCCCAATCACACGCGGAAGCGGATTTAATAATAGGTACGAATTTATGTTTAATATTGATACCCGTAAAACTAAAGAAAGTGTGCGGAATTTCCTTCTTCTGTTACCGAAGTATTTCAATTTAACCTGCTACGAAAAGCATGATTAAAAAAATCAACGTAATGGTCTCTTCCATAGCGTGGCTGCAACTATAGAACAATAAGGGCGGGACAGGTAACTCAGGTATCCACATCATTTAGGTATACTGAAAAGTTATGCTACAGAAATAGAATACCACCTAGATAGTATAACTTTTAATAATACCAATAGGTACCTAATACATTCAAATTCACTGAATCACCCGTAACATACTATAATGTAGAGTAGGAATGTAGCCGTTTTATACGTTACCTATGTTAGGATTTCAGGATTGCTAGGTATTTGTCGAGCCTTAGTAATGTCTACTTACTCTACAGTGACGGTACTATAGTATTTCGATTTCAAAACTTTTGAACAGGATATGCATTTGTTTTCATTTAGTAAATTTCTAAAATGTTGTTACCTATATTGTTAACCGACTTCAAAATAGGAGGAGCTTCTGAATTCGCCAAATCTTTTTTTTTTAGATTTACGATGAATTTTACCAATAATTGTATTTAAAATATGCAACACTACGCAACAACTCTAGGCTGTTGCTGATTATAAAATTCATGTATTTAGTTTAATATTTTTACCGTAATACCTACTGAAGACTGTTCTCTCACATGTAGATAGTTTATTTATCGATCTATATTATACGCTGAAACTAAACACTATATGAAACGCTATGCTGAAAACCATGTAAACCAAAGTAACAGTGAGTTTTTATTGGGAGTAAAATAAATTAACGTATGTATGTATTTAAACTTGCACACCATAACTTATTTAAACATCAAGAGCGGTGACAGGTTGGTAATAAATAGCTTCTGCTGCTAAAATAAATGTATTGTTTATTTTATTCTTATTTCACGGCACGTATAATTGTTTTGAATGTTATAATAAAAATACTCACAGCACAATAGCAATTAAAACAGGTCGTATACTTTTTTAACAAAAAGCAATAAAACCCGCCCGTCTTGGCTTTCACTTTCAACAAAAAGCTAAAATTGAATTCAACTAGGTTTCACTTTCGGTATTCATAAAAAGACTCTTCCAATTCATAATACAGGTAAACATGGGCTTTGTTACAATTTTTTACTGGCGACAATTGCTACCGTTTCCTTTTTATTTAGTTGTTGTATTTATGTTTGTACAAAAGACGCGACTGTGTTCTAGCTTCTGAAGTAAACAAATCGGTATGACAATAAAAAACGCGTGTAATTGTTAAATTATTGACTTTGAAATTCACATTTTGTGCGATAAGCAACGAAAATCACAATCATTACAATTAAGTTACGATAGATTCCAATACCAGGACTTCAAAATAATATAAATCTGAAACTCTACTATACCTTACATTCCGAAAAGCTGGTGATACCTAATAGGTACTGAAAATGCTAATTAAAATTAACCTACTGCAGTAACCAGCATTAATACCCAATGAAAGTCGTTAATGCTGCAAAGCTGTAGGCTTTAGATTACCGTGGAAACTATTTTCACCGTAATATTTTTTTATTCAGGTTATGCAGTAGGTACACTCCGATACATACATAACTATGTGTCATAATATATATCATAGAAATCCACAAAATTTCACATAGGCTTTGGTGTCTATTAAGGTATTGTTTTACTATGTAATAGATCCATTGTTAGGCACATTCAATAATAATTTATCGGGTTACAGTTTTATTGCGTTGCTGGGTAGTTTGTTGCGCCGTTTTTTCTTCTAAGCTATTCGTAATAGGAAATTAATGGCGACGGGTTGGCATATCGAGGGTCTTTATGTAATTGACGATAAAAGGTACTAGAAATTTGTCTCATCATAACTTCAGCCGGAAGATGTCCACTATTGAACCAAGGCCTCCAAAAAAAGTGTATTTTTTGAGTAAATTATTATTTTATCCATTATTTATCTTTTCTTGTGTAGCATACGTTTTAAAACATACTAAAATACTGCACGAGTTTATTATGAAATTGTTGTTTTTTTCAGGCCCGCTGATCTCGCGCGCTTAGACCACACGCTACTGCGCCGTTTGTACCGGGATGTGTGCCTATAAAGCAAGAGTTTTTAGTTACCGCCCATTCTAGCTAAGTTCGCCCTCGGGTCAGAATGGTCCTCAGACCTCTATCCAGACTCGTATGGTAATGGGGGACCACGATCTACCTGCAAGATCGTGGTCCCGTCATTAGGCGACCGCAACCTATGTTTAGAAGTTTGTTTATTATTCTTTGCCTTTGTTTATGTAAACAGATAGGAACATGTCAAATAAATTATGTTAAAATCCGCCTGTAATACCTGAAAGGGTTGATTGTTCTGTTTGTTTAAATATTTACTTATATTCTATTTATTCGTATCCTTTGAAATAAAAAAACAAGAATTGTTTCACACTGCTGCAGAGTGTCACTTGTCAAGCTTGTTCCTGAACGCATTCTTGTAACAATAGGTATAAGGAAAAAAAGGTAAAATCTTACGTCTTTATTAAATAAAACTGGGTATTACACAAAGAAAAACTAACAACAACAGTATTGCTATCAAAACACTAACGAAGCGAATTTTATTGTAAAATGCACTTCAGCAAATATAGGTTGGACGCAATTGAAATTACTTCACCGTTTTCTAGGTTACACGTTACACAGTTACAGATCTTTGATAACGTAAGTATGTTGAGGAAATGCTACGCAAACAACAGCCACGTGGTTTTGTACCTATACCTAGTGATTTTTGCACTGCAATGAGTGGACATTACACCGAAAATGCTTTTATCCATTGCACAACTTACCTAGCCCAATCTATCATTATCTTAGTCTTCTTTTGGCATACAATATAGGTACCTAATTAGTTAAAAAAAAGAATTTTAAGAACCCAATGAAAAGCAAGAACTTTAAAATTAGCGAGACATAATGCTATTTTATTTTTATTTGTTGTTAACAATTTGTATGTAGGTAAGCAGATGCAACTCCAGCTGTCAATGCAAAATCAATTCTAATCAAGAATCGTTAGAGTAGCAGAAATAGAAAAAAAGGTCTGCTTTGCACTTTCCGTTTATACAAATCTTTGTACGGAATGTCCCTAACAAATATCTCTAGAAGACCTTTAATATTTTTGCAAATTCAATGGTTGGAATGGATTTGTGGAGCTGGTAAGTAAAATAAGGAATTTCTTTCTAGCAATTCCTTAGATTGTCTTCCGGCTGATGATAATGAATTACTTGGATTGGTAAATTACTCTTCATTAAGTTTAGGTAGTAGTAGTACGTTTGTTTCAGGATAGTAGCGAGGACTTAATTCCATTATGTAACGTAAATATCCCTATGTAGGTAAGTATATTTGCCAATGTAAAATTACTTAGAGCGAACTAAAAGTTATCAAATAAATGTCACCCAAAATGTCCTCGCGAAAGTTAAAAAATAAATCGACAGCATGACTATCCGAATTTATTGAAGAAACTACAGAAAATGTACTACGTTGTATGTAAATTATGCAGGTAGACGATTTGAAGGGTACGTCAAAAATAACTCCGACCAATGGCGTGTCCCAACCCCATGAACTCGAGATGAAATATTGTTTCAGTCAAAAAACACGACACACAATTTTTTCTGCCGTTTCTCTTACTATGGTTCGAACTCACGCGATTCTCACCTAAATGACAAACTGTATAGTGTATATTTTTAAAATACAACTTCCTTATAGCCTTTATTGTTCAAATAAATGTAGAAACTAAGCTTCTTGCTTGGATTTATTTAGGAAAATTACTACAAGCAAATTATATGTTTTGAGAATTTACTTATAAATTTACCGTGTTTTTTTATTTATTTTTATTTCATGAACTCTTTTTTTTAACATGCTTAGTTAGAGTCTGGAATATTTTTTGAGCTTGCGTATATGACTAATAAAGCAAGATCTTGAAGATTTTTACATCAACAGTAACAGTAACAAACAAACTTGTGGTAAACATAGAGCCCAGTATATCTACCTACGTATCACACAGATACAGGAAAATACGAATATAAGAAAAATATCAAACTCGTAGCGAAAGAGGGCAACGGGCAAGGCGAAACTATTCCCCTTCTTATACAAATTTCACGAACACTCCGGTCCAATACATTTTGCATGAAGCACCGTAGCAAAACTTGGTATTCGTCCTCTGAACAAAGTTGGGTTTATAACTATTTTTATTCAAAACGAGTTTGCATTTTGTTGAAGTACGTCAGCGTTATTTGCTGGCATGCTTGTGTATTCAAATGTTTGGCAGGTGTATTTGTAAATAAAACGAATCGATACACTCAGACACTTTAGTGTCATATAGGTAGGTATGAGATTATCTATTCAAAACATATAGCATTTGCTTTGTTATACTATCGTTTTATAAATTTTCTTACTGGCCGTTTATTTACCTAACAGCAAAGATTTCGAGAATGCTTTTTTTATAATACTCTTTATTTTCTAAAGCTGGATATAAGAATGGGGCTAATAAATCATTATTTTTTCTTGCAGCTCTAATTGGTGTAAAATAAAAAGCTTTCAGAACTTTACCGAACCGTACACCTACGCTTTACTTTTTTATACTATTGTTACAATATTGTGCTCACAGGGCGCTTCTTAATTAGGTACATAACTTACTCAAATGTTTGCACTGACGCGTATCAATATTTTTTTCTTGACGTAAAAATCATAGGTTTCCATATTTTTTATAGCTAAAAATGGAATACTTACCTACATACCACATAACAAAAATACCCTGACCGATGAGGGAATATTATTCCAACTCGATTAAAATACCGCGTTGGGAACTAAACATGGCTTAATTCCGGAACGCAGTCGTATGAGACTAATATAAATTCTCAACCGATTCCAGCGGTCTAGACACGATGAGTTTAAAAAAACACCGGCCGCACAACAGAACGTCCGATGCGGCCGAACAAAGCCGTGAATGTACGTAAGCTGACTTGAATTACTAATTACGTGTGCTGTGGCGCCATGTAACTTACGAATGTGAGGATTAGAATAATTTAGCCTTTTAAACGTCTAATCTATTTTAAGTGTTTAAAAAATCTTTGATTAAAAGATTGGATGAAGATATAAAATGGCTGGTACGATTACTGAAATCGGTAGTAAAATATGACCAGCTCGCTTGAATTGCAGACGCAGTAGGTAAGTAGGTACTCCTACTACCTATCTCTAGAAAGCTTAATATCCAGAGGTAAGGTTATATCCAGAAGAGAAGTTCTAATACCTATTACATTATAACTTTACCAGATGCCATTAACTAGAAACAATCTAGGTGACCTCAGAGTTGTCAAGTCGTAGAGGTAATAGGTGTACATTTATACATGAAAAGAAAAAATATGTATTGAAGATACTTATTAAATCCTAATTGTGAATGCATTAAAGTCGCATCTGCTTTAAAGGAATCCGTAGTCATAAGCTATTTATGATATAATGACATAAGTATATTTGCAGTAAATTGGCAAAATACCTACCTAACTAATAGGTATCTTAAACCGTTAAAATAAACGCTACGTTTTAAACTCTCTTTTAAACTATCCTCTTACCAATAAATATTTATTTAAGTTATTCAAAATCATGATCACGATATCGCTTTTTGTGTCTTACAATCATGCATTCCAGTCAGTTTTAATTATAGCTAACAATCCTTGCACGATTTCGTGTAGCGTCTAAGTATTATCTGGGATTGATAACCCAGTCTGAGAGAAGACACTTAATTGGATTTTCCTGTAAGATATCTGTGACCTATGGCCGGGATCGAGGGTACACCGTTAAATAGCGATCCACCCTCTACCCCATAGGAATATAATACTATCGACAGACTGAAATCGAACGCCAGGAGCTACTCTGCTACACCCTACGAAGATTACGATAAGGATACGGTTTTTCCCATTTTTAAGTAGGTTACAATGTGAGCTCAACAATGATTGGGTTCACGAAGAAATTGTGCAATGATTGGCTCTCTCGATGACCAAACCGTTAGGAACTTTAGCCGACCGTAGTACCTAAGAGATATGGAATTTTAATTGTAATCCGAACATATAAACCGACAATATAATTACATTTTGTATCTACAGTACTGTGTTCGAATCGAATTCGTAGGCTGCATAAACACGTTCATATATTGTTTTAATAGTTACTCTAATTGCAGTTTGCGCCGATTTTATGGGAATCGTGATGGTTTGATGGCGTGAATCGATGTATTTGTAAATTCTGGTTGAAATAATTCTACCTACGCACCGTGTATCTGACGGGGAAATACAACAGACTGTCTGTAATTAATAAATTAACGTAGGCACGTTACATGCAGACTATAAATTATACCTATTTCAGAGTTTAATAACAGACCAATTAATATACACATGCCTCCCGTGGATTCGTTCAATTTTACTAGAGGGGATAACACCGCGTGTGATCGCAGAAACAGATACGTAGGTATGTTATGTAGAAAGATACTCCTACATCAAAGTTTTTGACAAGTAAATTTGTAGAAACACGATTTTTAAGGTTTATTAAGTCAGTTAATTGCTCAGAACTTCTACTTAGATACAAATGTTTGAATTCATGAATTTAAATTTTCTCGTGCTCGGACAATTACAACTCGAGATAAAACTTCGAAGTTTCTTGTTTTAATCTTCACAACCTGTACTCAGTTCATTCTATGTAAGGATCTAAAGATGTCTCGATATCCATACGGATACTGATATTAAATTTGTAAGTACTCTACTTTAGTAAATTGTGTGAAACAATCAGCTGTATGGATACCATAAAGAATATTTCGAGAAATGAGACAATGTTGCACAAACGGCATCTTGTTTATAGATACGACTTTAGGTGATGACAAGAAATAACTTTAATTAAATTAAGAAGTTTATTGATACAGTCACTTAGCGATGTCGGTATTTGGGGACAGTGAGGACATTTGGCAACTGTCCGTAGTTCGTGTAAGTTATCGCGCGATGCTCCACCAACGGGGAAGTTTGGTTCGATATCTCACATCTTGGAAACGTTAGGGGACCACACACGATGATTTGTTTGCACAGTGTAAATTGGTTTCAGGTTTTCAACTCTTTTTGTCCATAAATATACAATGTAACACATTCCACCCGTTTACGCGACAAAACATTTAATGATAGACGACAAAATATTGTTTAACTTTTATCCTTTTATGTACTACATAGGTATAGAAGACGCACTTTTTTTTTTATTTGATTGGTAACGGCATGATTTAAATCATTGACAACTTTGAAAGAAATAAGTAAGTAGTCTTATTTTACTGTAAAATGTACGCCTACACACGTCTAAATTTGGAATTCTACTTAATGGAATCAACAAGCAATCAAATTTCGCGCAGCGTCTCGCAAAAACACGATATTACAAACGTATGACACACAATACGTAATCAAAATTCTCAAGCCGGATTATATGTTTTTTCATCCGACGTACGCGAAAAATATACAAAAATAATACAAACAGCGAAAAACATAGCGGTGAATTGCTCGTCGTTGTTCCTGTACAAATTGGTCGCCTGTCGCCGTCTCCCATTCGCATATTGGCCGACATTACGCTCTCGATGCGCGCCTATACTTCCCAACATATTGGCATATACATACGTATACAGTAACCTGTGGGTACGTACAGCATGTTGTGTTTACAACGCTACGTCGATATTTGCGTCGGAACAAACTTTATCCGTGACGTATTGCGACAAAAACGTGTTACACTTGATATAAGAAAGTTGATCATGTTATCGGAAAGTTCTGCCCTAGTTTCCCCTCCTTTTATTAGAAAAATATACAAAGCCTATTTATAACTGTGTGTAGTTTCCGATAGATTTTGGGAAGGTTATAATACATTTACACACTTCTTACGAGGACAATATTCAATTAAAATTTAAAGGTGTAATCTCGATACTATCTTTTCGCATTATCTACCCATTTTCTTGCAGAGATAAACAGCAGTTAAACATAATACAGCATGTTGAAATTTTGTTAAAACCAAACTTTTAAAGAACAAAAATAAAACTTTCTCTCCAACCAGTATGGAGTTTTATTTTTCCTTGTGTATGTGAACGAATGATTTCAGATTTCACCGTTGTGCGGAGCGGACTGTGGAATTGGCCAGACTAAAATAACGAACGGACGTGCTCTGAAACTGTAAGGAATTATTTTTAAGTTGGCGAACACTCTTGCGAATACACAAACAAAGATTTCGGAACTCATAGAAAATACTGCATACAGACTGCATAGCTATATGAAACTGCAATGAGATCCATACCGATACCTACTTACCTATGTATGCATGTATGTATGTTACCTATGTACCTTTAGCTCTTTTCCGTCCAAGTAGACGCAATGTATTTATTCATAAAATAAATAATTAAATAGTTCGTACTTTTTTTATTTCCATTCTAAACCTATCAATACCTGCATAATATCTCTAAACCTATCAATACCTGCATAATATCTCTAAGTATAAGTAAGCATAGGTAGCTACCAAAACTACTACCAGCAAAAAATACAAGGAAAGCTACCAAATGTATATCTATCTACCTATCGCCTGTAATTAATGCAGCGGGAAGATGTTGATTAAAGTAATTAGGGGAGAGAAACTGTTCGCAAGAAAGCAACGAGTGCCTTACAGTAAGTATTTGATTTTACAGAAAATAAATTAAATGGTCTGTTGTCTACGAACAGAGGTGTAGCCGCGTAGTATGATTCAGTAACTTTGAAAGTTAATTTTAGTATTGAGCTTCACAGTTAATCCGACTTGCCATTCTATTTTATAGCTTAGAAAATATTTATTGATATTGTGCTTAGTAAAATAGAGATCTGAATTATGATAATATGAAAGATTATGGATGTATCCACCTATTTATACGGTAAATACCTACCGTAGTAAATAGTAGACAAAAAATACCTATGCAATTCAGTAAAAAAAAAATTGTACATAGGTACCTACCTATGTATGTATGTAGGTATATACATATAGTTATATCAATCCGTCAATTGTTGATCATGCGTGCTATATCGCGAGCACTTTGTTGATCCGAAAACCTATGTTGATCCGGGTGGTTTTTGTTGATCCAATATAATCTTTTACATACAAATGTGGTTCCGGTCGGATCAACAATTTACTCCGTTGAAGTTTAGGAAACGCAACCGAAATGTTGATCCAATATACAAATCCACTCCGATAGTTGTTGATCCGATTCAAATGGACCAATCAGAAAGGAGCAAGTCCTCCTACTGGACCTGCCTAATGTATATAGAAGGTTTAATTCTTATAATTTATTGCAAGGCTAGCTAATCATTAACTTGTCTTTATTTTTTTAGTTTTTATGTTTATAGGTATGATATATATAAGGTAAAGAGCCATGGAGCGCGCCATGCTCGGCATCTCCTTAAAACACCGAGTTCGCAATACGGATATCCGGCGTAGGACGAAGGTAGCGGACGTAGGTGACCGTATTAGCAAACGTCCTCCAGACCGAATTTCGGTCACGGCGGCCTGTCTCAGCTGAGACTAGCCATCTGCGCAGGAGATATTATAGTGCACAAGTATGCGCGCAGACACAGGTGCACTCCCTATTCCCTCACTCTCATACTCCGATGGGACGGTAGACCGACACGACCGGAGAGAGATCAGGCGCGGGACCAACAGCTTAACGTGCCTTCCGAAGCACGGTGGGGTCTCGACACGTGAAAACGGTCATCCATCACAAGACTGACCTCGGCGAGCACGGCTTAACCTCGCAGATCGACTGATCTGCGGGGTAGCCACATAGCTACGAGCCCCACCGTGTGGGGCTCGTAGCTATTGATGGCTAGTCTCAGCTGAGACAGGCCGCCGTGACCGAAATTCGGTCAGGAGGACATTATTAGCAAACTCAAGTGGAGTTGGGCAGGCCATCTGGCAAGATTTGGTGATGGCAGGTGGAGTAAGGCCTTAACAGAGTGGTGGCCCAGAGGATTTAGTAGAGCCCCTGGCAGACCTCCAGCCAGGTGGACTGACGATATCGCTGCTGTACAGGGAAAGACCTGGATGCAAAAGGCCCAAAACAGGACAGAGTGGCGTTTAAGGGAGGAGGCTTATGCCCAGCAGTGGGTCACCTAAAAGCTGATGATGATGATGATATATATGGTAAGGATTTACCCTGAGATTTATGATCTAGAATCTCGAAGTCTTGTTATTACTCCGCAAACAATGCCCTCCAACCCGGAACATCGTAGCGTTGACTAGCTACTGCTTGGCCGTTGAATAACTGACAAAGATCTGATCATTCCCCGGACTGACCTTCGCAAGTGTCCTACCATTACTAAATATAGTCGTTTATAATTCAAACAATTTTTAATTGTTATTATTATTTTTAAGTAGTAGTGATACATTTATTAAGTAATTAAAGTGAAATGCATAAAACGATCTCATCGCATCATAACAACGTTAAGTTTTGATGACATGTAAAAAAAAAAATTGTTATGAATCATAATTGCTTTAATCCGTTAGACATTTCTTACTTTTAGTAAATAACAAAGACATTATTATTATTAACAAAAAAAACATAAGATAAGTAATATTTCGTTTATAGGTACCTAATCGACAATTCTAACTATATATGTTAGAATTGTCGATTTGGTTTAAGGACAAACATTATAATTAGCCAGAAAATAAGAAAAATATAAATTTTAAATAACTAATAAATTTTATATAACTTGTACCTACGTAATGAATAATTTAATATTTTTATGTAATTTAATGAATTATTTAATATTTTTATTAATTACGTATCGTAATATTACGTAGGTAAAATAACTAAAAAAAATATTATTATTATTAACAGGTAGAAAAAAAATCACATACCAAATATTCTTACTACCATTCAATAGGTAGGTACTATCACTAAACTACTAACTAAATGAATCAGTCCAACACTTAGGAGACATTACATGTGCCTTTGTTATGAGATCAATACAATTACTATTAATATTAAGAGGAACTTGTTGTATCACACAGAATCATCATTAAAATATATTTACTTTTTCTTATAAATATTGTTAACGTACGTGTTAAGTTGCATCCTATTTTGAAGAATAGGTTCTTTATTTAAAACTTCTATACATTTGTTTTTGCCTGGATTTACTTTTTTATTTATGTATGTTTGGAAATATTTTTTGACTAATTTTATCTCTTCATCCGACCACTTTCTGTGACTGGTTTTTGTTCGTTTCAAGTTTCGTTTCTACGAAGGTTCACCCCATGATGTGCTGGGATGTAGGCAGAGTTCTAGGCTTCTTATATACTTTTATGTGTAGTTTAGTACATGAATCGTCAGAATTTCGAGAGTTCTATGTTCTCAAAATAAAGAAAAGTCATTTACTAGGCCTTCACAATCACATGAAAATGTGAGTGATTGTTCGATAGACTACGAAGGTTCACCCCATGATGTGCTGGGATGTAGGCAGAGTTCTAGGCTTGTTATATACTTTTATGTGTAGCTTAGTACATGAATCGTCAGAATTCTAAAAGTTCTATGTTCTCTGAATAAAGAAAAGTCATTTACTAGGCCTTAACAATCACATGAAAATTGTGACTTATTTTTCGTTGGACTACAAGTTTCACCCCACGATGTGCTGGGACATACGCAGAGTTCTAGGTTTCTTATATACTTTTATGTGTAGCTTAGTACATGAATCGTCAGAATTCTAAAAGTTCTATGTTCTCTGAATAAAGAAAAGTCATTTACTAGGCCTTAACAATCACATGAAAATTGTGACTTATTTTTCGTTGGATTACAAGTTTCACCCCACGATGTGCTGGGACATACACAGAGTTCTAGGCTCCTTATATACCTTTATGTGTAGCTTAGTACATAAATCGTCAGAATTTAAAGAGTTCTAGGTTCTCAGAAAAAAGGCATGTCATTTACTAGGTCGTCACAATCACATGAAAATTGAGTGATTTTTCGTTAGACTACGAAGGTTCACCCCATGATATGCTAGGATATAGGCAGAGTTCTAGGCTTGTTATATACTTTTATGTGTAGCTTAGTACATGAATCGTCAGAATTTTTAAAGTTCTATGTTCACAGAATAAAGAAAAGTCGTTTACTAGGCCTTCACAATCACATGAAAATGAGAGTGATTTTTCGTTTGATTACGAAGGTTCACCCCGTGATGTGCTGGGATATAGGTAGAGTTCTAGGCCTGTTATATACTTTATAGCTTAGCTCAGTATATAAAACTTTAGAATTTGAAGAGTTCTAGCTTCTCAGAATAAAGAAATTTCATTTACTAGACCTTCACAATCACATGAAAAATGTGAGTGATTTTTCGTTTGATTCCATAGGTTCACCCCATGATGTGCTGGGATATAGGCAGAGATCTAAGAATATTTTGTGCTTTATAGCATAGCTTAGTATATTAACTATCAGAATTCAATGAATTTTAGCACCAAATGCGTAGCTAATCACCTTTTATGTAGGTCGGCCTTATAATTATCTTTTGCAGGAAGTTAGCAGATCATTGTACTTCAATCGACTATTTTTTTTGTAAAAACGCCAGAACTATTCTCAAAAAGTATCAGGAACTATAGAACTAAGCTGCATGCATATAGAACTCATGTTAAAAATAGGTTTTTTGAAAAATGATCTGCTACGGGAAGTTAGCAGAGCATTATTTCAATACCGTTTTTTGTCGTTAAAACACTAGAACTATTTTTTTAAAGTATCAGGAACTATAGAACTATCCTGCATGCCAATAGAACTTTCGTAAAATTTTGATCTGCTGGGAAATGATCTGCTAAGTTCACGGACACCCCACCGATCCCGCCGCGCACTCCACCCACCGCGCAAGCGTCACAGGCGTAAGGTCAAATGCCCTCGGATCAACGTTAGTTAGTAAGATTGCGCATGATCATGTATATAAAACGGATGCACATTTGACTCATCGGTATAATTTTTGCGACCGTTACGGATCAACAAAAACATTTTGTTACTGTATTTTTTGATGGCAAGTATGTTGGAAAGAAACCAATGTTGATCCCCGAACAACCCTTCCATTTCAACTTCGGATCAAAGTATATCGGTTATATTTGTAAAGAGCCAATTATACACTGCAAAAAGGTGGATCAACATTTCTTTTATTATCTTACTGGATCAACCTTTACATAGAACGGTTAATTATATATATATATATATATATACGTACGTTGTACGTTCATAGACATAATATCTTTCTAATTTCTAGAAGCTCTACATGAACATCACAACATCATAACAGTGCGGTGTAACCGTAAAGCTTCAAATTACAATCCAGTGAACAACGATTTGTTAATATAAGTCGTAAATAACAATCTGAGGCGGCAATTAATTACCAATTCAACAAGAAATAAAACCAAACGTTGATTCACATTCATACACAATAAAATGATTAAGATATAATGATAATAAATTCTAATTAGTAGAGTAGGTATGTTAAGAAGGAACTCTTAATGAAAAGTAATTACCTATTAGGCTATTATCTGAGTAATAATGATAGAGACAAATGTAAATGTGAATTATAATGTTTTTATTAGTCTTTGAATCTTTAAGCGTCTGTCTAGAATGGTATTTGCAAATGATGTATGTTAATGAGTAAGCAACGTACTTAAACAACAACAATTAAGATATTCATTATCAATTCTGAATTGCAATGTTTGTATTAGTACTAATGGGTACGATGAATATACGACGAAATACGATGATTGGAAATGAAAAATGATCATGTATTTTGGACCTTTTTCTGTGAGATTTGTCTGAATACGTGTTATTTTCATTATGGTTTTATTAGGGCATCTATCTAGGAATGCTTTTACAATAATCTTGTGCTAATTAAGACAAGTGCACTGTAATTTATATCTATCTTTAGGTTATAAATTAAACTAGATCAGGTACTAATCGCATAATAAATTATCAACATAATTTATGTCGGTAATTTAAATTAACTTGCACTCTTCAGTTACCTACATACTATTTAACTTTATTGTAGGCTGTAAATTAGTTGGGACTTGACGCTAACTTAAAACGAGGCTGTTATTTTAATAGGTAATTGTTTTCATTATTTTAAAATTAAATACAAACTAGAATTTACATTTATTTGGCTCAAATTTACAGGTACCTAAGTTTTCTACATACCTACCTATTCGAGCACATACTCAAATACACATGAGTATGTACGTATATCTACAATCCATTTTACGTTCCCTTCGCCTAATCTCTTTGAAGCCAGCTTTACCAAAGCTGTGGTACCATAGATGTGGCATCAGCTTCAAATTTGAAATTGGAACGAATGGAACAGCCCCGGTAATGGAACAAGTTAGATGAGAGGGGTCGGTGGGGGGAGAGCTCAGTCGATCGTCACACTTCGAGCTACGTCGACGACTCGACGTAAAGACGGTAAAACTTTGAATTCGCCTAGATTTAGATACTTTGAGCGGCGACTGCTCAAAAAATGTTTCAGTCTGGAGTAATAACGTTGAATTTGCATCTAGATTTATTCTGCGTTGTAAGCAGGTATATTGATTTAGATTTAACCTTTTTGTACTCGAGACTGTGCCGATACCGAGCATTAGACAAAGATTGAGAAATAAAATCCTACAATATTTAACATAGAAACAATAGTACTCACATACCCAAATACACAGCCACGTAATAAACTTACCTCAAGTTAATTATAGATAACACTTACATTTGTATAAAATACGAGAACTAAAGAAACAAAAACTAAAAATAAGGAAATGTTAATATATTTCTAGTAGTTAACACAACATAACACAAAGTATAGTTAGGTCCGACTAGGTACACGTACTTTTTGCCCCAACATATCTACGTTACGCATTACGTGATTAGTTATGGCAATTGTCTGCTTCACGTTTTACTGATAACCCGCACAGAACGCACAGTTTCTGCGTCCATGTAAAATATATTTTAATATTCATACAAGATTGATTTACGACGCAGTTTTTGTATTTAAATTATTTATATTAAATATGTCTTCTAAATCTAATGATTGATGCAAGCAATTTAGAGCATAATATGAAAATAATCGATTATTAAGATTAGTTCGTCCATTCGTCCATGTAATATGAAAGCAAAAACGATATCCGGTTGGATCTAACTGTGTCTATAATTACGCGTTCTAATAAGATTGGTTGTTATTATCTCTTTCTGCTCATCTGTTGAGGCAGTAATATGAATTTAATATTCTTATTAGGATACCCAATAATACCTGTAGAGCTGCTTCAAATTATATTTATAACTCAAGTCTTCTACTTCCAACGTTGGTTTATAAGAATTGTCTTCCTTTACTCTACGTAGAGCAGTCCTTTGTTAAAATATAAAAGGAAATTTCGTATAATCAGTAGGTACCAACCCGTTTTCATCTATTTTCTCCGTGACTAAGTCTAATAAGTGCAAGCCAACAAAAGGAGTCCCGTCTAATAAGAAAACTAATTTAAAACTTTCGTGGCACAGCAGCGCCCAATGCGTAAAGTTGGCGCCGGTCGGTCGAGATACGAACCATCGAGACAGCGCCACCGCGCGGCGAACGGCTGAAGCTTTTCAATTGCTGTTTTTACGACTTATTGGGCCGTTAGTGTGCGTGAAAGCTTCTACGCACACTTACGCACCGAACGAGTTTACTCTTGTGCGTGTAGTAGTATTTATGTGTTTGTGTTACGTCCCATGTACAAAAGGTTGTACCATTGTCGTTCGTGTCCCATAGTTGTTATCTATTGGCTAGATAGATGGCATTGGGTGTAACGTAAGCACCCACGCGTGATATTAAACCGGGTATAGTATACATTTGAGCACTCACCAAAAATATTGCTGGCTGTGTTGGCGTGTTTTTCACACGTTTCAGTAAACACGTCTGGACAATATTCGGACCGGGGCACGTGCATGCGAGTGGGTAGTGGCAACGTATTTAGGCACACAGGGGCACTGTAGGTGTTTAATTAAAACCGTATAGACGTGCTGGCCAACGCGTGGTTTTCTCATAACTGTGATAAATTGCTAGTATTTTTTTTCCACGAAGCAAAAAAACCAACCGCGTAGAAATGTGGAGCGAAACTGCATTGGCCATTGTTTAGTTTGCCAATTTATACGGGTCGGTTACACTTGCGACTTTTATTGAAGCATTACCGATAAAAGGAGTCATAATAGGTTTTATAGGCAGATTTTAATGGCGATGTGTTGAACAGATTTGCACTTCGTTCACTGGGTTACGAGAACTGTGTGCTGAAACACCTATGTAATAATAGGTACGCAATTTAAGCGGGCAGCTACTTTGTTTATTAATCAATTTAAACATTACTATACCTACTTAGGTAGGTACATATTCTTAATCAAGCTTAAAAACTTTATTTGATACTTATTAAAATTACACAAATTATGCACAAGATATGCAAAGATAAAAAGAAATACATTTGAAACTGATATGACAATTTAAACTCTACAATTTGTAAATTGGAGAAGATAATATTTGCATAAATAATATTTATTGGCTAGTTTTGTAATTTAAGCCATTCGTTTTATAGTCTGCATCATTGAAATAGATTGACTTGCGACAAATAAATTGTCAATATGTAAAAATTAGAAATTTTGTAAAATGTCATAATAGATCACCTTCGAATGAAAAGATAAAGTGACCT
Organism: Abrostola tripartita; assembly: GCA_905340225.1. NCBI lineage: Eukaryota > Metazoa > Arthropoda > Insecta > Lepidoptera > Noctuidae > Abrostola > Abrostola tripartita. The sequence goes on along the minus strand of HG996498.1, from coordinate 8,401,704 downwards.
TTTCAAGACGAAAATAACGGCTTATCTATAATAAACGATGTTATATTAACCTACTTAAGATATTTATACAAATAATACGACATAGAACAAATCATAGCATGAAGAATTGCATTTTTTTATACCTACAATCGTTTTCAGACAGGTACCTACAGAAAATTCTATTACGACTGTCTAATTTCCAATTTCTTCCAATCGATTTCAATCTTGATAGTGTTCTCGAATGATTTTTCAATCGAGATCTTTTGATTAGCTATTCTCAACAACAATAGGAGGTCTTTATCGCGAGTGTTTATCAAGTTTAATATGCGTAGAAAGTCGGCTCCGTTATCAACAGCGAGGAGGTTGCTCCATTTCGTTATCGTGGATTTGCGCTCTGAAATTGTTATTGTGTTAGGTATATGGTGTGTGGAGATTAGGAGAGCTGCACAGAAATTTACTTTTACAGTTTAGACAGGTATGCTACATTGTGTGCTGTAATAAGTCTGATATTTCAGAGGGAGTACATTCAAGGTTAGAAAATGATTTTACTCATTTTTCCTAGGTACCTACATTAATCTATATACATCATCACACTTCACGCTTAATATCATAAAGGAGAAATTTTGTCAATGTGTTTCTATGTTTGTTACCTCTTCAAGCTCAAAAGGCTGGACCAATTTTGCTAAAATTAGGTATGGAGATAGCTGACACCTTGGATTAAAACATAGGCTACTTTTTATCCCGAAAAAATGTAGCGGGTAGCAAGACCGGGCGCAGCTAGTTTTAAAATAAGTTGAAATATCCTTCACCATCATCTTTACTAACTAGCAAATATTTTTTACATTACAACATGATATGCTTTCATGAGACAATTTATAGCCCATGTCGATACGAAAGATGTTATAAAACGTATGACAATATTTTTGTGTCATTTATAGTTATTGTATATTGTTATAAAACAGTACGAATCTGTTCACGCAAGTCTACACTCAGCGTAAAAACCACTTAGCTGACTAATGTGCCTAGAAAAGTTTTTAAATATTTAACATGAATCTATGTAAACATAAAGCATTTTGCGCGCGTCATTCATACACTCTTACATTTCCGCATGATCATATTACATGACCTTGGCCAAATAAAGCTGGGAGATAACAATTTGCTTACAAAGTAACACACACACAGACAGCCGCGACACTGTAGTTTACTGCAACCCCTCTTGACACCGTAAGCTGCACATAAGTATCTTCACAACTCTGCTCCCTTGGGTACCATTTTTTATACGAAATTCCTTATTAAGGTATGGTTTCTTGAAGGCCGCCATGCGGGCGTTTATGTTGTACCTACGTAGTAAAATATATGTACTAGTGCTGGCATTAAGAGACATAGTAGGTATACTGGAGAAAAATAAATAGCGTGTAAGAAAATCTTTATCATATAAAGTTAATAGACGTCCTGTACCTAAGTCACTTTTCAAAATAGATTATATTTTTGGTAATTTGGTAATAGCCCTTTTATAACGTCAAAATTGCGTAAGACGACAGCTCTTTTTTCAGCCATTACAGCTGAAAGAAGCCTACATTATTAGTGTCAAAGTGGCAATTTTACTAAACTTTTAAGATTAAGATTTGTTGTACCTATACTGATGTCTACTGTCTTTTTATTTTATGAAACAAAGCACATACAGACACTCAAGAAAAAAGTCCTTCTTGCTGGTTTGCCGTAGCTCTCGAAATTTAAAGTTACCTACCTACACTTTAATATCGTAGGTACAGTCAGCAACATAAGTTGCTGAACATGTTAAGAAACCTTAAGACAAATAATTGAAAGAAATAAATATCAATTAAAGTTATTGTTTCAAGTTATAGGAGCGTCTAAATGATGATCGGATAATATTTAAGACTTTTTGATATGTAAGAAGTTGTGCTTCAATTAATGGTTGGTTTAAAAAGTTTAATGCTCAGCTACTTATGTTGCTGACTGTACCTATGTATTATTTTTAAATATTTTTGTGAATAAGTAATCTATACCGCATCCATTTACACGCACCAAATTATATTTTACAATGGGTGGTCTTATCGATAACATCGATTACGTTCAATCAAAACCTCCCGTCTTGGCTTCATTAAGCTAAGAGTAAAATTCAATATAAACAAAGCATGGAGATGTGTAGTATGGTAGGTATACCTATATATTATGTTGTGAGTTCAGGATAGAATATCTTATGTCGTAGGTACATGTATGGTCACAGCGGTTGTGACCGAGGCCGACCTCACAAGTCACACCTCAGCTGATCGACCACGCCGTTAAATCTTTACAGCCTATGACGTCATTCACTGGCTTTTTTTCCTAAATGATTTACAACCCATAAACCTTCCACAATAACTGTACCGATTGTTTAACAGTTAACCGCAATATTTAAACCCTTTCTAGGTAAGGACCGTTATTGAGAGCATTTTTTCTCTTACAGTTTTTGCTCCAGTTATTTTATTGTCATTTAAAAACGAGTCAAGGAAGTCGTTAACTTTGCGCAATTATATGCAAAAAAGGGTTATTGATGCTTTTCGGGTGGACAATGATGATTTTTTGCAGAGACAATGTTTTGTGCTGGATTTTCTTTGTAAACTATTGTTCGAAACGTAATTTTATGCGCAATATGCATCGGTTATGCTGAAACCGTAAAATGCAAAACATAGTTTCTTTTGACACGTAGGCACTGTAGGTAGGTAGAGTTTTAGAAGGTCAACCCGAAGGCTGTTCTTCGTTTTTTGGTGTGACAAATAAAATATCTACCTAGCTATGCACATTGCACAATCTGTTCACCAAAACTTGAGTTCAAAAAAGCTTCGTTGAAAGATTCTACTTAAAATTATCTCGAGCATATCTCGGAATGACAGCCTAGTTTTCAAGTATGGCAAATAAAATAAGCATGAATTTTAAAAGACAATTAGATGTAGTTTTTTTTATTCTTTGGTGACATTCTGTAATACTTATACAGTTGTAAATATCCAAGCTATGTAGCAGGAAGCATTTCGTGAACAATAATAATCTTGAATACAAAAATTTGTGAAACTACCTCGTTTTATTCAATAACTGCACTCACTGACTGCAATTAAAGGTTTATTTTAACGTCAAGACCACTCAAACCAGTTTTAATCTACTAGGTACATTAAATTGTACACATAAACGTGAAAAGACTGAAAAAAAACGTAGGTATCAATATATTAATATTGTACCTAATAATTCCCGTAATAAGCCATCAAAAATACAAAAAACACGAAACAATAAAACAATAAGTATCGTAAAATATACAATTAGACTCATATTTATTTATAGGGTAGAAAACGAAGTTATTGGGGGACGATATTCTGTAATAATTGGCAATAAAACGTCTGTTGTTCTTCTACTAGTCGTGGTAAAAAGGAGAAATTGAAACTATAACGTCTTGTACCTAATCTTTTAGGGGAGAAATTTAAACTCGGAAGTAAATAATTGGTAGTAGGTATAATAAGAAAACGAAATATAGAAAGTCTCAGAAAATAACAAATGGATATATGCAGGAATTTGAAATGCCATATCTAAATGTTTAACAGAAGGTATTATAGGTAGGTAGGTATATTTAATTATTCAAAACTATGAATTTGCGTAATACGTGCCTACTACATACCCAGCTTTAAATTTTTATTTTAAATCAAATGAATAATAAAATAGATTTGGATTTGTAAGAAATTCATTTATTTTACCCTAACTCGACACTGTATCCTGTAAATAGTAAAAATGAGATTCAAACTTAATGTAATGTTTTAGGACTGAGCTTTCAGAAAGCTATATATCATATTCTTAAAAAATTACTAATATTATATACTACTAGTATATTAAGTAGGTATATTACCTAATAATAATGATTTAATAAAACAATTAATAATTTACATCAAATATTATCAAGATTTAAAAGGAATTTCACTTATGCGCAGAGCTACGGGGTTCAATGAAAATGGTCCCGTCTAGATCTACGCGGGCGCCGCTATTGCGATGTTTTTGTAACGTTTTAAATATATGTATGCGTTGTTGTCTGAACACATAAATCATGAACTCGTTACGATTTACGAGCCCGCTCGAGCGTAGCAACGATTGGAGATTTAATTTTAGGGTTAGCCACACTGATAGGCTTTAGCGAGGATTTAGAGTGATACGGCTTTCGTGAAGAATAATAAAGCTTTAAAATTCGAACAACTTCAAACGATTTATTTTTAAAACATCGTTAATCAGATGTTTCAACAGTCTTAAGAGATTTGGTAAGGTTAAATATGAACTAACATGATGCATAGGTATTGTAAATAACGTTCAATGTAAATACGAGGTCCATGATATTATATACATACATACCTAGTGATATATCTATGTATAATTGAGAATGATTTTTGTATTACTCACTGACTGACCAACACGAAAGTATGTCCATCTATTTTTATACATCAATTCGTAGGTACATACCTAACTCATTATTAGAAAAGCCACTCAACATTGATACCACTTCAGCGGCTAAATGTAGTTTTCACGATATAAAATCACGTGTAAATTGACACTAATGGACTGCTGGGGCGGCGCTCAGACGACACAAAACCTGTTAGAAAATTAGAACCAGAAATAGACGCATTAAAATGTCATTACATCCTGAAAATAGTGAAAATTTCTGTTAAAAAAGTTTAAATTATTGCGATGGTATCTGGGACGCGTTTTAATTTGATGTTCATTAAACAGCACCTATACATTTTAGAACAGATACCTAAATCAAGACTTTTTATGCGTGCAGTGTATACCTATTTATACTTCTTTATCGTCAAAAGTCAAACTAATACTTAGCCAGTCATAGTATAAATAATCTCGGGTGCCAATTCCCGCATACGACCTAATAAACATATAACTTTATTCATTAATATTTCTTCGTGTACTTAGCAAAAGTTTCAAATACATGAGTTTATTTAAATGTAAGACCAGTGTTTACGTTAACTGCACGTGTCAGTAACTTTCACCGCTTTACTCGTGCAATAAAACCCCAACCTAATCGCTTTCAAGGGCTTTAAGCGGCCATGACCCGTCCTGAGTGACGGCGGAGGATATAACTGTTAACACACTTAGTGTACGCTATCCTATACTTGTGACGGTAAACGATACCTCAATTTTCACAAACTAGAAAATCATGCCATTTGAAATGACCTGCTTAGATTTAAAAAATTGATCGTGTCGTACTCACAATCTCATTGTGACGTACTCTATATTTATTTGAATCATTTCTGTTATATACTTCTCACATATTGTTGTACAAAAGGGCTTAAATAATTATTGCAACGTAATCTGCTACGCAATCTGACATTTAATCATGCATTCCTGAGTAGGTATAGTTAATTTATACATTAGGTGGAACATAATAGATTGATGTAAAATATAGATAGACTGATAGATTTCTCTATATTCTATATAGAAATATTAATAGATCAATTATTAGAGCTATATTTTTAGGGGTCTATAAATTATAATCATACCTAATAAAAGCTCGAAGCAAACTGTGAGTTATAAATTGACAAATAAACCTGTTTCATTTTAAATTGGGTTGACAAATAACCTGTCAAAACCAATTACAATTCATCAGCTTCTGTAAAATATGGCAAAATGTCTATGGTTAAAGATAAGAATTATTTGCCACCTTATTAAACCATTGACGTGACGCGGTAAGTATCACGTAGCGTATGATAATTATGTTTTCAGAGAATCGACGCGATGGTTGCTTCAAGCACTATCCATATCTGTACAGATAACAGCGTTTTGTTAAACTTTCTTAATCATTCGATCTAATGAACAGATTTCTTGGGTCAATGGACGTTCTCAGTACTTAATAAGAAAGCCACCTCGAAGCATTTTAGTCTTAGCTGATTCTATCAAAAACTGGTTGTTCTTGCTTTAATTATTTACTTGAATAGATGTTGCATCTAAATAGAATTGGACTCTTGTTAACTACTGATTAAAATTATACTGTACAGTCAGCATAGAGATAAAGAAGTGCATTAGGTAGAAAAAGGTTACGGTAGAATGTCATGTATTACATTGTTCCATCCAACATATACTTAGTAAATATTGCACACATAATTAATTACAATACGTCTTAAAGAGACCTGATTGGCACAGGAATTATATTATGATTTGATTGTTATGCTACGGATTACGGGCTCCATCGCCGTGTATGACCAATATTCGTGTCTAAAAACGCACTCATGATACGGAAATATATTTAAAAAGCATGGGGAAAGTCTAAAAAAGAGCTTTTCTTGTAGGCAGACTAGATTTTCTTTTCTCACTTACCATTAAATTAACAAACCCAAGGAAGAGAGCTACAGTGAAACCTTATCTTATGCAATGAAAATTTAAGATGACTTAGACGAAATATGGTGCCTAATACCATCGTACTTTAGTAGGCTCAATTACACAAACGACTCCTAGAATTACACTCTAAAGAGTTGCCACTTACAGCGCCCTACAATGACTGTACAACAACAATTGTAAACGTAATTAGTTCGTCAGTAGTAATCCTTCATGTTTTACTACATACATTATTCTAATAAAAAAGACAGTATAAAGTTTTAGACGAACCTTAGATGACTGTGGCTAGATTTATTTAACGTTTCCCTTGTATGCTAGCTCAAAATGTCACGAGGTGTGTATTTACTCAGAACTAAAATATGTATCCTCCAATATATTGAAATCAAATTAATATTTGTCAATCATGATCATAATAAGTCAAAGACATCAAGAGCAATGCAAATTCGTTCTTTAAAAATATATCAAGTGAATAAAATTATGACGAATTACAAAATTGATAACTAAACCTTTTTAAGACGGATAGATATACCTAAGCTTCATTTAAAACTGCTGACTGTACACACACTGCTTCAACTTTTATTACAGTAAAACTATTTGGTATACAGCTAGTGTCACAATCTTTACATTTTTCTCTCATATCGACGCAGTGTGGGAAGGTAAGGCTCTTACATCAGTATTCCAAACCAAATTTATTCACCGATCAGCATTGAAACCCGATAATCTCCATGTCTCTCGACAATTTGCCCGAAATCAACTTACAAAATACGTAAGTTATTATCTGATTCGTGTTCAGGCGAAGTTGCTTGTACCAACATTAGAAGGGAGGGTCCAATCTAATTTAAACTTTGGCCCTTCGATGTTAAGGTCGCTGTTTGTGGTTGTGTGTGTGATAAGGGTGGGATAATGGGGTCATATGACGGAGCGAGGTGTAACGCTGGATATACGCATATACACACAGAGGCATGTACCCAAAGTGTCAGAATATTGGGACCGTGTATTTGTCAAGTATAGTACACATACCGACAATAATTTCTTAAACGAAACTCATCATTTTCCATAATATTTTATGATTATTTTCACTTCAAGAATGCTGTAAGACTGTCTAAGGAAATTAATTGGTAAAAAATAAAGCGAAATAAAAATATTTAGATCATGCCTATTAGGTACCTATAACAGACTATGGATTTCACAATAATGGAGCTGAAGTTTCTTTTTTTTTATTCGTACCAATAAATGATCCATTTGAATAAGGTAAACCTGAAATAAACAATATGAAATGGAAATCTAGTGAAGTAAATTAGGTTCCAGTTAAAGACGAACATTGTAAACAATTGTAACTATCGCAACGAAATAATAGAACTTGTCAAAATCGTAAGTGTTATGCAACAGAAACATGTAATCTGATCCTCTTCAATTGACTGACAAGTAACAACACTTAATTTATTACCATCCATTATTTTGGTCTTCCTAACATGTCGACTGCTGATGCGGCATAGATATAACAAAATTCCATCTACGTTAATTAAACACCATGTATAAACTAGCAGACTTGTAAAGTAGGTTGTATATTTGTGTAGTTCGCCATAAAGAAATATCTGATTCTGCTCTACCATCGATATTTTTATAAGAGCGTCCAGTATTTACATTAATCGTTAACGTTCAATGAAACGGTGTTCAGTCAGTTCTAACATAATACACAACTACAAAAAATAATAGCAGACCAATTTATTACTCCATCCAACTTGCCTCTTTTTTCATCATTTCTTCACCGGCACAATGCTATAATTAATTCATTAGATTTTGTCCTTGTCACTGACTTGATTATTTATCTTGCCTAATACGCTATAAGTATATACCAACGTATAAAGTTGTAATAGCCAGAGCTTCTGACTTTTAATTACCTACATAATTAGTTTATATTTATACTAAAAAAAGTATACTTTTCCAAATAAAATCTAGTATTACTAGGTAACTTACTTTAAACGAAAAGTCAAAACAAAACCAAACGCTTACGTAACATGCAAGTAGGTACATGTACACGTTCAACCTCTCTCTTATATTGGCCGGTCCGTCATTACGTCGGATCGGTCTATCCGAGACATAGCCGCACCATTACATGGGCCGTAATCCGGATGGGCCGCCCGACCCGATCGGCTAATGACAACCTAAGAATTTTGTGACGCATCTCATTACCCTCTTCCACATCATTCACGGGAATATTACGTTACGTAAGTTAAATTAACATAACTGTGAGAGACGTTATCTATTTATATCTCTATCTAGCTGGTTGGAAGTTTAAAGATACGTATATATTTCTGGATGATATCTAATTTGATGGAATGCGGTTGTAGGTAACGTTAGAGACGTGACTCTGGTGTAAATTCAATACATTATTTGAAGATGATACCTATGTATGTACATGTCAACATTCGTGTAGGTATTATTTGTTTATTGTGGTACAAATACTACTAGACTACGCATCGTGTTAAATTATGAAGACTGCAACTGGTCTAGACTTACCAATTAGTGGCGGTCTTACTCACACTACTCGCTGAAACGATCGTAAAACAAATTTTAATTACTCTACGTCCTAAATCCGTCTCTGAGCAGCATAGTCGATGACTCTACAAATAAAACAATAGGCAGTTATAGGCGCACATCCCTTCAATACGTGCCGTTGTTCTTTTGATATAATAAACAATAAGACATGAAGAAAACAACACGTAGACAGTGTACGAGGAAGACCGTAATGTTTGGCGTCAATAAAATGTTTATTAAGCTCCACATAATGATTACATAACAAAATAATTGCAATATCAAATAACGTTAATTTACTAAAAGTATTTACTCGTATTTTCGTATTTATTTTATTAAAATGTTAATGTATGTTTTTGAATAAAATATTTCCATAAACATTTTATCCCCTTTCCCTTTAACAACCACAGGGTAAGAGGGTGGCTGGCAAGTATTTTCTGTTTTGAAGACTCTGGTATAAACAGGCACTATTCTCAAAATGAGAGCGTTTCCTACTGGAGTTTGTGCCAAACAATATTCTGGAAACTTTATAGTATACGTACCTTATTCATGTTTATATTTCCGCATGCTATTATTTTTGAGCTTATAAGTTTTTGGCAAACAAAATTTGGCTGTATACCCTACATTTTCTTGTATAGAACATACCTACTTTTATTTCGTATTTGAGTATTTTCTGAACATTTTCAGTTGCAAGCCAGGAGGATAGAATAAGTAGTTAACATACTTTCTAATGATTGTATTTTACTTTAACCAGCATCAATTAATTTGGTACTTACTATATTCATTGCTGCCTGAATTTTTATATGCCTAATTTAGAAACTTGAATAAAGTTCCATGATCATAATTTAATCAAACAACCTAATATTAAGATTGTCACATGAGAGGAGTATAATGAATATTAAGCTCCGGAAGTTTGAGCCAACGATGTGGGTGGCCCCCACGGGAGTCTTAAGTGGTTCCGTTTTATAAAATGCCCCGCCTTTTCTACCAACGGAATGATAACATCTCTCACTTTGCTCCTACAGCGTTGGTAGGTATACAAACCCACAATTCTACGCACAACTGAAGTAACTTTGATCAATACTGAAGGTCTGACTCTACGAATGTATAGGTAATCATCTAAATACTATCACAATATAAACGACCAATATTTAGATCTTAAGTTCATTTTCAACAACCCACGTGCCTTGACTAGTGCCTAAATAATTATTATTAACATTGCTCTACTCCTACACTCGCCGACTTTTATACTTGTAAGTAATGGAGCTATGGACTTAACTCATGCGGGTTAAATGACCAACATGTAAAAGCCGAGTAATAGCTTCGTAAGTAGGAAAACTTTAGCAATACCTTTTTGCCTTTTTTGCTTTAGGTATTATAAGAAAACATATAGGTACCTAGCGCGATACTCCGTGAATAGAATACCTAAGTTTAGGTAAGTTTTTACTTCGATAATATTAGAAAGCAAATATACCTACCTAAATAATGAAAGTATTCATAGAAAATATTTATTCTGTTCTTGACTTCAGACTTCTCAACTTTTATAAAATTAAAAGTGATAATAATATCACAAATACGAGAATAGTCCCCCGCATTATCTCACATCGGTGCCTAGATCCGTCATCGGTCAATTAGTGGGGTCCTCCAGCAAACACGTCGTAAATTAGTCCACACAAACACAGTTAATGAGAGCCAGCAAACACTCAGAGTGTCGAGTACTTGTAGCCAATAAGGGCCGATCGAACCCGTGTCCCGATTGTTTGGCCTCCGCTATGGCGTGTCACTCAGTATTTGTCAATACATACCTACGTGACGATAGTGGTACATGATGTGGGCTATTTTAGTTTGGTTCTCTGTGTGATTGTTTGTATAGAATATTCGTACACACTTATAATAATTTTCATACGGAATTAATAACGTGTGTGATATCAAATCATACTTTAGTACTTAACTAAATAAGAAATATTGTTACTAGGTATTTGCGGTCTCTAGACTTAAATTAAAAGTTGAATTGGAATATTGCAAATAAACACCATAATCCGCAGAACATTTTATTACCAACACTTTTAAAATACAAGAGCATTCTTCTATGATAACGTCGTCGGGGCATTCAATCTCTTTATTGTCAAATAAACAAAACATTTGTAACTAGGTACCTTTCCACATTCATCTATTCTGTAAAAGTTTCTAGACGTATCATCATGTTTGTTCAAAAACAAGTGCACAAAGTGCTCAAGTTTAAATTCTGAACCACCTTATCAAGACCTATGAAACTGAATACGTTTCAGCTGCTGCAGTATTTAGATAAACGAATGTAGAGAGGTGGGGTAGACCTTGGGAGACTGGTTGTGTATCTTCAAGAGTATCAGTTGGACAAACACACGGGAGGGGGAGAGGCTTGCTCGTGGGAGGGGGCGGGGTGGTGTTTACTACGCTCCGGGGAGGTGAGCGGAGAAATGAAATTGGCAGATATTTCGGTGATGTGTCACACACGTGTAGGTAAGCTTGGCTAGCAATGAAAGTTTTGCGAGGTTTTTCCACTTTCGACACGAGCAGAATAAAGTAAAAGAAGGCGGAATGTATTTAGGTACCCTTTATACATACGTAAGGAATGAGAACCCTTCCGTTATATCCTTCGTAGAAAATATATTGCCTGTTTTCCGAGCTCGCCTACCCGCACGAAATATCGGCATGCAGTAAAGAACTAACTAAATAAATAAGGCAAAATAATAACAGAGAAAGGTTTCGCTACGTCGATAAATGTTGCAGGAAGATAGGAGAGAAACTGGCTTATTTAAAAACTTCTAAATATTGAGAATGCAGGAAGGATTTTTTATTTTGAGACACGTTAAATTCCTGTTAATAAATTAGCTTCACAGTTACCTTATAATATAGGTAGACCTACACAATTAAAATATTTTCGGTACCTACCTATCCAATAAAGTATTTTCGGTACCTACCTATCAAATAAAATATCTCGGTGATACAACGCGACGCTTGTTTTTAACATCTGCATCACTTAACCCCGTGTTTATTACGACGCGGGATGTCATGTTTTCGTCACACTTATACCTTCTAAGTATTTTTTATTTTTATTTTATTTTATTTTTATTTTATTTATTTGGCTCACCAACAATTGTTTACACAATAAAAATATTAAATACATTCATCATAATACAATACTCGTGTAACAATCTCTTATAGGTAAGCACAGCATGCATTAAACTACATAGTTAAAGTTAAGATTATGACAAAATTGAAAATAATGATACATACAAACATGAATGTGAAAACTGAATGAAATTACATTTACGAATGAATTAAAAGCTAAAAACTAAACCAGATAACAAAGTAGACCAATATTTTTTTTTTAAAAACGAATTCTTTTGAGTTTGTTAAGTGAGTCAGCGTATAGGTCAACCAGATCACTGCAACTATTTAGTAATTTACACAAGCGAGGGATAGGTGAGTTGGCACCAAGTACGGTTCTACGAAGTGGAGGATATAAAGGAGTTATTGGAGCCCGTGGTATCCTAGCGGGGACTCGGAGTTTTACCCGACTCAGCAACTGTGGACAATCAATTTTGTATCGTAGGATTTTAAATAGGAAAACAGAATCGAGTATATCCCTTCTTTTTTGTAAAGAAACCATCTTAAAATGGGAAAGCCTGTCATTATACGATCGTATTTTTTTAACCAGACCGGACGAATATGCTAAATGCCACAGGAACCGTTTTTGTATCCTCTCTAGCCTCAATGTATGTGTTGCATAATGTGGTCTCCATACCGTACTACAATATTCCAGCACACTGCGGACAAGACAATTGTAAAGTATGATCTTAGTCTTGCACCGACGAAAACAAGTGACATTCCTTAGTACAAATCCCAGCATTCTAGAGGCTTTTTTTATAACATTTTCTATGTGGGGTATGAATGTCAACTGCCTATCGAATAAAACTCCTAGGTCCCTAATATTCTCAACTTCCTGGATTGAACTTTGAGATATGTGGTAGTTGGATAGCATTAATTTACTTTTTCTAGAAAATTTTGCATGGTAGCATTTATTTACATTTAAACTCATGTCATTGTCCTTACACCACTCAGCTAGAGCGTCAATGTCACATTGGAGCAACTCAACGTCAGCGTCCGATTCAATTACTCTGCAAAATTTTAGGTCGTCAGCATACATATAACATTCCGAGAATTTTAACATATGAGGGATATCGTTAACATAGAAGTTAAATAATACAGGACCAATATGGGATCCCTGGGGAACACCGGATGTAATCCCGTAAAAGCTTGACTTGTAGCCATTAACGGCGATATAAAAGGTGCGATTTTCAAGGTACGACCTCAACCAGTCACGAAGACTGCCGGTGATACCATATGCAGATAACTTTTGCATGAGTTTGTTATGGGGGACACTATCAAATGCTCTACTGAAATCGGTATATATCACATCCACTTGTTTAGCATTATCAACGGCAGCCATTAAAGTCTCAGTAAACGCTACTAGATTAGTACAAGTAGACCTAGAACTTACAAAGCCGTGCTGGGAGCTGCTAAGGTAAAGTCTCAAGTGTGACTGTATACACGGGCAAATCATAGACTCGAAAACCTTGGCAAAGGTAGACAAGATACAAATTGGTCTATAGTTACTTACATAAGTGCTATCGCCGGATTTATATACTGGTACAACCTTAGCTTCTTTCCAAACGTTAGGGAAACTTCCTAACGCAAGAGATCGGTTGTATATAAGCAACAGAGGGCCTGTCAGGGAAGAGGCGCACATGGAGATGAAAATAGGAGGAATACCGTCCGGGCCAGCACCTTTTCGACGGTCAAGAGACTTCAGCTTATTAAGCAAACTGTCATGCTCGATTATTGGGGCTGACAAAGGTAGGCTGTAGGCTGCCATAGTTTTTAAATAATCTGTAGAGAGAGGTTCGTTCGTATTCTTTGGGCTACAATACATAGCGGAAAAATGTGTAGCAAACATTTCGGAAATATTAGTTCCATTAGAAGAAGATGTCACGCAGTCGTTCATAGTAAGAGGATAGGAACTAGTGCCTCCGCGCTTCTCTTTTATATAGGTCCAAAACCTGTTGGGATTATTGGTGATATCAGATTCTAGGTTACTTAAATATGTATTGTAACAGGAAGTAGCTATAGCTGAGCACCGTTTACTCAACAACTTAAGTTCGAGCTCATCCATAGGGTTCCCATATGACTTATAACGAATACGTAACTTTTCTTTGTCTCTCAGGGCTCTTATTAGTTTTTTACTGAACCAAGGAGGATATTTTTTACGTTTATGTGACGACGTGGGGGCATTCTTCAGTATTAAACTATTAACTTTATTATAAAAAATACTAACCATTTCATTTACATCTTGAATTCCGTCGAACAAATAGTTCCAATCAATGTCATCTAAGTGCTTACACATCATAATATAATCTAATTTGAAAAAATTCGTTCTCTTATTATTATTATAGGGAAGCCTCGAGTCGTCGTCTGATTTAATATGAATTTCAATTGGGGGATGTAAGGTATCAACAATACTTAATGGGTTTTGAGCGGCAAGTACGCTGCCAGTCGTTAAGCTAGTCAATACAAGGTCTAATATTCTCCCTGATTTGTTCTTAATATTATTAAGTTGAATAAGTTTGTTCATATGAGTAAAATCCGTTAATAGGCGACCCAAACCCGGGGGTACATAACCGTTATCTAACTCACTTACCAAGCTCCAATTGATGTTGCCCAGATTAAAGTCGCCTACCATACAGGTTTGTAACCCCGATTGTTCATACAAGGTGTTACAGGAGTCAAGAAAGTGTTCTAGATTTGAGCGCAGTACAGGTGGAGGTAAATAAATTGCGCACAGAGCCAGTCGACGAACAGATTTTGCGATGGAAATGTCAATAGTAATCCATAGGTCTTCACAATGAGTTTCCCATTCAAACATACGCTTTGAATTTATTTTTTTTAGAACAGCTATCAACACACCACCTCCATCTTTTTTCCTGTTATCTCTGTCCCTTCTATATACTACATATCTGTCATCAAATAGCTCTGAGCTCAGTACAGTATCATTCAACCAAGTCTCTGATAATATAACTACATCGTAGGTTTCGCAGGCCATTTCACGATAAAAGCTTTGACATTTAGTGCGTAATCCTCTAGTATTTTGATAATAAATCCTTAAGTTATTGAATTTTTTTTTTATAAATCTACAATAGCATTGGCCTATAAATATGGTAAAAAAAATTAAGCTAGTTTATTTAAAGTATCCTTATTTCTAACCAAAATGTGTTCAGATTCCTGTTCTTTCCGCATAAATATGCGGCCACCTCGTACCCAGACGAACTGGTATCCAAGTTCCTTAGCCTTAATTCTGGCGGCAGCGTGAAGAGCCTTATTAGTGGTAGACAGGTGTTCCGTAATGAAGATTGGAGTCTTCGGCCCGGCGTATCCAAGATGCGAGGTATTCAATTTATTATCAGGATTTGATTTATTATATTTAATCGTGGCTGCGAGGAATTGGTCACGAGTACGAGGAGAAGCCAGTTGTACCACTATAGATCGTGGTCGAGAATTAGTAGTGCTCTGCTTGGCGACTCTAGTACAGTATTTAATGTCGCTGTCCACAATGCCGCTCCTCACCACTTCAGACAATTGAGTTACAATCTGCAATAGATTTTCTTGTTTTTTTTCCGGCAGACATTGTATTTCTATGTTGTTTGATCGGGTTTGTTGTTCGAGTTGGTTTACACGTGAGGAGAGATCATTGATACAAATTTTCATCTCTAAGTTTTCTTTCTGCAATTCCTTCACGGTTTCTTTGGACGCAGCATATTCTTTCAAAAGATCCTCGTACTGTGAGTTCATGAATAGCATAGATTTGTCCATCTTATCCATCTGGTCTTTAATAGGCTGCAGTTCTCTACTCAGGGATTTAGTAAATTTTGACAACATTTCGGTCTGTTCCTTTTTAACAGCATCTTGAATAAGTTGCCGAATATCATCACACGACAAAGTGATGTTGTCCGTCTGAGGCGGAGATCCAAGAGCTTGTCTTTTATTCCCCCTGGTAGTTGAGACATTACGCACAGGAGTACTATCCGACTTGCTGATTTTTGGACCAGAGTTTATGCATGTGGGGCATTGCCAATCATTCGGTACACTGTATTCTTCCTTCAAAGACAAGCAGATATAATGATACGTTTTGTGACAGTTGACACATGTAGCATATTTCTCATTAGCTACCACTTGGTCGCAACAACCCCATGAAAAGGATGTACTTGATGACATAGAAGACTGCTCCGCCATAATGCTTCAGTGACCAGGAATTTATAGCGATGCGATGCAATCAATCAATGAAAGTATAAAAACAATCTCACCCAGCACCTCTCACAGTCCGAATATGATTTACGCTCTTCTACCGCTGCTGGGCGCCTCAGCGCAAGTGGCGCGATGATACGTAGATAGTTGCTTATTCAAGTAATAGCGAGCGATGCACGACGAGCGACGATAACACAACAGCGGCGCAGGCGACCGGACTAGGTGACTCATAGAAGCGAGCCAACCGCGGGTTGGGGCAGGTCAGGGACGTCGAACGTTAAAAATTTCTTCAAACTTATAATTGGTATATTTCTTAAACCACTGAATGATTCCAATTGAAATTTTCACAAATGATCGATGGACACTTTTCCAGTAATGTGGTTATAATATGAAGCTCCAAACAATAACTTTAACTGCGATTTGGAGACGATTTCACGGGAACAAAATTAAACACGTCTTTTTGTTACAAATACCGTCGTCATGAGTAATACATAGACGAATTCTATGTACATTACATACTTATGTATGTAATACATCGTCTATGTATTACATACATAAGTATGTAATACATAGACGAATAAAACGTAGCATTTGTATGGGAACTTTGACAAAGTTTGTTTTCCTAGAAAAGCAAAAAGAATAATAGCCATGTTTGTCGGTAACACCAGATATTGTTCTCAAACTTCGAGGATTCGTTCCGTACGATATCGATAAAACAATGTATGCGGATAAAATGTATAAAACTAAAAGAGATAAGTATATTTCGTAAAATTTTCTTATCATGTAGATAGAGGGTACTATACCAATTTGTTTCATGAATGTTACTGCTTTAATCCTTCACATTTTCATTGTATTAAACTTATTACACCTACTGTGTGCAATAAATTTTCCTTTAAGAATTTATCTTTCACGAAATACAAGAAGCCAAACAAACAAGTTTTCGCTCCATGTTTTGTACCAAACAATAAAGAGATAAAGCCTGGCATAATAATAAAGAAACTTACCGAGTTTGTAGATATTGCTGAGATGAAAGAGTATAAATAAAAGTACGGCAATACATCTCTGAGTATAGTAGAGTCAGGTCGATACTGGGTTGCGTAATAATAAACTATGAACAGTAAAAGCAGCAGCGAATATCGTAGCTGTGACTAAATGAACTGTGATTCTTACACCGACGTTTAAAGAGAACTAAATGGCTACATTGTTTAATTTAAAATTAAAATCCTACTTTCCGAACGGTAAAGTATTCTTGCTTGCATTAGTCGCAATTCACTTGTATCGTACGCACGCTGAATTTTTGTAGCTGTCGATTGAATGTACCTGTATTCGCTCATAAATACCTGAGCTGCATGGGGACATATTTCAAAATGTCTCTTGGTCTCTTTGAAGAACGAATAGAATGTCTTACAGTGGGCTCATTTCCTTTTTGTTACTTAGAATGATGTTCATTTACATAAATTTACCTATTGTTATTCTCTGTATAGCCACCATTCTCCGCAACAACATCTCACAAATTCTGTATTTTACTTCGTATAAATCAATACCTACTCATACAATCTCGGCTCCTTGTTTATTCAATAGATTCATTATTTAAAATCCAATGTTTCCCTTTTAGAAATTACCTACAGTTTTAATTACGCATGTTTACATTATCCCTAACTGTTAGTTAATTATCATAATTTAAGACATTACTAGGAATATTAATTTTTATCATACAATTTACAAACAAAATTGATGAAAAATTGTTATTAAATCTTTTTTCTTACTTGACTGTACGTAAGAGCCTACTTTTTACTTAATATGATATACCTACTGAGAGCATCTCATATGTAGAGACTCATAAAACCAAGAAAATTCGCATTCTTTTTATTCGTTTTGTTTAAATACGAACGCGCAGAATCGATCCCGTTAGTTTTATTACACCTTCCATACAAGAGATAGATGAGGGTATTTCCTCCGATACTAAAGAATAGGCTGTATCGGAAACGAGTTAAATAACAGACCTCTTTTGTTTTGTTTTAAAGCCCCAAGGAAAATAACAAGGCGGCAGAATATTGATGAGGTTCGTCGGTAGATTGGATTTCTACTCGCTTGATTTTATATTTATAAACGTTTTGAGTTCTCTCAGCGTGAGTTTTCGTTTTCTGTCAGTTTACAAGACGCAAGTATAGCTTTCCCGTTTTTATTGGCCGATAGGAAATGACAAAATATTACTTTTACTCGATGCCGGTAATAGCATATTTCGTCGCGTGGGAGACGCTTTCAACGTAAACATGATGAAAATTGTGTAAGTCATAATATTGTTGGATTTATGTATACAGTATATTTTTATATTCATAATATACATATTTTGCTATGGATCAATAAAGTATAAAGCGAACAATTTCTGTAAACGTCGGGAAAAAATCACGAATAACATAAAAGAGACATGGCCTAAATCTGAATTCATATCATGCCTTATCAGAATGTCTTCCGAACGGATAAGTTTGATCGCGTGCGGGAAGGAAACGTGCATCTGTGGCCAAAAGATCTCATTTTCTTTACAGCTACAATTCCATCGGCATCCCAGCCTTTCTTGATAGGTTTTGTCAAAATAGTCTGATTAAAAATACTGATTTATTTTAGTAACTAGAGGCAAATATATTATTTGTTGTCGTAAAGTATATTTACTGTTAATCGAGGAATACATTTGCTGTAATAAGAGAGGAGATGGCTTAAAACACAATAGCTCCGTAGCATTTCGGACGGAACATCGACAAGTTAATGAAAGGCATTTGTATGTAACGGACTTGAGCAAGCTTCCTCCGGGGCCCGATAATGGTCCGCATTGCGTGTTTTTATAGGAATTCTCTCTGACTGTCGCTATATGGATAGCAATCAAGGAAATGTTTATATGTATTTTGTACGTAGTATACATAATAGTAGTCATTGTAATGTTTCTTTTAAAAGTAAGATAAGACAAAAGTTATCTAGTTAGTAGATACTATTCATAACCAACTTAGCAATATATTGGTACTTTGGTAAACAGAAGCTTAAAATGGAAGCTAAAGCCAATTTGAAAGCATTGGTTGGAAATTTAATAATTCTCATCAAATATACCTTAGGTTACATATTGCTTTCGTTACACAGAATAGGTGCCGCCTCCATTCCGGCACAAACGGCCGGCCGTAGCATTCGTCCCGAGAGGTAGCCATTTGGCTCGCGCTCTCTCGGATACTTCTCCGCCTCCGTTTCGAATAAACTGAGCACAGTTTTCAGCCAGAGTTGAGAACAGCATTTTAGCCGAGCGTCGTAAAGCGAAGGATCTCGAAACCCGTTACCACGCGACTCCCTGCGACATCTAAATTCAAATTTTTCTTCTCAACTCAGCCAAAACCTTACGACCCCTATCTGCATAAAACGAGATGAATTTCATTTTATAACGTAACGTTCACACTATTTTTATGCCAGCGACTGTAAATCGATTTTGCTTACAGCGTTTCCAGGTGCCTTTCTCATATTATTTACTTACCTTAAGATATTCGATCCTCCCACGAACATAAAATAAGATGCGGTATTACACAATCCGGGAGCTTGAAAGGGAACCATTATCGTAACTAGTTTGGCAGCGCGCATTACATAACTCCGGTGTTACTTACGTCTGAACCTCACTATCCATTTACCATCAGGTGGGCAATGTGAACATTTGCCTTTATATCACATAAAAATATCTTTAAAGTCATGAAGGTACCCATGGCAGTTCTTATTTACATTTTTACATAAAATTATCAAACACACGAACCAGTTCAATTGATAGCGAGTAACAGAGTCATGGTTGCCTATAAAATGCAAGCCCACTTTCAACTTGCCGACTAATTAAAATGTTACATTGTATTTAAAGAGTCTGAACCATGCGACTGTGTATTTTAATACAGAAGGCTAACGTATTAATTAATGTTGGAAATACTCGTGTCTGGCATGCACTCAACTCAATGGCTCCGCGTCTAAATGCTTACATTTTCTTTGTCCCAACCCACAGGCGTGCGTCCATAAATAAATACAATTTATATTGATAAGTTACAGTTATTTAATCTTTCAATTTAAAATCATGACCCGTTAACTAGACGCTTGCGACATCCAGTAAAAGTAGGCCACAAAATAATTTCTATCGACGTATTTAATCCCTGTGTACGATAGACGAGCATCTAAATAGTAGGTTGGATATAACTACACTGCGGACATTCTGAGATAATATAATAATTTGGCAGGCGTCATATAATTTCACGACAAAATCTCGTCTACTTTTTCTCGTGGCAAATCTCTAAAGTTTCCAACCTAAAGCATTGTGAATAGACCCGTAAAACAACGAACAACCATTCATTTAGGGATCTCCAAGTTACGTCAGTGGCTTATGAATAAAGAGGGGTCGCCTGCCGGAAAAATAGGGGGTTATTCAAAAGGAAAAGTTTTTTTCTGCGTAAAAAAGGACGACTAAGCGGTGGATTATCGTCCATTCGCTGACAAGAGTTTTGTGGAACTCGTGGCCGAGTTATACGAACAAGCTTTTTATTATCGCTTACTGGAAATGTTAGGGAAAATGTACGGATAAGAAAAACAATTATCACCACGCTCCTTTTGGTGTTTACTCTGGCTGTGTTTACCCGAACAAGCTTGCTCATGACTAAAATTTAAAACAGAGACAATGAGCCGCTTCCTGGGTCGGTTTTAGTAGGTGGTCGTTTTACTATTAATGCCGATAGTAACACGAACATAATCTAACCAAACAGAAAATATGAGAGGAAAAAGCTAGAAAACTAAATTAGTTAATATAATATGTGTTTCCATTCATTTCATAAAAATGTTTTAGTTAGCATTAGAACTCGAACTTTTTACCCAACCGTTGCTCAATCTCGAAAACAAATTGGTTCAAAGTTTATTAAGGTGCGATAAATAAACTGTTTCCGTCATATCAACTTATAGTTCTCACGAAAAGGTGTACGATTTGGGCGGATGACTTTATAATTATTTTCCACATGTGGACTAACGATTCGTTCCAGTACATTAGCGATGGCCGGAGAGCCGGGACCAAATCCCGGCCGGGTAACGAGATCTCCGCCTCAGCGTGAAATTGTGAAATTACCGGGACGCCGAATGCCAAACTATACTCGTAGCTTGTACTAATTAGGTAGGTGAAAAGTTTTGGTGGATATGGAGAAAAGGAATTGTTTTAGATTTAAGTCTTAAATGTAATATGTAACGTGTAAAATATGTCATATTACTTAGGTTAATAAAGAATACCTTCAGAAGTCATGATAAGAAAATGAATTATCGTTTTACTTTAGTAATACCTTTTTTACCTATTTATATATCATTTTTTGAAATCGAACTATTAAATTAAAATTAAATTTGTTAATTTCGCTCAATTTTCGCTAAATATGATTATTAAGATATACGTACATTATATAGTACCTACCAACTTAAATATTCATGACAACACATTACTTCTAATTGTATTACAGTTTACTACTGTTGCTTATATAAAATCTCATCAAGTAGCTTGTTAAGTTGTTAAGTATAATTACGAACTATAAACTATTCTGTAAGCATTGTGAATCATATTCCATTTGAATACAAATTAAGGTCTACATGACAGATTTAATTGAATTGCAACAAAGTAGTGCGAAATAAAGTCTTCATTGACTCTACCGCAGTACAGAGCGGCTTGCTGGTTGCAATCAAAGTGTATTTTGCATTTACGCAAACGTAGCGCTGTTCTGTGAAACTGTGAGATAATGCCTCCGCTCGGGACCTCCGCCAATTTCTCTCGGAAATTTTGTCTTCTGATAAAAGAAAATGACTTCAGCTCGGCACGAGGTGTTATGTCTTGCGTAAATATATAAATGCATGATGTAGGAGGTAAATATGTACATAGATCTCGTTTGCCCACAGACTTTTTGAAGAATTATTCATGTAGGTAATTTATTCACGCAATATTTTTCTACGTTTTACTTTGCCTTCTTTTAATTAAATGTTTTTATGTAGATAATTATCTTCTAGATCACTGGAACTAAGGAGTCCCATGAACTTAGGTTCTCGCCCTAAAAAAATTCAGTTGGAGCTTTCATAGATTTCTAAACAATAGGTAATTTAGCAACAGCTCATATTATGTAATTACGTTCACTAACTTATTCTAAGTCGTAATAACATATTCGTACCTACACAGAACATCTTCGTAACATTCTATTTTATGGAAGTATTAAGTCAGAGACAACGCTTAGCTACCTCGCGCCTGACACCTAAGTAATTTAATTAAGTAAAGGGTACGAGCGGGAGATATTACCTATTGTATTTCACACACCTACACTACGTGCAATAAGTTACTACCTACCTACCTGTCTGTTGGGACAGATTTATTAAGGATGTACTTGTGAAGTAATATATACTATATTTTCAATGTGAGTGAACAACATGGAAAAAAAAAGCGTAGAACTACTACGTTGCTTAATCCATTCATAATATAGTCAAGCCATGCTTTGTTTATAATACTGAAGATAGGTCGTTAACTCGTTACGTAGATAGTAAAAGCGAATATCTAAAGCCTATTAGGTCATAATATTCCTCATCCAATTTAACATAATCTTTTACATTTTCCAAAAGCCATTTTATACCGGAGAGTATCAAAGACATTTAGCAGAGAGAGACGGCCTTATCAAAATTCAATATCTTTATTTTGTGTAAGAAAAGGACAGTGCACCCAGCTCAACTAATCTCGATGGAACAATGTTGCGTCTCAATCCAAAACAACTTATTGTTAAACGTATCAACTCGTAACTGTCTTTTATAAAATATAAACTTTATTGCAGCTTGACAAAGTTTAATTTCGCATGTGTTTTATTGTCGCATCAGATATTTCGTCGCGGGTATGGAGATCTTATTCTCTGTAAGCTGCTACTCTTTACAATGTAAGTAGATATGGGAGACAAGTCTAAATGCCGGGAGCGACCATTTACGCCTTTTTCTTAGTAAATATACGCAATTATGTCGCTAATTTTAATGATGATAAGTTTAATTTCATTATCATATTATCGAAAACCCCTTTATTAGACCTACCGCAGCGCGACAAGGATAGCCGGCTTAAGAAATTATAACCCATTTTTATTCAAATGAGGGCTCAAATTCTACCAAGGTTATTAAAACTGGACTGCTTTGCTGCGTTTGTTTAACATATAGGTGCCTATACATACCTTTATATGTATACTTTAGTAATTGCAGTTACATAATTAGTAAACTCAATTTTTTTTACTGAACAATGGTTGTCTAGTGGATTAAGCATTAATTATGAAAAATCGATTTAGCTTGCAAAGTTCCATGTGTCATCCAATGGAAAAGAAATATTTTAATTCCCATAGCAACACAATGTCATCTAGATAGGTAGGTAGTTGTAATATAATTATTTCAGAACATAATCGACACTAATCTTAAAAATTTCATAAAAAAATGTCAACCACCTTGCTATCTACTAGCTACCTACCTACGCCGAACACTGATAAAATACAGCGCAAGCTCTGCAGTAATAGTATAATCGTAGTACAGTCAATAACAAAAATCCCCGAGTTCATATTAGCGACGTGCGTTAGTTAAATAAATCAAGCGGCGGGCAGTCGCGCCGCCCCTCCCGGCAGAACTCAAAATGGCCGCCGCACAGCTGACTGTTCTTTCACATTTTTTTAGCATAGCGACCATTTTGTCGCTCACACACTTTTTTTAGAATTCCTTTAAGGATTTCTGCCTGTTAAATTGAGTAATACTAATTTGAATTGATGTTTACGTGACATTTTAGGGACTTATTTCCTTGTTTACCACATCACGTTTGAAGTCAACATGGCTTGGAAGATTTCCAAATTACACCTACAAAGTAGCGGGTTTTAGTGGTCTTGTGCAAACACATAAGTAATGATAAATAAGTGCCGTAGAATTATCATTTATTTTTATGTTGCAGCATAAATATAAATAAATTAGTAAATCAGAGTTTCGATATCAGATTTCCACCACTGTCCTTCGTAGCAACTAGCCTTTCTCAAAGATGACTATTCACGTAAATAAACTTAAAAATATATAGTAATAGGGCTTTACCTCACCTGAACTTCTACTCCAAACAGCTTAAGGAAATGTATAAAGACATAACGCAGCATTAGAATCCTATAGCTGTAGTGTCGTCCTATCGCACGCCTACGTGGATTTAATAACTCCTTAATCTTCTCGAAGGATAATATTTGACTTTACTCTGTACAAGTTGCCTTGTTCCATCTTTATGATATTAGGTTAAGTTCGCTTCAAAAGGATTAAGGCGGCTCTTAATTCAACGCTCCCGGGCCGGAATAAATTTAACGTTTTGAGGAGCTTATGAAGAAAAACTTGAGATGTACGGACGGATAAGCTCTCTCGTTTAAAATATCGTTATATTCGTACGGAGCGTTATACCGAACAAAGTACTTATATGAAGTTCAATAAATATTGAACACGAGTGTACCTACATTATATTGTTGATTTTATATGCTTTGTAAAACATGCATTTTAATTTTACCCAAACATTAATGCTACGTTCAGCCTTCTCCTCAATATAAACCTTTTAAATTCGGATGCATTTCACTCGCTCGAGCGCCCGCGCCAACAGTTTAATTGCTGCGCGAAATTTACGCGCGCTTCGAATAATACCTGCAAACCGTAGGCAATTGTAGTTACCTAATGGGTACGCAGCCTCCGCACCGGAGATACACACGGTAATTTGGACGGATCACTCGATATTTCATTTTATTTTCCTCTTCAATTTTATTTTATTTTCGCAGAGCGGAACGCCTCTAGCTGAATGGAAGGTAATTGTAGGTTACGCAGCGAAGGGTTCGCTTCAGGGAATAATTGTACGAATATAGCGGAGCCTCCGGGAGTGTTTAATGCCAGGCTATGTCGAGGCCACGTTTTACTGGGCCTGCGCGTTATGCTTAATGCTGGACCAAGGACGAAAATTATCTCAGTAACGAGTTTCGTAAAAGCGGCAATGGGAACTAATGAGACTATTGGGTCCCCCGACTTGTTGTATGTATATTTTTATAGGACATAACTTTAATTTTGCAAGGGGCGATTAATTTTAACGGTAGAGATGAAGAGCGTTTCGTGTCGGACTAGAGCGTGGTAAACAAAGTGCTTTCACTGATAAATGTTAAAAGCGGAGGGAAGGGTTCGCGATAAACTTAAGGTAAAAGCGTACTCACCGATGTAGAAGCGCTGGCGTCACATGGGACTTGAACCTCGGACACACTGCACATCACTGAATATTTAAAATAATGAAAAGCCCGAACAACGGACCGGGGCGTTCCCTTTTAAAAATGCACTGCACTTGGGGTTTTACTGCGGCCGTGCAGGTTGGTCGGACAGAAATTCTCAAGACCAGGATAACAGTGTCGTAAAGGAGGTGGTTCCTGAAATACACCAGTTGGATTTAAACACATCGACGGTAGCGCGGCAGAAAACGGTGGATACTGTTAAACTGCACTATCTGCAGTGCTCCAATGACAGGAGATACTTGTTCCGCCAGAATCGACTGTGGCAGACATATTTCTGTTTTGTAATACTATCTCATAAATACCGATTCTATGCGACCACACAATGTCATGAGACTAATTAGGTACATTAGGTATACAAAAGTTAATATTCTAATATCAAAGTATAATGATATAATTTTCCATATTTATCAATTAATTATTCATTCGCTTAAAAACAACCTGCTTAAGGCTGATTAGACACAATCTAAATGTTTGCCGAATGAATTTATGGTTGATACTCAAATTACAGTCGAGCTTATCTATAACGACATAATACAGAAAGCGTTCGTATAATTTAGATATTAGGCACCCGTTATAAAAGTTTTCTTTCGAGTAACACATAATCTTTACTCAGAAAATATTCATTGGAAATGCTTCACTGAGTTAACGTTCCAATTTAGAGCTTATTAATGTAGCGACGAAATATGTGTGGGCTGGTAAAAGCATCTTTAAGTAAGTAGGTAGGTACTGGTACTTTGTGTTCACTGAAATCCTAATTTTAATCATTGTAGGTACAGCTTTCATTAAATGTGGCCTTTTTAATGAATTAATGTCAACAATAACATTATGATAAGCGTCAAAATATGTGCAAACTTATAGAACACATCTGTCTAACCCTTCGAGGTATGTAGGTATCTATATTTATCTTCCTTGTATCCTCTACAATCGAGGCAATAGTAACATATTATGAACGTAACGAAACCTAATTAAGAAAAAAGATTTTTCCATAAAACCGCCTAAACAGGTCGTCACAAAAAAGCAATCACGAAAATAGAGCGGCTCTTTCTAATTAATTCTAATTAGCCGCCGGTAGGTGGCTCTATTACGGCTAAAAGGAAGCAGGGAGGGTTTGGAAAAGCGTTAATGTACCGTAACGTTAATTTAATACCATTTTACTACGGGATTAGTACTTTCCATGCTCCATTTGAATAATTTTGTCGTTGATTTGAGTGAAAAAAGTTATCCTATGTTATTTTGTTCATCAAAATATACAAGTTGGAAGTTACTTAGCGCACCGCATCTTATCGTATGATCTCATCAATTGAGACTTTAGATTGAGATATAAGAATGTCTACCCGTTATTTTTGATAGCTGTACAATGTAAAATGGTAAACTACTAAATATTCAAAGTCACTAGGATATGCACATGCACAGCTGAAAAAAAAACTAAAGTTTGATTACTTTTGTACCTACAATTTTAAAATAATAAAGAACAGAAGCTAATTTTATTTAAATAAATCCTAAATCTCCTGTCTTCAATCTTAAATATTTCCTACAAAATTAAAATTAATTAGCTACTTAATAACTTTATTATATAATTAATGTAAATGTCAAACGTTCTTAATCAAGGCCATAAATTAAAACCACTGGACCACTAAACTTCCGGTACCAAAATACCACAATTTGTAAAAAATACAATCTACCGCGTGTTTATATTGTAGTATGGGTAATAGGTAGATAATACCCGAGATAATAGATAATTAATTAAGTAGTTTGTCCGATCTGATTTATTATGATCATTTAGTTTTATTGACTTTTTAATAGTAATATTTATTCAAAACATAGGAACAGGGCGAGTCATTAATCAACTTATGAAAGTTTAACTTTACTGATGACACGAAAAAGTCCTTACTAAGGAACATTACAATGTAAGAATACGTATATAGCTTACGAATACATGTATATTTAAGATTAGATTTAATGACGTGAAACTGCCAACCTACCAACGTTCAAGCAATGTTTTTGACTTCAAACCATTGGTTACTTTCCAGAATCCATAAGACATCATGTCCCATTTCACATAACGTCGTAATAATACATAACTTACTGCAAATTGGTGATTATGGCTGGTTATTTTGCATAATCAAATTGCCTCCATCCAAACGCAGTTCCAATGCAAATATGACCAAAAATGAGTGTTGAGAATTACTGAGGGTGACTGTCCCTTTATAGGCTGCGATTGCTTGTTGTTTTCTCGGAACTTCAACTTGCATTAATTAGAATCGATTTTATTTTCGGTATCAATATACCTACTTGGCATCGTTAAGTAAGGTTTTACTGAAGATGGTACTACAATTTGGTCGACACGATAATCGAAATTTCAAACATCTTCGGTCACACGATTTTGTTCCGCTGGTTTGTTTTACTTACTTGATCAAATATAGTGTAAGAGCTGTTTTTTTCTATGCTTATTACAGCTGATGTGTTATTGTTATTCATTTATTTACTGAAATATAAATTATTACCTACACAAAATACCTGCATTTGTTAGACGATACGTGCATAAATAAAACGCGTATGATTTACAATAGCCTTCCATAGCCTTCCGTTTATATACCTACTCACCTATTGTATTTAATTAGATGAGCAGCTTTTAGTATAACAAAGTGACGTAGCTACCAGTCCAGTTTGGTATATTTATTATTCTAAAACTGTCATACTATATTGATACCAGCATGCCTTGAATGACAAAGAGCGGAATAATCATTGGTTATTTTTATCTTCTGTCATACGCATACGCAAGGATACGTGGGTGGTATTTGTATGTGTTTCTATGTATGAGAATACCGGTGTTCACACGGCGTTTTTACTTCCATTTATCAATGAAAAACCAATCACGCACATGCGATTGAATTATCTGTTTCATTTATTTTTGTACTGACCGTGCAGCAATAAATTAAATAAAAAATAGAATTCCATATTTTGATCGATTTGTTAACATTTAAATATAATACAAAACGTTAACCTTAGATTAAGATAAGTACTTCTCGATTTTGCTTTAAATACAAGTTATTCGTTCTATTAAGGAAATTGTTACGCTTTAACATAGCAACAATATAAGTAAAATATTATACTTTTAGCTTAAACTCAGATTTATTTGGCCCGGAAATGTAAGGCAAAATAAAATCATGTCCATATAAATGCAACAACATGACTGCAGCCTACACAGCTGTTGCAATTCATTCATTTAAATGTATTCAGGTTACGCCCCCATGTTATTGCACCTACATGCATCGCTTACAAAATAATGAAGTGCAAAAGTATAACATGATAAAAATGTTTACTTTATTCCCATACGTAGGTACTTTATACATAGGTAACATCTTTCAACAATTGATAAAACGGTTTCCTTAATACACGGTGTGCCACCTCCCTAATTTGCTAACTGGATTGACAAGGTAGAGGGCCAAATATCTGCCTCTCTATCGTGCAAGCTTCATTTTAAATGTTTTCGTCTCTTTTGCGCTTAGGTACAGGGACACACAGAATAAATATTGCGGTTTATTAAGTTGATTTTTCTATAGCAATAATAGTACTCTAGTAATATAATAGTACTAACACGTTTAATTTTCTTATGCAAACAGTGCATTTATTGAAAAGTAAATTGGTTGTTCCATGTTTAAGATAGGTTTAAGTGCAAATAAGTAAGCAGGTCTTTATGCCTGATGAGTGGAACTGATAATCGACTGCAATTATCGTCGCTTATTAAATATCAGAAAACATCAGGGTAGAGCTTATTGTGCTTAGGTATTTTACATGAAGTATGCAGCTGTCATAACAGTCACGATGGGGTAAGAGTTTTATATTCCGTAGACTACTGACAGCTGCTAGCTGCAACAAATCGTTATGCAATAGCCCTAAAACTATGCATAACATATACTTTATTTTAAGTAATTTAATTTCACCCTCGAAGTCCAGTTTTAAGAGCATTAAAGTATGTATCTACATAGGCACTTGTTTTAAGAAGAATTTTTAACTGTTTTGGCTAATGTACTTACAATTTACTCATATCTATATTTTAAGTAATATTTAAGCTGTATGTTTCTTTGATGAATAAATAAATAAATAAGGATAATCAATAACTCAATGCCCTTATCTCTTAAGTTTCACGATAACTTTATATTACATAGTGTATTACGTTATGAAGTAACGTAAGGCAACAGTTGAAAAGCGAGCGTCGACAGCGATTGATATACGGCGGGCAAACGCGTGCTGACTCACAACTATCGGTTCGTACGGATGGAAGCTGGTGCAAGTCATAAACGTAGCGGGGATGGTAGCGGGAGCGATCGAAATAAATATAAAAAAAGAAAACTTTGGGAAGGGAAGAAATAAACCGATAAACCAGATACAGGGATTTTCACAAAAAAGAACTGAGTCATTTTCAAAATCCTCATTTTGGAATCTATGAGAGGCTACTTATTGTAATATAAGCACACTTTCGAATTTTCTGTGAAGTAGAAAAATCTTTACCTATTCCTGCCGATATTCTATACCTAATAGTGAACTACTGCTATCATTATATTTTATTTTTTCTTTCAATCCTATCTAATAAAAAAGACTAACTAAAAAAAGGTTTAAAAGATTTTAATCCAGATTCGAAGTGGAGACGATTACTCTTCTTCACTAATTTTATCACTTCAGATGAGAAACCAACACTTCAACACAAAATTACTGGTTTTTTTTATAGAGTCGATTAACATAATAATTATATTCTTTATTAAAAAAACGAATTTAATAATAAATGATTTGTTTTTTTCTTTTAACATTTTTAATGATACATTTTCTTATCACTTGGACCTCAGCGTGAGACCTCCTCATACGTGGAATTTTTACGTAAGCTACCAATGCTACTGCTGTCGAAGTAAATTCATTTCGAAGGCAGGTATTGAAGTGGTATGATGCGGTAACTTAAATATAAGCCGCGGTAAAATAAGCCAAGCGTTGAGTTGTGTGCATACAGAAGGATTCAAATTTTTTAAATATTTTTGGTGTTTTACTCTGAATTGTCGCTAATGAAATGTGTGTGGGTATAATCTTTAGCATTACACAGCTACATTATAAAATAAAATATATAATGAACACAAAATTTGGCCTTATATATAAATGACGTAACACATTTAACAGAAGAAAATATACGTCTCACTAAAGAGATTGCAGTACAAAATTCTACAAGCTTATCACAGCTAGCTTTATTATGATTACTAATGAAAATGCCACCCCGTTCTTTTGTATTTTTGCTCTAAAAATAAAAACAAAGCAACGTAGCATGACGGGAGAGAGGGCGAGACTGCAGGGCAGGGTCGTCACGCAGTCGTCACGTAGTCGTAACGCTCCGGGCGTAGCGTCGCCGCCGCCAATCTAAATAATTGACCCGTCCGCTGTCCGTCCAACTGTGCAACTCCTTAGTTCACCCAGCAAATGAATGGAGACGGCCTTCGATATATTTATTCCGATAATAAACACACGCCTACTTGTATGCAATTTAAAAGAACACATATTTATAAAGCTTTATTTGAGATGCTAAAATACTTGTTTCATGTTGAAACATTTATCGTCAATAGCTTTTCAATTATTAACCGCGTGGGCTTTATAAATAAAATCTCGAATAATATTTGCTTTTCACCAAATTAATCACCTAAGTAGGTCGTAGGTACGTCGGTTTATACGGCTCGGCCATTTTGTAATAAAGTAAAAGTCCATCTACATTTTCACGATTGTTGGAAAAAGTTTGCAAACGGTCGGCTCTACGCCGTTCCATTTTCGTATATAACAGTAAAGGGTGGAAGTAAGAAGTAAAAAGAGAAAAAAGTATATTATTAGTCTCTTACCGAAATGGAATTGGAACATTTCGTAGAAAATTCCAGAAAATATTCACTTCGCTTTACTTAGGCGAGGGCAGCCATCATACTTTCGGCACTTTTACCTCTACACAATTTAATAAAATTTCTGGCGGGGAATGTTATATTTTCACTATATAATTTATTTGATATCTATTTGCGTCTGCTGAATATAAAACATACAAGTTATAAACGTGTGAATTTATATACATTTATTATAGTTTTTGTATACGTAGGTATCCATTGAAGGTTTTACGTCTCTTTAAAAATACTATGTAGGTAAGTGTTTAAAAAAAAATTGTAATCTGGTTATTAGTATAAATTAGATAGTTACAAAACTAAGTAAAATTCAAGTGAGACGTAAAAATTCTTTTATAATAGGTATCCATTAAAAACCTTACGGCTTAACTACCGCTAAAATTTGATACTTTCCCTGAAGTTCTAACCTTTATCAACTTGGATGTAATCCGCTCAAAATGGTTGTTCTAGAGAACGTTAAAACTTTACGCCTATTGTACTACACAATCTATATGCTATCTATACATATTATTTTTGATTAACTACATAATTTTCGTTTCCTAATTTACTGCTCTTACAACAGGTGAAAAGAATCTCCTAATCAAATTAACTCGAATCCATTTCATCATAATCGTGCGCACAAGAACCGAATTTATTTTTTATGACCTTCAAAGCCGTTAATAAATAATCTAACCAATCGTTGCAGACTATTTCGAAAATCGAACTGTCAAACGTCAATGTAATGAAGACTTTATATATTTTTATGTTTTCTTTGACGATGCCGCCAAGACGAATGAAGTAAAGGTAAAATAATAGTACTGGCGTTGGATGGGGCCAAGCTTCATTGTATAGCCATCTGAAGGGAGAAGTTACGACCGCGACAGGTGTGATGCCGAATTAACTTCTTATATAAAGACGCTTTTTATACAACACCGACTGCTTAATGAGGCCGAGGGATCACGGTAATGAAACGCGAGGTGTCTCGGACTTTTCTTCTCGACCTCTTTTCCCAGCTTAATTAAGACCTTTTTGGGGATTAAAACTTGATTCCTCGACATACTATCCCGTTGTTAATATAATGACAGACATTAATATGCGTAGTTTTAATGCTTTCTAACGAGCGACCAACCTGCACGGAGCGTAGTTTCATCATGACACACGACACAGTACCTGTAACAAACGTATACGATTAAAATACCGAGCTTTTTTATATAGACGTCATTTTAATGATATGGAAAATCAATGATGCTGTAAATTAAGTTGAACGCACAAAACGCACGCACCTAAAACTCGTTCCAATTTTGATCACAGTGACATTTTCGACGGGTCCGTTATCTGATGACTGGTCATTGAACTCTCGATGGGATTTTAAAACAAAAATGTGAGACAAACGGTTGGGCGGGTGCGAGTGGCACTGATCGAGTGTGCAGACAAGACGGGCGCATAACGCGACGTGTTTCATTCAATCAAGACAGCGGATGCATTGTGTCAGTGACCCGCCCTGAAACATATGACGGCGAGTACCTGCCTACAATCAATATTCATAAGCCATTGCAGTTATGTCGATCATGAACGTCTTTATGGTGAATGTCACTTTACTTTACGTTGCGTGAGGCATTAAACGCCCTAACTAGTCAAACATTTCAGAGGGAAGTTCAGCCTAATAGATATCCGTATGACATAATTTTGAAAGATAAGCTTAAGTAGAGCTTTTTAGCGTCTCCATTCTGTAATATAATGTCAGGGTTGATGATATAGGGTTGTGGGTACGGGTAAACGGTTAATAGCTACCTATTATATCAAGGTGTGACAAAGATATTTGATAAGTCAAAAGATAAAAGGCAGAGTTCAGTAGAACAATAATTATAAGAACCAATATCTTATCTACAGGGTTGTCTAAAATTTTCAGAATACCACTTATCAAAAGAAGAAAGTTTTAATTAGGTAAAAAGTTTTTATTTAGACGTTTCTTAATATATTTCCTTCAAACGTGTTAATTAATTTAAGTAGCTCCTGACATTTGTGGAATCTAACCTACAGAAATAGGAATGGCTATCGACGACAGACTAAGTAAATGGGATGCTTTCATTTGAGAAGGATATGCTGTTGAGTGCGGCCATTATCGCATACCAAACGTGATAGAATCCTTGAACAAAGTAAGACTATTTTTGTGTCAATTATGTAGACCCTTATATAGCGTGTACCAAAAATGATACCTATATCTATCCAAAAGGGGCAAAAAATACATCTGGTACACAAAGAGACTCTTTGCATAATTTCAGCTCAAAATAATGAACATAAAAAAATCTGTAAAATTTGGAAAAAAAATGAAGTTCCTTATTTTGCATTGATAGGATTCTGTACCAGAATTATTATTACTGTTCGCCCCTTTTAGATAAATATAAGTAACCTTTCCGTACGTTGTATATGTCTACCAGCATGAAAATATTGATAGGTATTTTACCTACATTAATATTTTGTTTGGCCCTCTTTTAATAGAAAAGAAAAAGGATTTACTGCTTTTCAACAGTAGGTACCAAATATTAATTTTTATAGTTGTTACCTAAAGATATACCTAGATAAATAATGAGTGTTCAATAATTGTTATAACATTATTTTTATAACATTGGCACTTGAATTTGTAGGTACCTAGAAGTTGAATTTTAGAAACAAAATACATTAATTCAAATATGTAGGTAGGTACCTACTTCACCCGGTATTTAGTACCGACTTGTTTTAACTTTATAACTTACACAAAATGTAAATTTCATGAAATGCAGCTAGATACTACATTATCAATTAGTTTTTCAAAGTAACCTTTCATTAGTAAACTGAAGAACAAACTTTAGGTGCTGTGTATAATAGTGTATCGTCATGTTTACTTAATGCCCGTAGATAATGGATTATTTCATTACATTTTATGAACTAATTCTCAGAGAACATGCAAAGTGCAGTACCCACTGTTACTTAAAACTAACAATACACTGTCTGCAAATGTAAGGTAATTCGCAATAAATTAATAAACGTATCGGTTGCATCGTGTATCGTTGGAAGGCAGTATAAAAACTAATTGAACTGCAGGAGAACGTCATCGTGGCGATAAAATTACAATTCACGGAGGCGCCAGATGTAGGTACACAAGTTTATCGTCGAAGCGCAAATTGAAAACGGTGACGGCGGACAATTGCCTCCGAGTTATTGTTTAGCTATTAAAAATTGATGGGAAAATTGATGGGTAAACAATGCCGACTCCCGCTTTTCCTTTGTAGGGTGACAATATACAGAATACGCTGATCAAAACTGTATAAATGTTATATTATGTTGTTACAAGATATTTAAATGATAAAATATTATTAGTGCTTCAGGGTAAAACCTCCTGAGGTCACCGATGATGAAAACGTCGTTACTTTACGTAAATAACAACGTTGCCCTCTTAATACCTAAAATATATATTATTTTATTGTATCTAATATTTTGATTTATCTAGGATTGGTTGGAGGATTGATATCATTTGAAATAACCTACACTTTGACATTCAGCCCATTACCAAACAAGTGTTTTACTAAATAAACAATTTTTATCTTTTAAAACCTAAGAAAAATATGCCTACGAAAATACCTACAGATATGAAACTAAATTGGCTGATTTTTTTTGTACATCAACAATTATTTCCCGACATAGATAAAGAACAGAAGCCGGTGAAAAAATATCTATCTACCTATACATACCATGTGACTCAATCTAAATATTTCATTAGTCCAATATATCAAACACACAAGATAAAAGTAAAGAAAACATGTCGCAAAAATGAGTTTACGTCAAAATTCTTTCTGAGAACAAGCTCGTCTGTTGTATCTTCTGAAATAATAAAATTGTTATCTTCCAACTATTCTAATTTTACTATACCTACAAGCAAATGAAATTATTTTGGTTAGTTAAAATATTCTCCAACGGATATAAATATTCTCCAGCGAAAATACAAAAGTTATTGTTAGTAAAAAATACTTGTAAGAACAACTTGATATAAATAACATAAATAATTATTGGGTATATCAATGTAATAATAATGCTGCAGAATATTAAATTAAATGCCTGAGTAAAATGCTCAATATTCAGACAGTTTTTTAAGTAAACATTGTACTTAATTAAAATGTTGTCATTTGAATGCGCGTTACGGAATTCGACGCTCATGTTCCATTTATTTGTGGACGAAAGCGGCAGTGTTTATAAATAATTATTTTTTATCCGTATTATGCGGTCCCGCCTCGAGCTACAAAGTATGTATCGATTGGGCGAGCGGCTGGCGGGAGGAATCGGCCCGCCCGAGCATCGCACCATTCTATTTTAGAATCTTTCGATCCAAAGGAATTATTATCATCCACGATTATCGGACCGGTCCGTGGTCATATTTCGTTCGATATTACGACTCACGTGAATGCTGTGTACGCGTTATCGATACGTAATTAAAGTTGCCAGTCGACCATCGATATTCTTGATCGCCGCTGTATAATGAAGCGATTTACAGACGTACCAGATACCAAGTTTAAATCGAAAAAACTTACTTGTGCAGTCGTTTTGTAATTATATATCTACTGCTTAAACAACATTGTAGATTATATGAGTGAGGACGTTTAGGAAACATATTTTATAATAACGACTTGATACAGCTAATTGAGTGTAGGTCTGTAAAATGATATTGTAATAATTCTGTGCACTAAGAGTATGTACAAAATTTATGAACGTTTGAGGTTCTGAGTACTGTTACAATAAATATTTTGGTTAATTTACGTGGATGTTATGGCTGTAACTAAATGTTCCCTACCTACGCGGGTAATGTTAGGATGGATACGACCTCGACAAACTCACAAATTAACTGACTTTAGTAACTAAAGTTTGCCAGTAAATTATGAAATTATCGTACGTATCTACTGGGTGTTTGAAAATTATGTAAAATACAGATATAGACGTCTACAAAGCTTATAGTAGAACGATTAAAATGTACATAGATAGTATCTACGTACCTACAATAAACAGACTATTCGTTTGTATTTCTGCTTAATACCCAGGCATAAAATATTTTATTAATATTAATCTAGTCTTGTCAATATTACTCTTTCATTTATTACAGTTTGTACCACGAAGTTGACATAAATATTGAGTCTGTACTCTGATTTGAATAAATTCCTAATAGAAATAAACGGCCTGATGGGTGTCCCGCCAAATGTATAGAATATTATGAATTATATGACACTCTTCTATAAAACTTCGATATGTAGGCAATTTTTTTATATAGAATAATATTTATGGCCATTTACTTCGACTAGGAGTTTTATCTAAAGCTCTCACCAAAAATAAACTCGTAATAAAATAGAAATTATTAAAGACAAAGTACCGACGACATTCAACTGAGTATTCGAATAAATAGTTTCTGATGCAAATATTATAATACCTATGTAAAATAATTATTTACTTCTAACATTAATATAATATGTGTCAATAATGAATCAATATGTAATTATAATTTTGATTACACGGTGGTGTGGTATTTTTTGTAGTCATTAAATACATAGGTAGCTATGAACCAAAATCCGAACCTACTTCCTTTTTAAAACATAGGTATTACGACGATTTAAATACATTCAAAAGTAAAATGAACCCGGAATCAAAAGCATTTTAATATTATCTTCTAGGTATATAAAAGTAAAAACCGTGATTGGATTCCCAAAATTTTGACAAACGGGGTACTCTCCGCGCACTAAAAACTTTTTTATGTTTAAATCAGTTTGTTTGGGATTTGTCTAATCAGTTTGGAAGTCTTCGCTGCAGTAATAAAATACATACATACTCTTATACCCACCTACGTGGAAACAGTACCCTCGTTTTACCCACTCCGTAGTTTTTCCAATCATACCAACATAAAATGCGAAATTGTCCTCCTTGTACGTGTATCAGGTATTACTGTATTCCGATGCTGCGCTCATATCTTTGTCTCAAAACATTAGGTAGGTACTAGGCTGGGAACCAATAGCGGAAGCAGATAGATACTGACGGTTTGCAATAACAATAATGCGGGAACGAAGCTGGGCGACCTGCCAGGGGTCTATCGATCCATACCACAGCCCCGCACCAGAAGTACAAGACCTCCGGAAATATATTCCGTACCCCCTTATTTAAAGGTTCTCTCATAATAGAGGGGGGTGTGGAAGTTCAATGTAATCTGGCCTCACAGATATACAAGTAGGTCAGAGGGAAAATTTACAAACACTACTCCCCGCGAATGTGGATTTTTTTGCTAAATAAACTGAGAAAATTCTTTCCGGGTCAATGTAAATGGGGATGTTTACTTGATCGAACAAGATACGATGATATGAAAATAGTAGGTCGGGTAAATGTTGGTTTAGGATAATAAAACGATAAGGATATAGCAAAGATACGATACGGGTGCTTATCGGAATGTCTTTGTGGAATAATTAACAATATAAGCAAATGGTTTGTATATAAATAAAAACAGAACTTAGTTCCCTTCGTTAAAGCTGAAAAATTTCGCATTCGTTTATTATGATTGTATTGGAAGATATCTACAGTTAACAATTGTATTATACCTACACTTGAATTTAAAAAACAGCATTTCATTATAGTCTACAATAACACCTCGCAAAAGCTTGTAATTATGTGTAATTTGTTAGTCGTAGTATTAAAATTCAAACGTTCTCATCAAAAGCGCAGCTCTTAACATTATCTAAACACGAAATCTCTTTGTTCGACTGACAGCCATGTTACATAAAGAAATATGAGGCCCACTTGTAACCAAATTAGATATTTTTTTACCAACGTCAATAAATCGTTGGGCGCTCAAGTACCTACCGACTTATTTTCGAGTTACGTCAAGTTTCTTCTCAAGATAAGTACTACCTATCCAATCCTACATACCATCCAGTTTTGAAAGACCCATAAAAGGGGGCCGCATTTCCTCATTACGGCTTTATTTTGTTATCTTGGGCGGAGGCGGAGGATATCAAGATATATTGGGCGAATATAAAGGTACTAGAGAAAGGGACCCGTGGGTCGACAATCAAGCGAACTCCAGATAAAATATTTAAAGGTCACCTTAAATGCTAGCCTTTCTAAACCACTCGAAGCGGGCGAGCGATTTAAATTCTTGGATTGGGAATGGTTTGTTTAAATTAAGCTATTCATTTAACGTCAACTCGACATTTGAGACATACCTACTTTAAATACAAATAGAATGTAGAATTGGGTATTTATTTATAATTAATTTCATGTAGAGTTGCCTTTACTTTTTTGCCTTTATCGTAATAATTATAACACTAATTAGTAAGCTTATTATAAAGGCTGAAAAAGTAAAAAAAGACGATAAATTAACTAAATTAACACATCTCGTTTAATCGCAGCGTGAGTTCTACGTCTTGATTAGTTATGGAAATAGCCAAAAAAATGGTTGTAGATGTTTATATTTAGGTGCCTATGTATACTTGAACTACATACCAACACTTTTAACCTAGATCAGTACAATATAGAATTATATCCTATTTCATATATTATGAAAATATAATAGATACCTACCTTAGTAAATGGTACCTTATAGTTTATATATGTTTATGTATGTTATATGTCCCTGTGGATCTAGAATTTAATCCCACATGACACTGTTTAAACCGTCTGTAATAGACGCAAAGGCCAAAGACGAAGAAGTTTACATAAGGAAAATCCGAAAAAAATCGTACCTACTGAAATTATACTAAAGCATAATTGTTATGAAACATTTTTAAAATAAAAAAATTAAAAAAAACTGTAGGTAAATTCCTTCTTACCTTATTAATGTGTTTCATACTCAAAGGTAACATAAATCTAGATTTGTATCTAAACCTACCTAGAACTTAATCAATATGTTTAAAGAACTCTGTCGTGCAAAGGGCTATGCTTATATTATGCTGACTAATACCAGGTTGCTATAACACTAGATATGATCTGATTTCTAGATAATACCGTATAATACCCAGCTGAATGAAGTCTGGTTTAAGTGTTAAGTGTCAGGTGCACGGTTGGCTCTAAACTTCGGTATAATAGAAGTAGAGATTGCGTTTAATAGGATAGTTTAGAAACGAGAAGCTAATTTAAATGCATATTGATTAACTGCACCTGCTTTTAAATAGCTTGAAAAAGCTTATACTGTAAAAACTAACTGGTTTATAAATCTTTAGACTTTTTATTTTTGTTATAAATATGAGGACAGATTATTAAACGGTACCTACTTATATAGAATCAAATGATATAGGTAATTAGTAAAAACCTTAAAATGGAATATGTACTCTCAGAAATCAATTAATTATTTTACTTATTGTAAAATATTTTGAGTAGGTCTAGGACTTTAGGTAATATTTTTACTATAATAAAAACGTACGTCTTTCTAAGAACATGGCTTATTATACTTAAATTATGAAGGAACATACCTTTAAGGCTTTCATTATGCGTGTTACACACAAAAATGTCATCGTTTCTTTAACAACACTTGTTTTCAGAGTTTCCTCGTTCTTTTTCTGTTATTTGTCATTCCCATCACAGTTTTGACAACGTTACACGAAATAATAAAACACTGAAGGAGCGAATTCTTTCAGTTGTCAGTATTTATACTGCTTGAGTAGTTTATCAAATATGCCACCTACTTATTAGCATATAAATTGCTTAAGCATACTTGACACAGTAAATGCATTAGTGTACCAACACAAAACATGTAAAAATTCACTTAATTAAAATGAAGAATTTAGGTACTTGATTAACGATACGAAATA
The DNA here is from genome assembly GCA_905340225.1 of Abrostola tripartita. Classification (NCBI taxonomy): domain Eukaryota; kingdom Metazoa; phylum Arthropoda; class Insecta; order Lepidoptera; family Noctuidae; genus Abrostola; species Abrostola tripartita. The sequence continues at coordinate 8,361,450 of HG996498.1, read as the reverse complement.
TACCACTGTAGACTAAATGAGTACCTACATTACCTAAGGTTTTACTATTATAAAACAAGCTTTTATTTTACATTTAGGCCACCTAAAATTGCAGCAAGTCATGCGTACATAATCAAAATAAATAATTCAAAATACAATAAACAACAGAAGCGACCAATTGCCAAGTCCATTCCCTTTTTCATTTACGTTTTCCTTACGCTGACGAAGCCTAGCTGAATGCCAAAATAGCGGTTGCAGTAAAAGAATAGTATTGCTAGAGGAATTTGGTCTTTATATTTGGGTTACAAAGGTTATATTTAGCGGAATTATGGTTTTTTCTATGGGAACTTTGCGTTGTGTAGGCAGTTTTGCGTCGGCAGTGAGTGTCCGTCGGCACGCGAACTTGCGTGTCGCTGAAACCCGCCCAAATTGCTTCTACAGTTCTTACCTGTGGTTTCACTCCCACAGTAACATGACAACCTTATACGAGAATAGGCTGAATTAAACACTAATTGCTATGTAGGCATTTGTTCCGTTGCATAAGCAATTGTTAATACTTTCCCGTTATCTTAGTATGTCAACGGAGCAGAAGCATTTATTCAGTAATAACCGTGTTTCAACTCAACAATGCTGTAATAGTTTTTTGAATGAACTTTAAAGAATCGAATCATGGACAGAAATATTTTAATCTTATGCTACACCAACAGCTAGTTAAAACGAAATACAAACTTGCCTAATTATGTAGTCAGATTATGTATTTTGTAACTATAAAGTACCGTAAATTTATATGTAAACTCATAATATGCATGTTGTAATATCTTCAAAGACATTCGAAAATATAATTCTTAGAAAGACTTGACATCACAGCAGGCGCCGACCATCTTACCTAAATTAAATAATAGATGCAGATTCGCGCACACATCGAATTGTTTGCCAAATATAAGGTCTGACACACACTGCCGGCAATTGAATGTTAATTGATTTGCCGATGATTGCTGCCTATTGTGAATACAAACAATTATATTAATTGCTCGATATCCTGTCACGAAGGTGACAAAGAATAACTAGAAGCGCATATATTATAGGCTGTAGGTATCATACGTTTGCATAACATTTCATAGCTTGAAGTACCTGAATATGAAACAAGCCGAAAGGTACAAGAGCTTTCTACTTTATATAAGAGAGACTTCATAAGTTAATACTTGATCAATAAGGAATTAAATTACAAAATAATTAAGTCCAACTTTTATGGCTTGATTACTGAAATAAACTAAATCTAAAGTTTTAGATAAACTTAAACTATTTTAATAATGTGTGAATGATCTTATCTAATCATTGCAATTGCTTATCATACAGAATAAAAAAAGGGTAACAAAGATGAAGATAGATAACCTTTATGCATTAAATACTTTAGGTATTTGAATTGTTTTTACCTACATTTTGACATTAAGAATAATTATTTCTCAATTAATATAGGTAGAAGTATTAGATATACATTTATATGTAGTATAGGTGTGCATGGTAGTGTACAGCAAATTCATGTGCATACTTACATTAATATCTATACAATATGCTGCGATATAGGATACCTAATTGTAGGCCTATCTAGAAAAGTTATTTGCAGACAGAGACAACCGTTTCTTCTTGTTACGATCCTTTCATTGATTTACATACACCTTGGCCTTATCACATTCTTCATACAATACCTAAATGTTTAATATTAAACATTCATAATATAATTGAATCAGCATTAACATATTATAAACAAAACGGTATCATGTTCAATGATAACCAATACCGGTTCGTGATATCTAAATTAGTATTCATTACTTTATATAGAAAGTTTTTAAGTTGTAGAATAGTTAAATGTTATTGGAATAGTAGATATGTAGGTACCTACATAATATAGTCTTTACTTAATACTCATCAACATAATTCAATCCATATATCTATTACTTATGGTAATCAAATGCAATATTACTACTGACGAAATTCACATGTTCAAGTTACTTTGTTTTATAGTCTAAAATCTTTGAATTCAAATATTGCTTTACGTTAAACACTAATTCAATAGATTCGCAAATTATCGTTACTCAGGTATTTTAGTACAAGTATTTTACTCATACTTACGCTTTTACATAAAATAATTACCTAAGTTTGACGAATCAATAAATGCCTATAAACTCCTCATTAATAAGTGTAGGTATTACAATTTATAGCATGTAATCAATATAACTATATTCCCACAAATAAAACCAAATAAAACTTTTTTCAACACTTATCACTTCACGACCCACAAAACAACTAACAAACATATCAATTATATCCACTTTATCGCGAATGCACGGGTTGGTAATTAATTAAAAAACATACGCGGTCTCGACTGTTCAAGACAAATATTCGTACTGAGACGCATACCGAAGCAATGTCGTTTGGTTATTTTTATAAAGAGCATTAGTAAAAACCAATGTCACACGACCATTGTATATTTATACTGCCCTATAAACGGATCGTCCCTATAGTATTGTGCTATAACCCTTTGCACATAAAAAGGTAACGTTTTTACAATGAGTTTTTACTCTACTTTTTACGGGTTACCGCAGTTACGAAACAAAGTGACGGTCATTATCAGGCTAAAGATTATAAAAAAATACGGCATTCATTGCTGTTTTGGGTAAAAAATCCTAATAGCCCTCGTTTAAAGCCAAAGTGCCAAAAAATTGTGCGTTACACTTTTTCTGGCTCATCTTTCCGCTAAGTTACTTACATTTTATCATGTTTTGAGTTCTTTTAAGACGAAAAAACATTTGACTGATTGTGGTCCTCAATCATGTTAGAATAAGGAACATGTGGTTTAACACAAGACTAAGTATTAATTATGCACTATTGATTATTTGTATAAAAAACTAGTCAATCTACTGCACTACATTTTGTATGAAAGTATGTTTACAATATGTATGAAATTGTAGGGCCTAAAATTAAAGAGTTTTAAAAGTAAAGGCTCATGAATACTTGCTATTTTCTAATGGAATTATTCATCAAATATTTTGTTATCTCGGGCGCCTTATTTAAATATTGTAACTTAAAAAAGGAGAGCACTAGAACATCTACATACAAATCTACTCCAAACCGTTGATAATGATCTTTCAATATCATAATCAGGTTGTCTTCTTATTAACCGACTTTAAAAAAGGAGGACGTTCTATGTTCGTATGTATGTATGCATGTTTTTTTTTTACATCATAACTTGTTTTTTTATTTTCATTGTATACCAATTTTCATCATTGGTACACTTTATGGTAAAGAAAAACCTTTTTCTAACCTTTTCAACTATAAATTATGATACCTACCATTGTATTAGCTACAAGAAATCTTATTCTACTTTTTTCTATGAACCTGCTATTCATCTAAAGTTTCATAATTTATTTCTAAATGTTTGGTTCGAATAATAATTGTAAAGTACGTCCGCTAGACTCTGAACTGTAGATATATAAAGCTTCGAATCCTAAAATAATGATTATGTCATACATCATAAATTATTGTGTGTCATTATCGTACCATTTTTCATAAACAATAAGCAATTATGACTAATGAGAGCTTCAATCCTTTTGTTTAAGAAACTACGGCCTATTGTTAGGTATTTTAATACCCTTGCAATTTATTTGCATCTCTTATTCATTCTTTTAACAATTTTGTGTGGTAATTCAATATTTTCATAATTGATGACTTAAAATGGTAAACAATAAATCGGTGAATAAAAAGCTTTTTTACAAGCTTTAGTATAAACAAAAGTCCACCCTAGAATAATAAATAAATAATAATTTAAAATAAGTATTATTAATATTATATCTCTATCAATCTAAGACAACGTCATAATTTTTATATGTAGGTACGTATAGGTACTTAGTAAAAATCCTTGTAATTTATTTCCTCGGAACATCATCGATTATTTTTTCAGTACATTTCTAAACGTAACGTATCGCAAAAAATAAGTACATTCTAACATGACATGTTTATATAAGCTGTTTTAGCCTCCAATTTAAAATTTTCATCAAATCTATATGCTAACGCGATCTTTTACATAAGATATCCCGATTTACCTCTCGGCCCTCCGGTTCTTTCAGCGTGGTAGTGTGCGTAATTCTAAATGTAGACACGAGAGGGGAGCGCTTGTGAATGTGTGCGTGCACACTTCGAAGTACCGCCACTCGATACGAGATGGCGCTGTATGAGCGAATATAATCAGCGGATGGGTTCAGTTAGATTTTAAGTAGATTTTTTTTTAATAAACTCTTGTTTTAGATAATATATTACGTATTTTATTTAACTTATTGATAAAATGTAGTTATAAAAATATTAATTGTATTTTTTAACTAAAACATAAATCTTACAGCTTGCATTAATGTTAATTATAATTATTTAGATAATCATTAATGAATGTTCACTGTTAAGTATTCGACTTATTATTTAAATATTATTTTTCAAAGTTCTTTTTATAAATAGTTGCTAAGTAGAGTGAAAAACAAATTTTACACAAGAAAAAACACGCTCTGTGCTGCCACCGATAATGCGGCAAGAGCCGGAACTAACGACCGTTCTCCTGCGATTGTCATCACGTAAACGACGCTGCCTTTCACAGAGTCATAAAACGTAAGCTATTAACTTTACGGACCTTTTTGCGATAACAAGCGACAGTCGCTTACAGCTATTTGGCATTTAGTAAGCATTCTAATAGAATTTGTTCAAGCCTTTTAGATTAGTATTTTCGCGCCAAAAGTTTGTTTTAATTTTTGAGTTGCTGTAGGTAATTTGAAAATACGATTAGTGTATCGACTAGTAAACATTATATCATAGGTTGCTCTGCTAGAGTATTTTTAAAATTAAAATATACTTTATGACTCATTCTACGTTTATACGCTACGCTGCTACATTTATTTTTCTTGTTATAGGCAGTGTCTCTACCGATTTTTTTTATTCACCACTGCATGGTGTATGCAAATGTGACTTTTCTAAGTCTGTTAAGAAATGGTGGGGTAAAATATACAATCTAGTTAGCAATAATAGGATTTGTTGACATGCTACGCAGGTGCTACGACCCCACGTAGCCCTAGAATAATTAAAAATCAACTACTAGTTTGGTACCTGAGACTGTGCAGTTAGGAGACTTGGTTTCTACAGCTTCTTGTTAAAGCATTACTTTAGCTAACTGGATGCTTAATTGATCTGGGCATTCACACCTCATTAGCAGACCAAAAATTTAGCCTTTGCTAGTTTTTTTTTTTAAATAAGTAATATATCAACAATTGAAAGCAATAATTTACCAAGATTCAATGTCATTCAATCAGTCTTTAAAGAAAAATTGAACAAGAGCAAAAAATTGTGCGATCCACATTTGTCCCGAGTCTTTGTATTTGTGTATGTGATATGTCATGTTTGTGAAACGCACCTACAATACAGGAGATATTTCTAGTGTGGGGCGACGTTTTCTTAAAAAGAAAAAAAAACTCGAAAAGATAAACACCAACTTTATACCAGACATCAAACTTTACTGAGATGAAGGTAAAGAAGACATTAGTAGACCCAGGCACTCTGGGCTATTATATAATATATAGTTATAACAGCCTACAGCTGTCCCGCTGAAGGGCAAAGGCCCTTCTTGTATAGAAAAGGATTTAGCATTGATCTCCACGTTAGCTCACTGGCGGTTGGCGAGCTGTGGGCACTGGAGGTAGCCACGGGTCTAATAGCCCAGATTACCTACACAAAAAGCTACGCAGCTTGCTGCGAAGTTTCTGTTGCATTATCTCTGCATCAAGACATAAACAATTTTTTCAACCAAACATACAATACTACAGGTACATTTTTGGACAATACAAATTAGATTCTGTACCAGTCCTTTGTGGAACCGTGCAACTAGTTTGACGTTTTGTAAGTGCTCTTTTGTAGCCTATATGAAATAAAATCATTATGACTATGACTATGTAACCCTCTAAATAAAATTGAATAATTGTGTACCTAACTACATATTAAAAAATAGGACAACTGCTACGAACTCTAAATAAGACGCTAAGTAATGCTAAAATAAGAGCTAAAAGTTGATGAATAAATGAGGTAAATGTAAGAAAATTGATATTTTACATTGTGCAGATCCTTAATTACTGAAAATAAGAAATGCATAAGAGTGGTGTGGTGCCGTGTGCTTTCCGGCCTAGAATAGATCAACCACTTTCCTTCTACAGGATGGGCACTGCAGCAGCGTTACCCTGCTTAGGTATTGTTCACCATACTGAGGCTGCCAAACAGCCTGCCCACCGTGGTGACTATGGGCAAAAATCCCATGAAGAGTAGTCGAAGAAAACGGACACTGGGTGGCAAACATGGTAGAGCGGGCCTTGTGACGTAGGTACTCCTACGTCCAGCAGTGGACTGCAATAGGCTGATGTGATGATGATTTAAGTTTGTCAACTTTCCTACGAATAGAACTGTGGGACAAAATTAAGTACCTACCTGCTATAGAATTGAAATGACCAAAAACTACTGCGTTAATTAATTTAAAAGATAAGCAAATAAGTTTTTTTTATTTAAAATAACACAAAAAGAGAAGGAAATAAATTGTGTTTTTTAGGTACAAAAATAAATAATTAGGATCTTCTTTTAATGTATTTTAAATTCTTTTCTTGCAGCTTTGGTAGAACAATGACCATTGAGTCCTATCTGCATAATACTCGTCTATGATCAATGGTTACAAAAGGTAAACACCCAGACTCGGGACAAACATCTGCGGACCACACTTACTGTTTCCCGTGCGGAAATCGAAGCCCCAACCCCTGGCGCAGCAGTCCAATCACTTAGCTACTGTGCCAATCAGGAAATTAATAGGTACCTACCTACCTATTAGGTGAGTAGATACTTCTAAACAATGCCTACACACTTGGTCACGCATATTGTCGTGGATAATTTACCACCAGCAGGATCAATGTCCAAATTGAGTTAGACAAACAGGAAACAGGATATTTGAAGCGCTTGGATTGAATAAAATTTAAGTTTCGAACTTTTGATGCGGGGGTGATAATACTTAGTCATAGTCATAACACATAAAATTAGTGGGTATATGAATCAAGGCTGTTCGTGTTGAGCAAAAATTAATTGAAAACCTGGTAACATCTCTTGATAGCTAGATATACATTCAATGCTGATACGGTTTAGCGGGAAAATATCTTTATAATTTATGTATGTGCTGTATTTGTAATAGGTAAATTATATTATTTTCTTAATTACCTAGGCATGTAATATTATCATATACCGTGGCTTTTCTCAACTATGCGTCAGCTTCTAGTATAAGTGCAGCTAGATACCTACACCTATACCTGGGGAGTAAGGGGAGAACGGAGTCAACATCTTATCCGACCCAACTGTCAACCTCACCTGCACGTGCTGAATAGCGGCGGCGTAGTCTGTACTGTGCCTTGGTGCTCCCTGCTAGATAACAGACGAGGCTCTGACGACCGAGCATTGGCGATATAACCACACACCTAGCTGGACCACTAGCTAGAAGAGGCTATAACGGCCTTGGGGTTTAAATAACCCCAAATATGTATAATGCAAGGCAAGGGGAAACCACTGCATAAACTTTTCCCAAGAAAGTCGTCATCGAAGTACAATTTAAAACACTGAGGTGGCCATGTAACGTGCCACCAAGACCTGAAGTGACGACCACGACCACTTTGTTAAGAGTGATAACGAAGAAGAAGAAGGTACCTACATAATTCTAGGCAAAACGACCCTTTAAAAGGACAGACTTGTATGGTATGTCATTATCATCAGCCGGAAGACGTCCACTGTTGAAGGCCTTCCCCTTTAAAGGGGGGTGGTGTTGCCATAATCCCCAAAATTGGCAAGTGGCTTGGGGATCGCAGTATTGGTGGTCAGTTACGGAAGACACTGCTGCCTATCTTCTGGAATTACACTTAGTCACCTCTTATTTAATACATTTTTGACGCCTCCATGTTTAGGAATCAAAATCTCTGTGAAGCTGTCAGCGTTTCACACATCATATGATCACCGCACCAGGCTATTGCAGTCCACTGATACATGTAGGCCTCTCCCTGAGTACGCCACAAGGCCCCCTCTCCCGTTTTGCCATCAAGTCACTACCTGTAAGTAGGGCGGCCGGGAAATGGGGGCCATTTTTGTTTGGCTACTTTTACTTCATGGGGGCCTTTTCCCATAGTCATCACGCTGGGCAGGTGGGTTGGCAACAGCAGTATGGTAACGATACCTACAGGGTAACGCTGCTGCCCATCCTCCCGGAAATATCCGTAATTCACCTCTTACGAAACCCACGGAAAAAAGGGGGAAGTCTATTCTCGACCAAACCACACAACATTTCAACGTTTGAAATGGATTAATATTGAAAGGTTGAACCTAATACCTTACTACGATTTGTTTAGATATGGAATAAATATGTCTACTTACACCATAATAATATTCCCTAACCTACAGAGAGGCTTCCTTAACTAAGGTACTAAACTAGGAATGTTGTCGTGAAACCATGCTGTAGAAATATCAAATACATGCTGTAGAAATTTTATATCAAAAGTAATATTGAACGTGTTCAGAGTGAATAACAGGGAAAGGGAAAATGAGTGGAAACAACCGTTTAATACTTGTTTAACATGAAGAACAGAATTGTGCATGTTGTACAAACATAACCCTCTAATTGTTGAATGAGTTGTTGCATTGCTTTATGTCTGACAGTGGAAGGTTGGATCGTGGGGCGCTGACGGCTGACGGTGATACACATGTAAAGGGGCACTTATCATGATAACGTAACGTTATATGAATACGAACATAATAATCCAATTGGGTATTGTACATAAACTGTTTGTAAGCTACGGAGTAATAAAATATGTAAAACAGACAAGACGCTACCTATTCAAAACTTACATTCATTTGTTTAGAATGTCACAAATTGCTTAGTAAATCATCTGATTTTAAAGGTATGTACTTATTTATAGCCATAATAATCCATGGGTTTTACCGAGCAACTAGTAAATAGACGTTTCATAAGTTAACGTGAAAGAAAAAAACAAGTAGGTAGATTTTTTTTAATTTTTTAGTTCCACACATAAACTGTTACAATTACACTTGGTTACACACCTTTGGATCTGATGTACTTAGGTAGATACGTGGCGTACCTACACTATACCTATAATTACATTTGATAACATGAAACAGGCAAAAAGGTAGATAGGAACTAATAAATTCTAAACTGTGATCATAATTTGTAAACAGTGATGGCTTAAAATATATCGCTAAGTAGTAATTATATAGGTACATATACACATTTAAATTCTACCTCCTTTAAAACTATTTACAACTTAAATATAAAATTAAAATTAAAAAGCATCGAAGTATTCTTCCTCATCGTTGTCAAAAGGAAACGTGCCCAGAAGACTGGCAGCATTGCCACGTTGAATGGCAATACTGATTCTTTGACCTAAAAACAAACCAGCCCTCTGATCACGCGAAGCATCGACTGAACGTTTTGAAAGATCTTTAAATAAGGCTCGGGCGCTCGGACCCCATGGCCCAAATGTTTCGACCCCAAACGGCTCAAAAATACAATTCCCAATCAGATTATTGTATTTTCGCCGCTTAAGGGTCTCCGCAGCAGCAGCAGCAGTGCCAGCGCAAACTGCTGATCCAGAAACATGAGAAGGTGCAAGGGTATCGACGCACGTTGCGTCCCACACCAAAGGCCTTCCTAATTTCCATGGCAACAACGACATACCATCTGGTCTCTTTCCATCGTCACGTACCAAGCCATTTGGTTCTAATACAGCTGGTACGCCGGCGGTGACAAGAGCACGACGGATGATGTCATTCAAGGTAGCGTGTCTTGGTATGCGACCAGCACTCCTACTGCAGGACAGACCATGCCGTCCGAGGCTGTCGACTGCTTCACCACAGTGACATCGATGAGGAGCAACACTAGGAGCCCCTAAGCGCAAACTAGTAGCTACGCGGAATGTGTTGTCGTCCAACATTGTTCCAATGTTGGGCGACGGAAGTGCCTGTAACCAAAGGCCCGACTCCCATTCACCCACAGCCAGCAGACGAGCGCGCTCAGCAGTATTGATTGACGTATTAATCAATTCATTCCGTATCAATCTGCAGAGCGGCTCGTCCCACTGCCTTTGGGAGAAAAGCTGGTTCATAATTAATTTTATTCATATTAAAGTTATTAAATTACCTTTACCTAAGTTATACAGTTCATGGTGAGGTAATCAAAAATAAAGTGCAAGAAACAGGTGCAAAAATGGATGTTAAAAGGTGCAAGTATACATACGTATCAATTACAATGGCAAAAACTCATACCGATAGTATAGGTACTACCATAATAAAGATAGTACCTAACATTTAAATTGCCATAAAATTATGTCAATAGTCATGATAGAATTGCATTTATTAAAAGTGCCAATACTTAGGTACTTTAATTTAAGGACATAGAATGGTTACTTAGACCCGACAGGTGTGACAAAATCATGATAGGTAGGTAGGTATATTCATTGTATACTACATATAACATATCATCAGGCCTGTACTCCCCGAAGGGGTAGGGTACATATAGCACATCCACATTTCGCCAGTTATGTTATAAGTCCCAAAGTAATAGAAGTCATCAACCGGGCACAAATCCAAACGCTGGTAAAAGCTGGTACTGGGAATTGCCTAGTGGCAAAATCCAGTAACCCGTTACCTGCTGCACTTTGCTGAAAACTTTGTCTTTATTTGGAATATACACAGCTTAACCGTTCAATGTAAATTCATTGAAGTCTATAGATCTATTAGGTACATAAACCGGGTTATTATTGTGTCCTAAAAATATAATAATACATATTCCACGGAGATAATAACAATATCTCAACCTGAAAATTTATGAAAATAATTTGTACTCGTTGTACTTAAGATTTTGTGTAGAGTCTACGATGCTACGAAAATAAGGGGTTATCTAAATTTTTGTATTAAAATCCGATTATCCAACAGGTCGACTTGTCAGGACACAGGATATGTGAGCGGCATGATTGCTCACGGCGCTTCCAATCATCTTATATGAACGTTTGCAGAATGCAGCTTTGTATCCCATAGGACTCCTATTAGTAAATCATTGACCTGAAGTTTACTCCTGTGGTAAGCAACGTTATAAATATGAACTACTAAAGCCTTTAAGTTTTTCAAACCAAGGTTCATTTCAATCCCCTGTTTTTTACTAAAATAAAATAAAACTGAAGGCTTCTTATTTCATTTTATATGGCATGCTCATCTCACTGAAAGATTTCCTTTTGATTAGATAGAAGCAATAGGCTAGCCCCCAATTCTATATTGTCTTTGTAACCACAACACAAGAGTTGGCATAACTCTACCTACCGTGATAGACATTCTTACAAGTATCTTACTTATACTTGTGTAACAGATGACTAGCCACAGAAAACCATGTAGGTTTATAGGTAAGTACTTGATAGTAATAAAGGCCCCATTAATTATAAAATGATAGAAGAGCAAGATAACAAAGTTACGCACGATTGACCTTGTACCTACCTAATTAGTATAGAGTAACATACACTTCCCTAAATTAATGTCGTGAACCCTTCAATGGGTGCTAGTCAGGGACCTCTAGGCGTGATAAAACCACAAACGTTCTTCACACCCTAGGCAGTTGAACAATAGTTGAATCTTTGTAACTAGCCAATCGCTACACCTTGGCTTAACCTGTGACAATTGACTTATGGCGATACAAAGAATAAGGACTACAATGTGAATAAATGCTTGACTTTTACAAAATTTCTAATATCCTAGAATCTGTCGTTATGATATTTGTCCCAAATTTCCATAAAATCGTTGAAAGCTAGCAAAAAGTTTATTTATTACGGCTCATCGCAATTATATACCTTTTTTAATCCTAGTTAACTAATGTTACTAAAATATTTGTATTCATAGTGGTAGATTTATAATGAAGCTATCTAGTTTAAAATCACACAGGCTGAAGTTCACACTCTCCTGAGACTGTGACTTTGCATCACCCAGTGTTATTTACTTATATGTATCTGTTATCTTACTATGACTTGCCGTTTATTGAAAGTAAATAACATAAGTAATTATTATCTATATTATGCAGTACCTACCTATACGTAGGTAATATTTACTCTCCTTTCAATAAAACAAACCAAAAAACAAGAAAACTAAGTTATTGTAGCATTAATTTTGTGAGTTCTTAATGACTTTATCTGTCCTTTTAGCAGGACTCTACATTTTTAATTCTTGTTGTTTTTCTACTTTAATACATATAAACCTATCTAATATGAGGGAACCAAATAGCATCTACAACTGACCAACAGTAAGGCAGGCGTGGAAGGTTAGAATAAGAGCTTATTTCGCTAAATAGCTAAGGATAGAAGTAAGCCAAACCAGAAGGCGTGTAAACAACCCTTTGAATTAACGTTGTAAATAAAACGTATCTATTGCAGCACTAGAACTGAGTATCAACTGAAATTACCATACAGATTTTACAGCACCGTTAGTATAATCCATTTCGGCTGCTCCATCCTCTAAACCCCAGAGTTTATTCAAATAAAACCTATAGAATACGGCAGTTTCCATCTATACCGCCATAATCGTACTTTAACACTGCGATCCTACTAAACGAGGAACTAAACCACACGCTCCGCCTATTTCATGATGGTGGTACTTCTACCTCCTTAACATCCCATACGAACTGTCACTACTAACAGACATCTGTTTATCTCCCACCGAACGAGATATCTACATATAACAATACACGCAACAAAAAGAGATGACAACTAGTGTGCGAGCGAGATAACTATATTTCAAGGTGCACACTACCGCGGCAAGGTAACATCTTTAATAGAAACTAAATAAGAATCATTTGCATTGCAAGTGCAACCTTATCATTTGGGCGAGAGGGTTGTATTTAGTTCGCGCGAATGCATTGACTGTATCATTCGAATGGAGGCCGGCATGAAGAGTAGAGGTATAGATCGGGTGCATAAATTAGAACAGGATGGAGAATATATGGAATTTACTGGCCATGTTGCAATAAAGCTTTATCCAAATTCTCTGTTAGGTATGTAGTTTGTAGTGCATTTAAAAGATGGCGCTACGCATGTTTTTGCAAATGATTTAGTGAAAATTCGTCATTATTTTTCTTATACACCTGGTAAGTATGAATATATTTTTTTCAGTTAAAGAATCTATGTTAAATATCTATCATAACAAACACTGCTATTATCTACAGTTTTCTAGTAAATTACTTTTTTTTTCTACCTATCTATGGGGATGTATTACTCAGCTACATATTGAAATAATAAATTATTTAAAAAAATGATTTTTTTGCTGTACCGATCTTTTTTAATCTGATGCTTAAGTTTTACTTCACATAACTGGATACAACTTATCTTCAATTCTTAAATTAATAAATAATCATGCAGTTTTGGCCATATATTCAGGTTGTATTTATTAATAAATATTTCTAAATGTATTTCATGATTTATAAGTGAATGCATTCAACTATCGGTAAAAATTTCAACGCAAACTTGGAGGGTTATTTCAGTTTTATATATTAAAAAGGCTCTACAGTATTGTTATTTCTTTGTTAATCGTTAGTTTCAGTCACTTCAGCACATAATATTGCCTGAAATAAGGCAGAACTTGTGAAAATTCACTTAATAACCACGAAAACATTCGAAAACTTAGCACTAGAGCGTGAAAACCTTAAGCATGCAGGCACAGCAAAGCGACATCTAGCTTGAATAATTTTTTGAACAGTTTCAGAGCGTCATTCCGCGTATATTATTCAAATTCAGTACTCACAAATTGTTTTTGTGCGGCGTGCAAACGTCAAAGTTGATGATATCACATCGCGTGAGCGCGCCGCGACGACGCGCGTCCACGTCCGCGCCACTACACCGACGACAAACGATTTAACCTTGTTTTTACACGAAAAAACCCGAGTATTCACACAAAAAACACCTTCATATTTCGGTAAAAGTACGGAGCGAGCCGAGATGTGTCGTCCGTGGCCGCGTTCGCATCTAAACGGCCCGAGTTTTATGTTAGATTACAGACGTAACTTTTATAGATCCTCGGTGCTATATAACGCGGTGGGCGGGTTCAGGGGAGTGTGGCCCTTACGTGGAGGAAGGAGAGGCTATAATGGCGTGTGTTAGCCGTTGCACGGGTGTCATTAAATGTCGCGCGACGAGGGGCGAGGCGGGTGGAGGTGTGCGAGTAAAGTTTTGGGTATTGATTGAATATGAGACGGATTAGTGGCTAATGATCAACAATTGGGTGTTGGGCGCCTTAATTGACATACTGTTTGGACGGGGTGGTTTCTCAACACGATACGATATTTGTTCTGCGCTCAACCTACGCACAGATACATAGTAGTAATACCTACCCACTTATGTAGTAGGTACATAGCTACGAGATCGTAAAATACTAGAATGAATGGCTTGAATGAATTAAAGCCCACTATGAGAGCAGACGAGACTGTGTTTTTATATATTCTACACGCTTTTAGCACAGATTTTGTATAGTTAATGTATTCTAAAATAAACACCATCTACAAATACGATACAAGTTTTGGGGCGTTCATAACGCTACGAATGTTTTCTCTAACGCGTCCTATAAGAATGCTACGAGAATATAAACTACCCATAATATTATCAGCCAATATCTTATCTAAAGTAACTAAATTGAATTAAATAAAAAATACATATAACTATTTCCATATTCACCTAAAATTTCTTAAGTAAAACATAATGTAATTTATTTAACAACCTTCACAAAAGAACAATACCTAAGCACAATACCAACATAGAGTAATTGAAACTCGCGTAGTAAATATGACACAATAGGTTAAGTCACGATGTTATCTCCACGAGAATAGGTATAATAGATGTAGAGATACGCCTACAAGTTAGAGACATTCTCGGAATGCGACATTGTCCCACTAGTTTCTTGATAGAGTCCACTCACGATACGCGGGAAGTCGTAGTGTTGCCACAAAACATGACAGGATTTGAGAATAGGTATCTTCGTTAAAAGTTTCGTAAGTCACAGTGTTATGAATTGATTTTTATTATATTAGTAAATACGATAGTAAGAAGTGACGGGAATATTCTGGAAAACTGATTTTTGGTTTGACCTAAAACTATCACGCCAATGCTACGACTGTAACTGTTATTTTTAAATTCAAATAATTCTGAGAATGTTACACGTTTAGACCTCAAACATTATTCAATAAGTTGTATCTATCGCATAAGGTCTAATAAGACGCTTTACAGTAAGTAATTGCAATAGCAATCTGGTCAAACGCTTTCGACGTCTAAAATCATAGCCTTCTAGTTTACATTACAAGCTAGTTCAACGTAATTCTTTTGGTAGAATAATATGATCAAAAAGGCTAACGCGGTAGTGGAGCTACTTAACAACTAAAATTAAACTCGATACCTCAGGACGTCTTGCATTTACAAGAATGCAAGGTTACTTTAAGATCTCTGGTGTGACAAGAAACGGAATTTGTCTGTTTCTATGTCGTACGGCTGTACCTTCTCTCGTCTTATAGTGTATGAAGACAAGTTTGACTGTTTTAAAACACTTCCTCTATAAATAGTTGTAGTGGAAATGTTTATAAGAGCTATAGGCTAGATATAATAATATTTTCCAAAACATGCGGGAATTACCTGGTTTTGTGTGGAAAAATCAAAACAAAAACGTTGGTATATAGGGTCCTAAGTGCTCAACAATACTTATAAATTAAATAGTAAATAGGTAAACATTACTCAAATAAATAGCAACTTAATTAGGTACTTAGGTAATAAAACCCAACGAGTAAGTACAAAAAACTAACGAAAATTAATGAGGCTAAAGAACTATGTCAGGATCGTAGCAAATGGAAATCCGTGGTCTTTGCCAACAGCACTTAGTATTTTAGGCGTTGATTTTATTTAATAATAATAATAAATTATACTCTACATTTTTACTAATTAAATGAATTATAAAACTAAACTAGCCGCGGGATTTGTAAGCTCAAAAGTCCTTTGCCTAGCTGAGGGGTACAAAATAAGCAGTTAAAAAAACATACATAGCTATACAAAAATAAATACCACAACTAAGCCATAAAGAAAACAATCTATACCTACCTATAATCTGCGTATAATACTATTAAACTACGTTACTATTAAATCGCATAAGCACTGAACCTAATCCAATTAAATACGAAACAATAAAACCATTCAGCCGGCGGATTAACTCGTACATTACACATCGACACGTCCCTGTGTATCAGATCGATCGCAACCTCGGGCACAATCAACCTGACACCATTTGTATTCGCATCACACCACGCCTTGAAAGCACTGGCAGACAAGAAAATGGGAACAGCTTTGATATGTTGTTCAAAGACAAATTAGGTACCTTTTCATCACTGTTGATTCTAATTCTACCTACTATTAGTGTGAAATGGTTTACAACTATAATGTTTATAGTGTCTTTGTAGTATCGAAATGCATTGATATTAAGAGGATTTGCTCTACGTAATCTAAATTAACGTTGCTTAATACAAAAAGTTTAACGTTAGTTATAAGCAAGTAAATTTAATAACGCAAGAATTAATTTAATTATGGTGGCACGAAGGTACAATTTTATAACGTTTCTGCTTATTTGTCGTGGTCGATATTAGTATAATATGCTAGTAAATGTATATTGCATGACCTTTCGTGCATTTTTAATTAGATTTTTTAATTATGTATATTTTATTTTAAGTAGATCACTGGACTGTGACATATAGGACTGAAAAAAAAAAAAAAAAAAAAAAAAGGTTATTCTTTTTTGTTTCCCTGACTATTCTAAGATTTGCAATAAATATTTTATATTATGGTTAGATATCTAGTTTTTGCTTGATCAATTAATTTATTATGCGTATAATATTATTCTATAATTTATTATTATGAGCATCATTCTTGTATCCACTTAATAAAATCATTCTTAGATAGTTAGCCATTGAAATAAACACTCAGAGGGTATTACCAGAAGTTAATACCAGCGTTTTAATTTGTAGTACATCATTATTTATTATAATATCTAACCGATACGCGTTAGTTTTAGATTGCTGGGTAAAGTTATCGCATATTGGTGCAGCACATTTTTGTATATACGTAGGTAATGCTACAGAATTCCACCAACTGGTCAATATAACTATCCCAATAAATAAAAATAATTAATAAAAATATTCTAATTATTTTGTCCCCCACTGTATTCCACATCCTTAGCCACGACCGGTTGGATCCAGCAAATTCGGCAAAGTATACGTCATCTCATACAACCTACATGTAGCTAGCTACATATGTGCTACCTGCCGTCCGCTTACCTACGGCCTCTGAATAACAAAACGATTTTTAAAGGGACGTGTTTATTCGCACGTTTTAAAGGGCGGATATATTATGTTAGTACACTTTTATATAGAGGCACCAAACTTATGGGTGTGAATGGTAGGTATTTTTGCAGGTAGTATAAAATTCATTTTTGCTTACTGAGTCTGTTTTTTACTAATATGAAAGGTAGAGTCGTTTAAAAATACATACCTACGCTGTTCATGACTTAAAAAAATAGGTACAATACATTCGAGTAAACACAGAAACATTATTTTATTTGCGTAGGTATTAATTAGGTTTAATTTACAAACAAATAATGTAAATGTCTGAGCCAGAAGTACTCGTATATGGTTTAAGGGTATTATTAAAATTCCTACGCCTCAAAGATTTCTCAGAAAACCCTAACCAATATGCTCATCAAAAACATTATCATTTCATTAAAATTCATCGTTTTAACTCCGAGTGGAATATTTCAACCCTTTGGTGAAACAAAAGAGGAAATTTCCTGCCACAGAGAGAGCCATTAAAGGGTCTTAAGACTAGTCCGGGTTTAGTTCCCTCCGAGGTATTGCCAAAAACAAAGAGGTTTGCAGACGGGCGCCGGGGTGCACGGGGCGAGGTGCGGGGCACGGGAGGGAGAGGTTTAGGGGTAGGTGTGATGGGGGTAGCCTCCGCGGCTGTAACAGTTTTACGATCGGATATGCGGAGTGCTCATGCGCGGTGCAGCCTCAGCTCTCGTATTTGCATCAGATTATCGACGGATGTCCAGTCTATGAGAATGTATTAGCAACCTACGTATGTAGAAGGCGATTCACAAGTATTAGGTAGCTTAGTAGTTATAATAATGCTGACACATTATATTGTTGAATATGAAAACTTTTACGTATGACTTATAAAATTCATGAAAGGAAATGCCTATTCAGTGTCGTGTTTCAACTGTTTTCAATGGTAATATTTAAGAAGCTACAGACTGGTTTGTTTTTTACTTATCATTCTGATAAAACTTTCTAATCACGACTAAGGCAACTTCCGTCATTTACGATCAAAACGCTTTGATTAAATAATGTATTAAAATTCATTTACGTATAGGCATACAAATACCTATCTTAAGTATTATTTGGAAACATACCTTGCTGGGTAATCTATTTGAATTGTCGGGGTAGGTATTTCATTTTAGGAAATATTTAACTTGACTCAGGTAATTTTAGAGCCTTAAACTATTAATATGAATAAGTAAGATGAAGTACCTACCAACATTATAAAAAATATACACAAACAATTGAATGGAGCTATAAAGTTAATTTTTTAGATTCCGTTAACCACTTTTTTAGTTTTTATGACGTTTTAGATTATGATCACTAAATATGACAAAAAGCAATACTAGAACTCTGTTATTATTCTATTCAAAACATAAACATTTGTAATTGGTCATGAGCAAACGTGCAACGGCTGTAGGCAGTAAATCAATGACGTAAGTAATGCATCGTCATATAAAAATGACGAGACGCGACGTAGCCCCGGTCATCGACTCAGCAGCGGGGGAGTTGAGTCTTACATACTCGGACAGTATACCAATGTTTAGAAGGTAATTGATACGCCTACGAGGTACAATCTTGATACGTACGAGCAACATTTACGGCAGGATTTGGTTTCAGAAGTTTGATGGATTTAATTGGTTGGTTTACTGATATGGATATTTCGATGTCATAAGTACATAAGTATTTAAATATAGGACTTAAATATGAGCAATGATAGGTAGGTAGGTATTTTAAAGTTTACCTATTTTCTGAATACAAGTTCGTTGAAGTCGGCGTTACGGATGAAACTGTAATTATAATTGTGTTATTGTTTCCCTAAGATGGTGTGCACATAAATAAAGCAAAGTAAAAGGTTATAATATTAAAACTAACCTGAATTAAATGTGTTGATGTTTTACCTTTGAATAAAACAATAGAAAATCCCACTTAATTTCTTCACACATCTTTCATATTAATAAGAAAACTCTTTTCACATTATTTAAATCCATATTATTATACTTTCCACTTTTTAACTCTCACATTTTCTTCAAAAACTATTTAAAATTAGACGGTAGGTAGGTATAATTAAAATAAGTTCATAAAGCAAGTGTTAAGCACGCCCGTGGTCAACACTTGCGTGTTTAGTAATAATACTATGCAGAGCTTTCGTGATGTACCTACCTATATAAAAATAGTACATACCTTCCTACATAATTAAATTATTTTTGGTTTAATCCCGAGTTTGGACCCTAATTAAACGCAGACGCTCTATTATAACTTTGTTTATCTACAAACTATTTATACTACCTATTGTATTCTATTTATAACAGTTAAAATATTTTGATAATAATCCTAGTTTTCAAATTAATTGAACTTTTGGTCGCTCCTGCCTTACGTTCTAAAAGTTTCAGAAAAGAGCTGAAATCTCCGTCTCAGTTTCCAATTGATTTCATATCAATTCAAATCAAACGCTTGTCTTTTATTTTGTCAAACTCATCTAGGCATTATATAAGATCAAAGGTAATTGAACTATTGATTAAAGTCAACGAACTCAGCATCCATAACTATTATTTGATTAGGTACGTCTGTCTATATTTTACAATTTATACAATTGTTATGGACAGGAGAGTGTCCCGTTTCAATTGATGTATTAAAGAAGGCGACAATATTAATTAAAAGCTCGAAGGGGTAGAAGTTAATTATTGTTTTGACAACGTTTTAGAAGTGTCAATTAATTATGAGTAGTGATAAGTTGCGTTAGTCGGTAACATTTGTTAAATTAGATGATCGTAGATGGAAATTTTTTTAGAGTCAAGTTTTGTAGCCTTTTTAATTCGCTGTGATTTTGGACCAATATATTTTAATTGAAACATACCTAATTAGCATCACATGTTTTTTTACTAACTGAATCTATGTCATTAATATTGTAAATTAAAAAGCAACAAAACACTTTCATACGTTAATCTTACGACTTTTTATCTATCTACGGCGTAGCAACTTAACAAAATTAATTAAAAATATGTACTTAGTCTCTGAAAACTCTCAACCACAGTGTACTACTACATATAACTCATTATTTAATACCTAAAGAATTGGAATACCTACGACTGCATACCTAATATGTAAAACAACAACTAAGTAACATTACTACCGAGACAATGTTAAAATATTTTTAAAATAATTCGCTTCATATTCTTACCCCGCCAGCCATCTGCGTTTAAATAGGCATACATTTTACATAAAGATTACCCACAAGCATATCTACATCTCCACCATATAAGTTCAACAGGTAAAAAACAAAACAAAACGACCACGAACATGCGTATATTTCGAATAAATTCGTTGTAACTGCTCAGACTGGTTGGTATTCGTAAAGGGAACTAACGTCGATCCAAAGATTCCGTGGCTCGGGTTTTATCCGACGATTTAAGAGACAGGGATGACATTGTCAACGATACGAAGGCAGCAACGTTGTAGGCACCGTCCATTGCCCATCTTTATAGATTTTATGTTTGTACTGATATCAAGGCATTTACATACAACTTTATATTTTGACGACGCTGCCCTTTGCACAAGTTCAATTTTATTTCTCTTTGTTTCTGTTGCGTTTAATTGAGAGTCGCGTGTCCGCTTTTTATTTTTATAATGCTTTATATTAACGCCTTTTGATATGAAATAAAAGCAGTAATCATGCGTGCATATTTTGCATTTAATATTTAATAACATTGTTGCTAAATATTGTTGATGTTTTTTAAATGTCAAGTAAAGATGTACCTAATGTATTTGTTTGCATTAAAGCTTCTGAAATTTGTAAACTGTCCAGATTCGTGTATTCATAATTTGCCTGTTTATGTATACAAGTGTAATATAACCTATTTAATTATTTAGGTATGTATCTACCTATGTTCTACCTCAGGTAGTAGGTAATTGTGCCAATTTATTTTAATAATTATGTACCTACATACCTATAAATACCGTATAAATAAATACCGTACCGACAATATTATGAACCCTATGGAACAATTAAAAATATAATATTTCATCCATAGGTACCTAATTAGTAGGTAGGTAGGTAGGTAGGTATTTTTAGAATCTACTTAATATACGTAAATAATATAAATAAATGTTATCATTACAAAATCTCTCTCATAATGATCAATCGTCGTCCTTGCTGCTATAAAACCTACTAAGGGTCTAATTATAATTAAATAGTAATTATAAGTGTAAAATATGATAAGTTCAGGTTCGTGCCTACTACTAAGTTATTCGCAGAATTTGCAACAGTGTTGCTTACTAATTAAAATTTCTTGGATGACATTGCATGCAAATTGATATCATAATAATATATTAGCCTCGATCACTGTAATAAACTCGGCAATTTATATTTATTGCGTAAGCTTTAATAGTGACGATACTTTTAAATTTATTTCAATATCTTGTGCTTGATTATTTCAAGTCAACTTAAGATTGACGTAAAACGTAGATACCACACCTACGTTACTATACCTAGCTTTATTAATACTAATTTAAGAAATGTGTGAAGATATTAGGTAGGTATAAAAAATTAGATTTAAATCGATCATACCTATAATGTAGGTACCTACATGGCTATCGAATACATATAATAAAGAATAAAAATAAATAAACTATTTAAATCGTATTTATTATACGAAAGATATATTTAGTAGAGAACAATATTGTTTATACTTGTGAATAAAATTAGAATCCTACTTAAGATTTAATCAAAGTACCTATGATTGAATGCCAGTCTCATATGGGCAGAAGACGCCGAAGAAAAATGCTATGAAGTTTTATATAGCTAGGTACCTACTTAAATAAAATACTAGCTTTCGCCCGCGGCTTCGCTCGCGTTAATTTAGATTGTTGGTTAGAATTATACCTATATTTATAGGTGTTGCCCGCGGCTTCCCGGCGTTAACCCCTATTTAAACGCCTTAGAGGGTTGAATTAAAACAAAAAGTAGCCCATGTCCTTTCTCGGGTCCTAAACTTTCCTCATGCGGAATTTCATCAAAATTCGTCCAGTAATAGACAGACAGACAGACGGACAGACAGAGTTACTATCTCATTTATAATATTAGTATCTACGGATAGGTATTCTAATTTACTAGCGAATAAAGTATTTCCCACGCGTGTAGTCGCAATGAAAATATGACTTCTAATCTATCTCTTTACTGCCTTATTCACATTGGTACCCGCCTACAAATTAATATGTATTTATTCTGGACAATAATGATAGAGGTACGCGTGTAATTTTATTTATCATTTTACCTTTAAAGTGTTCACGTCGCTTTGCAATTGCAATACCTAATTAGGTATCACATGTAATTACTTTAGTACTGAATTAAGTAAGTTGGTTATACAGGGTGATAAAGTAGCGCTTAATTTATTCTTATGTATGCATTAAGGTAATTACCTAACACGTTTATATACCTACCACATGGTGTTAATTGCCTGTAGAATATAGTTTGACACGTGTGTAGGTAAGTGGATACTCTCACACAAACAATTCCCTGCCCTGAAATCTATTAAGATACTTCTATTAGATATCATAATGATTTTTCAGACAAAAATAATTGATCTAGGTAGGTAGGTACACTGATTATATAACTGTGAACAACTTTAGTAGGTAGGTACTAAAATAGTTTGTCACTAACAAGAATGATTAACAACGAACGTAATATGATTAATATACTTATAAGTAACAAATAGCTATAACACCCATAAACCAATTTGATGATTCACTTTTGAGACACAAATGCACTTTCAATTACCACAGAGTAATACAAATTAACAGAGGTTGAATCACACTTTTTCCTTAGACAGAGTATCAACTGTCAACATTAGGTAGGTATATCGAATCACTCGTATAAACTTAACGTTTTGTCAGATAGGTATACGCACAAGGGACTTCCATCTTCAAAGAACGTCAACAACACTTTGTTTTTGTCCTCCAACTTACTGGGGACTAGGGAATGGAAATTTAGGGCCATCTATAAGAGATTTGCATGTAAATAGCTGTCCCTACCAAGCAAAGCTGTGCGAGAAACTTTCTAACTTTTTTTATGAGAACTGGGAATACAAATTTACATAACATGGACAAAATTGTGAAATAATTTAATGATGTTTTTGTTGCAGTCATATAAGTCACCTTATTTATATTTAAGTTAAGATAAAAGCTATCGAGGAATGACTTTGAACAAATATTGTCCATTTATACTTAACTGTCTGTCAATGAATATTAAAATAAATTGAATTACAGAATTGGGTTTATATTTTCCCAGAAGTTAATGTTTATCGTATAATATATATTAATACAGTCACATTTACTATTTGAATTATTATGCGACTATATATAATATAACTAGGTTTTTATTATCATTTTAATAATATGAGCCTAGTACCTGCCTATATACCTCAAGATGTTATATACCTACCTACCGTTACATTTACATACTATAATTTATATTTATAATATTTGCACACTGCGTAGGTACTTGGTAGGTATACGTACTGACGAGATTACCAGGCGTCATAAGAATAATATATTATAGGTACCTAAATATGCACACCATAAATTAGGTACATCAAGTTTGTATGTTAAACCATACATAAAATAAGTCTCACATATCCGAAAGCCATCATCCACATTCCTAGTCGACTCTACATTTGTCTCTACATCTCCAAGGCAAATGGGTAAGCCACTTGGGGCCGCATCCCTTGTTATGTAAATGTGATGAAACTACTCACAGACATGTTGCTGGGTGGACAGCGAGACTTCTTCATAAGTATTATTAAAGGCGATAGAAAAACAAGTTTATACTGAAGTATTTAAAGTGATACATATCTAATTTCCAAACATAATTTCAAGTATTAACATTTACGTACGGTTTTGAATAAAAAATAATTTTATCTAATGTAGTTTTGTATTTTGATACTGCTTTTACAATAAAAAAGCATACCTACCTACCTACTATCTTAAAAGATGACGTAGCATAACTAAGTAAAACCATTAATAATACTAACTTATGATGTGTCCATTCTCACACTTACTATAAACATATTTAAGGAAAAATATATAATAAAAATCCCTTTTTCCCAATATGTTGTACATAAAATTCCAGTTCCTTAATTGGTAAGCTTCACACCCGTCCATTTAGCACCTGTGTCAATAAATAAGTGAGCTTATTAACCTTATACGACACAGTACTGAAACACCATTGGCTTAAAAGTATAAACTCCAAAATCTTATCGACACTTTTAAGATAATATCAACCGGAGAACTGGTCAACGATGAGATTTTTATGCAAATAAGCATCAATACACAGAAAGGCTTACAATGACCCTTTCGAATTGGTTTAAAGAAATTGTTTTCAAACAGACTCCGACGCACGTTGTTATGATAATTTTGTGAAAGTTGCTTGATAGGAAAAAAATATAGAAGGATTTGAAACAAATGCCTTTTGTAGAGTTAGTTTTGCATTTGAATGTGTAAAGGATACAATGAAATAATATTGTGTTGTTTAATATTATATTGGATATTAGGTTGTGCTTGAATAAAATATGAATGAATTGTTATCTAACACTGAGGTAGGTAATATTATAGAAAATTTTCCTCTGGTACAGAATTCAAATTACCTAAGTAGGTATGAATTTCAGAAGGTGAAATAACTGCACAGTATAGCTTTACTTCTTTACGTAAGCCAAATTACAGCAGGCATGGAAAGAGAAGATTAAATCTTTTTTGCTATATTATCTTGTCATTTTTTCTTCTTTGAAACTAAATAACTAATTGGTCACCTGAAAAAACTACACGACAAAACAGTATC
The DNA here is from genome assembly GCA_905340225.1 of Abrostola tripartita. NCBI lineage: Eukaryota > Metazoa > Arthropoda > Insecta > Lepidoptera > Noctuidae > Abrostola > Abrostola tripartita. The sequence goes on along the minus strand of HG996498.1, from coordinate 8,336,152 downwards.
GTTATAGTCGGTATATATAGATGTAAGTACACAATATTAATATGCATATCAATAAAAATATTGTATACCCTAGGCATTCAGCATAGTTAAAGGTGTCCAATCAGTTTTCTTGTGAGAATACAGCAATGAATAATAATTATTAACATCAATATTTATCGATATACGGAGACGTGATTGTGCACTTCATTAATGAAAGAAAATATAAAATAAAGCGCCCGCATCGTGCCTTGTACTCAACGATATTTAAATTTAAAACCAATAGATATAAATAATGGAAACCGAATTCACTTATCGTGTTTGTATTTCGTATATAGGTATTTCAATTGTGTCAATTAAGCTATCAAACTTGGCTGATTACAGTAATAAAACAAAGGTATCTACAGAATTGCAAGGTGACTGAACGCTTTTCGTCGTGAAACACGTTATCAATCTTTATTGACAGCAAGAGTAGACATTATGCGATGCGATGACGTACTAGAAACCGAGCACAAACATAAAATACGACTAAAAGAGGTTATCTAAACCGAGAACCGGTCGAGAGCGCTTCGCTGAAAGCTTAGTAATACTATGTTAAGTATAGAACTATGACGAGGTCGCTGAGTAACACTACGGAGGTATTGTCCATGGTAGGTAGCTATGTATATTGTATAATACTCACGTGGCGGCGGCGTGGCGATTGTCATCGTCGCGTAGCAACGAATCGCAGACGCGTCGCAGTCGCAGTCGCCGGGATCGTAAACATAGGTAACACTGCACTATGCACCAGTCTACCAGTGTCCTTCCGTCTGCCACTATCACTCGCGTATCTACGCTCGCGAATGCGGACTGATTTTTTCTCGCGTAACGGCCCATTAAACTTGTAGATTTCTATCTCACTCGACAACGCGATAGCATTAAGAGGCGAGACAAAGAAAGGTTGCGGTTTATGGGTTGTTGATAGAATTGGTATCCGCTCGGTAACGTACCGCCGCCGTGTTGCATATTTTTATAAGATGTAACCTTGTAATGCGGCATGCGGAAAACTAGTAGCGTAGCTTTTTTTAAATACAATGTTATATACCTAAAAACTAAATACACTAATTGGATCACAAGTAACTTATGTCATAAACTATTAATAAACCAAGTTATAAAAAATTTCAAGCATTGGTAGCAATGTGAAGGTTAAATCATATTATTATGTATATTACGTTAATACGTATACAACGCAATTAGTTAAAGACTAATATAACAACTTCTGGCAAATAGATCAATGATGCATACTGCATGTTGTTATTCAATTAAAAGAAAATGCTGCAAACGTAATCCCCACCAAAATAATCAAAGTATGTTACATTTATTACATGATGCTATAATTTATGATGATGCTTTGAGACTCTTTTTCAGATTAACACACCTATTGTTAACAATAATATAGGTGTACAAATGCATATATATTTTACGCATGGATTTTCTATGCCAAAGGAGAATGGATATATTATAATAGAAGAACTATTTATTATCTCGTTCATGAAACTTATGTAAAACAGCCTAGCTTCGCATGGCAGAAGGTGACCATCACCTATCAAGCTAGGTTAGTCCCTACGTGTCCGTGAAAATCTGTACATAAACTCACTTTTTTTAACATGTTGAGTAGGTACCTACCTACAATCAGATTGTGGCCGACGAGTAAATGTGTGTGTGATACGTTAAAAAATAATACACGACACCTAAGGGTAATTTCTACCAAGCCATGAATAGTTTTTAGGATACAATTTACTAGCTCATGTTATAATATCGATAAAAAGATGAAGAACCTTTAAATAAGTCCAATATCCTTTTATTTATTTAAAGCAACCACACACCTGCCTAGTCAATAGTCATATCGTAGCTTGGTGTAATTAGCAGTCATAGTCATGAGAGTTTAATATAATACAGATCTACTCACCAAACTTCGTTTACAAAACTTCTCAGCATTCTGCGACACAATCTACACTACTTTGTAAATGCCGTAGATATCAGCAAATAAGTACACTACAGAACATGCCAGTGAAAGGAAAAAAAAGCGGTTAGATCGCCCTCACAAGGTTACATCGAACAGAATTATAACGCCGAAAGATGTTTAGGAAATATAGGCGTCACCGAGAGCGCAGCCGTACATCTTGCTTATATCGTCTCTACCAGCATTGGAGAGCAGAACATCAAACGATGTTATGGCCCCCGGACGTGCCGACCGCTCTGCCTGCCAGACAGGGATGAAACTACACGCGGAAACGAGACAGGACATATTTTTGCACTTTCAATACTTTTATTATTCGCAACACAAACAAACATTCGGATCGAATATAACGCCGAGAATGAAATCAAGTTTTGTTGAGATCAAAGTTTTGAGGCAACTTTTTTAGACGTTAAAAGCGACGCTCGGCGTGGGCGGTGTGTCAACGCTACCCACTTAGCGCCGGTATTCTCTTAATAAAGTTACACCTTATTTATTAAGTTCTTATTCAAATTTATACCGTTCGCTGTTTTTGTTTACACGCCTTTTTGTCACTTTACTTTTAGTATTAAATGGCATGCAATATCAATTTTATAGCGGATGTACTCAGCTCTACTAAACTGAAAACTTTGATGGGATAATTATTCAAAAATATGTATCACTTAGTATAATTTAATAGACAGACCACTGCTACTGTTGATCTATAAAAAAGTAGTTAAAAGTGATAATCGTCTAGTTTCAGTTTTTACTTTCCTCAGAAAACAGGTTCACATTACAGCTACGAATATCAAAATGTGTTCAGTTGAAAATATTTATTAGAGTAGGTAAGATTAGACTTTTGCCAATAGGTGCATTTAAATGTCTAATTGGTAGGTACGGTAGCGTGCCTGCTCAACACACGATAACAACACAAAATGGTGGAGTTCTAACTACCTAACTCAAGCCAACCAGTTATTTACATTCGCACAAATTGAATCCTTGGTCCGACGCCAAGAGGAAGCTCGTTCACATATCCATCTAGTAAAAGGAGGGTGGGAGGTTAGGGAGGGACGAGATTCGATTTGCCTAATAGCAGGCGCGAGGTACGGAGGGCACACTCAATTACGCAGAGTGGAGGTGTCCCGTAGCGCTCTGAACATAATTACATTATCTGATAAACGGTTAGCACCCCAATTTCCCATGTGTGTAAATTTTCTTTTTTAGCGCACTCGTAAAACGGTATTCTCTGATTATAGGATATTGATTTAGAAACGCACTGATTTGAATAAGAAAGTAATCACTGATGACTGCTAGATTTTTTTTATCTATCAAGACTATTTTGTCTTTTATTTATCGATGTGACTTGGATAAATGTGGAACGGATAAATAGTCTCCCGTAACCTAAATATTGAAGTTTCCATTTATCTTCTTATTATTTTTTAAATTACTTACCACGTACATACTGCAGGTGCTACGATGTAAAAAACCGCTGAATAACAAAACTCTTTGTGATTATAACCTCTAACTGAAAATGCAAACTATTTGCTATGTTCCCGTCGGCAAATCGTCCCGTCCCATACTGTGCTACAGTATGAATACACCTGTAACTGTACCCGCCGTACCATATTTTACTGTAATTTGCACGCATTTCCCCATAAAAGAAGCAATTCAAAAAACTGCCAGCTTTTTTACTGGGAATGAAATTACTAAAGTAAATGCCATTTGCGTTAACTTGGTTATTTCATACCAAAATGTTTGTCGCACGTTTTGCGATTAAAGGTTATTCACATCTGGACATTCCAGTTGATAATTACGAAAGTGTGACCATAAAAGTCTGAAGTGGAAGCTACCATGTGGCTTCAAGCAGTAATGTTTCGTGTATTGAACCGGTTTTTAGGATTCCTTGGCTCTAACATTGAAACTTTTCACTTAGATAGCTGCGTTTGTTATGATACATTTTGTGCAACTATTTTTAAAAGTTAGTCTTACATTACATTAGGTTTCGCTTTTCTTATTACTATCTACTTATGACAGATTATATGCTTTACAAATACTGCGGTTAGATATTATTCATTAAAGTAAAAATACGGCTATATAGTAACAGGTAAAAGCTGCACTTAACGCGATAACTTTCTAATTGGTCTGATTGGGGTTCTGAACCTGTGCTTGAAAGTATTATTATCGCATCTTAATGGACAATTATAACAAGGAATTTAAATAAACGTATTATATATAATCATTATGTGTGTTACTTATAGTGATTTCATATTCAATTCGAATAAATTAAGATACGTTACACTGCCTACTCACTTAGCCACTAATTTGTAAGTTTTAATTTCATATTGTACATAGTCATTTATTTCAGAATAATAACTTTTTGGACTCTACAAATGGGTAATTGTGTTTTAATTAGTTAAAAACTTTTCCACTATTAATTAAGATTGTTTAGTTATACCAAGGAATTTATGTATGGGTGACGTCTTATTTGTCTTCAACGCTAATTTGCGAATTCTACAAAAAAGCTAAGTGGGATATTCTAGCTCTTTATCACACCATTATTTGACTAAGTTAGTTAGGCAATATAATTATATTTTAATTAAAAACACAAACTTAGTTTTTCTCTTAAAGAAATTCATGTTTTTTACCGCTTTTAGAAGAAAAGAAACACAGTCTGTGTTTACCTCAAATATAATTTTGTATTCTCTTAACTTAGCTAAAGCTCACAAAAATATTCATGTAGGTATGTCAACTAACAAAATAATAAACAATTCCAAGCTACATCCATCATACTAGGTACCTAAGTAAATAACGTTATAATCCAAAAAAAGGTTCCAAACAAAAATTTATTTAGCATTAATTAATTTCTAACAAAACAGCAAGCATGTAGGCATAAACCTATTTATCTCACTATTAGAGTAGGTTAATGGATGAGTAGGTACCCTATGTAGGTGTGCATATTTTCATCATTAGGTACGGATTAGCGTGAATAATAAAAACCTAAATAGCTTATTTATAGTCGCCTGCACCTACCTGCTTAGCTCCTCACTTACGTCCAAGGTAGGCAGAATTAAAATCATAAATTAGTTTTATCCCGCCATGGCTATCAATGTTTTATACCCGTTTAAATACAAATAAAACGAAGAGAAGTACACAACTAAATAGCTTTTAGCAGAATACCAAGTAGGTACTATACCTAAATGCCAGGGTTTACCAATATAATACGATATGTACAAGATGAGTATTGAATATTAACAACTCGATGGATAATACTGAGGCTAACATACCCATAACAAGAACCTTCAATAACACTAAACCACTGATTTCATTACAGCCGCATATTTACTTTGTACTCGCGAAGTACATTGTTGCTTTAAGATCACTGCTTAAGATATCAGAACTGAATAAAAATGCAATAGTAAGTGGAAAATATTGTCAATATTTTATTCATCATTATCGTTGGAGAGGTGCGCGCGCGCGGTTTCACAGGGCTCCGAAAGGACGCAGGGTTGACGACGGCCAATAGGAGCGAGTTCCACATTTAAACTGTAATGCGTCCAGTAAGCATGAGACGTGATATTTTTGTTTTTCGATGTCTCAGTGGTGTTTTGTGTTGCGGGGGGGAGGTCACGTTATAGTGGCGGTGTAATATGAAGTTGTCTCGGTTCGGTTCATTTATATGCTAATCGGCAAGGAGGCGGCGTGCTCTACAATAACCGGTAGGGCCGCGGGCGCAGTGTAGGTGCATACCACTCCGGTTACTATGTCGATTATCTTGGGAATACACATTTAGGGTATCGATTTAAATCTCGAAAGAATTTTCATTAATTTTGAAAGTAAGAAGTTTTGACGATTTTAATTTTTACTGACACGGCGAAAAATGAATGTATTTTTCACTAGGTATAATAGGTGTCACTGTCAGTAGGTATTCTGATCAAGTATTTATCCATAGGTTTTATAAAAATGCCGTGCAAGGTAAGTAAAAGCAATATTTAATGTGACAACCTTAGAAGTAATCTAGATAGTTGTACATTGGCCTCTCCGTACTGGTAATCTCAGTCACAATGAACAATCATGGTAGGACAATGCCATAATCTCTACGCTTGGTAAGCGGATTGATCACACCAAGATGTTAGATATCCATATCTACTTAGTTTTACTGTAGGTACCTATGTAGTGTAGACTGCAACATTTTATTTTAAATATTAGAATACATTATGACCATTCATGTTGACATATATCTTTAACTTTTGCCTTGGGCTTTGCTTACACAATTAACTCTTTGAGCGCCACGGTCTGGTATAGAAGACAAACGCTTCCGCTACCTCCTTGTCATAACTCTGCCAGAAGACAATATCAAATCGTAACATTTGTGGAATGTGATAACAAGCAATAATCGTAATAAATGTTACGATTAAATATTGTCTTGTAATAAAATCGTAGCGTTGGGGCAAGGAAAACGCTTGTCTTCCATACAAGACTGGCGCTTAAAAGGTTAATATCACAAACCATGCATTTTTTGTGATAAATAGTGGCCTATCTGGTTCATTAATCACATAAACTACGTAAAAATCTCGTTTGTTTCTCACTCTCTTGCTGCTCAAAGGAAAGTCAAACCAACAAATATTCTTTGCACCGAATATATAGGTACGTAAAAGGATCATAAGCTTGTGACAGTACCCAGGTGAGCTTAGATAGACTATGTTATTCACTACTTAATAGGTATAAAATATTAATAAAGATATCAGAGAGATTAATTATCACAATTACCTAGGATAAAATTACTAAGACGTTTATGATGTCACTGCGGGTATTCTAAGAATTAATTAAATTATCTACTTACCTATTTCATCACAATAATTTTAGTAATAAAAAAATACCAGAATGAAGAATATATTATATTAAGTTAGTGTATTACATTACCTATTTTTAATTTAAGTTACAATAATACACTAGATGAATAACATTTTTTTTTACTTTTTAAAAAATTACTTTTACTTTTAGATATAGAGCTGACATTGTTTTTATTAGGTATTGCATATTATTATGTAGTCTGTAAATGTCACTCCAAAGTGTATAACAAAGTTTATTCAGTGGCCTAGATCTGTTTAGTTCATACTTACTTCATAAGTCATAACATCGTAAGATTAAACCTATTAGATCCACTCTCAATTTACAATTATGTAGGTAATCGTTTGTCATGGATGGGTACTTTATTTTAATAGAGCTCTTCTACAATGTTAGTAAGTATGACTTGATTGGATAATATCTGAATATTTATGATTGAGTTGTAGAGGTCACTGTGTAGGTAGCTACTGTTGTTATTTCTTAGAACTTTATGACAATAGATTGCCTTGTTTGCCTCGTTAGTGCAATGGGCTAAATCAGTGTGTGATGTCCCTCAGTTTGTGATCAGTTGGGCCGCATAGTTATAATACTTACCTACCATATGTTAGAACCTCCATACCTAATAGCAGACCTAAGAAATTATTTATTTTAGGTATGTCAACCCAAACGGAGATGGCGAGGTGACCTGGACTCCTTTATGGAGGACTGGACATCGACAGCCCTTGACAGAGTCGTGTGGAGGGAGAGTGGGGAGGCCTTTGCCCTGCAGTGGGACATTACAGGCTTGTAATAATAATAATAATAATGTCAGTACTTAACTATTTCAGAATGTATTTTTGTTGCGGTTAGTTTATTCACAGTCAAATTAATGCTTTCAATAAATTAAGACTAACTCCTCTGCGTCTCCTCTTAAAACAATTAGGATGCCATAAATTGCTGTCATCAACGACAACTTGACTGCGGATTTCGTCGGTTCACCTGGTGGGTGGCCTACCAACGCTGAGTCTTCCGCTCCGTGGTCGCCACTCGAGAACCTTGATTTCTGTGATTTTTTAATAATAATATCCGACAAGAACTAATAGGTACTTATTGGAAATAAAAAACCATGTCCCACTATCTGTTATTTTTTGGTATTACAATTTGCAAAATAAGGCTGTAGAATTTACATGGTAAAAAAAGGGCATTCGTATGATCTCCATGCGGTAAGAAAAGTACGGTAGATAATTTATCGTTACTTAGTTGACTATATACTGCCTTAATTAATCTTCAGTAACAAAAACCAGAATGAAATGTATTTTTTTTAATAGCCTAGATAGTGCCCTTCTGCAGGGCAAAGACCTCTTCGCTGAGTGTCATATTCACTCTGAGCTCTAAGTCCTCTGTTCTGAAAGGAGCTTCAAAATACCATACTTTATTAAAAAACTGCATGTAAGCTACAAACAATGAATCACTTCATTCAAAAAACCTATAGGTACTATACACTATAAAGAAGTAGGTTTAGAGAAAAATATCTGGCGTAACTTGAAGCAAGAAAGGAAAACATTTAAACAACCTAGAGTCCATTATACATTCTCAACCTGCTAAACGTTGATAACTTTACGCCAATAGATGGCGTTATTTTTAAGTTGCTCTAAATCATTTTTTTACTTAGATACTGTAAAATGCTCATCACGTGCAAACTAAATTAAATAAACCAGTATCTACTGAAATTTCAGAATACACCTATCGTAATGTTCGTGATAATATTTATTCATATATTCAAGAAATCTACACGTTTGTTCTTTCAGTTGACTGATTCTGAGAGGGCGCTACATGTTTTGTCTCTGTGACAAATAAGAATGATCTTTATGGAGTACGAACTAAAGCACAAAATCATTTTTATAGTTTTTATATTTACGCTGTCGTGCTGAATAACAAGGGATGTCAGCATTTATTATTTTTGATCAAATACAATTGTAGAGCAAATTATGAAGATTGATATAAATAAGTATATTATAATAAGTACTTCAAGATATGGTATTTCAATTCCAATAATCATCTATATAAGTAGAAATACTATCAAACAAGCCCTTAGAGAATAATTAAATACCTATTAAATTTTCCAGTAGCTTTTAATTTGGGACTCTACATAGGTAGGTAACTAGCTACTTATAAGGAGGCAGTATCGGTACCTTTTAACATGGATAGGAACGGTAATTTGAATCAATTCAATACATAATATATTTAATGTTATGTATTTATGGGGCTATTTAGAAAAAAAACTGCTCAGTTAAATTGAGTATTTATTTACAAAGGGCTGATTTTGTACCTATCACTAGATAACTTTTATTCTAAAAAAAGTACCCAATAGTAATACCTAGTTCTTATTTTTTCTTATTATTTATTTGAAGGTATTTTGTTTGTTAACTTAGTTTAACCAAACCAACCTTGAATAAACAAAACATCGTTACACATGGAGTCAGTCACGTGACCTAACTAGTAACTGGAAATACTTACGTATAACAGCGCCTACTCACAATCAGCCACACGTCATTAAAAGAAAAAAAAACTTTTCGAGCCACGATCCTTCACTAGTGTTAGTTACCAACTACGTTTCGGAGCGACAACATATATGATTTTGATTACATTGCTCGTTTTCTACAAACTTTGACTATACTCTTTGATACAAATGAGTCGATGGATGATTATAAAGTGACTCTGACATTAATATAGGATGTCCTGTTTTTAACGTCGAGTTTACTCAGTTTGACAGAGCAGATACCAAACCTGAATATCTTATTTATTATATTACAAGCGCGATTTAAAAAAAAAATTGTTGATTAGATCGGCGAGAATAATAATAATTAATTACTTACCCATAGATACTCTACTAGAATCCTTATTGCATTCCATGATTGGGTGACGTAGTGCTAGGCACGTACCGTACCTACTAATGTGTGTTAAGGTTAGGGCTGGTTATGTAATGCAAGCACTCCAAATTAAAACACGTAGGTAGAGATCAAAATCTGATGATGTTCAAATGAATATTTTTATTTCATGAATATATCTCGTATTGGTAGATGCCATTTAAAATAATGAGTACTTAAATAAACTCGTCTCTCTTCAACAATGTATAAGAATGACTTAACCCTCGTGGGAACAGTCGATCGATCAATTTACAACTCTATCATCGAGTGAAACAGCTAATTCGATTATAGAATGTTCTTGATTACAAAGTCGTAATGACTTCAGTAGTGTTATGGTATCATTTATTGGAATTTCAACTAGTGATTGCTATCTAAGACCAATCCACCTCCGTAGATTTGTAATTTATGTGTGACAGTTAACATGCTCTTCCAAACTAGCTGTTCGACTCAACTTCATTATTTACAAGGAAAACTCAAGAGGGATACAAAAGAAAAAATAACCAGGACACGACGAAGTATTTAATTTTTTCCCCTTTCATACATTCTCTTCTAAATTCGTCATAAAACTGTGGAGAGCACATTCATGTTTAATTATACATTATACTTAACAAAACCTCACATTTTCTGGCGTGATTAACTACATTAATTTATCTGTACAATAATAATTACGAGACCTTTAATTATTACAATTATATAGTTTAGGTAAGTATGGTTCTAATCGTAGTATCTACTGAAATCGTCGAATAATACAAAGTCAGAAAGCTGTTCCATTGGTTTTCATCTGAAAAGCAAATCGCTATTGTGGACTGTGGATGTTTCAAGTGATCAATTAAACCTTGGTACTAAGTACTTTGCCAAATTGTAAGACATTTGAAGTTTGGGACAACTGTACTTGATAGAGCGTTATTGGTATTGCTTTTCAGATAAACTAGCTAAAACAAATAATAGGATCCATATTCCGATATACAATAGATAATGCTTTAAAATGTCATATTCGCTTAAATTAGTCTTCCGTTCGTCTAAGTTTCAGCAAAGGTTCATTAGATGCCTCGCTCCTCATTTATATAGAAATTCGGTTACCTAGACGAGGTCGCCATTTTGTACAAAAACACCTAATTTTAATTCACTATTCATTACGGGACAATACAGATTTAATGAATTAGATCCGAGGAGTAAACTACTAAGTTTACAATAAAACATTTATTAGGTACATAGATATAAAATAGGTAGCTAAATAGTACAAAGATGATATTCTAAGACTGGGATGATTCCACTTCGATCACTAGATGATATTCCAAATAATTTCAAACAAAACAGTACCTAGAGTACACAATTCATTCGATGTAGAGCAAGATACGTTTATAATAGGTTGTAGTCATACTCGTGTATAAATAAATAATAAAATATTCAACTAAAACAAAAATAAAAAGTAATAGATAGGCTTAAGCGAACAGTACAATGATCAATAGAGGACAATATTAATGCACTTGCCCATATTACCTAATTAATTGATTATAACACCAACTTCAATATTTAAAAAAGTCATAACAGTAACTTAATGTATAATTCTACTGGAACCGAGTTAAAGCTTTGTCAGAAATCCATAATTTAAATAACAAAATTTACGAATTATGAAATAAGAAATTAAACAGTAATAAATATTTGATCATAATGCGATTTCTATATTTGCTTATGTATATATATGCGATGCGTCGATGGTAGTAATAGGTAGTACGTAGCAAGCTGGCTGGCTGCGTCTGTTTGTTAGTCGGCTAAGAGTAGGCGACGGTCGCGTCGCGAACATATAACTATAACTGCCACCAAAGCAACCCGAGTCGTTCAACAATTTGGTAACGAAAATAAAAGTTAACTGATTAAGACTAATCCACCCTCCGAACAGCGATACGAATACAACAATAAGCAGTCTCACAAAATATTTTACAAAATTTATTTTTAATAAACTATCTAGAAACTATAATTCATCGGTGACGTCTTTAATATTTCGTAATTCGTACTTAAATAAATTTCAAATACATAATCAGCTCTATTACTAGACATTATTAATATCAGGAATCGTTATCTACTCATGTATATACTTAGTCTCGTTAAAATTACAGAACATAATTTCGTAATTAATACTATACACAAATCGACAACACAATATTTTATCTTAGTGCAAGATTCTCTGGGACTGAGGCGCGCCCGGCACCGAAGCGTCCACATTACGTACGATACGGTATAGCGAACAAACGTCTAGTCCATCGAGTAACACACCTGAGCATAGTCCTCCTGGAACCTTAAGTACGACCACATTCCACACTTTAGTCCTATGGAACCTTTCCTTCGCGGCTGTTTAGCTGGCTATACCGTGGTGAAGGGGGTAAGTCCCAGAGAAGGGCGCGGGTCACTGATGATGCTTGGGCGGCGGCGCGTGGTGCAGCGCCACGTGGTGCGGCGCGTGGTGGTGCCCGCCATGATGGTTATGGTTGTTTGCATTCGAGTTGTTGTTGTTGTTCTGCGCCGCCTGCGCCGCCTGCCGCTGCGAGTTCTTCTTGTTCTTCATCCGTCGATTCTGAAACCATATCTTCACCTGCCTCTCGGTCAGGTTCAGGTTTCGCGCCAACTCCCATCTCTTCTGCTTCGAAACGTAAGCGTTGAAGAGAAACTCTTTCTCTAGTTCGAGGGTTTGAAACTTAGAGTAGGGCTTGCGCTTTTTGCGCACAGTGACTTGACCAGTCCAGTCCAACGGGTTTGAAGACCCGCAGCCGACGCCCACGCCCACCGACATTGACAGGGAACCTGCACAAACAAACGAATTGTTTTACTTGGAACAAGAGCAGCTTCAATAAAATGGGACATCGGTAAGTACACACGCTATGTTCTAGTGCAAACAAACATTTGTTGTAACCTAATCAAAATGAAGTCGAAAAAGTAAATATCTGTTGGCACGACTGCAGTTTATTTATACGAGATCTTTAGCAAAATTTCATTCAAATATAAATCGTAATTGAATTGTTCTATCGCTGAATATTACATTTCCAAAGCAAAACGATTTGGATTACTTTCTAGGACCTATGTTATTCCTATTCGCTGCGCTATTCGTTAATTGTCTCGGGCAGAATGCATTACAAACTGCACCGGCTGCACGTTTCGCTTTTAACTAGCTATTTCCATGCCGTGTTCATAGAAACAATTGTGGACCGGTACGGCGCGTTAGAAGTTAACACACACCGCGATTTATGCGACCGGTCCTTTTGATGAGATCACCCGCTATAAACTTTGTATGCGATCCGCGACCTTCTCGATATTCGATGCGTGCAACACACTGCACCATTTCCTATTATTCAAAATAGTACAAGTATGAACATTGCGAAATAGATGCCTCATTGTGTAGCGGATGTGTTCGAGCGAGCCAGGTGTCGTAAGCACACGTTCACATCTCGACACAGAACGTCGTTTTGTCTCTGTTATACGCGATCCCAACGGTCGGCTCAATCATGCTCAAAGCTCTCGGCGTATTACTCAGCGTTTTAATTTAGAAAGGAAAACATTAACTGTGCCATAGAAACGTCAAAGTGTAACTTGTATATCGATTTTCAATTTTATATTGGTGTATAATATGTAATCCGAGAAAATTACCAGTTGTGTACGCTGGCAACATGTGTAGGTAATAGAAATTGCTCGTGTTGAAATAATCTCTGATATACTAAGAACAATTCCGTGTTATCGAATTCGTATAAGATTTATAAACATGGCTGACACTTGTATCGTAACATATTTTACTATTTTGAAATTGAAAAAGGTTTTGTAAATTGTGTTACTTTATTGTTTTGAACTGAAAAGTAAAATTTTTATATTTATTAACAGCATTAAGTCTGCTGATTATAAATATAAAAACCTAAAAACCAAGTTAAACTGATATTTGTAGTAACATTTTTTATATTTGTATCGTCTTCATGCAGCCCTAATGATCACTGATTATTCATAACAGCCCGCTGCCCTACCGCAACGTTCCGTTAGCTCTCCATGATTGATATCTCCGAACTACTGTTTGAATATTGATTAAATACCACTAATCTATCAATTTGTATTTTACTGACGCCATGTCGAGCAGCTTTATGAGCACGAAGAAGAATACGCTAGATAATGTTATCTTGAATGTACATTCATAAAAACTTATTCTCCTACCATTTAAATCCAGTATTCATTACCTTTAATTTATAGAGTTCGATTTTATGGAGTACCTACTATGAAAATAAATTAATAAAACCACCTACTAATCAATTCCTAACAGTTTAAGTGAATGCTTGTAGTAAAAAAATGGTAGAGTTTATTGGTCTCTAATAAATGTTAACGAATTAACAGGTGGTAATAGCTACTAAGGTAAGCATTCAATGATTATGTTCTCAATTGGGGCTGTAAAGCTGCTTTACAAGAGACAAAGCTTTTTATTTTTACGGATTCAACGAAGATGTTGAGACTGCCTAGATGTTCTTTACGGAAAATCGTCGAATCGAATATCGCTCTATTATAATTTATTTATTTGTACTATTGTTTGCGTATTTATATTGGTTAGTACGTAGAAACCTAGAAATGTGCAGTCTTTGTTGTTTTAGTGTAGGTATATATTTAAGAACTATATACTTTTTCAGAATGTAGGTACTCAGTTTAAACACAAAATGATTTGAAATTTAGGTTATTTAGATATTAAACTGCGTAACCAATACTACAAAAAAGAAGATAATTTTTAAAGGAAATGAATATGAACCCACTCGTTGCTTTTCAAAGTAAAATAATCAGCACGTGGACATAAAAAACCTTCTAGTTGGGTACCTTATTCCGTGGAACAAACGGCAATTGTTTAAAGAGAACATAATGACAAGTGGAGTTGTCAATTATGAGGGAATAGGTAGCGATCAGGAGCTATAAAAGTGCGGGTTCTCTTCGACCATAAAAGTTTACCTACCCAACCGCGGGCTTTGTCTATTTCGTGCACCAAAGTTACTTTGCCAATCCGCTACGGAGACCCTTCCGTTATTGCTGTGGAATAGAGTCCAAAATGGAAGTGAAAAATATTTTCCGACTTCTATTCGAGTTGCCGAGCAAACGTATGATTGAAAGGAATTTCTGAGTTAAGATGTTTCTTTTGACGTAGCGTGGGACCACAAATGAATTTCTCCAACATTATTAATTTCCGTTTATTAAAACTGAACTGTTACCGATAACAAGTATGAACTGTATGATGTGAAATAAGGATAGATGAACGCATCTAGTGTATACGCGGCGAGAAAGCGGAACGTACCGAACGAGTCTCGCTAACGGACCCATTCTACAAACCGTTTACTAAGCCGTAAATGCACAAATCAAAGTCAATGTCAACCTCAGGTGGGCCGTAAACACACAATCATAAAGTGACGTGAACACTCGTATAACTTTTTCAACAATTGTTTCCTTTTAATGGCCCATTATATGCGCGTTTTACGCAAAATTATGTCAAGTTACACCTCTGCCGTAACAGAGGCGCGATAAACCCATCTTTATGGTTAGGCGGCGATCGAAAGCGAACTAGTGGCGAGCGTTTATGAATGGAGCCTTTTTATTGCTCTCATATTTACATGGCGCTAGTAGTTTAGTAATTACTACTTACTAGCGCGATTTGGGGAAGGAACCAGTATTATTGCATGTATGTGACGTGGTCGTGGTTTTACGATTCATAAAAGTGATATGTATCTACGAGAGCGGTGCGCGTATGCACCGGCCGGTCGTCGCGGTAGCCTCACTCCTAGTTTTTTATCGTCTCATCAACCTGTAATGTGTTTATTGTAGCAATATTTGGTTTATTGCTACTACTCAAAGATCGGTTTATTGTCTTAACGCTCAGGTATCGTGTTTATTTATTAGTTATACATTTTTATTGGCGCTTTATTTTACGTAAACTTTAATTTATTGACGGTTGTATAGCGTCGTTTTACATTGCCTATAAAAAGGTGCTCACGGTTCATTTTAAAACATTTGTAGCACGTGTTTCGTCCATTCATCAAATTTACGGTGGTCTGTGGGAAAATGTTTTGGTTTGGTCATTCGATGGCTTTCTAAGGGATTTCGTAGTAAACGATGTAGGTACTTGTGTTTATTTGGCATTCAGCCGATTTTATCGACATGTTAAGGATTGCCTAAACATGTCAATAACATCAGCTATGATTGAGAACATATTTTAGACCGATTGCACATCAGACAGAAAATCTTACCTGTTGCTTAATAATTGTAACTCGAACCCTTTTAAGTATTGATGTTATTTCTACTCTTGAATAGACAGAGAAATGCTCTTAATTTTTACAATATGTAAACTCCTTAAATAATAATTAAAAGTTTTTTATCTCAATTCATCTGACATTAAAGAGCACTAAAACATTACATTACAAACGCATTTTAAATGAATCCAACCAAAAATTATCCACATTCTCAATCTCTATATTACAATACAGACGCAAAAAGTCCATAAGTGTGAAGTATCGTGCAGTCGTGCCAATCAGCTGTCTTCGATTAGAGGAAAGAATGCGGTATCAAAGGCGGCGAGTGTGTTCGCTTGATATGAGACACCCCCACAACGCTCCGCTCGGCGTTGTCGCTGTGTGCAGCACGCACACATGCACGGCTCTCCTCGCTGTGTGCGGCCCGCACAGCGCCACCTAGCGCTCAGCGGAGCGTAACCCACGGGTCAAGGTTGACAAACTCATAATAAATTATTTACAAATCAACTTATCAGCTTCAGTTTGTGCAGATTAATATTAACTTAAAACTCAAAGAACTGAAAAAGACAGCCAAACTGCACAACTCACGTTTAAGTATATTGAACTTATATTAGTATTTGTTTATAAATTCCGATAAATGTTTTGCTGAACTATGTTTGGTTCTAGTCTCGAGCCACCGATAAGTTCCAAAGATTACAAACAGCGATGCCGCGACCGGACGTCAAAAAACGTGAGCTCTGAGTTTGTAACAATCATAAATATTGAATGAGTATTGAGATGTTACTGACCGGGTAGAGAGCCTGGAGGAGGGTATGACGCGCTGGACACAGACTCGGTCGCGTAGTTTCGTAGACCATATGCATCGTGGGAGAAGCTGGATGCCTCGGAGACCGCCGTCCTGCGCTCCTCACCACCGACGTAGGGCAGCGGCTGGTCGCCGCGCGGGGGTCCGTAGGGGTAGTTCCAGCACGGCTGCGTGAAGCCCTGGTGGCAGCCGCCGTCAGGGTAGGGCTTGTATTCGCCACTGCTTGATGGCCAGAAGGGCAGCGTGGATTTACGCTCCCTCTCGACAGGCAGGTTGTAGTAGGTGGGAGCGGTCGGGTACTGGTGCTCGAAGGAGCCGGGCGCATCAGGCGGGTAGCCCCAGGGCTGCTGTGCGTGGCGGATGACACCAGGCTCGGGCTCGTACCGCTTGGCCGGGATGTGCAGCGGGGGCTGCGGCGGGTTGGAGCCCACAGACGCTGGCGAGGCGCTGGAGGCGGACGGCGGCGCGGCTGCTGGTGCAGCCGGTGGGCTGCCGCCGGGTGGCGACGCGTGCGCCTCCTCGTAGAGCGCGCCGCCGACCCCGTTCATCATGGTCCACCAGGCCGGCCCGGCGGAGTGGCCGGATGGGGGCGCTGGCGACGCGGCCGCCGCATCGCAGGGCGCGCCGAGGCCCCCGACATGGTTGTCAGGGTACAGGGTGGCGGCCGGGCAAGCCACGGGGGATCGGGACGATTACCAGCCGGTTCACGCGCGTTGCGGGCACATCGCACCGCGCACACACGCGTCCCACACACAGCAGCAGCACATGAAAATTAAAACGCGATCCCGATTTAGCTAGCCAACCGGACGGGACTCACCGCAACGTTAACTGTCCAAAAAACTATAACTCTTGGCTTCTGTAGAAGATTTAGAAACTATTTTGAGAGTGCATCGAACAGTCACTGATATGATAAGCTCTCGTAATCTCGAATTTTTAATAAGTCCATTTATGAGTGTAAACTGTCTCTATTATTTTTGCAAAAAAGTTTATGGTATATAATTCACAGTTCTTCGGAGAATAAAGTTTTTGTATTTGCTGAATAAAGTTTGTGGGTGACGCAACAGTTTTCTTATTTATTTAAGTGGACGTATCGGGTAGGTTGTTGTCGCGAACGTGTCGTGTTTGTAGCGGTCGGTGCGGCGGTGTATACGCGAGGCGCGCGTTCAGCGGCGCGGTCGAGCGCGGAGTGGCGGCGGCGTGTGCCCGTGTGATGGCGCACACACGCGCGCACGCCGGCGGCGCCATCCGGCGGCGGGCAGCGGAACTAAGCCACGTCGACTCGTGGAGCTCTACACGCGCTCGTAGGCGGGCGGCCTGGCGAGGCGCCCAGTTTTAAACCCTTCAGATTATTTGCTTCGATTTTAGAAGTTTTAATCATTTTCAATTAAAATTTTTTTATACAAAAATATTTTTTTTAAACACCTAATGAATCTGCCGATGCTTAATTAGGTTTTTTCACGAAGTGTTTTTATTATATTTTACCATTTTTATCGAAACTTTGTACTAATCTCAAACACCTCTATTCAAAAATTTGAACCATAGTTAGGTAATTAATGTAAGATGGCAGTTATCGATACCTAATTATAAATTAACTAACCTAACCTAAATCGGTTTATAATAATAGGTCCTATATGAATTTAATAAAAACAAAATTACTTGGATTTTTTAGATTACACGCGTGAGGCCAGTCTCACCAGTCTGTATCGTTTGCATCTCAAAGGGTTGTCGAGAGCGGAGGCGCGGGTGCGTAGTAAAGCGATTAATGGAGGCAAAATAGCCATAAACTGCCGTTTAACCAAACTGCAAGCATCACTCGACCATCGTCGACTTGCCACCAATAAAAAACGCGAGACTTTATGACGGCAACTCACTCACATTTTATTGTGAGTATAAACTTAATTTTATCGTCTGTTAATTTCACCACAAATAATGTTAGGCACCTACTAGATTAAATTATATAATTTTATTTTATTGCTATTGTCAATGGCAAGGCCGTGGTCTAATGCCTTACACATAGTTAGTTCTAAGTTCAATGACTGCTTCTGCGTCTTAATTGGCGCCTTAATTTATTGATGATTTTAATAATCTTTCTGCATCATTTGTTTGTTGAACATATTTAGACTATTTTGAGCATAATTAAAAAAATAACTTAACTAACCTTAATAATAATAACGAAAACTAAGTACAAAGAAACTAACAAGGTACCTACGCAGGTTTGTTTTTCATTCAAAAAATCAATTATCCAAGAACGTCTAAAGAAGTTGTATGTAGATGGTGTAATTCGCCACACCCCCCGAGCCACCCCTCACGAACAATGCCGTACAACCAATAAATTCTCTCGCAATATTTCACACTATACATGTTATGTTTACACAAGACACGGCTATAAAATATATCAGGCGAACAATGCTAAAACATACATACATTGAAGTAATGTTAACTCTTGTTAACTTGCCGAATAACATGCGTCGTGCTAATATTACCGAATTGTCAAAATATAATAAGGTGGTGAGCGTTGTTGCGATGTAGAGCGATTAGCGATTTTATATTAGGTTTGACTGCTTTATTCTTGTGTTAAATTTAGTGGATTTCAGTAAACCATTATGTCCCATTCTGCATAGAAGATGCTTATACAATTGTTTATTCATCTTCTCATGTAATTTTTCATCAATAAGTAGGTATATATACACCTCTAATTATAAAATCGCTAGATATCTTCTTCAAATTTTTATATAAAAATAAATATACCTACTTTCAATATCTCTACTAAAATCATTAGGTCCTCTTCCTTGACTATCAATTATCGAATTTATTTGTTAATTGATCCAACATTTTTCAAATTGAACTCAAAATCAGTCAGTTCGAATCGTTTACTTTAAGAAGCATCGATCCACGGAACTGGAACTCGAATTGTACTACTTTTAAAACGCTTGTCGCTTTCTGTCTGACCAAAATTTACCGTAGAGTCGTACATTAATTTCCCACACTTAGCGTACCTACGAACAATTACGATAGGTGACGTACAATGAAAGCCAACACTATAAATTCGCGACACTTTGTGGACGTGTCAACAAAACTAATAAGGTGGATTATACCGAGCTTTTCAAATGTAAAAATTTCAACACAAAGGAGATTTATAAGCACACCTCTATCGTTGGTTCTATTTGATGTTGTTGCATTGTATAAAGTAATGTAACTCACAATACAAATGACACCTCGAAAAGAGCAAACGTGTATAAATCTCTATGTTTAGTGATGATTTATGTTGAACCATAGGCATCCTTGGGTAATTATTGTACCACAGATGTAGATGTCTACTTTGCTATTTATAATAATCGCATTATCAAGTTGCAAGATACACCTAGCATTTTGCCTTGATATTTAAATATCAAGGTAAATATATCAATATATGCTGTTAACAGCATGGTGTAGGCAGGTATGTGCATGTGCACATGCGATGGTATATTTACGCAAATAAAAGTAAAAACAGCGTAATGTAGACAAACAAAGATATGGTTTACAACATAGAGGAGCTTTATGTAGCAACAAAACGAAAGTAACATTATCTTATTGCAGTAGCTCCGAGCACAAACAGGCCGAGTGCAGCGTTGAATGACAGAAACAAACATAGGAACAAGTGTGCGCTTGCGCCGAGCCCGTCTATAAATATTTACGTTAGGAAACTCTTCAGGCCAATGGTCGGCCATACATCGAGTACGTAAATAAAAGTACGCTTTCTTATCTCGACACATGTGTGCGGGAGTTGCGCAAACGCTGAATTGGGGCTATGTATAAATAATGCTTGTAGGTTAGACTCACGCAAAGTCGATTTTTCAATTGTTTTCACCATAGCAACGATAACTTTAAACAAAGAACAGGATTAATTAATGGAGCGTCAGCGATATAATTTATGCCGTTATATGAAAACTTGACACGACAATCACGCAATTACTATAAATCTCAACATCAACCGAGTCTCGATTGTTTTATATCAATATTGTTTACGAGAGATTGTCAAATACGTGGAAGTTTAATCAAGAGCACGATAATGAGTTTCGTTATGTCGCATTCTGTAAACATAAGATGCAAAATATTCGAGAATTTGTTCTTGAATAATCACAGCCATCAAAGTTGTAAGCTACATCGGAGATTAATAAGTGGTTTAATTTATTTAAAGAGAATATATTTTATCTGTGTCTATATATTATCAACCGAACGAGCCTGCAGAACATTGGCGCGGCTAACGGTCCGGCGACTGCGCGTTCCCATCGCCGGGACATTAAATAGATTGTAAAGAAGGCTTTAATACTCGTCCCAATTGAAAAACTCGTCTGCTCTCGACTTTCTCTGAACAGAGCTGTAAATTGGCTTGTAACCTGGAACTGTATGTTACCGTACAACGCAAATTAAACTCATTAAACGGCCTGCTGAAGTTTACTCATTTAAAAATGGACGTTAAATTTCGCGAATATATCGATTATATAAACGCATAAATAACATTCAGACAGATAAGTGTAAAAGGTAGTTTAATTGGAAAGACTACAGGTTCGACTCACCTTAATTACATGAGAAAATAATATGTAGGTACCTACACTAAAATGCAGAGGTCTGTTTTATCACTACGATCCCACTCCAAATAATACCAGTGACTGTTCAATTAAGGATTTAATTAAATAGATACTGAATAAAGATTAGGTACTATTAAACTGGTCCCGGGAATAATATTGAATGCTAATCTTATCTATATGCAAAGGTTTCCAAGTACATAACATGAGAACAGAATTTCATTATAGTTATTATTGATTCCGAGCTATAAATGCATTTGTCTACGTAATACGTAGGTATCTCGTAGCGCGTAGAACAATGCCTAACATTAAGAACATATTTTATCCAACGAGTGTGGATAGTTTCTATTCAAGGCTGTTTAGTAACAACTTTTATCATAAAATTACGTCAAAATGAAAAGAAAATAACGTAAAAACATAAACCTTTTACAATAGCCATAAAAAATGGTTACAAATATGCATTGCTACGTCAAAAATTTGCGTAATAATATCGATGCAAAGGTTGTCACTTGCTTGCCATCTTATTTGTCTACGTATCAGGTAGATTAATTAAATTATTAATACTCTGGAATAATGTGGAAGAATTCCTAAAGATAAAAAAATACCATATTAAATAACATTCTCAAATTAAAGCAGTGTCAGTTAAATACAGATTATACGATGGTCCCTACTTAACTCAAACCTTAGCTACGGATCAGGAAATATAAATACAGAGCCTCAAATCGTTCCATGTCCGATAATCCGCTAATATATTTACCAATTTACATTCATGAATTAAAAATACTAAAATATTATATTCACCTTGTCGTAAACTGGCTAGCGACGTTTGCGTAAAAGGACACGGTAACCTGTGAACAAAGTATAAAATTATGTATACATTATACATTATTTACATTTATTGTATACAACATAATTACCTACATATACAGTGGAGGCTCAGGTGTATCCAATCAGTAAATTGTAAAACGTTTATTGGATAACATTGTGCGGCGTCTGTTAATTAATTCGTTAATTGCTTCGAGACCTACCCGTTAGCTACAACCAAAACTATTATTAATGACATATTTAGACATTTATTATATTGTTTATTGTTACTGTAGTTATTAACCGTAACTGTTCTATTCCGTGAGCAAAGGCGGTATGTTATTCAAAAAAGTCGTTCGAAAAGTTCGTTTTGTAAAACAGTTAAAACTTTTATAACTGCGTGAATGAAAGATATTTAGTGAGGTGGAAAGATTATGTAGAAACGAAACACAATAACTATTGATTGAATGGGTATATTATGTGTCAAAATGATTTGATACGTTTGGCAGGATAACTCTACGGACGGCCACAAGATTTGCTAACAGGATAAAATAGTGCAGATGCAGAGTCATTCTTCACGGTCGGTACACACTGACGGCGAAGGAAAATTTATACGCGACATAAGGGCCAATTACGAAGAGAGTTTGTATCAGCAGGTTTCATTACGACGTGTCTAATGAGCGCGCGCGCGTGGAACTGCGCATTAAATCATCGTCGCGCACTACACGCCTGACGCCGGCATTACTCAGTTTATTTTTAAGGCCAAGGCACTCCTCCACCCACAAACATCCCATTGACAACTTCTACGGTTACAATTTTATTTCCTAGCTCCATTCCAAGCCAGTACGAATATAAATAAATCCTTTCTAAGACATTCGATACGGCGGTAAGTCACGAAGTTTACATAAAATAGGTGATTTGCGCCGAATGCTACGGTTATTTTTTCTGATTTTCGTTGGGGGTGCTACCCTATATTTATGAGCCAAAAAAATCATGTTTACAAGC
Organism: Abrostola tripartita; assembly: GCA_905340225.1. Taxonomy (NCBI): domain Eukaryota; kingdom Metazoa; phylum Arthropoda; class Insecta; order Lepidoptera; family Noctuidae; genus Abrostola; species Abrostola tripartita. The sequence goes on along the minus strand of HG996498.1, from coordinate 8,313,020 downwards.
CTTTTTTAGGTAACGATTGCGTCGTATACGTGTGGGAGTCGTAAAACTGTTTTGTGTTACCTAACAATTAAGAGGACGCGGTGATGATTGATTCTTAGCATTTTTCCTTTAAAACAATTTACAAACACATTATGTTATCCCATAAAAACTTAATGTAGGCATATTAAATGTAACTAGAGCTAACGATTACCTATTACGGTATCAGTATAAGTGTTTATAGATCATATTTTGAAATTAATATTAATTGCAGCAGCTGTTTGACATTTGCTCGTACTACACACATAAAATAACTAATAGAGATTAGCGGTAAGTCCAATACTAATTGGAAAACTCAAGAACCATCTGCGTCAAAACTTTGATGTTCATCTAAGTTTATACTCATTCCGTCCCGGACTAAAGTTTGGTACGCGTAATCCGGCCGAGGGTTTAGTTAACCGCGTCTTTTTTACTTTTTTCATCAGGCACAAGTAAATAGAGCAGCAGAACTATGGCGGAGGGCACTCGACTTGACGTTTACGACTCAATCCCAAAACATAGGCCGCCGCCTGGCCAAACGGAGAGTAATTTTACCAACTTAGTTAGGCCTTCCACACCCTCCGCGTCACCGCTTAATCACGCGCCTTGAATAGTACCCGGATGTGAGTTTAGAGGTCTTTATACACTGGTGGGTAGAGTATTTCAATGGCCGAAGTGTCAGGACGAGTTTGGTCGCGTATTACAAGCTGTCAGTTCACGTTATCTGTACCACAAGTATATGTTATCGGAATGTCTCTCCCACGGTTGGCTGGTCTGACCGACGCTACAGGACCGTTTATACTGTGGCGTTTTATCATAAAACTGTCGTCGGCTGTGATTTCAGTAAGACCGAAGTATTTTCGATGACGGATATGTTGAAAGTTATTATTTATGGCTTTATAAAAGGTTGAAAAATTATCGCATGCTTTTATAATTTCATAGTAAATCGTTATAATTAATTTTATAGCGTATAAATAGAAGGATGATATATTACTTATACTCATAGTATAGGTAGCTACTACGATGACATATTTACAATAACAGGATCGTGAGGGTGTAGGAGGAGGAGGTCCGAGCGGTTAATGGTGCGAAAACTGACTGGATCATATCCCTGAGTTTACGACTCGAGAGTAAACGGCCGATTCATTTGCAATTCTAACTGCGCCTTGGATAGCAGTCGCCGGCGTTGCCTCACCGACGTCAAAACATGCCTGTCTTCTCTCTGATTTGGGATTATAAATGTTATTAGACATTAGAATAACGGGTCTCGTGGATATCCATTCCTTATTTAAATACGGTATTAGTGTAGGTTTCCATTTTACGAAATAGGATTTGGATGATATAAATTAGGTAACTTACGGCCTTATAAAATCCTTCAATAATATTCAGCAACTTATATCGTTATTTAAATATGCTTATTAGAATCAACCACCACGAAATTGAAAGGCTAACTTATGATTAATGCAGATGTTTTATTTATAAAGACGCTACCTCTTAATACTACTTTCAACAGGGTCGATGAAGGATTTTTCACACAAGTCATTTCTTTTTATACACGTCTCTACACACAGGAAATTGTTTCTCTAACGTGTTTAACGTCATCGTTCGTGGAACAATACATTTTTCCACATCGGACCCCAAACCATTAAGGCGGCTACACATAGCTGTACGTACGCATGTACTTGTCGAAAAGCCGGTGGTCCATCTCGCTTAGTATTCTAAACACGCTCGCAAGCCGATGTTATCGTCAAGGACATATATTGTGATTCGTAATCGTAACCCGGCCCGGAATAGATCGCCCGCCCGATATCATCCAATCGATGAATTAGAATGTCTATGAGCAAGCTATGGTGCGTTTGCATGAAACGCTTTTCATGCGTCGAACGAATTCTGTTGTAAGCTTTACTGTTTGCAATACCTATATAAATTTATAGGCTAAAGTACAAAATCACCCCCTGATCGTCCCCCCTTTTTGTCTGCTAACATGAAAATATATTGGAGTAAAATGAGAATCGATTAAAATGTAGCTTACAGATTCATAAGAAGATAATTTTTGGACTCTGACATTTATTGCTGAAGTTTTGATTAGATATTTCAAAGTTCCAATCACAATTACGGTTCTAAACACTTTTGTAATAAAGATAATGCATCAAAGCTTGGTTTTTCTTACTGTTGTTTGGGGCGTTATAATTGAATGAAAAAGACGAAGAGTAGATACTATGTTAAAATATGCGCATTAGGTATTTATTTTAATACTTACTTCTAAAATATACCTGCTTCTTATTTAGGAACACAGCGGTGAACACTCAAAGGCACTACATATTTAATCCAATACTTTTAGACATAATATATGCAGGTAGGTAATTAAATATATTCCTTCCCTTTTTTTGGAATGCCTCAAAACACTGCTGTCCAGTTTTGGGTTCATACATAGGATAAAACATTATTCGGTTATATTTTTGAAAGTTTCAGTTACCATCCCAGATTTGTCTATATTACGGTATAAACATATTAAACAAGAGAACACATCTATTATAATAAGTATTCTGTCTACTCTTCATGTTTTTATAACCATAGATCTAATTATAATAAAGCTATTTACCTATAGAACAAAATACTATTTTTTTAAGGAAATACATATTTCTAGAATGTTTCATTACGATTTATTATTGAGAATATAGTAAACAATAAAAGCTTTTTTACGTCTATAATAATATATATTCAGGTATATATATATATTCAGGTACTACCTACCTAGGTATTTATCTTATTTTTATACCCATATAATATCTACATAAGTTAAAGTATTTTTATACTGAACCTATATAACAAACATTCTTCTGCACTTAGCCTGTTTCTCATCAGATTAAAACGTCGCCACGAACATCACAATCGCAACATTGTAGAGACTTTTTGTCGGCATTTAATATTTGCGCGACTGTAAATTAAGTCAGTGAATTAATATGACAAGATGGCAGACAGCATGCTGCTTTTAACTTATATTTTAATTAGTCTTGCATATAAGAATCTGAACGACGTTGTGTTAAGGCATTTGTTAAGTTATGTTAATTAAGGTATTTAATGTAGGTACACCTAATTGTATGGTGCATGTAAGAAAAACAAGTAGGTATGTGTATTTGCGTAAGTAGTACCTACCATTAGTGATTCATTTATAAATAGTAGAAATTGCATGATGGAAATGTGACATGTTTATATTTATTAGAAATTATTTATATGTAGGTGCAACTCAAAATAACCTGCTACATGGAGGCTTTCAAAAGAATGCTTCGTATCACTTGTAAACTTCACTTGTGCAAAAAGTTTTTAGTATTATTATGAAGACATCCGAAAATATGAACAAAATAAATACCTACAACGAAATCCTCAATCTTCCTTGTAGAGATGACATCATGGTTCTACGACAGTCTACGTACACAATAGAGTCATCATCTGCCTAGCTTTCGGCAACTCAGCTGAGACCGGCATCCAGTCTAACCGCGGCTGAATATGTAAGAGTACATACTGTGTATATAAGAGTGTGCAATAAAAATGTAAATGAGTCGGCAAGCGGGAGGGCCATTTACAACGGAGGCACGATGCATATTATGCTGTTTGACCTGAGAGCTACCTTCATGCTTATTACTTGTCATTTCATCGTGAGAATTGCTTTAACCAAAATGTTTGCAGTTTTAAAAGTATAGCGGTATGCGTTTTGCGACTGTAAAAAGGTTTCGTATTTAAGTGCAGAATGCCATAATGATACGCAGGGTAGAATATGAGAAGGTTGTTGAGATAATTGTTTAAGATAAGTGTAGGAACATGTGTGTGTACCTACATATCAGAAATAATTATCTTTTTAAGTTGCGAATGTATTTTTAAATGCTTAATATGGAACATTGAATATATAATTGTATGAGAATTCTCTTCCCAACCTAATCGACAGTAATGTCTTACCAACATAGGTACAATTAAATAGTTACTACCTCATTAATATTAATCTACTAATGAAAGTATCATGTTAAAAACCTCCGCAATCTTTAATTCTATGCTGTGCCTAATTATTATAAAATGTTTATGATTATGAACCTTTCATACAAGAATGAAAATATTTTAATAAAAATGAACATTAACACAATTCCTAGAACATAATTTTAAAAATAATGCGCCCACACACCGAAAATGAAACCCTATTTTCATAAAAACAGCCTAGCAGTCAGTAATGAAAGCTCAGCGTTAATTGCAGTAGGTAAGCTGATGGGGGTGTGCAGATGAAAACAAGCTTTACGGACTATTAAATAAAGTTTAAATTCAAACCTTAGTATCATGTTCTGTGTGGCGTCGCCGCCTCACCTGTTAGTAAGGTCGACCGCGTGGATGGCCGCGCCCGAACCTTACCCGCAACACGCCTGCAACAAACGGATAAACCCTTTAATAATATGTACGCACCATACAACAAAGACTTAATTATACCTGCAGATACATATAGGTTATTTAAAGCATCATGTTATCTTCGTATACATTCAGTATGTATTCCATTTCCTCGTACACCTATTCCAAAAAAAAATTGTTTATACTATTATATATATGTTTTGTAATATAAATAGTCACAATAGTGTCAGCTTCTTGGTTAGAATAATTATAACAGATATTATAATTTATACCGTCTTGCACACATAAAACTAATTGGCCAGCAATGAACTAACACCTCAGTCGGTTATAGCGCGTAACTATAATTGCTTTTTATCATGATATTAACGATACCTATTCTATGTGAAACGAGGCGTTATATTCCCTCCCTGGGCGCCGTATCTGATATGATATAGGCACAAGAACAATGCAGTGCCATTCACACCCACACACTGACTGCAACAATCTTGCCATATTACCACAATAATTTAGTTAAAAACATTTATAGAATTTTTACTACGCAGTAAAACTGGAAAGGCACATATTCTCTTGTGCCCTTAACAAGTCGCCTTCGTATATGTAACTCGTTAAGTAGCTTTATTTAGTGGAACGAACTTCATAATACCTATACAATTGTGACAACCATTTTCTTTGTTTCGTTACTTTGTAAGAGTTCAGGAATGGGGAAATACGAATACTCTTGAATTTAAAAATAATTTCCGTAGGAAATTAGATGATTTATAGGTAGCTAGAACTTACTCGCATCTGTTATTAATCAAGCATATCAAATGATAATCTCTTTTGTAGTTACTAAGTTACATAACAAATGAATGTTAGGTGTTATTTATAAGCCACAATTGGTTTTAATGTGACCTAAGATAATCCACTTTTCCCTATCATTTTGTAACTTTATGCATAATTATTTACGTTGTTGATACCGAACCAACTTTTGCAATAGGAATGATAAATAATACAAAGTTGCAAATACTAATAACAAAGTAAACATCTAGATAACCTACCGCTGTACATACAGTTCTTAATATTTGTATTAATAAAGACACTTTATGTACCTATTTTAGCTACATTTTCTGAGCCACACCGTTAAGACACGTTACCATATAAAATACATGAGCTATTATTGACAACACTTGCAGTGTTTGATCATTTAATCGATAGAACTTGCATTAAAATGTTAGAATAGGTGGTGAAACCTATTCGATACAACGATTCATAGCATTCTCGGACACCTTACTTAAATAGAGTATTGCTATAAATTAAAACCAATCGGCGACCGTCGACAGACAAAGGATATAATGTCGAATATATTTGTTACGTTTCTGTAAGATTCGTTGGTAGGTAACTATACCAGTTAGGCCTTTCTACCTACTCGACAAGATTTTTGTGTGCATTTGAAATTGAGTGCGCATATCAACGTTTATGTTAGAAAAAAAAATACATAGATTTTAGTTCGAAATTTAAAAGGCTCATCAATCATTGATAAAATCTAAATAACTTTTCAACAAAAAAAAATGTTTAAAGAAATCTGATACCTAAATGATAGACAAGTTATTTAAAGAACGTATGCGCATATTCTTGTTATGAATTGTCGAAATTCGTGAAGGCCGTTTTAAATTATGTGAGCTATTTATATGATAATATTTCGTTAGTGACAATCTGGACATGGCAATGCCCATTATACCTAACATCAATTCCTGCTATAAACTTTTGTTTTTAGCTTAAAGTCAAATCTTTTTATACACCTATTAAGACATGTTTATTTTTGTTCATATACAGTCATAGATTTGCATTAACTTTATAATACTTATATAGTTTGATAACTAAAGAAAATGTCTCCTAATAGAACATAATTTATATCTAAATTGCCTCGCTCAAGGAATTGATAAGATAGAAATTCATTATATAAGTAGGTAGGTACCTACATTTAATAATAAACATTAAATAAAAAAAAACTGAGTAGATAAGATGAAACTGGTTGGATAAAGTCATGGATGAGGTTATATTATTACATTTTAATAACGAATAATATTTACCAAGATAATATTACGAAATGTTCTTTTTTTATAGATATGAGGATGATGTAAAGAGTATATTGACCGGAGCTAGAAGCAACATAAACAAAGGTATCATTAGCACCACACGGACGGGTTTCCTTAAAAGAAAACTTTTTTCTGTAATTCATTACGCTTCTAAAGCTCCCTAAGGGGGTTCCATTAGCCGACAAGAAATGGGAGTGCCTCTACCCTTCAAAGCTCTAGAAATCTCAGCAATAAATGCCCACAAGCGCTGAATTTATTTTTATCGTTGGTACCACTTAAGGTACGTATAAGATTGAAAACTGTTCGCGATATTTCCCGACAATACTTAGGTATAATTTCCTCGGATTTTTTTCTACGGAGGCAATAAAATATTTACGGGTATGGATGAATTCATGAGTGTTTTCGTCCCCGTTCTTCCACTTGGAAAAATTAATTCATTTTCATGAACAAACGTTACCTATTAATATTCAACGTTATTCTTCGCGATGAATTTGTTTCGTCTTCGGCTGTCTGAATATAGAAGAACGTAGAATTAGGTCAACAGTATTAAATTATTTTGGCAATATAGTTTTGCGTAGGCCTGTGTAGCTGCATAATAGTTTCCACTTCTCCATATTTATTCAAAATTTTCATAAATATTTTAACAGCAGTACTGTTAAAATATTTATGAAAATTTTGAATCAACAAACACAAACAAACAAACTAAAAGACAGTATTTCTGTAGTACTCAGCTTGCTAATCTACATTTCAAGTAGGTAACGAATTCTGCAAAACAACAAATTAAAGCATACGGCATGCAAAGTCGAGTGCATTGCACTGATTTCTAAGAAGTGCAGTATCAGCAATCTTTCTGTCGGCGCGCAGTCGTTACGTCGCGCGTCGCGGATGCAACGATGCACTCACAGATACCACACTCATGTAGGTACTTCACTACATAATGTACGAACGTAATGAGACAGACTTGCAAGATTGAGATAATATGGCGTTGTCGTACATTGAGCGGTCGAACGTAGGGCGAAGTGTTACGAGAATTGTGTATTTGTTGCTTTACCTTGTACGGTAAACGTTATTGAAATAGGTAGGCGTTTTTCAATTGTAATTTATTTAAGTAATGATATTGGCCTCAAAAGTGATTAAACAGTGCAGAGTTAATAATAACGATAACTAGTGTAGGTAGATACTTTTTAGCTTAATTTGTGACGTACGCTATTGGAAAGTAAATCAACAATGTTCTCTTAAAACAAAATGAGACCCAACTCCTTCAGTTTCCTTAATAAATGTCACATATTTTTTTTAGTGGCACTAACTCATTTTTTGAGAGATGAAATCATTCAGGTTTCATTACACAACAGATAAATGTCACTTAAACAGCGACAGCGATTTAGCTGCTCAAATAGTAACAATTTTCGCCCTACGCAAACATGGCGTAGCGTAGGCGTAGGCTAGTTTAGACAACTAATATACACATACAAATCATGCCTGTAATTCCCGATAGAGTAGGCAAAGGATTTTTATTTTATCAGGAATATATTTATACACACACATGTCGTTTATTTTTTATTAAATTACACTAATATTATAAAGGCAAAGTTTGTGAGTGTGTTCGTTTGTTTCTTCTTCACGCTCAAACGGCTGGACCAATTTTGTTCTAATTTGGTATATAGGTAGGTATAAGTATAGATAGGTAGCTGACACCTTAGACTAACACATAGTCTTTATCCCTAAAAATGTACCGAAACACCGTGGAAGCAACTAGAATTTTATAAGATTGTTAATTGACATGACGGTGGCCTATTGCCATTCGACGGGCTTACACCGGGTTCTTTGACCCGGTTTTCTGGTAATGGAAGAAAATAAAATTCCTAATTCACACGGACAAATTATAGTAGAATAACTTTTAACGTTGAAGTCACTTCGATTTCATGTCGAAGTCTAATTACGTAGGCACCAATGAAAAAAGTTATTTAGATAGAGTGACTTTTGTCACGCCAAAGTTTGTCACGCTATTATTACCTGTTAATTATTTCTAGTCGCATATAACTGCAGTGATTAATTATATTGATCCTGTGAACAAGGAATGAATAGAATATTTATGATTAATTTGTTTGTTGTGTAAGAAACGTATATATTATGGTTGTTTTCGCCGTGGATCGATGACTTCTGTTACTTTAAAAAAACGTCTCCCCTCTCTATGAATTTCTACTCTATCGTGGGTGCACAAACATAAAATATCACATACACAAACACCCAGACTCAGTGACAAACATCTGCGGATCGCACAAATATTTGTCCCGTGCGGGAATCCAACCCGCAACCCTTAACGCAGCAGTCCAATCGCTTAGCCGCTGCGCCAATAAGGTCTTCTATTTTACTAGCAAGATCATTAATGTCAGATATTTATTTAGCATAAATAAATAAGTTGCGGATGTGTGACCTACCTACCTGCGCATGCGACTGCATCGTTTATGGTTTTATCATAATTTAGAGGGGGCGGGCTGATGAATGCGAGTCTTTGTTTCGCAAGCTTTATGTCTTTCTTTATGACGAGGTCGCTACGCAACGTGACATAAGGTACCGGGGTACCTACAATACCGTCTTAGTACCGCGTTATGGTCATAGGGTCATTAGGAATATAATAACAGTTAGGATGATATAGGTACGTGTTATTTTGACGTGTTTAGTATAGACGTTGGTCACGTTTTTCGGGAAATCGCTAATGTTTTGTTGCTATATGCCGTTAGTATAAGAATTTATATGATACTGCGAATTGTATGTATGTTTTTGATATAATAGCCCATTAAAATTCCTAATAGACCTTTATAAACACGCACACATATACGTATACTTAAGCAGAAAAAGCACATGTTTACATTGCCTAAAGGAGTAGTGCCTGACTATCTTTTTCATCTAAGATATTATTACTAAAATTTGATTGTTTGGCTATCTGTGATGCTATGGATTTCGTACCATAGCAAAATTAAAACAACAAAATAATAGCAAATTTCACTTTTTACAGAAAATTCCCGCCATAATACCTTACTTACTTACGGGTACGGCTTACTTGCTTAGGTACTTGTGTACCTTATAAGTAGCTTTATCAAGTTTTAATTTATTTCAAAACATTTACCATCATGTCTAAACCTTGAACGTTACAGTATATCTTTAAATCACGTTTTATACAGTCGAGGTAAAAGATTAGTTTCAAACCAGATAGGTACTTACGTGCCGACAATATTTAACATCGATACAAGGGCACACGTCTGTCATATCTTACCACACGTTATTATTCATAGCTCTAAGTAGTAGTAGGTATATAACTATACATACGCAACTCTAAAGAAATACCATTAAAATCATACAAACATAATACACTATACATAAAAATGGACGAATTCAATTACTTATAGCAATAACAGAGATAAAGCAGCGAACACATGAGGGTGGTAAACGCAATGATTCAATATAATCCGGCCCGGACATATGTCGGTGACTTATGCGGACTTTTATTAAACCGACTTATTTGGGAAGACAATATGGTGGACCATTATACTCGATTGAGACATTAGTACTCAGCTTTATTTAGCTTTGTTTTAAGGTCACATTATTCAGTTTAAGTAATGTGGGTAGGTACCCCTTTTAGTTTCTCTTCGGAGGAGATTTTTTTGCATGGAAACAATTTGGCTTTAAGACGTATTTATCAGGCTTTGGAAGGTACAGAATGTTATTGTTTCATAACAAACAGTGTTATACGTTAATAAACGTAACAAAGAAGTACGCGCGTTTTTCAAAACTGCGTAAATTTATTCCTTTCATTAATAGAAGTCAAGCATTTTGTATTTTCATTTACACCCTGTTTCGCAATGCCGGTGTTCGTTACATCTGGCCTGAAAATTATTTTAGCCGAGCTCCTAATTTTGGTACATTTGCGATGAGCTTAACAAGAACGAGCCAGCGGCGCGCTTTTCATCTTTGAAGCGCAACATTTACATTTTCGTCTCATTTATTTGCTATTTCGGGCCAAGCCTCCTCCTCTCCCACTGCCCTCCGCTCACCCCTCCCACGTCCTCACTCCAATGAATAAGTCTCAGCGTGCGTCAGACGAGAGTAAAACGAAATTGGGAAGGAACGCTCTATAAAGTCTAATTAAGTTTGAAGTGAATGCACAAATGTAAGGAAATATAAAAATGCCCGTAAGGAACGAGAATTTATTCAGCATTTGTTTGTGTACATTTTATTAAAACTTTTTTTACAATTTATACTGCATGCCTTATCACGGAGTTTCATCGCAGAGCTTTGAATTATTACGAGCGCAACGTTGTAGCCGCCGACACCATTGACCTTATACATAAACTAATTAATCAAACACTGCATAGGATATAATACAAGTAATAAAACTTAAATGTATCCTTTTAAATAACTATAAATCTTTCATAAAGTAAACATAAATCAAATTCAACAAAAACAATAGTTTGGAGGCAAACGGAGGAAGCGAGATGGCGCATGATCAGAATGTAATCACCTAATTCCGGCTTATATTAAGATATTTTTACGAAGAAAAGCCGTGGTTTTGTTATTCTGGTGTCGTTTCGTATAAAAATAACGCGTCCCTTAACGCGAACCTTTTGTCTCGGGGCGGCACCCGCTACCATAATAGATATTATTTCGTTGCCACCCTCTCTTAGTTGACATTCGTGGCTTGCAGTTGGCAGGATGCAACCGTAACGCGTGATTGAAATGTCAAGTTAGTTAACACAGAAATTAAAGTCTCCGGCGTATACTTAGGCAATTTTAGTTGGAAAGCTTTGATTAAAACCTTTAGGCGTCGACACGAGTACCGTCTGGATATTCCTCATTTAAGTATAATCTACATTTTGTACATATCATTTAGTTTTCTATGGCAGTCAATTAAAGTAGTTAAAATATTTTGGAGAGACACAAAAAGGCATCGGTTTATAATAAGGGAACAATAAATTTGGTACCTACGGCTACGTTTCGGTTCCATAAATTCCAATCCAGATGGTACAAATAACTTGAACGACGGAGGGTTACCTCGGTATAATATGGAGCATATAGGCCCAGATTTTGTGATAGAAAAACGAGTCCCGAACCACCCCCGAATATAAATCGCCTTGTTATATTTTCCGGGACATTGGGATTCATGAAGTTTGTGGGCCCTGACGATACGATTCTTCAGAAATATGAACCTTTATACTGCTCGCGACAAAATGGTAATAGACAATGCTTGCCCGCTCTACTATATACCTATAACGTATAATATAATACGTGGGTATATAAATATTAGCAGAACCTTAAAAAATATGCTACTTCGATGACTGTATGTTCTTAATGTTTTCTATGCGAAAATGTGTATATTATAAGTTTTACATATGGAGGCAAATTGTAAAATTAATGTTATGTCGATATTCATGTTTATAATATGTATTTGCTGATTAACTAGTTTTGTAAACGTGTGCCTTTAGGTGTTCATTCTGAGAACTATTTTCTTTTTTTAGTCAGAATCCTAGCGATTGGACAATGTCTAAGTAACTAGTGAGAAAACCTAAGATTTTGTCTGTCTGTCTTGTAGATAACTGAGATTAAGGTTTATTTCGTTGAACTGACCAAGAAGTTCTTGTACCTAATCTATAAACATTAAAATTCACATGAGCTTCGACGATCAATTAAAAGAATGTTTATTTTTATGATTTTGTATTACCATATTATCGAAAATATACAGTTGTATATATAAATTTAGATAGTATTGGTAATAATTTATACAGATAACAAGAGGCGTAGAAGTATCACCTCTCTCAAGTTCACTCACATAATCGGTAAATTATGTAGAGAACTAGGGAGTGTCGTCAATGTGTTTTAAAACACTGATATTGGCATGTTCTACGGCATATGTATAGCCACATCTTAAAATAAGAGATAGGTAATAAAACAGGTATAGATACCAAAACTGTTATGAAACTATAATTATTCAAAAAATACCTACCTACAAGTTATAAAATTAGTCGTTGAGAAAATTTTGTGCGACCCAATAAAATATTAACAAACTAGAACGTTAATAATGAATGTTGCACATGAATCTGAAATAAATCAAATTCACCAAACAATTCAAATTTAAAGTTACAAACACGATTCAAAACTACAGTAAAAGTAAAAGCACCGACCTACCTTTCCGATTCAAATATTTTAGAAAGCTACGAATTTGCCGACGTAATTCCCTCCAAGTTTGCTTTTACGGGGTTGTATGAATTTTCGCATAAAATTCAAATAGATTCTCATAATTGTGCATTTGAATGGCTCTCCCCGAGCGGGGGCGTTTAAAAGCCATTTTTGAGTTCATCCTCCCCCCATTCCTCTTTGTATTGTCCTACTTATTTTAATTTATAGAAATGCAAATTTTTCCTTCAAATGCCTTGTATTGTTGTTTATTTTAAGTATCCTGACGGACGCGGAATAAAAGCTCGAGTATCAATAAGAACAAAAAACATTTAAAAAAACATAACATCACGCCTGTATTTCCCAAAGGGGTAGGCAGAGGTGAACATGTAGAACAAGAAAATTTAAATTATTTTCTTTTGCTCTTAGGTATTACTTAGAGCATTATATATTTACATAGGTAGGTACCTACATAAAATTACCAATAGTATAAATAACGATCAATTTTTCACAACCTTAGTTGTGAAAACATTGATAAAATGAAATATTTTTGGCTATGGAATGTGCTACGTCAATTCAACGAACCAATTGAAAATGTAGAATTTATGAAATAACCTTTCAAATTGTAACAAAAGAAAATACAGGTCCATCTGTCTTTAAACCACGTATATAATAATATATTGTATATGTATACCAAAGTAGGTCTTCGGGACCGGTTTTAGGGCGAGAGCCTACGCGACCAAGTTATTATCATTCGTATGTAAATCAGCCAAGCCTCGACTCAGCGAAGCCTTTATCATCTCGTTAAGTATGATAAGTAAAGTGGATCTCTTTTTTTACTTAAAAAACCCCTCGCCTTAATAATTTTTATAAAATATTTAAAGAGCGGCCACAATTAGGCGATTCGTGAATAAAATGTAGTCCTTATTCAAATGACTAAAAGTGTTTTTAAATAAGTATCAAGATGTTTATTTTATAACTCAGGTTAAATATATGTTTAATTTCATAAATTAATTCATGCATGACCGACACGAAGTTAACGTGCATAAAACGCAAAGTTTAACATTAGAAATTGTAAAGTAAAGCTTTCAAAGTGTAACAAACTTTCTACATTTGCATTTCAGAAAAAATACATCATTTATAATGCAGATCGACAGATAATTTTTGTTGTTACTGACAAAAGGCTAACTCCTTTCAATAAAGTTTGAGTAAGATAAATTAACAAAAGAAAACGGGGTAACAAAGCTGAGTTGCGTAACACGGCACAAAGGGAACCTACCCGGTATGAATATGAATGGCTTGTTTGGTGAAATTGGGCCGAAAACAACGACGGAGCACAATTTCTTTTGTCTATGTTTTTTCCGTGACTACCAACGATTCGCAGCAAAACAGCCGCGATGGTAAAATTCTGTTTTTACGCAAAAAATATTTTTCTCTTATTGCTCGTAGAACGTTTTATCCGAGCGGAAGTGAGAGTACTTTATATTCTGATTTTGTGCGTAACGTTTTTGTGTTGTTACGATGATTGATATTCTTGGCTGTTTTCGTAAATTCTTACGTACCTACTACCTACCTAGATATTCTGACTATCTGCATAAAACTGGGTTCACAGAGCTTATACACAACAAAAATTTTACAATATAGAGTTTTTTACTATATTTTCTTGTAGTTAAATCCATTATTATCTAGACAATATATATACACTGTATATTCATTTAATATAGAAAAATTAAATAATTGTACTTAAAAAATAAACAGTGTACGATATAAACAAGAAACAACAGATGGACGTGACAAAAGTTCCTCTCAATCGCCACCTATTAAGCGGTTAGCATCCTCAGTTTTCCCAACGAGTTTCCTCAATTGTTTCGGTGGGTATTTATTAAATAACCCGGGCAAGGGCGTAACGGACCGTCTGCGGGCTAAGCCCGGTCGTGCTCTTAATAAAGCCCTAGCTTAATATTGTATGTGAATACAACCACGGCCATGTGTTTACTTTGTTTTTATTTTAGGCAAAAGTCCGAATAGGCTCGGGTAACATTTTATTATCCTTTTAATGAACATTTTCGTTGCCTTTCATATTTTTCAGTAAGTAAATTGTTTAATTAAGATTGTAATGAGGGGTTGGAATTTGTTAGTGTATTTAATTGAAATAGAAACTCTGGTTCATAAACTAATTTAGAGGTTAACATTTATTTTCCTTTCAACCATTTTCAATTTCATTAAGTATATACCTTTATCCTAATAAACTTTAGAGAACTATATTAAATAGGTACCTACCTACGTAAGTAGGTATACCTAACATTTGTGGTATTAAGCGCGCGCAGTCAAGGGAACTCCGTCGCTGTAGCTGACTACGGTCCGGAAACGTTATCTTGGTTTAACTAAACAACTCACTCCAAACGAACGATACCCCTCGCAACCTCAAACGTCATAAACTTCCTGATATCCCATTGTAATCTGAGTTTTATCACCCAAAACAAAGAGTTGTAAATTGAATGCGGGAGTCAAGTAGCAAAGATATTACGGAGCATAAGACAAAAGCTATGCTGCCTCAGTAAACCTCTCTCAGACGAGTTAACTAGTTACCGCAGAGCTGAAACTATTCAAATTACTTTTAGGTTGGAAAACAACATTTATACTCTAAGTACAGCCTATAGGTAGGTACCTATATCTAATACAATATTTTAAAGTTCCCTATTTCATAATTAAATTCTTAATTCCAGCTAAGATTACCAAATTATTTAGGTGAGTCACGACAGAACTGCAAATGCAGACGACAGTTACAGTCAACAATACAGATTCAATTCAGGATTTTTATAAACAAAATCGAGGCTTATGTAGCCCATTTTCGCTCACAATTTGGAACTGCAAAAAAATCTACTTAATTTATTAAAATTACGAGACAGAAGATTGTCAGTTATGGTCGCTGAGACCGAATGTGCTGAATCGACGAGCGTCGAAGACGGTCGTAAATCTCTTGAATTCTCTCTGGATGAAAATAAGCGGCAAAGACTTGCCACAGAGCAACGTGCCTTGAAGAACAGAATTTTAGGTACCGTTTCATTCAAATCAATTTCTTTAGAATTTTCGGTTTTCTTCCACGGTACGTAGATACTAGGTAAGAAAATTAGTACCTATCTGTTTTTTAGTCATTTATTTTGTGTAGAGTTTGCCAAAGACGAAATAATATAATTGTGTTGTTAGTATCATCTGCCAAAATCTATTTGTGATTTTTATGTTCCTTATATTTTTAGCAATTAGTTAAAAACCTTTCAGTGCATCAGCTGAAAATATTGTTATTAAAATAGTTTTTAATTCAAGATTTTAATCGATCACCTGACTAAATCTATTCTGGGATCAATGAGAAAGAATATTTATATTTAAAATTATAGGTAGGACGTTTCTTTATCAAATCTTAAAACGAGTTTATACAGCGAAACATATCAGAATCCCTAAGATACAAGTCAGCCATCTTGTGTCACCAACCAATCACAGAGCACTCAGAGTTTAAATACAAGATGGCGGGCAGGTACCTGCCTATAGAATGACGCCATTCTCCATTGTTGGGCTTTATTGAATTGATGACAAATCGATTAATCTACCTATTTGTAATATCGATCGAGTAACTTTTCGTCAATTGCGTTTCGATTTTATTTTGTCCCATTGGATTAGTTAATAAGTAGCCGTACCTGTAACTATATCTATTTTGTTGATGTTCTATATAAAAATACCCAGTTATCAATGTAGGTACCTACCTAATTATTGTTTGGTTAATACCTAAGTGCCTATAAATGTGTAAAGCTAACACTTCATGATTGTTTTAAATAACGCCACTAGATTTATTATTAAATGCCACGCGATTAGATAATAAATTAGGTACTAAATAAAATTTTACACTAGTATTAGCGTATTTTACGACGTTTACTGAGATAGCCTTTGTAACTGACCTAGGTACAGGCACACAATAAAACATTATAGATATTCAAATAAACATATGTACTGTATCCACTATAATTTACAATCAAAATATTATACAATTTAAAGATAACGACGTCAGAAAATATTTACGGTCAAGTACGTATGTTGATAAAGTCTGACTGAAATATGAGAACAGATGTTCGGGGTGAATGAACGAGGAACGATGCGCTCGCGCCTGCGACCCGCTTTGACGATTTATTTATTAAATGTGTCCACATTAACCTGACGATTTATACCTAAATAGCCTTAATTACTTTATTACACTATTTGACAATGTATTAACGACTCTATCGTACTATCTTTGACGCCATAAAAACAGATTTGAATTGCACATCAATGTTACAACATGATAACAATCTTTATTATCTCTGCATAAGCGTTTAGCATTTAATTGTTAACGTTGTGTTTTATTAATGACTAACATTTAAGTTAATTTGTGGATCTAATTATTTATATTGCACTTTGCCATACGAGCAAGGTAGGTAAGGCAGGTAGGTATAAAACCTTTTTACCACGGGCCAATGAGCTCTTAGGTATTTTGCTACGCAGCTCTACATTAGCTACCTATTAGTAAGGTTTTTTACCTACTACTACTACCACTTAAAATAATAGCTTAACCTAAAGTTGGTTTGTAATTGACAGCTCTTTTATAATATACCTTTTATTAAAATACAATTTAAGTAGCTTGAAATCAATGATAGAATACAGTTACCTACATTACCTACATCTAAAGAGCTGTAAAAAACAGACACCAAGTGTAAACTAAAAACAAATGAAGAATATATTTTTTCGACTTTTTATTTGAATATAATTTTGCATGATAATAGATACGCAAGTAGATAAGGGAAGGGCAGAAAAGGTGATTTAAGAAAATTACATTATAAAAGAAAGAAAACCGGAGGGGCCTCGCCGAGCGACGTCGTTTCGTAGACATTGTTACAAAAATGTACCAATTTAAATTCAAACATAAAGGCGGTCCACCGATGCTATATTGAGTTAGTAAATTTACTAACTCAATATGGAACGCCACGGAAATAAAACAGCATTATTATCTAAAATTGGATTTTTAAATGTCAGCTGATGCTCCTTCCATTCTTATTACACTGCATTTATATATAACATTTTAAAACAAAATACTGTTTCACTTGAACAAAACTAATCTATCTAAATACCTTTGTGCTAGCTTTTACTACTACTTTTCTTAAATTGGAAAAGCTGAGACGGATCAAATCCTGTCGAAACGGCAACTTTGCCAATAAAAACTTTCTTTGTTACCCAGATACTATCGACTAAACTCTTTCATTCGTTCTAACACTCTTCTATTTCGAGGGGGAGCTGCACATACGTACTATAGGTTTAAATTACTTTTAGGTGGGTAACGTCTGACTCACGGCAAGAAAGGCCCGGTGGGATTGTTCGCAGGAGTTATTAAAACTTTTTAAATCTGTGAGATAAGAATTTAAAGCTTTTATGTTTTTAAAATAAGGGAGCCATCAAAACTGATAAGAATGTAAGTGTTCCTAAATGAGACGGTTTAAATCTAAAGGTCGTTAATATGCTATTTGCCTACCTAATTTAAATTTTCCCTCTAGGAAGAATCTATATAGATCAATATTTTATATTGTTGCTCAAGTATATTCATGACTATTGTACGTAGGTCTTCTTTAGTCAAACACAGTAAACAAATGAGAATACAAAATGTAGACAACTATCTTGTCACCATGTCTAACTTTAACAACGTTACGCTATTCTATTCTTACAAAATCAAAACAAAGACAAGCAGAACCGTGTGATCTAAATTCAAATTCAAACTCAGCATATCAAACGAATTCCTTGGCTCATAGCTGGCTGCAATTACAAAATATTCTCGCGAGATTCCAATTAAAACGTTTCATCCGCAAAATTCCACAGGGTCGGAAACTTCCAAGATTCCCCCCTTCCCCCTACGGGAGGGTAATTGCTCCTCACATTCCCCGGATGTCTTACAGGCGAGTTCCTACTTCGGACGGAATGTCACTGCGTTACCGACGCTGAAGGAACAATTATTACTTAACACCATCGTTCACTGATGTGTAACGTATGAACTGACGTTCATTTTGATAAATGCTCCTTTATTCTGTGATTATTGTAAGACAAAAAGTTTATTAAAAACTATATAACGGTTATAACATAAATTATGAGACTTGTTTATATGTAGGTACTTCCTATAACACGGGTCAGTAAAACTTAGGCCTAGTAATTACAACTAATATTTTTATCTGTTCACTAATTGTAAAAGCACACCAATGCTATTAAGTACCTAACTGATAATTCGTGTTTCATTAACGCTTTAATAAAATTTTATATGTATTATGCTAATTTCTCAACATTGTTGCTATCACTGAATACAATCGGGCACACATGTTGTTTTTATATTACCACTTCCAAAAGTTAGGAAGAAACATATCGTCAATTATAAACATTTTCCCGTGAGTAAATTACCAGATTAGGTATAATTAAGATAAGTAGAGGTCCATTAGAGAGAGGAAACTTTTTCACATAATTCCCACTGAGCTCGTCGGCACACGCACCGCCGATATTTATAAATAATAACATAAAACAATATAACGGTAGCTCTTAAGAGTTCGCTACATAAAGCTCACCCCGAGAATAAATGGATTACTTGTGTCCGTGGCTCGCCATCTAGCGGGGGGCGCGCGAAACTGTATGAGTTATTGTTATTGCGCGGATATCTCCGCTTTCGAACATGTTTTCACTTACACCCCTCTTGTAAGAGCTATAAAAATCTGCCCGAAATATTTTATTAAATTGATTGTGTTTTCAAAACATGTCGCCGCAAAATATTCTTAGGCGTAATGCGATTTATTCAGACTGCTTCATTGAAGACGCGTACAGACTTTTAAGTTGCTACTTAGCTTCATGAAAAGAGTTTCTTATTCAACCCAGTACCTAGTTAATCCAGTATTATAGTAAACTTTATTCTTTACTGTTCAGCGTCTGCGTGTAATAAGATGAATATACCTTAACTAAAATTCACTTTTGTAGATTATATTAGGAACCTCATCCATTGATTCGAATTATGTTGACGCAATAGATGTTTAATATTCCATAAAAAAATTGTCCAATCGTTTCTATAATGATATAAGGTGCAGTACACACGGGCGCTTGAGTTGAAGTAGTGAACGATAGCCGAGACTTATTAGCTGTAACGAGGCAATAAAGACGGCGTTCGTTAGCTCGCGGACAAACGGACACATAACTTACCAACCGTACAGGAACACCCGCGTTGTGAACTACCGTCCGTAGCTTATTCTTTTACATTGCCGACACTTACTCGAAAGTTTATTTCATTTTTATAATTCATATTTAATAAATTCTTTATATTTTTGTATGTATTTAGTTGTTGATGAGAATATAAAAGCTAAAACATGTTTTACGCAGAACTATTAGTACACTGCCTAAATAAGTAATTTACGGGTGAAATTCCACACCAATATGCAACAGTTTTGCTCATCAGATCCTCACATTGACTGGTTCCCTCGGTAATCTATTACAACTGCGCAGGACATGAGCATGGTAACAAAAATATATGATGAAATAAAATAAGTTTCAGATTGCAGTTAATATAAAAAGGTATGGACGTATTTCTATGCTTATTTGGACACAATAGAAAATACTGATGGCATGCAGTCGACATCGCTGATGTGTAAAGATATAATATCAATTCTATTATCAGAAAATAATGAAGATAACAGTCCAAGATTGAAGTCAAAATAGCCTTATCGTTATTGGTAAAATGAGGGGCCTGCCGCTCCCTAATAGGGAGTTCCAGGTAGATAAAGTATCGGGTTGTCCAAGGGCAATATGGGGCAGGAGACTGTAATTTGGCTAAATTGGGGTCTACTCAATTTTATATTTGGATGGATAAATATACCCAAATCAGATAATTATGTTGGTAGTTTTTACTGAAATTCAACGTTAAATAAGCCTATACCTATTATATTTTCTTATGTTCAGTTGATAAGCACTAACAGATAGGTATGGCATAGGTACGATACTATCTAAAGAATTCAATATCTTAGATAAGGAGATATAGTTATAACCAGAATACAAAATGCCTAGACGAATACGTAATAGTCATTGTAGGTATGTTGTTCAATGATACAAAAGTATTTTTAATATACTTTGTTAGTGTCCCACTGCCGGTCGCAGACCTCTCCTTTGGGCTTCATAATTATTAAAATGATAATAATATGAGAACAACCTGTAGACACTCAGTACCCGAATAAGACCTACCGATTGTAATGATACAATTTAAATTACACAGGTAGGTACACCCATTGAATATCCAAGTAGAGTGCAGAACGGTTATCTCATAAACAAGTACCTAATAGAGAACTTATTATAATAAGTAATAAGGCATTAAAGATAAAATAATTCGCGCATAATCTTTTGAGATAATTATGCGCAGTAAATTAAGTTGCATCCTAAGAGCATTAAACTGTTGACCACGCGGAGCGTTTTAAGACAAAATATCACATAAAGAGACCACACACCACGTGGAATTCAAAATCGGCTTCTTAGATATACAATTTAATTTAGTTAATGTACCAACCCGCTTGAACAAGTTTTGAAATGATTAACTTTATAGTGTGTAGTAGAAACCTAAGTTATTTATAAATTAGTTTTAAAATATAGATGTCATCAAATCAGATTTTGATCAAACAACTTATTGATTTAAAGTGAAGTCATAAATTAGATAGGATGTGTTAATTTTTAAATTAAATTTCCGTCACATGGTGTTTGAACCAAAGATATTTTTAATTAGTTACAAGAATTCTTCACAAGTAACATACCTAGACACGTTCCTTCGTCGCCATCTGTGTTGAACGCTCAAGATATGTTTGGCGTAACGCCAAACATCGTGCATTCGTTCGCACCCTATGTTTACATCAAAATTATTTTTCAGAACTATAACAACACAAAATTTCGACATATTCGTACACACAACACTACTTCAACGTATTAAATCTAAAAGTATACTGACTACTATTACCTACTCTCTGCTTTCTCTTTGCTCGCAAAAAAACCTAATTTGAATTTTTATAGAAAATTGGGTCAGCTTGCCTTTCTAGGAAGCGTTTGCGCAGCCTATGCTCACATTGTCTCGTGTCGTAAACGACTCCAAACATAAACATTTTTTTATTTGAATATTAATTAGATCCTGACACGGAAAATATTATCCCTTTTGATAAAAAAAAATTGTTAGGAGCTGTGTTAGAACTGTATACCTACGAAGGTAGAGTCTCGTCTGGAACATATTGTCTGAAAACTTTACAAGTTATCATTGAGTATAAGACATTTTAAATAAAATTAATTAATTAATAAAATTATTTTGATCGACTATTTAGAAGATCTACATTAAATATTTTAGGTAGTTGTAGTACCTAAAAAAGTGGTAGTGTGTTACTAAAATGTTGATTCGAACAGAGCTACATCAATTAGTTATCTTTTAAATTTTATTTCACATTGCAGTATAATATTTAATTTTATTTATTTTTCAAATATCACTCAATTAAATTGCAATTTATAGGTTTAATACATTCCGCTGATGTTGTATGTTCATTGTTTAAGAAAACGCCCTCTATACAAAAAGAGCGGAACTTTTAGCAGCTTTAAGCACTCTACCAAAGTAATGAGAAGAGCTCTACGATAGAAAATGTTTGATGCTCAGAATCAGAACCTATTGCAATTAGGTGATATTGTGTTCTTAATAATACTTAAGAATTAATAATGAATTAACAATAAAAATTAATAAAATACACCTACACTTTTGAAGCTTAAAAATTAGCCTACGCCCAGCCTAATAAAGAGCTTTGTGCTTCTTCAGTGCTACTTCCTTACACATAATTTTTTCGAGATTAATATTACGTGCCTCATTATTTCAAAAAACTAAAGAATACATACTTACAGTATAATAATAACTGATACAGATTACATGATTGAGCTTTTACTCACAATAATTATCTTTAACATAGGTAAGGCTCGATTGTTTTGTAAAATCGAGTGATATTATCTTATTTGGTACTTTTTAACAAAATGTACAAACATATGGTAGCACCAAATATTACGTAAAACGTACAATCATACAGTAACTAATTTTTCGTCCACCAATAGGGTATGACTCTACTATCTCCTAAGTTATACAATATAGTAATTACCATAGTTTTAAAGGTACAAAATAATGACTTGATGTACTTTCGTCTTAATCATGAATGATAAAAGCCTTGGAATTTAGAAGCTCTACTTTTCCTATTTACCTTTATTAAAAACACATTGAGGACAGCGCCATCTCTACCAAATCGGTTGAACTAATACAAAATCAGGAGTGGTTGTAAACATTTTATAACATTCATTTTATTCCTCTTTTTTGGTACTTTCCTTCTTATCTATATTTATTTTGAATATTTTGGTTACTTATTTGATGTAAATAGATAATTTTCGTAAACTAATAAAGATTGACTTTTGTAATAATTATATAACAATTTTGGTTATACTTGGTTTTAATGTAAAAGTAAATGGAAATACTTTTTTCATAGAAGTATTTCCATTTACTGTTGTTAGTTTAATTGATTTTTTATTAAAACTAAGCGATTACATTTTTTTGAAAAGGTTGAAAAAAAAATTTTTTGGTCCAAAAGAAAAGACAGCAGCTGTAATAAAACAGAAACCAGAAAGGTTGAAGACAACTGATCTTACGGGCCCTCCCAAACGGCAATACGATCAAAACTCACACACAGACATTCTTTGTATGTGTGTATAAGAATTTCAACTGCAGGGCCATTGCCATGCCGTGCTATCGACGCCATTTTACTTTGTTCGTTGTCTCTTTTCCTCACACCAGATACTACTAAAGAGTAATGAGAAAAAAAACAAATCATTCCATCTCTTTCGCACGTCGATGGGAGAGCTGGGTGATCGCAGCGTGAGTTCTTGCGATTCGAGAAGGGGAATGAAAAATTTAAAAGAAAGAAGTATGGCGATACCGTTCGATGCTTGGTAGGACGGTCCCTGACCGGGCGGACATTTTTAAGATACATACTGTGATGATGGCGGAAACAAAAATGCGGTTTTAGAGCTTGACAACTTTTCTGTTGGTTTTAAAATACCTACCTAAGGAGATGTATTTTGTTTTACGATAAAGAAATTTTATTCAATCGCATAGGTATTATAGTGTCTATACGTTCTATATTAGGTATCTAATAATAATAAAAGGCTACCACTTCCTATATTTTTGACATTTGATTTTTTATTTAACTTTTACTTAAATATTTGTGTAGGATTATTTTACTTAATATCTACTTGTATATTATGTTCTAATAAAGTGAAACTTCAATATAATTTATATTCGGTACAGAATCAAATCGGTACAATAATATGTATACCTATGTATGTATATTCAAAGCCAAAAGTGTTTGCCTTTATTTTAATATCTAAATATGATTTTTAATATGTAGGTAAAATAAAATATTGAGTTCAATAATGATGCTTACCTTTTAGGCAACGCCTTGCAGATATTTAGACAGATTTTTCTAGCTTCATACCATTGTGAAGAGATCTGAAAAAATAAAAAAGAACCATTTTAATAAAATCCAAAACAAACACTTTTAGATATATAGGTAGGTATTCAAATAAGCTTGTTGATGTTGTAGGTACCTACATAATAAGTTTCCAACTGAGCATTTTCTTCTTCATGAAGTGAGAAGGAAATGTAAAGGGAACG
Organism: Abrostola tripartita; assembly: GCA_905340225.1. Lineage (NCBI taxonomy): Eukaryota > Metazoa > Arthropoda > Insecta > Lepidoptera > Noctuidae > Abrostola > Abrostola tripartita. Next base: position 8,288,609 of record HG996498.1, on the reverse strand, counting down.
TAATAGCATTACTTATTTAAAATACAACAGACTTTGGTTTATATTTCCAGCTACTTAATTTATTTTCTTAATTGCAGCAGGTAATGTATATTTTCAACCGTCGTAAACAGTGGCAGCAAGCAACGGAAGGCGCTGCTTAGTTGCAGAGCAGTGGCTGCTACACAACAGCCTCTCATAAATTAACTCACTACGTAGGTACGTACAGTGCAGTAACATCGATTATTTACAGCCACATACCTCTGAGATAATCTTTACTAAGTGCACGTTTTAGTGGCCAGCCCGAAGCGGTTCGCCACTTCACTTTATGGTAAGTTAAGCAAATATTAATGGCGGTGAATTTATGACACTCTAAACTAAAGGTGTTGTGATCTCGCTGTCTCTTTTGCCGGCGACTGTACTTTGTTAGGTGTCTAAACATAGCGAGTAGGTACTGTTCTGCTTATGTAGAGTATTATGGTAAGATATATGATGCTGTAGATTAATGAAAAAAAAAGTAAATATATATACATATGTAGTGGCTCTATGTTGTCTCACTCTTAACTCAATAACAAAGCGTTTTTTAATATATATATATGACTGAAGATGGTTTAACGTTGGAAGTCCTAAAATCTTGAACCGCTTTTAACTATTGTTTCTATACTATATAATTTATCTCCATTTATAAAGAGTCAAACTACCCATCACGAACCTATTTAGCATAGAGAATTTGCAGAGAAAAGCTACCAGTAACAAGTAAGAATTATTGCCCTAATAAAAAAAATATTTACTACGGACGGCTGCAAAGGCCAGTGGAAGCAAAACTCAGTAGAGTCGCGTCCACCGCGACGACTATCGCGTGATTGATACGCAATAAAGTGAATTTATTACGAGACCGCTATAAACGCACGCCCGAATGGCTAATCATCTATTAATCGCAATTTAACGCATCAACACTGTCAAATAATACTTGAAAGAACAAGCGATAAAAGTTTATTGCGCACTCGTGACGAAACGTTGTGCGCTATATTCTGCCGCGCGTCGGTCGACGGGCGTTCGCCGCTAGCGACGAATAGGCGCCGCCTTAATTTGCTCCAATCGCGGCCGTGTAAGGCGACACTATAAAAAATGCATAAAACCACACGGAAGGACTCACAATGCTCCATAACCTACCGCAAAAGTTTGACATTACTACGACGCGATTGTTTCTTTGTTTATCGTATAAAATTTATAGGTGCCGCTTACCGTTTACGAGAGCACGGCTATGGCCGTTGAACTTTGAATCGCTTGATTACGGTTTTTTAATGGTTGAGTGCGAATATTCGTTAATATTTCATTGTTGGCTGACGCATTGTATTCGAGAGCCTCGAGCGTGCCTGCCTGCCTAATGTAATCTACACCCGCTCGCGGCCGCACGACCTCCGTAGCGCGGACTTGTTCCAACCTATACCCACGTTGACTTCATATGAAAATGCATGAGAAATACTTTTACTAACGTACTCTATAGAGAATACAGGTTTCAACAAAAGCTTTGTATTTGAGAGTACAAGGCGCTAGTACCTATAGGTATAGCTAAAGGAAAATCTTAAGGATAATCTTGAGGTCGATTTTCCTACGTGACCGAATTTATTTTCCTATAGCCGCTCTCAGCCATAAAACTAATGGCTGGAATAACGCACCGACGTACGTTTATTTTGTGAAGTCAGCGCACAGCCAGAAAGATGTTTAGTACCTACCTACATTGCTAGGATTATTAACTTCGAAAGGTTTCAGCTAGGTTACAGGATTTTTCAACTGACATCGAGAGAGACAGAGACGCATGGCTACCTATATTAAAAATTAAACTAAATTATAGGTTTACATTAATGTTTTAACTTAAGTAGTTTTTAAATATTTTGGTATTTAGGTAATTAGTAATTAGATTTGTTCACGTATTCATTTTAATAATTAGTAAATCATTAAAATGAATACGTGAACAAATCTTGCCAAGACAAAACAATAGAGAAAAGAGGTGAAGGTGTAAATATTTAGTTGTAAGTACTAGATTAGATTAACTTAGTAGTGACCATGATAGCATGAGAAGGAAAAGTGATTCAAGGCATCATAATATAGTGCAGGTAAACATGGTAATCCAGTAACATTTACGATTCTAGACGAACATTTAATAAGAATCTACTTATGTATGCACAAATGTTTGGCTCTAGACACCATAATAATTTGTGCTATAATTTTATGTCTGAGTTACAAGATATTAAATGTCTAGTTAACCTGAATTTAATATGGACAATAATTAGCGTAATTAGTACCTATCTAGTTAGGCAATAGGTTAGGACCTACCTACAAATTCACGGCGGAATAATTTATTTAATATTAATTAATTAAATATTTTTATTTATATTAATTAATAATAATTGCCTGTTTATTTAATATTAATATCTTTCTGAAAGTTTGCATATAAATATGATTCCGCACTGGATTTTTCTGCATAAGCTTAGCGCCAATTTCACTAGTTTTTACAGTGTTTAATTTGCAACTACTGAGTACGAGAACTGCTAACTAATAAAAGGTTTTAATGATAGTTTTATTGTCAGTTGCGGTTTATCGATTGTTAAAAAATGTATCTTGTGTTCCGAATGATTCAGCACAAAGAAGGTAAGTAAGTACCAGTAGGTAACCGCAATTCGCAAATTTATTTTCTCCTCACGTTAAATACGCTCCTATATTACGGCTATTAGATACGTAATACCGTTCCATTCAAAGGCGCGATGCAAACGTATCGCGATCGCCCAAACACCGGTTGTTTAGTGATGTTGTAAATCAAATCATCAATTATCGACAAGCGTTTACACTCGTGACGCCGCCGTGTAAACAATCTGGACATTAAAACTGCTGCTACCTACGTTTTACGACTATTCAATTTGGGGGAAAATCGATTTTATTCGCTTGCTTTTCAATCGATTCACGGGTAAAGTCGCTCGGAGATTACCGCGTTGGTGTTTGGATTCCGATTTTTTTACCGTAGCGAGGAAGTGGTTGGCGGATACTGTTGAACGCGGAAGAGATGCATGCGCAAGGTAAACAACGCTGTTGTAAACTAGCGTTTATTTACCTAAGCGCATACTATACGTCAATCTTAAGACGTAATTACAGTTAAACGGGAAGGGTTGTGGCCTTAACTATAAAAAATACACGATACTGAAATTCGATCACTTACCCTGTCTCCTCTGGGTAATAAATGGTAATTAAAATCCTATCTACGTGCTGTTTCACAATTAACAACGACAGTTTCAACAAGCTTTTCACTAATTACAGTCCATTTAAATTGGAGCACCAGCAGATATAAAATCACTCTTAATTCCGAGTGCATGCATCGGAGTCATCCAAACGACTGACACTATGTACGGTAACAATTGTATCACATATTTATGCCACTAACAAAACACTAACAAATTGATATGTTTATCTACAACGGACTATAAATTCATTGAGGCCGGGCCCACCCTTTAGCGAGGGGATCCACCCTTAATATTTAAAAAAATTGCAAAATATTACATAAATAATAAAAAGACCGGCATTCCCCTTGATGTCCCCGCTATCTATGAGATAGATATAATTTTGGCTAACTCATAGTTCCGGGGAAATGGTCTGTAATGCTTTTGAGATTTAAATTTGCATCATACATTATTCATCCCACATAAACCAAACTTGTCGCATTTTTTTTTATTATAAGTAATGGTCTAAAAAACTTTTGCTCTAATATTTGCTGTAGCTAACATTGAAAAGATACCTAATATTTTTGGTGTCGTTTCTAAGATCCAATAACCTAAATCTTGGGACTTTGCTTCAGGTAGTTACATTTCTTGTTATTTTCCTAAAGTAGAGGCAAAATAATAAGAAAGCACAATTTACTCCATAAAATAAAATTGCCTTATCTGTCACACAATATTATTTCATGTAATTCATCCGAAAAATATGACCCTCCCATGATTACATTAATAACCCGCACTGGATTCACACTGCCACCCGTTCCCATACAATTTGAAGTTAACCCTAAAATGTGCCATCGCCATTAAAAAATCAAACTGTGACGGAAGAATAGGGGTGTTCTATGTTTTAATTTAGTTTTATATTTGATGGGAAAAGTTGGAGTTGTTCCTGCGTGGGTATATAATAATCGTCAATTTAATTGGTCGCTTGAGAATTGGTGTAAGACATTAGTTTCTTACACAGCTAGCGACTGCAATCACAATCCATCTCGGTAATAAACTTATAATGATAAGGACGGTTCGAAACACTTCATTTGTTTTTTGTATCGCATCGCTTGGTTTTTCAATCTAAGCCATAGTTATCAATGAGATGGTACGTTTCAGATTCAATCAAATGCAATCAAAATTATGATTTGCTAGCACTAGCACACTAAATTATGTAAGAATAGCTTTCACATTTATGAAACAGCAGAGTAGAGTTGTTAATTGAAAATCAATTAATTACAAGATACTATTTTATTGTTCTATAAACTTGCTAAATATCAACTAAATAAAATTTATCTCAGAAATCCCATAAAATATTTGTTAACTTGATAGTTTTTTACAGAACTAGCTTCCGCCCTCCACTTCGCCCGCGTGGATTTTGAATGTTTTATAGCTTATAGCCTTCCTCGATAAATGGGCTATCTAACACGGAAATAATTTTTCAAATCGGACCAGTATTTCCTGAGCTTAGCGCGTTCAAACAAACAAACAAACTCTTCAGCTTTATAATAATAGTATAGATAATATACCTATATAAGTATAGATATGAAAACTCGCTGTAGGTAAAAATATCAAAACTGTAGATATATAAGTACCTACATAACTATCTGACTGTATCATTACCTACCTATATAGGTACCTAGATGTAGTATGAAACAAGAGAGGGTACGGATATAACGCGGGCTCTATATTTAAATCTGGTTTTTGTTTCCCCAGATAGTCGGGCCGCGGGGCTGGGGGCACTAATTCGGTTCGTTTACGAGCTTCGCCAGATCACCCGCTCCAGATGCCGGCTCCCACGCTGCAACGTGTCCCTTCACACGAACGTGGGCGATTAGATGCGTCGAACTGATGAGCGAACAGTTCGACGCGAAGTATGCGGAAGTGTTGAAAGGCCGATTATTCAGTAAAAATACGTTTAGTCCGTACCTGTAGGTACCTACTTATACGGTAGAAGAAGGTACTTTCCTGCATTGTATTCTCATAACATTAGATAAAAGATGACAATCAATATTGACTTTATTATCAAGTGCATTCAAAATAATATTTGGAGCCGAAACATCTCACTGTCATCGTCCGTCTGAAAGGTCCTTACCCTGTATCAAGTCCTCCTACACCTCTCGATGTTTAGAATATTATGGTAGAGCCGAACAATTTATCGATATTATACTGCCCACTATCCAAATGTTTGGGAACATTCTGATTGGGTTTCAAAACACGTCCGACCCACCTCGGGTAGGTACGTTTAAGTGGATTTATATGTTAGATAGGTATAATGTATGCAGAAGGGATTTTAGTGACCGTAGGAGTTGTTGTAAGGTAAAAGAGACGGAGAAGATGACTACAGCCATATATTATAGGTGCACACGCGTTTAGTTTTTGAGCGAATTTAATTTTAAATGGCCTACGTTCGTAGAGTAAGCGTAGCCCTCCACGTGTCAAATTAAATGCAATGCTTATGTTTTCAAACATCAGTCACCATACATGGATCTCCAGTGTAAATATGTAGGTAACTATTCCCACCACAGATCAAAGTCCAAAGAACAGTAATAAACAAAGACATGAAACAAACTCGCAGACACAAAACGCCATCCGTAATACGTAATATAGCAATAATAACACAGATTATTAGATTTCACTGCTGTTGCAATCGTAACCAGTCGTAGTGAAAGCCAATGAAACTTTAACGTTGAATTAAATAACGTTGTTAACCGAGCACGCGTCAAGCAAATCATAATGCATACTACCTATACGTTATAAATCTCAACTTTTTATGTACCATTAAAGCGTTTTATTAGTTATTAACACGTGTTAAACGGTTAAAAGACTACAACATTTGTAGAAAAGTCCGGTCATTAACATATGTATGATATACTTGTACGATGCCTACCGTTGGTTCGGCTTGCCCACTAATTATGATCGGTGTATGACGGGCGGTAAAAATAATCTCCAGCAATAAATACGAGACTTAAATGTGTTATATGTGTGTATCTGTCATCCGTGGCTAAAAGTCACATTAGGTGCAATAAATATAGTTTGGTAAGGAGTTTTATTTTTTAAATAAAGTTTGTAGTCTCAGTTATATTTAGGTTATATTAGCCCCAGCTAAAGTTACAGAAAAATCCATACTAAAACGACTGAAAAAGTGTACGGGTAACTTATTTTGAACTAAGTATCTCGTGTTGTTGATTAGAACAAACAAACACTGCCTATAAAACCCCATAGAATTGTATGCTGTAAAACAATCCACCAACTAAAAATTTACAAGCGTTACTTAACACGATAATATCAAATTAACATTAATAACCGGCGTAAATCAATTATTCGTCTCAAACAGTCATCGACTTTTAAATCGTAATAAAATGTACAAACGGCAGTCAATTTATTTATTGCCTTAAAGTTGTAAAACGATATTACACGCCATAATGACGTGTGTTATTGGCATTTATTTCAACCATTTTACCATCAATGACCACTTATTCAAAGTTTATGTTTATTGTTTAATTAAAAACAAATTAGTTACACATAAACAAACGTTGAAAATACAAGTTGTGAATCTAGCTTTAGTTCATGGCAGCTATACGAGTTAACTCGCTGAAATATCTTAACTAATCTCAAAACCTTACCGAACTGAATTTTCTCACGAGTAAACGACACGCTAACGCATAACAGTGCCTTTATCACCGTATATACTGGCCGTTACATAAACGAGGCAAGTTCACAAGGACTTGCAACCGACATAAGGCAACATTGTTGTCCTGCACATGCACCGGACCTTATAAATTTGCGCCTGATTTATTTATTACTCGCAAATTACAAAATGTCAACAATGCGACGTTAAAAGTGAAACTAAAAAGTATTGTACAAGAAAGGGTGTCCGAGCATTGTGCGCGCACCCTGTTATGCAAATGAGTACGCTGAAACCGAAAGTGTAACTATACACTAACAAAGGGCAGGGACTTGCGTAACCTTTACATAAATTATCGATACGCATTAGGCAAATTACTTGTGCCTTTATATGCAATCTTGAAAAACCAGACAAAACGACCCCGAAATCAACAAAAACATTCAAATTATCGACTGCATTATCTTTCCTCCAAGTCGTTAAACTTCAAAGGGTGGAATTTGCATAATACTGGAATAACTCTTTCTGGAGAAATATTTTGGCTTTTGTGGTAATCTTTACTTTCGTTTTTGGCTCGCAAACGTATTTTAATAACCAATAGTTAGAAGTTGGCTTTCGTACGACTCGGTTCCGTGCGTGATATTCAATAATTTAGATAGTGGTTTACTTGGTACTGTGGTTATAGCGAGCGTGAAAAGGTTTCATAAAGAGCGATCGTGTCGTACATATTTCGATAAGTCCGTTACCGGTGGTTGTGATTTATATTCAGGTGTGTTCGTGTTACCGGATAGTTAAGTTTTTACTGTCACGATAGAGGGCCCGCTGAGTGAACTCGACGATTTGTTTATCGACAACGGCGAGGCGACGACAGGCGGCGACGTGGTATCAGACATGTATGTACCTCCGATCTCTTTATGTGTAAGTGTTAAGTTTAGTGCCCCATTTATTGCTTTTTGGTTGTGTCAAGCTAGTGCAGGTATCAAAGTGGGTTGTAGTTAGAAACTCGTGAGCGCCCGTCCGTGAGAAAATATCGTATTTATTTTATTAGATGCGTAAGTGAGGGAAAGCTGTTTTGAAGAAATAAATTACAATTAATAGTCTGTTATTCCGGTTTAGTTACACTATATAATATGTGTTACATTATCATAATACCTATGATAGCAAAATACTTTACAAACTCGTACAAAAACATATTGAACGTCCTAAAATGTTAGAATGAATTACGATTAAAATTGTATGCCAAGGTATCTGCATAATTTTAAACATACAAAAAAAAAACATCTAGTATCTTTGATTTTGAAAGCATGGAAGTAATAAAGGCCTTCGAACAACGTGGCAGCCTTGACCAGAATAACAGTTTAATGAGGTGAGCACACAGCATTGACATAAAACATGAGTTCATTAAGGGTAACTAGTAACTACATCAACATTCCTAATTCCAGGTTCAATCATTGCTTGATTAATCACCTATTTTACCATAGAACTAGGGTAGGATTCATCAATCTGTATCAAATTATTTACTTGTAACTCTAGTAAGTCCTACAATGGTTTAGGAAGATTGAAAGTTCTGCTGAAACAGAACTGAACAGAGACTTCTAGTTACCATGGCAGCACAATTCCTGCATTTTTCTGACGTTTGGATACATAAACCTAGTTCATCTATGATTCGATGCTCTAATAACTAAAGTACTAATAAAATTATTTTTTCGTCTTTGAAAAGTCACGTGGTAGAGCCGATGAAGTGAAACAGACATTACTTTATATTGGTTACAAAAAGTAGGTATACCTAAGGTACTCTCTAAAGGATTTGTCTTCTCTACAACTATATTCTCAAGCCTAGGTTAGTGACAAGTCAACCGCAACACGAGCGACTCAATCGAAGTTGGCCTCAAAAACCGCACAAAGACATTCATCAGGGGACTTGTCATAAAATAGAATTACTGGATGGATCGAAGGCTGTCTCGCCCATGATTACTATGAATCATCATAAATCAGTCCCTCGGAGGCCCGCACCAGCTAATTGTACTAGATCTTATAATAAATCAAACATTTCGGGTGTGCGGGCACAATTTTTTATAGGTCGGTTTTGGATGTCGTAAACCATGGCTGAAACTTTCTGACGGATTAACGACGCGGTTCTTAAAGGATTTTTTCGGTCCCGTTCTGTAATGCGATATCTGCCTATTTTCGTTTACGTAACTGGTAATAATAAATTCTGACCTCGGACTTTTGAAATGCGGTTGAAGATCACGTATCTCAGCACTTTAAAATAAATATTCTGAGTGTTGGTGTTGTGGCAATGGCTTCCTTTATCTTTAATTTGAATCTTGTTGGTAAATAATATCATTTCTTTATTATAGTATACTTATTAGGTACATAAATATAGCTTTATAGATATGATCCGTTGAAATCAAATAGCATCCTTATAAAGACTGCTTATAAAATTCAAAATTGATAACCAACTTCCTATTCCTTATAGATTTGTTCCTATATATGCCGATACACAATAATGTAATCGTATTACAGGATAATCTTACTTACATAATGCCTACAATATATTTAGATTGTATTTTTACATACCTAGGTGTATTTAATATCCTGTCCGATTTGTCTACCTACAACACAACTAGTTACGTGATAAACTACAATAATTCATTATACCTACGTATTGAAACAACAAAACACATTATAAACGCAGAAACAATACGTGTACAGCTGAACCTCCCAACAAAAGCTTGATAAACCAAAAGATTTTAATTTAACGCTTGATTACATTTCATTACGGGACACATTGTGTTATAACACGTAGGTACGCGTTCGCTATCAATCCAATTTCGTTGTTTAATTACTGTAACCATTCTACTAAACAAACACTTGTACAAGCGGGGTTAGGGAGTATGTACCTACGTGAGTGGTTATTTCACACCTACAAACTCATCGTGGAGTTAATCCAACGTAATTGACTCTCGCTGAGAAAGCAATAAATGGTTATTGACTGTGCCAATAAACTCTACAATTAATACCTCGGCGGGCACTCGTATAAATCTCTATGTATAGTAAAAATCCACCTCTGCTGTAACAGACACCGTTTCCGCGACCAACCGGAGTCATTTTATAAAACTTCTTGTAGTGACCTGGTATCGTTTACTTACCAGATAGTTTAGTGGGTTGAATTATACGTACCTATAAATCGATGTTAATAAATGCATTTTTTAACTTCTTACTGCACCGAAATGCTTTATCCAAAATGTAAATAACTAAAATAAGAACGTGTACAGTTTTAATTAATAAGATACCTAGGTATGTGGAAGTCGTGAGTTTATAAAATGTAATTCATAAAAAAAAATGAGTTTCGTAAAATTTCGTAATTACTCATGTGACACGGAAGTTTGCAACTTTAAATTAAAATCCTGGTGAACTGCAGTGTTTAGAACTCCGAATAGAAACACAACCGCTACTGGGTTTACCTACATATGTGATATAATTTCAGGCCTCGTTTCTTTCTGCGACCAAAGAGTATTTCATGTAGCGTCTCTAAAAGATTCAGAGACATAATTCAGGGGTGGCCATTATCTTTCCAAGTTACGGATACGGGCGCACTGAACGACAACGCTCTTAGACCGTAAATAAGTCTGGCGTTTTGAGAACCTCGCCTAGCATTTTACGTGCATTGGCAAATACTTACGTACAATGCGACAATAAACCTTATGGAATCCCAAATGCGCTAAATAAAGGTCGCCGGCGATAGTAAATTATACTTTATTGCTCTCTCGAAACGGTCCAATTTTCTGTGTCAGCTTTCAATACGGGCTTGCAACGCTACGCCAGCAATGGCGACTCACGATTCGAAAACAGATTTATGATCGGCACGATAACGGGCTTGCGATAAAAATTTTACCATACCAAGGAGCACGTAGGTTCCACCGCACTCACGACGAATTTAGACCGATGTTAAAAGCACGTAGGATGTTCAGATGTAGGGTGAAGTCATACCTAACTTTGTGTGATGTTTCATGCCGAAACCACGACGATTTTCTTAAACCAGAAGATAAGCGTTGTGTGTGGAGTCTGGATGAGGCTGGCATAGCAGCGTGGATAGCACAAAAAGTCGTGTTGTTCCCAGCAGTAGGCGAAATGAGGGCTGCAGATGACGTAATGAATTCCTAATAATATTGGCATTTTCTTGCAAGATAAGTTCAATTCTCAAAAGGCATTTCTGCCTACTAGGCCGGAAAACTATCTTCAATAAATTATTTCCTTCATAATAATAATGCCTTGAATTTGCAAATTGCTTGCATTTCTACCCTGCCTCTTACCTAGTGCCCAAACGTGTTACACGACGTTTGAGTTCCTACCTCACGAGTTAGAGTCGTGGCAATTTAACAATTAAATATCGTTTGGCTTGATAGTGATGGTCACGATGCGTTCAGTTAGGTACACTATTGACTGAAAGGCATAGCATAATCAGGTATTGGGTCACGCACAAACTTAGAGGTACAACTAACAATAGCAGGTTTAAAAAAATACAAATACTTAAGCAAGTGGGAATACCTATGAAAAACATTTTCAAGTTATTTGAAGGGCTGAATTATTTATTTTAGGGTTTAAACTAAGCAAAACTGGTGCGATAGTGTGGCTTAAACAAAATAATTCATTATAGCTGGTAAATTTAGATATTTACTACAAAACCATAGATAAAGAATCGAATCAGACAGAACCCTACACCTAATTCAATACACCAGTTTCTATAATTGCTAACACCCACCACTCTACATAGGTATCTATCTATCTACTCTAGAATGGATATAGGTAATAACTAGGAAGACAATCTTAAAATTCGAAAATCTACCCAACCAGAAACTATAAATACTTGAGATGAAAGACCGCCGCCTCACACACGAGGCACGCATGCGCGGGCGCGGATAAAGCAATATTGTGTTCAGCTTAGTCATGACGCGTAGGTGAGCACTTGAGTGTGGTTGAATGCTATATGCTAAGTAGGTGCACGCTGGAAGGTTGATACCTATATTCCTATATTATGCACTTATTTGCCGTACCTATCTACAGCAAATAAAGTATACTAAATAATGAAGGAAGTAGGTAGGTATTAAAAAGATTTTCTCGATATTATTTATTAATAATAATTAATACCTACTTTATTGTATCTTAAGTTCCTTAATATAAATATGTTTATCTGCTACCTATTATATGTACTTAGTTTTAAAAGCGAGACGACGCCCTACCCTGCACGTAGCAGCATCTCGCTTCCACAAGAGAAAATGGCTTGTTTTGAGAGGCAGAGAGAGGTTCTTGTTTTTACATGGTAAGGAGGCTGCTTTCAAAGTTGGTAAGTTTAGAAACATTCAATGTAGTTGTATTATGTGTAAGTAAACGGCCGAAGCCGTGGCACAACCAAAAGATGGTATATTATATACGTAGGTACCTATATATAGTAGGTATGAAATTATTAGTAATATACATTGATTTTAAATGTTTGTTAATTTTACATGTATTTAATTGCATAAACTCTACTCTACCTATTCCTATTATTTTACATTGTCACGATATTGTTTTCATACTCAGATAGAGTCGCGGGCCAGGAACGAGTGATTATATTATAAGGCTAAGTAAATAAGCAGCAGCATATTATTAATTAGCATAGTACATACAGTACCTACGGTAGTTGTGCTTCGATTTCTAATTCGTGTTTAGGTAGGTTATAAACCGTTGAATATTATTATCGACCAAAAAGCCTTGCTTGACAATTTGCTTCTTTAAATGGCAGATAAGATGATATCTATGATAACAAATAATGTAGATATTCTGTATAATTTTCCAATTTAACAAGAAATGTTTTAAAATTTTAATGTGATTTTTTATTATAATGATCTCTTTATTTTAAACGAAGCATTTGAAATCAAATTTTGGTATACCGGTTATATTTACATGTGTCAATGTACCAATACCTACCCACTCAACCAGCAATTAAAATCGTATGGTATCGTTTTTAACGGTTACCAAACATGATAACATCTTTGTCTAGTCGTGTCTTTCAAATTAAAAAGGCAATTATATATAAGATTTGGGAAAGGATAAGGTTGGTTTAATTATTAAAATTAATATTTGTGACATTTCACACGTGAACAGTTCATATAGGTACATATCTAAAGGCTTATTTTAAAATGACATAGGTACTTAGCATTAATATTTGTGGTGAACACTCCAGATATTAAAATTAGCAAGACGTAGAGTGCTAAATTTTAATAAAATTATAACATCATAAAAATTACTCACTAGTAATCCATAAATCTCCTAATTCTTCTGGCACATAATGACTCTGAGTCATAACTGTGTAATGAAGTTATAAACATGCAACTATACTCATGTAGCACTCTGTGAAAATCAATGTCCGAGCAAAACGAGCGATAAGGGGGCAGACGGCGCACTATACGAAACAACGATGATTTCCCATGGAAAATAGTTTGTTCGCTTATCGATATTGTAACACCGTATTTGAAATTTAAATATTAAACTTTCAGAACGAGTCAGCCGCCATCTTGGTCCGGCGTGCGTAAACGCCTGCGCGCCGCGACCACCGCGAAATTACAGCCGGCGCGCGCTCAACCGCTCGCGCGTTTAAAAATAAAATAAAGTTAAAACAACGTCATTTTGTGCACGTGTGTGTGAGAGAGGGCCGGTATTTATTTATAGGCTAGTAGCTATGTAAATAACGATCGAGTCCGGTCCAGCATTTCTTGTGGTTTGCAAAACGTCTTAATTCGAACGTGCTCGTAGTGATTCCCGCAACCTACTTCATGCCTGGACCCGATGACGTGACTACTTTATTATTCTCACAAACGACTCATATAGATATACTATAGGCACATTTGTGAGACGGCAACCTTCACAAAAATTCCAATGAGCTGCCAGCTAAAGTTCTTACACATTACTTACTCATGGTCGGTTGAAAACGTGGACGTGTAAACATAAAGATAAAGACTTATGAAACAAAAACCTGCCTAATTATCTTCTCAAAATGCGTTGAAAAAAAGAAGCTCATCTTAGTGGAATTAGATACATTTTTGGAGGCTTACGTTCAAATTGTACCTATAATATTATGTGAAAAACAAATACATTGTTCGCATAACTTCAAAATTAAAAAGAATTTAAGAACCTTTTAAATAGTAATTATACATATATTGCTACTCATATCTAGTTATATCCATCAACATAATTAAGTAAGAATTCGAACGTGTAGACTTTGTGAAATTTGGTGTGGTGTGAAAAATATTATTTAAGAAACATGATTAAACATTTCAGGAACGGCTATCACTATGAATAAAAAATGTTACTGTGCATTTTTCCTCGAAAACTTGTCGTGCGTAAATGTGCTTCAACATTTTAGATCTTAATAAAAATTCCATAGTTAACGTATTTCCATGTATTTGATTATCACATTGTAGAAATACTTTTAGCCTTAGGTATAGACCTACCCACGTAATTTCCGGACACCTAATTATTCAATTAACACATATTAAAACAAGTCGTATCTAAATGAGTATTGCGTGAATATTTATGCAAATTCAAACTGGGTGGATTAAGGTGCGTTTTTATTACAGCATAGAGCGTTTTATTTAATTTACGCTAAGTAGGTTTCATTATTCAGGAATTATGTACTGTGCAGTGCCAGTAGTGATGACAGTAAATTACTTTGGGGTAGGTACCTATAATAAGTAGGTAAGCAAGTTATTCAGTGACATTGTCTCAAAACGTAGGAATGTTGCATGAGTTGACCGCCAATTTGTTCAATAAATAAGATATTTTAATTTGTTTACTTACTCGTATATAAAATTATATATACCTAGATTAAAACGTAGCCATGATTTCCAAAAAATGTCAAGATCTTGCTCACGTGTCTTACTTAAACCTGATGTAGAGAGGTAGTTATTTAAATCTAACTAATGACTTAATCAGGACTGTCCTTGTACAACAGATTGATAAATATTCATTTAATGCTCATACTAATTAATAACAGTATAATAAAGATAACTCATTGAGAAAAATACTTGTATTTTATTCATAGGCCCAATGTAAATAAAAGAAAATTTTAGAACTTTAAAATAATTAAAAATCTTGTTTCCAAAACTTCGGTAAAGCGAAAGTAATGAGATTTTATCATAGCGCTTTAACAGACGTTCAGATGCAGTTTAATTACAAATACACGGTGTCTATTCATTTTCATGATGCTATAACTTTAATATAATAACGTTTATAAATGTACTAGCTTATTATGAACGTTTATAAAGGTTAGGTCAGACTTGCGGCGCGGCGCTCGGATTAAGCCGAGCGAGATATTGCAAGGCGATATTTCAGAGCGGCGCGGGCGGCCGGTCGATGAACCCGACGCCCCACGCCACTGCTCCACGAGCAGGGCTGCCAGACGCATTGGTTTACTTCAACCTGTTCCAGAAATTCTTACCAAATTATAATAATGTTAAGGATGGAAAAGGAACTAAGTAGCGACGAGATCTACCTATAATACGAGCCAAAAATTGTTGAAAGATATGATTAAACTATTGATGATGATAATTATTGTGTATTGTTTTAAAGGAATTCACAAGCATAATTAATTAGTAATTTTACCTAGAAGCAAGAATAAATATCGATACATTTTACATACATATTTAACTGTCCTCTTTTTAACAATGTCTGACTAAAATCGCTGCTACGTCTTTCGTAGCAATATCGTAGGCGTATCATCAGCCCACAAAACATACAGCAATTATGAATACCAAAACTCTAAATCATAGTACTTAATACCAATGTGTATTCAAATGTGTAAAATCCATAAAACAATCTTAACAAGTCTCTGACGGCCCTACACAACTCCTTCGCGTCCGCTTTTTAATTTTACTTTGCAGCTGACACACGCCTGTATAAACACACCCTTAAACATACGGACATGTATGTTCACCGACACCTTTTGACATAACGTCGGTTGTAACGAATACGTTTAAGCACGAGCACTAATTGACGTGGATATTAAAGACAGGTGAAAGCTAACCTCTGGATTTACGCAGTGGAATCACACATTAATCAAAATTATAGGTATGTACAGATTACTTTACGAACGACATTACACGTTCTTGAAAATGGAGAATGTTGTTTTTTACGATTACGTATGTATTTTATTAATTTATTTTTAAGTTAGGAAGTAGATTAGTAAACGCAAAAATACTACAAAATAACTAAATTTTGATGTAGAATAGAACTGAACAAGTATGAAAATAAGAATTTATTATTTTATTTTATATCTTTATATTTAAGAAGTTGAATCAAAGTCTATTTTATAAAAAGAGCTACTAATGTGTAATTTAGTTTCCCACATATTTGATTAACTACCTAATTTCCAAAAAATAATTAAAAAAAAATACAAATTAAATACATACATTTAGGTAGGTAATTATGTATTTCTCGTAGCATCTTATTGTAATTTAAGAAGTAATTATATGTAAGAAGGTACCTGTTTACAGTCACAGCCGCAAAATTTAGTGCTTATACAGTCCGTGGATCCGACGGGTTCCAATTACTTTGTGTTAAATTATGAGCTGTCAAACCAATGTAAAAAATTATAATTGCAAATCATGATGGTTATCTTTACTCGTAAAAATTCTACGAAATAATAAATCGAATAAAAAGAAATAGGTAGCTATTATAACTTCAAAAATCAACATCTCAATCTAGGATCAGGTAGAATGCCACGTTATTTACAAAAAAACGTTAAGAGTGCTGTTTTTTTTAATTAAAACCAACGTTTAATTTTGTTGGTTGTTATTTTTTGTGGCAGACATTATCTTGTAGCGAGTATCACAATATTTTATCTCAACATCGTGTTTGGTTGCATCCCCTGCTTCGATGCTGCGCAAGGTACGGCTCGACTCCCCTTCGGAGAAGCCCGCCCCTTCCAAAACAATAAATATGTCAGTGCAGGATATTACGCGACGTTAAGACGGGCCCTGTCTTAAGTAAATTATTACAGTGCAACTTTTCCCGATGAGCTCCCCGCTCCAACTAATAACTTTTTACTTTTTATTGCCCTAAGGATTAAGCAGAGATGTCTCATTTTGTTTTTGTAAGGTAAATTATGTTTAGTTGTGATTTTGTGAGTTCAGTGGCGGTGTTATAGGTATTGTATTTTGAAATGATTTGCAACATTGCTGACAAAGGATTTAATTTAAAAGAAAATTTGAGGCTTCATTTGATAACTTTTAAAAATGCTGAATCTGACGCGCAAATTAAAGTGGAATAGCCAGTTCCACGTCGTTATTAAACAGTTCTCTTACACTTCAATTCAAGTCAATATCATACCAAGTTTAGAATAGATATCTAACGTTGAGTGATTGCCGTCGCTTACTAAGTATGTAGCAGCTACGAGATTACATTATAGGCAACTAGAGGTGACTGTGAAATAGTATTAATTCTATACCTACAAGACAATTTATATCTGGGTATAATTGTATTCAATCACATAATATTAAAACTCTATTTATAGTTTTTGTTTAAAAGCCCACATTTACTGCTCTATAGAAAGTGTAAGACTATAACTAAAAGGTGTGTCACATTAAAGAAAACGGCGTAGGTGTATTTAAACTCGATACACAGGAAAATACTTTAATATACATTGTGGCTGCCTTACAAAGCAAACAAAACAATTTCCCGCAAAAAAATCAGGAAAAAGTGCGCCAGAGAAAAACAACGTCGCCCATAAAAGAAAGAGCGGAGTTGGCGGGCGAATTGCCTTGCTCGCTCAGCGAAGCGCCATTGGTCGGGAGGATCCCCCCGAGCCGCGGCCCCCTCGACCCGCGTCCGACCGTAACTCACTCTTCACTTGTTTTTACGGCCGCCATTTTGTGACGTTCGCTCGCGCGGCAGCCCGCGCTAATCCATACTCGCTCACAGACTGGCCGCGCTGCGCGTGTGTGCGTGACCCGACACACGGATACGAAGTAGTAGGGATATCGTAGCGCTGCGCTGTGTTAGCCGTAGTGATCATGATTTTAAATTTAACTTGAGCATTATCATAAAGCTCTTATTATTTTGATATGCTCTCCTTTCTGTTTATTTGTTTTTATTTACAAGACAAACCAATTATCATACCTACTACTAAACATACCTCAAGGATTAGTACACCGGCACCTACTAAATAATGCAATCCCCTCCCTACTAATGCAGTTTTACGTAGACATTATATCTATAGGAATGTAGAGTAGGTACCTACCTAAGTATTGCATGTAGGTAATCACTAGGTATACACTTCATACAGAAGAACTAAGGTACGCATAATGGATTTTGAGCCCTTTAAAAATGTTAATTAGAACAAATATCTTCCAGTAGCAGACTACCCAATAAATTATTAAAATTTGACAGAAAACACGTCATGAGCCACGTATTTTTTCTTTTTAAAGCTGTTATTGGAGGCGTCTGTATGCAGATGCCAGTATCTATGTATCTGGCATCCATTAGGGAGCATCATTAACCGTCGCAGGGCGTATCTCCCTAATGAGAGCCGACATCCATAGATGCATGAGTCTGGGGTCCCGTAATGACGTATCTCGCCCTATCTTTACGTCTTAATCCCTGTCATTAGGCCCACTGCTCTTGTTAACTATCGCCGACGGCATGGTTTAATTGTATTTTAAGACTTTTCATTATGCTGATGCTGTGTTTTGATGCCCATTTTTGACGTAGTGAAGAAAATACTGAAGTGAAGTATTTTGTTCTACTTTTCCTCATCAAAGGGAAAAGCGAAAAGCTAAAATTTTGGTTGTTATTGTTAGGTGGATTTCATAAATACCTATAGATGTTTCTGTTGACAAGAGTTTGTCAATTGTTTCATAAGCCAGTTAGCCTGTTTTTTGTCCCTTGTTACAAGCTATTGTAGGAGCCGTGAATACATAAATTTGGCTAAGACATTGTCCCCTAAAAATGTTAAACTAGGTACGCTAAGCTTGGCATTCAACAAAACTATCCTTGTTCAATACCATAGTATATACCTACATTATACAGTACAATTGTAACATCAGTTTTTAAATTAATACGACATGCCTCCAGAAAGTCACGTATAAAAATTTAACAGAAAATCAGTAAGTGCTTAACACAACCCAATGATGCATGGTGTGCTCCTCACTTTATAGTGTTCGTTTATAGCGTTAAAAGTGAAACGATGTAATAAACTGTGCGATTGTCGCACTAGAGTTTACGTACTTTACGTACCCGCAACACTGCTTGGGTCAACAGCTAGAGGTGACGGTGGGCTATAAATTGAAAACATGGCGTTTTGCTTAGACAAGCGTACAACCTGTAGTGTTGGCATATTACCTATGTATTTATAGCGGTCGTTGAAATTTGGAATTACGTTAGTCTTAATTTCGTACACTTTGTTGACTCCACTGCACCTCGTGAAGAATACCTACCTATACCTACTCGTAGGTTCCCCACAAGTCTTATAGGAAAGTGTGTTTGTATACCTATATTTGTCAAATTATCCCTAATAAACCAAGACTGGATGGCGAACTTACTTATGACCATGTAAAATTATTCTTTCAAATGTGTAAGAGTTTATTATTATTTATTTATATGTTTATAATAACACAATTTTTATTATACAATTTCCCTCAAAACAAGTTTAGGTAGTGGTTTAACTGTGGGTGAGTTTTACTAGATACCTATACTCAGAAATAGAAATGTGAAGGTTGGTATATCCCATCTTTTAAAGACTAATTTGCATAATTTTCATAAACATTGAACACGGACCATAGTTTACAAATCGTTTATTTATAATTTCAAACAACCATAGTCGGGGAACTTCACGAAAAGAGACACAAAATCAATTACGGTTCAATAGTGACAACAAAAGATATTTGCATAATGTACACAAACAAATAATTTGTTCTGTTGACAAAATTCGACGGTACTCAATCATTGCGCCTTTGTTAATTTGGGGCAATAAATAAATGGTAATTAAGCATTGTTCGAGTTTTATTGCTTGTTGTTATAATGAATGTTTATGCCGAAAAGGGTTTACGCCTGTGAATATCAACGTAGTAAATTATATCCGTAAATGTTTGGTTATTCCGTAAGAAAAAAAGTTAACGCGCATAAATTATAAGGAAGAAATTTCCTTGCGCGTATCTTTCCTTTATTATTTCTATATTATGAGTGTTAAGTCTACCTTAAACGAACCTAATAGATTGATGCAAGTTTTGGTTTTAAACGTACCTATTTCAATAAAATGTCCGTAGCTGTAAGTAGGCACGGAAAATTTTTAAGCTCAGCTTGTATGAAACGATATGCGTTCCTTTTGGTTTAAGGCATTAGCAAATCCTCTTTTATAAGCTCTTTCAAATCTACAATTACAATGTTCAAATTCTCTACAACATAATACTAGGTACCTAGGTATATGTAATATCCACGCTTTTAATTGAGCGCCACGCGTTTGTAAATCATGTCTCAATCTAGGACAATTGTACCCAATTCTGTTGACGATCAGAATTAAATTAACTCATTGGTGAAATGTGTGCTTGTTAGTCAGTCTACCTAATAATTCAATCTATGTAGGTCAGAAATAGGTTTTATTTTTATACATCATAAACCGATTTAGCATCACACAACTGTTACATAGGTGCTTAGTGAGTAGTTTCCTGTTCTATAAATATCTATGCTCTAATCCAGATCATTCACCATTATAATAATATAATGGTGAATGATGAATGAACCGTAAAACCACCTGAAAGATTGATAGCCTGCGCCTTAAAATAACAGTTCGAGAGGAAAACTTAAGGAGAGGGGAACGGGGAGACAGGTACCATATGTTGCTGATGGATTAACTAGGTATTTGCAGGGAAAATAGGCCGTGCCAAGCAATTTTGAGCCGTATTGTGATAAGTAAATGGTATTTGAAAGTTTAGTTGCCAGCTTCGTACATTGGTCCACCATCTAGGTGACACCCGAACTGTCGATACATTTCACAATTGTCGTAAACTCCTCGAGACGGAAGGGGAGCGCAGTAAAATTATCATTTTATGCCGTTCGACGACTGAAATGACACGGGAATGCTGTAAAACTGATTTATTAGACACATCCCGAGAGTCACATGCTGAATTTTTGATGAGATCTTTGTTTTAGATAACGGGTAAGACACTGAGCGGGTTCCCCAACGACGCTTTCAGATCGTACCTAGCTTAGTTAAAAATCCATAGGTACCTACCTACCTACATGATTATATTTTAGGCAGAAGGTACTTTTCATAAAAATAAATTACCTACTTATATTTATACCTATCTAAACAGTTGCAAAACAAGTTACAACATATCGGTATTTGATTCGGTTAGTAACTACTATGAACGTAAAACTCACAACTTATAAACTCATATAAATCTACAAAACACTTTCTATTAGCCACAATAAATTTGGTTAAGCGGGCATTGTGTAGGTAATTATGTTGATGTCTGTGGCTTCAAGTAGGCGACTCCCATCGGTCATTTCGACAATTTGATTAACTTGGCTCGCCACTGGCTAGTTTTATTGCTCTATATTTCCTTATTAGGACCGTTGCGTTGGGTCGACCTGCGGCCGGCTCGGTCAGCTAATGAGAGCGGATCTCTATCCCCTGGTGATAGATAAATTAATTAAGAAAAATGCATGTATTTAGGTACTAGTGCTGTTGCTAACTGGTTTCAAGTTTCCAAGAAATATGTATAGTTTCTGATGTAAACAGATAGAAACCTAATTACCTGGTTAAGGCCTGGCCATCTTAAACACAATATATTACCTACTGATTTAATCATGTAAAGGCGATTCTAAGAATAAGAAAACAGTTTTGCAAACTTGTCAGGAGGTAGCTACCCATTTAATAATATTTAATATCTAATCGATAATAAATCATCTCTTAAAACTTGCCTTTAATTCCTTCAGGTCGTGGAATTATTGATTACTGTTGGAATCAAGATAAATCATTTGCATCAATATTTATCCACTTTTATAACGAATGGCGTTTGAACTGTGAGTCACATTTATGTGACTCACAGTTCAAACGCCATTCGTTTAGTAGACATAAGACACGATAGACGTACTAGATCTCAACTATACAGCCCATTAAACGTACATTAGATTGATAATTCACATCATAAAAATAATTATAGCTCATATAGTATTTAAATAGTCTGCTGAATACAACGCGATAAATGAATGAAAAAGCAGTTGTCGCGACCTCTCGACTCGCGAAACCGTATTAAAACAAACAGTGCAGTAAAAATAAATCTAACTGCCTATAAAAAGTGCCATAACTATCACTTAAAGGCCATTGTGTGGAGTATTCTTTTATCTCAATGTTGACGAAATGCATCAGCAACAATGTGAGTGCACCTTTACAAAGTGACGCAAAAATTATTCAAAGCAGGAACGTGTTTCTTTAAGACGATATTAAAGTCGTTAAAAGTTATTTATATTCTAGTTGACACTGGACAGCCAGCAGTTAGACTAGCTATACATTTTCATGAATTATTAATTACATTGACAATGCCTGCCTATCAACTTCTTAAGAACTTAATTAAAACGATTAGCAATTCATATTATTTAAAACTAAGGATTTCCATGAAGTTCATTAAAATATTATCCATGAATTATAAGATTTGCTTTAAGCAACGTGCTTGAAGTCACGTCTTGTATTAAGTATATTGGAACAAATAACAGTCAGTGAAATAGTAAAAGATTTTTCCTTCGTAAAGTCTAAGATAAGATAGGGAGATACTTATGTGAAGACAGACAAATCCCAACAAGCATTTACCGTGAACGGAACGTGAGTCGTATAGATACGTAATGTTTATCGAGGGCCGTGGCGACCTAACACAATAATAATAAAGGCAGTTTATTAGCCCTCTCACCACGACACGTTATCGAGTTCAATTAAATATCATTTTTATTAGGAATCCCTGGTAACGCCCCGCGGTCACTAAACGCC
Source organism: Abrostola tripartita (assembly GCA_905340225.1). Lineage (NCBI taxonomy): Eukaryota > Metazoa > Arthropoda > Insecta > Lepidoptera > Noctuidae > Abrostola > Abrostola tripartita. Next base: position 8,265,739 of record HG996498.1, on the reverse strand, counting down.
TTATTTTGTTTTTTATCATAACTAATACGCCGCCTTGAATTTAATGCGACCCAAACAAACTTATGTAGTTATCATTTAATTAAAGTTAACTGATGTCATAAATAGGTAGGTATATATTTACCAATTTCAATCTTCCATTAGCTTGTTGGCTGCCAATCCATTCATCTGTAAAGATAAAACTTAAGTTACTTACGAGTTGCACAGATAGACACTATTCTTAATTCGATACGTTTACGATCAAATTAACATAATTACCATCACACATCAAGACGTTCTCAAATAAATCAGAAGTAAAAAAACTGTTGATACCATTATTTATTTAAACGCCAAGAAAGCATCACGATCCATAAAACGAAATGTGAGCCGCGGCCTTCGCAACAATGAATACGAAAAAATACACGGAGATCGCTTTTCTTCAATGGTTACTTTATATGCAAATTCCTTGCAATAAAAGTGGGAACCCTTCTCTCTAGCTTTATATAAAGAGCGCAAGACTCGAATCCGACGTTTTATGTATTCGCGAATCGACGCTGTTTTATTGGTATCGACTATCGATTCGACTCGTCCGCATTCGAGAATTCGGAAGTAATGCCCGCTATTTCGAGTATTTGGACTGCTAGTCGTGCCTATCCGATCGCTATCAAAATTTGATTGCTTTGGATAAAGGTTCCATTTATATGCAGTTGTTGTTGCTAAAATTTATTCAAATCGTCACAAAACGAGTAAAGCCAAGTAGGTAAATATATTCCATAAATTATGTGGGGAGCATCCATATTTCAAAGACTTCATTGGATTTACACACGTAAATATCGACATGCACTTTTGACATGACAAGTTTTACGTCAGTTCGAATCAAGAATATTAATAATAATAAACAGTAAAACTAGGACTCAAATTTTAAAGGTTAACCTACTGTTGCAATTTGAGTCCTAACGTGTATCGTGTTATTGTAACTTTTATCCTAAAAAATAAAAAAGGTTGTACATTTCATTTGTAAGTAGATAGTTTTTGCTCTCCTTTACGACTAAAATTTGCTTCGACTAACATGTAGGTACCTAACTAATAATATACTCGAAGTTAGATCAAGTATCTACCTACCATTATCGTATGAAAGTTATCCGTCCTCTACCCACATATATAAAGGTACCAAGAGATAAAATCCGTATGTGTGTAGAGATACAGTCAAGTACAAGAGATTACATTCTGAGGCGAGGGCAAGGTGGCGGGCGGCATGTAAACGTCGCCGACAAGGATCTTATATTTCCATAAAACGTACAGTTTACGAGCACACCTACTACCTCCGCACTCCCCTCTCACTTCCGTCAATGACCGAAATTTTAAGTTTACTAAATATAGGTACATGCCTACATATATAGTTGTACTAAAGCCACGTGAAGTCATTGTGAGCTTGTTGAAACTTATTAACACACTTATTATTTATACATACCTACTTATATTAGTGACAATATTATGTTCTGTCATCTCGAAATACATATAATTACCGTTTTGCTTTCTTGATAACAGATTCAAAACGAGAGAAATTCGTACAAAGCTAAAAACAGTGAGACTAGATGATTAGAAACAGAAGCATATTATAGTAGGTATAGAGTTATGTATCTATACCTATAGGTAATAGAAATAATGAGAAAAACAAGAACTTACTAGGGATTGCCAAGTCCAAAGAAACAGCAACTCGTTCTAAATCAATACATGATTCATACGTGAATCGATAGCAGAAAAATCACATCGTAAAATACGTTAAGCGATGTTTTCTCTCGCTACATTTAACTCACTCAAATTTAATATAGATTTATCAAACATAAAAAATACTAACCACGCATTGTGTTATGTGCATTGCCGTCATAAATCATATTTATTTACAAAGCGTTTAGAACGGTAATATCTATTATTTAATCCTTGAAACCAAACATAAAATATAGTGGATGATAATAGTGACAATGGCCCGGTGTTTACCAGTTTGATGGCTGAAAGCCAACCAAATAAAAAGTAAATGGAAAAAAATCTTGTAGACAAACTATCTTTAGACCCAGCTTATTTAAAGCTCATTCAGTTTTCACAAAATGAAATGTCAATTTAAAAATTAAAACAATGTTAATTGTATACCTACCTATGTAATAATGATTGGATCCCTGAAATGGCCTCGACCATTTGTGATGAAGACAGTGTGGAAAAAATACTTAGTCCCAAAATCTCGTTTTAGTAATTATTGCAAAAATATCTTAATTCATATTTTATTATCATTCAAAATCATTCCGCATTAGAGCTACCAAAATAATAGCTGATTTATTTATTTACCTGCGTACGGTAAATACACGCGCAGTTAAAAGGGCATTAAGTCTTTCACCACATCACAAATTAATGTAATGTCACAGAGAACGTTAAACGCTGAAGCGGTTCCCGTATGATCTACTTTACGACTGTAGTTTTAATAAAAATCTCTAATAACATTCCGACATGATGTCCCACATTATCCGAGGCGTTTATCAAAACACTACCTTCACCTACGTATCATAAAACGTAAAATATGTAACTATACAATAATTCCACATACAAGTTTTCTTTGGTAATTTGTGTTTTTTTCTTTACACGACGCGAGACTCAATCTCCTAAATTATTACACATAATGTTCGAAATCGCCGCCTTTTTTATCATCTCCCAATAAGCATGTAACTAGAACCGTGTTGGCTCCACTATAAACTTCATAACAAACTGCCACACGAGGCCATATCTTGTGTATATTATGAGCTTTTTCGTTTAAGTCAAAGCTTCACAGTTACAATTTTAAATAGTCGTACATATCACAATAAAGCGACCTATTATGGTCCTACATTGTCCAGTAATAAAGTCGATTTTATATAATTGTAGTTTTAATGTGTTCAGTATGAAAATTAAGGAGAAGGAACGCCCTTTAGACGTTTTACTTAACTGTTAATAACACGAAGGTGTAGATATAAAATGCGGATTTACTTGTCTTTAAATGTAGCATTTCAAGATATCCTTTTTTGGCGCTTTTTGTATCATGATAATGACGATACCTATACATACGATACAGGTAGGTACAACAATATGCATGACATCATGCATTTTCACCAAATTCAGGGATGAGTTTTGCTTTAAGTTCATAATGAAAATTAAACACACAAAAATGTATTCTAGCATAATAATTAAAAAAAAACATCAAAAACTCTTTATATGATTTACCCTCTGATGTTTGACATACCTACCAACTTTCTTAGTGCGTCCAGAAACAACAATTCATTGTTTCTAACAACACTTTAAATAAAAAACTTAACTCATCACGTTGCCCGAAGCAATGCACCACTCACCGTGCTAATAAACCCCAGCAGTGTTCCGTTCTCATTACGACAATGTTGCCAACATCTAAATTACCTATTGAACACAACCTGTCCAACTGAGTTATAGTAACATAAATTAACTCACAGATACGCCCTGCGCAGTTATTAGTCTACGGAACCCTTGCCTCTTTGGCCAGAACTTCAATTATCTCTTATAAAAGCCATTACCCTCGAAAATATTCGATTATGGTATCTCTCGGGTCGTTTCATTACCGGTTTTGGGCGGCGATTGCGGCGTCGCATCGTGGCAGGTCATTCCGTTGTACATTTTATTGAAACACTCGTAAGTTCGATGTTAAGTTTACGTGCGTTACTGAGTAGGTTTTATTGAACGGTAATAACACCACCGCATATCGATGAAAAACATATAAAATCTAATTTATGCATGAATTATTTTAAAAAGGACCTTCCCACGTAAGGTACTTAAATTCAACAATATTTTATCAGTTTCCTGAAGCATCTACACAAAGTTGTGCCTGTGTTGTATGGGCAGCTGTACATAGGCTTCATATAAAATAAGTCAAATGTAAATAAGTCTGATAGTAAAACTACAATACGTATGGCGCACGGTTCAGAGGACACATTTGGCTCCGGGGTCGCCCCGGCTGCGTCACGTTCGCGTCAACGTTAGCATTTCTTTTGTGAACGCTCCAAATTGCTCACATAAAACTCCCAGACCTGTTTTGCTACGTGATGTCTTCAGCATTTTTACTGTTTATATTACGCGATATATTCTTATCAGCTCTACGAGTGAACTAGGTCCGTCCCTTTCATTACTGAAAAAGTAAAATCGTAAAAATATATTGTTGCCGTCTCCGACAGAAAGTGGAAAAGAAATATAAATGAGCATCGCTATTCCAAGGCAAGGAACTTTCCGAGTTTCGTAATTAATGTTGCAAGAAGATATCGCCGGGAAAAGTTTTTTCATCATATTCCGCGGAGGCAATGTTGTAATGAGCGGCCCCGCGGCGTTACATCGTAAAAAGACCATACAACTTAATAAATAAAACTGGAATTCGTGAAGATTTATCACGAGGTCCATATTGCGATTCGTGACTTACGCCTGAGGCGTGTTTTTGCCGCGTATCTACTAGGATAAGAGCTTCGGCTGTAAAAAATTGAGATATATGTCATAGAGCGGTCCGCCTCTCATATTTACAAAAGTCTTTGTATAAAATATTTTGACATTTCTCGGTAGAGGCGCGCAGGGAGCGAGCGTGGCACGCGGGTGTTCCTTCGTGGAAACAATCTTGTTATTTATCGCATATGATCTACACATGCTAGGTAGATACGAACACAATATAGCTGGCTGGCACATGAACCATATTTTTGGGATTATAGTTACGAGCACGCACAACGAAGTCTTAAAAAGTATTTCGAATATCATTACTGGAATCATGAAATTTTATGGGAAGTTCTCATGAAGCAAATACATATTTCCTGTTGAATTACCTTGATAAATTGACCTAAATAACGCGATGTTTGAATGTGAAATAATGTATGAATGCAGTAGGTACCTACCTACCTTAGTAAAACGCAGAAATAATGAAAGCGCTTTATAGGACGGTGACATGAAACCATTTTAGGTAGCACTGACGTAGCGTCATGTTACAATCATTATCTTTTAGAACATACACAGTACAGTAGGTACATAAGACATGGATGATCGAATTTAAAATTCGTTCACAAAGCTTTGTGTATTCAGTACACGTATTGGGGCGCAGGTGATGTTGGGAGATACACGGTCCGAGTTTTATTGTTATTCCCACTCTGCGAATTGAATTTGAAACAAGCGACTGCGGCGATCAATACTAGACTACCAAAGCTAAGCTCACACCCGCTATTTACTTATCTTACTTAAATATTGGCTAAGGAAAGAAAGAAAGAAATGAATGAATTGAATGGTTTAGATTTTATTTGTGTTATTAGTTTGAAATATGAAGAGATGGTTAAAATGTTTAACCATCACTTCATATTTTTTTAAATAATTTAACCAATAAATAATAATTTAACTATTGTAGAAGCATCATTGGGACTTATTTACAGAAGGGTAAACAAGGTAGTTAGTAGTTTTTTACTTACTAATGTAATAAGTATACCTAGATACTAGTTGTGTTTGGTTTAGGTACCGTTATGAGGTTGTGAGAAATAAATAGATATTAACAGAGGAACCTCCAAGGACGTAGGTATTCTAAAGAAATTCTAATTTGCAGACTATGTACTAACAAAATACTCTTAACGCAAAACCCTGATTTGCCTACATACACCAATCGTGACTTTAACGAGGTGCCTTGCTTAAATATTTTTTTTATTCGTACAGCCTAATTTTCAAAATTAGCTTTTTGTTCAATTTTAATTTTATTTTAGAGCCAGGCTTCGGGCGCAGCTTACGGGGGCGTTATTATCAGGGCCATTTTATCTTCAATGTAATCTTGTTAAGAGGCCCTCCGCCCCTCACCCCCCGAGCTCTACGAAGGGAAGCAATAATGCTGGAATCCCCCGGTTTTCGGCGCTTAAACTAAGCCAAGCATTACCGTGAAATCCATAGCAAAATTAGTGTTTGTTTACACTTACCTATCTGTTATTTTTAAATATCTATCTCTTGCTAGATTCATAAATAGTGACGATGAATATAACATAAATGATTTTAACGTAAAAATACGTTTTTCAACTAGCGGTTAGGTCATCGTGAACTGTATAACGGACTATGGAAATTGAATGTGTGTATAAAACTTCGTGTCTACGGTGTAGAGAGGTGAAAAAATCTGATCATGCTTATCAAAAATGCATTGTCTTTACCATAAGAAGATGTTTGGGTCAAATCATGTAAACTAAATAAGCCACTCTTATTTAGTTTACATGATTCGACCTAAACAAAATTACATTCCTACCTATTTTAACCAACTAAATGCTCTAAGCATATAGTAGACTGATCAAGATTATTTTCTGCGAAGAGAATAATACAGATGGCATTATAAACTTTTTGTTCTTTCAAAATATTGGCTGTGGCCTGCACTATCTATGATGTATCTGTGATTGTTAGCATCTTTTTGATGTTTGAATCTCAGTATTTTTATAAAGGTATTTTATTTTCATTTATGCCATTTCACAGGTTGCCGCGCGTAGAGAAATGCTGCGGCTGCGTCACTGACTTGAAAGCAGCAGCTGCGATTATCGCAGTCCTTGGTATAGTGAGTGTCTGGTTATACAATCATAGGTTAAAATGTATTGAAGATTACAACGATATGTAGGTTAGCTTTCAGTTTATATTGCTTTTCTTTACTATTTATTGCTCTACATTATGTTACATATTTTGCATTCGTTGTTCGCCTATACAATTGATTTAGGTTGTTATTAGGGTCCAACTATACACCGTTTCAAAACGTATATTTTGCAAAAATATTTATTGGTGTAATAAACCCATTTCATACGATTAACTCCAAGTATATTCACCTTGTTGTAATTTCAGGTTACTAGCCCGGCTGTGTCCTGGGCCGTTGTACGTCACTCGTACGTGATCCGAGTATCATGCTTTGTAACCACCAGTGCCACTAGACCAGACGTTGTCGACATCAACCTTAACAATATTGTGAGGTTTACTTCTTCTTCTATCATATAAATTTTAACACTAAGAAAATTGAGACAATGTTGTTCTTTGTAGGTAACATGTTAAATAGTTTTTAAATTTCGTAACGTTCATAGAACAAATAAAGCACCTATATAGTACGTGTGTTCTTTTAACGTGATATCAGTCACAAACGTTATGCCTAATGAGATATATCAGTCGTTTCATTGAGCTATTGAACTTATAGATTAATGTGCTACGAAAATGCTAAAATGCAGTCGTTATAAAACTTTATGAAGGAAAATGAGTACCGTAAATTAGTATAGACCGACTCTAATTTTTAAATTTACAGTTAAGTTTTGGATTCGGTGCAAATGCGGGACTTGGGCCATCATGCCTGAGCCCCAAGAATGTAACGAAAGTCACTCGGCGGTCCTCTGAAACGGAGACGAGCAACAATTCTAGTTTTGTGACAGGCGTCCGATGGATGGGCTGGATCGTTCTTGCTGCCGACTTAGTCTTTCTAGGTTTTAGTGCTTACTTTCTCTTCAGAATTTTCAAGGTAAGATACAATTATTCATAATTAACCAAGGGGTGGAATTATTTGGCACCATTTAGAACTGTTTATTTTGTTAAATTCGATGTTTACCCAAATGATAATAATGCGTGTATGAATGATGAGCGTTTAATACTTAACATATTCATTTTACATATTTTCATTCTCAAATAGGCATAAACTATACACAGACTACATAAAAAAGTAGGTACCTACCGAACGTTTTATATAAAACGTCGGAATTCTTTTTGGTAATTAGGTACCTACCATTGAAGCCCCTCTTACTATTTCCACTTTTATATCTGTAATCAAGAAGAATAAGGCTGGTTACTCGTTCATTATTATGTCTGCTGCAGTTCATGTTGATTGATTCATAAGTAGGTACCTATATTATTACCTATATAGTTTTACCTTTACATTTTCCATTCATTATTTCAGCCACCAGAAAAAAAGACTGCAGTCCGGTTTATGACGGCGTGTGTAGTAGCTATATCATTGTCGTTTGTTTACGGCATGATGTACGTGGCAGCATGCATATCAATAGGTGGAGCGTTTCCCATTTTCGAGTTCATATTTTGTTTGGTCGATGTAATGAGTAAGTTTTTGATAATGCATATTATTTAACGCTTTGAGTACACATAGAATTAATATTACAACACGAATTGGACAAAATTATAATCTGGCAGCTTTTTATTATAGTTGTTGTGGATTTCATGTCGTTTTTTTTTCTGACTTTCTATTGCCACAGAGTAAATTTAAATGTATGTAGGTACTAGGTACTATCAATATGTTATATCTATAACATGTAGAGAAAGTAGGTACTTCATCCCTTCGGAACCTAAAAGCCGTCTGTAGTAAAACGAGTCATAAAAAGAAAACTGCTCGCAAACTGCGTGTAAACTGCATCTTACACGTAGTGCAACCTGTACAGTACCTACTTAAACTTCAGGAGTTCAATACTTATATCGCGTGACGTACCAACCTATATAACTAATATAATATTCATATGAACGAATATTGTAATATTTAAAATACTGAGTAGGTAAATTATAAGACGGTACAAGTGACTATACGACTCACTCTTCACAGTCTACAATTCTCCGGCTATTTTAATTTTTACCATACTACATCGAAAAAAAGCCTGGGTAACGAAACAGTAGGTAGTAAAATAAGTAATTTAGCATTCTTTCACAAAAAAAAACAGACTAAAGGGCTAGTTTTATTTGCTCCAACAAATTGTAGAACTGAGTCAAAAAGTAATAAGAGTTTTATTTATTGCTAAATAAATTACTAAAATAATAAAATTAATTAGATTGTTTAAAATGATCTGATGCCTGATTATGATTTAATTTTCAGCCTGGTCAATGTGGATCTACTTTATTTTAGTGATAAGGTCTTTCATAAAATATTACAATCCGAAACCACCGCTACCTCCGTATTCACCTTCGTACCCATTAATTAAATACCTACCTAGCAGCATCTCACCGATGGAACTATGGACCACGATATACGAATACATGTTATACTTTATCGGGTACCTGCCTGTTTAGTAATTATTTTTCTCTTGGTTTTCAGTGTGGGCCTACTTTTTAATAGTAGTTAATTCCTACAGACGTAGTAATCCACCACGTACGTAACGAAGAGATGAACTTTGGTGTTAAGCAAAAGATGATCATTACTCAAGCAAAGGAAGAGTACACCCTGTGTACGTAAACGACTGTTATGATCCGATACGATTGTGTAAATAGGTTTGTAATTTTGCAATATCTCTTAGAAAATAATAATTATCAATAATTGATTTCTGATTACCCTTTTTTTACTTATATGAAAACTACTAATATCAAGTACCTATGTAATGCAACTTACAAAAATGCAAATGGCAAGTTGTCGTTCATTGTGGCGTTCTAAGGGGAAGGCCTTTGTTCAATAGTGAACGTCTTCCGGCTGATGATGATGAATGCAACTTACCAGTTAATAATTATATAGAAACGCAAGTGGCATTAATATTATTTAATCAATTTTAAAGTATCTTTGCCGGAATTATGGTTAAAGTATATTGTATTTGTTAATTCTCACGAAAAAAATCTTTTCTTTTATATAAACATGTAAAAATACTAATACACCTAACCGTAGTCTAAGGTTAGGTAGGTAACTAACCAAATAAAAGTATATTTTATTTACAATATTAATGGATATCACATATTGGAGCAAAAGGCTTGATTTAAAATTTACGAAATATTTTATGGTTAGTCTATGATTTATAAAACGTAACCGATGGATGTCATTAAATGAGCGAAGATAACCTATGAAATTTTTAAGTTGATTTAATATTTAAATGATGAAGAAACTATTTGGACTTTTAAGATGGGGGGAATACCGTTTTTACCAAAGCTTAAAAGATGTTGTTTCTGTACGAGAAATTTCAAAATAGCATGTATTTTAATAGTTGTATGGAGTATGGTAAGTATCTACCTAGTAGACACCAGATCAGAGGTTGACCAGAGGTGCAACTCATAAAATGCTAGCTATTAGTAGGGATGACTATGATTGCGGTAAATGGGATAGTATAAGGGACACTTACACCCAACAATGGATATTAAATATGGATGATGATCATGATAACATGATGTTACCTCGTCGAACGAGAAACTTTTACAATTGCAGTTATTTGTATCGTTTATCATAGATATACATATTAAATTCTATCATAGGTATTGAACCAACTTGAGTGATAGCGTTTCATGTTATTGTGCTGCAATTAGTTCCGGAACATTTTGTTTCAACATCTACGTGTTTATTTGTTGTAGCTAGCGAGTTGTCACGGTACGAGGATCTTGTTTTGGCCTGCATGCGAAGACCTGTATTATGACGGCGGTGAATTTTACTTAACTATCACCATAATCATGTGGGTACTGTTTCTCGTCCATATGGCGACGCTGTTAAGCGCATTTGCCTTTCTATTGGGACTGTTTCTTGTAAGCTACTTATACAGTTATTTTACTTACATACCTATAGGAATACGTAGTAGGTATCGTGGTTTTTTGGATATACATTACTCTGTGCAAAAGGAACTAATGACAGAAAAAGAATGATCAAAATTGTACTACTCTGTATAAACAATAATACATAAAGTTATGCGTGGTCATACATAAAAAAAAATTAGGTATACACGCCGACTCGAGAACCTCTTTCGATTTTTAGTCGGTTTAAAAGAGAAGAATAGGTGTGTATTATAAACTTTTCACCCTCTATACAATTTTACTTAGATTATTATAAAAGTGTCACTGAAATATGCCTGCTTTCATGTAAATATGTGCTTATTTTTAACCAATTTAAATAAGGAGGAGATTCTGTTTTTATGATTTCAGTACCTACCTAAAATTACTTTTGTTTCTACAAGAAACAACATCAACTGGGGTGACATTGTTGTACTGGGGTATATAATTAAAACTTAAGTGCGGCTGATATACCCAATATTTTAATCCTTTCAATTTGTATATTTTAGGGTTACAAAGTCACTGCAGACATTTACATGTTTCTCGGAATCGCGTCGGCCGGGCTGATGCTCGCACATGCTGTATTCAACATATTTCATATCATAGCTGCTGATTGGAGTAACAGTTCTGCATGTACGAACCCGAACGACGTAATAGCTCACTTGATGTACGTCCCATGTAAGATACATTATGTTACTATAATATAATAAACGCGAGTTTCGATGGATGTTTGTTACTTCTTCACGAGGGGCTCGTAGTAATGTGGCTACCGCGCAGATCAATCGATCTGTAAGGCTAAGCTGTGCGCGCTGCGGTCAGTCGTATGATGAGTCACATGTCGATACACCTCCGTGTTTCAGAAGACACGTTAAGCCGTTGGTCTTGCGCCCGATCTCTCTCAGATCGTGTCGGTCTACCGTCCCATCGGACTATGAGAGTGAAGTAATAGGGAGAGCACCTGTGTTTTATATTCTTGTGTACTATAATATCTCCTGCGGAGTTGCCTAGTCTCAGATGTGATAGGCCGTCGTGACCAACAAATTCGGTCAGGAGAACATTACTACTTCACGCAAAATCTACTGGACTGTTTTTAAATGAAACTTTCGAGTAATATAGCTTAGGTATATATTTGTACCTACATCAAAATAACACATATACCTACTATAGTTTATAACGATACAAGCTATGCTTCGTAGTTTTACTTGCAGTAATACAAATTTAACGCGGTAGAAACCGCGGGGCACTGTTAGTATTTTAAATATTAGTGTGATTTTTGGTGATACAAATGGTCTTACACTTATTTTACAATAGGTACTCACAATTCTACCCATTCTATCATACACTTTTATTTTATCAGTAGGTATAAGAAGTTAAATTAAACATTAAACATTTAATTGTAACATGATATCATTCATATGTATGAAATTACATTACATTGTTGTCAAGAAGAATTTCGTCAATGATATAGTAGCATTTATTTATTACTAGATGTGCCCGCGACTCCGTCCGCGTGGAAATTCGGAAACAGCAAAAGTATTTTTAAATTGTTTTTAATATATTAGCTAAGTTTGAGCGAATTGGATTTAGTAGTTTTTACGCCATGCCGTAATATTTTATTACATGTATAGCTGTTGCCCGCGACTTCGTCCGCGTGTATTTCGGATAAAAGACCAGCCCCATTACCATGAACTCTTATAGCAGGGCAGTTTACGTTGTGTAAGCGAGACGCCGCATTGCACTTCACGTAGCGGTGTCTCGTTTTCACATCGTAAACTGTCCTGTTTTAAGAGTTCATGGTAAGGGGGCAGTAGTAAATTGAACTTTTAACAGAAAAAAATACCTACCAGGCAGGCTTTTTTAAGTAGGTTAAAATCTTTAAACCAGTTATTTAACTAAGAATACTTTCCGGTATTTAAAAAAAAAACCGCAAAAATTGAACGGTAATTACGGAAGTTACAGAAAGTCTATTGAAAATAATATATAACTGAAGAAGAGAACATAAATAAATCCGTTTTGTGCGTTTCTGAGTTTCTGTACATTGAAACTGCTGTAGAAAAAAAAAATGCCAAGGATAAAAGACAACCGTGACGATCTGATTGGCGCAGTGGCTACACTGCGCCAATCAGATCGTCACGGTTGTCTTTTATCCTTGGCATTTTTTTTTTCAGTAGGTTAAAATCTTTAAACCAGTTATTTAACTAAGAATACTTTCCGGTATTTAAAAAAAAAACCGCAAAAATTGAACGGTAATTACGGAAGTTACAGAAAGTCTATTGAAAATAATATATAACTGAAGAAGAGAACATAAATAAATCCGTTTTGTGCGTTTCTGAGTTTCTGTACATTGAAACTGCTGTAGAAAAAAAAAAATGCCAAGGATAAAAGACAACCGTGACGATCTGATTGGCGCAGTGTAGCCACTGCGCCAATCAGGTCGTCACGGTTGTCTTTTATCCTTGGCATTTTTTTTGAGCGCGAGCGATTGGTTGTGGGTTCGATTCCCGCAAAAAAAGTGTGATCCGTAGATGTATGTCCAAAAAAAACTAAACAAACTAATTATTATTATTATTTAATAATAGCTACTTTTTTATTTTTTTTATTTATTTATCATGAACAATTTACATTGTATTTGATATTTGATACATTACATGGTTTTTTAAACTTTAAACTTATATCTAAAAACTACGTATCTGTATTTTTAAAATCTAAAGTGCGCTTATTCCAAGGAACTTAATGCACTGATAGCCGAGTGGTATGACCGTTAGACTGTTAAGTCAGATGTCGCAAGTTCAAATCCCGGCACACACTAATGTCTTTTCGAAGTCATGTGCTTACTATAATATTACATATAGCGGGTGCAACCAATGCTGCTTATAGAAATCTTGTCAAACTACCCTCCATGCACGCTCCGGGTTGTCGTGTGTTGAGACACTTTGAAGAAATGCCTAACGATCAAAAACGTTATTGTGGCTAATTTATAAAAGATAGATATATACTATTGAGGACTTTTTTGTAGATCTTTTAGAGACCATCATTTTTGTAATACATACTTTTGGTGTATGATCGACGTATGCGAGGATAAGAGCTCGAAAGCGCATTTTCATCCGACTTGCTTCAAATTTATCGTTACTGCTCAGCTCCTATGTGTTTTAGCGTTATATTATATAGCCTATAACCTGCCCAGGCGTATGGACTACAATCGTACCAAGTTTGGTTAAAATCCCTTCAGTAGTTTTTGACCCATGCGTGCACATACAGACAGACAGACAGACAGACAGACAGACAGACAGACGGACAGACAGACAGACAGACAAAAAATTTACTGATTGCATTTTTGGCATCAGTATCGATCACCAGTCATCCTCCAATAATAATTTTGAATATATATTCAATGTACAGAATTGACCTCTCTACAGTTTTATTATAAGTATAGATATAGATAAATTCACTCTAAAATAAGAAGGTACCTATTAAAAGACCGTAGTGGTTGAAAATAACACATAACTTTGTTTTTTTTCAGTGTGGTGCTACTTCATTCTAATTGTAAACTCTTATAGAGATTCTATGTAACCGTTTTGAATAGATTTGTAATTAATTTAATTTTAATAAATTCCTACATAAATACAGAATTACATATTTTATTTAAGTAGGTACCTTATAGTACCCCTGTTACATTAGGACCTATACTCACTATAGGCTAGACCCTAAACTATTTTATTACTCAGCCTAAAACTAGAAATGTAGGTGAACTTAAATCCTCTGGGGAACACAGGCGTAAAGTTATATTTAACATGCAAATACTTTAAACATACCAACTTAATAAAAAAGCCTCCTGTAACCTTTCTAAAAATCTAAAGATTCATGGTATAATATTATACCATACATTATACGGAGCAGTGATGTGTCAAAAATACGAAGTATTAAAGTAAAGTGCAGAGATTAAAACAGGGACACTGCTGTTTCAAACTTTGCAATCAAGGTAAACGACCTTTTTACATTAAAATTAAAAATGTTGTATTCTATTATAATTAATTTCTCCTGTAATTGAAGGAGTACACAGACCCAAAACCTGTCTTAGTTGTTAAGCATTAAAGTGTACAGCCTTTGTTGGAGGCCCTCAATATAAATAAATAAATAAATAAATTTTATAAAATAAAAACTGTAAGAATTCTAATAACAGTGTTATTTAAAAAGAACACTGAATTATTGTTTATATCTTACAGTAGTTAGACTATATAATAGACTAATAAATTTATGGTTTATATTTTAGAAAGTTGCATAAAAAATCAAGACAAGTTCTTTTTGTTTTCTGACATAACTTGACAGTTTCATTCTCGACAGGCGACTATATATTGAACATATTTGTTTAGTACCTACCACTAAGGGTACGTTTAGTTAATCATGCAATGCTTAGATGTTATAATTATTACCTATCTATTGTCAATAACTAAGAAAACTTATGATTGTTAGATGAAAAATGACGGTTTTCGATGTGCTACCAAAAGTAAACTCATGCTGTTTTGTTGTAAGTCTAATGGATGGCTGTTATTTTGCAGCATTTTATGGCATATTTGGTATAGTAAGTATATATCTGGTATAGTTGGTATAATAAGTTACCTAAAAATAAATGTTCTTACATAATATCAAGCAATAATATTAACATGATATACCTAAAGGTATTATATTGTTTAGTACTATTTTCTACGTGTAACATATTAATATATACTACCTTTAGGTACGTATCAATTGTTTATGCTCGGTAGGTATAGTAAATAATTTAGGTATAATAATTATTTTTAGCTCGACTTCACTTTTGGCCTATTGTCTACACACGGAGATCAATGTTGGGAAGATAATACTACTTTGCAGTTGACTGTTGCTTATTATGGTTATGTTATGGCCCTAATAAGTATTTTAATTGGTTTAATCAGTATCGTTTTTATATGGGGCTTAAGAAAGGTACACTATACTTTATTTTTTAAGTTGGATTGGTTTTCATAACTTTATAGGCTTGTTAGAAAAGTATAGATACGTTACCTTAGCCTAATTTTTCATTAAATTCAAACTTGAAAATTGTTATTTTATGAAGACGTCGCACAGTGGTCCGGATTTTAAAAAAGGAGGACATAGGATTTAAGGTGCTTATTTTATTGATCAAAAAACTTATTTTTAAAGACAATTTATCGCTGATTACTTATTACTTAACTTTTCAAAATTGCTCCTTCACGTCTACGTCTTTTTTTGGACGTGCCGCAGCAATTTTTTGAAAAGCTGTTGTAATAACTGATACGAATTAAATTGTCTATAATAATACCTAATTATTTTGTTCAATAAATATACATCCGCCTGTTTTACAATCCGGACCACTATGTGGCGTTGGTACACCTAGGTATTTTTTAATTGTAAACTTTAACCCCTTATTCATAAAAAAAAAATTAAACCAAGAATTAAATTAAACCTGTGACTGTCGTTTGCATTTCAAAAAATAGAGAATTTAAGAAATAGACTTAATACGGGGTGTAGTTAATGCCGGTGTGATCCTCGTTTATGAATAAGAGGGTAAAAGTATACCTACAGGTCTAAAACATGCCATTTTTAACCGACTTCATTCATGTGCAGTATGCGTTATTTATATTTCTAATGTTTTGAATTTCAGAATAAACCCTACACTGCAATATGGTTCTTGTATGGGATGAGCTTAAAAACTATTGCCCATTTACTATTTTCTATTCTTTTAGTAGTCGCCAATTTAAACACAAACAAACATGAATACTCTCAAGATGTTTTATCTTGTGGATTTCCAATATTTAAAACAACATTAGCTTTTATTTTTACCTTCGGTAAGTTTACAATACTTTAAGATGATCTGTAAAGATTCAGTCGTAATTAATAGTTTTTTAATAAAACTTACCCAAATACATAGGTGTACTACACACCTAAGTCAACACCCGAGTCTTAAATTTAATTCATTTAATATTTCATGTTGTAAACCGAATGATGACAAAAGAATTCCTAGTGTGGCAACGTCATTTCCAAAAAAAAAAACATTATTTTCTAGAATGTTCAAGGAAAACGATGTGTACCTACCAAAGATATACATAGGTACATAATAATTATGTAGATTATAGGTATGTCAATATCCCAAAGACCGAGATAGTGTATGAGATTTTAAGTAGATACCTATTCTCATAAGATTATTACATGCGTAGATAACTACGTGTAATTTACATCACCTACAATCATTTATTGAGAGTGTATATCCGAGGTCGTTGGAAACAGTTTTCCTACAACTCTCAAATCCTGCTGGGCTTGTTAAGTTTTTAGGTACATACTTTTTAAGTTTTCTTTAGTTGCATTTAAGAAAGCTTACTTAAAATAGCTATATGTGTAATAATAAGAATATAAGTGTAAAGTATAAATTTACCTACTTTCACGCTGCTGTGTTCTTCCAGTTCACGCATACATGGTCCTGATTGTCAGAAGTTACTATCCGATAATGTTGCAAGAAAGTGAAACACTTGCGCAAGCGCAGTCGCAGACAGCACACCAGCGACCAAGTCAGTCGCAGACAACACACCCACGGCCAAGTCAGTCGCAGGCAACACACCCACGACCAAGTCAGTCGCAGGCAACGCACCCACGACCGAGTCACCCGACGGGAACACAACCAAGAAGTCAGTCGCCGTAGTCATCAACACTAATAAACCTTGTGCGAAACATGCTATAAATATTTATCAATAAGCGGCCTTAATCAATGATGTTTTATTAATTATTATATAATGTAAATGTATTGTTATCTTCATTAATGCTTTAATAAAAATGCAAATATCACTCCGTGTGTAATTTATAAATAAGGCTGATTAGATGCTTCGATGTAGATAGTTGTGCGCACGTAGGACATGTAGGTAAGTGCATAGGGTAAAACCGGGATCGATGCCACACTTTTTGCAATCATTTTATATCTCAGAGTACAATCTAAATATTTCTAAAAAAAATTGAAAAGTAAAAAAACATCGTTAATATTTCCAGGATATTAGCTCTTTTTGCGGACCTCTACATTTTGGTACATCTATCCGATATCATGGATAGTTGCCTAGTCCATAAAATTACGTTAAGGTAAACGACTCGTTAAGAACAGGGCAGCTTTCCCGAAAAACTTAAATCGCATCTTGCCTTCCGATGCAATCGCACAGAGACATGAGTCACCGCCCAATTTGTAGTAGTTGCAAAGTTTCTCAATAGATAAATAAAATAGCACGCAATTCATCCGCGAAACTAGAATAATCACAATCGGAGACCTATACCTCTGGCGTCCATTCTGGTTTTACCGTATCTACCTAGGTATATTATGCCCGCAACGCAAGCGAGAACTGTAAATATAGTAAAGTCAGCTTGTCAATTCAGTCATCTAACCTAACCTTTTTTTTTTCAAGTGAGCAAATGCATTACGCATCCTCCGCCGTTGGGAGACGACGGGGGTTTGTGGGACTCTCCCCCGAACCTAATAAGATCCAGGGGCCTACCCACTAAAACCTCACATGCCTGCTCTGCGCTTTTGGTGCCGGGGAGGTGGGATCGCTGCAGCATTCTACCGCCAACCCCGCCGGCGCTATCCGCCCTGTAAAGAGGGGTGGAAACTACGTCGGTGCCCCCTTGTTGAAGAGGGGGCTGCAGGACTTCAGCGGAGGCCTATTCAGTGCGGAGGTGGGTCTACCAACCCAAGACTCCGCAGGCCTCCTGTGGCAAGGGGCGGTTGTGTGCCCCTTGCTACACCTTTGGTGAGCGCAAAGTGTAAGCACACGCGACTTGGGCCTCAGTTGAGCGGGCGGCAGTTCAGCCTGTCTGCCGCCCTGAGGCCGAGTCTTATGGCGGCTGGTAGAGGGCATTATCTGCCCTCCGCCGCCGCCGGGGTCGCCGGGCGCGGATTGGGAGAGCGGAGTTGAGTTCCCGCTCTCTTTCCGCAGCCTCTTTGAAGATCTAACCTAACCAAACTCAGCCTTCGAATTGAAATGGCCGACCATAATGCATTTGGACACCCTATGAGTTCTTACAGTTTATATTGTTTTTTAATTCGGGCCTAATTGCCTTTTAAATCCAAATGTTTATTTTTATATTTTCCGAGAACTACCTATCTGAGACAATCATAGTAATTTTGCTATTGCGGACACATAATATCAAATAGCTACAATGACGTCACATAAAATAAGTAACTAGCTCAAGTACATTCGTTGGAGGTCGAGAGTGAAGATCATTTGACGCGTAGGTACACAATAGATCCTCTCTCTGTTTCTTAAATTTCAGTTACGGCTCGCTAGTGAATACCGAGTGGTATGACCTTTGGGCTCCCAAGACAAAAAAAGTTATCAGTTGCTAAAATAGGTGAAGGAAAACATCGTAAGGAAACCGGCACTCCTGAGAAATGTTTCATGTCAGAGGCCTACACGGTGTACTTCGACACAAGGTTGTTCTTTAACCATACTAGTTTTAAGATTTCCGCGTTTGGTATAAATCATACAATAAGAGTACGGTTAAGATCCATTAACTCTCATTGTATGATTAACCATACTATAAGAAGAAAAAGAAGTGAATACCTACCTGACTTGTAAGACTATTAGCCATAGTGGTTCAGGATATACGGACCATTTATATAATTAATTACTATCAAGATAATTTTACGTGACTAGCTTCATTTTGATGAGACGCTAAACTTTTTCTTTTATAAAAATACTCGATTGTGGAATCTAGATGGAAAATTTGTTTGATAGCAATAAATAAAAAAAATGGTCCGTGGATCCTGGACAATAGAGTGGTAGGTATAGAATAATTGCGTTCGGATTATTCGGAAACCGAACATGGAGACCGAATTTGGATTTTAAGCGTGTGCCGGCCATAAATGAATGTGCATCATTTTGTAACCTTTTTGTTCGGCTTACAGCTTTGTTCATTTTCTGACACCACTGATTTGCATGGTTCATTTTAGGTGAGTTTATACTCTATGTCAAGTCCCGACATTGTCTTGCGTCATAGAACAGTAATAATAAATATTAAATGCTAATATTTTTTAGTAATAAGTTTAAAATTTTGCGAACGTAAAATGACAATCTTTGAACACTTACCACATGTGGAAAAATGTTGTTTCTGCATAAGCCTTAAAGCAGGCGCTGTTATAATAGCTATACTCCATTTACTTTACGTGGTAAGTACTCGAAGGTATTTTATTTATTGCACAAAGCTTTAATTAACACCAGTAGATCTCACAACTTAACGTTCTCCTATAAGATACGACCACAATAAGATTTCCTTTAAACTAATAAACAGCACTTGCTTACACACCTAATTGTTTTTTTATTGTTTTTTATTGTGTTATTATTATTAAACTTTTTCAGCTTCAAGGCCTCGCTTACTTTTCATTGGCCAACAGTTTTGATTGCTACCATTTTCAAACCTGGCTGCAAATTTTGGGTTACTTATCAATTGTCTTGGCGTTAGTAATATTCGTTACTGCTATTCATTTTCTATATGGTATTTTAAAGGTTAGTGGTCAACTGGTCATGTTATGTAGTTTAAGCTTTCGGTATTAGAAGATATTAGTCAGATAGTTACCAATCTCCTTATGCGAATGCAGAAAAGCACTATGAGTGCGAATTATATAAAGTTGTATCCAAGTAATTCTAAGTTGGTACATATTTACTTACGGCGACATATCATTTTGTGGTGGAACTAGACATTAATGTAAACATTAGGTATTATTGTTGAAGTATTTTATATTGTGTTCTTATTACCTACTTTTGTAGGTAAACCGAAATAGAAAGATGTGTCAATAACATTTATCCTCATCATGATAAAAGCGACTTTATTTTTCATAGAAAAGTCATAGTTCCTTATCAGGAATGTATTTTGTCTTTCACAGGGTTATCCTGATACCGCCGTACGGTTTATGTACGCATTAGCCGTGTTGATTATATTTAACATTATCGTCAGTTTGTCTTATTTTGCTGCAAGACCCCGCCGTGTAAATTGTAAATCACTTGATATGTACGCAACAGAAATTTTACTTAATTGTATAGGTTAGTAATTCGTTTTAATTTATAATTTTTAAACTTAGAAAATACCTACTAGAGGATAAATCACTTTTGGAGAAATAAGTGCACTGGATGTTTACATTTGATCTGATGATGGCGAACATAATGTAATGTTATATTTAAAATAAGTATTGTTCTCAAGTAAGTGACATATTGTAAGTCTTTATTGAGAATAAAGTTTCTTAAACCATAAACCATTTTACCCGGTTTATAATATTCTTAAGGTGCCTACAACTACATCCCTACTAGCATTATCCTAGTGTCAGTAGTAGTGGGGCCTGGTATGAAATCGCCGGGTATAAAATCGACAGTTCTCTGGAAGGAGCGGGGTCGCAAGGCACTACGCACTTGTGTTACTTTGGAGATTAAATAAACTTAAAACGCTCCGAACTCTGGATATCTTCCTCTTTAGTCTCTGAGTATGTTATTCACTGATTGGTATACACAAGGCCACATGTCCTGGACTGTACCAATTCTTCTTTCGAGTTGACGGTACTCTTATATTTTTGTGCCCAGTGTGTTGCCACGTCGATAGCGGCATCAGGGGCTTTGGTTAGGTCTTCCAGGGTGCAGGTGAAGGGACATTTAGGATACTCCAGGAAGTGTTTGGTTTGATGACTTTTTCTATATCATTATATTTTCTTCTACGTCACCACTGATTACTTAGTTGTGCACGATTAATAGTAAATTAATACATGGTATAGGTACATTCATACCTACATCAACTTTCGATCGCCTACTAATAATAATCTGAGTATTAAATATATTCTTATTTCTTACAGTGCAATTTTACTTCCTTGTAGTTGTAACTAGTTTCTACAGAGTAATGATGTTCCGTTGACGTTCGAAAAGAGGTGAGCGACAAATGAGTTGATTAAATTAATGGTATCCGGCCAACAATTGACCACTCCCTTTCCCGTGGGTGTCGTAAGAGGCGACTAACGGAAAATCCAGAAGATGGGCAGCAGCGTCTTTTGTAACTTGACGACCAATACTGCGATCGACAAGCCGCTTGCCAAGCGTGGGGATTGTGGAACCCCCCCCCCTTAAAATTATTAATTAACTTTATCAAACTACCTCTACAGTACCTATCATGTTATAAAGCAACAAATTCTAGTACTGAATATCACAACACATCCTAATGATCACATCAGATTTTTTTTTTTTCATTCTTCATCAAGTTAAAATATTTTTCATTTATCCTTTAAATCTTCTACATCTATGGCTTTGAAAACTGTCTCTACATTTTAATTTAGGTAGGTATCTATGATTTCAACTTACAACTGTCAAAGAGTTGTCATAAATTTGAAGCACAATTATACACTATGAGTAACTCTAATATATCGAATATCACTACTAGAACATCGTTTAAACAGAAATTAGATATATTCAGAAATCTGCCAAGATATAAAAAATGTTGTTTTTGCATTAATCTCAAATTAGGCTGCTATATCATTTCTGTGGTGTATTTACTTTTCATAGTAAGTATGTATATGGCATCGCCTTAAATTAATGATATCTTATTTTGTTACCGTCTTTAGTTACAGTTAGGTAGCTACATCAATTACCTACACATTGGTGTCCACCAAATATTTAACAATATCGACTTCATAATTATTAAACCTAATCTGTCCCAAGGCACAATATAAGCAGTTGTAAATGGTGCTAGCCTTCCAGCCGGAAATAGCTCAAACCGCCGTCAAAATTGCGTCAAAACATTAAATGTAATAAATTTGTACCTATGCTTCAAAAATTATTGAGCACAAAACGAAGGTTTTTGTTGGAATTATAACTACGCATTACATATGCAATGTGTACAACAACTAAAGTGATCTATTTATATTTTACAGGGTGAAGCATTCTCAGGCAGATCTGCCAGTAAGGAATTTAGTAAATGCTACTCATCAGGAGAATTCATGAAATTGCTAGGTTATGTAGCACTTGCTTTAGCAATACTAACATTCATAACTTCTTTGATCTTTTTGTATGGCATCACAAGCGTAAGTAAGCTTTCAATAGGTCATAATTTTTTAAGTAACAGTTTGTAGAAGAAAAACCAGATGGGAAGGTATAGTGTTAAAAGGGTGAAGGATTGCAAAGGCACCGAACACGACGTCCAGAATAAAGTAAAGTAGAGGAAGAATATAAGGAAAGCTGACCCCACCACCATGTGGTATCTAGCTTGGAGGAGAGAGAGAGAGAGTTATAAGCAACACAGCATCTAGTTACGATACCCGTCTGTACAACACAAGGCAAGCATATCGCGGTTGCTTAGATCTGGCTGCCCATTGAATGACTCCAGACAAAATATAAAAAGAGAGTAAAAATTGATTCCGATTTCATAAAACTAGCCTAATTTCGAAACTAATAAGTAAATTCTTTTACAGGAAAAAGGTTGCCCTTTAATAAGCTTCATGTACTTGACATTATTTTTACTAGCCTTCAATGTAATTACTAGTTTAGTCATGGTATTCTTACCTGCCAAGGACACGTGCTCTACGCCATACCTCTTTGGTGGAGCGACGTTTTTTGGTGCCATAAGTAAGTATGCTTTACTTCATCTTCAATCTCAAACAATAACGACCTAACGACATGATGACCTGATTGGCGCAATGGCGAAGTGATTGGACTGCTGCGCTAAGGGTTGCGGGTTCGATTCCCACACGGGACAAAAATTTGTGCCATCCGCAGATGTTTGTCCCGAGTCTGGGTATTCGTGTATGTGATATTTCATGTTTGTGAAACGCACCCACAATACAGGAGAAATTCCTAGTGTGGGGCAACGTTTTAAAACATAAATAAAAAAATAACCTTTTCTGAAGTCAGTTTAAAATAATAGGTATTGGATGTTATTTCAAGAGAGAGAGAGAGAGATGAAATACCTATATATAGTCTTGTATTGATTTAAAATAATGGTTATAAGTGTAATACCTATATTTTTCTTTTCAGTGCTCATTTATTGTCTGGTAATCGTGAACAGTTACTATCGAAGTTTAAAGGTTGCGCCTTACTCAGAAACTGCATCAACGATATAAATTAAATCTTCAACGATCGTCTTAAGCTCAACAAGGTTTAATTATAACCTATAACTGTATTTAATACCATGTTTATACGTTGTTATAATAAATTTGTAATAAAATACAGTATTTTCATTGTATGGTAAACAGTAAAATTTTAAATGCAAGAAGACGGTTAACTCCAAGACTACTGACAGGAACGGTTCTACCCAGAGCCTACCCACTTCTGAAACTGCACGACTACTAGAACGACGATTATTATTATTTATTTATTTTTTACCAAACACATATTAAACATATATTCTATTATTAAACACATAAAATGATCACTAACTAAATTTTGTGTTTTATTTGCATTGAATTGAATAACTTGATAACAAAGCGTCTAGATATACCTATCATGATACTTTTTCAGTTTTCCAGAATACAACTTTACCGTAATTGTGCTAATTTAGTAAGGAACGTTCATCCTTACTAAATTGGCACAATTTCGGAGGAGTAGGTATTTATACTATTTTATACTGCACTAAATTAGCTACTCCTCTACTCTTTTGTCATCATAAATATTAGCATATCAGCCCGGTACACTGACCTCTATTAGCGTATTACAATAGAGGTCAGTGGCCCGGTATCACCCTCAGATTAAAGACTAGAAAGTTCTACTTTTTCTCTGAGTCCTCTGTGGTAATTTATCACTAGTGTATGCAGGCGAAATATTTGAAACTACAATTATATTATCTTCATCTGTAAACACCATTATTTTGAGCAAATAAACGATTCTTATTCGTATTCTTCTCGACCAATGAATATTAGCAATAAATACTTTTAGCCACGTGCTTCCTAGTCTTTGGTCTTGATAAGATGTGTCATTTGAGGTGTCATCTAAGAATTAAACCTACAAATAAATATTTACTAATTATTAAATAAAATGTGCAAAGCATTCTTTGATATCCTACCACGATTTGATAGCTTTTGCTTCTGCATCGATCTAAGATTAGGATGCTTTTTTGTAGCAGTATTTAATATTTTATTGATTGCGGTAAGCACTTCTCATGTAATATTCAAATAATAGCATTCCCATATCATATATATATGGATAGTATATTGCATTTACAGTTTTTCACTACTTCCTGTTACCTCTGTTTGACATAGGTACCTATTTTATTCATTTCAGTTATAATGAAATTCAAATCCACATAATTATGAACACTATCCAAGTCTTAGTAGGGGAGCTAAGGGCTAGTTGTAACATTGGAAATGGTCGGTCATGCGTCGGCATTATTACGTAAGTAGGTAATACAATATACCTACCTAATCATTTGTTAAACTTAGATCTTTATCATACTTGTTCATATTATACCTCAATCAACGACCAGTCCTTAACTCCCCTATAATAGAAGGAGTTGATTGATACGAAGGCTACGATTTAAGCGAACTGTAGTTTTTTATTTTATATTGTCTTTCAAATGTTACTTAAACCTTTACTTATGGTGAGACTAAACAAAAAATTACATCCAGCCAGGTCTAAGAACAGACTAGCAAACGGTATTCGACATATAAATGTTTACCTAGCTAGTATTATGTGGGGTGATTCGGAATGCGATCCGTTTCACACTGAGCCTTATTTTGCTCCATGTTTCTACTTCTTAGTAGCTTCAAAGTCGGTAGGAACTCAGTATTTTCTTTTTCATTAACAAGAAGGCAGTCTCTTTTCTTAGCAGTACCATTTTAACATATTAACTGCATATTATAGCATATTAACTGTGTTGATTAATTGGTTTTTCATTACAGATGGAATTGCTAGTCGCTTTTGATGAATTTGAAGAGTTTAATAGATGCAAGACCAACATATATTTTTCGGTAGAATTCCATCACATGGTAGTATTCGTTGCAGGAACAACAATTGTAGGTGTTATATTGTTAGTTTATGGTGCCATACGGGTTAGTACAATACTTGAATTCAAAGTTGGCCGAGGTCACTCTCGTACGCGTTTAATCATTTTCATGTTAATTTCTCCCGCAAAATTAATCAATGCAAACATAAAAATTTTAGAGGGTTATTTTCCACTACCTCTTTGTTAATCGCAGCACATGCTAGAATATCTCTCTAAACTAACTTCTGTCCGCTCAAAATTGCACATATTGTAAACAGCTATTTATTGCTGAGTTGCGGGCAACTGGTGGATGTAAATGGCAAGTTGTCGTTCATTGTGGCGTTCTGAGGGAAAGGTCTTTGCTCAACAGTGGACGAATATTAGGTAAGTATTCCAATAATGTTTAATTTTCATTTACAGGAACAAGCTCTGTTTGTGGAGCTATTTTTGTACTCTGATTGTTTATTGGTCTGCTTTAGTTTCGTCCTCGGTTACGCCCTGAGCTTAAGCGAGGATTTGAGAACATGTTTCGTGCTCCACATTACAGGCGGAGTGACATTAGTAATTGTCTCTTGTAAGTTGGTTTTGGTTGCATTTTATAGTTTAAGTATTCTTTGAAAACAAAAATAGAACTTAAGTACCTACCTAAATACCAACCTAAACCCCATTATCGACGCTCAAAAAAAAGTTTTGGTGAGTATAAAGAAACATTATTTTTACTTTACTTCGACAAAGATTTACCTATAACACGATTCAGCCCGCGACTTAATCAGCGTAGATTATTCGTATCTTTAATGCGGTTAAACTGTCACCTTGAAGGTTCATTCTACTTCTAAATATTGCTGAAAGAATGTCGAAAATCTGATGGATGGATTTGAATATTACCCCTTTCATCAAAACATACAAACTTTACCTTAGGTACCTTATCCATACTAATATTATAAATGTGAAAGTAACTTTGTCTGTCTGCCTGTTACACGAATAAACCACTGGACGGATTTTAATGAAATTTAGCATTTAGAAATTTTAAGACCCAAGACATAGGTAGACATAGTCTACTTTATTTTTTCATTCAACCCTCTAAGGGATTTTAAATAGGAGTTAACGCGGGCGAAGACTCGGGCAAAAGTTAGTACTCTATAAGGTAGTATAGATTAGTAAGACACATAATTTACCTATAACCAATTTTTTTTCAGTTACGGTTTACTTATTTTTCGTAGTGAACAGTTATCGAATGGGTCTTTAATCTTTCAAGAATATTAGTGCCGCCTCACTTTATATTAAAAAATATGTCATCAAAACTTTTTTCTCTACCTCTGTAAGAAGTACTTATAATAAAATTTATATTGTTTTAATTAACACACGACTGTACTCCTTTGCATTGTGTCCTCCTTAACAGTTAGGTTCTTAATTAACTTGTGTACTCTGGTCGCGATAAATTTAATCTCTAAAGGAATATTAGGGATTCGAATATACTACAAAATCCTGTGAGAAAATTGTAACGACTAAAAAAATATCAATACCGCTGCGCTGAAAACTGGGCGTGGCTTCGAGTAGGTACCTACCTACTGGTTTTATTGCAGTTTAAAAATCAAGATGATATCCTTTCTTTATCGATCGATATCAATAAGAAATAAATAATCTCATCCTATTTAACTAGGACACGGGAATAATTCAATACTCCTAAGTAAAACGAATCTCTGTAAATGATTTAACAAAAGCTACCTATTTACCTTAACTTATGGGTGACATGACTATCGCTTTCTTTTAATTCATTGATAATATATATTATTCTTATAAGTGGTAAGCACAGCCAACAACGTGGGAATCGGCCACAATCAGGTACCTAAGCTGACACAGGTCGACCGATACAAATATTTTAGTCGGCTATTATTGGGCAGTATCTTGAAAATGTTAATTAAAGGGGTCCGTAGATCGTTCAAAGCGGCCGCCCATGCTCATTAGGCTTGATACCTGGCATCAGCATAAATGTCACGCAATGTAGTAGGTTTAATTATCGCATCGCAGTCGACCCACCGCCGCGCGCCGCTCAAGACCCAAAAGGATTATGTTTACGTCAGTATACAGAATATAATACACGAATGTATTATAGTGAGCAAGTTATTAACTTGTTTGCGGCCAAACGATTAGTACAGAATATATACATACAGAAGTAGGTACTGTGTTTAAAATGGAGCCAAATAAAATAAAAACGAAGTGCATAGAGTCCTCGGTGAAGTTTTCTAAAGTAACAATAATTTAAGAACATGCTAGTTTATTTTATAGCCTTTGTACCGCACCTGGTAAAAATTGCTACTTTGTTTTTGTTTTAAGACTATACTACGTGAAGTATAGTAAATATTATCTAGTAACCGCCCATATTATTTATGTCGATAATTGAAAAGACTAGTAAAATGCATTTTCTCATCTTAACAACAAGCACCTAATACTTTCTGTCTTAGGTACCTAACCTACGGAAAAATAAACCCAACGAAAGAAATTTCAGTAACAATACATTATTTTTACGCCCTAAAAATATCTGACGAAAATTATAGTCTCCTTCTACGTAAAGCATTTGGAATTTTCAAAGAAAATATCTCCCTCACGTCCCGTCCCCGACGAAGGCGTAAAAAGAAAAGTATATAAATGTAAAAAGAAAGTATAAAAGAAAGTCACTTCCCTGAGATAGCGTTTCTCCGGTGGCTCGGCTGGCTTTTATTACGTCAAGCACGTGACACGAACAGCGATCCCGCCTTTGAATTCTCTTAGGTATTAAGCTACCACTGTGCAGAATGTCGCAGTGAAGTTCGCTTATGTACGCATTATTTAGAGAATGCGGCTGCTTAGTTTATAAAGTGTAGGAAAAAATCTTATTTGTCGCCTGTGTTTCGTGTTAAATATTCATCCAACCTTACTACTTTACATTACATTACTACTATAAATTAAGTATTCATTGCAGCTTAAGGGTTTGATAGATTCTATAAATGCAACGGAACATTTTAAACTCATCAACTTATTGCTTCATCTTGGATCATGGTACCAGGGCAACAACAGCACTGCAGAGTTTTTGTAACACAAATAGATATTGTTGGTTACGTCCGCAGTATCTGACGCGGGAACAGCGTCTGCACTGACCGAGGGATATTTTTACAACAGGGGCGACGAACTTCTCCACATCATCGTATTTTCAATCTGTTTGTTGACGGCGCAGACAGCCATGTTACGACCCTTGTCTAATGAGGTGCCTATCAACATACCTATAAATGTAAAAAACCCAAAAAAGGAAAAATAGAATATTAAGATGGTAGGTAAGTACAAGTTTAATAGGATAGTCAAGAAAGATTTAAGCGATTCATACTAAAGCAAAACTATTCTTATGATTGTTTTAATTTATCTAAAGCTTGTGTAGGTATTAGCGTTGTCAATCATAATCATGTTTAAACCTATATAAAAACAATTGGTATCTAAATACAAAACATAGCCTCAGTAGGTAACAAAAGGTATATCATTAACATGACAAAATATAATTGTAAGAAACTACGCATAAAATATCAGGTCAACAGATTTAAAATTCAAAATCTCTGCCAACACATTGTGTAGAATTTAGTGTGTTGCCCAAGGAGGTAATATTATGCATAACAAAGCGAGAGGAGGCCGGAGGACACCGTCCCTCTCGTTATTCATAACAGACATAAAACCGACCCTTTTGATATAAGAAAATATTTTAGTTGGGACGGAATGTGACCGTCGTAGAACCGTTTACCATAGGTACCTACGTAAATAGGTTTTGTATAGGTTTATATCTGAAGAATTGGTTTTAGTTAAACTCAACACCATTATTCAAATGAGATGTGTATTACGATTGCCTATAATTTTTTTCAATTCAATAACGAAGAACGTGTAAGAAAAAAAAAACATACTTTATAATATATCCAGCGAATTATGACAAACAAAATTAAAGTTGCATATTTAATAAATTAAAAGTGAGTTGTTTAATTTAAACATTGAAATATACGTTACTTTATTTTAAAAGTACCTAGACTACTTACTCTTATAAAAAACGCATCTACGGTCTACAGCAGGGTTCTACGAATTTTGGAGACAATTTTGTTTTGCCAATTTCTTTAACGCAGTTATAATTAAGAAGACATCACCCAGTTAATTTTACGTGCATTAAGGTAGGTATTTAGACACAGCTTCGTATTTTATACCAATTTTGGAGATGTATGGCAACCGTCGTACGATCCGACGGCAGTTTACCGTCGGCACTTTGCTACGAGCACTGAGGTATGTTTTGCGTTTAGGAATTTTAAAACTGAAGATCTTAAATAGGTTAATATTAAACATCTTTTAAAAGTCATTCAGATAATAAAAATGGCATCGAATAAAATTATATTTTTTTAAGGGTCTTGTATTTTTAATTATTTCACAAACTTAACACTGTCTACGTCGAACGTAGCGCTTTACTTGTATTTAGGTACCTTCTTTCAGGAAAACTGCCGTTTATATAATTAGGTCTGTGGTTTTATTGGTTTCAACTACTTTACTATTTTGAAGGATTCAATAAATCTTCTGGAATTTCAATAAAGCACCTAGTAGTTGTTGCTCAGTATCTAGCTCCAACTAAGAGCATTGAACCAACTGCTCTACGAACACCTAGACAAGAGACGCTCAATATAGAAAGAATTGGCAGAGAAAAAGGGAGAATTATACCCAGCAGTGGGTGATACCGGGCTGAAATGATGATCCTGTAAGTATGTAAAGATTTACTTAATACTGCTAGTAGAGCTCTATATTAATCTAAAAATATATTTGCACTACATAACAGGTACCTACCTGTGCCTATGAAAATCTATGTAGATTTTAAATTGGTCATTGCAATAATCACTAGTAGAGCTCCTCATGAGACACTAATAAAAAGTGACATGATAAACCGAATGCGTTTCCACTTTTGCTCTAAGGTACCTACTATAGGTAAGTACTACATAGGTACCTAGTATCTAAGTTTAAACTGGAGTTTTGAGTAATATAGGTACCATATTATTTACTATATACCTACTCCGGTTATACTCGTGTGTATTTAGTGTGTATCGGGAATATAGTATATGTAGAATCAATACAGTGTGTATATAGTAGAATAATATAGGTACCTACTTTAAAGCATCAATACCTAAATTTTATTATTTAAGCAGCGCCATCTGTGTCCACATCGCGATAAAATCTAAACTTGTATTACGCATGCGCGAACAAATATGGCGTCCGATCAATAAAAGGAAGCCACCCCAACTCACCCCCATTATGACACTTTGCAATAACATCTACATGCAAAAATATTCCTTATTACTGGGCGACAAGGTTCTTATAAATAAATAACGAATCTTGGATGTATCTTTTGTTTGTTTTAGTAGATAGGTAGAAGTCCAAAAGGCTAACAAATAGAACCATACCTGTGTATGGTTCTATTTGTTACGTGTTTGGTGTATCTACGTATAACTTCGTAGGTATCTCTTCTTTAGGTGTTTCATCGTTGTGTATTGATTTAAAATGGATGCTTTAATTCATCTGGTTATTTGTGCAAGTTGCTGTCCTCTCATAATTTATCCTTGACCAATATTATTTATTTTTGTTAGTGAGTAACCTTCCTAACCACTTTACTTGCACCGTACCAATTTCTCGTATCATTGAGTAAAGTGAAATCAAAAACGTTTTTATTTTTTCTATTTAATGTCTACAGCACTTGGGTAATTGTGTGCGGACTCAAGGCGAGATCTAAGTAAATGAATTTTTCCAGAAAAAGATGAGACAGAAGTGGAATCCATGGATTGATTCATAAGCGATTGTCCACTTATAAGTTTATCCTAACCAAGTTTTCTTCTGGTCTTTAGAATATAGGAGAACTGAAGCAAAATATGTGTATCTAAAGCCTAATATCATTGTTTAAGAGCTTATTAGCTCTCGACTCTATCGTAGGTATGCTGATATATTAGGTACTCGGTTCAAATAAGACCACACATAACTTGTGGTATCAGATCTACCTACTCGTAACCAAACAAATGTATCCTTTAAGAAGCAGTGTAAAATTATTGATTGACTATTCTGATAAATTATTGGCTACGTAACGGAGGCATACGAATTTAAGTTTTTTAATAACTAATACCTACTAGTTTTTAGTTCATCTAATTGTAGGTAAAACACTGACATAAGTAGGTATTATCTGCCATATAAGTTTGCTTAGGATCATTGACTACAGAAATTTATTTATTGGGATTATTTTCAAGTCTTAGGTCCTTTCAACTAAATAGTTATGTACCTAACTTTTGGATAACTTACCTTGACTTAACTAAATAATCTGCTCGTTAAGTAGTCGTAGCTATAAGTATTATACGGTGTATTTTTAACGGAAAGATTAAAAAAGTTTGAATTTAGGCAGGTTTATCTACCTATGATCATCCAAATTAGAAACTCTACCTTGTCTGTTTTCACCTCCCTAGGTCTGAAACTAGCTCTACATTCGTTTGCATTCACTTATTTCAAATGCTTAGATACTATAGGTACTGTATTTACCTAAGGCATTGATTTATTTACCTCCTCTAAACCATACTATCATCATCATCATCAGCCAAAGACGTCCACTGTTGAACATAGGCCTCCCCGTTTAAGCGGGGGGGTTTGCCATAATCCCCACGCTTGTCAAGCGGCTTGGGGATCGCATTATTGGTGGTAGAGTAACAGAAGACGCTGCTGCCCATCTTCTGAATTTTATACCATACTATGGCTACCCCAAAGTGTAAAACGCTGTGTAGAGCTGTATTTTTGTTCTTACTAAATCTATTTTTATGTCAAGGAAACTAACTATATTTCAATTTTATATCTAAAGCACAATAATATCATTTGAGTAAAGAAACTATAACAATAATAATATGAGATAGGTATATAATTTATGAGCATCCTTTCTCTACAATTATTATTTGACAAAGCGCCATCTATTGGTACAAGTTGACATTTGGTAGACCCTAAGTAATGAAGACGCCGACAGCGACATCTCTTACAGACATGTTGAACTACGGTACTAAGTGCCGGGCAGACTTGGGATGGGTTGTTGAGATGCATTTCACTTGCTCACTAACCTAATGTAGAGTTCCTATCAATAAGTCATAGGTGTCTCTATGAAAACTATAGAGTACCTAACGAATTGTTAGTTGAATATTTGTTTAATACCTCCAATGTTATTTTAATTAATAGGATTTTTTACCTAAAAGAAATTTAAGGATACGAAATTAAAAAGCAATTGTTTCAGTATATTGTGGTGTGATGTTTACCTACACAGCTACACTCATTTATCACCTAAATACTTAATTAACGAAAATTATTTTAAATACTGGGCATTTATTTTTTTAATTAGTAAAAATCCAATAAATAAATGTGTACTCGTCTCCAATAAATAAATGTGTACTCATCTACATATAGAAATTAAATTAATAGTAAGTATTAAATTATATTTTCAGTTAAATTCTTACTTTTCCATGATTATATTTACTAAATAAATTATTTGAAACGCCCTATAAAAAAGTGAGGTTATTATTCGTACTTTTTGCAAAAATGCCCATATTTTAGTTCTCATTACAAAAAAGCCCTATCTGATACAGGTTGCCTGGCAACTGACAAAAAAGGTTAAATATGGTAGAGCTTTACCAAACGGTATTGGTTGAATTCGGCGCCATTTGCAAAGGGCCGGCCGTTTGTATGCCCCGCCTACAAGGACTGGCCGAAACGCGCCCGCCTCTGTGTCTGCCATCTTTGCTACTGTCACATTTCTGTGCAGGGGTGGAGCTTAAAAAGTAACCCAACTAAATTAGGTATGCTTCCCTTTAAAAACTTTTGATACCAGATGCCTGGCGTCTGAAATTGTTTGTGTTGCTTTTAAGTTGTGATTCCCGCCATTTCTGATGTCTTTCATATTTTATGGGAGTCGATTTTGTGAACATTGGTTGGTGTATTTTTATCGACAGTAGGTAGAAAAGTAGTGGGTATTAGAAACATCAATGGTTGGTCGGTATATAGGTAAAAATATGACGCGTTTCTACTAAATATTTAGTTTAGTACAATCTAGGCAACTCCACCCAATGACATTCTTAAAACACCTACTCCTAAAAAAGCTTCTATTGTTTACCTTCTGAGGCACCAGGTACTTTGCAAAAAGTAGCATATTTACCCACGCCATCCGCTTTGTTGCTAGACGTAGGTAAGTAAATATCGGTAGACAGAGGCATGAAGAGTCATTCAATAAATTCAGAAATTATAAATCCCAACCCGTAGTAAAAAGTGAGAAAGAACCTTTTTCCACACCTAGAACCTATACCTACCTATACTATCACACTAGGTACTATTTTTAGAATAGGTATGTACCTAGGTAGGTACCTACATGGGTATTGGCATTTAAAGCCTCAGTAGTTTGGTACCTACCTAGTAGGTATTTACATAGGTAAATACCTACTAGGTACGTTTTAATTATCTAAGTTTTAAATTTTTCCCACTCCGTTACAGACTCTACCTAATTATATCGTATCTGTAATAATTAGCGATTGGTAAATAAATCCTACACCATCTAGTGACCAGACATAGATGGCTACAACTCTACATCACCACTACATACAACAACAAGCTAACATTAATGATAAACACACCATTAACCTATCCAACCTATAATTTGTGTGTACACGTCACAAGCAACCGTCAACTACAATTTTATTATCCATTTGTAAACGTTTACGAGAAACAACAAACCTTTAGAGTCGTTCACTCGATTTATTGACTCAAAAGTTCATAACGTTACGAATTATTGCCTTGCCTCAATAGCTTTAGAAGTAAACTTATACTTTTTATCGAGATGTAAGTACTTATGGCTGTTGCTTAGACCTGAAGTAAATACGTACTGCCTAATGCAACTGAAAATAATACAAGTACATACCAACGAGAAAACCTCTTGCTACCTAAAACTAAATAAAACACTTAGAAAATGAAATTATCACTAGGCAATTAAGTTAAGTACTTACTTAGGTACCTATTTGCCGTAAAACTACAAGGTTTCTTATAATAAAATAAAAATTTCACTCTACAAGATCTACCACTGGTAGGTGCCTAGGTAGCAGGTAGATAGGTCCAAAGTTCCAAACTAACTCTACCAGTGATAGAGCTTCCACTAAGCAAAACCTTATTATAAAAATGTAAATCATGTTCACATTACCTTACAATGGTTAAAAGCGATGTTTAACCACTATCAAGATCAATAAAAATATTCATAAAACAAAACGGTTTTTCTATTGAATTTTTATGTGTTTTTTTTTTTCTACAATTATTGCTATATTTTATTATAATTCACGTGATTGAATGCCTTACCTCAGTAGAACCTTCCTAACTATTGGCAACCCATGAGTCTATATCTTTTCAGAAACGTGCATCATACATTACATAACAGAATGACGCGCAGCGAGCTACATAAGTAGGAGCTACAGAACGCTATAGTCAGACAGTTCCCTCGCGGACGCAGTTAATTTCCCGCTTAGTTAACTTTACTACCAAACACTGATTGGATATTGATTAGAATCCACCGTTTCACTAGTTTAAATGGCGATTCTTTTCTTCAAATAACATCGTGCCACCACAAATTTACACTCACTACTCGATTGTAATTACCTGAGTGAAGTTTATTACCTCTCTTGATTAAATAAAACATACCATAAAATCGTTTTAAATCGAACGGTATCGCAATAGAACGCTATATCGCTATATTTTATTGTCCTTCTTCTCTGCCTGTCAA
The DNA here is from genome assembly GCA_905340225.1 of Abrostola tripartita. NCBI lineage: Eukaryota > Metazoa > Arthropoda > Insecta > Lepidoptera > Noctuidae > Abrostola > Abrostola tripartita. The sequence goes on along the minus strand of HG996498.1, from coordinate 8,230,455 downwards.
TATGGGCGTATTTAGACGTAACAGCAATAACCTTCTTAGCTGTAGAGACCTTTATGCAATAAACTACATATCACACTTCATATGAAATAGATAGGTATACGTACCTGCCGAAATGATAATTTGTCTTTAGGTACACGTTTAACAAAATAGTTCGTAAATTTAACATTTTTATCGATTACATTTTATGAGGTTTACTTGGCAATTTATTCAATCTTGTTTTAGAGAATTATTTTAAAACCTTTGGTAGGTAGCAAAGTGTTAATTTAAAAACTTATTAGGTATTCTAAACGTCAATTTAACAAGCTGAGATCAACAACAAATATAATGAACGAAACTGAAACAAAATTTAAGCGTATGCAAACGCCTACTAAGGTACTTTTATTTATTATTTAATCAAACGAATAAAAAAGCGCTATGAATTATATGATAACTCTTTAAAAAGCGTGTGTCATTCAAATGTAAAACTGTTACAATAACAACAAATCGTAAAAGCTACTCAAGTGGACGGTTAAATATTGACCTCCGCCTTCAAAACTGCTTTACGGCTTCATAGTTGCGCAATGGATTCCTTGTTCTTTAATCCACTACTTGGGTGTCTAGTTTTATGTCGAGCGGCATAAAGTGTAATAAACTAGATGTCTCTAACTCCACTAAGATTTTTTCGTAAAAAGAATTCGTCGCAAGCGAAAATAGTTTTTATTCTCATACAGCCAAGGTTCTTAAAGATTTGTAGCATAGACAGACGTGTGTAAGGCACGTGGGTGAATTGACGTTAGACTATTATGCGTTTACGGCTGGTGTCATTCATTTAGCGAATCACACGTGATGGATGATAGAAATAATTTACATCACTCTACGTGACTACCTTTCGATTCAGTTTATACATTCTATAGATAGTATGTATAGGTAGGTACTAGGTACTAGGTACCTATGTAAAAATATGGACTTATATATCAACATTAAAATTAATGGTCCCTATTACGTGAAACATAGGTAAGTGAATATTTGGTAAGTTTCCTTTTACTTTTTCACTAAGAAAATAATATTTATTGCTAACAAGCTGTAAAATCGTTGGAACGTAATTAATATACCAACGCATTGGTAATTTTAATTTATTTAGGTATTGTTTAAGTATCATTAAATAACGCTTGTTGGTAAAATATGCACAAGAAAACCTTCTTTCGAATTTATTTTAAGAGGCAGTGTTTGTGATTTGCTTTATTGTTTGTATATAACTTAGTTTAGGCAACATTTAAATATTATACCTAAGCAAATTTAGGCATATTATTTCTAATATAAATATGATGTAGATACATTAGGTGCCAACCTAACAATAATACCTATACCTAGGTAGATATTTGGGTTAGATAGGAATCAATCAAACCGTATTTTAATTTACAATAATAATTGTTCTTTACTTGTAGGTATAATAACATTTTTAAATTAACTCTTATAGGTACTTATAATATCATCCCGTTTAAAAATCTTCTAACTCAAGGTATAATAATACGTATAGAAAGCAAATTACTTGTTTCAATTACTGCCCTTACGCCGATTCTGTTATTTTTTTAATAGGTAAAAGCATGTAGGTAGAGACTTCTATCTCAGTGCATACCTAATGGGTAAAATACTACCAACTACCTAACTGATTTATGGAGGTCAAATAGGTAGTCGCTCTATGTAAAATCTAGCTTCCTCCGGAATGTAAGAGAAGTAACATGTGTACCTTATAGAAAAAAGGTTGACAGATAGTGATGTAGAGTCACCTGTGAAAATTAACAGGTTGTAAATAGATAGGTGGCGAAAAGTCTTCTTTTTATGTACCTAATACCTATTTAGGTACCTATGTAGCTCAGGTATAGTAGTACCTTTGTCAACTGCTATGATTACATTCAGGCATTTTAAATGGCTAGGCAGGTAAGATTCTAAGTCGTTCCATTTTTATTATCCTGAACAACAAACGTAAGAAGTATTAGATTGTGAAACAATAACTGGATGAATATGAAGCATGATATCTTAAATATTTTTCCACATACCTAAATAGAAACTTAAGTCATTGATAGGTGCCTACGTAAAAAACAGGCCCCTTACTATGAACTTGCATTGCAGATCATTTCCTGTTGTGGAAGCGAGACGCCGCTACGTACAGTGTAGCGCGGCGTCTCGCTTCCACAACGGAAAGAAACCGTTTTTTTAACCCCGTTGATTTGCAAATACTTTCGTAGAGAAATCGTATTTAAAACCTACTAATTTATGATTTACCGCATAATTAAAAACAAGGTTAATTTAAAGAGCATCTTTAATCATCGATCACTCAAAGGCCGTTTATTAATTGTAAATTCAATTATCATTTTTAAAGCGGTTAGAGCAACCTGTTCAGACCTTTAATATAAGTACCTCCTCTATGTGGGTACTTAAGTAACATTATTACGAAAGACGTCTTCATAACTTAGGTAGAGATTATAGAAATCCTGTAGATTGGCTATCTTGTATTAAGACTGTAATTGGCATTAGTAGGTGTGTAGCTAGACTTTCTCTTTTACAATAGAGAGAAGGCTGAATAGGTAAATAAACATCGTGTGGACGTAAATAAACTTACTCGTGGAGCGGGATTATTCTGCAACAAGATTTCCCGCACGCGTTGCGCACAATTTTTTTAAGGATTAATGTTATAAGTATTTAAAAAATTATGTTGCTTTTATTAATATATACCTACCTATAAATGGTTTGTATTTTCTTTTAGATACTGTATAATTAAGTACCTACCTACATTATTCCATGTGAACGAATTAGGTTATTATTGGTAGGTACATAGAGCTTATGATAACTTTTAACTGATAGATAGGTAGGTAAGTATCGTAACAAGGGTAACTTAATGTTTTAAGTTTGGTCACCATTAAGTACTTTAGTAGAATTTTTAATGTAGGTACTCAGGTAATACCTCCCTACTAACTAAGCTCTAGCTCGGAATTATAACTAAATAAGAATTAGGTAGGTACTTAGGTAATAGTAATTTTTGTATCCAATAACATTAGATACTAACCCAACAAGTACCTACCTACTAAAGTAAACAGCCTCCACACAAATACAACTCTAACGAGTTTAAAGACTTTGAAAATTAGTAGGTAGTGTGCCTAAGGAAAATATCAAACGCATAGATACCCATATGAAAGGATCAACAGCTTAAAAATGTACCGTGTAATGATCATACGCACTGCGCCTTCAGGATAAGCACTCGCCGACGCGTTCACAGCTGCGTCGGATAAAAGCACAGTATTTTCCTTTTCCGGCACCTTGTTCAAACGCATCCTATACTTCATCTGCTGCTACATTATGTACAATAGCAGTTGTATGGAAATAAGGACAATGGAAAAGTGGATGTGTTGAAACTTCAAGTAAAAATTATAGAGCTACTTAGTAAGTAAGTAAATAATCTATTAAAAAACCTGTAAAAAGTCAAACAGTCTGGTCTAACTGTTTTATTCCAAAGAGTCATTGCAATGGAAAAGAACAGGTAAGAAACTCCATGGTATAAAAGGTTACCAAGCTATAGTTTGGCTTAATAAAAGGTTATTTTACAATAAATTAGATAACATATAAATGGTAGAGAACTTTATAATAGGTAGGTTAATACAAGTCCAGTCGCATGTCGGGGTAACTTAAATTCTAGCGAGTAATCGAGTAGGTTTGATGGTTCAGATGACTTTTAATATCTATGAAAATTATTTAAAATTATTCATTGGCATTACTAATTTTAATTAAGGCATCTTTTTATTTACTACTTGTTTTTATGTACTAGTAGTTAGCATCGTGCTAAAATTGAATATTTAGGTACCTACCTATTTTTTAAACTGGCATTATGCCTACAATGTACTAACTTGAAGGTAGATGCAGAGGATTGACAATAGGTATTTTTACGCATTCAATAAAAGAAACGTTGATTTACAATAGGTTTCATTAAATAAGTAGGTACCTAATAGACCGACCATATCAGCAAAGCTGACAAATTCAATGATAAATTACTAAAGACCCGTTTACAATCGCTACGGGTTTCTAATTAGACCATAAATTTGTATCTGACATTTTATGGTACTAACTGAAAAAGCTACAAGCAGCATAAGACTGATTTAGTGTTCTAAAGGGGCCATATATTTATCTATAAAGCTAACTTGATACTATATAAACTACATTGGTAGATAAGTACCTACCTATCTACAATGAAAAACTCAAACATGAACAATGAACATAATTATTACAGACAAGTTTTAAACTCTCTTTATCAGGTACCACTGCGGGCCTTAATTTCATTTAGGTAGGTACATTAAAGGTGTCTATCGTCGTCTATTCGACCAATAGGTAGGTACTGTGATAATGATTATGTTGAGGGCATTGTTGTCAAAGAATATGGTTAAATTACAATAGTTAAAAATTAATTTCGTTAAAGGTAGTTAAAATAGCAGGTAGGTATTTATTTTAAAGTCATCGATCAATGTACACTGTAACACTGGTAGGTAAGCCGGTCGTTAGTCATAAAAAAGCGCGAAAAAAAATGGAATCATAAATAGTTATTATTATTTACATATTTTATAATGACATTTAAATAATAAAGGTGATTAATTTTAAAATACAAATTTATAAATTGTCAAAGGTTCTAGGTATTTCCTCGAGCCACTTAGCAGATAATTGCTAGATGGTTAGATAGGTACCTACTCTTTCATTGAATACTACATGCTCTTCACATTATTTTCTAAATAAATAAGACGGACCTACATATTTCATACATACATAAGTATATTAGAAGTAGTTACTTAACTTCATAAATTATCTCGTAAGCGACGGTAACCAAATCGACTCTATATACACAATCAAGTGTTCCGAGCATATCTTGAATCTGCTTATGTAAATAATAACATTATTAAGAAGGTAGGTAATCCAAGTTGTTTGTTGTTAGTTTTAAAGACTATTTAATTATTATCCACCTGTAGTTAGATCTACATAATATAAACCTAAGCGCCAAGAATTGACAAATATGTACCTACCTAATCAGCGTTTTAAAATTAGATTTTTAAAATTAGATTACCCTATTGGAATTATTTTCTGATAGAAATATGTTGTTTTATTGTTATCAGAAATATTAATTTAAAATATACCGGTAGGTCTGTCTATTTACGTAAAAAATTATTTCGCAAATCTTAATTAGAGTATAATCTAAATAGGCAAGCAAAAAATCAATCTTCGTAAATTGAATCCAAACTCGTGCCGAAAAAACCCGGAAGCAACTATTAATTATTATTAACAAAATTGTAGATGTAGAGGTCATAACTTTATTTAATTAAACAAATTGCCCCGTAAAGCTCGTCTCGATCTCACTAATAAAGACGGTAGCAAATCAATAATGCTAATTTAGTGTGACGACTTCATACTACGTAGCGTCTATAAACGACACGACACATCCAGTTTCAAAGCCACAGCGTTCAACAAAAACAAAGAAGTTTACTTATAACCAGAAATTCTTAACGGTCCAAAGCATTCAACGAAAAGTGTCGAATTGTCACAGACCAACAACAACCCGACACCCAAAGGGTTCCCGACGGTTTGTTTTCCGAACGCGATTCACACGGGCGCGTGTTTGCTTCACAAATAACGCGGCAACGACTAAGCAATTATCACTTACCTGTGACACGCGATCACAGCACTGCACAGATTTATAGTCGATAAACTTGTATCATCACTTTTACTGTGTTGTAAATTAATTATGTGCACTATTTATGGTGTTGTGCGCGTGAAGCCGCTGGTGACGGCCGGTCGCGGCGGCGGCGTGCGACGTAGTGACGCGCTGGGCGGGCGGGGCCTGCATCGCTCCGGTCGCTCCGAACGCTTCGCGGGAAGCGCGCGCCGATACATCCCTTGTCTTATCCTCTAATACATTAGGTAATCGGAGCCCGGGAAAATTATCGACCCTCAACCCCATATCTGCTAGTCGTCATTTTTGTTTGTTGACGATTCATTATTTTTGTTTGTGCTTTTGTGTTCAATAATAATAATTTCAGCGCAGAGATTTTGTTTCTTTGTCTTTAATTCTAGAGAAAAGGCTTCCTTTTTCAGTGCACGAAAGAAAGAAATAATTTATTTGACAGAATATAGTACAATTCAGGTGTATATAATTTGTATAGTTTCATATATAGGTACAAACATATATATATATAATATGCAGTTTAAATACATTTTTTTTACTAACAGAAATGTCAAGCCTTAGATGTTTGTGAGAAATAATATAATGTTAGTTTTCTAACATTGGTATTTGGTTCAAATATTAAACCAACTATGATCTAAACTTTTTCCTAACGACTAGTTAATAATTGTTAACAAGATTATACGAGGCTTTTCTGGAATTTACATTAAGCAGGTAAGTCTCGCAAACAAAGCCAGATAGCCACAAAATCTACGACTAGCTGTAACAACAAACACAAGAGAAAGAGTAGCACCAATAGTAACAAAACTGTTTAAGGTAAATACAATTCAGTCAAATTAAAGTAATAAAATCAGTTCCGCTTCTCTTACGAACATTAACAGTGCATTGACGATACCGTTATATAAATAAGTGCTCACACACTTAACGCACTCGTAATTATTCAAATTAATTTTATAAGTAATAAAATTAAAGGGAGCTATAGTTTGCCACAAGCCATGCGGCGTAACTTAGCTATGCGATAAATATCTTTATTTTTATTTTTATAGTAAATACGTGCGTGAGTTTATTAAACATTTTTGGGTTTTAGAGTCCGTTGAATAGTTTATTTTGAATATATAATTTTTAGTGCAGGCTTTTCTTTCGTAGCGTAGCGGTTTTATAATCTATCGTTTTATTCATCGTAACAAAAATTATTATAATTAGGTATACAAAAGGAAGATTGATTGAACGTAAAGGACCATGTTTCTAACGTTTGAGTAGTCTTACTTACCTATATATTGAAGTTAAAAACAAAATGATTATTGAGCCTCCCTTGAGCTGAGCTAGCATTGTCGATGCCCTGATTCAGATCACAAAGAGTTTCTACTCTCAGCTATTGTAATGGTTTGAGATTGACATTACTGTACATCTGACTCCTACATAGCTACTACCTTTGTGTAGTTTTATATTCAACTAAGAATAAACCAAGTTTGCCGATGAAAATAATATGTAAAAAGGTCATTAAAGAGTTGAGAATGTACTATAGAGCGAAAGCCGTTACAGGTGTCACACTATAATACAGTAAATATACTTAGTAAAAAATATGTTTTATTGTTAAAATTATAGTTATTTATCTCCAATCTGCATTTCTACGCATATGTAGCTTAGGACTAACTATCAAAGTTTATTGAAGGTACTAATGTATATGTACCTAACTCACAGAGTCATAGTGCACGAATACTGCAGGCACCTAGGTAATGGATGTGGGTTACGATGACTTCACTCAGCTTTAAATCCAATTGGAGGTACCTATATTGTATTATAACATTTATGTTAGTTTAATTACCATAAAATATACTTAGGTAGAGACCATAAATCTGTTCATTAGCAATATGATCAATAGTTACAGTAGAGACATACTTAGGTATTATAATCACTTATTTACTTATGTAAATTATGTATGGTTTATGAACACTATGTTTGGGATCGTAGTAGAAGGCAGGTTTACTCAACACTAAACACCGTAGCAGTGCCATTTTACAAATAAATAGTACACTATATATGTAGTTAAAGATAATAAGTAGGTACTATAGTTGTCTACGATATATCTACTATTTCAAGTACAATCGCCCAAGAAAATTATCTACCAGTTTTGACAAAAGTTTCTGTGAGATCTAAGTACCTATTACTAAGGGACATGATGTAGAGCAATGGTCACTGTCACAACAGTCGATAGTCGCCCAAGAAAATGATCTACCAGCCCCCTTACCATGAACTCTTAAAGCAGGACAGTTTACGTTGTGGAAGCGAGACGTCGCATTACACTGCTCGTAGCGGTGTCCCGTTTCCCCATCTTAAACTGTCCTGCTTTAAGAGTTCATGGTAAGGGGGCAGTTTTGACTAAAGTTTGTGTGAGATCTAAGTATTACTAAGGTTGACACATAACATGACGTAAAGCAATGGTCACTGTCTTAATATTATTGCAAGGGAAAATCGACCTTGTTGTTTCATGACGTTCGAATAAACCTCAACCGTAGGGTGGGAAACCATATTTTTGGTCGAGTGTACCTAAAACTCAAAATCCCCTCTTCAAAAAAAGGACCCGTCGACCGTCACATAGGCAGGCCGCCTTGTTCACTACGGTACAACAATGTTTAGAAACGTACCTACCTATATTAAAATAGAAACACAAAATTATGCAGTGACATGTTCCTTCCTCATGGCCCTGATTGTGCCCTAGCTGTGCCAAAGTATTACCGACAAAGTCGGAATCAAACCGACAACATCACTGCGGCACTTACGAACACTCACGCCGAAACTACGATTTTCCTTTCGAGTTCTCTACACGGTCGTGTCACTTAAAGTGAAATCGCCCGAGCGGCTTGTAAATTTTATTCTTAACATAATTACGTAGTAAGATGACGCAAATTAGTGACAATGTACAACACATTGTGAAATAAATTCAATTGTTTCCACAATTAACAGAAACGGAACCAAAATTAAGATTTTTGAGAACATTGTACGCAATTTTATTACGTGTAATTGAGGTTTAAATTAAAATAAGATGGTTATCGTAGGCGGCGCGGCGAAGCTTCTTAGATGGTGTTTATTCACTTTTAATTGTGAACTTTTGTTATAATGGCTTAATGATGGAGCCACCGTTCGGTTAATTATTTTATAGATGTGTTGCAAGGTAACAAAATTGCTTTAGTGGTCCATAATACGGTGCCACTACGGTCTTTGTAGTAAGCGGGCAATACTGTTTGTTTTATAAAGTGCCGCTAATAAAGCGGCGACCACACGAATCGTTATTTTGAACTTTTAATAATAGTAGCTGTGGTTTTTATGATCGAAATTATACGATTTGGGGGTTGCCTGGCATTAATTAGATGCTTCGGTTGGTAGAATGTGCCTGCTGTGCTGCCTGAGTAAGCTACCTTACTAATGTTTATTATATTTATATTATAATTAGATAGGTTTGACGACCCGATTGGCGCAGTGGCTAAGCGATTGGACTGCTGCGCTAAGGGTTGCGGGTTCGATTCCCGCACGGGACAAAAATTTGTGCGATCCACAGATATTTGTCCCGAGTCTGGGTGTTTGTGTACGTGATATTACATGTTTGTGAAACGCACCCACGATACAGGAGAAATTCCTAGTGTGGGGCGACGTTTTTTCTAAAAAAAAAAAAAAAAAAAAAATAGGTGAACGAGAAATGGTAGATACTGGTACCAAATCAATGACCAAACGATGTATTCCATACTGTTACACATAATCTCTCCAATACAAAACTGACTTTAGCCTACATCAATCAGTATAATGTAATACAAGTAAGTAGGTACGTAGGTACTTACTTACTAGGTACTTACGTAGGTAAGCCTTTATAAAAAAAGATAACTACAGATTAATGTACGACCCGATGGGCGTAGTGGCTAAGCAATAGGACTGCTGCGCTTAGGGTTGTGGGTTCGATTCCCGCACGGGATAATAATTTGTGCGATCCGCAGATGTTTGTCCCGAGTCTGGGTGTTAGTGTACTATGTGATATTTCATGTCTGTGAAACGCACCCACGATACAGGAGAAATAACTAGTGTGGGGCGACGTTTATTAAAAAAAAAACTGTTAACGATGTAATTATAATGTAAATAATTAGGTATAAAACAATAACTGTAGGTACTACGAGCCCGTAGCCGTAGCCGCTATTAATTTTTAAACATGATACGGATATAATAATCCGTAAAACCTTAGGTATTATGACAATTTAATAGGGTGTTTATTATGGATTATTATTCTACCAGCGGTAAAAGCTACAGGGTCCTACAAATTTATGAAAACCTTACATAATAAATAGGCAAATAAATAGAACAATGTTTGTTTCTCCAACTTAATTGTATTGTACCCATACACACTACCAATATTTTCGTTCATTGGTACTGCCATAATAATGTTTGGCTCCAACCTTTGTGTAAGTGAATACCGTAACCTCAAACATAGGTTTCTACGTCACTTAACACGGTAACAGAAGTCTCCTCTCTATATAACAGATAATATCCATGCGAATAAGCACATAGAATTTTCCCTCGTTACAGATGATTCTAATCGTTCTTACAATAAATAGTTTTTTAAATAACATTTTCATGTTATTCAGAACTTCTTGCTTCGGCTTTCTAAAGGGCTTAGTCTAACATCTACTTGTGTTGCATGTCTAATTCATTATTCAAAATAATATTTTTATTCCTTACACGTTCCTTATTATAAATGGTTTTATTACAGCGGCGTTGTAACGAATCCTACGAGCAGCCTTGCAATATTTAAACACTGAATGTATTTGTAGGCATGCCTCGGTGAGGCGAACGCGTGCCACATTCCAGCGCATATTGACTCGGGCCGACACAAAGTAACTTAAACCCGTACACATACAGACAGAAAGTGCTTCGTATTACTCTTCATTTTAGACATCATTGTAAAAAGACTTCTCTTCGATGCAGATCTTTTGGTCGCCAAAATATGTTTTAATTTTTGATAGAAAATAATTCAGGTAGGTACCTACCTACGAATAATGTATGCTACGATGAGGCTACGATATGGCAGACTTAGTTACGTCAAGAGGTTAAGAATCATAAGTGTCTAAATAAAATCAAGATAGCACACTTACCTACCTAAATAAAATGAAAAAAAATCAATTGCCACCAGCCTTACCAATTGCTGGAATGCAAAAGGGCTAATTGCACAATTAGGTAAAAAATATAATTGATACGACCCGAACAAGATTAATTTTGAAGGTGATGTCATCGGATACAGGTCATATTCAATATCGGAACTTTATTTGGCAAGAAATACAGTGCTGTATAGCTTATTATACTTAGTAGTATTGTTAATTACATTTGTTATTATCAACTAAGTTAATTATGGTATCAAATACTTTCTTGTTTTCTCACTTAGGTAGGAGTATATGGTATGGTAAAGAGATTTTATGGAAGAAGCAAAAGATCAGCAAACATCACCTTGTTTCTTTCCTTCACCAAAAATTACAATTTTAAGATTAGGTACCCATACCTACATTTTTTTCTTATTATTATTAGGTTTCTCTTTTTTATTTATCAACATTTTCGATTCGTTTATAGCCTATGATCGTGTAAATCATATTTTTTGCTGTCCATACTTTGGGATCTCCGCAAGGATTGTGCGGCTGTTTGCAAAGTGCACCGCTAATTGCCGACCAGACGTCGCACCTCGCAGCTGATTTTATATTGTACCTATAGATAGGTTGGCAATAAACGGGAAGATAACCGTTTTCACTGAAGATTCGCTAAGGTCTGTTGCCCGCAAAACGTTAGAGGGATGCACATTGATTTGTATCGTCATATAAGGTGCAACTTATATTAAATAAAAAGGTTTAATCTTTCATTCTTTGTGATTTTATCACAATTTATAATAAATAGACACATGTATTAATCAATAAATAATTGAAAGATTGGCCCGATACAATAGTTCTAGGTTTGCCATTTTATCACGTTTGACTAATGCCGAGCGGGGAAAATAACGTGGCTATAGGGATTACCTATAGACTCCTTATAAAGGAGAACACTTACTGCTTACTTACCTCTTCGAAAGCAGCAAGCGTGATTTTTCAGTGTTTCTAATCTTACTTTATTATTTTGCTTCAAATCGTTATCTAACAAGGTTTTTTCTATAAAGGTATTTAACTAACGTCTCTTTCTTGTCTTAAAATAATGTGTAAAAATACCTAGGTACACCGATAAACGTAGGTCCGACTTAATTCGATACGGATGAAACCAAACAAAAATAATGAGAAACTCTTTAATATTAACAGTAATGCAGAATGGCAAGCCGGTCCCTATCTCAAGTAATTTCGAAACGAAGTGGATTGTTTTTCTTGGGTCCCCGATTGGATTTATCTCGAGTTTTATGACGTCTCGCATCCCCGTCGTAAACTTTAATACCGGTTGGCTACCGCTCTCTACAACAATACCTATAGGTATAACGCTTATGATAATCCAACAGAATGACATATTTTTAGAATATTAAATAACGTTCAGCAATTATTGATATTGCTTATTATATGATTTTCTGACAGCTACGCGTAGGTATATGTTAACTGCAATAAAAGGTGTAAAGTTTTATGCTACTTGCAATTTCTTATTAATATTATGTACTAATGGAAAGCCCACTGGTAGTTAGTCTCATAAATCATAACCATAGCGGTGGCCAGGTAGGTATTTACTAGTTTATAACAAATACTCTCAATTTATTTATTAATAATGTACCTACAATAATCTGCTCAGAAGCCATATAAATTTACACCTAATATCGTAATCATCCTGATGACGTAATAATATCTGAGCAATTTTATAAAAATATGAAAATATGTTTAAAACTAAATTGTAAACACTTAGCCACAAGTTCGAAGTCAAACATTGTTTTTATTTTGCGTTTAGCACCCGATATGGCAAAAGAAACAAACAGAACATCCTTGTCAATAGCGAACAACAAACAAAGCTGCCAAAAGGGTTGTTGTTTTAAATAACAAAGACAATTCGGTAGCCGCGTTTGTAAAAACATCTTTTGCATGCCGTAACGTAAATATTTATCCCGACAATAGCGCGAAGGAAGCGTGACTAGTTCCACAATATGCCCCCAGTTGGCTTTCACTTTCAATTTTTAGGAAACCCTTTTATAAGTCGGCTACTGCCGATGTTCATTTGCATAACACTGGACAAAACAATAAAACACGCGTTATTTGAACGCGAAAAGTGAAAACAAGGTTCAAGGTGAGTACCTCGGGCTGTGGCCAGTTGATGTTTCGGTTTCTTCTGCATTGCACGTCACATGTTCATATTATGGTGTGTCTATTCTAACCAGTTGCTAGTTGAAAGTAAAATTGAGTGAAAAGTGGTATAAGTGGAGATTTGACATCCAACATCCAACTCCAGAAGATGTAACCTTGATCAGAAACCTGTAAATAGGCATATTACATTACTGCATATAAATTACTCGTATATAGCCTAATAACCACTAAAGGTAGGTACCTAACTATGTTCCTATATCAACACTCCAGTCAATAAGTTCCCTTTCGATGAGATTACCAATAACATATTCATACCAATACAAATCAGCTGATAGTCCGTTATTCATGTCACTCTCGTTTTATGATGCCTCTATAACTTCACAAATTAGTCAAACGTTAACTCGGGACGAATCGCCTATGGGTGCAATAAACGCTGACCGGATGATCAGAATGCAATTTAAAAATTATCGTCATATTAAAAATGCACTTTATATATATGTGTTCAAGGTTTAATACATTAGATATTTAAAATGAGGATTTAAGACTTTTTGATTCTATGCCGCTGCGCATTGAAGATCTGTTAATAAGTCGGATACACACAGTATGTTTGCACGTTTTGTTACATCACTTTGAGCCGGCTTAACGCACCACGTCCTAATGTTTAGTGTATATGAGACTTTAGGGTCGATATTTGATATTAAATATTAGTTGATTGTTCACATTTTTTGTGCGGCCGGCGACGTTGTGAAGCTCACGATGACAAAGTGTGAAATGTGAATTGACGGTAATTGTTAAAAGAGCTCTTTCAATAAATACCTCCTACTCAAGATGTCATATGAGTTTTCTACGATGACCCAGCAATACATGTAGTTCAAGTATGTGATTGGGCACACATGGCGGTACCTTTACGTATTTTACGAAACAACAACGGCAGTTAGTTTAGCTAATTAAAAATGAACGCTTACAAAAGCAATAAGGAATCAGGTCAAGGGATAGGCGCAAGTTGGTTCATAAAGCTTGTTTAAAATTCCACGTCAGCTGTCGGTCCGACCTGGTCCGCTACGAATAATAGATGCGGTTTGGTTTATTGGTGGCTCATATAACTCGGTCGACGAGTCCGCAGCCGTCTGTTAGTCTAATTTGAAACACAACCGAAGCTAGTCACTGTTAAACGTCAAAATTAATAAAATATTTTAGTTGTGAGTGCGTTAGGATTGTTTTTGTGCTGTTGTATTTGTAAGTGACTCTTGTTTTGCTCCTTTTACGTTGCTTTTCCTTGGTAGGGTCTGTTTCATTTGTTTTCCATTTCTAAGTGACAAAGAGTTCTTAGTTACATTCTATGCTGTTCTTTATTACAAATATATGATAAAATAATTCCTTTATCAATATCTTAATTACTATCGATGATGTGCATTTAATTATTTCTTAAACTATCACTAAGTACAGGTTATCTTTTTGAAATCTTTACGTTGTGTCAGTTTGAGTAATCATTAACGTCTCTGAGTGTGGCGGTATGAATTGTATGAGATTACTAGTCTGTTACCCTAAAAAGCTAAATTATGCACCAATTCAATAGGCTCTACATCAAATTATACCTATATATATGTACTTAGAAAACTAGAACTTACCTTTACTTATACCTGTGTTCAGTCCAAAACGAGCATCAAAATAGTACTTAAAAGATCGATAAGACGTTCAAGCAAGCAACACAAATCAATTCACTTCTTCTAGATTAGATGTTAACTCGATCGTGTTCCTATTGTTTAAACAAGGATTGTTCTTCCAGCTTCCCTAGAGACCTCACTTACAGGCATCGTTTATTATAAACTTCTGCATACCATCTGTTTCAGTTCAACATATGTTTATTTCAAGAGATTCATACACACAACTGCTGCGTAGTGGCTGCCAGCTACAAAACTTTGAGCTGGGCTGATTGGCATTTGTTTTTAAGCCAGCTTTCAACATATTACACAGGTATTTTTTTTGTTTTAGTTACCGACAAGAACCTTATTCATGGCGCCATATCCATAGGAGATTGACTAGCCAATGTAGTTTACCGTTTCTAAATATTTACCCTTTAATATGTTAAAAAAAACTGATTGTACTGTTTGAACTGTTTGTACTAGACACTAGTTACATTGTGTAGATTCTAAGAGAAGGCGGATATACGTCCAAATAAACAGATGTAGCTTTCTTGTGCTATTTCGGATAACAGTCACTAAAATACATTTATCTCCAACGTCCAATAGCAAACCGGGACACACTCGGCGAATACTTAAGTGCATTGTCATGTATCTACGACCGTGTCACTGTCCCACGCTTCCACCAATGTAGAGGTATACAAGTAGATACACCATACATCAGAGTATATAAAGACCTAGATACAGCATCTATGTGTATATAATGTATTTTTTACTTCTTTATGAGCTTGAGTATCATTTTTTACTCACATATAGAGAGAGTACCTAACTTTCATGCCAGTAAAGAGGTTTACGTTGGTCTAAGTTTTCTTAAAAAGATCGAATTTCATAAAATCGAATGGAAGCTGTTTAGCTTGGAGCTTTTTTGGTAGATCATTTAATTAAAACATAGAAGGGACTTAGGTAGGTTCTTATTTATCTTTCCTGATAAGCAAGCCTACTGTTAATCCTAAAACTTTGTTTTACAGTAAATTGTTGTATTTATAAGTACACAGATATACCTATATTTCTGCTAGATAGGTAAATCTTCAAAAAATGTATTAACTACAAATCAAACAAGTCACCATACCTTGGTTTCGAATAGGTAGAGCGGATACTGCCTGCGACCATTGAGCAAATTAATTGATTTTATTTTATATGATTGTAATATGCTTTTAGCACAACCCTTCAATCAACCCGTCAAGTTATTATATTGCCGTTTATTTTCCATTAATTTTGAAGGTTCAAATACAATTAATGTTTATTGATCGTTTAGTATTAGAAGATTATAATCACGTTCTTTATGTAGCTTTACCACACAAAATACTTGCAGTATTTGGTACCTAATCCTCATAGGTTTTCCTTCTACTTGTCATTAATAAAACTGTATAACATTCGGGTATATTTATCATTTGTATGCGTACCTACTTAGTATATAAAAATATGTAGGTAATAGTTAATTGAACTAAATATAACTGAGACAGGATTGTTATTTGTTAACACGAAATACTAAAATATTTTAGACGAGTAGGCAGAATCCGCAGTGAAGCTTTCTATAAACAATATTTAAGAACAGTCTACGTAAGGCTATATACTTTGTAAGTTTGATCTTAAGTCTACCTGTAATCTACAAAATATTTTAGACAAAGAACTAAGTTACCGAATCAAAACTCGCTCTACCGCGATTCGAACCGCACCACGATTCGTGGGATTCGCCTAACTGTATTGTATACTATAATATACTTACCATTATAGTATAGTATACTTACCTATTACATAATATTTAATTACCGTGTTGTTCTCCTGTGTTTACCCGTGAATTCGTGTCTAGCGTCTGGTGTCAATTTTCACACAAATTCTAGTGGAAACCTCCGTCTTGTCCTATAGGTGTCACAATTTTTACGGAAGGCATTGATCGTTAAAAATTTCCAAATAGTATAGGCGGATACTACACGTCGTTAAGTTGCAGGTCAAATGTTAACTTATTTATTTATATCTATATCTATTATATTCTTATAAAAATAATTATTTTGATTATATACCTACCCTATCAAATACTATTTGTATGGACTTTATCGAAATACTTCGAAGAAATGTAGAGTTTAAGTTTTTAACTTTATGCAAAGTTCCTAACTTCGATACTAATCAACATTCTTCACACAAAAAAGGAAAGGAAGCCAACTGTCGCCGAACCTACGATCGATGAAAATCTAATACACATAATTAACTCGAGCGCCATAAATGGTAGTTTTTATACGAGACTGTTACTAAAAATAATATTTTATCAAGTGGCTCTGGGTAGGGTCGGATTTTCGTCGACGTATCTCATTTTAATCTGGGTGGGTATTTTTAAGTCGATAAATTTGGCCTGTCTCTGCACATGTGTGGACTGTGGAGGTTTGGTGTGAGATAAGGCTCAGCCCGCCTCCCGCTCGGATGCATAAGCCGTCGTAAAATATTATCCTGACCGAGACATTTATGGCCCGGTTTGAGATAGGTACCGTGGAATCATTTTTAAATTTACGTAGGTATATTATGTTGAAGTTGGACCTCTATATAGTATGAAGTAGGTATTTAACTATAAAATAATTTATAGAAAACAAAATTAGAAATATTAGTTTAACTTACGATAGCAGACTTAGGTAGGTCCGACCAAGAGATGTTGACGCTGTAAAATATAATTGAGATGATTTATCAACGCAGGTGGTTATTTTATGATGATGTTCATTAGCCGTATTGGGTATTAATGGTTATTAACAAATTAATAGTATTGCTGCGCATCTTATATAACTGCACCAAGTTTGTATTGCTCAATACGGTATAACACTGAGACCTACGTCATATTTTGAGTGGATACGAACATTGTTTCGATTATCTGTTATTTTGTTACTAACATATTAGTTTCTTGGTTTATGATGATGACTCTACTGTCTGTAAGCATTCTTATAAGTAGAAGCAACTTTCATAAAGTCATGGAACCGCTATTTTACCGGTAGGGAGGTTTATTACGATATCACACCAACAAATAAGAATTTACCTAACTAGGAGTAACACAAGCACTAAGTTAAAATAGTTTTATTCTGTTTATTGGAATTAAATATATTTTTATTGTTAAGTACCTACATCATAAATGTTAGCAGCTTTGTCGTACAATAGTGGGAATTGTCCAATGATTTTGATAAATTGCAACAAAATAAGCTATCATTGGAGTCTCCGGGCACATTCATCACATCAGCCATCATTAGGCTCGTAAAACGTCACTAATGTCCCGTAATGCGTCGCTTGCTCTATATCTTTATTAACAATTCACTCGCGATAGATTCTTTCCATTCAAAAGCTTTATGTCCCAAGTTACGACGCCCTTACAACTTTCCTTTTATCCTCTACTATTTTACTGAAAACGGTGATTTCTTTATGCGATTTAATACGCCATATTTTTATTAAGTGACTCCATAGGTATGTTACAATGTTGCAAATAATAAAGGGAATAAAAAATGTGAGTGCGCACATAATTCCCGCTCAAAAGGCGGTTGATATAAATCAACCATGCTCCAGCCTTTTTGCTTTGCTTCAAAATGGTTTTTCTGTTCATATTTTACTGTCAGATTTATTAATAAAAGCGCGAGTTTAAGGGTGTGCTTTGTGAGTAAGAAGTTTACTTTGTAGGCTTAATTATGTGTGAGCAAAGGTAGCTAAAATATATACCGGATTGTGTGGCTTATTTACGCTTAAGGCTCCTGAACTCTACAAATATATGCTTTTACTTATGTATCACTCAAGTGATTAATAATCAAAACCTATTTATCAAACATGAACATCATTTGAGGACATAAGTTAGGTAGGTACATAATTATGTACCTAAATGGGTAAGTATGTAATAAACGTTATAGTGTAAAATGATCCATGTTTTCAGACAACTAAAAACAACAATTTGGTACTAAGTAGTACCTACCTACTACCTATATAAAGAGGTACACGTATACATAGGTGAATACAAAGGCAACCATTTTAATGGATCGGAGCCGAGGGCGGGGTGAGACGAAGATTTATCTTTTCCAATACGGTGTGGGAATGCAAGGGTCCAGCGCGAGGTTGCAGGCTCATTTACCGGCGAGACACCGCCGTTCAAGTGGCTTTTATTTATGAAGACACGGTTCAATCTGGTGAAGTACTACGGTGAAAAAATTAATGAACTCGAACTTCATCCAATCGTTGAACATGTGTTCGGTCTGTGTAGGATGTAGGTAGTTTTAAATAAAAATGCATAACTTATTTTAGTAACATGTATTTTAAACCTTATTACCTACCTAATAAAAGTTTTACGTAACACAACATTAATATTTTATAATTTGATACAACTGATTTAAACCAAAATAAATCTGTCGATCACAGCTCTACATTAAAAAGTTAATAGCTATGAGTTAAATATTATTTCATTTACACCTACGTACTTAGGTAACTGTGCTTAATAATATTATAATCCAAATAAAACATCAATCTGCTTCTCAATATCAGCCTAATTAAATTACTGTGCTTCCAAAATAAATGATAAAACTTCCAAACCTTAAAGTTACATCAACGAGCACCAAACAAACAGCCTGACGTAACATTCAACCCTAAAATTAGCCCACAAACGCTATTCCCAATGACCTTAAACCCCAAATTGTTCAATCCGTCGACCGTTATAGTCCACTCATTGCCGCCATAAACTCATTAAGCCACATAACCGACCAATCGAGCTTTCCAATCATGAAATTAAAATTACGTCCCCTTTATTACCAGCCGTTACGAGCTGCGAAAAAAGGGGGCATAAATAAAAAAGGGGGGTATAAATAACACACCTTCGGAGCAGCACGCGAAGCGAACCCGAGAATGTTGTCGTAAATTATACGCTTATAGCCCCACGGCCGATCAATACCATTCATTAACGAAAAATGTATCGTTTTGATGTTTCTCGTATCGGTCGTTTGCGGTTTTAAAAATGCTTTTTGGCGTAATGTAAGAATACGCAGTCGTAAATAATGACTAAGCAGGTATTAGGTATCTTAACGATCACTTTTTTTGTTTTTTGGTCGACGTAAACTGTAAAATGTTTGTGGAAAACCAGCAAACTGAAAATGTGGAATAATACCTACATTGCAATATTTTAGAAGCTTGTTGGGAAAAAAGTTTTTGAAATTCATAGCTTTCTAAGAATTCAGCTTGTGAAACGAAATGTTGTGTATTATTAAGTAGGTAGATACAAAAGGCTAATGGCGGACGTCGGAACCCACTGGGGTTACCCGGGCCGATCGATGCAGCTACTGGCGTAGATACGCCGCATGTACTGGTTGGGGAATATGGAAGTTTTAATGATTCTTATACCTACAGGTACGTAATTGTAAGAGATAATTATATTAAAATAGTGACTAATAGGTAACTAAGTAGAAAGGTATTTAATTACAAAACGAAATGAAGAAAGAAACTGATTTAGAAAACCTTTATTAAATGGTGGTATGATCTAAGTGTGTACCTAATCGAACACATTTAAGTACCTATAAGTAGTGAGATACCTACCTATATGCCACAATACATGAAATTTAACTAGATACGTACTACGTTTAATAGACGCACCGATTTACCAGTAGTTAGGACTACGTGTGAGCAGGCTAGAAAATTTTATCTTTATTTTGATGTTAATGTCGCCTTTATGTGACGCTCAAGTATTAGCTAACGGCTTAGTTTCAAAAGGGGTGTTAAAGGAAATGCTAGGGGAGATAAACTGGGATTTTATCGCTAAGGCACTAGATAGTAGGGCCACCATAGCGGGCAAAAATTGCACATCTAAGATTTATACGACATGCAACAAAAACTTTAATTTGCGTTGTGGGTATCTGACAGTGGAACAAATAAAAGACGATCAGTCAAGACAAAGGTCGTTGGCATTTCGAAATGTCGAAACCTTTTCATTGCAATTGTACCAATTAACTTGAACGGACGAAAGTGAAACTCACAAAACCGGGCGGCATCGGCACTCGGCAGCGTTTTTTCTCGGTAGATTTACATATTTATTGGGGCACATTTTATGGAGGCAGCAGAAAAAAACCTTCGCTCGTTTAATGGACAAAAAGGGTGGCTCCGTGTATATTTATTTTGTCGCATCCTTTTTTACGTGCAAAAGGACGTGGCTGTGTATTTTTCGGTACCGACGTGGCACATTTGGCGACGCACTTTGCATAAAAATATTGGATCGTAAACTCTATGCCGTTCCACTGAATCGGGACGCATGTGTCGCAAGGAAAATATTGAAATCATGCTGAAATAAGGTTTTATGAAGACAGATACGATGCGAAGATTGAGATATGAATGCTTTATGGAAAGGTGTTCGCTATTAATATTAATATGATTTGTGCACCTGCCATTGGTAATATAAAATACCGATAAATCAAATATATTTAGGTTCTACCTAGAAGATATGTACGTAGATATCCAGAAAAGTTCCCAAGAAACGTGTGCTTATAAAATAGTCTAACGTTAAATATGTAAATCGTTTCGTCATATGTATTAATTCGAGGTTAATTCGAAAGGAACTGGTTTGAAGGAAATGGAATACCCGTGGAGGCAACTAAAGCAGGTTGCTCACATATAGTGAACCCCTGCGTAAATTAATGCGGTTGCTTCATAAATTACCCACTCACATTAAGATCACCGCCTTAATCTGTAGCTTCACATCAAGAGACCAACTGTAGGCAGTCGTTAATGTATTTTGTTTTAGTCTTTGTTATTAAAATTATATACCTACTCGTATTTTATGATGGCCCGGGGAACGTATCGTTTTCATCACTAATTTATGCCTTACACTCGACGTGATACAGGACGCTTTTTGTTATTTTTAAACATGGGTGGGCCAAAACTTGGCAAATTATTGGAAGTGGAACTAGCTACGTTACGCTGAAAGTTCATAAATAAATCGACTTATGTTATTTAAATTACTCAATATGATCAATTAGTCGATCTTCTGCATAGGTACGAAGTTTTTTAGTATAGGTATATCAGTATTACGAAAGTTGTAATAATTTGATTAAAATGGTGAAAATATATTAGTAGAGCTAAGAGACTTGCGCTTTACGTACACTAGAAAACTAACAAGAGAAAAAAAAAAATTCACCTTGATTGAGCCTACGTAGTAAACCCTACTAAAATACCTTTACTTAGAAGTAAGATTACTTAATAACCAACAAACCTATTACCATAGAGCGAGTAAGTAGCAATATGTGATTGTTGAGCGCTAATCTCAAACATTTACACCGGCAATATACCCACAAGACGGACGATGGCACTCCAGGAATGCACCCAGTAAATCATCAGGAGAACACTAAACCAGTTCTTTAGTGCCTTACGTGGTTAGGGTTGACGACGCTGACTTTTTCTTCAAGATATGAAAGTCAGAAGAAAAAGTGTTCAGTCTTATCGTACTAATAAGTTTTGAAAGTTATTGCTACTTGAATTATGCAACCTGCAGATTGTAAAACTTTTCTGTGACCTCATGCCGAGTTATTCACGCCATGGTGAGCTGTTAGATACCTATGCTAATTGGTAATATTTCGCAAATCTCTACAAACTAAAGTAAACATAGTAACAATAAATACCTAATAAATAAATAAGTTAACTCTTAAGTTTTAACAATATCCTTTAACATAGAAACCTAACTTAATTTCCTTTAATCGCTACAGCCCTAAGTCGACACGAGTGGTGGTGTATACGACGATATTGTTAGTCGTAAACTTGTAATTTTGTTGTAACTAAATCCACAGGCCTATCCAACACGCCGTTTTATCTAAAATGCTTTTAAAGTGCTAAGATGACTCCTATCTGTGACATTAGGGTACGTCGCGTGAGTGCCAGCGATAGGGTTGTCTAAATAAATATATTGTCGTGATTTGTACGCTATATCTACTGTCATAAAAGTGTCTCGTGATCGTCTGCTCGATTTATTGATGTTATGCGCCGTGTCTGTCTACTGATATTGTTTGTTGGTACTTTCTTATATTCCAATACCATGTAGAGCTAGGTATTCCGTTTCAATAAAATATGTGCGAAAATATTTTAATAAAATTAATTTATACTTAACGAAATTCACGAACGATATTGGTGATAAAATCGGAATTAATCTTGAGTTACTACATAAATACCTAACTTGAGCATTCGCTGTGTTAAATTACCACTACGACCAATCGATTTAAGAGACTACTCCACAAGATTAAAAACTCCAAGAAAATTCCTTGGTGTTCATTAATCAGTGGATTAGATACTCGGATTATTTACGAGCAAATCTAAAACGTACGGAATTTAATTTCATTAGGGGCCTTTAGTGGCACCATGTTGTCACCCGCTGCGCCGGGGCAGGCACGGCGGCGTATTTCACCCAGCTGTCATGAGCCAACCAATCGCGAGCAAGCATCGGACGCGCGTTCCAACTTTAAAAATGGTGGAGATAATTTCATTGTATATATTATTTGTGACAGGTCGTTATTTTGACTTTTTTTATCGGGCCGTGGGTTCAATAATTCTTCGAGATATCTTGTGTGGATACATTTGCTTCAAGTTTTTCTTTTTTATGCCTACGTAGGTACATTTTTTGTACGATAACTTGACCGTGTATTTTAAGAAAGATTTACCGAACACATATTAGTTACCTACCTATGATCGACTTTACGATAGGATATGAAGAACCTGACCAAGTGGAATTTTCATACGTAAAAAAATTGAGTTTTTCAGCAGTCTTATGAGTAAGAGATAGGTAGTTGAATAGCTAGGTAGAACCTATCAATATTATTTGGTGGAATTCGATTTTTTTTCTAACTGAGTGCGTTTAGATAACTATTAGAAAAAGAACGCTCAAATTAAATCGTATAGCAAGGAAACGCATAGCAAATATGTTCTTGAATAACCTACTCACAACTGGTCTTACCCATCTATACCTAGGTACCTACTTGTGTAGTCATAAAATTCATAAATCCACCAGTAAGTATACATAGCTGGACATAAAGATTGCTGTTCTATATATTTTCTCCCGGGCAAAGTCAACTACTAAAAACTTCCATAAAACAACAATTTCAAACGGGCCATTTCGCCCAGGAAAAACAGCATCCCGCGCGGCAGGCAGGGGTGGCGGAATAATGGAGGAGGAGGAGGGTCCAAAGTGAAGCCTGCCTGGTTTATGTCGCGGAATTACGACTTAGACGTTTCAAACAATAACTTCCTCCCATAAATACGAGCCGATTCCTTCACGCGTCATAGCGCAGATTGTTTTTACTTGCCCGCCCAAATTTTGGAATACCTAATATTAAAAGTTTTATATTTATTTCTTTTTTAGATTGCCTGTGTATCCTTTTATCTTTAAAACTATTACTATAAGTGGTTGGTGTTAAAAAAGTAAATTTAAATTTGTAGCTAATAAGTAAATTTGCCATTATAAGGTGAAACTACATACCTAGGCGGAAATACCCAAAGTATACCTGCACATTAAACAAGTGAAACCATGCATCGTAATTCGTCGAAATCCTACTTATTTCAAAGTTATGAATGTCGCGTATCTGTGTTTCCATGCGACGAATATTCCATGGCCTGCAATGTGTTTTTGTCTTGAAATTGGACCGCGTCCGCATTGTTCGCGCATCGACAATACTGGCACGCGCGCTGCTCGATCTCAGGAATTTCCTATTTCCACCCGCATTGACCTCCACCCGAGCCGAGCCCGAGCTCGCTCCTAATCTAGAAAACGTAATAAAACACCCCGTAATAAAAGCGCGCGTTTTCACGTACCCCGTAAAAATATGATAACATTCACGTACGATAGGCACCTACCCACCTACCTACATCTACCTGACTACTCACATAAAGCAGCGATTTTTATTAAAACTCGGTTCACACATTCCGACTTTAGATAACGTTTTCGTTTGCACTAATTAGGCACTTTCAAACAAAGAATTTTAATGTGTGGGTTAATATGCCTAATAAAATGATTATGTGTACTTACTCTGTATGCTTCGCACGCGTGTTCGTATAGCGGTTTTTGATTTGAACACAACCTACGCTAACTCGCTCTGGTAACTGTTTCCAGAAAATATGATGCAACCAATTGCTACGAATGTTAAAAAAGAAAATTAAATTACCTATCAAGACGTCAGCAAACTTTAACAACACCAGTAAAAGCATTCAACATTTTAATTTTTTTAAATATGAATCCTTTGAACATTTGGAATTCTGAAGTAGGTATTAACCTATACCAAGGCATGTTCTAATCATTCATAAAATTTATATTATCTGTTAGTTGCATTTTTAGGACTCGCCATACTGCTGGTGTGTGGCTCAGGGCAAGCCATAAACAACGTCGACTCTCCGGATAACTAATGGAATTGCGGATTATATTACCGCATCCGTGCTTAGTATTAGACTTAGGATATGACCAAGAGACACCTTGACATCATCAAACACTACGTTTACTGCGCCGTTAGTAGCTGAGCTGCCTACATCAAGCAAAGTGCAGTCACCTGAACCGAACACTAATAGGACCTATAATGTTTAAAGGATGTGTTGTCTACTTCAAATGACGTATTTCTTCCTTAACGTAAGGGGTATCCACGTTCTGCCAGATAATTTTTCTAGCCTTGGCAATAAACTAAGATTTATTCAATTTAGAAGAAGAGAAGCAATATTCGCACTTATAAGTATTAAATTGTGATATAGGTATACGCGGTTCTGCTTGGCATCGTCAGCAGGCGCCTAGACGCCCCTCCATAAAGGTGGATTAATACAGCCGAAAGCCCAACTTACTTAATAAATATAAAAGCCTTCTCCGCCCGCGATCGTAAACCGCCCACTGCGCTCCTCCAAGATTACTTATATCGCGTCCAGGGAAATTAGACCTCCCGTTTTCATTATCGGCCCAAAAAATATAAGTAGATACAAAAGGACGACGGGTCTTGGTTGGCCGGTCTTGCCATTATCAGCTCTATGTAGATTGCGCGTCGCTTGCCCGCCTTGCTTTCTCCGAGATAAGGTTTTATGGACGGCTGGAAGAAAGGATAATGTTCTTCTTTGATGTAGAATGGAATTGTAGGCCGCGTTCCGGTACCGCTGTAAAGATAGATAAAGTTTCAGTTTAATTTCTCGGAACGTTTGCTTTTATTTGGTATTTCTTTGTTTCGATTCCAATCTTGGAATTTAAATATTTAAGTGGTTTGTGGAACGACTTATTTAAATTTAAGTTCCTATGCATATTAATGAATGGACAAATATATATTTTCGTGTCTTCCTGTATTTCTTTGTGTATTTTACTGTCTATCAATATTCTGCCAATAAATCACCATCTTGATATTAACATAGTCTCTACAAGGTATCCACGTGCCTACGCTCTATTGTGACGAGCCTCTAATATAGAGTCGTAAAATTAGTCGAATTAACGCAACAGTGCGACCGATTAGCGGCCGAGGTTTAATTGACCGCTAGTCCGTTATATATCACGTACAAATTAACTATAAATCGTGTAGGTGTGCAGTATTATGTAAGGACATACATGTTTATAACACGGCTGAATGTTTTAGCTCCTCAATTATAATAAAAAAGGAAGCACTAATTATGTCTAGGCACTAGGTGTTGTTCTAGCTGCTCAAAGTAGCCAAGTTGTGTCTAGACCTACAGTTTTGGAAATTTTGACTCTATTATTAGATTGAAAAAGTTTACCTATAGGCTTTTCAACGAAAGAAATAATTAAGACAACATTATTAATGATGTAGTCTAATTAAAATATTTCGGTTGAAGATTTTTTAATGTAAGTGAGACTATCTAATTAGGTATCTACGTATTAACGCACTTTCCGACTTAAAATTTACTATAACAGGACACTGATTTATAAACTTCAACTTAAGTATTTATCGATAAAGGAGGTTGCTAATTAGTTACCGGACAGGTCGGGTATATTTTATATAACTCAAAATAATTGTTACAAAAATCATCAACTATCTCCTCGGCTTGTCAATTTAAAAGGATTTCCATGTACACAACGAGACCAAATTAATATTCTCCTCTTACAAGTCGTGTATCTGAGCCAATAAAATTTATTTTTCAGTGCACTTATGTATGGGTGGTAAGGTCCGGCGCACACTGTACAAAGTTGCGAGTAATTTATGACGGGCTGGTTTATGGGCTATGGGCCAAGTTCGCACATGCACCACGCCGACACAACTTGTATAGAAGTCATAAATATCCGCTAACCCCTTCCATGAGGTCAGGTACGTACCTATCTACATGCGTAAAATACGTGCCGTCTTGCGTCTTGCCGACTAGTCCTGAATTGTAAAGGCGTTTCGTTCTTTCGTTTAAAATTAAATGAACTTGTTGTATGTATGCATAAATAGAGTAAAAGTACACAAGGTAGCTTAGATAAACTGCTGGTTAAGCCGAACTTAAGTATAGTTCGAAAAAGTTTCAGTAATTAAAGTTAAACGTTTTTTCATTTAACACAGTTTTCTTTTCAGTGGGTCATGCAAATGGCATCGCATATATACACAATTTATTATACAACGATTATTTCAATTAATAAAACGCTTTACGCCTACTTAAAGCAACATAGTAGTAGTAGAGAAATCACCATAAAAATAACACTTAATTTCAGCTCGCAATTACGACGCCGTTAAAGGGCGGCTGCCTGAGGCCCGACACAGCCATTACATTACCTCCACACTTACCATACTCACATACTAACTAGCCCATACGTTCTACACTTAGAAGCCGACGGGATCGTAAAAATAAAGAATAGGCGCATTTACACGCGCAAAAGTGAAAAAATAAAACGTTTTTCTTGCGGCGAGTAAAGCGGCTATTCATTTCAGCGTGCCGGCTAATTCTTGTTCGAAACAAATTTACTTAGAAAATTAGATCTATGATTGCTTTCAGGTAAGAAAAGTTGGAGTTTAAAATGACAAATTTAACATGGAATTAAATAGAAATGTTAGAAGTTTACAGCCGGTGCTTACGTTTTACATTGATATAAACCTGATAATGTTTAAGTTTAAAGCTTCAGAACATCGTAGCTATTAATTAGTAAACTAGTGTTAATAGAACTAAAGACTTGATTGAGAAGAAAGTTCGGTACCTATCTTCAATTGCTGCTTCATATTTTCTTTTGTTGCTTGATATTGCTTAGACACATTTACGAGTCGTACCTATCTCAGTATATTTTCGTCGTTTATTATATTATCGTTGAAACCATGATAAATAGATAATAATAAAGTAGTTGATTATTTATTTGAAAGCTGCTTTATTATTTTTCATCTAGTTACTCTGTTGAGTTGACTTGCTGATTGAGTAATTAGGTGTTTCACGTGGGTAGGTTACTTACCTAAGCTTAATTATTATTTTCGACTGTATTCCCCTAGTACATTAGCTTGGTATATAAATAAATCTCTCATAAGCAAACAGAGCAAGTAAACAAGCCCGCATAAGTTTTATAGCCAATGCGTATTGTTAAGATAATAGTCACCTAGTTACCCCACGCCGGTTTAATCTCGAATAATTAAACGCACGTGTCACGTTATTAATGATTAATTAATTCAGACATAAATTTATTAAAACTAGACGTACTTCCTTAGGGCGAGCCGAAGACGACGTGTGGGGCATTTCCCCGCTACGTTATGGTTGCTATGGGTATCCGTATGGAAATGAGAAATACTTTTGCAGTTGAACGTAGTAAGTACCTACTTTTCACCGGTACAGGTTTTTATTAAATAATAAAACTTCGCCAATTGATTGTAACATAGGTACACATTGAAAATATCGTCTAAGTACGTAGATAAATAAAAAATGGAAAATATTCATAGTTCTTTCACAAGTGCCAATAATGGTGCCAATGTTCCTGCATAAGTATAGTTAAATGTTGTTGCCATACAATAAAACGAAGTCATTGTTAGGTACCTATTATTTTTGAAATTGTTATACCTATACCTTTTTAATACCTTTAACACAACTTGATCCGACGCTGGAACCAAAACGCCCATTCGTCTTTCCGACTTCTGATTTAATACAATACATCTAAAAATAAGCTGCTTGTAGGTACCTACTCATGAAATAGGTTTAAACCAGAATGTAGGTACCTATGTGATTAACAAAGGTAGGTACCTACAACACATAATATTCAATGTTCGGTCAAGCTCAATGATACACGGCACACAAAACCGTAGCAATAAAGTACTAGTAACAATAAGTATTTAGGTATGATTGTCTGAATATCTTTGTTTCTCAAGTAAATTACAGTTTTATTGTGTAAAAAAAGGTTTTTTCAATTAACTTTTAAAGCACAATGTACAACACTAAGTAGGTAGGTACCTAGTTAATGGAATTGTTAGCTTACTTATTTACAGAATCTGCGAACTCACATATGAACACATTTCTTTTCTCAAACCTCGCCACACTTTATTTCAGAAAACGTTCTAATAGGTACTTAATCATGTGCGTAAATCATGTGTCGTAAAATAAAAATAAAACATATTTTCCTTAGTTACGATTTTGTAATCCTCCCTTAGGAGAGCCTAAAAACGAGGAAACAATCGTGTCAATATCTTCTTTATAACGACTAGTAAAATAACCATAGGTACCAGCAAACCACCAAAGGTAAAGGACCAAATTAAAAATAATGCAATAATGTGTACGTATGTTAATTGTTATTCGAAACTTGTAGTATGTTGTTAATAAAGTCTTTATAAAGCAGTTTTTATGTTCACTATCTCAGAGCACCTCATGATCGATTTATTACATATTTCCTTCATAAAAAGTAGCATTTGTAAATCGATTGAGATGTAATTTGAATACCATTAATTAAATAAATGTGTTGTATTATTATAATAAGATATAATTACTGACTTAATCAAAGAGTCATAAAAAGTTTGAAACTCAATTTAAATAATTCAAAGTTTATGATTCAGCACTTAAATGTAGAATTCAAATTAGGTAGGTAGGTACATGTACTTTAAGTTGGTTAAGTAAATAGTTATTTAGGGGCACCCTACTAAATATGTATGTAAGAGAACAGCTATATTCTTCGTTTGTACGCAACTAGAGTGCAAGGAAATTGATTAAAAACGTGCCTTAGCATTTTAATAAGAGCAAATGTGTTTAGGGAGGTAGGACCCTCCGATTTAATGCCTTCCTCCGTTAATAAATGTCTATCGCATGATTTCCCTTAGTCCTAAGGGTTTGGCAACGCATTGCTACGTACTAATGTGCGCCATTTTCGAGTAGGGTAGTGAAATATCTGTTTAATTTCAAGTTAAAATTGGCAAGTACACTTAAGGTTCTGTTTTATTACACTGTTTTTATGTGAAGCAGGTACCTAAGTAAATTAAAGTCTGTTTTATTGACTTCTTTAAAAATAGGTAGACGTTTGAAATGATGTAAGTTTTAACTGTTTGAATTTGCATTGTAAAGATAAAAATATACCTTACTACTTGCTAATTCTCTATCTTATCTTATTACCTGTTTTCAGGATTACAAGTACCTACCTTATGTTATTGAAACCTACATGGGAATTAAGTACCTAGATACAGGTATTAATTAAAATAAGTATTCCTTTTGATTTTATTTCCATTACTTTTCTTTGTAGGAAAATGCCAAACCGCATTTGATACCTACGTACTGGAAAATACTAAAAAAATATAGCCTACGATCAGTAAGGAAATGGCATTACTGAACATGTAATAGATGAAGTGACTTGGTAAGTTTACCTACACATGTATCCATTGAGTTAGTTAGGATATTAACTCTTTTGTTTAGTAAATTGGAACATGTCAATGTTATACCCACAAATAGCTTAAAAACTACTTTACAACCAGAAATATTTTTGTTGACAGATCAGTTAGGATACCTATCTACTATGGGTAGCTACCTACTCAGTACCTATAGGTATAGCTGCTAGTTATAAATATGTATATCAAAGTTTCCTCAACCCAGGGGTGCAAGCACCCTCTAATGCGATCAAATAACGAAAAGTAACGGTCTCGATAACGAGGGCAATAAACTTTTGTGTCAACTCGACTTGCTGGCTGTTTTCACTTGAGTGCGTACCATTGAGGGTAGGGTATTAGGCATCAGTGCTGACTCAGATCATAAGTAGGTATCTAAATCTTTACCAAGTTATTTTACTTTAGGTACTAACTAATTTAATGGGATTTATGTAGGTTGTAGGCAAAAATAAAGAATAGATAGGTACCTACATTTATCATAATAGGTCATCGATACTATAAGAAGAAGATGACAGGTGCTACCACCTGTAAATGTGAAGGTTGTTTAATTAAAAGTAGAATTCCTAAATGGGACATAGATTGACTAACAATTATGGTTTAGTTATGATAGTTGTTGTTAGTTTGGAAGGTAATTAGGAAACGTTTAGGATTCCTCATTTGTGAATCAGAAAACTATGTACTTGTGTAATGTGTAATGATACTCAAGTGGTTATCATTAGGTTGTAGGTATACTTTTTCTGATGTATTTGTTAATTTTTTAACAAGTCTGTCATAATTTAGTTTTAAAATCCTTTGCATCCTTTGCTTTAAAGACCTTTGCATCTACTTTAATATTATTAAAGTAGATGCAAAGGTCTTTACTTAGAAAATAACCTTACTTCCCTACGCATAGAAAATTCATGGGTGAACAATAAAATAGGAGATAAGGAAAAAAATTGTCCCTAATGTATCACATTTCGCTATAATAAACAAGCCATCTAACATCTAGATAAGCCACATTTCTACCTGTGAAACAAGATAAATCAACACTTATTTTTTTCAATCTTTTTTTCAGGTTTATTCAAATTCAGCCTAACAAAAGAGCGGGTGTTTTTGAGATTTCACTGCAGAAGATGAATCGCCCCAAGCTTTTGTCCTTGTTATACATTCAGCCCAACTCATGTCTAATTCCTTTAGCTCCCCAAATTATCCTTCTCTTTCAGGCTTACGCAAATAAATATGACCGTCTCTTTCTAGTCGTAAAAATGGCGGATGCTGGGACTTTGCGGGGACGCAACGGTGGGGGTATGTTTCCGGAGGGTGAGTAGGGGTTGCAAAGTTCCTGTGAAATGAATCGGATTTTAGGGTAAGAGGGAAGCAATCAATACAGCAGTAAATACAGAATTGGTAAACATTGTTGGCTCAACATTACATACTTAGGTATACTTATTCCTACTACCGACACTATTTTCCTATAGGTTTTTACAAGATCTGTTAAAAATTGTAACACATCATACCGTAAATGAAATATGACTCAGTCTTCTTGATCGTTATTCCAATTAAACATTTTTGACAACATTTAAAAAAATCCTGTCCACCAAATTGTTGTAACTAATCTTAAGTAATAGAGTGTGTAAAGGAAAGTGTTTTCTGTACAGTTAAATCATCGATAAGCATGTAACTCATGGAAAACAGGTATAAAATAAACATAATAAATGCTTCAAACAAGTTGTTTAATTTATACTGTCGACTATTAAACACACTTTCACTTCCATAACAACGTTTTATACTTGCCTTAATAAGTAGGAATATCTACGGAGGTAGGTGTCAATATCATCTATATTGATAGGTATGTAGGTATGTTTCCAGAGCATCACATCTCGGGCAGAGGACTCAGCCCGCATTTCCTCGCCCATTAATCTGTTGATTAGCGTGCACTAGAGGGAATTTAACGATAGCTTTCAGCTATGTAATTATACCTCTCGGGCGGCTACCGCCGAGTTATGGCCCCCTGGTAGTTAGCCCGTAATGGAAATGGAACATGGAATCAACTTGTTTTTCTTACTAGCTAAGTCAGTGTTTCAATAGCAGGGAGATACTTTCCTCATATATGATGGGTAGGTGTGTATGTTATAGGGTAAGGTGGTACTTTAGATGTATTTTATTTATTTACCATCAAACTCCCTGAGAAGTTAAGTAGTTGTACCAACGTAGAGTACATTTAGGTAACAAACAAATCAATTAGATATAAAATTGCATCATCATCATCAGCCTATCT
The DNA here is from genome assembly GCA_905340225.1 of Abrostola tripartita. Lineage (NCBI taxonomy): Eukaryota > Metazoa > Arthropoda > Insecta > Lepidoptera > Noctuidae > Abrostola > Abrostola tripartita. The sequence goes on along the minus strand of HG996498.1, from coordinate 8,197,762 downwards.
CAGTCCACTGCTGGAGATAGGCCTCTCCTATGGCACGCCACTGAGCTCGACATTGCATATCTGTTTAAAAAAAAAATCTAATAACATTCAAACAAAACCTTTACTTTAAGCGATCTGGTAATCAAACTTAGATACTTGAACTATACCCTACATTCACTGAACACGTAGCAGTTCGCCACAACCCAGCATTACGGTGGCGCGGTCCAAAGCGTAAGTATTTGCAAGCTTATTATAAGAAATACGTATCTGACTACAAACAAAGCCCAATGATATTATAATCATTCAAAACAACGGAATTCAAGCCCAGAAGAGAATAGATAGATAATGTAAAATATTGTATAACAATAATGCACGTATTATACATTGACCATTAATATTCAAAATTGTCTTGTAGATACTTCGTAAGTATATTAAACCTACCTTATGAGTAATTCTGAGAGCACAAAAGGCGTCACTGTGGCGATTAAGAAGGTTATTATTAATAGTAAATCAAGGTAGCAACGTCCAGCGCATCGAAATGAGTAAATAAGGGTATCAAAATTCATACCATCTAATTTCTTATTTAAATCAAATGGCCCGCCGTAATGGGGTCCCAAATCTCATACTACGGCCCTCACCCTTACTTCCGATGTCCATTCGACTGTGACCTCTGTGCTCTCCAATGTAATGAAATTAGGGGAGGTCAAATACTTACTTGCCTAATGCTAGCAATGCATCCAAAATCACGTGCCTATCTACCCTGATTTTATTTGGAACCACCGCTGTTAAGGGAGTTTGGAGGGTGCAAAAGGTCAATGACTTGTAGTTTAACAAGGAACTAAGTTTGAATATAAATTAACTATAGATATGCATAGGAGCATAATCAAAAAGGTATCTATCAAAGAAAGGTGCCTCTGCCTAGGCACAAACTAAAAATATTAATACCTACCTATTTGAAATAATACGATACTATTATAACACCACCTGCCAAAATGCTTGCGTAGGTACCTAATACAGAAAATGAAACGTGCATTGATTATTACACTGCCGCACCAGCTCACAGTGCCACTGTCATTTAGTCAGTTGCTTCAAATATCTGAGAAGAAAAAATTATATACCTACATAATATTAAAAATTTGGTTGGTACCTACATACCATGGTACCAAAGAAAATCCTATATGAACTCAGTCCGTCAACTACTGGCTTCCATACCATTTCACATGTCGATAATAACAAAAATAAGCTCTATGGATACACAAATAATCTAATAACATGACTTTACCTAAAATGTTGTATTTAACGCCATCTATGTTACAACTTTTAAGTTAAATAGCCGAGCTTTTTATAGCGACATCTGTGTAACATCTCATAAACTACCAACACTGGCGTCGTTCTAAAAGCTCTCTTACAGCGACGTCTGTTAGAATTGGACTAAACCTTGCACTGGGCAGCTTTACTAAAATATTTTCTCTATGCTTAAAGTCGTAAACGAAGAAAGCTTACTATTGACATCTATTGAGGAGAGTTTAAGATTGGAGAAATGATGACGGGAAACAATAGTTACCTAATAAAACCAGCGTTACACAGTTTTGAACTCTATACTATTGGAATTAAATGTCTTGTCATTTGTTTAAAATGCAGCTATATTTATCCTTTATAGGATAGGACGTTTAAGTTATCTTAAACGTGTAGATTTATTAACTAATAATTATGAATCCTTGGAAATAATACAACAATAGAACTTACAAATTGCCTACTGAATTAGCTCCAGCAGAAATAGTATTTTTTCCATCTGAGAATACTGTAGACAGCCTGCTCTACCATCTATAACTTGGCTCCATCTGTGATTTTTTAACGGAAAACCTTAACTGCCTACCAAAGCATTTCAAACTCTACGACACTAACAATAAGAATCAAGTAACAAGAACAAAAAGTTTAACATTATCGTCATTGCCATGAACATTCTAAAAAATCCTCGGCCCACCTTTACGCTACTACAATAAGGAGGTTATAAATGAATAATAAAGTTAGCCATATCCTAAAGTTTGTATAAGTTGTAAACTTTATTTGGGTTATATATTTGAACGACAATACGAATGATTATCGTTCGCTTTGTTGTCACTAAACGCGATCATAAACGTTATACGACGGACTGCTGTAAAGGGGTAAACAAAAGGTATCTACAGGGCCGTACTGTACTTATACGTAAAAGAAGGTACCTACCTTCTGACCTAAATAGTGTTAAATTAATACGATATTGTAAGTTAGTTTCTTGTTAGTTAGAGTTCTCCATTTTTACAAAGGTACCTAAGTATAATTTAGTTATTAATAAATAATTGTAGGTACCTACACTTTAAAGAGTAGAGCTGCATATCTAATCTTACCTACTATAAGAGTAGGATGGGTGGGTACCTGGTTGTATTTTTTCCACCTATTTAAATACGACGAAATAATGAAAATACATAAGAGCTACTTAGAAAAAAATGTGTTCAAATCCAAATACTATTTTAAAAACCAAGTCCGACCCTGTACATTGCAGCTCTACCACGTTTTGGCTAAAAATAAAAGTGCAATAGTTTTTAGATCTGATTTTATTGCAACATCGGTGCCATACTTACTGGCTTGTCCAGAGGTTACCCTCAGTATTTGATGCCGGTCTCTAAGATTCGGAACTACAACCCTAGAATGATGTGAAATAATTGTGACTGTGACAGTGAGGCCAGATATCGTTTTTGTGTGAAATGGTGTATCGTTTTTGTTACTATCACTATTTATTTTGTGTTGTGGAAGATTGCAAGGTGAGTGAGAACAGATTGTAGGTGGTTACTGAATACTTAAGTGTAAATGATAGGTAGGTACCTTTTAGAGTTGGTACATTCTTAATATCCAAGTAAATAGGTACAGAGGTACCTAACGATAACTTTGAAATCATAATATTTATAAGACAACTAAAAATTATAATATTTAAGTATCTACCTGTTAGATATTGATACACATTGCCATATTGGTAATTGCGCATTAAGAGCCCGCTCTCTATACTTAACAATCGTTAAACCTACCTACCTAGAGGTACCTTCCTACCTACCTGGTACCCAAGTAGGTACCACTTAGAGAAAAATGTATCTTTCCTAGATCACCGTAAAAAATCCACATCACTAGGAGTTACTAATCAAAAAAGAATAACAATGCAAAGAAACAAGATTTCTACAAGCGAACTGATTCATGCAACCACTTAATCGAATAACTCTACCATACCTTCCAATTAGACAGCATCTTGCACAACACTGTAATTTAACACAGATAAGAACTGTCGGCCATTTTGTATCGTGCTTTAGAAAGCGCATGTGCGTAGAAAGCGCGGGGCGAACGGCGAATCAGATGAGGGTATCGCAGCCGCCATTGCAACAAAGGCGGGCACACACGTCACGGGAAGCAATTCCAGTCAAATTAATGATCAAAATGTGTTAGTGAACGCAAACATTCCCTGATTATTTAGCTTACAAGTATGGCTGCGTTGAATAAATTGGTTTGAAACTGTATTTCTTTGTCACAGTAAGCTTAGTGAATAGTTTTTTTCCAATAGGTAGGTATATTATGGTATTTTGAGAGTAGGTAGGTAAGGTAAGATTTCGGTTGAGTCTATTAATTTAAGTCCATTATAAAAGGTAGAGAGCCCAAAACCCTCTTAATGTAGTAGGTACCAACTTATTACTAAGTCACAGAAGTCTAAAAAAATATTAATTGCAATACCTAAGATGATAGAGGCAAGTGAAGTAGCCTTTTACCTGTAAAAATGTTATACCTACATTAGGTTCGACATAGGTACTCAGCAAAGGTTACAGCATAGGTAGGTACTATCGAAGCTTACCAGATACCTATAGGTACCTACCTACAATATTTTTCAACAGCCTACCCACTTAGATACTGATTTCTAAGAATCAGTATGTCATAGTCATATAGTCTCTACCTGTTCTTGATACACTAGGTATAGTTTAAAACTGAAAAATCGCTTGCTTGTACCAAGTCGCTACAAAGTTGCTACAAGCAACATTATCATACACAATTCATCATCATCAACCTATCTTAGTCCACTGCTGGACATGGGCCTCTCCTATGGCACGCCACTGAGCTCGATCTTCGGCCTTCCGCTTCCAACCGCTGCCAGCCATTTTGCGTATATCATCGCCCCATTTAGCTGGAGGACATCCTACACTACGTTTACCATGTCGTCTCCACTCCAGAACGCAATTATATACTTACACATATTTTATGTGCCAGAGATTGTTTCACCATCGACAATAAAGTGTCAAGTAGACTTACCGCCACTTAAAGTCACCCGAAACTACGTCTAGTCATACGAATTTCACAATATCTGAGTAGTATTAATCAGGGAATAAACTGGCCTGTAACTAAAATACAATAGAGGATACTCGTAACTTTTACATGCCGATTAGAGTTAATCAACAAGTAACTATTCAACACTTTTCTTGTAGATGGTGAAACAGGCCCCAGTATGATAATGTTACCAGTAGCAACACCGTAGCAACTCATTGCCATTTATCATCATATTGACATGTAGGTATTAGGTATCAAACGTTTCTCTCCATCTGGCTAATCTCTCCTCAAACTCCATAGCATGAGCTAGGTAATTAGTTATAGCATATGTAACGCAGCTCATACCGCCACAAAAAAGACTGCGTGTGGCAAAGTTTACGATCCATTTATTTTTAAATTAAGTCCTCCGTCTTTACCTACTTACTAATTACTGGACCGCATTCTTTTATATTATAGCTAATTAATTAACTGTCCTTGCAAAAATATTATCCGCCAAATATATTATAATACTGAGATGAATTGTCAGGGGCCTTAGTCAAGTGCCAAAACTATTGAGGTAGAAATCGAATAGAATGAAAAATGTATGAGAATGAGATTTTTTTTTAAACATAATACCAAATATTTTTCATTCTGTTCGATTATTATTATTCGTCTAGCGTTTTGCCACATGTCTAAGGCCCCAGGTTAGTTTTATTTACAAGGTTTTGTAATGGAGTTTCTTACAGAGCGTTGTTATTACCGCTACAGACTTTTTCCACCCGCTTCATTGTGGTGACTTGCTGGCTCTACAGTAGACAATTAAATAGGTAGGTACGTAGTCACCCAAACAGCGCCAGCATTAAATAAATATCGATGAAGACACACATATAAGGTGAAAAAGATACCTAAACAAAATTGTTTTGATGGATTGCACAAATATGAATGTAGCAAAAACCCAGAGTCGATTAAAAAGAAACATTATATGTAGTGTGAAAGACCATTTATTTTTCATTATAAATACATAACTATTTTCTTTGAAACTCATCATTGAGGTCGGCTATAACAATTTTTTAATCTCTTTATTATATGTTTTGTCAGGCTAACTATAGTAACCTAATTAATGCAGTAGTGATCTGTGATTGCGATTCTATCATTATTATTCATTCTATATCCAGTGTAGGTAAATAAAGATAACATAACATTACGCCTATATTCCCCCAAGGCGTAGGCAGAGGTGTACAGTACATCCACATTTCACAGTTATGTTATAGATCCCAATGTAGCGAGCAAGACTATTGCCATCAACCTGGCACAAATTCAGACTGCGTGCTGCTATTAAGAATCACCTAATAATTACTTATGTATAACTTTGTGACCACTAGACCTATGAGGCAGTTACCACGGACAACCTATAAATGATAAATTTATAGACGAAATAGTCGTTATTTGACGTCAGAAAAATGTAGCTTATGTTGGCACTGCATACAAAACGGTAACTTTACAAACGTAAAATACGCTACTTGGTGATTATTTTGTGGAACGATTTTCTTATATACGATATCTACTATGAATGCTCTACAAGTGTGTATAAGTGTGTATTTTTTTAATCGACGCTGGGAATTTTTTTGGCATTCTCCTGTTAGATGTTAGAGTTTCCGACTTCAGTTTCCCGACTGTGTCTGGATGGCAGATTTTTACTACAACCGAATGATTTGATTTCGTCTGAATAGTGAAAACCGCCAAGAAGTGGGTGCAAGAATATAGGTAGGTACCAGGTGCCATAAAGTAGTCTTGTGTAGTTCGTGAACGATGAACGAATAGGAACCGTATCTTCGTACTGTACTAGAAGAAACGTTTCCGAACGCTTTTTTGTAATCGGTCTAATAGGTCAAATAGTTCTTTTCGATCTCGTACATTGTAAACCGCGCGATCGTATTGTGCGAACGAGAATGAGAAATGAAAAAATAATATCTCTAAGTAGTCTGTGTTACAGTCACTGATTAATATATATTTTTTAAGCGATCGACCAGAATGACCGTCCTAAGCCTGTTCAAGTATGAAGAAAAATCAAATATATATGTAAAATTAATACAATAGTAACTATCTCGGTTATTTTATACATAATATTATGTAGATATCTAGTTCCTACACGTAGTGATAAATTACAATGTCTTTGTTAGTAGGTACCTAGTAAAAAGCGTATTTGGCTATTTGCTCTGAGGTTCGCACTGTGCTCTTTGGAAATGCTGACCGAGCGAAGACCCATTAGAGCTATTAGAACTAATAGAATGAACTAGTTCACTGACCGAAATGAACTAGTTCGGAGCGATCTTAAAAATGACCGAGCAGGCACAAGACTACCATAAAGCGATTATAGACTGCAGGTCGATTGGAGCACCTTTCAAAAACAACCAAATTCGCTATCATAGAAAGAGCACTTTAATTTAAATATCTACTATTTATATTGTTTAACCCCCTAGTCTACCTATGTAACTTACAGATTAGGAAATTCTCGTCATAAGGTAGGTACATATAACAAACAAAAAGTTGTGTGCCCAAATTATTTAAACGAATAAGAAGAGGTTTTTCGAAAGTCCTAGTATATAATATAAGAAGATCCCCAGCATAGAGTTTTATGTGGGGACGCTTTTTATCGTGGTCGTTTATACGGCTTTTTTATTTTTATGGCCGACGTGTTTCATCCGCTACCGTCTACAGTAGGTACTACAATTATTTATACTCCCAATAAAAACGCACATCTAATAGAAGACTTTATATAGCATCTTTATTCTTTACCTATCAGGGTAATATAAAAAGACTTACCTAAATACGAATAAAAAAAAAAGAAATTAAGTAGATAACTTTAGCCAAGGACATCAGTCACTGCTAATCTCTTATAAACGCCGGCGGGCAAGCTTGAAGCTTTCTTTTTCGCTGTCTCAATCCACCTCCAAACATATTAATACCAAAACTAATAGCAAAAGTGTCTTAAAGGTTTCCGAAAGTCAATATTTGGATGCGAGAACGCGATAGTTTAAAAGTTAGCTTTTCGAAATGCTTTTTCTAATTCCACTTCAACTTGCATATGCTTTAAGCTATGTCGGTGACCCTAGTTCTTTGGTGAATTTCCGTATTCCGGATCCTGTCGCGCCATGAAATTCCTAGCATAGCTCTCTCCATAGCTCGTTGAGTGCCTCTGAGCCTCTCTAAAAGGCCAACCGTTAGCGACCACGTCTCAGAGCCATACGTCATCACTGGCAACACACAGTGGTTAAGACTTTCGTCTTCAGACACTGCGAAATTTTGGACGAGAAGAGAAGTCGCGTAGTTTCCCGAACGCTGCCCATCCGAGTTGGATTCTTCAGGCGACCTCTTTGTCGAAGTTGGACCTGCCTAACTGAACAGTTTGTCCAAGGTAGACATAGTAGACAAAGCCATTACTTTAGGTAGAGACAAAATAATGGAGTATGTGTACGTGTAGAATTTGGTGATTTCTCAAATACATTGCTTTATATTGATATATATATATATAATCCTATCTACAAATTATTTGAGTAAGTATCGTATTCTACCCCACAAGTGTGGAGTAGGATAGGCCTACTCCACACTTGTGGGGTAGAATACGATACTTACTCAAATAATTTTTGGCCACATCTGGTTTAATATCTACGCAATTTGCTCTTGCCAGCTAATGCATTTAGGTGCTTCAAGTTTAACAACGCCCTACGCATTAATCTACCCTCCTTTTGCTATGGAATTACATAAATTTCTGTATAAATTGGTACATAAAAGTTGCTAGAGGGTCTTTGATGTGATGGGAAAATATCGATCTAGTGAACTGATTAGTTCTAGTTTACGTAGAGCATCGTAAAAGCTTCGTATACCACCAATTTGAGATTTACGATAACCGTAAATCACGTTTGTTTGGTCTTGTTGTGACAATTAAACATATCAACTTATATCCATGACAATAAATTGCCTGCTTTAGGTAATATGAATACAATATAAATATTTATGAAGAAATATAGATCCATTTTCACGTTTTGAAATTCGTAGTCATTCGTAGCGCAGGTAGTCACTGCCTTTTCCATACATACCTTCTTCTTCTTATCGTATGGTTGATGAACAACCTGGTGACAGAGTTTAAACCGCCTGTAGGCCTCTGACATGGCTATATACACACCGTTGAAAAATCTCTCAGATGTGCCGGTTTCCTCGCGATGTTTTTATTCACCGTTTTTAGCAATTGATAATTACTAATCTATAATACGCACATGAATTCGAAAAGACATAGGTGCGTGCCGGGGTTTGAACTCGCGACCTTTGACTTGGCAGTCCAACGGTCAAACTACTCGTTTATCAGTGCCGTATACAATATACATACCTTAGGAAATTGTTTTAACTGAGGTGACTTTAATTAGTTTCAAAATAACATACCTAGTAGTTGAACTAGAAATCAAACTACTTATAACTTTAGCTTTAGACAAGCTTTTAATAAGTGTAGGTTTTGATTGGGTTAATTGAGTAACTAAGTATTTAAATTGACTTCAGCTGGGCTTAGATGTCTAATCTAACGTGTTGATAATTTTTTTATTGACTAAAAATAAACTGCCTAACTTTTGCATGGACTTTGCTTATGTACCTAAGTTAATATAAATAATTATGTTCTACTTCATTATTATAAATTTTGCTAATTTATAGATATTGTAATACCTACCTATATACGTAGCACGTTAAACATACAATTATTTAAAAAATAAGAATAAGATTGTAAATATTCTCAGTTATTATTTGGACTCTTTTATAATTTGAGGCTATGACTAGAATGTAGGTAAACCTAACAAGCATGAATAAATGTATGTAAATAATCATAGTCATAATGTTTTTATTTCATAGAGGCTACAAAAGAGTACTTATAAAACGTCAAAACTAGTTGGTCGGTTGCAAAATGTCGTTTCTATGGAGACGAACCGGCAAGAAACTCCATAGTTACTCTTTAAAAATATGTAGTAGGTACGTTTAACAATCATTCAAGTATGAGAGAATAATGAGCTACACAATATACCTAATATGAGAATACGAGTAGCATCTAAGTCAAATAAAAAAATATTATTATATGTAGATCGGACATGATGCAGGGCATGATGATAAAATAAATGGTTACGGCTATCGTAACCAAGCTTTAAGGTTCGATAAGTACCTGCTCTTACTTACGTAGGTAATATGTTGTACTTGTAATATTCTGCTTTTTTTAACATTTACTTATTAATTACATTTTTAAATATTTATTATGTACAAAAAAAGCAAAATAAAAATAAAATATATTTAAAAATACAAATATATTTAAATTTAATATATTTAACTAATAGTCGCCAACCGGCAACGGGTCAGGGTCCTAGCTGCCGAAGGTTAGGGCTCCAGAGAGAGGAACCTCCTGACTATGCGCGGTGTGTCAAGGACTACCGCCTTCTGCATCAAGCCCTTAACCCAACCGCCTAACGCCTAAGAGCCTCTTGAGATGGTGATCGAGGCTCTTGGCCATTAGGCCATTGACCGTAACAACTATCGGTACAACGATTGCCGAATCCACCTCCCACATGTCGACAATCCCGTGCGCTAAATCCAGATATTTAGGTAATCTGTTTATCTTTTTCAGCTTTCACGAGATTCTCGTCATGCGGGATAGTGATATCGACAATCATTGTGCGTCGTTCTAATCGATCTATCACCACTATATCAGGCTTATTGGCAACAATAGTCCTGTCGGTAATGATAGATCTATCCCAGTACAATGTGACATGACTATTATCGAGAACTGGGTCGGGCATATACCTATAGTACGGTACTTCTGATTCCACAAGGTCATATTTTAGAGCAAGTTGCTGATGTATAATCTTGGCCACTTGGTTATGTCTATAATATTCACCGTTAACCAGACTAGAACAACCGGAGACAATATGTCTGATTGATTCACCCGGACGGTGGCATGCCCGACATATGTCAACCGTTCCATCTTTCAGAATATATTTCCGGTAGTTGTTCGTCATCATAACTTCGTCCATAATTACACACACAAAACCTTCGGTTTCCCCAAAGAGGTCACCGAATCGTAGCCAAGAGATGGACGCTAAAAAGTCTACATCGGGCCCATGAAGAGCCCGATAAAAGCGTCCATGGAGCTCCTTGCTCTGCCATACCTCCCTGCGATCATTGGTATCTAATACTGCAGGTTAGTGCCAGTTCTCTTTAGACAAGGATAACGGGGTAAAGCCTTTATCTACTGCAACTACATTTCGATGCATCACAACGTCAGTCTTTAAATAGTATTCCCGGAGGTTGCACACCTCACGATTATGGAGGGTCTTAGCGTTTAACAAACCCCGACCCCCACATTTTCAAAACTAAACTTTAAATTGTCCATCCAGTTGGCTACCTTCAAATAAGATTAACAATGCTACACCTACCTATGTCTACGGGGATCGTGCTTGATCTCAAATTCATATTCTAGCGAGGGCATTTTAGTAATTTTGACGCAGTTTATCTAAAAGTACCTACCTACGTAATAATTATGCAGCTTGTTTGATTTTTCTTTCTTTTGATACTTTAAAAATCTTAAATAATATAGAGTCCAGAATTGATTCAGCTACTATGCACTTGGTATCTACTTAGTTATCTTTATTAATTATGTTTGCCTACACCGCCCGCCTAAAACTGATACCTACATACGTAAATAAGACTAACGAAAAATACAACGTAAGAATTTACTACCAACTACCAATAGTCCGTTGAAAAAATTAAGCTTAGGTACACGTATTTACCTCAACCAACATATTTATGAAACAGTAATTTTATGTCAGGATTTATGTCTACTGTTACGGCCATAAATAATCCCGGACAAACAATATACACATGCAATTTTGTTTCGTATAAAATTTATGATCTCAAGGCGCACTATAGGCATGGGGCATTATGCAAGTCATGCAATTTTCTTCCCAAACTTTATTCTCTTTTTTATAGGCGTCTACTTGAGTAATGAAAAACTATTAAAGTGGTCGTGTGGGGATAAAGCGAGGGTCGTTGGGACCTTCCAGTTTTATTATGGCCCGACGAATGGCGTAGCGCTATTTTTACAACCCTGCCAATTTCATGGGCCCCGCTAAAAGATGGCAACCCACGTTTACGCGTTCAAATAAATAATGGCTATGTATGCGTGTAGATATAGCTATACGTTCTCAAGAATAATGAAGAAAGGTATAATAGGAATAATTTAGGACGAGACAAAAAGTTATACACAACGTAGATACCTGCCTACGTAACTACCTTACTTTACCAATCATTCAAGTTTTTTATTAGGTACCTACCTACTTCTCTACACAAATTCAAAAGCACGTCTGAAAGAGGATTTATAACAGTAAACATTATGTACAGCTGTTGTTGTTAATCTTTAGATATATATCTAGGAAAATCTTGACTAATTTAATGACGACCTGATTGGCGCAGTGGCTAACCGATTAGACTGCTGCGCCAAGAGGTGCGGGTTCGATTCTGCACGGGGCAAAACTTTGTGTGATCCGCAAACGTTTGTCCCGAGTCTGGGTGTTTGTGTATGTGATGTTTTATGTTTGATAAACGCACACACGATAGAGAAATCCTAGTGTGGGGCGACGTTTTAAAAAATAAATCCGTTCAGTATAATCTTTACTGCAATACCTACGTAATTTCATGTTTGTTTTCTTCAACTTACCAAGCTGACAAAGTATCTTATAGGTGCTATATACCTAGATTTTTCATGCAGTGATCCCGAATTCCTGTCACCGTTATATTTTATTCACAGTCTTAATTATGCGCATCGATTTCTAGTCGTTGTGACTTGTGAGTCTTATTTCTACGACGCGACGTTCCTTCTAAAAGACAAGATTGTTTTACTTGTCTCTAACAGTTGGATGATATCGGTTAAAAATACCAATAGACACTTCAGAAATGTCAATGCTACAATTATCCAACGCTTTCAATCTGCTTTTTAGCTCAGATGGGTAAACATTAGGTAGGTACCTACCCTAAGTAAGGTTATATATAGAGATACATGAGCTACGATGTTTTGATCGTCGTGGTTGCCAAAGAAAACAAAACTAACCGCCGATATCAGAGACATTTATTGATTACTTGAACTATCACTAAGTAAAAGTTTTCTTCGTGAAATCTTTACTTAGTGTCAATTTAAGTAACCATTGACGTCTCTGAGTACGGCGATAAGTATTTTCGTTCATTAAGCATTACATAAACATAGTACCGACATAAGCAAATGAATTCAATAGGTAATGTAGTTCTGCAATGTGTGATTAGTGTTTTCCATTAGGTAGGTAATACTCAGTAGATGCATGAAATCTAGATTTCAGCTTATGCCCAAAGGTTTTGTCGACTATTAGGTACCTACACGAGACCTATTCGTAGGTACCTGTGACATTACTGGCGAAATGTGGTATATAAGATACCTACCTACATATTAAGTTTTCCTACCCTACTCGTATACCCAATACAGACTTAATGCTACATTGGTAAAATAATCTATACCTATTTCACTGTATTAACTTTCGCGAGTATTATCCGGTTATACTCACGTGTGTATTCGGGAATGCTCGACTAGATCCGAACTCCAACGGAGCCCTTATTCGTGACCTGGTTACGTGGTAGAGTCGCAATCCGAACAAATAGTAAATAGTAATCTATGCCTAAATGTATAATTAGAATATATTATGAAATTACAGACGTAGTACCTAGGTGCCTAGATAGTGTTGATACTTATACCTACCAATTATGTTCCTACCTACTGCCTAGGTATAACCACGGAATATCTAATAAGTAGTGTTTGACTAGGCTATATCACTCCATCTATTCAAAGCTAAACAGAGCTATTCAAACATGATCTTCTGTTGTCTTTCAGATAAGAAGTAACAGAATATCTAGGTAATTAGATAATATAGGTAGTTACTAAGTACGTAGGTAGATACTGTGCTATAGTTACCCGTCTTACGCCTTATAATAATAATTCGGCCGTAATCTATAGAGCACACTCTGAATTAGGTACTTTAGTCTATATTTCTGCCCAGATTTTTTTTGTAGTCTGGTTACTTCTGTTTTTTCTTATTGTCTAAGATTATCGTAAGCCGTCAATTCTCTGAACTCTCTGGAGGCATTTGTTGAGTGCAATTTTAAACAAATACAAAATATATTGGATTATAAATAACTTGTTGTTGGCCGCGACTTTGTTTGCGAAGGCTATGACGTAGGTATGACATACAAATGTTATGATCCCTTTTTACACGACTGCCCAAAAAAAGGAGTGTAACGTTTTCAGGGTTCATGTAGGTACCTATGTATGTATGTATGTGAGTTTCTTTATTCCACCATAACTTCTGAATGCCTGAAACGATTTTGATGTATGGAGTGTCGTTAGAATCCTTACACTATCGCGAGTAACATAGGCTATAAAAAAATAAAAAATATAATTAAAAAACACAACTGCTATGACCAAAAACGAACTAAAAAGTGAAAAACAAGTTTCATCGCAGTCGGGGGACCGTTATGTGGAACACTGTCTTAACTAAGATGTACCCAGACTGCAATGAAACTTTTTTTCGTCGTTTTTCACTTTTTAGTTAGTTTTTTGTCATGGCAGTCGTGGTTTTTTAATTTTTTTAATTATATTTTTTTAACTCATATTCTCCTCATTCCTCTACAAAACAAGGACGATTTTATTATTTTTCAATTTGTAATATAATTAACCAAAATATTTCTATCAAATTGCAATGGATTCCATCTCATGATGGTTTAAAGGGTAACGAGGAGGCTGATAGATTAGCAAAGTTAGGTTCTGAACACGGAATTCCTTTTGAAATACTACAATTTTATTCTGAAATATTATACTTTTATAAAAAAATCTGTTTCGATATCTGGAAGGAATATTTTGACCAAAGATCTAGGGAAAAGGGTATTTGGTACAAAATTTTGCAGAGTCAGCCTCCTCGTTGCCCTTGGTTTACTTATACTAATTTTAATAGATCCACGGTAGTCACGGCTCTGAGACTGCGGTCCGGTCATATTCCATCAAGAAAGTTTGGTTACATGATGAAGAAGTATGATTCGCCCAATTGTGAAATTTGTGGCACAATCGATGATGTCCAACATTGCCTGATGGAGTGCGAACGGTATCGTAGTGACAGAGAAGAGCTCTGTAAAGAATTTAAAATAAACAAGCTAGATGTAGGCATATTTCATAGCATATTATCGGCTCCTAGTTCTAAGAGAGCCAAAAAAGTATACCTACCAATTGTATAAACGTTTTTTGTATGTTCATGTAAGTAAGGTAGATTAATTTAGATTTGTAACAATAGGACTGGCATGTCTATTGATAAAAGTCCTGTAAATAAAAAAGAATTAAAAAAAAAAAATTATATTTTTCGAAGGACTGGCTGTCTGCGTAGTTTTCTTTCTTTTCTTTACATTCCTCAAAAGGCATTTTCAGGATGCACTTATTAGATACTACTTAGTCTATGATACTACTTAACAAAGTCCAGGGAGTAACCCTATTATTTCAACTTATTTGAAAAAAAAACAAGAAAATGTATTACTAGCAGAATTTTGTAAATATGTAGGTTGAAAGGTAGGAAAATAACAGTTCGAAATTAAGAAAAATAAATCAAATTTGAAATTAGATGGGAAATATTAACTTGGTCGCAAAGTACCTACGGGGTTTTGTATGTTATGGAATAAATAGAAAATTGTTGGTAGGTATTTGTGTTTTTTTTTGTTGAGAAGAACTTATTATTGTTGCTTTCTAGTAATTTGTGTAGCTATAAGCGCAACGTTTTGTTAGTATTTAATGCGGGAAAAGGTCGTGGAATCAAGGTAGTTAGGGCTCTCTATGTATACCTACACACACACTGGAAGCTAGACCCACTCAACGCGAAAGTGCAATAGCTGTTAACACGCTACCAGTTGAGCCTCTTAAGTTGATTATGAGCATTAGAGTGCACAGTTGATGGCAATAGACTCGCCCCCTATTACATTGGGATTTGGGACCTAAGTAGATAATAATAATGTACTCCTGACCAAATTTCGGTCACGGCGGCCGATCTCTTCTGAGACTAGCCAACTACCTACGCAAGAGATATTACTTATAGTGCACTTGTACGCGCGTAAACACAAGTGCACTCCCTATTCCCTCACACTCATATTCCGATGGGACGGAAGACTGAAACGACCGGAGAGAGATCAGGCGCAGGACCAACGGCTTAACGTCTCGACATGTAAAAACGGTCACCCATCACAAGACTGACCGCGGTGAGCATGTCTTAACCTCGCAAGTCGACTGATCTGCGCGGTAGCCACGTAGCTACGAGCCCCTCGAAGAATTAAAGATTAGACAGATAAGAATTATAGAAAGTAGATATAACATGACTGGGAAATGTGGGTATGTACCTCTGCCTACTCCTTTGGGGAACACAGGCGTGATGTTATAATGTATGTACCTACCTATGGCTTTGCCGATTTCCTGCTTGCTAGAGTTCCATTTAGAATCCTCTGGAAGTTTATCCATAGGGCTTCCAGTGACTTACAACACCAAAGCCTGAATCCTCAATTGACATTGTTATATACCTAACCTCATGCTTAGAATGCCTTGCCAATGTTGAGCCTTTACTTATCTCTTAGGAGTCACAGCAGATTATTAATAAGAGGATGAGGTACTTATTTCTTTATTTAATCATTACCTAAGTAGTACTTACCTAGATGTTATTTTTGTTCGGGTTCTCAGAAACTTAATGTTTCTTTTTTGGCATCTTTTTAAATTTCTTTAAACAAAGGTATTTTTTACTAGCAAGCATTTTTTGGCACTTCACTATTTATTTTTATTTTTAAATAACGCTTCTATTGATGTCTAACAACTATAGCATCGGTTCGGGCATTCAGAAGTTATGGTGGAATAAAGAAACTCACATACATACATGAACCCTGAAAACATTACACTCCTTATTTTAGGCAGTCGTGTAAAAACCACCCGCGTTTCATCTCAGCCCGTTGTCTACCGCTGCTGGCACCGGCAATGAGATGCCGTCGGCGGCGCGCGTCGCCAATGTAGCGATCGTAAGTAAGTATCGTAACAATAATCTTAGTAGTTAACTTACTTTTACTGTGACTTTAACTATGGCCCTCAGAATAAAGAACAAACCAGAATCCACGAACGCGCATAAAAGTGAGGCAACACCAATTACTCTACAACGGAGTAATTGTCTAGGTACCTGGATGATTTTACATTTAGTTTACAAAGATCGCGCGCACTGTTGAAACGTTTTACAGGCTGCACATTATGCCGTCCTGCGTAGTACCAATGTGCAAAACTGCAGTTGGAATTATATAAAAACATTTTAGGATTACATTTACATGTACTCATGGACACAGTAGGTACACGAAAAGAAATAATGGCTGCAAGCGGGGCATTGCGGGGCTTGTGCTATGGCAGCTTGCCCACCGTAATGGCATCGATGATATTTTCAATATCCCATTCTATCTTACTAACTTTTGTTACTTTTAAACTCCGGTAAATGCGCGCGCCGCGCGTTGATTTGAGATTTCTTTTCGCGCGCTTTGCTTTGGCAGTTCAAAAGTAGTCGGTAGCCGCCGCTGAGGTCGCGCGCACAAGTGCAAATGAAGGCATTGACAAAGCCGCAACAGCTAAGCTACCCAAACAGTTATTTAACATACTTTCATAATATTATACATAATATTGTTTGTCAGGTCCTACCTACTAACGTACGTATTTATATTTTAACCGACTTCAAAAAAGGAGGTTATGTATTCGGCGTGTATTTTTTTTAATGACCGTGCACCGGTCATCTTCTCCGTCAATTATGGACCGATTTCGAAAAAGAGGATTAAAATTTAAAATACCGCCTAAAAAAACTTTACACTCTGCGTATGTTTTGGGAAGTGAATAAAATTGTATTGTTTACTTTTAGTTAGTGTTTTTGAAGGTATAATCTGGTTATTTTTTAAATACCTACGTACTCGTCATACAATCTCTTTATTTATCTCGATTTGCTCAATGGTTTGGTCTCGATGATTTCTTTATGTAACAGTCTTGTCTGTCAAAAATGACATCTTATCCACTGTCAAAATTTGACACTGATTACACTGACACACACGAGACCTCAGCACGAGACTGACCCTCAAAACCATAGATTTCGAATACCAAGTAGTTTCTCAGAACTGAACCGTTAAACTAAAATTTAATTTTAAACTCAACCAGAGATTTTACGGATTTAATCTTTTGAAATATAATTGGTTAAGTAATCTATAATTACTAGCTTATGCCCGGGATTTCGTCCCCGTGATTTAAATGTAGGTAACCTGTACCATACAAAATTAAAAGTAGCCTAAGTTACTCCCATGTATTCTGAGGTTACTCCTTATAACAGCTATTTGCCAGTGAAAGTCCCGTCAAAATCCGCCGTCGCGGAGATTAGCCGGAAGAAATAAACAGACGGACAGAAAAAAAAATGCATTTTTGGTCTATTATCTATGCTATAATTGTGTGTCGTGTATACAAAAAGTTGTTATTTTGATGTTACAAACAGACACTCCAATTTCATTATATTATGTATAGTTATAGAATATTTAAACATTATTCGGTCCAAGTCGGTCAAAGATTATACAAAAGATCCAATGCCCTGTGCCATCGTTCCATCCTTCTATCGTTTACAACTTTCCCGCCACTATTCCCGCCCAGTAGTTGTCTATGATTAAGTCGCCATTTCGATTGTAATAATAATGAAAGTCGTGTTGTGAGCTAATCGTTAAAATTTGATCGTGTAGATCCAATATTTATACCGAATATAATTTTAAAATAATAACATTATTAAAATATTGTCGAAAAGGTTTTTAACTTATTTACCTTTGGTAACATTTTGATATAGTAGAAAATAAAGTCTATGGTTAGTTGCCTGTTTTCAGCGCTTCTATTGGTTGTTGGAATCACTTCATGTTTAGCCAATATGGCGTCTTTTGTGTTATGAGATGACAACATCGCAGTTTGTGTCCTATTTGTCATTTATTCATGTTAAATTCAACTTTATAGATCTACCTCAAAAGTTCAAAGAGAATCAGATAATTATAATAGAAATGGTTAAAACGTAATAAAATACTTGTCGATTGATTACGCATTTAAGTGCATCTCAGGGAAAAGTACTTGGATCCTGTAAAAATGGCGGGTGTGTTATCTTTATGGTTTGTGTTTTCGTTTCATTTGGAGAAAGTCAAGTGATGGTTCAGAAAGTGTTCTTCGTAGATTATTAAAGTGTTCATTACGTACTATCCGTGGTCAGAAACGGCATGTGTTACTCGTTTTGACATTTGCCGAGACGATTGATTAGACGGAGTCGGTGCAGGTGTCATCGCTTTTGATGAAATTATCAACATGTCGCGCTGGGGCAGAGGCCGAGGCGGTAGCGTGGCCGTGCCGTTGGATAGTGCTCTCTTTAGAGAGAATAGTAACTGTCCGACAGCAGCTCGTTCGGCGGGCACAGTGGGCAAGTGGGGGATCACTAGCTTCACGTCGATTAGAAGCGCACCTTACGGTAAGCACGTTCACTGACACAATTGTTATTTTATAAACAACCTTGAAGTTGTCTTTTAGTTTCTCGATTATTTAAGTTTTCATTGACCAGATTCCTATAAGATAATTGCTGAAAGCAAGCAGTGAAAGTTAGTTCTGTCCAGTGACACCAATGATTGTATTGTGTTAGC
The DNA here is from genome assembly GCA_905340225.1 of Abrostola tripartita. Lineage (NCBI taxonomy): Eukaryota > Metazoa > Arthropoda > Insecta > Lepidoptera > Noctuidae > Abrostola > Abrostola tripartita. The sequence goes on along the minus strand of HG996498.1, from coordinate 8,178,670 downwards.
TTCTATAAGAATTGTTGTTATTTTGACATCAACAAGATTATTTACAATTGTCAATCTTCATGTTTCAGCATATACAAACAATATTCTTAAAAAACCAGTGCAAGATCAAAACAGTCCGCTGACAGTACCAGCAGTTGAAACAGAGCAGCCACCACCAAAGCCTAAAAAATTCTTTAAATCACGTAATGCTGAGCCTTACCCACCAGTTCCACAGATTACATATGCCCCTCCAGTACCGCCTGCACCTCTGTCACCAGAACATCCTTCGCATAGTAAGGAAAAGAAAACAACTAAAAGAAGCAGGGCTTACACTAGGGATTCATCATCCCCTGAATTACCTCGCCGTAACTCGGAAAAATCCAAAGCAAAGAAAAATACAGTTGCTACAAAAGCATCCAAAAAAGAAGATGTGCCAGCTGAAAATACTCAACCACCAAATAAGCGTTACCTGGTTCGAAATCGTGATAAAGTGATAAATTATGCTGAAGATGGCAGTAACAGTCCCATTCCAGAGTTTACTCGATATGAATCATCACAACCCAAAGTAGTATCACCTAAAGTACCATCACCCAAAGCCAGTCCATTAGTTTCAAGTCCATCTGTTGTCAAATCAGAAGTTACAAGTCCATCAACAAGTAAGGATTTGAATGAGGAACGGAAGCCACCCCCAATAGTGCTAAGAATATCTAAAGGTACCTCAAGAATAGTAAGTACTGATTCTAATGAAGGCTTTACATCACCTAGTTCTGATAGACATTCATCTATGGACACACATTCTGACATTGGATCAGATCACAAAAAGAGTCCATCTATGGAAACAATATGTTCTCCTAAACATGAAGGTCTTAAAATCACAATAAAATGTGCTGGTCTTAATCAAGAAGCTACCAATAGCAAGAAAGAAAAGAAAAAGGATAAAAAAGATCATAAGTCACATAAAAGACACCACAAGAGTTCTGATGATGAGCCACTAAAGAAAATTTGTTCACCACAACCTGGCACAGATGCATATGACCTCTATAAAACGCTGGCATCACCATCACAAGAAAATGAAAAGGAGCCCAAGAACAAAGTGTTACCATCGGATGATATTGAGTCTCAGTTGGCCAAGTTGGATTCAGGGTCAGTTATAAAATCCCCACGTTTGGAAGTCCATCCTAATGAACTACCACCAGAGCCAAAACCTCCAGAAAGCTCCACAGGACGATCCCGTAGAAACCGCCCCAATATAAATTATAGTGAAAATGATGATTACTTGGATGTTCTTACATCTGGTTTTACAAATAAACATGGAACTAAAACTGTAAGTGACATTAAAAAAGAAGGTCGGAAGACTAGGAAAAAGCATGAGACCTCTGATGTAGCCTCCACAATTACGTCACCTGAACATGAACAAGCCATTGAGAAAAATGAAAGTCCTATAGAGAAGAATGACTTAATTGATATTTTGTCTGGTGGAAGTGACAGTGGAAAAAGTGTGGAAACTCTCAAGGTTAAGCTTCATAGAAAGCATAAACATAAGCAAAATAAAAATTCAAGTCCTAGCTATGAAGCTGAGATGCCTCTTGAGGAGAACACGGAGGAACACTCTGCAGCTAATGAAGAAGCAGAACCAGAGGAAGAGACTAATGAGGTTCTTACTCAAGCATTTAATACAAATGATACTCCGACATACTCTCAGGCTAATACACAATCTTTAGATTCTGCTTACAATAGTTGCCCTAACGAGAACTCTGAAGAAGAGGTCCAGAAACATAATCAGGAAGATGTATTTAAATCTCCAAGAGGCATGTGTGATGCAGATGATCACATGCAGAATGATGATAAGCCTAGTGTTAAATTAGTTATTACTAAAAAGAAAGGATCAATATTTAAAAGTAAATCTCTTGTCAATGACAACCCATCACCATTGCCTGCAAGGAAGAGACGTCACTTATATAGACATGAATGGGCTAATGATGTGAGTATTCGTTTTTCTTAGTGCTACATTTAAATTTTTTAAGAACTTGTCATATTTGTATACAGCTCTCTGTGTATCTATTTTGGCTTTTATTTTTAATCGGATGTTTTATTACATAATAAGATTCCTCCAAGAAAATTGAATACAGTTGTTATTATAATGAGCATTATATTACACAACCTTGAAATAACCGCACTGCAAGTAATAGCAAAAAGTAATTGTTTGATCATGAAATAAAAACAACACACTGCATTCTTGTTATAGCTATGTAATTGTCTATTTATAGAAAGGAAATGAGACTCCGAGGCCTGAACCTGTTGAGAATGCTGAAGCCAGAAATCAAGTGGGTGAGGTATCAGAAGAACTCACTAGAGTTACTCGGTACAGAGCGCCTGATCCTATTGTAGACGATCCTGTTGAAGCTGTTAAACCATACACCAGTGTCAAGTGCACCAAAGAGGCTAAGGAGGTAAGTTTATAATTTATCCTAGATAGATATATCACATAAACAATTTTTTTTTTAATGAATTTAATATTCCTATTACTTGTTTCCTGTTACAGTATTACACAGTTGTTAGAAATGTGAAGAAAGCTCATCAGATCCAGGAAATTGGAGAATTCCAGGAATTTAATGATGATGTGGAATACCTCTTGGATGCTTTACAGGTAACAAGCAACAATCATACCAGCTTATAACTATCCTGCTGTAGAGTATAGGCCACTTGTGTTTGCTCTCATTGAGCAGTGACCACCACACTTCTATTTCACCTTAGCATCAAAATTTATTATGATGTTTATCTTTTTCTATTAATCAGTGGTGTATTACAGAAGTACAAAGCAAAGAAAATGAAAACATTAAATTTATTATTGCTGTCTGTAAATAAACGCAACATTTAATAATACAATAATCCGTTATTAGAATGGGGTAATTCACAACAAACTTGAACCAGTCAGAAAATACTATGTAGGTAGAGTTGGGTGTGTCACAAAATTTTGAGGTTGACATTTAGTTGACCCTTATGTTGTAATATTGAATTGATTATTTTAACTTTTCTATACTTTATAGGTAAGAAAAGAAAGATTACATAATTGTATATACTCATACACACTACATTTGAATAATAATTACAATACAATAATAGGTATAAATATTTATTTGTATTAATATGATTATTATTAAGTTAATACCTACATTCGATGTTATGCGTCATAGTCTAATAAATAATATCTGAATGCAGGATAACAACCCAATATCGACACGCTGCCTGTCTGCAATAACGCTGGCGAGCAAATGTACTGCGCCCGCGTTCCGCATGCACCTGCGGGCGCACGGCACTGTGCAGAAGTTCTTCAGCGCGCTACATGACGCCACTGATGACCAGGTAAGTTACATGGATCACATGAAATTGTATATAAACGTCACGAGTACAGAGAAGGATGCAGGGTACCTGTCATCTAGAACGAAAACACTGTTCTATTTTGCTATAAATTGCTTTAGGCTGCTAGATGGCGGTACATGTTCCCTAATTAATCAATCAAAGAAATGGCCCACCTAGTTAAAAAATAATATGGAGGTATTGTTATGTACTTTTTAAAGTATTCATATTTGTTCTTTCTATTATAAACCTGGAGATATTAGAAAAGAAAAAAAACAAGACTTGTGTAACAACTTACATCTGCGGATAGCAAAATTGTAAGCAAGTGAGACTACAGTCCTAAGAGCACTAGTCAGACTTATTAAAAAGTGGTTTTGTCCTTCAAACAAGATAATGCCTTGCTGAGCTACTAAAGAAAAGACTCGTCACAGTTCTAGGCTATGGTTCCCACATTCTTGAAGTTAGTTTCTTCTAGTTACATTTGACGAGTTTCAGCTAACAAAACAGGTCAGAAATCTAAGAGGCTTCGGTTCTGTAAAATACTATCCACGACTGAGATCATGTATAATTTACCTGTTCGCGTGATGTTCTTGCATTACCTAAGTTTTTCTATACCGGTAGATGGAACCCTATATAAACATAGGCTTTTTATCCCTTAAAATATATACGAATTCACAGAAGGAAGCTAGTTATTGATATTATCATTCAGACACAATAAAGTTTATTATAATCCACAGGTAGAAAATGATGAGTGGTGGTAGACGTCATCATAATAAGGGCGCTATTGTAATTTGCAACTTGGCGGACACACTGCCGTGTGGATAGATAATAATAGAACCATCCCGCATTCTTCTTCTTATCGTATGGTTGATGAACAACCTGGTGTCAGGGTTTAAACCGCCTGTAGGCCTCTGACATGGCTGTATATACCGTTAAAAATCTCTCAGGTGTGCCGGTTTCCTTACGATGTTTTCCCTCACCGTTTTTAGCAACTGATAACTAATTTTTAATACGCACATGAATTCGAAAAGGCATTAGTGCGTGCCGAGGTTTGAACTTGCGACCTTTGACTTGGCAGTCCTACGGTCATACCACTTGGCTATCAGTGCTTCCCGCATTAATAAATCACTACTTGCATTGAGCTATCTTGTTGACTTGCTCTCCTGTGGTCTATATCATTATATGAACCTAAGAATAGCGTATCATTTTAGTGTATAACTTTAGAACAGCTATTATGTATTAATGTAAATTGATCACATTATAAAAGCACATATGTTTTAAAATTATTGTGTATGGTATGCCACATATAAAACATTTATATAACATTATGGTTTAAACTTTGATGTATTGATATGTAATTATGATTCAGTTAACAAGATTATCAATTTATTATTGCTTGTAGTGTGAATGCTCATGTTATGGTGACATTAAATCAAGTAAGAAGGTCAGTTATTAATAACTTAATTACCAAATATGTTCTTGATAATATGAAAGGTATGTAACAGAAAACAGGTTTCATGGAAAATGTCTAAGAAGCTTCTAGGATTACCACACCTTGAAAATTAAAATAGGACACAAACAACATATAACAAGATGAAACTACATAATACCTATGCTTATCCTTGCTTACCAATTTTCTTGTTAGGAAATCTTTTTAATTTGCCATTACATTCTTCCTCATAAAAGAAAATGCACTTTCTGTTTAAAACTCTTCTCCGGTCTGCGTCTCTGCGACCTAAAAATATCATCATAAAGATCTGTCATACTAAGGGCCTTTTTCACTATCGACAAGTTAAATGTTAAGTAGACTAACTGCCACTTAAAAGTCACCCGTAAATACTCATACGAATTTCACAATATCTGAGTAGCATTAATCAGTGGATAAACTGGCCTGTAACTAAGATACGATAGAAGAAACTCGTAACTTTTACTTGCCGATTAGTGTTAATCAAGGAGTGACGAAGAGTATTTATTTATTTATTTAACTAGGAGACATGGAAGGCTTACAGCTAAATACACTTAGGATAACACAAATTTAGTAAACAGAAAGCCAATGACAACACTTTTTGGTGGTGAAACAGGCCCCTAATTTGATAAAATCCTATATTGAATTGTTAAAACACAAAAATATTACTATTTTATTATTTTCAGAGTTTAGGTCTGTGTACGGCGACGGTGATGTTCGTATTGTCCCAAGATCGTCTCAATATGGATCTGGATCGGGAATCACTCGAATTGATGCTTAACTTACTCGAATCTGATGCGTCACATAAGTAAGTAACCCAAGTAACAAATGTACATACATTATATTCAAAGAGTTAAGGCGTAAAAATATAATAACCTACACACACGGTAGAACGTCCATCACTGACATATTTTTTACGGAAGTCAGTAAATCTATAGTGCATTTATGGAATATTTTTATTACAGAAATGCGCTTGATGATTGCGGTTTGACGTCGGCCCAATTGACTAAAACTCAAGAAAGGGTTAGAGAATTGTGTGCCGAAATAAAGAGCCAGGGAAAAGCCCAGCACCTAGATTTGGAAAACATTACTGTAAGTATTTTAATGGTTTTTCTGTGCTTTAGCTTTTTTTAGGTTAAACATTTCTTCTTTTCAATTTCATTACGATCCACGATGCACTACAAAAAAATATTGTAGTATAATGTTGTAATAAACAAGACAAGGAGTTAATTGTTTTCTTTACTTGAAGCATCTTCCCTATTTGTTATTGAAAAACAATAAGATCAAAATTGAGCTGTATGTGTGAGTAACTTGAGTATTAATCGAGGATGTAATTGTAGGTGGGACATTTGGCTATGGAGACTCTACTCTCGTTGACGTCAAAGCGCGCCGGTGAGTGGTTCAAAGAGGAGCTTCGTGTACTGGGCGGAGTGGACCACATCGTGCGCACCATCCAGGACTGCGCCGCGAAGCTTGACTCGCCTGTTGCCAACTGGACCAGCGCCGATGTCGAAGTGCTCCGGAAAGCGGACAGGTGTCTGCGGGTTTTGGAGAACGTAAGTTTATTCCGATATTATGCTACACAACATATTATTTATAATGTTGTTTCATTTTTGTGTGAGTTGAATTTTATATTAATGTGTTAAATTATACTATATACTGCTTTGAAGCCAAGAAAAGATTAACAGATGAGAGATGTTTACACATTTCACTTGTGCCTATATGAAATTAAACAAAATAGTGACGTAACCATAGCTGTCAGCCATTCAACCTTGATAAGTCAATAAAGAGGTGTCGACAGAGTAGGTAGTGACGTGATGTTTGTGCGGCAGGTGACGCAGGCCAACGAGGACAACCAGGTGTACCTGTGCGGCGGTGGGGTGGGTGGGGTGGGCGGGGACGGCGGCGCGGCGCGCACCGTGTGCGGCGTGCTGCGCGCGTGGTGCGGCGCGGCGCGGAGGCAGCGCGGCCTGCGCGCGCCGCTGCTGGACGCCGCGCTGCCCGCGCTCAAGGTGCTGCTCAACCTGTCGCACTCCTTCGGCACCACCGGTGAGTCCCGCTCGCAAAAGCCGGGGTGAAGACGGACCACAGTTGTGACCCTATTTACCCCTGCGTCCCAAATCAACCCAGCTCGAAAGGTACAGTGAGAGGCGTAGTGCGGAGCTGCTTATCCTGTAAAAATCATCAATATAGATTAATATTTTTTTATGTATTTACATGACCTTCCTATATATTACTTGCTGCATTTTTTACACACATTTTATACTTAATGCGATATTTTTTTCAGTTTCTCTGGGAGCTCAAGTCATTGGTGAAGAGCCGTCAGTTATAGAGACATGTCTTGTCATTTTGAACAACCAAGACAACTTCATTCCTGACAACAGAAACTTCGAATTTAGTGTTTGTGTAAGTATTTTCAGTCACATAATCTTACTTGTATGTTAGCATTAAATTTCATGGCCTACCTGATTCCAGACCTCCTCCTATAAATCATAAACATACATCTATGTATGTGTGAAACAAAGAACTTTGTACTCCTTTTTACGAAAATTACACAGACAAAAAAGTATGAAATGTGTCACAGTTAAAGTTTATATGGAGAAGAAGTGCTGAAAGGTACATTCTGTATCATAATTACGGTTAACTTTGGCCTTGGGGTGACATTAAATTTGTGTAATAAGTAGTTCCCATTCGACTTTACCATAGACAGTTGTTTACTCTTCTGCATGTTCTATAGAACATTTTACGTTCTAAAGAGATATTAAATAAATATTTAATTATGTTTACCCAGGTTCTGCTGCTGCTAATAAACTTGGTCCAGAATAACGAGTCAAACACACAAAGACTGTTAAACGTGCGCATACGCATTGACAACGAGGATGATATTATGTCCAGGAGCGTTGGCGCACTGGATCTCATTGTTGATCTATTCTATAAGCGGGAGGACCTTGCAAGGTGACTTATTAGTTTTATGTATTTAAGTTTCTGTGCTTTTAGTTTATTAAATATTACTGTGAGTAATTTTAATTAACATATTATTGAAATATAGATACAGCCATACACATAACATAACAAATGTTATTTATTTACAGACGCGCTGAAGAAAATACTGATGCTTTACTAGATGGTGAAAAGGAACCTGATGATAATAATGATAAGAAGAAGCAATCTCAAGATGATATAGATGAAACTGTTGCGAAGTGTAAGTAAACTTACCAACAATTACTTTTTATTAGACGGCGTTGATAGCAAAATGCTTACCCGGACTAATATTTTTAAATAACAAAGTTTTAAATTGATAAAGGAAATTTGAAAAATGATGGACACAAAAAAAAAGGGAACTTGACATTCGATGGGTGCGAGCTGTGACACGATGGCTCAGTTGGTTAGAGCAGCGCCACGGTACGGCAAAGGTCGCAGGTTCAAGTCCTGCTCGTGTCCATCATTTTCCAAATTTCCTTGATCAATTTAGACTTAAGCTTAGCATGGGCAACATGCAAAAATGACACAAAATGTCAAACAAAGTTTTATTCATTAAGAATTCCGAGAGAAATAGATAGAGTTTTAGCTCAGTGAGTAGTCAATCATGTTGATTGTGTTTAATTAATTCAAGGTGTAAGTAAGGCCAGACTGGGCTGTACAGAATGAAGAGTAGAATCTTGAAAAATTACAATGGAAATATTGTTTTGTTTTCTTAGTAGATTATTGTAATGGTCAGTAGTGTTGTGTATCGTTGTAATGTAGGTTAGTGAAGCAAGCAAGCAAGCTAAAAGAACCTTTACTAACCTACATCACTACGATCCACTACAACAAATAACTTTAACCTTAGCGATAGTTGTTAGTGCAGTAGTACGTCACTGATAATGATTGACGTTTAAAGTCACAAATACCTTCAACAAAATTATCAATTTACTACAATATTTTTTACACACATACAATAGTTGGTTCTAGTTTCTGAGGTTAATTAGATTAATAATAATGAAAAATATTCTTCTTCGTGTGTCAGTATGAGCTATGTCATATACAAACAATTTAGCTCGTATCATCGTAGGGCTGACTATTTTGGGGCTGCTAATCGTAAAATTGGGTATATGACATCAATTAAGTATAGTTAATTGGTGGCGGGCATTGGGAGAGGCCTATGTCCAGCTGTGGACTGCAACGGGCTGATGATGATGAAGTATAGTTACATGAAAGTAGTGTTAAAAACTTTGAAACTCGATATTTTTTTTTGTTTACTGTAAAATTGGATTTTTATACGTTTAGTATTTAAAACAAAGTGAATTGAGTCTGCAAAAGTCATCAAACTCATAAATTTGTATTACCATACGAAATCTGTGAAGGAATAGCCTTTCGACTGCTATCAGTTATGTAGTCGTGGAGTTCCGAGGAGCGTAGTAACATGTACCGTCCCCGCAGTGCTGGCCCGTGCGGGCGCGCACATGGAGCACAGCATGGTGGGCGCCTACATGGCGCTGCTGCTGGGACACGCCGCGGGCGCCGCGCCGCCCCACGCGCGGGCCGTGCGCGCGCGCGTGCCGCTCTACGCGCCACTGCTGCCCACGCTGCGCAAGTACTACGCCTTCCTGTCGCTCACGGCCAGCGTAAGTACCGCCGCCCCCCTCTCCCCGCCGCCCCACGCGCGGGCCGTGCGCGCGCGCGTGCCGCTCTACGCGCCACTGCTGCCCACGCTGCGCAAGTACTACGCCTTCCTGTCGCTCACGGCCAGCGTAAGTACCGCCGCCCCCCTCTCCCCGCCGCCCCACGCGCGGGCCGTGCGCGCGCGCGTGCCGCTCTACGCGCCACTGCTGCCCACGCTGCGCAAGTACTACGCCTTCCTGTCGCTCACGGCCAGCGTAAGTACCGCCGCCCCCCTCTCCCCGCCGCCCCACGCGCGGGCCGTGCGCGCGCGCGTGCCGCTCTACGCGCCACTGCTGCCCACGCTGCGCAAGTACTACGCCTTCCTGTCGCTCACGGCCAGCGTAAGTACCGCCGCCCCCCTCTCCCCGCCGCCCCACGCGCGGGCCGTGCGCGCGCGCGTGCCGCTCTACGCGCCACTGCTGCCCACGCTGCGCAAGTACTACGCCTTCCTGTCGCTCACGGCCAGCGTAAGTACCGCCGCCCCCCTCTCCCCGCCGCCCCACGCGCGGGCCGTGCGCGCGCGCGTGCCGCTCTACGCGCCACTGCTGCCCACGCTGCGCAAGTACTACGCCTTCCTGTCGCTCACGGCCAGCGTAAGTACCGCCGCCCCCCTCTCCCCGCCGCCCCACGCGCGGGCCGTGCGCGCGCGCGTGCCGCTCTACGCGCCACTGCTGCCCACGCTGCGCAAGTACTACGCCTTCCTGTCGCTCACGGCCAGCGTAAGTACCGCCGCCCCCCTCTCCCCGCCGCCCCACGCGCGGGCCGTGCGCGCGCGCGTGCCGCTCTACGCGCCACTGCTGCCCACGCTGCGCAAGTACTACGCCTTCCTGTCGCTCACGGCCAGCGTAAGTACCGCCGCCCCCCTCTCCCCGCCGCCCCACGCGCGGGCCGTGCGCGCGCGCGTGCCGCTCTACGCGCCACTGCTGCCCACGCTGCGCAAGTACTACGCCTTCCTGTCGCTCACGGCCAGCGTAAGTACCGCCGCCCCCCTCTCCCCGCCGCCCCACGCGCGGGCCGTGCGCGCGCGCGTGCCGCTCTACGCGCCGCTGCTGCCCACGCTGCGCAAGTACTACGCCTTCCTGTCGCTCACGGCCAGCGTAAGTACCGCCGCCCCCCTTTCCCCGCCGCCCCACGCGCGGGCCGTGCGCGCGCGCGTGCCGCTCTACGCGCCGCTGCTGCCCACGCTGCGCAAGTACTACGCCTTCCTGTCGCTCACGGCCAGCGTAAGTACCGCCGCCCCACGCGCGGGCCGTGCGCGCGCGCGTGCCGCTCTACGCGCCGCTGCTGCCCACGCTGCGCAAGTACTACGCCTTCCTGTCGCTCACGGCCAGCGTAAGTACCGCCGCCCCCCTCTCCCCGCCGCCCCACGCGCGGGCCGTGCGCGCGCGCGTGCTGCTCTACGCGCCGCTGCTGCCCACGCTGCGCAAGTACTACGCCTTCCTGTCGCTCACGGCCAGCGTAAGTACCGCCGCCCCCCTCTCCCCGCCGCCCCACGCGCGGGCCGTGCGCGCGCGCGTGCCGCTCTACGCGCCACTGCTGCCCACGCTGCGCAAGTACTACGCCTTCCTGTCGCTCACGGCCAGCGTAAGTACCGCCGCCCCCCTCTCCCCGCCGCCCCACGCGCGGGCCGTGCGCGCGCGCGTGCCGCTCTACGCGCCGCTGCTGCCCACGCTGCGCAAGTACTACGCCTTCCTGTCGCTCACGGCCAGCGTAAGTACCGCCGCCCCCCTCTCCCCGCCGCCCCACGCGCGGGCCGTGCGCGCGCGCGTGCCGCTCTACGCGCCGCTGCTGCCCACGCTGCGCAAGTACTACGCCTTCCTGTCGCTCACGGCCAGCGTAAGCACCCCCCCCCCCCCTCCCGCCGCCGCGTACTTAACGAGTCGTGTTCCGTGTTGCAGGCCGAGGCGGCCATCGTGGCGCACGTGAAGGCGACGCAGCGCATCATCGAGTTCATGGAGGCCAGCGACGCGGAGACGGCTGCGCAGGCGGCGCAGGCCTCGCCGTCCGACGTGCCGCAGGACATGTCGCTCAGCGGGCTCAACTACAGCCTCAACTGCAGCGGCTCGGGCTCGCTGGAGGCGGACGGCTACCACTGAGGCGCCGCCTCCGGCGACTGAACGGATGACTTTTCGGATCGTACGTTTCGCTCACGAGTGTTATCGTAAATTATTGGTTAGTGTAGCAGGTCGTTTGGATAGCGGAAATGTTTAAAATTTGTTATTGTTCTGTTGGCTGATAGAGTTTATGTAGTGTATCGAATAGTGTTGGAGGACGTCGAATGCGACGTAAACTTCCTATTTGCTGATGGATTGAAATTACACATGGTTCCGTTAGTGCATGCATATGTGTCTTAACATGTAATAACTAAGTGTTTAGTAATTCAAAGAGCCCTGAATTCATCCTTGTTATAAGACTTGTAAATATGAACCCAACTTACAAAGAAATCCTTGTATATTGTGAACACCTTTTAGCGATAGTATATGCCATTTGTAATAGTGAAAACAATATTATAGGTGGTGGACGTTTGTTTGCACGCGGCTATTTTTAAGTACCTCTTCTCTTTGTATCGATATTTCTTCCTTCTCTATGATATTGTAAATATAAATCACAGACTGTTAAGGTGATAGTTATGTTGACGACATAGATATGGGTTATGAAGTCTTAATTAAATTGAGATATTCCGAGTTTAAGCCACTGAACTGGCAATATAAAAGTGCAAAAATAGTCGAGTAAGTGTATAATAGATATGTATTCTTTTATGTGAATATTGTGTCTGCACTTTTTGTATTATACCGCTCCGAGAGAGTTACAAATTATTAGAGTATTGTTCTATCGAGGCACAATTCTTTATTGTAAATAAATTTGAGCTAGTACCAATAGTTCGGTCTTTGTTGAGTAAATTTAGAGTAGGTACGGTTGATGATGTCCGGGAATGTTAAACGTAAAGCAAGGCAGCAACCGCGGCGACCGCGTGACGTCATCACTCGTACGACGCGCAGGGAACGCTGTCTCACGAGATAGTGCAAAATGTACAAACATTCACTTCGATAGACGCTCGCAAATGAGAGAATGACCTAGATATAAAATTATAGGACAATTTATAATGTTGGTTTTTAACCAGTTGTAGGACTAGACAGCGTGTGAATCATTATTTCTCTCACATTTTATTTACATGTCCGCAAAAGACTCCATGTTTACAACTCGACTGATGTCCATTAGGCAAAATTTTACGTTTATATTTTGAATCATAGGACTTTTTAAGGCACATACATTACTTAATTTTATCTACTATTGCAGGCTAGATGGTTTCTGAATCAAACATTTTAATAAGTCGTTTCATTTGATATAGTTTCTTTAAATAGTCATTATAAAAAATTAGTGGTCTACCCCGTTTACTAAAACATAAATAAGTTAGTTTTTGTGATGGTTTAAGTAAATTGCTTCCATTCACATACTATTTGTATTTCTAAGAATTAGTTGATATTTGGCACAATTTGGCTCTTTGAAGCACTATATAAAATTGTTGTATTCTCCTGTGTCGGTAACAAAACTTCATTCCTAATATTAATTTTTATCAAGATAGTTCTATATTACGTGTTTTGTTGCATTTTGGGCTGACCTAAATCATAAAATACGAAAATCGTATTAAAATGTTGTGTACCTGCTATCTACTAACTACACGGTTACGCGGTCCGCAGACTTCACACATGATTGCGGTTTTTCTCTGTTACGGAAATGTACTAAGAGTAAATTCTGACATACAATACCGTACGCCGACATTTTCTGACAGCTTTACTATATTATAAGTTTTTTCTTAAGTTGTGTAACTGAATAGGTATATTATGTAACTAAAGCTGGTTCCACTCACAGAATTAGGTGAACACTGCTGGGGCTACTTTATATGAAAGACAAGGGATTTCATTCTGATTGAACACTGTACAGATATGATTCTTATTGCCTAAATTATATTTACGTAATTTATTGACCTATGTATGTATGAACTAAGCGTAGCTCTTAAAGTGCATTTCGTTATGAAATTTTCATCTTTTTATCACCTGTGTTTTTTGAATAATACGTTGTTTTTAAAACTATTATCACGAGAGTTTGATATCTTGAGAAATTATTATTGTATATGTAATGTGTAATTATGTTATAAAGTATTACGTGTAATTATTAAAAGAAGACAATTTAAATAACTTACTAGTTTTATTATACATATACAATGGCCGAGTAACAAACATTGCTGTTGAGCTGTTACGTGCGCATTTAACAGCGGTTTCTGGCTATGATGCGCCCAAGTAAAACAATGCCAATTGACTAATAAAGATATATTTCACGTGAAAAAAACCACCTACAATACAACCACCTAAAATGTGTCATTGCATGTTTCGATTACACGTATAGCATTCACGACAAACACAAGTTAACATGATTGAGCTAGCGTTTTCTTCTCTTCGTAACTATAATAGCCATATAATTGGCATAAAGTTACAGTGAGAATTCTACTAGTTGAGCTCTTTCACCCATTTCGCTAGAAGGTAATAATAAAACTACAATGGGGCTCAACGTTAATAGAAAAGTTCAACAATACTTTAACAAAAATAATAACATTGATTACTCACTCATTGATCAGTCACTAAAATGACCTAAAATATTAAATTCGTTCCACAGCGTCTACGCGTGCGATGGCAGGGGCGCGGATGTTCTGCCAGTCTCCGGTCTCCGTGTATCGTTTATTTACAGCAATGAGCTGTTCGAAGTTCGCTTTCGCTAGCTTATGTTTATTGCGTACTTTTTGAACCAATTCTTCGTCATACACATCTTCAGGAACATCAAGTTTCAAATGAGCCTTCATTTCTTGCACCGTCACTAAGAAACAGTTCCACGGCGACCAGTCTTCATTAACGTGCCATCTACAAAGCCTCAGTTCTGTGACATCACTACACTCGCTGATTGCTGAATGAGTATGCCAAAGCTTTTCAACTATGAAGAAAATGTCTTTCTCTTGAAGAACGAATGCTAATGATCCCCAACACTTTCGGCGTCGCTCATCACGCTGCACAGCTCTCAGGATAAATCGGTAAGGCGTCATATCTATCCAGCTTCGTTCGTTTACGTCTTTCCACGAGCATGACTTACAGATCAAGAAATTACTCATTCTGGTGTTCAAAGGGAACTCCGCATAAGGTTTCACTTGGTGGCACAATTCACAAAAGTGGAGGCTGCTGTTCTCCATTTTCTTATAATCTCTCAAGTCTTTGTACTTGGTTACACCTGAATTTAATTCAGACGTCTGTATCAGGCGAAATACACTGCTAGCTACTCTACGCCTTAGAAATTCAAGTTGGTGAGTGTTATACCGCCTGACGCGCAGATCACATTCTTGATCCAGAAGAGTTATAATTTCTTCGGCTAGAGGATGGCGGAATCCCTGTAATGCAAATTTCATGTCGACCACAAGTTCCAAGCGATCTTTAATATCCATGTCATCGCGGATAAATGAATAGTACAGTTCTTTAAGTTTTCTAGCTTTTCGTATTTCGACTGTTTCCATTTCAATTAATTTTCCGCTGCGGCCATACCAAGCTATAGGTTTAGATATTTCTTCTAAGAATCGTTTTTCTCTAATTTTTCGACTATCTTCTCTTACTTTCACTCTGTAATCCTCAATACATCGCAGTAATTCTACTTCCTTGTCAAGTAGCAATGAGAATTCGGCAATTTTTGGACCTTTAGCGTGTAACCTTGATATTCTAGCAATTTCAGCGTGTTTCCAACGATCAACCTGAAAATAGTACGGAGGTAAGTAATAAGAGAACCATATAAAGCAATCTACTTGCAGGGTCGTAGCTGCCAGTATATACCTACTATATTCATGATTAAGTATTGTTAGTGACATTGTCTGAAACGACACTTTTTTACACTTTCTCGTAACTTACCATTGCATACAGTTGATCAAAATCCTCGCGTGTTTTCGGAAAGGTTTTAGTAATAAGGTCCCGCCGTAGACGTCTCTCTGCCGCTTCTCGTTCCAACCGCTCTTCTTCCTTCATTCTTGCTATGCGCTCCCTGCATCAGTAAAAAGAGGATCTAGTGTCGATTATGGCACAGCAGATGCAAAATACTCATAAATCCAGTCGGTCTTCGTGTATTGTAATATTTGACTAACTGACAGTGAAATAACTGAGTGATTGATTAGGTGCTATTTGAGTTCCTTACGACAGTTGACAAAAACCAAAAATATTACCCTTGTATAAGTAGGTACATATTCATAGACGCGGACAGATGATGTGGATATAAAAAGTAAAGTAGATATAAATAAAATAACTTTAACATACATGCAGTCTCGTATCCATTTATCCACTTTTTGTCGAAACTGGTAATGTCTGAAAGCTCGTTGTATGATGGATGCGTAATGATTATGATTCAGTCGGATGATCATCTCTTCGTAAGTCTCATATGGTTTAGGGTTTATTATCCTGTCAGTCACGTTTGGTACGTATGCGTGAACAGTATTCATTTGCGTTGCTCGACTGTAGTTAGTGTCCTGGAATTCATGGATGGCGTGATTTCATTTATTAGGCATATGAGAAAGATGAAGTCTGTGTAATGAAGTCTCCCTTATAAAATCTGTGTTAAAACTGAAATAAAGGTTGTGTTCAATGTTCATATTATCGACCGCCTAACTTCTTCCAACGTAATTAGATATACTAGCTAGATACCTCCACAACTCCAGGCACTGGGGAAAGTGCCTGGAGTTGTGGAGGTAACTTCAAATGTTGCACCATGTAGAATATGTAGAAAGTAGGTCGTTCCTAACAGGGTTTGTGACTTTCAGGCTTCTGACTACCCGTAACAATAGTCAAAGATCCATGAACGACAGCCGGAGCTGATGGCTCAACACACAGGCCCCGCGTTCAGCCATTTCACCTTTCCGTGCACTATGGCTATGTGTACAAATGAAATGTAATCCTACAATGTTTTTATATAATTCCGACTGCAGTTTTGCATAATCACATACGCAGGATGGCACAATCGAATTAACTGCGCAGCATGTAAAGCGTTTAAACAATTCGCGCGATCTTAGTAAACTAAATGTTAAATCGTCCAAGTAGGCAATTACTCCTTTTTAGAGTAATAAGTGTTGCCTCACTTTGTGACCTCACTGTTCTTCATTCTGAGGCTCAACATATTCTCTGAGTACGGAGGGATTTCGGTGTTAAATGAATAGTGACCCAAACCTTGTTCTCATTAAACCAAAATGCAGTATCAAAATTTAAGTAGCGAATAGGTTTCATCATACGTACGTATGTCTTTTCCTTTTCTTCTGCCGTCTGTGTGTCTCTGCAGTTCTTCTTTTCAGGTGGCAATTTCTCAGCCTTTTGCGGTGTTTGTGTATAAGCATGATGGAATACAACGCCTGTAACATCAAGACAAAGGTATATAAGCCGAGGTGAAGGAAGAAATTATGCTATATAGTACCAACCTGCCTACTACATAGAAAAATGTGTGTGCGAGGAAATAATTAATAATCTATTTTCTTTTTTAAGAACTAACAAGGAGTGCAAGGTTATATCAAATATTACTCACTCAATTTTGGTGTTTAGGTATATGTTTCGTGATTAAATATTTCGTCGTTTGTAATTTAGCCGCAGTAAGTAGGCATTTATTACTATTTTTAACCGACTTCAAAAAAGGAGCAGGTTCTATGTTCGTCTGTATGTATTTATTATTCGTGTTTTGAAGTCATAATCAGAGGCATAACTTTAACATACCTGTGTGCACATTTCTGTATCCTCCCAAATAAGGTTTGCGCATAGGTTCAGAAAATATTTCAACATTTATTTGTTTAATTGTTGTCCCGAACGGTACCGAGACACTCAGAACATCATTCATTGGTATTTCCTTGTACAACTTCTCTAAATCAAGTACCTCGTTATTTTTGGTAAGCAATTCAACCTCTACTATTCCATATTTGTCATAATCGAGATCCATAAGTGTCATGCGATCTTTTAATGGATGGTTTGCTCTTAGCATTACTAGGCTACTTGCATCCAATAGAAATAGACCACACAAGTTTTGTTTTACTTCGAGAATTGTCATTATGGAATGATATGAACGAGTAAAAGTTGCATTCTGATTGCATACTTTAAACTTGATAGCAATAAATGGCATATTTTTCTTCTTAGGCAGAATTGCATGCAACAGTTCATGGACGTAAGATTCTTTCGGTATCAGTGATAAAGAAAACTCCTCGGAATCTTTTGTAAAAACATCTATAGTTAAACTTCCAAGCGGATCAGCCTTGAGTTCAGACAATAGACAAGTATCTTTCAATACGTTTCTATTTTTAGTTAGTAAAAGGTTACTATTTGACACACTGAGTAGTTTTGCTAATTTTCGTTTAACAAACTTTATAGGTGTTGCCGCAGGGAAGACCTTGTTGAATACTTCTTTTGGGCTCAAGGGCGACTTAAAGGAGACTAGTATGTGGCTGATGGGGCATATGAACTGCTCGGCGTCTCTCACACATGGTGCCGTCGGGTACCGGGACTGGGTATCTTCTCCCGGAGGCGCAGTTTTGTAAGGCGGGGCCGTGAGTAGCTTCTCTCGACCTAATTCGCACTGGCAAGCGACCGCTCCTCTCGCACTGTCTGGATTCGGAGAGATTCCTAACAATTTGTGCACGTCCGTTCTTTTCATGATTACAGAATTGTTTCTATCGAGCAAACTAAATTATGAAAAAATGTATAGTTTAACACGAAACTATAAAAAACTTTGTACAAGATGATAAATATATTCTGATGATTGACTTGTAAACTGTTGCTAAGTAACTGTCCAATACAAGTTACCGTCAGGACAGGTTGCCAAGTAACCATTTTATTTTAAAGACATCGTATTTGTTTTTCTATGACACTATATATTATAAGTACTTATTATAGCTGTGTTTCATTTATAGTCATAGCACACATACCAACCCGGAAAGGTATTTTATAGGTCTATATATATATCCCTACCGTATTCGTCACGGTGACTTGTGATTTTCATTGGGTGCCTTTTGCCAGTAGTACCTACTATTTTCTATTCTGTGGTACTGCCTAGGTCCTGGGAGTGAGGGATATTACCTATTAGGTCACATTGTCAGGTAGTTGTCCCTTGTTTGAACACTAAGGATACCTACTTCTATGCCATGTAGATTGTAGAGCAGAATCAGAATCAGAATTTTTATTTGTGAAACATAGGTTACAGAGTTAGTAGTTACTTAAAAAATGGTGCGCTATGCTTTACCATTAAGGCGTACAAATATAATTGTGAATTAATTTAAACATAACATGGTTATGAATATAAAATAGTTTAAGTGATAAACATAACGATTGACGACCTAATTGGCGCAGTGGCTAAGCGATTGGACTGCTGCGCTATGGGTTGCGGGTTCGGTTGTCGCGCGGGACACAAATTTGTGCGATCCGCAGATGTTTGTCCCGAGTCTGGGTGTTTGTGTATGTGATATTTCATGTTTGTGAAACGCACCCACTATACAGGAGAATTTTTTTTTTCAGAAAAAATAAAATAATATTATCAAAATTAAATAAAAAATATACTCGCGTTTCATTACAATTATATAAAATAAAATTATTACCAATAATTATTTTTAAAACAGTGAAATCGTCTTTAAGAAACTCATCAATTGTATAATAGCACTTATTCAACAATAAATTAGTTAGAGTTTTTTTTTATTTTAATATATCTTTTATCTTATTAGGTAATTTATTATAAATCCGCGGAGCAATACCAAAAAAGCTTTTTTGCATAAGGGTTGTTCTACATTGAATATGACATTGTTTATTTACATATTGAGCGCGTAATGGAGTTTTTTTAACAGCGGATAGTTTCTATAAAGTATATAAAGTGATGGGAGTGTAAGAATTTTAAGTGATTTAAAATAAGGAAAACAGCTTTCTGTTGTTTTCAGACCACACATAGACCTTACACATCGTTTTTGCATCCTAAATACAATTTCCCTATCAGTTGACTGTCCCCAATAAATAATTCCATATCGCAAAACAGAGCCAACTAGTCCATGGTACTTATGCAGTTAAAAGAGCCTGGCTGTTAACTTTTCTGGAAAGTTGAAATAGTGCATATGCAGATTTACTAAGGCGTTTGCATATTTCCTCAATATGAGATTTCCAAGTAAGTTGATTATCCACCACTACACCTAAGAATTTAGAAAATTTTGTTTCTTCAATATTTAAGCCTTGGTAAGAAATATTTGTTTTAGGATTTTCACGGCGTTGATGAAAATGCATAATTTTAGTTTTACATAGATTTATTACCAAATTATAGTTCTTTATTGAAATCTTTATACGTCGTTGTCGACTTCGCCGACAAAGATTGATAACTGCATGTGTGCCAAGTTCTGTGTAAAATGTCCAGGCTGTATCAAGTTGTGACTTATGTCTTCTTCTTCTTATCGTATGGTTGATGAACAACCTGGTGTTTAAACCGCCTGTAGGCCTCTGACATGGCTTTACACACCGTTGAAATATAGAGCCTTGCTTACGTGAAGCTCATGATTGTTATACCTATTTTTTATTATTATTGCCAAATAACGAGTATCGCTGTACCTAAGTTCCATAGGTACTTATACCTTAAACTCATAGATGTTTTACTAAGAAAAATAAAATCCTGTTTTCATGATGACCCAAACGAAACCTAACTAATACCTGAGTAGTAACTTGTAGATACCTTACTAAAAATACTAACACCAGGCTTAACAGCTATCGTTATAATTATGTCGTATGGAACTCGACATGGTGGAACTTAGAACTCACGACTTCATTAGTAGAAGACATAATTATGAAATACTTGTACCTACCTAGGTATACCTACTATTTATGTAGGTTACTAAACAAAATCATTATGGAAATTGTGAAATTTCTAGTTTTCAGTTAGCTGGTAAAGAACGAACGTTGTTTGTTTCCATAAAGAGCGAATTAACCGCTAAGCTTTAAAAACTTAACTCCTTTGAAGAATTTTATAAAGATCCGAGTGTGCATTCAACGTTTATAAATAGGTAATTTTCTGGTATGAAACTATTTTCTTTGTAAGTTTATATCTTTAAGTCAATTAGTTTTTCCGCTCTATTAAAATAAGGTAGGTACCTAAGTACCTGTAATAAAATGTCTATATATTGATATCCATACACGGAAATAAAATATGATTGATCTACTACAACAGAGACCTAAGTAGGTGGTTGATAGTTAATAAAAATTGAGAAAACAATAAAATTACAGCGCAATAAAAGAGCGAATGTGCCGAGCATAGCTGGCGTGATATTAAATTCCTCCGAAAACATAAAAATGATTTTCGATCGTAAAACTATAATTTACAGACGTAAAAATGCGCTGAGTTATATGTTACTCCAAGTCTGAGATGTGGACTAGGAATATTGCATCGTATGGTTGGTGACGCCGTACTTAATAGGTACTACGTATTATTTATTGTTGATTTGATACACCTATCGTCATATTATACTTCGTCGTACTTAGGTACACCCTATTTTCCAAAATGCTTTAAAAATTGAGCTAAATTAAATGAAAATATTTAAAAAAGTAACTAAGTTAAAGTGAACTATTTCAGTTATGATCAGGAAACCTGTATCTCAGCTATTGGCCTAACTATTTAATAGTCTACTATATGTTCGTCAGGGACGCTACCAATCCTTTCTAACTTTTACAGGCTTCTCTACATAGAGCCAATAAAATGCTTCTCCAGACCACAAATGGATTTGTATATAACTAAATCAAACTGATCAATTTATGTTCTACTGCTTTTTAAAGCAATAATACCTACATAAAATTTATTTTTCGCTGGATTTCAGATCTTTTCAGAACCCTATATAAGCGTCTACGTGACCCACTTAAATGCTACCTGTGTACTGTCTTTTCCTCTACCAGTAAAAATGTACACAATCATTTAACTGACCTCTATTTTCAAAGGACAAGAAACTTTGTTTTTTTATTGTATAAGTTATCTAATTGCAAAGGTGTATGGAAGTCTACGTATTGAAGACGTGCCTATCATAAGAACCGACATGTGCCCAATCTCATGAATTAATTTTAATAGTCTAGCTTTTTTAAATGCATATGCTGTATTTAGGCAGTTTCGTAAAAGCGAATCCTATTATTTTCTTTTTACGCAATTTTGCTGTCCACTGTAGCTCTTTGAAGGCATGATCAGTGCATATCAGATGTCTAAACAGTTAGAATGTATGTAGGTAGTAGGTACGACGGGAGCGCTCGTATTATTGCGTTTGTTCGGGCTCGTGTGCGTTCTGTAAACACGTGTTTTAATCAAGCCTGTTGCTTCGCTTCCGTTTGCTGCGGCCACTCGACGCTCGGCAAAGAAAAACTTTGCATGTGTTTTATTACGACGGATGCGGACCACCCTCAGGGCTTAATTTCGATGTCGACCTGCCCCGCTCTAATTGTTTTATTTTATGAGCGAGTAAATATAAAAATAAGTTTAGTTTCACCCTAAAATTGATTGAGTTTCCGGGGTTATGCAGGAATATAATATTGCTGCGAAATGTGAATAGGTATAATAAAGCCTACATGGGATTTCGGATGGTACGGTAGGTTTTTTTTTTGATGAAACGTCGCCCTACACTAGGAACTTCTCCTGTATCGTGGGTGCGCTTCACAAACATGAAATATCACATACACAAACACCCAGTCTCGGGACAAATATCTGCGGATTGCACAAATTTTGTCCCGTGCGGGAATCCATAAAAGAAATCCATATAGAATGTGTTGTACAAATCAACACTTGGAAACAAAACAGTATCATGGTTTGTTTACAGGGCAATGTCGGTTCCAAAACACGCAATCTTTCTACTGCCTGCGATAATCGAGATGAGCAATTTTATTGCGCTCGCGGGCAGGGGGTGAAGCCGCGGGAGGGGCGGTGGTTCATTCGATTAAAGCTCGCTGTACACGGAAATTATCAAACGAAACGCACCGACAACTCAGCGGGCCGTGAGAGACTCTACATTAATAGTTTTTGTTTCCCAACTCGCTCGTTTCGTCGCAGAAAGGTAAAGTTTGGTCCAGGTATATTTCTTTTGTGAACCGTTTGTTTTCAGACACCTCTCATTTCGAAACACTCTTTTGGCTGTCTCATATTCAATATCAAGCTCGTTCTATCTACATAATCCTTTCCCATATGTGTGCTTCTTTTGTGATTTGAAAATTCGTACCCTCAAAGAGTAAGTTACGTTTCGCAAACTCGTTTAACTTTACCTATGAAAGTCACGTGAAAAATGTATTTGCGCTCATTACTAGTTCATGAATTGTAATACTGATTCCATGTTATGATTTTGATAATTGAACCAGCAGGTCCAACCAATTCTGAAAGAAAATTGGTAGGTTTACGAATCCCTCTAAAATAAATTATTATAATAAGTTACATAAGTACATTTAAAAAAGATGCAACAAGCAATGTCATTTTATTAGGCCCAAAAAAAATATGCATGTGGTATCTACTAAAATGTACCTAGGCAATGCAATGGTAGATACAATATGTGCAACATTTTTAGCTGCAGATACTACACACAAACGTACGTCAAAATTCAAATTCAGTTTGTATTCAATGTTAGTTCAGATTTTCCAATCGCACCTCGTGTTAATTTGTTTGTACAAATTTTACCGCACCCACAAACGATTCGATTAAAATTTAGCTCTATATTCAATCTAACTAACGGACGTTTTGTTAATGCGAGCATGTAAAGTTAACACGCAACACAAAGCCGTTCCGAACACATATTTAAGCGGACTTAATAGGCGAGCATTAGTCCGTCG
This sequence comes from Abrostola tripartita, assembly GCA_905340225.1. Lineage (NCBI taxonomy): Eukaryota > Metazoa > Arthropoda > Insecta > Lepidoptera > Noctuidae > Abrostola > Abrostola tripartita. Next base: position 8,155,366 of record HG996498.1, on the reverse strand, counting down.
CACGCCGCGGCCGCTCTGTAGATAGCACACTTTATTTGTAAGCTGTAGGTACTACCAAATATAACGTGAATTGTAACATTGAAACCGAAACATCAATATGGTTAATGAGACTTGATAAGCATCGAGTACCTACCAACGTGCAAATTATGTAGTCAAACAACACGTTACAAATTGATGTAGCTGCGCCGTATTCAGACACATCGATGTTATATCTAGCAGATATCAGAGACAGGCGCAGACAACTCAAATATAATTAAACAGCGCTAGTTCATTAACAAACAAAATAGACGAGGCTGTGGCCTACATCACGATTGCATTGAAATACTTCATAGGTGACATTTGAAAACCCCGACCTATTTTATAATCCAAGACGGTACTAAATGTATTTGTTGTGTTGGTTTAAAACAATAAATGTTTACTCGTTATAATACGACATAACCGGACCCAATATTGGTAATTGATTTTTCTGCGCTACTCCGCCCCAACGCGGGCTCAGTTGAATTAAAAGCATCAATCGGACTATCATTAGCAGGTATTTAGCCTTTCCCCGACTGCGGTTATCAGTCAATTTGTCGAGTGCATTTCCATCTGTGTCCACTCACCAATCCAAATATGCCCCATTAATTATTTATGAAATTAATACGATTGGCAAAAACAACACTAGGTATATGTGGGGAGCGTGCACATGCATGAGTCTTTTATTCGATTATTGGACCAGTGATCACCGACGAGCCAGCGATGTAATATTTTATTCTAAACTGGATAATGCATTTACTGATTTGATACATTCGGCGGAAGATGCGGCCCTATCTTCTACTATGTTACAAGCAGTTATAAAAATAATAAAAAAACCAAGTTAGATATTTTGCAATCTACAGTTCTGAATCAATCTAGTTTTATTACTCAGCGGAAATACGGTACTTTTGCAATAGCACCATAAATATATTTAATCGCATCTATCATGATTCATGTAATTAATCTTTGCAATAATTTAGGATATAGATATTAATATACAAAGGTCCATATACAAAAGGAGTGTGTCAATGATATCAGACGATATCAAAACATAATCATTTAAAGCACAACTCACAGTCGGTAACCTTGTACTATAAATTAGCATCAATGATGCTTATTAACCTTATACAGCCACGCATAAATAGGTTCCCACTTATGTTCTTTTAGCATACCTACCTATTTGTATCAAATATCGTATTTCATAAAATATATGACAAAACTCCAGTATGAATTAATAGAATATCCTATTGAATACCTAAAGCATATTTGTCTTGTATGTAAACTTGATTGGGCATGTCTTGAGTTACGAGAATTGACCGACAGAGCGATCTTTATAGACATATAAAACAATTAACACAACACAACGATGAGTGTTTATCTTTTACACTTTATGTACTTTTGTTTTAAGTACTTGCGTAGAATATGTTACCTAGTTTAGCCATTATACTATCAAATATCGTAAAATATTTTAAACAATAAAGTTACACTGCCTAAGTAATTCACGCTTTAAAGTTAGTAAGTACTTGACTTAAGACGTTTTGATAGTTCTTATTTAGAGTTAAATTAGCCATTAAGTGATACCTTTAGGACCCAAAAATCAACTACGAGAACCAAATAAGACAAGTGGTCACGTGATCATATTGAGAAAAAAAACAAAAGAGAAAACAGTGAAATGCAGTGAAAATTTACATGCACCACCAAACACAACTTAGATCATCAGACACACGTAAGTGAAACCAACCATGTTACCACTCTTGGTCCTAGACGTTAATAAAATTGCTTCGAATTCATATTTCACGTGCCAGCATTAAAGTTATAGTTAGGTTATATACGACTGATTCATCCAAGTTTAGTGTACTCATATCTCAGGCGAGTTCATCACATATGCATATTATGACATAACTAGACGGGTTTTATTGCGACACGGACAGACGTGGCTAAGGATTGGGGCGGCCGCACATCGCGTCTGCAATATTATGCGCCTAAGCAAGTACTTTAATATAACCACCTTTATGACACTTCCGTATAGCAACTGGATGCTGTTAATTTTGCATTTGACTCACAGAAATAAAAATGGGGCAGCATTTATAGTTGTCTGTTTATTAATTTATTTTTTGTTGGATGGCGGAATTTATTTTTTACATATTATCGCGTAGACGCGGTAGACCGTAGAGGTGTATACTGTATCGTACACCCACATTTCGCCAGTTATGTTATTGGTACCAATGTAATAGGGGGCGAGCCTATTGCCAGCACGTGGCCACAAATCTAGACATTGTACTCTGACTCCGTATTACTAATTCTGTTCGAACCCAGGACCTCGTGTTCAGCAGTCGCGCTTAGCAACCATTAGACCAACGAGGCAGTCAGTCATGTTTTAATAAAGACAATTTCGCAAAGTTTTCTATAAAAACCTTGCTTGTTATTGTTGAATTGATTTAAATAGCTGCTTTGCAAGTGCCATGACATATACTATGTGGCATAGGTACTAATTAACTACAATTATGATTAGCAGATTAATTACATTAATAATTATGCTGTTCTTAGCCAAGCTAATAATGCTGTTAATTTCGTTACTTTAATGGTACTTCCGGGAAGAAAAGCGCTCACACGTACACGCGCACGACGAAAGAACAAATCCTAGAAACCTTTAAAAAATAATTAAATTTTCTCAAGGTTCCAAACGTATGCAGAAGAAATACGTTACAGGATGTGTATTTGAATGTGGTATAAATAAATCTGGTTACTTGAAATACTTGGGCCGTTTTATTATACAACATTGTGATACAAACCGGTATGTTCGCGATTCCCCCGCGTTCTGCTACATAGTCGATGTTCCGATTGCGTAACTTTTTAATTTTTTGCTTTCACAAAAGAAATTTCCTGACAAAGAGAACCGATTAAAATTTTGACGCAATGAGCGTGTTGGTTGGTTGTGGAACAAGAAATTAGCTGCCAATTGCATCGAACACACTATTATAAGTTGGGCCATTGTTTTACTGTTTTTAGAACTCGTTTGAAGTTATATTAACTTGCATACATTTACGGTACCGTTAGTCCCGTACGTATGTTTGCGGTAGATTCTCTCATATAAGGAAATATAACCGTCCGGCTTAAAAAAGTATGGAAGATATATTTGATAATAAATTATTAACAGATAGTAACGTATTTTAAATTGTATCCTACATTAAGTCCGCGACCTTGAAAGCTTGCAATAATTTACATTTTAATTAACTTTAAACAAACTCAGCTGAACTTTATCGATTTGTAAAATGATAACCCTAATGCCGAAGCCGCGCCGACCTCCGTCCGTCTGTGTACAGTGTACAGAGGCAGGCGGAACTCACAAACATATTAGTATACGTGGGTAATGCCTAGTCAAACTGTCCCAGGGGCGTGCGTGATTGTGCGGGCGTCCCCGGGATCTCGGCTGTCCACTACGCAGCGTCATCGTATTGTTGCATAACCATGGACTCTATAAAAACTTCCATCATTTTATTTATTTGTATTTGTACAGCTGTTTGGTATTTTACAATATTTCACGTTTATTTATAGCATTGGAAACTATTGTAGACAGTGCAGTGCTTTATAAGACTAAGTTACTGTCTCTACAATGTTGGTCGTTGACCTTAGTTTTTACTAGAATCATGCAAGAAGGTAAGATTTTGCTTCAGAAACGAATAAAGTAATAATCGCGTTTACGTTGTTTATTGGTCTTTAGTTTTTACGACTTATTGAGGCTAATTTACAAATGTTTAAGGATTTTTTTTAGTATTTTAACAATTCCTATATTAGAAGCTTTGCTTCTTAATCAAAAGGTTTGACTGATAGAAAATGCCTTATTATGCCATTAAAGTCCACCTTGTACATTTTTGTATAAAGAATTAATAAGTAATCAGCCAAAAATATAAAAAAACAGAGGCTATTAAAATAGGTAGGTACTTAATTTGTTTATTGAGTGAAAAACGACTAAGTAATACAAAGATAAAGTTTTTTTTTATATTGTTCTAATACGACTAGTTAATCTCTTAAATTAATGGGCTATATTTAGGGGTTGGAAGTTGGGATATAGCCATAAGTTCTAATCCACACCACGACATATTCATGTATTGGCAGAACAAATCGCAAGGTCGACCGCGTTCTCGTCTAGTATTGTCGTCTCATGTTATGCCTACCGACATATTTTTTCATGACATCTCTTTAATGCCAATTTTTTATTGCTAAGTTGGTATCGTATCTGTATTATCCATGTTTTGTCGAAACAAGTTTACAGTAGAAGGCTATTATTAAAGGTGTTATATACCTAACCTAGATCCAAAAGGAAAAAATATCTAAAATGTTAGTCCAATTTTAAGACATAAGATTATCTACTGATACTCTAAATATTATTTATAGATCTAACATTTTTAAAGCATTTTTTTATACTTTTATACACTATTAATGACAGTCGACAGATACAACATACCTATAAGAAGACATTTGTTAAACTAAAATAACTAATTGGTACTTTGTCACCTAAAAGAAAGTTCAACATAACTTTGACTCGACCCGATAACCTGTACAGCTTTAAGTAGCAGTAAAATGTTGGATTCCTTCCCAAGTCAGGTAAGCAAAGGAAATATAGAGCTGGAGTATTTTTACACGTAGGCACTCGAAAACAACTTAGATACAGTCTGAATAAAAAAAAATCTTACTGTGTCTTGGAAAACGTTCAGAATTCAGATTACAGGGCCACTTAGAATGGACCGCCAACGACAAACAGTAGGTTTTAACTTCGGCAAATTCTAGTTAAGTAGGTAATCGACAAAAGTGGTTCTATATGCGAATCTATGAATGGTGGTAACTGCGAACGGACATAAAAATGCACGTGTTTACCGACCCCGCAGGCCAATATCCAACGGACTGATTGCTTCTTTACTGTTACACGATAAAAATTTTATTAGAAGCTCATAAAATGTACTCTGACGAGTCGCGGGACCCAGTAGCCAATATATTTGAAACTACCCTGTAACCGACCTTTATAAAACTTAAGACTTAAATGTGTGTGCTTTGAACAACCATTATGTTTCCCAATCTGTTACGTAACTGATAAACAGTTTTATGAAAATATATAACGTCTCTACCGAAGAGTGATCACAAGCCCACAAGGCAATAGTTGACATCAATTATCGACTGCCGTCACAGAATTTAACGCATATAAAGTCGCACAAATACAATAAATAAAATTTTCTAATTTTGTTCTATTCCAATCAGAATTAAAAAAAAAAACATGGCTGGTTGGCTGGCCCGTCGAACCGTTCAAATCGTTTAGTAAACACCGAATAGGTCGTGTACAAGTGTGGTACAACGATTTTAATCGAATGGAAACGGAACAAAGTGAAAATGTACACCTCAATTATTCCAACAGTCGCTTGTGGACAAATATTCATAGGACCACGTGGCCACCGGTAACGTGCACAATATGAACAAAGTTTTGATACAATTGTTAATCACCCTGTAAAATTGTTTGCACTTATTTGTACTTTGTCTATTATACTCACGTTTTTTGTATCCTTGCAAACGTGTGCTGTGTTTTTGTTACCTACAAACCTCCTATACCTACTAGGGACCTATTTAACATGAAAATATATTTTATAAAAAAATAATAATAATTGTATTTCTTTGTTATCGTAGGTAGGTATATCACCAGTATTTTCCTAAGGACAAAGCAGACTTTGCAAGACAATATGAATTCCATGTAACAAGGGGCTAACCTTTTGCCACTACCACTGGTTGCTCTTAGGAAGTCTTACGATATTTAAAAGCCGCAAAGGTACATTTTGTATTTTTAAATACAAAATAGAGGCTTAAAAGAAATTGTAGCCTTTATTTAACGTAACCGGTACTTAAAGGCTAAATCTACAAAAAATTACTGAAGTTAACAGTATAAAAAAATATTCGGTCGGCCATTGTAAGTTACAGCGAGAAACGCTCGCAATTAAATTAGACGGCTGTTGAAATTGCTAATAGATTTTTTTATACTTCCATCATCCTCTTATAATATGCTCTTAAATATAGTTTAACATTTGCCGTCTTAGTCATTACCGAAGATGATACCTGTATTAACTAAAACCCATCTTAAGTTTATTGACATCCTTTGACATGCATGGCAATGACAGATATAATTTAATCCATGGTTAAAAATGTCCTTTTTATACGAACATTGAAGGGCTAGGCAGAGATATAACGTTTTGTCAAACGTTCAATACTCAAGTTTCACGCTCAATTTTAATTCCCATGCAATATGCGAGTCTTTCATCGGGCCAATACCGGGTTGTCGGTCCTTAGTACAACTAACTTTTCCGGTGACGCGGAAGGAAATTGTATCTACTTCCTAATATAAGTAAGTTTAGATAAGGCAAATTAATATATCAATCACACATTATTTAACTTGCCGCGCAAATGATTCAATAAAAATGATTTATAAGACAGCCCGAGCATTCAGACCTTCTACTTCTAAAAGTAAACTAATTAACTAGTTCTATATTAGTTACAGTAAAAAATGCACGTATATGGTGAACCCCTAAACAAAAACTCTATTATTTAAAACTTTTAAAATTTTTATCGAGTTCTGCAGAACAAATATGCTAGAGGCGGTGGTGGTCATTAAGTATGGACCTAAGCATCCGTGACTAATCGCTATGGTTGAAGACCTACTTAAAACGCAAACGAGTTACCTATTCCTGCTGACATTGATCACTTGCGTGGGACGATATTATCACATATTTGTCGACCGTGCCCAGTGCTCAATATTTCTTTTGCTGATAATTCTAATTAAATATTTAATTTGTAGTCCGTTAATATACCAGTCCATTATAGTTAAATCTCATAAAGGAACGCAATAAAACATAAAGCTTTGGTCCGTGGCGTTTGGCTTGGTTCGAGTCTCCTCCAATAAAATACAAATAGAGTCGATTGAAATGCAGGACGAACCGGGGTGTTTGCTAGATGCCGATACTGCCCGATGTCGTCCAAGGCAACGATAACTATGATTGCTTTTTTCAGTTTCCAAGCGCTTGTAAATTGTTTTAGTGCAAATTAAAACTTCGATTTTAGCCGCAATAATAACGTCTGAATGATGTTGTACTTATTATTAAAATGTTTTACGTTCATTATTGTGTTTGCAACACAAATCATAGGATAAACAAACACGCTAACTTACACACGTAGTTTATTATTACCAATTTTTTGTTTAATGATGATATTAGTTGAAAATAACAAATATTAAAATGTAGACTATTAATGTAGATATTAAAATGTAATTCATATTTTTTTTGTTTAAGACTTGCACTATAATGTGCATCATCACTTTATATCGTAATGCGATGTTGATAGTGAATTAGTAATATTTGGATGAAATCCTTCACGCTTATCAATAACCCCTTAATTAAGTCTGTGAAGAGGTATTAATGCGATAACAGTTAATTAATAAACGATCAAGCACTATTGAGCCAATAATAAACTAGTATTCCGTTCAGTGATAATCTGGCAGAATGGCGATTAACATGGGACTCATGCTGAGTAAGCTTACTCTATTGTTAACCTCTTGAAATTAAATTATTGTCATCTCTACTATTCTTTAGCTGTTTCTTTAGATTAGAAAATGCTTACATTATTTTACCTATGGTAGCAATTGTTATTATATATAAAATTTTATCTTTTAATTTTTCTATAAAGCATACTTATTTTTCAGTTTCATTAATACTAGTTCTAATAACAATATCTTGTACATCGAGCCAAGAGCATATGAGCAATGAAGATATCAATGTTATATTGGATAAATTAATAACTCAGACAAAATCAAACGAAACGGATCCTGACCTTGAGGTTCTAGACAGACTCCTTCCATCCGTTGACTCACAAGCAGGTAATGATTCTAATATATATTATTTCAAGACGTATATGGCTCCACGTATTAATTATAAAAATAGTCGTGAAATGCTACATCTTACTCGCCGGCCAAATAACACTATTCAAAGTCTTGAAGTTGGCAACGATGAGCGTGATGCAACATTAGAAGGTGAAACTTTTTCAGGTACAAGTAAGATATCAAGAAAATCTTTTATGGAAACCGAAAATCAAAATCATGCCGTACCACAAGTTATGTATGGAGACCGACACGAGGGTGCCTACACAGAATACAAATCAGGCAATGTAGATGAAAATTACTTACTAAATAACTTGGTTAATAAAGATATAGTTTCAGACTACAATACAATCAAAGAAAATAAACAGATATCTTTTACCCAGCATGCTCAACAAAATCAACAGCTAAGCTTATTGCATGACTATCCTGAGATTATTATTGACCACATAACATATGATGATGACGAAAACGATAAAGAATATAAAAACAGATTGATAAAAATTAAAGCTACGCATGATGTCCAACACATACAAAACGTAGTAAAAGGTGAAAAAAATAGTAAATCCGTCAATTTACAGAAACCTATTCTAAAAACTCGTTATACAATACCTGAAGAAGAAATACAAATTATTGATCGAACTGATCCTGTAGAACATTTCGCGCCAAGAAATTATCTAACTCCCGAAATGAAGGGTTTAATCGAGGCAATCATACAGAAAAAAGCAATGCACGATACACTTTTAAAACAAACAACAGAAAGTGAGTCTAGAAAACAAAATATTTTATTGGAAAAGATATTGCAAAAACTGCCAGATAACAAACAAGCCAATATCAATGTCCATACTTCTTACTCAAACCATCAAGAAAGATTGTCTCCTTCAGAAATAGAAGTAATATCAAGATTACGTAGTTCACATCATAATGTTGGTCATCAACTTACAAATCCTTATTCGCAGACCGTGTTGACTAATAATTGGGGTCTACATCACCGTTTACTTAGTACCTTGCTTAGGATGACCAAGCCTGAGGCACTCAAACGTTATCGGTTTGTAGCTAGCTTACTTGACAGAATGATGTCCAACGTTAATTATCGACCAATGTTCTACGATTTATATAAAAAATAAAATATTTACTAATTAGTTTTAATACATTGTTTTGTGGTGCTGAGAATTTGCTTACCTTATCGTCCTAGGCAGTTGAGAGATTTTAGTGGCATTACGGTCGATGGAATGACGAGTTAAAAACAACTGAATAAATAGTATCACAAGAGGTCATTTTCACAAAAGTTAACATTTCAAGTCACATGTCTGAGTTTACATGTCACGATTATCATAAATATATCTACAGTTAAATCTACGAGTATAGAGCAGTAAAGTGTATTATAATTTTTATACTTATCATTACCACTCGTCTCAAATCGGCATTTTTATGATATTAATGAGATTCATTTTGGTTAATTGTAGTAGTAGGTAATTGATAAATATTAGGAACCTAACTTCAACTTGCGACTTTGTCCCCGTTAAATTTACAGAATTTCCCCAGAAAGTAGCAGGCATTCTTTTCCATTAGTTCAAGTTACAGGCATACTAAGGTTCGACATAATGGCTCCGTTTCAGAGGTGTAGTTGTGGTAACTTTACTGACTTAGGTACTTTTGCTTAGATGATAAAGTGCAGGGTTATAATTTCAAGCAATATAATATAAAAAATATCTTTCTAATAAGATAAATACATCGGTAAAAGAAACTTCACCCGTATGTAATAATAGGGTGCCCAAATTTGTGTTGTTCATAATCAGTCACCGGCAGCTAGTTAGCGAAGTTGCGAGTCGGAAACACAAAGAAGCTATCCGCAATTCGCAGTCTAACTAGTGAGCAGCAAGCAAACACGATCAAACCGAAGTCCAAACTGCGCTCAAAGATCTAGTTAGCTGCGGGGATGACTCCACTGTTCATTGCCATGTTTGCTATTTGCTGACGTGGTTAAGAACGGTACATCTGCCAATGAGTTCACAACACTGCCGTTGGAGGTGTAAATCTATTTTATATAGGCACTTCTTGTTTTGAATTAATTAAAGCCAAATCTCGTTTGCCGGCGGGTTATCAACGAGTGTTTGTCTTACCGTCAATATTTGTGAATTGTCTAGTGTAGCGACCGCAACAATGAGTGAGCTGTCGGTGAAAATAAATGAAGTGAACGCACATTCGGTAGGTTATTTTTTAACTAGCTTATTATATTGTGGGTCATTATTAATCAATGTAGATAGAAAATTTGATACACCTACCTAATAAACACTGTTTTTTATAATTTTTACGTTACGTTCTTTTTACACTACACGATATAATTAAGATATAGGAAAACGTTTAGGTGGGAGTAATAAAATAGTACCTCTATGTTATGATTTATCTTTTTGAGTAACACAAACATTTCTAGTTCAGCGATCGCAAGTCACTAACTACTGGTCGCTTTCTGTTGCTAATAAAAACTTAATTACACGCCGCAGGCTGTATTCCCAAATGAAATGTCAAAGTTTAAGATAGTTTTTTCTGTACGGAAACATTTCATAGATACATTTGAGACATCTAAATCAAGCGAACATCGTTTAATTGGTGAGAAAAAAACATTTTTAGTTTGAGTTAGCCGGTGTAGAGTTCCCGTCCCGTCGCGGGGTGTTGGCAGGGGTGGGGGAGTACATTAATTTTTCACTGTTGGCTGTTAGCGGTACATTATAACAAGACAACTTCACACTCGCAGTGGGGGTAATCCTTGAACGCGTATTTCCACGGCGCGTGTTAATCTCCGTGAGGAGCTTTCAATAGCGTTGCGCATATAGAAAAGTTTCGGTGAAAATGTTTGAAACTCCTCACCGGTAACACGTAGGGTGAAGTTGTATGTTAATGTATTTCCTCTTTGTATCTGAACTGTCTGCTTGTTAAATATATAGCCTACAGTTTAGTACTAGAAATGCGTTTGATAAAGTGATGTTATTTCTTGTATTTTAATTTGCCATTATTTTTATAATTGTAAGTAATGTCAACATTTTATTGTAGTTAAGATTCGTTGGTTCTATGTATGCCACATAACCTACTTAGTACGTCTAATTATCATTTTAGTTGTGTTAGTTGGTTTGTGTCTAAACTGTTTCTGATTTAAACATGAAATATAAATATAACGTAGAGTTCCAAGCGGCAAAAGCTTTTCTATTAAACCCCCGAGTTAGAGTTATTATGAACTGCAATAATCCGGGCTGGAACAAAGTAAATATATTCCCGCGTGTGTGGCTTTTAAGAAACTCATACAAATCCAATTTATTTTCCATTTCCTCACTTCATGAAAACTTAAATATGCTTGCAAGGTAAACCACTTTGAAAGCAATCCTTTGATAGCGGTTATCTCTTTATGCAAAACTCTATCAAAATTGGATACCTCAACCTTACTTAAACTTGACTTTTATGATACTCTGAAAGTTGTTTATTATAAAAACTTTTCACTTTACTCGTCAGACGACTTTTTTTGACTAGCTGTAGCATGTAGAATTAATATGACTGTAAGGCTATATTATAATAATATAACATACTAGGCAATTAACAATTATTATCCAAGTTTTATATCATCAGAACGACAATACATTGTTGGTATAGATAAAATGAATTGTTCTAGCTTATCTTTTCATAAGAAATGCTAAACTACAATTGGGTACAGGCGAGTTTAATAAGAATTCAAGCGACAGAGCAGGTTACACAGGCGCTCAGGTTAATCTGGATAAGCGAACTGAATCGGGAAGGCATCATTTCATTACCCACTATCGCATCCGTTTGAACAAAAAGCATATTCCGTATAATATACAGGAGCGCTGTACAAACTTGTTTTACGTACCCTCTTTTGTCTTTTGCACCTTGATGACTTGGCGTCGCTAAATACAAAAACGAAAAACAATGTCTTGTACGTTTTCTATATTAAATAATGAATGTTCCGAATAAACCAACGCGTGGTTCCGAGATTCATGGACCGTATCTTATGAACCAGATTCCCACTGGAAAATAAAAGGCTTTAACTCAGTAACGGTTAATTGATATTAGAATACGGTTCAGGAAAACGAAGCATAGGCAATAGAATATAAAAGAACAAATAAAATATAGTTTACACAAAAATATTTCTAACGGAGTCGTGCCTTTTAAATAAAACAGAATTATCACGTGGAGTTCATTTAGAATGATCCATTAAAGCAAACAAGAATATTTTAAGGTTTACCTTATGTAGGTATGTATTTCTGGATCCTGTCACGAAAAGTTAAACACCTGTCTCGTATCCAGAGCATTCTATTCCCTACTGACCGGAGTTTATTGATTTTTGCCTAAAACTGGAATCAGAACAATTAATGACACAAAGACAAATGCTGTAGAGAATAACCTGAATAAAATAATATATACGGTTTTAGAAGAAATTCTGACTATGACAGGGCAACTGAATTAATAAACATAACTTGACGATGGGCTATTTTGGCAACGCAACTATAGAGATTATGGTCTGAAAGCACTTACAGGCGGGTAATGAATGCTTGCCCATGACTCTATTAAGAGCATTGCAATTGCAGTGAAATAACTACAGACTATTATTATTCTTAAAGTTATGTAAATAGTGTAGCATTACTAAATATAATAGCATTAATAAATTTCACAATTAATGTATCCCATGTTCACTGACTACGTGGCTATTTATTTTCAACATTGGGGTCTTGTTTATAATTAAAGTAGAAGGAAACAATGTAACCTCATCAAAACATATTGCGATCCGCATAATATCTGTACTTCAAGTGTCCGGTAGAGCTTGCATATGTGTTAGTGTGTGCAACGTACAATGGACAACAGACGATATTTTTGCAAAAACACTGCAGTGGTATTATTCTTAGTACTTTAGTGTCTTCTCTTTAAAAACTGTTTCTATCTTTTGTGTACGTATAAGTATGGTCAAATCTAACTGAAACTAGGTTCAAAATTTGAGAGAACAGCCTTTGGCAATACAAATAAACAGATTTGTTTAAAAAAAATAAAACATTCAAACAATGCTCTTTAAATTGTCAAACTGCTACATAAAACAGATAAGAACAAATCATATGCATAGGTATAATTATCTAGACGCGAATGTGATGCGAAATTTTTCAATGACTGCAGGCGTCGTTCGCGAGGTAGCACTCCAAAGTTTATGGATTGTGCATGAGACATGAATTAACTTAGAAAAGTAGTTCGACATACCGTCATACACAGCCTCGCTCAGCGGAATCACAAAGAGCAAAACATTAACACGAGCTAGTTACTTATCTGAAAAGCTATTGCGAAGTTTTGTACACTTTTGTGTGTATTTTCAAACAAGTTTATAATTTCGCGAGACGATTAATTTTTTTGTATTGTTATATTGTTGCTGCTATTGGATTATGCATCCTGAGACTTCTACAGTAATAAGTAGATAGTGAACGACAGCTTATTAAAAATGTGATTCATCTTAATTTTAAGTCAGACAGATTGATAACACTTTCGTTATCAGTAACCGTCGCATAGTCTGATTGGGACTAGTCTTGGCGTTAAGTTTATTCCTGTTTACGGTAATTGGCGAAATGTGAATATTAAACGGTACAATTCAGTTACCCACCAGGTAATCCTGACTTGATATTATCCATAGGTACGTAATGCTCGTTTAAATTTTAAGCTTGAATAATTAATAGCCAAATGTTAAAAAAGAATTGAACGGTAACCTTAGTTACAAAAATAATGATGAAGGATGGGGTCGATAGGTTGTCGACTAGCCAATTACGCGTCGTATTCTTTATTTAAAGGGCGACAGTCGGCATGTCGCGAGGTGACGCGCTTTGACGCTGATTGCCGTTTGCATGCAATCCTACTGCCACATATGCTTAGTCAATTTATTGTTAGTAACGTTTTAGACACGACTGAATGCCATAAATACGGTCTGTCAGAATTAATTGAATTATTACTTTAATTTAACAACTATCAATAGCATAGTTTAGTAAAAAAAACACTTTATAAAATTGCAAAAATAGGGCAATTAAAAGAATAGATTAGTGTAGTAGGTTTTTGTAAATGCACTAATCACGAGGTAAATACTGTGTTATCAACGTTTTATAGGCAGGAAAGAAATCTGAGACTTCAGTGCCTTTAGAAACCATAAGCAGTAATAAACTCTGCTGAACGACTTATCCAAATTTCCATTTGCAAAACCTGGCATTATAGCCCGCTATGAGCATAAAACGTGAAATCGTATTCAAAGACTTTTATTTTTTCAAGAGGGCACACACTTAGGTATCGTAGGTGAGCGCAAGTTACGCTTGTTTTACAACACTTTAAAACAAGGCACTAACGTCTTGTAGACGGAACGCGCGAACCCACGAAAGAAAAAGAATGCATACCGGTTTATGTTTGCGGTCTCCCGGACTATTTTCAACCGAAATAATTAAAAGTTTTTACGATCGCCTCTCTAGTATCGTGTAAAGAATCCGACGACGCTCGTGGTAACTGTGTGAATACGAACTTAGCACTAAACTCGGGTTATTGAAGGCGTCTCAAAACTCAAACGATTGTGCTTGAGCCGGTTGTAAACCGATATGTACACGTTAAAAAGAATATACTAACAATATTAAGTACTCGTACTGCTCGTGTTTCAGTACTGAAAATCATGACAGTATTTAACACACGGAAAGCATGTTACCGAAAACGTGAAGCTTATATAATATTGAAATAAAGTGACATCGATTAAATGGACCAAAGGCCACAGGCGAAAAATACCATAAGATTTTTAATAGTTCGCGTAAATATGCATAGAGAGGCAATTTACGTTTGTGAGCATGAGTTGATATCAATTTCGGTGCCCGTTTTTGCAAAAGAGCCGTTGCAACAAGGTTAATGGCGGGTTATTTCATCTACAGGCCATGATTGCACCGCTTAGTAAAAAGACTCAGATTCATAATAGAGATATTAAAATGAGCTTTTAATTTTTCTAGAGCAATAACTGTTTGTAAATAAACATTTTAAAACTGTATTTTTACTTACTTTATTTTACAGTTTAAGGTTTAAATAAAAGTATAGGCGGTTTTATAAGTAACATTTTGAAACAGGTACATATGTTGAGTCGTCGCCATACCCCCAAAGTAATTGAATATTGGAGCCTTGGTAGGTCATACGTAGAGAAATATTTGGTATTATACAAGCCACTATAAACAGTCACCACTGGAAGTTACCATACATGCACCGTCTTGAGCTTGTCCTCGTAGAGTCGTAGCTGATACGTCTCATACTTTACGACATTAAGTGACGTGCTTGTGCGCTTTCCATATAATTTTCCTTGCCGCTTTACAGCGTCGTTTTCGCCCATCGTAAAGACTTTTAATTATATCTGACGAGGCAAAATTTGACCCGAACGTTTAAACCTTATGCATTCTTTACAGTGGCTGCTTCAGGAGACCGTTCAAACTTAATGGTTTTGGTTTTAATAATACTATTTTCTGGTGGCATTTTGACTTTTTATACAAAAATCATCGTCTATTTTATAATAGAAAACAATAATACCTATATCGAACATGGTACACAATCATATATAATTATTTTCATCCGGGCATGGGAATATTTCCAACTTTATTGTCATAACATGAGTGTCAGGAATCGACATTGTTTCTACTTTAAATAAGCTGATTAAAAAGTTAGTTATAAAATCGCAATGGACGCACAAAAGTTTGCATGTGAAAACAATGTGTTTCGTATAAATAGAAGAGAGTTTACTGATCAACATATTGTCAGTAAACAAAGGTAAATGTTGTTGTATGCTTTTCTTTGACTAGCAAACAAATATACAGATAAATTACATTTGTGTAAAGAACATTACATACACTGTATAGTTGCAATTTGTCAATTTGTCGTCGTTTTCTTTGTCGAATGTAGGTACTCGTTCAAAAACGTGTTTGATCCAATTAGGAGTATATTTACATAAACGTGTCGTTTACAGCTCCACTCTACCGATCGTTGCATCTGCTGTAAACTTTTAATTGCGCGTCTCACGCCACAGCGGCCGGTGTTCGCTACGCGGACTACGCGCACGTAGACGCTTCTACGAAGCAACAACAGTTTGCCGTAGCCATTATTGTATTATCTGGGGAAAACTGTTATAACTATAATTGTAGTAAATAATGTTATGTCAGAGGTAACTTGATCAACATCTTCTGATGCGAATGGACGCATAACCAACTCAACCTTTTGTTGTTAATTGTTAAGAAACTTTAGTCTCTCATTTGGCTACGTATAATTGACATGTAAGTATTCCTAATCAAGTTTTAATTCGGAGTTTAACAGAGATTCCAGCGGGGAAGTCATTAGCAACACTTCACACTAGTGGTAAATAATGCAATTTTCTCATCTAATTTGAACTAGCGTTTTAAATTCTGCTAAAATCTAATAAAGTCAAATTAGAATCCAATGTAGTCCCGAGTTGGGGTGCGGTCGGAGTTATCGCTGGTTACTTACGAAATGCTGAACTCAGTTTATGTATTTGAAGGAAACAAAACAAATGAAAGTCTGATAAAAAGTTAGTAACTAAGGAGTTTAAAAGTTATTAACACTGGGGTTGAAAATATTGCTTTATCCAACTCACACATACGTTTTCGTAAGATAATATACTACTAATAATCCCAGTATTTAGATCTGAATTATAGCGTAAATAACGTCTTTACTCCATAAAAGAGTACTGGGTGTTCCACGAGCATGTTTTCGTCGCGACTGCGACCCTCGCCGCTCGGGTCCCACCCCTGCACTCCGCTCCAACCGAATTAGACTGGCACGTGTATAATTTATTGAGATCGGACGAAAGTTTTGAGCTAATTATTATATCTCGTATTCCGATTGACGGAATCATGAATATAAAATTTGACAGAACATTTTTTACAGTTTGATCGGTTTTAAATAGTCCTATTTAATGTAAAAATAATCTAGTGTCTAGACGGTCCATATTTAGATAAAATTACTACTATTTTGGTTATATTTAAAGGTATGATGTAAAATGGGCATTCAAATGTATTATACTTAATAAGTGAGTGAGTAGTACCAGGATGGGATAGATCTTAGCGAACAAATGGCAATCCGTGGTCTGTGCTTACCCCTATAGAAAACAGACTTGACTTATATATGTTTGTTACTTAATGTATCTATATGCATAAAATAAGAGACGTCCCAGTTTATAAATGTCAATTAACTACCCATCACTCGGTCACTATTACAAAACGATGAATTAATTATAGACTATATCTGCCTGTAGTGTCCCACTCCATTTTTAGGAAAACAAGCAAATCTGAACAGCAAAGTTATGAGCTAAGTATAGAATATCTATAAAATAGGTCAGATTTCTATAGCAAGCTGGTAATATACCGCTGGATCCCCAAGGATATTCAAGTATGTAATTACTGCAATAGGTTTTCTTTCCTACAGTCATTAAGTAGGTAATACAAATATGAAGTAAATACTAGATTTTCTTATCTTTTCAAATAATGTCCCAACAAATGTGAACTTTTTGCGTACGTAAAAATGTGGAGTGGTTTAACTAACTGACGACCTGATGGCCGCAGTGTTCGCAGCGCAGTCGTGGGTTTGATTCCCGCACGGGACAAAAATTTGTGCAATCCGAAGATGTTTGCCCAGAGTCTGGGTGTTAATGTTTGTGATATTTCATGTTTGTGAAACGCACCCACGATACAGGAGAAATTCCGAGTGGGGCGACGTTTCTTTAAAAAAAATACTTATCTTAATGCTTTACAAATTAATTTTTTATAATTTAAGTAATTTTTGGAATATTTCACTAATAACAGTAGCATAAATTTAGCAGTTCAAGCGACGTGACCTAAGGACGTCGAGCCCTTAACATTTACCAAACACAAAAAATGCAGTTCAAAATCCGCCAATCTTATTTGGCTTAAACCTTGAGAGGGCAGATGAAAGAGTAAGATGTGTAAACATGAAATTATGTCTCTTAATTAAGACCTTAAATGTTCTTAAGAAGAGGGCAAGGAATTTTTCTTGAGCAATGACTTGTAACAAAAATATTTAATAAGTACACCTACTAATTTTATTGTTGTATCATATCCAAAATGTATGTTAATATATCAATCCTCATAGCGATTATCCAGATTATAATGCATGCCTATTATAATCATAATTCCGATTGTTTCCTCAAATACCAACTAATTCATGCGCTAACTAAGTTTCATTCAATGGTTATAATGTATCGCGGACAAAATCTAAATCTAAATCCATTTAGTATTATCGTCTGACGCGACCATTGGACTTTACTTTGATATGACGGATAATATTCTGATAAATTAACCTATTTCATTGAAATACCTAGGTTATTTCGAATGGACATTTATTTTAATAGCTGTAATTAAATAGGTAGGTACCAAAGATATGTATGTTACCCTTACCTACCTATTATAAAATTTACTGATAATAAATTATGTTCTACAAAGGGCTATTGAGGAATATTACCTACGTAGGTACCAATTATCTTGAAAGTCAAATTGATATTGCTGAATCACGACCTGCTTAAACCAGTTTTGGTTCAAAATCTTTGCGAAACCAGTCTAAGCCCTATTCTAACCATATTCGAAGCGAGGCTTTTAATCAAAAATAGATTCGTGAGATTGGTAATTATATAAAACTATGTCTACGATAGTACTTTCACTGCCATAATATACATAGCTTTTTGTATGTATAGATACTTAATAATAATACTTGAAAAAAAAATGTAACTTAAAAAAAAAAAAACACAACTGCCATCCCAAAAATCGAACTAAAAAGTAAAAAACAAGTTCCATCGCAGTTGGCGTACCTCTTAGATAAGGCAGCGTTCCACAGAACGGCCCCCGACTGCGATGGAACTTGTTTGTTACTTTTTAGTTCGATTTTTGACATGGCAGTCGTGTTTTTAAAATTTTTATTCTACATTTTTTTATTTATTTCTTTTTTATATTCTATACTACTCGCAATGCTGCATGGATTTTAATGACACTCCATACATCAAAATCGGTTCAGGCTTTCAGAAGTTATGGTGGAATAAAGAAACTCACATACATAGGTACATACATACATATCTACATGAACCTTGAAAACATTACACTCCTTTTTTTGGGCAGTCGTGTAATAAACTACAAAATCATTTCGTGTATCTACTTGTAGCATATCAACAAACTGACCTCATACAATGATCTAAATAGAATTGATATCCACACCAATCTCGGTTTAAGTAAATCTGCATGTTAAAAGCTGTGCTAACACAAATCACAGCGGTAATATCGTTCGCAGTGATTACAACGCGTTATAGTTACGTGTGTACACAAAAACATTTCATCTCATCAAATTGCGTTCGTCACACAAACACGTGTATTACATGATCCGAGTGTTGGAACGAGTTTATGAATCAGAGGCGAGTAATCATCGGAATAGGATTGTCGCTATCCAATTAATGCCGCGTCGCGCGCAACGTTCTCGTCCGCCCTGTAGTAGACCTTTCAAGTGACGCGTACGAAGAAATGGGTTTGAGATACAACGCTAGGCGCCTTCTTAATACCAGTTAAATGTACCAGGATTTTTTTGTTTGGATATAGTTTAGGGCTGATACGAAGAGGTCCAGAACATTATCTCCAAAGTTTTGTTAAGAAGTTGTAACTCTACTAAAGATGGCTGCTGACTAAAAAAGCCATTCAACTCATATATTTTAAATACAAAGTAGTTCCGACATTCAACTAGACTTCATAGCAAATGTCAAAAAAAATTGTTCAGTTAATAGACGAATTACAAAATATCCTTACCTGTTGGGTATTTTTAACAGCTCAATTCGTACTAAGGGTGAGAAGAGCCGTGTAAAAAAAATGTAGCGATAAATATATATGTGTAAAATGAATTTTAGGATAACATTCCGGCCTCCAGTCTGATTCGATAACCGTTCTCACAGTACAAATGGAAATGATTTCGCTAATACGCTGCGCAAAACTAGCATTCCACTAACGAGTTATCTTTAAGCTGCTTTGTCATAACCCTATAGAATAATGGAACTGTGAGCGTACGATCACAGTTCGCTCATAACACTGACCTGTCCGATGTTAGGAGCCAGCCAATCGACCGCCCAGAATTTACTACTAAGCTCGGTTCATACTAACATTTCTTATTTAAAACTTTATCGTGCTTATTATACAATATTACAACAAAAAATTGACACACAAAAACACGTGCTCTAAATTGACTATAAATCGATCAAATTTTTTATATAATGTTTGTGATTGCAATTATATGAAGTTAGATTATGTTAGTCTCAGTATAAAGGTAAGAAAACTATGCAGAAAAATAAAAGTTGTCATAAAACAGTAGCCATAATATTTATCAAACTAATTACTATTATTAAAATAGGTACTTTACAGGTAACTAAATAAATCTTAATAAAGATGACATAGACAAAACAAAGCTGTTGGTGAGAACTAACTTTTCCACTCCCTCAAGGATTTGTACGCATGTCGTGAGTGTGCAGCTTCCCTAGTGCGGAGGTGCCGCGGGCGTCGATCGTCCGCCTAATTTTAGCCGGTAATAACCGGTCTCGAACGGACATCACATCCAGAATCTTTGTGGGAACCGTGCGTCGCGTCACCCGTCACTGCTACGAGGGGTGCTACGTTCCACGTATCGACCATATTCGCACGCCTTGTTCTATTTTTATACGATGTGAAGGCAATATTTTCGTCTTTACATGCTGATATGAATGAATCTGTGCGGCGTATGGTAGAGTAATGAAATAGGGATAGCGATAAAATGAAACAAAGGCTTGTGTGGTATTGCTTTCGTGTTACATGTATAGGTATTGAAACAACAACGTGCTTTGGTCTAACACTTAACAATGATATCATAGTTTTAATAATGATACATATTTTATACGAAATAGGTACTTAATCGATTTATAAATTAAAATTGATTTGATGACACATTTCATCATGTTTAGTTACGCTTCAATGCTTTGGCAGCCCTACAGGCTTTTGAATAGAAGGATGTTTGTTATTGTAGTGTGAAACTGAAATCAATGACATCGCATCGACGTTGACGAGAAATTGCTAGTTAAAGTTCAATTTGTAGTTTTAGAGGTCCCTCACAGAACAGGTATACATGTTAAGACATTCAAGTATAGGTACACCTCATAGGTATACCGCAAACTAGCCACAGTGAGTGAGCCACTCTTGTTCTCATAATGATAGATTTAAACATGTAGCAATAATAAAGGTTGAGGAACCGTTCTCTTCCCGTTACCTACCCCTGTCTAGATAGATATACATATCTATGTTGATGGGTTTACTAATATAGGGGTGGCTAATTCCCAGTGAAAGTGTCAGTGACCTCAGTCAGTAAAACGCTCTCTTCTTATTCCAAGGGTGAAATAACATCATGCGATCAGGCCTAGGAGGTTAATCATTGAGAAATTTAATTTACCGTTAGGAAATGGATCAGAATAGTACAATGCCCTTCCGCTGCCGGGAATCCTAATCGTTACGCAGTATGGTCCTTTTTCTTTTCATCGTATGGTTGATTAACAACCTGGTGTCAAAGTTTAAACCGCCTGTAGGCCTCTGACATGGCTTTACACACTGATGAAAAATCTCTCAGGTGTGCCGGTTTCCTCACTATGTTTTCATTCACCGTTTTTAGCAAGTGATTACTAATTTATAATACGCACATGAATTCGAAAAGATATTGGTGCGTGCCGGGGTTTGAACTTGCGACCTTTGGCTTGGCAGTCCAACGCAACGGTTATACCACGACTATCACTGCGGTGTGGTCCTGATAAAGAGCATTAAATCATCATTTAGAATAACCATTTTTTTTGTTAGCTCTGGAAAGAGATTAGGCAGGCTCTTAGTTTCTCCTATAGTGGGACATTTTTGGCTGTAAAAATAAATTATGCATTTAGGATACCACTGTAATTAATTAAGATAAAAATAATGAACTTTCTCAAATGAGATCGATATTTTAATGATCGTGGACATTGAAAAAATAATTCATACATTATTAGTCTTTTCGCTTTGGATCGATATTGGACTAGGCAGTGTTATATATACTTTCGAACCATTACTTGAAACCGCGTTTAAAGTTATTAACGTGGAACTAACCGTTTCTTGAATTATTTATGCAAATAGCCGTGGGTATGGTCAGTTTCTGTACTACCCATGTCTAATCAAGTAATCATCATCAATAATGTGCGACATATATATTATTTACCATATTAACCCATACAAATAAATAAAACACGATGTGTTGGGCTGGGTTTTTAGTAGCAAAATATATTTAATTATGTGTACCTATTAACGTGTAATTTTGCCATATCGTGTACGGAAACTAATGACGAAAGTGGCGATTAAAACCGTCACACTCACAACATCAATACCTAGATGACGGTAAGTAGGAATCAAGTTGCGATCCGATTGGCAAATCGTGAATTAGGTATAATACATCTCAGTGGAGTCTGCATCTTGCAGTAAATGCTCTCAAGCATATGGTACGCACGCTCGGGATGGCGTCAAGTGTCTTGCGAACAGTATAATGTAATGTAAAGTACTTCAGTTCGAATACCACTGAGATTGACGCTGTGATACTCGTGAACAAAGCAACGTTTGTGGTGACTTGTCATAAGAGTGATTTATTATATACAGGCATCCTTGTTTGAATAGTTGACCAACTTAAACTTATAATTCTACATAATGGATTTCTTTTATACATAAATCCAAATTATTGGCTAGTGGTCAGGCTATTTGGGGGTGGGTGCCTGATTATTATTATTATTATTATTTAGCCATGATCGTCCCACTGCAGGGCAAAGGCCTCCCTTTCCTTCCTCCATTCCTCTCGGTTGTGAGCTGCAGTAGTCCATGTGGCCTTATAAGATAAGGGTGCCTGATAATGATCCTATATTGAAGTTAAAAGTACCTATATGTATCTCTTAATATCGGAATATAATTAACAAATGCAAGAACAACAAATATTATATTGCCCTTTTTAATAAATTAATCATTTAAATATTCTTGTTGATCCATAGGCAAGAACTTATAATAGACTTTACTATAAATAATGCTCAGACACAATGTGTTCAGTTCAAGTTCAAAGTCAGTGAATCTAATAGGGCCAGGTTGCCAGACTTTTGGGTTTAAAAATACAACTCAAGGTTAGATAGTTGATAGTAGCTACGCAACATTCACTTTTACAACTAAAAAATACTCATCAAAAATCTTTCATCCCTTTGTTACTAGGTGTATCTACTAGATTTCCAAGATCGGAGAAAAAAGTAGGTACTAACTAAAAAGGAACTTTGTAATACCGTTTTAATACTCGTTAGTAAACTTAAGAAAATTATCTGGCAACCCTGTGTCGACGCCTGCGGTTTACGGGCCGTCAGTTTTCTTTATGGTAATGACGAGCTTACGACGTAAGTATTACCAGCCTTTCAAAACAGGTAAGATGAATTCATTCGTCTCTGATACTAAATTATACCTCACAACAGGAGACTATTCAAGTGAAGCCATTCACTTAGGATTTGACATAGTTTATCTACTTTAATTCTATACAATTTGAAACTATGCAAATTAGATATTTAGGTACCATCTATTGATTTTTACAAAGAAAATTATGTTTTGAAACATAAAAATTAACTGTTGGTTATACACACCCTTTCTTAGATTGGTGTATTGGTGGGTTTCATGTATGTGTGTTGTGTAGGTTAGTTTATTGGTAGTAAGTTCGGGGATTTATTTATTATATACGCCGGTTTTACTCACGTGTGTATTCGGGACTGCCCGACTAGTCCATGTGTAAGGGCTCCGCTAGAGTTCGAAACTAGTCGGGCATTCACGAATACAGGTGAGTAAAACCGGCGTATATAGTAAATAATATGGATAACACTCACGAAAGCTATTCTAGTAGTTCAGGTATTTTTTTATATTTCCAATAAACAATTTTTTATTATTTGATCCATTTTTTATGAAGTAAGTTTTAAAGTAAAATCTTCAATGCACGCACGAGTACCTGTGTGGCAAGTATTTTTTACTTATCATCGACCGGAACCATCAAAGTTCTTGAGTAAATTTACAGTTTAGTGGTTGCTGCACTCCCGTCCTAATAATACGACCATACGCTACTTTTCTTACAATTTGACTTTAACTTTGTAGTTTCGGTACAACAAAAGACATACACTGTTGGTTTTATGCAATCTAATCACTTATGCGACTTTATCACAGATCTACTGCGTAAATCTTAAACGTAGCGTTTTGTTTGTATTCTTTTACCAATTGTAAAAATTTTAAACCATAATATTGTTCTTTACTTTTGTAGAACTAAAGGCTTAGATAATATGGATTGTCTTTATAAATATTACTTATTAACACAGAAAATTAACGTTGAAGTAAGACAATGTCACATAACCAATCTAATAGCATTCTTGCTGACGTTTATTCGAAGAGCCACAGCCTAAAAGGTTTGATTAGAGTGTAACTTTAACACTAATTTATCCACTCTGTGCTATTAGCCGATACTGAGAGCATCTCGTTTCGAGAAAGGCCAATGTAACATGGTCAACAAAAATAGTAAAAATACTAAATGGATTTCATTTTTTTTTTGTGAACTGAATTGGACCTAAGGAACAAAAAGCAAAGCTCAAATAATAAGGGCATATACATATGTATAAGTAAAACTAAAAGTTCGTTACCTAGTAAAGCTAATCCTTTCAAAATGTATTTAATAAAGCCATTAGTTAAGTTCCATTGAAACACAAGATATTAATCATAGAACATCGATATATTTAAATACAAGGTTACCCTTTAAAGAGGTAGACAATTACTAGATTAAAGGTTTGGTATAATAATAACACTGTGTGGGAAACGTCGCAGCATAAATGTTACAAAAGGTGGAATTACGACAGGCCTGTACTTTGGACGGTAATCAGCTTGTTAGTGATTGGCATATTAATATGAGGGACTGGAACCTTCTATAAAATCGATTAGGAATTCATGTTCATTTGTTTTATGCGTCAGTATCCTATAGGTGTCCTATATTGTTATGATGGAATGAAACCAAGAAACTTTTTGACAGCAGTCTTGTTGCTTTGGTATTGGTACGATAAATAAATATGTTCAATATAAGATGACTAAGATAGGCATGGGACATAATTATTAAGATAAAACGTACTTCACTGGCTGTTTTAAAATAAGAATGAAAATAATAAAAAACTTACATTTAATGGATTCAGCCGTATCCAGAAGATAAGTAACGACCGCTCACCAATTAAACAAGCTTTAAGCGCACACACAATCACAATTAAAACCAAGTGATTTATTGTCGCTTTTTGCTGGGTGCCGGTAGGTACCTACTGCAAACCATACGACCCCGTCTCTAGTTAATAGGTTAACTAGAGACGGGTGTTGGGTTACTAAAATGAAATAATATGCTGAGTGTAGGACTCTCAACTCCAGCTCACCTTGGTTGGCTGATAGGAGATCACCCCTAACGCGAAATTATAATAATTATAATTTATTTGCTAGAATGTAGGTACAATAGATCACATAAAATTAAAAGGAGCCAATACATTCTGCCTCATTATTGATATTCAATGCATATTAAATATGAGTTACAATTTACAGATCTACGAACCAATAAATGCTGGCTACACCGAATGGCGTAGAGCGAGTGCTACGCTGCGTGTAGTGCGTTTTGGTATACTGGCCGTAGACAAAAATCTCTATCGATATTTATCTTGAGGTTTATTCACAGATTTTTTTCTTACTAGATCAGTCGGCCAAATGCCCGATTGCTTTAAAATGCAAATTAAAGAAAAGTTAAATTCGCAAAATTAACAGACAGTTTTGGTATTCGTTAAGTTACCAAATCTTTATTTATGAATTACTAAATCTTTATTAATCAATAGATACTTTGACTGGTTACGACAGATTCAGAATGCTGCTTATTTATTTTAAGGAATTTGTATATACCTCTGTACTTGAAGCTGTGTTTTTGTGTTGTTTGTGAAGCAGCATTTAATTAGCAGGGGTTCATTTGTAATCAAGAAGGACAAAAAAATCACGGTGTTCATAAAAATAGATACAAAAACGCAATACTTGCGTCTCATTATATTATTATTACGACAAACTCGGCAGCGGGACACGTGGGGAGCGGCGGCGACGGGCGGTCACCATAGGCGACCGGCGCGTAGGCGGGCCCGCCCAGACTTCGCCGACGAATATTCTACAAGTACTCAAACCCTGTATTATTTTTACTTAGAACAACGTGTTCGCTCGATGGATTACGTCTGACTTACCAAAAAGAGATTGACTTTTAAGTGGTGTGTATCTATAATACTTCTAAAATTCTAGGGAATTTTCTATTTCGGTTTCTTTACTAATTTTCGTCTCTGAATAGGTAGGTAAAGTTTAAAATCGAACAATCATTCAGGTATTTGACTGTGATTCACTGATTGTATTGTAAGTTTTAACTATAAGTTAACAAGAACAGTAGGGCGGGAAAGTGAGGCACGAGGCAAATGGGCGGGCGTTGCAGTCTCGCTTGCACAAAATGCACCACCCCCAGCGAAATGCTTTGCGATTGCAGTCCGCGCCGCCGAGTCGTTGCAACTGCTCGCCCGCTGCGCCCGGCTACGCACTCCGCGACGTTACGCGACCTGTAACAAGTTACCAGGCTACCAGGACCACCAAGGAGGTAAGCCCTTAAATACATTTTACTGGCTGCTCGCACGCCAACTGCTGCTATATCCCCATCCTTCTTCAGCTTACACTTGGAACAGTTTTCCCTTTTATCGTTGGAATGTGGGAAAGCGGGTTTTCGTGACCCAACTCTCTCTTTCTATTTGTAAACGCTTCGTGATTATTTTAAAGTGATAACGTAATAAACAACAAGGTGGCAGTGAGGTTAGAACAAAGGAAATATCGTTACAACGTTTTTAATACAATTAATGAATCGCTCATACAATAAATTAACAAGGACAGGCTTTAAAACTTTTTGCTAAACTTTTTAAACTTGATGTTCATGTGGAGTAGTTTGTCACGAGGGTAAAAAATTTACGATAAATCTTTTTAAGGTTCTCTAGGACGTATTCAAAGATTTATTGAATACACATAATTATAAATAAAATATAGTCAATAGGAAAATTGTGTAGGGGATAAAATAATATTGTCGGCGTATTTAACAATTTTTTTATGCTTCCACTTGATTAGAATACTCTTTTTTTATCAAGAATTATACAATTGTGATACTTTAGATGCAGATTCTTTAATATAGAAATTAAAGGTCTGTATACATTCTCAAATATTAAAATGTACCTACTTATAGTATTACCTAATCTAGGTAGTATATCTTTAATAATAATGATTTGCATGATTGAATTAATATATACTAATAAACAAAGTTTAATTCAACTCTAGATATTTGTAACGTCCTAAAAGTTCATTTATCTTGCTGAAGTCGGACAATGGATCATAAAGGTCAGTAATTTGACAACAATGGAAAAATATTTCAATTAAATTCGAGCGATGCAAGGTAACCACAAATTGGCAGCTATTGACAGCACCCCAACTACATTAATAACTGATATGTCGACTCCCTAACAACAAGCCAGAAATATTTTTCAACTTTTTAGTGCATATGGAATTTTGTGTAGGAAAATATGTATATATATTAATGCTTCTTTCTTACAATTTGAATAGGTATAAATACATATTTTTATTTTTATATATATTATGACAAACCTGCTACTTCATTCCATAGCAACGATTCCGAGGACTATCTCATAGAATTTCCAATCAAACTAGGAGTTTGATATTGAGCTTTTATGCCAAGTACACTTACCGTGGCTACCCATGAAATCTTATAAATATTCAAACAAAGTTCCTTGTTCAATTTTATAAACTATAAAATCTACTTTAGAGTACTAGGGACCTGAAAAATTCTTCTAATATAAAATAGTCATTACAGTACTTATCTACAAAATTTCTCCATGAGTAATTTTTTTTTTGTGAGATTATGTACTAAGTCGTTTCCATAGTTATTATTACTGTATCGTTTAGTAAATTGAAACTTAACTTAAACGTACTTACTACATATTCTGTAACAAATTTGCCTCGGAAAAATTGGGCAACCAATCTTCCGACGGCTCCCCTAAGTCAATGCCAAATAGTACCAGGCGGACAGAAAAGTATAGAAGGTTCGATTACAGTCTATGGGCTGGGCGGCACGGCCCACGCACACACGCGCACACCTGACCGCGAACACCGACCCAACGTAGACCCCAATGAAAATCAGTTTTTCTCGCTCCCGTCGATAGTTTAAAATTAAACGTCATTCTGGCTGCGGTTAACACTTAATTTGTACAACGCATAATGTTATTACTTTGCAATTCAATTTATTATATCCCTGATGCGATTGTTGTGATAATAATCGTAGCTCTTAATGAAATTAACAGCCAATGTTATTTGGAAAATTAAAGACTTGGTTTAATTTTGATGGTGAAATCACCTAATTACGAAATTTTGTATGATAAGTGTAAGTGGAACTCTCATATGCTTTAATAATAACTCTAAAATCAAACTAAACTCGGAAGGATAATAATTTAGTTATGGTTAATGTTAATGTCAGAAGAGCCTGTCGTTTCCCTATTGCCTTGAACAACTTTATGTTTTTGGTTTTAACTCAAAACTGTTATAAAACTAATAATAACGACTTAGAAAATAATACAAAAAGTAGGCAAACATTCATAAATTAATTTAATAATTAAATAGAATCCATCCGTTATTTGAATTTTATGATTTGAAGTGTTTGAACATATTTGTACGATTTACGTTCTTATCATGCATAACGACGATAGTCTAGATACATTTACAAACGTGTGTTACAAAGTTGTTCATTTCGGAAACTTTGAGGAACCGTCTCAATTTTCGGAGGCAGTAAAAAATGACTTAGACAGTAGACCCCCCCTTATAAAACTGACAATATACTATTAATTACATTTTACCTGTAACTCTCGTTCGCATGTTAATATAATTATAGAGACGTCGTAGACATAAGAAGTATTGAATTTAAGAGAAGTTTATCATCTTTTGTAAGTTTTTTTATTTACCCAACTTAGGGTCGGGTCAAAAAAACAGCTGCACCGCTCTATCTCTTCTTTTGATAATAAAGTATTGAGTATTGATAGGCTAAAGAAACTATTACCAAACTTTCACCTCGAGTTCTGTGTGTCATAATGCCGCTATTATTAGGGACATGTCTTTAGCTGTTCACTTGCGTCGTTCACAGTATGTAGATACTCAATTTGCGTTCGGTTAAAGTAATTCACAGGGACAAGCAGCGTGCAAGTGATAGAATTGAATAAACGTACCGGTTCTGGTAGTGGTTCTTTATTTTTTTCGTAGACTTTTCTGGGTGCTTTTGAAGTCTGTGTACGCACTTTCGATATAGTGCTATAAAAGCAATCAGCGTAGCAGCTGGATACAAACTGTTTATACTCATTCCACCGGCTACAATTTTTGAAAGTAACGTTTTAAGATGGTTCTACCTATTAAACTTATACTCGTACATTTTGAAGCTAGGCTAGACTCAATGTATTTTTGTAGGTAAAACTTTAATTATAAATGACCAAGCTTTCTTTATTACAACATACTTGGAATATAATGTGTTATTGGCAATAATAGATATCTACTATTTGTATTTACAAGATGTTTTCCAAAACAATTACCTACTCATACCAATTAGTATCTGCCCACGATCAATGATCATGTTTCAATAACAAAGATGTATCATTTGACAAATTGGTATGACAAATATAGAAAAAGCTCGACTTTTCTATTTCCATATTAACCATTCAATTTGCAGACGTGGTAATATTTAAAAATACGTGGATCCAACCCAAAATTGTTAAAAAAATCGTAATTTTTGTTTAAAGTCCCAAACGTCCACACGATAAAAAATAAAGGCTGTCTATACACGTGTCTTTTCATGGGTTACCCCATATCTGCATATTAGATTGTTCCATGAATTTTGTTAACAAAATCGTTGTTTGCCGGCGGCGGGCAGTCGCCCAGTCCGACGGGCCGGACGGCGGCCGCGGCGGTGGCGATGTGATCGCGAATCAAAGTTTTACAGGCACCACCGTCCCGCTTAAACTTTTCCTCTATTAAATCGATCGTCCGAGGACAAGCCAACAACAGATTGAATGAATCCTTCAGAAAATATTGGTCTTTCTAGAATATGACCAACTCCGTTCTTGCCCCCTTAACCTTTACCGTAACCGCGCAGCTTTTGATCCGCACTATAAATAGCTGTCTGATGTAAAAGTCGCTTAGAAATTAGAGCTAAATAATTGTGGGCTTACATATTTTTGATCTTGTAAGAATGTCAGTTCTATGAGAACGAATTACATCATGATACGACGTATTATGGGTAAACCATTAATGGTTTGCCAAAATTATTTGTTTTTATATTGTACCTATGTTTTGAATTGAAATTAGTACCTACCTACTGGCACTCTATTCAGTACGATTCCATCCAAATGTTTGCCACACCTGTTGGTTACTTCGACAATAGAGAGAAAATACACTTAGAAAGGACAGTAGTTTGTTTGTAATCGGCTTTGCTAGCCTCACACTTCTCATGGTCACCTTTGGTTGCAACCATTCAAGGTGTTCTTAAAAACATGTTTAGAAATAAATATTTCGTCCTTTATGTAGTCCTTAACAGCTTATATTGTATTCTGTTAAGAGTGCTTTTATACTTGATTGACTTAAGGGTAATTTAATAGAGACATCAAGTTAAAACTATCGTTAAAATGTCTGTAACTAAGTAAAGGACGTTGTTGAGAGTATTATTGAATTTTTGTGCTTTTAAGATCAAATAGACATTATAATTTTTACTAAGTATGCCTGTGTACTTTAACTGACAGCACTTAAATATTAGGCATCCGTAAAGTATAAAGGTTGGGAACTTTTCTTTTTCAACGAAATAGTGGTTTGGTAGTGTGTGAAGAGTCGCTTACAACGTTTACAGTATCCGTGTCGGGTACTAGGCGAGCATGGGCGGGCAGGAGGTTTCGTGGGACGGGGCAGACTTGTCTTACACGCGCCGCCGGCATACATATCTGCACGCCGTTGCATAGTTACATTGCACCGGTGAAGGCTGCACTCGTTTACACCGCTCGGCGCGTCTATATTGCGTACGTAGTGGTTGGAAGTCAAGCTTTTGAGGCTTTACGTAATTTGTAGGTGAATTGGATTGAGGTTCCAGCCGCTGAGTTCAGTCTGTGGTTTACAAAATTTATTTTATTTTCTGTGAGAGATTTAACGCTCTAACAAATTAGTTAATGTGCTTTAGAGATTCTAAGTTACTTTGTTTATAGTAGGTATATTTAGACTATAGACTGTACAATTGTATATGGTACTTAGGTTGTTTGTGTGTTGTAATGATAAGGGGCTAGCATTTTGTTATTTGAGCGAGCCAGAGAAGGATGGCAGACAAAAATGGAAGCCTAGGTATACCCAGCAGCGGTTGATACCAGGTTGAAATAATGATGATAATGTTATCATTATTTTTGACACAATTATTTATTAGACAGTGATAGATACCTCACAATAACACATGACGATTTTAAAAAGAGATTGAAGCTTGGGTTGCCTGTGAATGTGGTCTGCTACCCTCTAGCATACTGCTCCCTATGATTATTTGTAGATAAAGAGAATTAAAACGACTAATTTATACAAAGACTAGACTAGACAAACTACCTTTTGCACAATTTTCCACGGGCTTAATTTCAGTACGAGATTTTTCTTATAAATAAATGTAATCCTACTAATTACATGAGGAGTTGTTAAAACATTCTACAATCTAAATTATTGGTTCAATTAAACCACGTAGTAAAAGGGCAACAATATACAAACTATACTTTCAATTTACTCTGTAAGTTTAATGGAACATTTATCCAATATTTCCGAAGCAAATTGATATAAACGTTTCATGAAGTGAAGAGAGAAAACTTACTTGAGAGTTTATAAAGTTACAGGGCGAACTTTGTTTCTAGGCGTTAAGGGTTGAGAGGTACTTACCTGTTTCAAAAAGTTGAACATTAGTTACTGAAAAATTACATAGTGTTTGTTATCAACATTTATCTCAGACATCGATCTGTAAGTGGCTTTTTAATATAGCGTTTTCAAACATGGGTAAATTGAATTAGTGTTTTTAAATAATACCAAAGCATCAGTATTCCTTGGCGTGGTACAAACAGTTACAGAAAACTTGGTTTAAATCAATGATATATTGTACGGAACACTAAGCCACCTGGACAGTTTTTATTAATTGACTGTCACTAAGAATTTATAGCACCAATGCTACTAACTGGTAACTACGTCGTGATTGCCTGCCTGGTTACCATATAAAGCAGCAATTCAGTAACGTCAAATTACTGACGTTGCAGGAAAACGGTAATCGCTTCCACGTGTTTACTTCATATAATAAAGTAATAAACACTTGGCATGGAAAGCGATCGACAACTAGAGTCTAAATAAAATCGCTTGCCAGATAAAACGTATAGTGATTTAAATAATAGCTGCTGCTAACTGCTTTATAATTTATAGCTGACGGATGTCAGACAGGACAGATTTTCTCATTGACTCGTTTATTTATGGGCAATGCATCGCAGTACGATATACAAGCTATTTTTTGGAGCCGTCTATCAAGTTAACCTGATTAATAGATTTAATTGTTATTGGTTGCCGAGGCTATTGATTTAGATTGTATAAGCTTGGTCAGAATTATCTATGAGATTTTAAAGCATTTCCTTTGGAAGGAATGCCCTTTAACTTTTCGGTGTTTTTGCCAAGTCGGTATGATTTAGACATATACCTAGGTAGGTATGTAATATGATGTTACATATTAGTTACATATAGGTATGATTTAACGTGATTTTTTTTATATAAATAAAAATAAACTCTAAAAATTCACAAAAAAAAAAACTTTATACTTTGTCAATTTGAACTTCAATTTATCTTTTAAAACGTACTTGTATATCTGTGCCGTGACGTGAAAACTGTTTACTTCTGTCGTCGTGAAAGAGTCGTAATAGCGACGAGCCCAGTATAAGCCAAATAAATGGCAATAGGCTCACCACCTATGGGACTAACAATAGGCTAAATTAATTGCAGTAGCCTCACCACCTATAGGAAACTTTTAAAGAACAGCTCTATATAAATTTCGAAGATAGATTTTGATTCGTGATTAAGTGTGTGTACTGACAGGCTTATACATAGGTACCGGTACCTACCTAGAATTGATATAGGTCACTAAGTGATACAAAACCTTACATTCTGTTACTTTTACTTTTCAACAAATACACGTGCAGCATAACTTTGAATAAACATTAGCTTAAGTAGACAATGAAGCTATAAAATGTATTTATCCTAGACTTTATACAAATGTAATACAGTTCCTAGTGTGGAGTAAACTTCAGAATTGAATATTCTGTTATTGATGTAATTTCTACTATTACTCCTTCTTGTTATTGGTAGATTATTGATGGTAGATACGGGTGGAAAACTGAAATATAGTTTTAAAAAGGAATATCGTATAACCTTATGGCTGGTATGGGGAACCGGCATTCAGTTACGACAGAGAAAAAGCTAGGAAAGATGATACGTAATGAAGAATACTCCATTAATCAATAGCATGTATCATCGTAAAGATTATATACCTGATGCTTTCGAATATACCTACTATATATCAATAAATGTATAACTAAAGTGATAATGTTTGTTGTTTTATCCCCAACCTTAAATCCAGATTCCTGTTTAGCATTCTTGGGGGCAAGTTCTAGAATACAACATGTCCCCTAAGTGTAAGAAATTCAATCTATACACAAGTTGCGAGCCCAAGTATCGGACGGTAAGCCGCGCAGCCGCCGCGCCGACCGTCAATTGTTTCAATTTTCCCGCCGCATACTTCGCACCAAGTAACTGAACTTCAGAAACATCCCCACGTGGACAATGTTATTAACCACAAATTCTTGCACGTAACTTAACTTTTAAAATGAAGTACTTCCTTAGGGAAATTAACACACACTTTACCAACTTATGCTATAATACTATTTAAAACTAACGGCATAAAAACAATATATAGTTAAAAGTAAAATAGAACTAAAAGCATCAAAGTAGATATTCTTCCTCATCGTTGTAAAAAGGTAAAGTGCCCAGTATGTGTTCATTCTTCTCAGCCATATTTAGGTATAAATAATGATAATGCCAATAGTACAAGAGCTTAATTTTGAATAAACTCATATACTCTGCTTTTACCCCACTACTCTACTTACTAAAATATTATTACACTGTATTGAATGCGCTGAACCTTAGCCCGGGTAACCTGATCATTACGAAGGAGTCTAACTAATCCTATAAAGGTATATCCAAATGTGATTGCTCATACACTAGCAGTCGCCTTGCACGTTTTACAAAGAAACACGCGTTTATCACCTTAAAGCGAGCGTAGAGTTCATTGTCTAAAACTCTAAAATAAATGCGTGTCAAAAATGTAACTACGGCGGGAAGGACTATTGTCTAACTTAGGAGGTACTGCATGTTTGATATTAATAAGGCACAGATTCTTTAAACATGTACCTACCCTCTCATTCATAAACGAGCATCATACTGGCATTAACTAAACCCCGTATTAACTCTATTGACATCTCTATTCTTTGATATGCAAATGACAGTGACGGGAAAATATAATTTAATCCTTGGTTTAAAATTTTAACTTTTTATGGAAATGCGGGATAAGGCATAATTTATATAAAACAACAACGAGTATCCTTATTTAAATATTGATTGATTGATTGATGACTCATTAATATAGTTTGGTATCTTTTATTTATTGTGTTTCTGGACTTAATACAAAGCAAAGGTCTGATTATAATTCGCCAGTCATTATGCATAGAACGTCTACTGCGATTTCCGCATCTAAATAACTTAGAAGGACAACCTTATTGGCAAATAAACTAATTATTAAAAAATATTAAGAGATATTGTAACTACTTGCCAAACGATTCCTATTTTGTGCAGGTCAGTATCCACGTTAAACTGCCTTGCTTTATTATTATTTATTAGCTGGACATAACGCCGGAAACTTTTAGGCATACAGTAGGTTTATAGTAAAAAATTAAAACCTCCTTCAAAAAACTCAAAAGTAAAAATAAATTTTTATCACATTACTTTACATAAGCGAAGTGGAAGTCGGCGCCAAATCCCAACATCCATTAAGCGATTCAGAAAAAAAGTACTTATGAGAATGCTGTCATAAGTGCTTAGTTCATAGTTTCAAAGCTAAGCTAACATCAGGTAATGACCAAATTTCTAGGGCACTTTCTTTAAAAATAATTTCAAATTGGTTCATAAATGACGGAGTTATGAGGGAATATACATTAAAAAAAAAAAGATTCCGACGAATTGAGAACCTCCCCCTTTTTTTTGAAGTCGGTTAAAAAGTAACTTGCTAGGCTTAATTATGATAACCTTAAAAAAATCTTAAAGGAAAATAATTTAAAAAATAAAATGCAATTTGGTCCACAGCCTTAAGCTTATGGCCTAACCTAGATAGGTAGGCAAGTATATGGCTTAAGATTGCATATATGCAGATCAGTAATTAAAATATATATTTATTTACTAAACAGTATTCCGACACACTTCTAGTCACTCTTAGTAAGCCACATAACGGTGCAAATGGCATAACAGCAATATTTTAGAATATAATGTCGATTACTTTATACGTGGAACCTAGGCACGCCACGCTAGGTTGATTTCGGCATAGAATTATCACAAACCGGATTCACAAATCAGGTAACGGCATTGAGCTAGTATGTTGAGGTCATTTTATTGTTTTATCAACTTAAATAATATTAGGCTCGTAAAATCACATATCATAATATTATCTTATAATGATGGTAATAATTTCAAGTTGAAAAATATATCTATTTTTTGCATGTTACGCACATAATGAGCAGTTTCCTACAATCAAACAAATATCCACCTTATGTGCATGAAATTAAGTCGAAAATAAAAATGAACACTAATACGCTTGACATTAGAAGCTTGATTGGTGAAAAAATATAGTGGTTGGTTTATTAACCGACTTCAAAAAAAAGGCGGAGGTTCTCAATTCGTCGGGATCTTTTTTTTATGTTTGTTCCCTCATAACTCTGTCATTTATGAACCGATTTTTTTTTCTCATATTATTGGGTTTACTTTCCGATTGGTCCCCTAGAAATTTTGTCATTACCTGATGATGAACTTCGAAGATATGGAACGGAACTCCTCATAGGGTCATAGCAAAACGCCCGTATATTGATGATATGATGATGATATTGCTTAAGATCGATAACTGACCACTAACAAGGTCTTCTTTGTTATTGTTAGTGGTTAGTTATCGACTACTACTCCCACGAGGGAGTGGGGGTGCGTTGACCTCCCTCCTATCACTTTCCTGGATTAAATATATCGTGTGAGGTATCGTTTAAAAGGGCTTTTTATTTGTGTGTGAAAGGATTTCAAATACTAGTCTCACAAAAGTCTGGGGTGGATGAATACTATACACCACTAAAAAACGTGAAATAAAAAAATTTAAATAAAAAATTAAAACCTTCAAAAAACTCAAAAGTGAAAAATAATATTTTATCACATCACTTTACATAAGCGAAGTGGAAGTCGGCGCCAAATCCTATGCGTTCGCTTAGTTTATAGTTTTAGCTTTGAAACTATGAACTAAGCACTTATGACAGCATTCGCATTAGTACTTTTTTTCTGAATCGCCTTATGGATGTTGGGATTTGGCGCCGACTTCCACTTCGCTTATGTAAAGGGATGTGATAAAATATTATTTTTACTTTTGAGTTTTTTTTTTACTTTCAACATTATGTCGATGACCAATAGGTTGATATTCGTTTGGCAGTGGAAACTAATGATGATGATGAATTGGAAACTTCTCTGCGCTGCGCTTCGCCTGATATGTGTCGGCCCTTACACTGTCACGCTTGGTTTCTCGGAATAGACAGTGGCATACTGTTGTACATATTATGCACTACACCCACAATCCTGCGAAGTCGTTACACAAATGTCTTATTGCTATCGGTCATAACAAACCTGAAACTGCTACTGAGAAATTTCTAATAGAAAATTCTTCTCTATCAAAGAAGATCAAGCCCTTACAATATATTTTTGTGATCAAGAGACCTATCGAAGTGGCAACCAAAGCGCACGAGGAATTTATATTATGTCCTTAGAATCCTGATGTTGTTTCTATTCATTGAAAAAGATACTCTAGGAAATCTTTTGTTAAAGTCTACTAAATGCGTTGTCGAGATTTTGGTCAGGAGATTTTTCAAAAGCGTTTATTTTAAATTAAAGCTGTTTGTATCCTATTATTGGTTTTGTCTTATTGTTTTTTATTAAATATCTTAACATATCCAGACAACCTATGCCATTAGATTACAGAGATTCTTGGCTATCAGTTTCGGAGCTTAGTCAGATAGATCTTCTGCGTCAAAGGTTCCCCATAAGTACAGTATAACTATATTCATCATTCATTAACCAGATCATTAGCCTCAGATTAGATGTTCAGCTAAACTCAACCAAACCTGCTTAAAGACTGTTGTTACATCTGAAAGTGATTTTATTCATCCGAGCCACAGGTATAATTGTCCACTGCCTGGTCACATCAGTCGAAGAAGGTCGCTGGAGTAAACGGGTTCTCGAATGGAGGCAACGGCTTGGCAAACGTAGTGTTGGATTCCCTACGGCTAAATGGACCAATGATTTGAGGAGGGTAGCAGGAGAAGCTAAAGCTGAAGAAAACGGGAGAGCGGGCCTTGTGGCATACCCTGGGGGTAACCTTAAGGCCTACGTCCAGCAGTGGACTGCAATAGGCTGATGTGCTTAAATAGAGCTTAAGCTCACTAAAGAGGCGCACTTAATTATAACAATACAAAAATCTCTGTTGGTCACCTTTAATTCTATTGTTTATCAACCTTGGGCATTAATCGTCTCTTCTCATAAAATTAAATTATAATTTACATGCAAATGTATTTGCTATTATTATATTTCGCCTTGATGCCCTCTATTCTTATATTTCCTGTTACTTTAAAAATGGCATCCTCTAAAATTGGGCTGACATTTTAACATATCTGTGAGGAACACTATTTTCGTGCGTATACTACATATTTGATGAAAGAACATGATTACGTCGACATTTGTAGGTTTATTTGTAAGAAATATTTTTACTTTCATATGGTTTTGATTACATAACCTAATTATAAAATGCAATGTGTACATTTTTAGCTTTGCATAGTGAACTTTTGTAGTTCCTAGTAGTAGTATAGAAAAAATAGGATCTCCGAAACTTTTCTCACCAATGGTAATTACTATTTTATTATTTGTTAATATTTTGCCTGCGACTCGAGATCATAGAATGTCTACCATGCTATCTATCATAATAGCATTAAGTATTCTGCAATAATAGGATGATACAAGTTTTAAATATGATCTAGTGTGAATATGATAATTCGTAAACAGCTTATGATTTGTAATGCCTACAAATGCAACGTAAATACATGATATAACATTTATTATCAATCTAAATTGTACGCTGAACGTAAATTTTGCCTCTATATTTTATTTATATATAACTTTTGCGCCCGGTCACTTGGCAGCCGACACTGACCTAGTAATTAGTTCCTATTACATCTATTAGGAAGTTAGTACGCATCGCATGAAGTCGAGAGTCGCCGAGCTGTGATATGTACCTACGTATCGGAGTATGTAAGTGAACATATGACTACCATAATAGGTACATACATTGCTTCGAATTTATTTTATGATAATAATCGTTAATTAACACATCTAATACGACTTATACATAAATGTATTATTTGGTGTGTAATAGTTCCACTAAACTATATTATGTTATTAAAGTGCTACCAGATGCACTGAATACTAATAGATTTAACTTTATAAGCCAGCCGATTAAAATATAATAATAACATAAAAATATTGGATACTTTGCATTTTTTATCATAAGAAATGACTAGGTTTAGTTTTCACAAATATCTAGGTCACTGTCTGAACTGTAGACTACGCTTAAAAGCTAACTGGACTTTTTGATTAATATCTAATCTAAACATAAATTACCTATAGATTATTATTTAATTCGCTAGATAAAAAAATAATAATTTAAGCGACGAATATTATAACCACAAAATCGAATCAGATATGTATCTCGTATTTTGCAGAGGTGCAGATTTGTTTGTCACTACGTATGTCTTTCGTGAATACAAAAAAATCACTTACAGTAATCACAACTTACTGTCCTTTGTTAGGTTCCGTTTCTTTACTCATGTGATGAGGGTACAGATTTCAAAGGGTGTATTTTTTTTAATGTTCTTGGAGCTTTTCCGATATCATCGGTTCCTTTTTCACAAGAAGCGAGATTACATAGCGCCAAAGAGTTGCCGTCTTCTTTTCGATATGTAAAATGCAAATTTTGACTTGCCCAAAACAGTGCGATAAGGATCGGTGTTATGGTTGACCTTAAGAAACTTACCACAACGAATAATTAATGGTCGGGATGGCACCTTAGTTAGTTACACCTCTTATCCACCGTAAAGGGTCGGTTCTAAACTTGTTACGTTACCCTAATTCAGTGGGGCCTTTCATAATCTGCCATAAAAACTTTTTCCCTTCTGTAAAGTTGCAAAACATGCGTGCGAATGCGTACCTTTATGTAATGCCCACTGCACTAATGTGAGCCTCGTACCTCTTTGCCGCCGACACCTACAAAAAGCGTCAACGTTTTTTTGTTTTCAGACATTATTAATTACCGCATAGGTACCTATTTACATTACGAGCCGAGCATCGTTGAATTATCATTCATCACGTAATTATTTAATTTAATGAATTAATATTTTACATTATTAGATTATATTATACTCACAAACTCGATATGTGACGAATTAACTTAACTGTATACGCGATTGACATCTTCGATTCCTGCCTACAAGTTCTAAGTTTAGAGCATATAGATAGGTATCACACCGGTACCAGTTCAATTATCACCTACTGTCTAATTAGATACGTGTTACATGCAATCAACCGATACGCTGTGGCATATCGCTCTGTGTAACAAGCTTTGATTGAACGGTCGCCTCGAGTGAACCCACACAGTTTTACAACTTTACTTAATGCTCCCAACTCTCAACACTTAAGAGGAATTCCGTTTATTTCTGTTGACTTCGTTGCCTGCCAAAGTGAATTTAGGAAAGTATCGCTAAACGTTGGGATTCATTGAGAGTTCGTGCATTTGTTTGCTATGTGAATGCTAGCCGTTTCACTAAATGTATCGCTTGTTACAATATTCAAATAAGGGGGATTATTTATACGTTTTAGTAACATTATTTAGGATATTTTACGAGATTCGGTACTCCCTATTATTGTATGTACCTACCTACCTACCGTCTTACCTACTGTAGATTATGAAAAGAATGTGTAGGACTCGTATTCACGGGCTGAACGTCATAAATGCATATTAATCAAGGTTTGTCACAAATTTTAAAGAATTCAGCAAGCTTAAACTTCCTTTGGTCCAATCAATCTAAATACAATATAACCTCTAGACAGATTTCCAGGTTATAAAAAAACCCTCTTTAAGTTGATCTCTTGAGCCTTATATTCATTTTCAATACCTATACTTAATTCTTAAAACAGCCACTCACAGTGTGAGGATTAATAAAATCCTCTTTAGCACCTGTACACAAAGCTGATTAAAGAATGCAATATTGTTTTAGTTATCAGCACAACAAAGAAATTATACAAGTTCGTGTAATAGAGATGTTGCATGAGATAGAAATAAAAGCAAATCAAGAAGATTATTGTTGGAAGCTAATAAAAATCGTTCTACGTAACTAGGTACCTACCTACAAAAATAGTCCTACCGTAGGTACCTACCTATTGAAAGCCGAACGTTTAACACTTACTTTCCTCCGATATAAACTCTAATCTTGAGATTGGAAGTAAATTTTGTTACATGGTGACACCAAATCACTCAGACATGAATTACACTCAGAGTTCTTCAACTTGGGAGTGACCAAATATTTGCCTAAAACTAAGCGGAGTCTTAACCGTTGTGACGATAGGTACCTTGGTCGAGAACCTTTACAGTATCATCAGAAAATTTACAGTTATTATAAGTGAATTGTTTGGGCGTGCGCAGCTCCCGCACGCG
The DNA here is from genome assembly GCA_905340225.1 of Abrostola tripartita. Classification (NCBI taxonomy): domain Eukaryota; kingdom Metazoa; phylum Arthropoda; class Insecta; order Lepidoptera; family Noctuidae; genus Abrostola; species Abrostola tripartita. The sequence goes on along the minus strand of HG996498.1, from coordinate 8,114,070 downwards.
CTCGTCTTCGTTAGCCGCCTGGCACCTAATTGTCGGCGCGCACGCTCGTATTATCACGTCCGCACATCTAACTGACCGCGGTACAACAAGCGCTACTATAAACAGCCAGCTTCCTTAATTCTCTTCGTTGAGTAGACATCGGTCTAGTCAATATTGGTTTTAAACTACTGTGGATATAAATCTCATCTCACTAATATTAGAAAGGCAAAAGTTTGTGAGTGTGTGTATGTATTTGTATGTTTGTTACCTCTTCACGTTCAAACGGCTGGACCGTTATTGGTATAGAAGTAGCTGTCAACCTCGATTAACACATAGGCTACTTTTTATCCCGAAAAATGTAGCGGGTAATACCGCGGATCGCAGCTAGTCGCATATAAATGTATCTTTCGTGTATTGATACTGATTTTCCTCATTATAAAATAAATACGTAGCTAAGCTATCATTTATATGTATACTTACCTACATAAGATATGAGCATTCAAAACATTTTGGTATTCTTATGTACATTTAAAACAAAAGAGATTACCGGTAACTAGGTAAACAGACTAAAGCCAAGTCAAACCTAGGCGACCCAGCTAATACTTAAAGGGAGCTATCGGTAAATAAACTTAAGCCTGTCCTTAATCGGGGATCGGACCAAGACTGGGTCTTGTCCAATTGGATGTATTTTCGTAGTAAGCTCGCTGATGTTAACCTGGAGAACAAATAGAGAGCTTACGTATAAACTAACTAAGCCGTATTTTTGGGAAAGTAAAAATCTCCCAAAATTATTGAAAAGATACAAAGAGGTTAAATACATTATTAAAATAAAAATACAAAACCAAATAAGATTTATCTTTACGGGGTAGGTATATACTCACTTTATCCTCCTTCTACTTAGTAGTATCTGGCAGGCAAAGGACATGAATGAACAGTATTATCTCATTTGATTCTACAGCTCTCATTCGGATACCGCAAACAAAAATGACGAACTTTTGATCGAATTATTGTTCAAAAGTTTCACCAATGTACGGTTCCGTAACATTGTAAAAGGCGCGGTGCGTCTGCCAGGCTGACGTAAAAACTAGCTAGTTAGTGGAGTTTACACAAACAGAGGGGCTTGTTAACTGTAACTTAACTTGTTAATTTTGTTGCTGTGCACTGGTGACGTTTGTCACAATTGCCACTTATGTCTGCTACGTGGATAAAAAATGACAAATTTAGCGACCAACCCTACGTTGAGGAGACAAAACAAACTAAATTGTATCGTAAACTACACGAAGGAAACTTCGTTAGTAAATAAATATTGTAAAATGAAGTCTAAACTCAGGTAACAATTCCACTTTCAGTAATAGTTAGTCACTTGATAACGTGCTGTAGGTACAGTCGCTTTATGAATATTATGAAACTTTGAAGAGGTGGCTACATTCCGAAAATTGGAAGGGAACCTTTCGAACCTCGAGAAACTCTGAAAACGAGTGGTTCTTGTCAATTTCATTGGCATATTTTGAACAATTTTATTTATTTGGGTATATGACCCTATTTCTTATACTTATTGACCTTTTACCTAATTTAAATTAGATTATAGGAACACTTATGTACAGAAAACACCTTCATTTATCTTTGATACATCATATTATTACATTGTAAATGCGCACGCAGGCAATTGGACTATTACCAAAACTAAATTCATATTAGTTTTTTTAGCTTTGAGAAAAGTAACGAGCTATGTACTTGGCTCTTGCCCAGTTACAATTATTATTTACACTCAGCGTGCCTGGACTGTGTTGAGATAAGATTCTTATGAAAATGTATATTCGATCTCGATATGATTCAGGTTTCAGTTTAATGTGTTGACTACTTAGTTTGTCAGAGCGCCATACAAACAATATTTTATCCAGATTTAGATCGTGACTCAAGACCTCTAAAACAACAATGTTATCAATCTGATAGAAAGAAAAATGACAAAATAAATTCAATAGACACAACAACATACGTTTCAAACCCATAAGAGACACAGACATATTACAATTTTTGCGGCCAAGGACGTCGTTTATACTGGTCAATTCCTAAACGTCAATACCTACAAGTAATTTCTTGCAGAAAATCGAATATTGTATAACTATTTTTTTGCATTTCATAATTTATGATATCATACTGTAAGCTTGAGATTGTTTTGAACATACTACAAACTTACTCCACCAAACCATAGTAAAAAGTAAATTGTGGAACAAATTTCCGGGAACATTTCAATTTTTTTTTCTTTAAACAAAACGTCGCCCCACATCAACTATTTCTCCTGTATAATGGGTGCTTTTCACGAACATGAAATATCACATACAAAAACACCCAGACTCGGGGCAAACATCTGCGGATCGCACAAATTTTTTTCCGGTCGGGAAGCGAAGCCATCAAACCCCTAACCCTTAGCGTAGCAGTCCAATCACTTAGCTACTGCGCCAATCGTCTCTGTACTACAATTAAGAGTATCAAAAAAACTAATCCTATCCATTATATTTCTACCACAAGATCAATCAGAAGCTCATTAAAAAGGAATAAATGAAAACTATGGGAAAGGAAAACCGAATCTCCTTTGTTAGGAGGTCAGGTAAATAGCATTAGGATTTGCAAAAAAGTATGTACCTACGTTAACCTTACTAACCTCCTTAGAGCATGGAAAACAATACTACTAAAATACTTTGCTAATAGTGTAAGGCGCAATCAAGAAGGTAGTCAAGAAATAGACTTTAGCATCGCTATATTGTTATCCAGATCTTGGTAGTTACATGTTGTATATTATTTCAAAATCACGCAACATCTACATTATTTAAAAAATCGAATAGTAAAAGCTATCGACGCAGGGAAGGCACGCCGGCACTCCAGTTACAGGGGGTGTAGCAAGGGGTGGTATAAAATGGAAAGTTCTAGAGCAGGAGTTCAATTAGATGATTGCACCTCGAAGACTCGGGCCCTGTTGGAAATAAATCAAATCTACATCAACACCGGTGAGCCAAAGACAAATTAAGCTTTTAATTTTATACTTGATTAGCCAATAGGTAAGCGGAACCTTCATTAATTATGTATTCACCTGCCGTTGTGTCTGCACGTGTATAACGCAGTCAAGTGTAGCCCGTGCACAATATTATGATTTCTATTCGTAAGAGGTACGTTAAAGATGAGACGCAGAAGATTTAAAAACTTAATACAAAGTGATCCAGCCAGGAACGAATTCCTATAATTCGTGATTAAGATTAATTTATGTTGCCCAAATAATGTAAAATGCGTCATAACTTTAACTGCTGTGTTTTTAATTATTTCTAATGTTGATTAAGTCACATAATTATCAAAAATCAAAATTCTAAAATAGTCGAAACTTATTAACTCCCAATATTAATTAATATCAAGAAATGTGTCTGAAAAATGTGGTTTCATGCTATATAAATGTGCTTAGCTTCACGAATAATACGTGGGAAATTAGAGCCGATAAGTGAGTTGAAAACCTGTACAAAAAATGTCAACCAGAGTTATTAATTGAATGTCACGTCCCACTCCTTCGGTTTACATTACTTAATAAATCCAGAAACGCAACGAGAAAGTAGTTAGCTGCGCTTTGGCTTTATAAAGAAACTCGAGACTTCCACTCACAGGTTTTCATTTCAGTTTAAGTCTGGGGTGGTGCCTTTATGACTGAATTTGCGTTCTCGTGTGTTGTAAAGGTTGCCCTACTGGCGCAAAGAAAACATTTCTTTATCTCAATAATAAACCTTTATTTCTTTGACGTTTACCAAAAGCGATGTCGTTAAGGTAACCGTGTCGAAAATCGCTTTCAATTATGTTATTAATACTCATCAAATATCTAAAGAGTATCTCAACCTAGTTTGTCTCATCTTTCTGGTTAAACGAACTTTGTAGTCTGCAGCATTTGTAATTTGTCTCCGTGTATCAATAGGGCGCCAATGTATGCACGGAGCGTATGTATGTGTGAGTCGGCACGTGTAACGGAGGTCGCTAGCGACCCTGCTCCCCTGGTACCTCGTTCCCTGCGCTGTAAGCGATCGAGTTTGCGAGAGAACTTTGAAGCGGAAAATTTATATGACAGTTAAGTGAAGTGTGTACACAGCACATAGTCTACTTGAATTAGATTGAAGCTTTTTCTTGTCGATTACAGGACTATTAGTCAGGTCAAGGTCGCGTTATTTACCTGCGTTAAAAACAACATTGAACATATATTACATCAACTAAATACTGCATTGTAAAGATATGTGTATGGTTAAAAAATAATGCCAAACCCTACATGATACTTGGAGTAATACAGACGTGATGAAAGTTAAATACAGAATACCTAAATATTCAGTAGTTAGTTAATTTAATAACTTAAAATAATTATGATTGCCACGATTAGCGGTATCTAGGTCTGTCATAGCAAGTGATTTTTTTACCTACTAGGGCTATATTTGGGGTATATTCAAATTAATTAACAAGAAACTTTCATCTTGTTAAAAGGACTTGTCTTTCAAATGATTGTTTGTAATGAAATTATATAAGTATTATTACGGTGCAATTAATTTACTAGTTCGTGGATAATCTAAACAGTACTTGCATACGCTAGAATCCACATGTTTGTATGTAAGTTAGCGAGGGCTGCAATCAAGCCTCTTCACTGATGACCGTGAACCGCGGTTACACGGAGCTACGATAAAGCAAGCCAAACTAGCGAGACCGCTACGCTACAACCGTTCGTAGCTACTTCGTAGAGCCTATATTTATGTATGTCGAACACTATTGAGCGGGAATTCCGCTCTTATTGTGTTGCAATAAGCTCCTAATTGCATTAAACAGCCCGTTGTAGCCCCTAGCAATGTGAATTACAGGTATAATTGACAAGGTTGATTGGCATTTCGATTGAAGCTAGTAGGAGTGTTATGGGAATATTCTTTCATCGTCGCAACGTGTTGACATTAAAAACAATCCATCACAGACTGGCTGACTGTAAACACTGTGGATAACAGCTAATAAACAAATATATATTCAGGGAACGAAACCTTGATAGTTTGAGTATAAATTCAGCAGTGATCATGTCGCACTCGACCATCGGATTCATAATTATAATTTGTAATAGGTATATATTGCATCAATTTGTCGAAATCAAAATTCATTTTTATTTTAAATGTACCTAAATACCTTATTAAAAAAGAACCTAAGCTATGTGGAAATGCAGCAATGAATATAACTTATCATACAACAAACAACACCTAAAACTTAGTAAGATAGCCAATGTTGCACAGTAAATATGATATGACAGTAAATTAACAATTAGGGATGTGATGTGAAAATCCTAACATACCTTATAAGTCATTTATTCAGTTTATTTTATATGTATTATTATTTCGACTTAATAAAATAATAAATTGTATTATATTTTTTATAAAAATCTAATTTATTTGCAGTTATAGGTATGAAGGAAAAGTTAGCTCTTAATTGATCATTGAGTTATTATAAAACGTAATACTGTGGTAAATTGATTGATCTATTATGTTATTAATTAACCAACCGATATAATTGCTGGCAGTTACCGTCGTTCAGTCATGAATTAAAATAATTGCACTCTATTAAATGCGCCTTTTTTATTACAAATAAATATTTCTTCGAACTGAAACTTTTCAACCCTACCGCTGATTTCTTGAATCGACGCCAAAGTGGCGAGTTGTTTGATTTACATTTACAATACATGAGCTGAATAAAGTATAAGGTGCTTGCATTTTTACCATGGCAACAACGATGGGTAAAACTTAGAAGTTGACAAAACAGTGACAATTTAACGTTGACAGTAAATTGAAAAAAAAATCTCACTGGTAACACACAGAAATTCATTCTTTATAATATTATGTATATTTTATTTTTCTTGAAACACATTATTTGTGCTCTAGAATTTAATTTTTTTCTTTAAATTTAAATTTAAGTACCTCTTTAATGATTTTATGCCAATATGAAAAGAGAGCCATTAATCTGACTGCTATTCAAATTAAGTTACCTCCATCTTAATTTACAAAAAGTAGTTATTAAAAAAATCTTTGACTGAGGAGGCAAACTTTCAGATGAATTAGCCGGTTAGCCATAGAAGGACGTGGAGTGACTAGAAAATTAAGACGCTTTCAAGAATGTAAAGATACATAGAACTAGAATTACAACATTACCTACATTTTAACTCTTTACACGAGGATGCGTTGCCTTTCTGTTTTGTTAACCTGAGCTTACGAAACAGCCTAATTTTAAGCTACTTTTATTACTCCAAAACTATCTAAGCTAACTACTTTGCTTAACGACAATGATTAAATCTGATGGATAAAATCTCGTTCTTTACAAGCATCATTCATAGATTTGCACCGTGAACGTTTTGAGAAATTATCGGGTATAAGTCAAACAAAATAATTTTATATAGGTAACCCTGTACGTTAATTGTGATAAATACTATGATTCCATACTTAATAAACGTCCCCACTAACCTAAAATCAAATTATTTTTTTTCTAATCTTTCTTTGATTTCAGTAAATATCTGTCCGCGGTTCGTTGTGTAGTAACAAACTCAGTTCATGATTGGTATCCATTGTTTCATGGGTTGGTGCGCCGGTCAATTTGCTCCATTGTTACAAATATACGGATTGTAAAGTGACATTGAATACATACTTGATATTTATATCCACTCTAAAGTTTAAACTGTGGCACATGAACTAGCCCTCTCTGATCAACAATGAATTCTTAGAAATATTTAAAATAGTAGATTTACATATCAAAACCAAGAAGTCATAACAGCGGTCTTGTTACTTCTTGAAAAGGGTACGTTACCTTTCTTTGCATTCTAAGTAAATATCATTATGTATTGATAGGTATGCGTTTTGTTTTTATGATAAAAATGTATCTTCTAACCTACTGTTAAGGGTGCTCTATTAATTGACTAAATAAATAGGATATAATTTAAAAAAAATATTTCAAACTGTTTACACATTTACAGTATATGGGTTTTATTATAGGTACGAAGGTTACTCCGATGATTGCGTTTTATCTACTCGGACGCAGGGCATGTGGCATGTGCGTACTGATTGTAGTGATTTATAAAGTCGACATTGATATCGATTTAATCTATGGTCATACAGAGAGGGCATCTCTGATGCGGTTATTAGGTACCAATCAGAATACGTACAACGTCCGAACACTACAAAATATGGTGATAGTCTCATTTTCTTCTGTGTCTTAAATTTATTAAACTCAATTTTATATACTAAATTATATAATTTAAATAATTACGTCTTTCAATAATTTTAAAGCACCCGCTTTTTTAACCATGGCACACTTATTGCTGTGCAGCTAATATTTTTTATTTGTCGTGTTTTATATTCCAATGTATAGGTACCAATAAAGTAAAAGCGCTTCTACGTGCTTATGTTTAGTTTTTGTTGCATATTTTTTATATGCTAGGGTGTAAAGTGTAATGAATCGTAACTAGTTACTCACGGAATACGGACACACTCTCTATCATATTCACACGTGATGAAAATAACAATTTTACATTACCGAGTCAGGCCACGGTTTTAATTGACAATATAGCTACATAGGCGGCATTCATCAACGCAATTGCAAATAAAAGTGTTTTATTCAGTGTAATTAAACGAATTGGCGGCCAATTTTTTTCATTCATTGTGAAGTAATTTCGTTACTGGTTATAACACTGACTTATAAAGAATTCGAACTACTATATTAGGATTCGATAGTTAACTAGCACAACTTAAATCTCTATAAAACGGATCATAATATATTTATTGATGTAGTAACAGATGAGTGTTTCCAGTCTTAGTTTATTTGCATGTGAGATATTGCAGAAAGATCCACGACAAAGTAGTAAGTAAAGTATAAGTAGACTAACCATTTCGTCTTTATCATAGGTAAGATATTTACGTCATAATAACAAATGTATAAGACCGTTTTGCAAGTTCGAAGAAAACGGTGTTGTTATACATTCTGAAACATCACATTAGATCTGACTTTTCAGTCGCGAAGTGTGCCCCGATACGAGCCAATGTAAGATGTAACTTACGAACACAATTAAAATGAAGCTACTTATGTTTTGGGTACCCAATCTACTGGATTGTGAATATTATCTACCTATATTCAATTTCATTTTTTACAAACTAAAAGGCAATACGTCAGCTAAGTAACTAAGATAACACGTACAAATACTATTTGAAATCAATTCAAACGATAAACAGGGTGCTGTCTAAAACTATCGCAATACCATCTTGTATGGTACAGGATTCCAGTTTAAATATTCTACATAAAAACAAATCCAATGTTACACAAACACACGGCCTATGGTGCAGACAGATGTTTCTTTGTTATGCAAATTCATGTATGTGTCCCGTCGACTGATGGCCGAGCTCTGTCCGTCGTACCGCTGAAGGCTATGGCTCCGTTACCTGTAACCCGCTACAAGCTAAATTGTCAATTATGTGGCTAAACCATCCACAGGTATCCAAACACAAAGGCTCGTACGAATTCGGTTCGAGTCGAATCTATTGTTCGGCTTTTGAGCCAATTAGCGTTCTGCTTAAGCGTAAAAATATCTTACGTTTGCTTGTGTGGTTTCCTTTTCCACTTGATAAAATACTCCATTTGTATTAATCTTTTTTAAAACTGTCTGATATTTATCATGAACTGGAACAATTCCAAAACCTCAGACATGATGTCCTTGCATATCGAGGAAAAGAAACTATTCATAGGTATATTTGTCAGTAGCTTGAGCCAGTAGATATTTATTAAGTTTTAAGTTTATGTCTATGTTTTAATAGGAGATGAAACTACAAGACGTCTAACATATTTATAAATGAATCGTGAAAGTCCAATTTAAAAAAATATTTATTATGTCCTGATTTGGCTTCTGGCGTGGTTGTTTTTATTTTATTTTGTCTATTAAATCCACAACCGACGACTTGTTGTTTTTTATAGGGTTGCCTTTTTTAGCTGGAGAGATACCCTCTAATAGCCCTTAGGACTTTTGATGCTAATTTGCCCTAGTTGTCAGATTAGAAAGGGGAGACTCCCCTTCTAATAGACAAACACTAAGGGCAAACTATAAAATGCTATGCCATAAAACACTTTTTAAATAAACATTCATTCAGGACCTTTGCGATCTAAATATGTTATAGAACAGCCTATACTTGATCTATGAGTACATTTTTACTTCAAGAATTTCGAAGATAATGAATTTCCTCTAATACCCTTATAATAACAAACGTACATGTATCACGTTAGCTTAATCTGTTGATTTCAATATTGATTTATTCAAATAATCCATTAATCGGACAGGACACGGACAATGACAAGGGTACCTATGTTAATGCTACGAAAATTAATTTATCCAGGTATATTGGTGCACAATACAATTACGTAATACGACGGCATTGGCCCCGGGCAGCATGCGTCCTGTGACATGCAAATCTTGGTGATAGTATTAAATCGGATAGTCGGAAGTGTGCAGGCGACTCGATACTGTTAAATTGATGTAACTAGCTAGGGTACGTGGGGTGAATGGTGATACTATCCTATATACACAACTGGTCATCGTAGCTTTGTTAATTCTATTGTGGACTGCTTTGAAGCGCGCCTCGGGTTGCTACAAACGTACTGCAACGGGCAAAACCAATGCCGACGCTGCGTAACGCTCGATATTTTATTATAAACTTGGCAATATTTAATTACGTATGACTACTAAAGTTAAGTATCTAGATATCAATGGGAACATACCAAACTACTTATTTAAACTGACTATTTTACAGTTCGATGCATATTTTGTCATAATTATTTATTATACTGAATACACGGTAACAGCTACGAAGCTACGACCTAAGAATCGCCCAGCAAACACCTTGTGCCGGAGGTGTGGTTTTCTCAAAACATTAAAAGAATTATATATCTAATTAGTTAGTACGAACTAAAAGTTTGCGAAGTTGAAAACACCATCTTAACAACTATCAAACTTTCTGACAAGGTTCCCAAAATTAAGTATTTTCGAGCATAGATATTAAAAAACCACAACTCTCTATACCAAAATAGCTCACTAACACTAACTAGGCATGGTTACTAACGAAGGTGTTTCGAAAAACTCTACTCACTTTAGTTTAAAACTAAAACAAGAAAAATAGTAGAACATACAAAAAACAACCTTCTTTTCTCACACATTGTGATTCAACTATCATCTAAATAACCGTATTAGGCAAGTTTGAAATAAACATATCCATCTTCTGTATTACAAGGTGAATTGAACGCTGAATATATTTTTAAATCAAAATTGAAATACGGATTTACACCTACTCAGGTAATCCCAATAAATTTTCCGTACTTCTCATAAATCCGATTTGTTTTTGGATTTTAAAAGTATGCATGGTTGCGTGTGTTACATGATAAAAGCATACAGATGAAGCTAGTGTTGTGTGTGTCACAAAGTCTTGCATACAATAGACCGGCGCCATGGGTCTTAGAAACCTTTTCAATTTAGTGGATTATCAAGCGTCCAGTGTGTAAGGTAATAAAAACGTATAAGATTATTATTTTCTTTAACTTTACCTTACCACGTAAAGAAATCGTGTTCAGTACTTACTTAGGTACGTCTTATTTTTATTAACCAAAAGTAAAACAAAGATTCTTAGAAATTGTTTATCTTTGACTATTACAAAGACAAAACAATATAGGAATCGTTATCATTGAGAAGGTAATAGAATCATGACGCATATTATTCATATCAAGTTACTTTTACTGCGAGAATTCTAGATAAGATTAATTTTATTCTATTCTTAGAATCCGGGATGAGAACCGAATTAATTATATCTTTTATTATAAACGATTAACAAATTTAAGAAACTATACCCAGATAGTAAATCTAGGTATATTTTTTTTATTCGTTTAGATATGGATTTAAAACTCATTTGCTTATTTTATACTAACAATCACCCATCTTTTTATTCTTTTTTCTTAATGAGAAGAGCATACACCACCTTTATGCTCTAATTTAGTCAAAAATATTCGAAGCTAAATTGACCTTGTTCAAGTCAACATGTTTGTTACGACTCTTTCGGCAGTATTCTACACAGAGCCACATTTTTAACATAGCAAAAAAAAATACGATTTACAGATTTTCATACAACCGCGCTATTTTATGTGAAATGAATGGTAAGTATTTGTATGTCAGAGTAATTTTCAAAACCATCCTTCCCATTTCCAAAAAAATTGCACTAATATTTAGAATGATTGGGTTGACACAGGCTTGAATTCCGGAAAAGACGAATAATAAAAGGCAAATAATATTTCCTCGCAGGCGAAGTCGTAGGCGGAAGCTCGTACGGCATAAAGTATGTTATAATACTGAAGCTCTTTCAAGAAACTCTCCTACGCAGCCGACGCGACGCACTACTTATCACTCTTGTTCCGACGCGCGACGTGTCGCGCCGTATTGTAACGTTGGTATTGTCTCATTAATGGTTCTAAAAGCAGCCAGGGCACTAACAAAAGCTTTTGTTGTTTACATTTTCCTTTCAGTCTCTTTAATCTTTCCATCAACTTAACAGATTTGTAAACACGATAACAGTATTAATAGAAAACAAATGTCACTTTCATGAAAAATATAATAAGTACCTAAGTAAATAATTCTTAGGAAATAAGTCACCACCCCTTCACTGCTTTAATGTTGTTTACGTGAGAGTAATTTACTTATACCTATATTATTAGCTGTGAAAGCTCAACAAGTGTCTTCCTATGTGTTAACAAAACACAACCAAACAGCTGCTTGTAAGCGTTTGTTTTCGTTCATACTTGTTATTTTGTTAAACCGAGTGTAAAGAATTTAAATGACTTCACAGATAATAAAATACTATTTTCTTAAAGCATTTCAATATAATCATGGCTTGAATGCTGACACTTACGTCACCTATTAGTCAATTTTTCTTTTAATTTTATTGTGATTTATCTAGTGGTAAACACATTTCGGTATCCAAACTGATTAATTATTATCGATAATATCATCATTTTCTTGAGTTACGCAAACGACGTGATATTGCGGATCTAGTAGTTCTGTCCCGAATAGTGACTTCTTCATCCTTCGATTGTCTAGAGATATTGAATAAAATTAACTTTTATATTCCCGGTTATTCTTTGCGCCGTGCAGCTTTCTTTTCAATACCGTTAGTTGCTACTAACTATCTTCAAAGTTTTCTATATCGTTCACGTCAAAGTTACAATAAAATAATTCGTAATCATGATCTTGATATATGTGTCACAAGCATACCTTCTTTGAGGAAAAAACTAAATTTGTCAATTTTTTAAATCCTCATACGACATATATAGCTGACAATCTGACCTAATATTATTATAAGCAGGTTTCTTCCTTTTTGTACTATATTTATTCAGGGTTCTTTTGTATACAAAATTTGTTTCTATCTGTGGAAACTAATTAATCGCTCTGTGAAGCAATTCTGATGTTTAGGATAAGATTTTTAGCTGTTAGTTTCCCTAAGAGTTTATAAATAAATATTATTAAAAATATTGCTTATTCAGGCTACCAACGAAATATGACCAACATTACCTACTTATTATTAATAAAGCTTTTCTTCGTTTCAGATAACCGACGTGGAAGACTTCGCTACTAACGTACGGAATGAATAATACCTACTATTCACATTCAACACTCTAGTGAAACACTATCAACTAGATTTCGTTAGCTTAACAAAACCATACTGAAGCACACACAACTACTTTTCATTCAAACTATGTGGAAACATTGCAAACAACCGCCGACTTCAACTTTAAGCGCGGACGTTACGTCACTGATGGGAAACTCCAACACGTAACCCTACACATACAACTTTAACCACACTGTCTTACACCAACATCACACCAACCAAACCGTGGACTGTATAACAATACGTTGTATGTATTTCACACACTGATTTATTTTAGTCTAGTGTGAGTTAAACGAGAGCTCTCGTAGTGGCATGCTCGCCTAGTACCCGATGTAACGAAGAGGTGGCACAATTGCGTCGAGTGCTACTCGTATCAGTTACGTCGAACACGACCGCACACATACACACCGCTTAATTCATGACACTTGAATGAGTACTTCGCAAATTCACAGGGTAATTAACCGGCATACCAAAATTAATAAGCCCGCAGCCAACGTAAATCGGTGCTGATTGCTTGCGAACGCTGAAGAGGGACGGATGAATTTAACTACAAAGGGTGAGTTGGATTACTGCTTACTATATATAATTGTTTGCAACAAAGCGATTAACTTAATAAAAATGAATATTCTTAAGTCATTTTTAAACATTAGTTAACCTGAGTTTGTTTTTAAAATAGTATAAAACGATGAAAAATCATAATATTCTACTTACAAAAAAATTATAACATGTGACGTACTGCTAGCTTCGACTTATAAAATAATGCATGAGCAAAAAAATTACTTAGGAGTCTCTCCTTAAAATCAGACGGTGATTATTGAACAAATAACGTATCGAGTTGTGAAACTTTAAAGGTAATTAAATAATTCAATAAGATTGAACTTATCAATTTATTAATTATTAATCATTCCAATTAAAAACCAAGAAAAACTTGTTTACTTCGAAAGAACTTACTAGATACCGATAATAAACAAAATAAATCTTTACTACAATATTAATTCAAAACAGTTTTTTCTTTTTGCGATGGGCATTGTCAATAAATGACTATTATAAAGGATAGACTAGTGACAGGACGATAGCGACGCGCGACGTGACCAACGAACTGTAAGGCTTTACAACATTTACTACACCCCGTCGAACACATTATCACCCACAATATAAAGGGCATTGTCCATACACTTTTAAATTACACAGATAATTAACGAAACTGTTTTATTCAGTCAAAATAAAGCAGGCTTGATGCTTTCCTAGATAGTTGTTGACGACAAGGCGACACTGTTGGTAAGATGCCAATTTTCTTGGAAAATGAAAAGTCTATGGATTTCTGATCCGCGCAAAATCTTCAACTAAATAAATAATATAACCAAAATCAATACTACAAGAACTATCAGTTAGTTTTTTAAATATATCTACATGTTATATTATACGAGTAGTTATTATTATTTGACTCTGTAAAGCCGTTATCGCGGGATAAAACTAGTGTAACTATTGTAAAATTAATATGTATAACCAGAAACGTAGACCTAGGGCCTAGTTTCAAGGTACAGATTTTCGGAATAGATATACAAATTCCTAGAAAGACCCGTAATAATAAGTATCTATACTTAGTTATTATAAAAAGTTGGTACGGGATTGTGTATTCGTAAGGCTTTCTGTACACAATAGTTGAAATTGACCTCACTTCAACGTCAGTTGAAGGTATTCTTATTCTTATCAACTCCTACCGACATTGAAATGTAACCTTTATGTTGTAAAGCTCAGAGCACAATTTAGGTAAACTTTTTACATGAAGCCTAAATTGACGTACCTTTAAATAGTTTGACGACCCGATTGGCGCAGTGGCTAAGCGATTGGACTGCTGCGCTAAGGGTTGCAGGTTCGATTCCCGCACGGGGCAAAAATTTGTGCGATCCACAGATATTTGTCCCGAGACTGGGTGTTTATGTATGTGATATTACATGTTTGTAAAACGCATCCACGATACAGGAGAAATTCCAAGTGTGGGGCGATGTTTAAAAAAAAAAGTTAGCTATGCAGGTATTTACTACCTTATAAAGTTTATAGAGTTCACTTTGAATGTGCGTGAAGTCACCATGCAACATTTTATATATGAGGGTCTCTACCACTACCACTGGTTTTACGTATTTAACCCTTAGGGGTTAAATACGTAAAAGGTGTACAAAGGGGTTTCAAAGCCATATTCGCGTCTCCTTTAAAGGCACATAGTTAACTAAAGACAATTCAATAAATTCCCAAAACCTGCACAAAGGAAGCTATTCTATCTCATTTTCTCTCGAACTTGCATTTGCAACTAGACTAAGAGATGGACACCCGAGCAATCAGTACACATCGCTAATTCGTGTTGCTGCATCTGTTTTGAATAATCGCACCCAAGCCGAGTTCAGGACATTTGAACACTACCCACTCAACTAAAAGTCCTATACAGTTCCACTTCCATTAATATGTCCCCATATAAATACCTACCAGCCCTTATTAAAAATATTACATGTAAATATTGAACAAATTCAACATGGAATTAAAAAAAACCCATAAAGAAGTTATATTTAGGTAGGTACGACCTTTTAACATTGTTGTAAACTTTAACTTTAAAGATAAAAATCATTTTTGACTGTCGAATAACGTAGAGTACCAACATTTTTGACTCCGGGAGAGAAAGCTAGTAAAAAGCTGGTATTTTAGTATTTATCTAGGGAACTTTGTGGGACGTCACTAATTCTTGCGCAGGCGATTGTCTCTTGCAAGTTACGTGCAACAATGCACGCAGTGATGAGCTTTTTGCCCACTTTGTCGCTATGAAAAATTCATAATATCGTAAGAAAAATCGTCGAGGTTCAGCCAATGAATATTGTCTTGCCATGTCTGGTGCAACAGAAACATTGGTTCTACATATATTTGAAGCAAACTTTATACGCTTGTTTCATTAAAACTTTAAAATACCAAAAAAAGTATGTACTTCTTCTTATCGTATGGTTGATGAGCAATCTGGTGTCAGAGTTTAAACCGCCTGTAGGCCTCTGACGTGACTTCTCACACCGTTGAAGAATCTCTCAGGTGTGCCGGTTTCCTCACGATGTTTTCCTTCACCGTTTTTAGCAACTGATAACTAATTTATACGCACATGAATTCGAAAAGATATAGGTGCGTGCCGGGGTTTGAACTTGCGACCTTTGACTTGGCAGTCCTACGGTCATACCACTCGGCTATTAGTGCATAAGCGTATGTACTATATAAAATAAATAATAAATATAAAAAACTAGCATTAAAATTATACAAATCAAAATGAAGAAATCATTGTATTAATACTTGTTTGTTTTACAGGGTTCGGGCTTGCGATACAAACAGCAAAGCGAATGTTCTACTTCTCCGCACATCGTGACTACAACAATACACTGCTTCAATAACCGTGCATAAACATATAATAGTACATACAATGACACAGCACACCTAACAAGCTGAATCTTTTCAATTTTACGAAAGTGAAACATATTACGGTGGCTTCTTACGGTTGGTGTGAACAGGAGCTGTGCCAGTGCCGAGCCGTGCAACGCGTCGTCGTGAGGTGTGGTTCATGATACTTGCTGGGCCGCAGAATAGTCTCCGCGCGGCCGGCGTGGCAATCGGCATGTGTTTTACCCGCCGCCGTGAAAAGCCACCATTAGACAAATGCAAATCCCTTCATTGTCCTCTAGTACCTTAGTTCTATCGTTCTAATTACCTACCACAGATCTGAAAAACAAGGAAAATATGCCTTAGCCTACTTAGCATGACGTTTTGGTTTGCCTAAAACTCATATCATTGTCGACAAAACACCCATAATCGCAATTAAAACACATTCAGACTCCGTGCTTCTCCAGTGAATTAATGGAGTGACCTAAGAAAACTCTACCCGAACCGGAAATCAAACCCAGAACCTCAGGCTCAGCTGTCACGCTTGGTGACCAACTGACTACTAGACCAATGTTTCACCCTTGGTGATATAGCTATGTATAATCTGGTTTATAGTGCTTGATTGGGCATAATAGAAATACATTATACTTACAGTATTAGTTATACTAAAACTTCCAGTAAAAAACCCAGGTACCTCGTAATTGGGAAGTTCATTTCTTTTTTTAAATTATTTTTGGCAGATTTATTAGGATTTTGATCAAAACCTAAGCTTTGTCTCAACTTCATTTTACAACAAAAAGTACACTGTTATAGTGTATTTTTGAAACAACATAACAAAACGCCTATATGCCCCGGAGGGGTAGGCAGAGCTAACCCCTTAGACAAGTGGCAAAACGCTTGACGAATAGAATGAGAAATGTATGGGGCTGACTCATGTCATCGATAACATAGTCGAAACATGATGTCATCCCCATACGTTTATCATTCTATTCTATTTCTATTCGTCAAGCGTTTTGCCACTTGTCTAAGGAGACTGGTGTACCTAATAGTACACCCACATTTCGTCAGTTATGTTTTAGGACTTAATGTAATAGGGGGCAGCCTATTGCCATCAACCGGGCACAAATCCAGACTCAGTGCCGCTACTGAGAATTAATTAATGGTAAAACGCAATAAAATTTTGCCCGACCCGGGATTCGAACCCAAGAACTGTGCTCAGCAGTCGCGTTTAGCGACTAATAGACCAACAAGACAGTCAATAGAAATTACACAATTACCTAAAGGGTACACACTTATCACACAGACTTACATAATGTACAAATAAAACACATTTAACTGAGTAGAATTCGCCTGGCGAACTGTACATTTAAAGTGATTCACAGGAAAATGAAGGAGTTCAGCGCCAGGAGTCATAAGCTGTTCTGGAAGAATAAGTTTTTCTCGCTTTGCGTATTCTGCCGCTGCGAATTTGTTTTATTCAGATATACGATGAGCCGGTAAGTTATTTTAATTTTAATGAGAGATTTAATTGTAAAAGGTTTTCATAGATATAAAAAAATATTAAAAAGATTTTGTACAAAACAGTAAATATGGACTTATTAGATCATTATTTAAATTGAAACAAGATATTCCCTTATTCTCTAACTTTATTTTTAACTATACAATAAAGTGATGAATCAGTACCTACATACCTGAGGGAATTCTGTAAAATAATCTGTACCCATTTACTGTGATTAACTCTATAGGTACCTATAAGTTTTCCCCATACATAATCATGGAGCAAGTCGTAACATTAAAAGTAGACACTGGTTATAGTCAGGCCGAAACTGGAATCCCTTAAAACGCTGTCCTCCAAATAAGATAGTTTGATTGGCTGCGGTATAAAAATTTGTCGCGCCGAGTCGTCGCCTCGGCTTGCCACGTGCCCGACCTGATGAACGCAAGTCGGTGTTATTTGCCGCATAATTTACATAGAGATAGATCAGCGTCCCACGGGTCGTGCACCCGTTGAATTTCTATTGTTTAGATTGGAAAACTAAGTGTGCCAATGGACGACTTTCCTCTCACGTCATTATTAGATCACAGGTGTCGTGACGTGACAAACTATTATTTGAATCAAAACACAGCAAATTTTTACTTATTTGTAACTTATTGTACCTAATTAAGTGATGAGTAAATACTTAAATAGTCATCCTATAAGGTAGATTGTTTTATACTCTACAGCAATACAAATATCAGTGAAACTCTACTACATAATAAGGATAAATTGATAAAAAACACCACCACACAACCAAATAAAGATGTTAAAGCCTAGATGCCGATGGGGTTGAGAACGAATCGATTACCTAATGGCGCTGTGTGACCACCCGGCCCCGTGGAGATTGACTCATTTGCACTGCATTACATTACCGAGTGACACGGACAGCCACTCTCATCATCGCGGTAATGAACAGATTGTTGTTCACAACACTCGAGTTAAATTCCATTTCAATTGCTAGATACGCTTCTATTGAATCTTACAGCTTTGAACACCCGCGTATTAACAGTGTACAAATATGCTCTATTTTCAACTAAGTATGTCATGTAGAGGACATGAGAGAAATCTTTAAAGATCCTTTTAATATTTAGGGTACAAAAAAGTAAAACAACATCTTGCTGTTTTGAATGTTTTGCGGTAGGACTTATCTTCTACGATCTATCGTTTAGAAATGTTTTGATCAAGATTATTATTATTCAATATGTGAACAAGATTAAAGCATCGAAATATTTAATTCACCGATATAGGTAGGTACCAGAAGACCTAGCATTTCGCGGTTTATCAATAGAGATAGTACTGCCGAAATGCTAACCTTGTGCAGTTTCCTTCAGTAGGTAATTGAGTAAAATCAGTTCTCTAGTTCTCTTTGTTTACAACGTATTGGCGCCATGTCAATTGAAGTGTTATCTGTTACAAAAATCCTGATTAGCAGAGAAACAAAAAGCAACATTAGTTCAATTTCCAAAAACTGGAAAGCAGACCCTACACATCTCTACCAAGACGTTTCATTCATCCCTAAGGTTATCGAAGAATAGAAGTAGAAACCTAGTTAGTAGTACACTAGTTACCTAACTAGTGTAGTGTGAAAAAAAGAGATGTGGCGATAAAAAGTTTATCACCACATTTTATTAAATTAAAACGGTTTTACCGTTAGCTTTAAATCGATAATGTATGAATCGTAGACATAATAAATTCCTTAATTTAATAATATTTAACAGTTAATTCCTTCATTTGTAATTTCCGAATAGGCAAAATATCAATTTAGTAACAAAATATTAAGGTAGGTAGTCTGCACAACTTACTTTGTCCACATTCTATTTTGTTTACGAGAGTTGGAGCTCAAATGGTATTGCCACTGTATTGTAATGCCAGATGACTACTTTATCTCAATATCAACGTTTATACTCGTCTAAACCCTAAGGTATGGGCTAGTGTAACGCTCCTTAGAGACCGACACACGAATGGACCACTTGAATGAATCACGTTGCAGTGCAAGATAGAAATGCCATTGCGTATTGACATGGATCTTCCAATATATGTGTAATGTATACCGACCTCTTAGTAGTAGATATAAATCGGTGATCTCAATGATGACCTGACGAGGGCCAAATTACCCACGAAAGCACTACATTACAGCAAAAAACTTTTAAGCTATAGTGTTGCTTTTTTAATTATAAGCAGCTCAGCCGTCAATAGGACAGTGTTAAAAACCAAAAATTCTTGGTAGAGTCTACTCGAGCTTTTTTAAACTTGGCCTGCATTGCATATACTACAGAGATATGAGGCAAACCAATATAAGTACTTGGTAAGGTCAACTTTAAAAATACAAATGAGGTTTGACTTATGCGCTACTTCGAGGCTCATAATAACTGTCAAGACTGAAGCTGCCCATTTCTAATTGTCTTTCTCATGGAGAAGAATGGACAAGAAACTTCATGGTTATTGTTTAAATCTCTGTTATAGAATTTACATTGCTCGGTGGTACCTACATATTAAACGGTAAAACATCTCATGAAAGCAAAGTAAGTAATCAAAATTAAGTCGTAAGTTAAAGTACGTAAGCCTGTTGTTAGTAAGGTAAAATTATTCAAGTCAAGGCAGCAATGGGTGACTAAGCGATGAATCGGCAAAGCGTTATTTAACCATAAGGACTATTGAAGCAAACAGCAATCTAAGTTCCAACACTTAAAGAATAAGTGCTTGTAACTAAACAAAGACAATCCTACCTCAAATCATCTATTTTTAATTCTTAAAACCAAACAATTCTCATTATTAACTATATTAGTGGGTAAACATTGGCAACACAAACAACATATTGTTAATAAATAGGTAATATCGATAATATTATTGTAAGCACGTTGTCTTTCGAGCCAAGAGTAATCAATTAGATTTAGTATGATTCGTAACTCACGAAGTTAGTGCAATGTTTGGGAACAGTTATCACACAAAATATGGTTTCATTGAACTTGAACTTTACTACATATTTTATTCTCTCAATTGTGTCGAAACCTGGTTTTTTGCAAACGCAAATTAACTGTTTTACCGCTCCACTTTAGCAGTTATAGCTATAAATAGCTTCATAAAATTAAGATGATGTCTGCGGTGTACCTAATCCTATTGCTAGCCAAATAACTTGATTAGAGTGGCAAGTAAAATATTGTTCCTAAAATACGTATACATTATATTATGTATTTGTACAATACAGTTTTATAAAATAAATTTAAAATGTTAAAGGCTTTAAAAGCCAGTAAAAAGCACCAGCTCGCAACGTTTTTTGAAATTGGATATTTTACAATAATTTACATAGCATTATACTTAAATTATTTTACTAAAGGATGCCTAACCTTGTCCTACCTAACTATAATAATTTTAATAAAATATATGACCTACTAATTGACAAGAAATTGGATCTCAAATGCGTAATTAAGTTAACTAATATTATCGTATCAGGTAACCGAAATATAATGGAGGAAAAAAAAGCCTATCTACTTATGTTGACCGGCATTTACGTACAATAATTACTAGAGGCACTTTACTCTTAAATCACCATTTATTTATTTGTGGTATAGGTATGAGAAAAGTGTTTTCAGACTGGCGATCAGATTGGCGCTTGGGGTTGCGGATTCGATCCCGATTTGAGATTATGTTAGTATTTGTACAGTTTTTATGTTTCATAGGTATTGGTCGGCTAAGTATTGAATAAAAAAACAAGTGTTAATGACAATCATAACTAAGTACTATCAGCTTAATTGGCATGGTAGGTTATTCATTTAAAGGTATTAGTCCAATTATCAACATTACCTAGATATTCCTATTTGTTATCACGAGACATGATGATTAAGACTACTTTTTTAGAACACAAAATTATTGTGACAGCTTGTACTGTTTGTCTCTCTATGGTACCGCCGGCCGCCGGTAGAGGTGTAAGTAATTATTCATCATAACTATTTACCTGAGATTAGCTGAAGCTGAAGCGCATTAGTTTTTTTATAAACTCTACTTTCTTGTCTGCCAGTTAGTACATTAAATAATTCGACAATACAGTTTAATTCATTATTCAAAAACGGGTCACCTTAAGTTAAATTAAAAAGGGGATTTAAAAAAAACTACACGTGGAGTTGATAAATCAAACTCGTAAATTAACCTATGGCAGCAGTTCGTTTTTGTTCTAATTGCTATCATTGCCATCTTACCGAGTAGAACGCCGAATTCACTGAGTTATTGTCAAGTTCAACGACCCATTCTACTCATGATTAGAACGCATTTCGCTCTATCTATCTAAGACATTGTAATAGGAGTCTAAATTGTTTCGCTCTGGCTGTCATTATTAACGTAATAAACGAATAAAACCCAGTACCTACCTACACGTGTCTATACTTAAGTAGGTATTAAGAGGACAAAAGTAACTCGTTAAGTAGTTTCACCTACACATGAAATGTTTGGAAAACGTAGGAGCTTACCGCCGCACTCAGAGACGTTAATGCTTACTTAATCTGACACTAAGGAAAGATTTCACGAACAAAACCTTTACTTAGTGATAGTTTAAATATCATTAAATGTCTCTGAGTGCGGGGGTTAGTTACCAACTTAATGCTTTTTAACCGACTTCAAAAAAAGGAGGAGGGTCTTAATTCTTCGGAACCTTTTTTTTAATAAATCTGTTGCTATGTAATAATAGATATAATTTATAGGTTACCATTTAGGTACATATATACTTATGCGTACGCTGAAGAACTATACATTCAAAAATCTTCAATCATTTTCATAAAATTACACGTCATACCATAAAGAGCATTATAACATAAAACAACAAGACTTGTATACAAGTACCTATAAGTAAACGTTGTTTATTACGAAAAAACGTAATTAGCACTTACTGATACTTTTTCTTCATCATATTAATGCTCATCTATTAAAAAACAACTTTATTTATGGCGCTGACTGTACATGCATCTCGGGATCATTGAACTATTGATAGGTAGGCAAGTAGCTATAAAAACCTATTTCTAATGAATGCAGTGGTGCCATCTATTATACTTGCAACACAACATGGAATCACCAAATAGTTCACTTATCTGTAAGAACAACTACCGTAGATGGCGCTACGTACTCGGATGTGCATGTGCAAAAATTGTGATAATAATGTCAAGGCCAATGCTAAATTTAATAAATTTGTTTACTACGTCTATTTCATTTGATAAAATCAATGCTATGATAGTCGTTGGTAATATAATAAATGAAATTAGGCATAGCAATTAAAGTATTTGGCCTATATTTTGAAGTACTAGTGTTGCTTCCGCGTCATAACCTCTTTACAAAATAATATCTATGGATCTGGAATTTGTGGTAAATATAACGTAAATTCACTTACGTATCGAATTTTTATGTGTTTTATCATAATCTGTAAGTAAAGTTATTGATTTCAATTAACTATTATTTGACAAATAAGAGAAATATTAGCCTATCATTCAAATTATTAGTGCGAAATTTAAATTTGGCGCCATATATTGTGAAACGCATGAAGTTCGCGTTGCGAATCTGGCCGATTGATGTGAAAGATATTCCGAAGGCCGTGAGTGAACACGGAAATCGAGATGTGTGTGTGGTCAAAAAGACAGTGCAAGGTAGGGGTCGGGTGGCGTTTGTGATGGCAAAATTTTTGCAAATGGTGAGTTAGGAATTATTGACTTGTCGCGACTCGGATTTCGTTTAGTTTTGTGATAGTGAATTATATGTGTGTTTAGCGAAATATTTAGTGTTTATTGATATTGAAATTCTTAGATTCTGTGATACGGGATCGGCAAATGGCGCTACGAATAGCCAAAGTTGACACAACTACGCGTTTAGAAATCCCATACATCTTCGGTTGCCAATTTTTAGGCACGCGGCATGACCTGTGATAAACAACAAGTAGTGGTGCATCCTAAAATTCTTCATATCACGCGTATGGACCTAGCAACTGGGACATCCAGCTTGGCGATTATAACGGTGTCAGCATGTTGCGATTTTTTTGGCGAGCGGTACTACTTTTTTAAACTCGTTTATAGAGGCGGCTAGAGGTTTCCGCGTCCCGTAGGGTCGGTGGCCCCGCGCTCTGGCTTCTGGAGCTAAATTACATAATGTATAGGTGTTGTTTGGAGCATGCAACAAGTAGATATGTGTCGGCGGGCTAACTGTCAATGTGGAGTACAGTAAGCTCGCTGCCCGCGGCCCCCATTAATTCGAGCCGCTGATGTCACTTATCTCTCCGCTCTCCTATCTAGGCCCTATGGCCGCCAATTTTTTCGCACATAGTATCTTAATGTAAATTTGATAACCGGTGCGTCTCTAATTACCACTTGTTTAAATACTAAGTGATGCAAATCTAGGTTCGTTTGCAGCAACTGTTCACGAATTTAAATTTGTAGTCCTTACATTAATATAACCTTGCAAATGTATGTTTGAGAATTTAGCATAATGTACTAAAACCATGGTATAGTGATTTATTAATTATTTGCAGCACGGTCACTGACATTAGCACCAACAATGGACCAGCAATTCTGCTTGCGCTGGAACAACCACCCGAACAACCTGACTGATGTGCTTGCGAGCCTGCTGCAAAGAGAGGCTTTGTGCGATGTCACACTGGCCTGTGATGGAGAAACAGTCAAGGTATGTTATCACATAATTTTTTTTCAATAGCACAACTATTGAATTCATGATTTTACAACATAATCTTTAAATGGCTACATAACATGAAAATAAAAATATATTTTAATATTTTCTATACTTGTGCCATGTTTTACATCTTAATATACATTATTCATATACAAAATATTGTGTTACTAGTTTTTAGAAAACAATCTAGTCACATGAATCAGTTGTTTAAAAAAGAACTTATTACAATCTCCTCAGTAATGTTATATCATTGTAGGAAGTGTATGTAAATATTTATATTGTGTTTGTTGCACTCACATGCAACAGTTTATTATTATGCCACAACAAAATGCATTAAATAGTAAACAAACATGAGTAATACAGTTATGTGTTGTTACCTATTGTTGACAATGCTTTTAAATGATTTTTCTTCTTACTTTTACTTTATAAATATTAATTTAGTTTTAAATTTGTAGGTACTTACTACATATTAACATATCCCAATTTAGCTCTTTGATTTCTGGGCATTCTTCTTTTTTCCTGGATGAATTATACTGTAATCCTTAAATTCTAAAGATATACCTACATGTCATGTCCTTTTTGTGTATATTGTATTAGTAAGCCTAGACGCATTTGGTTTTAAGCAGATATCCTTTAAATAAATATTTAGAACTGATTAATTAATTCCAAGGACAGTAATAAAAGTTTGCATGATATGCCTACAACAAAGTTAGATAGACGAAGATAAGACACAAAATCTTGATTGTCATTACAGCCAAATTGCTGCCTTAAGCCATCAATTCAAGGCAGTCTTCATTCATATTTAAATATTTGCTAATTTTGCAAGGTTATTCTTACCTAAATTGGATTTTTAAAGCTTATACCTATAATTTAAAATATAATTAGACATGTTCTTGACTAAATACATATGATTTGTATTTAAACTACATTTTACATTTAACTAAAGACTAGTTTTGTTCATTGTGCTGCTAATGTTATGAAATTATATTTGGGAGTGACAAACATTAGTTTTGTGGCATTTATGTTACTACCAAACATATTTTATTGTTTTAACTTTTATAAGAAGGAATTTAGTGTATTTTATATTCCAAAAGCCCTTTACTAGTAAGAGTGATATCATGTTTTTTTTTTGATTAATTATAATAAAACTAAAAGTCAAAAACTCATGACTACGGACTAGCAACTTCCTATACATGCCATCCAAATTAAAATTCAACGAATTAACTATGAAAGCTAAAGTTTTATGCTAATAAAATGCAATTTTTGGTAGGTTAAAAAGTCTGCAGAACATATGCATGTGTTTTTGACTTTCTAATTTTTTATTGCTGTTGTTGAGCAGGTTTTAGGGTCTAGCTAGATCTCCACAGATTTACTAATGGCAAAATGTCTGGCTAGCTAGTTCTTGTGCTATAACTTTTTTTTAGGAATGTATCAAACAACTGGAACCTTGGCACTATTTATAGAGACTGAATATGTTAGAATCAAATTTTACTAGTTTTTTTTTTCTACAAGCACGGGTTTTGGTTGCTTTAGAAGCACAAGGGAATCTCATACACAGCTATGTGTGCATAAAGCTAATAACTTGAGGTCATGAAAAATATCCCATGCAAGAATCTAACATCGAAAAGTGCATAACTGCAGCTGAATATCATTGCAACTATTGAAATATCATTGATTGACTTATTCATTATATTATTGTTAATAATTTGACAAGTGTTAGTAAAATATGTACCAACCAACCCAACACTGAACAATATAATCAATAACATAAACCATGATAGTGATATGACAGGTTTTATCGTCCTTAAGCCGCTAGTTTTGGTACGGAAAGCGGCTAGATTTCACGTGTGCGTAAAAACATTTGTAATACCGACTGCCTACTGTATTTTAACAACTCGAATTATATACATTTTCCCGTAATATTACTGTAATGAAATAAGTGCCAACCGGTTAATTGCAAATGTATTAATCTCTGTATGCAGTGCCTTTAAAACATAACTGGATAAAATGCATTACGTATTGGAATTGAAATGTCTCTATATAGCGCAACGGAAGATCTAGATAGGTTTTCAAGAATAAAACAACACGATAAGGTCTATAATATAAAACCTTAGAAAATCGGCTGACTAGTAAAGTATTATCTGCGTTAGCTATTGCTAAAAGCTTGAAAGATGCCAATTTTACCACTGTCACTTAAAATCTACGGATTAAAAGACAACAAATTCACATTTATGGGTTCCTTTCGTACCGTTTTCGTACGGTAAAAACAGTAACGTTACCTTTCTTAACTGGAAACTAACTGTGCTTCATGAAATCCATGATTTCTTTTATAAGCATTGTATGTAGTGTTAATTCATTTTACCAGTAATTTTATGATGCGTAAAATAATGACAAGTTATCCAATTATTATGATTTAGGTTTTGTTAACGTCGAAATAATACTACGTTTATTATAATATATATATTAAAAAACAAAGCCGAATAGATCGGATTAGGTACGTGTTAAAAAAGCATTTGGTTTTTGTAATAATAGTAGCCAAGAAATATTAATTAGGTACGGCGTTAGTCTGTGGGAGACAGGACTAGTAAACCTACTGCCTACTCAGTCTAGCCAGATACCGCTATCGGCTTCACCACATTCTTGGAGCAAATGTGTTACAGTAAACGATATTTAGAATCGAACATTTCAATTCAAACGGGGAATGTACGTCTCTTGAAAATCACGTAAGTACATGAAAATAGAACATACCTAGGAAGTAGACTTCAAAGTCACATGTTATCTAGGACGATCTTAGTAAGCCACGGACATTAAATAAAATCTCAGTGAAAGTTTATATCTAGAATAGTACTGCTGAGCGAAAGCTCGATTCCAAAAGACCTAGGTGTTTTTTTTATTGTAGGTGGTTACTTAACGTCTGATATAAATGTAATACCTGCTATAATGAGTTGTAAATGTATTAGCGTGTAGGTTGCTTCAAATTACTTACATATGATACCTATCCGTTAGGTTAGACACAAGCGCGCCGGATATAAAGTCGTGTATTTATACTGACTTTTCAATACATATCTTCAGTGGCAGCCCTGCGACATAGGGCTTAAAACCAGAGAGCGCAAGATACTAAAAACAGGCTTGACGGTTACGACACAAAAATTATAAATATGTACGATAAACGATTACGCTTGTAATCTCGAGCTCAATAAATTATACGTAAGCAATGTAAGCATATACTCTTATTTTTGTTAAAATGTCTTTTATAGTTCCTACGTTATGGCTGTTTGGTGTGTACGGATTATATAAATACAAGTTACTGAAAATGAACATCTGTTTACCATACATACATTCTGATAACGCGCTAAGAATGTCTACGACGACAGTGCGACCCTACCGCATAATAAACTAAACTCTTAACTACAGTGCCAAACAGGTCGTTCATGATCTTTACACAAAAACAGATAATTGGTATACTAAATAGATATTTAATAATAATTATCTATCTAGTCTTTTATTTGTTTTTCATATTTATTCGTCTTCGTACGGAGACATACCCGTTATGATAAGGGTAAAATTATTATCGCATAATAGGCAGTATAATTTAGATACCTACCTTAGAAAATAAGTATATACATACCATCACGCCAGTATTCCCCGAAGGGGTAGGCAGAGGTGAATGTAGAGTACACTCACAATTTCGCCAGGTATGTTATGGGTCCTAATGTAATAGGGGGCGAGCCTAGCGCTAACAACCGGGTATAAATTGGGACTCCATACTGCTACTGGCATTTGATCCCGGGACCTCGTGCTCAGCAGTCGCGCTTAGCGACCACGACACCAACGAGGCAGTCAAATAAGTTCAATAATTTAAATCAATGTTTTTTTTATAAGCTGAAATATTTCCTGAAGTGTAATACTAGTACAATACTTAACAGTTTTTACGTATAATTACAGCAATTAGCGTAACTACAAGATGTTTTTTGTATACAAATTTAACTTAATTATGATCGTTGAATTATTACCTTATCTATCTTACATAGTTTGTCACCAAGGCCTCATTAAATTAATCTTTAAGAATACATCAACTAGGTAAATGTTATGTTTTCAGGTAGCAGTGCAAATCAATTTTTTAAATACATGCTGAAATACGATCGATCGATCACTAAAAAGTTATTAAAAATGTGATTACGCAAATAGTAGCTACGTGGTAAAGATTCAAAATTGATAAAACAGCTCTTTGTTACAGTCGTATTTACCGGTAGTATTTATTTAAATGTACGCTGAATATAAAATAAAACTGAATATAACAAAGGCCTCCGGGCAAATATTAACCAACAACTTGTGACTGAAAACCTAGTCCATGAAAAAACATTTACTAACTAATTGTAATAACAATAGGTCTGCCGAAATGGCAGTTATGCACTGTTTCTATATAATGCTAACAGAATCGTAAAGACCTTCACATAGCTCTGCATCATTTCTTTTGTTTAAATTACACATGCTATTTTTAAAGCAAACTTGTGAAAATGTGTTTTTTTTATTGTTTCAGGCACACCAGACGATACTCTCCGCATGTTCCCCATATTTTGAAACTATATTCCTACAGAACTCTCATCCACATCCGATAATATTCCTTAAAGATGTACGATTCTCAGAAATGAAATCACTTTTGGATTTCATGTACAAGGTATCGCTTAAACAGACTGAAATAAATAAATAAAGAGTCAATTGCCGTAAGAAAGTATACTATAATATTTGTAATTTCAGGGTGAAGTGAATGTTGGCCAAAATATGCTACCGATGTTCCTAAAAACTGCTGAAAGTTTACAAGTTAGAGGTTTGACAGAAAATAATACATTGAATCCTAAGGTAAGCAATATTTTTTTAAGCAAAATAACACATGTACTTGACTTCTTACAGAAAAGGTTTTAGTACGAGGAATAATAAATTATCCATCGACTTTATCGATTTAGGCATCGCCTGATGGGGCAACAAAGTGTTACTATGACAACATAATTAGAACAATGAAACCTATAAATAAACCTAACAGCCTAAGCTGATCTTCTTAAGATATATTACTGATTACACTTAAATACCTGCGTGCTACTTACGTGCGGCTTTATACAGTTTATTGGTTATCACTCGTTGGCCTTGAATTATCGATAGACCGGTGGTGGACTATTATAATTATACTAGCTTCCGCCCTCGACTTCGCCCGCGTGGGTTTCGAATGTTTTAGCCTATAGCCTTCCTCGATAAATGGGTTATTTTTCAAATCGGACCCGTAGTTCCTGAGATTTCCGCGTTCAAGCAAACAAACAAACTCTTCAGCTTTATAATATTAGTATAGATACCTGTGAATTAATGTTTTACACTAAGATCAAACTACTAAGAAAGTTTTAGTGTTCCAACAACAGTATTAACTAGATGTTTTGTATCGTTTTAATCTAGTACGTTCAAAAGATAAACCTAATTCAAAATTAAAAGAGATGACGTCATAAAACCGTTACACTACTCTGCGAGATAAAAATATATGCATCCATAAACGCATCAACTCTAAGAAAACCGTTGGAATAGGTATGAAGTGTGCGGTTGGAAGAGTTAGTGCTATAGGTTGTAGATAAGACTTGAATAATAGACAACAAATTATCTTATTTTGTTAACAAAAACCGCTATACAATCCTAAATTTTTCGTAAAAATTACCTTTGGTATTATACAGTTAATAACCTTATTATGCCTTTATTAAAATATGAAGACTATCAATAAGCTCTAAGCGTAATATTTGTTAAGTACGTTAAGTGTGTTATGTAAACGGTACACTTACTCAAATGGGGTTCGTGGGTTCACAAATCAGAACTTAAGAATTTGAAAACTTAAATTAAAGTCCCTACGCCCTGAATAATAATTAACTGCTTAATAATTTTTTTATTGAAATTAAAATTGTATACTTACACGAAACAAGAAACAGTTTTTAATCCATTTAATTACATACATAACGAAATAAAACTAAACCAGCTTAAATTGCGTTTATTAAATGTATAATAAAAATCTGATTGGCATTATGTAAAGGCGAACTAAATGTTTGTTCTCAGGCCGAGGATCGGTCAACTCCGTCGGTGAGTGCGGAGAACCTTTCCCGCTCGGAGTCGTTCGCGACGCCCCCGGCCGCACACTGCGCGCCGCCCGCGCCGCACACGCCGCTGTCGGCCGCGCCGCCCGCGCACCCCGCGCACCCCGCGCATCCTTCGCACGCACTGCCGCCGGAGAAGAGGCGCAGAAAGAACTCCACCGTGCCCAGGGACGACGTTGACCTTTCCTACAGGCACTATGAGGTAAGCTTTTTGATTTATTTATGAATGTCGTAATATATAGTATATGGTTATTCTATAGGAAAATCTGGCTGACTGTGAACGAGAGTACCTTCTGTTACTAGAGAGCATCAAATGGACAATAATTATAGCATTTTTGATAACCTAAAAAGTCAGTCGGACAAACGTAATATAGATTGTGTGTGGTACAGGGGCACGTAAAGTCGGCGAAGGGCGGGTCGACGGGGTCGGGGTCGGAGCCGTCCACGCCGCCGCCCGCGCACACGCCGCACCGCGCGGTGGCCCGCTCGCCCGCGCACACGCCGGCGCCGCACGTGAAGCAGGAGCCCGACTCGCCCTACCCGCCGCACGCGCCGCACGCGCCCCTCGCGTCCCTCGCGCCCGCGCTGCACCCGCCGCCCGTCTTCGACCAGACCCACCTCCAGGTCAGCACTTAACACTAACGCCGTCCGACTCTCATTGCACCGCGCGGCTAGATTGCACTTTGTATCTTCATTTTAGAATGTTAATTTTTGTTTCCTTTCTTAATGCGGATGATCTGTTTCTTCTATTATTTTCTAACCTATTGCGAATATACCGCACATCTGTAGCCAAGAAGGAAGGGATCTGCCCAATCAAAAAGATTATATAGCAAAATTTAAAGCAGAGCCTTTCCTTCTTTGTTGGCAGAGTTCAGTCTGGGTTCGCGCTGCCGACGCGGAGGAATCTAACAGCCCGTATTTGGATCACAGCTTAAATCGGCCTAGTAGCAACATTCTCGCAACTATCCTCGCACTACCGCCCCAACAAATAAATCCGCCAGTAAAAAAATCAACCAGACAGTGTCCAATAAAATCTAAAAAGAGCGGGAAGTTCCGCTTTACTTGGTTAACGCTCTACCCGTGGCTACAATATGATAAATCTCAAAACATTATGTTTTGTACGTACTGCAGAAAGTGGTCACATGAGCTTACAGTAAATAGGACATCTTTTGTAGAAGGCAACGCTAATTTCAGGCTAGAAATAGTCAATCATCACGACAAATGTAAAGCTCATCAATTTTGTCGAGATCGAGAACACTCCCAATAAATAAAACACTCCCAATAAATAAAATACTCCCAATAAATAAAATCATCATCAGTCAATGTCAGAAAGTACCTTTTAAGTTCATTCATAGCCTTAAATGTTAAATTTCAAATCTTTACGTTGTATATATTTTTTAACGATACATTGAATCAGAAGAGTATTATTAAAATATGATTAAAAACTCAATTGCGGTTTATAAACGATATCTTTGATAAATATGCTATACCTGTAATACCATTGTAAAAACAAAGCAAATAAAGCTGCATTTCAATGAAATAGATGTATTTAAAATAAAAAAAAACTTAAAAATGAAACATGTTCAGGTTTTCCTACTGAAAT
Organism: Abrostola tripartita; assembly: GCA_905340225.1. Taxonomy (NCBI): domain Eukaryota; kingdom Metazoa; phylum Arthropoda; class Insecta; order Lepidoptera; family Noctuidae; genus Abrostola; species Abrostola tripartita. The sequence continues at coordinate 8,082,045 of HG996498.1, read as the reverse complement.
AAATTTTCATATTGTGCACTTATAACTATCATTGTTTCGTTTGCCGTTCGACAACCTTTACATGTACTTACAAAAAAAAATTAGAATAAAAATGTGTCCATTACTTGGTATCCGTTTTATTTATTCAATTAAGATATCGCAAAAGCAAACAAAATCTTAAAAACAGCCTATAAATTACCTTAATCCTTTATCCCATCCGTAATTTTCTTTCAAAACAGAAATGAATTAGTAAAATGCATGTAACCATAACAAGATATACAAATAACTTTTAATAAATATGTATATTTTAAAACCAGAAATACTATATCCAGCTGTCATTACAAAATGTAAAGCTGTTGTAACTAATTCTTGTTTCTACGTTTAGTATTTCTTAGGTGTTCACTGTGTGACCATGAGCCACCACAAAACAAAAACACAACAGATTACATGTAATATTTGCTGATCTTCCAGGGTATCGGAGTAACTGAAATGGCATCAATATTGACCCAGCAAAGTCTTAGCAATGAGTGCAACGATAACGAACCGATGTTGCAACCACACCCAGACCAGACAGACACCATAGATGGTGAGTTATTTTATATATTACGACCACCAACTGACCTTAGAACGTTCGCTAATCAATACTTTTTAATCGGTGTTAAAATTTAATTCAACTCTTCATTATTAAAGTTAGCTCCTCTTAGTTTCGTTGGTGACCGTCGACATAACTGTGTGCTGTATACAAATCGTTGTCAAATGTTAAAAGTCTCGTAGACTCGTAACAGGTTTTTAAATCTGATTCAAATAATGTATGTTCACTAATCAAATGATAAAACAACTATTTTGGTCATATAACCAGTTGTTTAATAATGTTAACAATTGACAACAGGTTTTATATGGATTATGTGTTTATAGCTTTTATTAACCCTCTGCTTCTCATATACTTATAAGTCCAGAAATTTTCCGTACTTACATCAAGAATTTGTGTAAGGTATACTCTAAAATATCTGGATTTAAGGTCACTAAAAGATGCATGTTTGTAACATTCGCAGCATGTTACTCTTTGTTGCTTACCATTCATTGTGAATTTGCACTAACCATAGCCGCTTTTCAATTCTTTTTTTAATATGGTATGCTTTTAGACATTTTCTATTTACTTATTATGAAGAAAACGGTGTCATAAGATTTCTTTTAAATGATGATTTGGCGCCCCCCGAGGGTCATAGGTCGTGCAATATTTACACTATTTTAATTTAGAACAACTAGTTAAGTCTCAAAGCTAAGGTGGTTACTGTACTTGTAATTTTAAGAAAACATAGAGATGTTTTATTGCCATAGAGTGAGATAAATTATATATATAATAATAACCTGTGGGTTGCATGTAAGAAGGGACGTGGAATATTCAAAGGTTAAGGATGTGTGTTTTTTGCTATAAAGCCAGGTGCCAGGTACCTGCAGTTTGCTAGTGACAAATTAAGCATGCTCAAATAATATGCCATCATGAAGATATTACGTATCTTACAGGTGAAAATTATGGCGTTGATGAAAATAAAAAACCATGGGAACCATTCACGAATAAATTAGCGAATGTTGAGAATATTGTCAAATCGTTTGGTATGTCGTTAAACAGTAGATCTTACAGTGTTCCCGAGTCTTGTAATATTTGTGGTAAACTAGTAAATAATTTAAAAAAACATATGAAATCTCACAATCCAGAGCAGCACAAATGTCCCATGTGTCCTATTACGCTCACGCGTGCTGATAACCTAAAGAGACACTTGCGCATGAAGCATTGTTCTGTTTTAAATTCTAATAATTTGTCAAATATCCAGAAGAAATGCGAACTAACTTAATAGTTTCTAGTATAGTTAGCCTACCCAATGAATCTCTTTAATTTCAGATTGTTAGTTAAATATGTATTGCGATCTATCACGCAATTAGAATACATTTTGTGTCCATAATTATAACTACTTATATTATTTAATACTCATTAGATTTTAATTGTTAACATAGCAAACCTTAACTTACTAACGTTAACCAAATAACTGCAGCTTAACCCAATGCATTTTAGTTGATCTAACAATTGTCACTTTGTAATTAGAATTAAGGTGTGGTGTGATTAATTTTGTTTATTTAGTTTTATCATTTTCATTATTCTATTAGACAACATTTAAATTTCCTTTAAGATATACGAAGTTTTACACTCTATAAAATTGTATAGGGTAAATAAATACTAAGGATATGGTTAAAAGCACTTCTATCAGATGCGAAACATTTAACACAGCACGTCTTCGAAGTTCATCTACGATACATTGTAGATAATATAATTTAGTTCGAAGTTAAAACATTTGTTCAATTTCTAGCAATACACATAAATAAATGCTAAACGTAATGCTAGAGAATTGCAAAGTCTAATAATGTCTTAGTGTAGACAGACTCATTAATACATTTTCATCTAAAACAATACCATTTTTTGCTCATTACCTAAATACTTACCCGAAGTTTTTTATATTGTGATTAAGCCTCATTGTGCTCTAAAAAATATCATGTGTTAACAATGTATGTTATTATTTATTTTAGTATTTGTACAAAAGTGAAAACAAAGTTTTTTTTTTTGCTGTGAACGAAAATAAAATTGTTTGTAACTGATAACATTAATTATTATCAACTCAAGTGATCAGCGTCTTAAAGAACGAACTTTATTTTTGTTTTATTAAAACCCTAGAGGGGTATTAAGTAGTCAACTTTCCAGGCAGTTATTTAAATGAAATGGAATTAATCAATAACAATAAATGGGAATAATGAATGATCGATGACTTGGTCCTCTTAATGGAACACATAATAATGTTGCGTGCTACTTTTGGTATACATTTTGAGGCCTCGGTCATTTAGAAGATTGCCGATCAATTGAGGTGCTTTACAAATCAATTTCTTGCCAAAAGTTTGTACACACTCATGATCTCTTATTGTTCCTTGTAGTATATGAAATGATATCGGTCATAACAACTGATGTCTAAGACTGACTCTTTATGTGATTTAGGGACATACCTTTTAATTTTAATTTATTTCCCATTTACTTCGATTAATTCGTATGTAAGTCTATCGTTATTGTGTGTTTGTTGCAAATATATTCCTTTATTTATACCACTTTTCTTTTCATTTCATCCTCTATCCATGCTTTCTTTATATATAGCAGACCTATTTCTCTCTATAAACCGCCTTCCGCATTTACAGGCTTGGTGACAGTAATTAACAAATTCTCATGCAAACGTAACACTGACAATAACCAACACCATTTCTTCAGTATCATTGATTCATTTATGCATGGATCTCCATTGAATATTAATATTTTGTTACAAATAAATAATTTAGGAAATTTTATTTTTAAATTTTATAAATATTATTAACGCTTTTATACTATAATAGTTATAGGAAAGGCATAGTACAGCGTTAACAGTTAATAATAAGGCTTATATAGTGCTAAACTAATGTAAACATTGTTTGAATCGATTATTGTTTTTGCAAAATGTTTTAAAGTCGTTTATTATTATCATGACTACATTGTGAACCTCAGTAACTCGCATCACGTAGCAAATGCCCCAGTACCAACATAGGTCACTAGAAAGGTGCACAATTCCACGAACACAGTCCTCGATACGGGGTGACGTAGCGGAGCACGCGTGGCAGTTGGCACTGCGGCATTCGGTCGCGTGGGTGAGGACAGAGTAGAGGGTCGAGGTGTAGAGGGTGTGGTGGGAGTGACGGATCGCTGGTTGCAGGCTCGAAGGGCTGGCACATGCGGCTGACGTTCGAGCGGGTGGCGGGCGCGCTCAACCTGCACCGGTGTAAGCTGTGCGGCAAGGTGGTGACGCACATCCGCAACCACTATCACGTGCACTTCCCGGGGCGGTTCGAGTGCCCGCTGTGCCGCGCCACGTACACGCGCTCCGACAACCTGCGCACGCACTGCAAGTTCAAGCACCCCGCGTACAACCCCGACACGCGCAAGTTCGAGCCGCCCGCGCCGCCCGCGCCCGCGCCGCCGCACGCGCCGCTGTACGCCAACCCGCTGGACGCGGGCTTCGATTGATTGTCCATGTACTGGCTCGGCCTCGACGCTCTGTGAGCGCCCTCGCCCTCGCCAGCTCAGACTCTGTCGTTGTTGATGTGTCAAAATTTTAACGGACCGTCTCACGTCGAAACCGCTTCCTAATTAGGATTAAGCTGAAGTGCTATTACTTAAACGGGCCTTTCTTGACGTAGCCTGCACGCGGCGGGCGACTCGTTTTAGTACGTCTCGGTTGTGCGTTTGACTTGCCCCAGTGTGATCTTGTATAAGATTCCTCGTCTGGAATGTACCTATGTCGATGTTACTGAAATAATGACTCGATGCGTATATAGTAGGTAAGCAAATTTTTTTCTATACCAATCGCTATACGGGAACGGGCAAAAGCAATAATATGATGTTAATTTTACTATTACCATATTATTTTTTATATTGTATCGATAGGAACCTTAAGATATTAAGAAATATACATTATATCGAGTAGCGGTGCGACCGCGAAGTGATGCTGGCTATTAGCGGTGGCCCCGATAAGGGCGCACACTTTCTTGTTATATTTATTCATTAGATAGGAAATTATGAGTTTCCTGTAGCTAATTGTATTTATGTTATTGAATCCTGTGGGTGGTATGGAACGACATCAGAAGGATATTTGGGGACTGGCAAGAGATTGTGATTTGTCGTTGGTCAACGACGTATAAATATTGACTGAATCTCAGTGTAGATGCATTTGTAACTCTATGAGGCCTTTGCAAGATGGATAATTATTAAGGATTTGTGATGTATTAAAGGATAGCGCCTAAGGAAACATACGAAAAGATTTTTATACTAGACTAGTTGATCTATTTACGGAGATTGTTTTTTATACTTAGATATATTCTATTGTCTGATTTAATATACTTTTATATTTATATAACTGCATATATAATATGATTTATTAGTGTTGTTTGTTTTTAATCGATTCATCATATAGTAACATTGATTTTGTTTATATTGAGTTGACGGTTAAAAGTAATCGAGTTGAGATGTTAACATGTTTTATTATTTTATCGTTGGTAGGTGTTTAGTTGTGGTAACGGCGACCCGGCCCGGTCGTCGCCCACTCGTGTGATCGGTGCTTGGGGTCAAAGACCTCTTTCAATCAATTAATATAAGTTAGGATGGAACGTTTGGAGGTTGCGCATTTAGTAACTAATATTGGCATTCTACGATTGGGACTAACCTAGCGTTTATGTATGTATTTTTCAATTAAGGTTTAAGATTGTTACATTTTTAGCTAAACACTTAGAGTGGTACGGTAACTGAAATGTGATAAAAAGGAATGGTGCTAGAACCAAGAGTGTTAACACGCTACGATTCGACTCCTATTATAATATTATTAATGTTTTAATGATTAGTTACTTTGCATTAAATGTAAGGCATCTAGCATCCAGTTGAGGTCGCATCTGTCTGGTCAACGGGTAAATAATGCATGGATCGTACACGCCTAGAGATTACAGTATCACTCGAGATTTTACCTTAATTTTTTCAGAGATCTTCAAGTTTACTAGTACATAAATATATAATGATAAGACACCATTTACATAATATATGAATCTGATCCTTGCCTACCAAATATAAAACGTTCATTGATGGAGTTAGGAATTTATCACATCCCGGTAGTGAATCCGTGATCGTTTCCCATAACTTTAGTTGTGGCGTTAGTGCTGTTTAGTAGCTGTGAACATGCAATTCCACTTGTGCAATTTTTTGAAAATAGTCATAACTTATAGCTAGATTATACAATTGACTATTGAATATAGGGGCCCACTCGATATATAAGCACGAAGCTCATGCGTCCCTGTGTATATGAAGTCACCAAACATTTCTTCCATAAAGATTTTATTTTTACTTTAAGGATATCAAAGATTTTTATACCTACTGTTCATAGTAATGTGGGCGCTTATTATTTGATAGCATTTCATACTCAGTGCAATATTACTAGTTATTTAATTACGTAACCAAACTAAATGATATTTTAAAAAGTATATAATTAATATCATTGAAAGAGAGTAACTACCTATTTGTATTTATTACATAAGTGAACTACTCCTAATTTCTATTTCTACTATAGTGAAACGCAGTTTGGGTTACGGTGATGTACAGGTTTTATAGCTGGTAATATTAAGAATTAGCTTGTTTACCTCTGCCAATCGTAATAGTTATGTACTGTTTAATAATTTATTGTCGTGCAAGTTAAAGTCTATTGTTGAAATAGATCATAGCTATCCGTTACGGGTCCCATTGCCCCGCGAGTCGATGATCGTGCTGATCTCCCAATCTGCCCACGCGTTAAACGCTTCATCTAATCGTGAATGCATTTTTTATATTACTATCACTCGAGACCAATTTTTAATATTGAATTTGCTATAGCAAATTGATTGATTAGTAACATAGAATATTATTTTAGATATTTTAGGTTAGGATACTATGATAGTGTCTGGCCAGAATATTTTGGAGTATCACACCGTTTGGCTCAGAAAATATCTACCTTTGATCTCTTTTCAGCTTTCAAAAAGTATGCAACTTAATAATTGTAATGGTGACCACATTCGGACTTAATGAAAGCTAACTTTATGCCATATGGAATTTTATACATAAGGTTAACGAATTACTAAATTTAGTCTTATGAAATTGAGGTCTTGTAGACCTAGTCACTTATTTGGCCAATCTATTGAATATTCCAATTTATTGTATAATAAAATTTACATTTGTATCACTAAAATGTGATCTTATATCATTTGAATCAATGGAGTGCAGGATGAGCTCTAAGGTTATTTTCAGGATAGCAATGGTCTAGTTATGTTTATTTTGTTTCTTCTTTATAACATTAGCCAATTTGTTATAGTGTCGTATATCACAATAGTGTAATACTAATAGGAAGGGGGTGTCAAATCGTGTACCTCACACCTGACGAATAGTCTTGTTATATTATTACATGAAATTTTATGAACGATTTGTTGTTTATGAATATTTTGTTTGATGTCTTGGTTTGATGCCTCCGTTAAAAGTTTAATTTAAATAATTTTGTTTTATGCAAGCAGTTAATGCAATTTTTTTTTTCACATTGTTTGATGTTATGTAATGCAATTTTAACATGTTGCAAACTCCTGCATTTATCTGTTGTATTTATTACTAATTTTTACATTAAATTGTGGTATGTTACAAATCCGTGTAGTTTCAGTTGTGCGTATCACGTGCTCCACACCCACCCGCAAAGTATAGAGTTATTACTGTGCATTCCTTAAAGCACGGCCGTATTTACTCCTCGTGAATACTACGGCCATGGCCCGCGAAAGCTATGAGGCGACGTCGACGGCGAGTCGGCCTCCCTACCCGTGTCCCGCGGTAGGTGAGTGACGCCACGCGCCCGCGGTTGTTGTTCGCAGAGCGCGCGCACGCGGCGGCGCCGCCCTACTCGTACCACAGCATGTTCGCGGCCGTGGCCGACAGCGCGGCGCTGTGGCGCTGCAAGTCGTGCGGCAAGGAGGTGTCCAACCGCTGGCACCACTTCCACTCGCACACGGCGCAGCGCTCGCCCTGCCCCTACTGCCCCGCCACCTACAGCCGCATCGACACGCTGCGCTCGCACCTGCGGCTCAAGCACGCCGCGCTGCTGCTCAAACACTAAGTATCACGAACGCCCCCCGACCCCTGCGTCGCTCCTACCATCCGAGTGACTGTCTTTGTTTATTGTTCAATGTGAGTAGTCTTTAGTTACATTGACGTGCGTCGCGCATCATTTCAAATAAGTCATTATTATAATATTTGATGTGTTTAACCGCACGTTTTCGTGCGTTATATTTATATTGTTCTTTATGCATAAGATGAAATTTTGTTACGACTAATTTTAACTAACAGGGTAAATTAAACGGTAAGCTACTGGAGAGCTCCACACCGATTTTAGGCACAGTTTAGTTAGTCTCGTTCCTAAATGTAAGGGAGTTCAGCATTTTTAAACCTTGTGCTAAAGTAGATTTATACCTTTCATTGTTTTGGAGAAGCAAGCTGTTTGCTTCTTTGAGGATTTTCTTTACATACATAAATAGTAAACAACAACCTCAACGTTCTTATTCATAACGTGTAGGTAAGTGTATAAGGTGAACACTATTATTTGCAAGTATTTATAAATAAATGGATGTGAAGACTGAAATGGTAACAACTTGTGATTGAATTTAAAATGGGAGACGGTATGGTCTGAATGTAAATAATTTGTAAACTAATAAACGAAATTAATTATCAAAATTTTAGATAGACAAAAACTTGGAACTTAATGCGTGTTCAAAATTCAAATTAACTTACAAACACGATCTTATAGTAGACCTATGTATTATAAATTATATTTTTGTATAAATATTGTCTGCGTGTATCGCATACCTAGATATAAGAGTTTTAGGTATGTACGAGTATATGTATCTACTCTTGACTTGCGAACTTTGTAAGTATTATATCAACATTCCATGTGTAGGCAATGCGATTTTTTAGGTAAAACGCATTAACTATCTTCTGTCAGATTTTCCGACTTTTGGAATCTACTGATAATATGATTACGGTAATATTTGCTAAGGCTTAGACCCTTATATAATGTAGTTAGTGTCCACGATGACCTATGCATAATTACCTAATCTCGTTTGATTGTTAAATAAATCAAAATGCTATTGTACATTATATTTCTCAACATAATATCTTAAGCATTAATGTCGTATAACTAATTGACAAAAATATGTGAATTTACCATATTGTTTAACTGTCTAAGTATTTATCTAGCTTTTAATGGTCCATATATAGCATTCGTAATAATTGTATGTCATTGATGTAGGTACAGATTGATATTTCATTGAATCTCATCAATTTCCAGTCATTCATTAATCAGTATTATATCTACTTATAAATCATTATACTAGGTAGTCATTAATTAATGTCTTAAGTCCCAATCTAAGAATGTAGGTTAGTAAACATAGCAATGTAAAGTCACCTGTTATAAAGTGCTTAGCTAGTCACCCAATTTCTATTTAATATTTTTATTGTTGACATGTGTTGTTTCTCTTATTGTTTATTATCATAGTTTTAAAAATATCTCGTTCTTATTGTTCTATTTGATTTGCAACTGCCGTAATATTAAATGTTTTAGGATTCTACAAGTGAAGTAATATATCTAGTAGCTTTACTTGTATGATTATAAAAATAATTCACTTATTTATTGCTCTAAATAAATACATAACTACATCACTTCAACTGGTGTTTCTTTTGGCTTATAAATAAGATACAACATAAATACAAAATAATTTTATTGCACATAATTGTCATGGCAACATACACAAAATAGGTGTGATTAATATACACATTGCACAAATATCACTATGAGTATTCTACTATAAATACTAGCATTTCCATTATAAATACGTACCTACTTGTGACACAGTCTCCACGCACATACATTCAAACCGAATTAAACATGGCAACATATGGCAAGTTTAATTCTCTAACACTAAGATAATTTACGAAAGAAGTATACAGTGATAATGGCAAATACTAAATACATAAAAATAAATCTGTATTTACTAGTAACTGGCAACATTGTCAATCACACTTGCTGAAAATCTACCTCGGAAATTAACACGGAATTCCGCCTATCACAGATTACTATTAACTAACTCAATACATTTACACTTTAATAAAGACTTTTGTCTCTACAAGTACGTACTAGGCACTGTTTGTATCTATTTACTGTCATAATTTTAAATTATTTTAAAAATTTCGACGTATCGCATAACTATACACTAAGACTGAATGCGGGCAAAGGAATAATAAAACTGACTTTAAATTGACGTAGTACCTACGTCTAGTCGTATGTAGAGTTAAAATCAACAAGAGTACTTGTGATTTTTAAATTACCTTCCATATAAAGAGCTGTTGAATTTTGAATTGATAATTTTACGGTTTGATACCCAAAGAATTTTAACAACAATCAGTTAACGTCTAAGGCAGGCTTTATTTTCTGGGCCTGGAGGTAAGCAACCAATGGCGTAAGCAGGACTTGGCATCGCTATAGGTATCTATAAATAGTCTTAATTGGACAAATGGACAGTTCTTATTTTATACATCTAGGTCTAATCATGTAGCCTTTCTACTTTGCCACTTTCACCAGGTGAATCTACTATGACGCTAACTTCGCTGACCTCTCTTTCTCCTTTTGGACTTTTAGATTCATCACTGTCTTCACTGGAACCTTCTTTTTCAGTAGAGTCTTCGCTAGAATCGTCAGATTCCTCGTTTGAATCCATTTCTTCTGACGAGGCATGCTTGTTTTTGTTCTTTTTAAATTCTTCCTCCATTTCTTTGAATTTTAGAGTTAAATATCTGAAATGGTGAATAAAATTGTGAGCTGTGTGATGTGAGTACCGCAGTTGTCCGCAAACTCCTGATGTAAGTGATAAGTTTCATATTTGCGGAACATACGAGCCATTCCTAAAGTAGGGCAAACATGTGTAAAATCAACACTTAGGTAAGTAGGTACATTTTGAGATACCCTACTTACTTTCCTATGTATTAAGAAGATGCGTATTAATTTGCGGTCGACTTACACCCCCTAATTTATTAGGTATCTAATCATTAAGTAATGTTTAATGATTACCTAATAAATTAGGGACATAATTAGACATACACTTTTTGCAAAGTGGGCAGCAGGTAGGCTAAAACAGATAATACCTGACGTCACCCTAAGACCTAAATACTAATAGGTAATTAAAATTTGATGGCTGCGAGCAGCGACACGGTAGCTTAGTTGGTTGGAGCTGCACAACGGTTGGGAAAAGTAAGGTAGCGGGTTCAAATCCCGCTCCTGGCTATCATATTTCAGATTTCCTTTATTAATATGAAATATGATGATTTAAGAAGAATTTGGAACTCACTATGAAGTTTCTAGTTTAAACAATACTTACTTGTCAACTAATGGCCCGCTGTAGTCCTCCGGGAATTTGGGTGAATGTGGTAGGATGTACTTGTAGAGGCTCTCATTGAGTACGTAAAGTTGCGTAGTCGTCGCACAGCGCACGTTAAACCACCAGTCGCAAGTCAGTCCAGCCTGCGAGAATATTGTCCCGTTCGGGCACAAGAATGATGCCTGACCGCCGTTGAGGTCGCAGTAGTGCCATACCTGCAATTCGCAAAATTATGATATAAGACGATTATTACTTCTAATCTACTTCGTGACAATCTATGGTGGCTACCTAGTTGTGGCTCTACACATCTAAGTTAGTAGGTACCTACTTAAAATCGTAGGTAGGTCAATAAATGAAAATTAAATTGTGGGTAAAGCTATACCTACGGTATTAAGACGTGATAATGATTATACATCGTATAAAAAGATAACATTACGCCTGTATTACCCGAAAGGAAAGCAGAGGAGCCACATTTCGCCTGCTGCCGTGGGCGTAGTAAATTAGTATGATATAAACGAAACCTTAGTAAAACTTGTTTTATGTCGGTTGCCCATTTGGGGAGACATCCTTTAGAGTAGGTAGGTAAGTGCTTACCACAAATGCATAAATATATGCCAACAGCTGGCCGACCTACTTTCCCTATACAACACGATTTTTTTACACACATTTTTGTACGATGCCAATTACCTGACAGCGTGTCTCGGGATCTGCAAAGAAGCCTTTATATCGCTGAGTCTTGCAGTCAAAGCTGGTTTGCGGAATGGTGGTAAGGATAGGGTAATCGACACCTGGATGTCCCGGTGTACCACCCTCTTCGTCAGATGATTGCTGTAATGGGAATTGTTGGCTGGTCCCGCCATTCGATGATGGAATGTCTGCAAATTGATTAAAATTTATTAGGAGTAGCAAGCTTACAAAACAGAAAGCCTACTTAAGTATCCACCTACGAATGTACCTAAGTACCTATATCTCTCAATATCTTCAACTACCTAGTTTAATTAGTTATAAAAATACATGATACATCAGTAGGTACTTGAGTCGAAACTGCAAATTAGAAAAATACCACCCTTTCCTGACGGTAAATAATATAAGTGATGTTAGAGAGTAGATATATACCTAGTGATTTAATTAATACCTACCATCAAGATGTTGTGACGGTGTATTTACCGGTGCCAGATAAGGTTCTTCGTGTAAATCCTCGTCACTAGCTGAATCGGGTCGTTCTGTATTTGGTTGGACATCCCCCACTGGTTTTGCTGTTATTTCGACTAACTTGGGAACCACAAACGGTTTAGGAGTACTTAAAATAGGAGGTTCTACGTTGTTCTGCTGTGGTACAGCTTTCAAAATATTCAACACTTGCAGTAAAGTTCTAATTGACGATCCGACGTTCTCCTTTGTAATGGGCTTCGGAATAGACTTGTTTAACTGAAGCGTATTGAGTAAAGATGACAGCGGTATCGTGTTTGCAGTCGACGTCTCTTGCGGCGGTTTATAGGTGGTCTGTTCTATAACATACTGGTAATAATTTGGTCTAAAATCTTTGAAGTTTACATTTGGCATTGACTGAATTTGTACTTCTTGTTGTTTTTGATAATTATTGTCGGAAATTATTGTTTCTGGTTCCCTGGTCGTATAAAATGTTGGTTCCTTAGAATAATGGGGTGTATTCAAAATCGGTTTGAAGCCACTTTGTACTACCGGTTGGGCCAGCGTGACTGGAGGTCGTTGCTTCTCGTAGTAACTTTCAGATACGATCGCAGGTTGTTTTCTAACTGTGTTCTGTTGAACGTTGATATTGTCATAAACGAAATGTGGCCGAGTTGGTCGTGGCTGTATGTAAACCTGCTCTTTTGGTATCAACACAGATACTTGTACTGGTTTTTTCGATAAATCATAAACATTTTCATTTTCTGGTACTTTCACAGGAGGTGTTTGTTCATAAGGAACTAATTTATACTTAGGACTTTGCTCTTTATCAGATAAATAATATCTGATGTTAGGTGTATCTTCGTTATATAAATTTAAGTAAGGCTTCCGTGTCGAGGATAAAAATGAAAATCCTGGAGACTTTGGTATTTGCTTATGACTAATTCTGCCAGTATCGAAGTCGTTATGGAACAGTACATTATATTCCGTCAATGGATTATAATTTTGAGACAATTTATTAGGAGTTTGGTAAACTGGAACACCACCTTTATAGTATACCTTTGTTGGATTTGCTGATGCAATATTATGTTGGGTTAATCTGTTTCCTTGATATCTTGGGATGTTTCTGTTTTGATATATAATTTTTTTTGGCCCTCTCTGGTCTACGCCTCCAGTTTCTACTATTTCTGCCTTTTCTACCTCGACTTCCTTCACGTAATCAGTGGTGGGAGTCGCTAAATCGTTAGCATAGTAAAATGTCATGTATGGTATCAGTCTTCTATATCTTTCATTGATAGATAGTTTAGTGGAGTTATTATTTTGCAGCTTCTGTTTCTTAGCGCGGCTTACTTTTATAGTTGTCTCTTCTATTTTAGATTCCATGGGTACAAATCCACTTTGCGCATCGACCATCATTCCTCCCATCATTTTGATTTCGGGGCTGTTCCCATTAGGTGTTATTTTAATAGGTGTGACACAGACAGGTATGACTGAAACAATAAAAAAGATGTATGAGATTCTCACTGCAACATGGTAATTAAAATTGCTGAGTACACATTGGCTGACTGTAATGTTAGACCAATTTCCCAACAAAAAGACAATGCTTAGGTACTTTGAGGTCAAAACCACTTTTCAACTTGACATTGTACCGAATATTGTTATTCACTAAGCGTTGGCACTGAAATAACAAAGTTTGGCTCCATAAATCATTGAATCATTAAATAATCGCATAACTTATAAATAATGATATCCTCACGTTTTATTATCGAAATCGTTGCATATCATCATCTTGCCTGATTTTAACCAGAGGTAAAACAAGGCAGTTTTCTGTTCGGCGTTTCACTTAATTTATTTTAGGTATAAGTCAAGTGCCATTTCATGGGGGTCGAACCTATTACAGTTTATTTAGCGTAATTTTTCTCTAAAATTAGTATTGTTTGGGAATAACTAAGAAAGTTCTTAATTATTAAGACTTAGGTAGGTAAGACATATGATGAACATGTATCTGTACCTATTTAGAATGAATCAGTTCGTTCGTCAAATCACCTATGATCAATAAGATGATAAAAGCTTTTTTAGGCATCTTGATTTTGCATTACATTTGTGTAAAAATTTAATGAAATTTAGCTATCGTTTTAAGATGGAGTTACAAATCGAATACCAAAGTGTTCGTTTGGCGCACCCATCTGCTGATATGTTGCACAAATAGGTACGAAATCATAACGAGACTCATCACTTTCATGTAGTATTGTGAAACAATCTTCTAATTGCCTCTGACCATCATATAAATCAGTATCAAATTGACCTATTAAACCTCCGGGTCGCTGTTAAGTAACGAATGGCTGATCAAGTTAGTTATATCGAACCACATTTTACTTTCACAAGCTAGATTCCTGTTACGTCGATTGGTGCCTAATAAATCGCAAGTGCCCACTTTCGGACTGGCATAAGTAGATACTAGATTGTTATGAAATAGGTTTGCTCCAGTTTTAACAATTGGGTTTTAGAATCACTGTTACCGATGGACGTATCATTCATCGTTCATTACCTACTTATCAATTCAAGTCATTTGTGCCGGTTTAATAAGTTCTACTAGTAAAGAGTACTTATTTTTGTTAGAAATAAACTTTTACTTTCTTTTGATTAACTATATAGTTACTTGTTAGGATTAAGTTTTTTCACTGATCACATCGCAAACCATAAGGAATGCGTTATTAGCTATTATGTAGGTAATTTTTTACGGTTGTCAGGTTTTTATAAACCTGATGATATTTTTTACTATAAAATTACTATGAATACCAGCAATTACGAGACTAGCTGCCATGCGTTGTAAGTTATATAAAAGGAAATCGCAAATATCGAAATGTAGGTCTGTATTTATATTGGTAGGTGCCTGCATAATATAATACTGATTGTATCTGCTAGATATTAAATAAAGTTCAGTACAGTTGAGTAAAGGTAGGTCCAGCCCCCTCACCATGAACTCTTAAAGCAGGACAGTTTACAATGTTAAACAGCTGCTGCAGTCATTATCTCATCGCTACGTAAATATCATTACCTACATATTGCGCAACGTGTGTTGGTCGTCGTTCAATTTCACTATCACGTCATGTTTAGCCGCACTGACCCTTATTCCATTATTTCAATCAGAGAACATAATACTTAGTTGATGATACAATCGCTCTCTAATGAATAGCTTCGATTACGGTACAGATATGTACCTACCTACGTAATTATTACGTATCTTTTATGGTCTAATCCGTCCGTTGAACATGAACTTACCGACTTAAACTCGAGTACTATCCGATGCCGATGCATCAAATGGATCTTGGTAGAGTGAAGCTGTGCCTACGTATAGAGACTGCCGGTTTATACAACGGTACTTGAGAAACGTGACTAAGGGGATCGGTCCCAGTCGCCAGCTGAACCGAAGGCAATCAATTATCATATCGTCACGCACAATATATCAATGTAAGACTTGAAATGGGTGAAAATAGATATCGTAGAATTATTAAATCGAACCACGATTGCTTAATCCTCGTTAAATGGATAATAACATTTTATCGTCGAAAACCCGACAGTTCGTAATATACAAAATAATAATTTCTACATAAATATGTATCTAAATTATACCATGAACAGGTAAATAATTAGTAGGTGTATTTTGAATCTGAATAAAATATCTATTCCTGAATGTTTAAGGACTTTCTTGCATAACTAACTTTTTTCAAAGCTATAAGGTATAGATATCTAATAAATATCTTGTTATCGGTACATTAATCCTAAATTCCTAGACGAGGAATAATTTATAATTGCGTACTTCTTTTACAATTTTAACACTTAAAATTCATTATAACTGATTTGATGTTCCAATAAATTTGCACTAGGGCAGTGCAAATTTATCGCGCTTAAATTATGCTAATTACACACAGTCTTAAGGTTGCGAAAGTAAATATTTAAGCTCTCAAGCAGGTCCTTGCCTACTAGGTAAGTTTTATTAGACCTATAACAGATTGTGTGCAAAGCAACAACGAAATAAACGGTAGGTTAACATTTTAGAAAGGCAGGATCGTTCGTGTGTCGAATACGGGTAGAGCCTTGGAGAAGTGACTGGCTCTACACACGGAGATCCGTATCCTGACTGCCGCTGACTAACTCACTCTGATTTAACTAAAATATTAATTACGATATTATTTTCTACAATTAATTTAACTAAAACCAGTCCTTAGTAGTTGAATACTATGAAGATTAAAATAATTAACTACCTGATTTGCGTAGTAGCTAAGCGATTAAACTGCTTTGCTATGTCATTGCGGGTTCGATCCCCGCTCGGAACAAAAACTTGTGTGATCCGCAGATCTTTGTTCCTTATCCGGGAGTTTGTGTGTGTGATATCATGTTGGTGAACCGCACCTACGGTTCAGGAGTAGAAAATAGATAAAGAATTGGCGATGCTCGTGATGAACAACTCGTTTATGAACAGAAAGCAAACAACAAATCTACATAATTCTAGGTTAAGTTGCTGCTAATTAACTTGAACTAGAAGTAGTACGTAACGTTTAACACATACCTAACGTTAACGCGTGCCTTGACCAGCAGATAATGATAGCGTCCCTCTGACTTTTAGACCACTATGGTACAGAAATATATACAAGCATTATTTACTCGGTAACAAACTTACGCACGAAAATGCCCTTTTGTTGCTTGAACACCGAAACGTACAAATAAGTATATTTGATTATAATTTACAACTAGCATGTACTCTATAAACTTAACCTCCTTTTTTGGAAGTCAGTTAAAAAAGCTGCGGAAAGCATACTGTAAAGCAAGTAAGTATCTTTCTATAGAATAAACAATGCCACTATTAATTTAACATTTAATAAACAGGATATTGACTTGGTGGACCCTTTCCTCCCGTAGGTGTCGTGTCGGGGTATTTCTGAGGGGATAGGCAGCAGCGTTCCCCTGTGTTAGTATCGTTCACCATACTGCGGTTGCCAACCCACCCAGCGTGGTGACTATGGGCAACCCCCATGAAAAGTAGTCAATGAAAACGGCCCCCGGTAGTGACTAGGTAGCGAAAACGGGAGAGCGGGCCTTGTGGCGTACCCTAAGGGAAGGCTCACGTCCAGCATTGAACTACTATAGGCTGATGTGGTGTGATTGACTTGGTGGCTGATAAAATAGAATCACTGATGGTCCTTAACCATGAGTTTTTTTAAGTAAACTCGCTAGCGATCACGTAAAGTATTTGTATAGCAAACTATGATTCCCTACTGTTGTGTATGCATACTATGCATGTGTGCGTGGCTGCGTCCACCACCCCGTGTCCGTGACGATATTAAACCAGTGTGCTAATAGCAGTCTGTTGTATTACTTGTCTCCCTCGTTAGTGATCCAACATTGGCGACGAGTACCCACATTGGAAAAAAAAAAAGAGGAAAATCTCAAAAATGAACAGTTTTGGGATATTGGCTACATTTGATCACAACGTTCAGGACTGGAGGACATACAAGGGTCGTATTACGCAATGGTTTCTTGCCAATGACATTAGTGACAAAAATGATGCGGCGGGAATCAAGAGACGAGCGATTCTGCTAAGCGCACTCAACGATGGTACCTACAAACTGGCGGCGGATTTGGCTTTGCCTAGGGATTTGCAGGAGGTGCCATATGACTCGATCGTGAAGCTACTAGATAACCATTTTACGCCGA
Organism: Abrostola tripartita; assembly: GCA_905340225.1. Lineage (NCBI taxonomy): Eukaryota > Metazoa > Arthropoda > Insecta > Lepidoptera > Noctuidae > Abrostola > Abrostola tripartita. Next base: position 8,064,159 of record HG996498.1, on the reverse strand, counting down.
AACATTGCGGCTTTAGTGAGCGTCACAACTTTTATGCGGCTTTACAACAACCGGGTGAGTCGTATACGCAGTGGGCAGCGAGGCTTCGAGGGCTCACGATGCATTGTGGCTTCAGCAACGTAGAAGAAGCGCTACGAGATAAATTTGTGATGGGGATGGCAGCAGGTCCGGAACGTGAAAAGCTGTTTGCACGGGACATGGATACCTTGACCCTGGCGAAGGCGGTGGAGATTGCGGAAAGTGTGCGGTGTGCGCGCGCTGGAGCTGCAGCCACTGCATCTGTCTCAGTGCAGCAAACCCAGCTTTTCAAGATAGAGAAAGGACAAAATAGTGCTAAAAATATCAGTGCCGAAAAAGAAAAGTGTTTAGTGTGCGGTCGTACCAACCATAAGTCGTCACAATGTCGGTTCGCAAGTTACAAATGTAAAAAGTGCAACGCTAAAGGTCACTTGCGTAGAATGTGCAACCAAATTAATTATGTAATTAGTGATGCCAGCGAGGACGACGATGGTAAGTCCATATTTCACATATATTCGGCTCGGGGAGAACCTATGACAGAAACCGTAACAATAGATAATAAGTGTCTACAGTTCCAAATCGATAGCGGATCAGCTGTAACGGTTATATCGGAGCGTACATATAAAACTTATTTTAATAATGCGCCGTTACTAGCATCGAGTAAGAAATTTTATAGTTATACAGGTAATACAATGTTGTGTGTCGGGTGCGTGCGCTTGCCGGTGACCTACGTTAATCGTACGCATACATTAAATGTATATGTAATACGCGACGGCGGGCCGCCGCTGTTAGGAAGAGATTTTATTTCAAAATTTAAATTAAGACTAATATGCAATTTTGTTAAGTGCAATCAAAGTGTGACTGAACAGTTGCATTCAAGATTTCCCGAATTATTCGAGGATAAACTCGGGACGTTCAAAAATTATCAAGTACAGTTAAAGTTAAAAAGTGATGCTAAACCGAAGTTTTTCAAAGCGCGCCCGATTGCATTTGCCTTGCGCGACAAAGTTGATAAGGAGATCGGACGATTAGTGAACTTAGGAATTTTAAAACCGGTTCAGCACTCAGACTATGCGTCACCAATTGTACCTGTGCTCAAACGTAATGGCTCAGTAAGATTGTGTGCGGATTATTCTGTAACCATTAATAAACAACTTGTTATAGAACAGTACCCCTTACCAACAGTCCACGAATTATTTTCGAAATTACATGAAGGCCAGCAGTTTTCTAAAATTGATTTGTCGATGGCCTACAATCAATTTTTATTAGATGAAGAATCACAAAACATAACATGTATAAATACGCATCGCGGACTTTTTAAATATACTCGTCTAGTGTTCGGCCTTTCTAGCGCGCCCTCCATCTTCCAACGTGCTATGGAAAATATACTGGCAGGGTTGGATGGTGTTCTGTGCCTATTGGATGACGTTTTGGTGACCGATAAATCTCCAGAATTACATATGGAGAAGCTGCACACAGTACTTCAAAGACTTCAAGATGCGGGATTGGTTTTACAAAAAGACAAATGTGAGTTCTTTAAAAATGAAATAAATTACTTAGGCTATGTAATTAACAAGGATGGACTTAAAAAAGATCCATTAAAGGTAAAAGCTATCGTAGATGCTCCTGTTCCTACCGATGTAAATACCTTACAGTCGTTCTTAGGTCTAGTAAATTACTACAGGAATTTTGTACCAAGAGCGTCCAGTATCCTGAATCCAATGTATGAGTTGTTAAAAAAGGGAGTCAAGTGGAACTGGAGTACGATACATAATAATGCATTTAATGAAATAAAAAAATGTTTGATTTCGGAACAGGTGTTAACACATTTTGACTGTAAAGCAAAAATAATTTTAACTGTCGACGCTTCTCCGTACGGTCTGGGGGCTATTTTGTCTCAGGTTTGTAAGGACGAATTGGAACGACCAATAGCATTTGCTTCGCGGACGCTGAATTCGGCTGAAAAAAGATACTCGCAAATACAGACAGAGGCGACGGCGATCATATTCGGAGTACGCCGTTTTCATCAGTACCTATATGGCAGGTCAGACCCGTTTGTTTTACGTACAGACCATAAACCGCTGATATCGATTTTTGGTCCGTATAAGGGCATACCAGAGGTATCCGCCAATAGATTACAAAGATATGCCATGTTTTTAAGTGCTTACAACTACACAATCGAATATGTTCGGAGTGCGGATAATAATGCGGACTATCTATCTCGAGCGAGTCTACAATGTTATAACAAACCAAGTTCAGCAGCCGCGGAGGAGGATGGTACCTTACATGCAGCCGCTGCCGCCACCCTCATAGATCGCGCTACATACGTAAATTTTGTTATCGATGGTAACATGCCGGTGACCTTGGACGTGCTGCGCAAAGCGACCAACAGTGATGTTACCCTAAGAAGTGTTATTAATTATGTCCTTGAGGGTTGGCCTAGGAAAATGCAGGACTTACATTTAAGACCCTATTGGTTATGTAAAACACAGTTATCTTATGAAAATGGTTGTTTGATGAGAGGGCATAAAGTAGTGCTACCTGGAAGTTTACGTAATAAGGTATTATCCGAGCTACATAATTCACATCTGGGAATTGTAAAAACTAAGGCTGAAGCTAGAGCACGGGTATGGTTTCCAGGAATAGATGAAGTACTGGAAACAATGATCAACTCCTGTGAAATATGTAAACAGTTGCGTCCGTCACCGGCCCGGGCACCTCTGGCTCCGTGGACTTACCCACCGACACCGTTTTATAGGTTACATATAGATTTTCTAGGTCCTATAAATAGTAATCAAATGTTTTTAATAGTAGTCGATGCGTACACCAAGTGGGTGGAGGTATACAATATGAGCAATTCGACTAGTTCAGCAAACGTAATTGAAAAATTATACGATTTCATGTCGAAGTACGGGTTACCGCATACTATAGTGAGCGATAACGGTACAGCTTTTACTTCTTTCGAATTTAAGAACTTTTCTACTCTAAACGGCATTACTCACCTGACTTCACCAGCATACAACCCAGCTAGTAACGGCCAAGCTGAGAGCTATGTCAAGATTGTTAAAAAGGGAATAAAATCTAGCGTTTTGTCGTCACGTAATATGAAAGAATGCAAACTAAAACTTTTAAAATACCTTTTGGACTACAGAAACTCGGTACATTCTGTCACAGGATTCTCACCGGCTGAGTTAGTTTATGGACGTAAACTTAGGTCACGTTTTGACTTGTTCAACCCAAAGGTTCCGTCGCCCTCGCTTCCAACACTATCGGAAAATGTTAAACATAAACAGTGCTCGCAGATTAAGACATTTGGAGGAAACAACAAACAGTTAATTCAGTTAGGAGATGCAGTTTTGTACAAAAAGTTTACAAAAAATAATACATTTCAGTGGTGTAAAGGCACTATTATTAAGAGACTAGGTAAAGTGTTATATCTCATTAAGGATACTATTTTATCTTGTGATGTTAAAAAACATAAAAATCAAATTATTCTAGATAAAAGCAATTTGCATCATTGGGACTATGACGATTTTGATTCGGGTGGTAGCTCGTCGATATCACCACCTATGCCTATGCAAGGAATAGCGGAAGGCGATGTGATGCACCCGTCATCTTCTAGTTCACTGCAACCAGATATTGCCCCGCCTTCCAGGTGTCCTGATAGATTGTTGCGGGACATTCCTAAAGTAAATTATAAACCATTTTTCTAATGGTTAAATAGGATTTTGTTTTGTATTTTGTAAAATAAGGGGAGGATATGTTGTGTATGCATACTATGCATGTGTGCGTGGCTGCGTCCACCACCCCGTGTCCGTGACGATATTAAACCAGTGTGCTAATAGCAGTCTGTTGTATTACTTGTCTCCCTCGTTAGTGATCCAACACCTACGGAAACGCTAAAGGTGCTGTAGATAATTAGGGTTAGTTTGCCGTACTAGTGTCTTTTTTACGTAGTCGCTAGCGAGTTGTGAGAAAATTCATAGTTCAGTTACGAGTAACAAAGGTTGATTTCATGAGCGTGAGATCGATTGACCCGATCAATGAAACACGACAATATCTGCTGAGTCATTGTATGTACTTTAATCTAGGATAATGCATAAAGGTGAATGTGTTTTTTGTGTCGTGAATGGCGGAATTAAAAACATTTGGTTTAGCCACTAGTGTCCAGTCAAGGTCGGTATAATTATTCTATAAAAATAATTTATTCAATCCACTTGATCATATAACGTGGCACAGTTTTCTTTTCTAAAACACAAGGACGATGCTGCAACGGTAAACGCAAGTTGACAAATATAATTTAATTATAATAAGAATTCTTACTGAAGTGATCCGTACAAGGTTTCTAAACAAAGGAGGAGGGTATCAAGATAAATCGTGATCAATGATTCATTTGTAAAATTATGCTCACCATAGTGATCAGCGATTGTTTCAATTAGTCACGATTCCATAGCTTGTTGCAGAAAATGATTATACGAACAAAGCTTTGTTCAATCTTCTGTATTGATTCGTTCAGCTTCTTACTAACATAGCGGTATCGTCAAGGATAATTTCAAAAGGTAGACCGTACGTATGATATTTATCTTTTTGCATGTAATTATTTTTCTCTTACTAGTCAGTTGTCACATGACAAGAGTTGCCTATCGCAGGCCCCTACTAAGGTGGAAGCATGCGTTGAAGGTTTTATGGTGACACGCTCGACGGTCTCGGTGCCTTTCCTTCGCACGCAACTATTTGAATCACTTACGAACAGTATTTAACCCTTCATTGAGGATACCGGTACCCTTACAGTAGTTAGAGTATGGTACCTTTAACCATACCGTATACCTACATCCTACATATTTCATAACACTACCACGTGATATAATGGTAGTGCGTAGTTATAATTGTGAAAAAAAATTAAGTTGTCAGCTGCAGATAGTCGGGCTCTCGGTCACGGTGCTCAGGCTTGCACGACATACCGTGCACAATGCGCACGTCTCGCAGGTTATGCAGTGACTCTACGGAGACATCAGTTAAACATCTCTGAATAAATATCACTGGCTTTACCTATACTACTTAAGCTACGATGAGTTTTTGCGATTATTTATTTTAGAGGTGTCATTACCTAAGGTGGACCGACGATATCGTCAGAACTGTGGGCAACCGGTGGATGCAAATGGCAAGTTGTCGATCATTGTGGCGTTGTAATGGGGAGGCCTTTGTCCAACAGCTGATGATGATTACCTATAGAGCATTTTTAAACTAGGCACCTAATGAGGCACTACTCAATACCTAGATTAAAAAGGCTTTACAATAAAGATCAAATGATGCCGCGTAGAACATAGGAGGCAAAACCTCCTATGTTCTACGCGGCATCATTTGATCACTGACCGGAATTTTTATGGTTCTACATTTTTACACTAACATTGAAAATAAGTATTGTTAAATGAAGTTAAGAATCACAGATAGACAGGGCCTGGAGAGCCAGGAGATTCGGAGAAGCCGGGGCTCAGTTATCATCTAGGCCAAGCGACAAAACTTGAGAAATGTTCTAAAGATAACAGTTGGTAAGATAAAATTCTTAATATTATGAACCTTGAAAATGCTTCCGAGCCACGCGGTTCACAATCCACGTCATGCGTCGATTGCGTTTCTAGTGACCAATGTTGTCGTATACCTTGCACTTGAGCACAAACTAGAAGATAGCGACATTGTGTGACAGCGATGACGACGAAATAACTAACGGATTTAATGGTACTTCTAAATCTTAATAGTTTCGTGATTCCTTCCTGTAGCTGCTTTTTCATTTGACTTGAAGCAGTATAGTATCTCTCTAACAAGGAAAGATCTCTTGTGTGACCGGAACGAAAATAATGTACCTATAGATGATACCAACCTGAAGAATATAGGGATGTTCACTGGTGAAGGCTAAAAGATTTCTGCAATCATCTTTTTTTGTCATAGCATAGATCATTTTCTTTGTAAGTAGGATGGAAAAGTTTTGCCTGCTATGGTGGGAACAAAATAAGAGAAGGAAACGCCTTCTACATAGCTACTTATTTACGGAAACGGCACATCCGAAACAACACGAACTTTCGCTTGAAACAAGTTTTGACAATATTGTATCGAAATACATCCGTTTGTCATCAGCCTCACTGCGCCATAAATAATGTAACACAGCATTCAAGAGATTGAATATGCGAACAAACGCACTTTCTCTTTATTAAAAAGGCTAGAGCTAGCTATTGAGGTAACTTTGTGATGTTGATAGGTAAATAACTATACCTAATACCGGGCTGCAACTGTCCCATAGTAAGACAAAAGCCCGTTCTCGTACAGAAAAGGAACTAGGATTGACCACCACGCTTGCTCACTTCAGGTTGGTGATTTAAAATCGTTAAATCTAGGTTTCATCACGATAATCTACTTCATCGTTCATTCCACTAGTCCTAAAATAACTTCAAAGTCACAAATTGGCACATGCCTCATTTTGATCCTCTAATCTTGTGCATACGAATTCGGTCCATCGACGACATTAACTGTGATCAGTTGATCACCTAATATTTAATATGAAGCAAAAATACAAAAATCATCACGTCAACCAAAAGATAATTCATGAACATAGTGAATACAATAAAGATCCAGTTGGAAGATATGTGTTGTTTTAATTATACAACATACTCTATACATTGGACAATATTTGGCGTGTTCTGAAGTCATCCCCGTGTCGCGTTATTTACCGTAAACAAAAACCCAAATTTAAGAAAGTACGTTATTAAGGCGAAAGCGAATCTCGACCACATTGCTGGGGACGGACGCCAAAAGTTATTACATAAACGCGTCTTGTTTACCGATTAGGTGAGATTGTGTGGTGGACGCGACGACCCGAGCAAGCCGCAACTGCCGTGTGACACACAAGATGACCATAACGCAGGCACGCCGCGTGCCAACCATGAACACTTAGATTTCTCCCGACGGCGACGCGAGAGATGATTGCAGTATACAAAAGGTAAATTTTGAGGCAAGGTAGACGCAATCACAATATAAGTATATCTAACGCGAAGGGAAAATAACAGACAATACAAACATTTACCTACATCATACAGCAAAAGAAATTGTGCAGTGTTGAAAAACGGAAATTGACAATTGAAACCATGTAGGTATAATTATTTAGGACTTGTATCTACAAGATGCATAGCAACCGACGTACATAAGAAGAGGATGCACTAATATACAAAATCTAATACCTTATTAGCTGCTTAGTAAAGCGAATTAGAGCGGCTGATTAGCTCTACCTCAATTGGCCTAAGCAAGTTGTCTAATGATTTATCATAAATATTTAGTATTTAGGAAGAAGCTTTTTTTCATCACTGTGCATAATATTAGAGCACCTTTTATGTTTCACTCGGATGCATCGCATGACAAGATAAAAATTCGCTTCAGTTAAAAATTACTGCCATCGAGAGTCGGGCCAATAACATTACATAACCGCAAGGCTGCCGCTACCGCTTTATTTTTAAGTATTTCCGCACTTGCCTATTGTTTATAATAATTTCCCAACTTTATTCTTCAAGGTGACTCTCAATTACCGGCCATTCATATTAATACAAGAAGATATCTTATGTGACAATGCGTGAAATTTTAGCTTTGTTATGCCATGCAAATGCCATTTCGTCTACGTGCTAAAATTTAACTATAGTGCGAAACATTTCTAGATTTTCTTATATTTGTGACTTTAGAAGAATTAAAAATTTATACACCATCATAATTATTAAAAAGGTGCACCGTTGTCATTATGTTAAATTACAATGCAGTTAATAAAATACATGATTAATACATACATACATAAGTAAGTTACATAAGTAAAACAACTTTTTTTAGTACGTATATGATATTGAATGTTATTTATCTGTGCAAAAAACAATACATAAATAAATATACATAATATTCGAAGTCACAATAGCAGTTTCGTAATATCGATACAACCTTCCAAAACTTAAACGTATTACCCGTAGCCGTTAACTAGGTCAAGATCTTAATACCTTGTTCAAATAATTTCACGCATCTGATGCAGACGGAACAGTATATAAGTTCACATGATGACTCAACTATACTCAATTAATCGATCCATTATTCTGTCACGTTTTATCTGATTTCCGATGACATACACATTCTGTGAGAAAATTTGATGCGTCGGCTTTTACAAGAAAATGGTTTCTGCGTATACTTTTAATGATGGTTAATTGATAGGTGCAAGTAGACCAACAGTATGTGGACTACTGTTTCTACATCGCTCCCCTGTCCATTCCATTGTTTGTTACTCGCATGTCGAAACACTGGTATTCTTTTAACGAACGCCTGCAGACAGTCTACACTTCCTTAACAATATTACCTGTGGTAATTAAGTACTGAAATCGAAACGCCGTATTTGCAGATCTTGTCTGCATATTTGGTTACAATAGAATCTGATCTATTTATTTGAATAGCATCATATCTATCACTACAAATGTAAAAGAGCGGCAACAATCGTAGCGTGACACTACAATGAAGCAGCACGTGGGGAAGTAAGTATATTTTAACTATTGCTATAATTTATGTGTCTATACCAAAATATATCACTTCAAACATGACTCTCCTCTTAAAAACCAACAGACCAGTATTGCCCTACAAATTAGTATTTGATTGCCATGCGCAGTGTTGATAATCACACTGGTTTTTTTTACGTACAAGGTAGATGGCGCAGTTGCGTTTTACAGACGTCATAAATATCGCTGAGCAACTGCGCCAATCTAGGTCGTCTATGTATTATAGAGAAATTAATACTTCTGTGAAAATGGCTAGAGCAACCGGTCTGAATCCACTATTTCGAAGTTAAACTCAGACTGAAACTAAAGTGCGGCGATTTGTGGCAAACCTTTTGTAATAGCTAATATATTTATAGAAAGTAGGTTGACACTAAATTCCTGTTACCTACCGATCCAGTAAGTACATTCTAAAAGCTTATCTGATCCATACATTTCATTTTGTTGCAAAATACCTTCCTCTGTTAAATTCAAGCTTTCGTTCTTAAAGTATAAAGTTGGATTAAGTGACGTTATTTAGGAAGCTGCAAAATTACTTGCCCATATTTAACGTTGCCTTAATAAATCAAGAACCCCATAAGGTACATATGTACCTAAAATTAAATGTCGTTTATGACGTTCGTACACAGCTTTTTGTAGCATTGATTGCATTGCTAAATTGTTAAAAGACTACTAACATTTTGTGGTGTGGATTTTAATAAAGATGTGCCAATTTTTGACAGATGGCTTTGTTAGATCAAAATAAGTTTAACTATAATTAAATTATTCAACAAATATCACGAATAATAATTATATGCGCCTAGATAACATTATGTTTTGTTCCGGCGGTCCCGGCAAAATAGGTCCCCAGTATTGAGTATTACGGAATACGGAAATTCGCCAAAGAACTAGAGTCACCGACATAGCTCAAAGCATATGTAAGTTGAAGTGGCAATGGGCAGGCCATATCGCTCGAAGAACTGACAACCGCTGGGGAAGAAAGGTTCTCGAGTGGCGACCACGAACCGGAAGACGCAGCGTTGGCAGGCCTCCCACCAGGTGGACCAACGATATCGTCAGAGTTGCGGGCAACCGGTGGATGCAAACGGCAAGTTGTCGTTCATTATGGCGTTCTAAGGGGGAGGCCTTTGTCCAGTAGTGGACGTCTTCCGGCTGATGATGATGATGATGACTGAGTATTACATAATTTGTCAAATTAAGTTAAGGGTCTTGTATCTTAAAGATAAAATCAAACCAGATAGGAACCATGAAAAGAAAAGATTTTAGTCAAACATTTGCCTTAATGATGCAAGTATCGAAATAACCACAATACGATACTTACCTACACGTAATACTGTACCTGTATCTATTCCTGTATTTATTCATGCAAACCTTCTATTACGGGTCATTAGGCTACCTGCCTACCTACCTAATCGATTCTCACCCAACAATTTACCACGCGCCTATTTCCAGTGATTTGACATTCGACCTCACCGCAGTTGCACGACGATGATGTATAAACAATCACAGCGGATATTTAGGAACGCGTCGAATGCCGCACTTACATATACACCCAATTAACCGAGTTCATTACGGTGGAATAAATGGACGCATGTCGCGCGCCTCACTTAGCAGTTCAAGGCAATGTTTGTTTACGAAAACTTGTAACAATGTTACGTTGCCGATGCAGTTACAAATTCACACCGTTTTTATGTTTTTTAACAACTAAGGTAACTAACCGTATAAATGCAATGTGAAATTTAACAATTGAATATCAGACTAAGTATTTATTATTATTCTTATTTTTTTTTCTATCTATTTATCACTTTTTTAAACGCTTGACACTATTGTTATAACAAAGGTATTTTACTGATCACGTCTAGAGACGTAAAAATATAAAAAAATCTACTAAATTTTAACATATAGATTCTCACTACCTACAATATTTATTTTCGATAAAATGGGTATTAAGATGCATGCAGAATACATACATTTAACATAGATACCTAAGATAACTTAAGTTGCGAAGATTCGATACGAAACGCTTGACATGATTTCTCTTTAAAGAGGAAACCTGTCTGAATCAGCTGTCTGAGCGCTGTTAAGCCTCTCTTAAACTTATATTTCTCAGAACATTTAAGACTGGTCTGTAAAAGTGAAACGTGACCTTTGGATAACCAAACCACAACATATCACATTGTAAATGTATCATAATCGATTGTAAGCCAATTGAATTCGTATCCTGAATAAAATGTCAACGTCGAGTATCGTACACACTGATCTAATTTGAAAGCTGGCTTGACTGGACATTCACCTATGCATAATTGGCCGAAGGAATCGAAGGGTGTTGTAAGTAGAACTGTTATATGCCAACGTGCATAACCAACATGATAGCATTGTATAAAATGGAAACCAGATATTCTGCTTTATCGCAAGGCGAAATTTTTTGTTAAATCTGTCTGAATTATTCAGGTCAATACTCACGTAGTAGGAGTAAGCTATTGATAAATAAGTAAATTGTCTGTGCTGTATGGCCAGACACGGAAGTAGTAACAAACAAGCCAAATCGTAACCGATAGTGAGTTTCGATTCATGAGTCATTGAAAATGATTGCAGTTTAAACCATATCGTAGCCACTTAACTTCAATATTAAATACACTAAGATGGTAATAGAATTAGTAATAGAACCCTTTTTAATATGTTTAAATAATCAATTGGTATTGTACCATGAAATGATATTCTTGGTAAATAACAGTTGTGGTAAGTGGTCAACGTTGAGGTCGTAAGGGTCGCACCGCCGGCATCGGACGGTGAAAGTGAAGCATCCGTAACTAACACCATGTTCGCACACTATAATCTAACCATACATTACGACCAAGGTTTCCAATCGATAATAAAAGTTACGCGGAAGTTGTTATCATATTAATCCAGTTAATTGAGCCAAGCGGCAGTAACGCTGGCTGGCGTTTCTTATAATGCTCTTAAATCCTGGTTATAACAATTTTGCAAAGGCTATCGTGGTCAATGTTTAAAAGCGATTCAAATTGTACTCCAGTATTAAAAATAATATGTACCAACTTATAAAATCAATACCAAGTTATCTAAGTCACCGTAAGTACCATAAAGCTCGTTGGTCATGTAATTTCTGCATTATGTGAATAGAAGATCAACTGAAAACAATAGTGCTTTTTTTTTTGTTTAAAATCTTTTACCTTTCATTGACATCTTTCAGTCAGTGTAACTTGGCAAATATTTACATTCCTTATAGATAGGTCTGTATCTACTTAATTTTTCAACAATTAGGTTGCCTGTTATGCCGACACATTGCTAGCCTAGACTAAACAACGTATCTACTTGCAACATAATGTAGTGTTTTGATACATAATATCACGATTCACGACTGTATTCTTGAAAGTCCTATAATATAGGTAAAAGGCATACTCCTAAGAATTACCAAGAAGCGCAATACAACTTTGTCTAACCCTACTACCCTCATGCTTAGCGGTTCCGCTTGTGACCGCACTAATCAACGTCGTACTTAGTCAGTTTTTTTACATACTAAAGTATAATTCATATTACCATCAATACTAATAACTTGATACCTCAGTTGGTAGTAGACCACGGAAGTAATCTTTAGCTCTACGTTTAAACAAATAAATGCCTTCTTACATGTAGTTGTTTCTGCAAATGAAACCTGTTTCAAGCATTATAACAAAATGCATTTTTTAAAGCGCGTATGTAGAGCGTCATTTAAGCGGACTTCCCTGACCTTACAATTTTAAATAATAATTTGCATGCCATATATTTCCTGCTAGCATTGTTTTAATAGGGTAACTTATAGTTAAATAATATTGTTGTCATTATTATTAATACCTCAGCAACTAATTTAAATGTAAACGTTGCCAGCATTTCAATTATTTGCATATAACTAATGCGTTTTAAAATGATCATTTGGAGAAATACTGTTTTGATATAAAAAAATCTGTTAAGATTGAATTAGGTTGAATTGTAAACAGAATAAAAGCTTGATTGCCGACGTCCGTTTACATTCCTTGCGGTCTTTCACATACCCAGCCCCAAGTATTTATAATTATTCCGAAGACGCGTTGCGTGACCGTTGCATCAAGATTGCATCACAGCTTGTGCGTCGCTACATCAGCATGGAACACATCTTTGAGTTACCTACTTATATTTTATATACCACCTACATAATAATAATATTATATGTAAAAATATAATACAAATATCCCTCATAATAAAATTTAAGTGAACCGTGTTCAATTTAAGTGAATCTTTGTAAGCTCAAGAAATATTTTCACATCAAATGACAAAATCTTAAGGACTCATGTGAATGAGTCAATAATTGTTAATTTTTACAAGGATTATATGTTAGCACATAATAAAACCCGATTAGCAGTTCTTATATGTACTTAGGTCCTGCTTAGCAGCGGCCAGTAAATAGGGTAAGCAATCATGACTACCTAACATTACCTACAGCTATGATATAAGAAGAAACAGAAAGAACGTAGGCAATCGTGATATAATGAGCACATAAGAGGTGCACTATATAATGAGCACTTCACTCATATTTTATTCATTGATGAGAGTAGTCAGTAGATTGTCAATTAGATAGTATTTTCACAAACAGTTTAGGTACCTATAAAATATAGTTACGCAAATATGTAACATAATACTGATATTTCTGGAATCTGGCATGCTTGTGTATAGTCAGATTTCGAAATCTAAAGTAGAAGAAGAAAAATATGTCTACTATTATTTATTCTTTAACTCTACAAAATTTATCAGAATCTACAAATTAATAAAACATTTTAGTGGTCCATGCACAAAAATGAGCGATGCGCCGCATGAATTAAAAAAAGTTATTTTTGTCTGTAAATGATGCAACGGCCGTGAAACTGTGCGACATCATGACCGGAAGACAAATACATTGATAAGAAATATATTATAAAGTAAAGCAATCAGTTCAATGAATTTTACATAGGTAATGTCATGGTAAGTAAGACTACCAATATACCCCAAAAATTAATATTTACTTTTTAAGCAACGTTCACTAAAGTTACATATTTGGTCAGTCCATTTGCTAATCACGCTCAATCATATCTCAATCAATCGTTATTTAGGTAACCGCCTATAAGTACCTAACTGAAGCCGGTTATAGCTGCTGTTACCACTGCAAGGCAAAGGAAGGGTCTTCTCAATTCTCATACAGAAAAGAAACGAGTATTGATCAATGATCGTATCTGCCTTGTAATGCCTGGGTATGTGTGTACCTTAACAAATTTTGGTACTAATTCGACTGAAAATGTAGCTGACTTATTAAATTTTCCCTCACAAGTTTTTGTTGATAATCGAAAATCCTGTGCAGTGCGCGAAAGCACGCGTTTATTCTTGCGACGGTACGGAAGTTCCTGAAGTTTACAATTCTATCTTCTTTTACATACTTATAGGCAATCATTTATTGTCGCACATCAGTACTTATATTTAATTGCGGAAATGAAAATAAGCTTGTAGCGTTTAGCTTATAAGAGAAAGTCATTAAGATGCGGACAAAAAGAAAAAACATTTCCTTGTTTTAGAAATGTCCATCAGACGACTAATGTTCTGTAGATAAGCGTATTTTAACTACACGACTAGTGGGTGGGCATGTAGATGAACAATTTGCTATATCCGAAAACTAACATCCGTTTCCTGATCTAGGTACTATTACGCAACCGTTATTGTTTTATTTTAAAATGTATTCTACCTATTTTGTACTGCATGTTATTCAGCATATTCTGTCAGGTCTTTTTCAAACTATGTTGTGGTCGGCTTCCAGTCTATACCTGCACCTGGCTGACCTGGCCATCATTGTTGACTGCCTAAGTGCCTACCTGACCTCCACTGCTGTTCATCTTTTTACACTGCTGTTCATAAACCATGCCATCGATACATAAAATCTAAGAACATATATTTAGTTAAACTAAGCATTTATTTACCCAGGTGCGTTGGATACGTCCTTGTACAAGTAATTTTAGCACCAAAAACCCCTAACTTTTACTTAATTATCAAAATAAAACAAAATTTAACACTCATTACACGTAAACAAATTATCTATGCGGCTTTGCAATTATTTACCAATCAGTTCTCACAAATACTTACCAGGGCCTAAATACTGCGGTTGCAAATGCTCAACAAAATTAGTACCTGCACTAAAATTCGTAATCTTGTGTCATTTCGTTATAATAGTGACGGTTAACTTATTTACAACGTATTGTTTGTCTTACATTTTTAAAGTCATACGAAACCACATATCGTGAGATGTCGACAGTCCAGTAAAAAAGACATTGACGTCAAAATTGCGATACAGTTTATCCTCCCACTACGTACTTGTATTTATCTTCACATAGGTAACAGTTGCAACAGCGTCAGATAAGTGTTATGTAAATATATTGTGCGCTTATAATAATATAGTTTCCAATCGAGGTCAAATTTTTACATTAGCTAATGAACAAAACTCGCGGAAGTATTTTAACGCAAATATTTATTTTGACTAACTGTGCATCTGTCTAGTCCGCTGTAAAAGCAGCTTTATGAGTACTTTATGAGAAACTGACACAACCTATGATTTATGTTTCATGCCATATTAATGGCAGTCCGATGCAAAGATGGTTTAAAAATTGCCTAATTCTCAACATTTCTTAAATAAATGAATGATTGATTGATTCGATCGGTAACTAGTCTAGGTAGTTAGTTACTTTGTAATACGCTTAATTATAAAGGATTTCAAAATTTGACTACCGGCAATTTAGATTCATGCTTGAAGCCGAGATTTCCAGTGATTCAAATTATGGCAAAAACCATTCCGGTCTGATCCCCATTAGGAACTAAGAACAAGATCTAATGATCTTGTTGTTAATTTCAATTGTATCTATCTAAATCCAAAAGCTAATTAAATGTTATTGATAGCTTATTGATATCGCAGTTCTTAATGGCTAAATGATTTGATGGCATTAAAGAAAAGAAGTTAGATGTCGCTTATCAGTAACACAATTTGTAGAGGGATGTAAGAGAAAGTCTGGACAGGGACAGGCCGATCTCATACTAGTATCTCTCTACAAACATGTGCATCCATTAAAATCTTGAGTAAAATTGCAACAAAGCACTCGCGGTTGCCTAGCCAAATTTTAATTATTATTTCACAATTTAAATTAATTACAAGGTTAGTCTATCTAACAAAGTCTTAACTACACTGTTTATAATTTCAAGGGGAAAAATAATAATATTGTAAGCGCGACTCAGTGCGCCAGTCAGTCAGCGTTGAGTTTCCTTGGCTAAACAACTGTAATTATGTTCGCGACACAGATGCAAAGAAACATCAACATTAATACTTATATTCTTTTTTTCAGATTACATTGACAGTGTCAACAGGTTTCTTTACTGAGGTAATTGAGCAAGTGCCGAATGTAAAGGAGGTCCGAACCAATTAGCATAATTAAACGCAACAATGGTGCATACCTGAAGCACTTTCAGCGTGATTCCGGTGTTGATCGCATGTTAGTAAGGTTTGTGACACGATATATTTCTCTGACGGGCATTTTAATATTTTCAGTAATCTTTTACACCTCGGTAAAACTAAATTTGGATTGACATTGAAATACAAATAAAGAAGATAGATATTTCTGCAAGACCTTGACAAAATTAGATGCAAAGTAGATTTTTCTTGCATCGGATAATGCAAGCAATATATTTAGTTTTAACTCCGAAGAGATTTGTATGTTTAAATTTTTATAATAGTTCATATTTTTTTGATCAACCTTAATAATATAGTGTTTGACAGTATTAAATACTATACTACTTACCGCACAACAGAAGCGCAACTATCTCCATTTTGTAATCCATTGTATAAATGTTTATCGGCAGTCATTCATACATTAAAGTTCACGTAAACAATGACGTAAATATTTCCCGCGTAAAAACGCAACGGTATAACATGCGCGTACGTCCAGCGCGCTTCGCGATACGAATGTCGAATGACCGCATGGCTTGACTCGAGAAACGCGCCATACACACAATTTTTCGTCTGCATAAAACCTTCTTCCTACGTATCCAAGCCTTTAGTATATTCGTCCGAACGGGTACCTACTAGTAAGAGTCTTATACATTCCAGGATAAATAAAAGTCTTTCTTTTACATACTAGTAGGTATGTATAATAACTTTTTAATTGATTGCTTAGGTTTATTATGAAGTTAAGAAAAAGCTCGTTTCCCTTTGTACAGTGAAGGACAAAAGTCCATGACCATTTACAATTACTATAGATACTTACCTCAAAATTAGATAATAGGTAGGTTCATTCATTTCATTCCAACAATGTTTCCCAATACTTATAAGTTTACTGTATTATGAGAATGGTATCCGTTCAGCTACGTATGTTTAACTTGAATAGGAATTGTGTAAGCGATTACTGTCACTAACTGTACATATATCAATGAGTAAATTGAATATTAAATAGGTACCTATGTAACTAAATAGGTATCATCGCAATATTTGTATTTCTAAAAGTAACTGCTAAATACATACAAGATGCCTATAATAAAATTCGTAGGTACTCAAATAACTTTATATTCTCACTTGCAGTTCAAGCCATTATTAGCTCTACATATTGTGCTGATTTTTCCCAAGGAATGTTGGCTCAATTATTTGATAGAGTGACGAATCAGGATCTGTAGCAAATGGACCGGGAGCCGCTTTGCCTGTAAATGTGTCCGGTCTGTTTTTAGAGGACTGGTACTGTATTTCTTTCACTATTACCTACGAATACATAAAATAAAATGTACAGCTAGCTATATTACGAGCTTATTGAAAAACTAATCTACTACTCTATCAAGTTGACCGTCCGCTGAATAGACACAATAGTTAAACAATCGATGTGTACCATATGTGATTCGCTAGACAGTGAAAGGGTTAAGATGTTGTAAAAAAATGACATTATTAATCTTGACACGTAACTGGGCTTCCTACCCCACCAGCAGACGAATAAAAAATGCAGCGTGGCCAAGAAAGATTTCCCACGGCTGGCACTGTTAACAAGTTGGCAATTCATATCGACGACCCTTGGCTATGAATCGACTTTGTATAGAACAATGCCAGTTATTAAATGTGTGTTCTTATGAGATTGTATAGCCATACATATGTGTTTGTACCTCTCCGTTCTAGCTTGTGGTCAAGGCTTTTCTGTAAGGTTTCTATTTTTTCTGAATAAACCCATTATTAAGGATTGTTTGATTTGTTACGCCACGTCTTCTTGCTTCACTATCCATAAGCGTCCTCAAGGAACTAAACGTTTGTAGGGCTACCCACTGTTAGCCTGAACAGATCAGGCCAGCTTATGGAGTGTGTCGTGTGTTTAAGTGTATAGTCTGTTATCTGCATTACTACGGTGGGCTCCTTAGAGATGTAAAAAAACAGTTGAGTTTCGGTCCTTGAAGCCTCTAAAATACTATGACAGAATCGAAGTGATAAGTATAAAACTTGTAGCGGTTTGTTCACGGGTTTAGAAGTCTTGTATAATGTAATAAATATATAATCGTATGTATTTTGGTGTAATAAATTGAAATTAAATATGAATCGGAACCGATTGTAACCTTTAACTAGAGGCGGTGTTCAATTTCAATGAAACCCAATTCCTCTCGTTTACAACTGAATATTGGAACCGACTGACTATAAAGGTATCATATTGAACTTATGATTAAATATAAAACAAAATATTTCAAGGATGTTACGCTTCAGTCCACTGCCATTTACTATGAACTAGGAGTATAACATTGTAAATAACGGTAGACTTAAGAAAGGAGAAAGTACGTACTTATTCTTCTATTATAGTTAAACATTCTTTTAAATAATACTATAATAAGGATTGTAACTGTTATTGACTTCCAACGCTTTCTATAAGGAAACCCTACAATTGCCGTAGAAAATTATACTTAAATGACCTGACTTCGGGCGCTAATTTCGATATGTCCAGTTTACAAGTTTCTCTGATGTAAGTCAAAATAGAATAAACGTTTAGCCGATTACTCCACAGCACCTTTTAAAATCTTTACAGCACGTTACTTGGAAGTGGAGTCTACAAGCCTGGAGTATACTTATTTGGTCTATGATGCGAAGACAGCTCATGCAAATGGTATATACATACATATGTCCCTACCACCACTACCGCTCTGATCTCGCCATTCTGTAAAGTGTTCCTTATCAATAGGTAAGGGATGCAAACGCGAGATCTCAGGGCTTGGGTTCGATTCTGTGGTAGTCACTTTAACAGCTTTTTCTGAAAATTCGGTATTCAACAAGGCTTTCGAATTTTATCTATTGAGTTTCAAAAATTTGCCCCCTTTTTTCTGGCTTTGTATATTTAGGTTTGTATCGTCTCTGTTTTCCCGGAGAATACAGTCATATGCCCTATATACAAGCAATGCTTCACGATTGACCATAGGTAATAAAATATGATGTATTGATCTTTGATGTGAGTTTGTTGATAGCTAACTAAACCACCACATGGGCAGGCCATATCGCTCGAGTGGCGACCACGATCCGGAAGACGCAGCGTTGGCATGCCTTCCACCAAGTGGACCGACGATATCGTCAGAGTTGCAGATGATGATCAACTAAACCACCACGATTGCGTTTTTCTTATGTTTATCTGTCAAAAGAAAAACTTATACTACTGATTGTACTGCTATTTAACAGTACTTACCTACACCTTCTATGAAAATGGTCATCTCCGCAGAAAACATAACAGCGTTTTATTAAAATACATAATTAATGAATTGACATTCAACGCGGCCTCAATTGCTTTACCAATTATTGGTATAAAAACAAAGTCACTAGAGCACAAAGAACAAAAAGTATAACCTCCATTGTAACACACAATCATCGAGACCCGACAAAAACGTTTTTGAGTCAATCACCTAAGGAGTTACAAATACACAGGATTAGGGCCGGTTTATCAATCGCCTGATAACAAATCTGGGTTAAAAATATATGAGATTGCCATAATATATCATAGATTACATAAGTAGTCGAAACATTATATCATCCCCTTGGTAATAGGAAAACAATCTAAGGTTATACATTTTTCATTATATTTGATTTGTATTCGTTTAGCGTTTTTCCTCTTGCCTGTGGCCTTAAAAGAGTAAATGTGACGTTATACACATTTTCCATCAAAAAGATAATCTAACTACTGAATAAAAGTTACCTGGCAATTACATAATTAGCCACTTTAATACAACTTAAAGAAATACAACCCATTATTTACATCATAATACAATATATAATAATTATATTTCAATCTATTTGGAAGCATATTGTGAACTGTACACTTGATTAGGCGTTGGTAACATTTAAAAGAAAGTTACTACCTACGCATTACGTCTATTTAATCAACATAATTATTACGTATTGTAAGCTAAGCAGCAATTGTAACGTTCTATTAAAGATAAAGGAGGCCTCATTAATTAAAAAAAACTTTCACTATTCCCTATTGTACTAAATCTCTGTGACTCTGTTATTTATTACTTTACGTCTGTGTTATAATTGTTTCAAACCTACGTACGCAATTATTTATGTGTGTACATATAATGAACCTAATTAATTAATATACTTACTTTATAATCAGCTGATTAATACGATGATTCAGTTTGTGATATGTCTTTTCGAATTCGTGTGCGTACTATATATTAGTTATTAGTTGCTAAAAACGGTGAAAAAAAACATTGTGAGGAAACCGGCACACCTGAGAGATTTTTCAACGGTGTGTAAAGCCATGTCAGAGGCCTAGAGGCGGTTTAAACTCTGACACCTGGTTGTTCATCAAGCATACGATAAGAAGTTTGTGTTTTAGTTTCAGATTAAGGTATCTTAATTGTTAAAAGCTGAAAAAATAATGTTAATAAACGTTTCACGTCTAATTTGAAACAATCCTTATATTTTTGAGTCACTAGAATTTTTTATCTAATAAACTTTGCAGACCGGGCTTTGTGGCGTACATTGGGAGAGGCCTATGTTCAGCAGTGGACTGCAACGGGCTGATGATGATGAAACTTCAGTGTATTTTTTTTAAAGTATGTCGTCCCACATTACGAATTTATCCTGTATCGTGGGTGCGTTCCACTAAAATGAAATATCACATACACAAACACACAAACTCGAGAGAAACATCTGTGGATAACACAAATTCTTCTCCCGTGCGGGAATCGAACCCGCAACCCATAGCGCAGCAGTCCAATCGCTTAGCCACAGCGCCAATCAGTTCGTCGAATATATGAACATATGTAGGTTTATGAAACCAGGACACCACCCTTCTCAAATAGCTAGAAGGGGTAAAGCATGCCAGCACGCAAAAACAGAAAAGAAAACCTTCTCTTTTTATATTCATAAAAGTTTTAATTAGCAACATTTTGATCTCCGTTTCACGTAACGTCTGTTGTAAAGTATAAAATAAGAGGATATACTACAGTATTAAAGAACCTTCTAAATTCTATAAAGAATGTGTAGGTTACATTTTTAACATACAGTTTTTCTATCTTGATGAAAATTCTTAAGCATTATTTATATTAGATAAGGTACATTTAACTCATTATAATTCATTATCACAGTGAGATGAATCAAGTAGTTTTTAAGTTATAGAACATGTACTTGATAGATAGTAGTAACATAAATTAAACTTCATTAACGATATCCACACAGTAGTTACTCCTATTTTACTGTCTATCCTAACAAATGTACAACACTCCAAATGATTTTTTGATAAATTTAAAAGTTTTTTTAAACGATTTTGACCCCTATGCCGTGGGCTTGTTGAATGAAAAGCAGCTGAAACTATGTCAAAATCGATTGATTGAACTATTAAGTGGAGTTTCCTTAAACTATTGTGTTATTTCAAATGGAGCATACTAACACATTATCGTGACGAAAGTTCACTTTAGCCGAGTTTTACTATCTTACACGTGAACTTAAACTTAGTCCCTCTTACTTATAAAAACAGACCATTCTTACTTAACCTTTGATTAAATCACTGTCGTTTGCACATCAAAGATTAGAGATGTTATGACAAGATAGACACAAGCCTCCTTATTCATAAAAAAAAAATTAAACCATGGTTTAAATTATACCTGTTACTGTCGTTTGCATATCATAGAATAGAGATGTCAATAGATATAAGCCGGGTTTAAGTTGGTACAGGTATTATCCTCGTTTATGAACAAGAAGGTTCTGTTGACCTTAGGTGCCGTTTTATCATCGTTTTTAAATAAGAGGATAAGTCTTTATTAGTCTAACTTTAAACTATTAAAATTGTTTAGTTACAAGGCATAGAGTTACCAGAATCTATAACTAGAACTATTGTAGTAAATTAATTATACGGTTTATACATCACAAGATTTTTGTTTAGCACAACTTTTAACTCAATAGCTATTTTTTCTTTACATTTAAGATTTGCTGTAAAAGATACAGTACAAGCAGCAGTAAAGGCTCGGTATTTATTATTTTTCTAATATAGTAAATACTTCGATTTATCCTATAATTGTTTGACGATGAATCATAGTATCTTATATAGGTTAAGTTTAATAGCGGTCAAAACGCCACAAAACTCTCCTTTTTATTCATTGTCCACCAGACTTAACTAATTACAAACATCATTACGACTAAGCTTAACCGAGTCCAAAACGTCGAGTTTAACTAAACTACCGCGTTTGCGTTTACCAAAAAAGTGTTGGTAAACAAGATCAATTTAAGGTTTTCATAATAATCAAATTACTAGTTAAACTACGTCAATGGCAATAGACACTTTTATTTTTTTTATCTGGCAACTCATAACTTATTATTTACAAAAAGATTTCATCGATAAGTTTCTTGTCTATGAGCCGGTGTGGCTTTGGTCTGGACGGCTTCCTCCGCCGGCGGTACAGTCGTGCATTGAGTGGGTAGAGCGCCGGGGACAGCGCGCATCGCACGTTGAACCACCAGTCGCACGACGCCACGCCCTGAGAGAACACCGTCCCGTTGGGGCAAAGGAACGACGCCTGACGACCGTCGATGTCGCAGTAGTGCCACGCTGGAATATATAATTATATTTTGAAAAACATAACATCACGCTTGTCAGTAGTAGTGTATTTAGTACACTGTACAGTCACATGCTTAGGGACTTAGCTCTTCATGCGATCTGATAACGTTTTAACAGTGAAAGCGTTATGAGTTTGTGTGTCTTGGCAAATTAAATGTTTTTGTTCGGATGTATCTGTATGCTCTATAATATTGTATAGTATATAAGTTACGTATTTGAAAATCCGTTTAATAGTATGTATTGTATATATATTAAAAATGGGATTAGTTACTAAAACTGACTGACTGATTGGCAATAGGTCCGTCCGCATGACATGGGAAAATATCGAAATCAATAAACTTACAACCCTGTCCAGAGATGTAAAATTTTTGGAAATACAAGAAATGATTAACCGTTGATATCAAATAACAGAGATATTGATACACTTAAGACGTTTTTAAGTTAATTGAGGTGATCATTGACGATCAAGCAACCAAGCCATTTTGATAATGACCTTAGTATCTCTACTAATGGGTGTACTAGTTTCTGAAGGTTGTTCACTTATCCGTCATGTGCCCTAGCGCCCTGACCGAGGTAGCGTATGATACTCATTCCTTAAAAGTCACAAATATTGACTAAATACTGGAATAAGTACACTCGACTTCAAGAGAGGTTAAAGAATTTATTTGTCGCTACGATAGTTACAAACATTCAACATTAAGAAATGTCACATGCGAGTTTTGCGAAATGTCTTACAAAATATCTAGCTGCACATTATAATTCACTGTTTATTTAGTAGATGTGTAGTAGGCACTAGTTCATTTTCAAATCTCTTTGCGGTCGAAAGTGGATAAAACTAATCGCCTATATCGTTTTCAAAATCAAATACTCGTTTGACTTTAAACCCCATCTGATGCACTTTTGCATTGAACGCATTTTAGACCCAATTGAAGGAAGTATCTGCTATCGAAATAAGTAGATAATAAAGCATAATAAAACATCATGCCTATATTTATCAAAGGGATAGACAGACGCGTAAAGTGCACCTATCCACATTTCGCCAGCAGTATAGATTGTATAAAACGTAAATCTTAAATTAAGCTTAAGTAAGTAAAATAAATCTTATGGTAATTACAAATTTCGTACACCAAAGGTTTTAAATGAAGTGACAAAATCCCTGGTGTTACCTTGAAATGTTGGCAACTAATAAATAAGATAATAAATCAATACGTAAATAAAAGTATTTATATCCTTAGTATCCCAGTTTATTTTCAGCGTATAACTAGTTAAAATAATGTTAACTGTTAACTAAACAGATAATTTTCAACTTTAATTATACGGAAGTAGTTATTACGCACGTTATTTTTTTAATTGCCCGTTTATTACGTTAATCCTTTAGTATATAAATCTATCAAGTTAATTAATCACTTAGCGTTATTGACTAGATTGTATTTAATTTAATTCTAAGTGGGTACTTTAATGATTTTAGAGGAGCTCACGATTTTGACCCAACATTTCATGTCGAGAGCATCTTCCGGGTTACTTTACGTTATAATTATCTGACCTCAATGTCTCATAAGGTCAGTGTTGTAAATAATTACAGCACGGCCAAGGTCTCCATAGAATGGCAAAGGCGTTCAGACAATAGAATACAAAAGATGAAACCCACATATCATTAATTTTTTGTTGATATAAATATGTTTCTTAAGAAGATCCTACTAAAAGCCGCCCACCATAACATACATTTATAGTAGGATAACATCGTATATTTTTTAATCATTAATCAATAAACAATACACTGTCAAAAGTCTGATTAGTTATAAAACCAAAACAACAAATGAAGTATAGCACAGGTTTTTAAACCGCTTTAGGCACTACAATGTTAGGCAAAAGTCTAAATCACACATGACAGCTAGTGAGAAAAATACTCAGGATTGCAACAATCGTAGTTATCTAGCATTGTTTGGCATTTGTCTTGTTTTCGGCAGTTACCTTGACAACGTGTCTCCATGTCAGCGAAGAAGCCGGGATACGGCTGGTCGTCGCAGTAAAAGTTGGTGTACGGCACCGCGCCCAGCACGGGGTAGTCTGTGCCGGGCTTCCCTGGAAAATAAACAATAGACGGTCATATTTTTTATATTTATTTTACCTACTAAAGAGGTTAAGGTTGTATGCCAATGGATGACATCTTTAAAACTATTCCAAATTTATTTCACCAATTCAGAATGGACCTTTTGGATGAACGTAAGGCTACTTTTAATCCCGGATAAGACAAGAACAAAATTTTTCATTAGCTGACAAAATAGTAGAATGCAGTAAAGAATTGAGTATTGAATGCATACATATTGTGTCGGTTTTGACGGTTATTTTATTCATCAATACAGTGTGTTATATGTTTGGACAATCAATAAGATCTGTAAGCTTCTCAATGTTTGGAAACAATACGATCGTCGGTTGCTAACATATTTCAAAATCTGTAGACACCTTTAAGACTAACGAGAACTTCTATTGCATAGGCCTTCATTATTTATTCACGATTTTTTTTATTATGAAATTTAAGATTTTTATTTAAACGAATACATAATACTGATGAATGAATGATGCTTTAAAATCAAAACGTTAGGAAGTTGTTTGGAATTGAATAATATAAGTAGTTAAAGTTAAACAAATCATTTTTTTGCAAGTATACGGAAAATCTAGAAAACCTTTTTGTCTAGAGTAGTTACAAGTAGCTTCCTAATACTACTAATATCAAGCTTAATCTACTTTCATATACATATTACATTATACAAAACGTCTGAATGATATTCATAACGATTAATCAGTTAAATATGCATACAATAATAGGTAATCTATTAATAGCGAAAAAATGTTCTTGCGATGTCGTTGATGTCTTTTGTATGGCGATAGATGACTAAATTGTAAAATTCGATTATTTGAATTGTATTTAAAGAGATTGTAGATTTAGTAACTTTACAATGTATTTTTTTTATAAATTATTATTTGTCTTCATAATCAGTATGAAATTACATTTAACATTGAAATAAATAGGTCAACTTATAATTACAAACACAGGGCTGTTTAACTTGGCCAATTCTCGTTTAATGTAGAATATTATGGTACTTTTAATGAACTCGTTTTTAGAGGTCAAAGGTTTATAAATAAATAAATCACGTATCCGGTTGCCTAGTTCCCACACGGATCGACACGCCCCTTGAACAACAAGTACCTTCAACACCACATAAATGTTATTCAATTAAATTGAACTTTTTACTTACATTTAACTGTATTTTCATGGTCGTTTCCTATACATTATTAAACATTGCTATTGCTGCAACTTGATATAAAATATACCTTACATTGAATTAACTATTATAAATGCAAAACTGTCTGTCTGTTTGTTCCCTACTGTATCATGACTAAACCACTAAAACAATCGTAACGGAATTTGACATAAATATAGCTTGATTTTAAACCCTAGGGAAGAAAATAAGCTGCTTATAATATAATAAAATAGTTCACGAAATAGTCATGTGTACCCTAATATTGAATTTTTTGTCGGGAACAATAATTAAAAGCAACATTTTTATAACAAGAGAGTACCCAGATATCACAACCACGATAGCTTTCACTTCTTCTTAAAACCATAACAATCGGCTGCAGGAAGCAAAGTATTTCTTTTAATTAATTGACAACAATTGAACACCTGAATAATTGCTCAAACGGTAATATAATCTGTCGTGTCTAGCCCACAAATCGTGAGAAAATGATCGTCCCCTGCCTTCACGATCGTCTTGCTCATATTAGGCCATTCCCGGTAGTTATACAGATAACGAAAGTTCGCTTGCAGTGGCCACTTTCACTTTGAGACACCACTACTATCAATTCTCGATTGTGAACTATCAACTATTGCTGAACACTATAAACTACATTTATTATTTGTTTACGTTCATTTCGTCGGAGCACGAACTTCTAAAGTCATATGTTTCACTGAATGCAGAATAAAATGCATCAAATTTTATAGAACGGTGGCGAAGCAACTAAATATGTTATGTAACTATTAATATTTCAAAACACTTTTCATCACAAGTAGTTGAATAAAATATATTACAACAAAGTAGTTTAAACTTAAAATTGACCTGCAAGGAGTCTTCAGTTAAATGCTTACATCACAGCCTGTATCGCTGCACCCTAATATTGAATCTGCCTAAATGAATGAAGTGAAATGAAATGAGTCGATACCTATATTAAATAAAGGATCTTAAGAATCATTACAAATAATATCGTAATATTTAGGGTTGTACTAAGCCGAGAATTTAGTGGGCCAAGTAAAAAATAATGTGATGTTTCGAAAGCCATGTTTTCTTAAATAAATATAAAATTTAGGAACACTTTTTAAGTAACGGTTTGAAGTACAATAGAACCTTCCTCGGTAAATACATTGTGTATTTGCGTACTTAAAGTATCATGTGCATCCTGCAAAATTTGCTTTTGTAATTGCGAAAAGACATAATTACCTACAATTATCGTATAGATGTAGGCGATCACCACCATTGCAGTGCTTTTGGACCAGCAAATCTGGCTTCGTAACTAGTCGACGTACACTGTTATTAAAAAGGTGTAACAATTTAACAGGTTGTTTTTGAACAAGTAGATAGACGCTGGTACCAATTAGAGAGACGTATATATTTTACAATATTTCGATATGTCCACGGTCGACATATTTCTACTCTATCCGAACGTTCTATAACAGCTCGCTTATTATACATACATTTATATATAATACTCTCACTGAATTAATAAATAAATCATTAAAACGTTTACGCAAGGCTTGCAATCTTATGTAAGTCTAGGAACTGTGAGTATTGTGAATTTATACGTACATACAAATGTAGTTAGCAAGACGATCCAAAAGGTCAAAGTGCGAGCCGTATTCTCGATCTGGCAAGAATAATAAGTGAGTTCAGAACTGTTGGGCTTTATAATACCTGCTTGGGTATCTAACCTTTAAGATTTTTATAAAAACTGTACCAGACTGCTCATTTGCTTACATTATGCTTATCCGACCTCTTGTTTGCCTCAATTTGAAGTTAACTGACTACATGAAAAAAATCCTTCGACATTATATAAATTATATAAACCAAATACATATACTTACTAATATGATGTTCTAATATAACGTGACCAACCAAGAATTTACGGACCGACGCATATAAGATCATCTGACAAACGATGTCGATGTATGATCTAACGTTATTCAAATGTTTAAAACTCTGCATCGAGACCAATGTCTTTTGTATCATCTACATTTATTTTCATTTGAAAGTATTATATGATGTTAAACAATTTTAAGGCATTTATAGAAAGAGCTCCAAAACGATGTCGTAGCTTTCTGCACTGGGTTGACTGCTTGACTGGCCCACTATTATATGATTGACAACACGACATAAAGGTCGACTTATTTGAGTAATGCCATATAAACTGCATGTATTCAATTTTTTATTTTCACAGGTACTTAAAGTTATTGTCCATCTGTATAGTAATGCAAATAATATCCATTAACTAATTTCATAGGAAACAACCTATTCTTAACACAAGGCTAAATCATCGTGGCAATTAGCTTTACCGCGCACCTACTTCCTATCAATATGACTATATGAGGTAATTGTCACATTACAGATGGTATTCGTCAATATTGTCTAGGAAACAGTAGTTTGCGTGCTAAGGCCCCAAATGTCACGTAATCGAAGTGCGAAATGAATTGACCCTACAAAACTTACTACAGGCGAGGACAGGTCGAAACAAGGTCATCAACGTTTACATAATATGAGATAAACCGCAACACGATGACAAATATTGGCTATATTTAACATTGACAATGAAAATCGAATCACAGGACGCCATTATAATGTACAATTTTGTATTTTTATGTTTTTGTTTCATTTCGTTGATAACTATGTACCTATGTATATCAGCCATTCTTGTATGTAAATTTGATTTAAAAGTAACAAGAAAGTTTTTTTTATAAATATTTAAACTAATTTAAACATTTGTTTGGTGCTACTCTTCACAACATTCTTAACTGAGATCACATGTTAGCCAAGACTTAAATAAAAAGAGGTGATTCATTACATGTACAATATAGCATTAAAATACAAATCATATGATATAATCCGTTTCGATGCAACACGGCACTAACACCGCCTTATGGAGGCGTGCAGTGTTTCGGCTTGTTTAATATTCCTCATTAGATTATATTGGTATTTAAAATGTCGCGGTAAAATCTACTTACGCTGATGTGTGAGACAATATTCGATACTTTATTGAACATCTTCGAAACCGGCTCAACAGGATTCGAATATGGAATCATTATTAATAGTATATATAGAATGTAAATGTGTTCACTAAGTTAGAATAAAAGGATACTTAAATTTAATAAATAACATGTAATCGTTTATTATTAAATGCGATCTGTCAGGCTGTCAGTAGCTGTATAAAGGCTCGGGCAGTGCCTAACGTTATCATTATTAATATAGCTTTATATGACCCACGTGTGTCGCAACACAGTTATAACGCTGTGGCGCAAGCGCACAGAGGCAGTGACGGCGACGTTTTGTAGACAAACCAATGTATTAAAATACTATTGCATTTTATGTTCTATTCCCATACGAAAAGGGTTTATAGTCAAGGTCAAACAACAAAAAAGTCGAGAAACGTTCACGTCAATAAAATGATATAAACGGTTCACTAATGAAGACGTTATTAATTGCAATGGCTTTATAACTGAGTAAAGCCTCGTCATAAGGCATTAGAAAGGAAGGTTTAGGTTGTAAGCACACTCAATTCGAATCTTGTTTTGTTAAATACGAAATATAACCCAGGTACTTGTCCTGGAAGTGGACAATATTTTTTAGAAGTCCTATATACCTACCTCTTGTATTATTTTAACGGCTTAACATTGCTTAGTAAGCCAGGCATCGGTTTTATTTTTATAGTCAAACTAGCTGCGCCCCGCGATGTTTCCCGCTACATTTTTTCGGGATGCAGCTTATATGTTAATCCTGGGTGTCAGCTACCACCATACCAAATTTTAGCAAAATTGGTTAAGCCGCTTGAGCGTGGAGAGGTAACAAACATACAAACACACATTCTCACAAACTTTTGCCTTAATAATAATATTAGTGTTATATGTAGCTAGTTCTGCGGACATATTACACCTATTGTTCTCCCACATGCTATCGGTCTACGCGTTGCTAGTTGCACATCGATACTACGTTGAGCATTACGAAAATTACGTGATCTCAGGAAATAATTACTATTGTCGTTGTAAATGTCAACAATGTTATTGGCCTAAAAAACTAACCTTGGTTAGTTCACATAAAGTCCGTGAAATTACAAAATAACATACTTAATAATGCGCCGTATTGAGTGCTGAAGACATTAGGCATCTCAGATCTTCAGCCTTGCAACGTACAGATACCGGGGTTGCCTCCAGACTTGTGTCTTGTGATGAGGGAGCACAACAATATGACCAGATTTTAAAATGCTCGAAAGGAACTTCAGAGCACTTCAGAGCTACGGTGAATCATGTCCATAACTCCTAACATTTAAAATCTGAATCATAGATACTCAATTTATAACTAAACCTACCTATTTGGTGAAATGAATTAATCCCGTAACAGAAAAGTACGCAGGTCATATTATAAATAGTGACCATTCAGTGACAAAATATAAAACAGTATGATTTATATTATTATCCTAATAATTATGGTTTTACTAAAGCGGCCATTTTAGCCCCTGTTGTAGTGTCGAAAGTTTAAATATTTCTCTCGTCCAGCCATTGTGCCTTTGATGTTCTTTTACATTTGTATGCAGTTAACGTGGACTAGCTGATCAAAACCAGTTTACTGGCTAATTTTAAACATTTTAATGAACTTACACGAGCGCATCCAAATAAAAGCAAGAAGGGTTTGATATACGATCAATTGTTCCATGCTAGTCTTGAATATTCATCGCTTAGTTTGAAGGTCAAATGCATTTATTTATACCATGTGTTCGATGCAATAAATCGATATGTATTTAACCAGTGATGGCGTTTATTTGCCAGCCACAAAGGAAGGAGGCATTTTGCTGGTGCTTAGGTAACGCAATTTGTTAAGGCTACCCAAAAAATATTATTACTATCTAGCGTGCTTATTAACATTAGGTATCCCAAGGAACAATAAAGCTCTGTTTAATATTTTATAGACTACGTGAGGGTTGTAAACAACACAACTCTGTAGATTTACGAAGCACTCTAAATTTGAGTGAGATCAATTCGTGTGATGCACGATCAAGCTGCAGACAGACGGTTATGTAATTAAATTATAATTTTAGAAGGCTTTTACTGCCAGTCTGGCACTTCCATAAATAAATCTATGGAATAAATGCTTAAGCTTATGAAAACAACTGAAGTCTGACTCGTAGCGATAAAGAGGCTTAGATACGTCAAGCGATTAAGTTGAATAGACGTGTTGATGGATGTATATCGGATTAGTGTTATGCACACACATGACTGCCTTCATGCCGACCTCACGCCACGTGCAGAATGTCAGGGCGATTAGCTCAAACGGCTACAATCTAAGTAATCTGAGCTCTCTTCATGGCAATCAAATAATTTTGGTTTAAATTACATGCATACAACGTATCAATATTCTACTACAATATTGTGCGCTATACTAAAATGTACTTATTTTTATAGGTAGAAGTACGAAAACAAAAATTACGATAGCGGTGGGAAGTGCATGCACCGTTCGATCCGTACCAGCTTACAACTGTCCTACTGTAGGGCAAAGGCCTCTTGTCATCAGAGAAACGGCGGGTATCGATTCAAGGGTTTTTTAATCCAGGTTCCACTTAACTGTTCTGACCGTTCGTCAGTAGTGTTTTAGAAATGTATATATACCTATAGTAGGTACCTATATAATACTATAATATCATTGAAATAGTCACATTTATACTTGCCTTGGTTTGAACCTGCAACCGTATAAGAATCCGGTTATTCAACCGCAATATGTAGTTAGTATGATTTGATATATTATCTCAAAGTGTATCGATACCAACATAATATTCCAAAAAACTCCTTGAGATGTAAATTACTTATGAGCTACATAGTATACAAAACAAAATAAAAGAGTACGCATCGAATCAGTAGTATTATATGGTAGTACCTATCCACTACTGATTCTTTGCGTACTCTTTTGTTTTAAATACATTCGCTACATAAAACATACTATGTAGCTCATAAGTAATGGCATATTTCCCAAGCAAAGAGAAAACGAAAAAGAATGGCTTTGCTTTTAGTAATATTGCTTTTAGTAAGTCAAAGTATCATAATGGAAACCCTTACTGGCCCTGCCCTTACCCTTAACGGCTGACCATCTCAAAAATCGTCTAACAAACTGTCAAATCTCCTGTTCAAATGTCGAGTGACAATTGAGTTGCTGAACACGTTAGTTTTTGCTCAAAATCGTATGCCTAGTATACTAGTGTAGGATATGATAGGTATGGAAGTTTTACTTTCTTCTCTTTTCAGAAACAAATTTACATAATCGAACTAAATTACCGAAATATTTGAATTTAGGAGGATGGTTAGATAAACAAGCAAACCCTAAATACACAAACAGAATATAAATTAATTATGTTTATATGGCCACGTAAGAGGGTATACAATTAAATATTTAGTCGCTACGCATTCGCCGGGTGAAGAGAGGCACATCAATCGAAAGTCACGCTTGGCTACGAACACTTGAGAGTGCAACTCGAGGTACGCAGCGGGGAAAAAACTATATCGTCACTTACATATATCTGTGCATCTGATCCACGGCTGGTTTCATTTTATAATTATGATATTGAACTATAAAATTACACCTGTATTCCTCGATTAGCAAAGGTGTTAAGTACACTCTCAGAATACAAAAAAACAGTACACCAGTTGAGTCTATTCCATTAACCGAAGAAGAATTTGGACTCCGTGCCCGTACTGTCAATGAAAATACGTTGAGAAAACATCCAATTATAATAAATTTAAACACATCAAAACTGAACACTTTCGTATCTGAAAGAATATAAACCTCCTGAAAATACCTTTTTTTCCCCGAATTTTCTATGATTGCAGCTGATGTTAAAAAAGATTATTAGATACGTAGATTGGACATTTTATTGAAGTTTTATTGAATTTAATTACGTTAAACAAACAGTAATAAATATCTAATTACAATGTGAAATGCACCTAAACCTGCCAGCTGTCAATTTATAGACTAATTTCGTAAGCACGATGCACGCAAATGCTGTTGCACGATGAATTTCCAATGAAGGATCTAGCCATGTTTAGTAAAAGAACGCTAGCAATGTTGTGTACGTTTTCTTTCGTCGCTTTCTTTAGCTTCCTCATGGCGCAGACTACTCGAAACCCTCATTGGCTTATCCGTCAACATTTTTATCTAATGAAAATATGCACCTAGGTAATCCACCTTTCTCTTTCCAAAACATGTAGGTATTACGTATGACTTACATACTATGTTTGGTATTCAATATTTGCGATGGCAAGTGTATTCCATGTTGTACCGTCTTGCACATACACACACCAAAACGAAGAAAATTGACATCGTCATGAATAACTTTTCGAACGGTCAAGACGATCAGATTTGTTAGTTATACGTTCATAATGACTGTTAAGGTAAGCTTTCATCGTTCTTCCATGGAGCATGTTAATAAGTTACGTAACTGCCCGACTTACACTAGGTGCGTTGCCCAAAGCCGTGCGCTATGATTACGACCTCGTTCAAACCTCTGCATATGTATATGATTGTTAGCACAATTAAGAGCAAATATACAGCGTAAGAGTCAGTCAAAACTCATGAGAGCAAGGCTGCGCAACGCACGGTGCCATAACCATGATTTGCCTAAGACCTTCACAGTCATTATGTTCTGATTCCATCTTACTTCTAACTAAGTAATTAAAACTTTAAAAACATGTTGTTAATCCTTACGCAGATATTAAATTTCGATATGTAGGTAGGTATAGGTACTTTATTTCGATATGTGCCTAATAAATCATGTACATGTCTACCGATAAGTAAGCAAACAATACTTATGAGGTAACAATAAATATTTCATACGAGCACCTAATTACGTATTTAGGTAAGCATGCGGTTAGCGCGAAGCTAAGTGGTGCAATACGAGGAGTTGGTAGGACTAGTTTGACTAATTTTAGTACTATTAAGTAATATAACTTGACAAAGGTAGACTGTAGAAATCAAAATAGCATTTTGTCAAGTTATAGTGTTAGTAATAGTTGACATTGTAGAAAAATAAACGTTCACCCAACCAATTTCACATTAAGATAGATTCTTTTCTAAAATATGTATATCTTATTTGAAAGAGAGAACACTAAAACCCGCGAACCCGTACCTAATCAACTCCTATCGTCTAGATAGTGATGAAGGTTATACCTACTAATGAAAGGTGAATGAATTTGTACCAGCTCCAAATTGTCTTTTGTTTCTTTAAATTCTGTGTTCGAAATTCAAAAAATGACTATTAAATGAAATTGTGAATGTGCCAGGTTCAAAACTGCATAAAAATTTTTTGCTCGAACTAATATAAAATTTTAGCTAGGACCAAACGAAACTGAAAATACAAGGTGGGCCAATACATGTGTCCAGAAGTGTACAATTTATAGAGCGTGAAGCTATTGGGTTCAGGTTGATGATTGATGTCTGTCACACATAAAAACAGTAAATACCTATATGTAGGTATACATAGGTAAAAATATTTTCACTCACCCGGAATAGCCATTCCTAGTTCAAGGTATTCCTTTACAGAGGGGCTGAGAAAAGCCGGTGGAGCTGGAGCGGCATCTGGCTCAGGATCTGGTGCATCGAGCGCCTGCGCAGGCTCTCGAGACACCGCAGCACTGTCGGCTCGGACACGCTTCACGCGACTACTATCTTCAGACCCTCCTGTAATAATTTAGAGACCCCGAAGAAGTGTCAATCTATACAAGAAAGTACCTATAATATTAAAGAAGTTGTTGAATGTACGCTGAATTATGAGCGCAGCTGTAAATATTGTTTTTCCTTTTTTACATTGTCTTTCGCAGCTACAACCCTAATGAGAGCTAATGAAAAACCACGCTTATAAACTACAACAAAGCTAAGGGAATAAAGGGGGAGGAGATGCTAGGAAGAGGAATTTATTTTCAATGATTTAGATAACTAGCTATACACGCTGGACACGAGCCATCTCTACCAAGGGGTCATGAGGAGCTTTTAACTTGTTTTCAAGGGTCATTGTATCCCCTACCACATATACACGGAATTATTGAGTACATTTAGTAAGGTATTCCAACAGGTTTCGCTTGTCAGTGCAGCCTCAGCAACGCAATTCGCACCACCCAGATTACTTTGGTGATGTACTGTTGCCTGTTTCCTTGCGTAAATTATTTTTTATAAATTGAAAAATGATACAATTACAATCGTGCCAAACAATAAATTGGCAAGTAAGATCGTAGGATACTAGCAAATCTTAATATTATTTTTGTAATTTTAAAATATCTACTATTTTATCTCTTTACGAAACTTTAAACTCTTTACGAAAGAATATGCCAAAGGTTGCCGAAACTTACAATACCTATCTTCCTACTACTTATTTAACGTCATCAATACATACCACCACACCAGATAGGTAAGATTGTTAAAAAATAATAAAAGACATTATGCTTACCGGTTATCACAAGTAACGATAGTATCACTGTAGAAAATAAACTAACAACCTTACTGCCACACATTTTGGATATTTAAACAATCGTTATATACAAAGTCAATCACCAAAACATATGCAAATGCATGTTCAACTTAGCCGTGTCACAATCGTAAAGGCTTCAGTGGGCATTGAAGTAGATTGAAGGTCTCAGAAAAGGATTGACGAATTTCGTAATACAGTTTTACTCGCGGTTGATTAATAACCGCGCCGGACACGAGTTTATGTATACGGGTTTATTTTTCTTGCATAGCGGTACAATGTGACGTGCGCTTTCGAAGGCAGCCGAGCGCGCAATGTTCATGCAACGCGCATAACATGAAGATTCTATACTAAGAATCGTAGCTGACCTCTAAACTTCCTCGACGACTATACCACGACACCATGGGAATATTCTTAACTCAAAACAGTCCTTTCAAATAGTTTGTATTAATTTAATATTGATAATAGGCACACTCAAATTTGGAGGACAAGCCATTAACATTTTGGCTGTAGATCTATTTAATTTCATCGTGCGGTAATGTAAACCATGTATAAAGTACATAGCCAAGGTGACATCACTGAGGTCCAATCTTTAATAGGTTTATGTTTCTTAGGATAGGTAGCTCCATGTATGATTAAAGGCATATAGTCCCAATTTTCGTAAAAATCACTGCCAGTTACCACGAATCAACCAAATAGGTAGTTTTCTTTTTGACTAGTCAGTCTTTTGGCAAAGCTTATTCGATAAACATCCGCTAAATAAATTATTGACTCCCTGTGAAATAAAAATCTTCTAAGTCTACTCTATCACAGTTGCAAAGATCCCCCTCCATTTTTTCCCTTTATATTTATTAAAGGACTTTTATAAACTTGTACATGCCAGTCCTATCATACCTTAGGTATATATAAAATTTAACAAAGAAAACGTAACAAAACAAACTCAAATATACTGTATGCAACGTCTCAGTTAAGTCACGGGTTAAGTGTCGACAATATGTAGTGGAACATACCCGTGGCTTATACATTTATGTGTAGCTCCCTTAGTAGGACTTCTCTAGCAGACTGAAGTCTGACCCACTCCGTCAATAAGTATATTACGTCTTCAAGTGATACTATTGACTTGAACCATATTCCTTTGCGACATACCATTTAAAATAACATCACACTGATATTATTAACGCGAAACTTTGTGAGTGTGTTAGTGCGTTTGTATGTTTGTTACCTACTCGTGATCTTTCGTTAAAATATTATTTCCAAAGTTCATAACATCTATTTTTATATTTCGGCAATAGCTCTGTATAATAAGTCCCCCTACTTATTTCCTTTCCCTCCAAGATACCCAACTTAGCCAACCGATCAGCCTCCTCATTACCCTTTAAGCCTATGTGTGAAGGAACCCATTGCAATTTCAGATCAATGTCACTATTAGATAAGGTGTTTATTTTACTAAGGATTTCATAAGCTATCCCTGCACCTCTGTCTCCGGACGCACAGCGAGCTATACGTTGGAGCGCGCTTTTACTGTCTACACAGATTAATAACCTCCTCCATTTTGAAGTCGGTTAAAAAAGGTTCTACATTATTATTTCTTATACTCAAACGTTCACATAATTATAGTACTGACTCTTAAGTTGAAGTTGTTATACCTACTATTGCAAATTACAGTCTTACCGCCTAAACTAATAAGTGTTTCTCTTGCCACTGTGCTGGGGTGCGTATTTCCATTCTAAACAAGGCCAGAACGCAAGGGTGTGAAGCTAATCGCGTATGGATTGGACATCACTTTTTTACTAAGGTCTTCCAATCTATACTAGAGTAGTACGAAAGTACTCGCGTATTACTTCGTAGTGACCTAACTATCTTATTCCATATTATACTGTGCCAGTACGCATACGTACTAATCGTGTATAGATCGGAAACATCATCATCATCAGCAGGAAGACGGCCATTGTTGAACAAAGGCCTTCCCCTTATAACGCCAAAATTAATCAATTAATTCTAAATCGGAACAATACGCACAACCTTAGCAGTTGACGGATACCCGGAAAGAACCTCGTTTGGGGTGAAACAAAACCCCTTTAGCTATGTATGAGAGGCGCGCGGAAACTGCCGGCTGGCCCGCCCACAGCCGTTTTCCTTCTTCCGCCCCGCGCGTCAGCTGCTGATCAGGAATGCACTCACTCTCTCTCCACAGCCTCCTTTTGAAACATGACTGTTTCGCAGAAGGAGATCATCATAGCGTACCTACCAGGACTCCGACCAATGACTGATCGCCGGCCAGAAGCAACATGAATGTGAGTGTTCTGCGTTTGAATGACAGGACCGTACTATTTTGGTTCATACAAACGTATATAACTTATATTATATTTTCTATTACCAGATAAAACGGGGTAAAAATTTAAGTTTCCTTTTGTTTATAGTCGTATGACGTATGTTGGCAATGATTATTTTTATAACGAGACCCCACCAAGCTAAAAATGAAATCTTGTAGAAGCACTTTTCATAGTAAAAATTGTTTTATAATGTTAATAAGAATATACAATAAAATTCCACATACAATACGTGAACTACCAATACGACAGTTTACAATTAAATTAAAACAATGGTTAATTAACAAAAGTTTTTACACAATTCAGGACTTACAATTAAATTACTTAAAATTTTCCAATCTATACTAAATGTAGGTATAAATATTAGCATTAACAACAAGAATTGAGGTATGTTGTAAAACAAATAAATACAAAATTATATAATTCAATTAAATTAAAGTTTATAACAATTTTATAATCTTTAATTATAACATATATAACCATAACCATAAAATAAAAGTAAACAAAAAAAGGTATAATCTGCTTATATTTACAATTTTTCTGTTATTTTATGGTTATGGTTACTTATGTTATAATTAAAGATTATAAAATTGTTATAAACTTTAATTTAATTGAATTATATAATTTTGTATCTATTTGTTTTACAACATATCTCAATTCTTGTTGTTAATGCTAATATTTATACCTACATTTAGTATTGATAGGAAAATTTTATGTTATAAACTTTAAAGTATAATTTTCCTAGTGAACTCTACACCTTTGCCATCCATTTGGGGAATATAGGCGTAATGTCATGGTATTTATAATTGTATAATAGTTTTAGGTTTTTTTTTTCTATATGGTAAATTATATTTTCATTGGTAAAATCTTTAAATTTTTTCTAAGATACTTAATGTAATTCTCCTTGCTTCATTTCTTTAATGTATTGACCTCACCTCAGCCTCACCTACATTTATTTTATTTGTCACTTAGTAACAAATGTCATATCCTTATGACAACATTTGCATGGCTTTTACAAAAGGTGGGACACGTGAACTATGTATACATAAAAGACCAAAGTAAAGATTACTGTTCCT
Organism: Abrostola tripartita; assembly: GCA_905340225.1. NCBI lineage: Eukaryota > Metazoa > Arthropoda > Insecta > Lepidoptera > Noctuidae > Abrostola > Abrostola tripartita. The sequence goes on along the minus strand of HG996498.1, from coordinate 8,025,310 downwards.
GCGAATAAATTTATATTTCTATATTATTAATCTATTGGATTACTAACAATTTTATTGAACAACAATAACAAACGTATAATTTATACGGTATAAAGATGGTTGTCAGCGGCCTTTGCACTTAGAGCTGAGCTTGTGTTGTAATTTTATTTTTATTTCCCCGCCTTATTTATGGTTGTCTGTTTCTTCCTGGATGGCCCGAGAGCAAAATATATTTTTACCCTAACTTTGAATTCTTCCACTGTCCGTGGATGCCATGAGTTATTAGTAGTTATTAGATTTGCGATTTTTTTTTTCTTTAAATAAAACGTCGCCCCACTAGAATTTTCTCCTGTATCTTGGGTGTGTTTTACAAACATGATCACAAATCATATACACTAACACCCAGACTCGAGACAAACATCTGCGGAGCACACAAAATTTTGTCCCGTGCGGAAATCGAACCCGTAACCTCCTAGCGCAGCAGTCCAATCACTTAGCCACTACGCCAATCAGATATACGATATAGATAATTATTATATCGGGAATTAGCCAAGAAGTCATTGTGTAATGCACACATGTATGTTTCTTTCTATCTTCTAAATCTAAAACTGTAAAGGCGGCATATTATGAGGATTAAATTCATAACGTTTTAATTGTTATGGATTTACTAACTTTTAGTTAAGCATTGTTATATAAATACCTTTAAAATATGGCTAAATAAAAAACAAAGGCGGCGTTATATAATTCTGCACGTGCAGTCGTATGATTGTTTTCGTATTTCGAATTAATATTACCATAGAGAAAATAACAGCTATAATCTATGATATTACCTACAAAATAATAATAATATTACCACAATGTGGTGAGCGCCTGAATAAATAATTTCAATCAGTTATTAAAATCAAAACGTTACGGCATGTAAATAATAAGTTGTGCTATTATTTAACAACCAGGCGCTTTATTTCAGTTTTACTTTTAGTCTCCAAACCACATCTTTTTACGAATATTGTAAACTCCTTACTTGTAACAAGATATAAAAAATATTTAACTTCATATATGTCAATGTGCGCAAAAAACGCAAATTGAAATTAGATAGGGGCACGCCGCGCCGGCCAAACGCAGCGTCTGTCTTTTGTTGTACATTTTTTTTCATATCGAGCCCAGCCTTGGGACATGTCTAAGTTGGCTTACAGTTTACCAGATGCCGCTAGATATATCCCACCGACACAACCACTTACTGGTTAATAAATAAGGTGTGTACAACCGCACACATTATATATATATTTATGTGTAACAAATTGTGTGAAATAAAACCAAAAAAGTTAAACTTACTGAACGTGTATTAACGAAATAGAAAGAAAATTATTATGTTAAAATAAAACTTAACTCACTCAAACTTAATAAACATATTGTCTTCCACAAGTTTCTTGTAGACTAAGTCTTCCTTGTCATTTCTTAACTCTACCAATGGCACTGAGTCGTCATCACAGCTTTTAACCTTCACGTGAAATGGTCCGTGTTCTAAGAATATTTGCGTGAATTCCTTCGTTACGACACCGATGTCTGCCTCGGGATTGAGTCGTAGTCCAAATAATTTGGCAGATACAGTTGCAGGTGCAAGGTTCGCCCATTCTTCATTAATTTCTCTAGTGTCAGCTAAGGAAATAACTTCAATGTTACCATAATCAACGTATCTTACTTTAACTCGATTTTTTGCCTCGCTGAACTGCAAAATGGACGCTCGGTACCAACGGCCGTCTTCAGGAAAAACAGCTACACATGCCTTATTCTCGAAGATCCCGTTCAGTGGCGGCAAATTCACACTCTCAGCCTGTACTTCGTCAAACATTTGTTCGTAAATTCTAGTAGTGTCATCATCAAAAATCACATTGAGTTCTAACGTATTGATGTCATTAATTACCGTGATATTACACATAAATTCTTCTTGGATATCTTTTGGATAAGAAATGTAATTTCCATCCAGAGAAGTTAGTTCCTCTTCTACCATTTTGGTCCAGTCTGCCCCTTTCATAGAGTTTTCAAATGAGTCACGAGAAGTAGATAATTGTTCAATGGTTGTGTCAGATTCATCTACAACTATGTAATCTGGTCCGGAGTCCGATTCGATTACAATATCTTCTTCTTTTACGTTTTTAGTACGATCAGTAGGAGCAAACTTTCTGATTAGAGCTTTGGTCCCATCAGAGTACGCAGCCATTTCAAAGTCAACCAAATGGTCGTTAATCCAAAGTTTGTCGAATTTCAATTCCACCGGCATAACTCCATTTATTGCTTCGCCACTTATTTGTACATAACACTGTTTTTCGACAACAGATTTGTGTATGTAGTCTAAAGTTTGTCTATCCCATTGTTTGCCAATAGGGCGGATGCGGTTCAGAACACATTTATGAGCTTGTGTTGGAATCTGGTGAAGTGGAACACTTTTTCTCAAGTTTGAAAAAGAGCATACTTCTTCATTTCCATAATCAATGTAATGTATAAGGCAAGTAGAATTCTCTTTGTTAACTTCCACAACTCTGCCTCTATAATAGCGATTGTCTAAGAAAAATAAAGCCACACATGGCTCGCCAACGGTCCATTTGGAGAATTTTGCTTTAGGGTCTGGGTCTTTGAAGCGAACGTCAAGTGCCTTTCGAATCAGGTCCAATGTATCTTGTTGCGAAACGTCATGTAGATAAATCACACCTTCGTTATCAATGTACCTGAAACATAATAAATAATCAAGTATGTAGTCATTTATTTATTAACAATAATTGATATGTTCATTGATGTCATTTGTAATATTTACGTTGGCAATCCCGTAAACTCCTTGCAGGGGAGGGGTTCTGGTGGTAGCCAGTCAGTTATGTACATAACATTGGAAGATTCTGGATCTTGATTATTTTGACTACTGTTATCTTCATCCTCAAGATTAGATAAGGGCGAGTTCATATTGCTTTCAACATGAGATGTTTCTTTTATGACTTTCTTAAACGGTACCATAGGCAGGGGGTCTAATTGCAACCACTCATTGACTGATCCTGTTATGTTAAGAAAAGATAAAGTATCTCCAGCATCCTCAATGTTTTCGCTTGCAACCTGAAACCAATCAAGAACAATTACAAAAAAATAAAAACGCAACGAGTAATTACATTTACCAAATAAAACTTGCCTCAAGTGATTTATCAGGTACACCAAGGCCTTGTTCAATAATTTTCTTGTTTAAACAGCGCCACTCAGACTTGTTGGGTTCTAAAGCGCTTCCTTGTTTAGTATGATACACCCAAATTTCAATCGGCATACTCTTATTTTTAAAGTTGCCTAATTTGGTGATAAATACACGCTTGTAAGCATCGAGAAGCTCTTTTAAATATTCCTTGGTAAGGGACGGCCAGTCTTCACCAACAGCAGGCATGATGCCACATAGATGGCATTTTATAGCTGCGTCGCCAAACGATGCAAACTCTGAAGTCAGTTCTCTTAAAGTGGACTTTAGAACTGTTTCAATGCACGCAAAGTCACTATAAAACAATTTGGCTGTCTCGTTTTCGAGTTCCATTACAACCGCTCTCCGCCAGGTTTGAGATTGATTACATAGGGTACAACATCTATCGCCTATCTTCCAGTCTTCTTTTGGTTGACTTCTACACTTGGAGTAATATTTTTGAATTTTTTCAAATAACTCGTTAAAAGATTTTTGTTGGTGAACTAGAGAAACATAAATGTGTGAGGGTGATTGGTAGTGCAGAATTTTTACTTCCAACCTTAGAGGTCCCTTATCTTTCGCCTGCAAATCGTCCTTATTAATATTTTTTGGCATTTGCTTCTTCAAAATTGTTACTTTTCCCGTCCTAGGTTTCGGTGCCGCCTGTTCCTTTTGTGGAGACTTGTTAGTTACTACTTGTTCTTCCACAGGACTTTTGTTAAACATGTAAACCCTGGAATGGCGTGTTACAATTGTGAGGATTAGATTTAATATATATAATAATCACATTTAATTAAAATTTTACTGAAATGATGTTTTGCGCAAAATGTAATTGTTGTCTAACGAAGCTTCCGGCACAGTTTAGACACAGTGCAAATAGGTCTTTGTTTTGCTGACAAATCATGTTTCGGATTCTGCGTTTTTATGTTTTTTATCCTATTCGTTAACAATTTTTTGAACTCTCGTTAAAATAAATGTTGTCTTACCCAAAAGAAACGGCAAATTTGTGCTTGATCATTTCATTGTTCAAACAAATTATGTTGTCATTGTCCTCTTTGTCGTAAAGAGTCACACCAATAGAGCCACGGCTGCGATTAGGTTTGTTATGGTTGTCTTCAACTTGTAGCTCCAGCAATTTCCCTTCATACTTTTGGAGAAGGTCAACTGAGGCCACACTCCAATTTTTACTGTACGGAGTGATTCCTGCTAAGTGGCATTCTGCTGCCTGTAGTAATACATAATTTTAAAAAGTAAATACGATTATAAAGGACTAGGGACACTGCCTACGCATTAGTTTTGTGAACAGGCACACGATTATATTATTATAGCGCGGCGTAGTAGAAATTTTATTTAATATACTTACACCAACTCACATAGCAACCCAACATTGGTAATCCCGACGTCATTTAAACACGCGACCATCGTGATGACACCGGACACCAAGGGACGCGCACGTCGTCAGTATAGCAACAAGCACGCACGTGTGCAGCGTGGCATGTTAGGCGACTCGCCCTTTTTACTGGGGATAAAAGGGCTGAAGACCTAACTACCAGTCGTCAACAGAACCAAGCAGAACAGACTACATCAGGAAGTTTCCAGACGTCGTGGAGGTGAATCGGATGCATGGCGTAAGGGGGGCACAGGACACGGCGGCGATATATGGTACAGTGTGCACGTCGTATGCAACGCATCACGCTCGGGGGCGAGGACAAAATACCGCACTAAGCGTTGAAAGCGCAACCTGCCACTTCACGGAGCCCGAAAAGAGAATATGGAGATACCCTAATCTTGCTTCTTAACACGAATAGTATTTTTAGTTAGCGTCATGTGAAGAACAAGATATTTGCGTATTGTGTTATAATGGTGACTAGTAGTTTTGACCGATATTATTGCTATGTTTTAAATGTATGTAAGTGCCGTGTGGTATCCGGCCTAGAATTGACCACCCCCTTTCCTCCCGTGGGTGTCGTAAGAGGCGACTAAGGGAAAATCCAGAAGATGGGCAGCAGCGTCTTCTGTAACTTGACCACCAATACTGCGATCCCCAAGCCGCTTGCCAAGCGTGGGGATTATGGCAACCTCCCCCCTTCTAAAAGGGGGAGGCCTTCGTTCAACAGTGGACGTTTTTCGGCTGATAAATGTATGGTCATTGGTCGTAGCTACTTGTTTGCTACAGTTCTATGAATCGCCACTATTGTAATTTTTTTGAGTTTGCGTTGTAATAACCACTTCGTCATTTAATACCTTTATTTATGTTAACTTGAGATCTGTGTAACGATATTAGAATATTGTGGTTTGTAACTGTAATTAGGTATGTATTTATGAAATTCTAATATACGCAATTTTTTATTAATTAAAAATTTTGAAATAAGGGGGCACTGCTGTCGCATTAGTTTTGTGTACAGGCGCATGATTATATTAGCGCGGCGCAGCAAACACCTCCATTTAGCTAGGTCGCCACTTAGTATATAATATAAAGTATAACTGGTACCAGTAATCGTAGTAATTTTATTTAATGTACACCACCTCACATAGCACCCCTACAGTACTTATTGTTCCAATCGGGAGTTACCTACTCGTAAGTAGTCTTAAAAAATCTGTACTGTGTCGATTGCTAAACAGTGATGGACAGTATGGATGAATCATAAAATGCTTGCTGCTATGATATATTTAATGTCATTTTGCACCTTCGACACTTGGGTGTTATGGAAGGGCAGGCGGGCAGGTAGCAGACTTACGAGAGCTCTGAGCGTGGTGAACTTGTTGCGTATGTAGCGCAGCACGGCCCAGTGCACGAGCAGCGAGTGGCCGCTGTCGGGCAGCAGCACGCGCACGCGGCCGCGCCCCGGCAGCTCCGTCACCACGCCCCGCGCCCACGCGCCCGCCGGCCCGCGGCTGTTGTACTTCTCCACGTTCAGCGCGCACACCATGCCTGCCGCGAGCACACGAGGGGTGAGCTCTGACCATCGACCACTCCTACTGCCCTACTGACTGCTTTGGAGCCTGGACATTTAGACCGAGACTTACCTATTTCTGGCAAATAAACAGTCCCGATAGTCGATGCTAAACTATACTCCTGTTCCAAGTCTTCCACGAGTTTCTCGTAAACGGCATCGAGATGATTCTGTAAAATACACAGGTTTTCAATAATTAGGGACAACCTTTATTGGTTTCCTTACATCAATAATCATAAGATCAAAAACTTACTTTTCTTACGAAAAACTTATCGGGGCTGACGACATGCGTAATGGTGACCATTTCAGTGGAATCACATTTAAAATCATTGTGACTCATGTACAACTTGGGTTTCTCCTTCACATCTATTATAGCCGGATACTACAACCAGATAAAATACTTGATTAACTAAGGCTAAGCCCGCACAATTAAATTATAACCTTAAGAATTCCGAATTCGTCACATTTTCCTCTTCTAAAGCTAAAACTAAAAAAAGCTTAGAAATAATTATTACCGGTAGTTTTGGGCGAGGCATTTTAGCACGTTCATGAAACACCAGCGCGTGAGCAATACTAACACCGTTTTCGAATGTTGTGACGTCGCACTCTAGTTTAAAATCCACATTCGATATAGGGATCACACGACGGATATGAATGACTGCTTGTTTGCTAAAATTTTTACGAAACGATTACACGAGGTGAGAACACAAACAATTAATTTCATTAGTAAGGATTTTTTAGTAAATTTGTATGGAAACTTACTTGTCAATTATATTTTGAATAAGAAATGAATCATCATTAGTCCAAGTGCCCGTCTTTGGTACACAGTTAGCCAAAGAACAGTTAATAGCCAGTGGAAAAGGACATTGTATTTTGGATGGGGGCAAAAGGCGTAACCTGTAAAGATAAATATCACTTTAGAATGATGCTATACTTTCTAAAATTAATCAAAAGCAGTAAACTATGGCAGAATAATTCGAAATTAATCCAATATTGACTTACTTCTCGACGGACACAATTTCGATACTTCCGAAATCAAAGCAGAAGACTTGAACTCTTGGATTATTATTTTCTTTCATATCGACGCTGATGACGCGGCATCTCTGCCACATATTATCAGCTTTATTGAAAGCTAAATATGTTTTACCTGCATATGACACATTTTTTTTACAGCTTAGCAGTTAATTTTTAACCCCCGACGGAAAAGAGGCGTGTTATAAGTTTGACCGCTATGTGTGTCTGTCTGTGTCACCGTAGCTCTAAAACGGGTGAACCGTATTGGATGCGGTTTTTTTTATTTGAAAGTAAATTTTCCAGCGAGTGTTCTTCATCATCATCAGCCAAAGACGTCCACTGTTGAACATAGGCCTCCCCGTTTAAGCGGGGGGGATTTGCCATAATCCCCACGCTTGGCAAGCGGCTTGGGGATCGCAGTATTGGTGGTGAAGTCACAGAAGACGCTGCTGCCCATCTTCTGAATTTTCCCTTAGTCGCCTCTTACGACACCCACGGGAGGAAAGGGGGTGGTCAATTCTAGGCCGGATACCACACGGCACGAGGAGCGAGTGTTCTTAGATATGTTTTATCAAAATCGGTTCAGCCCTTTACAAGATATGGGGGGTGAAAGTGGGGATGATCAATTTAATATTTTTATATATACCCAAGTGGGGGTATCAAATGAAAGGGCATAATGTGCACATTATAAAAAATTAAGTTATATCAAAATCGGTACAGCCATTTACAAGATATGGGGGTTGAAAGTGGGGATGACCAATCGAATATTTTCATATATATCCAAGTGAGGTATCAAATGAAAGGACATAATATGCACATTACAAAAAATTTAGTTATATCAAAATCGGTTCAGCCATTTAAAAGATATAAGGGCAGACAAAAGGAATATTTTCATATATACCAAAGTGGGGTATCAAATGAAAGGGCATGGTGTGTACATTACAAAAAAATATTTTATAGATAGTACTCAAACTGAGGGTCTGACTTACTTAAGCGGTACACCGCCGCGACATTGTCTTAAATAGGTGTTACTCGGATCGGATTTGATGGCTCAATGATAGGTGTTATTTTTGACTTTTTAAATGACCGCTTTTCTCTTTTGCGTTGGGGGTTTTTTAAATTTTTAATTTAATCAAAGTAATTAAAACAATTAGGACAAACTCTTACATTATAAGAATGCTTACCCGGCATTATATGATTCACAGATGGTTTGGCGAAGGATACGGCATTACGAAACTCTCGCAGCATGTCTTTAATAAGCCCTTGGAAGCATGAACGTTGCACAAAAAAGTTGTGAGGATCAACAATGTGCGTAATGTAGACTAATTCTTGAGAACCTACATAAATACAATACATTAGTTTTAAATGTTTAATAAGTAACCGACATGACAGAATAAGATCTATTAAATTTTAGTTGGATGTTTCATTAAATGTTAAGGTTTCAATTGAGTTTTACTCTTCTATAGGAGTGTTTAAATAAAATGAACTTAATCATCGGCGTACCGTCACGCAATTGTTGTGGATGCTGGCTCTCCGCAAATGGTGAGACGGGTTGGACAATAGGCTGCTGATAATTGTTATCTAAAATTATTTAATACCAGTTGTTAACTTACTGAAACACATGAAATACTAACAACAAGCAAAAAATCAGAAGTGTACATACATAGGTATGAAGAAGTTATCAAATACTTGTAAGGCTTCTTAAAGACGGAGCATTAAAAGCAACTTACTTTGCGTTATATAACTCTTATATGAGTTTTCACTGCTGTTAGAAGTGAGAGAAGATACAGATCCACTCTTGCTGCGATATTTAGGAGCATTCGTATATAATGCTCGCCCTTTTTGATCGTCTTTTTCTACTTTTTGTTTGATTGAATGTCTCGCATCTAATTGAAAATTAAAAGGTTTCTTTAGTTGCGTGAATGAATTGGTACACGTTTCGACACTGACTGCTCCTTCAGTCATTCAGCCTTACACCATCATCAGCCGGAAGACGTCCACTGTTGATAAACAAAGGCCTCCCCCTTTTAGGGGGGGTGGGTGTCATAAATCCCACGTTTGGCAAGCGGCTTGGGGATCGCAGTGTTAGTAGTCAAGTTACAGAAGACGCTTTTGCCTATCTTCTGCATTTCCCTTAGTCGCCTCTTACGACACCGAGTGGTCAATTCTAGGCCGGATACTACACGGCACGTATGTATGAATGTATATAAACAAATACATAATCACTGACCTTTTGGCAGTTCAGGTGGGTACACTATTGTAGTTGGCGCCGGTGGTATATCTACTTCATCGCCTAGTTCAGACATAGAATACAGTTTATACACTGACTTGACATTCCCTTCCAAGTGCACATAGTCGTTAATTAATGAACATAGATCCTCATTCACTGTCACCCTGTTTTATAGAAAAATAAATCAAATTTTAATAATTATGTAAATATATGGGACTTAAAAAAGGTGTTCATTTAATTAATGTATTTGCTAGTTCTAATAACATATTTTATGATCATATTCAAAACAATGCTAGCCAGAATGGTAGATGATTACTTACTTAAGAGATTCCTTGCTTGCTTCGTTTTTATTCAGATACCATGGAGTCTCAATAATTTTCTTTGCATCTTCTAAAAGAGCTGGTAAATTAATCTAAAAGTAAATTATTATTTGTCAGATACTGTATTTATCTACATAAGTAATATGTATTTATTTAATATAGATTAAACAAAGTATCAAACCTGCTTCATTATATCCTTATCAGAAGCCTTTGATATCATGTTTAATACATGTTTAGCTTTCTTGATCGAATTAGCAATTTCTGTTTTAGCTTTTTGCAGAGACTCTCTTTCAGATAATTTTAAATACATGATTATATTAATTATTTCGTCTTTGTGCTTCTGTACTATTGAGCAAAGTTTTGAAAAGTGTTGATCAATACTGGCTATTGTATGAGTAATTTCTTTTGCTGAGCCAGTATCAGTCTCATAATTGTGAAGCAAATAACCAATGTCCTAAAAATACATACAACACATTAAGATATTAATTTGGTAAACGATTCTAAAAGAATAAAAGAGTGTTGAATACATACAACAGCAGTTTTTGTCAGTCTCCGAAACATTTCATCAACTTGAGGAAATATTTCGCTTAAATCGTCGATAAAACTTAGATTCTGAAAAGCATACAACAATATTTATTTAAATGTGTCATCTTAATACTTGACACATACATACGTTACTGTAAAACATATATTAGTTAATCCTAGGTTTTACTAGTAAATCAGCAGATTTACCAACATTGGTTGGCAAAAGTGATTTTTCGGGCTTTTACCATGAGAATTTAGTAATTCTAATTTTTACTCAAGACAGTCGGTAAATGTTAGTTTTACAAGAAAATACATCGATGAGTATTCTGCATTTCTGCCACAACCTTGGCACGCTGGATGTACTCGATCGGCTCGTGCGTTGCGTTGGTCGCTGTTCTAACCTAACCTAACATAACCAATACTTGACTGTAGGTAGTACAAATTTAAATGAATTTAATTTATTATTTTATAACACTAGTACCTAGAGATGGACCGACTGGTCAGCCAAGCCAATCATTGCTTTTGGTTACGTCCAGGTTCGTTCGTAGTTTACGTACGGCGGAGTAAAAAAAGAAATCACGCTTAGGACTTTCTTCGTAAAATTGGAGGATGTTATCATTTAAATCATTGTGACTGAAATTTAAATAAAGTAATGGGCCGAGTAGTCGGTACTTTTGGCCGAATAATCCTCGACTACATAATATGGCCGGTTATAGTAACTACATCGTTACTTCTAGCATTTTAATATTTTAGTAGTACATGAGCTGAGCTGATTAGTAACCATAATTGTATTTTTAATAATCATTTACTATATGGTATTAGTCACAGCTTTATACGCCTGTAATGAACAAGATTTAACTTTTTTTTCAACATTTACCATGTCTCTGAGGTAAAACCTAAGATATACCGAGTGAATGGTAGTAAAAGTTCGAAATTAATGATGATCGCAGAAGATTTCGCACTTTTACCAGTATGGGTTGGTAAATCTTAGGATCTACTGGTTGATCTTAGGATTTACCACAGTTCGTGCTTTTACAGTAACACATACATTAAAGATTACTAATGAACTTTGTATAAAAGGCATGAATTGTTAGTAACATATCAATTTATGTCTTTACTAGCTTATGCCCGGAATTTTTTAATCGAAATCCGCAAGGACGAACCCGCGAAATAAGCTAGTTGGCTGCGACATAATTATATGTATATAATAATTTCGGCTCAAATTTCCAACATATCCCGCCAGCTGGGAACTTCATTTTTTTTACGTTTCATTCGGCGAAGGTCAATAGTATCAGAGAAAAAAACCTGAAGTTTCAAAAGAATTGTAATTAATTTACGTATTAGCGGCCGCCAAAGCGCCAGAGTAACTTATTGCATTAGACATCAACTTGTGAAAAAAAAAACAATTTTGTTGGACCTCGACCTTAGCTAAAGTACATTAGGTTAGTATGGTGACCAACAACGCGCGAGGCGAGCGATGCGAATCGAGCGTGACGCGGCAGCGGCTGCCGAAGCGCCATACTAACGTATTCCATTAGACATCAACTTGTGAAATTTGACCCGGCTCGAAGAAGAATTGAGCAATTTTTTTTATAATTTTCGCGTTTTGCGGATATCAAAAATAGAATAGGAATGCACTCCTTTACCTAAAAAAATACTCCCTCTAAAATGGCGGGGGGGGGAATATATTGGAAAGTCCTTCCATCATTTATTTTTATATTGTCACTAAGCTTGACCACTGTCCTGGGTTGGCCAGTGTTTTTGGGATATTCTATATGGCAATAGGCTCGCCTCCTACATAATATATAACTGGCGAAATATGGGTGTACTATACGTAGGTAATACTTTGAGGCAGGCAGAGGTGCAATGTTACATCATTATGTTTTTTTGTCTCCATGTCCATTGAATTTCGACATTGGCCGAATCTACCAAAATATTAGGTACACTGTACTTACAACTTCCTGTAAAGACACAACATCATGGTTCTTGCACGACTTTTCACCTCCAACCATCATACAGTCCATACATATGGCTTTCTTACAATCTTTGCAGTAGTAATCCAGTGGCTTTTTTAAATGCACTTTACAGTTGTTTCGTAGCATTGCTGTTTCTGTTACATAATTAAATCAATGGTTACAGTTATATATTCTTAAGACATTTAAAATGGTCAATGCAACTGGATTATTTTTTTTTTGCTTACCTATAGGTTGAAGTATGTGGGTCTTAAAAACAACAAAGTTTTTATGTATTTTATTGAAGCAGGCATCACATAGACTAGTAGCACATGTGTTACACATTTTTGATGTTGCTGTATGACACTCATAACAACTTGCTGGAACATTAAATTACATGTCAACAAAAATATCCATCTAACATTATTATAATAATTTTTAATCGACTTCAAAACAGGGGGAGGTTAAGTATTCGGCGCGTATTTTTTTCGTATACACCGATTGAAAAGGTATGCTTGCAGGCGGTCCCAATTTTATTAAGTTAGGATCTGATAATGGAATCCAAAGGAAAAAAGAAAACCTTCAAAAATTGCAGAGCGTCGGGCATTTTTGAGCATTTTTAATAATAATAATAAAATCATTTATTTGCCTGAAAAGTTGGTGGGTACACCAGATTTTATTTTAAGATATGGCACAGGACATGTTTCACCCTCATTACAGGCATGCAAAATTATACCCAAGTAGTTAATTTACAACAATTATTTGTATCACAATTATTTGAATTAGGGTTATAATTATATTCTATGTTACTAACACTATATGGATTGTTTTTTATCCGAAATAAACGTATATTATTATTAATTATACGAGTAGGCGCTGACTGACCACTAACGAGGTAGAGGGGGATGGGGGGTTCATCGACACTCCTCCTACCTTCGTCCAAAATTAAACATTTACCCTTTTATTTATAAACGATGCTAACATGTGTTTTAAGATAACTTCTTGTTTAGTTTATTGGCATCTCTATTTTTTGACATGCAAACGACAGTGACATGTATAATTTAACCGATTGTTCAACGATGACAATTTTTATAAGTAAGGGGGATCATGTGAGGTGTTGTGTATTGTCCTACAAAGACGAGAGGCGAATTCTAATTATGGCAACCCCCCCCCCCCCCCCAAATGAAACACACAATTTTGCCACGGCCCCCAGTACCCGGCAGCTCTTCTATCCCTGGCTATGGTAGCGGGCCAGGTAACGGAGGAGCAGGGGGTGCTAAGAATCACCGGTTGATTCCTCGCTACCAACCCCACCGGACTTTGGCCCTGGCAACGCACAACGTCCGCACGCTTCGGACCGATGAGAAGATTGTCGAGCTGGAGGAAGAATTGAGCAGGTTACGTTGGGACATCATGGGATTATCTGAAATCCGACGAGAGGGACAGGATACGATAATCCTTGACTCCGGCAACATGCTCTTCTTCCGGGAAGGAGACCGAAAGTCCCAGGGTGGTGTTGGGTTTCTCGTCCGTAAGTGCCTCATTAATAACGTGGTAAAAGTCGATAGTGTGTCGAGCAGGGTAGCTTACCTGATACTCAGAATCACCGATCGGTATTCGTTGAAGGTCATCCAGGTATATGCGCCGACCTCGACACACCCTGACGATGAAGTAGAGGCTATGTATGAGGAGATCTCAGAAGCCATGCATACCTCCAAAACATACTTCACCGTTGTTATGGGGGACTTCAACGCTAAGGTGGGCACTCAGAATGGCGATGAGTTGAGAGTAGGGTCGTTTGGATATGGGCAGCGGAACCAGAGGGGCCAGCGGCTGGTCGACTTCATGCAGAAGGAAGAACTCTATTTGATGAACTCCTTCTTCCAGAAGCGACCATCCAGGAAGTGGACGTGGATTAGCCCCGATGGTTCAACCAAAAATGAGATCGACTTCATCATGACGACCAAGAAGCGTATATTCAGTGATGTCTCTGTGATCGGGAAGGTGAAAACCGGTAGCGATCATCGTATTGTCAGAGGCACACTGAATATCCATGTTAAGCTTGAACGGTCTCGTCTGATGAAGTCCACGCTCCGTCCTGGTCCTGTCCAGATCCAGAACCCCGAAAGCTTTCAACTCAAGCTGCGTAATCGTTTCCAGTGCCTAGCCGAATGCGAAACAGCGGACGAGATAAACAACGGGTTGGTGGAAGCTGTCCAAGCAGTGGGGTCCCAGTTCTTTAGAACCCCACGCCGCAGAAAACCTCAGAAGCTCTCCAATAAAACCATTAAGTTAATGGAAGCCCGGAATGCGATGAGACTGCAATCTTCAGCTGACATGTTGGAATACGGTCAACTCAATAGGCGAATTTCTATCTCCACGCGTCACGATTTGCGCTCCTTTAATACTGCCCGTATTAAGGACGCAATTGAGCGGAACCGGGGCTCCAAAGTGTTCGCGAGGAATTCGTCTGTTGGGAAAAGCCAAATGACGAAGCTGAAGATCGACGATGGCAGTATCATCTCATCGAAACCGGAAATATTGAGAGAGCTCGAGAGGTTTTACGGACAGCTGTACACCTCGACACGGGAACCCGTTGTCAGGATAGCTCAGGACTCTAGAGCTAAACTGACCCGACACTACACTGAGGACATCCCAGACATCAGCCTGTACGAGATTAGAGTGGCTCTGAAACAGCTTAAGAACAACAAGGCGCCGGGTGATGACGGAATTACAACGGAGCTTCTGAGAGCGGGTGGAAAACCGGTACTTTTAGTCCTCCAGAAGCTATTCGATTCCGTCATACTCGAGGGTACTACGCCAGAAGCATGGCACAGGAGTGTGGTGGTGCTCTTCTTCAAAAAAGGTGACAACACATTGTTGAAGAATTACAGACCCATCTCGCTTCTGAGCCATGTGTATAAGCTGTTTTCGAGAGTCATTACGAACCGTCTCGAACGCAGGCTTGATGACTTCCAGCCTCCCGAACAAGCCGGCTTCCGAAAAGGCTTTAGCACCATAGACCACATCCACACCCTTCGCCAGATTATACAGAAGACCGAGAAGTATAATCGGCCACTGTGTCTAGCGTTTGTGGACTATGAAAAAGCCTTCGATTCAATCGAAACCTGGGCTGTGTTGCAGTCCCTTCAGCGATGTCATATTGACTATAGGTATATCGAGGTGTTGAAGTGTTTGTATAGTAACGCCACCATGTCGATCCGGTTACAGGACGAGAGCACGAAACCAATCCAACTGCAGCGTGGTGTGAGACAGGGAGACGTGATTTCTCCGAAACTGTTCACAAATGCGTTGGAGGACGTTTTCAAGCTCTTGGACTGGAACGGGTCCGGCATCAACATCAATGGCGAATACATCACTCACCTTCGTTTTGCCGATGATATAGTTATCATGGCGGAACCGCTGGAGGAACTCAATACTATGCTCAGCGACCTTAGTCTCGTTTCCCAACAGGTGGGTCTTAAAATGAACATGGACAAGACGAAGATCATGTCAAATGTCCATGTCGCACCCGTACCGGTTATCGTTGGGAACGATACTCTCGAGGTTGTTGACCACTATGTCTACCTTGGACAAACTGTTCAGTTAGGCAGGTCCAACTTCGACAAAGAGGTCGCCCGAAGAATCCAACTCGGATGGGCAGCGTTCGGGAAACTACGCGACATCTTCTCGTCCAAAAAAAATCCGCAGTGTCTGAAGACGAAGGTTTTCAACCAGTGTGTGTTGCCAGTGATGACGTATGGCTCTGAGACGTGGTCGCTAACGGTTGGCCTTTTAGAGAGGCTCAGAGTCACTCAACGAGCTATGGAGAGAGCTATGCTCGGAGTTTCTTTGCGCGACAGGATCCGGAATACGGAAATTCGCCAAAGAACTAGGGTCACCGACATAGCTCAAAGCATATGCAAGTTGAAGTGGCAATGGGCAGGCCATATCGCTCGAAGAACTGATAACCGCTGGGGAAGAAAGGTTCTCGAGTAGCGACCACGAACCGGAAGACGCAGCGTTGGCAGGCCTCCCACCAGGTGGACCGACGATATCGTCAGAGTTGCGGGCAACCGGTGGATGCAAACGGCAAGTTGTCGTTCATTATGGCGTTCTAAGGGGGAGGACTTTGTCCAGCAGTGGACGTCTTCCGGCTGATGATGATGAAAAATAGTGAATAGTTTTTTTTTAATAAAAACTACCGCCTTTAAAGAAACAGTAACTAAAAAGAAGAAGAAGATACAATTTTATCCACATTACTTGACATATGTACGTTAAGTTAAAGTCGGCGCCAAATCCCAACATTTAAATCAACGAATATTTTCAAAGAGTACTCATGAAAAGCATTAAAGCTATTACCAAACTGAACTCATATGGTCTGGGAGGTACCGTTGCATTTTAGGTAGTAAATCACTAGCTAAAATGCAACGGTACGCCGATCCATTGCCATGTTTTTCAATAGATCTCGAATGACTGGGTGGGTGTAAGATTGGAAGGTTTCGGAAGTGGTAAAAAATTAAGTCATGGTATGCCGGCTGAAACTTTTTTCATAAGTAGTTTGCATCATACGGAGCTTAAAATAAATCGTCAGCTGCATGATGGAGGGGGGATTATGCGTCAGCCTTGCATGAACTTGTAAAAAATCATGTATAAAGTTATAGTACGCTGGATAAAATTAAACAAGGTAATTGTTTAAATACTAAAAAGTAAAAAAAAACATAATATTATGTCTTATTTTTTAACCCCCGACGAAAAAAGAGGGGTGTTATAAGTTTGACTGCTATGTGTGTCTGTCTGTGGCACCGTAGCTCTAAAACAGGTGAACCGTTATGGATGCGGTATTTTTTATTTGAAAATAAATTTTCCTGCGATGGTTCTTAGATATGTTTTATCAAAATCGGTTCAGCCATTTACAAGATATGGGGGATGAAAGTGGGGATGACCAATCGAATATTTTCATATATATCCAAGTGTGGTATCAAATGAAAGGATATAATGTGCACATTACAAAAAATTATTTTATATCAAAATCGGTTTAGCCATTTACAAGATATAGGGGGTAAAAGTAAACATTAACAATGGATATTTTCAAATATACCCGAGTGAGGTATCAAATTAAAGGGCATGATGTGTATATTACAAAAACAAGACTTTAAATTAAGTTTAAAATTAAAAGTTTAAAAAACCCCAACGCAAAAAAGTGAAGCGATCATGTAAAAAGTCAAAAATAATACCTATCATTTAGCCATCAATTCCGATCGAGTAACACCTATTTAAGACAATGTCGCGAAGGGGTACCGACTATAAACGTACTAAATAAATGTACTAATAGATAGTACTCAAAATCTATCAAATGAAGGGTCTGACTTAAATAAGCGGTACCCCCCCGCGACATTGTCTTAAATAGGTGTTACTCGATCGGAATTGATGGCTTAATGATAGGTATTATTTTTGTCTTAGTAAATGATCGCTTCACTTTTTTGCGTAGGGGGTTTTTTTTATTTAATTTTTATGTTTGGTTTCATACCATACAGCAATCATCTACATCCACACCCACCCCTACTTGAACAGCTGACAGTTCACTTATCAGTCATAAGATCAACCAACAATGACAATATCAGCGGGCATACTATGACTATCTGTTTTGCAACACTACCACAGATGCTACTTCCCGGGCCAATAGGATTCGGCACAGATTTTTACTCTGCATCATTATATCAATTGGAGACAATTGGAGTGAATAAAAAAAAATTGTTGTGTTTTTGGAGGTGGTTTTTATAATTAATATATAACTAGACGTATTATTATTACTCACCTTCTGCGGCATCACCTTGTATTAAGGCTTTCAGATCGAGGAAATTGTTCTCTTCTTCAGTTTTTTTCTTAGATACTTCTGAAGCCTAAAACAATAAAACACTTATGAATGAAAATTAAACAAGAAAATTATTTACCTGATTAAATACTAAATTTAACTAACCTTCATAAGACACAAAGTTAATTCACCAGCCAAGTGAAGATTAACCGGGAACTTTTGGTGTAATTTCAACTTGTTTTTAATCATCTCATTTGCTTCAGTTGCAGTGACATTTGCATCACAACAGCAAACTTTACACTCTATGGGCTCTAAGCATTTTATGATATTGGTGATGCAGTTCTCACACATTGAATGGCCACATGGCAGAAATAATGGCAAGTTACCTGTCAGCTTCGATGATACACCTAGACAATGAGTGCACAATTATGAATTAGAAGATAAATAAATTATTTAACAACATAGATTCTTACACAATAATATTAAGTAGGTAATAATTATGTGAGAACAAAGTAGGTATTGTTTCAATGACCTAACAATGACTTATAATTCAGTTTTTAGTAATTATTTAATATTTTTTCAGTAAACTGTTAGTTTTATCATCATACAAATAAAATGGTTCTTTTGTTAACTAGTCCCAGAAACTTAGGGTAGTGCATAGAGGGTAATTTACAAGGATGACAAATTGGTAATTTAAAATGCCATTCAGCCTTCAGGATATTAGATTTAGTTCAAGTTTAATTCCGAACTCAACAATATCCTATCAACTGCTCATAATTATAATACTGACATTTTTTAAATTTGGCCTCTATCTGGGACATCAATATTACCTTTAAGAAACGTGTCCATGATGGCATAAATAAATCAATGTTATTTGAAAACTGATATTGAGAGAGAATAACCTAGAACTTGGTCTTGATGAGACACTATAGAAATCTACTTCATTAAGTTTCATCTCTCCATTTGAATTCTAATTCTGTGAATATTTCAAAATAACTGATTTAATTCTTATTTAATAGTGTTGTCAATCCGATATTCAGCAAATAATATAATGTACTTAAAATGGAAAAGTAGGTACATAATAATAAAATGTTAACGAAGTAAACAATCGAGTAGGTATGTAAACAAGAACATAAACATTCTATGTGCTGTTGGCTAAGCATAACATTTAAATAATCCATTCAAATAAGCCTTTTTCATAAACATAGTACAAGCTTTATGTACCTTTAATGTGTACTTACATTGTATAAAATAAAGTTGACTGCAATTTGGACAGAACTTTTTCATATCGTCTTCCATCATGAATATAGAGGAAAGTGATCTATAAAATGAACATGCTCAATATCGAATTCAGAATCTTCAATAATTACAGAATTACTAGGTAGGTACGTTACGTTTCTTTATTTAATTTAACTGTTGTATAAGAAGTAGAACTTAGATTCTTGGAACTGTATCATTCAACATTCATTCAAAACTTAGGAGTTTTTACTTTTTAAAGATATCACCTGGTGTGTACCTTCAAACAATACTAGTACCATAGAGAAAATTAGTATATTCTCGTTAGTCGATGCTAGTACTGTGTAGATTCTTAGAGCATTTAACCATAGACTAATAATTTACTTATTTTCTCTATGATTTAACCCAGATTTAACCAAATTCTTGGTTAAATTTTCTTAGCTTAGATTAGATACCACAGCCTCATAGTACATTACTAGGCTAGGTACGTACCTTCTATTTTATATATTGTTATTTTTTCTTTTGGCAGTTGAATCGAGTTAGAATTGATAAAAATTAAAAGTTCTACCCTATTCTGCAGTCGAGTCATTGTAGCGACACACTAGTCCCACGTTTCGCAAGTTTGTATGTAAATCTATGCAATAGTATCACACTTGTCCTATGCTATGCTATACCTGTCCTATGCTATATATGCTATGTGAAACACTGAAATCCGTCGTCGAACGAAAGTCTGTGACGTAGGTGATAGGGTAGCATGCGTCAAGTGGGAGTTGGGCAGGACACCTGCCTAGTCGGGAAGATGGCCAATGGAGTAAGGCTTTGACCGAATGGTGGGCAAGGTTGGGTCAAAGAAACCAAGAACGGCCAAAAACACGTCGGGTTAATGGCATCAATAAATTTTCCAAGAATACCTGAACAAGTAACGCTCAAGATAGAGTGGATTGGCAGAGAAAAAGGGAGGCCTATGGTGGGTGATACCGGGCTGAAATGATGAATGATTGTCCTATGCTATGAAAATACATTAACTACTGACATAGAGCTACTATTATCAAAGTGAACTAATAGGATTTAGCGCTGATTTCAACTTTGCGTATGTCAAGGCGTAGGTCAAGGTCGAGCAAAGTGGATAAAATCATAGATACATTTAATTTTTAACTTTTTAGTTCGTGTTTTTGAACACGGTTTTTTATTTAATTATTCTTTATTTGTTTTGTCAAGCCGTATGTGCGTCTAACATGGTATATCTTAATTATTTCGAGATACATATACACATACCGAGCTATCGGTGAAACATGCTGTAGTCTTTACAAAACATTTTAACAACTTGTATTACCGTGTTTTTGGCAAATAAAGATTTCTATTTCTCAATTATTATCGATTATTTGTCACCTTTGTAACCTAAAAAAAATATAATACGCCCCAAATTGTATGGTCAGATCGAGCAGAAATTTCTCTCTGAGAATTACCAAATAAAAAAACTCAGTTTGTCCAATCTGGGATTCGAACCTAGGATCTCATGCTCAGCAGTGGCTCTTAGGGACCACTCGACTAACGAGACAGTCAAACTCAAATTACAATGATTTAAAAATGAATGTTGCCATGAAAAAATGAATGTTGCCATTATAAAGAAATTGCTTTTAAACGTATAAATTATTTACAAATGGCTGGGAGTTGCTTTTGAATTCGAATGTTTTAACCTGAGGTTTAAACATTTACAATAGATATTTAAAGTTGCTTTTTCTTGTCGCCTAGTATAAAACTGTTTCTGTATATTACTAATCAATCTGTGAAAAATATCTACAACTGTTACACGGACAGACAACACACTTCACTTTTCTCTTCCTCATGATGGAAGGCGATAATATGAAGTTCTGTCCAAATTGCAGTCAACTTTATTTTATACAATGTAAGTACACATCAAAGGTACATAAAGTTAATACTTTGTTTATGAAAAAGGCATATTTGAATGGATTTTTTAAATGTTATGCTTAGCCAACAGCACATAGAATGTTTATGTTCTTGTTTACATACCTACTCGATTGTTTACTTCAGTTAACATTTTATTATTATGTACCTACTTTTCCAATTTAAGTACTATACATTATACTATTTGCGGAATATCGGATTGACAACACTATTAAATAAGAATTAAATCAGTTATTTTGAAATATTCACAGAATTAAAATCCAAATAGTGAGATGAAACTTAATGAAGTAGTATAGTGCCTCATCAAGACCAAGTTCTAGGTTATTCTCTCTTAATATGAACTAAATCTAATATCCTAAAGGCTGAATGGCATTTTAAATTACCAATTTGTCACCCTTGCGAATTACCCACTAAGCACTACCCTGAGTTTCTGAGACTAGTTAACAAAAGAACCATTTTATTTGTATGATGATGAAAACTAACAGTTTACTGAAAAATTATGAAATAATTACTAAAAACTGAATTATAAGTCATTGTTAGGTCATTGAAACAATACCTACTTTGTTCTCACATAATTATTACCTATTTGATATTATTGGGTAAGAATCTATGTTGTTAAATAATTTATTTATCTCCTAATTCATAATTGTGCCCTCATTGTCCAGGTGTATCATCGAAGCTGACAGGTAACTTGCCATTATTTCTGCCATGTGGCCATTCAATGTGTGAGAACTGCATCACCAATATCATAAAATGCTTAGAGCCCATAGAGTGTAAAGTTTGCTTTTGTGATGCAAATGTCACTGCAACTGAAGCAAATGAGATGATTAAAAACAAGTTGAAATTACACCAAAAGTTCCCGGTTAATCTTCACTTGGCTGGTGAATTAACTTTGTGTCTTATGAAGGTTAGTTAAGTTTCGTATTTAATCAGGTAAATAATTTTCTTGTTTAATTTTCATTCATAAGTGTTTTATTATTTTAGGCTTCAGAAGCATCTAAGAATAAAACTGAAGAAGAGAACAATTTCCTCGATCTGAAAGCCTTAATACAAGGTGATGCCGCAGAAGGTGAGTTATAATAGTATGTCTAGTTATAATATATAATCACTACATAGTATAAAACAAAGTTGCTTTCTCTGTCCCTATGTATGCTTAAATCTTTAAAAGTACACATCGGATATTGATGCGTTTTTTGAATAGATAGAGTGTTTGAAGAGGAAGGTTTATATGTATAATAATAACATCCATTAAACAGTGGAGAAATACTTATAATATTTATTTTGTGCGAAGCCAGAGCGGGCCACTAGTTAATCATAAAAACCACCTCCAAAAACCACTGACAATTTTTTTTTATTCACTTCAATTGACATAATGATAAAGAGTAAAAATCTGTGCCAAATCAGTTCCATAAGTTGTCGGTAAGACGGTATACCTTATAAATAGTACCTGTTTCAGACGGCATACCATGACTAATTTTTTTCCTTTTTTAACTGACTTAAAAAAAACGGGGGGTTCTCAATAGGTCGGGATCTTTTTTTTTTTATGTATGTTCCCTCATAACTCAGTCATTTATGAATCGATTTGAATTATTTTTTTGATATATGATTGGGTTTACTTTCCGACTGGTCCCCTAGAAATTTTGTCATAATAAAAAAATTTTAAATAAAGAATTAAAACCTCCTTCAAAAAACTCAAAAGTGAAAAATAATATTTTATCACATCACTTTTCATAAGCGAAGTGGAAGTCTCATAAGTACTATTTTTCTGAATCGCTTAATGGAAGTGGGAATTGGCGCCGACTTCCACTTCGCTTATGTAAAGTGATGTGATAAAATATTATTTTTCACTTTTGAGTTTTTTGAAGGTTTTAATTTTTTATTTAAAAAAAATTATTTTACCACTTCCGAAACCTTCCGATCCTACCACCGCGGGTGCGTCAGCTGAAGCTTAGTCACTTATCAGTAATTCGAGATCTATTAAAAACATGTCAATGGATCGGCGTAAAATCACTACCTAAAATGCAACGGTACCTCCCGGACCATATGAGTTCAGTTTGTATTACCAAACTGAACTCATATGGTCCGGGAGGTACCGCTTTAATGCTTTTCATAAGTACTCTTTGAGAATATTAGTTAATTAAATGTTGGGATTTGGCGCCGACTTCAACTTAACGTATGTCGAGTAAAGTGGATAAAATTGTAATTTCTTCACTTTTTAGTTACTAATTTTTTAAAGGCGGGTGTTTTTATTAAAAAAATATATATTCACGATTTTTAGTTCTGCTTAGAATTCGCCTCTCGTCTTTTGTAAGAGTAATATTTTAAATTCTATATTCTATATATATAGACTATGGTAGGAGGGGTGTCGATGAACCCCCCCTCTCCCTCTACCTCGTTAGTGGTCAGTCAGCGCCTACTCGTATAAACATCATGAAATTAACACACTAACACAATTTAAATAATTTGTAACTCAAATAGATCTAATAATAATTGTAACCCCAATTCAAATAATTGTGATACAAATAATTGTTGTAAATTAACTACTTGGGTATAATTTTGCATGCCTGTAATGAGGGTGAAACATGTCCTGTGCCATATCTTAAAATAAAATCTGGTGTACCCACCAACTTTTCAGGCAAATAAATGATTTTATTATTATTATTAAAAATGCTCAAAAATGCCCGACGCTCTGCAATTTTTGAAGGTTTTCTTTTTTCCTTTGGATTCCATTATCAGATCCTGACTTAATAAAATTGGGACCGCCTGCAAGCATACCTTTTCAATCGGTGTATACGAAAAAAATACGCGCCGAATACTTAACCTCCTCCTGTTTTGAAGTCGATTAAAAATTATTATAATAATGTTAGATGGATATTTTTGTTGACATGTAATTTAATGTTCCAGCAAGTTGTTATGAGTGTCATACAGCAACATCAAAAATGTGTAACACATGTGCTACTAGTCTATGTGATGCCTGCTTCAATAAAATACATAAAAACTTTGTTGTTTTTAAGACCCACATACTTCAACCTATAGGTAAGCAAAAAAAAAATAATCCAGTTGCATTGACCATTTTAAATGTCTTAAGAATATATAACTGTAACCATTGATTTAATTATGTAACAGAAACAGCAATGCTACGAAACAACTGTAAAGTGCATTTAGAAAAGCCACTGGATTACTACTGCAAAGATTGTAAGAAAGCGATATGTATGGACTGTATGATGGTTGGAGGTGAAAAGTCGTGCAAGAACCATGATGTTGTATCTTTACAGGAAGTTGTAAGCACAGTGTACCTAATATTTTGGTAGATTCGGCCAATGTCGAAATTCAATGGACATGGAGACAAAAAAACATAATGATGTAACATTGCACCTCTGCCTGCCTCAAAGTATTACCTACGTGTAGTACACCCATATTTCGCCAGTTATATATTATGTAGGAGGCGAGCCTATTGCCATATAGAATATCCCAAAAACACTGGCCAACCCAGGACAGTGGTCAAGCTTAGTGACAATATAAAAATAAATGATGGAAGGACTTTCCAATATATTCCCCCCCCCGCCATTTTAGAGGGAGTATTTTTTTAGGTAAAGGAGTGCATTCCTATTCTATTTTTGATATCCGCAAAACGCGAAAATTATAAAAAAAATTGCTCAATTCTTCTTCGAGCCGGGTCAAATTTCACAAGTTGATGTCTAATGGAATACGTTAGTATGGCGCTTCGGCAGCCGCTGCCGCGTCACGCTCGATTCGCATCGCTCGCCTCGCGCGTTGTTGGTCACCATACTAACCTAATGTACTTTAGCTAAGGTCGAGGTCCAACAAAATTGTTTTTTTTTTCACAAGTTGATGTCTAATGCAATAAGTTACTCTGGCGCTTTGGCGGCCGCTAATACGTAAATTAATTACAATTCTTTTGAAACTTCAGGTTTTTTTCTCTGATACTATTGACCTTCGCCGAATGAAACGTAAAAAAAATGAAGTTCCCAGCTGGCGGGATATGTTGGAAATTTGAGCCGAAATTATTATATACATATAATTATGTCGCAGCCAACTAGCTTATTTCGCGGGTTCGTCCTTGCGGATTTCGATTAAAAAATTCCGGGCATAAGCTAGTAAAGACATAAATTGATATGTTACTAACAATTCATGCCTTTTATACAAAGTTCATTAGTAATCTTTAATGTATGTGTTACTGTAAAAGCACGAACTGTGGTAAATCCTAAGATCAACCAGTAGATCCTAAGATTTACCAACCCATACTGGTAAAAGTGCGAAATCTTCTGCGATCATCATTAATTTCGAACTTTTACTACCATTCACTCGGTATATCTTAGGTTTTACCTCAGAGACATGGTAAATGTTGAAAAAAAAGTTAAATCTTGTTCATTACAGGCGTATAAAGCTGTGACTAATACCATATAGTAAATGATTATTAAAAATACAATTATGGTTACTAATCAGCTCAGCTCATGTACTACTAAAATATTAAAATGCTAGAAGTAACGATGTAGTTACTATAACCGGCCATATTATGTAGTCGAGGATTATTCGGCCAAAAGTACCGACTACTCGGCCCATTACTTTATTTAAATTTCAGTCACAATGATTTAAATGATAACATCCTCCAATTTTACGAAGAAAGTCCTAAGCGTGATTTCTTTTTTTACTCCGCCGTACGTAAACTACGAACGAACCTGGACGTAACCAAAAGCAATGATTGGCTTGGCTGACCAGTCGGTCCATCTCTAGGTACTAGTGTTATAAAATAATAAATTAAATTCATTTAAATTTGTACTACCTACAGTCAAGTATTGGTTATGTTAGGTTAGGTTAGAACAGCGACCAACGCAACGCACGAGCCGATCGAGTACATCCAGCGTGCCAAGGTTGTGGCAGAAATGCAGAATACTCATCGATGTATTTTCTTGTAAAACTAACATTTACCGACTGTCTTGAGTAAAAATTAGAATTACTAAATTCTCATGGTAAAAGCCCGAAAAATCACTTTTGCCAACCAATGTTGGTAAATCTGCTGATTTACTAGTAAAACCTAGGATTAACTAATATATGTTTTACAGTAACGTATGTATGTGTCAAGTATTAAGATGACACATTTAAATAAATATTGTTGTATGCTTTTCAGAATCTAAGTTTTATCGACGATTTAAGCGAAATATTTCCTCAAGTTGATGAAATGTTTCGGAGACTGACAAAAACTGCTGTTGTATGTATTCAACACTCTTTTATTCTTTTAGAATCGTTTACCAAATTAATATCTTAATGTGTTGTATGTATTTTTAGGACATTGGTTATTTGCTTCACAATTATGAGACTGATACTGGCTCAGCAAAAGAAATTACTCATACAATAGCCAGTATTGATCAACACTTTTCAAAACTTTGCTCAATAGTACAGAAGCACAAAGACGAAATAATTAATATAATCATGTATTTAAAATTATCTGTAAGAGAGTCTCTGCAAAAAGCTAAAACAGAAATTGCTAATTCGATCAAGAAAGCTAAACATGTATTAAACATGATATCAAAGGCTTCTGATAAGGATATAATGAAGCAGGTTTGATACTTTGTTTAATCTATATTAAATAAATACATATTACTTATGTAGATAAATACAGTATCTGACAAATAATAATTTACTTTTAGATTAATTTACCAGCTCTTTTAGAAGATGCAAAGAAAATTATTGAGACTCCATGGTATCTGAATAAAAACGAAGCAAGCAAGGAATCTCTTAAGTAAGTAATCATCTACCATTCTGGCTAGCATTGTTTTGAATATGATCATAAAATATGTTATTAGAACTAGCAAATACATTAATTAAATGAACACCTTTTTTAAGTCCCATATATTTACATAATTATTAAAATTTGATTTATTTTTCTATAAAACAGGGTGACAGTGAATGAGGATCTATGTTCATTAATTAACGACTATGTGCACTTGGAAGGGAATGTCAAGTCAGTGTATAAACTGTATTCTATGTCTGAACTAGGCGATGAAGTAGATATACCACCGGCGCCAACTACAATAGTGTACCCACCTGAACTGCCAAAAGGTCAGTGATTATGTATTTGTTTATATACATTCATACATACGTGCCGTGTAGTATCCGGCCTAGAATTGACCACTCGGTGTCGTAAGAGGCGACTAAGGGAAATGCAGAAGATAGGCAAAAGCGTCTTCTGTAACTTGACTACTAACACTGCGATCCCCAAGCCGCTTGCCAAACGTGGGATTTATGACACCCACCCCCCCTAAAAGGGGGAGGCCTTTGTTTATCAACAGTGGACGTCTTCCGGCTGATGATGGTGTAAGGCTGAATGACTGAAGGAGCAGTCAGTGTCGAAACGTGTACCAATTCATTCACGCAACTAAAGAAACCTTTTAATTTTCAATTAGATGCGAGACATTCAATCAAACAAAAAGTAGAAAAAGACGATCAAAAAGGGCGAGCATTATATACGAATG
Source organism: Abrostola tripartita (assembly GCA_905340225.1). Taxonomy (NCBI): domain Eukaryota; kingdom Metazoa; phylum Arthropoda; class Insecta; order Lepidoptera; family Noctuidae; genus Abrostola; species Abrostola tripartita. The sequence goes on along the minus strand of HG996498.1, from coordinate 7,997,660 downwards.
CTCCTAAATATCGCAGCAAGAGTGGATCTGTATCTTCTCTCACTTCTAACAGCAGTGAAAACTCATATAAGAGTTATATAACGCAAAGTAAGTTGCTTTTAATGCTCCGTCTTTAAGAAGCCTTACAAGTATTTGATAACTTCTTCATACCTATGTATGTACACTTCTGATTTTTTGCTTGTTGTTAGTATTTCATGTGTTTCAGTAAGTTAACAACTGGTATTAAATAATTTTAGATAACAATTATCAGCAGCCTATTGTCCAACCCGTCTCACCATTTGCGGAGAGCCAGCATCCACAACAATTGCGTGACGGTACGCCGATGATTAAGTTCATTTTATTTAAACACTCCTATAGAAGAGTAAAACTCAATTGAAACCTTAACATTTAATGAAACATCCAACTAAAATTTAATAGATCTTATTCTGTCATGTCGGTTACTTATTAAACATTTAAAACTAATGTATTGTATTTATGTAGGTTCTCAAGAATTAGTCTACATTACGCACATTGTTGATCCTCACAACTTTTTTGTGCAACGTTCATGCTTCCAAGGGCTTATTAAAGACATGCTGCGAGAGTTTCGTAATGCCGTATCCTTCGCCAAACCATCTGTGAATCATATAATGCCGGGTAAGCATTCTTATAATGTAAGAGTTTGTCCTAATTGTTTTAATTACTTTGATTAAATTAAAAATTTAAAAAACCCCCAACGCAAAAGAGAAAAGCGGTCATTTAAAAAGTCAAAAATAACACCTATCATTGAGCCATCAAATCCGATCCGAGTAACACCTATTTAAGACAATGTCGCGGCGGTGTACCGCTTAAGTAAGTCAGACCCTCAGTTTGAGTACTATCTATAAAATATTTTTTTGTAATGTACACACCATGCCCTTTCATTTGATACCCCACTTTGGTATATATGAAAATATTCCTTTTGTCTGCCCTTATATCTTTTAAATGGCTGAACCGATTTTGATATAACTAAATTTTTTGTAATGTGCATATTATGTCCTTTCATTTGATACCTCACTTGGATATATATGAAAATATTCGATTGGTCATCCCCACTTTCAACCCCCATATCTTGTAAATGGCTGTACCGATTTTGATATAACTTAATTTTTTATAATGTGCACATTATGCCCTTTCATTTGATACCCCCACTTGGGTATATATAAAAATATTAAATTGATCATCCCCACTTTCACCCCCCATATCTTGTAAAGGGCTGAACCGATTTTGATAAAACATATCTAAGAACACTCGCTGGAAAATTTACTTTCAAATAAAAAAAACCGCATCCAATACGGTTCACCCGTTTTAGAGCTACGGTGACACAGACAGACACACATAGCGGTCAAACTTATAACACGCCTCTTTTCCGTCGGGGGTTAAAAATTAACTGCTAAGCTGTAAAAAAAATGTGTCATATGCAGGTAAAACATATTTAGCTTTCAATAAAGCTGATAATATGTGGCAGAGATGCCGCGTCATCAGCGTCGATATGAAAGAAAATAATAATCCAAGAGTTCAAGTCTTCTGCTTTGATTTCGGAAGTATCGAAATTGTGTCCGTCGAGAAGTAAGTCAATATTGGATTAATTTCGAATTATTCTGCCATAGTTTACTGCTTTTGATTAATTTTAGAAAGTATAGCATCATTCTAAAGTGATATTTATCTTTACAGGTTACGCCTTTTGCCCCCATCCAAAATACAATGTCCTTTTCCACTGGCTATTAACTGTTCTTTGGCTAACTGTGTACCAAAGACGGGCACTTGGACTAATGATGATTCATTTCTTATTCAAAATATAATTGACAAGTAAGTTTCCATACAAATTTACTAAAAAATCCTTACTAATGAAATTAATTGTTTGTGTTCTCACCTCGTGTAATCGTTTCGTAAAAATTTTAGCAAACAAGCAGTCATTCATATCCGTCGTGTGATCCCTATATCGAATGTGGATTTTAAACTAGAGTGCGACGTCACAACATTCGAAAACGGTGTTAGTATTGCTCACGCGCTGGTGTTTCATGAACGTGCTAAAATGCCTCGCCCAAAACTACCGGTAATAATTATTTCTAAGCTTTTTTTAGTTTTAGCTTTAGAAGAGGAAAATGTGACGAATTCGGAATTCTTAAGGTTATAATTTAATTGTGCGGGCTTAGCCTTAGTTAATCAAGTATTTTATCTGGTTGTAGTATCCGGCTATAATAGATGTGAAGGAGAAACCCAAGTTGTACATGAGTCACAATGATTTTAAATGTGATTCCACTGAAATGGTCACCATTACGCATGTCGTCAGCCCCGATAAGTTTTTCGTAAGAAAAGTAAGTTTTTGATCTTATGATTATTGATGTAAGGAAACCAATAAAGGTTGTCCCTAATTATTGAAAACCTGTGTATTTTACAGAATCATCTCGATGCCGTTTACGAGAAACTCGTGGAAGACTTGGAACAGGAGTATAGTTTAGCATCGACTATCGGGACTGTTTATTTGCCAGAAATAGGTAAGTCTCGGTCTAAATGTCCAGGCTCCAAAGCAGTCAGTAGGGCAGTAGGAGTGGTCGATGGTCAGAGCTCACCCCTCGTGTGCTCGCGGCAGGCATGGTGTGCGCGCTGAACGTGGAGAAGTACAACAGCCGCGGGCCGGCGGGCGCGTGGGCGCGGGGCGTGGTGACGGAGCTGCCGGGGCGCGGCCGCGTGCGCGTGCTGCTGCCCGACAGCGGCCACTCGCTGCTCGTGCACTGGGCCGTGCTGCGCTACATACGCAACAAGTTCACCACGCTCAGAGCTCTCGTAAGTCTGCTACCTGCCCGCCTGCCCTTCCATAACACCCAAGTGTCGAAGGTGCAAAATGACATTAAATATATCATAGCAGCAAGCATTTTATGATTCATCCATACTGTCCATCACTGTTTAGCAATCGACACAGTACAGATTTTTTAAGACTACTTACGAGTAGGTAACTCCCGATTGGAACAATAAGTACTGTAGGGGTGCTATGTGAGGTGGTGTACATTAAATAAAATTACTACGATTACTGGTACCAGTTATACTTTATATTATATACTAAGTGGCGACCTAGCTAAATGGAGGTGTTTGCTGCGCCGCGCTAATATAATCATGCGCCTGTACACAAAACTAATGCGACAGCAGTGCCCCCTTATTTCAAAATTTTTAATTAATAAAAAATTGCGTATATTAGAATTTCATAAATACATACCTAATTACAGTTACAAACCACAATATTCTAATATCGTTACACAGATCTCAAGTTAACATAAATAAAGGTATTAAATGACGAAGTGGTTATTACAACGCAAACTCAAAAAAATTACAATAGTGGCGATTCATAGAACTGTAGCAAACAAGTAGCTACGACCAATGACCATACATTTATCAGCCGAAAAACGTCCACTGTTGAACGAAGGCCTCCCCCTTTTAGAAGGGGGGAGGTTGCCATAATCCCCACGCTTGGCAAGCGGCTTGGGGATCGCAGTATTGGTGGTCAAGTTACAGAAGACGCTGCTGCCCATCTTCTGGATTTTCCCTTAGTCGCCTCTTACGACACCCACGGGAGGAAAGGGGGTGGTCAATTCTAGGCCGGATACCACACGGCACTTACATACATTTAAAACATAGCAATAATATCGGTCAAAACTACTAGTCACCATTATAACACATTACGCAAATATCTTGTTCTTCACATGACGCTAACTAAAAATACTATTCGTGTTAAGAAGCAAGATTAGGGTATCTCCATATTCTCTTTTCGGGCTCCGTGAAGTGGCAGGTTGCGCTTTCAACGCTTAGTGCGGTATTTTGTCCTCGCCCCCGAGCGTGATGCGTTGCATACGACGTGCACACTGTACCATATATCGCCGCCGTGTCCTGTGCCCCCCTTACGCCATGCTTCCGTTTCACCTCCACGACGTCTGGAAACTTCCTGATGCAGTCTGTTCTGCTTGGTTCTGTTGACGACTGGTAGTTAGGTCTTCAGCCCTTTTATCCCCAGTAAAAAGGGCGAGTCGCCTAACATGCCACGCTGCACACGTGCGTGCTTGTTGCTATACTGACGACGTGCGCGTCCCTTGGTGTCCGGTGTCATCACGATGGTCGCGTGTTTAAATGACGTCGGGATTACCAATGTTGGGTTGCTATGTGAGGTGGTGTAAGTATATTAAATAAAATTTCTACTACGCCGCGCTATAATAATATAATCGTGTGCCTGTTCACAAAACTAATGCGTAGGCAGTGTCCCTAGTCCTTTATAATTGTATTTACTTTTTAAAATTATGTATTACTACAGGCAGCAGAATGCCACTTAGCAGGAATCACTCCGTACAGTAAAAATTGGAGTGTGGCCTCAGTTGACCTTCTCCAAAAGTATGAAGGGAAATTGCTGGAGCTACAAGTTGAAGACAACCATAACAAACCTAATCGCAGCCGTGGCTCTATTGGTGTGACTCTTTACGACAAAGAGGACAATGACAACATAATTTGTTTGAACAATGAAATGATCAAGCACAAATTTGCCGTTTCTTTTGGGTAAGACAACATTTATTTTAACGAGAGTTCAAAAAATTGTTAACGAATAGGATAAAAAGCATAAAAACGCAGAATCCGAAACATGATTTGTCAGCAAAACAAAGACCTATTTGCACTGTGTCTAAACTGTGCCGGAAGCTTCGTTAGACAACAATTACATTTTGCGCAAAACATCATTTCAGTAAAATTTTAATTAAATGTGATTATTATATATATTAAATCTAATCCTCACAATTGTAACACGCCATTCCAGGGTTTACATGTTTAACAAAAGTCCTGTGGAAGAACAAGTAGTAACTAACAAGTCTCCACAAAAGGAACAGGCGGCACCGAAACCTAGGACGGGAAAAGTAACAATTTTGAAGAAGCAAATGCCAAAAAATATTAATAAGGACGATTTGCAGGCGAAAGATAAGGGACCTCTAAGGTTGGAAGTAAAAATTCTGCACTACCAATCACCCTCACACATTTATGTTTCTCTAGTTCACCAACAAAAATCTTTTAACGAGTTATTTGAAAAAATTCAAAAATATTACTCCAAGTGTAGAAGTCAACCAAAAGAAGACTGGAAGATAGGCGATAGATGTTGTACCCTATGTAATCAATCTCAAACCTGGCGGAGAGCGGTTGTAATGGAACTCGAAAACGAGACAGCCAAATTGTTTTATAGTGACTTTGCGTGCATTGAAACAGTTCTAAAGTCCACTTTAAGAGAACTGACTTCAGAGTTTGCATCGTTTGGCGACGCAGCTATAAAATGCCATCTATGTGGCATCATGCCTGCTGTTGGTGAAGACTGGCCGTCCCTTACCAAGGAATATTTAAAAGAGCTTCTCGATGCTTACAAGCGTGTATTTATCACCAAATTAGGCAACTTTAAAAATAAAAGTATGCCGATTGAAATTTGGGTGTATCATACTAAACAAGGAAGCGCTTTAGAACCCAACAAGTCTGAGTGGCGCTGTTTAAACAAGAAAATTATTGAACAAGGCCTTGGTGTACCTGATAAATCACTTGAGGCAAGTTTTATTTGGTAAATGTAATTACTCGTTGCGTTTTTATTTTTTTGTAATTGTTCTTGATTGGTTTCAGGTTGCAAGCGAAAACATTGAGGATGCTGGAGATACTTTATCTTTTCTTAACATAACAGGATCAGTCAATGAGTGGTTGCAATTAGACCCCCTGCCTATGGTACCGTTTAAGAAAGTCATAAAAGAAACATCTCATGTTGAAAGCAATATGAACTCGCCCTTATCTAATCTTGAGGATGAAGATAACAGTAGTCAAAATAATCAAGATCCAGAATCTTCCAATGTTATGTACATAACTGACTGGCTACCACCAGAACCCCTCCCCTGCAAGGAGTTTACGGGATTGCCAACGTAAATATTACAAATGACATCAATGAACATATCAATTATTGTTAATAAATAAATGACTACATACTTGATTATTTATTATGTTTCAGGTACATTGATAACGAAGGTGTGATTTATCTACATGACGTTTCGCAACAAGATACATTGGACCTGATTCGAAAGGCACTTGACGTTCGCTTCAAAGACCCAGACCCTAAAGCAAAATTCTCCAAATGGACCGTTGGCGAGCCATGTGTGGCTTTATTTTTCTTAGACAATCGCTATTATAGAGGCAGAGTTGTGGAAGTTAACAAAGAGAATTCTACTTGCCTTATACATTACATTGATTATGGAAATGAAGAAGTATGCTCTTTTTCAAACTTGAGAAAAAGTGTTCCACTTCACCAGATTCCAACACAAGCTCATAAATGTGTTCTGAACCGCATCCGCCCTATTGGCAAACAATGGGATAGACAAACTTTAGACTACATACACAAATCTGTTGTCGAAAAACAGTGTTATGTACAAATAAGTGGCGAAGCAATAAATGGAGTTATGCCGGTGGAATTGAAATTCGACAAACTTTGGATTAACGACCATTTGGTTGACTTTGAAATGGCTGCGTACTCTGATGGGACCAAAGCTCTAATCAGAAAGTTTGCTCCTACTGATCGTACTAAAAACGTAAAAGAAGAAGATATTGTAATCGAATCGGACTCCGGACCAGATTACATAGTTGTAGATGAATCTGACACAACCATTGAACAATTATCTACTTCTCGTGACTCATTTGAAAACTCTATGAAAGGGGCAGACTGGACCAAAATGGTAGAAGAGGAACTAACTTCTCTGGATGGAAATTACATTTCTTATCCAAAAGATATCCAAGAAGAATTTATGTGTAATATCACGGTAATTAATGACATCAATACGTTAGAACTCAATGTGATTTTTGATGATGACACTACTAGAATTTACGAACAAATGTTTGACGAAGTACAGGCTGAGAGTGTGAATTTGCCGCCACTGAACGGGATCTTCGAGAATAAGGCATGTGTAGCTGTTTTTCCTGAAGACGGCCGTTGGTACCGAGCGTCCATTTTGCAGTTCAGCGAGGAAAAAAATCGAGTTAAAGTAAGATACGTTGATTATGGTAACATTGAAGTTATTTCCTTAGCTGACACTAGAGAAATTAATGAAGAATGGGCGAACCTTGCACCTGCAACTGTATCTGCCAAATTATTTGGACTACGACTCAATCCCGAGGCAGACATCGGTGTCGTAACGAAGGAATTCACGCAAATATTCTTAGAACACGGACCATTTCACGTGAAGGTTAAAAGCTGTGATGACGACTCAGTGCCATTGGTAGAGTTAAGAAATGACAAGGAAGACTTAGTCTACAAGAAACTTGTGGAAGACAATATGTTTATTAAGTTTGAGTGAGTTAAGTTTTATTTTAAGATAATAATTTTCTTTCTATTTCGTTAATACACGTTCAGTAAGTTTACCTTTTTGGTTTTATTTCACACAAATTCTTACATATACATAGAGACGACCTGATTGGCGCAGTGGCTAATCGATTGGACTGCTGCGCTAGGGGTTGTGGGTTCGATTCCCGCACGGGACAAAATTTGTGTGATCCACAGATGTTTGTCCCGAGTCTGGGTGTTTGTGTATGTGATATTTCATGTTTGTGAAACGCACCCACGATACAGGAGAAATTCCTAGTGTGGGGCGACGTTTTTTTTTTTTAAATAAAAAATTAAAAAATAATAAAAATAAATATATAAGAATATATACCTATAATGTGTGCGGTTATACACACCTGATTTTTAACCAGTAAGTGGTTTTTTTTTTTTAACCGTCGCCCCACGCTAGCAATTTCTCCTGTATCGTGGGTGCGTTTCACAAACATGTAATATCACATACACAAACACCCAGACTCGGGACAAATATCTGTAGATCACACAAATTTTTGTCCCGTGCGGGAATCGAACCCGCAACCCTTAGCGCAGCAGTCCAATCGCTTAGCCATTGCGCTAATTGCGGCTGTGTGGATGGGATAGATCTAGCAGCATCTGGTAAACTTTAAGCCTACTTAGACATATTCCAGAAAAGGTTGGGAACTAGATGAAAATGCTTTCCATAGCAACGGCACTTATTAACTGCGCAATAATGTAATAGAATAGAATAGAATGGCATTTATTTCTCAGTATATGGTACATTGGTGTCTTACATTAAATACAGTTTCACATACACTACCATTGCTGGTGCAGAAATATTTCACAATTTAAAATTATGCATGCAAATCTTTAATACATAATCAAATTATTTACATATATCGCTGGCAATCACTCTAGATTTCGATTTAATTATTATTACTGCGGGTTTTTTTTTTAGTACAGAGATTTACCTGGTGAGTGTTAAATTAAAATAATATGTTAGATTTTACTTTCATTTTATTTTCCTTTATTATAATACGTTAGGTACGTGTTATGGCTGAAACAGTAGAAAATAGATCTCATGCACCTATTCAAAAAGGCGTAAAAAAAAAAAAAGTGAGAATATATTGACCATGTTTAATATTGTGTAGCCTTTATTAGAGCATATGCTTACATATATATTAACTAATGAAAACTATTTTAATTACTGTCATCAATTATACTAATACATATTATCTGCACGGCTCGTAGATGGCACGAGTCGTAAGCACAGATGAACAGCCGCGCAAGCACTTGAAAACTGTTCTTATTTTGTTGTAGGTACATAGATAGTTCTTGACATACTTTAATAAAAGTAGGTAGTTCTTGTAATACTCGTCGTTGAGACGTTTAAGCATGCCCAAGCATAATAAGGCTTATACTTAAAAGTTGCCACTATATAGTTCTTAAAAGGCCGTAGGTGTTTCTTTAGGACAAATTGCGACAAGCCGTAGTGGTGCGCCTGTACCCAATGCAATTTTCATCGGTAATACCAAAGCTGTACATTTATATTCTGAAATGGAAAGTATGCTATTACTTATTTTATAATAAAAATTATGTTATCTATCTAGTGGTTTTTTTTTTTTTTTTTTTCGGTGGGAAAATCATCTTATGACATCCCCCGCTCTTAGGCGGAGCGGGAGATAGTGTCAGACTTTTACTGACTAAAAACCCACTCCTGTTCCTTCGTTGCCTTTCGTACCAGGGCCGAGTCTTCCTTTCGGAATCAGACCCTTGGCCCCAGTAGGCTTCGACCCTGATGGGCCCCTACAGTTGCTGACATCTCCTTGAGGCGCGCGTGAAACAGTACGCGCCGTCGACGACTAGGGCTCGGTCCGGATGGTTACCGGACGGTCGGACGGCGAGCCACCCATTGCTCACCGACCGCAAGCCCGCGCCTACGGTGGCCGGAAATCGGGATCAGAATCCCGGCGGCGGTTGGGGCGTGAGGATCGTTGCCTCACGCGATCGGCCGCCTCCTTTGCTAGTATTACTGCTTCGCAGAAGGAGGCGACCGCCTGCCACTCCTCCTCGCTCCGGACCATGGCCTGTACCAAGGCCCGGCGCGAGAGATTACCGCCGCCGATCGCCCCCACGAGGACACGGCGATGCTCTTCCCAAGCGGGGCACACCTCCAACGTGTGCTCTACCGTGTCCTCCGGGCTGTCCACGCAATGGTGTCACCCGGGCGTTTCTTCCGCACGGATCCGGTGCAGGAACCTCCCGAACTTACCATGTCCGGTGAGGACCTGCGTCATGCGGAAGGTAAGGACGCCGTGTTGCCTTTCCAGCCACTCCTCAAAGAGGGGACTTACCGCCATAATTACGGCGTGCCCAATCTATCTAGTGGTACCAAATGAAAGGGCATAATGTGTTCATTACAAAAAAATAGATTTATCAAAATCGGTTCAACCATTTACAAGATATAGGGGGTAAAAGTGAGAATTATCAATCGGATATTTTCGTATATACTCAAGTGGGGTATCAAATGAAAGGGCATGATGTGTATATTACAAAAACAAGCCTACATTTTAAGTATAATAATTTTAAAATAAAATTTAAAAAACCCCCAACGCAATAAAGAAGAGCAATAATTTAAAAAGTCAAATATAATACCTATTATTGAGCCATCAAATCCGATCGAGTAACACCTATTTAAGACAATGTCGCGGCGGGGTACCGCTGTAAGTGTTTAGAGCAATAACCAAAAAAAAGTAACTTTATAGATAGTACTCAAACTCCATCAAATGAAGGGTCTGACTTACTTAAGCGGTACCCCGTCGTGACATTGTCTTAAATAGGTGTTACTCGATCGGATTTGATGGCTCAATGATAGGTATTATTTTTGAGTTTTTAAATGATCGTTTTCTTTATTGCGTTGGGAGTTTTTTTTTTTTGCTTTATTTTTTATTTCTCATATATCAATCGCCTTCGTTATTGACGACCAAAGTTTTTGGACGACCACGGGGTTCATTTTTCAGGTCGAAATTTCCAGAACGGAAGCGGGCAAGCCAATAATAGGTGGTCCATGATGAGGCATGTGCCGTGTGGTATCCGGCCTAGAATTGACCACCCCCTTTCCTCCCGTGGGTGTCGAAAGAGGCGACTAAGGGAAAACAACCAGGAGATGGGCAGCAGCGTCTTCTCTAACTTGACCACCAATACTGCGATCTCCAAGCCGCTTGCCAAGCGTGGGGATTATGGCACCCAGGCCTTTGTCCAACAGTGGACGTCTTCTGGCTGATGATGATGATGAGGCATGATTACGAAAAATATTCAAATCAAATGCGATGGAAATAACGCTATAAATAAACAAATGACTATTTCGGAAAAAAGAATTCCATGTTTAAAAAAAAAAAATCTTTTGAAATTGAGAGTTCTTAGCAAAAAAATATTGTTTTTATTTCAAATGGCTAGTAGATACTGCAGAGCGGCATTTTCATAGGTAAAGACCCAATATTTAATTATATTGCCTTTGATTTGTAATCATTTGTTATGGGGTTCCATAAAATGGAATGTTTTTAGTGGGTGTTTCGTTATTCTAAATGTTTTGGAACTCCAGTGTTGGTTAGGTAAATGAACTTATCTGTAGATGACAAAATTAAAAGATACGCACCGTGAATCGGTCTTTTGAAGTTAACGTTTTCTATATTATATAATCCGGCTGTAGATAATATTTTATGTACAGGTAAATCAGGTGAAGCGCCTGGGTCAACAGATGGTACGTCGACTCCTATCCCAACAATATTTTTAAATGAAGATGTAATCCATTCTGCTACTTCTGCACTCAGGCCTGAAACAGTACAAATAGTTTAGCCTTACTGGCCTATAATGTGTTTGGTACAACCATCATCAGTAATTCAGTAGTTTTACTTTTAAGTTCTGGGGTGCTAAAATGTCAGATTTAGTAGAATCATAATCGCGGTCTTATTGGGCGTCACCGGACATCCCCAGTGTGGCGCACACGTACAGACTAGAAGTAGAAGATATGGACTACGACTGTCAAGACGCGGTAGCGGCCCACGAGTGCTATAAATATTGTGGACAATGGATGGTCGCAATTAATAATTCCACGACACGTGACATTATCATACTCATTATTTACAATAAAGTATATACTTACATACATATATGTATATTTAAGTACCTACATAGGTACTGTTATTATAAAGTGATCATAATATATTATATAAAAGTGATTTGTATTTGTCAGTACATACCTGGGAATCGTAAAGTATTGGTTGTTTCATCAAAACCCAAATATTTGTGGCGGTCATAGAAGTATTTACTCCATCCGAATTTTATTATTAACACGCACGGTTTACCCATGTTGTCATTGATCATGTAATCTAAGTCATGTTTATACAACACGAAGTCAGGGTTGTCGTTGACCTTTGAACTGATATCAGCTATCACAACTGCAAGTGAAAGCGTTTTATGTGTACCTTATAAGTAGGTAGTTATCATACATAATATAATGTTGTAAGTAGGTACGTACTAACCAAGTATAGGTGCGTATTGACCGATATATCAAATTGGGAAGAATTAAGTTCTTGAGTAGGTATACCAATAAATAATTAAGTTAAATAATTTACGTACGTGGAACGATTAGTTTTTCCATAGGTAAATCTCCAACACGTTTGCCTGTCATAGAAAAGTGGTAAGGTGCATCGATATGCGTGCCACCATGCTCTCCCGCGGCAAACTCATATGCAGCGTACCTGTTATTATTCAAAATGCATGTAAACCTTAATCCAAAAAGGCACCTAGTACTTTCTTAATCATCAATTTTCTTCGGCTATCCTTAACGTAGGTCTTAAAGTCTTGACAACTTTCGCTTTGTGCATTACCTGACTATTCAATTCGACTATTCTCTTACGTCAGAATATAATCAGTACCCTTAAACAAATAGTACGCGTGTAGACGAATAGAATGGTGAATGTACGTTGGACAACTAATGGTAAAGTCACCACAGTAAAAAATTAGCATTGATAGCCGAGTGGTATGACCTTTGGACTGCCAAGTCAAAGGTCGCAAGTTCAAAACCCGGCACGCACTAATGTCTTTTCGAATTCATGTGCGTACTATAAATTAGTTATCAGTTGCTAAAAACGGTGAAGGAAAACATAGTGGGTAAACCGGCACACCTAAGAGATTTTTCAACGGTGCGTAAAGCCATGCCTACAGGCGGTTTAAACTCTGTCACCAGGTTGTTAATCAACCATATGATTAGAAGAAAAAGTAAAAATAAATAAATAAAAACCGCCTTCAATTTCAATGGGACCAATCGAGAAGTATCCGTATACTTTCGCATGAAAAAAGATTTTTTTCAAATCGGTTCATAAATTACTGAGTTATATACCTACACATACATTAAAAAAAAACAGATCCCGACGAATTGGGAACATCCTCCTTTTTTTGAAGTCGGTTAAAAACTTAAATATGCTGTTTATGTGTATTTGTATTAGCAGACAGTGACTCGCCACTCACTAGATGGGCCCGCTAAACGGTCACCAATATAGGCAACAGGGAGCAGCACCGCACCGGTGTGAGTGGCTTGGGGTAGGAGTGTAGAGCGATGCAGCCCTGGTGTCAATATCGCGCGTCTCGAAGATTCGGAGTGGGTTTGTCCGTTATTACGCCATTAGACACTTCCACTCCCGATTATATAGCTCTGGCGATCCTTCTCTGACCAGCCAACTAAGGCAAGAAAGAGCTGGGATTCTTGCGGGCGCTCTTTGTTTTCCACGCTAGCAAACCATATAGGGCAAACCCAGGATGAGTCATGTATTATTATAATCTTCATTGTACTCTAAAGAAAGAACTCTCTAAACAATTTTAGTTTTGAGTGTTATGTAAATTTTCTATAAGCTTCTTTTTTATTAGGTGATCTTATTACTCACTGCGATCTCTTACAAACAAAATTATTATAAAAGTACCTACCCACTAATTATCGAAACAGCAAGTGTGAAAACAAAACAATAAAAGTAGTTGTTTTATTGGTGCACTTATGGTTAGCCGAAGCCGCAGGTCAGATTTGTACCTAATAGAATCGCTTTACGTACATTGGTTGACTTTGTAGACCACTTGGGTTCTTAAGAATGTTAAGATTTGTAAGTTTTAAGCGACTTCAAAAAAGGAGAAGGTTCTCAATTCGACTGTATGTTTGTTACCTCATATCTCCATAATTTATGAACCGATTTGCAAAATTCTTTTTTAATTTGTAAGGATATACTTCCCGTTTGGTCCCCCTGAAATGTTGTCATGACCTGATGATGAACTTCCGAGATATGCAGAACTTTGTCGTGACAAATAATATTGCTTTGTTTTGTACGTGTACATACAACCTACCCATAAATAACTTTTGACCGTTTAAATGCCTCCTTTACGACCGTTTTCTTTGTAGGTGTTGCCACCAGCGCCAAATGTTCAAAACCGGTTACTTGAGAGTAAGCGCCATATTTTTCTAGTTTTTACCGGACAGCTCAACAAGAATCCAGGATTGTTTTTCACGCAAATAAAAGGCTAACACTTTTTATCTTAAAACGTACAACGAGATGCATCGTGAATATGGCGCATTAGTTTACATCTTTTTGCAGATAAGATAGTCACTAGTACATGCTAGTACAAAGATATAGCTGTCTAAAATACTCGACTATCTCAGAGTAAGGAAGATTGATTTTTGGGAAAGACGTTTTTGGGCATCGGTATCCTCCTTTTGGATGAGTATCCTAATCGTCATCAACATCGTCGATTCACGTATTGTGAGCATAGTTTGCAAAAAGTCATTATTAGTCCAGTCCCGTTAGCATTAAAAAGTCCTAAACCTCGGAACAATGTATTAATGAAAACCTGTGTAAAAAGTTTACATATTTTTTGGCCACTATTAATAAAAAAAAATTACCTTGTTCGATGTTCCACTATATTTTTTATGTTTCAAGGTCAAAAGCTGGAGTAAACTATAAATATGTATGTCTGACGAAAACTTTTTGCTTGACTCACCATGACTTGTCTGCTTGATTTAATTCTTCCTTGACTTTAGTAAATCTAAATGGTTGTGTACCTGGCCAGTATACGGTTCGGTTATCAAAAGAATGTGTTAGGTCAACAAATTCATAATTTCCATTAAATAATATTTCGTTTAAACTATCACTGGTAACAAATGCCGCTGACAATAAGCATAATATAGTAGATAACACAAGTGCTACACTAGCCATCTTGAACTATACTGCCACTTAAATGGTTATCCCATCAAAAACATAAATTGTGAAATAAAAGCCAAGTTCTATATTAAATAATACTCGACTTCACCGACAAAAGAATTTAGATCTACCTATACGGGTGCCAAGTTCTGTGTAAAAAGTCCTAAGATTTGACTTGACTAGTTTTTACCAACAAATCAAATTTTAGTAAAGTATGTTGGTAGCAGTCGATGTCAGTACAGAACAAACAGATAGTACACTAACTTGCAAATATAACCAGAACTTGCCTCAACGTAAAAAATAGCCAGACAGAGTCAAGTCTTAGGACTGCGTTTTTAAACGTTAATATATCCATAACTGTTTGAGCTACAATAATGAAATTTTAAATTCTATACAAACTAGGGGGCTTTAATAAATGTGCCAAATTCCATGTATGTAGATTAAATGGTTTACGAGTTGTGAAGGGCTCAAAACTGGCTCGAAATGGTTCGTCTTATATTACACACAGCAGCTCCGTCGCTAGTTCCTTTTATTTTCACTTGGCTGGACACGCTGCCGCGTGTCTAGGTACACACCCACGCTGAACAATGTCCAAGATACCTAATAAGTAAATTGCATTGTATTATCACTAATTTAACTTTATTACAGACAGTGTGGAAATTAGCGCTGATATCATCATATAATATATACACATACATAAAATTGGATAACTGTTTGTGTAACATATATATATTAGTTTTTTTCTTAATCCATACGATAGTATACACGATACACAACAAAAATGCGATTAAACATTTATGTCTGTCTGTCTGCTTGTTTCGGCTGATCTCCGAAATGGCTGGACCGATTTTGACGGGACTTTTACTGGCAGATAGCTGATTGTCCGGGGTTTAATATAGGCTTTTATTTGTACAAATAAAAATGTACCCATAGGGTTACGTGGGAAATATGCGGATTACAGATACTCCGCGATGGCTGGTCGGATTTTGACGGGACTTTCACTGGAAAATAGCTGATGTTATAAGGAGTAACTTAGGCTCCTTATATTTTGGGTTCTGCGGGAAAAACATAAAAACCCTTCAATTTGTTATCAAAATCACGTTCATATAGGTGAATCTGTCTACAGCTGCTACGTACATGTAATTTAATAGCAATCCACGGGGACGAAGTTCCGGGCATAAGCTATTAGTTAAATAAAACCGTAATCACTACTGGGTTGTCAGGTATACATACCAAAGTTTATATAAAAACTAAAATAAAATAGGTAATACCTATGGTAATACGCATAGGTAGTACAGGCGTTGATGGAGAAGTAAGTGCTGACCGATTACACATCGATGAAAATTGGACCATCGATTCTATGGGATGGTTACATTCTAGAGGTCAAAGTTCGACCCCACGTAGTTCATGAACTATCTACTCTAAACTAAAGGTCTCTCTAAAAACTCTTTTAATTCATGGCGCGCTGTAGGTACTTTTTATAAGTGTAAATATTCTGCCAGCGCTGGTATAGTACGTAGTCGACCACTTAGCCTTTTAAAGTGAGGCCCAAATTCAAAACCAAGCAGGTTTCTTCGTCAAAAAATTATCTCCACTTGTCAACAAAACTAGTATCATACGCAACCTCTCCCCAAGTTACCAAGTTACTAAGATCATAAGAATTTGCATCTATCACCGATTCATCAATACTATCATGATTGATGATATATAGTATTGAGATATATGGTATCATCCTCTGCTGGGCCTAGGCTTCCCTTTTTCTCTACCATCCTTCTCTGCTTTCAGCGTCTCCTATCCAGGTGATCTTCACAGTTTTATAAATGTCGTCCAGCCAACGTGCTGATGGTCGTCCCTGGTTTTTTTACCTAATTTGAGCCGCCATTCGTTCCAAGCCTTACTCCATCGGCCATCTTTCCGTCTAGCCAGATCTCCTGCATAACTCCACTTGGGGCGTGCTGCCCTGTCACCAATGTCGTAGACCTTTGCCTGACGATGGATTTCAATGTTACTCACTCTATCTAATGTTGTAATTATATGTTGATGCCGAGCGAGGCTCGCTCCATGGCTCATTGTGCTACTCTTACTCGGTGCACAGTCTCCTTAATCTTTTGTGAGCGTCCATATCTCGGCGCCGTAAGTCATTGTAGGCATAAGGTAGGACACATTGGTTAAAAAGGCAGGTTGGAAGGCACTTAGGATAGCTTACAGAATGTTGCCCATCCGAGTTGTATTCTCCTGGATATTTTCTTGTCGAGGATGTTCCTTGGCAAACGATAGAACATGTCCCAGATAGACGTTATAATCAACCATCTCCAAACGTTCGTTCCCTACTATCAGTGATTATATTCTCTTTGCCTACTATAACAGCTGGAATTGAGTCGCGAGAGATGCCTGATATCACCTTTTTTTTTAAACGTCTTTTAGCGCAGCAGTCCCATCGCTTAGCCACTGCGCAAATCAGGTCGTCAAACCTTTGTCTTGGACAAGTTCATTATTAGCCCAACTTCTAAGGAGTTTTAAAGGACGGTAGTTGTCTACGTCTATATGGTCGCCTTTTTTGTGGCGAAGAGTTACTGTTGCTCTTTTTCAAGCATGTTGCGATGAGAAACTAAATAGGACGTCGTTATAGAGTTTAACGAGAACTAGTAGTGAGAGTCGACCACCAGCGCGTAGTAATAAAGTATGGTAGTCTTAGAGCAAATGCTCTAACCGCCGAACTCAGAGACATTTAATGAATTTCTTACTTAAAATATCACTAAGTAAAGGTTTTCTTTGTGAAATCTTTACTTAGTGTCAGTTTAAGATGGTTTAAGTAATCATTAACGTCTCTGAGTGCAGCGGTCAGGTAGTATTATTATTATATTAAATCTTTATATAATTAAATGGGATTTTGTCAAACATGACTATGTGACCCCTATCATCATCATCAAGTAACCCCTATAAGTACCTACTTATAAATATAATTATATTCTAAACACAGAATTCTAAATCTCTCTAAGGTAGTAGCATATGGTAGTAGCAGTAGTAGCTAGAAATACTCGAGATTTAACAGTCGTCCAGATTCCAGAAAGTATAAAACCTGTAGGTAGGTCTACTTTTGTTGTCAACTTGTCATTGTCAATTTAATATACCTCACTGAATTATTGTCTATGGTACCATCATTATATTAGTCGTCAGTTTGTTTTGGTTAAATATAATTTTACATTTAAAAACTGATGTCTTTAATGAAAAAGACGAGAAATGATGCAATTAAAGCTGCGGTCACTTCTTACTTAGAGCGACGAAACTATCCTGTAAGTGCGATGTGAATACGAATGTTATTTATAAAATGGATCATTAGTATTATGTTATTAAATAATATGTATCTCGAAACGTTTTAGGACATAGACGTTTTTAGCAATAATAATAATCTAAGTAGAAGTGCAGAGCAAATGGCCGTGGCTACGATAGTTCAATGTGAAGCTAGTCGCGCCAACTCAATCTTATTTTCTTGCATCAATAATGACTCTGGACAATATGACATACAGTACACAAGGTAATGGCATGAACCTATCATGATTGTGATGAAAATCCTTCGTTATTTAACATTATCTTACGATGATTTATTCTAGATTGGTTACCTTCATCAAAGAAATTAAAAATGAAAAAGTAAAAAATGAACTTCTTGGTTTGTTATGTCCACTGCTTTGTCATTTATACTTGGAAATGCTACGAGGTGGTCATGGGGGGCCTGCACAGATGTTTCTTAAGAGACATTCAGCCACATTACCTCAGAAAGATTTATCATATCATCAGCCAATAGATGGTAACCTTCCTTCAGCATTGTACAGGCCAAATAGTTTGGAACAGTTATTCAATTCCTTACAAAATGGCACAATTGACAATGAAACACCAGAAAAAGATTATATGAACCAAATATTAGATGATATTGGCTCAATCTATACTTTACAAGAGGTAGAAACTAGACCATCCATTGCTGCATTCAGGTAACAAATTATTGCTTCGTTTCAATGTTTTACCTTGATTAGGTAATTTTAACAACTTGTTTTGTTTTTTTTAGATCCTGTAAATATGATGTAAATCTTTCTCAAGATTCTCTGAATATGTTAAAAGCATACTTAGCTAAACATGGCCATGTACTACTTATACAAGTACTGCAAACATGGTTTCATATAGACATTAATAATGACCCCAATAAAAAGACTGCTGTAAGTATACCATAGATACACATAGTCAGACCTGTAATCCCAGGGATAAGCAAGTGTTTGCCTTTATCAGGAGTCTCGACATCAACATTTTCTTTCTTATCATAAATCCTATGGAATGGGCGGCCTCTTATGACATACTTGCCCATTGATAGCTTGGAAGTTATCAATTCTCCTCAAACATGCTAATTATTCTTGGAATTTCAAAATATTAGTTATATGCCAACTAATATTATGTAATTCCAACAATATAATAAGTGTACCTGACACAAGTGTGCCAAATAGAGTATATGTATTTTTAAAGTTTTAACTGCAAATTAGTGTTTAAAAAATATTTTTACAAATAAGATTTAATCATTATTAATTTATCAATATTATGTATGTATTTAGAAATATATAAGTATGTTTATCAGTGGTCTTGTTACCATATTACAGTCTCTGCCTAGTTTGGGATCAGATGACCATGTGTGAGTTGTCCCAAGATATTATTATTATTAATTCGATTTTAGGATGATGATGAAGAAGAAATGGAAGAAGAAATCAATGTTTCTAGAACTAGTTCAGAAGAAAAGATTACAGATACAAATGGTAAACAATATACATAAGTAACATAATTAATGCTTTTTTAGTTACATTAAAATATAATACATTTTTTATATCAGATATATTCGCTGAATGCAATGGTCATGCAGAATATCAAAGTATTGACAAGGAACTAAAGGATCTCCAAGATGCAATAAAAGGAGTCAGAGAATCTACAACTCCACTTAAGCTATACAAAATAGCTGCTCCAGATACTCAGTAAGCAAACCAGTAAATGAGACTTCTCAAAGTCCTAAACCAATCCTTCTATAAAGTCATAAAATATTGTTATATTAAATCATCATGAAATTTACTTTTAAAGAATTCCTCATTTTTCCTTATAAGCTTATGCTTTCACTTTAACTATTAAACTGGCGCAACAATATTAATTTATTTCACAGTCACTTAAAGCCTTTTAATGTTATTTTACAGTTTAATATGTGCAAAAACCGACCAATATTGTAACATGTTATGTGGGGGATTTAGCAACTCTGAGATAAGGTTGTGGGATCTTGGACAAAACAATATCAACCGGAGGATAAATCGAAATATTTCTGAAGTTGAATTGGCTTGTTACGTACCACAAGATCTGATGCCTGATGATAACACATTGTAAGTTTTTTATATGTACTTTAAATAACAATACTTATTGTATGTTACACCTACATTTCGCCAATAATGCTATGGTCCCATCCGATTAACCATCCAATAATGCAGTTAATTGATCATTAAACTGATAAATAAGAAACGGAATTATTTTAAAGCTTTTATACTTATTACGTGACAAATAAAGTACACACACACACCTTCTTATAGATTGTAGTCCAAATGAACTAGAAAGGAGACAGTTGTGTGAAAAGTTAAAATTAAACTCCTTAGATACAGTTATGTTCCAGAGTGTGTTAGCTAATCCTACTAGTACTGAGGCTAAGTTAGTTTATAATTTTAAATTTAATAGCATTAAGAAATTAAGTTTGTGATTATAATATATATGTACAGAATGTATGGGGCTGGCATGAACCTAAATTGGATAGAAGTCCCTAATAAATAAAGAAAAAAAAAAGTAAGTGCATAAATTTAATGAAACTTTTCCAGACAAATAGGTGCAGGAGTACCATTAAGAGGGCATTCTGGTCCTGTGCAAGCTGTCAGTGTACTTCCACAAGAAGAATTAGTTCTGTCCGCATCTCATGATAACACAATAAGGGCATGGAATCTGACAGATTATTCCTGTGCTGCTATATACAGGTAACCATTAAGTGGTTTTAGCAATGTAGGAACAGACTTTGTTTATTTCCTACTTCTCAAATTATCTGACCATTCATTTTATATATTTCTGTTTTGTTACAGAGGACATAATTACCCGATATGGTGCATGGATGTATCGAAAAACGGTCTGTTTGTTGTCACTGGTTCTCATGACAGGACAGCAAAACTATGGTCATTAAGTAGAACATTTCCAATAAGAGTATTTGTGGGCCACATGTCTGATGTGACTGTAAGTTTTGATCTTAGATGTATCCTAAAGGGCTCTAGACTGCTCTTTAATTGTTTAAAGTTATTAAAATTTTGCTTTTATATTATGCTGTAAATAAAAGTACTTGGGTCTATCTTTCTCGCTTTGCAAGTTTTTGAGTGACTAATGGCTTTTGGATCCAAATTTCCCAAAGATAGAACTTTTATCCTTACAGACTAAAAAGTTAGAGCTCTTTTAGTCTTGACTAAGTTCAACTTATCAGCACCTTTAAATTTATTTGGTTACACAACAGGGCTAATTTTTAATAATTAAATAACAGTGAATATTTTTGACTAGACATATATATTTTTTGTTTCAGTGTGTAAAATTTCACCCAAACGAATTATACATAGCTACAGGTGGTGCCGATCGAACAGTTCGTTTGTGGACAGTATCTGACGCCCGATTAGTACGTGTGCTGTGTGGACATCGCGGTGTTGTGAGGACACTCGCTTTCTCACCCTCAGGGTCTTATTTAGCTAGTGCTGGTATGTTTCTAATAATATAAAATATATTTTTAATTAAGTTAAATCAAATGATTTACTTTTTAAGTCACTCGCCTGTAGTGTAATAAGCCAAAATTCGATATTACTTATTACTAAATCAGAGCTGGAACACAGTTTTTATAAGTATCAGAGCAGTCCACGCACGAAAAAAATAAGTATTTGGTCCACAAACATTTATCCAAATTTGGGTATTAGTGCAATTAATAAATTTAATGTCTGCGAAATACTTCTTAGACAAAAATCGACATGGCTTAAAAAAATGTTAGTCTCCCATGTTTTTAAGTTAACTAATTTGATTAAATTTTTAGGTGATGATAAGAAAATTAAAGTGTGGGATTTAGCCGCATGCACTTGTATACATGAGTATAAAGGCCACCATGGAAAAGTTACTGCTCTAGATTGGTCATCAGTTGGAAAAGCCAGCTTGACAAACCAGGTTTTATCAGATCCCAGTGACTCATCAATTGATAACTCTCTTCTATGTTCTTCTGGCATGGATGGCATTGTTAAAATAGTGTGGGATTGCAATTCGAAAAACAAGTATGTTTATTTTGGTTCTTAGATATAAATCAAAATATTTCAGTTTAAATTCGTTGCATGTTTAATTCACTTACATTAATTATCATGACTCCCAAATAACCCTAAAAGGTTAGGAATAACGTTGTATGGTACTCCCATATTTCGCCAGTTTTGTTATAAGTCCTAATATAGGTGATGACCCAGGTCATGAACCCAGAATACTTTACTCTCGTATACTAATATCGTATACGTATCGTAATACTTACTACTACTACTCAATCCAATTTTAAAAAAGATTATAAATATGCATTTAATTATTTATCTAATCATGTATTTCTCAGCCTGCATTTTTATTTGCAAAACTGGTTAACAATATAAATTATATATGTATGACATTTTACAGACAATTATCAAGCCAAGATGTGCAGTCATCAACCTATAACACAAAATGTTCCTATTTAGTAGATGTGCAAGTTCATCCAGATTGGGTTGTGGCCATTGGAACAAAAAGATAAATACAAATAAATTGTCATATTATTTTTATAGTAATAATGCTGTAATAATAAATAAAACATTAAAGTAATTTGTTTGATTTTCACTGGAACCTAATTGAACATGAAACAAAACCTAATTTACTGCGTCTTTGTTTAAAATAAATCCATGATTTTTGTAACATTATACAGACATAAATCAGACTTTCTTAAAAAAACTATTTATAGTTGCTTGTTTTCCTTTTTGTGGTGGTGATACCTTCTTTTTCTTATTTTCTTTAGGCGATGTCACAATATTAATAGCTTCAATACTTTCTTTAGTATGTTTAATAGTTTTGGTTATTTTCATACTGTTTTCTTTTACTTCTTCATTTTCTTTTGTTTCTTCTTCGTTTTCCGAGTAACTTTCATACACTTCTTCTTTCTTTGTTAAAATATAACCCTCCTCATCAGTATAAGTTTTATCTACAATTTTTCTTCTTTTCTTAGGATTTACTAATCCTGAAGTTATTTTAACAGTATTGATAGTTGGTGTGGGAGGAATCTCATCTTCTGACTCATGATCAACTTCCATTTCATTGGAGAATGGATCATTTTCCTCAGTTTCACTTTCACTGTCAGACACACGTAAAAGTCTTTTACGTTTTTTATCTACTTTAGCATTCTTTTTTATCTGAGTTAGAGAATTATTTTCACTAACATTTTCATTAGGAGTTTTTGTAGACTCTGGCTTATTAACTTTAGAAGATACAATACTGTTGGTATCTGATGGTTCATCTTTAACTTTCACAACATTCTCAACATGAGGCTCTACTTTCTTAACTACAGTAGTTTTTCCTTTTGTGGAAGCACCATTAGCTTTATTGAAAAACCCTGCAATGCCCTTGGTTGTTGTTTTGTTGCCATTTTTACTTGGTGATGTTTTATTTAAACTTGTGTTATCCTTTTTAGGTGATGAAATTTCAGATTTTACTTTACATTCCGATTTAATAACACTTGCTACAGTTGCATCTTTTTGTAGGTTTTTAGTACTTTCTTTCACTTTTTCAATAGATTTCTTCTGTTGAACAGTATTTGGCTTAGAATCAGCGTTGGAAAGATGATTTTTAGATATCAAGTTACCTAGCTCATCATTGGTCCACTTAGTGCAAGATTTGGCCTTAATTAATCCAGTACATAAAGGTAAATCTTCAAATTTATTTAGTGCTGATAGTACGACATTATCTACAGACATTAGTCCTTGGCTGACACAGTAAACATGTTCATAAAATACCAGTTTTAAGGACTTCTTAAGAGTGTCTAATTCTTTTTCAGTACACACTGTAGTACATCCATTATTATTACCAAGCAAACCTGACAACACATAACAAACATGGAGATCAGTACCTGGCCGATTTTTTCTTACATCTTGTATGAATTGATACAACAAAGATTTAGCCTCATTGACATGAATGCACAGCTCCTTACTAAGAGAAATGTACGTTACTATCTTGTGTTCATCTAG
Organism: Abrostola tripartita; assembly: GCA_905340225.1. NCBI lineage: Eukaryota > Metazoa > Arthropoda > Insecta > Lepidoptera > Noctuidae > Abrostola > Abrostola tripartita. The sequence goes on along the minus strand of HG996498.1, from coordinate 7,973,739 downwards.
TATAAGGTCCTTTACAGTATTTAAGTTGGTTTTAAAAGCATCTATATCCATTTTCAAATCGCTGAAACGTAATAAACCTTTTAAATAATTTATGGATAATATTGCTAAGTTAGATGTTACAGCGTAGTCTAAACTTTTAAACGCAGTTCCAAACGGTCTTTTGCAAAGAATATAAAACCACTACGATATAATCTTTTGCCGCACTTTTAAAACTTTGACATATTACACTTGAACGACATTGACAGTATAAGCATAAACAACTTTTTTTACTTTTTATTGTGAGACGACCTCGGACGGCAGTATTACTATATCACAACATGTCACAAACTCACAACTCAGTAATCTGCACTGTTTATATTCTTTATTTGATATTCTCATTAGTCTATGATAATATCATAGATAATATATGTATTCTATAGAAAATAAGTTTTAAAAGGAAATAATATATATTTTAAAAAATAGTTTTAGTCATAATTATAATCTTATCCAAATAGTCATAGCATAGGTCATAGTCATAATCATAATCTTTTTATTTCTTATAGGCTACAAAAGAGCACACTTACAAAACGTCAAACTAGTTGCACGGTTCCAAAAAGTCGTTTCTATGGAGAAGAACCGGCAAGAAACTCCATAGTACCATAGAATAGTACTCTTTTAAAAATATGGTTTAACAATCATTTCAAGTATGAGAGAATAATGAGCTACACAATATACCTGAAATGAGAATACGAGTAGCATCAAAGTCAAATAAAAAATATTAATATAGATCGGTTATTCTCTCATTTACAATTTGGGTAAAATCATGTAAAATACATGACAGTGAAATGGTTCAATATAATCAGTAAACAATAATAAATATCAAATTATGGTTGAATGGCGGTATGCCACACGTCCCTATCGTCAATATAACTATTAATACTATAGTAGGCTTTCTTAATTAGTACTTGTTTCACATAGGATTTAAACTTGCCTTCTGTAAGGTCAGTTATAGAATTTGGAATTTTATTATAAAACCGAACACAGTTTCCTAAGAATGACTTGTTGCTTTTTGTTAGTTTAAATCTCGGTACAACTATCTTATGTTTATTTCTAGTATTTTTATCATGGTAATCGCTTCTTATTTAACAGAATCATATATTCACAATATTTGTATCCTAAGCAGTAATGTAGCTGATGGTATTACTTTTCTTTTTTTACTCTTTAAACTCTAGAAGAGTAGCATCTCTACTTGGTGATTCATATTCATTCATAGACTAAATAATACTTGTATTCATTCATCTATCAAATGTCTTATAGTACGATTGTACAATTTCGAGATTAGTTTTCGACTGAAAAAATAAACAATTTTGAAGAATTTTATCTACATTAGAATTTAACTTGGTTGCGCACAGTTACGGTAAGTGATGTTAAACTTATTAGGATATTGACCTAGTGCTGTTTTGACACCGTTACATCATTTCTATTTTGAACGAATAGGTACTTCATATTAGGAAATATAGTTAACAGAAGTATACAATATGCTTTTGTATGGTAACAACATAAATATATATTTATTATTCTTCTTTTTGACAGAATATTTTGTGAAGAACACGTATTTTTTTAGTAAACAGTTGAAGTGAAAAATGCCAGGGTAAGCAATCGTGGGAGTGGCTAACCTACTTGTATAGATTGCTCATAACAGACACCTGCTTATAATTTAACATAATAACAAGTACATCACACAATGAACTCATACTATGATTAGTTCTAATGTTAGAAATGACTACTAAAAATTAGAAGGAATAAGTAGTGATATGATATGACATTCCTGAGTGCTCAAGTAATATAATGCTTTTAATGTTCAATGATTTCCTCCCATCAAAGGTCATAGGAAGTTATTTTTTCTTCTAATATGTACCATTGCCTAATTTAGGAAAACAACCAACATAGGAAATCATTCATCTTACTAATTGTTTCTCTAAAACAAAAGTAAGCATTTAACAGCACATATTGTTAATTTACCTGCTATAGATTATTATTATCAGGAAAATAATGTATTTAATACAATAACAATTAACAAATATTCCCTCCTTTATTTTTAAAAGCTAACTTGGGAATTATTTAGGTATGAATCTGTTTATAACTAATAATAAGTTTTAAATATTTAGAAAAACATATGTCTCATGCCAAGCATTAAAATTAAAATCTTTCAACTTTGGTATCATCTTGTCTAGTCCCACATCTAACAAGCAGGGCTGTCATGAAAATCATTTTATCATTATTCAGTTTAGTGGTTTTATTTATGTTCCATATTCTGCTCAGTAATTATATAATATTTTCTAATAGTAAGTAGTAACCAGGTAAATCAGGTGAGACACTTATCCTGTAGATTTTAATTTAATTTGAAAAAATAAAAAGGCTAAATTTATTTTTCAGAATAGCAACTATGTCTCTGGATAACATGTTTTGCACCCGTTGTGGTGATGGCTTTGAAGCCAATGAGAAGATTGTTAATTCTAATGGAGAACTTTGGCATACAAACTGCTTTGTGTAAGTAATTATATGTACTTCTTCAGACTAATGACTGGAGACAGTATAAGACAAGTTTATGATGATTAAGGGTTGTGTGATTTCAAATAAAAATTATTATACAAATATTTTTCAGATGTGCACAATGTTTTCGTGTTTTCCCTGAAGGTGTGTTTTACGAGTTTGAAGGTCGCAAGTACTGTGAACGTGACTTCCAAGTGTTGTTTGCGCCATGTTGCGGAAAATGCGGTATTTAATTACTAATATTTATTTTAAATTTAACCTGGTAATAAACAACAAGTTTTCCTTTTTAAATTCTGGTGTCTAGATCTAAAAGGCCACACCCTTCTTTCTATGCACTTAGTCATATCACCAAACCTTTGATAATATATATAATTCATACTTAGAGTATTCACCGTAATCAATCTATCTATCAATATTACTGCCAAACACCTACCTTACGGTAGGCCTAGATGTCTTTTTTATCAGCTTGCATTGCTAATTGCCATTCATTGGGTCTGCACCTGGGTTTGTCGCCTTATGAATTCACCTTTGAATCTGCAATATTTAAAAAGAACCTAACTGAGTTTTCCATAAACCATTTCAGGCGAATTTGTGATTGGTCGCGTTATTAAAGCTATGAACGCAAACTGGCACCCTGCGTGTTTCCGCTGTGAAGAGTGTAATGTAGAGCTAGCGGATGCAGGTTTCATTAAGAACGGTGGACGAGCACTCTGCCACACGTGTAACGCCCGAATCAAGGCCGATGGCCTGCTTAATTACATGTGCCATAAGTGCCAGTAAGTTACATTTTTATTTAAATATTATTTTTTTTACTATTAATAATAATTATTAATAGTAAACACATCTTTAATTATTAAAGATGTGTAAATTATTACAAAGAAGAATTAACATTACCAATTTCCCATTCTATATGTATTTAGTAATGGCGCGGTTTTGAATTCGTAGGTGCCGTATTGCTTCCTAATATTGTTGTAACTTATATTTTTTTACACATTGGTCAACACTACGCACAAATCAATGCGCAGTTTCAATTGCTGCCAAGAATTATTGTGAGTGCGTAAATAATTTTCAATAAAGGAGAAAAACGAAGTACCATGTGTTTTTACTCTACTAGGTCGGAAGAAATAACTTATTATGTTTTAAAATAATGTACATAAATGTATAGTGGAGTCATCGATGGTGAACCGCTGCGTTACCGTGGCGAGGTGTACCACGGCTACCACTTTACATGCGCCACTTGCGGTGTGGAACTCGATCACACGGCCAGAGAAGTGAAGCACCGTCCTGGATACGCTGCCAACGATGTGGTTAGTGTTATAATAACAACTACAAGTGTGCAAGTTCAATAATCCTATATCCAGTTTTATCATAAAGAGTTAAATTAAGTTACCCCTTAACCTTACTTAAACCTACACAATTAGGTGGGTTTACTACTTTCGGGTTGGTTTCTTTAGTTAGATGCACATAATTAGTAATTACACATAAATATAAACATTTAAACGACGAATAACAACATTATCAATTCGACGTTTAAGTATAATTTTATAGTTTCGTTTGAGACGGTTATTGATTAATGTAAAGCGTCTTTTTTGGGAAATAAACTATCTGTGAGCCAAATTTCCATAATAGTAGTAATAGTATTTTTTATGTTATTGTACATACATACATGTATACTGTATGAATATGTGTCTTCCGTTTCAGAATAATCTTTTCTGCCTGCGTTGCCATGATAAGATGGGTATTCCGATCTGCGGTGCCTGTCGACGTCCGATCGAGGAAAGGATTGTAACTGCTCTTGGCAAACATTGGCATGTTGAGGTACACATAACTTAATGTACAAGGCACTGGGACTGGTTAAAATCAACTCTTTTCTTTAGTTGCCTACATAATAACTTTCTATAACTTGATTTAAATTGTTAGACAGCCAACGGGATCAGCTTCTGGCAAGGGATTTTTAGACGAGATATTTAAGTTTTCATCAAATTCGATCAACAGTCCTTTAAACATTTCGTTGTTATTCCTTATAGTTTCTTATTTGACCATCCACACCTATAAGACTATCCAATATCAGCCTCCTCGTATACCTTGGTGTACATATAGTCGTCTAAGTAGGAAACTGATTATTATAGCGCACAGAATCAGGACCGGACATATTCCATCAAACAAATTTGCCTTTTTAATGGGAAAGGTCCCTTCCCCTAACTGTAATACTTATGGCGTAATTGATGATGTATACCATTTGTTGATCGAATGAGTTCAGTTCCATGCGAAGAGAAAGGAATTATTGGAAAAATTAGGTCTGGATATATTGCAAGTCGGAATCATGAACTCCTTATTGTCAAAACCTTACAGTGAAGGTGCTTGTCTATTGTTTAATCTATTGGCACCTTAAGATAAGCTACTTAGTGATAGTAATAACTAGTGAATAAGATTAATCGGACTGACATATACACGTAGTATAAAAGTCCAAAAAAAAAAGAATAAAAAAAAAAAAAACATCCACACCTACTTGGAAAATTCAACCTGTGTATGACATTGTTGTAAATAAGGGTATGATAATATTAAAGCAATAGTTACTTATCTCTTTTTCAGCACTTTGTATGTGCCAAATGTGAAAAGCCCTTCCATGGTCATCGCCACTACGAAAAGAAGGGCCTAGCTTACTGCGAACAGCATTACCATCAGCTGTTTGGGAACCTGTGCTATGTGTGCAATCAAGTTATTGCCGGTGATGGTAAGTTAATAACGACGCGACGTAGACAAAAGCATTATAATAATAATAAATAATAACAGCCTATAACTGTCCCAATGCAGGGCAAAGGCCTCTTCTCGTATAGAGAAGGATTGAGCATTGATCACCACGCTAGCTCACTGCGGGTTGGCGATTTCAGATAATTAAATCCAGGTTTCCTTACGATGTTTTCCGTCACCGTTAGTCAGTGGTGTCTTAGAATATCTAAGAAAGTATTTATGACATTGAAAAAGTCACATTGATATTTGCCTGGGTTTGAACCTGCAACCTCGTGCATAGAAATCCGGTATGTCAACCACTAGGCCACCATGACAAAAGCATTATAGTATTAAATTAAACATTTGATCATCACACCCGTATATATGTAGGGGACCATTAATTAACACCTAAGTACATAGATAGATTGTAGACACAGTGCCAGAAAAAGTGTCTGTGCGTACAGAAGGACACACATTATTGCCACCTGTGAATAAATGTTTAATTGGAACATTGTGGTATACACAATTTGACTATTTGATATGATCCCAAATTAGTAAGTGGCGTCTTAGAAAATAAAATTTAAAAAAATATTATGTCCTTCACCATATTGGTCCTTATCTGAATTTCAAATCTGAAACCTTGTGTATGAGAAGTATTAAGTAAATTCAGCCAATCTATTATTATATAAAGATTTAATGTAATAAAATGTATTTATATCTTTTACAGTATTTACGGCTTTAAACAAAGCTTGGTGCGTTCATCATTTCGCATGTTCCGTGTGTGATGCACCATTGAGTACAAGAAGCAAATTCTACGAATATGACGAACGCCCCGCTTGTCGCCGCTGCTACGAAAAGTTTCCGGCAGAATTAAGACGTCGGCTACGTCGCGCTCATCACTACACGATTCGACGTTAAAATAGGATTGATGATCACATATTATTATACACAACACACCCATAAATAAGATATAAATAGCTCTTCTGCATTGGAATGATCTATAATGTGTCATGAAGACAGACATACTGTGGTGTACAGAGTGGCCTGTTAACAAGGATAGCGAGGTCGACCGTCCAGGATGCGTCAGACGTACCTACTGAGGTATCGTCACCCGTGGAAGCCTCCACTCTACTTGCTACTAGAAAATAAATATTAAATTTGATACAACCAAAACAGCTGTGCTTAATGAACAAATAATAAGTACAAATTTCATCCCAAAAATCTTTTTTTCTGTCCAAATGGTAATATTTTATTTATTTTCGACTAATACCTAACGTGCCTAAAATATATGTTTTAGTAGTGTGTTGTTTTTTAAACTAATATTTTTGTAAGTTTAATATTGATAACTAAAATTAGCAGATACTGATATAGTTAACATACATTAAAAACTTAGACATTAATGATTAATATTTAAATAAATAATTTTTGTATTGTTATACTAAGGGTGCTTTTATTATTATACTTAATAATATAATCGTTTCTACTACATCTTGTTTTATTTATTGACAACTAGCAACACACCGCGCGCCGTTGCTCGGTACGGGTACTTCATTATCAGCCATAAGACTTCCACTGTTGAACATAAGCCTCTCCGTTTAAGCGGGGGGTTTGCCATAATCCCCACGCTTGGCAAGGCTTGGGTACGGTTCTTGTTTAAAACGCCAAAATACTTTGTTTTATTAAATTAAGATAAAACTCATCCTTAGAGGCCCTAGGCAATTCATCGATAAGTATACCTTATCATTTATTATAATTACAAAGGAAGTAAACCTTTGAGGTCAGTATTTAGTAGGTATAAAAAATAGGCAGCACAGTGTGTCTGAGCCAATAATTAATACCCAAACACGAGTTTTCAGGAAAAGTATTAAATAAAATTAAAACCCCCACCCCCTCTGAAAAAGGTGTAAAATAACCAGGTAACCAAAGATAATACGTCGGGGGCTGCCATGTCTTGTCCTGAAATATTTCAGATTTAGAAAAGGATAGCATAAAATTATGTAGGTAAAGTACCTACATCTTATATATCGTTAAATAATAACGCTACATTTATCGAGTCCTTTTGGTACAAGTTATCGAGTAATGGTCGACCAACTTCTAATAAGGGAGATGTTTCATTTTCGGCCATCTCTTGTACATTTACCGAAAAAGAAGAAAAAATATCACGAATTGAGGAAAAATATTCTTTCGTGAATCTAGGCCTGTATGTGTTAGGCCTGATTTGTTGTGCAGTAAAAGCAATAGTTTTTCAATTATTGCCATATTATTCAACATAGCGTCTCATATTTTACATAGCCTGCTTTCGTTCTGAAATCATCAATATTACGTAGACGATAAATATAAAAGGTATGTTTTCTTGTACTATTAACAATTGTAAATTCATTCTCATATACATATTTTTGACTGATTATAAGCAAGTGTAAAGATTTCATCGTTAAAATAATAATATAATTTAATCTACTTTCCTGAAGTGTACTTCTAAACTAAACTAAGTTCTGATAAATTGACCAGTGTATATGAGTATATAGTGTTACCAAATAATTCATGAAAACGAACACTAACCTGTGAAATGTTATTAGAGGCCGATTTTTGTTCTTACAAGAACCACACTCTATTTATACTACACATAGGCATGTTGGAATTCAATCCCTGATTTCAAAAAGGAGCTTAGCTTCAGCACTTAGTGGTTAAATTTAATGTAATTCACAGAAAAGATACGATAACACGATCACTTGACAGCTAATATACCACAAATGGACGCAAAATCATGGCCGCATCGGCACCCAAGCACATTATCGTGACGTCACCGCTCCAATGTTTCCAGAATTAGCAAAAACAAACAACATGTCATTTCGCTTTCCTTATGTACAACTTCAGTAGTTAGAAAGAGACAAACTGTAATTTGAATTTGATGTTACCATATCGATTCCCTCAATAGATGTATAAGCAAATATTTGTACCTATAGAAGACTAGGGCGCCTCCATAGATATACCTCAATGAACCACTCTTACCTCGTGACAAACGTCAACCATTTTTATATTTATTATTTGCACAAAAAATATTGGATGTTGTGAAAAAAAATGTTACTTTACTCAATTCTGTGATTAGTTTCCCAACTTCGCTAAAAAGTACATGGTATGGTCGGAGTCCGAGTCCCATACAAAAATGAAACATTTAGTTGAAGTTGTTAAACCCTGATATCATAATTATAAGTTTGTAACTGTTGGTAAGTCCGCATATAGTGTCGGGCAACTATGTAACCCTACACTGCGCGTGGGCCGACACGTTCTGGACCGATTTTTTTTCTATCTCTCTCGATATAATAATAATCTACCTACGGAGTCATGGACTCCTCCATGATGTCTTCTATAAACCGAAAGGTGAAACAAAAAAACAATAAAGTAATAATATGTTGTTCACAGGGAATGTATTTTATTTTCACTTCAATTCACTACTGTGTAATAGCTACAGACATTGATAATGTATGTACTATAATCACCAGGGTAGATGTTTAAATATTATCAATGATTTTCATCTGATAATTGAATATTAACAAACGATCACAGTAAAATATAATAATTTATGTCTGATCAACAATGCACGTTTACATATTACATGGGTACACAGCAAATTAAAATCGAAGTTTGGTGTGGTCGATAATTATGATAGGTAGTTTTATGGTAAGGTTAAACCCACATTCACACGTAGCATAAAACAATCGTATTTATTTAAGTGCTCTAGCAAAACCCTATCTTTATCGTAAGTTGTAAAATAATAGCATTAAAATATTTATAATTCATAATATTGTTAATTTAAAAAGATATATTTATATCTTTAGCCATCTTTAAATAAATCAAATATTTACAAGTAAATAAATAACAATCATTTTCGATTTTAACAAATTATTTACTTTATAACTAAAATAACACTATTTTACACATTTATTCATCAAGAAGACAGGATGACATATTTATATAACTATTTTTTTTACTTATTTTTGAACTATAATGTTAATATTTTTTTAAGTTCCAAGGACTAATAGTACAATACTGTGTAAGAACTCATTTCGATATTAATATAAGTTCGAAACAGACTTTTAATAAATGATTTAATTATCCTTCTTCATTCTAGTACTTGTCATTCTGTAGATGATGGAGTCTCTGCCAGGGTCCATGTCCATAATAGCATACACAATGGCAATAAGGGAGAATGCAAACACAACACCAAACCAAAGAATGATGTTGAAGATGGCAGGGTAGTCAGCAGAGTAGCCATCATCGTTGGGATTCTGTAATGTTAATAATTAAAATAAATTAGCAAATTAATCTATGATTTAATTTGAACTATACAATAGATTAAATTCTTAATTCTTAACTAAGACATTCTTTGTAGTATACTTCATGAATTTGTATGTTCAATAACTCAATAACGGCCGAATGATTTTAGATGAAATTGAGCACATAAAAAACATATCATCACGCCTATTCCCCGTAAGGATAGGCAGGGGTGTACTGCTGTACAATATAACTGTTACATTGTCGGTTCAAATGTAATAGGGGACGAACATTGGCCATTCAATAGGCTAGTTGACTCTTTTTTAAAGTACGTCTTTATAGGTTAATAATTGTTCTATAAGACCAAAAAATATTACTATAATGTCTTGAGACATAGAAAACAGTAAAACTTTATTATAAAAATGTACTTTTCATAAATAGACGAAAACGCTGCCCGCCATGTTGGTTTATAAATTGTCTCTGCTAAGGTTATGCGATTTGTAAAAATTATTTACAGTATTCTTAGTAGTTATTCTTCGTATTTAAGTCCACGATTATATTGTAATACACTGTCTCTATAAGGAAGCCCTTTCGATCCTAACTCGGCAAAGCAGAAATCTGGGTTCAACGCAAAAAACTCTTAGACTATTCTCATGAGGGTTATAATAGTCTGAGAGTTTAAGTGAAGCATTTTTTTGGAATACTACTCTGTGTAAAAAGTATCGGGAATATGTCAATAAAAAGACCCGCGTAAAAGAGGTCGTTCTAATTTTTTTACTGCATGTTGGTAGCACTGTACTGATTTAGCGCGCAAAGTTTGAGCGGGATCTGTCATTTAATTTGTTTTAAACTACACTTTTTGTTGGTCATAGTTTTGAGTTCTCGGCGATTTTTACAATGGAAAATATTGTTGAACAAAGAGTGTGCCTTAAATTTTGTGTTTCGAATGATATTTCATGTGGTGAATCACTAAAAATGTTGCGAAATACCTACGGCGAATCGTGTATATCGAAAACAAGGGCTTATGAATGGTATAAGGCTTTTAAAGAAGGCCGAGAAGTAGTAGTAGACTTGCCTCGTTCTGGTAGACCTTCAACCGCTACGACCAAAGAAAACATCGACAGAATCAAGAAGCTAGTTCTTGAAAATCGACGTATGAGTCTGAGAGAGTTGGCTAGTGAGGTGATCTTTTAAGTCCGTCCACAACATTCTCATTGACATTTTAGGCATGAAACCCGTCGCCGCTCGACTAGTTCCAAAAGAGCTCAATTTTGTTCAAAAAGCGCAGCGAAAGCATGTCGCTGAAGACATGGTTTCCCGAGCTTCTACGGATCCGACCTTTATGAAACGTATAATAACTGGCGACGAGACATGGGTTTATGAGTACGACATGCAAACAAGCCAACAGTCTTCAGAATGGCGTCTCGAAAACGAGCCGAAACCCAAAAAACCGCGGCAAAGTCGCTCCAAAATCAAGGTGATGCTGACAATTTTTTTTGACTACCGTGGTGCGGTTCACTCCGAATTCCTTCCAGAGGGAGAAACAGTGAATAAAGAATATTATTTAGGCGTCATGAAGCGTTTGCGTGAGAGTATCCGCCGAAAACGTCCAGATTTGTGGCAACACAACTCATGGATGCTGCACCATGATAATGCACCATCACACACAGCCATTATAGTGAAAGAGTTTTTAGCGAAAAATTCAACAAAAGTTCTCGACCAAGAACCGTATTCACCTGATATGGCTCCGTCTGACTTTTTTTTATTTCCCAAGTTAAAATTACCACTTCGAGGAAAACGTTTTGAGTCGATGGAAGCCATAAAAGAAAATTCGCTAAATGAGCTAAAGGCCATACCGCAAATAGCCTATGAAAAATGTATGGAAGACTGGGTGAAGCGTTGGAGATGTTGTATTGCAAGCGATGGGGCCTACTTTGAAGGCGATAAAATAAATTTAGATGAATAATTTGTATTTTTTGTTTTATTGACAAATTCCCGTTATTTAGTACACAGAATGTATGTGTGCGTGACCTTGACGTCGATGGAATGTTGCTAGATAAAACCTTTATACCCTGTAATACATTAATTCCTTCTCGATTCTCGACTTGATTATGCGTGTTCTTAGATTATCTAAATGGAGTCTCGCGCCATTATGAAACAAAAATCAACGTGCCAACCGTTTTGACATGATTGTGTGCGTGACAGCTATGTCTTACACAAGCGACATATTGTCATTTTGATTGTCTTAGTGTGCGTGCGTAATGATACTAGTTGATAAACATTACAACTAAAATGGGGTAAATTACCCACCGTGGTCGAGTCTATTTTTAACTCGAAATAAAATTTATTAATATATATTACGTACATAATTATTGTGTTTGGTACTAATTTAATATGAAGACAATGGTTTTTTTTATTACAAGCTTTTATGTAAATTGGCTATGGCACTTTTTCTTACCTTACGGAGCTAAAATTTTTCACGTTGGTTCAGTTCCAAAGACAATACATTTTCATGATAAGCGTGACCTAATTGTAACCTAGGGTTGGCTCCAGACGAGGGAACTCCTCAAAGGTTAATTGTACAGACTCAATATTTTGTATACAAATCAAGCATGATAGCTCGTTCTAAAGTTAACCATGATTTGAGCACCACACCCACGGTTGACTCCAGATGAGGGAACTCCTCAACGGTTAATAGTACAGACTCAACATTTTGTATACACATTAAACCAAGATAGCTCGTTCTAAAGTTAACCATGATCTGAGCATTACCCCCACGGGTGGCTCCAGACGAGGGAACTCCTCAACGGTCAACAGTAGTGACTCAACATTTGATATACACATTTAACTATAATAGCTCGTTCGTATCGTCGTAGCACCTTGAAATTCGAAATGGGTAACATATTCGGCATCACCTTCACCATGAACTCCGGAAACGACACCCATGTCGAATTTAGCAAGAATTAACATGTCCGCCATCTTGAAATTCAAAATGGGTCACATATTCAACATCAACAACACCATGAACCCCGGATACGACACCCAAGTCGAATTTTGCAAGAATCAATACGTCCGTCATCTTGAAATTCAAAATGGGTTACATATTCGGCATCAGCTTCACCATGACTTCGGATGCGAAACCCAAGTCGAATTTTGCAAGAATCAATACGTCCGCCATCTTGAAATTAAAAATGCGTGGCATATTCGGCATTGGCTTCACTCTAAACCTAGAAAATTACACCCATGTCGAATTTTGCAAGAATCAATACGACCGCCATCTTGAAATTAAAAAATCATGCTTAAGTCAATGTACTACAATACACTTAGTGATTCGTAGAAAACTGTAAATCCAATAACCACCATACCATTAAATAATATCGCCCTACCAGCATACCGGCCTCACTTGTAAATGTGGGAATTTGGTTTTCACAAACTTGCCACTTTATTTATTTATATTCCAATATTTGCAATAATTCATTATGCCCGAACTAATGATAATTTATTTAACATACGGGTGATAGGATACATATTTATTAATATACAATCGGCCTCTGTAATTATTAGGTATTTTATGATAGAAAAACAAGAGTCTCTATTGGCGCCAAAAAGCTGTAGGGCGCTAAAAAATCCCGACGCTGTCAGGGTCTTGACACTCCATCTAGACTTATATATAATCAAAGTGCGTGTTAATAAATTTATTATTGATAGCAATATTACTTATACTTCATCAAATAAAACAATTGAATTAGAAAGGGCACTTAAAATAAAACATAAACGTAAATCATTTATTAACACCAGGAAAACACAATCCTCCGATTAACTTTTAGTCTTTATTAAACGGCGCTTCCGCTTTTTTTCCCAACAATAGTAATTCGTTCGTTTTTGTCGTGAGTCGTAGTAAGTCACTTGGAAGCCTAAAAAGCATAGCTGCCACCAGGATCCACACCCATTTAGAAATTTACCCCGATTTTTGGGAAACTTCTTATTTATTACCATGTAACACTGATGCCTTACGTCACCTAATCATGTTCCTTTAACATAATTATTATAAATTCATACAAATACGTTTAAAATTCATTACTTTCTTGAGGAAAGTGACTCCATTGGCCTTTTTATGAGCTGTGTTAATATTTTTACACTGTTTAGAGACACGCGACGACATTTTAACATTTTTTTATTTTATTAAACGGCACTTACATTTTTAGCGGTCTGCGTGAAACTGAACGTTTCGGCACCTCTTGCATGTTTATGTGTGCGTAATTCGCGTGTACTACACAAGCCGGCACCTCTTTTTATACTTCACTTTGCTTGTTCTTGAGACTTCGTCTATATTATTTCATAGTCTAAGTGTTTTTTCTTCTATAACATTGTATTGGTCATGGAAGCAGTGAGAAATAATTCTCTAGGATTGGAGTAAACTAAAGGTATTTATCAGTGAAATAATAAAGTTGGACGTATGTTATTTACTGTAAAGTGACCAAATAGATGTAAAAGCATTGTTAGAGCAATTACAATGGTATGTATAATATCCTAAAATGCTTTTTATCACTAATATGCTCTTGTCATAAAGTGATCAGCCTGATGTTGCTTGGCTGGCTCAACGAGCTAGGTTATTACAGTCAATCAGCTCGAAAATCTCACTTTTCTATTCTTTCCTGTCGCTTTTATGGTGAGGTTTGTTGCTTGTATTTTAATAATAATAGGTATACTTGTTTACAGGTCTGTTGTGACTTCTATTTTGAGTGCCACCAGTGCATTATCGTCCTCACAATTACAGTGAGAGCAGAGACCATGCTACGAGTAAAAAAAGCTCATCACTGTTTGAATAAAAATGTGTGAGAGCTACCAAGAAGAAAAAATACTGTACTGTGTATAAAAAATAAATAAAAATGTAGATTTTGTTTAAGTTAATGTAATATAATTAGTACTAAAGTAAATGGATGCTCACAAAAAACCTTGTTTTTATTGTCATCAATGTTTATGTACAAAATACAATAGAAGACCAATAGTTCCTGTAGTGGATTAAAACTAATGTTGTAGATCTTCCTCTTATCGTTTTTCCGTCTACACATTACATAGGTACCTACCTGCATTATGTTTCAACTTACAATTTATTAACTTTAATTACAGTGTAATTAAAGAATATGAATATAAATATTTTTGTTCTTTTAAATGAAATCCTTTCCCAGCAATCAAAGTTAAAGTTTTGAGATGCAATAAGCCCGTTTTAGTTATTTCGCGGAAATAAACTGAACTTTTGGAACGCCCTAAAACAGGCGCATTTACCTTATAGTGAAATGCACGCGACCTTTTTGGATAGAAGACAATGGTATACAACTAATACAACCTGTGTCGGCTTCCTCTTAGCCAATGTTTTAACAACGCCATGGGAGTATTTAAATTTGACAGCTATATATCAACCTCTCAACTCTAACTAACGTTTATTGGTACAGATTTATGCTAATCAGTATGTTAGCAACTGGTCAAAAGTTAAAACACGTTTATAGGTAAGACCGCTAGTGTAGACACTGAATTGCTGGTTGGTGGTTAGTTTGAACTAAATTTACACGGTCCAGTCCCCTATGCCATACAGGTACTGGGTGAGCAGAAGTGGATAGTAATACCAGTTTATAACTTACTAAATTATAAGTTTCATCTCAAAAGAAGAAATTTTTTATGTGGGCTAGTCAAAGGCAGTAATAATCATTTCAATAAGAAGTCCTAGATATTTTGATAAAAATCTAGTTTAACTGTCTTACCTCAGGTGTCGTTTCTGGTGTGGTTGATGTTGGTTCTTCTTCGTCTTGTACAAGCTGTTTACGTTCATTTGTTTTATCCACAGAGCGGATGGCACGCCGAGTATGAGCAACGTCTGAAGTAACAGCAGTTACTAGTACAGAGCCATCATAAGCTTTTACGAATGCATTGCTTAGATCTTGCAGGGCATCTCCTATAAACAATAAAAAATATTTAGACCTAATAGTTTATAACATACTATCAAATAATATTACAGCCCATACAAATTTAATTTGCATTAAGACTATGCTAAATCAGCTTTATTAACACATTACTACTAACCCAGCAACTTCTTAGCTTCTTTGGTTTGAAGGGAATTAGGACCATGGAAGTCAGACAAAGCATGAAGAGTGCAGAATCGAAAGTTGAAGAAATCAATGATGTTGTCAGCAGAGATAGCACCACTCTGGACCTGTAATTTATTTATTAACATCATCCAGATTTACATATTTGGATAGTAGCTTAGCAAGTTTACTTTCAAAATATTTACCAAATTAGGTCAATACATTTACTATACTTAAAAATCTAAACATCATAATAGAAACAATATTACCCTCTCAATAATAGCTTTCAATGTAGCTAGCTCACTTAAGAACTGATAATCCTCTTCCACTGAATACTTCAAGTGTGCAAGATTCTGCTTGGTTACCTTGGAAATCTTGATGTTACCAAATTCACGCACAAATGATTCAGATAAAAGCTGCAATAGACAATTAAAAATTATAGCATAAAATATTGAGTATTTTCAATAACAAATTACATTTTCTTAAATTATACAAGTACCTCATTAGGATCAGAGAGTTTGATTTTCACAATTTTATTTCCTCCACTTGAGGAACGCTGTTGGATTCTGAATTTCAAAGCATCAAAAGTGTCTGGTTGATACTCATCTGCAGTTAATGGGTAAACCTTAGATTTAAATCCGGCCTAAAAATCATAATAATTTCAATTATTAAGAGTCAATATAACAAAGCAGTGTTTTTCAGATATTTACATTATAAATATAGTAAAGCACACTTACAGATTCACCAAGGTTGGAGATACCGTCAATGTAAACTTCTACAACAGCTTCAGGAGTGTTAAATGGGTCTTTTACATACAAACCTTTCCATTCTGAATTCTGTAAATGAATGCAATCGATATATTACTATATATATATTAGTCACTAATCTAAGACGCGATAATATTAATACTTCGAGTATTTTACTATTAAAGAATAAATGCCCAGAGCGCCCCTTATCCCAAAGCTTAAAAAACTACATACCTCTTCAACGGAAAGTCCAAGGGAAGCAGAAAAGATTTCTTTTAAAAGGCTCTCTAGTGTTTTACTGGTTCCCAAAAATTTTAGGGATTCAGGGCTATGGATTACGCTGAGCTCTCCAGCAGCATTGGATCCTAAAATAAAACCATTTGAGTTTAGTGCTTTATATAGAAAGGAAATATGTTTATATTAGCTAAATATTACTTACCAATTACTGATAAAACAAGAGAAACCCAAAATAGAGCCATAGTTACAGCCATTTTGTTCGGAATTATGTGACTGACTAGTGAGTAGTGACTGTCAGTCATATGATCTTTAGGTCTTGCCATAAAAAAACACTACCAACCTAACAACAAAGGAATAAAGAGATTAATTATTCAACTAATAATTACATCAACTAAAATCGACACATCTAAAATTTCAAATATGTGTTAGTTAATCTTAGACCAGTATATTGGAAAATCATTTTTTTATCTGTGATGAATATAAAGGAAATGAATCTAACTAAATAAATCATTATTAGGGAAATGTATTTTATTAGTCTATGGTTAAATCAATAGAAGTTTCAGTGGTTAGTTGTGGGTCGCTGCCGGTCTGGTGGCTTCCTGTGGCTCAGTTTCGGCTGGTTTCGGCATAGAGAAAGAAGTATTCGGTTACTAACAACAGCAATGTCATAATTATCATGCTCAACTCTAACTTGAAACTAGAGTTTGTGGTTGCTAATTAGGATATTGACCTTGAGTCCTTGACCTATACCAATACATGAAAAAACACCGTAGTGTATTTTATGGCTCAAAAAACGTTTTTAATTAAAAATAATCTTATTATGAAATGTTAATTTTAGTGCATATAATTTTAAATTAGCTATAGAACTATTTAACGTAAACACTTGTTAATAATGTCGCATAGAAGATCGTGCGTACAATCTAACAATCACTTGTCTAGAGAAATTGATATTGAAGTATGCTTAAAAACAATAAAAATTTACCAAAAAATAGAAGGAAACCTAAATTGCATTGTAGGAGACGCGTCCTTGGTACTCGCCAAATTTCTTGAAGCTATGTGTCAGAGTAAACCTGATTTTCTTAGTGGCATGAAAGTATTAGAATTGGGGTCTGGATTAGGGGTAGTTGGTTTAACTGCAGCTACCTTAGGGTTAGTGGCTATAATATATTTTAAAAGTACCACCTTAAAAATCTGTTTTATTTTATTGATTCATTTTTATGTTTTAGTGCTCAAGTAACGTTAACGGATTTACCAGAAGCTCTGCCTCTATTACGACAAAACATTAATGAAAACAAGACAAAAATAAGTAGTATGGGTGGTTATGCAATAGCAGAGTCATTTATATGGGGCGATAGTAGTTCTCTACTTGATGAAACATACGATATAGTTCTCTTAGCCGATTGTGTTTATTATGAAGAGGTAATATTTAGGTTAATATAACATTGTTTTCATAATTAATATGAAAATAATTCACAATTATATTTTGTTACAGGCAGTTGACCCCCTGATAAAAACTCTGAAATGTTTAACGAACCATTCAACATTAAACCCAGTTATTTATTTAACCCAAGAATTAACAGAAACGGAGGCTCAAAATGGTCCGTGGAGCTCATTTTATGATAAGCTGACAGATGCTTTTTGTGTAAAGAAAATTCCTGAAAAAGAACAACATGCGAACTTTAAAAGTGCTGACATAATTTTGCTCAGATTAATTAAAAAATGATCTTTACAACTACTATCTATACATAGAATTTAAATCCATACTTTTAGGATCTTTAGGAGTTATCTTCTTTTCCATAAAAACAGTAACTACATAATTGTGCTTTTAAACTTGCTTAATAATACTGTGTGGCGTGTGGTATCCGGCCTAGAATTGACCACCCCCTTTCCTCCCATGGATGTCGTAAGAGGCGACTAAGGGAAAACCCAGAAGATTGGCAGCAGCGTTTTAACTCCACCATCAATACTGCGATCCCCAAGCCGCTTGCCAAACGTGGGGATTATGCCCCCCCCCCCCCTATAAGGGAGAGGCCTATGTTCAACAGTGGACGTCATCCGGCTGATGATGATGATGATGAATTATGCCCGTTACCTAATGTAATTTACAATTTCTTTAATTATCTTGTTGTTAGAATAATAAATAACTAAAAAAATATGAGATACCTATAATTAATCTACATTAAATTGATTAAAAGTAAATTCTTAGGCTATCTAGGTACCTACCTAAGAATTTTCTTTTTGCCCTCTGTCATACCAACATTCAAAGCCGTACATAATGTGTAACGTGCGTACTTTAAAAAATTGCCAAAGCGCTTTAAAGGTACGTCTGTATCTCCGCGAACGCTGGTTTAAAATGACGAGTTATTCGGATTTCCTTGTTCTTGGTTCAACGTGTAGTTTTTTTAAGTTAGCGGATTGTTTTCTAAATATTCGCACCAGTCTAAAACGTTTTCCAACTTGGAAAATTGCCGTGGTCCCATTGACCTATATTGGAGTTGTCCACAGAGTACTTTTATATATGGAAGAGTTGTCCACATACATCGAAGTACGTCGCAGACAAGTCAAAAATCAAGAATAACTTGTGTGTGTGCAGATGGAAAACTACCACCTGCAAACAAGTTATTCTTGATTTTCATCTGTTGAGCATGGAGCACGTTTTAGACTGGTGCGTAAATCGGGTGGACACAGCAGTTTGAATATTCGGAAAACAATACAATCAATGAAAACTTAAACAATTTGCACGATAAACCAGGAACAAGGAAATCCGAATAATTCGTCATTTTGAACCAGTGTTTGCGGAAAATACAGACTTACCTATAGAGCGCTTTGGAAAACTTGGCAAATTATAATTGTCCTGGTTTTATTTATTTAGGGAATATGCATATGATTCAAATATGAGCCAAATATTTTTTAAATAATCTCTTTTGCTTTTGAATTATGCCTTTAACAATATATTTTTATATAAATTCCATTTATAAATAAAATAATTATTAAAAAATTCCACAAATGAGCGGGAATTTCAAAGTAGTTGAAACGCAAAGCTGTCAGATGAAATGTGATGTCAAAGTCCTAGATATCTAAAGTGTATTTTACATTTCAGCCCCCTTACCATGGACTCTTAAAGCAGGGCAGTTTACGTTGTGAAAGCGAGACGCCGAGAATCTTTTGATTACGTTAACTTGGAAGTTTCATTTTTTGACCGCTTTAAGGGACTGCAGACCCGAGTATTTGATATTAATTTCAACTTTATACCATTACGCGGTCTTGAAAAAAAAATTGACAGGCAGTCAGACGGACAGACGGACAACGGAGTGATCCTTTATGGGTTTTGTTTTTCCGTTTTGAGGTACGGAACACTAAAAAACTACGAAACTTGTCGAAACTCTTCCCATTAAACTTTTTAATTTGGACATTTCATCACAAAACCATACAAAACTTAAGAACACCTATGTATTATTTATGGTACTATCATTAGTCTATGGTACTATTTACTGTAAAAGAACCTTTAACAAACAATATAAAACTACTACGAACTAACCCCTCCATATACAGCGGTCTTTCGGATTATATTTATCAGTGATGTGTATATTTATGATAATAATATTCGTCATTAAATTGTTTTATACCTCTGATTATACTATTTTTCTCTATGCTACTACGAAGTTAGTCGAGTTGGTAGTTCGGCTGGTGTGTCATAGACACAAATACTGCTACTATGGTGACTGGTCTATGGTCTGGTTATATGGTCTTTAGTTACTAGGCATGGGCGTTTTCGTTTTTAGTTGCAAACGGATATGCAACCGATATTCAGTTTTCATATCGATATCGAAAACCGTTATCAGATATCGATATTAGTGGTACGATTTGTACAAGTAACTGAAACGAATGAAACGCACTAACAACAAACGCAAACTCACACTTTTACCGTTAATAAGGAAAGTTGCTTACTTATGGAATCTTTATTGTAAATAAATAGAAACTAGACCTTATTGCTAGCGCGTTAAGATATAGATATTGCGCACACACTATTATTAACCAAATAACCAATCACTAGCCGAAGTTACGTAATATTCATCGCATTTATTCGCTTCATCACTTTTACGCCAGTAAAAAATTATATGGTAAGACAGAGACAAAGCGAATAAAAACCGTCGATGTCATATCGCTCGTGATTTGAAGTTTGCGTTTCGTTCGTTATTCGTAGTTCGTTCATGTTGTTGCGCTTTGGATAAACTATAACTCGAATAACTCGATGAAGTTTAAGTTTTTTGAAAACGGTTATGTATATTTAGATATCGATACGATATGATAATAAATACATATCCGATATAAATTACGTTTTGATATATCGAACCCATGCCTATTAGTTACTCTTTGGTCTCTTTGGCTGCTACCATAGCTGCTACTCAGACAAAGGAATGCTCGAATTGGCGGGGGCACTGCCGTGCCCCCAGATATATGGTGCGGTTATACCTACAAAAAACGGGTGCCTACCTACTGTCTCTTATGACGCAAAACATGGCGAAAATCATAAGGGATGCTCCAGACAGAATGGTCAAAGATAATCGATATCGATAATTTTTTAATTTGTTTGTTTGTGTAGCTCTCGTAAGAACGAAAATCGGCCTCTAATATTTTACAGGTTAGTGTTCGTTTTCATGAATTATTTGGTAAAATAATTACACATGACTAATTATATTTATCACTATATACTCATATACACTGGTCATTAAGTAATATTAGTTACGTTTAGCTTGAAATTCGGTTTCTTCGGTTCTGCTAGTACTGTTTGTTGACATGTTAATATGTAAACAAACAATAGTGACGCGAGTGCCACTTTGCTTTTATCGATATTGTCGATTAATATATAATTTACATACATACATGAAGTCACGCCTATTTCCCAGAGGAGTTCAAATCCCGCTCGGTCCATAATTTTTCAAATTTCCTTTATCAATTTATACACACTAATCTTGTTTGAATTCATGTTGGTTTTAATCTAGTTTGAAATAGTCTACCCTAATTAACTCCATGATTATGCCTAAATCTTGATTAATTTATTAAACAATTTTTATTTTAGACGCATATCAAGGAAAACACCGAACTGAAGAAAAAAATATAATTAATAATGAACAATCTCTGTTGCTTGAGGAGGCAAATCGCTAAGACCAAAGCATTACCCTTGCAACAAAAATATTCAGAAGAAATTCGGAAGTTCGCCTTGAAATTGCGCTTTCTTATGCCGAAAGCTTACGACTTCATAAGACAAGTATATAATACTATTTTTTTTAATCAAGAGGCGGCCTAGTTTCCGCATCTCATGGTGTCTGGAATATAATTTATAAAAATCAGAAAATAATATCAGGCCTCTTTAATTACAACAAACGTCTTAGAGCATTATTATTTATACCTACATAATTATATTTTCTCGTTGAATTTGATAACACTGATATCTATTTTATACTGAAAATAATGTTGAACATAATATAAATCACCGATTATTGCTCATTAGAAGTGTTATATAGATTTATGGTTCAGGTACCATGGAAAGAAAATAAACGATAAAGTGTCGCACCGAAGTTTTCTTATCCTAACATTATTCATTTCTATGAATAATGATTAAAGTTGTTTTGTTTATTAAATATTAAATATTTTAATATTTTTTTTCTACTACCACTACAACTTAGGTACTTGTAAGGGCAATGATTAAACCTAGTCGGCATAATACCTAACTATACAAAAGTCTTCCGAGCCCTTGTTACAACTTACTTTTGTCGCTCTCCAGTCTAACCAAATGAGGAGGTTCTCAATTGAGTTATAACATGACAGTCGTGTTTTTTTTGTTTTTAGTTCTATGATTTTATTGGCTAAACATGAGTATTTTAGGTAGGGAGACTGTCATCAGACGCGTTTCACGTGCGCGCCTATTCGCAGACCAGCCGTGATAAGCTAACATTAAACCTGATAGATACTGATAGTAGTAAATAAATTGCGGTCGACCTGTTTGGCTTTAACTTCGTAACGAGCTCCGCAAAAATTAATTATAATAAATAACTATTTCAACTTGTTTCATTTTGCCGAAATTCTCTAGTGTAGAAGTCTATCTTTTGATTTCGTTTGCTTAGAAGTTACATTTTTTACAGGTACGGATCCCTAAAAATATGTAAACTAACATGGAACTTCCTTTTTAAAAGTTAAGTCATAACATAAAATCGTTTAAAAAAAATATTGATATTGATGACCTTTGACCATTGTATCTGGAGCACCCCTTATAATTTCCCCCATGTTTTGCGACTTATGCGACAGTAGGTAGGCACCTGTTTTTTGTAGGTATAACCGGTCCATATATATTCCTTTGTCTTTGTTTGTATATATTTTTAGTTTTAATAATAGAAGTATAGTATAGAAGGTAGTATAAAAACAATCGTGTGTGTATATAATGTAAATTGTTATTTTGATTAAATGATTTTTATTCCTTTGTCTGAGACCCAAACACATTATCGTGATGTCACCGCTCAAATGTATCCAGAATTAGCAAAAACAATCTACTTGTCATTTCGCTTTCCTTAAGTACAACTTCACTAGTTAAAAAGAGACAAACAGTAATTGGTTGTTACCATGTCGATTCCCTCAATATCTGTATAAGTAAAAGTTTATAATAAAGAAGATTAGGGCGCCTTCATAGATATATGTACCTCAATGATTTCAACTCTGAGTTTCAACTTCATGTAATGTCAATTCTGTATCTGTGATCTGTTAGTTGATACACACAGGTTTCAGGATTACATTTATGTGTAGTTTACACTTTATAACAAATAACTATGTAGTATGTTTTAAAGGACACTTCTGCTCGCAAATTGTTGTAGAAACAATTAAGTTAGGTTTAAGTTATGAGTGATCAAAAAAAAGATGATGCCAGGCGCAAAGTCACTTCCGTCGGTAATTCGTGGATAGTGTGCAATTCAAAGTCGCATAATGGGCATGTATACTATTTTAACACTTTGACCGGAGAAGCTGTATGGAATTTAAGCGATGCAGAGGTATGTTATCGTATGAAGCCATGACCCAAGGAACAACTATTCGCGTTTGAACTAATGTAGATTCTGTCATAGTTTTGTTCCTTTAACCGGTTTACTGTCCGTTAAAATAGTAATACAATACAATGTATACAGACACAATAGTCATACAAATGTGTCTGACCATAACATTATGAAACATTTTGAAAGTCAAATGTTTTAAATACTAGTTTTTGAGACTTCTCAATAATTTCTATAATTTGAATAAGTTCCTTTAAATAAACAACTATTTGACAATTGTTGTTTATTGAATCTGTAAAAACTATCAGAAATAAAGAATATGTTTATTTTATAAAGTTCAAGAATCCACATAAATATTATATTTATTTACTTTCATTTATGTACTCTAAATAAAACAATAACTGTTTATTTTTATTAAAATGGTGTCAAACCGGCAAGAGGAACATCCTCAATTTAAGTGCCACACAACAGAGTACAGCCTTCTCCATTGAACCTTAGCCTAAAAAGAGTCTCATTAGAGGAAGGTTGAGGCTTTATGACCCTAAAAACTATAGGTATGATGACTGCTGAGTCTACACCCCACATTTTGACAACCTCATGTGCCAAATCCAGAGATTTAATCTATTCATGATTATCGGCCTTCACGTGAGATCCTCGAAATGTGGGATACTGAAATAAATAATCTTTGTGTGACACTCAATCAATCTATTATAACAATATCAGGTTTAATGGGAACAATAATCCTGTCAGTATTAATAGTTTGATCCCTGTAATATGTGACATAACCATTTCCAAGAACTGAGTTGAGCACATACTTCTGGTATACTGATTCAACAGAATAATATTTCAGAGCAAGTTATAAGCTATGCAAGTAATAAGTATTCCCATATTCCTCATACTTATGTTGAAGGTCCCACCACTCATTTATGTACCTACATTTTTGCAGGATGTCATGTCAATGTAAAAATGTCAAAGTATGTTACCAACTTTCATAATTTACATCAATGTTATACAATACATTGCAAAAGAATGTGTATGGACTTTGAGTTTAAAATATATAATCTTCTAATAATAATGTGATGAAATTAGAATATAAATATGTAAAGATTTATTTGCATATTAATAATTATTACAGATTGAAAAGGCAAAACATAGAACAACAACACTTCAACGGGAACCAGGTGCTAAACTAACAAGATGTCCAGAACCAAAAGAAAAACCACCTTGTTTTCCTTTGAAGATTTCATCACCTTTGGAAAAACAATATATTGACCCATTTGATGCAGTTGCAGAACAGGCATCTGAGTCATTTAATAATATTGCACCTTTCAGTTATCATATGAATCAAATGTCTATGTCAAAACATGATTCTCAAATCAGTAACCCTTCAACAGTAAATATAATGGAATCTCTCAATAGTTCTATTAAAACACAACATTTTCAAACTACTTCCATTTATGATCCTAACGTATGGACTGTTCCACAAAAAGAGCAATTTTCTATAGCACCCACAATGACTCCCCCTGTGGACCATATTCATCCTCCACTAAATGATGCCCACAACAATTTACCTCAGACTGTGGCAGTACCAGCTTTTGAAGCTTCAAATAATTTTAGCAATTCAAGTCAAGCTAATAACATAAAGAGGGGAAAAAAAATGATTGTATATTCTAGACACTTTAATGAGAAAAAAGTGCATCAAAATTTAAGTAAAGTAAACTTATTTGGCAATAAAAATGATTTAAGACAAAAATTGCATGCAAAAAAAATATTTCAATGTACAAATAAACAACATGGTGATTTTCAAGGTAATAATAAGTTATTGATAGTGGAACTTGTGTATAATTTTTAAACTTAATTGACTGTTGGTGTGTTTTTTTTAAGAATCTGGTATGCTGGGATCTCAACAAAGGCAAGAGAATGTTGGTTATGTAACTAAAATGAATGCAGAAACTCATCAATATAATAATGTCCACATGATGGTATATAAAGTTGGCAATAAATAATTCTGTTTGCCTTTTAAAAATGCATCATTTATTGACAATGCTTTTCTCTCTTACAGGAGACTCAGTTACATGAAGGTCCGTCGAAAATAGATTTAACACCTTTGAAATGTCTTGCCCCTTCTAATTCCAAAGCTGATGCTTGGTTTATTGTCATGGATTTTTATGTACTGGTTAGGGAATTTAAATTCTTAACTACATTAGCAGATTCAGGTACTAAAATAATAAATACCATCATACTAATAGTAAAAATATTATTGTTAAGATTTGTCAACAAACTGTAATATGTTAATCCATTTTACAGATGAAAAGTGCCATCTTATGGTACCCAAACGCGTCATGTCCCAGCTGAAAGACTATGTCTCTTGTTCATCAGATATTCAAGCTCGTCGCATTCTACGGTTTCTTTCACAACAAATTGAAATTGGTTATGCTTTTATGGGTAAGGACTGCAGGGTCAATTTTAACTACCTTTTGGCATCACAACATAACGTCCTAATCTTTTTATCGCATCGGCTCTGTTCCCAGTTATTATGAATATAATTGCTCCTTCACGGGCTAGTGCTTATGCAATAGTATTAGTTCTTTGTGCTCAAGACCGATATTACCATAAACACAATAAAAAAGTCCTTGTGTGACAAAGTGCTTATATTAATGGTATGGCTTGGTAATGTTACTTGCCTCATAACAAATAATAATATGTATTTTTACATGCAGCTGAAGATTCCTCCAACAATGACAGTGATGGCATAGCAGAGGTGATACATACTACTTGTATTAAATTAATGAAAAACAAATACCATGTGGTAAGTCACTATTTTATATGACTACGTTTTATCTCGAAAAAGTCGCGTTGAAATTTTCCTCGCGGTCGGAGTCGCAGGAGAGGTCCAGTACTTGTATAATATTCCTCGATCAATTAGTTAACTATGGAAAAAATGC
Source organism: Abrostola tripartita (assembly GCA_905340225.1). Classification (NCBI taxonomy): domain Eukaryota; kingdom Metazoa; phylum Arthropoda; class Insecta; order Lepidoptera; family Noctuidae; genus Abrostola; species Abrostola tripartita. The sequence goes on along the minus strand of HG996498.1, from coordinate 7,947,160 downwards.
CCAAACGAACATCTGAGCAAAGGTGATGCTTTTTAACCACTAAATTCATGGATTTCAACTACTTTTCTCTCTTTAAATGCTGTTTATGGTCATGGCCTGCCTCTCAAGAAATTAAAATCGTTTATAACAAGATTTAATATGATACTAGCTTATGCCCGCGACTTCATCCCCATGGATTTCGAGTAAAAACCAGTACGTAACAAAAGTAACCAGATTTACCTATACGAATCTGATCTGATTTTAATAACAATAAGTTTGTTGTTTTTTCTTTCTTTCTTTATTTTTTTTCCGCGGAACCCTAAATAATTTCAAAATTAGAACTTGCCTATATTAGACCATATAAAATCAGCTATCTGGCAGTGAAAGTCCTGTCAAAATCGGTCCAACCGTTTCGGACATTAGCCGGAATAAACGGACAGGCAAAATGATTATAAATTGCATTTTTTAATGATTTCTATCACTTACGCGAATATAAGACATTGAAATAAAACTATTTTTACGGATTTTATCGCGGTTTTAATTTGGTTTCATTCGGTCTTGCAGTTAGCGTAAAACTGCAAGACCGAATGACACAGTGAGCTCATTTTGCGTGAATCGGATTGTAAATAATAATAACTAAAAATGTAAGGTACTTGATAGTAATTGTTTAAATTAGACGTTTAACACCTCAGTCTGCCCGTGACCATGAATGCTGTAAAGGATTCAAAATGTCGGGACCAAAAAACTAAATTAAAACCGCGATAAAATCCGTAAAAATAGTTTTATTCCAATTGCATTTTTTGTTATATGTATGTATCGTATATACTTCTATGTGCATATTATATTAAATGTAGCTGACCCGAAATACGTTGTTCTGTTTTAACTATGAATTAAAGAGAATATAATCACTACGTTTACTATGAATATTGAATTCGACTGACAGTTATGTCAAACCCCATAAGGTTATAGAGAAGTTTATACCGTCAAAGCATTAAGAAGGTTACATTAGAAAATATAATATAGTCGTTAAGTTTTTTTTAATTTTATACAGTTCTGCCCATTTTCTTTCTTTTTTCTGTCATAAGAACCTTCTCCTGACAATAACAAACACAATAAATAATAATTAGCGAAATTAGTCCAGCCGTTCACGCGTAATGCCGTAGCCAAAAGAAATAGGGATTCATTTTTACACGGCTGCCCAAAAAAAGGAATGTAATGTTTTCAGGGTTCATGTACATATGTATGTATGTGAGTTTCTTTATACCACCATAACTTCTGAATGCCTGGACCGCTTTTGATGTATGGGGTGATGTTAGAATCCTTACACTATCGCGAGTAACATAGGCTATAAAAAAGGAAACAAATAAAAAAATATTATTCCAAAAATTGAAAAACGCGACTGCCATGACAAAAAACGAACTGAAAAGTGAAAAACAAGTTCCATATTTTTATTTTGTATTGATATAGGGATGATTTGCTTATTTATATTTTGTGCACAAGTATTGTACAGAGGCGGATTTAATGCCTTAGGCATTTTTATCTTATATTTATTATTTTCTTAATGCAAATTATCTTACATAGTTTTTTTTCTAACCTAGAACCGTCGATAAGTCGTTCACAGCTCAGGCTGTACGTTTATGGAACGCGTTGCCGTTGCCAGTTAAGCAAGCTCAAACGCTGGCTGCTTTCAAATCGTTGGTGAAGAAACATTTTTTTTTCAACCGAATTCAAAACAAATCCCTTAAACAGCTGTATCTCATGATCACTCCTACTGTAACCATTTTATAGTATTAATTTTAATTTTTTTATAGTAATAGATTTATATATTTTATAGTATCATTTATATATTATTTATTTATTTATGTATGTATTATAGTTATTTAGAATATTTCGTAGCCATCGTATTATTATATACGAACAGTACACCATATACTACCCCTCCCATGTCCAATCATAAATTTTTGTCCTTCCAAGGGTTGTCTGGTAGATATCGCTTTTAGTGATAAGACCGCCATTGTATTAATTCTGTAACAATTTCGGTGTACAATAAAGCATATTATATCTATCTATCTAGATTGTTTCCCACTGCTGGGCAAAGTCCTCTCCCCTGATTTTCCGATTCCCCCTATTGTCGGCAAGGTCTGGCCAGTTGTTATCGAAGGCGTCCAAATCGTCCCACCACCATCTCCGTCTGGGTCTTCCGCGTTTCCGACGTTCGGTCCGTCTTGTGGCAACCATTTGGTGGAGATGTTAGCCCACTTCTCGAGGTGCATGCGACAGATGTGGCCGGCCCAGTCCCCCTTCAGTCTGGCAGTTGTTGTTTCCACGTCGGCTATGCTATGTTATATCTTACATATAAATTACATTTTTTAATATAATAATTATATATATACAAAATACAATATTAAAAATAGGGTCCAGCCGGCAGCGGGAGCCGGGTCCAAGTTACCGGCTATTCTTATTATAATAAATTCCGTAATCTATGGTAAAAACTCATTAATTGTTTCTATTTGTTTTAGATTTTGCTCTCTAACGATAGTCAAATATTAAGTTACAAAAATATTTCCGATGTAAATATTTTTACTTCAGATGAGGCAAAAAGTCTGCTTGAAAATCCGAGCAATCTTAAGGTATTAGATGTTCCAAATAAAACTTTTATATTTGAAAAACTAATTAAAATTACCGTGCCAAATGATACTAAAAAAACAATAGATATCACAAGTTCTAATAAAGAGATTCATGTGCATAGTAATCAGGAACTTACTCATTTATCGGAACCAACAACGGAAGAAATCAATGCACAAGAAAGAACAAGAGAAATATTAGTATCGAAAAAAACGGTCGATGCGGGAATTCAAACTGATTTTGAAGACATAAATGCTAAGCCGAATGGGTCAGAAACCTTAGATTTGAGGCCAATTCCAAATGCTTCTCAAAATGGACTTATACTTAAATGCTCAGAATCCCAAGTTTCAAATGTATTTGATAAAAAGAGAAAAATAAAACTGAACCGCAGTACTTCCAAACAACTTCTAGTGACACCTGTAGAAAGTAATGTAAAACAGTTTAAGTGGCGTAGAAGAAGAAACACTGGTCATCAAGTTACTGCACAAGTACCATCACATAGTAATCAGAACACACAACCTAAATCGCCTGAATCTCAAAACAGGCATATTTTAAATGAAGGCTTTCATGAGCATGCAAACACATTGATTAGGAATAGTCCTAAACCCATACAAAATAATCATAAAATGTCAGAAGACAGTATCGAAAGCAGGGATTCAAGTATTTACGTTGCTGGTCATAATAATATAAGCTGTAATAAAGGTAATGTTACCATTGAAGAAACTTCAACATCAGGCATAATATCTAATTCTGAAAGTAACGTTGATGCTGAGAGTAATTACAGCCACACATCTATTGGTCAGCAGCAATTGGAGTACAAAGGTCAATTCTGCGAAAACCCTATGTACGAAATTGGCAGTAAACACATGGAAGAGTATTTGATAATGAAATGTGATGAATGGGTATCAAGATTTGTTCAAATAATGGAAGAGGTATTAACTCAGGTGTTGCATCAAGAACCATCATTTGTTCATAATGCTATGCCACCGCCTTGGACCTTACATGAGGCAGCCCAATGTGTTGCAATGAAATTCAACAGTCATCAGAAAATTAACGATACTGCTAATAAACTATCAAATATTCTCTTTAATATCAGTGACGCAAAAGGTTATTTTAATATCATTTATTCTTTTAGAAATAAGTTGTCTTCATTTGTTCCTTTACTCGCTCACATGATTTAGTCTTTACTTTTCGATAAATAACTTCGTTTAATTTTAATTAACCTAATAAATTTATCCATTATCTTATTCAATTGCAGAATATTTTTTTTAGAAAGGTAGATATTTAAAACGTTGAAATTAGATTGATGCATGTGTTAATGAATATTTTATTTTCAGGCAAAATTACGGTTCATGTTAAACCATATCAATATATGCTAATGTATAGCTATGGTATGCAATTGCTCGTGGCAATATCGGTCAGTATTCAGGCTAGTGTAATACTTACGCACCTTTTTGTGGTTAATGCATATTAAACGATTAATCTTACCATTTAGAAGGAGATACCAGGATGTGAGGACATTCAAATCGCCGCGGAGTCGTTAAAAAAACTGTTAGTGGATATTAAAAACCCGAATTGTGACAGCGGTACGAATGATACATTTATCGATAGTTTACGTGAAAAATCTAGAAACGATGAAGTCCAATCTAGTAAGTACCATATTATAAACGTCAAAGTACAAATCGGCTTTTTGTAACCTAGATTTTTTATTTAGGCTTTTATGGATTAGCGCCATGATACGTGTCGCTTCGAGTTGTCAAATCAAACATGACCTTGAATGAGATCCCTAAAATAGGGCTTACTGCACAGTGCGCCGCGTCTTGATATACGAATAAAATTGTCTTCGATTCTTCTTTGATTATTATAATTACACATAACCAATAATCGGATATTCAAGCTATTATTTTATTGTTTGCAGATAATTCAGATAACGAAAATAATAGTATTTCAAGAGTAAAAGAAAGCTTATCCAACCTCAACCAAAAGGAAGTAGACCAAACACCGAATATCCTTAGCCCAAAAAGAAGAAAATTATCCAAGGTTCGTAAATTAAGGAAATCCAAATTAAAGTTGTACTTTGGCCCGTGGCCAACGGGACTTCAATTAGAACATAAGTCCTATCTTTTGAATAATAACTGTTAAAACCTATTGCCTTTAGCCTATCCTAATTACCATTGTCATTGCTGTACGTATACTACAACTGCTCAAACTAAGCGTAGTTTTTATTCAGAGTATTCATTGCCCGTTTCTTAATTAAGATGGTTTAATATAGGTGTAACGGAAACGGTACATCTATCCAAAAGAGGCGAAGAGAATCCATTGTAGATCCGGTGTAGAATCCATTTACACAATTTCAGCTAATGAATTTAAAAAAATGGCATCATATGTTTACTGAATTAAAATCATCAAAAATGTGTGTGTGTGTGTCAATTTGGATAGATATATTATACCTTTTCCGTTACACGAAGTATACATTTTTAATTCTACTGTATAATTGATTTATTTATAAATTAAAAATACAATTTAGGAGATAGAGAGGGAGAGAGAGAGATAAATCTATTTATTACAATATATATTTAAAATTAATAAATATTATAAATAACATTTTTTGCATTTTACTTTATTTTAGGAGAAATCTTTGTCGCCTGTGAAATTTATACGCAATATTGATTTAAAGTCGTCGTTCTTTACAAATTTAAATCTTCAGAGAACTGATAGTTCTTGTAAAACTGCTCATGTATTGCATGAAAATCAAACCTCAATTGACTCTTTTAATAGAAAGGATACACCAAATACTTTAAATACCACCAATGAAATTGTTGAAAATGAAACAAATGGTGACACTACAGTTAATCATCAAAAGATAATAAGAAAGTTCAGCATATGTGCGGATTACGAAAAAAAGTTTAAAAGCACATGTATGCTTAGATTGTATGAAGATAATGAAGAAGAGTTAGATTACGAAGAAGATTACGGTGAACAAATGACAGATGAGTATATATCGGAACATGAAAATTATAATATAGCACACAATGATGCGAATGATGATGAACTAGTTGCAACAGCAAACACATTTGTTCATAGTGAATCTGGAACTTCAAATATTATAGATCAACATTTAAATATCGAGAATAGTAAAAAGTTCAAGTATGTTATATACATGCTTATAGAAGAAATAAGAAATGCTTTATGCCAAGTAAGAATATTATGGTAAGAAATAACCAATCATTATGATTGAATTATATTATTGTTGTTGAAGTATACTTATACCGTACGCATATATTATATTTCACAGCAACCAATGTTACGATGAATTAAAGAATCTTGAACGATCAACAGTGCAAGCTTATAAATTACAAGAAATGGCTGAAAGAGCTCACTTACACATAGTCCGCCTATGTAGATCTTTAGAAAGGTAATTATCGATAATATCTTCTAAATTACATTAATATTATACAGCCGTAAATTTATAAAGAAAATTATGGACACAGCGTGCTTTGCTATCCTAACTGAGCTACTGGGTACCCATTTAGCGTATTAAGGGAGAGTCTAGTGCTATCTGTATGTAACTTACATTAACGACACCTAAATCACCATAAAATAATATGATCTATAAAATTTATATAATTGCGTTGACGTGAATTTTCTCTTCAAGAAAATGTATATAGTTTTGTTATATACTAGCTCTCGCCCGCGAATTGGAAAATATGTACATATAATCACTTATATGTAATTAAAGCTGGTTTTCTTTTTAAAAGCCTTTCAAGTTTCCTCCGTATCGAATTTCATCTAAATTGATCCTGTGATTTAGCCGTAAAAGTTTATCAGTCAGAGATACTGTCACATTAAAAATATTAGTTTAGTTTTAATTAAAAAACGTAATCATTTTTGCACGGTTGTAAAAGATGATTGTCTATAGGCGATGAAGATATTTTTAAATCTTAGGACCTACTAACTTTTAACCTATTGCGTTGCATGATTATAATAAAATTAAATTACAACACACGAATTAATGCTTGCGACCACGGCCGGTGCAACGCGGTCGAAACGTCAAGCCAAAATTAGTAACATTTGTTTACGTTAACTCCCGTGTTGTAATTTAACTTAGGACCTATCAATTATATTATGCTAGTTATAATTGTTTATGCTTAGTGTCATATAATGATTATATATCGGTTTGTCTTGAGTTTAAAGGCTTTACTTTGTCAGATCATATACAAATTTCGTCACTTTGTACTTTGCCCTTTTTTCTGGCTCCATAAAGATATTCCTGCTATAACTATTTTATTTATACTTATACTTTTTCATTGTTTGTTTAGTATGCTGGATCAAGAGCAAGACAACCCAAGTAAAAAGTTGAACAATATATTAAAGCAAGCAGATATCAACATCTGCCATGTTGACAACAAATTGCTATTTGAATACAGGTGGGTAATTTATTATAAAATATAAGTGTTAATACGTAAAAACACGCATATAAGATAGCTTGCATAAATTTATAATTATATACAACATTGAGCACCGACTAAAATTTAGAGAAATATAAATTAGTTTAAAATAGGAACCATAAATGGGCTAACACTTTAAACGCCCGCCATCTGCGCTCTTGGCGTAATGTCATAGCCTAAATATTATATCAATCGACTAGTAAATATTATGTGCAATGTGCTTTGTAATTATATAAAGTTGTAACATCACATAATCTGACATCAAAATTAATGATCAAGCAAAGAGAAATTGTAAAAATAAATACCATTCGGCATAATGTCGCAATAAAGTTTATATATTTTTTATTATGGCTTATTAAAATCACACGTATCATATCAGCCAGGATCACTGAACATTGTATTACACGCTTAGAGATATTTATGCGAATATAGTTGCTTACATTGCATACAATGTTATAACCAAAACGCGATTGTGCCAGCTCACAACACAAGTAAACCCTCACAAACCACTTCTTTGTTTCAGAATAACTGTCGCAAACTGCAGGGATTACGCATATACATTTCTGAATTCGATTCTTTGTATAATGCCTGCTTTTAAAAGTTAATTATATTTTTTTTAAGTAATTCCCTATATTTTTATTTAATATTTATATTATAATTTTTATTTTATTAAATAAGGTTGGTATAAGTTCATCATATTTTCAAATTTGAAAACAAGTTCGATGAACTATTATAGCTCTTTTAGTAATAATTTGCCAATCATTCCAAGACCACTACTTATCTTAAATAATGTTTGAATTTAGCCATGACAGTCTGATTAATTTTAAGTTTCCTGTAAAATTAGTTTTAAAGTGGCGACGTCATAATATATGCTATTACCATACAAAATCTATGGAGTCTTTTATTCTGTGGTAATAGCGTTTTGACAACTCATAAAGTATGTATATCAATTGGATAGGGGTTCAAATACCATAATATTAACCGATTCAGTGCGGTGTCATTTTTTGCAAACTTTTGCGCCTGGCGGCGAACAAATATTTCGTGGCTCCTCTGAGGCGCCAAGCGCCAGGAACATTCATGGCTCCTCTCGAGCGCCACCCGCCATGAAGTGTAATTTATCGCTTTTTCGTCCGTTTCCATGTGTTTTTCTTTTAGTCGCGACCCAACAGCGAACGTAAGCGGTTTAATAGTTCATTTCAAGTGTTTAGAAGTGATTATCTACGTGTACAAACCGAAATGGAATGTAAGAGACTTATTTTATCAGGTGTTGTAAACCTTGTGGTATTTTTTGGCTCGATTGATTGATCAATTTATTTTCGTTTTATTGTCGAACGGGATATTACCATGCTAGGGATATTACTATAAAATAAGTACATTAGCATTATACATATAACGCTAATGTACTTATTTTATAGTATTTTATAAACAAATTAACATTGTATTAATTGTAACTTTTGAATGAAATATCTGATTCGAACAAATCAATCAAAAATGTATCTAATTGAACACGAAAATGTTTACAACTCCTGAAGTGTGTGTTTTCATGCAATTTCCTAAAACGAACACTGTAATCGTAAAATGCGTGACAAATAAAAACACTTTCATTCAGGGGAAACCCCCAAAAATGTCATTTTATCATAGTTTTACAGGTAAACATTTTGGCTCCTCTCGGGCGCCACACGCCATTCAGAAAAGATATTCATGGCGCCTCTGCGGCGCCATCCGCACGGAATCGGTTAAAATAAATACATCTAATAAAGTTGAACAAAAAATTTCGATAGTAGGTATATTAGTAAGCAAATCGTCCTGCCATGCCGCCGTGGAAATGATAACATTGAAAACGATATTATTTTAACCTTACGTGATATTGGTTTTTATAAAGTCAGGCAACAATCCGAAGGAGTAAATAATAAAAGTATAACAAAATAAATTGCTGTATTGGTTCACTTTAAAAAATATATTTATACATGAACTTACATTATAATAAACTTCGCAATAAACTTTTTTTATCGATTAGTTCGTTAAATACAACATGACATAATCATATTTATATGTTGGCTCTAAACTGACATTGAATAAACATATATAATATTATGTAGTACCTATCTGTCGTTACATTTCATAGGTATTTCAATATTCCATATGAAGACACCTGGCCTTACGGTAGATTTAATTTTAGGCACATCCCTAAGGCCAGGTTTCTTCGAAAGACTTTGTAGTCTCATAAAAAAGTGCTGTATTGGGGCCATAGGGGCTAAATACAAAATTAGACAGTTATACCGTTTAAAGTACCGTATTTACTGATAACAACTCTTCGCGTGGATCTTTGATTTCATAAGTCTTTGGCTGTCGACGCCGGTATAAAATACATCAATAAGTATTTAATTTATGTGTTAATTTGACTAGAACATTATGTGCTTAAATCTAATTTAAACCTCTGCCCTCCATCATTCCCTCTGCACAGTACTTCGGGAACTGGATTACTGATAGAAGAAAATCTGTGAGGCCCTGTAACAGAAAAAACATAGTGATAAAAATCATATTTAATAACCGACTTACGTACATAAATACTATGGCGTATGTACTACTACTTCATCAAACTGGAAGTTTTGCATCAAGTCTATTGACATCTCTATTCTTTGACATGCCAACGACAGTGACAGGTAGTTATTTAATCCTTGGTTTAAAATTGTATTTTTTTATAAATAAGGGAGCTAGGGTTTTCACAATGGTCCCATTTGTCTGATAATCACTCCTACGTCATAAAATTAATGTAAATAATTCGAAAATTTAATTGGTAACTTAAATTTATAATACGTAACAATTTTAGGAAAAGTACTTAATAAGAAGATATTTTGTTGTTTGGGTACGTTTTAAAGGGAAGCACCTTTAAAATGTACAAAAAGGACCGCACCTGGAGCATTCGCCTGTAAATTGTGATGTAACGTTACAGAGTCAAGCATTACTTTAGTGAGGGAGGAGTACCGAGCATTACAGTGCGCAACTTGATAATACTATTTGTAATATTTTGATACAACTTGTAACATCCATGCGCAATTACGCACCTCTCGTAATTGAGCGTGTCGCGCACGCGCCGCACGTCCCGCTCAGACAAGATGTGAATAGTGTACATGTACAACCCTTAAATTTAAACGAATGAGTACATGTATATTATGTAGGCGTCCTTTTTTATCTCGTTACGCGTCCTTATGGGTAAAGAGTCTGATGTATTGACCTGCCCACTGCCACTTCAGCTTGCTAATCCTGAGGGCTACTTATGTCGATAACTTTGGTTCTCTGTCGGATATCTTCATTTCCGATCCTATCCTTCAGAGAAACTCCCAACATGGACCCTTCCATAATTCGCTGAGTGACCTTAAATTGGTTGATTTCTTTTGATTCCACGTCTCGGCTCCGTATGTCATAACAGGTAGGACGCACTCGTTATAGACTCCCGTCTTAAAACTTGTGGTACCTATGGGCGACGAGAAGACTCGACGAAGTTTTTTAAATGCTGCCCAACCTATCTGTATTCTTCTTCGGGCTTCTTGGTTGAATATAAATAATGATAGGATAGATAATGTAAATACCTAGATAGATCTACCTGATATTATTTCGTTTATATGAAATTAAGAATTGTTTACTAACCGTTAAGGCTTCTATGCAGACTGTTAAAGGTAGAATGATGATGTAGATGCCAGCAGCAATACCAGCTATCCAAAATGATATAAAAATGAGGATTAACGCCCAGAGTAACGAAAAGATGATATTCGCCATTTTCTGAAAAATCAAAATAACTAAATACTTATAACACATAGAAACATGGTTTACATAACATAAAATCACTCCTGATTCCCCAAAGAGGTAGGTAGGTAGGCAGTAGTGTATAGTAGAATAGTAGGTACCTGGTAAACCCCCATTTTGCCAGTTTTGTTAGGTCCCAATGTACTTAATAGAAGAGCCTATTGCTGTCTGGGTACAAAGTCAGGCCTCGTGCTATTGAGAATTAAAAACCTAAACTAACCTAACACTGCCCGAACCGGGAATCGAACCGAGGTCCTCACGCTTAACAGTCGCGCTTCGCTACTATGACCTAGGTCGAAGACTAGTATTCGTTAAAACATCAAATATAACTTTTTTTACACAGTTTTTAGTTTTCTCGTGACCGTGACGTACCTATTATTTTGTTTAACCTACTTTTACTACTTACTGTTTAGGTACCTATATTATAATGAGAGAAATGATAATACTGACTGTATTTTGGACCCAGAAAAGTATACCTAAGACCTCTACCATTTTATACGTATACATGCTATGCACGCATAGGTACTCCTAAGTCCTACCAGGCTTTGTAAATTGCTTGTAGTTGTACCTACCTACATACGTCTTCGGCCTGCTAACTGCAGATATAATTTACCGTAGGTGCACACAGCGATTTGGTACCTCGCCACAGGTTAAGCGATTTGCAGTTAGGTAGGTACTCAAAATATATTCGAAAAATAATCACATAACTTTTTTCAACTGTTATCATGTCCTCAGGCTCTTATATATGTAAAATATCACAAGTTTAAAGTTATAATTAATTTAGATGTAGTGTGAGTTGTGACATAAATATAATGTCATTGAAAAGATACGCATTAATAAAATATGAAAAAAAAAAATACAAACGTCCGAATTGAGAAACTCCTCCTTTTTTTAGAAGTCGGTTAAAAATGGTTGGTAAAGGTTGTTAATGAGGTTCAAAATCATTTTTTTGGTATTTGTGGATCTTTTTGGCAACATATGGCAACATGTAGGTGTGCACCTATAATATTCCTCTTTTTATATTATATAACATTATTTCTGACACATCACTGATTATAGGTGTGCACTGTGTATAAAACCGAAGCGTTGAACGATACGCTTCGGTTTTATACACAGTGTAAGGAGTAGGTAGGCACACTAAACCGATGAGCAATAGGCAATAGTATGAAAAATTTGATAAGACAAAAGGAGGCGAAAAGAGCCACGTCAGGATTGTAGCAAATGGAAATAGATTTGTAAAGATTTGTATACCCCTCTGAGATACAGGCGGGACGATACAGGAAGCATAATGTTTAGTAACCATGTACAAAATAATTCTATCAATTGGTTTTTAACTATGGTAATAACAAGTGACTTGATAGATCTATTTCCACCTACAATCGTAATAAAAGGTCATAGAGTAGGTAGAGACGAGAGCGAGACTCGTCGAAGTACCTAAGTGACGACATGTCGTGAATATTAACATTAGATATTAATGGAATTTGCCTTTGTAGGTAATAATTTATTAATGAATTTTTAATTTGTATATAACAACCTCGATAGGCTAGAAAATTCCGATAAAAATATAAACCGGCTTCTTACAGTTAATACTTCATTATTTAGATTTCAAATATCCTAGGGCTGTTGAACTCAGTTAATCAATATTTTATTACTGTTAAGCAGTAAACACATAGAACGTCGTTACAGGCCGGAGCACCGTATGGCGCCGCCACACCTGTGTATGGAATGGACTATGGAGGTAGGTTATGTTATGTAGGTGACCAAACGGTTTATGATAAGCGGAGGGAATTTATCTAATCACATTCTTACAGCTTTATTTACTTTTGTATCTAAAAGATTATACCTACCTAACTCCTAAGTAAAAATTATAACGAGGTTTATGTTAAATTGTAGCCTTAGAAAAATTATTACCCACACGAATCACAACTATGAGGTCTCAGATGAGAGTTTGAATAATGGCGGTGGCAGTGTTTTCAATGCGGAATCATCTATAATTTATGAAGAAAAACGTGAACGGGTTACCTAGATAAACAGTTTAGTAAGGTGCCAACAAAATGTACGGTACCTATAGACTCTATCTTCGCATTTCTGGTGAACTAAAATTATACCAATCTTTTCTCTACGTTTTTCTTTGGTAAGCCAAAGAAAAACGTAGAGAAAAAATTGGTATAATTTTACCTCATTCTTTTTCTCAACCAGAAATTGTCCCACACGAAAAGCAATCTGTATGGATCCGCTTTAGGTTCTTTTATATCTACCATAAATTAATAAATAGTGATAAAACAGCACTATATATTTTATCAAATATGCTGTGGGTTGTACCTACTTATTTGGAACACGCATTAGTTACCTACATCAATGTTCTTATCATCTAGTAAGTATTCAATCCCTTCAAATCATTGACACAAGAAGGACGACGCGATCCTTAATTTCTATAATGTAACGAAATGACGTCAAGAACCAAGTAAAGAAACAATAAAGTGTCAACCTGATACAAGATTATTTTTAGCTCACTCTATTTACGAAGTCTTGCATCGTGCTTATATCATGCTTGAGTATAGAATTAATAATTGCAAATGTAGGTTGGGGTTATTCAGACATAATAATAGCTCTTTTTCATTATTGTGCGAACACTACGCGAACTCCTAATTGTGTCTATAGGTACCTATCTACTTCGATTTTTACAGCATGTGTTTAGCTAAACTTTTATTATCTACTTTTTATTCACATGTTGTTTAGGTAGGTACCTCATGATGCAGTTAACGTCCTTATTACTGAACCAGTTAGGACTTTTAAAACATTCCTTGCAGTCTGCCTATAAGAAGGCCTACCAGTTTTTTTAGGGATTTTGATGCTCGCAATATTGAGGGTAGCAAAAAATGTGCTTTAGAACACCCATATCTGTGCAATCATCATCAGCCGGAAGACGTCCACTGTTGAACAAAGGCCTCCCCCTAAGGAGGGGGGGGGGTGTGCCATAATCCCCCGCGCATGATATTTCATAAAATATATAAAGTACCGGTAATCTATAGAATTGGATAATGTAATGTGGAGTATGCTTTCTTGGTACTTATACAATGTACACATACTTAACTAATCGAAAACTTCAGCTAAAGTCCACTATTTGATGCTGTCCACAAATCTACATAAGTCTACAATTCTTAGTAGTATTCGTAGAAAGTGCGGTAACAAACAACATAGGTACATCTCATTAACAATCTTTGACATGATAATGATATCTTATAAACAGACTATTGGGTTAGCTACCAGAAAACGCATTTATCAGATAAATGCGTTTTCTGTTTTGTATTCATGTCTGTTCGGTGCACTAGCGATGTCTTAGGAATTTTTTACACACCTTTACCGCGTTCTACTATGTGCAATCGTTGGGAGTACACAAAAGCAAGTTACTTGCATGATTAACTTTATTACCTACTTATATAAAACAGCTATTAGCTACACCAAACTAATTAAATATATTTAACGTAAACATTTTATTTGTCCACAAGAGAAAGTTGTTTAAGCAGTCACCCACATCACCCAAGCAGGGTCAAAGAAACTATTAACTAGTTGTGGGTTTCTATTTTCTGCGTGTTTCCCAAAATATTACCCAAGCGGTAACTTAAATAATACCTATTTAACTACAGTAATTCAAATCTGGGGTTTTTAGTTAATAATATATAATCAGTTGGTCATTTTCCCGATTAATATGTAACTGTTTTAAAAAAAAAATAAGGTCATGTTTTTACACACAGATGTTTTTATCAGTAGGTACAACCTCAGTACAACAAACAACTTGATCATTAAGAGAATAAGTAGGTACCTATCCTCAGAATATCAGTTAGGTATCTACCTTGTTTATGAGTAGGCCTTCGTACCTGTGTGTAATCATTCAAAACTACGTAGGCAGCTGACCTACCAACTGAATATTTTTTGTATGATATCATAAAGTAACGCAATAGTAGGTAGGTAACTACCAAAAAACAGAATAACAACGAGTTAAGAATACCAGCTACTCGCTAACCAGCCCCCTTACCATGAACTCTTAAAGCAGGGCAGTTTACGGTGTGAAAGCGGGACGCCGCATTACACTGCACATAGCGACGTCTCGCTTTCACATAGTAAACTGTCCTGTTTTAAGAGTTCATGGTAAGGGGGCTGCCTAACGATACGCGGCGAGGATTCTGCTGTGTGATAATTTTTAAATAGAACGTGTATACAAATCACCTACCGGTTTGTGTAAGTAGCTGCACGCACAACACAATTTACTGAACCACGACTCTAGCGACTGGTCTCGTCACTTTCCACTACAGAACTGACGATGTGAAACTAATATACATTGAGTAACTCTGCGCGCACCCTTATCTGGATGACGGAATGTTGGTTTTACTATGTGCTTGGATTCACGATTGCCTGGTACATATTTTACGGTAATATTGTAGTACAGCGTAAACAACAAGCTGACTAGTATCACCTGCGTCGTAACTATTCTTAACAATATTTAGAAGCGGCGCGGCGGCGCGACGCTTGCGCATGTGCTTAGTTGCATACATTTAATGTCGCATTGCGAATGCGTAGATTATTTTGCAAGGCATATTATAATTTTGCAAGGCGTTTTACCATCTTTTCAATTTATAATCTTGAATATAAAACTATAATTTAAATTGATTAATATGCGTAATATTTTAATTACACTATAAGGTTTTATAAGATAGTCAGAAAGTTACGAACGATAGTTGCGGTTGCGGAAGTTATTTTAATATTTATCTTCTTGCTGGGATAGACGACACCTTACTCGTCCTACTAGAAAGTATAAAATAAGAATGAAATATCTGTAACATATTTGTATTGATAAAATAATATGATATCAAGTTAGTTTGAGGGATTTTTTCCTGTATAGTGACATTCATAAATGTGAGTAGGTTGGTTTACATTTTATATATCTAAACACCTTCATGAAGTTATATACATTAATAAGCCCAGATTCGGATTGGATAAATATCAGAAACGGCAACCGAATAGTATCATGGCGTTACATACTTAGGCAAATTGGTGATTATTTTGTATGGTATTATCCGAGATAAAGAAGTAGATTCTTTCATCCATGGTATCATGTATGCGCTCTAATACCTCGTTACCATATGTCGGGTGTCGGCGCCGACAAGAAATGTCGGGTCTTATGCCAGCCCTTTACGCCCGGAGAAAAATAGTTTCGGATCTCGCTTGTCGCTGAGTATGTAAGTATGGCGTTGTTCACATAATTTTGTCGGATGTCGGGGCCGGTTTTGGTTGTTTATGCTCACTGATATTCGAGCCAGTAGTTCGTTTAATGTAACGGTCGTCAAAAAAAACATAATTTAAAAAATTAAAAACCACGACTGCCATGACAAAAAACGAACTAAAAACAAAATAAACGTTCCATCGCTGTCGGGGCACCGTTCTGTGGGACACTGCCTTATCTAAGAGGTACCCTAATTCCTAACTGCGATGGAACTTGTGTTTTACTTTTTAGTTCGTTTTTTGTCATGGGAGTCGGGATTTTTTTATTGGTTTCATTTTTTTTATAGCCTATGTTACTCGCGATGGTGTAAGAATTCTAACAACACTCCATACATCAAAATCGGTTCAGGCATTCAGAAGTTATGGTGGAATAAAGAAACTCACATACATATGCCCAAACTAAATTTTTCCCTCAGGATTAGGTGAACCTATTATTTTCTTTCCTTAGCTCTCTTTATTAATTTTCTTCTTAAGTAATAATACATCACAACAAAAGCTTCGTCATCGTCCATCGTGTACAGTCATCTCACCTGATATCTGCGCCAAAAAATTGCTCCAACTTTGATCGGGTCCGACAACCTATTAGTGTAAACCTATGGTGTAAACACAGGTCCTTACTGCACCCGAGAAGTGGGAACGAGTTGTGAGTAGTTGTAAGCCTGTTTGGTTATTTTAAATAAGATAGAAATCAGTATTGAATTTTTTTTGGGCATTCTCCGTTCAATCTAAATATCTATATGTGAGATCCACTAATATAAAGAGTAGGAGACCCACCATAAAAGCATGGATCCTTAAAGCATGTTGGTTAAATCATAGTTAAATGCTCTAAGCATGGACAGCATGGATAAGATAATCAGATTATTTAATCTGTGATCTGTATAGTGTAGGCTAGGTAGTAGGTATATATATTCTGTGGACTTCATGACTTGTCATTTAAGCAAAATAAAAATAAT
The DNA here is from genome assembly GCA_905340225.1 of Abrostola tripartita. Lineage (NCBI taxonomy): Eukaryota > Metazoa > Arthropoda > Insecta > Lepidoptera > Noctuidae > Abrostola > Abrostola tripartita. The sequence goes on along the minus strand of HG996498.1, from coordinate 7,930,071 downwards.
GAATGGATAAGTTTAAAACTACTAACCCGAAATTCAAAAAGAAAACACTAACATTACCAAATACAATAATTTGGTAAAGTTTTGTATTCTACGTAAAAGATAAGGTACTTTAAAGTTTGTTGCTTATCATGTTACTTATTAAGTAAGTACCTGACTGTTTATGTTACTAATAGATTACGAATTCAATTTAATTTTAAGGTACTCACTAGGCACTGCAAAAAGTTATTATGGCTGGATATTTTGAAGAAATGGGATGGACAGAATTAGAAGATGGTCAACAGCCTAACCATTTATTAGATATGGCTAGATTTCTTATTGATTTTGGGTTATACGAGGATAATTTCACTGGAGAATGGCCGAGGTAAATAATTAATTAAATTAAAAAACCTAAATAGAACCGAATGTAATCCCACTTAGGTAGGTACTGTATTTCATGATATTTCCGATTCAGGTTCTTAAGTTATTACTCATACTTAATAAGAAACAGTTGAAATTAAAATGTAAGTAAAACAACTTATAATAATTATGTAATTACTTATAATAACTTATTATAATTATTATATAAGTTAAAATATTTTATCTAAAAATATACTTGCTTAGTGCCAGACAAAACGAATACAAATGAATTAATAGCATCTTGTATGGAGTCTATTAGTATAGCAATACCTGTATGATGATAATGCCTAAGAGAAGGCTGAATTAAATAGAGGTAGTATTTTACTTTCCGCTGAGCCTTACCCAAATATATATATTAAGTAACAGTCAATCTGCATGGGCAGAAAAATATCTTTGGTCAAAGTAGTGCCACAAAGATGCCAACGGTGCCCAGGCACAGAGCGCAGACCCTAGAGGGACGCAGAAATGACTAGACTAGGACCACAAACAAATAAAGAAAGAGTGCTGTCAAAGACGCTCGCGTCGGGCACACAGAATGCTACTTACGGCACTGGGTCAAAGTATAACACAACCAACCTTAAACCCTTTCGGTCACTGGTAGGAAATGTAGGTATTTTTTTATTTAATCATTATTTATGATGTATGTGTACTCCAAAAGGTTACCTCCACCTGCATCAAAAGAAGCTGTACAAAATTTAGCAGAAGTTACCATAGACACTGACAACAAAAGCTGCCCTATATGCTTAAAAAGCTTCAATGTTGGGGACAAAGTCAAGGAAATGCCTTGCCATCATCAATTCCATGCCAATTGCATCTTGACTTGGCTTGACAAGGTAACTATTTTTAATTTTTATTTTCAATTTAAATTATATATTTAAATCATGTTTCTTCTTGTGTTTTTTTTAAAAAATCTTATGTTGGCTTCCACACTTTTAAATACTTAACAGTAGGTACATAAACAAAAATCCTATAATATAAGTCAAAGGAGATAAGTGATTAAATCAATAAATAGATAGGAAATAAAGATGAAATGCATATAGAAAGGGGCATGTTACAAGAAGGCTAATTAGCACACCTGAACTAACATAATTTAGGGGTGTGAAAAAAAGTTAAGCTAAACTTTTTTTCACACCCCTAAATTATGTTGTCATTTCATACTTGTAGCATACTTGTGTACTTGTGCTTAAGTAGCATTAAAGTACACTATAACAATTAAGTGTACTGTGATAATAGAATACTGCATATGTAACATATCTACCTCTTATATAATTATATACCATTGTGGCTTATGGTATGCTGCATGCCGAGTGGTATCCGGCCTAGAATTGACCACCCCCTTTCCTCCCGTGGGTGTCGCAAGAGGCAATTAAGGGAAAATCCAGAAGATCGGCAGCGGCGTCTTCTGTAACTTGACCACCAACACTGCGATCCCCAAGCCGCCGCCACCGTCAACCTATGTAGAGCACATCGTGCCATACAATACGTTCCATGCTATGAGTGGCGACCATAATATGACGAGGTAATTTTTACAAGCCTAGAGCCCCCAAGCATGGGAATTATGCCCCCCCCCCCCCTTCTAAAAGGGGTAGGGTAGGGGCCTTTGTTCAACAGTGGACGTGTTTCGGCTGATGATGTGTTTTATTTTAGAAAATGTGCATGGACAAGCATGCATGCAAAACATGCATTATTTTGATGCTTTAGTGTATGTCATCATTGTCGGAGCTAAGCTTTTAACTAACTGTCAAAAAAAATCATTCTTGTGTTTTATAAAGGTTATTAAGCTATCTTCCATTCATTAGTGAAATAAATTATTTCAAATAATAAGAGAAAGTATACTATGTGCTTACTTTATATTCAGTATTTTAGTATGTATGTACAAATTTATTGTACCTATTTGTTCTTTACAGACAAATTCATGTCCATTTTGCAGACATGAGCTGCCTACAGATAATGAAGGTTATGAAGCATTTAAAAAAGAAAAGAAGCGTGCTGAACAAAGGAAAGAGGACATTGAAACACTACACAATTCCATGTTTAGTTGATTCTATATTAATTTATTTTAATAATTACTGCAAAAATAGTTTAGTTTGTATATTTTGTGACGGTATCTTTGAATATATTATGTCTATATTAACCGAAAAACCTCCATAACTAATTAAGGTTTATTCTACTTCATTTCCATTGTTACTGTATAATATATTTACATAAAAGTATTATAAAAATATTGATGTAAATTGGATGGGTACCAATACTATTATTTACCATAGTTTATTTGGTAGCAAGCTGGAAACATCAGTAGTAATGTTATTTGAATTAAATTGTTTGTAAATTAGTTGCTCTGCAACTATATCGCAAAAAGCAATTCTTTTTTGTCGTGTGTAAAAAATTAATACAGAAGATTCAAATAATTATGAATGTCTTTCTTTAGGTACTAGAAAGCATTTACCATTTATACATAGTTTATTTTAAATTTCAATTAATTTCTAAAAAAAGCGATGTTGCTACCCTGTACATGATTGTTAATAAAAATATTATTTTAACAAATATTGTTTTCATATGCAATGACTAGCGATTGACGAAATAGTTTTGTAAAAATTCTTTGTTGATTTAAATTATACTTAGAAAATGCTCTTTTTTGTACCTATATTAATTAGCTATAATGGCTTGGGTAGTTTAAAACGCAAGGATGTTATTTTCCAATAAAGTTTTATCATCATATCCATGAATGTATTTTGATATGATGTCCTATTAAATTGATTGTTTTCTTTAGGGAATGCACCAAACACAAATTAGTCGCGTTCGCGGGAGATTATTTTTGTGTGACATTACGATCACGCCTGTGTTCACCGTTAGCCTATCTCTTCTTCTTATCGTATGGTTAATGAACAACCTGGTGTCGAAGTTTAAACTTAACACACCGTTAAATAATCTAGGCGTGCCGGTTTCCTCACGATGATTTTATTCACAGTTTTTAGCAACTAATAAGTAATTTATAATGCGCATATGAATTGGAAAAGTCATTGGTGCGTGCCGGGGTTTGAACATGCGACTTTTGACTTGGCAGTCCAACGGTATCACTATGCTATCAGTGCCACCGTCAACCTATGTAGAGCACATCGTGCCATACAATACGTTCCATGCTATGAGTGGCGACCATAATATGACGAGGTAATTTTTACAAGCCTAGAGCCCCCAAGCGTGGGGATTATAGCAACTACTAAAAGGGGGAGGCCTTTCGGCTGATGATGATGATGATTTTTTACAATATTTATTAATAATATAAGAAAATGGGATTGAACATTATTACATTAGCACTTACCTTAACTTGAACACGGTTTTGTTGGATTAAAAAACACTTCGCTTCTCTCTACTAATTCGACGCCTAAAATAGGTAATAGAAGGATTTCAGATACCCTTGCAGTAGGTATCTAATTTAATTTATTACGCAACTGGTGTTACTCCTACTTGATATACAAACTTAAAATAACGAGATTAACGAGAATAGACCTACGTGATTCTTTTTCTTAAAATTTAAATGTCTATTACATCAATCAAAATTATTTAGTCTTGTTTTAAACATAGTAAATTACAAAAAAAATACTAATAACTAATTCAAAATGAATAAAAAGAAAAAGTAGGTTTACTTTTGCGTTACTATATTAATATTTTATGATTACTATTGCTTAACATAGCCTAAGTTGAGTTTACCTACCTACCTAAGTACATTGACATTATTATACCTACTGTGTAGGTAATATTTAATCAACAACTGTGTGTGCTTCCAGAAATTGTAAATGCCCCCCTGAATTACAACAAATATGTAAATATCATAAAAAGAAACGAACCGATCCAAAAGATGTTGCGGAAATTATTGAGGCGCTCACTTTTGAAGACTTGGTTGCCAGTAAGTGTATCACCGTTTAGTGCATAGAGTCACAAGATACGTTGACGAAGATCGTGGTTAGTAAAGGTCTCTGCAAACATATCCGTATCAATTCCCAGATGACATCATAAAGAGACAAGTTCAAGAGGTCGAAACAATGAAGAATGACTTCTGCCTCCATAACATTTAAGAGCTGTGCTCTTGTCAGTATGACGTGGCTTTGATCTTTGTCGACTCTTTCGGGATACCATACCAGGCGTAGTTGGCGATACCAGATTACCTATAGATATTTCTTGTAACTAAACATTCTTTTGCAGGTGCAAGAAGAAGGAAAGTATCGAAGCCGCCTAAATTTAAAACTAAGCAGTTCAAACCGCCGCATTTTAGAGATACATGCGTGCCAATGAAGCCGTCTATGCACACCAGGTTATCACTTTTACTAGTTCTTATGTTAGAGAAGGTACCTGTAATAATTAATCATTTAAGCCTAATTTTGCAATTATGTAGGTATACCTAGAGATGTCAATGTCTAAAGATGGTATATAAATATTTGCTCTAAACGTTGGAATGAGGAACACAATTATCTAGATCAACAAGTACATGTACTCGAGTAGGTTAACTCGCAATACTATAGATACTTAATTATTTGTGTTTCTTAGTTGGTAGGTAAGACCTACCTACCCCACCATATCAAGCAATTTGTGCGTCTTCAGATCTCTTTTAGAACTTGACCTTAGTTTCATACGAAATTTGGAAGTCTATGGTTCTTAGAGAAACTCTTAGCCTGTGGATACAAGCCTTCCACGTGACATAACATAATTTTAAACTGATGTACGGGGAAGGGGTTTTGTAAGATCAATCTGCCCCCTTACCATGAACTTTTGTCGCCGCTCCGAGCAGTGTAATGCGGCGTCTAGCTTTCACGTAAACTGTCCCGCTTTAAGAGTTCATGGTAAGGGGGCTGGTCATCTTTTACATGTGCCTTATTCCTACCGTCTATTTTGATATTTCAGATTAAGATATATTGGCCACTGTCCTTTGGAACCACCATCAACGTCCAAACCAAGGTAAGCTAATTATCTAACCTTAAAAGGTAACAATGTAGTTTCATGTGGTCCTGAAATCGACAAACTTCTATAAACAATGGTATTAAGTGTTTTCTTCTTATACCTAACCGTTAGAGAGAAGAAAATATTTTTTAAATATTAAATATCACATTAAACAACATCACGCCTGTATTCCCCGAAGAGGTAGGCAGAGGTGTGTAGTAGGTACACCTACATTTCGCCAGTTATGTTTAGGGTCTCATTGAGATCTTTTCGAGCCTATTGCCATCAACATAATAGAAAAACCCAGTAACACTGCCTGACCCGGGATTAAACCCAGGACTCATGTTCAGCAGTCACCAGTAGACCAACGAGGCAGTCAGTCACATAATTTTGCAATATTATAAATTATATTTTCTTACCCACCCGTTCACAACCGATAGTTTCTGGGCTTGTTAAAATTATTCAATACCATAATAGAAGTTAGTCGTTGTCTAAATTACTTAGCACCTATTACTAATATTTTCCTGTAGGCGAAATTATACAGAGTTTGAGTTTGTCTCTACTTCTGAAGACGAAGAAGAAGATATGGTGGCTGGCATTTTGAAAAAAAGGCGCAGGCGGAGTGAAAAGTATAGGAAGCGAGTTCGATACTTCGATCTAATGCCGGGTGATATTTTGCTGCCTACACCAGTTCCCGTTATTAAACACACTACTTCAGATAAATCTATTTTGAGCGTGAGTCGATTTCCTGTTTTTTTATATATTAGATAACTATATAGTTTCATTTAACAGTACTTAATTATTATTTTTTCTGCATCATAGGTATATATTTATGCCAATTCTCACAGTTCACTCACCCCTGCGTGCGTATTATTTAAAAAAAGGGAATGTCTATGTTTTCGGTTCACTTGTAACTTAAGAATTAAATACTAATAAATACAAGGAGTTGTTAAATAGTTAAGAGGCTTTTTAGGTACCCAGTCCGAAAACAAGCGGCGAGGTCATCCAAGCTCAAAGGGCTACCGTTAAACCTGCCGAATTAAGACCGCCTTTGCCCCCGAAAACTGGACACGAGTAAGTAATAAAAAACAAAATGCTTGTTTATGGAATATCAAACTCTTAGCCTAATTTTTATTGATAAACGTGACTACTTCTATAGTTACTTGGTCGACAGTAGACCAAGTTTGCAAAGTCTATTATTAAGAACATTTTTCACATATTGTTATGCTGTAACCTTATCAACATTCCAGATTGTTTAGGCCGCATAGTGGGATTGTAATAAACAGAGATCAAGATTTCGTTCCTGACGTAGTACATATGCCAGGGTCAAAAAATATACCAAGGTAAATCTTATTGTAAATGTAATGCTTAATGTCAATGGCATCCGTTTTATTCATTTCTAACTAAATTTTATTAAATTCCAGGCCGAAAAAACAATTACCTTGTTATAAAGGAGGGTAAGTGTTCTTATTTCAGACCTAAGTAGATACTAGATACATACCTAGTTCTAAGTATCCTACCTATACATCAAATCCGTTGTAAGTTCTTGGCATTAACGTACATTCAATTTAGTTTATTTATTACCTTCTGTTGCGCAGAACGTAATTATTAGGATGAACTATTTAAGTTGATGTAACATTGTGCCCAATTTCAGAGTCTGCAAGAGAAAAAAGTGCCCTGGAAAGAAATGTCGGTATGTATTATTTGCAAGCGTCATTTGTTCTAGCAATTGTACTAAATTAATGAGTGATTACATTTTTCAGGAGATATGCAGCAACTTTAAAGAAAAGGAGGCTGAGGAAAAAAAGGGGAAGGTAGTACCTGCCTATGTTACTTCACTAAATATGTTATGTTTGGTATATTCTGCTTAGAATTTGATATACTTACCATCAAGCAGGGTTAATAAGCGATAAGGATACACGGGTAATTAGCAAACCTTTGAAAGGATTTTGGAGAAGAAGTAAATAAATACTCAAGATAGAACCAACTTAAATAAATCTTGTGAAAATAGGTTCTTTTACCACATTTACTCAACGTGAAAATTCCCTTCAAAGTTTTGTTTCTACCTACCCCTGCATCCCATATGCCTCTAATGATTATCGTGTTGTTCAGATATGTCGAATCAAAATATGCCACAATTGGCGCTACCGATGGTAAACCAAGAGCTGCAGGTACACAGAAACATCTTACCGATGATGATTCATATTGTGGTCTGGATGAAATACCTAGACCAGAACACGTAAGAGACCTTTGATACAATGATTTCTTTAGCTATATTTAGGTGATGCATCATGATGTCGGAAAGAGAATGGGGAGGCCTTTGCACAGCAGTGGGACACTTCAGGCTAATAATAATAATGATAGTATTTATTCCTTCATAGCAAAGTCGTAACTTGAAGCATATTTGTATGTTATATGTGCACCAATTCCATATTTTTAGTAGACTCTTTCTTCAGGAATTAGTCATGTATCGTGGTTGCGTTTGAAAGCCATGAAATGTCTCGGAACAATGCCGGCGCCAATTGGGGTCCTGTTTATGTTACAGGTCCATATACCAATGAACTTAAAACGAGGAACTATACAAACGCATTCGCTCACTGTTATCCCATGCAACAAAGACAGGAAACCCGATATACACTATGGAATTTTGACCGGATCTTTTAATATGTATGATAATAAATTTGGTAAGTGTATTTTATACTGTCTGAAGTTGGCTACGAGTTGCATTTAAGGAAAATCATTTGTAATCGATATTAAATTAAAATTATCTATTAATATAAATAGTATTTGATATCTCATATGAAGGTACTCTTTTTTTATTTAATGCGCAATTATGGTAAAATATCTCGGAAAGCCAACTTCAGTCCGGGTTACTAAGAATGCGTTTATTGTACAATCACGCCTCTAGTTCCCGAGAGATATGCACTAAGTGAATGAGGCACAGTTTTTCTTCTATCAGGAAACTACACTCACCTGATGATCGTTACATTTGTAATTCCCATGTGCATAACTTATAGCCATTCATGGGCATTGGGCAATCACAGACATGTCGCTGCTTACGACTCGCTTTCCCCTGACGGACTTCTTATTTTACTTCATAAATTATTAAGAAAACAAATGAGTTTAGTCTAATATTGTGACTGTTAATTATAGGTGGAAGGTCAAGAGGTCGGCAAGCCTTGACCATGAGTGTTATGGCTTATTGTTTAGCATTTCATTATCACCCTAAACAGTGGACGATGAAACTCATAGATAACTTAGTGGATGCTGGTGATCAATGGTATGCTATTGAAATAGTACTAGTCAAATAGGCTTATCTTTCATTATCTTAATTTGCCAGGTAGGTATGCCAATTACAAAACTCGTACTTTTGATGGTTGACCAACAATTATTATGAAAAATGAAGGTAGGAAGAAGTTGATTCCCAGTACTTCTTTCAGGTATTCACAGTGTTTAGACAAAGTTCATGATCATTCGGCAGTACAGGGAATTTGTGAAGTCTTACCGTTTGGAAAGAAACAAATATTAATATTGAATGGCAAGAGAATGCAAGTGCTGCTATGTGAACCAGACATCGTTGGCTACACGATGTCGCTGGATCCCACAGTTTATAATCTGTGTAGGGGCCTGAAAGCTTTCTTTAAGGAAAATAGGGCAGGTGTTATGTTGTCCAGGTATGTTAAGCGCCTTTACCCTAGCTGTATGCGTTATATTGTTTTAGTTACTATGATCTATGTTGTTTCTATATTAAAACAGGGTCTTAAAAATCGTGATTTGGAAAGATAGAGTGTGCTATTACATATTCGACGCAGCCGGAAGAGACTCAAGAGCCTATTCGAATTTTGCTAACGGCCAAGCTGCTCTAATGAATGTAAAAGATATTGAATCAGTTTCTGAAATTCTTTTAGCCCGCAGCATCTTAGAAGACCAAAAGTTTGTTTTAGCTCCTGTAAAAGTTTTAAAAATGGCTGATGAAAAATGCGATGAAGATTTCGAATCTGACAAAGAACTTACCCAAGCGGAAAAGGCTATGATGGGATACAGGATCCTAAACGAGAACTGTGCAATCGTTAATGCAAATATGCATTTAGGAGATCGATGTTTTGAGGATGCCAAATTTCGACAAGCGTTGCCCATAGCTATAGTCGCAATGACTTATGCCAAAATATCGCCTCCTAACACCTGGTTTTCAAAGACACTGGACAAAATTTTACGTCTGGGAAATAAGTTGTACATTGATTGTTCACATCCAAAAGTAATGATTGATCTAACGATTGATAATATTCCAAATGAAATAATTGTGGGCCCATATGCGTGTGAGATTATAATTTATAGAGAAAGAGTAAAAGGACAACTTTACACTACAAAAGAATGCTTGTTTAATATAAAAACTGGGTTAGAGGATTTCTTCAATCACGAGTATAATTGTGGTTTATTGGAGTTTAATAATTACATGCTTGCGGTGTGGAGGCAAAAAGATATGTTCTATTTGTTTGATCCTTATCCACGAACTACTGACGGCTTAAGATCAATGAAGGGAGGAAAGGCATGTTGCATGATGCTTTTAAATCCGGAAACAATGGCGGCTGCATTCACAAAAAATTGGGATTATTTACCATCAACAACACAATTTTATATACACGCCTTTAAAGTGTTAAAGTTAAAGAAAAGGGAGCCTAAGGTAAAAATTATAGAATACCTAGTTATTTTATATATAATATCTGGTTAGTTAAATAGTTTCCATTAGCATAGTGGCTTACTTACAGAAAAAAGAAAGAAAATAAGTGGTCAATCGCATGGTCAGACCTCAAAATACCGTGACAGTAACCTTTTACGTTAGGTACATTATTATCAATAATTATAAATGATAGTTGTGCATCATTTATTAATGTTATTGTTACTTACAGCTACAAATAGTTTGTACACTAAGCGATGAACAATTGCCCGGGGCGAAGGCGAAACGAAAAGTACTGCCAACAAGTCAAGGGCATGGCGATGGTGGGATGGAGATATTTCACGACGTAATGCCTATAGAAATTATAGAAAATATAAAGGAAGGAGGAGGAGGAGGCGGAGTAAGTTACAATAATAGTATTTGTAATTTTGGATCAGGTACTTAATTATTTACAGTCAAGTAGGCCGATTTACTCTGACGACGAACCGTTTCAGTTTAAGTGCTAAAATTGTATTCTATTTATAGTTGAACTAGTAAATTGCATGTGAACTACACCACAACCAAACATGTGAAACCCCCAATAATTATACATATGTTAATTTTCTTGACGTTCGGTGCACGTATTTCGAAATAATCGATATCGACAGAGTTGCGGGTAACCAGTGGATGCAAATGGAAAGTTTTTGTTCATTGTGGCGTTCTAAGGAGGTCTTTGTTAAACAGTGGACGTCTTCACGCTGATGATGATAATGATGATTTCGAAATATACCGTCAAAAGTAAAAATGTTGAGCTTTCTTTGCATAACGATCTAGTTTCATTTGGAAAACACACCTAGCAATCTAAAACGGATCTGTACATAACTGATGTAAAAAAATGCACTGATTTGGTCGATACTTAAGTGCTCCACACAAATGACGACTAAATACGTTTTAATTGTGCAGCCACAAGTTGACGAGGAACAAATGGGTGATATCATTTCTTTGGTGGACAGTGTACAAGAAGATTACCTACCACCAATACCACTAAGATATAAAAAACCGGAAGAAGAGAGTGTAGAACTGAAAGTGGGTAAGTAGTTCAGTCTTGGAAGGTTTGTGTTTTAGTTAAAACTATTTAAGCTACCGATTAATGGTTTATATTTACTTATTAACCTTTTTTTTGGTACATGAATATCTTTATTAGCAAATTAGTTACCTACCTGCACATTATTTTGACGTAACTAATTATGTACTACCATCATTAAACTTCTAGTTCCAGTGGTTTAGGCTGTGCGATGATCGATCTCTCTTTAGTACTTATAGTGGAACATCGAACTAAAAAAAAGTGGCAAAAAATGGGTAAATAAACTATTTGTTATTTGACTTATAAAACATGATAAAAAAGGTTTTATGTTGATACATTCAAAGTAATTGGATACCGAGATCAAAAGCAGAACTGGACTAGTATCGCAAATCGTTTTTTTTTACGAAGCTAGGCCATCATCGCAACAGATTGATGATTTAAAAAAAAAACAATAAAAGGCCAGTATTTCAGATAGATAGTTCACATAGCCGGAACGATTAAGGGCCCTGTTATTTGCAGTAAACTTGGACTCGCCAACGGTGTCAGTGACCCAGGTTGTGCCTCCTTGGCCGAAGCCCCGCGACAAGACCAACGAGCCCATCGAGCCCGACCCCGACCCCGAGCCCACTCCGCCTCCTACTCCACCGCCGATGCCGGTCAGATCAATCATTCTTTTAGTCATATAAGATGCAGGAAAAAAATTATAGCTTGAAACTGCACTTTCACTTCTTATAAGGGCTAGATGTTAAACAAAACAATTTGACAAGTGTATTTTCCGAGGTATTTGAGTGTTATGTTATAGGTCCGACCCAAATATTAGGGCCAGCCTATTGCCATTAACCGGGCACAAATCGCAGACTACTCAGATTTAACCAAAAGGTCCATAGGAGATCCTATGTGTATGTGTATATTTTAACATAATTATTACAAATTTAAGAATGTGCTAATAATGCGAAATTTTATTTCAGCCTCCGGAAGGTGGCGAAGAAGAGGTAAGCATTTAAATAATAATACTACGTTAAAAGACCTATTTACAAAATAATGTACATATATTGGACTTCTCCTGTATCATATTTAGTTGCGATTGAAATACCTACGTATTAAAACAAATGTAAACGTAAATATATTCAATTTGTAGGAAGAAGAAGGAGCAGAAGAGGAAGAGGACGAGGAGAAGAAAAGAGAAGCCGAAGAAAAGAAGAAAGCTGAGGAGGAGGCGAGGCGGAAGGCTGAGGAACTGCCGCCGCCGCTCCCTCCACCGCCACCCTCGCCGCAGCCTGAGCCTGAAGTGCCGGTAAACATCACTCACAACTTTATTGTAAAACTCACAATCATTAAATCTTTATGAGCTAACGGAAGTTAGCTGCAAGAGGTTGCGCAATACACGATTTGTAGGTTTGACCCCTGTAAAACCTACAAAAGTCGCTAAAATTGAATTCATAACCGCATAAGTTCATCAAACAAATTTCCCTGACTCTTCTTCACCTTCACGCCTAACTTCAGAAGGTTCATTAAGTTTAGCGACTACTATATTAATATTTAGAACCTTGTATAAATAATATTATTTTTATTTCTTTGCTATTTGCTTTCGAAGCTTTCCCGTGCTTAGAAGGACGCGTTGCATCGTTAGTCCTGCGCCTGATCTCTCTCCGGTCGTGTCGTTCTACCGCCTCGAACGGAGACTGCATCTGTGTTTGCGTACACTTTTTTTAATAATAATAATATATCCTGAGTGGTTGGGCCGCTGAGATGTTCTTGAAAGTTCTTATATTATAGCACAAATCGCAGGCTAGATGAGATTAACTCAAAACTGCTCAATATAATATTACCTATACTTACCGTATTTTAGCTGGCCCCTATGCAAATCGCTGAAGATGAAGTTCAAACCTTGCCGGCCGTGAATGTAGATCGGCGTGTACTCCTTACAGAGGACGCTCAATACCGCTTCAAACTAAGACAAATCCGCAAGAAAATGACTCCTCCTTTAATAGAAGACCAGTTTGAGGGTACACTCGAAGATGAACTGGCCAAACCGAGTAACTTTAAGAATTTACCAGATACTTCGCAGATTGTTAGAGGAACGACTAGTGTGTCAGATTCCGGCGCCCCAGAAACTATTGACAGGCTGCCATTTGGTGCAATAATGGCTATAGTCACCTCCTATAAATATTCGATAAATACTTGGACACCTGGTATTGTCAATTTTGTAGTCGATACAGCTAAAAGACTGTATGAGAATAAACAACAGAAGTTTCAACTTGCTCCTGTACATATAATACCAAAGATTGCGCTTGGACATCAGGTTTGTTTTACCATACAATTAGTTTTGACCTGCATCATTTTTACCGTGGCATTGAGCTCTTGCATTAAATTACTATTTTAGTCATAATCTTAATAAGTGATAATTATACGAAATTTCACATCGGTACCGCCAAAACGAACTTATCGGCAGTCGGGAAAGCAGAAACTTTATATAGCTACAATTGCGGATTTTAACTAACATTACGTACTTACATATCTTTTACATATTATACTTGATTTATAAAATATAAATTGTTTGCAGGCCTACCATGCTAATATAGATGTAGTTGGAGAAGGTGCTAGCTGGCAAATGGAAGATGTTCTGACTCGGAAATTTTTTAACAGATATGATAGAGGAATGATTACAACTGCGTCATACAGTTGTGCTTTTTTTAAGAGGAATGGTCTTTATTATCTCTTTGATGGCAGTCCCTGTAATGCAATGGGCTTCAGAGACGAAAAAAGCAGTAAAGGAAAAGCTTGCTTTTTACGATTTAAAACGTTACGTGATCTTGTAAGCAGGTAAACACAATTGTATGTTTTTATTAGGGAATTGTATAATTTGTAAACATTACCCTCCTTTTTACTTCGTCGCAGTCGGGTAATAATGGCGACACAATTTAAATATGATGACAAACCTCGAAAATTACCGCCTAGTTTTGTGTTTTGCTTTCTACCAACAGTTACTTCTAGACCACTTGACATGCACGCTCATCAGCTCATGCCAAATAACAAGAACTGCTTTAATTGATACAAAATTATTATTAATGACGGTCACCTATTATGTTTTCAGAATTAATTATAATAAAGACGGTAGAACGGACGATCAGCAATTTATTTTAAGCAGAATTTTAGTCAGTAGACTTCTTAAGGAAGCCCGAACTAAGTTACCTGAAGATTATGACTACGCGACTGGTAAGCCTGCATCGAAAAAGTCTAAAGCGACAATAGTAGACTCGGACGTAGACGGAGTCAAACGAAGCTCTGTTGACGCCCAGGAAGCAAAGAGCCAAACTGCAGTCGGCTACCAGCTTGTTGATGGAGTGTACAGAATAGAAGGAACCACATCACTTAATTACAGGAAACCTAGTTCAGATGTAAAGTCTTGTCATTTTGTTAGTTTAATTGCTATGTTAATGGCGGCCATGCATCCTATCAGAACATGGGATCATGTCATGGTAGATACATGCATAGAGAAAGGTCTAGAAATATACGAAAAAGCTACGAATTTAAACGTATGCGAAAAGAGAGTTATTAAAAATGTCATACTGGACGGCAAATTCATAAATATCAACATCAAGAAAATTATCGTTGTCAATGAAAATCCGGAGAAACGACTAGAGCAATATTTAAAAGCTGTGTTGAGGAGACTTCGTTACGTTATTATTAGATATCCTCACTGCAGTATGGTAATATGCCAGACAGAAGGATATTATCACCTTTTCGATCCTTACCCGCCACCAAGCGAAGATATAAAGGAAGAAGAAAAGAAAAACAAACCTTCTAAAAAAGGAAGTGCAGTCGCTTCATGGACCTTATACCGCTCTATGGACGCGCTTATTCGCCGAATAAGGAAAGTTTTACCGAGCAAGCAAGCAGACAGCCCCGAATTTTACACTTTTGAACTGACTTCTGTAAAGACGGCGCCTCGACACTCTGCTCTCAACTATAGACTAAGTCCACTCTTTAAACCCGATGATAATCCTAATTTACCTTATTTGAAGCGTAGAAAAATAAGACCTATAGTGGATGAAAAAATGTACTGGTTAAATATCGAATCAGTACCATGGTCTAGAATGAGTGCCATGAATGACTTAGGTCTAGATCGAAGGACACCGAAAACTATGTGGAAAGATTGGGACATAGAATTTCCAGGTGATCTGTATTCCTTATGGGGAACTATACACCCATTGGACCAAAGATTTGATCCGATCCTACGTGGAAAACAATATCTTGCAGTAAGCGTCGTCGCTATAGCAATGACCCAAGCGGTTAATATTAGTGCTTGGACAAGTGGATTCCTAGATGGAATCGTCATTGGCGGTAATGACTACCACAAAAAATGTATGGCAAAAATTGGGAATAATCCTAACCATGAGATAGCTCTTTCTGACTTAGATGCTAAATTTGACGAAATGTACCCCTTTTCATTCTCAGTCAAATTTGAGAAAATTATTTTTGGATTTATGTACAATATATATCCTGATCGTTTCAATTTAAGTAAGGCTTTAGCCTATTTCTTCGAGAAGAACACACTTGGAATCCTTACCAGTCCCACGAAAAATTTAGCTTTTGGTAAAACAGGCGCCTCATACTTTATGTTTGATTGTCAAAGTTATGGAGCGCCAACATTCAGTCCTAGTCAAGGAGCCGCATACATATTGAAATGTGAGAGTCTCAATAGACTTATTTACTGCATGACAATAACGTTGAATATTCGAAGACATGGACAACAATTTCACTTATTTAGTGTTGCAGTGACAGTTAATGAAAAAAGTAAATAAATATTGATATTTACAGAATTACTTTATTTACTTATTTGGAAGTCTGGATGTGTGCGATTATCGGGTATTAGCTTTAATCTAGCCACTTATCATATTGAGACATAACAAAACTGCCGAAATGTAATGTGCCTGTACCTACTCTTTTGGGGAAACTGGCGTGATCTTATGATGTAAAATTGGATCTTAGACAGTATCATACCACTTCGATAGCAAGAAGCAGCGTAGCTATTCTGCTAAGACCTCAAGATAATCACAGCCAGCAATTTTTTTAATTTTAAATGTAAAGTCTTAAATGTGTTGTTATAAACCTAACCCATAATTATATTATGATTACCTACCTAAATATATTTTTTATTGTTACAATAAAATATTCAAATTACAATAATACTATACACTATATAATTTGCATATTTTTATCCTTTTCATACAATTTGTGGTGTCTTCCGATCTAATGAGCAGCAACATTAATGTCCTTACTATCTTTGAGGCAAACTATTGTTGGTCGTTCTTTTCTGACTAAACCCTGTTTTGCTGCTCAATTAGCGCTATTTGAATGACATGAGTGTTGTAGTTTATCCCAAGGCTCCTCCACGCAGGCGCGTTATTATCGGTCGATAATACCGGATGCGATAATGCGTCCCGATTCCTTGCACACAACTGCTTATTTATCGTCCGATAATTCTATTTCGTATTCGTGTTTTTGGCAGAATTTTCCCTAATGTCGGGCATAGATACCGGCTACCAGCCTCCGACGCGATGGGTTGATGGAATTTTAGAAAACTCGGTCGTAACTGTCGGTAAATCCAAATTCCGTCCTAAACGTACTACTAGTACTAACGGTCTAGCAGCTGTGTGTCCCGATACTAATGTTCTAAGATTGCACTATCTGAATATCGCAGAACGGAGGTACGCATGCATCCTACTTGTATGGCGACGTTATTATCGCAGCAGTGTTATTTCGTAGCCGTATTTCGTGTTTCGTATTACATAATGTACTAAAAGCAGACATTGCTATGACGCATCCGGTATTCATCATCATCAGCCGGAAGACGTCCACTCTTGAACAAAGCTGTCCTCCTTAGAACGCCACAACAATAACTTATGGACCGATAATAACGCGCCTGTGTGGGGGAGGCTTAAATCTCTACAAATACTTTGCTTAAGAAAATCAACAGGTTCAGATTTTTAATAGATTATCATAATTAAACTTATTTATCGTTTGACTAAATAATAATAACACGTAGCTATAAAGATGACAGTTTAGGTACTCATCTAATTAAAGGTGAAGGTGTGTATTCTACGTATAGAAATTTCTTCTGTATGATAGGGGCGTTTGACCTCGGCAGTCTTTTCTCTGAGTGTTTGGCAAGGCACAAACACTCGGGTTTTGGACAGAAATCTGCAGTTCACATGAATATTTGCCCCGTTCAGGTATTGAACCTGCAACCGTCTAATCCCCTAGCGATTTAGCCAAATTGGGTCGTGTATTCCATGTAATAAAGCATCTACCTATAATTAGTAGTATATAATTTTCGTATACAGTCTGACACTAAATATTAACCACCTGCGCCTGACTGATTTCTATAGCTACAGCTGTGCAGCGCAAAAAAATATAATGCTCTGTTGAACAGCAAAGTTTAAGTTAGAAATACTATGTACTACTTCATTAACTGCCAAATGAAATGACAAAAGATGAACTGTAAATAACACATTTCAATATAGGTATGTAAGGTAACCTATAAAACCACGTTTTGCGACGCTTAACGCGTTTCAATGGTTTACATATTACATACAAAGTGGCGACATCTATGTTTAGCTTTGCGTTATGTGCATGTTTACACAATATGAATCCTGTTATCGAAATAGGTTTTCAAGATTTTAATATGTACCTAAGATAAGATAAGATAAGATACTGAATATAGTAGGATTAGGGTCTAATTTTTTTAATTATTTAATTAAAATTATTGTACAAGTGCCGGTGTTGAGCCTGTAGTCAGTCAGTTCATTATAGTTATTTTATAAGGATACGGAGCTCGTAAATAGCGCGCAGATCAGTTGATTTTCAAAGCTAAGCAGTGCTTGCTGTGGTCGATCTTTTGATGGGTGTCAGCGGGTGATCTCTCCCTGGTCGTGTCTGTTCACCATCCTATTCCCTCGTACTGACTGCAAATGTAAAGAAATAAGGAGTGCACTTGTTTGCGCAAACTCTTGTGCACTATATAATATGTCCTGCGTAGAAGGCTTGTTTCAGTTGAGATTGGCCGCTGTGAGGTGATCGGAATTCGATCAAATGAAACCCAATAACACTGCCCAACCTGGGAATCGAACCCAGAACTTCACGCAAAGCCGTAGTACTTCGCGCCCACTAGACCTACAAGGCAGATTTTATTATAATTATATATTGCTTTTGATCTACTTCTAGATGCGTAGATGAAGAAATTAAAAGTGTCATGTAATAACAGCAAAAAATACTGACAGACTGACGGTACTGATTTTATAATTAGAGGTCTTATTTAGATAGCGATTTTTTCTCCACTGTAACTTTTTTACTTTTTGTATTCAGTTAGTTGGTATGAATATTATTATTTCAGGGTTTATTGGTCACTATAATATTGTTCAATACAGTTACTTTGGTGCCTAGCAACATCATAATATCTATAGCAACCAAATCAATTGTAGTATTTTGACCATGGGACAGTTATCTAAACCACAGTTTTATCATGCAAACCTTATGTTGGAATAAATGAGCTTTATGATTTACGATGTTATAGTTTATATAGTAGGTATATAATTATTGAAATATTAAAAAATCACAATAAAAATGAAATATGTTTTTACTAACTGCATTATATTCATTGGAAACATTGGTTTTATCAATACACATGCAGACATAGCCTTGTTAGTCTATTTTAAAGTATGTATATTCTTCACTCATAGGTAGAGCTTCGCCAAGACTGGAAATATTTTATTATTCATCATAAAGAGTGAATGCATTTAATTTGCAAGTATTTTTGGATATTAATCAGTAGGTTTGTATGGTATTGGAACATAAACCAAGCTTGTCTAAATATTGAATACAAATACATTTATTAATTTTTCAAGTCAGTCAAGTTTCTGGCAAATTCTGAGTGAGCTAAAGAACTTTATTGAATTGTTATCTACATAATTATTAACAGATAGATGAGTAATAGTCAAATAATTGTTGGGATATCACACAAGTCACACTTCTTTTAGCCATTTTGGTATACTTATATTAACTAGATCAAACGAATAATATTAAAAAGGCACAAAAATATTGCACATATCTAAATTCTATTACTTTTAAATTAATTTACTGTAAACTAATATGCGCTTGCAAATGCTGATCATTCAAAGAAGCATTTACATATTAAAGTTTTGATAAACATAGGTAACTTGATAGGCTCTTCATGTGCAGCCATTAAATTTAATTTTTACTTGCTTTTTGATAAAGTTACAGAGGCAAAGATCAATGAATAAAATGAATGTAACATGTTCATTTTATTGTAACTGTAAAAACCTTATACATAATGTACTTTCCATGTGTTAAATATTAGTTTTATCACTTGGGGGGCCTTATTCAAGATCAGGTAAATTTTCATCATCCGAGTCTGTTTCTAAGTCATCGAACGACGGTTTCTCAGCCTTGTCCCCTCCGCCGCCGCTCATTGACCGAAGCATTTCTTCTATGTCATAAGAGTTTCCTCCACCATTCTCATCTTCATCATCTTCGTCTTTCCACTTATTAAAATCTACCTTAAGGTAATGTGGTTTCTTCTTATCTTTTGTTAATGATGGCCAATAAGGAGCGTCTTTCTTTTCTTTTAGAAGAATCATTTCTATGCACCTGCCCTTATTTACGAAGGCGCTAGTTTCAGGAATTACAGCTTCATATAATGGTATAGTCACCTCATTAACTTTATTGTCTGACGCATTAACGCCTTTAAAATAAACACGGTCCTTTTCTATTTTAATTGTAGGATCTTTAGACTCGATGCTGAACGTGAGAAAAACGTCCTCTTTGCGCTGGGCCCACAAAACGGGAGGAGGCACTGGTGTTTCGTTAGACATGTTTGAATGTGTAAATTTCAACCACGATGTAAAACTTGCGTGCTATTTAATTAATTTACGTTAACTTCTAGACTAGATTTACTATTCGACTCACGAAAATTGATAGTCTTTCTATGCCGCCGCCTCGCCGCACCGATTCATTTATGGAAAACGGGTGCACAGATACAAAAAGGGGCTTCCGTTTGTGACAATCTGTATTTCGGTGATCGATTAAATATTCGACTAAAACAAATATGTTAAAATCAGAATTGTAATAAATTAAACTTAAACGCCCACACATAATCGAATTAATTAATCAAACACTAATTTGCTTAGTCTTCCTTAATAGAATATAATACAGAGTTAAGGTAACAAAAAAAGTTGTTAAACATTCTCATATTTACACTTGTTTCCTAGCGTAGGGAAGGCAGAAACCATGAATTTACCTACATGTCTGTCAGTTTTGCATAATTCTAAACTGGCCTTTTTAAGGACTTGCATTTTGAAATTATTACTAGCATTAGGCCTAAATATTAGCATCCTTTCAACGAACTAAATGGTATTCTATTAGCTCTCACTTCATAATAATATCATGGATGCTCATTGTTCATACATACCTACATGACATTTTAAACATGGTATTAGTTTTAGTCACGTAAACTTCATAATTGTAGTCCAACATAAAGATTCAGAACCAAACGCTTGCTAAGTAACTAGGTCTTAAAATTACCCATTAATTATCACTAGCAAACGAGACTAAAGTCAGAGTAAATTGTTATAGGTTGCAGAGCACGTGTGTTTATATATTTTTGTTAAGTTCTTAGGCATTATTAGGCACCGAAAATGGTAATTAATATTATGTTTATGAGGTAGGGAGTGTGTCCAAAACAAATACTTCTATATATATAACTAACATGTAATATATTTAAAAAGAACCTACAGTGATTGACTTTTAGACAGTTTTATGAAATATGGACCGGAAAACATGTTTAATGATACCTAATTAGTATCTAAGAATAAATCACAGCTTGACTAATTATTAAGACGAATAAGTCAAAAAGTTGGAAAGACACTTAATTACATCAATATTCATTATTGAGCACTCCTAAATTTCTAAACAATGCTTGCAATTGCAAACTTGCTATATCTCAGGTTTTTTCCGTATCTGGGTTTCATACGTAACATTTATACAATTATATATCATAAAAAATAATTGCAGCCAAATTTTTATAACAGTACTTAGTACATCATAATAAGATACATAGTACGTATTGATAAGTATCTAAATAGATACGTATTAAGAAACCCCTGTTTATATTATTATGATTTTATAATAAATTAAGTCTGGACCTAAGGATTTTGGATTTAATTGTAGCAAGTAAATGCAAAAAAAGAACTTACATTATTACCAAATATGTTAAATTAATCTTATATAATATAATCATTATAAATGTTAAGGCGAAGGCGCATACATTCTTTTAATCTTAATACATTCCAGTAAACTTACTTCTACATGGCAGTTATTCGTGGACATTTTAGGTTGATTAATGAGTAGGTAAGTATATTCTATATTAAAATTAAGTTTTATACATATTCATTCTATTTCTACTTAAAGTTTAAAAAAGCAGTACAATTGCGATTTTATGTAAGATACTATTATTTTATTTATAATATTAAGATTTTTTTCTTGTGTAGTTGAAATAACTATAATTTTAAGTAGGTACTTAAATAGAAATGGAAAAAAGCTTTATTTGATAAAACTATGTTTCTCCTAGTGACGATAATAATTATATGATCTACATATTGGTAATAGTCACTTACTACGGCATAAATAAAACTTCAAATAAGTACATTAATACATAATAACATATTGTGGAAATAACAATGACTCGATTTGGTATACATCTATAAATATGGAAATTCTTTAAATGGAATAAAGACTTTCAACTATGTGAAATCCTAATTTCAGACACAGATCCGTGAAAAAAATCTATATTTATTGCAATATTAATAACAATAAGCAAAACCGTATAAATATTTAAACAACTTCTGGTTGAAAAACTACAAATTCCGTGACTAGGGTGTCGGATGATTGCCAGCAGCTCTGTGAGCAAGTGAATATGAGGACAGACAGGAAGTGCAGATGTGCTAGAGACGTGTTAGTTGGTAGTAAGCGCAGTGTTTCCGCGAACTCTGGTACGAGTTGCAATTCACAGAGCAGTCGAGCACCGCATCGCGTGCAGACGGTCGGCATGCTGGGCGCGTCCGGGGTGCTCGCGCTGCTGGGTAGCGGAGCGCCCAGAACTGGAGACTCTTCCCTGGAGTACCTGTAAACCATACATTCTTGTATTTCCATTTTGCGTAAAGCTCATAAGAGCCATTTCACAAAATTTTGACGTTCGAATTCTGTTAGAATTTTCATGTGTGCGTAGCACACCCACACAAAAACAATGCAAACAGTTTAGCGCGAGTTTTGAGACGGACATAAAAATCTTGATCGTTATAACAATGTTTCTTGTTCGAGATTTATGAAAATATTTTTAATTCATTAGTAATTTATTTAGACAAATTATAATTTCTACAATAATAATATAAACCCCAAATATAATTCTAATTATTATGTTTTGTAAAATTTATATTAATAATAAATGTAAGCGATTGTATTTTTGGAGGATTATTACTCAATTACGCAAAAACGGTTAAACGGATATAGAAAAAAAATTGCACATAGATAGTTTATAACCTGGATTAACATAAACGGCTACAAGCTACTTTTCATCCCGGAATAGATGCGTAGAAAAAATCCAAGTGGACCAAGTCGCGGACAAAAATAGTAAAGGTAGCTAAATATTAATGTTTGACGACCTGATTGGCGCAGTGGCTAAGCGATTGGACTGCTGCGCTAAGGGTTGCGGGTTCGATTCCCGCACGGGGCAAAAATTTGTGCGATCCGCAGATGTTTGTCCCGAGTCTGGGTGTTTGTGTATGTGATATTTCATGTTTGTGAAACGCACCCACGACACAGGAGAAATTCCTAGTGTGGGGCGACGTTTTTTAAAAAAAAAAAAAAAAAATGTAATAAAATATCATAAACTAATAAAATAATATACTTTACTTGATAATAAACAAAACCGAATGAAAATAATAAAATATAAATGAAAACGTTGTGGTCGTAGTATAAACATGCGTTTGCAATACGAATTTTCGTAATTTAAAATGAGAAAAAAAGTGACACAGATCTTCACACGTATCTCTTTGGGCGCTCGGGCCCGACTGATCATTCTACGTTTGTACATCGTAATTTATTGTGATTTGGAGTGATATTGAAAATGATAAAATTTCTAATTAAATAATTGTTTTTTCAAATCACTATATTATTAGATTTTTTAAGAGCATAGTTAATTATGTCATGATTTTAAAATTAAAATATACCTTTATTCAAACCAAAAAGTCGCGATAAAATTACAGTATAAACCGTGAAAATAGGTTTCAGTTTTTTTTTTTTTATCAATTAAAAGTGTTTTTAATCGAAAATTTGGCACCGTAAGTTTCAATAAAAATATATGCCTAATGCTTTGTATTTTTATCGTTTAAATTTGTGAATGTAAATGATAAGGAGGGAAGGGAGGCCTTTGCCCTGCAGTGGGATAATACGGGCTTATAATAATAATAATAATAAACGGCACGCATTGTGAGGAGGTTCCTCTCTCTGGAGCCCTAACCACCGGTAGCTTGGACCCTGTTCCCGCTGCTGGTTGGGCCCTATCTTTTATATTTTTAAATATTATATTTTTATATAGATATTTAAAAATGTAATTTATAAGAAAAATTATTTAAATAAAGGAGATAATAATAATAAAAATAAATAAGGGCTTGATGCAGAAAGCGGTACTCCTCGACACGGCACGCATTGTGAGGAGGTTCCTCTCTCTGGAGCCCTAACCACCGGTAGCTTGGACCCTGTTTCCGCTGCTGGTTGGCCTCTATTTTATATTTTTAAATATTGTATTTTCATATAGATATTTAGAAATGTAATTTATAAGAAAAATGTTTTAAATAAAGGAAATAATAATAATGTAAATGATAGAATTTTCAGAAAGACGTTGCGGGAGTTTGATCGCCATATAGCAAGTATTTTTTGTAAATCTATAAGCTTAGGTATCAATGCGAAAGATTGGTCTCATCATCATCAGCCAAAGGCGTCCACTGTTGAACATAGGCCTCCCCGTTTAAGCGGGGGGGTTTGCCATAATCCCCACGCTTGGCAAGCGGCTTGGGGATCGCAGTATTGGTGGTGAAGATACAGAAGACGCTGCTGCCCATCTTTGAATTTTCCCTTAGTCGCCTCTTACGACACCCACGGGAGGAAAGGGGGTGGTCAATTCTAGGCCGGATACCACACGGCATAACGTAAATTAGGCGTCCCAAATCTTAGAAAACTGCGTAAAAATGTAAAATGGCTCTTAAGGCGTAGCGTTTTATACGAAACTTTATCAGATATATTTCACGGCTGTAGGGTAAATTTAAATGAAAATTCGTTTCTTCCGGTGGGTATAACGGGTCAGAAGCGTAGATAAGCCGACTGGTGTAAACTAAACTATAATTAGGCGGACAAGGAAAGTAAGGAATTAGTTATAGACCTTACCTTACTTTTCCTATTTACCTGAGAATTTGTCCCGGATTCATCCGGAGGCGAGTGAGAAAAGCATGGAACAGCCTGTCCCCGTGTAAAGGAGTAGCTTCCTCGTAGGGTTCGTCGTCAGAACCGCCGCCGCCACCTCCAACTCGGTCGCCAGCACAAACTTCTATTTCTAAAATATTATATATTATAAGAGATATTAATTTTAACAGACAAGTTTGTGTTTTTTGTTGTTTGCTTAGTTTTATTCAATTTGTATTAGATCACTCATAACAAGAAGGAAGCATAATATGTAAGTCTATAATTAGAATATAGTAGAAACTTACCATTCTCCCTTTTATATTTATTGAGCAATGCATTGGCTCTATCATCATTACCAGTTGAGTTTTTCCATTCTTCTTCAACATATACGAATTTTGGCACAAATTGTAATGGTCCACACATAAGTCGACTTCTTAGGTCATGTGGTAGCTCTGCAGTCTGGAATAAGTCTTGAAATATTAGCTATCATACAAACAATAGTAGATAAACTATAATCTATTAAAAAGTTTTAGTTGGCCTGAACCTGTAAGTTTAGCTATAGCGATGAAATAATACAATGGACGAATGGAAACAATACTTGGATAAATTATTGAGACTACAGAATCTTTTTGCAATCTGAGTAAAGCATGATGTTTACATATAAATGTGATTCTATGTAGGTAGTGAGTATTGCGTTCGAAAGAATAATCAGGAATACTTGGTCTATATATAACTAACAGTTAATACTGGTTTGAAATTAAATCAAATAAATATTACTTGATGCAGTAATGCTTCAACATCATTGGTAGGTGCAGTGGGAGTGTCGACAGTAACTAGCCCAGGTTCATCTCCCCCCTCCAGTTCTGCAGCAGCTGCAGGTGCTCCAATTGCACCCACTGCCCCTGCAAAATATAATAGCAAATCATTCAGTCAATCATTACATTAACACTTTGGCATTTAATCAATCCTGAAAAAAAGTTTATAATTAATGTGGTCGGTTTGTCACTGATTTACAAACAAAATCTGGTACACTTGGTCTTTGAAGATGTAATAATAATAATGTCCTCCTGACCGAATTTCGGTCATGGCGGCCGATCGCATCTGAGACTCGCAAACTATGCAGGAGATATTATAGTGCACAAGTATGAGCGCAAACACAGGCGCTCTCTCTATTCCCCCACTCTCATAGTCTAATGGGATGGAAGTCCGACATGACCAGTGAGAGATCAGGCGCAGGACCAACGGCTTAACGTGCCTTCCGAAGCACGGAGGGGTCTCGACATGTTAAAACGTTCACCCATCTCAAGACTGACCGCGGCGAACACGGCTTTACCTCGCAAATCGACTGATCTGCGCGGTAGCCACGTAGCTACGAGAGCAATAGCTATAAAGATAATAAAAAAAATCCTATAAAATACAACAAATAAATAAATTTAAAAGTATATTACCTTGAATAGGAGACATATTAGCATTGTGGGCATCAAAAACTTGCAGATTACCAAAAGCTTGTTCAACTGTTTCCAATTCAAATGAATTACTTTCCTCATCTTCATCAGAGTTTCTATGTAAATTTAAAAGGACTTATATGAATAATTAATTGTCTTAGTATGTGTAAGCAAGGAGTGATTACCTACTTCTACTTTAAATGGACAGAGCAATGGTGACAAATAACATTTAAATTAACATTTTTTTAAATACAAAATTAATTTGCAGTTTGGAATGCCAAATATAGCACAACAAGTTATTAAACAAATTGTAAATATACCTTTGCATTGCATTATTAGGGCTGGGAGCATTATCAATATTCATTGAGTTTCCGTTGGCTGCATCATTGTCATTCTCATCCCACTCATCAGCACCATTGCACCAGGACAGTTTTGAGTCAGCACTGGGTATAGCCACAATGGCACCTGCTTCATTTGTGGATTTATCTTGGTACTGACTTCGAACACATAACCAACTACAAGAAAGGTTATAATGGCTACATACAATATAAATATCACACTATGTATTGTTGTGTTAAGAATGCCTTTAAATTTTATTATTATTATTCTTTCTTAATCTAAATAGTTTGATAATTAAAATTGTAACTTTAATTTACCTTTCTGGCTGAATCCAACAATTAGGATTTATACAAGCGAAAACGTATAAAGTGCGGTGATATACAGAATTATCAAGGGGCGCATAACATTGTAAAATTAGCAGCCTGTGTAATCCACACAAAGGACATTTAGGAGAAAACTGTACATTCTCCAGAGGTGGCCAATCCTGCACAAAATAAAAATACAAGTTCACACAAAGCTGCATGATGTGGTCGATAATATTTTTATATTTTCAACTCGTCAACTCACGGGTAATCCTCCGATTTTATTCACAGTATAGTTCATTAGGGTTTGATTTTTATCACCAATCGCTTCATCTTCGTAGCCTAAATATATTTTACCTTGTTGCTTTGCCATTACTTCATTTACGTTTATCTTTTCGAATATTTTAGATCAATGAATCGCGTATGAGCGAAATGTCAAAGATAACTTTTTATTTGAGGTTAGGTTGCTTTTCGTGCAATAGTAACTTTTTGTACAGCCAACTTGAAAGTAATCTTAAAACGATTAACGAACTAAAATTAAAATTTTACGAACTTAAGATATTATCACAACGTGATTACACAATGAAACAGCCTCAACAAAAAATACGCGCACGCGTAGGCATTTATAAAGCGCTCTTATTAGGAGTATCCACATTTTTATTATCAGGACTTACCTATATAATAAATACTAATTAAGATCCTAGGCTAATCTAATTCACAGCCTGTAGCGCTGCATTGAGGTAGGTAGGTGCGAACCTAGACTATTTCAGCGCAGCGCTACAGGCTGCTTAGGCCCGTGTGGGGATCGGTCCCCACACAGCACTAAGGGCCTGACCGGTCTCCCGTGCCTTAGCGTCATTACGTATGTATTTCTTGCTTCTTTCTTTGGTAAAAAATAAACTGTTGTTAATGCCAATTATTAGTTCAGTGTTCAGTAGACCAGAATATGAAGCTTATTCATCGGTTACCTAGTCTTTCCACAAAAATCATAGCAATATGAATCAGATAATTGAAATTAATTAACTAACTATTATAGCTATGTCGTAAACGTAGCAACTGTCCTCGAGAAGCTTCTTATGTCCATTATGTACCTATATAGAAATTATTATATCAACCTACGAGCTATGTTGTTGTGAAATTGTTTGTCAATGCCTGAACAATATGTAACTGGGATTCACGTATTTCGAAATCCATGCTGCTGCACTTAAAAAGGAGTTGTTACCAAAAATAAAGTATTATATTACCGGAGCTATTACTAAAGGATAAGGTAGAAATCCACCTAATACATACCTTCGTACTCGATTACAGCACATTACTGCATAACCTTAAATATGCCCACCTTAAAACTGAATCACAGATTATAGAGAGTAATAAACTGAATTGGCTGTTTATAGCTAACAATTTGACTTATTAACTACAGAGTGAAGTTATTAACTTATGAATTTGTACAAAATCATGTTTGCTTCCTAAGAGGTAGGTAAGCAGAAACACCTGATTTCTTCTTCGTTTTAAAAAAATCGGCTTTAAAAGGAGGCATAGCAAAGGCAATAAGACGACCACCTATGCAAGGTAGTCGCTTAAACATATTTGTGAACCATTAATCTTATAAAATTACACGTTTGAACAATCTGATTCATTATTATTTTTGTAACATGGACTTTCGATCGTAACCTCAGTTTGTGCTAGTTTAATAGGACGCTGGCTATCTGAAATGCTTCGCAATTGATGCAACAGGTAGGGGTACAGGTAGGTGGGAGACGAATGTTCACAAAGCCTGTACTTAAGTAATTCAACACTTATTGGTTCGTAGACAGGACATGTTTACTGAAGCCTGACATAGGTGCCAAGGTAAGCTAGACAGGAGATTTACCCAGGCCTTTATAAATAGATCAAAAAGAAATTTTATGTTTATATTTAACTGTACAATTATGCATTGCGCATAAACATCGGCAGAAACTAATTTAAATGGAAGTGTATTCAGACAACGGCATAACTAACTTGGTCATTTTTATTAGACATTTTTAATACCGTCAAGAGAATACATTAGTTTAAAGGACAATGTTTTGTTAACCCAATTTAATCATTCTTAAAAGGAGCGGTCATTGCCTAAGAATATAAAAGTCATTTCACTGTCGCGTGGGAGTTCAAGAGTTGTGGTAACAACTGTGTTAGTGCCATTGGCAGATACAAGTCAGACTTTTAAGCGAAGAGTATTGAATTAATAGTGTTCAAATTAGTAAATATTATCATCAAATATCATGGAAAAATATATTTATATTTTTATATCGGTGGGTAACGTTCATTAAACATACATGGTACTTTACGAGAACATTTAAAATCCGTGTGAGTATTTCTTATAGTTTGTGTTATTATAGGTGGTTTCAATTGTGGTTCAGTTGGATGCCGTGACAGTTAGTCCTTCTTTATGTCCAACAAACAAAATTGCTCCACATCGCCGCATTGCTGATTGGGAACAGAGCAGACCTCGGACCTTCGGTTTGTTTTACGACTTGTTTGTGCCCAGTCGGCCACAACAATTTGACTCAGTCAACGATTTAGAAGAACAACCGCAAGAAGATGACCCAGAAGATTGCGGTGAAATAGATGATTACGATGAATCGGATCTAAGCTCCAGTTAGTAAACTGTTTTCTTTTTATGTATTTTTTTACCCTTCATGTTATTTATTTTTTGGCCAGGCCAGGAATGAGAATTTAAGGTCATAAATGTTTAGTTGCTTTTAGCGCAACATGTAATACCTAAGTATTTTATTATATTTACAGTTACACCTGGTGCTCAAAGGAGAAAAACAAATAGAAAAGACCGTGATTTTTTCGGCAACAACTATGTATTACCACCACATCACCCAGCGCCTAGCAGACCTCAGAGACCCACAAGACCTCCATACGGTTCGGGAGGAACATATGGTTTTCATGGTTATAGGCCCCCTTCATATTACTATCCAACAGGTAAGAATGAAGTAGAGACCAAAGGTAGAGACTTAAGCGGGGTTGCTTCAGCATCACTTGACGCAGACGTAAATGTCAAAAATGCCCATACCAATTTTGTTTTCTTCTAGCAGCCTTAATAACGAAAAGGTTTTACTTGCAGCTCTAATAACGATGTTAACCGGGTTATTCATGCCATGAAACAACGCTTCATATTTTACGTGATTGACTGATAACAGATTATTTGAAGCAACCCGTCCGTGGTTGTAAAACTTACCTACTTAAACATAATAATATACAGGTTGGTATAGGTAATCTATTTTTATTGCAGGTCATATAAAACCTGTTAAAGAGGACGTTCTAGACCGACCGCAGATGCCTTACCGGCCAGGTCTTATTGGTGGTACGATTGGACACATCGTCGGATTTCCCCCTGTGAGGCCCACCACAGAAGATACGCCACGAAGAAAGCCAACCTTACATGTTCGGTTCCCCGAAGGTGAATCATACTCGAATAATCGTCGAAATAGGTCTCAACAGACGAATAAGTCTACAAATATATTTGGCTCATTTATCGATCTATTGTTCAATTAAATGGTTATATCAATGTTTTTGTTTTGTTATTTCATTAAAATTTGGCATGCTACACATACTGACGATGGTTTTAGAATAACATAATTGCCATATATCTATGAGAATGTACTGTTTTCACCGCTCAATGTCACTACTCATAATTACATGGTGGCTGCCTCATATTTTGGAGAGCATTCAACATTATAACTATTTACTTGATCTGTGGCTATGAGTAGGGTGGAGATTACCTACATTAGATAGGTAATGCCTCGTTAGTCTAGTGGTCACTAAGCGCGCCAGCTGAGCTAGAGGTCCTGGGTTCGAATCCCGGGTCGGGCAAAGTGTTACTGGGTTTTTCAACTAAGTAATTCTCTGGATTTGTGCGTGTGTGTCAGAATGGCTGGTTGCCTGTGGCTTTGGTCTATGAGAGTTGATGAGAAAATTGCTACATAATTGCTTATATTTGCTACATTTAATAAATAATGGCTACATACTATATATATTTAGAAATAACATTTTTTTTTGTACAGCCATCCTGACGTTTGGTTGGCTGGTCGCCTCCTAGTTTAAAGCCAAGCATGCAGAGTTTCCCGAAATGTATTGCGTCAATAATTGCTACATATTTGCTTCATTTATCTAATTTAGTTGTATCTTCAAACGTAATTATGTTAAATAAAGGATGTAGCAATTATTTTAATTATCCCAAGGAAAAGTGCCTGATAAAACAATAAAGGCAAATAGTTGCAGTGTGTCTTCAGTCAACGGTATTGCTACTTTAGGAGGCTATTATTGCTACTTTATGTTATGAGTAGGTAAGTGGAAGTGGTGGCAAGTGGAAGCACATTAAAAGGATATCGTAAATAAAAACGTCGGGTCGTTCATAACATTCATTTTAATAATATTACAATTTACTTAAAAAATATTCAACTATTTTGCCTTTATTGTTTTATCAGGCACTTTTCCTTGGGATAATTAAAATAATTGCTACATCCTTTATTTAACATATATTTGAAGATACAACTAAATTAGATAAATGAAGCAAATATGTAGCAATTATTGACGCAATACATTTCGGGAAACTCTGCATGCTTGGCTTTAAGATAGGAGGCGACCAGCCAACCAAACGTCAGGATGGCTGTACAAAAAAATATGTTATTTCTAAATATATATAGTATGTAGCAATTATTTATTAAATGTAGCAAGTATAAGCAATTTTCTAATCAACTCTCATAGACCAAAGCCACAGGCAACCAGCCATTCTGACACACACGATTTGTGCCTGGTTGATGGCGTCGCGACATTGAGACCTGAGTCATAACTACGAAATGTGGGTTTACTACTAATATGTGCACCTCTGTCTACCCCTTAGGGAAATATAGGCGTGATGTTATGTATGTAGATAGGTGATCTGCATACTCACTTGCTTAGAACGTAGGTAATCTTATACTTAGATGTATTTGTAGATATGCAACAAAAAGAGAAAAACCGAAACACAAACAAATATTAATTATTAGATATAAATATCATCAGAGCTCTAATCGTCAAACATGTATTCGATTAATTAAGTATTTAGGCTCAGCAGTGAAGATGTTCACTGTAGGAATAGGTGTAGGAATTAATAAATAAGTAATTCATCAGGCGCAAATAATTCTGGGCTTTTGTTGACCGCTTGATAAGCCCGACCGACAAAATTTTGTTTATCACAATGCGGAATTTCAGAGGAGAGATAGAAGTCAATGAATTGATACAAATGTGCTCTAAATTATCCTTCGCCTACAATACGAAATAGTGCAAAATATTTCGTAGCATACCTAGGACTAGCACACGATATTCACAGACGTAATACACTAATGAGAAGCGCGTGACATACTCTAAAACTACGGACACACTCGTATATATCTATTTTTTTCGTTGATTTGTCTCATTAATTCATTAGAGGAATATATGTACTATGATATCACCACATGGCGTTCGCTTAAAACGATGTTAATCGTTTCCAAGAGACACTAAAGAGCACATGTGAATTTTTAAACTGCGTGTATTGTATTTTATTTATGAAATAAATAAAGTAGGTACAAAATGAACTTTTTTATAATATGGATGACTACAACCCTTTGTGTCATGGCTGAGTTTGTGCAGGAAGGTACGGTAATTTATTTTCCATTTTTGTCACTTAAGATATTGCAAAATATTTATATATATATTTGAGTTCATTCACACGTTATATATATATTTGAGATCATCATGTTCACAGGCATTGTAGTAGCCTTAAAACTTCATTATATAGGAAAAATACCCATCAATAATGTTGAGTCGGATTTTCTTATTACATTTAATATTATGTGTATTTCCAACTAACAGCGTTTGTATGTCGATACTATTAATTATCCTCATTAAAACCCCATCTACTTAATATGTAAGTACAGACTAGCGTTTTACAGAATTTAAAATTAAAATGACCTATTAAATAACGTTGATTAAGTGTTATTTTCGTGTAATGTTTGACATGTTGTATCCGTTACTTACAGAAAATAACCCCTACACTCAAGCTTTAATAAGTAATAAACAATGGCATCATGTGCATGGTTACGTACAAGTTCGTCCCGGAGCACATATGTTTTATTGGTTCTTCTATGCCAACGGGACGAAGGTTGATGCCAATCGTAAACCAGTAATAATATGGATACAAGGAGGACCGGGATTTGCCGCAAGTGGCATCGGAAATTTTGCTGAATTGGGTCCTTTCAATATGGATATGCAACCGCGTAATCATACATGGGTATGTGGAAAAATATTTGTGTAATTACTAACTAGTTGGTAATCTAGATACAAAAACAATATGATACAAGAGAATCAAGCCGGAATTAATAGTCGAGCTGGAGTGTTGGCTGAGCCGAAGGCAGGAGGGTAATGTACAGTAGGTCTAGGTACCTCCTACCTATATCATTTGAGGTAAACTTGAACAATTTTTTTTCTTTAAATTTCATGATGATATTTTATTGTTGTCCAAAGGGGGGCAAAAGTTGTAAAAGGGTTCAAACCCGGTTTTCGCCCAATGACTAGCTGAGCAAAGCACAATGTTCATCTTAAGACTCCTGATAAAAAAGACCACTTTAACATATCCCCTCGGAGAATAAGTGCTTCATTTAATTGTATGTAGGCCATAATGGTTGCAGAAAATTATTTGCGGACCCTAATTAGGACACAAATTAATTACATAGTCGTTAGTATAATTGACTTTAATTACCCATCTCTGTTATTGTTATGGACTTAATATAGAATTAATCAGCCTTTATAATGCCTAAATATATTTTAAAGACTACAAAAGGAAATTAACTAGGCAGAATGGAAACAATGGAACAAGACTTGACACACAGGGGCACAGCTCTTGAATTAGAGAAAATATTTAATAAAACTATTTAAAAAACATTTAACATTTCGTTGTTTCATAAAAGCTTCCATTTATTATTTTAGAACTTTTCTTTCGAGTCCCCACACTCTTGGGCAATGGGCATTGTCAGCTTGCTAGGTAGGTACCTATTGTTTCCGCGAATGCAATTCTGTGGTCCGTAATTTCTAATCAATGACATGTTATTTTAGGTGAAAGGAAGAAATGTGTTATTTATTGATCACCCCGTCGGCACTGGCTTCAGTTACGTTACAAATAGTTCACTATACGCTAAAACGGATCGAGAAATAGGTAGGTTTGGTATTATTATACCTTCTAAGTACATAATTACAGCAAACGTTCGTGATTGTAATACCATGTTATAATATTTACAGCAATGGATCTTTCTAAAGCTATAAAAATGTTCTACCGAAGACACAGAGAGTTTCGTAAGACACCCACATATTTGTTTAGTCAGAGTTATGGTGGTAAAATCTGCCCAAGATTAGCGTTTTACTTGCACACGGTATGTATTTTCTGAAAATTTTATTAAATTTATCCCTTTTTTTATGTCGATTCACATAACTGAATGATTGATCGCCACAACCCAGGATTTAGATAGGTATTACTAGGCGAGAAGGGAACTTTAAATCATGCCTGTAAAATTGTCAAGGTCAATTCGCCTTGAGGCTTAGACGGAGGATGTGATGGAATACTTACCATTAATCTAATGGTCATAAATTTTCTACCTGATTAGCGCAGTGGCTAAGCGATTGGACTGCTGCGCTAAGGGTTGTGCGTTCCATTCATGCACGGGTCAAAAATTTGTGCGATCCGCAGGTGACTGTTTGTGAACGCACCTACGATACAGGGTAAAGGGAATAACAATTTTACCTAATTACACAGAAGTTCTGTTTTTGTAACAAAGTAATCGTTACGAATTTACGATACAACAACAGAACTACCTACGTACCTACCTTAGTGGTAGGCTAGTAGTTATTTGAAATCGTAACATCCTGTTTATTTACTGTACAAATTATTATTTTTCACAGGCAATTGAAAAAAAGAGTTTAAAAATGAATTTCAAGGGAATTGGAATTGGTAGCGGATGGGTAGACCCCAAAGAAAGCATCTTAGTGCAGCCAGAGTTTTTGTATCTCTCGGTAAGTTCAATATGTAGGTATCTACGAGTGGCGACTCATTTAAAACAAATATAACAAAAACACTCCGCCTCAGTTTTAACAGCAAAAAAACAGAGTAGTTAGATGTGTTTAATGTAACATACACAGCATAATTTTTATTCTTCTTCCTTTCCTATCCAATTTTTTTGTCGGTCTACTCCTGCCGTATAGCAAAAGGCAACTACATTTACAGATTATTAACGCAATTTTTTTTCACCTCTTTTAAAAAATGTATTACATTTTAGGGGGCGATAGACCGGAATTTATATATAACATCATCAAAAGTAGCTAAGAAGCTAGCTCGATCTATAAAAACACAGGAGTTCTTTGACGCCGATATCTTAGACGATGTTTTGTTTAGTACACTTAATGAGAAGGGAGAAATAAATTTTAATAATGTCTATGCCCCTAGTCCTTACCCAGCACTTGATGAACTAGACAAGAAAATGAATAACTATGTAAAACCAACTTTAGCTGGAGTTAATCAAACAAGGAAATGGTCGTATTTGTCAGTGAATGCCTACCAAAGTCTGAAGCAAAGTTTTCTTGTGCCATCAGTATCGTTTTGTATGTACCTACTAATATTTGATGTAATCATTGCTACTTATTATATTGTTTAATCACTTTAATAATTACCTAATGTGTTATTTCTTTTTTAGTAGAAGCTATCTTAGATAACACCAAGCTTAAGGTAGCAATTTATAATGGAAACTTGGACGTTGTCACTCCATTGGGTGGTAAGTTAATTATTTATATTTATATACTCCTCTCCTTTTCTGATTAATTTCATTGCGGGTTTAGAGACATTCAAATAATTTCTCTGGGACACGTTGGGTCCTGAGTAATTAATGGTTTTGTGATTGTAGATCCTGGTTTACGGGACTTACAATGATGGGTACGAGTGGTGGGCTTGTCTCGTAAATAACTGAAAAACAGGTTGTTTAATTAAATAGTACAAAATTTTGAACATGATCGTAGGTGCATCCAACTGGGTCCACAAGTTAAAATGGCACGGTGCTGCTGACTTTGCTAAAGCCACAAGACATCCGATACGTGGAAAAGGAAATGGGTTTTATAAGGAGACGAAAAGGTTGAGCTTTTGGTGGGTCTTTGGATCCGGTCACTGGGTAAGTAATGACATTTTGTTTATCAAATTAGCTGTTGTAAATAATAAGTCAGTTTGAAATAAAATTATTTCCTTCAGTATTGACTTCGGATTTTTATGATAACATCTATTGTTCTACGTAATCATGAATTCTATGTGACTGCTAGGCAGTAAGCCATTTGAGGCTCAATTTTATGTTCAGAAGTCTTTTATAAAGAAGAAGACAAATTGTCATGAATAAAACACTAAACGCATTACATTTACATAGCAAGCTGCACTAGCACTGATTCCGCAACTGGTCTAAGTACCTAAGTAGCACTAAAACTACTGTTTTCTTTCAGGTGCCAGAAGAAAATCCTGAGGCCATGGGACAAATATTAGATTACATCTTAGAAGACTCGGTCGAATCAAATGATTAGCTGCTATGCCTTGTTGCATTTATTACAACTTTAAATTTTAAGGCAATTCATTAAAGGCGAACGGACATCTCAGTGTAAATTTCGGCCTCAGACTGTATCACGTTGTGGCCATATGCCATTTTATAGGTCTCAATAGCTTTTAAAATTGGGAAGGAACTATACTTATATTTTTACTTTTATTTATCTGGCTGATAATTTATGTTCACTTACTGTAATTACCTACTTTTGTACATTTATATCTAAGTATACTTATGACAAATATTTACTAGCTACTGCACCAATCGGTCGTCAGAGTTCAAATCACTACTAAAGAATCCAGTACTTATATTTTAAAAGAAATAAAAACTCGACTTGCATATTAAAATTCGTTATATATTATGTCCAGATTACGTATTCATAATAATTATACAAACAATGTTATATATACATGTTCAATTGAGTTTAAATTCATTTGTTTTACTTATATACACATTCAAAACATAACTCAAGCACCACACTATTGCAGTACCTAATGGTCAATACATTTTGGCAATGTTGAAAATTAATTGCTAATTAGTTTATGTAAGTATATTTTACTATAATATTTTGATAAACATTTTTAGTATATCCATTTGGATGAGACTATCGAAACTACATTTTAAAATCAACAACTTTAGTTTTAAAACTCCAGATCATCTTTCTTTTCATTACATAATAGAAGTAAACAAATAAAATAAATATATTTTGAAATACACACTAAAAGCTTTCTCAGCAAGGATATTTATTTACATTAATATTCAACATTATTTGCATTGTTTATCTATAACAACAAATAATAAAATGTATTGTTAGACAAAAATAATATAGGACTAACAAAGATTTATATCAGAAATTGTACTCTATAGTCTATAATTTATAGTTGATTTGATATCACAAAGTATGAGAAAAATTATAATCTTGTTTTGTACTAAAAATATTTCTAAGTTTACATTAAATTGGTACATTGTGGAAAGTAAAATATATTCATTTTGCCCATAAATGTAAAGTAACAATAGAACATAACAGTCTGGCTCACAAACAAAAAATAAAGTTCACATAATAAAGTAATTTGTTCACATTGTTGTCTATAAATATTTAGTAAAACACAGATATTTCCTCGGTCACTGACACATTTATTATAATAGGTCTCAAAACCATGTGTATAATTTGGTATTGGGTTCACAAAATGAGGACCTTCATAGCATGTTTCATAACTAAACACAATGGTCAGTAGGACCATGGAATTGAGCTAACGTCATTTATCATTCAAATTTTGTACGTTTTTTGATATTAGGAAAGTGCTCGAGTCTGTTTATTTGAAACGTGAATTCATGTTTCATGCACTAGTAAAAAAATTGCAATACCTATAACAATAACAATTGAAGTTTAACATCAGTCATCAGTCTTAATTAAACCAACACTTTAGAAATCAATACTAAAACGTGAACCTACTTTGAACTCTCAACATTTTAGTATAATTTAAACTATTATTTTAATTGGATTTCGAGAACATTTAAGATGCGTTCAAATATAACATTACCACTAAATGAATATCATTAAACATTGTTACATAGACAACAGGTACTGTACCATTTCGGGATGACATCATTTTATAAATATTTTGATATTATCCTAAAAGTTACTGTAATACATACAAAACCAAGCGACAGTGTCTACACTTGTGGCACTTTTTAGCCATCGTTTAGTGTTTCATTTTGGTCAATTCGAATAATTATAAGTTAGGTTTTTACTATGTTAGTCTCACTTCAGCGTAACAGGCGTCGCATACTCGCACCGGCTTGGTGTTGCCAGCTAATGCAACTGTTTTGTCACTGCACGCTGCGCAGAATATATGGCCACACCGACGGCAGTGGTGCTGAAATAAGAAGGTATATCATTATAAAACTATAG
Organism: Abrostola tripartita; assembly: GCA_905340225.1. Classification (NCBI taxonomy): domain Eukaryota; kingdom Metazoa; phylum Arthropoda; class Insecta; order Lepidoptera; family Noctuidae; genus Abrostola; species Abrostola tripartita. The sequence goes on along the minus strand of HG996498.1, from coordinate 7,891,845 downwards.
AAGTATATATGTATGTATTGATTGTTAATAGGTATACCCATACCCATGTAGGTTTATAAACAAATATTCGTTTTTGATTAGAAAATGCGCATTGAAAATTTTGCCTACTACGTATAACGTATCTATGTTTGTGAAACAATACTTTTAATTATAACTTACTTTCCGCCTCGCAATTGAGAATTCTTTGGCACACGCAGTACAAGCAGTGGCATCTTTATCGTGGGTCCACGTGGCTGTCTCTTCAACGTTTTGTGTTTTGGCCTCCTTCTCTAGAAGTTCGGCTAATTGTAACTTGTTCTCACTCAGTGTCGCACCAACTTCTTCAAGAGTTTTTTGAGCTTCGTTGTATTGGGTTTTTAAGACGTGTTGTTCTTCTTGCAGTGCGAGGTATTTCTGTAATAGAGTATTAATTATGAGCAAAGTAATGCGAAAATACTGATATCCAGCTGTATATCAGTTATCAAAAAGAATTGGAATACATATTCATCTATTTAAAGTCGACCTTATACTTATCGCCAATTAACTTTTAGTTAGAGTTAGGTAGATTGTTTTTAACATATTTCTATAAGATACATCTGGCAATAGGTAGGTACCTACTTTTCTTTTGTTGGCTATAATAATTTGTTTAGCTGTTGAAGAATTGGTCCTTAGGCACATAAGCAAGTATAAATCAAGATACCTACTTTGACACACTAGTAGGTACCAATGGCCATACAAATTTAAAAATGAATTTAATTTTTTGAGTTAATGATGTGCAATAAAAGTTGTTTACCTGGCCTATTGATTTGAGAGATTCCACTTCTTGTGCCAGCATTGATATCTTATCGCGATCTCGCATCATGGATTCCTACAACACATTCATCATGAAACCGTTGACTCATGCTTCGTAATCTTTATGTTATAGAAGCATAATAAGTATGGATATCTACATTGTCGTACGTTATCACAATATAAAAACACGTAGACATTTTAGTATCAGACTAGTGATGAGAAAATAGATATGCAAGGCATTATTTGCAAACAGAATATGTAGGTAGTAGGTACTACCTACAGCTGCCGAACCTTTGACGAATCCATTGGTATACCTACATTTATACATATATAATAGCAACTCTATGTAAGTGTGCTAACAAAATTTTGTATAGAAAATAAAATAAGTAAAAGTTAAACATATACATAGGTACATTATCTATATTCAAAACTAGTTTCTAAAGTGAGTCTTACTATTCCTCATCTCATGATTTCAGAAATAATTCGAATGTTTGACTCACAAAAATCTCATGACGTTTATCCGTACTCCAGAAACATTAAAAATGTGACATAAATATGTACCTTTGCATCTGGCAAAATGTGGGTGTACCATATAGGTACCTACACCTTTGGGGACGACACGCGTGACTTTGTTGTGTTACAATATACTTACTTGTAAAGAGACCCTCCACTCGCGTTCTATCCTGAGGTCTCCCTCGGCGGCCACGGCCCGCGTCTCCGCCGCAGCGGCCTTCTGCGCCAACGACCTGGCACTGTCTTCTAGACTCTTCCTAGCTAACTTATCTTCTTGCAACCTATTCAGTATGCACATCTTAAACACTATTTCACTTCGTCTACTACTAGTACCACACAGTGTAGGTGAGCGTCTAAAGCTTTTGTGATATTGTGATTGATTTACTCTAACTTTCGAAGTTTTACCTTGATTTAGTTTTTTATTAATTTCACCATTCAGATTTAAAGCTGATCTTGCTCATAAAGGGTTTACATGTAGGTACTTGCTAGTGTATAAGTATATCGTAATAGGAGAACCTTCGTTTAAGTATTTATTTATGTCAGTATCCTAAATTATTAAAGTTGAGCAGTAACCTTTTTCCCAGAACTGTCTAAAGGTCTTTTACGGGTGAATGTAAATATCAATCATATCTAAGCAAAGAAAAAATAATTTCTGGTATGTATTGTCTCAGTAAACTAATGACAAACAACTATGATAGGAACAATAGTATAAAGAATTCAGTACAGTATAGATGTTGTTTTTGATCCCAGGAATATACAACTACTTAGTATGTTAGTATGTATCACAATCAAGGTATTGTTTAGTCACACAAAAGCATGCAAACATAGGAGTGAGATTGATAATGGCAAACCTACACAATAAACATAAAATTAAAACAAGCAAGTCCATTGGTAATCATTTGAATAAAATACAGAATGCGACTGAATATGCTTTATTATAAATAAGGCTTATACACAACTACTGCCTTGTAATTACAAAACTATGGGAAATAAAAATATTTTAATATTTTTTATAACATTTGCTGCTAGATAATAACGAGCACAATATTTGTATACAATGATAATGAAATCTCAAGTTTATAAGCACATGTAGCTACTCAAATGAGATCGAATACCCTTTCTAGTAATAATCACGTCCTCTTTACAATATTACCTTGATAATCGCTGCAAAAGTATACAAAATACTTCAATCTCTTCATAAGCACTAACAACAAATCCTCACGCTTTCAATTCTACTTATAAAAGTACTTTTAATTAGATAGTTATTGTTACATAGAATTAACACGTAAACGTAAAATTGATTAAATCAAAGGGAAAACTAATTTTTAACACAGAGCATTCTTAACATAACCTAATATTTTATGCTGTGGGAATTAATTATTAACAAATCTTAAAATAATTTTAATAGAAAATTAAAACCTAATACAGACTTAATACGAAATAACAAAATATTACAATGAAACATTAATCTGAAACACAGCAAGTAAGCCAAAGCAACAGTAGCATTACGTTTAACAATTTGATTATTATCTTTGGATCACTTTAATATAACAAAATAGTGATTGCATTCACTAAGTCAATTTATTGTGAGGGTTTGCCAATATCGAGCGAATGGAAAGAGTTGCCGCTAGTTGACACACGCAAGCTGTGCATTGCTCACACCTAAGTGCGTTTCGAGTACTGATATGTCAAGCGCTTAGATTACATCCAACACCGTAATATATTTATCCAGGCACTCTTTCGATCCTTACGGATGAACGCGGGCCGTAACCCGCCTGATGCGATGTCATAGTAAAAATTAGTAAAACCTACTTCTCATCAAGTTGATGTATGGTGCTGCCCATTGATTCAGTCTTTGCTTCCAATTTGGCTATTAGCTCTGTTTTATGTTTCAAGGAACTTTCACATTCCTAAAACAAGGCCAATACAGTTTAGCTGAATAAAACGTCATCTCATTCGAGCGGAAGTAAGATTATTTTTGTTAGTTTAAAGCAGATAAGTACAGAACCGATACAGATGTTACATACAAGGTTGTTAATATGTTCTGAGGTTAATACATTAGTATATTAACATCTTATAGACTAAGTAAATGCATTTTATAATTCACCACGAATGATATCACCACAATGTTAGGATGTGTTAGTAGTAGGTATAATACGTTAAAATTGTCTAGTAAACAGGAAACACCACCTTGATTATTGCGATAATTGAACAATATATTTACAGAATTGAATTAATTACAGCCTACTCCGCAATTTGATTGACTGGTTTGTCTCTAATGTTGCATTTACGAAACGGTGGTATTTCCTGGAGATTCAACTTTTTGTTAGGAGGGCCTTCATCCTTAGACTTTGTACCCTTCAGTGCAGCTTGTGCTTTGAGCTTTTCTAACTTTTCTCCTAAATTGTGTTCGTTAGTGGTAGGGGATCTGAGAGCTTTGACTAAGTCATGGTCGGGTCCTAAGAAGCTGTTATATTTCTCAAGGTTGTGAAGTATTTTGCCAATTTGTTCGGCTTTCCCCTGGAGCCTCGACACCATTTCGCCCTTCTGCGTCAGTTCCATCTCGCATTCCTTCCGTACGACAACGCGGCATTGTGAATACAGCATGGTATTAGTATCGGTTATATATATTATAATAATAAATAATAGCAGGTATTCTCAAGGAAATGTAAGACAAACAAATAAGTTGAGTAGTAAACAAAAAATATACAAATACATAATATACAGTGTTTCTAAGTAAAAAGCGGTAGGTACACGTAACAATACAATACAAAGGAAAAGGATGAAGAAGCTTATAATTAATTAATCAGATTGTTGGGATAATGAGAATGCATGGGCGGGGATCAAGCTGTGTTAGATGGGGCACCTACGTTCGACGCACGACCTTCGTGGGGCATCGTCTTTGTTACCTCTCCGTGCCTACGCGCAACAAAAGATGCTAACGTTTTTGTGAAACACGATGTGCATTTCACTACAATCATAGCAGTTCAGACATATTAACCAGTCGAAAATACGAGTGAATTTAATAGTTATCTACTTGTATTGATCATCAACAGACCATGAAGTATAAATGAAGAAACTTTAGCAACGGTTGACGCAACAAGCGCGAATGATTGGTCAATCAGTGGTGATAAAGTAAGGGAACAAATCCTAACAGATCATAGTAATACATGCGTTAGTGAACTACGAGTAAATGACTCACCTGCAACTTTTTGTACATCTCTAGGTTAATGAGTTTAATGTCGTCGAGTTGCCTTCTCAGCGATATAATTGTGTCTTGTTTATCGTGTATATCTTTCTCAAGTAATTTCATAGCCACCTCCATTTCTGCTTTCAGTGAAATCTGAAGTAGAAATTTTAAGGTGCATTATTAGATACAGGTAATTAGCCTCTACTCTGTGCAGATTTTGAGACAATAGATTATATAACGTACCGTTTTAGTTTTAAGCCGTAGATAGAGCCATTGAGACTACGAAGTTTTAAAATGTTTATTTTTCATTTTGTTACTTGTTGCGACTAGACTACAGGGTCATTTTGACCGTGATTGCTGTGTTTAAGTAGTAAGTTATAAAACCTCAGTAAGTTATTTGTTTAGGAATTCATACTATAGGCACACGAATATTGATATTACCTGCAAGTCTAATTCTTTCTGCAATTCCAAATATTTCTTTCTTTCTTCTTCTAGGATTTTACTGGCTTCACTATCATTTTTGGATCTATCAGATGCTGTGCTTTTGACACTACGTTTCTCCTGAAAGAAACAGACACACGTATGTACCAGCCGTATTCGATAAAATTTATTTACATTTATCAGAATTTTTATATTTTGCTGGTAGGTAACATAAGACTATGAAATCAATCGTGGACCATAATGAATTCCGAACCACACAAGATGGTTTCCATATTTTTATTCGGTTAAACCAGCTTCTTACTCAGCAATCTTAGTTTTTTTGGCACCGAAAGAGGGTTTTTTTTTATTTATTATAATGACTGAAAATATACATTATTTTACAAAACACGGATTTCATTAATGAATGCAAAACGTTACTAAATGCTCTAGCCGTTGCATTATCATTTCTTATATGAACGTAATACCTACGTGTCAAAAGTAACTTTATCGGTGATATCATTTAAAGGCATGTGCATACCGAGAATAATCTTAACAATAAATTAGGTATAGTTTCGTTAAATGCACATAAAAAGATTAAGAATGAAATTCTAAAATTAATCAAATAATCGAATTATGAAATAATTAATAATATTACTTACCTCCTCATCAGACTGTAACTCCGTTACTTTCATCCTGGTATCTTTGGTTATATCTTGCCCTGTACATAAAATACACACGTGTTTAGACGATATACAAATAAACACAGAGAGAGTCGCGTGATATATTTACACTGCAATATAAATAACTCACAGGATTTGGACCAAAAAGTTCGTTTTGTTTGACTTTTTGCTGTTGAGTTCCCCATTAATGCTGCGGTATAGCGCATAACGGTAGATCGTCGCAGTTAAATAATAACTGACAATAATATAATGACACGGGCGACAGGTCTGGCATACTAATGCCTACTAAGCGTTACAATAGCGTCTGACTCATCAGCGCAAGGTGTCTTATCTGTTGTATTTTCTATTATGTTATTCGCGCTACAAATTTGATAGTAAACACGGATGACCATGAGGTTTCCCTTTCCGGTCGTTACTATGGCTATTGTACAAATGATTGGCGATGTAGAATATTCAGTCAGTTGCTTTTATACGAAATTTCTAGTCATCCACAAGTAAAGTGTCACAAAAAGAAAGTATTCGCAATATCTTAAAAAAATGTATGTTAAATTATTATTATAGTGAAGAGAAGTTAATTTCACTAGTTACGTTAGCTAACGGTACACTTTATTATTATTTTTCTACGAATTTGGCAGATAAACATAATTATTTTATCGTAATTAAAACCCTAAGTTGCACGCCAACGGTTCACTTATGTAAATATTATGATAAGTATCGTGTGAAGGACTCACCGAGCGCGTGCTTCAGTTGATTGTTTTCCTCAACTAATTGAATCATCGTATTTTTGGAGATCGCCAAATCCTCTTTCATAAGGGCATTGGTCGTTGTTAAGCCTTCGACCTTGGCTTGTAAATTTGCCACTGTTGCACTATAACAAGTGTAAAACATACCAATAGATATAATAATATTAATAATATTCTCCTGACCGAATTTCGGTCACGGCGGCCTATCTAGTCGGAGACTAGCCAACTACGCAGTACACAAGTATGCGCGCAAACACAGGTGCATTCCCTATTTTCTCACTTTCATAGACCGATGGGACGGTAGACCGAAACGACCGGAGAGAGATCAGGCGCAGGACCAACGGCTTAACGTGCCTTCCGAAGCACAGATAGACCAAAACATATACATGTGCAATATTATAAGATCTAAAATAACGGCCATTGATATAATTGCATCAAACCTAAATCTTAGTTGATTTGGGGTTGGTTGTCACAAACGCAGAAAATTTTGAAAAATAAAACATACTACCTACATCTAAATAATTATTAGTCATTCTGATGTCGTTAACCTGACAAGTAAATACATATTGGTTTAACGTATTTTAGGATGTTATATAGTATATGGTTAAATGTGTAGGTAGGTCTAGATACTATTGTACGTTGCTCGCTCATTCATCTAACATAATCCTATTTTAACTATTGTAGGCAGACATCGTAGCACGTTACGACATTCACATTCCCTATTATTAGCCCAAAGACTCGCGCTATAATGGAATATGCACAAATGTTTCACTATTAGTTCCTGCTAATAGCTGAAAGAATAATTTAAAAAGATAAAAAAAAAACCTAATCTGCATCTGTTTAAGCAATTACTTACGTAGGTACTTATATTATTTGTGTTCATTGAAGTTTTCATTGACTAAATATTATCTGGTAGGTATTATTATATTTAACGGGCTGATGATGATGATTATATGCAGTCTTAAAACTATTTAGCTAAAGTAATAAACTGGTTACTGGTGTTTTAATCATGACGTGAATTGTTGTATCTTATACCTAACATATACTTGTAACAATATTGCATAATTCATTTAGATTTATTATGCCAATTTGCTTTGCGAATACAACGTTACAAGGCCTCTTATTAACTTCAAACGCAGACTACCATAGTTTACTGACATACACTGTTTTTTTTACCAAATAAGGAAATCATATAAAGTTATTGTAAACTAGAACTTAATATCTAAAGATTGACTTATTTACAATATACATATAGTCACTATTAATAATAAAAGATATATGATTCCAATGGAAATAATTTAAAGTTAATATTTGAGTTTCTTGAACATGACAATATTAATAAACATTTCATTTTTAACATTAATTATAATTAATCGTGATGACGTTTAAAGCCTTATAATAAAGCAGTCTACTTTTATAATGAAGTAATTTACTAATGAGACATTCTCTGGCTGAACAATACTAAATAGAAAACAATATGTTGAAAGATGGCAATAAAGTCTGACGTGGGAATTCCTAAACAATGAGTTGGAAACTTACTTGAGATGTCTGTTGAGCTCCTCAATGTAATTCTTCTGGTCTAGCATAGTGTTGATGTGCTGTTGTTTCGGCTCTGAATCTCCGTTATTCCCGTTACCGGCTAGATCGTTGGAAGAGTTACTGCCGCGCAAATAAAGTGAGAAGTCTATAACACCTTGTTGACTATCTAAATCTTCTTCCTGTGTACGATACAAAATAATTATTTATTTTGAAACTGGACGGGCCGACTAAGTACTGTAAACTCTTGGTGCAATAAGTAGTCAGATATCTATGGATGTTTTTAAAATGCTATCCTACCTTCACACATAAGTTACAATCGACAACATTAAGGCCGACCAGTAGGCCAGTGATGATCACGGCTTCTTCGTTCAGCATCAGAGCATGAGGTTCAAAATATTCTTCCAATGTATCTTCACGGTGTTCTAACAAAATACGTAGATAGTCAGCAAGCCTCTTCTGCATCAAGGCTAACCTCAGCCAGGCTCGAGCTCGGCCCATGGCGGTTCTAAAAATAGTTCACAATATAAAAAAATATTTTAGGAAGTGACTCATTGATCATTGAAATAATTAATCAAATACGATCAACGTAAAGTAATTTACGACAGTGAATAATACGAAAAGAATTGTGCGGCAAGAATTGTTTGGAAGAAAGAATTGTCTTAGGTACTGCAGGTCAAAAGCTTCTTCTGGTACAGAGAAGGAACGACCATCGATCTTTATTAAGCTTGTGCGATTTGCGATTATCATCAGCTGGAAGGCCACTGCTGAACGAAGGTCGCCCCTTTCTAGGAGGGTGGGGGTTGCCATAATCTCCACGTTTGGTAAGCGGCTTGGGGATCGCAGTATTGGTGGTCAAGTTACAGAAGACGCTGCTGCTTATCTTCTGGATTTTCACTTAGTCGCCTGTTACGACACCCGCGGGAGGAAAGGGGTGGTTAATTCTAGGCCGGATAACACACGGCAAATTCTTCTTTAGTATATTACATTAAAAACTTACTTGACAGTGGGAAGGTCCCTGACACTTGCCGTAATGTCTGCAGCTTCTGGTGAATATTTCTCGACCATTTGCAAGATGTCCCACAGCTCTTTTTTAGGGCCAAGCAAACCCTAAAAATATTTGTTTAAAACTGTTTTATTGGTTGATTTCTTAAAACATTTCTTTTGTTATTTATTGTGGTGATTAATCAAAGCTAATTTATAAAGGGAAAACCTATTAGGTACGTACTATAGATGTCATTACAAGACCTATTAATAAATAAGTGATCAATTAAAATTATTATATGCACGTCATAATAAATAAATAAATAATCCCAGCTTATTTTATTTTAATTACCTTTTTCGGTTTAAGTCCATGACGCATCACATGCTCGAGAACAATAAAGAAGTGATGCAATGGTAAGTGATCACTGTCGAGCATTCTACCATACCGGAGTGATTGTTCGATTAGCTCCTTCACAATCAGTTTAGAGATGTTCACGAGATTGCTGCGTTCGATCACAACGGGATCCCGTGCTACAAACATATGACAAATGCTTTGTTAATATCACCATTATTATTTATAATTGTATGATTATTAGTACGACGATTGAATTACCCATCATAGTGTTCATAGGATCATCTGGGGAACTGACATTGCCTTGGGCAGAAGGACGATGGAAGGAGTCCTGCATTTCCATATCGTGTAGTTCTTTCAAGCAAAGCCACTCGCCGTCGACCGAAACGCGGAAATTGCACAGGTAGATAGTATCCTGGGCGCCGGCCATGTCAGCGTCCGGGTTGCCGTCACCCTGGTGTTGAATGGCCGTTGGAATGCCTAACTCAGGCAAGGGATCCACCCCATGAACCGCGGCAAGCGAACGCATAATAAAGCAGCAAATAAACTATCAAGCGAAATAAACAACAATGTCACGTGAATTTTGATCACCCTCTTATATACATTTCACACTATGCGTAATTTTGAAGGTCAAATAATATATTGTTTAGAAGGTACGTCACTTGTTTAATCGCAATCCCGTAACTATAGATCTGTATTCGTTAGTAAAATTCTTAAATAGAAAGCACGGTAAAAGTACGCGAAAGATTGTATGAGCGAAATGGTTTTCCAGTACCTACGTCCCGAATAAATATTGATTTCCCGGCAAGCACTACTCTCTCCACGAGCAGGAAAATCAATACTCGGTGAGCATACTGCCATCTATGTCGGCCGTCAGAAAACGCGTTACAATCGCCGGCGGCTGATGACAATGGCTTCGGAAAGCAAAACCATGAACAAATAGTACATACGAAATGTCGCAAGATGTAGCTGTATTCAAAAGAAAAGCCTACACTTGTTTGTAACGCCGTGTGTATAAATTATACAATAAATGTAGATTGTTTTTAAGAATTTAAGGAATCTAAATCCGTTTATACCCAGGTTTATCAAATTCAATTTTTTTATTCACGCCGCTAAGGTGTTTACTTCCTCAAAAATTTTCTCACAATTAACTTTTTCTAGATTAACAAAATCGGAGTGTTTTAAAGTAGTTTTAAAATAAAAAGTAGTGTTAAACTATTTGGACGTAACTTTACAGTTACACGTTATACATTAAACAAAAGTGATGAAACAGTATAAGCTTGACTAGTCAGACCGAAATACACCTTGATTCGAAATAACTAGGTAATCCAGTAGGTAATAGAAATAATATAAAGTTGTCGCTATTTCACTTTATCGGCACAATTTCAATTAAAATGGGATAACATTAACACAGCTATGACTGGCCACCAAATGTTTAAATAACCATAGATAGGTAACTAGTAAATTATTACCAGCTACCCTCACTTTAAGCAACTGGAAAAAGTGAATGTATTTATGTAAATGAAAATTGTAATAATTATGATAGATCGTTAATTGATTGATTAATATTGATGATGTATTTTTGTTGTTATTATTATTATTATAATATGATATTTAATAAATAAATTTTACAGACCATCATGAGCATACTTAAATTGAGCAATAATAGACATCACGAAATAACAAATTCTAAACTTGTAACATTATTCACATAATGACGAAAATGTTATGTGTGTGTAAAAAAAATTGTTTCATACCAATCAATAAATAAAAATATATCAACATCATGCCTGCATTCCTCAGAGGGGTAGGCAGAGGGGCACATAATTATATTTTGTGTTGCCAACATTTTTTCAGCAATATAATATATTATTTTCAAACTAAGCTATAAAATAACATGGTACAGTTAAAAATGATATAGTATTTTATCGTTTTTTTTTCTCTCTATAGAGGTGGGAAACATATACATGGTTGTTATGATAAATCTATGTGGTGGGATGATAACTCTTTCTCGGGTTTGACTATACAAGTTATTGCATCAGGCAAAAGTTAATGTAAACACATTAATATTAATAATTTTTTTTAAATGTTTGCTTATTATTCATCTGTTTGTTCATTTTTATCAAAATAAAACAGTTGTAGTTTCTAACCGAAAAATATTTACATACATTCGTCATTTTTGCAGCAAAATATAAATTAAATTAACAGACATGTAGTAACTGATACTGGGAGGAGAACCTTGACGCAGGCAGTGAAATTAAATAACAGGCATTGAATTTAAAATATATAAAATGTAGTCGTTTATAGCAAACCTTTGTGTAATTGAGAGATTTTGTGATGAGATGAAGATGCAGTGACATGGATGTGAAGGTTTTATTTTTGTAAATTTGAGTTTACAAAAATTGCACATAAAGATGAATTGTATATTAGTGTCAATCACTAAATATACAACTGTTATAAATCCTTAGAAGTATGTCAGGATCGTAGCAAATGGAAATCCGTGGTCTCTGCCTACCCCTCGTGGAAATAGGCATGACTTTATATATGTATGTATGTATAAATCCTTATCAACATACGAACCTCGTATAAATTTGAATTTCACAGCTTACCTTAAATAGCAAGTTTCTAAAAGTGATATGTCAGGCTGTTAAGTATACATAATCAGAGGTACAAACAATTTAGTTACATTTCAAACATAATTCATTAAAGCAATCAAATTGTTATCTCTATTACGGGAAAATCAAACATGCTGGGATGTTTGTAGACAATAAAAGATACCCACACAATTTGTACTATAGGAAATGATAATAATATGAATTTAAGTAAATTGTAATAAAATGTAAATATAAATAAGAAAAAATTAAGTAAAGGTATTTTAGAAACATACATTTTTAGTTTAGTTTGATTATAGTTGGACATTCCTATTTTACGAAAGTTATGTAGTTTGTAATACTTACAATATGTAGCAGTTGGAGTTTGTAGTATCGTAAATAATTTGTGTCTGACCCAACGTATAGGTATTTATCATGTATATTATTAAAAACGCAGAAACAATATCTCTAATGTTATCAATGCAGCGGTCAAACAATGACCATTAAATACAAACATGTTAGTAGTAAGTTTATTTGTGTTAAAGGCACTTTTCACTTTGCTTTTATAGGTATTTCGATATGATAAGATAATTCAGATAGATTTTGCATATAGAAAATAAGTACTCACTTGCCGAACTGTAGTAATACGATTTGTATGGCCTGGATAGTAAAAGTTCCGGCCATTTATCTTCTTTTGTTGACGAAACGGACGGTGATCTTTCAATAAACTGAGATTTGACTGATGTTGTAGATGTTGCAGGTGAAACTTGAACATCTTTATCCTTCGAAGAAGCCATAGTTCATTCACAATTTATCACTTCCGAAAACATTTCGAGCAATATACAACAAAAAGTAAACGCGTCAATGTTATGTCATTGTCATAAAAAATTGTCAAAATAAGAATCTATTGCTTTTATAAAGCAAGTTACGTTTAAAATTATTATTATATTACTATAAAATACTAGATTTATTATTATGATAATTATTACAATGTTAAAAGATTTGCAGTTGGACTTTAAAATATTTTAACAGTCGTTAAAATTATATTCAACCAGAAAACAATTGTTTCATAATATAGATATAGCGACCTTCATAAACGGGGGAACAGCAAGAAGTTTTACAGCGGTTAAATAAAGTTGGATTGAGGCCGTATTTTATATATTTTTACATAAAATACTATAGAGAGTAGGTAAGTAAGCATTTGTACAGATGTCGGTGACAGAGCAAACATACCTGTAGGCGTTCAGTTTTGAAGAGTATAGTTCTCCATGGTATAGGTATTTACATAACTAGCCACAAATATAGCTAGGTAGGTAGGTCCCTAGTACATGCTAGCATTAGTCTATGATGCTAGTACCTAATACCAAAAACTAGGAAGGCTAAGCTACTGACCTTAGCCTTCCTAGTTTTTGGTATTCCCACGACTGGATCTATTTTTGAAATTCTGTAACGGGACTTTTCTCTATGACGGGACCCACCTTTTACAGCTATGAAATAACACATGGACGAACAGACGAATACGCAGACTTGTAATAAACATTGGCGTATTTAATTATTGTGTGGATATTGAATATGTTGAAGTGAGTGGCTTCACTGCTAACAGTACTTAAATAGAGAATCAAAAAGCCGATTAAACTGATTAAAATTAAACCATGGATGAAAGATTAAACGCACAACCCATAGCAACCGTACAAAGACGTAGCCACTGCACCAATCGGGCCGTCGCGTCGGGCCGTCAATGCCTAATTAATAAATTGAAACCATTGATTTAAACTGGTTAAACTCTATGGTTAAACTAAACATTGTAAATGCTGTAACTCACATCTTCGATACTAAAATCCCTAAAAATGAATGTCTATTATTGGTGCAAATTGTAAAAGAAAATTTATTACGCCAGTCAACCTAATAGAAAATTGGGAAAAATGGGAGTTAAAGAGAGCTACGGACTGGCTATGTAATTACCTGTGTCTTATACAGAGAACCTCATTGCTTTACTCGTACCTACTTGTCATAATATTCTACCTAAACGTCAATAATTAATACTACGTAACGTAAAATTAATTAAAAACAGGTTGCAAACAGGAAGCATTATTGTTATCTGACCAAATGTTCTTAGATAGGAAGTGGTACTTTTATTAATTTAACAGTTTTGAACAGAAGGAATATGAATTTCCAACATACTCGAGTCCAAGCTCCTATAAGAGTTATGGTAATTAATCCGCTTAAACCAGGATCTCAATTATTAATCACTAAAATAATGTCTGGAATAGTATTTGGATTAAATCAATTCATTGACTTGAAACTGTTAGTGTATTTGAACGAAATGCGTGCAGCAAATGATTATGTACAAGAGCTGAAAAGTTGTGCTTTCCCATGTTTTAATTCAATTTGTGCTTCGTCGGATTTACCGAAGTAGGTTCATATACAAGTATAACTAGTATGTTGTGCTTTTTTCAACGTAGTTATAACGAGAAGTATTTTTTCAGTATTAAAGATGCTGATGTATTCTGCTTCATGACCTATTTTCCAAACCCTAATATATTTGATTTTGAAGACGCGGAATCTGATCCACAATTTGATACTTTATATCTAATGTTGAAAATAGCCACTACTTTAGGAAAACCTTTGCCAAACCTAGAACAAGAAAGTGGCGATAAGAATAAGGAAAAGGGTTTGACGCCCATACTCGTCGGCGATGGTTTGCTAGTTATCGATATTTTGAAGTCATTTTCACAAAATATACCGATCGATTCATTTTTCGCTGCTACTCCTCTCAGATCCATTTCAAAAACTGTGTTGAGTGATTACCTCAAGGTTATCGTTTTAAACTTTAGTATTAGATAGTATCTAATTGTAGGTAACTGTTTGATTTAGGTAAATTATACAGAACTATATGCATATAATAAGGAATACACTCAGTGGCCCACACATAAATATGTATAAATATAATAAATTGTGCCTAGTTTATGGCAATAGGCTCGCCCCCTGTTACATTATGACCTATAACAAAACTGGCAAAATGTGGGTGTACTGCGTGTACACCTCTGCCTTCCATTTTGGGTAAAACAGGCGTGATGTTATGTTAAACGTTAATGAGTCTACGTTACTGTAGTTTAATATGCCGTAGCAAAATTAGTAAAAGTTAATCAATTTAAGGTGCAATGCGATGTAATCAACGATGTGTTTGTTTGGGCTGTGAATGACCATGATTTTCATGTGGAAATTAAAAGACCTTATTTAATCTACGATAAGATTACTGAGGAATCAAATTGGGACGCGGTTGGAAAGGAAGTCTTGGAAGCATTGAATTTAGACCATACAAGTTTCAATGCGTCTTTCATGAAAAGAGAATTTATTGAGAAGGTAACTTGGTCCCCACTCAGACTAAGTATTTATTTTAATACTTATTTCAGTAATAATTTTTAATGTTAGGTATAAATACTAAAATAACTAAAAAGGATAATTGATTTAATATTAATATTTTAAGGTTGCCAACACTTCAAAGGACAATCCTTATGGCAGTATTTATAGAGCGGCGGAAATGTCTAAAACTTTACGTTCGATTTGGCAATCGCGTTGTAGAGAAGGTGGAGACGAGACGCGTACCAGTTTGAGCGTTATTAGCGATGGCTCTTTGGAAACTATAAAAGGTAATGGAAGCAAACATGATATGAAGAAAATGTGAATACATGAAGTAATGTTTGTCAGACGTTTTCTAACAATAATACTTAATGCTGTTTAACATCTGTGGTGGGATCTACTGTCTTAAATGGAATATTTCTGAGGAGAACCAAATCTGTTCCTGGCAATGCTGGCGGGGTGGCGTAAGGTTTGGGGCCTTGTGAACTGAGTTTTCCTCCGCAGTGCCTACGTAGGGATGTAGACTCCGGAAAATCTATTAAAGTATATAGATAGTAGTTTAAAGTTCCTCTGAATTATTTTCTCATATACCTATATGTATTTTTCTCTCGTGGGCATTTCAGGGTTACCCTATACGTTACCTGTGATTATAACTCCAGAGTCATGGTCTGTGAACCCATGTTTTGAGGAATTGAGTCATTTGAGAAGCGAAATTAAGAGAATGAACCTGATAGCAAAGGAAAACCATAGGAAAGTAAGTATACTATTTAAACTTTATTATTATTATTTTGCGCCATGATCGTCTTACTGCAGGGCAATAACGTCTCCTTTCCATCTTCGATTCCATCGATTAACCTTGGAAGAACATTTATAATCCAACAAAATAATACCTAACGGGTGCTTTTATAAACATCCGTATGAATGCAAATAAATAATGCTTTCACAATGTCTAATTAATGTATCATTTTAGCTTTACAATCATTGTAAGAAGTTTATGGAAGAGAACATTGTTAAGCATGCTTTCATACCTGTAAGCCCGGACAGTGAAAGTGATTCTTCTTATTCCTTTATGATAGGGCCGAGTACTCGAACTAGTAATGTCTAAAGGGTAAAATTAATTAATAAATTTGTCTGCTCCCCGATATGTACGTTTAATTAATTAAATTAAATATTACAACAAAATATCTATATGATTTTATTTATAATCTGAAATTGATGATGAGGCAGGGTTAATGAATTCGCTAAATTGCGTAAATAAAATGAAATCTTGAAGTCTCTTTTCAAATCTACATCCAGGTAGTGAACACTTCGATAGTATGATCTAAAAAATATTATTGTAGTAGGTATGCACAAAGTCAATAGATATCTCTTTTTACTCTCAGTAGGACGGCAAACCATCTTCTCCGACCTCTCTCTTGATGAGACAACAGATCAGGCAGATCGACCTTCACAACAGAACTTTCTTACCTATATTTGAAATTATGAAAACATGATTACATACTTAATTAACTTTAAAGGTAAAAGGTATGTGATAGCTCACCTACAATATACACGTTTGTATTAAGCAAGCCTTTGCTATAATCGATCGCCGAATAGCTAAGAATGCTACCTGAATCTTGCGATCCGGTCCGTAAGTCTCAGCGCCACAATAACTGATCTTTATCGAGTTACAATAATATCCGCCACCATCTCGTGTAAATCGCCACTGAAATAGGCGGGTAAATCGTAATTAACCTGTTCTCGGATCAGTTGAGATTGTCACTTACTCGCACTGGTAGCACAACGAGCCAAGGGAAAAACAAGTAAAAGCGCATTAACTGAGCGATTAATATTCGACGGACTACGGTCTCGACTCCCTGACCGCATCGTTTGTTTAACCTCTTCTGTCAATTTGATTTCCGACCTCGGGGGTATGTAATTTCCATTACGGAGGCCAGACGCTTTGTTTATCTACGAGCAGTCCAATAAGCTTGGCGAGAATCTCTGTTTCATCTTAGAAAATCTTTTGTACCTATTCCTATTTGATTTCACTTTATAGTAGGTATTCTAAAGCTATGGTAAAGACTGTGTGACGCTTCTTCTTTAAACACGAAAACTGTAAAGACTGGCATCTCAAATTAAGGTTACGGGAACTTAGCGTTCTATTTTCAGAATTATTGTAGTTTTTGTTCACCTTTTAATTCTCTGTTATACATTTACTACATGTATGATGTAGGTATAAGGCTCCATATTATGTCCCTATATCATTTAATCATTTTGAATCTATGTCAACTATAAAATACAGCAGAATTATAGTAAAGCATTTTATAAATAGTAGTCGCGAGCTAGGAGCTATTCAAAGAGGGTGGCTATTTCCCGGCGCGGCGGGAATTCGAATCAAACTCGTCTCATTAGCCAGTAAAGGAAAACTTGGATTAGTTGACCAACTTCCAGTAGTAGATTGCGCGGGTGCGTTCGGCATGCCGACAGCCAGTGCGCTGCAACTTTCCCTCTTAAAATTATAATTAAAGAAGCCTTTCTAAGATTAAGATTAGGCCTAGAACTACTAATAGCTTTAACGAGGTGTTTTTAATATGCATAATTTAGTAAATATGCTACAAATAGTAGCTAAAGTGGTAGAATTAATGTTGGTTGAAACTATGAAAAGGATATTTACTGCGGCATTTATCTATCTAGAGCAGCCGCCACCACCTTCAAGAGATATATGATTTACGCAGGCTATGATTTGAAAACGGCGATTTAGATTAAAATATTTATTTGCTTCTGTGTAGGTATCAGTTCTTTTTCTTGTTTCTCATTCAAAAATAACATTTACTGATGCAATGAAGAAATAATTAAATGTAAATAAACTATTTGCAATAGAATAATTTCCATAGTTAACTATATAAATATCTATAAGTTCATGGGTTATTCAGTTTACCCTTTAAAGCCTTAGAAGGGCTTAGTGTCACATTAAAAGGAGGCGAGAGGACGTACGATTCTGCCGTGGCAGCGGTATCGTGTCTCTTTCGGAGACATTCGTTATCTGTTCAGCTTCTTCTTGGATTTATTGACTTTTTTCCCTGCCTTAATTTCTGAGATTCGGTCGAATGGCCCACGCCGGCACCGGAACATTAACGTTACCCTAGGGAAATATCTTTTGTGTTGTGTAGTATTTTTTTAAACGTCTTTAATGCTTCTAAGCTTTGTCTTTGTGGTTCTCTTTAGCCCAATTAAGCTTTACAAGTTAATTATTTTTGTTTGAAATATACATTTATAAAGATATTTATAACTAGACAGGTTTGAATAGATCAATTTAATTTATCTAGTGTAGAGTGCGCAACGTGTGCATAGTAACAGACCTCGACACTTTTTCTTCGGGAGCATATGAATGTCTAATTGTATAAAATATATTATTTTCTTCATTATCTTTTTCTAATCTGTTTTAACAAATAAATGAAAACATTCAAACCATATTACTTAACTATTTATCTATAGGTTCTATTACGTCAAGTGTGGAACATTGAGTTGGGCAAAGGGTCGAGATGTAGCTTGAATCTAACCTTAAGATAATATAACCTGAACAAGTAGAGCTTTCAAAACGTAATATCAGTAGTATATTATCACAATAAAGGAGAAGATATAAGGATACATACTTACATAATAGACATGCAAACTATTCGAATATTTACGTCATAAAATGACAGTCTTCGTCATCAGTTTTCCCAGTTATGTTGGCATCGGCTTCCAGTATTCAATACTCAATACCAGCATTCTACATTTGTAGAAAACTTAGGCAGGTACTACGATATCCCTTGGTAGGACTGATTAACAGACTTTCGCGCTTCTGACTACCCGTGACTACGCTTAACGACGTATCGTCCAGTCCAAGTACGGGGACTTTGGGTGGTCACCCATACAAGGACCGACTGCGGCAAGGGCTTCTTAACCTTATTGTTATACAACCACCATGAATCCTTTTCAGATATTATTTTCCTTAAACTTTTTACTACCTAGCACAATGTTGTAATAAATTATAAACCTGGTAACGACAGGAAAAACGATTACGTGCAAGCATCTGCACGAGAATTGAAACTGCAGACATACTGATGTTTTCCTAACTCTGAGGGCGTCCTTATCGAATAGCTTGGTGTGTAGGATTCTTTGTAACGACGCACTGATGATCTAGGCTCTAGTTCTAGCTAGCTAGTCATTGAATTGGATGGTGACTGTGTAAATGTATGTATGGTACTCTATGCAAAAATAAACTGAATAGACTAGAAACACGAATTAATAATTGAGATTTCTCACCAGGATTTGGAATATGCTCCAGGTCAGTTAATTGTTTATGTTAAGTATTCAATATGAAAGGGGTTTCTTTTCGTTAAATCTCGACTGCGGCACGCTCTAACTCGCATTAGCCACGGTCATTCTCGGCTCTACAAGATTTAATTCCTCATGTTTTTCATTTGGAAAGTTGAAGAAGTCTATTAAATATTTTAAGAATCATTGTTTAATATCTAGGTAAGTAGTTAATAAATAGTTAATAAATAATTAATAAATAGTTAATAAAATAATTGCCATCGGCTGACAATTTAAAGTTAAACTTCTTTAATCACATAAAATTTAAAAAAGTAATCTAATATAAAAACTATGTAAAGAAATTATTCATAAAGGTTTAATAGTGTAATAACGTTCTAATCCTATAACATAAAGTGGGTTCCTGGGCCAGGGAGGCGGGTCGAAAAATTTGTTTAAAAATTCAATACCGTCTATAAGAAACTCGTTCTGAGAACGCAACGGCCTGCGAACATTCCCATTTTCCTTTAATAACATGGGAGAAATTGCTCGATTAGTGCAAAAGGGGATACCTACCGGTGCTTTCGATTGCGATACGTAGACCGAGACGGAACTTTATATAAATCGTCTGTTAAGGTGCGCAGGAATCATAATAATAATGTTTTACGTAAACACTTTTAACATAAAGTATTTTTATGAATGGATTCGAACAGAATTATCTTTTCTTAGCTAACCTACTGTGTATGATCTTTAAAACAAATATAAAAATATCCTCTTAGGACTGCTTTTGGAGAACTCTTGCATGAATTCCAATATAAATATTTACTGAAAGTCTCTGTACATGATACGTTGATATACAATGTCAGACACAATTCCTTGAAATTAAAATAAATGTAGGTCTTTTAAGTAATGACAAGGCTGCCGCACTTTGCATCGGTGATTTTCGAGGAATCTCGTGTGTCAGATTTCTCGCTTTCCATCACGGCAAGTACGCAATTCTTTTTAACAGTCTAGCAATATTGTAGTCAGCATTTTAGGGCTTGTCTTACAGCTTGTAGTATTAATATTGAAAAAACGTGATGAACAGTATTTTAAAGTTTTATCTTCACTGAACGAAAACCTATTTACAGTTTATCGGACTGGCTTCGAAGGTCAAGTATGGTGGTTAAGGGTTCCATACTATAAAAGAACGGAATCCTATTCTAAGAAAAAAAGTGGGAGAATTTGCCAGATTAAAAGCATTCAATTTAAATATTCCAGACCTTTGTCCAGTGAGTTTCCGTAGGCAACCGGCCGTGAAATTTCATTTAATCGCCGGAGAGAAGTGCGTCTCGGCTAATGCAGATTGCGAGCTCGCCCTCGGGGCCCGGTTAATTTATAGCCCAACAAATTTTTATTCTCTCTTGAACTGCTCAATCGTCCATTTTTTCTTAAGTTAATCAACTGGACTCCTTGGATTAGTCGCTTCTACCTAGTCTGTTAAAGGGTAAAGTAGAATTACTTTCCTTAAACCGTTAAGTATCGCCGTTATCCATATCATTATTATCTCCTAATTTAGGTAAGCACTTGTATTTAAGCGGTATTTTATAACTTGTTTTTGTTTCTCGTCCCTCCTGCAATTTAGCTGTCTAAAATATTGTAGTTTAGAATAAAAACCCACTATATTTTTTTTGCTTTTTATGTTACGAGTTCAATTTTCTTAAAAATATCATACGTAAACTAGTGATCGCGATGATCGGCTAACATTCTACAGCATAGCTTCAGAAATAAAGAATTTAAAGTTGTTTTAAGTCTACCTTTTCAAATATTACTTTTCTATTAATTGTTCTTTACAAATATGTAATTAATTTCAGAGATGACTGTGCCATGTTTTAGTTTTGGGCTTTTGATATACCCAAGTATACCGAATAGAGGATTAATTTCAGGTGGTTTTAATAAATTATCTTTCAAGGAACTAGTTACTTAGTTGTAACTTTAGTAATTAAATGGTTCAACAAGTAATACGCAACTGTGTACATAGTTAGCAGTTTTTTAATGCTGTATGTAATAATATCTCGATATCTATTTATTTAGTATATCAACGTTGAATTTAACAATAGAAACAAGTTTGCGGATTGTCCCCAGAGATTTGGTGACCTTTTCTTGTTGACATCTTTATCGAACGATTTTCAAGATGTGAAGGCGTGGAAAAGTTAAATAAATCCAAAGAGAACATTAGATAAGGGAATGGCTTTTGTAATGTCTTCGGGACGCCGTAATGCAACCGATATGCCATAGATATCTGTCGGAAACATATGCTCTAAACTCAAACTTTGTTGCGCTGTATTGTAAAGTTGTAAAAAATTGTTTTAAGTAGGGACAAAAGATAAGTGCGTTACATTTCAATTGAGGCACAAATTTCTTACAATATGTAATAGTATCCCATTTGAATATATTTTTGTATAGAAAGCTAGTAGGTATATCTGTAAGCAGCAGAATCGAAATTAAAAACTATTTGTTCGCTTACATAATTTCAATAGCAATTGGGTGTCCCAAAAAAAATATTATCGCAGCCATATGTAAACCATAACGCATTCTTAAAAACTTGTCAGCCACACCGCAACAAATTTTAACAATTTCCCGTTTGATATTATTTGGAAATATTTTAACGGCTTGTGTTCAACGCGCGTGTCGTCATCGGATGACTGCAGTGGACTCTAGAGTACAATGATGGAGCTATAAAACAACAGCGCCGGACATGCATCGCAGATAAATCAGACCATTTGTATCTACACGCGTGACAAGAGGCGAGCCTCGGCGATTCGATGTTTTCATTGTGTTCATGTGAGCTAGTATTTTATTGTGAACACGTAGTTTTGTTTGTATGTAATATGTGTATTGAACTAGGGGAGGATTGTGATTTGATTGTACCGGTTTTATAGATTAAACAGTTTAGTTAGCGCTATCATAATCTAAAAACGAACCGTGAATCCGTTTTCTTTTTTTATATTTTATGCTGTTGGAATGTCACTGTAAAAAAGTATTCATGTACCTTAAATACCGACATTTTGAGTGCTAGAAGTGCGAACGTTTTCTACTAATCCCGCCAATGCAGATCGAGACACCTGCTTAAGTATTTATCGGTTTTCTAAAAAGAAGAAAGTTCTTTGTTCTAATGAGATTGTAAAAAGCAGAATCTTTATATATTTGTTCCCTTTGTTTATAAATTCGTTTGAAATGTAGGTGTGCTGAATGTGTAATAAATAGAAATGTTCTTAAAACAAATAGACATTTCATCTAAGACATTTGTTTGTACATAACTAAATTATGTATTTAATAATTCGTAAGAACTTATTTTAGAAAAATAAAAAGTATTTATATTTCTTCTATGACTGGGTTTGTACAACCAGAGTATCTAAACTCTCCCACATAAAGAGTAATGACCAAAATAAAATCCGACACTGCTTTAAAAAAGTTATTATAGTAAAAATAGTGTGTAATTAAGAAGATGCCATAAATTCTTACTAAATGACAGCGGGATGTTTGAAAGAAGAAAATCCGGAACAGTCTAAATGTAAGCCGCATGCGGAGGTCCGCGCCATCCACGGTGACAATATAAACTATGATAGACGTTAAAAGCGAGTATAGTAAGTGGAGGCGAGCGATTATTTACGTGCAATGTTCGTCAACGTCAGCCAGTGACGCGCTCAAGCAGCCGGCGTTATTATTCAGCGATGATACGATACGGTGACGCAACACGCTATGTTACGATCACAGTTTACTATTTGTTCTGCCTCTATTGTTGTGCGGCTGATGACGTTTTTCTTCTCGGTAAAGAACAAATGTAGTGTAATAATCAACGAACTCGATAGGGGCGTTAATTTGCTCTCATTACATAGAGTCATATTGTATGGTAATGATATTAATGTTTATTTAACATCACAATAGGTACAAAAAAGTTGATCAATGATCCCCATGTTAGGAAAAACCTGTGATCGAGGAGTGATTTGTGGAGGAGTGAGAGTGAGGCATGGTGTTGTAATTTAGTTGAGAAAGTTTTCAGAATAGTCTAGTAAGACTAGATGTGGTTTCAGCATAGCAATTGTAGATAATATTAGTGCAGTAGTTACTCATAGTAATATATTTTTTTAAATAGTGGTATTAAGGAAGAACTATTCATAATTTATTAGCTTTACTTACCAAAACTTTCAAATTAGACGGAAAGCAAAAATACTTATTTGTCAAAATCTTAAAATCATCGGTAAACTTAGTTACATAGTTTTGTAACATATTTTTTATTAAAAAGTAAGTAAAACTCGTGGTTGCAAGATGTCACATAAACACCGGCGGCAGATTTCCACATCAGATACGAGCTACGTACAACTCGTAGATATCTCGTATGCATTTCATTCGCCGCTGGTGCGAGATTATGTTTTCTGGTTTTACTCTAACAACGTGTTCCAGAATATTTTGTCGAGTTCACAAAACAAGCTTCATGAAAAGATTTTTTCCGCGGTTATTTAAGATTGCACGTCTTGTTCACTACTCCATATATGAGCAAATTACAAATTAATTTAATAAATGAACAGATATTATAGTTATATGTATAATAATTTTAAAGATGTATGATAAACTGGCTGACAAATACAGTTCTTATAGTTAATCAATTCTAAGTTTATAAACTATGTATATTAGTTTGCGAAACTCAATAGTTGGTCTTAGTTAGTACCTAAAATATAAATGGACCTTATACCTGGATGAATAACCGTATGCGAGTATGCGTAGAAGTATCCAGTGAAATAGGATCTCTCAAAATCAATGAAGCTGCCTTTCTCAGCCAGCTTTATTAAAATGGCATCAAAGTTGAGGGCTACGAGAGAGGTCTGGTTAAATTGGTAGGTTTACGATGGACCGGTAGCAATTCGTCTCGTCAGTCTAGGTACAGCTTATCGAGCAGTCCACACTCGGGGCCGGCACATGCTAACTGAAACTGATTTACGACACCGTTGACAGTTTATTCAACGACGTGGATATTGTTTATTAATTGCTACAAGGTTTACATGATGAGTCACGTGTTGCGGTTGCATGTTAGACCCACAATTAGGCTATCACGATACAATTGGGAAAATGAAGGAGTCTAACCAAAGAGGACGCTATGTTGGGAAATGTTTAATTCATGAGTAGGTTCAGTTAAATTTAGTAATAAATAAAATCCGCTAAGCGTACTCTTCCGTGCGTATCAAAGAAAACGTGAGACGTTTCAAAGCGATAAACTTCTGGAAATTAAGAAAAGGGATGACGACTGCTATCAGTGCCGTCGACAACCTTTGGGGATCACGATTGGAAAAGTGGCGAGATATAAACGTGATAAAATTACCCTTATGTTAGGTATACATGTTACAGTGCCATCAAGGTCGCAACAGTACCTAAATAAAATACGATTTGAGACCAAAACTGTACTTGAAGTAAAGAATTCCCTGGGTTGACGGCTTTTTTTCAATCTTAAATTGAAAGTATTTCCTGCCATGGCACATGGTGATTTGTGAGTCAGTAAATGAATCATTATTTATATATTTTTGCATTATTGTGGTTTATCTATCTATCGAAACAAATCAAGTAGCTAGTTTTTGTGTGCCTAAGATAAATCAAAAATTTAGAGTACCTACATGATTCACAAAAGTTAAAGAACATGTTTAAAAAAAAGTATCTTATTAATAAAATTCAAAGTGAATATTAAAGTACACTAATAACAAATTGTTTCGTAAAGTGATGGTGCATATTTATGTATTAAAATCCCAATATCAAAAATGTAATTAATTGTACTGAACATCGAAATGAGTCGCCGATAAACATTAATTTGTCAGTAATCGAATTTATATTGTTTTACTTTAGTGTTTGACTGCTGAAAACCGAAAAGTATTTAGTTTGTTTTAATGATTGTTTGTATAAATCAGTCCGCGTAGCAAAATAGTACACAATGACATGATTTCTGCAGGGAATTGCATTTTAAATTAATTGTTTTATGATTTATTTACATTAATTACAGCAGCGTGTGTTTGTAACTTGGCAATTTACTTTGACGTAGATACTCAACTACTTTCTAGATGAAAGGAACGGGCTAGTCAACTTATATTTAAAAACTTATAAAGAAGAGGTAGAGAAAATTTCCCAGAAAGGTAAACGTCGTTAACAAAACAAGTGCTTCCTTAAATAATGTTTTAGAGACAGGGTTTTTTCTCATTTATGAGTAATACTAATCTAACCTGTCTTATTATATTACCTTTTTTTTAAAGTGTCTTGTAGAACTTTAAAGATCACTATGTAAGATTACAACCAGCGCTTATAAGGTTTTTTTTTTACTTTGGGTCATACCTATTTTATATATCTACAGGTTGTATAGGTACCTTTTGTGAAAGTATAGATAAGTATTGCGGTAAGTAGTAGCCCAGAACTGAAGACTATTTACGCATACCTTACTGAAAAGCTCTTGAGAAAGACCTTTTCTGACGTCTATATAATTTGAATTCGCAATCTTTAACATGTTAAGGTTTGACATTCAAAAGGGCCCTGCCTAGATACTGAAAGGAAGGAATAATTTATTTTGGATTTTTTATTTCTTTCTAAACTAATGCTTTATAAAAGCACTTTGATAGATGAGGTCGCAGGTTGCCTACGTTAATATTGTAAAAAGTTTTTATAGCACAAATCCTGACCAAGAGTTCTTTCGCAGCAATTTAAAGAATACTCTTTCATATTCGATGTAAATGGGTTATTGAAAAGCTCCTTTACACAAATGTTTTTTTAGTGTAACGTTGTAACTTTTTATGTTCTTTAGATATTTTTATAATGCAAATGGCGGAGTAACCTTAATAAAACCTCTATCGTCTGATTTTCGTATAAGTGCGATAGGACATTTTGTACCTGAAATGATCTCAGCAATTCCAATGTACACGAATGCTGAAAGGGGTATCGTACAAACAAATAGATATAGGTACTAAAAAGTCATTTGGTTAGATGTTTGTGAAATGAGCCGTTGAAATTGCACTAAGGGCTTTGAAAAGGTGTTACTTTGTCTCTATAAGTAGTTTCCAGGTGATATATTCTGTATATACGGTAACATTTGCTACATAAATTAACAATCTCTAAACACACATACATCATAGGTATAGGTTATTTACCTATGATGTATTCGTGTTTATCATTCTTAACCTATGCATTTTTTTCTAATCTTAGCACGTAGAGAAACCCTGCGAATAGATAAGCGACAAATGCGCCAAGTCAAATGAAATACTAAGGCTTCATTCAAGTCAATTGTTCGATTCTATTTACCTCTTTAAAAACAATATCTACCGTCTGACGGTATGTTCTGAAGAAATGGATACAAATTATTGATATAAGGTCAAAAGGCACAATTTTGGATTGGATGTTGTAATTATTCAATCAAGGTTGTTTAGACCACACAGGTAGTTATGAATTAAAAGTAATACTTTTTTAATAAGAATTTAACTCAATATATTTAATTAGGTTTTAGGCTTAAATAGCTGGCGAAATTACTGTAGTTTCTAAAGTATGCAAGCGATTTCGTCGACAAGACAGTCTGTTCGATTCCTTTGTTAGGCAATTCATTGCAACATGTGGGATGGAAGTTAAATACTTTAAGTACTTACTTGTTCTTTTGTCGATTGTTCATATTTGTTACAAGTATTGGGGAACGCTTACTGATGTGAATAATTTTAAAAAACCTTGAGAATGATAACCCAATTGTTGGTTAATTTATTATGGATTGGATTAGTATGATTTGTAAATTAGACAGAAAGAGATGAGCTTTTTACTTCGTGTCCCAGAAGCCAACATTGACTATTTTGCCGTTATAGGTGTTATCGTATCCCGCTGGGAGGTTTCATTACCCGGTAATATTGCGTTACAATGTGCGGCCCGAGCCGAGGACAGCCTCTTCCTGTTACGAGCTCACTATGTTTTGACCTAATTAATACATAGCCGAGGGCTATACGTCTCTAATTTTGATTAATTGTTGCAGAAAATACACTATTTATTGAAGTTGTTAATTGACTACGTTATGCTGAATGATCCTTATAAATGTATCTACCAGTAATTTGAAATTGTCAATTTAAATTTTCGAGCAAACGTTGGTAACGTAAAGACGTATTCCGTGTTTATGATTAAGTACAAAAAGCAACATACTAGGCTTATACATATTTTCTTTGAAGAGTTACTCAAATTTATACACACAAGTAGCATGTATTAAGGGGTGAGTGAGTCTTTTCTCATTCACCAGGTATAAAACACAGGCCTTTTAAGAATTACCTGATAACATAATTTCTTAAAGAATACTCTAAAATCTCTTTGTCCGACCAAGGAAATTGAGCGATAAAAAATATTTTTAACGTACCGTAATATCGTTACTGTAAAATGTCGCTACATTCTTTCTGAGCTAAGCGTGGCAAAATAAGGGGTCTTGTAAAAGATGTCCAGGCATGAGAATGGACTACAGGATTCCAGTATGTGGACTAAACGTCAGCGTATAAGTTAGTGTAGGTAGGTCGTGAATGGCACACATGTAAGTAATCCTGTAATTACCTCAGTGGAGAGCGGCTCCGTTTTCATTGGCCGTAAAGCTCGATGGTTCTACTACAACACTGGACCTCCCCTATTGTACTATAAAGTGTCGGCTAATAGGGATTACTACACTTTCACGTGCTAGATTTAACTTTGATACAGATTTCGGACACGGAAAATAAACCAGACTGTACATTATTAGGGTAAGACTAGATACCTATAGCTATGTATATCTACTTATACTTACATTATCAAAGTTCTATACGTAATATTCTTAGAAATAAAGTTAAAACGTTAAAACTAGGCATAAGCAATAATTGCTATTCTATACCTTTATACATTAGAACATATTCGGATGGCAATATAAGCTGCTCAGCCCCCTTAGACAAATTTTTCTTTGTGGCTTTTATTGGATCCACTTGAAACATATGTATATTTTTATCTCACAGCGCATAGTATCTTTTTTCTTAACCAAACTGCCTCCTTAGACAAGTGGCAAAACGCTTGACGAATAGAAATCGAATATAATGCTAAATGTATGGGGGTGACATTATATTGACATATGTCTTCGATTACATAGTCGAAACATAATGTCATCCCCATACATTTAGCATTATATTCGATTTCTATTCGTCAAGCGTTTTGCCACTTGTCTAATTTTAAGTGTAAAACGTTCGGGCACCTGCAATCTTAAAATATTGTCATGCGCTATTGAGTATTATAAGTGTAATCCCGGCATTGCGGGGCTTAGAGTTACTTTATTGTTGGCAAGAGATCAGCACGTGAAGGATGAAGGTGCGACGCTAACTTTCATGGAGATAAAACTTGTTTGTTAGTTATGTCTTCGTATTAAACCGAGCGCCCGCACCACACCTCCCACCGCTTAACTTATCAAATCATGGATGAAAATGATTAAAATCATTATTATCCTCTTACACTTTATCATTACGGGACTGAAATTTTAAATTAGAATAAGATGGGATGCAGTAAAAGTGAAATAAATTAGAATGTAAAATACCTATAAAACAGAATTAGCAAGAAATAAAGATTTTGTTGGAAATTTGCTTCCTTCTCGTTTTCCACAAGATGTAGGATAGGAGCTCATTTGCATGATGACCTAGATTTGGCCTAGAATTGTTTCACAATCTGACATGTTCGTGGTATTTCCGTTTAGTCGTTGTCTAGTTTAGAGTGTGAATAGAAATTTCGTGGTTGAGGTAAAATTAGCGTGTGAGTTTATACGGGCATGTCCATTGCAGTGTTTGGAACAGGTCAGGACAGGCGGCCGACCGCAGTTTGCGCTCGCCGCTTCGACTGCAACCAACTGGTTTTCCGGCGAACTGACACAGGAAATTAATATAAATTCCTATCGCATAAACTCGAAACGAGCTCACTATGCTGTCACGCAGACAGTGATGAGGCCTATTGTGCGAAAGTGATTCAATCGAACCTCACTTTCCGAGTTTATTCACGTTAGTTTGAATTTGTATGCGGTGTCAACTGTCCGACTAATATTTGTTTATATGTTTTGCTGTTAAGTCATGTGTCAAAGATAATGTAAGGTCCATGTTTTCAATTCATGTCGGAAAATTGAATTGATGTTAAGTAATTCGTTGTTTAATTCTGTTTATCCCCAATATAAATAAAACACTTATTTTGTGTTAGAGTGCACAACATTACAGCTAGTTTTGCATACTATCGAGGTAAACAAACGTTTCCTAAATAAACACTTTACAATGCAATCCCGCCTACTTAGTGGCAATAACATCTGACAAAAGAGTAGACTCATTGCTCTCACTGTCAAAATGAAACAGTCGCTTTGTCGATTTTGCGGGGATCCTTGTAACGACACCTTTATTGAAAACGTACTGTGTGTGATTCGTGACTCTTTTTATGAGAGATGCTGCATGCGTACGTGTTTGGGTCACGACTTTTATTATACCAAAGTATCTATCTCGTATTTTTTGTTGTCTTACACGTCACGAGGAAATTAAGGAAAACTTTTTTGCGAGTTTACTGTAGCTTCCCCCAATCCAAAAAATATTGTGGGTGTATTTAAACACAAGCGGTATAAAATAAGGATGATAAGCTTTTCTTAAGCTTTCACTTGAACCCGTCTTGACGAAAAACTTCACCTATAAAATCCTTAGACTAGGATTAAAAAAACACTTAATGGTAAAAGTCTTATCAAAGTTTTCTTGGTGTTAAATAGTAGGCGGTGGAATTAAAAGCGTTTATTGGCTTGCTTAACTTTGTCTCTTAATGTCCTGAGGTGTCGTATTTTAAAGTCGTTGTAATTGACTTCTCTCAGCGCGAAGTTGGATACACTTAAAAGAGCTTTGTATACATGTTGAAGTGCAAGTTGGTAAACTTGGCGCGAAGAGAAAATCTTAACTGTTTGTTTTTATATGTACATACGAAATTTGCTGCTAAGAAAAAGACTGGTATAAAACCGCGGGCTTTATGTCTTCTCAGATAAAAATAATAGAAACATCAAATAACGTTAGGTGTCAAGTTAATTTATTTCAATGACGTGTTAAACATACTGGGATGTCGAGATTTAAAAAACTGACCCTTGCTATCTAAAATTTAAAACCGTAATCGTAGAACATTAGCGAGAGTAATGGCGTGCGCCGGCCACGACCATCAAAGTCGCTTATTGTAACGCCACGGCTCTGTAAAAAAGATTAGCACATTTGCCGTTAACGATCCCGAAAACAGGGCCACATCAGACAGCATCGGGGCCGGCGAAATAAAACGAAATAGCAATAAAAGTAAATCGACGGGCCCGGCCCGGGGCCGCTCTACGTGCCGGATTAAATCAAACGTTATTCGTCTTAGCAAATTACGGTTCATGTTTTTGTACATTCCCAGGACTTGATGCGCGGAAATGTAAGCCGGGTGGAAAGTCCATTTAAATGAAATTTAGGCAATCCCGTCGAAGGGAATTCTAAAAAGGCTACTCCGTCGTGAGTTATATTAACGGCTACCTAAATAAAGTGTGAATAAGTTGTTGGTACAAACGCCTAAGTTCTAATAACATTAAATAATAAATAACCTACACGGCACGGTGTAGACATGTGCCTACGTATAATGCACGGTCCTTTCACGGCACATTGCCTATTGAAAGTACTCCAGAAAATAAGCAAACTATTGTATGCGCTTAGTACGTAACTTCCAGCGACCGAGGTTTATACGTTGCGTTTAAGTCCTCGCGAACAATATTAAAGCCACGATAAACTTAAAAACAAGTTTAATCCGGCTTGCCGCGGACTCTATACCTTCATCCCAGGCAATCTGCCTGCATTGCCGTTGAATTAGTCTACTTTAACGGTTGTGAGGCACTCATTTATTTATATTATTATGTTTTATGAGTAGGGAAGTTTGAAAGAAACGCATATTTTTTGTAAATAATAATTAAATAGCGAGAATGTACTGCCTTGTCCTATTTCCCATAAGGACCTACGATATGCTAGCATGTAAGTACGTAATACAGTTTAAACGCTGAGCTCTCTTTTAACGTGAATTTTAGTATTTCATACCTACATATCCATATGCTAAATTGGAAATAAGTAATTTCATGGTGGCATCGACTATTTTCGAGCGAGCGTATTTTTTTCCAAACGACTAACTTCATTGTTGTTGTCCTCCACAAAGTTAGTCCGTTGAGTGTTTGTTAGAAGTTTTCGGGCATCCCGTTGTTTTTGAGGGCTCTAGTGCTACGTGCGTGGTTACAGGTGATTTTCCGCAGTTGAAGTGTTCGCGTGAACTTCGTAAGTATGAGCCGAATCGCAAAGTTTATCTTACTCGGCTTCATTGAGAAGTTGCATTGGTGATGTTTGTCGGGAGACAATGAGTTTGTCTTGTGACTTCGATATGCGTTTGAGACTGCGCTTAAACTATTTAAACTTTTATATGGGTCTGTCTACTGAGAACCTTTTAATCCGTAAAGTTAGCAAGCTACAGAATTGGCTAGATCATTTGTTCTTCTTTGTGTTATGTTTGTCTCAATAAAACGTCGTATACTCCTTTATGATTTTTAGGGACATAGTATTTTTATACTGATTTAATAGCTCAAGTATACTTGTGATCAGACTAACTTTATGTACAAGATGAATGATGAAAATCGTCTGTTTTATTATGCTAATTAAGGTACTAGCACGTAGATAAGTTACGTTAGTTATTAAAAAAATGCCGCGATCTTTTATGCATCACGGCACCTTCATAACCGACCAGATTTTAATGAAAAAAGTTTCCTTCAAAGACATTTTAAATGCAAAATATTAGCGAGATTTACTCCTAGATAGGCTTATTTGCATCTGAGATTTTTCATTGTTTTTAGTACACTTTTTAAGGAATAAGGTGTAAAAGCTTGTGGTTCGATGTCTTACCGTTACTGTGAGAGCGTGGTTCGGTTTCCGATTGCATTATGGCGGCAGTCGCTAGACATTACTGAAGCCATTACCTTATCTAAAGTCCCTCTCGGATTTATTTAGTTTTCCCTCGCCGCAATTTATCGAAAACTGCTCGATAAAGTTGTCAACAGGAATGGATCTGGAGCCAATTTTAGAGGAGAAAGCACCGCAAAAAAATAAAATGACTTTTTGGTTCTACGTGCTTGGTTAAATCCTAGATGAGTTTTTAGATTCGTATGTTGTAGATAGTTTTAGATCTGTGTTGCTCAATGTATTCATGCGCGCAATATACGGCGATAAAGATAGTCGTGAGATGTTATCTCAGTAGCCTTAGGAAATAGCGTTTTGTATTAATGTCTAAGATAATGTTTCGACACTCAAGGCTACCCTGGACTGGAATATCTTGAATCAACGTTATCATCAGAATGCAGCCAAAAGTTTGTAATGTAGTCGACATCAGACTCCGTCTTGGTGCATGCGGTAAACTTCGACGCGAAGCCGTGCTTTATAAAATAAAGGCTAATAAAGAAGCGGGTCGCTATGAAATTAAGCGACTGAGTGCGATTGAGTGGGATAGGCGATGAGTAAAATGTTGATGTAGTATAATGACTGCTTTTATACCTTAGATCAAAATGGTGATTCAATTAACGTATTGCTTATGTACTCGGATCTTTGCGCACAGGTTTGATTACCAGAAAAGGTATATTTTAAAAATACGTGTCAAGTGCTTATAACTTTAGTCGCAAACTAAATATGTAACAACAGTAAAACTGGACACAGCTAGGTATGTTTTAGTAGAGTGGTCTGAGGAGAAAACGCCGACAAAGCAACTCTATAAAGATATTGTAAATAAAAAGTAAAACAATCTCGGAGACAAACGCTCTTTAGTTGTAGACGTTCATTATTTTTGTGACTTGTCTGCGACTTTGTGACGCATTTATTTATGAAATTACTTGGCTGGACTCATTAGTGTAAAATTAATTTCAGCTCTTATTGTTTTATATAACGATCTTATTTAAAACTAGATGTGCCCGCGACTCCGTCCGCGTGGAAATTCGGAAACAGCAAAAGTATTTTTAAATTGTTTTTAATATATTAGCTAAGTTTGAGCGAATTCGATTTAGTAGTTTTTACGCCATGCCGTAATATTTTATTACATGTATAGCTGTTGCCCGCGACTTCGTCCGCGTGTATTTCGGATAAAAGACCAGTAGTAAATTGAACTTTTAACAGAAAAAAATACCTACCAGGCAAGCTTTTTTAAGTAGGTTAAAAATCTTTAAACCACTTATTTAACTAAGAATACTTTCCGGTATTTAAAAAAAAACCGCAAAAATTGAACGGTAATTACGGAAGTTACAGAAAGTCTATTGAAAATAATATATAACTGAAGAAGAGAACATAAATAAATCCGTTTTGTGCGTTTCTGAGTTTCTGTACATTGAAACTACTGTAGAAAAAAAATGCCAAGGATAAAAGACAACCGTGACGACCTGATTGGCTACACTGCGCCAATCAGGTCGTCACGGTTGTCTTTTATCCTTGGCATTTTTTTTGAGCGCGAGCGATTGGTTGTGGGTTCGATTCCCGCAAAAAAAGTGTGATCCGTAGATGTTTGTCAAAAAAAAACTAAACAAACTAATTATTATTATTATTTAATAATACCTACTTTAAACTTATATCTAAAAACTACGTATCTGTATTTTTAAAATCTAAAGTGCGCTTAAGGAACTTAATGCACTGATAGCCAAGTGGTATGACCGTTAGACTGTTAAGTCAGATGTCGCAAGTTCAAATCCCGGCACACACTAATGTCTTTTCGAAGTCATGTGCTTACTATAATATTACATATAGCGGGTGCAACCAATGCTGCTTATAGAAATCTTGTCAAACTACCCTCCATACACGCTCCGGGTTGTCGTGTGTTGAGACACTTTGAAGAAATGCCTAACGATCAAACACGTTATTGTGGCTAATTTATAAAAGATAGATATATACTATTGAAGACTTTTTTGTAGATCTTTTGGAGACCATCATCTATGTAATACATACTTTTGGTGTATGATCAACGAATGCGAGGATAAGAGCTCGAAAGCGTATTTTCATCCGACTTGCTTCAAATTTATCATTACTGCTCAGCTCCTATGTGTTTTAGCGTTATGTTATATAGCCTATAACCTGCCCAGGAGTATGGACTACAATCGTACCAAGTTTGGTTAAAATCCCTTCAGTAGTTTTTGACCCATGCGTGCACATACAGACAGACAGACAGACAGACAAAAAATTTATTGATTGCATTTTTGGCATCAGTATCGATCACCAGTCATCCTCCAATAATAATTTTGAATATATATTCAATGTACAGAATTGACCTCTCTACAGTTTTATTATAAGTATAGATAGAAGATTAGTAGGTACGTTAAGAGTATATTTAAACTGAAGTAGTTAGTAACCAAATTAGATGATTTCATTTTAATGTAATTATAGAAGGTGGCAAAGAGCTTTGTGTTATGGTTTTATATGGACCATCTAACGGGATCAAATCCAAACATACCAACTCATAGTACGCATAACTAATTATTTTTTTTTTGTGACATTCTCTCAAGACTAGTTATGTTATGATCTTAGGACGTTAGGATCGATAAAATAATTAAGGTAGTTTAAATAAGGTATAATAAGTGACATAACACGTAGTTAAGTGGTTTACGATGCGACAAGTCGACAGTTTCGGCCGCCCGACGCGTCATCACGTGGTTTTTAACATGACTTTTACCGCGCATATTTTTCCCCACAAATGTTCATCGATATGTATTCTCTGACAAGCCTGCTACATAAAATCATGAAATGCTACAAGCCGACCATTTTATCTGTACAAAAAATATGCATAATTATGCCTGATATTTTATTCTCCCGACACTTATACCTACCTAGAAATATAATACAGCCTACAATAGGGGTTAAGCAAATATCCAGTTGTTACTGTAACTTATTTTTTTTATATACTGATTCTTTTTTTATAATCGTCGCTAGGAATTACTCCCGTGTCATGGATGTGTTTCACAAACATGAAATATCACATACACAAACACCCAGACTTGGGACAAACATCTCCGGTTCACACTAATTTTTGCCCCGTGCGGGAATCGAACCCATAGATAGGTCGTCATATACATATATTATATATCCAGCTCTTAATGTGAATGCTGCGCAAGATAATGTGTAGAATTGTAAATTAAAACAAGTAAGATAAAGTAAACATAAAAATTACCAACTCGAAATATTGTTGCAGACGAATCTCATCTCTCCTAATATTTTGTAAGTATATAAAACTGTTTATAACGTATATTATATTTCAATTAAACGCCTTATATGTAAATGAAATTAAAAAAATGATGAGAATTGCTTTTACGATATCAGAAAAATATGTACGATTTGTATTGTTTTGTACAAAGCAATAATGTTATAAAACACGACCAAACCCATTAAAAGAACATTTACTCGCGTATTAAGCGGCGCGAACGAGCAGCCAGACGCCTTAGCGTATTTAGTCGCGCTATCGTTGAAAGTAATGCGACTGGAAAACCACCTGACTGCAAAACACTGCGATGCATAGTGCCAACGCCGTGTGCTAAATAGGATATAAGATAAATATCACATTTCGAATAACATGATTGCAAGTGGAGAGCCTGCAAGAGTGATGATACCTAAATATATGTATTGATAGGGCGCAGGCGCACTCTGGTTGGTCAACCTCGCTTTCATAGTTGTTGACTGCCCAATCTTTTTACCACGTCATGGACCTTTTCTAAGAACAGAAAAAATCACCTCTTTGAAAGAAGACTGCAGATTAATAATTAAGCTCCTTCGTTGGCCGAAATTAAATTTATCGGTTCCTCGATACTGAAGATGGTAAACCATGTTTTTTTTTAGATACTGCTCGGTGACGAATGCAACGAAAGTATACAAATCAAAGTTACTTAAAGTACCTAAGATGCAGTCTTTTTTATGATTCTAAAACTTATTATACCTAAGTACCTACATACTAAAGCTATTATACACAATACCTACATGTAGACGCATAAATATATAAATAATTATTTTACTGCATAAACATTGCTTATTGCCATAACACCGTCAATCAAATACATAACTTAGTTCACGCACATTAGTCGACATGTATCCAGGTTTTTTCAAACAAACTCGACGTCCACTTCTCGAAGAGTGCCAAGGTTTGAAAAGCCAAACTTACCAAAACGTTTTTAAGCTGTTTCCCGGAGATATTGGCGGTCGACGAGGCTCCAAGAGCATTTTTCACTGAGTCCCTCGATATCAGTTTGACTAATATATAACATCGGACATTTTGGACGACGAAATTCGATCGCGCGCTATCTTTTACATCCCGTACTAATTCCTATTCAAGTGATCGGGTCCTTTTTAAATAGAGACAGGTTAGTTAAAGCTGTTTTGTTTTATTATTGAAGCGATAACCCATTTTTGAGGTTCCTTAATAATATCTCGAGATAGATTTCTAAATTAGTTTAAGGATTCGTGTTTATATAAATACATTTAACATACGTCTAAGAATGCAGGTTAGTAACGATTTATATACTTATTATTAAGGATTTTCGTCCTGTCCTATTTTGGAATTAATGCTTTTGTAAACTCTTATGTTTTTACTAAATATATAGTAATTTATTGTCAGTAAATTAGAAATTACCTATTGCCGAAAGAGTGAAAACTTTTCAAAATAACATATTGTGTGTATTCTACTAAAATACGTAAGTTCAAAGTTCCTTCACAGTTCACACAAGTCATACCTAAACTAGAAATAAACTTAATTATCTTTAACACAAGAGGAGCGTTGTTAGGTTTCTTACAAATTCAATAAAGAATAATTAAAAACATTTTCCATTTACAAAAAAATAGCAATATAACAAATTTTCCTTTGTAAGATGAGAGAATCAGTGTTTCCTATTTTTTAACTTACCTGACGATTTATTTGTGCCCTATAATTTGCAATAGGCTCGTCCACTAACAAACCGTCTATATACTGTATGGCGTAAATCATCATCATAATCATCAGCTGGAAGACGTTCACTGTTACATACGTACATTTTTGGCGTAATTGTTAGGTATTAATTATCCATACATTTCCTCCTCCAGATTATCGTACTTCTTGAGGAGTAGAGGTGTAATGGTAACGTTTTGGTAAAACCTAAATGTGCGAACAATTAAACATGTGAACAATGAACATCATTTTTGGATTTGTTTAAACGGTTCGTTTATCCACACAAAACGTGTGTCTTGAATATCGTTGCAACATTTCTATTGATGTCGCTAAAGGAAGAAAGTGGTTTTACATCAATAACCCAAAAGAATTCATAAATATAAGATAAGCGCGGACGAATCCAAGGAGAAACGTTTCAAAGGAGAAAAGTATTGAATAAATAAAGAAATCGACACGTTTTCGCGAACTCTCAATTTATCTAAGAAAATTTTATTCATATCCGGCGAGAGGGGACGGTTTCTGAGGATCTCGACATATGGACACAAGTTGAAGACACATAAGCTTTACTTATTATTTTTCCATTCTTTATGTGCGCTTTATCCGTACTGAATTCGCTTTGGTACAATAATAATTATATATAGCGCACCGTTTGTCTCGATGCGCAAGCTCCCTCTCTAACGAAGTTGCTTTGTCACGAGTACGTATGTATGTATATGTGAAAAGATTAAAAACTTTCTCCACAACGTCTTTCCAAGCTCTAAGCTCGCTGTCATAAGGCAAGTAAAAGCTCGAGTTGAAAAGAGGATTAGGCCCCTTAAGTTTGTTGCGAGGTAAAGTAATATTCTCGAAGACAACAACAAAAAAGAAAATCCTTAACCGTGCACTCCGTTCTGAATATTAAAACGTTCTCACTAATACTCCTGATTAAGTTTTCTCTCAATGTTTCCTCACTGCAACCCGACACCCTGCGTGTTGAGACTATCACGATAATACTTTGCTGAAATTCTTATCATAGCTGAATTACTATCTAGCTATGGTGTAAGAAACTAAGTTCCACCATTTATTATATAGGGTTCTAGATAGATAGAAAATATTGTTAAAGCACAATGAAACTATTCACAACACTGTTTCTACGTAAGCCTTTTTATCCGAGGGGATTCTCTCCGAGGGTACGGCGAATCCGTGCCTTGTTCTTATAATTTCCTTGAATGGTGAACATTTGATTTAAGTACCGTCCCAGGGCTAACAACGACTCTCTGGGGACCGCCCCGACTATTTCCTTTTGTTTTTGTGCCGTTTTTTTAACAACTTTTTCTCAAAAGGATTCGCTAAGAGGCCAGTACGAATGCGGACGTTTAAAGCAAATCCTGTGATTAGAGTCAAACGATTGACGTTCACTGTGGGATTTCGGGAGAAGATTAATGGTAGCTATCGAATGGTAATTACGGAAATGAAACGTGTAAGTTATGCAAATGGTGACCAGCGAACTCTCGTATTTGAAACTAATAGTTTGAGAGATCAATTCAGTTATACGACTACTTATGGTATGATTATTGTGTACGTTTCCTATTTATTTAAGCGTGCTTCATTTACTTTAAGTCATGAATGATGAATATTCATTATAGTTAGTAGTTTTGAGCAGATATGAAGTATATATTTATCAAATATCTTGCAGCCAATAATAATATCACGGTTAGCACAATTGGACGGATACGAGTGGCACTCAGCACAAAGGTTGAACAAGCCAACTTGCTCGGTTTTGTGCATACATAACCCCGCTGTTATTAATAGTATGGCGGCAAGTTCATGCTGAGCCCGCACTTACCTCGCGATTCGGCAGTACATTGTTGAAACTACAACGCGGAAAACAGCACACAGCAATTTCTTGTTACGTGCGAACTGCGTGCATTGTTATTAAAAAACTTTCGCAATTTTTATTAATTGCTACAAAATGTATTCATTGTTCATAGGTTGCTCTTGCTTGATGTTTACTATTTACCTAAATTCTTTTCAAACTTCTGTGATATATCAACTATAATAATCTTTAAAGTATTAACAATTAATTTTAATTTTATGGGGTTTAAAGCTTTACTGTTTTATAAACTCGCTTATAGACCTACATCAGGATCGAACATTCAAATAAATTCAAAGCACCAAGTTTGCAGATAAACGATTTGGCAACCACGCCAAAAACATCACGATTGTTTTCCATGCCAATACTGAGTGTTAATTAATATTTTATTTATCATCTATTACGATACCAATTTACAAGTTTGAGAGTTAGACTACTCTAAACGTAAATAGAACCTGGTTTTTCGTAGTTTGCTTAGTGGTTTTTTGGAGATAAAAGAGGTTGGTGTGGCTGCGTATGTGATCCTGGATTTTTAGCAATAGCTAAATTTGCACCAGCAGTGATGTCGTAAGCTGGCCGGCGCGGCGTGCCGTGTCCACGAGTACCTAGTTTATTACCACGAATGTTCAGTTTACTTGTTAAAATAGTGGTGTTACACAAACCTAACGCTAGATTGTCTAGGAGGCACGAGGCATACAATTTTTGGTACATAGATCTTGTTTCTACCAACTCTTTTTGTTATTGCTTCTAAATCCACACACGTTGTTAAAGGTTAGTATATTGTGTATCGTTGGTATATACACATAAAAATAAAACTCAAACTTCTCATATTACACTGTGCGGACAGATTTTGGAAATATCTTCACAGTTAACACATAACGAATACAATAGCTTCATCTGCACGCATGTTGTGACGAGATACGAGACGGTTCGGTTGAAAGCGTAATGCTCGTGGTATTCACGTTCATGGTCCACTGAGTGCTGTCCATTCAACCACTCGCCTATTTCGCCTCCTACAGAGTATTACTGCGTTTGAAATTCACTTCAAGTTAACTGTCAATAACATACGATAGCGTGTTTTGTGCTCAGTATTAAATAAATCCATAATTTATATTGAATTTAAGCAACAGAATAATAATTTACATCATTTTTGTAGGGTTCGTTTCCTTTTATATAATTTAAACGTACCAATAAGGTTGCACTGAGAAGGCTTATTAAATTAGCTTAATTTAAATTATGTTAATCCTACTTCAATCCTTATCAAAAGGAGATTTGCTACGGGCGTAGCACAATGATCGTAGCGGTGCTACAAATGCTACGATAAATTTATGTAATTTAGAAATATTATTACTGAGTTTGAGGATATTTATGTCATCTTAAGATAACTTTATGCTTTATTCATGATGTTATGTATTGAGGACGTCGTGGTCGTCGTAGTTATCATAATTTGAACGTTTCTAAAGGAAATCCGAAAAATCATAAGTAAATAATATTTTATATCTTGCTTCTTATCTAAATATTTTGCATAGCACGCTCATTCAGGACTGAACGGCTACTTAAGTTTATAACAAGTAAGTTTGATGTATTATGTGTATTAATATATACCTAATTACCTACTATTAAAATGTCTATAAATAATAATAGACAGTTAATAGGCTTCATACAGTAACATAAATAAATAGCTTGGTAAAGTAACTATAGAATTGCCTATCAGTCTTAGTAAAATGAACTTTAAGGGTTGCCTCAAAGGAATTTAAAACATAGCTGTAAAGTACTAGAAATGATGAATTTGTACTCTTGGTGCCATTTTAGCATGTTGCCCATGCTAAGCTTGAATCTAAATTGATAAAGTCACCCTTAAGACGTAAATACTAAAAGGGAACTTGAAATTCGATGGATGCGAGCAGCGACACGGGGCTCAGTTGGTTAGAGCAGCGCCACGGATCGGCGAAGGTCGCGGGTTCGAATCCCGCTCGTGTCCATCATTTTTCAAATTTCCTTTATCAATTTAGAATTTGTACTCGTTAAAAATAGTCTCAAAAATTTCTTTGAATATTGTTGCTCACTAATAAAAGGGCTTAGAACCGGTTTGGAAGTAGGTACCTACTTTTTGTTTTCTCTTGAACCTTTTATACCCTCTTTGTCCGGCGAACAAACGGTACTTAAATCTTTAAAGCTTACGAAAAATTTGGTGAGACGTAAAAGTATTCAGCGAATTAATTCCCATCTCATTGCATTTTGGCATGCGGAAATTAATTAAGCTAATTTAACTTTGTATGTTTATTAGCCAGTTGTTGCAGCCAGTACACTGGGAGTAAGTAATTTGTTTGCTTATTAATCACTAAAATGGGCTCGTGGCAAATATTTGTCCATGATATGGCAGTTGGGAGAATGTATTAAGCCGAAGTAGAATATCTAGCTGTATTATTTTTTGTTGAAGTTTATTATGCAATGCCTTATTTAAAATCATGTTTTTTATATCTATGAATTATGTTTATCTTAAAACTATATGTTTAGGGTAGGTGTTAATTAATTGTCGTGTGGTTTTCAGCCTAGAATAAACCACCCCCTGCCTCCCGTGGGTGTCGTAAAAGGCGACTAATGGATATTCCGAGGGGATGGGCAGCGGCGTCCCCCTGTAAAGGTATCACTCTCCATACTGCGGTGCCAACCCGCCTGCCAAGCGTGGTGACTATAGGCAACCCCACCCCCATGAAGAGTAACCAAAGAAAACGACCTCAAGTTCCTGGCCGCCCTACTATTGTAGGTAACCAGTAAACGGGAGAGTGGGCTTTGTGGCGTACCCTAGGGGTGGCCTACGTTCAGCAGTGGACTGCAATGGGCTGATGTGATATAAGTAGGTGTTATATATTTTTGGACTGTACCTAATTTATTTTGTATTGCAACCTATGGTAGGTCAATTAAAAAACCATAGGCAACAAAGAGTATTTAATGTAAGCCTAGATAAAATAATACATTAAGGTCCTTAGTTCCCACAAATCCCACAATATATATTGGACTGGGTTACCATTGTTTCAATTTATATTGTAGACACAGCTTCTTTTAGAAATCGATGCCTATTAAATTATTCTCGGTAAAGTTTGAATGTTTTACCAATCGATATTTTAAGGTTACGAGTCTAGTTTGAAGGACAGGGATAAAAGCTTGTATCGGTGACATTTACTTTATCATAATTATTGTCTTTAATCAAAAGATATTCGATATCATTTTGTTAGTGTTTATTGTAATACATTTTATTATGTACGTAATATAAATAATATATGTAATGATTACTTTTGATGTACATACATACATATATGTCTTTATTGGTATATATCACAATATGGGTTTACACTTATTATACAGTACATAAGACTATAGCGGATACATAAAAGTGCGGTGGCGCTTTTAAAGGGCGAGGTGGGCCGACTGTCGACTCGAGCGGCGTCGACGCGGAGCGAACAACTATCTTTGTAAGGGCTTAAACTTTGTCGTGCGGCGCGTATGCGCTCGTTACATATATATATATCTATTTATAAATTATATATGTATCTATATATATAAATACGTGTGTTTATTTTAATTAGAATAAGCCTATAATCTTTCCCTTTCTTTTATTTAGATTAATGTACAATGTACTTAACATTCGAAAAATCACAAAGGTGCTTCATAGTTAATAGTAAAATGAAGGAATCCTGTAATGTGAACTTAAAAACTGAGCATTGCAAATAAAATAGATATTATAGTGTATGGA
Organism: Abrostola tripartita; assembly: GCA_905340225.1. NCBI lineage: Eukaryota > Metazoa > Arthropoda > Insecta > Lepidoptera > Noctuidae > Abrostola > Abrostola tripartita. The sequence goes on along the minus strand of HG996498.1, from coordinate 7,848,842 downwards.
AATCATCTGATTTGTATTAATTAAATGAAACGAAATGAATAGTATTTTGACCTCTAGGTAGTTGGCGAGCGTCTCGAGCCGCTACAAGGTCACTCTGATCATGGCATAAATATGTAAATTTCCCTGATATTGTGTTCTTCGATATAAAATCTTTGAACCCTCTCCTGACTCTTTGTTTCGAATATAGCTTCAAATACAAAGAGAACCTTTTACAAAATAAACACTTATAAGGCGACTTGACATTGCAAGCATCCTGGTCAAATGCCTCGCACTGTGTGGGTATGGATGCTCATTGCGAAACTGATGGCATTCGCTGCGCGCTTTCGTAGCGAGCAGAGCATTCGCAGGCGTTTGCTTCAGCCTCTATGTAAAATAAACAATACTATAAATACTCGTCCAGCAATGTATATGATACACTTTAAATTAAATTTTAATGCACCTTTATTAAATAAAGCCTCTATCTTATAACAAAATGTTTACGAATCGTAGACAGGACCGTCCTTGTATACGTTTTCTTTAGTCGCTTATCAATTCCATTTATTTATTTAGACAGATGTAGCTAGTGAAGTGTTTATTTTATTTCATTCCGGGAGTCAGTAATATTGAATTAGGCCGTCTAGTAACAGATCGGCTGGGTATTGCTGTTTTCGTTCACATTACATATGCGTCCTTTTTTATTTATTTGGATAAAAGTCGCTGGAGTACCCTTAACCGACGAGCGTGTATGAGGAATGTGATGCGAGTGAATGAGGCGAAAGAAGTATGTCAGGATCGTAGCAAATGGAAATCCGTGGTCTCTGCCTACCCCTCGTGGAAATAGGCGTGACTTTATGTATGTATGTATGTAAAAGTCGCTGGCACCAAATAAAAACAAAATAAATTTGATGTTATTAATAGCTTTTGTTTTTACGAATATCGTCTTTCTTAACTACCTCTGTAAAAAAATATCGATAAAGGAGTCTATATTTATTCTTTTTGGTTTAGGTCCTATTTACAGTAGCTATGTAAGTAATTCTACGCTGGCGAATGCTGGTTCGATCCACCTATGGTTGTTTTAAAATTTAAATGCTACTTAACTTTACCAAAAAACAATATTTGATTAGTAGAAGAAAATATGCGGGAAAATGTTAAAAACACCCGTTTATTAAAGCCGTTCAAAATGTGTAATGGATTAAATGCTTACATTAATATACCTGCGTCAACATTTCATTTGGGTACGTAAGCCATAGCGATGTTTTAAGCGTCACTGACAATGCTGCTTGTATATAAATGTTAGCTTTTATTTGTAGCTTCATTCGCATGGATTTGTGGCTTTCGAGCTGTGACAACATTATTGATCAGTCGAACGTGATTGAGACACAATGGAAAATGCATTCAACGATAACAGTTTTAGAATTAGTGACGAGGCAACCTGCTTTATAGGACCTAAGTGCGATTTATTATATATTATATGTAAATGATTTTAGTTTTGCTGCTTTTACAACTTTTATTCGGAAATATTAGAGTGATACAGTTTATATTAAGATGACTTTGATTCTAATTTAGAACATCAAGGACCCCGTTGGAAAGACAGAGATTTTAGAAATTGGTTTTCACTGATAATAATAATAATAATCTATTTTCTGATGACCTAGGCTAGTCTTTATCTTATCACAGAAGTTGTATTTTTACACAATGTTAATCAAGAGTTACAAATACATTTTGTTTTACTCTTTGTAACAATTCTATAAAAGATGTAGCATTTAATGGTCCGTTTCGATAAAAAACAACCGCGTGGTCAACCGCGCTTAAGACTTGTCTACACCATAATTGTGGATCTCCAATGTGTGAATATACCATAATAACATACAACCTGCAAATAAATTACGTATTTAGTACCAGTGATGGCGACTTTAAACGTGTTATTAACTACATGTAATTGCTTGGCTAATCTAAATCGGAGCCAACGTGAAACTGTAATTGCATAATAATACGATTAATAATTGTGTATGCGCATACCGGTATTAACTGTGTCGCAATGTAGCGACATTCGGATGCATACAAGTGGACTGTATTAGTTTGTATTGTAGTAATATCTAATATTCGATGACTGAGATATAAAGTTCGTGTAACTAATAATAAGTAAATTGAGAACGCTATATACACGGCCAACGTATACATTGCTTATTATAAAACTTTTTAAAGAACATATAATGTAATTTTGAAATAAAGAAAAGAAATGTTTTTTATCACAAACAAAAAAATAATTAAACAATACTTAATAAATCAAAGTAGGTACGAAGCCAAAAAAGGTCCTCAACTCAGCTTAATTATAGTAAAGGTAAGTATAGCAAGAAAGTAAAGACGTTTTTATTGAGTTGTTAGGAGTGTTCAGTTTCAATAGGTACAGTAATTAAGAAAGCTTAAGTTATTTTGCAAGATCGAAGGTAAATAGATAAAACGCTTAAAGAATCTTACTTACGCTTTAAAGTAACTTGATACTTGATAGGAGGTATTAGTACCTAACAATAAGATAGCTTGCACGTCACTGTGCCAAGCGCTAATCATAATATTATTAGTACAAGTTTGTTAACGCAGTTTTTTTACAAAAATGTACCTCTAGTTTAGTAAGTAGTTTAGTATATTTAGTGATTAAATGAGCATTATAAAACAGTTAATGAACTATTTAAAAAATCCTTTGACATTGAATTAAAATTAGATTTTGCCCATGACATGAAAAACACGCTAAATACCTACTGGCATGCAGGCTATATTGCACTAGAATAGTTAGCCTTAATAATTATTATACTCTAGGGCAACATACAAGGTACAAGGACTTGATGGAGAATTAAATACTGTAAAACGAATCTAAATACGTACGTGTACGTATAGTGCGGCGTGTAACTGGGTTAATTAGCGGTGTTTACTTGCATCAGCCATGTAATGTTACTGCGCTGGTGCACTTTCCTGATGAATAAATTAGGCTACGACTTAAATAGCTAGTTTGTTGTTTCTTTAAATCTACACAAAATATTCAGTCAAATGGTCGTAGCATCCTGCACTCTGTGTGCCTATGGCTTTACTTGTCGCAAAACAGAAGATAAGGAAAAGAAAATAGATGGTGAGGTTATCTCGGATTTATATATTTCAAGTCATTGGTATGTTTAAGCCCTGGGTCTATGCGTATCGGCACGATAAGATAAAAGGTGTAACGAGAGTTAAAAAAGCGAAGCATCTCTTGTGTAGTACTAGTACTAACATTTAGCTGGCTCTCTAAACGGTCGTTTCACCTTGTTACGTCTCTTCTAGTATAACAGCCAGCTAAGTCAGGTAATAAAATTTAGTCCGACGAACAATTCAGACGACGTTAGTACCAAATGAATGCTCTAGTTCTATCATAAATCACAAGTTTTAATGGTTATTTATTCTGACTGTTCGAATCGAGCGATGGCAATCAGTCGGGAGACTATTTTTATGACCTGTACCGGATGCGCCATAAAGCGAAGCATAAAATCAGTAAGCCTCCGAGGGAGAAATATAAAAGTAAATAACACTTAGATTGGAGATTTAGGCACCGGTGCAGAGGGCGAGACATCCTCTCGCCGCTCCAATGAGCCGTTAACTCAGGAAACTCCGTATTACATTGACCCGCACTTTTGATCATTTTAATGTACGCGATGAGGAAAATAATATAAGATATTTTTCCTGATTTAGAAAATATTAAGGTGCGTCTGTGATTCCTTTCGCACCGATGAGTAATATTTTTTGTTTCTTCAAGTGCTCACAGATAAATCGCAGCTGCATGGTGACTATTACCGTAAATCTGACAAGAATTGGTTCGGTAACGATATTCATAGCTTTGAAATCCACGGAAAAGCACCTAAACAGAAAGAATAATTAATAGTTTTCCATATTAGGCCATTTTTTTGTCCAACGTATAGAGTCCCAGGGATCACTAATTGCAAACTAGTGACCCCTGGGACTATTCGGGACATCACGATCCCTATGATAATCAGGAAGCTGAATATGATAGTGAACGTATCATATCAATCGGATAAGATGAGTTTGGGTAAAGAAGCATTAAAAATCTCGTTGTAATAATAATTATGATTATATTATTACAAAGATAAATAATTTAATTCAGAGGGAATGTTTTGTATTTTGGATGTATTAAATAACAACTTTATTATACTTTTTAACATTTTATGTAACATCTAAATATAATATTTCAAATACCCCATCGCATCTATCTTGGTATATCACCCCATCTAATAAAGCTATAAAATGTTACGGCTGATCCCAAATAACCCCGGTTTACAATTAAGTTATTCGTATAAACTTTCATAGTCATTAAGTATAACATTTTCATTGAAAATCACACACAACCTGTAAACGACGTAATAAACTTAAAAATAGATGGCTATCTTTTTGCCTTGCGGTAACCGACTGTAAATTTCCATGTTTCCTCGTCTGTCATTGACATTCACGGCGTTCTTAATGGTTCGTTAATTCGAGCGTTGCTAAACGTTCGTATTGATCGATTTTAGCGTTTTATTATTTTGACACAAATTAACAAGTGGGCTGAGTAATGTTTATGTAAATTCAATATCACGGAAACGTTCAGAATAATATGCTATTAGGTAGCCGTGTATTATATTTGTATAAGACTGGTGAATCAGTATATTATGTTCGCACACCTTCATTGTGTACACATTAGCAGCTCAAGTTTTCGGGACCGCTTGTCAAAGCGGCGTAGATAAAGTCGCCGCGTGGATCACCTTGTAGGTACCTACATCAATCACCCTGACATGACTCCAGTTGTTCGCCCAAATGGATTATAGGAAGTCGGCGCCCCGCCCGCCCGAGGTGAGTTTCAGATTTGCCTCACGTCACCTACATGTAAACATTATTTGCCAAAGTGATGCGGTGACACGGCTAACTTTACTGAAGGATATCTTTACACAATTTTTTGGGTATTGTCATCCTTATGCGAGAAAAGAACATATGTACTTAAGAAATACCGTAAGACCCTTTATTCAAACCCTTTGTTAACACTTCGTCAAAAAGAAGAGTGAACGGAACAAAGTTGTAAAGGTTCGTGGTTATTTATGAGATCATTAGCGGGCCACTCCATGTCTTCGAATCTTGATCACGTTTTCAAACGGGACCCGATTGGGATTCGAATTCGAGGTCGACCAATTATCATAATAAAGAGGCGCATTTCCTTTATAAAGTAGGTTCGTGTTATTACTGGAGACAATCGTAAATTATCCAGCACTTACAAGGATAAATTCATAGCTGCCTAGGTTACAGGATTTTAACTGAATTTATCTAAGAACTCAAGATATTGAAGATTTCAAACCCTTTTTTTGTTGAACCAAGGAGCTCGAGGTGTTATTTTGCTAGAAGGTTATGAACTATCTAAGACAATGCATGCAAAAAGACATCGTAGTAATTAGCAACTTGTACATAATTATCGCTTAAACTTTTACAGTCCCTACTACACATTACAGGACCAGCTGTTACCAACCTCGTGTCAGTGAACTGTACTTGATATGGAAAACGTACGACGTAAGGTTCATAAGTACCTGAATAGGTTATCATCGGTAATTATCTTTGAAACAATAAAGATGAGAATTACCATAACTTCTATAAATATATTCAAGGTAACCACAATTGGCTTCTACTTTCCTAAATTCATTGTTTTTTGAAGCTTCGGCCGTTTAGGAAAATGACAGTCATTACGGTGTACGATTGTTTGTTTACAGCAGGTTTTCAGTTTTCATCTTGAATTCGTAAACTTCAAAGGAATGTTTGCATGGCAAACAAGCGCAAATTACTCGGCAAAATGATAGACGAAAAATTATTTTCGAAAAAAATTCAAAAGATCCAATTAGCCCCGAGCACTCGAAAGGGTTTTGTGGATAGAAGGAGCAGTGACTAGCGAATATGGACGACGCTAAAATACGGGACGAATTTATATCCTGAGCCATAACCGATAGGATAAATTATCATGGGAAACCTTGTACTGGTAAACCATCGTTGCCTTGTATAGTGAAATTTAGGGGTAATAAACTTGATCCGCTTTCTACCCTTTTCAGAGTAGCCCCTTATGTAAGAGTATATAAAAACTTGAGCGGCAGTTTACAACTGAACTAGGGTAGCAACTTCGACGACGGCAATTAATATAACTTTAACGATAGTGGAAAGATACCTATCTATTTTAGTAAACTATCAGTTAAAGTTCGAGATAGTTATGTCTATGAAAGTTTTGAAAAGGCAACATGTTCATTGACCTAATCTTGTTTTAACGCTTATTTATTAAATGGAAGAGAATACGAAGTTGTTTCAATTAAAACAATAGCTAATTATAGCTCTACAGATTTAGAACCAAACGTGGGTTCTATTATACATTTTATAATAAAATTAATATTTTCCTACATGAAAATGTTCACTGCATGAAAGTAATAATCTACTAGATTAAGCCCGGGACTTCGTCAGCGTAGGTAATTTTATCGTGTTTTTTCAGGATTAAGTAGTATATGACCTGAAGGTCCATTCTAAATAATGATGAAATATTTTTTTTAAATCTGATGAAAAAGTTTCGAGACTACCTGTTACATCTATATGAAAACTTTATCACTTTATTATATTACCTAGTATAGATAGTATGGTATTTCAAAATACTTGTCATAAATAATTTCAAATAGGACCTAAAAATGTATATATTTTATGCGTTGCATCGATTACCAGTTAGTGCACAATGGACACTCAACAAGGGTCAAGTGGACGCAAGGGGAAATTTAATTTACTGTCGAGATCTCCGTTGGAGTTTGTGCCGCTTTAGACTTAATTATTTTCGCATCTATGAATTACAATAAGATTTTATTGTTGCTCCTCTTAAATATTTTAGACTTAAAATACTTGTAACTTGATCAAAGAAAATGTTGACAAGACTTGTTAATTTTGCTCCATAACCTGTATTATACGAGTATGGTTGTTTCATTTTTATTCTGGTTGTATCGTGGTTTTCTCGCATCAATGATTCGAGGTCTGAAGATTTCGGTCTAGTTTCATGTCAAGTTGTTGGTTTTATAACTAATAACGATTAGCATTATTAGCCCTGTTTTAGGATGATTTTGACCATTTGGCTTATAAAGCTAGTTCTTTGTTTATTATTTAGACAAAGTCCCAAACCATTATGCAAGTCAAATATATATATAACTAGCTTTCCAGTAAAAACTAACCTAAAGTACGCCTAAAAATCGAGCGAGTGAGGATTCGTTTGTTGTTTAAGGAAAACATCGTTTATATAGGTAGCGAAGACGGTAAAAAGTAGGCAATGTCTCCCGGGGAAACCCTAATTTCTAACGGATAAAAATTAGGGCTCTCTTGAGATAAGTAAAGAAATCTGATTCACGCTAACATAGCCACGAATTTAAAGTAATTATGATTGCGTGTATGAACTACTGAATTCATGTAATTATTAACAATGACATAACAAACTATAGGTATAATCGACCTATAGTTTGATATGTCATCATCATCATCAGCCGGAAGAAGTCCACTGCTAAACCAAGGCCTCCCCCTTGTTCTCTTGTGCTCCCCAAGCGGCTTGGGGATCGCAGTGTTGGTGCAGCCCATCTTCTGGATGTTCCCTTAGTCACCTCTTACGACACACACGGGAGGAAAGGATGTGGTCAATTCTGGGCCGGATACCACACGGCACGGCTCGGTTTGATATGTAGTTTAGCAAAAAAACTATAATTATCACAAAAGTTTTGAATTACTCCACTTAAACAACACATAAGCATACCTAGTAGGTTCTATAAAATTGTACAAATCTAAGAAAGAAAATAAACATAAATCGCCCATGTGGCGTAGTAGAAGTTTTACATCGTTATAGTACCTATCCAAGCTATATCGGAATAGATAAAATATATGCATCCGGCAGAGCTGCGGGCGAGAAAAGCGAGCGCTCAAATTGTGTTCCTACATTTCTAAAAGCCCCGTTGCGAATACGGCACAACAAAGTTTGTAGATATTTATCAAATCGTCTTTTCTTGTTTCGACCAAACCGAAACAGGTATCTTATTACATTTCGTGGCCATTGAAATGCTCAAAGCTAATAAATGCCCCTACATTTATTTTTCTTTTTAGGTGGTTTTATATTTGGAATTATAATCGAAAATAGTGCGTGTCAGAAATAAGGCCTTCAATGATTCCAGGTAACATATTTTTTGTGGAAAAACCATTGAACTAAATGTTTAAACAGGATTTTTTCTTGCATCGTGCATTTATTGACATAAAATAAACATTCACAAATACGTACTTACTCAGTTTCTAGGAAACACGTATATTATTATTATATATAATCCTTAGCAGTTTCCACAAGGTAACATGTTTTTATATTAAGTTGCAAACACTTATAAGACGTAGGTTTATGCCTTGCAAAATATTATTCATTCGAATGTAAACTGAAATCAAGCACTGATTTAAGGTAAAATGTTATTACAAATACTTTGTATTACAATTTTGCACCTCTGAATTCAGCTCCAGTGTAAGTTCAACGATGCGGTAAAACCAACTTCTCGAAAAAAGACAAATAGCGTACCTGTCATACAAATGCATGTTCTGCGAGCAAGTTAGTGCAGGGTCGCTGTACCATTTATTTGAATTTAATGTTAGCAAATGTTTCCTCTATATGGCACGTATCACTCTGTTTAGGCATCGTGTTTGTTTGATTTGAAAGCACATCTAACGGATTTATTTGTTCCACGTAAACGACACGTGAAAGCACTTATCTGTACGGTGGTGATGTTTTTGTTCCTAACACATTTTATTGTATCTTCTTTTACTCAGGCTTATAGTATATTGTACCTGACATTGTTAAGATTGTGGAAAGGTCTTATGAACAGTAGATATAATATTATAGTATATAGATAATAGGGATAATAACTGTTTGCCACAAAATAGCCTAAATAAGTAATTAGGTTTTGACACATCGCTGTGTCAAAACCTAATTACTTTCACGATGCGTTTCGAGTAAATAAAAATAAATACGAAGAAATCACTCCTACATTTAAAACAATCTAGATAGACACTCGTATATCCGGTTAAGAATAATGCCAAAGATTTAACCCTTTGAGCGCCAACGCGGTTACCAGGTGTCCCCCAAACAATAGTTTTTCTATTGTGTCTACCGCACGGCAGTCAATGTGTTAAATATGCCTATGTATAATATATGTAATAACAAAGACTTTATTTTATAAAGCATCTAGGTAAATATAATGAAACAGGGTCTATAGTATAAATATAACGGTCGATTGTCAGAATGTTGAAACTGTGGACTTATGTTATTTCGTGTCGTCTTGACTTTTTGTTTCTGGTGCTATAAATTACTTTTATATATTTGAATCAGGTTGTTTCGTGTTTTAAAAGCATTTCATTGTTCGAAGCGTGCAACGTAGTTACGTCGAGAAAATGGAATGGTGCATTTTGCTTCCTGTGCCTTGGGCTGCAAATGAAATGGTTACGGAAGAATTTTTATGTTCACATTGTTTTCTAGGCTAAACCTGTGCTTGTTGTCATACAATTTGTTTTAATAACGGTAAAAATATAATAAAAAATCGATATAAATGGCCATTCTATTCGGTTGGATGGTTAATGTAAACGATTTTTTAATTTATCATATAACTTTATATATATATTTTTTGGATTATCCAATATCATTTTGGGTATGTATAATCTCAATTAGCTCGAACACTAGAAATATGATCAACTACGCCACCCAAAACAGGCGTAATGCGACAACTTGATTTGACACACTTTAGAAAAGCTTCTTATTCAGGTCAATTTACTATTACATTGACGTAGACAAACCGAAACCTTACCTATCGCTTACCCTTAGTAAGGAAAAAAGGAATACGCAATTTCGCTATACAAAAAAGATTTGATGTATCCTTGTTCTGGCTGTTACATCAATCACGCGCCACATTCTCGTCGTCGTCACTTGTGAAGCATAAATAAAGCATCGAAGGCTTTCGACATCCCCGTATTGATGTATTCACAACACAAACTGGTTCCTTATTGTCACAAACACCGTTTCTATAATGTAAAAGACACATTAGATCCATCGTTTCCTGGAACGTATGTATGGAATTATTACAGACGAATATATACGGCGGAAAAGTATTTTAATATTTTATGTTGAGGATTTTTAAACGTATTTATAAGTTGCTTTCTATGTCGGTATATTTATCGAAAGACGCACTTTTGGTTTTAAACGGCCATGGAAAAATGTTAAGAGGTTATTGAATCAGACAGCTAAGCTACAACAACACAACATTTATTATATTTAGTTACATATCCCAGCAAAAAAACGGAATAATAATTTAGACTGAAGTTCCAAATTCCAAGAATTTGGTGTTCGCCTTATTTTAGTACCCAAGGTAGAGGTACTCAAATGCACCGTTGTCATGTAGACAGCTATACTTGTGTTATCCGATCAGCTAGGGTCCAATTTCGTTAGTAAAGGCTTATAACTGGCTGTCAGAACGTATTCATTAGGCGAGAATTGACGTGAATGCCGAATATTATAATTAACTTGTTTGAATAACACGTTTTGATGTTAGGATATTATTATTGTTGAGAAACGAAACACTTTTGTTATAACTTGGGAATATTATAATTATAAAAGATCTTTCTTCAAAGTATCTGTTTCGTTTTGTTAAAGATATTGAATAGGCCAACAGAGTTACGAATATGTTTATGTTTTTACTATTATTTACAAAGTATATTTTAACAGTTGCCGGGGAAGCTAAATACCCTCTGTAACGTGCAGAGTAAGTAAAATCATAAGGCCCAAATATTAATAAGCGAATAATGTCGATGCTTTTTTTGTAAAATCGATGAAAAGTTAATGAACAGATTTCACAGCATGAATATGTATGTCCTTGGAAAAAGACATACAATTTGCGGCTGTGTTATTGGACTTGCATGAGTAAAGCTTTGGCTCATCTCATATTATGAACACAAAATGAGTAAATACGAACTTTTGGGGGGTGCGCAACAATGAAAATGTCACTTTATGAAATGGGCCGCTGTTGATTAATGGAGTTAGAGTGGGGCGTTGTTCAGACCTTCTTACTTGTTTATTCATTCATTCTGGTATACCGTGTGGTAGGGAGCGTCGTGAATATAAATATCAACTATGACGCTCTGTGACAGTTGTAAAGTAAAGAACCGGTTTGATTTTGAAAAGTTAATGAATTATTTGCTGGAGTTTAGGTTTATCTTTGTAATGGTTTGTACATATGTTTACGTACGTTATTACATACATAAGTGAATTACGAAATTATCAGTTATTGATTACGTATCCGTATATGTTAGGGCTTGCAACCTTCAAAATTGATAACCTGGTTGGCTCAGTAACTAAATGATTGTTACGGATTGCGGGTTTGATTTAAGCACGAGACTAATACTTGTTAATCGGCAGTTATTTTTTGCTGAGTTTTATGTCGGGAAAACTACCAACAGATACCGGGAAAATTCAAAGGTAAGTAACGCAATTCTTAAAAAAGACTATCTTACATTATTTACAAATAAGCAAATACTTTGGTAAATTAATTATCATTTAATTAAACCTAGTTTGTTCTACACTGTAAACACGCTAAGCAACGCAATCACATACATGAGAAGTGTATTTTATATAAGGATCATTATTCAAAAGTTAGTTTCAACTTACTCACATCAATTACTACAACAAGTAATGAAACATCGAGATTAGATACACAAATCTTGGTAAACGTCTAGAAAATATAGCAATCTATCAAGTTTCAGTTTCAAACTTGGGTGTTAGGGAATTAGCCAAATCTCAAACTACTTCAGTTAGAGAGATAGCAAAATACAACAGCCTTACTTCGTCGTTGACATGCTTATCTATTGTATAAATACCGTATAGCGACTAAAGTCGTGTTGACTAGAAACGAGGGGTCTTCTTCGAACTTGAATATATTATGAATAAGAAATCCCTGTACTATTCCCTTTAATCATTGATTATTTAATCAGTGCGATCCGGGACAGAACAGTAACTATAAATGTCGTATGGCGTGATAACAATGCGATAGACGGTTTATGAAACAGCTACGGACTTGATAAATGGTGGTAGCTCGTTCGAGACGGACGAACCAATTTATGCATAGCCGTCATCGGCAGGATTACAATGCTTCACGCTAAAATGACGCAGTGTTTTGAAGACTCACATAAAGTTTTTGTACAACAAATTCAGCGAAAATAATAAAGATAAAGAACAATTTATGATTTAAATATGTCTGAAAATTTAGTGGCCGTAAAACAAACTTTTTAGCATAGTAAATCTATTACTTTCACACATATTGCCCTCGATTTTTGTATTTTACGTTTATGGAGTTGCAATAGAGAACCTATACTATAAAATATCTCAGACTTAGATGTGCATAACTTGCAGTCGAACGGAATCGTAAACGGAACGAAAAATAATAAAACCTCTAATATATTTTAATGAATTAGTTTAAAAAAGTTCGTTATTAAAAAAAAAAAAAAATTACTTCATTATTATTATTGCAGTATATTTAATGTTACCATTAGCTACTGCATGCACTATAAGTAGCATAACCAATAGGTATATCGTGGAATAGATAGAAAAGTGCATGGTTTCAATACTACAGCATAAAATGTTTCTAGAAGAGCGCCCTACAGAATTAAAATGGTTCAGTAAATATTATCACAGATTGCTTTGAATCATATTGTATTTTGATATGACGCTGCAGAGCATTGAAAGTGATGTTTAAATAGGCTGCTAATCCCACCAATATTGAAATATCTGCGACAATATTCAGCCAGAGAGCGGTGATCCGCTTTTATTAAAACACCGTTTTATATGAGGAACGGTAGGAAAAAATATTGTCTCCAGTTTTTATGGCACTGTTAACAATATATCCGACCTAGGTAGCGATTTCGAGAAAGTGTGATTTTATTTTCTTTAGGAAAATGTAAGAATAATATGCCGTATATTTTTTTTATTAAATTAAATTGTCAGCAGTAAACTAGGTTAGTGTTTACATTACTTTTACGGTTAAACTTGAATAGGGCTACAACTGTTTAATAGAGCCGTAGATATTCTTACTTATTAACTTTAGTGGGTTCGTACGTAGTATCGGTAATTTATTAATTGCTGCAAGCATTTCTGATGAAAAACTCAAAGTACGTTTCGATGAGTAAATAAGAAATCGCTAGGGATGCGAGATATGCAGAAAAATCAATGATTTTTATTCTTAAAGTTAGGTGTGCAAATGTGTATCACTATGTACAAAAGTTGTATCAAATGCTAATAAGTTGAAAAATTACATCCACGTACCTAAAACAGATTTATGTATGTAAAATTAAATATTCCATGCGAATCATTATCTGGATCCATGTGATTTGCCTTAACATTGTTATTGTAAGTTTTAGCAATATGTTGGAAGGGTTATCTATTCATAGTAGATCGAATAACTTTGAATAAACATTTGCCTCTTATAAATATTCATACATGTGGTACAAGAGGCGAACCTAATGCTTTGAGGCATGCAATCAAGCGTTGCGTTAAAGAATACTTTATACTAGTTCTAAACAGCAAGTATTATGTAAAGTTACTTTAATGGGTACATACTGGTGTTTACATATTTACTTACAATTGTATTATTATTTCAATATTAAACTTCTTTTTCGAGTATTCGGGTCTAGTAGTATGTAACGGAGTAGTCTTAAGATTTTGAAACTGCACTATTAGTACCTATTATAGCTATTATCATTTCAGGAGCGCATGTCGCAATTTTGTTTACTTGATATAAAATTTCAATTTCACTTACAATAATGCTCACATGTGGAACTGTATTCTAACAAGCACCTTTACCACAAAGGTTTCATTATTCTCCGTGTATTTTTTTCGTACGCAAACGCAAACAAAACCTGATAATGCCAATTTAGTATTTAAGCCTTTTAGTGGGTCTCTGTAATTGCTGCAACCTACGGGCATCGTAGAATATTAGGTGAATGCATAATTTTTCCGTAAAGACGGGAATGATTCCTTTTATGTTCCCACTTAACAAGTATTAATGGTCTCGGCCGCACTACCTTTGCAGAGATTCTGTCATTTGCGAGCAATTACGTTGCCCTCGTTTACTAAATTGTGTAAGATATGATTAATAACGTTTTTATTAGGTATCCACTTAGTTATTAAAGTAAAAAATGGGAGCCGATAATTCTTTCCTTGCCTTAAGGGTCCTTAGCTGGGTTGAAACTGTGTGGTAGCTTTAGTGAAATAAATATTGTATAAATAATATACGAAGAGGTTTGTGTAAAAGACGACTATTAAACCAAATTGTTGATTGTGCGTTAACGAAATGGTTTGACCGTCTTTAATATATTTAATGAAAATACCTAAAATCGTATGTAAATACCCAGGTAGGATTCGGTTTGGATAGTAGAAAAGAGCCTGAAAAGCAATTAAAAAACTATCATCCTTTTATTCCATGAGTGCTGAACAGTGCAATAAGGTTCTTAGGCACTATTCTGTATTAGATTGTAAATGGGCTGCAAAGCCACTTGACTTGTCCACTTCGTGTTCCTCTTATTATGGTGTCTAAAGTGATGAATAACGCTTTCCCCATTCTCAAGGTACCGCACACGTTTTAGACCTGGCCATTAACGTTCTTGACATGATATCGTAAATTCCAGTATTATTTGCAAGCTTTGCTTGTTCCTTCAAACACTTGATTGATGTAATCGTGTCTTATTTATTAACATGAATAAGATATCTTATTTTTCAACTAACAATCAGGTGTATCGACATATGAGGTGAGGAGATCAGGCAATTGATGGTATTTTTCATTTTCGTTACCTGACTTTTACGTAATTTTATACTCTACAAAATACAGTCAAAATCGTCTTTTATTAACAAATTACAAATGTATCGTATATGAATGCTAGCTTCGAAAAAAAGGTGCCTCTATATCAGTAGTTCCCAAACTTATTTTTCTCGTGCACCACTTTCAAAATTAAACTGGTGTCGGTGGACCCCCTGCTGCTACATTCCTACCACATTGTTAAAGTCGACAAAAAATAAAATTTGTGTCGCTTCTGAGTTCCGTCCCTATATTCTGATAGGTTAAAATTTTAAATTTTAAATAAACGAAAAATGGTACATTTTATAACATTTTATTAATTAAAAGAAAAGAATTACAAAAAAATAATAATAAGGTAATACTTATAGGTTGTGGACATAATTTTAATTAATGGGAAGGATGTATTTGATGGAGTGTCAGCAAACGATCAATGTTTGGCTTTATTTTTGTGAGCAATAACCGCAAATCCCCCCGCTCTGTGATGTTTAGTTTGCTCCTTTTTTTTGTTAAGAGGTTTGTAACGGCACTAAAACTTCTTTCGACAAGGTATGATGAGGGAAAAGCTATCAAAAATTTCCTTGCGATTTCCCACAGTCCAGGATATTTTTCGTGTATTTCTGCTTGCAGCCAAAATGTTTGGTAGCCTTTTCTAAATTTCACCTTCAGCTCCTCATTGGTGCTTAGCTCAAGCAGCTCCTCTTGTAATAATACATTGGCCACTTCAGTTTCATCAAATGGATTTACGATCCATGGTGGTATATCCATCGTCAGCATATCTTCAAACCTGGTTTTGAAGTCATCATGCAGGGCACTTAAATGTTGACTGTAGGTATGGATATCCTCATCAATAGTTTCTACCTGCGACAAGTTTGGAAATTGAGATAATTCGCGCCGACTAATGTTTTGCTTCATAAATTTCAATTTCCCAAGAAAAGCCGAAATTATCCCCTTTGTTTTTATTAAATTCAGGCTGTCCCCTTGTAACTGCAAGTTAATATCATTAAATTTTTTAAACAAATCTGTCAAATACGCAATGTCTCCTTTGAATTTGATCAAGTTTTCTTTTAAATCTGGATCTCTACTTTCTAAGAACTCTAATACGGAATCGAAAACAGAGTAAAATCTCGTTAAGCATGCACCTTTCGACAACCAGCGTACTTCAGTATGTAAGAGCAGTCGTTGGAAGTCTTCGTCATTTTCGTCGCACAATTGAGCAAATAAACGCGTATTCAATGCATTGCTTCTAATTTTGTTGACAGCGTTTATTATAAAATGAAGAGATTGGTTCAACCTGTCACTTAAATGTTTCGCCACAAGATGTTGTCGGTGGATTACGCAATGAATAGCTGTAAGTCCTGGTATAATTCTTTTGAGATGACTTATAAACCCACGATATCGCCCTACCATTGCAGGAGCTCCGTCTGTTGCCACTGAAATAATGTTTGTAAATGGAATCGATTTTTCCGTAAAAAAATTACTCAGGACATTAAATATTGATTCGCCTTTAGTGTCAGTCTCCAAAGTTCTGGCAAATAGCAATTCTTCGTGAATTTCTTCCTCCATGATAAATCGGACATATGCTAATAATAATGCTTCATTACCGGGTAACGTTGACTCGTCCAGTTGTATAGAAAAATGACTTTTTTGCAGATGATTGCACAAAAAACTTTCGATGTCAGAGCTCATTTCATCAATGCGTCTTTGTACAGTATTGTTACTTAATGGAATTCTTTTTAGTACGTCAAATGGAGATTTGTGCAAAACAGTTTTTAAAACCTCTTCAACAGCGGGTAAAATTAATTGTTCTCCGATAGTGTGCGGTTTTCCAGATTTTGCTATTAGTAATGAGATATTGTAAGATGCCCGCAAGCCATCATCGTTACTTTGAGATGTTGAAGCGAACATGCTGTGCATGGTGGGTCTCTTTTCATATTTTTCCTTCAATGTTTGAAAATATTTTAAATCTTTACCCATTTTATCAGTATGACACCTTTTTAGATGATCTTCGAGCTTTGATGGTTTCATAGAGTCATTGCTTAAAACTTTATTGCATATTAGGCACATGGGCAAGTGTTTATCTGCCTCTGATGGAACAAAACCATATTTCAAATAATCGACACTGTATTGTCGACATTTTTTCTTTGCTGTAGCCATGTTTTGTATCAGTTACCTTCCCTGTAAAAAAAAATGTTATAGTAACCAAGTTTTTATTTGAATATAGGTAGCACAACGCAGCCTTTGTCAGCTTTATATTATTATGATTATCATTATATTGAAAAAGTATTACGGCTTGTAAAGGGACCAACTAATAAACCGCTAAGACAAGTACAGACTTTTTCACGAAGCGATATCAATGTTAAATACCTAATTTACCACAATTTTTTAATAGTAGAAATAAAAATTAGTTTACTCAGTATCGAATATTGATCATATTTGTGTAGGAAAAAATAAAAGTCGAAATCCCAAATTGACCAAAAAAGTGACCATAAAAACAATAACTAAAATTTCATTAAATCAATGAGTTCACGCGCTAGTAGTTTTATAAAACAGTAATTGCTCTGCAATATTGATTTTTCGGCCTTTTTAGAGAGGCAGTCCTCTCGTGAAAAAACAATTGAATAAAACGTGCTGTGTTTGTCTTCAAATCGAAAGAGGACAATTAAAATATCTGTAAGTTACTAAGTTAGCTATATACAATGTGTCCGAGCGATAAGACCGCCCGGCGTTTTTTGAATATTTGTACGAAATCATTAATAATTATATTTACATTTGTGACTTAGCGGCCTTAGTGATTTTATATAAGTAATTTTTTTACTACATTTTAGTTTTGTCTAATGATTTTAATTGATAAATTATGATGTCGGCTAGTCAGTAAACAAAAATAATGGAAAAAGATGAACAAACTTAGGAAATATCGTAAAAAAACTGCAGCACGTCACGCGTCTTTACTTAATTTAATTTTGTACAAATATTCTAAATACGCCGGGCGGTCACTTATCCCTAGGACACATTGTATACAAGCATTTGTTATCAACCGACCAGTACACGAAACAAAATACTTAAGAACTAGGTACAACAAAAAAAAGGTACGTACTTACTTTTCTCCGGCACTAGGAACACTAATATAAATTTTCTCACACCTTCTTTTTCGAAATTCCGGAAACAAATAAATGAGCATGCCTTTGGCATCGAGTATTTATAGTCTTGATCAAGATCATGTCTAAACAAGCACTAAGCATTGTCGGACGGATTGCGCTTTGCAAGTCTGTACACGAAATTGTAATATCGAATACGCAAGTTTGGACAAGTAAGAGTCGCTTGCCAGATTAAAATGTTATCTGCTTAGTTAGGTACTTAAAACAATATAGGTAGGCCCTTATAAAAACTATATGCAGATAAATTTTCGTGGACCCCTATTAACATCTTATGGACCCCCATTTTTTATTGACGCCTACGTAGACCCCCAGCAAGGCTCCCGTGGACCCCTGGGGGTCCACCTGGACCACTTTGGGAATCACTGCTCTATATCATGAAGCATGTATTTCCCGAAGAGGTGTTTTAAGCTTATATCCAATTAGAAACAAGCCTATAGTAAGAGGCTTTGAATAGGCAAAAAAGTATACTTATTATAAAAGGTGATAATACAAATATCAGTGTGAATTTTATAAAAACAGTACATACCTACATGTTTTTAAATCCCTAAAATATCTACATCATGGTTATATTTTACGTTACACCCAAAATCAATAAACAAATATTAGTTCCAGATGCTGGAATCGAGCTCATGACCCTAAATACTAGCAGACACTCCGCATTGAGCCATTTAGAGAGTAATTTATAGTAGACTTAGCGGTGGGTTCAGGCTTTATGTAACGACGAGTTATTAGGTCGAAAAAGATGGCTCATAATAGTTAGTTATAGTCAAAGCGTTACTATTAATAGAAAGTATATTGTCTGTCAGTTGTTTACCTTCTCTTTCTATGTTACGTTGTTATAATTTGACTCTTGCTTTGGATGAATATATGGGTGAGAAATAAAACACCAGAATTCTGAATACAGTTTTAACATTTATTATTTGCAAAATATAAAAAAAAATACTTAGTAGGTACCTTGCAGAGAAAGCAGGTTAAAAGCTAGTGGCTACAGCCTACAGTTCAAAATTAACATCATTAACAATTTGCCTTCGGGCCATTTAAAATGTTTTTGTAAGTTGTTATTTTCTGTAAGTCAAAACATATAATAAATCTAATTTCGAGATTAATATGTTGTGATTCTTGTTTTTGAATATAACTTGTGATGTTCCTCTTATCTCTGTGTTGTTAATATTATTATACGTAGGTATACATTAAGTCTGACATTTTTAATCACAATCCACCAAAATCATATAGTCGCATAAATTCAGTTTCAAATGTATGAACTGTTACATAAAAGCTAGGTAGATACTGTGGGAGTAGGTTTTCTGCGCCAGAGAGTTTCGTATTACTCTTGTTGGTGCTCCGTAAGTCTGCAGAAATTGGCAAATGAAAAATAAAACCAAAAGCTCACGCCATCTTTGCAAAACAGCCGCGAGTCGCCGCGACCGCCGGCGAGTTTCACCAGCAACCCGAGCTCACTCTCAACTACCATCTTATTAACGATAATGTTGACTTGCTCGCTTTGTGCAACTCGGTTTACGCAAACTTGGGCTCATGTTTCAGTGGTTTATCTTCATGATGTGATGTAACGTCGTTCAATTTTCCAACTGATTAATTTTTGTTTAACTTTGCGTTGAACTTAGTTCTCCCAATGCGGCTTAGAAGAACGCATGACTATTAAAGAGTGGTAGAAGCTTGTCTGCAAGTTTAAAATTTCTTCTCGTGACTTTTGCTATCTCTCAGTTTTTTAATTTGGATTTTGAGTATGTATTATCTACTTAGTAATTTAGCATCAAATCGATATCGTATCGTAGTCTATTCGATCGTCGATATTTTTATTTTTGACATTTTATTGTTTTATAGTTTATACCTATCGTGTTAGTCCTTATACAAGAAGTATTATAATATAAAACCAAATGAAATGCGATGTTATAATATTTATGTCTGAGTCGTTACTGAAAAGCACAACAGAGGGGAAGTTATTATTTTAATGGTGGACTGGGAAGTTTTAAAAATGTTGTAGTTGCTTTCATCGTTAATGTGATGGGCACGAAAACAATTTTTTTCTGATAGAAACCGAGGGAAACGTAATGCGTTGCTTCGCAAATTATATCAGAATACAAAAGAAGACATTTTTACCTTGCATTTTGTATTATATAATTTTACTTGAGGACCGCTAGTTAACAACTCGTTTTTAATGAGGGTGGTTGTTCTAGATACAGGCAAGTGGTCTAGTTTTAAGTACCTATCGTATACTGGTAAATAACAAAGCCATAAGTAAATTCTGCGTTTCCTTGTCACAAACAATACACATTCATTCTGTTGTCTTTTCGGTTTTTGACTTATAAATTCAGATTTATGCGTTATTTTGTAGATGCGTTCTTTGGTCAGGCTTTAAAAAATTTACTTTGTGAAATATCTAAATCTTGCGCTCTATGTGCGAGAATCGCGAAGCGGCATTTAGCAACATTATTTGGTACTAAAGTGATGCGTGTACAACATTCATACTACATGGAACTAACTTAGACGAACGTGATTAATAAAGTTTCGTGTTAAAAGTTAATTAATAGTTGATAAATGTCTATACAGTCTCCAGTCAGTCAAAGATCTAATTAATTTATAGTGTGTACAACGACAAATAATTGGATTAATCAAAACGTCGGCGCTCGTCATGTTGTCATCTGGAACCTTGAGTCGTGAAATGGGACCTCCAAATTGTGTAATGTTGGTTCGACTCGTTACGAAGGTATTACTTTGGTGTAGTATTACGGACCTCGCTCCTGGAATGAAGGTTTACTATGAAAGTATTTGCGTGACCCTGATCAGACAAAACAGGACATTTTCGGGCCAGACGGGTCGATTATGTGGCGAAAATTGGCCAAATAGTTTGGCGGCACGAAGCCATGTGAAAGCAATGATGTATAGGTACTAGAGTAAAGAATGTGGGCATTAGTTAATTCATTAGTTAACTAGGTACAAATTATATTTATCTATTCTGTAAAAATGTATCACTAGTTATTGATACCTAACGTTAATTTTACGACACGCTTGTTTCTTGCAAGTGATAGTTAACAAAGTCTTTGTATCATGTTTCTCCCCGTAGTCATACAATCGCTCGAGATAGTTGTAAACTGTTGAACAGCTCGAATCTCTAGCTTCCAAGATAATCGCGGATATCAACACTTTTATAGTCATTACACAGCGTAACAGATTTCACAAGGGTGCAGCGTCAAATATCGTCGACCGCGATAGAATAAACGAACCAATATTGCTGAGCTACGAACCGAAGCAGATAAATCCTTGTAAACAAAATTGTATCTGTCATCGATATCGTACTTTATGATTGGAATGCTGAAGGCAACATGAAATTCAAATCGTACAAAATTGACCGCATACCCTTTTCAAATGTCGTATACTTATGTATAATAATCCTAAAACACACCCTAAATCCTTTCAAGCCGTTGGACAATGACTTTGACGGCGCGCTGTTATTATATTTTATTTTCCCCCACGACTCCTTATTATTTTTATACTTTTCTTTATACGAGGATATCGGCAATAAAAACGAAATGTTTGTTGCTTGATTGAACCGCCGTGTGACTTCTTTTTATTTCATGTGTACAGGGCTAGCGACGGCTATGGTATCTTGATTGCTACCTATCATAAAAATCAAAGTATAAAGTGATTGCTCACAGTTCCTAGAACTCGTTATATGGAGAAGTATTTTCTTCGCTTATTTACTTACCATTCTAAGTCCATATCAGGTCTTACCTTTTAGTTTTAATTAGGTATGTATTTCTAGTTGAATGCTTCAATTCTCAGTAAGTGGTTCTGACTATCTTTGTATCGTAAAGTTGTGTCTACATAGTTCGATCAATCATAGCTATTAAGAATACCTACTAGTAAACTCTAAGTGGCTGTTTCAGTTCTCCGCTTCCATTGCGCCTTGGGCATATTAAGTCATCGATCCCGTTTAATGTTTTAAAGTGGCATTTATCAAGGTCCACTTCATAGTTAGGTGCTAGTAGTATCTTGTTAAGGTAGAACAAATAAGTTTTAAACTATTTCATTGTGTATTGGATCATAATGTATGAAAAAGCATGTGGCTCCTTTAATCGCATTTCTATATAATTGTGTCAGTTAAAACCCAAAGCCTTAAAAATATTATGCAGATAGGTCGACCGGTACCCGCAGTTTCACAACACCAATTTACAACGATGGCCTGATAAGTAGGTACGATAAATTGATGGCTTATTTTATAATAATAAAGCGCGCAGTGTTGGCAAAATAAGCGCGGTTTATGGCTAATATAGCGCAGACTGGTGGTAGCGAGGAACTTTGTTGCATTTTGCATAAAATCGATATACCATCATGAGGGCGGTCGTAACTTCTGAATTGTTTATATCATTGAAACGTTTTACTTTCAAGTAAAATGAGCGTCTTATGATTTAAGTATGATAGAGTGTACGACGTTATACGTAATATGCATAATTTAAGTACCTACTATTCTTCATTCTAGTTTGTTGCGCAATATCAAAGCTTAACCCTTTAAAGTAATTAGGACCAGCAAATTTTTAAAATGAATTTTAAAAGCTTTCCGTTTGAAAATATTAACATGCAACCATATTTAAGTCCTTTCAAAAATTATTATTTGAGAAGAGGTAATAAATAGCTGGCATGGAAAATTCGTCTGCTGTGTTTAAAAACCAGCAAAAAGACGTAAAAATCCGGACGTGTGTTCACGCAAACGAGCGCTGAGTTCATGCTCCATCCGTACGTCAGCCGACCGAGTTTTGAATAGACGTTGCTCCCATGAATTTGAAACTGGTAAAGTTATATTCACGCTCGTCAGTTACCCGTGACTCTTGGCAGTAAGTGCATTAAAGTGTCTGTGCCCGGCCGCGGGGTGCCTAGTTGCCCAGGTACCGCTTCCGCGTCCATTATTTTATGCAAAATAAGCCCGAGTGGGAGAACTGTAATATTTCTGTAAACAATGAAGCTTTGGTCGCCTACATTTAACATTTTGTAGTGTCGTGGTGATAACATTGCTGTTATTTGCATAGGTGGCGTGGGGTTTAACCTCGTAAAAATCTAATTGTTGCTGGTTTTGTTTAAGTTCACGGGCAGATATAGTTTTAATGTCGTCACTTACGCTGTTATAGTTTTAAACTAGTTATGACTCATTATAAATAATGTTGTACATTAATTTTGCTGCAGAAAGGAATGTATAAATAACTTAAGTAACAAATTATACTCAAAGGATTTAGGAATTTTCATTTATTTTATAACTTTACATAAACAGCTAACTGCAACGGTCACTATACAAATGTTTCAACGCGGAAATAGACTATTTCCAAGACATGTAAGTAGATGTCAAAATACATAGCTAATTAATACAGATGTAACTGTCAAAACAAACATGTTTTTGAAGGTCTACTACTTACTACAACAATCCTGGAAATTGTTAAAACAATAACCAATGTACTATAGATGTATGTAACTATATAACGCAAGCTTCAGAGTACGCTAAAGTATTACACAGCTATTTATTTATATTACAAAGCACGCCATATTGTCTTTATTGCAGAAGTGATGAATTTATTTACAAAACGTATTTAAGATACAGAAGATATAGGGTTTACGTTGGTAAGAAACAAATAACATTCATTACGTATTTTGCACAAGTTATCGTATTTACATTAAACGTATAAAGCTTTTCCAAGAAACAGGTAAAGTAAGTATATATAGCACAAACCTGATTGCTGAACATAGTTTTTAAGTATTAAAGACTGTTCACAAAGTAGTCTTACTGCTTAGGGCTCAAAACTATCTATGTCTTGTTCACAGATCAATGAAGGCTACATAACTAGAACAATTATGTAATTCAGTAGAAAATCAATGTTATTCCACCTCTAATCTTTTACTCTATGGTACTACAAAACAATAACGTTACAAGATAATTTAATAACAGTAATTCATCACAACATTTGGATATTATAAAAATGTTTTTCCTGTTTCGGATAGCGAGTGAAATAATTCAGGAACCAAAAAGGAATATTTTGTATTATTTGAAACACTAAAGAGAATTGGACATGAACTATGATACTGCTTAACATTTTTACTAAAAAGGCAATGAGAATCATGTGGTCGCGACTGAATTGATGAACATTTTACTAGCAAGTGAGTATTTACCAGTATTAATGGTACCAATGTATCTTAATGCCCATAAATGCAACGAGGCACGTAGCACCGTAGACCGCAGATGTCTACGCCGTAGCCACACTTATCATGAAATCGAACATGGTATTTATATACGTATTGAAGCCATAACAAATTCCAGGTAGCATATTACATTCCTTAGGAACACCTGTTAAAGGATGTTAGAAATTAAAACTAGTATAACTAAGTTAGTTAACTTACATAAAACCTTCGTTATAAATGGAATTTACATTCAGGAGCCAATCATAAGAGTCTAATATTCCATTAACCAGACCCTTAAAACTAAACATAATAATAATTGTTATGCGATTAGATATGGCACATTTATCGTACAATACTATCAGTCTTTTATTAGTATATTGAAAATATTTACAATTTCTATCAGATAGACACTACATCTTCATAAAAATATACTTACTTAAAGGGTTTTCTCAAATAAACAGATTTTCGATGTGATTAACATGACTGATGACAAACTTGATGAGTTTGCAATATATTATAGCTATTTCATAACATTACGACACAGCATCTATCTTAACTTTATCACTGCTATTTGTATCGTATCTCTTTTAGCACAAATATCTTATTGGCACTATGATATGTAGACGTTGGTGATAAGCGTGTGTCAGCTAGCGACGAGAAATCCTCCGACAATGATGAGTAAGACGCAGCGGCTGTCAGCAGACCGGGAAGACTGCGTCGATTCGTAATCTAAATGTCGGTGCAGGAAAGTTATCATTACAATATATTCATTAACTCGATTTTATTACAATAGGTTGTGTATATGTATGTAGGTATATATTATAATTATCATGTAAATGACCCATCATTTTTGTAATGAGCCTGACAATTTACAAAAATATAATAATTAAATGTAATTGGATTTATCTTTACTTGCCTAACTTCAGACAAAATTTTCTTCATACTTTTATTAAATTAGTTATACAATGTGAACAATGCAAGGTTTTAATTCGCGCCTTTCGTTTTGCGTCAATTATCTCTTGTGGGCAACTTTCCCGAGACGAAGTAGTATACTGCAGCGGAACACTAAAAGGCTTTTAAACTACTAAATAATGTATAGGTATCACACTTACCGACGTCTTTCCACTCTTCTACCTCGTAGTCTCCTATGACTCTGTTCTCGGCGGAACTGTCCCGCCAACGATTTTTATGTTTACCTGACACAAACAAGGTATATGTGATAGAAATGTCCCAAGAGCAAAAAACGATGCGGAAAATGATTGCGTCGTAAAATTTTCCTACATGCTGCTAGGGGCTATGAAAGTAGGCTTTCAAGTGTGAACGAAACATATGACGCTATAAAGAGTATAAAAGAAAACCCAAATCTATAACAATAAGAAGGTACATTGGAAGTCAAAGCGCAAACAAAATCGCTTTTCCCACAATAATATTACTAACGACCCAATTGTACGGAAGCATTGGGCCGTGGCGGCAAAACCAATAAATACAAAATCCACAATCGACCCTTCCGTGAGGTAACCGTGGTTCTGCGACATACGAGTATGAGAATCAGTGGCGCACACTGCTTGACACTCAACTCTTTCCTAAGTTGTCATAAAGGTCAAAACCCTCTGCAGGTTTCTAAAATATAGGTCTTAAAAAGTATTAAGAACGGTATAGATTAAAACCATCAGTTTATTTTAACAATTGCGCAAGTAATAATTAAAACAAAACATTAGTCTGAAAGAAAAAGCAACATAAAAAGTGTAGAAATTCCGAAGTATTACCTATTTTCCTCTGAGGAAATGTAGGGACGTTGTTGTCCGTAGTGCTTGTAGTTGAAGGAGCGGGAATTTCTGCAAAATAATTCATTCTTAGATTTTCAATTATGTTGTTTCTATTAGGAATAGTATTATGTAGCTCTTTGAACTTGAATCGATATTCGAACTGATACATTATTATAGAATACGTCATATCGTAGGTAACTTAGTATGGATGCGAATAATCTGGTATACCGTCAAGCCGGATAAGCCCATCCGTCTCGCCGAGGGAGTTCTTGGCGACGCAGCGGTAAGATGAAAAATCTCTTGACGACACTCTTCGTATAGTCAATTTCATTTTTCGACTATAACTGTCGTCGCTTAGCAACGTGATGTATTTATTTCCTGTAATAATTATACACAGAGTTAATAATAACATTCCTTTAATTGCTCATTTCAGAAAGCCGATTTAACATTCATGGCGTGAATACATATAGACGATTCTATTTAAAGATTTAGTTTAGTGCAAACACCCAGTACCGCGCTTCCAAATTACATAACCGATCATACATAATTCTAAAATAGTTTCTAATTTAGAGGCATCGTTTCATTACTGCGACAGTGTCTGGTGTCAGGCACCTTATTCAGGTTTCAAGGGCGTCGGGGACTTAATTAACCACGGCGCCACGACTAGATTGGTGGCATATGTACGTCGCGTCGCGGTAATTTTTCAAAGCCAGACTGCATTGTATTGGATTATCAATAGAATGAAAACATTTTCATTCCACAGCGTGTATAATTGAGCATTGTTAAGGTTGCTTTGTGTTTTTTTGCGCGGTAATACCTGATATGATCATGTCTCCGCGGTCGGTGGTCCAGTAGTTGATAGACGAGGGGTACGCCTCCGTGTGGCACTCCAGCGTCACGTCCTGACCGATGTAGGCAGCCTCCAGCTGGTTAGGTATTGACAGCATTGGGGGAACTGTATCAAGAAATTATCATATTTTAGCAAGAAATTTAAAATATAAAGAGTCTTAGGTTTAAAGTTTCCATAAACGTATAAATTATTACTAAGTGATGAAAGGAGGTTCTGTATAGGCAAACGTTGTGCGCTGCGTCCCGGGTCCTTGGTAATATTTAATTTGCATCTTGAAATTATGTTGACAATGTTTACGACATTTTTATGATATAAATGACAAAAAATTATTTAAGCTCATGTAAAGGTATTTATGAATTTTATGGCTCTTCTAAGGGTAAAAGTAATACAAATAACGTTTAGTGTTTAAATTGATAGAACCAACGTACAAAATTAAATAAACTTTTTGGTCACATTTTATGTGTCGGAGACGGTGAAGTGTCCAGTACAATTGCACAGGAAAAAGAAACAGTGTTGGTGACAAATTAACCGATTGTACACTTGCATGGAGTTTAAATAAAAACGAATTTATAGTTTTACACTTGAGTTATAATTGTAAGTTTTAAAATAAATAATATTTTAATACCGTTTATAATAAATAAGGCGTGGAGTTTGGTTATCCTTTCTAAATATACTTACGCAAGTTTTTGCAGTAAGTAGATTGAATACAAGTTCAAAGCAAGCGACGATAAAACACGGTAATTTTATGTTTTTATTTTAGGCTAAGCTTATAAGTTAAGTGGCCACGTGGTAAAGTGCGTAAAGGAGTTTGAAACAGATGTTACATAAAATATATACAAATCTTTTAAGTATTTCAGATGAATCTTTTTTAGTAGAAAGAAGTAAACAAAACTAGTTTTTTGCAAAACGCCTGCGTTTAAGAATATTAAAATACATTTCTATTAACCTTTTTAATCCTATTTATGCGCGGCCAAGTTTAATACAACAACAAAAGGAACAATTTAAGTTTGGAACTGTTGTAGTATCCAATTGTATTCTAATTTGCTTCATCCATATTGATACTCTAAGAGCAAAAATGTGTTCGTGTTTGTGAATTTAGCAGAAAAACTTAAAACAAAATGTTGGAACATGTTGTTATGTAATACAATCGATATATTTCCGATGTTTATACACACTGGATTAAGTGTTGCTGAAGTTCGGTACTTTATTGGTAAATTCTAACAATAGCGAAAAAACTACGTAGGTACCATGCACGCACAGGTACGTAGTTAACTCACGCACAGCTAAGAATGAAAAATGTGCCTATTCACAAAAACTTTGTCTTTATATTTCTTACATATTATAACAAAGCACGTAATACATATCACATATCTTGGCGAAGAAATGGTTCCCTAGACTCATCAATTACGACATATGACATAGTTACGTCGTTGGTGCATATTTTATATTATCTGCGAAGGGCTATGAATGAATGAAAGCAGGAAGCGACGCACATAAAGAATAACAATGTCATAAAGATTTGTCACGGGTACTACCTAAATGTAATGAAAACTGACAGTGAATTCATAAGGAAGTCTCGTTGGTTAATCGAGTGAAAGTTACGTGAGCATATCACGTATCTCGTAAGAAATGGAGA
Source organism: Abrostola tripartita (assembly GCA_905340225.1). Classification (NCBI taxonomy): domain Eukaryota; kingdom Metazoa; phylum Arthropoda; class Insecta; order Lepidoptera; family Noctuidae; genus Abrostola; species Abrostola tripartita. The sequence continues at coordinate 7,820,352 of HG996498.1, read as the reverse complement.
GGACTGTGAACGCGCGGAGATACGGAATGTGAATTAGGGTAAAGAAAAGCGTTTCATTGGGTTCTGGCGAGCAATGCCGAGGTGGCGAGGGCGCGGGAGAACAGATAGTATCGCCATTACCGCGTCCGTACCGTATTCACGTCAGCATAATGCTCTAATTGGGCGCAATTACGGGCGATCCGGCGGAAGGCGCCGCCGTCAGGTAGAGACGCTCGTGTCCTCGTAAATATTCGTTAACGACACCCACCCCGAAGAAAAATAATATTTCTCCACGCTGACTCCTGACTAAAGAAAACGACGGCGTTGAAATGCTCACGTACTTACGAAAGGAAGAATTTGAGGCCGAGTTAACGGGCCGGGACAAATGTGCGGGCATATTCTTTCGTTTAGATGAGGAAGTGATATCAAGAGAAGGTCTAAATAATTTTCATCAGTGCCTTGAATAAGAACAAAAAAGTCACAAACAGATGTGTTCTCACGTAAGATTGTGTATATAAAATATAATTTTAAAAATTATATGCTTGAAAAATAAAGTTGTACGTGTATAAATACTAGCTGATGCTTGCAACTTAGACGGCAAGAATTTCGGAAAAAATCTCCAGTAGGATACTATATCTATATTTTTATAATAAATTCTTATTTGGCACGAATGCAATGTCCAAACATTTATTAAATATTCTGTGAAACATGTTATTTAAATACATTAAAATGTTTATAATTTCAGTTTGTAATTGTTGAACCAAAAAATAAAATTGCTATGACATTAACATATTGTTTTAATAAGGTTACAAGTTTCAAGCGTATGTAATATGAATCCCATTTCCCACGTTCAAAATTTCATTTCACACCAATAATTTTAGTAAAGTTTTGGTGTTCCAAACGAACGATGAAATATCCCAACTGTTATGGACTTTGGGATGGATAATTAGTTTTAGCTTGCATTATAAAATTATAAACATTGATTTACCATACCAACAAACATATAGGTATACTTAATTAGAATCGTCACTGTTATCATCGAAGATGTCGGTAGAGGTATTCTGATACAGGAGTCTCCAGATAAACGAGCGGACTCGACCTCAAGTCCTATTTTTATAGCAGGTAGCGACCCTATTGCTTTTCAACTTACACTTAATAACAATATATTCGAACTAAGCTTTATTCATTGTAAAATATTATATCCCTCTAAAGGGAACTTTACATCCTTTATAACTAACTGTAACTTGTAACCAATTATAACTTTATTAGCATAGAATTGAAACGTTACTGATAATGTGGGAAATAAGGGGTTTTCAGAGAATACACATCTATTAAGGAACCATCATATCAAATTCAATAGTATATAATTGGATTATTTAAAAGTAGGTGTCATCTAGCGCCAACTTAATTTATGATTGGAGAATATTGAATCAATATCATGAGAGTTACACAAATCAATTGAAGCTCAAAGAGTTGCTCTCAAAGAGTCGTTGAAAGCGATCATGGTACTTTATTAACACCGACTAAATTGGGCAAGTAATTGGTTCCGTTATATGTTATTACGGTTATATAAATATTTTATAATTTTCGTTTGTATAATACCATTATCATGTAAGTTGTAACTTCGTAAGTTCCAATATAACTTTCTATTATTAACGAGTTTCATTATAATAGAGGTTTTAGATATCGACTTACCCCAATTTAGATCAAAATACTGGTATGGTTTTGACCTTAACACCTTATTATATAACTTATAAAAAATAATTACACTTGGAAACTTTACTTGGAATTTTTCTTCTATATAAAGCTAAAAAAATTACTTTATAAAACCAATCACGGTAATGCAAGTGATGTACACTATCTACGTAATGAGCTGAGAGCGATGCGTACCGTTTAATGTCACGTTTGAGGAGCAGATGCTACGGGCGTATTGTGTTTACATTGATGGCCAGAATTACGTCACAAATAGCTAATTAACTGGGTAACTGCTTTACATATTATTATGAAGAGGTAGAGAGTTGTTATTGTTTTCCAACTGCTTATGACTATGAAATAACTAGTCCTGTTTTATAAAAAGATCCAGGATCTATATCGAATCACGCCTGAGCTCCCGAAGGCTTGTGTTTTACTTTACCAGGAGTCTATACATCTGCATTGCGCTCATAATTATCTTATAAGGCGTGGTTTAATGGTGTGGCGAGTCTGTTGTTAGGGGGCCCACATTCAATATTTTTACTACTATTGTGTTTAGGGTTGTCTACATTTCGCAAACGATTCATGAAGGTTCCTTAAGGAAGGTCATAAGTGGCAGTATTGGATGTCTTTGAAGCGAGTGACATCAAACAAATGAGATGCGTATTTAAGATTGAATTGTGAAGAATGGTACTACTGATAACGCTTTATTTGCATATGAATCAAAACTCAGCATTGTTTACTGAACTTGTCCGAAGAATCCTCAACTAAATAGCCTTTATAATATACATTTATACATACAAGTGTTGTTTATAGCACTTCATAGATCGTGAACAACGAAGAATAAAGTTTTGTAGAAGTTGTCTTACAGGATCGCAGACAGCCCCATACTGTGCAGTTGGCCGAGGCTTCGCCGGGCGCTCTTGAATTAATGTATTTCTTACTGGACAAATCTCAGTTGGAATTATTTAAATTAAATAAGCAGTGACTTAAGATATTAATTTTGTTACAGCTTTTAGTTCATATTTTGTTTGGTAAGTTTGTTATTATAGATATCCACTTGTATTACTGAGGGTTACATCGAGATGTAGTATAAAAATTTAAACATGTATGTTTAAAATTTTGTATAAAGGCATTATTTTTAATTTATGTTAGTTTTAACATGTAAATAATTGTAAAAATGTAACTTGAGATACTGTAATCAATAAGATCTATACCTAAAAAAATTTGGTTGAATTACATTATCTAGTACTTATAATAAAACTGTAGAGAGGTCAATTCTGTACATTGAATATATATTCAAAATTATTATTGGAGGATGACTGGTGATCGATACTGATGCCAAAAATGCAATCAGTAAATTTTTTGTCTGTCTGTCTGTCTGTCCGTCTGTCTGTCTGTCTGTCTGTCTGTCTGTCTGTATGTGCACGCATGGGTCAAAAACTACTGAAGGGATTTTAACCAGACTTGGTACGATTGTAGTCCATACTCCTGGGCAGGTTATAGGCTATATAACATAACGCTAAAACACATAGGAGCTGAGCAGTAATGATAAATTTGAAGCAAGTCGGATGAAAATGCGCTTTCGAGCTCTTATCCTCGCATTCGTTGATCATACACCAAAAGTATGTATTACAAAGATGATGGTCTCCAAAAGATCTACAAAAAAGTCTTCAATAGTATATATCTATCTTTTATAAATTAGCCACAATAACGTGTTTGATCGTTAGGCATTTCTTCAAAGTGTCTCAACACACGACAACCCGGAGCGTGCATGGAGGGTAGTTTGACAAGATTTCTATAAGCAGCATTGGTTGCACCCGCTATATGTAATATTATAGTAAGCACATGACTTCGAAAAGACATTAGTGTGTGCCGGGATTTGAACTTGCGACATCTGACTTAACAGTCTAACGGTCATACCACTCGGCTATCAGTGCATTAAGTTCCTTGGAATAAGCGCACTTTAGATTTTAAAAATACAGATACGTAGTTTTTAGATATAAGTTTAAAGTAGGTTTTATTAAATAATAATAATAATTAGTTTTTTTTGGACAAACATCTACGGATCACACTTTTTTTGCGGGAATCGAACCCACAACCCATCGCTCGCGCTCAAAAAAAATGCCAAGGAGCTACACTGCGCCAATCAGGTCGTCACGGTTGTCTTTTATCCTTGGCATTTTTTTTTTCTACAGTAGTTTCAATGTACACAAACTCAGAAACGCACAAAACGGATTTATTTATGTTCTCTTCTTCAGTTATATATTAATTTCAATAGACTTTCTGTAACTTCCGTAATTACCGTTCAATTTTTGCGGTTTTTTTTTAAATACCGAAAAGTATTCTTAGTTAAATAAGTGGTTTAAAGATTTTTAACCTACTTAAAAAAGCCTGCCTGGTAGGTATTTTTTTCTGTTAAAAGTTCAATTTACTACTGGTCTTTTATCCGAAATACACGCGGACGAAGTCGCGGGCAACAGCTATACATGTAATAAAATATTACGGCATGGCATAAAAACTACTAAATCGAATTCGCTCAAACTTAGCTAATATATTGAAAACAATTTAAAAATACTTTTGCTGTTTCCGAATTTCCACGCGGACGGAGTCGCGGGCACATCTAGTTATATATATAAAATATGATGTAGGTTAAATGTTTCCAAAGAATCCTATATAAAATTATAAAGTGTATTCAAACTATTTTCTCGAGAATATTTTATCTAAACGCTGCATAAACACAAAGGTCTACAGTAGACTTTCTCGTGTATTTTATTGCGGTATTTAAACTCTACATAATAAAAACTTTAGTGTAAACAAAGGAAATTCTGAGGGTAGAAAGAAGATTTTCTTGGTACCTACCTACATAAATTTCAAGTAGGTACAGGTGAGTTTTGTACATTTATATCTATGTTGATGTGTTAATAAATGCTGCTTGTCGTTTTCTCCAACGTATCAGCTAAGTTACATTTAAAAAGTTCAGTTATATTTATTTAAGTTTACTTTGAGATGTAGATAAATAGATATGCGCTTTATTGCCTTCGTAAAAAAATCTCTGCTTTTCGGTAGGTATAATAGACTCTTAGGAGATTAATGTATCGCACATGAAAACATGTAGGTATTATTAATGTTCTCCTGACCGTGAATTTCAGTCACCGCGGCCTATCTCAGTTGCGACTGGCCAACTACGCAGGAGATATTATAGTGCACAAGTATGCGCGCAAACACAGGTGTGCTGCCTCACTCTCATAGTCCGATGGTACGGAAGACCAACACGACTGGACAGAGATCAGGTGCAGGACCAACGGATTAACGTGCCTTCCGAAGCACGGAGGGTTTCAACATGTGAAAGCGGTCAGCCATCACTGACCGCGGCACGCATGGATTAACCCCACAGATCGACTGATCTGCGCAGTAGCCACGTAGTTACGAGCCCCTCAATTACCTTTCAATTGAAATGTTAATTAGATTAAATTAAAAAAGGAAGTACCATTAGAATGTGACCGTCTTTTTTTAGCAAAAAGAACCGATAGTTTTGCAGTTAAACGAAAAAAAATAACATGCGCGACTGCATGTAAATCTGCATCATCATATACACACACGTAGAAGAAAGGTAATTCTAAAGGAAACATAAGCCAACTCACATTGCACCATAAGCACGACTCGCTTGCTGATCGATGGCGGGACTCCGTTAGAAGCGATGCACAGGTAGGCGCCCATGTGAAGCCGAGATACTTTGGATATTGTTAAGTTTTCACCGTCTACCACGTTCACTGCAACCAACCAACAATCTTTAACTTTCTTGTAAACATGCATGAAGAATGAGATACTTAAAAAGTGTGTGCCGTAGTTTGTTATACCTTTTATTTATAATAGTTTACATCATGTTCTTCTTGTGTAAAGAAGATTGATTTTAAGTTGCTACGATCCTGACTGAGATTTTTTTAAACATTAATCTAGATAGGTATCTTAAATAGTAGTATCTACTTGGATCCTACTAATCAGTCATAATTTGAGCAGCTATTTAACCTACCTATTAATAAAACAAAAGGCAATAATATCAATAAAGTATGTCTTTAAAAACGGGCGTCTTTAGTAAATTAAGAGGGTCTTATCGTAATTATTTCGACTTGATACTGTATTGTCAATTCAGTTACGACAATATTTCTGCTAGATATGCGACGGTGGGTATTGTGCGAACAATCGATTGGAGGCCTCATTATAATAGTATCTGTATAATATCGAACCCTTCGTCAGTCATTCATACCTACCGTTCTGTGGAATCAGCTTGCAAGTGACTATTATTAGTTTAACGAGTATGAGAAATTATTTTATAGGTAGGTACTGTACGAACTTTAGCAAACCTATTTGAAAAGTTATTTTAAAAATAATAAATATTTACCAACAGTTATTGGTTCCAAATAAACAGTAGGTAGATCGTATATAATATTACAATGATTTAATTGGAAACGAGAGAATTACTGATAGTTTTCACATAAAACATAGGTACAATATTTCATTAATCAAACGTAATAGTAGCCTTTACAATATTTTATCTTTTAATAAATTAAATCATGTATGGCATTTTCTGTATATGCGTATAATTAATAGTTAGTAGTAGTTATTTTGTTAGTAATTGATAAAGTGAATAAAAGTATGTCCAATGTCAATGTTGATTTTAAACTCATTGTTAAAATAATCCAAAGAAAATGGTAGTTTCAGATGGCGTTACGTTTGTTTGAAGCTGGGCAATATACTCGAGAGCCATCCCAGTGGGTCCATTCCAGTCCATTTCTCGCTTCAGAGCTTTCTTCTTTCATCTGCTTTGTTTCGCTGAGAAAGCGTCAACATAATGAGCGTCCGGGAACTAATGTTTTGACCGGATATTTATAAATGTACCAAAATCCTTTGTTACAGTGTCGACTGCTTTTTATGTTGCCATTTAAAAGGACATAATAGACTTTTAACTTGCTACAAAAAATCTCGACCCAAGGAGAATGTACGTACTTAGCTGGACTGAAGTGCCAGTTTCTATCTCAAAGGCTATGCTTTCCACGACTATTAGGATGATGTCAGTTCAAGCAGACTTGTGTGCAACAAGTTCAATATGGTTCAGAGAAATCCAATCCTAGCTTAATTATTTTAAAATTAGTTTACCTCACACACAGGTACCCAGAAATAGTTGTCGTTTGCCAAGCCGTGCGAGGAACATTCGAAGTAAGTTAAAGGGAATCATTAAATGATAGCGGTAAACATCTCTTCGGTAGGGGTTTAACTGATCTGTAGAGATACGTAAAAATATTTGATTCTTCCACGGCGTAGTTTTAAATTTGTGATGAATATAAAAAGACGATAACATTTTTCCTATGCAAAGTGACTTTCTATGTCTATATTAGCGGCTTCCGTGATATCGCGACAACTTTTACCCATCTCTCTTTACAGTTTCTAAGAATTCGGATAACGGAAATGAAATAGGGAGGAAGAGCTTTAGTTTCTGAACGAACGGAATTATTTAGTAAATATATATTGTTTTTATAACTGCATTCATAGTCTCGAAAATAAATATAAACATTTTATCCAGTTTTTTTTGGAAAAAGTAACAGATTTTTAATATTTGTCATTGACAAAGTATGGGAAGAAGCGATTAGTACCGATTATGATGTTACTCAATCAATAAACTTCCATTAATTTATTTGTTGACAACTACACATTAATAATTACCATTAGACTAAGAATACGTAACTAAATAACCTCCCTAAAGATACCACTATGTTACCTGGGTAACGGTATCACCCGACTAAATTACCTTGACAAGGGTAAACTTGACTAAATTACCTGATTCTCCGTTACAGTTGAATTCTTGGCCATCTTCTCGTCGCCACATGACGTAGGGCTCCGGGTAGCCGGTGGCGCGGCAGACCATCGTCACGTTCGTGCCTTCGCGGACCACCATGTCCGTTGACGTCATATTGTCTATGATCACCGGCGGTACTGATGACAAACATTAACATTAGTATCGTTTTTATTTACCTAATGCTACGAAAGCTTTTTAATAAATGTTACTACGCTTTACTTACGCTACGATACGTAAAGCACTACGGGCTCGCGCTACGCTACGGCTACGCTAATAGTTTTGACGTCACTCTAAATTCTATATTTATTGCTCAGTCATGAACTCACGAGTGCGTTTACAGAAATTAATGTAATATGTCATGAACTGATAACAAGTATTTGTCGATACTATAGCAGCGATAGTCTACACCGGAGACTAATCCACTGCACCATATTGCAACTTTACGAATTAGATTCAATTTTTTCGCATTTCACCTAAGTAAAACACTAGGCCGTGAAATAAGGGGTTACATATAGATTAGATGGCAGATTTTTTTATCTTAACAAAGTTAATATTATATAATTTAAATTCATAATGTATAACAAAATGATATTGGCTTAGGAAAAAAGTTTTAGTGATTTTTGTGTACCTACTAAATAAAAGTAAATTATTTTTAATTGATGCCAAACCAATGAACTTGTGTTATGACAATGTATCGTATCGTCACGATGTTTATGTTTATATGTGTGTAGAATTTATCATCTCGGCTTGGTGTGTTTATTGTAATATTTTTAATGCTAAGGGAGGATAAATTTCATTGATATTTAATGTAACATAATTATGCATCAATTTTCATTTTGAGCTGATATTAATATAGCATGAAACGTTAACGATACCTTGCCACGTCAAAATTATTTATGTTACGAACGAAATATGAAAAACTTTTCACCAATTACATTTCAGTAACTGCGTTACTCATTATTTTATATTGCTTACAGTTTGACACGGAAATACCGTTTACCGATTTCATTTTGAAAATGACGTACACCGCTAACCATTTGGTTTAACAATTTGCGTTTCATTACAATTAATAAAGATAGATAAGATAAGTATAATCAAGAGGTTTTTTATTACATACCTACCAATTACTCAATATTCCTGTTGTATACATATAGGTATTAATTCAATACCGCCATTATTATTACAGTCATATTGTTTACAAACAGTGGAGTAAATATACTAAATTTATATGAATAAATCTGAGCACAACGTGTGTCTAATTAATCGAATAGGCTCGTCACCTATTTGGTATCATGAGCCGTGACGATTCGCGGCAAAATATAGGTGATGTAAGAGTGGTCTGACTATCCCTTTGAGGATTACAGACTTGATTGTTACCACGTATGCATTATGTATGAAAAACTGATTTTGGTACATAATTATTTTTATTGTATGAATTTGCGGGAAGGTCACGATTTGCTACCTGTCCCGTGCCCGGGCCCGAGTACCGCAACCGCAGCTATGTTGTATGAATTTGTAACCTTTTTACACCTAAACTTGGTATACTGAGGTATTTAGTTTGGGTATTTTAATATCAACCCACTTTTAGTACAGGCTTTGAAACAGAGCGTAACGGCTTTTAGGCAAATTAAAATGCGCGTGTCGTGCTGTAAATATTCACAATCTAACTTACATTTGATTGGTTGTATTCGTATTTATTGTAAACCAACCCCAATGTAGGTCATAACTCATAACATTCATTTCGTAAAACTTGGTTAGAAGTCATCCTCTTTTGTTTTCTATAAAAAATCAATTAGACGAACATTTTTACGAAGGTTATCATGTTATGCCCAATCATGGTATAATTTGACAAACAACTGATTTGTAGACGCAAGATGTAGGGAGAATATGTTTTCTATTCATAACAACATAACTATTCATAAATTACGTCAAACTTTTAATATAGCGATAAATTAACAATTATTGTACAAGATATTCACACAAACAAACGTTCTATTATCTTAACCTACTTACCCACGACCTGTAGATACCCCTTCCTAGAGCGCATGGGGTCCGTGTTGACCTGACACATGTACCAGCCGCGGTCCACCTCCTGCACGTTCTTGATGTGCAGGTACCACGAGCGGTGGTCGTTGTACGACAGACTGATGCGAGGATTCTGGGTTATGATGTTGTGATGGATGCTCAGGATTGTCTGTGTGTCCACTCGGACCCACGCTACCTGTGTAATAAATATTTAAGTAAGGTTTAAGAAGTCGGTGATAGAAAAAAGAGAAACTACCAGACGCTATTGTCATTTTAAATAACATGTTTTTTTACCGCTACATTTTTTGATAGGCCCTATGTTTTTTGTAGACTTATTTTTTTTTAATTTGCTTGACATACATATTACTTATATGTTTTATACAGTTGTTGTACGGTACTCTTGACAGTGTTTTAGAATGCCAATGCCATTAATCGTTGAATTGTACACGTAATATTATGTAACATGGGCTACAGTACATATGCTAACAGACTAATCATAACATGGAAAAAAATTAAAAGTATTTTAAAGGTCAAAAGATTTTCTATAATTAAAACAAGCTCCAAGCCCCAAAAAATTATTAGTCAGTTGTCCGCTCATAGCGTTCATATCGTGACCGTTACGTGCCATACAGCTAGTGTTGCCTCCGGCTCTAGCTATTTGAGAATATCTGTGACAGCCGATACTAAACACGCGTGGTCGTTAAGCCGCTGAATACTGAACATTGTCTGACAACTGGTCTAATCTCATTAGTAATTGTCTAATGGGGAGTACGTGTGTCCGACATGAATCTCTCTCTTGTGTGGTTTTCGCGTTATGAAAGCCTAGAACGCCTTAATCTGCGAGACATGAAACGAGGTTACTTGTTCAAATTGTACAAACCTTTGCTGTGCGTTTTACTAAATAATACCCTAAACAAATTAAAATTAAGCTAGGGTAGTAGAAATTTTCTCTAGTGTATTTGAAACATAAACCAGCCTGAACGAGCGGGGAAATACTTTCGCTAATAGAAAGTTGTAAGTAGTTACAAATCCGTGTCTTTATGTGACGTATTTCTTTGCAGCCAGGTACTCCAAGCATTATCTTCATAGACAAGTACTATGGCTCGTAGTTGTATTAGCGGTGTACATGAATAAATGGGTAAAAGTGTTGTAAAACTAAGAATTTATATCTTGTCTCTATTTAATAAAATGCTGTTTTAAAATAACGCTGCCGTACACCAGGAATTTCTCCTGTACCGAGGTGTGTTACGCTATGAAATTTTCACAAATATTAGTCTCGTGCGAGTATCTAAAGTGTTATCCTTTGCACAAAAGGCCTAACAATAAGGTTCTGCGAAAATCTAAATGTGGTATTAAATACTTATTTGAATAAATTGTAAAGAAATTAGAAATATTTGTGAATTAGGACCTTTACTTGCAAGCTGTGATGTTTCAGTAATACTTGTAAGTTTATTTGGTCTGTAGCAACGTATATAATTAGATAATAAATTACAACAGTTTTCTGACTCAAAAATAAACACCGGTAAAGGAAAATAAGTAAAAGGAAAAGGCAGTTTGTCATTCGTAATATATTTTCTGCCATGGAATTCATCCAAATGGCGACTAAATCACTCTCGTCTCGCCCTAAATAAATCTTACCGCACTATACAGCACTCCAATTTCAGTAACTAGCCGTCCTGCATGATTAATAACAGGCGAATCGTGCATTCTGAGCAAAGTGATATTAAGTTGGCTTGTTAAAACTTCACCCCGTGCACCGCACGAATAGAGTTGCATGAAGTTGGTGGCGCAACGTATCCGTTCATAGAATTACCTCGAGCTCGTTCATCATGGGGTCTGACGCCATCCGCAAAGGTTCTGCTGGCGTTGTTTGTTTTCTTAATTGCTTATCAATATACACTCGTGGTGTACTTATTTAGTTGTTTACTTTGAAGCTTTAAGGGAGTTTGGGAACGGTTTTATTACGTGAAGACGACAACCATTTTGATAGGTACATCATATTTTCATACATGAAGTATCTAGGTACAAAAATGTATGTTCATTTTATTATGTGATAGAAATAAGCCCGCATGACGTTGCTTATTGAAGCACAGTGACGTCAAAGTCGATTCAAACATACGTCAATAAGAGACATAATTATTGTAAAGTTGCGTTGTAGGTATTACAGGAATTAAAAAGGTTACATTATTTTTATGAACGTGTTACTGTTTGGCATTGGTTTAGTAAAATATTACTAGTTGATTGACTATGGCACTGATATGATATGTATGACCGTTACACTTGCAAGTCAAAGGTCGCAAGTTTAAACCCGGGCACGCGCCAATGTCTTTTCGAATTTATGTACGTACTATAAATTAGTTATCTGCTGCTTAAAACAGTAAAGGAAAACATCGTTAGGAAACCGGCACACCTGAGAGCTTTTTCAGCGGTTTGTAAAGCCATATGTGAGGCCTACAGTAACAGGCGGTTTAAACACTGACACCTGGTTGTTTATCAACCATACGATAAGAAGAAGATTAGTTGATTTCAATTATAATCATTATTGGGCAGTACTAACCAAAATATCCATAAATTTAGATATCTACAAGTTAAGTATAAACCTTTTAATCCTTGAATGTATTAAGACTTTAGAACATTTTTATAATGATACAACACATTTACTTGATTGTCGGTCTAGGTATTTCACTAACGTCCTAGTTTCCACTAGGAATAAGTCAATTTAAATATTTTTTACATACAATTCTGCGTGGCTAGAAAAAAGTATGTTTGTAACTTTATTTGGTCTAGTGAAATATCGCAAGCGTTAGCGAAATGTCGGTATAGGTACCTAACTACCTACTATCTGATGACCCCTCCCGAGAATACAGCCAATTCGTAATTGTATGATTTTAAGTTATGAAAAGAGATAAAAGGAATATTTTTTGCGTTTAGGTATAATATTTAAGTGTATAAATTTAGGGATAGGAAAGGAATACAAGCAGATCTCAATAACTTTATATCAATCAATGCATGCACAATTCACATAAGTGTGTCAGTATACATTAAACTATTAATCCCGCAATTCATCGCATGAAACAGAAATTATTAATATGAAATACACTACACGTGCAGTTATGATTGATAGTAGTAGATAATGATCATTTTATAATTATGTATTCATCTACAAATATTAGAACCAAGTTTAAATTCTCCCCCCTACATTTAATTTCAAGCGTTCATTAACCCGCAGGTCCCACGTGGCGATTAAGGGTATAACCTCCTTTTAATACATTTTAAATGATGTTACATTTACCAGCACTATGGGCATTAAGAATTTAACTGGTAGCTCCATGTTCCGTTTGTTTAGGCTCTGGTCGCCGAAGTAAGATTTTAATACTCATTGGATTTCTTGCAGAGAAAGATAGTTTGTATATATTAGGAAATGTCGTATGTACCTAGGTACTAGTTGATAGTGTGGTAGACACGTATTCATTGTCAGGATTCTACGGAAGTAAAATTCCATTTACTAAAACATTTGGTACAGAGATGTAAATAAACATGCGCTTAACAAAATGTGAAGCTACGTTATTCTTAAATACTCTTAATTTAAAAAAGTAGTTAGTCATTTATAGATTTATGTTGCTATAAATTTGTTGACTTGTGACTGTGTAAGTCACTGAAGTGTTCATTATAAATTTACATGATAAAGGTTCACATACGCCATAATACCCATGTATTAAATGTTCTACAAACTAAAAGCGATGACCAGTCCTGTTTCCTTTGTATAACTTGGATAACGTCATAACTATACCGATATTGTATCTAAGACGTTATAATTTAAATGAATTTCTAAAGTAACTTTCCGTTCCATTTTTATCGTTCGTAGTTGGAATCTCTAGAAATAACGAGTAAACAACTAAATACCTTGTATCCTCGTAAATCTTCGACGACGCAGGCGAGGAGCGCATCGCGTCCCACGGTCACCGTCACGTTCGTAACGGGCTCCACAAAACGAGGAAATAATGATTCTGAAACAAATTCAACAGTTTAACTTAGTTGTTTGAATATTCCTGTAATTATTCAACTATTTATCTGTTACGAATTGTTCAACTATGTCCGCCTGTAGGACAGGTTCTACCTTGTTCAGGCAAATTATACATAAGCACATTGTTTAGACTATAACACGACACGATTTATTATTATTATTATAACTATCTACACTAATAATATAAAATAAAGAGGTAAGATTGGTATGCTAAGGAATTTATTATTATTTTTTATTTTTAGTTAGTTAAAACAATAAACAAAAACCAATTACATTAATTAACATAGAGATAATAGTAGTAGGAATAATAATATAGTAGTGGAATATAATTAGTTTCGAAGATTACTTTGAATCTATTTATACGATTAAAACATGTTATGTTTTTTAAGGTGGACATAGTAATACTTTAATCCCGTATTGCTTCTGATTTTTTTACTTGAACTATTTCGCAGGCTTATTTTAGTTTTTTATATATTTATTCATCTGGTAGTCTTTAAGTGGCGTGGCTTAATGAAATTGGTTTATTCATATTATGTGACATTTGATTGTAGGTATTTCACACGGTATACTTCTACTTAATGTAAGCTTAATGATAAGTTGTAGTTCTTAGCTTAAATATTTAATGAGAATAATTATAGCTATGTTCAGCCGGTGGAGACCCTCTGCAAGGTCTTTGTTTCTTAGCATTGAGAAAGAACTTACTATCGCTGTACAATTGTACATGTTCGTTGTCCGTATAAAATAATACGAAATTCTATGATTTGGTTTATTAAATAAGGTAAATATCTATACGTGACATATACGTCATGTCCAGGAAAGGTAGATCAAATGTTTACATAACTACAAGATTCACACATTTGCAATAAATATGGTAATAGGCTAAACCTTGGCACATGAGACTAAAACTGGTAAAATGTGGATGCGCAATACGCTCAGCCTATTCCCTTGACACTAGTTCCTTGGTATTTAACACAATTAAATACTCATAGTTCCTATTTATAACTTTAAAATAATAGTAACTCGAACTCGAAACGGAAACGTCTCGAGACGTACCTACTGTTACGGTTATGTAACCGAGTTATCAAAACTGGATCTTGCTATCTAGCTCAAATCCCAGGAACACTATAAGCTTAGTCGAACAATGCTATGCCGTGTTAAATTTACGCTTAATGGTTTCCGGACTCGTTTGTCACGTCTGCTTAAAACACGAAGCCCTCGTTTTCTTTTACTTTTCCCTTAATTCGTAGTTAGTTTTTGTTTCTTTTTGGTATACATTAAGCTATTAAATATAATAATAATAATGTTTCTTTATTTCTCCTCACAAAAACATGAATATCTTTTTATACTTTTATAGGTGGTGTCAAAACAACTAGTATGGGCTCGATTAGTGGCAATTGGTTCGCTACCCGGGACTTAGAACCGTGCAAGTAAAGCTTCTATTAATGATGATTTCAATGTTTATTGCACCCTAGGCGCTACCATCTCTGCTCTACGGCATAACGTGTTTCAATAAAACAGTTAGCTCATTACGATTTGAACAATTAATCACGATCTACTTTACCAACGATCCAAATGATATAAATAAATAGTGTAGATAACATAATTATTTTATACGTGAATGTCGTTTACATTTTTATGAAACCTGACAGTTATTATCCAATTGATAACATTATGTTAAACAAGACAACTCAGCCAGATATCCAAAACCCTAGTTAGAGAGTTCATTAAAGTAAAAAATGTCCCGCTGAAACAGTTTATTAAACTTTTACAAACCAATTAACACGGGCATTTTTTAAACTCACGTGAAATTATATATTGCAATATGGTTAGCACAACGACCCACAAAATATAATTAACGTATAACATTTACCTAAAACGTAAGTAGTCAAATCACAATTTAACTTTGAACGATTAAGAGAGCACATGTTTTAAATATGAATAAAACATTTAATATATTAATTTTAATACATAATGTGCCAGCGAGCCAACCCTAGTCAATATATAATTTGTAGATTTTGTGTAGGCATTAAGTAATCATTTAAAAAAAAAAAACGTCGCCCTACACTAGGAACTGGAAATATCACATAGACAAACACCCAGACTCGGAACAAATATCTGTGCATCGCACAAATTTTTGCCCCGTGCGGGGATCGAACCCGCAACCCTTAGCGCAGCCGTCCAATCGCTTGGCTACTGCGCCAATCAGGTCGTCAATCATTATTGATTAGATTAGGTAACTAAACATTGAGAAGCAATAAACAAACAACGACTTCGACTCCTATTACCTTCGCAGGTACTAACATCGAAACCGTACCCACATTTAAATTAATCAATCACTGCGTAGAATAACGTAGGGTTGTTCATGAATACATTTAAGTACACATGTAAGTACCCGAGCAATCCATCAAAGTATACACACACTTTCCCAAACTGGCTCCCATTGTGTGATATCTGACACAAATCCATTGAAGCGTCACTTTTCACTAAACAGGATAAAAGTTTTAGGGGTCAATTACATTAGGCCGGTCGTCGGAAGCGGTTGCTATACGATTACTTTTTAAATCCGACCGGAGTTTATTCTGATTTACTAATATAATAATAGTTAATTGTATGAGTAATAATTACGTTTATGAGCGTGTCAGTAGCGGAATGATTTTAGGGAGGGATGTATTTATGTAGGTAGTTAAGGTTATATTGTAAGTACATAATTGACTTCGATTTTTACTTTGAAAGTATTGATCTCTTAACTTATTTCTACAAGCTTCAATTATTTTTGAACCTACTGTCTGACGATTAAATCCCTCCCTATCGTAGCACTTGTTTTAGGTACCTCCGCTACATTCAGTTAATAAAAGTTATATTTAATTACAACCGCAGAATACGTGTTTAATCCTAGTTGTTGTAAATTGAATGGGTAATAGGATTTCCTAGAACTTGTAATCTTATTTACATGACGGCCAGACATAGCGGGTTGAGTGCCGTGTGCGCGGCGGCTTGTAAACCACAAGTAGCCCATTTGGTTATCTGCGAAGTGGCGGTTAAAGCTGGTCGCATTGCGGCCTGAGGTTACCGCCCTTATTATATGTCCAGCCATTGCTTTTGAATTACACAGCTACGTGATTAAAATTAACAAGATACTAATTATTATATTGTCAACTAACCTAGTAGAGATTCAAGATCATCAACGACGGACGTTGGTTTGAGTTTGCCATCTGCGATAAGAATGCTCACTGTACCTACCATCGAACTTATTGTGAAATTTCTTATGAACTATATTAATGGTATAAAAATTAGGTAAAAAATCTTGTAAGTAAGAAATTCTGAAACATAGTATCCGTCGAGATGACTTCGTACCGGGTAAACAAAATCGCATAATAAGGATCCTGTTTTTACATTTTCGCAAGCTCCTATAACATGAATAATACATGTCAATAAAGTTGAGTAATGTCCGGGACTTTGAAAGTGAGAATACTTACGTATGTAAGACGTCAATACTAACGCGATACACGCCGATATGAACGATGCTTCAATGCTGCAACAATCTATTTAGGCTAAACAACCTGAGACACGGAAAAATATCCGCGAATGATTGATGAGTGAGAACGCGAATAGAACAAATCCATCCCGCGCCCATCAATCTTAGCGGTACAGCGGTGCGGGCCTTCTGTGCAAGCGACGTCGTCGTCTCTAATGAAAGAAGAGCTTACCGAGCACGTATAAACAATCGGAAAATGTTGTTTCTAATATCCCGCAAGATAGATGGCCCGTGAAATGTGCTCTTAGCTACGGATCAAGCCTTTTTTAATAGAAAAATGATTGGGCTACTGCTTTTGTTCGACTTAGGAACACGTACAAAATAGTGTTCTGTTTGGTTGTCGAATCTCTAACGTCACATTGTTGAAAGCTGTTTTACAGAAGCGGGACAAGCGACAAAACGTTTGCTGCATCTTTGTATACGATATGTGACCGTAGAGAATACTTGTACAGAATCCATTTCAAAATAAACTTTGACTCGACTATGCAGATAAAACCAGTTGTATGTTGATTTTCAACTATAATGGAAAATTAAGGTCAATCAGCCAAACAGTTTTTATCTCATATAAAAGTGATCGGGCTTATAACACTGAGTTGGAACTGAGATTTTACTTACGAGAACCTTTCCAACCTAGAAGACAATCCTGAACAACCTTAAAAACGAGCTCTACCCGTTTACAACACGAATGACATAATTTATGGATATTATTTAACAGGTGGACGCCACTTTATGCACTTTTGAAGCTACTTTTATGTATGTACCTAATGAGCGTATAGGGCTATTTATGCAAATAATAAAGTTAACAGTGCCTGTGAGAACAATAAAGCTGCAAACCGAGTTCAAATACGGCGCACTAAATCCTCACGTCCCAAATCACTGGTATTTTCTTTTGTACACGAACATAGATTTCGTTTTCTTTACACCCACAGCGGTTGAAAGGAAAGAGGGGGAGCACTAAATTGACCTTTTGATTGAAAATGACTACCGACGTCCGCATGGCCGCCTGCCTACTTATTTCCTTCGAAGCAATTTAGGTAATTTTTATTACACATAAAACTTGGTATACCAAAATTTAATTAAGATTATTTTACCCGGAACTGTGTATTTATTATAACTGGTATACTAATGCTCGCCCCCTATAACAAAATACTAAAAAGTGTTTTTATTATTGTGGCATTAGGGTAGCTATCTATAAAAATACTTCAAACATAAATTCCTCGGGAAATCCAGGGGTAATGCTAGACATAAGTATAAATCCTGTTAAACAAATTAAGTTCCGTATTCGCAACGATGTTAAATTACGACTTCGCTTCGGTTCGAAGTAATAACATCACGTGATTACAAATCGTTCGTAATAGGCTACCTTCATAACTTAAGAGCCCTCAAAGACGGTTAAGTCCCACTGTAAAGGGTTTGATTACTTTAATAAGCGCTAATACAGTGTAACGTGTTAATAATGTAGTCGGTGTTGATGAGACAACGAGATTACCCGACCACTTGAAATATGATTACGGGCGGGCCGCTCATCAGGCCGTAAGTGTTTACGGATGCACGTGACGGGTCGCGCCTCCCCCGGCCGCCGGGCCGCCTCGTCCACTGCTCGCGTATTTACCTAATTGGCACAGTACGTTGTGACAAAAGTCCGTGGCACCCCGGCAAATTAGATTCCCTGCCCACCCGTCGCCCGGCGATGTCGCCCGCCGGTGTCGCCCGACACGCTCGCCACCGCTGCCGCTCGCTTTACTTACCTCTTTCACCCTAAATTGACTTCCCTCTAATTGAAATACGCGCCAAGGACCCATTCTGCGATTAATCTTTTTGTTTGTTTTATTCGTTTCTACACTGAGAGATCTATTATCATCTGCTTTGGTGGTGTTAATGATTCTACTTAAAAACCAGGTTGTACATTTTGTTTATTCTTTGTTAGTAAATAATTATTACTTAGACTATTGTAAGCTTGTTTTAGTAAAACATAAATTTTAAAGAACTCATCACCTCTATTATAAGCCCTGAAATACCTATGTAAGTATAGTATGCTGCACATATTAATAAGGTTTTTGAATACCTAGGTTTTCTGTTTCATTATTTATATTGAAAATATTAAAATCTGATTGGATGTAAGTTACCCGTCCGTCGGAATATACGCAGAGCAAAATACGATGTGATTTAAAAATTGAATTATACATTTTCGATACGGGAATTGGTGCCCATCTAAAAATAAAACCGATTGTAGCAAATTCGAGTTGCCGAGTCTCACGGCGGCTTCGATGTGGCTGTGGGTATTCATGAGTATCGATTTTATGCAAAATGCAACAAGATTCACTTGAACATGTCGGCTATACGAAACGCATTATGTGAGGAACCGATCTATTCTACAATTATATTGGTGTAGAGCTGGTGCTTGTAAATGGGTGCGCATGTTGTCGCCTGGTTGAATGAGGGCCAGACGGGTATATTGAGAGCGCCGTGTACGTATAAATACGGTACACAATTAGCGGTCAGGTCCTGGAAGCGCGCGCCAACACACTAGCCCTTCGCAATAAGAGCTTGATAAAGCCAATTCAACCGGGGTTTCGATTTCTCTGCCTGTTTATTATTATCTGTCGCGCCTAATTTCAGTTTCCCGGGTCCCATTGTGTAAACTGAATGAACAAACAACTAATGCAAATTTTGGTTAGTTAACTAATTTGAAGTTTGTAGATAGATCATGGCACTATCAAGAATAAGAAAATGTTTGGTTATTTAGGATGGATTAGGTGATCAAATTAAAGCAATGAGAGTTGAATTTTTCAATTTAAAAAACTGTTTCAGGCATTTTTATTTGTTAGCGTCGTCAACGCCTGTAGCGTATGTCTTGCTATTTAAGTTTAATTGTGAACATTAACATTTGTGGTGCCAATTAGTAAAGATGCTTAAGCGTAATCGCACGAACTAAGTTTGTAGTACTTCGTTACATCGTCGGTAAGTGCACCTAATGCGACTTGTACGATGCTTGCGAGAGCTTCACTTGTGCTACAGGTTACTAATGCATGTTATGATAATTTAAGAGATATTTCTTGGAAAATAAAATCGGTTCGTGTACCTACCTAATTAGGTACAGACCTACAATAGATAATTAATATAAACATGAACTTTGTGAGAGTCTTGTTATTCAGTGTACTTCAGAATACGAAAACACAGGGATATGAAATAATTGTGTAATAGGTACCTGTATAGATGAGGCAAATTATTTTGAATTTGTGTTTTTGTTGTGATGAATGTAGAGACAAAGCTATTTTTTGGAATATTTTTAATCTATGTGGAATATCATAAATTCGTAATTAATATGGAGTGAAGTTGTAAAACATTTAACTTGTGACTGCATTGCAAATTGCGATATGATAAAACAAACAACAGTAGTGCGTAGCGTTGTTTGATTGTTTTACATCGCTACGCCGAAATCAAAGCGTAAATGTCGCAAAAGAATACAAAGTTTGTATGAAGGTTATAAAAATATCTGGAGGACAGGTTGGCGTTATATTGCCGTTATAAATCAGCGCTTGCGACAGCCGAGCGTGGCGGCGGCGACGCGGCAGCGTGACGACGCGTAGCGTGCTCGGCAGTGCCACCTCGTGTCGCCTGCCGACATTCTACATATATTATGCATAAATATTGCCTATATACACCTATTGGGGCATGGGGTGAACCTACTTAAACGTATTTAGGTATATTTGATTCAAGGGGTAGAGAAAGTATTGCGCTCTTAAAATTTGTACTTCTGTTGTGTGTGTCTGTGTATTATTATATTTTGTTTGATTTTTCAAGTTATGTTAAACTATTCAGCGAAAAATCTCCTATAAAATATAATTATGAACTGTATTTGTAATGTACTAGTGAAAAAGTGCCAATAATTTTGACGCAGTAGAAATGCAAACAGGTACATATACGATGTGATTGCAGGGTTAATATCTGCAGTCAATCTACCGTGGTTTTGTCCTTACTGTAGTGTGTTCGTAGTTTTACAAACCTGCAGACTTTCCCGGGCTGTGTTTCCTCGCCGTTGGAAGCCGGCAATAAAGTTATATTGGGTTCATATGTTTGAAAAACATGTTGGTACACACCTGACTACAAAATTCTGTAGCTATGTACCTACTTATATTTTATTACTAATTTAATTAGGAATAAGATGAGATTGAAATGATGATATTGTACTTAATGTAGATACGCGTTCATGATAGATTTAGCGGTGTGTGTAGGTACCTACTAGTGGTGTTTATTCATTAGGCTAGGTAGATACTATTGTGGTTTATAATGACATGGACTCATAACAAAGAATTGTTATAATCAGGTGTTAATGCTGAACAGAAAAAGCTCCTAAGATCGGTTTTGTCTCTGGCATATGACAATGTAATCTTGTAGCACGTTCCTTTCTCTTAGAATCTATGAGCAATAACAGAGACATTTTAATACCCTTACAGCATCTGTTTAGTATTTCTCGTTTTTTTTTGTGAATGAGTTGAATTGGATATTTACATATATGTCTAACTGGTATACATTAAAAATTACCTGATATAAATTAAGCTAATTAAAATTTATAGCTACGATGACACAAATGTAAAATGACTATGATACAAATATGATTTAAACAAATGTGAAACCCTGAATATATATTAAGGGTATACATAATAGTGAGTACAACAAATTTTTATGCGAGGTATATTAAGAGTTATGCTTGATACTTAATTTTAATTAATTGAGTGATTGTAAATAAATGAGATACAAATAAAATGAACGGCAGATACTTCTTTAGTCCATTTCGTAACGGGTGCGGAAAAACGATGATTTATGCGGTCATCCATAAATGAATCGGATTTTCTGTGACAGCAATTTTTATGGAAACAATTAAAATTAATGGGCTCGTTACGGTTTTCAGATAGTTGAGCATCACTTGTTACTTACGGTTAATGTTTCATTTATAGTATAAAGAATGGATAGAGTAATACCATTTGCAAATTTAAATTCAAACAGAGTTTAAATTCAAACATATGAGCCCATTTGTATATTGTTTAAATATTTCATTTATTTATCTGTTTTGCGTTCAGTTTGCACCTCACTTTAGGATATAATTATTCAAAAAATAATTTCAAAAAGTCTGATTCTGTAGTTTTTTTTTTTATTCTAGTGATGGATTGGTTTACAACTAGTAAAATTTAAAATGGTATCGCAGATCGAGTGGCCGGCAATAGTTTCCGGCTCATATAACCAGATTGGAAACGCAAGCGTGCCTGACCAGGGTGAATTACGCGAAACGGCGTGAGCGGTGACGCTGCGAGCGCGAGATTCACTTACTTACATTCGCTTCGTGACTGAACTCCATAGAGCGGTGCAGTTCAGCCGTAAATAAAATGGTATTGTCGCGCGGAAACCGCACATCGAAAAACCGGGGAACGTCGCGTGAAATGCTACCGGTGCCGGCATCGGCATAGACGTCGAGAAATATGGCCAAACGTTCCGCACATACGAAATATGGGACTATAGGCAGCGGTGCCGACTCGTGCCGGGTCGACGAAACATGTTACTGTATGTATATATGTAGCTACAATTATAACTGCTGCCTGCCGACTAACAGTTTATTCATGGACTTTTTAGGTTGTTGCATGTTTGATGCATGCTGAGTTATTTCTAATTCTCAAAAAGTTTAAATGAATAATTTATTCTATCTTATATCTAAAATGTTAAGATATTTTTAGATTTATTTTATATTATTTATTGTGAAAATAAAATTGTGTCCTTTTAATCATGAAAGTTATTGTAGTATATAAGAGTTCATTAATGTCAAAGAAAGAAGGAACATTTATTTACAGTTAACTTAGAGACTCCTAAAGTTTTTACAAACTACTTAAAATTCAGATCAGAAATGTGATAGCGTTATACGAACTCTATTAAATCAGTCTCTTTGAGGTGTTGAACTTGAGAACTCTCGGAGCGTTTCATAGCATCAGTAAAGACTAACTTCGTCTTAGGTAAACCTATTTTAGTGCCAAATAAAGAATGAGGAATCATATATTTCGTCATCAAATAATAACATTGAAGTAATTAAGTAACTAAACGGAAAGTAATAGGATAGATACCTCCATCTAATTTGTAAGAAATAAATATATTTCCCTTAGGTAACAATAATGGCTTCATATTATTTTTACCTAACGGAAAAGTATTTATAAGAAAATAAAATGAAACTGATGATGTTTTATATCCAAGGACGTGAAAAAACTACTTTTTTTCTTCGGATGATAAAGGGTATGGAAGTATGGAGACTGATTCAAGAAAAGACAGGATACTAGCTGGATACATTGGGTGATGACAGACGGTGATTACGACGATGTTAAATAAATGATTTAGTAGATGTAAGATATTTTTTCGATTTCTTTATAGAACGCAACAACTCATGGTCAACCCACTGACCATCAAGCGATATTAGTTATTATATTATTAAATGTATTAAACACAAACAGCAATTTATGAAAGTACCTACATAAACTAAGTGATCCTCTCCAATAGCAAGACAGCTTCCGTCATGACTGTTATTATTTATTTTCTTCGGATGTAATACAGAAAAGCTGTCGGCGTTTCGCATTCTTTACTTATTTTCTCGAAAAAAATATTTTTGTAAAGCAACAGGTTAGGTAAATTTAGTATGATCCTCTTAGTTCAGCGTAAGGACTTGCTAGGCGTTGTTTTCTTAACAAAATTATGACGTTTTCTGTTACTATATTCGTAGAAGAATTTTGAGATATCGTTGAGACCTTTTAAGGCTTAATATAGAATGAACAAAGATATCACAAAAAGTATAGATACGTCATATACTAACAAAGTAAACTAGAAAAGTGTTCCGAACTCTGAGTCTAAACAGCACTCGTCTTATGTCAAATCGAACAAGAATTGTACTACCCAAGGCTACAATTGTCCCCTTTTTGAATGTTCAAAATGAGCGCGCTGGTAACTTTTTTGAAATATCATTGCCTATGAACAATTTTAGGAAGTAGGTCTGTTTAATAATGTCATTCATGCTGGCAATATTTGCGATGTTTCCATCCAAATGGAATAATGCTTGTAAACTTTATTTTGTTTATTTATTCGCTTTTTTCGGTATGCAAATAAGTAGATCCATAAAATATTTCTGTACGTACACTGTGTTGAATAGACAAAGAATATTTTTTATTCATACAAAATATAATAGATGTTGTATTTTTAATTTGATTAAAAAGCGAAGTGGTGGTGTGTGCTACATTAGTTTTGCATTAAACAAGATTAAATTATATCGTTTCATTTTGATCTGCTCTTATACCGAAAAAACACTGAAAAGCAGTTATTTTATTGGTACTTAAATAAAAGACTGAGTATATTAATTATGACTAAAATTGTATACAGGATTGATCTTCTAAAAGCTGTCTGGCTCAAGTAAACACTTGAGTAGATTATTAAACAACAATCTACTCAATTGAAATTGTTTGAAGTGTACCTTAAATAGCAAAAAATATAACAATTTTAGGATTGAACATCATACAATTTTCTAATATAATAAAACAACACTACCCCGTCGAAGAGTACTAAGGTGAACTAGTTTTGGCTCTCCCTAATCACATGGTAAATGGTTTAAACCAACCAGGTTTGAACTCATGTGGCACCACGACATACATATAATAATGTATAAACAAGTGTATTCTATTGCATGCCAGTAGTGCATAACAATGGGAATGGGAATGGAAACTCTACAAATTCAATGTAATAACGCTATGAAAGGTTTTCTGGACTCATTAGTAAATTTCACATAATGTATGTACTAGGTTCATGTGTTATTTAGCTTTTTTTGAACTGTATGTATTGTAATACTAATATAATTTATATAGAATCCATTATTAAATTAGAAAACTGGTAACAACTAGCTGTTGTATTGTGTTTGGAAAACCGTTGTTCTAAAATGTTCTCTTGCTTGTGATTGTACAGATATTTGTTTGGAAAATGTAATTATCTATCTATGGATAATAGCAATGAGTGTTTCTTGTGTTATCAACATAGTTTATCGGCTACCACTGTTCTAGCCGGCTGATCATTGAATGAATGGTATTCTTCATTTTCGTTAATGTATGTAAATTATAGCTGTCCATATTACCGGTCGTAATGATAGAATTTTAATAATTTATGATAAAGTTTCATTGAAGCAATTATGTAGTAATTAATATGAGAATGTTTTAATAAAGCAGGAAATTCACAAAGCAGTGATATTTCATTATGCAAGAATTAAATTTTAGTTGTAACTTATAAAGTAGGTAATGTATTGATTTCACCACCTCAACATTATACAAACAACGCTGTATTCAGACGTAGTGTTGATATTGAGTGTTGTGTATATACCATGAGTTAAATAAGTAAATAACGTGAAGTTTTAAAAAACGCGGGTCAGCCGACGGTATTTTTCACGATATTTGTACTGAGGAAATTGTTATTGAACGTTGCGTTTTCTGCATAGTACAGATTTAAGTTCATGGCGTTAACTCATTGCGATAGGAATAACAATTTTTTTAAATAGTACCTAAGTTCGTAACGCATAAAAACACACTCATGGTGGACACGCTGAAGTGTTGCATTGTTCCTTACGAGTATATCAGAGGACAATGAAAATTGCTACCCCGGCAGTGGCCGTCATAAGTTTAGACTTTGTCCAATCACGTTCAGGTCAGCTGCGGCTATCAAATATCAGTATTTTACACGATGTTACTGCCGTTTGTCCTCTAGAACCCAATTTTGAGGGTATCGATATTTTAACGTTAGATTCGTTGTCTTTCGGCCTTGTGATTGCTTCTAGCGATGGACAATCTACTATTGTAATATATAATGCGTAACACCACCCCGGATGGCCGGCTTTACATACTTACATTCCGAAGCACGTAGAGATTATTATAAAAGTCAGACAAAATAAATGAAAACGGCCAGTTACACATAGGTTGTATAAATAAATATAAGAAATACACATATAACTATTTTTATATCAGATAGGTATGTAATTGAAATGTAGGTTTCCATCTATAACAGAAATAGAGTAACATTCCAAATTCCAAGACGGACATCCTAATATTTGTTGTTACAAAGCCGTGTTGTGTCACTGCAGTTAGGAGTACGGCTGGGCAATTCTCAATGGTTGGTCTTTGAATAAGAGCCAGTATTCTGCATTTCGTTCGTATTCTCGTAATACCGGTTACGTAGCATCTGACTCAGAGGCAACTAGCATAAACTTTAAGTAACAGAAAATTTGCTTCGTAATATTCTCAGACGAAAAGATGGTCTACATCAAATAGGGAGGTTTATGTATTCTGAGATTTCTTTTAAAAATAACACATTCGACGAAGTTCGTTCGGAAGTTAATAAAAATTAGTTGAAAACTCGCGCAGGAGCGGCGTCTATCGAGACAGACGTGTTTGCTGCCGCCGTGCCTGGAACCTCCGCGTTTTCCGACTGATGACTACGTGTTTATATTTTAAAATGTTGACTTTACTAACATAAGTTCAGTGCATCGTACTTTATATTTAAAGATACCAACTAGGTACAGTAGTTTTGCGATTGGATAATTCATTAAGTGTACAAATATAAATAAAATTAAAACCTGTAGGTACGTAATTATATACTCGCATACAATGGAGTTTATTAAACCAGAAAACCAATATGTTTTAAATAACAATAGCAATTATGGTTATTATTCGATTATGTCAACTTCGGGATATCTGAATTGTTTCGAAACGGATAGTAATTTCACGAATGACAGCACCTAAATCCGCAAAGTGAATAGGTATAGCCACATTTCCTTCTCTTTCGTTATGTTTATATGGGCATTTGTTGTTTATTAAATCAATGGTGTTGGAATTTGAAATCAAAAGTAATCTGCTTGTTCGGAAACGCGGAAGGAGATGGATGACAGGAAAAATACGCGAGAAAATTCAAAAGGAAAGCAAGGTGGAGCGCGCGCGGAAAATTGGCTTCATTAGATAGAGGGACCGAGGGCGCGTTGTGTAGGACACACGAGCGGGCCGGACGGGCAGCTTGATGCAGTTCGATGCACCTGCATTGAGCTGGGGAGGTGTGAGTAGTGGCTGGTTTTATTTAAGTACTGCGGTAGTCGCGAGTTGCTTAAAAGGCAAATGAAAAAATAATTTTATGAGATTTAAGTTTTGATACTTTACTGTTTATATAGACGAGACAGGAGTCAGTATCTGAATTTATGTATTATTTCAATGATTTAGTACAAATCTAAAAGGTACCTATTGCCATTTATCGGGCAATAACAATTATGTAACTACTAAGAAAATGCACGCTTATATGATATTATAAATATATTTAATAATTCAAAGTAAAATCTAAAATGAAATGTTGGCTACAATATAATTCTTTGAATCCCAGGCTTCCTACATACATTGCAACAGTCAGCCATTCAAATTTCATATATCAAACACTGATTCTCACATTCTCTTGAAATTTTACATGTTTTCACCTGAAGACAAATTTTCTTGAACATTGTTGAGCAGCGTGCAATATACGAGACTGCTATGACATGTATTACGAAATTTTATGAAAAAGCCTTAAGATTTATGGTTGTTTCATAGCAAAAATTACGCTTTTTCCAGGTACACAAGGGGCGTTGAACCAGATAAATCGTGAAATACGTTCACACATATTAATACACATAAACGATAAACTGGCTTGCATCTCATTTAAACCAGGAGACGCTGAACCTGTACCTCCTCATCATGCTTGGTGATTTAATACTTCTTGGCTTGGTTGCAAAAACATAACCTCAAGATACGTAATAATGATTTAATCACATGATATTTTTGATATATGGCATATTCATACATATAAATATATGTATGAATATGCCATATGAGGTATATATTTATATATATATTTCGATAGCAGTGTTTACAGGTTGGCTTTCTGTAGAGTCACTAGTTTGATTATCGACAAATATGTATTTTGTGTGATCTACAGATGTTTTTTTCGAGTTCGAAAGTTATTTCACGTGCAATTTAAAAAATAAAACTCTTTAATTTTAAACAAAGCAATGGCTGAATTATTTATTCCACGTTATCTTTTAATATAAAACAAAATGGTTAGATCATATTTATGTGCAGCTATAACAATAAATATACTATATCAAACCTACATCGTGAAAACCTAAATTGTTTTTAAATAATGAGCAGGATAACTTTATTTTGCTCAGTACACAGTAAATTCATTAAAAAGATACGTAATACCCACAGGGGTAAAAGCTAATCAATTTATTAATTGCCTAACAATAACATTCAAGCGTCCGTTAAATTAATTCCCATTTTGGATTGGTTTGTGATGATAAAGCACAGGCCTTATTTTAAGTATTATTTTATACGGCCTTTTAAAAGTTGCTTGATCATTCATGGGAATAGTACGTTTATTATTTTCGAGTTGTATCTTTTGTTTCTTATAAGCGTTACTCATATATTAAATCTTGTATTAATACAAAACAAAAGGAAATAATACGTAACAACGTACAAGAAGACAACTTTGTTATAAATTGTCGTCGCCTATATTTGAATACTTCTAAAGTCGTCATCTTTTACTTATATTATGTATGTGAGAATTTCGTAGCTAATAATTATTATTTTATGAACAACAAAGTTTTGTGGAGCTTGTTAACTCGGGAAAGATGAGTGTTTAAGTTTGCTCCGAAATAGATGTTTTATGATATGTAGTGAGAACAGTAAACAACGAAGTTTTGCTATCGCGACCGCATAGCTCGGGTTGGGCGAGGCTTGTTTATGTGGCAATTGGCGTCGCAATGAACCGGCATTCTAGCTGGGAGCAAGTTCTCAGCAAAGGCGTTCCCGAGTTGAGTAACAAATTGAAGTATGGCGCCGGCAACTCGCAAATAATCATACACAAGGTGAGTAAGTTGTGAGCTAGCGCCGAAAGTTCATACACCTTAAGACTGATAGCAAGTAATTCACTTTAGAATCGCGGTCTACATAAGGGAACCTAATCTCAAGTTCCATCTGCCGATCAAAATGCAAAGTTCACTCTCACAAATTGTATTCACATCTCAAAAGTGATGGCGGCGACTAAAATCATAATACTGACATTGTTATTACATTAAGAAATACATGATATTGTAGATATCTATGACTTATTTCTACCTTGTATAAATGCTAAAAAAATGTTCTTTGACTTATTTATCTGTTTAAGTTTTCACAACATCAGAATGTACAATATTGATCTCATGGAAAACACTCAATGTACCGCTGTAACATGGCCTTTAAAATAAAATAAAATACAAAAAGAAACGAAATATGAGATTGTAATAATAATAATAAAGGCTCAACTACGTTCATAATAATCCTATATAGCTAGTAAATTGGAAGCGATAATAGCCTAGTCGTTAATTTTCGGTTATTTAAAGAGGTAGTCGTTTCGCCGGGGTTCAGCTCTTAGCAATGTTCTTCCTCATAAACGGACTTTGAATAGGGTGGATGATACGATCAGCGATATTTATGCCAATAATGAACCAAATTGAACTGTTTGTAAGATTCGAGATTGACTCGTGTGCAATGATCAAAGAAACAATGACATGCTTTCATTAATTATATTAATTTTGTTGCGTTTATAATTATAGTGTTTACGTTAATTCTACAAAAGTCAATTATATTTTTTATAAACGGAGTATTATATTTGTATAAAAATATTATATTAGATGTCAGTACATAGTTATATTGATACAAATTATGATGGCACGCTAACTTTGATACAAGCTTATCATAGCATGTACCATAATTGATGCACTAACAACGCGAAGGTGAGTGAAGGCACAAATGATCACCTAAATAACTAACGCTTTGTTAAGAACCTTATTCCGCGCGCTCGAGCTCACCCCTCCCACTTTATTCCGCCAATGACACCGTATGATACCTAATATTTCAGACCCGCGAATTCCGTGCTGAGGGAAGTGGGTAATTGTGGTGCTGGGAGACTTGTGATAGATTGGTATCATCGGCAACGAGCACCACAGTCATTTGTTTCACTCAATTGACTGCTCTAACTAGCGTACACATTCCCTATTAGTAATTTTAAAGTGCTCGCGGGTAATTGAATCATGAACTATGGTTTTGTTAGGTCTAGCTTGTCTTCATAAATTTAAACTTATCTTATTTTTAAATAAGCTGCTAATAGCAAATTAAAAACACTATAAACCTATTTTAAAAGGCCATAAATCTTGTCTTTGATTGTACCGTTTCATTAATTGGGTCAGTATATTATTGCAGTACTATGCAATTGAACATAGATAGGTGATTTCTATATTATAGAGGCTATAATCAAACACGCGCTGAGGCTCCAACGGTAATTGCAAGGTTGATAACAGTCAGAGAGGTCAGTATTTGAAACGGAGTTGTTGCTAAGCGCAGACTCTGTAAAATTGACGGATATAATCTTGTTTGTTTTCCTTTCCCTTGTTTTGATTCCCTGAGCAATCAGTGTTAAATTACTCACGATATTGCGATGTTATTTTAAATTAATAAATCATTCAAATTATTTATTGAGGCAATAAATATCAATATAAATGAACAAAGTACAATGGAAGATTAGACCGATTTTACTAAAACGGTCGTACAGATTCAGAGAATCCAATAATTCCCTT
The DNA here is from genome assembly GCA_905340225.1 of Abrostola tripartita. Classification (NCBI taxonomy): domain Eukaryota; kingdom Metazoa; phylum Arthropoda; class Insecta; order Lepidoptera; family Noctuidae; genus Abrostola; species Abrostola tripartita. The sequence continues at coordinate 7,789,550 of HG996498.1, read as the reverse complement.
TTGAATATTCTACGACTCATCCAGTAAAAAGCTAATCCGTTGAATAATGGGGGTTATAGATATCAACGTTGGAGCAGGCATGGCGGAAAAATATGTCAATTGTTTGCCCCTGCATGAGTTTATGGTATTAATAACGGCATTTAAATAATAAATCTCGGCTTTTGTTGATGTTTTAATTGCTTTCACTAGTGTTTACGAGCATTGTTTACAGAAACAGTTTTCACGTAAATCTGTTAGTTATAATCAATAATGCGAAAAATATTTCTAGTGCACTTATAACTTAATACAGTATTTCTCATGTTACTATTTTTAATTACATTTTTTTTAAGCTTTTCAATGTTTTATGGCGTATATTAACTATAAATTATATGTCATGAGAATACTAACCATCCAAGCAAAACATTTTAATTTATTGATAGTCAACTTTACCTCAATTAAATATGATTTTATAAATCAGAATCCCCTATCAATTTAATCAGAATAAATCAAAATATATACAAATATAGAATTGATGAACTATCTTTTGTGTTATACACACAAAAGATAGTACATCAATTCTATCTGCGAGGTTTTAGTTTGTAAAGCGTCCATTGATGTTACCGCTATGGAGTCGCGATAGCCTATAAACAATGTCTTCCACATCAAGCGCGGCGGTGTAGACAAACAAGTACCTCGCTTCTATTCATTACAGATGAGTGGATGGTGGAAGTTTTGAAGATCTTCTGCCTATTTGGAAGTTTACAACGTTCATACTTTTAGAAATTTGTTATTTTTTCTTTCAAAGTATTGTATATGTATGAATAGACACCCACGATTGAAGGACTTATAGAATATTTTTATTTGAGTCAATATTATCATTGTCATGTATATTAATAGCGTTTTATTGAAACAACATTGTTTTAATTGTCTGCAAACCTGATTGAAGACGATTGTAATCTGATTGGTGCAGTGGCTAAGCGATTGGATTGCTGCGCTAGGAATTAAAACCGTAACCGGGTTTGATTCCCGCACGGGACAAAAATTTTGTGACCCGTAGATGTATGTCCCGAGTCTGGGTGTTTCTGTGTGTGAAATTTCATGTTTGTGAAACGCACCTAAGGTACAGAAGAAATTCCTAGACGGAGGCGACCATTTTTTAAAAAAAATGTCAATTTTGATTTTCTGCTGATAAAATGTTACTTATTCTGTAACATTAAAAGTGTATGAATTGTTTAGCACCATTAACTTGCATTCCGAGAAAGGAGAGGCAATGGAGTCTTATGGAACTCATTCATTTTGCAAAAGAAGGAGGCACAATGTACGTTCCTCTCCCTGTGAGCATTAGGACCCCTTTTATTTATCAGATACAATTCTAAGCCGTACTGCCTGTTTTCTTGTGATTACGACCATTGCAACTTGATCTAAACTTCGCGGTTAGTCAGTATTTACTTATAATTATCTGAGTGCAATTAAGGATCTAGTTATATCGTGATCAGGAATAGATTAAATAAGAACGAATGATAATGAATGACTATTTCCGTTTAGAAAATATTATAACGGAAGGCTTACTGTCGTTTTAGTAATGCACTTGCATTACTAAAACGACAGTAACTGCCAACGTAACTGCCAAAAGTGAAGCATTCAATTGAATGCTTCACTTTTGGCAGTTACGTCTTTGATAACAAGACCAATTAACTAAGAAAACAATGTATGTAATACATATGCACCTATGTAAAACGATCACAGTCATTACTTTAAAACTATAAGTATACGCATATATAGTTATTATCAGTTGAATCAAGATACAAGCTGAAAAACGTGTGCAGTTAACAGAAAGCAATAAGAAACACTTATAAAAGCTGAGCCACCTGTTTTATCCCAGTACGCAAGAATGTTGAAACACCAAAACATGTAGTTACATAGCCACTTAAAACTTTGTAGGACAATAATAAGAAAAGTTTTGAGCGTTCCGACAACTACACTGAATAAAAGAATGGCAGGAACAACAGTGGCAAATACATTTTTAATTCCTTAATTAGCTAGTAACAACGTAACTACATTTATCTAATTATATAACAGTAAAAAGTTTTTCCAGCTATGCTTTCACAGTTTTCCCTTATAATTATTTTAACTAAAACAACTGTGTAGTAAACTGAAAATTAGAAACTAAGTTATTAGTTACGTTGTTAATTACTTAACGAGCAACTTCCTACTCACCGTCCGACGATGAAACTGAGCCGCTAATTATGAGCACCAGCATCACAGCTGTCACTGGCGAACACGAGGCCAATCTCCGTCCGCTCATGATGTTGACTAGTTTACCCCAACGACATGTTAATCGAATGAACTTTCGCAAGTATTACGAATATGTCAACAAAAGTGTTATGATGAATGTCAGTGGGGTAACGAAGTTCCCTCATTCATTCGCCATTGGAATCGGCTCGATTAAATATTCATCGGCTGGTGAATCGAGTGGGGTTCGGCGTGCGGGAGCCGGCAAGCGGCGAGCGGCGAGCGGCGGCGTGCGGCGAGCGGTCGTCGGCGGCGCGCTGCGATCTCGCGGCGCTCTGGCTGCGTACTGGTCGCGCTACGCTACCCGCGCCGCTTTGTCTACGAGTGTTCTACGCTCCTGGCGCTTGCGTAGCCCCGCCTCGCTCTCGGATGAAAGGACGGAACATTACCAGTATTTGTAACAGTTTGCGTCAAATTGATATAAATGGAGACGGTTTTAATAAAGTGTAATTGACTTTTGCCGACTTTGCGTCGCATTAATTTCGACCACGCTAAGACGCCTCGGGCAGGTGCGGCGTTAAATACCACCACGGCAACTTCGCTTTCTGCCATGAATAATTTCAAATGTAAATGAATGTTAATTATGATGACTTTTTAAGTTCACTTTGATATTTCAGAGATTGATGTTAAAGTATAAAAAATCATTCTCTGTTTACCTATTAATTTTCAATATTGACCAAAGCCAATGAGGGTGATTAATAATCCTCAAAAACGTCTACAAATTTGTGTCGATTTTTTAAAATGTTTTCCAAATTTAGGCGGGCTGGCATTTAAATGGATATTTAAATTCGAGTAAACACTTGCGTAATGTATGCGATTACATGATAATTAAGGTAGGTAACGTCAATGAGGTTACTCGCCATCTAAATAATTAATGAGAAGATCTAACAAGAAGGATTACAGACAAAATACCTTATGGAATGGTTTCCAAGTGTGAGTTAATTTCCCGCCTTTAGTATGATTATCAATCTATAAATTCATTGACGCCTGTGAAACGTACTTAGATAAACATTAAATAGCTTTAATTAAAGACGCAGTCGAGATTAACATCATTGACGTTAGTATTATCAGAATGTTTCAGGCCGGCTATGAATCCAATAAGCATGAATAATTAATTGTAGAATGTTAATATGTCAATACGGTCTCAGATGTAATACAATCCATGATTATTAAGTGAGGGTAGGCGTTAGTGTTTACGTATCATTTATAAGTAGATTATTTTAGTACAACACAAAAGTAATTAATGTATCTAACGATAACTATTTGTAAGATGCGCCTTTAAAGAAATGAAAGTTTATATAATAACAACCTTTTTTAGGAAATTACATAAATTTTCTAATTAAATTGAAATATATATCTATTATGTAGTTAAATATTGTGTAATAGTGAAATATATATCTATTAAATAACCTAGGGAACGATTAGTATCAATTATTTTACACATATGAAATAGGTGAGTTCTGGTGTCATTTATGCATGTCGCGCAGGCTAAGCTTGAATCTAAATTGAAAAAAAGCATGTCAGAGATTCATTTTAAGTGCACGCAATACTTAATTTTCTTATTAAATTAAAACACCATAACATTTATATGCAGCAAGAAGTTTTTAGGATGTCTTAATTTATTTTCAATTCAAAATTAAAATTAATCAAACAAGTTATAAAGGTGTATAATTTGTTTAAAAGGTACCTTGAATAGCCACAATCAATTAACCAATAAATTTATGAATTTTAACACAACTTTTTATTGATATTGTACCTGTAAACGCACTTAAATTCAAATTGACTGTATGCACATCATTTATTTTAAAAGGTTAAACTTGTTTCAACTTTGTACCTACTTAATTATGGTTACAGGGCCAGGCGAGATAAATTAAAACTGTGGGTGTTACCGCAGTGAGCATGGCCAGCTACCTAACTTATATTATACCTAATGAAATTATTTTACAACTTTTGTGGATGAGGATTCCGTACATTTTAGTAGAAATTTTTATAAAGAAAGGTTTCTTTTAACTGTGTTTTTACTGTAGAATTTATTTATTAAAAAAGTCAGAATTTCTACTAATGATTATTTAGTTTAAATGATTTTTTTTCCAAACACTCATTACTTATAAAATAATATTATTTTAGTCAACACGGAATCTTTAGCAGCAGAAGTGTTAATAACCAGGTATTTGGATATTCCCAATACGGATACTTATTCGAGGGAAATAAATAGAGCTACGGGTGATAAGCGTGGGCAGAAGGCGGGTTGTATGGGGGATCCGTGGCGTCTAAGCTCACAAACCCTTTTTTCCGTCTTTGCAAATCGTCGGGGATTAAGCCAAAAGAGCTCACACCTTTTCACAAATATTTTTTTGTGGTTTAACCGCCGGTAAAACGGCGTGATACAAAGTGTTTCCTAGCGATCAATAGCTGTTTTAGAAGATAAAGATTCGTCACATCTCTCATCGATACTTTGATGAGGAATGAGCCCAAAGAAAAAGGATTTGGGTGTAAATGAGATTTTCCTGCTCCCGAAAATGAAAGAATTATTAATGGGGTTTTAGCTTTTTGTATTCGCTTAAATAAGGCGCTTATTTTATTTTCCTGTGTAAGTAACTTTTTATGTAGAAATTATATTATATTCAATCATTCATACTTGTAAATAACGGTAGGTACGTTGCCCCAGTCTAATGTGAACTTAAATATATCTACTGTATGTTGCTTTATCTGTTTGTGTTGGTATCAAGAATACATAAAAGAATTTACCTACTAAGTTTGCAGTTATAATCTAGTTGAAGAAGAAATACTTTCCACTGAATGATTTGTTGTTTGGTATTGACGATATTTGGTATATTATTGAACACCGTTGTTCTTTGATGTCGAATAAAAATTATTGCATTGTAAACATTTTCAGAAAATCTTTTTACACGCGGCGGGGAGAACGTAAAAGTTGGTTCGTTTCAAATTCAATATATTATGGTGAGCGTGCTCTCGCTCAACCGACACCGAAACTCACTCTAGCGTAGCTCACACAAAATTTATTGTTTTTCTAAGAAAATTTTCTTCGCACGACCCTACATCCTTGTTGAGCCTCAGGGGAAGACTTACAAAAACTTAATGACCTCTAGCCGCGCTTACACTGCTTAACCTGTTGTGCTAGTTCCAACCAAATCTATTTAATAAGTAGATTGGGCTGGCGGGGAAATAACTCTTTAGGAGTTGTTTGATTAAAATGTTACTGACTAAATAGCGAATTACGATCAAGTATTTTTATTCCAAAATATCTATATACCTACATAGGTATAATAATGTAAATATTTGTAACATTGTGAATCGAATGTTGAATAATGTTTACGTATTACGAGCGATAATTTCGCATCGGTACTAATTTCTTGTATATTAATTATTCAATGAAAGAATATGGGTTTCCGCATTTTGTACGAGAAGCTTTAATAAATATTATGTAATTAATGAAAAGAGTTTGTTGTAAGTGCTTTTATCGATACGATGGTCAGGGGACCAATATTTGAGAAATATTAACATAAACCCGCCTACGTGAACGGACAAGCAGGTACGAGTAGTGTGTTAAATAAATATGATATGCAAACAAAAAAGGGACTGACGCCAAAGGCAGTCTCTAGATAAAGTCTTTTATCGGACACATAATAACGTTCTGAAAAATCGTTAGCCCGTGCTCACGTCGCGGGGACACGTGCGAGCAGGGCACTCCCGAGACTGATCCCTCCTTCTGCTTAGATTAAATTTGTTCCTATAAAAATGTGTCCTCTAGTCGATAACGTCGAAAATGTGCAGATGTCGCCGGGCAGTGTATGAAGCCTACGATAGGGTTCGGCGACGTGCCGCGCGTACTGACGCCGTCGCGCGCCGTATCGCCCAACTAGCCGGCGTTCTCGCTTCGATAGGGAAACAAAACGGTTGATTGCTTTGATTCGACGTTTTCAATCTTAACGTTTTACTTTGTAACTTGTTTCTTTTATAATAATGTTTTTTATTGTTTTGTTCTTTTTGGTGCCCATTTTTTTGAAAAAATATTGTTTTGTTATAACATTTTGAAATGTAGATGTATAATGAGAATATCTAACTAAAATTTAAGTAGGAGGATGAATATTGTTTTAAAGCGACTCGCATTTATAGAAACCTACATACATGAATGGCATATACATTTTTAAGACTGTATAAAATAGAATGTTTTAGTTAGATGCGAGCAATGATAAAGTGCAGAATTAATCGTACAAGAATAGAGATTTATCGCGCAAAGAATCAGCGAGAGTGGTCTGAAAACTTTTTATTTTGTGATCACGAACTGAAACTTGTACATTTGGGTTTGAAAATAATGTGAATCATTCGAAGTTTGATAATCAATATTTAAAGAAAAGAAAGTTGGAAAGAAACTCAATCATTTTTAACAACGAAGTTCATGTCGTTTTTTCCTAAATTAATTTTATGATTTGGTATCAGTATTCGCCAGTAAAAAAATGAAGATCTGATATCTTTTTTAATGAGTCAAGAAAATGTACCTAAGTTTTATAACTTAACAATACATTTTTATTCTTCTGATGATACTTGTACGTTCAAGTATTAGTAGAATAAAATTGTATAATACACTATTGTCGTATATATCGTTATTGTAGTGCGTCTGAAATGTTCGCTCAAAGGCATACTGATGATTTCTATGCGATGATCCGCAAAAATCATGGTCAGTATTGTCTAGAACGCGGGATAGTTCTAACAGTATTCTGTGCATGTTATGCTTTAAATACCCTAGTTAATTAATTGAGATTGTGTTTATTGTGATTAGGTTTATCGTAATAGTTTATGAGTTACTTTTTTTAAAATTTTCAATCTAATTATTAGGTATATATGCCATTGTTGCTACGAATAAATACATTTTGTAATTATATTATTATTGTACCCATACCTACATGAATATTTAATGCCAGCATGTGTGTGTGAGTGTCCATATTGTCCAACATAAGGTCGTCCACTTGTCATAAGTAAGTTTCAATTCACGTTCAGACAATAATAACAAAACCTAATATCAAGAATGAGTCTCCAATGCATACAGTTAATTAACATTTGATTGGTCGAATAATAAATAAGTTCTGGGGTTGCATGACTCTGTACGTGCTATATGCGTAAGAGTTTGGATCCTATCGCTTACAAACCTGGGAACATAAATATTTTCTGGAAGCTTTCTTCATGAAAAATACTGTAGGTCTTTTAACAAACAGAACTTACACCTATAATCTGTCTATTAAATTAGTATACTCGAGTAATATAATATTTTAGTCATAAATCGCTATGAATCTGATGGTTACTCGTCTAAAGTTTGACACGCAATAATTAACGAGCAACACGAACGAACTGTACACTTTAGTACATTCAGTAATTAGATATGTACTGATGTGACAGCAGACGGCGGAACAGAGGCTATTGTTTGTCGAGGTAAATAGGCGTTGTAGGCGGCGAGAGGCGGCGTGCGGCGGCGCGAGCGACGGGCGCGAGCGGCCGCGGTCGCGATCTAATGACTCTGTTCAATAATACTTGCAACCCTCCACAATCAATCTCTGAGCTATTAAGAGGTTTTAGCGCCTTGATGTATTGTTTCAGCCTCAATAAAGTTTTGATGAATTTTCGTGTTCTCTCCCTCGGCCTTTGTTGAAATGAGGCGTCGGATATTGATGAATAATTTGACGGGTAAGTAACGATGTTGTAATTATTAAAAGGGTAATATCGGATTTTGTTATTGTTGATATAAAGCATTGAGGTGGTATAATGCTTACTAATTCACTACGAATAAATACAACTTTGTGGCTTTGTTTTAGCTCTCTTGTTATGGTCGGGTGATGGCATAATGATTAGACTGATGATAAAATAGAAATATATCACTACGAGTGTTTTGGAAAGCTTGCGATGACACTGCTGGTGCAAATAAAAAAAATATGCACTACAGTGATGTGTGAGAAACAGATCACTGATGCACTAGCAAGAAAAATGTTAATTAGGTATTTTATAATAATACGTCCTTCAGTTGATGAAAATGCTAACTTATAGACAGGAGGACTTTGAATCTTTGCTGTATAGCCACGAAATAATCTTAAAAATTAAAGCTCCGATTGGTGCATTGGCTAAGCAGGTGTCGATTTTGATTACGAATATTTATGCTATATTTGTCCGAAAATAGGTAATGTAATATACTAATACAAAATAGCATCCGGTTGAGGCGATCCGTGCTTTGCTTCTCCTTTAAATAAGTATTTGTCATATGAGCTAGTTTTTAAAATTCTAATTAACGCGTCACTTAGATAATACGAAAATAAAATTAATAACAATATTTTAAGTAATACCAATTCATTTGGAAACGTGTAAATATATGTGAAAATCCGGGAACACTTTATACATCAAGCGACAGAGCGCCTGAGTACACGTGCGCGAGCTAGCGAACGATAATATTTCATCCATGCGCCATGATTCGCCGCTTAAGCGCGATAGGGAAATCGTAAATTCAAGGGAAAGAATTTTCTTTATAGTCTCCTAAAAAGTTTTCACACAAGCACGTATCTGAACACAAGAGGCGACGCGAGAGCAAATGGCACCGAATTGTAATACCATCCGTTTGTGTAGACACCCCTACTTTTGAAATTTTCTTTTACAATGCGACGAGGTAATATGCGTTTTATTGGATCGTTTTTCTTTATACAAAATGGAAACGTTATAAGAAAATCCCGATATTTTCAAAGTATGGATTAGATTGTATAATATGTATGGATAATTGGGTAGGTATATCATAAATTTATTGATAGTGGCGTATTCTATTTAATAAGATGTTTGATTTTAACTTTCTATTGTTCGTTGCTAAAACATTTTGTATTGTTTGCACTGAGCATTGTTGTTAGCCACTCATGTCATCGTCACTGGATTAAAACTTTTATTTACAGATTTCGATTGAAAAAATACTTTGTTCTTTTGACAAAAAGTTGGAAAACGCTTTGGTAGGTACTGAAACGATATTTGAATAAAAAGCGACGTGTATGAAATAGGAGCGGCTCGGGCGCCGGCCAATCCGTTGTAGTCTGCGGTTACGCGCCGCTGACAGATCCACGAATCTGTTGTGGGCGAATACACGATAGACTTTTGAATAGAGCCTTTTGTTTCAACAAAAACATTCACATGAAAGCTTTGAAGATAACAATACAAAACTTGATAGCGTACGTGTGAGTTGCCAACTTTCATTTTAAATGGTAATTAATACGTAGAAGAATAAATAATAAGCCGTTAAATCCTCTTACCAGTTTAACAAAATAAACTAACATTTAAAGTAACTCTGTAATTAGATAATGTAGCCTATTATTAGTAGGTATTGATTTTATTTTAATATTATGTCATTTTATACACCCGATGTACTAAGAAATTGTTTTGCAAAGTGTTTAAGAAAACAACAGTCAATTTAATAGTTCTTATACATTTAGTACCTTACCTAGGTACTAAATGTATAAGAACTATTACTGGTACTAAATGTATATTGTTGTTGGTAGGTACCAACAACGTCAAGATTTGACACTACTCACCTAACGCCATTTTATGCGCGCGACAGTAGTCATTAATTGCCCAAGATTGTCGACAAGCAACATGTGATTAATAGTACTTTAAGTTATCTTCTGTAATCCTTCAGTTTTATGACCCAAAGCCGCGCCTCAAAAATACTTCGGCCATAAAAGAAAAATCCGTGACAAAGTGATGAAGTAATAAAATTCACATATATGAGGAATGTGTACAAAAATATGACGTTAGTACGTGATAAAATAATAGGTATCGCGAACACACGCCTTTTAAAATAGGGCTAGCGAATGCGTTTGACATCTGGATGTAATTTCGGAAAAGAATGGACGAGACATGACTCTTGTGAAACTCTATTATGTCTTTATGAAAAGAGAAAAATTGTTTAAGAGTTCCAACTTACTTTTACTCATATATTATGTCGTTTGCGCGCTCAAAGCCCTTTTGATTTGAGATAACATCATAATCTGTAATTATAGTTACAATATAATTTTTATTTTGTTTTTGTTTAATTATGTACTTGTAACATGTTTATTATTTCAAAATGAATTAAATTCATCTCGTGACAAGGCTTCCTTGTTTAGTAGCCTTACAAAAACAATGGTTGGTTCTTTTAAGATGGTGCGTGCCGTAAAATGGCCGTGATTTGAAATGTCTCGCTCACTTTGCAAATGTCAAGATAAAGACATCAATCACTCCTACCTGAGAACATTCAATTCTCTAGAGAAAACAGCCAGCCACAAAAAAAAACCTTTTTTAGAAGGCATTAACCAGTACTTTTCTGATCAGAAAGCTAAAAGATTTTTTCAATAAATTGAAGTAATGTGGAAGGAAAGAAATGCGTTTTATTATGTAGAAGAATAGTTAACGGGCCACCCACCTGATGACAAGTGGTCACATAAATTTATCGTGTGGAAATAGAATGCAGTAACCAGAGATAAAAGAAGGAGACCATTGTCCTATCCCTTCAGATGTTCTGAAGTAAATAATATAATTTTGAAATTGGATCAGATATAAATTGTTATTGAAAGTTTTGAGTTTACTTTTTGAACTTCAATGGGAGAATCGATAACACGAGTTGGTTTATATGAAGTTAACTGATACGATCACTCCATTGTATTGAGATCAACAATTCAGTACTAATGTCAACCAGCAATCCTCTTTGATCTTAACGACGAAACTTTACGGCCCAATTTGGTGCTTACAAGCTAAATAATGGATTGTAATTCGTTTTAGAGAAAAGTCAAAGACCTCGCTCGGACTAGTAAATACAAAACACGTAGCTCTATAAACTCAAACATTCCTTTCATAGTATATGGAGCTGTTGATGAGTGATCCTTATTATCTGGCTTAAGTAACACTAACCGCCGCACTCAGAGACGTTAATGCTTACTTAATCTGACACTAAGGAAAGATTTCACGAACAAAACCTTTACTTAGTGATAGTTTAAATATCATTAAATGTCTCTGAGTGCGGGGGTAAGATTCGTGAAGACTGACTTTTACTTACCGACAGTCGCTGTCTGAAAGAGGTGTCACAGAGATATCAAGGCTTTTCTCTATTGGTTGGCTTTCAATCCATTGAACATAAATGATTATATTGTACCTTGAAACATCAAAGTAGCAACAATTCACTGTACTTATCATTGAAAGTATGTAGTAGTAGTAGTTGCTACCTCTACCTCAGCGCTACATATCCAAGAACTAGCAAGCGGCGGTAGACATGAGGGCAAGTGAGGGTTTGCAGATGCCAAGAAATTGGACGGAAGGCATCTGACAAGCCGATCTATGAAAGACAGCAGCTGTAAATGCGCAATGGACTCTCTTCTTACTATCCCTAGAAGTAGGTACCTAGGTATAACTAGGTTGACTGTTTAACTTATTTCCAGCTCAATATTATCTTGTGATAGCTATACAGTGATTTATAAATAGAGCGCTAAATGTGCCAAGTTAATCATAAGTAAAGTCACTGACCTAATAAAATGTATAAACTATTTGTAGTTGTTATTCTAGTCGTTGCAGCGTTCACGATTTTAATCAGAGTTATGAAGGTAAAAGCCAAGTTATTTGCTTGTTCAATTTATTTCACACATCGTTAATATCGTGATTGATTTCGACGCTGGCCCTAACGATACATGAAATATTCGCACTCATTAAATCACGTGCCGCGGCAGTGGAGTGCTCGCGAAGGCTCTCATCCAATCACGCCTCAATAAATATATGATGGCGGTCGCGCAAATTAATACAATGTATGTAAATGTTACAACAAAAGATAATTATTAATGCTTTTCTTAAGTATCACAGTTTATCTTCGACAAAAATATTTCCTAAATATTATTATATAATGTCTTGGCAATTTGAATTTCTTTGTAGGTACAGTTATCTATAAAGCCATAAATCTTTCGATATGAAATGTTCGATGTAAAATGCTAATTTATAACGATATCTACCTCAGCAGTCAAGGGCAATATAGCCCCTAAAACGAATTCTTATAATACCTATTTTTATCGTGAAGCAGTGCTCGAGTCTCAGAACTCAAATTTACAATTCAATAGAAACTGCACAAGGCTTTGCATGCCAATACGTCCATTTGGGGCACATGCGATCGACTTCCCATTTGAAACATGAATGAAATCATTCAAATGTGAAATTCCGTTCATTCATATACCACATGTTTATGTTTGTGTTGTCTTTAGTGGTGTTTCATTTAGAAGATTTGGTGCAGCTGAACATGAGGCAAGATATTATTCGATGTATAGGTACACACATGTTGTCATAAAAAGTGAAATCTAATTTCCATAATAAATTTGATTGCAGGAACACTGGGAAGCAATTGCCATGAGACCATTATTCAATCGAAACGATATATCTCGTCCGTTTTGAACTGGAGCGTAGCGATAGCTGGCTCCGCAAAAGTTGGCACGGTTGGCAGCCGAGACCACTGCCAATTTCCATTAGCCCATCATCCAAAACGAAAAAATGCATAGACGATCATTTTTTCATTCAATTAAAATTGGCTATCTACCAAAACGGTTAGATTTTTTCAGGGGTGAGGTCAGAACAAGGTACCCATTAGTGTTCCACTGTTCACTTCAAGCTGCTTGAATATACTAAATAATATGTCCTAGCTACACTGTAATCATCAGAAATACATTTATACAAAAGTACGAAGACATTCTATATAATCTACTCGTACAAACCAATATTATCTCATGCAAAAATCTAAAACAATATTATTAATGGCACGTATACATTTTACTGTTCATTACCGGGTCATATTCGCCGACAGCATTGAAAATCCATAAGCTTTCAATATCGTGAAGTTAACTTGGGTTTTGTTCCCAGTGGTTGCTCGATCTGAATATCAAAAATGTGAAAGCGGTCGTCAGTAACCGGGACACGTATATCGGGACCCTATCACTTCGCTCTTTACTTACTTGCTGGGCGCCATCTGCACATTCTCCACCTAATCCAGTAACAAATTTGATTATGTAACAATATAGCACACGCAGCTTTTTGTTCTCTGCTTTATATTGCATGTTTATTTCAATAACAAACGAAAACTCAAATATTTCGCGAATGGTTCCTGGGTAAAAAAAATTCTAGTCACCGTTTTATTTACAAAAGTGTTTACAACCGAGCGTTCTAACATTATAGTAGCTTTGCAACTATTACTACCTAAATCGAATATAAAAAAGTTATATCTATAAAGTAAACAATACACGACTAACTCTAAATAATTATTGACATCCAGTAAAAGCCATCAATATTAAGCAAAGTTGATATTGGACTGGCGCGAGGATCACATGGGATTTAACGACTCATAAAAAAATCATATTCATCAATCACGTTTGTTCCAAACAAAGTTTGTAGGGTATGTGCTGACGTACAGAGTACCTTCAATTTATCAAATAATTATGAATCGATTTTATCTCTTGTTTAAAATAAAGGGGAATTTTGACAGTGTCTGTTGTAAGAATTGGATGTGATACTCAAGAAGATTGGCGCAGCGGAGGGTGCCTTAATGGCCTCTTGACGGCATCTCACCGGGTCCTTCAGGTCACTTCGTTACTTGGATTGTACAGGCCGTTATGTGTACTATGAATAATCTTAAAGGAAACTTCGAATTTTGAGGAAAGTGCAAACTATAATTGGAATCACGTCGGCATGATGCAGACTGTGGCTTTATCACGTACCTATCTGCTTAATAGACACATCATAGGCATGTAGGTGCAGTCGTAATAATGTTGATTGCCCTTGATCAAAGTTTTTGTGCTGGTTTTATTAAACTTAGGTATCCTTACGCCAGGTACGGTTAAAATAAAAGTCACTGATTAAAACTAGATAATATTAAGTTTTTCTCGTTTTAAATTGAATTTTCTAATGCTACAACCTTAGGTATTTTGCGTAATATTTGTATAAGATAAAGTGTAAGATTACCTTCTCTCCAACAATAAATAACGAAGGAAGACATAACTAAATTAAGAAGTTGTTTAAACGCGAAAGTTTATTGCCTTCTTATTCTGACTTGATTATTTTTCTTGTTATTATTCGCTGTAACTTTTTAAGAGTACCAACAACTGCAACATAAACCGTTTGAAAATCTTTGCGAGACACAATTCTGTACGTGATGCAAAAGGCTTTTATGTAGCAATGCGTCTATTGATGCAAATACGTTCTTCAATGCTCCCACTGGGAACACAGTTTGTGCGATACTCCTTTATTCTGATACGTTGCATGAACTGTAAAGCTACCACAAAAATTTTGCCGTACCAAGAGGTAGAATTCAATTTTTATTCTTTATACAACATTTTTTTACACATCAATTTTGGGTTCGGATTTAGTCAATATTAAAGCCGATTTTTGTGTAGGTACCTAGACATTCTTTTAACGAATCCCTACTTATTTATGTACTGGATGTTGGTGTGTTAGACTCAATTAATTCTGAATAGGAAGGCCCCTTTTAGCAAAAAATGTGCCCCACAAACCTTTGTATTTAAACGGGTTAGCTTAGCCTCTACGCCAATCGGATTGTCGTCTTGTTTGCTCCTACCGTTATTCTTTTTTTACCAGATTTTAAATAGACATTGTTTTTAATTAATTATTAGGACACCTGAATATTGTTTGTTATATTTCGCAAACAATCATAGTTGTGGTAGAACAGTATATGACAGACCAAATTCGTACACACAAGTTTGTTGTTTCAAATCCAGACAATGTCATGCGTACCTTACCTATAATGTGAATTATGACACAAAGAAAACAACGTGAAGAAACCCGTATCTAAAGATCAGGAATTCAGAACTGACCAACTCGCAGTGAACCAGTGAAGTGGTCAATGCTCATCCCTATTAAGCGGCCACTGCAGTAGGACAGATAGGCTGTTATTACTGTTACTATTTACACAACATAGCAACATAGCTCTACACAAATACAATGGAATGTTCCTCCGAGCTATAGGTAATTTAATCATCGGTATGTAAACTTTACTCATAGGATGGTAAACATAAACTTAGACAGAGCGGGCGACTTGCAACTTGACCCGTGTCCCACGCCCGCGCCTCTGTAGCTACACGCAACTACATCAACCACTCTGTTTTATCGTCCCCATACACTTGTTTGTAGAGTCCATAGAGATTGAATTATGTGTTGTACAACCACTAGGGTCATTTAATTTGGGATATGTGTTATCACTTGTAAAATTTGTTTTACAAGCTACTCGTAGGTCCGTTAAATGTTTAAGAGCGTAAAGAGGTTTAAAGCGCTGTGAAAATTTTGAAAATGTTTTAACTTATTCATTTTATTGCTGCTTCCGTATTAGTATGAAAGGTCATTTAGGCAGCTAGTTATGTCCTGTGTTGATACAGAAAAAAAAACAGATGTTCTAATAAGTGGGATGCGGCTATAATACATAATTACATAGTAAACCATTCAAGCAGTCTAGCTTAATGACAAAGCTATAAATATGTACCTACCTACAAATGATATAGGTAATCTAGGTATTTAATACTAATTTAGCTATTACCAACTTCGTACTAATATCTGCGGGGCGTTAAGATACCTACAGTATTAGTTAGTCCGTGAGACTATAACCTTAAAGTTTATTGCCAATTTAGAACCACTAGCAGATTATTAATTCCGAATATTATCAAATTTAATACTCGGTTATACGATCTGGATGAGATATTATATGAAGAGTTTGTATAAACCTCCCGGCTAATAAACAATATCGACCCTATCGACGGTTGTGTCAGAATATTAATTTCATAGGCTTCTATAAAGAAACATGATTCAAATTACTTTTTAAGTAAATATATTTAGGCGATGCTTCATTTACGCGGTGTTGTTCTTCTTATATTTAGTATGTTATAAGTAATATATTTGAATAACAACACATGGTTTATTTATTCACATGATCAGGATTGCTGTTTGTAGACAGTAGGTTGGGCTCTGCTCGAGGATAGTTCACCAAAATAATTTCGATTTCGATGCGATTTTAGTACCTACATCATGATCATCAAACAATTTATTATCCGTTACAAATATACAGTACCTACCTACCTACATATCTAATTTAAATACTTCCTATTCTTTGTCAGAGATCAATAAGCTTATTGATTTAATTTAATTGATTTCTATAGAACCAATATAGGACTGTCCAATGCATTATAAGAGTCTTTTTACTGGAGAAAACAAACCTAAATACATATATACAAACATTGTAAATTAAATAAAAGCTTGTTAAAGACATTATAACAGCCAGGGCAAACTTAGATAAACTTGCATACTTTAGGGCGACACAGGGCTGGCTGGTATTGCTTAAGAGGAACGATCAATTACACTTTAATTTTAGAATGTGACGAAAATTCGTATAAATATATAAATCTTTGGCGGCTGTATCTAAGGCGGGAAGGAACATTCGTTGTTAGAAGTGTATCATGTTTCACGTTTATTGCCAGCTACAATACTGCAAGTTACTGTTATTAACAATACAACAACTGCATTAAATCCTTTTTTTGTTATTGTGGGTAGTGTACGTACGACAGTTTACGGATTCTTGGTACCAAACACGAGACCTTTATTTTTGGTCAACAGTAAGTAGGTAAAAGTATGCAGTTTTATTGAATTAAATTAAATCCCTGCATATACGTTTTTCGAGGGATATAATAACAGAACTTGACAAAACCAGTTTATATTTGACGCGATTTCAAATAGTTGGTTCTTTTTATACGATACCCAGAATATATCGTTTTTATTTTATAAAACATCATTCATTTGAGTTACATTTTTTTGTTTATAAAACCAATAAAAATAAGGAAATAAAAATATGATGTATTCAATGATTTCATGGAAATCAATAAAAGTGCAAATATATAAGCGTGTATACCTAAGGCGTAAAAATATACTCGCCTTTTAATTATCGTTTTTGATGACTAGAGATTTCAACTCTGTGGGATCATGTACAAAATAAATAGGATATCTAGAAAGTCCTTCGATTATATAATGACCTACTGACCGTATTTGGTTACAGCGGCTAGTCTGACAGTATTAGTGTTAGTGCACAAGAGTGTCCGCAAACATACGCGCTCACTATATTCTGCTGAGGAGCGTGATCCGCCTTTTTTTCTTTCCAGCTATTGACTGTCATATTTTAGACAGCGAAATTAAACACAAGATCTCACGAAGGGTCTTAAAAACAATACATATCAATTACTTCAACTAAAAACAATAATTTGAAGCTTTATTACCTTGGGCTTTTGTTTTCATACTATATTCTGTCTGATAGCATATCACAGGAATAGTTATGAAATAACATTACTGTATAAAATCTAAAATACATTTCTCCATTTTGCACCGCATACAAAACTGTAACAACACTCATTTATCAAGGAACTTTCATAATATGAATGATAATAACTTTATTCCTTCATAACAGGTGCATGTTGAAACAAAATATGAGTGGTATCTACAGAATAATGTTTCGATCAGATTTCCAGAACTTTTAATGAGGCAAATTTGAGCTCGTGTCGATAGCTCTTACTGTAATAACACTAGTTTGTGCGCAGGTCAGGCATAACATACACGTCAGAAGTTTATACCAATACTTCCTTGTTTCACTACGCTTATTATTTTAACATGGACATAGAATTTATAAATGTGTTACAGCATTTGATACATACCGTAAGAATAAAGCTCGAAAGCAATGCATATAACTAATCAAAGACGGTGTCAGGCGAGATTTATACATATACCTACGATTATAAAAGTTACCATATGCACATTAAATCTTAACTCAACCAAACCCTTAAATTGACATATTTTAAGGTTTGGTTGGGTTAAGATTTATTTCTTCGTAATCCGGCAGTTCGTCAAACAGTAATGACCATAATCATTTATGACACGTAAAAAAATAATAACTTGGTAAACATTACAGCGAATAAAAACCCGAAGCGTGTGTCGTCACAAGCGATCCCTAAAATGTTTACCTGCGTACATAATAATTAGAACATCATCGCGTTCCAGCGTCCCGGCTTCCGTGTACACAAAAGTAGCGATTCAATGTAAATTGTCGAGTCAATGGGCGCCCGCATCTCAATAGCCCATAAACAACGCGACCGTGAATACAAATCGAATATTAGAGCATTGCTTGCACGCATGCCACGCAACATTATCAGTTTGTGGCATACGATATGAGCGATTATTGCGATCACATGTGGTGCCTGACTGTGTACCTTGGCACCGGGACACGCCGCGTCGTATGCACCAATACTAACGTTAATTACGTATTTGACACACATGAGATACGTTTAAGCGCATTGATACGAGAATTAACACCTCATTTAAATCTACATACAATTTACTTTAACAGACACAGAAATGTCTTCCGTTGAAAATAAAATAACTATTTTAATTTGACGGGAGATGTTGGAATTCTTTGAATTTATGAGTAATAAGCTTGTTTTATTGCAATTAACTTAATTATGAAAACACATTATTTATTAAACAATTCATGATTAGAAAAACAATACATAAACAAACTCGAGTTGTGGAAAGCAATTTACCCCAAGCAAAATATAATAGAATTTTGTGATCATATCACTTTTCAATAGGATGGAATGGGGTAGAAGGCGATGTCTCATTTTATTCAGGTTTGAACTTTTGAATATTGTGTATAAATTACAATTGTTTATACATAACTGTAACTTAAATCAAATAAGTATGTAGTTATAGTTAGGTTACATGTTACATTTACCTACTTCAAGTAGGTCCTACAAATGTTTTTTGACGTTGTAAAAATGAATTAGGTACCTAAACTTACTAACGATTTTATATACAGTAAGTATATAACTTAAATACTATACTCAATTGACTAACTTTGACGATTAGCATAGGTAATTAATATGTTCTTAAAACTTAATGTAGTTCATACTAGAGGTAACTTAAATGTTTTGTTTAAATAGAAAACTATCTTTTTTAGACACAACTAAATAATGTACAGAAGTATAGTGGTGAAGGTAAATGAAACTTTATTTTACTTAGGTACTTAGTATGACAGGGCTTTCTACTTAGATAATAAATGTTAAACTTAAAGCGTGTTGTCACGAGTGTAATTGATTAATAATGCGAACCACCTTTATTTAATTTGTTTTTTTTAGCATCGAATATTTGACTATAACTAATTGATGATGAAATTAATTGAAATGTATGAAACACAGACCTTCTTACAGATTAACAACTTATAAATAATCAAATAATTGTACATACATACATACCATTTGCTATACACCGAAATTGACGTAACTGGGGATAGAACATCTTATCTTGTTACACTTTAGGATCTCTTGCTGTCAGTTACTAAGAGGCAATATGAAACCTCACCTATCAGTAAATTACAGCGTCTCTATTCATATCGAATCACAAACAAGATACCTTGAAACTTGATCCTCTAACTCCGTTGTAATACAAAAGCAAGAACCTAATACAATTAGGCTTATATTATCATAATTATGATTAGGAAAACAATGTGTTTAATATAATAAATATTATTTTAATCGAGGTATACGGAGAGCAGGCGCAGGTCGCACATCATATTACGTCGACGAGAGAAAACAGATGGCGGGATTTCATTACAATATCTCAGCGAGGCGGAAAGAGAATCGCAGCCGGGACTTGTAATGTTCCGTAGATTATACAAGGCGTATGGATCTCTCCTCTTTAGATTTGTTAATGTGGACTTCGTTGAGATTTTCATATGATCTCTTTGTTATGATATATTCCACTTTGAGTAGGCAAAAGTAGATAACTACCTACCTTAAGTTGTATTTATTTGTTAGACATTGACTTGGTTGCATAATAATGAACTCGTAACTAAAATTAATAACCTACAAGCCAACGATCGCAATTTTTTTTAATAAAGGTAACTCAATTTTTACGTAGGTACAATGTTGATAGCTACATTATGTTAGTCTTGTAGTACGTATTAAAATAACTAGAAAAAAGAACGGGGAATAAAAACGCTGAAGCGGTAAAAAGTATCAAAAATAATAGATTTGTATTCTCAATAAGAAAAGGATAAAAAAGTTAATACTAGGATGAACCAAGAATGATTTTATGACATTAATATTCGAGACGGTTTTAAGAGCCATGTTTTCCAGACTCCACCTTTTTTGTCATAAATCGTTATGACTAGCGAGATAAGTAGCACTCTCATAATTAATTCGACATCGACTTTTTTTATTCAATCTATCTAATTAATGAGATTAATCTCGAGCTTGTAGCAAGTATAATACTATAAGCTATAGATAGCGATCGTGTGTCGTCTTTTGTTTTGTGTGATGTCTCGCAAACGCTCCCTAAATGAACCGTTGTAATTTTTCGTAATTACAACGTCAAGGCTTTCAGATTGTCAAGCTTTTCAACTTGCGTTTATTTCTCGGGTTCACATTTCTTAATTAGCATTCATTTAGGTGCACGAAATTTTACCTTTCAAGTACAAACAAAGCCGCTTGTCCGTCTTTATTATTAAGTTTAAATTATAGTCATTAACTAACGAGAAAACAAGCGGAGCCTCTCAATTTGCTTGAAGATTTTAAAGATAGGGTTTTCAGTTACCAGAAAGTTTTGTTGAATTTAAACTTAGAATAAATTACCTTGCTTGTCTATTTACAAAAGTATTAACAAAACAGATCTTTATTATATTTAACCGACTGTTGTAGTGTAAGAATAAGAGTAGTTTATTTGATTGAAATAACGGTGTTTACAGATATAGTTTTTGTAAAAGTAGTTTTACATATTTTACCTACATTTTTCGGCATGAAAAAACAACATACACAATAAAATTAAGTTACCGAACATACAAGTATATCAAGTTAACCTTTAATATATTAGGTACAATTTATTATTAATGTAATTAACAGAAAAATTAACAATAATAACTATTAACTAGATACTATAACTGTACTTATGTATAAAACAGTATTAGTAGGTATTTAGTGTATAGGTATATTTAATGATTTGTTAAAGTTATGCTGTAGCGGCTTAATGTCAAGTTTTTTGAGATGATGCTGTTTGTATGGCCTACTTTACAGCAAACTTGAATAGTCGACCAACAAGCATTGATCAACCATAACTAGGTATATAATTATAATATATGGAAGTAATAATAGTAGCCGCAAAGCATCTTCTTGCTAAAAACATCTTTACATAAAACGTAGCGACAGATATAGATCTAAAGCCGCGCTACGGTAACCATTCAACTAACTTAATAAATTGTTTTAATACAAGATTATTATCAAAAGTCTAAAGCGTTCCACTGGCAACCAAAGGCCTCCCTATACCGTCTATCACAGATAACTAAGGAACAACTGTTCTTAATGAAGAGGTGTAGTTCATCCCGCCATTCAATAAACAAAATAAGTAAAGGTATTTTAATAGACAAACAGAAAATTATTAGAATAGGTATTATCAGAAACGCAGGTACCTAATTAAAACATTCGCGCTGCTAATCATACTAGCAAAACAAACAACATTGATCCTGTTACACGAATATAGCACACCAGCCTAACTGCTGCAAAATTTGCCTCAGCGAGCTGTTTAAATTGAAATTATTAGCACCTAGATGAAAGTGAACAGCCGAACAGTTTTTGCCGGTCTCACATTTGCACATTAGCATTTCCAACGACGGAGTATATGAGGGGAGCGTTTTCCGCCAAGCCGTCGGCACCCACAAACGTACGGCGATACTGCCTGTTTTATTTATGTAAACGTGGAAATGTAAATTAATTTCACCGTTTATGAAATTAGACTTTTTGGCGGTCTCTTACACAAATTACAGAAAGATATAACGCGACGATTTGACGTTTAACGTCTTAGTTCATTAGTTACTCATGTTTCATTCACAACAGGAATTATAAAGCTTTAATTACACTAATTTACGACTTTATGAAGGCTAGAAAAGTTAACATTTATAAAATATTATGATACGAGTAAGCATTCAAATAGTATTTATTAAAAATACATATACAAGCTTGAACTTCAGAGCTTTCCCTTTTTTTCTTTTCTACGGTAAAAAATGATACCGTCCGTTACTGTCGGAGTTATGAACCAGTTAACTGTGAACTCGAGATTAGCCAACTTCAGGGATCCTTCATCAAAAGTATAATCTTAAAACTCTGCTGTTTTGCATTGCACACTTGAGACTACATAATAAGCATTAAGAAATTAAGATATATAACCGATGCAAAGCTACCAAGTTTCAATATATATTAATTCAATATAAATTGTGATAAGAAAATGAAGAAGTTATGTATTCCTATCGCAACTTTTCTCTACTGACCTGTTAGTTTTACTGATGTTTTATAATAGTGCTCAATTCAATACTTCAGCCTCTTCATAATTCATACATTAAAAATTATTTTCACCTGACCAAATCGGTTACGGCGGCCTTTCTCATCTGAGACTAGCCAACTACGCAGGAGATAATTTATAGTGCTTCAATATGCGCGCAATCACATGTGCACTCCCTATTCCCTTACCCTCCCAGTCCAATTGGACGGTAGATCTACACGACGGGAGAGAGATCAGGTGCAGGACCAACAGCTAAACTTGCCTACCGAAGCTCGGAGAGGGATCATGTGAAAACAGTCACCCATTACAAGACTGACCGCGACGAGCACGGCTTAACCTTGCAGATCGACTGATCTGCGAGGTAGCCACTTAGCTAGGAACTCCTCGATTCGTACATGACTAAATCATTTGACCGCTAGGTACGTCTCAAGCTCAACTTCTACCTTCTCCTTTACTTGCTGAATAAAACTACGTGTATTTTTTTGTTTACCTTTGTGTTGAGCAGTTTGCACTGTTTCATTGGCCATTATAACTTGCATATTCTAGAAACCTCACATCATGCTTACATTTAATAATGCTACTGCAGACATTAAAAGTATTTTAGGCTAAATTTTATGCATACCAAGACGCTGTCAGTTCATAACATACATCAAACGGAAATGTATCTACGAATAGCGATATATCATGGAAATGTCGTTTTAGAAAAGCTAAATTGAAAGTTACAGATTTCAACGATTTTATTCAAATATGCGTAAAATGTCTCTCGGTTATCTTTGACAAAGATAGAGTGATCGTACAGAGTGCACAATAAAAATACAGAGGTGGTTTGTAAATCCCGATGGTATGTAAATTGCAACTTAGACATTCCTTAGTTAGATATAGAAAGGTTCTATTATAAAAATTAAGTAATATTTTAAATAAGAATTCAACTTCTTATGACAACACCAACAAAAAGCATCAAAAGGATCAATTTTTTTTACTAACCTCGCCCCACACTAGGATTTTCTCCTGTGTCGTGGGTGCGTTTCACAAACATGAAACAAACACCCAAACTCGGGACAAAAATTTGCGGTTTACACAAATTTTTGCTGCGTGCGGGAATCAAACCCGCATCCCTTAACGAAGTAGTTCAATCGCTTAGCCACTGCGCCAATCAGGTCGTCCAAATTGACACAAAAAGATTAAAAATGGTCCGTTCATTGTGTATATAGTTGCTATTCAGGAGCTATATTCCAATTAATATTTTGAATAATGTATTCTACTAAATAAATTATCATAAGATCCTTAAAAAATGAATGGAGTGACATGAAACGACCGCCCTCGAACTTTGCTAATATGTGCCCAACCTCTGTCATCTCGTGAAATAATGGTGCTAATATTTGAAAACTTTCCCGAGGTAGGCCCATTCTAATACCGTAAAGAATTTTGCTTACAGTAATAACCACAAAGTCTCCAGACTCCTAAGTTCGTATGTCATGATTCCCTGAATAGTAAATTAACTTGCTTACCTATTATCTTATTCAAAAAGATAGTGGGTGTAATTACTTCTACAATAAAAACTTCAACTTTTGCGGGACTCAAAGAGAACAAGTAATTATTTAAGTTAGAATTCCTTTCATATAAATTAATTTTGTGCCGTAGAGGACGTTTAATAAAAATGAATGTTAAGTGTTGCTGTATAAGTAGCGCTAATAATTTGTTTACAAACGGATAAAAATAAAACAAGAAACACTTGAGTGGGAGAGCGACTTGGCGGCGGTAAAGTTGATTGGTTGTTTATACGAAAAGTTGAATATAAAATGTTTGGTGTGTCACAGAAATCGGCAAGGGGTGATAAAGTCGGGTTTCGCCGGTGGTGTTAATAAGTAAGATCATTTTTTATCAGGCTTCCGAGTGAGGTTTCGCAAAGCCAAAACAATAAATCACGAGGGCGGCGGCTTGCGGCTTATTATTTCGGGCTATACACCAGTGGTCTTTTCTGCTAACTAACCAGCGCTCAGCGGAATTATATTTTTTCCTTCGCTTCGAATACACGCCAGTTATTAATTAACTCCACCAGATATAGACCCTGCGTGACATATTATACCAAAATAATAACGTTTCGGTGCCGGACGAATCACTAGGAGTTTCTTAATTAAGTAGGAACACTAATGCGTTAAGCTCAATTTAAATAAAAATTAAAACTTGCGCAGCCGCTTTTGATTAGGTTTGGAATCAGTAGGTAAGTTAATAACGAAAAATGGCATTAGGTATGGCTATTACCATGAAAATAACTGGGAAGAGACAGGAAATTAGCAATATATTGATGTCCGTTTAACAAAGTTACGAAAACAAAATGCTTTTGTAAATACTTAGTATGCATTTTATAATCTGATAATTCAGTATTTAATGCACAATAATACATTTTTTTAACTAATATTTATATTTTAAAACCTGAAAAACACCAAGTGTAATGTGTAAATTGTATTTATTTATGTGTTTATATACCTATACATTATACAGCTACAGGTTAATAGATTCGCATAGAAATCGATTCTCCAGATAGTTGGGACTGAGACGAACAAAACCAATATATTTTCCGACACTTGAGCTCTCAGGTAATTGTGGCAGAAAGTTTTCGAACGTGCGCGCAATATTGATGAGCCACGCCACACTTCGTGCCTCGTGGTCTAGCTTCCACTCTGCCTACGACCAGTTTGTAACTCTTGCTTTTTAATACAGTCATGACTCGGTCACACCAAAACATCTAATTACGAACGAAACATGTTATATGCACTCGCTTATCTAATTAACTCATAATGATTGAGCGTAAAAATATAACGCAACCCACTTTGATGTGTATTTTTATGTTTACTGAAAAATACGTAATTATAATATTAATAACGATTCCGTTTCAAAATGTTTTCAAACTTCCAAGTCCAGTTTAATTACGCAAATAGAATTATAAATGAAGCACCTTAAACATTTTGTTTAATTAAGCGGTCTTAAATTAATATTAAAATGCTGATTGCGTTCAACTTCAAACCAATGTACAATGGTGTGGTACAAATCCTCCGACTGACTCGTTGGTCTAGTTGCGCTAAGCGCGACTATTGAGTATGCGATCTTGAGTTCTAATTCCGGATCGGGCTTAAGTGTTATTAAGTTTTTTCGGTAGCAGCACGGGGTCTGGATTTGAGCCCGGTTTATGGCAATAGGCTCGCCCTCTATTACACTGGAACCTATAACATAATTGGCGAGATCTAGGTGTACTATAGGTACACTTCTGCCTACCCCTTCGGGGAATAAAGGCGTGATGTTATGTTATGCAGTGGTATGGTCAGATGAAAATATTTTTTATACCTAAGTCCATGTTGGCTTTCCAAATAGCTTTGGCTAGTCATTTGCTTGTTTAACAGATACCATCCTAGAGCTAACGTTTGTATTATTAACAATAATTATTTCTTTCCGATGTCTGTATCTGATAAAAAAAATCTAGTGCTCGGAACACGACTTGCAAAAGATTAGTAATCATGTGCACCTTCTAACATTACATCTCTTTGGCTTTACGTAAGTTCAGCAGGTAATTGTGTGGCGATTTGTGTAAGGGTATTCGTAATTTTTTTGGCAGTTGCGATCAAAACAACATGTAGGTAGAAACCACAACGGTAAAATTTATTATGGGCTCGATTCGAAGGGTCGGAGGATTTTATTATTCTGCATACAATTCCATTTTCCTATCACAAATTATTCGAACGGCAACGGTTAAGGTTTTGCATAACGTGCAAAAATTGCTTTCCGCGAATTTAGGTATGTTGTGTAGTGTTATCCGAGTCATTCTATCCGAACCCTAATGGATACAAAAACGTTACAAATTGCAAAATATTATTATATTCGTGAGAAATATATTTGGAATGGAAAGTCATGGTTAATATTGTTTTCAGTTTAGCTATTCGATAGGAATTGCAACCGCAACGTGCACCTTTGTGTAAACGCTGCTGTGGATAAATGTTTTTATGGTCAAATATTTAACTTTTGCACTATATTGTCTCTCTGTAGACTATAGCTTTATTGTTTTGTTAGTACCTATTAGGTTATTTTGATGTAAAATTAAAAAAACTATACCTACTCAAATTGAAAATAGGCTGAATGGATTCAATAGTTGTGTAGGTAAATACGTCTACCTATGTATTGAATTCTTCTTCGGCAGCGTCGTAACGCGCGCGAGGGTCGGTCTTCCGGCTCAATTTCCTCCACTTTACGCATCCTCTGTGGTGAATCCGTTCGCTCTTATGCTTGGAGCACAGCAAACCAACGGTTCTTGGGTCAACCGGAGGGTCTCGCTTTTGCGTCAAACTGGGTCAAGGCGTCTATTTCCGATGCTCTAAACGTTTCTACAGATATCACTGCACTGGTTTGTTATGATACTCTGATGCTGTTAAAGTTATCCCGAAGTTATTTTTTGGATCAAAATTAAGAGGTAAATTTATAAAAAACATTTCTTTTCGTTGTTGTTAGTTGTAATCATTATCAAAAGTACTTTACCTACTTATTTTAAATAATTTACATGGTACTCAAAAACTTTTTGCCTTTATAAAACAGTTTGTTGATCGAATTGTAAAGTTTCACGTTACGACGGCGCGGAGAAAGTTCTACCAAAAAACCGCTAAAACTGTGTTACGAGGAGATCAACCACATCTACGGAATAAAAATTTGTGTTTCAAGTTTACGACATCCCTTTCTTTATCTTGTTACGATAGGTGCCGATCCAACCGTGGATTAGGAAGGAAGGCGGTAACGCTGATATAATAAAACTTAACTACTTATGCGATAACAATTTATTCGTATAAATAGTATGCCTTAGTTTACTTTGAAAAGGTAGGTCCAATTACGCTCATCAAATGTACCGTAGGTTAATTTGTTTTCGTAATGAAGTTGCTAAGTATTTACATAGCCCTTATTTCCTCCGAGGTAAATACCGCTTCAGTAAAACAGAATTATTTTCTTCAGCCTAGCATTACCTGGGCTAAAATTAGGGTATTTACTATTAATTATTCTAATGTCGGTCGATCTTCACAATCCTTTGTAATTCAGAGTTTCTTAATTGTTAGTGGGGTTTTTTTAATTCATCTCGTTCGGAAATAGGCTTTATCTTGAACAAAATAACAGTAATTTTTACTTGACAACTTTTTTATAAATGTTAAGCTTTTTAGGCTACTTTAAAACATACGTGGTTGAAATTTACTCTACTTTGCGTTCAATGCTTGCGCTGGACTGTATGAAAAATATGTATTTTATGCCATGTCTAGACATTTGCCACTAAAAAATGTACACCTTCTAAAGCACTTATGTGATGCGCACAAATCTAGTGTTTAAAATGAAATGTTTTAAAATATTATGGCTAAAGGAAATTAAGAAAAATTCTAAGGCAAAATAAACCCGCGGGTGCAAAGTATAGGTTCTTGCTTTATGTTATTTTCAAACAAAACTTGTTTCTCTCTTGTCGCAACGTCTCCGCACATTACGAATGTCTCGTAATGTTCTTACCTAAATGAAATTAAACATTTATTACAAAAGTTGTACGGTAACAACTTTGTTAGAAAACAGATAACGTATGCTTGTGTTTTTACATTCTTGCGTTGTATTAATAATGAAAACCAAAGATTTAGAGTTGTTTAGGAGGTTTCTTTTATACATAATAAGGACATTAAAAGGTTCAAACATTTTACGTCACATTCTCTATGTCTGTGTTTCAGCGCCTCGTGTATTGTAACCACAATTCACGGGGAATATCATAAATATTGGAAAACCGGTTCTTTTTGCAACGGAATTCTAAAAATAATGAAATTGATTGTAATTTATACTGAGTTTGAGGAAACAATCTAAACGTGCCAAATGTTTGGCTTACGCTTCCGAAAGAGAATAATTTTGCCTAAATTCAAGTTGTTTTCGGCAGACAATGGGGAGCACGTGTTGGATCAAACATCGCCCGGGGGCACCACAAATCATGACGCAAAAACCTGTTGTAGGTAATTCCGACCTATCTTCCCGATACTCAAGATAGGCGAGCTTACAAATTGCTTTCGACCTTAAACGGCCATATTTTATCTGCTTATTTATTGCCAATATCTCTATTGATATGTATTACGCACGGTTCATCAATTTTGTTTCATTACTCTTGCTGTCATTGGCAGTATATTTTGTAACGTGATATGTCGTCCTTTCAATTTAGTACTGCAGGAAGCTCGAAGTGGTATAAATGTCGATTGAAAGATTGCTCACGGAATGGTGCAGGTCTTTACGTGCATACTACAAATAGGCGTAGATAAAACAAAAATAGGACATGAATACATTCAATTTCATAATAGACTAAATAATCATCTATTGTCCCCAACTGTTTCGCTTGAATTAGGTATACGTTTACAAAGATCAGTATAACTATATACAAGTTATCATTCTGACCTTTTAGTCGGCATAAATATCAACGCACGAGAATTCCTTTAATACTTAAAAGCAAACGAGAACGCAAATGTTTACAGCAAATAAAGCTGTTTCACACGAGACGTTATGGCAGAAGCTTAAGCGTTTTATCTCAGGATTAGTATACATTCTACCTAATTTACGCGACTTCGTGTTACATGATGAGACCTTGTTTGTAGGATCAGGTGTGAAGGAAATTTAAGCATAAAAAAGAATAATTATTTGTCGTTACGGTTACGGCCGTTTATTATGTCTTGCATGATGTAGCATTTTTATTGTTTTTAAACAAAGGTACTTGAAGTCGTTTTATAAAATCTATAGCCGGAGATTTTCTCATAAAGTATGCTTAAAGATATTACCGTTACAAAAACATCGCTCAACAAGTTTGATTAACCTTGTTTGACTGAACTCTCGCGAGGCTTTGGCGATTCGCCACCAAATTCCCTAGGTGTTCGTATATCATACGACTTTACTTATGAGCCTGTCATTATGCCTATTAGTTTGTAAACATTACAAGCAGGGAGAAATGATATGGTTGGCTGGAGTTGGATGGCTTTGATTTTGTACTTATGTAAGATGATTATTATTATTATATAAATATTATTATTACCAATAATATTGAGTGTAGGTATCATGCGAGATGTTTAATTAATTTGACCGCTTTATTATAATTGTGAACTTTAATTAATACCATCATAATTATAATAAAACTGCACTGCCGTAGAGATAACAACGTATATTTCAATTATATCGTTATACAATATCTTGTGTGTTAGTTCGTCCTCACTTCAGCAAATCACACAGTTAAAAAGAGACCCCTCTCAGCCAAGTGTCTTAATTTATCTAGTACCCCCTTCCACTGCGAAATAGCCCGCTGAATAATGTTACCATTGTTTAAAATAAGAATTAATGACTAGAATCTATAAAAAAACCCTACACTCGACCGTCCTGACGACGTGTCTGCCCTCATACACGCCCCAGGTGGGAATCTTAAAACCCTACACTTGGCTGATAGAGATTTGACTATTTTAGATACAATGACGATAGTTCAAACATTCTTATTTCAAACAAATATATTTAAAGCATTTAGGCACGACAATTACATATTTTACACTATCACTACGTAAATTATTTAAAATATTAATTCTATATAATGCCATAATTAAATACAAAAACCAGTAATTTTTAATCAGATACATAGATTGATACTCAAGGACAAAGTATTCTAAAATATTACATATGCATTGTGTACATCTAAATAATAATAATGACTAATTATCAGGAGACGGCAAGCAATTTACAACTAAAACCTTTGTTCCGTCAGGTCATGAACCAATCACTTCTCATGCCTGACCAGAACTTCAAAAATTCAATTTAGCACCATCAGGTCGTGAACCAATCACTTCTCACGCCTGATCAGAGCTTCAAAAATACAAATTAGCACCATCAGGTCGTGAACCAATCACTTCTCACGCCTGATCAGAGCTTTCGTAAACAAAGCAAACCAATCAATTCTTGCTTTTACACTTGACTAAGAAATAAATTCTCGTCCAAAGTGTCTATATTGAATTTTTCTATCATGTCATGAACCAATCAATTCTCATGCCTGATCAGAACCACTTTATGACCTATCAGATTGCGAATCACTCAATTTTCACATCTGATCAGAGCCTTTCCTATTTATCGTTGGAAACAGTCACATAGAATTTATGTATCACTATGATCGCTCTCATTGCTGGAGTCACCAGAGTCTGACTTATCTAACTGTAACGCAGCTACATGCACCCACGGCAACATTCTATCAGCTGCTACCGTGGTGATGCGTTTATTGGTATCATTACTGAAACCGGGGATACACGCTATCTTGTATCTATCCTGCCCTAGAACTTTAATGACACGGTACGGTCCTATATAAGCTGGAAGAAGTTTTTTACTTTTCCCATCATTATTAAAAGTAACCTTAGTAATTTTGACCAAGTCACCCTTATTGTACACTTTAGCAGGGCGTCTATTCTGATCATAACGTTGCTTCTGTTTTTCTTGTTCTATGTCAATTCTTTCCTTAACTTTATTTCGAATAGTGGACACTTCAATATCCTCCCTAGTTTCCTGCACAATTTCATTTAAATTGGGGTTAATTTCACCATTCATGGATGTACCAAACATAACTTCAGAAGGTCTCCTACCGGTGGTCTTTTGAATTGTATTGTTAAGCCCCCATTGAACTTTCCCTATATGGTTATCCCAATCTTTTTCGTCCTGTCTCAGATTTAGCGCCTTCAGAGAACCAAGAATTGTCCGATTATACCGCTCCACTTGCCCGTTTGATTTTGGACTCGCAACAGCATTTAAAATATGTTTTATACCTTTATCATAACAGTATCTCTTAAATAAATTAGAAGTAAAGCAGCTGCCTCGATCGCTGATCAAACGGTCAGGTACTCTAAATGTATAGAATATGTCATCTAAAATGCGAATTACATTTTGAGTGTTGGTGTTCCGAACCGGTTTTATAAATACGAATTTGGTAAAGGCGTCTACTATCACTAGGAGGTAAGCGTGTCCTTTCCTGGATCTAACGAAGGGACCCAGGTGGTCAATATGCAGAGTATGAAACGGTGTCTCTACTTTTGTTATTGGATATAATAGACCTTCCTTCGTGTTTGCAGATTTCTTGGCATAAGCACAGTCAATACATGCAGACACATATTTCTTTATAAAACGGGACATTTTCGGAAACCAATAATTGCTTTTAATTCTCTCTACTGTCTTTTCTAACCCTAAATGACCGATTTCATCGTGATTCATTCTGCATATTTGCCACCTGGCTCCTTTAGGGACCACCCAGCGTACATTACTTTTATCCCCATTGATGCACTTATATAATTTATTGTCTCGCATGACATAATTATCTTTGATGTACTGGAGACTTTTGGGATCTAAGTCTTTCTCTAGAATTTGTTTTATGCGACCTAGTTCAGAGTCCCCTAGCTGAAGGGTGTGCAGCCAGTCATCATTGCTGATAACCATTACCCGATCACCTGTACTAGTGGACGAACTGAATTCATTTGAAATGGGATTACGGGATAATGCGTCTACATGCGACATTTTAGTGCCTGATCGATATTCTATTGAACAACTGAATTCTTGTAACAATAACCACCAACGAGCTATCCTAGGTATTAGATCACGTTTCATGAAAGTGGAGCGCAGTGCACTACAGTCTGTGACTATCTTGAATTCCTTACCTAACAAATAGACCCGAAATTTTTCTAAAGAACGAACAACAGCCAACGTTTCCAATTCGTAGGAGTGATAATATTTTTCCTCTGGAGACGTTCGCCTACTACAATAAGCTACAGGCCTAAGAGAATCACTATTCTTACACCGTTGCAAGAGTATGCCTCCAACGCCATCCTTGCTAGCGTCAGTATGCAACTCAGTTTCTGCTTCACGATCATAAATAGCTAGTACCGGTCGGTCTACTAGTCGTGACTTAAGCAACTGAAACGCATCTTCTTGTTGTCGGCCCCATACCCAAGGAGAGTCCTTTTTTAATAACTGCATTATTGGCGACGCTAATTGAGCAAAATTTTTGATAAATTTTCTAAAATAGCTAGCCAGCCCGAGGAACTGTCTGACACCATGTATATTCCCTGGTCGCGGGAAATCCATAACTGACCGAATCTTTTCCTCGCCAGGCCGAACTCCTGATGAACTGATCTCATACCCCAAATAGTCAATGGTACTGGACAAAAATTTACACTTTGATAAGTTTAAGGTTAGTTTTGCCTTCTCTAACAACTTTAAAATCTCCTCAAATTTATTCAGACATTCGGCAGCGTCCTTACCATAAACAAGCACGTCATCCATATATGCTGTGGCATGGGTGAACCTAGATGATCCTAAGACTTTATTAATCATTCTTTGAAAAATCGCGGGTGCATTTGCCAAACCGAATGGCATACGATTAAATTCGTACAAACCATCTGGAGTAACAAATGCGGTCAAGTGCTTACATGATTCTGAGATTGGCACCTGATAATAGCCAGATGCCAAATCAAGTGTTATGAAGCACGCTTGCCCAGACAGCCTAGCTATTTCGTCATCTATAATTGGCATCGGGTATCTTTCCTTTACTGTTACCGAGTTTAACATTCTATAGTCCACACACATTCTGAAACAGCCATCCTTTTTACGAATCAATATAATTGGGCTTGCATACTCCGACACAGATTCCCTAACGATTTCTGCATCTACCATTTCACCTATCATAGACTGAACTTTGTCGCGCTCGTGATGTGACAACCTGTAGGGGCGATAAACAATGGGACGTTGACTATTCAACTTTATGCACATTTGAGTAACATCTGTACAACCCAAGTTTTTTAGATTCCTTGCAAAACAATGGTTGTAATGTTTAATTATAGCTATTAGCCTTTGCCTATCTCCCTGCGATACGGAATCACCCATGCGTATATCCTTTTCTTGGATCTCAGGTTCACAGTCGTCTTGAGCATCTGCAGATTCAGCTAGCCCTGGAGACTGAACTACTATCCTTTGAACAAAGTCTACCTTTTCTCCTCTGCTAACAATAAAACCCTTTCGCAATCTACAGGGGATAGAAGAAGGACTAACGAGAATGTCTAAGTTTCCATTGTGAACCTGGTAAATACCACCACATACCATTATTTCCACATTAGGACTACCGATAATATTATTACTGATCATCACACAGCCACAAAACTCAGACTCTACCCGAGCTCGAACAGATGCAGGTCCATGAAGTTCGACATCAGCAACTACCCTTACTGTAAAGAGTTTCAAATTATCAACATGAGGATAGATCATTGGAATTTCAGAGTTCAACTTACGAAACTGCAAGGTGTGAGTGTTTTTAAACACAAGAATGTGTGGTTGTTCCGTATACGATTGTCCTATCAATATAGGTTTGTCTAATAGATCGTCCTTGACAACTCTACAAATTACTCTAGCACCAACCCCATCTACGGCGATATCAAGTGGCAAATTACCTAAAGACTGAACCGCGTTATTACCAAATCCTTTCATAGTAGACGAAACTCTATCATGCTCCAAATTAAGTCCTAGTGCTATTGTCTCCCTAACTAACGTTACTTCGCTACCAAAATCAATAAATGCTTCTACAGTTTTTCCATTTATGGTAACCAGCTTCATAAATTTTGAATTTGAACTAGAGCTTACGATGCACATGGTTTTGGTGGGTGCCTCAGTTTTCCCAACCCCATTAGATCTAGGATCTCTATTTAGCAAACAATTCTCAATTTTGTGACCGACTTTGTTACACCTACTACATTTGATTAGTGGCTTTGGACACTGTAAATATGGGTGACCGCGCTCCTTGCAATTGAAACAGTAAACCGCGTTGTAAGGCACATTCAGTTTGGGAGGGTTTGATTTAGGGGTTGTGTGATTTGCATTATTTTTGACAAAACTACGGTCCGGATTCTGATATTCTTTGTTGCTCATTAAAAATTGAAGAAGTTGATCTGGTTGAGAGCAGCAAAGAGCTAGTGCACTCGATTTCATAGTCCTATCAGAGATACCATGGATGATACAATCTACAGCGCGTTTACCAGTAATGTCACATTGAGTTAATAATGCAAGTTTCTCGTAATAATATACCTCAATTGGTTCACCTAGTCTACTTCTTCTTTTAAGCATATCTTCCAGGATTTGGCCATAATTTTGTTCACAAGGAAACGCACTCATTAATTTAACTTGCCATTGTTCCCAAGTATGCATAATAGTGTTTAAACCCTCGTACCAAACTTTGGCCAAACCCTGAAGCTTTTGCATAGCGAAATGTATCGTAGTTTTATCATCCCAGCCATATACAGTAGCGCACTCGTTGACCTTACGCAACCATATATCAATCCGCTGATTTTTCGCTGACGGATCAAAATGTGGGAGGATATTCTTATGATCGATGTTCTTTGAGACTGCAGCGCTTGTAGACGGCTGAGATGCAAAACCACCCTTGATGGAATACATTAGATCCATAACATCCTTAATAGTAAAAGTAGGGGTACGTGACCTTTTATCATTTGCTGCACCGATGTCCTGCGTATTTTCGTGGCTCTGCTCCCGCGAATCTCTTATCCGCTTGGTCTTACTTGGGCTGCGGCTGCGCTGGCACCTCATAGTTCTCGAGCCACTTCTACGAGAACGACTGGAGCCCCCGCGTGCCTTTGTACTCTTCTCACGTTCCCGAATAAGTTCTTGTTCGAGGTCACGCAGCTTATCTCGCTCTCGCTCAACCTCGAGTTCCTTTTCACGTAGACTTCTTATTCTACTGCGACTACGAGTGCTACTGTGACAGGAAGCATCACGTTGGCGACGTGATGAACCGGGCACTGGAGTCAGCAGGCGCCGTCGGTGTTCTCTGCGTCCACCCAAGGGAGCATCTACTGGTACTTCATCGCCGGACATTGCATTTTCCATGGCATACCTGAAACATCACATCTCCGGACATAAATGTTCAGTAATACAAATTGGGTAAGGGCTAAAACAAAGTGTAAAAGCCAGTTTTAAGACCTAATTAAGCATTATTATACACTTAAGCTTCTGAGCTATTCCTTATTATTATTAGGGAGTACCCTAATCGAGTATTAGCAAATTACGCTTAAGGTAGATATGACTAACCCTATATAGCAAGCGTGTTGTCATAGAGTAACAGCCTAACAGCAAATCTTCAAAAGTCCCGAAACAAAATTAACTACCTAAAGCAACCTTAGCCTCATGATGCAATCTTACTATCAGGGAGTGCCCTGACCAAATAAAACCACACCACAAAGCAAAACAACTACCTAAAGCTATCATAGCCTCACGATGGAGTCGTACTATCAGGGAGTGCCCTGACCAAATAAAACCACATCATAAAGCAAAACAACTACCTAAAACTATCATAGCCTCACGATGGAGTCGTATTATCAGGGAGTGCCCTGACCAAATAAAACCACATCATAAAGCAAAACAACTACCTAAAGCTATCATAGCCTCACGATGGATTCGTATTATCAGGGAGTGCCCTGACCAAATAAAACCACATCATAAAGCAAAACAACTACCTAAAGCTATCATAGCCTCACGATGGAGTCGTATTATCAGGGAGTGCCCTGACCAAATAAAACCACATCATAAAGCAAAACAACTACCTAAAGCTATCATAGCCTCACGATGGAGTCGTATTATCAGGGAGTGCCCTGACCAAATAAAACCACATCATAAAGCAAAACAACTACCTAAAGCTATCATAGCCTCACGATGGATTCGTATTATCAGGGAGTGCCCTGACCAAATAAAACCACATCATAAAGCAAAACAACTACCTAAAGCTATCATAGCCTCACGATGGAGTCGTATTATCAGGGAGTGCCCTGACCAAATAAAACCACATCATAAAGCAAAACAACTACCTAAAGCTATCATAGCCTCACGATGGAGTCGTATTATCAGGGAGTGCCCTGACCAAATAAAACCACATCATAAAGCAAAACAACTACCTAAAGCTATCATAGCCTCACGATGGAGTCGTATTATCAGGGAGTGCCCTGACCAAATAAAACCACATCACAAAGCAAAACAACTACCTAAAACTATCATAACCTCACTACGCAGAAGTACGGTCAGGGAGTATCCTGACCAAATAGCACTACACAGCAAGGATAATATGCAATCACAACATATGTAACTAAAATAAAATAAAAGATTGTACAATAATTCTAACCTTATTATGCATTTTTATTGTCAGCGTGTCCTGATCATATAAAAAAATTGCAATACACGGATTTTGTACATGCTAGAATCTTAGACTGCATTTTCATACTATCAGGCAATACCCGAACTCAATGTAATAGCGCGTTCGAGGCCACCACGTGTTAATGTAAATTTTAAATAGGAAATTTCAACTTACGTTTTGCGATCCCACTTCTGAAGTATAATAAAACTGCACTGCCGTAGAGATAACAACGTATATTTCAATTATATCGTTATACAATATCTTGTGTGTTAGTTCGTCCTCACTTCAGCAAATCACACAGTTAAAAAGAGACCCCTCTCAGCCAAGTGTCTTAATTTATCTAGTACCCCCTTCCACTGCGAAATAGCCCGCTGAATAATGTTACCATTGTTTAAAATAAGAATTAATGACTAGAATCTATAAAAAAACCCTACATAATGGATACAATAATATTATCTTAAATTATAGGTAATAATAAATATCCAAGCAAGACTATCTTTGCACGGAAGTGGTTGTAGATAAAAAACTTTTTAATTTCATAAAATCAATTAATGTTATTCCTTTTTGTTATTATTGTTTTTCTTACATATGTAGATACATAAAAATAGGGATCAGTGTACATTCAACACCCATAAGAATAAAACTGTGTGAAAAAACGAGAAGAGTCGTGAGAGGAAGAGCGTGAGTATTTGTAAATTTTCACGGTATTGGCGTTTTGGGACATTACACATGTCAGTTGCACGGTAATGGTCATGTATGGAGATACACCGTCGGGACCGCCCATCTGTCCTCGCTGTAGTCGTTATACGAACGAATTAGATTCATTCTCACCTCTTTACATTGCGTTGGTGAGATACCAACAAATGATTTCTTTTCATATATTTGAAAGGTTGAGCGACATCTCAAATAATTTAATTAAAACTATGCGAAAACAAGATGTAGGTACCGTAAGCGCTCGGACGAGACTACCTAGACGAGTAGTCACAAGTTAATTAGAAGTGTTCGTTTGCGTATTCTACTTTTTAGACTTGCTACTTATTACTGATCACAAATAATCCCTGCTGTAAGGTGGTAATTGCAATTATTAAAAAAACTAATGATTTCGGTAAATGTATACATGCTGCATCATTGAGTTAAATAAACAACATTTATTTAGCTCGAAACCGTTTTACTTTTTTTTGCTGATACCATTATTTTGTGACTTTTGAATTTACAACTGTTGGAGAACGTAGCGTTAAAAATTGCAGCTCGCGATGACTTCGCTTTTTAGTTTTTGTTCAAATTGCAATTAGTGAAGAGTTTGCGAATCCTCAGCGTTGTGTCAGAGATTGATGACAATGGAAATTTTATACATCGTTAGTCAGGAGGGCGTTAGGTGAGCACGCTGTTTTTTCAGTAATCCTATCCGTGTAGGCACCTACAATTATTTGTCAGGTTGGCAAGGTTAATGCTGGGTACCCACCCTCGTTTACGTCGATATTTATAATGGCACACCTTCCATTTTTTGTGGCTTTACTAACGCCCCGATCACTTGCAGGCATTGCTGCCGTGTTATATATATATATTGATCCCTTGTTAATCGACAACTATTAAACCTATGAATTCTGTTACCGCGACGATAAATAGCGATGTCATATAATGATAGCAGGAAATATTTATTTACTCATGCGATGGGCTGTTAGAATCAATTTTTATACGAAGGATGGGTATTATTGAGCTGGATTGCGGACCCGGGCTCATTCGCTTGTGTTTATCAGTAGGGAAACCGATAACTCTCATTCCGCTCGGTGTGACGCAATGCAGAGATTAAAGGCTTACACTCGTAGTGCCGTGGCTGTGGATATGGAACCGGCTAGATCCAATATGAGCCCATTCTGACGTGCATCCAACATCCGCGTCAATATCGTAGAGGTTATTCTGAAGTTAGAATACTAACGTGGTTTTCGTTTCGATTTTGCAACCAAATATCGATCGAATACTGTTCGGTAACGGATTTAATCTTGGATTAAATCTGTTGTGTGCAGTAGAATAATTTGGTGAGTGAAGCTACAAATCTTTTTAATATAGAATGAAAACAGATGCGTAAATCTTGGCCGGTTGACTGGCTGACATGCTGTTACAGGCAGTTAATCCGGTGATGGGGGTCGCGAGCTGGCTCAGCCGACGTACGGGACACCGTCTACTTTGCGAGGATCTGCGTTAAATCGTCGCGTCATGCCGCGCTTAGCTTTACACGTTTTTGTTTGCTGAACATAGCCTGGAAATCTTTTAAGTTCCTTGAATTTACATGTTAACAAGGATTTAATTGCTACGTTTAATTTTTCGATTTTAAATGCTTTTAAAACACGTGAATCGTTTTATCTAAGTTAAAACTCACTTTTTTAAATAATAATACAGGTTACTTTACTTTTTTAAACAGTAATACTTTAGGAAAAATAG
The DNA here is from genome assembly GCA_905340225.1 of Abrostola tripartita. Classification (NCBI taxonomy): domain Eukaryota; kingdom Metazoa; phylum Arthropoda; class Insecta; order Lepidoptera; family Noctuidae; genus Abrostola; species Abrostola tripartita. The sequence goes on along the minus strand of HG996498.1, from coordinate 7,750,195 downwards.
TATTATTCATATTTATATTTGGTTTAAGAATACCTACTCAATGGTAACGGTTTTAAACATACTGAACAGAAGAAAGCGCAAAGTTTAATTAAATTACGTAATAATCCTCCTATTTGCTATCGATGTGACAAAATTTTTGCCAAGAAACAAAGGGAATAAGAGATTTGTTTGGCTATAGACGATAATAATGAGAACAATTTATCGTTCGGCGGTCAGTGGGCAAAGTCCGACACCTACCTGTTTATTTTATCAGCTCAAATACCCGTAAATTTATTGGTACCGATATTGTCACAGTTCAGGAATCCGCATAATGAGTTCAATCTGCCAAAGTCTGACAGTCAGATTAATGCGATTATATCGTTTAACAATGAAGAAGCTCCTTGAATATGTACATATATTGTTTTTATGGTGTTTTATCGGGTTTGTCCAATATTATTTGTAGCTATAGTATTCTGTTTTAAAAAAGAACTAATCTAAATAAGTTCATTTTAGCATAGTTTTTCAAAACTAGCGCTTAAAGAACAACTTGTGCTAGAACATGAAATATTAGTTTACAATTTGGTGTAACTCTGCCCTTCATACACAATTTTTCGGGTTTACAGACACCTTTACGAATGACTACCATGCGAGAATCGTACTCGTACTAAACGGCTCTTACTGCGGTGATCCTAGTGGATAACCTCTGAGCCAATCACGCCCTACTTAGTTACCAACCTATTTTATCTAAAATGTGTAATGATAAATATTACTTTTTATTACGTTATTTAGTGTGTAGTATTCATAATATTGTTATAAATTATAACCTAAGGCTATCAAGTGTTGTTAAGTTCAAGACATGTTTTGCTACCGGCTTCCAACCAATTACATTCGTAATTTAATTTCTGTTTAATATATATATATATAAGTACGTAAACTGCGAACCTAATTTACTGAATATACTACTTGCGTTTCAACTTACAGGGAACAAAATAGGAAAATTATCACTTAGAGAAAATTAATGGTGAAAATCACATAGAGAACGAACTGAAGCGTTTCAAACGTTTCGGTAAGTGCACGAACAATCTTTTAATTTAGTTAATTGCTAGTCACTGTGAAGTGGTTCAAGTTGTTCTTGAGAGATCACGAACGTCTTTATCCAATTTATTTAACGATGGAGTCTCTCTCATTAGAGTCCGTAGTGGACGCTCGGAGGCTCGCTTGGGACGCTTGTTGGCTACCTTTACTGGCCTAGCTGTTCGTTAGTATTCGAGAAATACGTCCTGACATATATACAAGACATTCGTGGAATTCAGTCACACTGCTGTGTCTAGTAGCCGTAAACATCTGGGTACTTACGCTTAACGCCGGTTGTAAACTTGTCGTCAGATTGTCGCTGTCTTAGCGAACTTAAAGTTGAGATTTAGAATAGGTGTGTGTCGCTTCGCTGGAGTTAGTTAAGATTAGATTACAATTAATGCCACTTAGGATATTGGGGGTTGGTGTTAGGGCATTCTTAAGTTCGGAAGGTGATGAATCGTGGGGTTCTCATTTGGAGGGGATGATGCTTATTATTAGAGTAGATACGTACTTATTTAATAACTTCTTTGTTTTAGGTGTTAGACAATATTATTCCCTGTTCGGTTCATCAAGGGTTAAGGTATGGATATAATTATGGTGATTAAATCTAGTTGTTTTTGAGAGTTTAATCAGGCATTTTGTAATATTAGTACCTATTTCGCCTTGGCACAGAACAGAAACACTGTACCTAACTGATCAGCCTTTTCACACTCGTTTAATTAAACCATCCTCTGTTTTTCCAAGAAAAACCATTGTTTCATTCGTATTTCATACATCATTCATTCACCAAATCAAATTGTCTTTATTGGACAATACTCTTGATTCGCTTTTGTATATTGGTTACAGTAAATTCTACGTAAACATGGTTAACTCTGCCACCAGCCTTCAATTTTTCGATACCCTATTCATTTAATATTGCAAATTCCGGTCTCATTGTCAAATATAAAAATGAAAAACTTGTCTGTTATGAAAATATAATTAATAGTACATAAAGACATTAGATACCAGATGAATAAAGTTCATTATTTAGAATTTTAATTACTCTCAGACTCAGGGTTCTTCGAAATGAAACTAATTATCTAAAATTTAATAGGTAGCTTGTGTACCTACCCATCTTTAACTTTGGCGATTGGTTTATGCCTCGTGTTTTAGAACAAAAGAATCACGAAGAAATATTACAAGAATAAAGTTATATCTCAACGAATATCTCGTGTCGCCGCGTGTTCGTGACAATGTGATATAGACAATGCTTTAGAAAAGGGTGATGCCTCGTTTGGACTGGCCGAGAGCCGAACCCGGCGAGTAGTAGTTCGCATTTACCCCTGCGTTATGCTCTGTAAGTGCTACTGGAACGTGATATCTTATACAATGTAAACGAGCCTCAATAGACAATGCGTTGGAAAAGGGTAAAGCTACATCGTCCTCACGTCCCTGAAATATGATTTCGATAAGTCGGGCGCTATTGGACAGGGTTTCTCTTTTTATAAAAAAAAAACTTTATTTTACACGTGCTTTAGTCACATTATTTATGTCGGGCACTCTGACTTTATACTAGGGACACGATACGGCGATTTATTTAAGTGTTTTAAAAAGTGTGTCATATACATTAATATTTGTTTGGTTACAAATTATTTTTACTGCAAGGTTCGGTATATTATATACAGTAGGTATTAATAATATTATATACCTAGATCCTAGATAGTCTGGTAGGCTACACGTACCTATCTCTTGCTATGGCCAGTCATTGATGTCGTAGGAAGATGCATTGCTGGAGTCGCTTGCCAAGAATGGTGGTTGTGTGCTTTTCAAACATAAAGATAGTGTAGCCATTGGCTTTCATTTATTATTTATAAAGATTAACCTGTCTGTGTCACCTGATAGTCCTACTATTATTTGAAACAAATTAATATACTTAAGTTATTATACTTATGTGTTTTAAGCTGGTAGTATGGTAATTTTATTTTCGCTACCAAAGTGGTAGCTTTGAGCCATCGGCAGTTACAGAAATGACTCTGTTGTATACCTACGAAGAGGTAAAATTTAAACCTAGCTATCATTTGAAAACTATAATTCCTCTGCGTAAAACACTGCCGTGTCGCATTAACAAATCAATAAAGCCAAACAATATACAAGTAATAAATTCCGCAGCCAACAACAATTAATAACTACTAGCTAACGATTAACCCATTAACAGAGCCCCAAATACTTCACTATGAGGGAGAAAAGAATGATATCGAGAGAACGTCATTACGGCAGAAGGAATAACGTTATTAATCACTCGATATGATGCCGAGAAAAATAATATCGTCACATGCTCTCGACACCGTGAGATTAACACGTCTCTCCGTGGTGTTTCCGATCTCGTACACAAGCAAAAACACGGACCGTGTAACGTTAGATGAAACATAACTATCAGGAAGTATGAGGATAAATAAAGGGCCACTAAGCTTCAACTTTTGTCTAGTTGTTGCGTTGTATTCATTCCTTTAGTTGACAATACAAAGAACATATCTTCAATATGGTTTCTCTTATGATTTATACATACAGGATATTTTCTAAGGGATCAAGCAGTATCATTGTAGGGAAGTATTCATTTCCATTAGAATCTGTAAAAACATAGAGCAGGTGTAAAAATATATGCAAGTTTGTTATATGGTGTTAGTAGTAATTTTACTGTTAGTTATAGGTATCTAATAAAATCATTTATACTGTTCGGTCTTTTTCTATAAACAACTAGCTGATCCATATTATTTACTATATATCCCGGTTATACTCACGTGTGTATTCGGGAATGCCCGACTAGTTTCGAACTCGAACGGAGCCCTTATTCATGAGCTGGTTTTCGGATTACGCGGCGGAGTCGCGAGCCGTTCGGCTCGCGACTCCGCCGCGTAACCAGCTCATGAATAAGGGCTCCGTTCGAGTTCGAAACTAGTCGGGCATTCCCGAATACACACGTGAGTATAACCGGGATATATAGTAAATAATATGGATAACACTCACGGAAGTTATTATAGTAAAACTAGCTGATCCGTTGAACTTCGTACCACCTTTTCACCATTTAAACCTTCACTAGACTCCCACAAATATTTCAAAACCAAAATTAGCCAAATAGGTCCAACCGTGCTCAAGTTATGGCGCTACCAATGGAAAGGGATTCAATTTTTAACCGACTTCATTATATCAATACAATATAGATAATATAAAATTATTTTGCTTGAGTCGTTGCTTCTTTACATTACTTCATAAAACCTTGTAAGAGCAGAAAAGTGAAACAAAACCTCCTCAAGCATAGGTACCTAAGTAGTTATTATTCCTTAGGTTTTATTTCGTAGTAGCGTTCGTTTGTCATAATAATAGTAAGTAATAGTACTTAATGTTAGCGTGTTATACCCAACACAATGGCTTAGTCAACATTTGCGAAAAACTATCCAGACGGTATTGATTCCACTTTGACTTGGTTGACGTACCTCGTGACCCGGCTCAGCTGTCAGTGAAACTTTCAAAAAAATAACTCAACATTCAAAGTTTGAGCCAAAGACCCCTTATTTTTGAGTTTATTTTCAGAATAACAAACAATACTATCAACTTAAGTAATAAAGAAGAAATATATACTAAAACAAGTTTTTAAATCGGAGCACTATACGTTATTAATTGATTCCTAATAATATGCGAATAAATACTATTAGCAAAGCGTTAACCTTTAAAAGCGCAGCACATTGCAATACTAATTGAATACAGAATTAGTGAGGAGTCTAAGATTAAGAAAACAATCGAGCAGTCGGGCTGTCATAGTTGAACACTTTCCAGATAAGGTTGCCAATTAGCCGCGTGATGTCTAGTCAAAGAACACATTTAAATGGAAACAATGTAATGGAAGCTGCTCTAACGCCCTCGGGAGTTGATAAAAGTAGTTGGAGTAGACTTCATACTGCTGTGAATATTTATGAAGGTTCGGATATTGTAACTGGGTGGAACTTCACCGCAGCCTTCCTATGCAGCGGGTCGCGTTCCCCTATTGTATAGGTATTCCAGCTAAAAGTGGTAAAATACAACGAGTTGCCTCAACAACTTTAGACTTGCATATTTATGAGTGTACTTTCAAAGACTTGAGTGATGAGGAAATAAAAGTAAATAGCCGGTGCAGTGTTGTTTGTAACTTATAAGAACGAACAAGATGAAAAGTCTTTTTTTCTGCTTAAATAATACAAAACATTTACCCGTTGCATTCGCTTTCTTCACGATTTTATATAAAACATAACTGGTTTACAGAAATAAACATTGAAATTCAATAGATTCGGAATTTAAAGCGTAGAGTAAAGCTGAGATTTAGTTTGCGAAATCGGCTTTCTGTATTTTGAAGTTCCAGTTACTGGATTGGACGGTTACATGATTCTCATCCAGCCATCAATGTTGAAATACAATTCTGTGTATGAAAATATCGAGCTTTTCGTTTGTAGCCTACAGCTATTTGTGAGAGCTTTAATTAATAAACTTAAATAACATGCGATATTTTATTTTGACGAACGAAATATAAACGTTTCGAAATATGCTTTTTGTCACATTAATGAGGGTTATAAACAAGAGGAACGCATTATTTCATTGCTAACTTAGTCTAGTTTTAGTTTGGACAAGAGATGAAAAGGTTATAGAATAATAATTTAATGACATAAACATAAGTATGTTTCGAATATCAATATCTGAATGTCCTCAGAAACTCTCTTTGAATTCAAATACTCACAGATAATTGTAATCATCAAATTAATTCAGTAAAGCGAAGCCCTATCAAGAAAAATCTTTATGTGTGTGTCTGCCTACTTCGAGCTTCGGTTGAATTCGTTACGAGGCGACGATCGATCTATCGTAATAATTAAGTGCCATTAGATATTCGACTAGAAGCTATAAGATTTCGTATACATTTGTAAATTTTGAATACATTTTACAAGGCCGATACAGTGATAAAAATTGTAGGTGTCGGTACCTACCTAGGTTCTTCTATGATTTTTTACACCTGTTTATGGGTACTGACAACAGATTGCGAAATGGGTAGAGGTATTCTCCCTCACCTACATATCTTAACACCTACTTAATTAACAGAGACGTTTTATTCTTCTCTCGTGCAATAACCAAATTAGGAGCAGTATGAAATATACTTATTTTTGAACCATAGTATTAAAGTTATGAGACAAATAAAGAGATTAAAGACAATGTTGATACACCACAGACATACTGATATGTTTATAATGCCAAGACTATTCACAGAACAGCCACACGTCTACAATGTTTCAACTAACTGACTCAGACACTGTCCGAATTGCCTATTAATCGGTATCTAAACGAACTATCCCTAATACGATCGTTTAATGGTATCACGTTTCGTAAGCTGCCAAGTTCGGCAGACTATAAATACGACACCTCCTGAGAGACAAGTTGTATGTGCACGAGACAGACGTGATTAATATGACTCGTCATTGTATTTCGATATAGCTTGTGTATCTCGAGAGGATTGTGTGTATACGTTGTCTATACTTTAATGAGCGAAATAATAACTGAGGTACTCAATTGTTTTGTTTGGGCAGTTTTCAATTATCCTTTATTTTATTAGTATAGATTTCGGGAGTATTTTATTATAATTATCTATTCTCCGGTTGTACTCACGTGATGAATCGAAATCGCACGCTTCAGTAGCTCATGAATAAGAGCTCCGTTCGGGTCCGAAACTAGTCAGTTACATCCCCGTTGCAACCTTTATTTTACTCATATAATCACGTTAGCATATTAAATCCTTTTGCAGGTATACAATTTTAGAATACGTGAGTTATGGCAATTACCAGAGTGACCTTTTCAATCCTATTATGTATTTTCTAAGCACTGACTTACCATGACACATCGTAAAGAAGCTTGTTCCTACTGGTTAGAAACTCTACTGGTCCTTTGCCATCGGTCCATGGCCCTTTATGGGGCGCCGGTGTGGGCGCCGTCACTGCGAAAGCGACCGGCGGCCCAGCTGAACGCGTGCCAGAGGGTCATGGCCATACGGATGGTGCGGGGATACCGCACGGTTTCCCGCGAAGCGGCGAGCCTCCTTGCTGGCCAGCCACCATGGGATCTGGAGGCAACAGGCCTTGCACGCATGCACGATCTGCGCGTGGAGATGCAACGCCGGGGCGAAACTCCGCTGCCGCGACAAGTCAAGGCATGGCGGAAAGAGTTCCGGCGGGATCTCATGGTGGAATGGCGACAGCGACTATCGCAACCCAGTGCTGGGCACGCCGTAATTATGGCGGTAAGTCCCCTCTTTGAGGAGTGGCTGGAAAGGCAACACGGCGTCCTTACCTTCCGCATGACGCAGGTCCTCACCGGACATGGTAAGTTCGGGAGGTTCCTGCACCGGATCCGTGCGGAAGAAACGCCCGGGTGTCACCATTGCGTGGACAGCCCGGAGGACACGGTGGAGCACACGTTGGAGGTGTGCCCCGCTTGGGAAGAGCATCGCCGTGTCCTCGTGGGGGCGATCGGCGGCGGTGATCTCTCGCGCCGGGCCTTGGTACAGGCCATGGTCCGGAGCGAGGAGGAGTGGCAGGCGGTCGCCTCCTTCTGCGAAGCAGTAATGCTAGCAAAGGAGGCGGCCGATCGCGTGAGGCAACGATCCTCACGCCCCAACCGCCGCCGGGATTCTGATCCCGATTTCCGGCCACCGTAGGCGCGGGCTTGCGGTCCGACCGTCCGGTAACCATCCGGACCGAGCCCAAGTCGTCGACGGCGCATACTGTTTCACGCGCGCCTCAAGGAGATGTCAGCAACTGTAGGGGCCCATCAGGGTCGAAGCCTACTGGGGCCAAGGGTCTGATTCCGAAAGGAAGACTCGGCCCTGGTACGAAAGGCAACGAAGGAACAGGAGTGGGTTTTTAGTCAGTAAAAGTCTGACACTATCTCCCGCTCCGCCCAAGAGCGGGGGATGTCATAAGATGATTTTCCCACCGAAAAAAAAAAAAAAAAAAAAAAACTGGTCCTTTGCCATATCCCGTTTATAGACCGTAGATTTTAGTAATACCTATCTATTTTGAAAAATATGTACGAATTTATAATTAGAAATGATAACAGGTGTTATTGGCTATAATTTGTTAAAAGTTTGAATCGACCTCATAAAGACATCAACACTTTAAAGCTTTGAATATTCAATCCTCAATGACCAGTAAAGTGGCCTACATAATTTGACAAGGAAAAAAATTCCGCTTAAGGACATAAAATTGGCATCAATTACTCTAAAGCCACGATTTAAAAAATTCTTAAACGCTAAAAGATTATAGACTTAATTAGTAAGACCGACTTAAAACTTAAATCCAATGGAGTTAACGTTGGTTTGTATAACGAGCGGCTTAATAGTTATTATATTAGCCACTAAATGCTGTCTAAAATGTTTAAGTCCGACCACATCGTCTTATACATTTAGCCAAGGTTTGTATCATAATTTCTGCGGTATAGCTCGTGTAACAAGCTGAAAAGGTACATAAAATAGGTACCTGCAAATATAAATAAAAATGAGATAAAAGTAACCAATAAGGAAAATTTAAACATTATGACGTTACATGCGTTAAAAATTAAAACACAAATTAAGTAAGACAGGAACTGGCCCAACTACCAGATATATGAATAATATAGGTCTGACGAAGTCTGCAATCCCAAAAAAACTTTATAGAAATTGAATAATAATGCTCGCTAGTTTCTATTCAACTGCAGTACAAAGTTCGTAGATTAAATTTTCTTCTCTAAGATTTTTCTAAGCGAAGTTATGCCGCGCCGTCCTGCGTTGCTCCATTAAGACGTGATTGAATAACAGATCGCTACTTTATGCCGCGTGTACCTTATTTTGAATTCTTTTCATCACATACGAGATGGGCAGTAAAATCCTATAATCACCACTGCACACAGATTTTGAAGATAGCACGTACATACTATCAGGGGGCATCGACCTCGTTTCAGTAATGACAAGATCGTTTGACTACCTTCCAAATTCACGACGCGTGCGTTACTCTGAAACTTTTTACGATTATTACTACGATTTTTGATCCCCTCTCGTCGACGGTACCACCTTAGACTTTCGACCCTCTAACATTTATTAACCGCTAAATGATAATGGTTGCTCGTGATCAAGAATTTATTCAGTGGGAGCTCTTATTAGCCGAATCTTGAGTATAATACACGCAGCGTCTAGAACAAACACTGACTTGACGTCAAAATAACCCCATTGTTTGCATAACAGAGATTGTGCCCCGGTTTTGTACGAGTAAATATACGTATAGATGGAATGATGTTGTCTCTATGCCTACTATTAGAATATGAGGTCACGTTCGTATTAAAAGTTGTTACATTTTTCAATTGTATAAACTTGGTATTTTCCTGGAGGACGATGGTAAAATTTTAATTAAGTACACGGAAATTCTGAAATTAGGATGACAATAAGTTATACAGGTGATTTGTAACCGCCTAATTTCTTTTCGTTTCATAATGTAGTTACCAATATTAGTAAAAAGAAGGCTAAAAATAAATAAAACAATAATGTTTACAATTTCGGTGATTTAGGAAAACATATCACTTGATCTAGTTTCCCTCCTCACAATATAAAAAGTTAACTCGAGAGTTTCTCCACAAAGTTATTTGCACTACATTCGATATAATACAGGATCGAGAGAATAGTGAAGAGTAAAGTTTGTCGTGGAAAGTTAAACAGTGGTACTTTGTCGCTTGTTCGCTCCGCGACGAGAACCGCACAACCACAATCATTCGCCAACTTCAATATAATGACGTCACTAAAATATTTTTATTACCTTACAGTTCCATATTTGTACGAATTCTATCCAATTTAGGAACTATTTGAAAACAATATAGAAAGTTCAGACACACTAAAGGTTAGCGCTCCCGAACATTCTATGAAACTCAAAACATAACGAACGCTGCGGGATTCTGCAACTAAACCTAAACTGAAATAAAAATATTTTTAATATATGAAAAATATACTAGGAAAAGTTAATTCTTATATTTTTGAGCTGTTAAAATATAAATCTAGGTCTAATAGAGTTATTTTATGGATTTTATACTTTTCTTCCTACGTTCCTCAAAATCAATAGGCTCAAAATTACCAGCTTCGATATTAGGATTCCAGAATATAACCCATTGGCATTCGACACAAGGAAACTAGTCGACTTAAGTTAGGGTGCTTCGTTGGCCCTGGATTTTACACCAACTTACACAAACCAGAAACAGGCATTTTTCCCGGGTACTCTGATTAACGCGCACTGTAAAAGTCTAGTTTCCCCAAGGGCGTAGTCAAACAAATTGCTAAAGTGTATTAAAAGAGTAAGCAAGATAGTGTAGTAATTGTAACATAAAAATTCACTGACGGCATTGCTATAAAATCGAGGAATAGTGAAACTTACTAAAATTATGAGGTTAAGTGTGCGAAGCAGTCACAGATCATAACATTTAAGTGTTATTGTTGGTTCTTAAAATTGAAAACACGTGCTAGTAAGCATAAAGTAAACATCACGCCACTTTTTGTTTAAACAACATAAATAAGTTTAGCAGACACGCAAGCATAAAACTATATTTTTACTTAAATCACCCGTTGTAACGAAAATATATCACAATATAGTATCATTCAAAAATAAATAAAACGTTTAATATAAAACATGAAGAGGTTAATACTAACACATTGTCAAGAGAAGACACAATCCATACAATAGCGTTATAAAAATGTGCGTGAATAAACTAATTTGACAGAATTCGTAATAAAAATTTACATAATGCGAGAAAAGACCACCCCACAAGAAAACACAAACGACGAGAATTTTATTTTCATGCTCACATTTGCGCAATTTGTATACAGAATGTAAATTAGAAAGCGCCTTATTTCAGCCAACGGCGTCAGGTTATTTGGCTCAGTGTCGCGCCCCCGCTTGACGAATAAAAATATAGATACAAATAAAACTCTTTAGCCACATTCGTTACCTTTCAAATACCGCTCCTTTAATGAAATGTTATGATGAATCTTAATATAAAAGACTTTTCTCGTTACTCAGACGTTTATTTCTCTAACACCCTTTTATTTCAGCTTGCATTGCATTGCGTTAATGGTTGCTTTTTATTAAATTTTACGTTTGTAATAAATGAACTTGAGCACATTTACAAAGTCTGAGATTTTGAAATTTCAAAGTCGACTCAGTAATTTCACTGAATCTTATGATAAGAAACAATTATTTAACCACCTCGTAATTAATAGTGACAGTTTGTTTATATTTAGTTTGCTTGGGCGTGTATAAAAGTTTCGACATTAAAATGTATTGTTCCAATTAACTATGTGCAATCAACGAGTGATATGCTCAATAATATTGAAACTGTGGCCACACAAATAACTACGATTGTTTCGATATTTGAACAGTGATTGCAAACCACTAAAAATGTGAAACACGCAGCTAATTTTTTTATTGTAGCCACTGGATTCGCAGCAACGCGATATCTGTCGTTAGGTACTGTTAAAATGGGATACAGTCAGCGACATTGTATTGAATGTACAAAATCGAATCCATGTTCCCAGTGGGGTGAATGGAAAAAATGTTTTGTTGCTAACGCCGAGCCGCGTCGCGTCGCGCTGTCCACTGAAAGATTTACAACCCTCCATTACTGCTTCATGTACCCGCACCATCCTACCCGGGAACACTTGCGATTTAGATTAAATTGTCTGTCGTATATTGTTTAACTAAATCTTTAGAGGGTTTAGTTCTGAGTTCTGAGCCTTATCGAAGATGTCCCCGCACTAGTAAATCATTATCTACGACGCCAATAAACATAATAATATGTAAACTTAGTTGTAGCGTACGATTCGGTATTACGAGTATGTAAACTTGGTGTTCAGTATTTGAAACTTGGAAAGTGAAACCGATATCTTAGTGTTCGTGTTCTTCCAGGTATTATCTAACGGTTTTCTAAGCTTATTCTATGATTTTATTTAATGATTCTCTTTTATTGATAATATCTTCCAACAATTTTAATTAATTAAGTTTGTAATAAATTAATTTGATAGGTTTTCCATAATTGCAAAATTTATTCGAAGCACGTCTTTTAATCGAAATATTCCAATATAATTACGGAAATAAACTGTGTTACAAGTAATTAAACACGCACGCTAATTAAATTGAGATTAAACACAAATTATTTGCGGTGACTCGAACAAAATGAATACTACCTGCAGTACCTACCTACATGCTTGCCGTGTTCTGTTTCAGCAGCCATAATGCCTACGATGAAAACAACTTCAATTTAAAAATTATTATGAACTTTTATAATAATTATCGAACTTAACCGTTTGGAATGCACTTGATGTTGGCATAATAATAATTAATTAGTTGTTATAATTTTAGGGTAAGATATGACAGTAAATAATAAATATATAAAGTACTTATAAGGAAATAATACAAACATCCGAATTGAGAACCTCCTCCTTTTTTTAGAAGTCGTTTAAAAATAAAATAAAGTAATTATGCTGAATAATCAAGACGTGCAATTTGCGAAAACGTCCGAATAAATAAGTACTTGCCTATAAAATTATGAGAAACCACCATGTAAAGAATCTATAAATTATTATTAATCCTTCAACGTATTTTAGGTAAGCCATTGTTAACTTTAAAGTGCACTAAATATATCGCATGAAATAACATGACTTCCATAAATATTTTTATTGAATTTTTTGTTACAGGACAGGAACATTTACGAAGAATGTATTGGTGCCACCTGAGTCCAAATACAGTAGAATCAAAACTGCACTCGTGAACACGTGACAGATTGCAAGTTTGTCGCTTACGAGCGCCTTAGGACCCATTGCCGCGTGTAAAATCTTACATTACATTTTTCGGGGGTGGGCAACCATCTGGTACTTTCTCCACGTTAATTCCCAGATGCCCTTTAGCAAATGTACTAACATTATTTTAAAATAAAACTTGGTGTACTTGGGGTATTCCAGATTAAAGGAAGATCAATCCAAACAAAAGCAGCTTGAGAAAGTCTACTTACCGGACTTTGTTTCAATCCTATAACATGTTTACAATTCAAAGCCCTATACAATGTGCTACGATTCTACAAGAAGAATATATTTTAGATCATTTTATATCGAACAGGAAAACTAAAATTGAACAGGACAAATAAGACGCCAACGTCTCAACAATATGATGGATAGTAAACAAGAAATGCACTGAACAAAAATAAACTTGGCCAACTTCGTTTTATACGAGGAACGTTGAGAAATATAACCTAAAACATGAAAGCCGGCACTTGAATGTTGGTTAAAAATATCTCAAACGAGGAGGTGTCCGGTACAGTTATATTTTTTCCGGGTTCAATATAAAAGGAGCGAAAGGGGAATTTAACCGAAAGGACCTTTAATCCAAAATATACAACTTAATCAAAATGTTCCTTTGTAAAATATTATTTGTTTTAATTAAAATAGACATGTCGAGTATTCGGTTCTGGGTTTTCAATTGTAAAATACATTATTTGTAATTTACACACACAACAAAAACATAACCAGATCGATGCCAATTTATTGTAAGTAATAATTTTCACAGTTACAAAACATGTAGGTATTTATGTTAAGTATGTTTAGTTTGCTACACATCATACACATTACAGTGAACCCAGAACGTCTTAAATGGTACAGAACGTGAACTCTATTTCATAATGAAAAGGAATTCGGATTGTGTAGGCTACTCACGCGGCCGGCTCGTTTGTGAAGGTAACAATGTTGAATGGAAAAAGAGTTAAAAGGCTGGCGGGCCTTGCTACCGACATACACTACGCTCGCAAGTGGTCCGTTTACCGCTGCAGTGCCACTTGTGACCGCCAATGTGGCGCATCTTCCAAGATTGTTATAGCTTTTGTTTTTAATACTTGATGTGAAAAGATTTTGTTGAAATTCCATCCAAGATTTTTAATATTTTAAGTGGAATTCAATATAAAATAAAATCTTGACTGACGTTGAGTTTGTTTTAAGTTGATGATTTAAATTATTCTAAACATCGTTTTTGCGGTGGCTAATTATTTGTACCTAATAGCAATTTAAGTTCTTATTTTAATAATTACAAAACGATTATTTCAAACAAAATTCCCTGCCCAATAAATATATTTTGAAAACAAATGATCAAGTATGGGCCAAATGTCAATTTATTCATTCAGCGTTCGCCGGCGGAAGATAAACACAAATGGAAATGGAATGGTCGCAACTAAATCGGATCCAGGTATACACGGGCACAAACAATTGGAGCTTATGGAAATCAGGGTCTGTAGTATTTTACCGGATTAAATATACTAGCAATTAGTGTCGTCCCGGCAATCCCCGGCAGGCTAGTTATTTATCGCGAGGTCTAAGACTTAATTAAAACATCTTACTTTGAGCTACCCGGAAGTAGGTATTCGTATCCCTTTGATAGCAAATTAAATTAGGTCAAACTCACATAACGCCGTTCCTGTGTCTGTAATTATTAAGTTCAACTGGTAATGATTAATTATAACAACTGAGCTGTGAGTCATATTATGGCATACTCGTAGTCGCGCTAGGTTCGTCTTGCAATACATTTTTAATTAATCACGCTTATAAGCACAAATTAACAAAAAATATTCGTGTGTGCATACTCGAATGTAATTGATCGAAATAATAACAATCCTTGAGTTTTCATAATTAGCAAACCCTATAAAATTAGGTTGACTGGTCACGTCTACATTAAATAAATTGTCCACATAAAGCGATGTATTGAAATCTAAATGTATTTTATGGTCAGGTTATAATTTTGATTTATCACATTATTTACTGGTTTTTGAAGCCTCGCCATCATTTAGCGACAATTAGCTGGTTAGCAATCACATTAGCGGTTAACGTGTACTAACGTTGATGTAGGTTTGAACAAGCCATTAATTTAATTTATTTATTTGTGTTTGACCGTATTTTGATGTAGGTACTTTGTAAGGAGGTTAACTAGAATTTACACAATGCAAATATCATCGTAATTTTTTTTGTTGAAAACTAAAATTTGTTATCCTGTGTATTATGCTACAAAAGCTTTAGACCTTCGTACTTGCTCAATCAAAATTTGCTTTTTTTATTTGTCTACTTCGCAAAATAATATTAGTAGGAACACGTAGGAATAACAACAGAACTAACATTGTACTTAAGCTTTATTCCGTTGTGTAATAATATGTAACGACCTAAAGTGCTTTCATTAGCTGATTAAGTTTGTGACATTTCGCACAGCTCTACTACCGTGATTTAACTTGGATTTCGAGCGCTTTATTTAATCTAACAATAAAAGTTATGTCGACCTGACCGAATTTGCGTCACGATGGGCTGCTAATCTTAACTGAGAGTAGCCTACCAAGCGGGAGGAATTGTATTGCAAAAGTGTGCGTTAATGCATTTTTTATCCCCGAACATTCGTAGTCCGAAGGGACAGTAAACCGATACTGACCAAAATGACATCAGGCATCAGGCAGACTTGCCAGAGAAGGTATCGAACACGAAAAAAACTTTCATCTTTATTCAAATCCAAACTCTATTCTTAGTACACCCCCGTGATAAGTACTAGTGCAAACGCGACCAAATCTGCGCGGATGCAGACCGCGCATTTGAACCGTGCGAGTTTTATTTACATTACCGTCTTTATCATCGTTCGCACGGATCTTCAGGCTGCGTAGTTGCCTTAAGTCAACCAAGGGGAAAAGGATCCACGCTTTTGAGTCGTACCTTTGCTCTGACACAATTTGTCAACGCCGATGAATATAACAAATCCAGATATACAGTTGGTACCTATGTAATATATATATTTTTGTAAGTGCAAGTTTTAGTTTAGTTTCTTGGTGCATAATTGGTGTTGAACGGTTGTCGGTTAAAAATCACGCAAATAATTTACACACTATATTGCGGTCCGGTGATTCATTCTTATTCCTTCTCTGTATGAAAATAGGTAAAATCTCACATTGAAACAACAAAAACGACATAAAATATAGACGTAATCCGTACCTCGATTTTGAAACTAGGCTACCGGCTGGTAAATAACTTGAACCTTACAATTAAAAACAATTAAGGTAAACCTATTCAATGTTTAAAAATATGAAAAGAAAACTTTAAACTGGCTGAATTAAAATTAATAGTCAAGAGCAACAGACATTAGCATTACTTTAATCACTATCGGGGGACGTTGGATCTTTGCGGCTTTTGAATGTGCAAGCCAACTGTAGGTGGAATCGCTTGGAATGGAAATTTGAATTAAAACTCCGTTTATTAAGTCTACCCTCAGGATTAGAGTTGGTTTTCATTAAACCGCACGCCATTCATCTCGAATTAAACAAATTATACCTTTGATGCCTTATAAATTACAAGTCTGCTATATTTAGAAATATTTTTGGCTAGAAGCTGCCTATTCGGCGTTCATTAACTTTAGTTTAGTATATCAATCTTAATTTATAATGTTAGTGTTACTTAGAAGATATATTTAGCGAAAATTCTAAATTGTATAGCTTAATAAATATATCCATAGCAACTTTATTGCAGAAAAAACGGCAAGTCACGGCAATCTCACCCTATTGAATAAATATAAAGGCTTAAGCTTTTAAATTATAACTTTCAAGCAAACTTTATCAGCATTTTATTATCATAATTGGTCCTCTTTGCGCATTGAATTATAATCGTTCCATAATACTATATCTTTGAGCCGTGTTTTGCCTAATTTCTATTAATTACACAGAATATAAAGCCTACAGAATTTATGATTTATCTTGGTAGGTTTTTGGCACAGTCATTTATTGTTCTTTTTTTACTACGTCATGTATTGTGGTTTTCTCAGTCCAGTTAATGCAACATCTAACAAAACTTAATAATTACATGATTTCACTTAGATCTCCACCTTTTATGAACATTTCAATGGATTTAATTTAATAATATAGAGGTACCTACGGAAGAGTCAGGAGGACATTATTCCGTAACTTATTCCTTATTCCGTAATAACCAATACCTAAGACTATGACCTCCCAAGGATTTAAACAATTATTATTATAACAAGGTTCTTTCGCATTAGTGCTATTTGTTTATTACATTGGAAGATAATTGTGTGGCAAGTATCTAGTCATTTAGAGAGTAACTTCTATATTTACGAAAGGCTAGACGCCTGTGTTAGTATAGTGTTGGTATTATTATTTATTACCAAGAATCTCTTGATTGCTGAATACTTCATACTTCTCATAGTAACAGCCTTCAGTCCTTCATCACTCACAGAAACATTGAACATTTGGTTTACATGCTACATATTGATACACCTCGGAGAAACATGTATGAAGCACATGCATGCGACAAAGATACATACCTACCTATCACTTTACAGTTAGTCAATTTCGTATTGGTAATGGATACTAATGGATGAGAATGCCTCGGGTTATAAAAGAAAGGAGCTTCTTACGAAAAATGCATAGAAAGTAGTTAAAGTAGAAAATGTTAGCAATCCACTAGATTTTACTACATTTGCTTCACTTAATTTGAACGAATAATGTTTTTATTAAAATAATTCTAAGCGACTTACTTTTTCTTAAGCAACTGAACTAGAAGATGATACCAATATATAATAAAGTTAGAGTACACTTAGATGTTTAGTTGCTAAACTATATTCATATGAAAACAGATAACTGACACTATTTGTGACACTCGTATCTCTTGATACATTCTAGCCCACGGGTGCATTGCGTAACTGGTATATCGACATGGCATCTATTAATAAATCAATAACTTGAAGGCTTCAAATTAGTACTGAATTGAGTAAAGTACACTAACAAATAAACATAGATTCTAAAACAAGAGTAGACTCCATCTGGAACGAATAGGTTCAAAATTTATTCCAAAGGCTCGAAGGCAATATCAATTTATTGTCTACGACGATCAAGTGGCATCAAAGACGCCGCCGTTTGGAACATAACACGCCTCATAAAGGGAAAACATAATACGGCTGTGTTGTGTTGAAGTACACTGTGTACGTGCATACACAATGTACACAAGCTATGGATAATGACGATGGTAGTTAATTAAGGTTGTCAAGTTAAACAAATTAGGACAATTCAGGTCAGCGAATCCGACCCTCTATTAAAAAAACAAAGCACAAAAGCGCATACTGGTCAGCCAGCCCACAAGTATAAATAAGGCAACATAATTGTAGTATGCAGGCGCAAATTTGTTAATTGTAGCAGTAACAACGTAACCGGCACGTGACTGTAATACGTTCCAAACAAAAGTGCCTACTATGTTCCATTATAATTTACGACGAATCCCGGTGTTGTTTTGCAGCCAGCTGATATCGGCTAATTGTTGTAAGCGCTTGTAGTGAAGAAAGTATTAATAATCTTAAGTATTCTTAAGTTAAATAAGGTACAAACTACACTTATTAATCAACTTTTATGAATTAAAACACTTCTGGTAATAGGGTGAGTTCATCCTATTTATCGGCGTATAGAGATAAGCAGGCCAAGTTGATTTACAATAACATTTAGTATTTTACCTAGCTGCAGCAAGGTCAAGGTTTTTTATTATTTAGGTACATGTGTTGTACCTAAATAAATTGTAAATTGTATTGCTTTTATATCGGTACAATGTTGCTTTAAGCTGAGCTTTAATAAAAGGTAATCGAATTATGTCAATAGCTTTTATAAAATAAAAAATGCTCCAAAAATATTCGTAGAAGGGTTAAATCTTTAAAAGTCTCCGCGCTCCAGCCACTGAACAGAAACTAGAAAATATTATTCTTTAAAAGATCAAATTTTCTTATTCGAAACAGTAATTGAAATAAATGTGCTTAGGTGTTTAATGTAAAGGAATAAAAACTGTTTTTCTGGGGAGAAAGTAACAATGCCGACCTGGCATTCAGCCAAAGCTAAATTAGATAATGGAGTTTGCGTGCAAAAATATAGGAAAGCGAGAACAAAGACAAATGGGGTCGGCTGTGACTCTGAAATGGTGAAATAAAATAACACGGGGAAGATTGAGGTTAGTCTCTGTGCGGGCCAGCCTCATGATGTCACGTGCTTCAAACGTGGTCACACCGAAACCGATATTGCACCTAAATCGAATAAGTTCCTTTTTAACAAGCTTTTGTGTTTTTGCGGAGTTCGTGAAAAAATGCACCAACTTGCCGGAGTTAGGAAAGTTTGTCGAGTTTATTTTGAAGACTCCCTCGAGCCACACTTGAAAGTATGGAGATGTTTCATTTCATAAAATAAAGTGCGGTGATGCAACTTTACAATACACTTCAAATTCGTGGCACAAAATTTAAGGTGCGACATAAAATACTGTACACCTATATTTTATTTAACTTTACGAAACTATACTAAAAACTTATTGTTTACCCGGTCACTTTCATGTAATCACGAATAAGAATTCCATAAGTATAAAAAACTTCGAAACATTCTGTAGGGTTTCTAAGAGAAGTTGTATCGTTACATTTTTCTCTTCAATCTCGGTATGATGCTGTAATTTTTAGTTAATGTTGTAATTTCTTAGTGAAGCTCATGATTATATCTGTTCGGCGTGAGTTATAAGATTTTATACATGCACGGGATAAAACCAACCGGACTAAATAATAACGTCGTGATGCTGGCAACGATGATTTATTATATCGCTTTCCTCGACCGCCCGAATGAACCACATGAAAAATGATCTCGGTTATTGCTAGCAGCAACTCTGCAGTTGACGCTTTGTTTAAGCACAAATGACTCCCACTATGAAGTTGTTATTTCGTCCGACTTATGTTTTTACCAGATTGTGAACGAACGGCAGGCCTGCCTGTCGCGTTGTCGCCCTCTAGCTTTCGCCACTCTGTGATAAATAGTCTGCCACAAAATCTCACTGCTTCAGGAGTATTGTTGATTTGTTGTCTTCTAAGCGTGTAGGATTCATACAGATAAATAATAACTTTATTACACTTTTCGGACAGTTTCTTTTTACATATTTACAGTATGTAAAGAAGATGTCATTTCGGTATTAAGGAACCGCATAAAACGTTAACCATAATTAAACTAACTAGACCCTTCCCTTTCCTTTTGTGCCCTATTTTACGCTGCCGCAACAAAGTCCTAACAATGGACGACATCAACATGCAGATATATAATATAGGTAGGTACTATTTATTTGAAGTTAATCAGCGGCAGAGTCGAAAATGCTGCTTTCTTGTGGCTAGACCTTTTAATTGTCACTTCACTTTAAACGGAGAGTGCGAAACGGTTGTGATAAGGGTTTCTTTTCTCGTCGGTGCCGGAAATTAATTGTCACCGAACGGAAAATAGGGCGAAAGTCCAATTAATTATTAGTCACTTCATTTATTTAACCCGCCTGCGCAGAGCTTCTTTCTGATATTAATGTCTAAGTGCCAGACTAATCTTAAGTCGCCCTTTTTAAAATAAGGGCCTCGAATTTTTCCTTGCTTAATTTTGCTATGAGTGTTCCGAGCCTGAACATTTTCCGTGAAAGCTTTTTTACTAATTCAAGTATTTGTAAATGTCGCTAGAGAAAGAAACTTATCTTTTTTAATATTGTTTTATTAGATTTTTTGATCCATAAAACATAGGTTAAGATTTTTCTTGTACACTAACACTGTGTATATTTTATATGTCTGTATTATATGATTTGATAAAATAAGATTTTAGAATCACCTTTTAATACAATTAATCATATAAATTATACAAATATAGGTATCATTAATCAAATTATTTCAGTCCAGACTAATAGCACTTACGAGTACTTGCTTTTATATCTAATCATTTATGAATCAAAATGATATAGAATCAGTTTAAATAAAAAGGTCTTAATGCCAACTTTGGGTCTACATAAAAGTTGCGTCTAAAATTGTAAAAAGTTTGAATGAAGTGACTTAGGTAACTCGCGGCGTTTTGCGCCGTCAGCTGTGTTGATCCCATCGCCTCCCTAATGTTACCAAATAAAAAATGATATTTATTTATAGGTAGATATCAAAAGCACAACGTGATATGCAAAAAGTTCGTTAAAAATCAATGCTGCAGGAGTTCCAACAACTTTTAGGAAAGTTAATAATCAACTTTGGGCTGGCATGAGGCTTTTAGCGTTCTGATATGTCACAGTGACTATGCAAAAATTGTGCACAATCTATGTTAAACTATATTTGAAATCAATAACTTAATTTATAATGTGATTTGGCAAAATGATGTAAAAGTGGCCTTATAAAAAAGCCTGATTAGCAGGTAGGTGAAATGTAGTAAGAGTGCATTAACTACTTTATTGCGTAATAAAATTAAAAATTAAAAAAAACCCCCAACGCAAAAAAGAAAAGCGGTCATTTAAAAAGTCAAAAATAACACCTATCATTGAGCCATTAAATCCGATCCGAGTAACACCTATTTAAGACCATGTCGCGGCGGGGTACCGTTTAAGTAAGTCAGACCCTCAGTTTGAGTATCTATTAAGTTAGTAGCAATTGCTTTGAATCATCAATTTCTTTTTGCAAATCTGGGTGTTGAATTGGTAAGTTATTGCTCTAAACACGTAGCGGTACCCCGCCGCGACATTGTCTTAAATAGGTGTTACTCGGATCGGATTTAATGGCTCAATGATAGGTGTTATTTTTGACTTTTTAAATGACCGCTTTTTTTTGCGTTGGGGTTTTTAAATTTTTTAATTTAATTTAATTTTAACATTTTTAAACTTAAGTCTTGTTTTTGTAATATACACATCATGCCCTTTTATTTGATATCCCACTTCGGTATATTTGAACATATTCGATTGATAATGCTTACTTTTACCCCCATATATCTTGTAAATGGCTGAACCGATTTTGATATAATATAATTTTTTCCAATGTACAAACCATGCCCTTTCATTTGATATCCCAATTTGGTATATATGAAAATATTCCATTTGTCTGCCCCTATATCATTTACTTGGCTGAACCGATTTTGATATAACTTAATTTTTTGTAATGTACAGATTATGTCCTTTCATTTGATACCCCACTTGGGTATATATGAAAATATTCGATTGGTCATCCCCACTTTCACCCCCCATATCGTGTAAATGGCTGTACCAATTTTGATATAACTTAATTTTTTATAATGTTAACATTATACCCTTCTATTTGATACCCCACTTTGGTATAGATGAAAATATTCGATTGGTCATCCCCACTTTCATCCCCCATATCTTGGAAATGGCTGGACCGATTTTGATATTACTTGACTTTTTGTAATGTGCACATTACGGCCTTTCATTTGATATCCCACTTGAGTATATATAAAAATATTAGATTGATCATCCCCACTTTCAACCCGTATATCTTGTAAATGGCTGAACCGATTTTGATAAAACATATCTAAGAACACTCGCTGGAAAACCTGCTTTCAAATAAAAAAGCTGCATCCAAATCGGTTCACCCGTTTCAGAGCTACAGTACCACAGACAGAGACACATAGGGGTCAAACTTATAACACCCCTCTTTTTCCGTCGGGGGTTAAAAATAGGTCCAAGAGGCATATAAAGCAAAGTAATGGAGCCCGTTAAACAAAAAAACACATACAAATGCATTGTTGGGCGAATTCCAAATGAAATGTTGGAGCTACCACGAATACCACACATATTGTTCTTAGTAGCAAGTCAATCGTCTACAAGATAATATTACTCAGTATACAGTTTAGTGGGCAATAAGTTAAATTAGTCTCAGGAATCATCTGAGGCAAAATAACGTGCTCCAGTGTTAGTAGTAAAAGCAGAATGATGATTGCAATGTGAATGGAGGTCCACAGATAAGACAGTTTATTTGCTTTTATTTGGATTCTAATATTTACACAAATGCACGTATTCGACCGCGACGTCGAGTCTGCGAAGTTAGCAAACAAATGACATTAGCATTGCCTTAATCGACACCGCGGGAGCTGTACGGGCGGTCTACACTCAGTGTGTCGGGCTCACTCCACGAGCAATTTTCTTGTTTTGACAATTCCACACAATTTGAATACTACCATCAGTATTCAGCTCCAACGCCAGTGATTATTTAAATTGTGTACCTCAACGCAAACAGAAAGCTAATCTCTTTTGTTTGACAATTAATTTAGCAACTCGTTTTGTTGCGTAATACAGAATCTTATTATAATCCTCAAATGACAAGCACCTCCTTGATTGTTCAAGAAAGAAAGGCGAACAATGTAATATAACTGCTAAGATTTGCTTGAATTGGATCTACTTTGACTTGAAAGAAATACTTAGTTTAAAAAAGACAATATAGCTTTGTCGTCTCGGTTATATTGTTCGCGTGAACAATATAACGATTGGACGTGCCATCGTGTATGTAACAATTTATTTCAACTAACGGAAGACACAATTCTTGATAAAGCGTTATACTACAATTTCGCAATGGAGATTGTTTTAAATGAAGGCAATGAGACCACCGGCACTACGGCGCACGCTGCATGCGCGCCCGACTTTATTGGAGTAAAGGAAACATTTATTACATGTTAAGAGCCCCTTTATGTCTATACCGTTGCCAAGGACCTAATAGAGTATAAATGTACACGAAATGAGAGTACCCACCGAGCTCATGTTACCCCAGTAACGGACTTTTAAACTGGCATACAGACCTTTCGCGCCACACTTAAATGAATAAAAAATATTTACGCATGGGAAACAAACCCTCAATCGCAATGTTCAGAAACAGCAATATCAATGAATTTTATATTTTGTGACTTGAGTATCTACTTCCAATACTTTGGGGAAATTCGTCCCCTTCAGAGGTGGTCCTCAGCCGTTGGGGTACCATTATTGGATTCTGGCATCTGTGCATGTAAACTTTGTTTACGAATGAAAAGTTACAACTGATTTAAATTCTCCTGACTTTCCCATTCTCTTTTTTCTACTGAGATTATACGGGCTTTATATTATGGCAATCGATTAGGTCAATATTACCAAAAGCCAAGTTGGTACCTATTATCAAGACTTCATAAATACTGTAATGCATGCATCAATTAATTCTTTTATACATCGAACTTCCTGTAAATTATTTACACAAGCTAGAATATTGTTACATTATAATTTAACACGTATTACCTATGAGTAAAGTTTACAAAATTAGTCGACAGTGTAACGTTTAATGATCCTGCCAGGTGTTAAGATCATCAACAGGCTAACGTTAAGAGTTGTCGTTGTAATGTTTATGTAAATTATAACACAAATTATTATGTTTCGGGTAGTGCCTTTGTAAGGAGCTTAGTGACGGCCGTCTGGGCTTTAGTGCCGCCTATAAATAAGGCTACGCTGTCCAAATATCCAGCGACCAACTAATTGCCACAACTTAATCCACTAAAATAAAATGGGGTCCAAATTATACAAGTCACGTTACCTGCAAGTGATTTAAATATACGCTTTTCTTTTGTTCATTGAAATCTCAGCGGTAAGCCACGATTTATTAGTAGTTAATGAAAATAAATGCTGCTATTACGTGTGTCGTACTTATATTGTACTAAACCAAGGACTACTTACATATAATATGGTTTGGTACAACAGTAGCATTGAATGAATTATTTTTGACTGCCTTTTGTTTGCAGATCTAGTCTGACAGCGTCGCAGCAAGTTTCGATACCTGATTTGAGGCAATTATTCATGGGTTTGCCTAGAGGAATATAAGACGAGCAACACTTTTTGATGTGTTTCATTATAACATTTTGTTATTCAGCAAAAAAATGCCCCAAAAACACTTAACATTCACGCAACAGAAAACAATATCTTCCTTGATCTTAAATAAATCTATTACGACGCCCATTGACATCTGTATTCGTAGTGACGCTGGTATTTTAGAATCGTAGGAGGAAAATCCAACAGGCAACAGCCCCCCTGTGGTTGGACGCGCCCCGGGCACTGGCCGCTTCCGCCGCGCTATAAATACGACGCGCGGGTGCCCGCTCCGATTAATCACGGATACCACCTGCGTCTGCCCGCCACACCTGAGAGGCCAAAGCAAAAACATTATGCCAGATTAGTGACGTCACTATACTAATATCCTGGTTGTGTCTGTCTTTGGGAAAGGTTTGTGTGGCTTTCGGATTTTCTTTTTTGTGGTGGTGGCTTGCAAGATCACTCCTACTTGCTCATGGTTTATGTTTTATTGCCCGACAGCGCGACGCAACGAAGGGTATGTTTATCATTTAGTTCAAAAATACTATTTGTTATTCTGCATATTTCAAAAATGTTCACTCAATATCTGAAAAACGGTAAATGAATTTTTTTGTTTATAAAAAAATATTATGTCTACGTAAAAATCCTTGAATGACTTTGACATCTCCATTCAATTATTTATAGGATTCTAACTGTAATAAATAAGCATCGCTGGAAGATAGTTTATTTTTGTTCAGTATATTCCGTTGTGCATACATATATACATAAATTAGCGGCAGGCAGCAACAACTTAGCGACCCTTGGGATAGGTCGACGTTTCCGATAGAGACCACTCTATATATGTATATGCGGTTGGTCTTTTTTTCTTCATTTTAGTATTTTATCATTCATTTAAGTATATATTTTACCGACTGGGGTGTTAGCTTGTTTCCATCTAAATAGGGCAATTGGTTGATATATTGTAGAAAAAAATCCGCCCATCAGATTGAGCTTAATGTAACCTTCTATTACCGGTATGGCAGACGTTTTCAGAATCATTGGAGCCATTTATTAATGTGACTGGTGCACTCCTACATAAAAGTGACTTGCTGCTATAACCAAATACAAAGTTTTTACGTTTGCAACATTAATTAGCTCCTACAAGTGAATTAGAAGAGTATTATATAGTGGGGATTATGGATGTTAGTACCTTTTGTTTCATGCCTCGTACGAATATTACTAATTGCAAGCGAGTATTTTTCTTACCTAAATAGTATTTAGTTTAAAACCAATTTATTAAATACAATACTGGACTAAATGAGGCTACGGCTAATATAATTTATATTCCTGTCTAGGATTATATAATGCAATAAAATAAAATCAAAATGATTATATCAGTTCTGTAGACAAGTTAAAAACCATACAACCATAATATAAAAGTTGTATAACTTAGCGTTTATGTAGATATTTATTTATTTTAGTCAAAGACTATTCCTCGGAGTATCACTGCAAGAGTGATGGTTTGTGCAGCATACAATTTTAAAGCGGTCGGAGTGGGGGCGCGGGCGCTCAGAAAAATTTGCCGAGTCACTCGCCGACCGCATGACAATCGAAAGGTATGAGATTGGTGTTCTGGCGAGTGTGTAATAAAATAGAATAGAGAAATATATATGTAAGTTATAAGGACGGTTGAACTTTCACATTATTGTAAGTGTACCTATGTTTTACATTGCTTGTTGATCTAGAGATCGCGGGAATTTTAAACCTCGTTTAATTTTAGGGTCGAAAAGAGCTATTGGGTTTTCTGTTTGGTAATTCTCAGTAGCAATCCGGAGCCTAAATTTGTCGGGTTAATAGCAAATGACTAGTTCATTGGGACTAGTATCTATCTACTCCCTCGGAGAACAGGTGAGTTAATGTTGTACGTAATTCCCAGTAGTGTACTCGTCTATGGACGCTGTGATGTACTTTCGTGGAAGAAAACCTCTTTGTGATCATTGTCAAGGCATTGTTCTAGCTGTCTCACACATTGGTGGCTACACATGTGGGAATCAAAATAGTTATAGTAGCTAATAGGTACGCCTATAACATCGGACTAAGCAGCAATTTGTTTTATATTTTTTTACGTAGTCTAAGAACAAAAGATCTGCAATTACTAAAAGTATATTCAAACGTGTAGAATTCTAGACCAAAGCCCATGTTTATAACCTATAAACAAACCGCACGAAAACCTCATTACCTTTCGTCGTAGTTACGTAGATTGAATCACGTTAGCAAATAAGTTTACAAGAAAAACATAGGGATGTAAAAAGAAAAATCTCATACCGAGTATCCCCCACAGATTCGACGCTGGCAAGTTTCCGATCGAGGTGCACTTACGTTGGTATAAATAAATACGTTGGGGCATCCTTGGCTCCTCACAGGGGCAATTAATCAAGTTGACCACCTGCTCTTGTACTCTTATATCACAGAGGACAATACTGCGGTCCTCGTGGTACTAATTAGAAGCAGTATGATTAGTTTTAGTTAGGTGAGAAATACGTGGAGGAATGATGAAAATTTTGAACTTATTTTCTTTAATGAATTTGGTTTTATGGATACGAAGAGATACTTCGGTACAACTAGATATTCCGCTTGCATACTTGTTTAAAAATGTACCTCTATTTAAAAAATATAAGTTAAGAGAAAAGTTTATGAAATTCATTCAGACTTATGAAAAGTTTAAATGAAATAAACAATCCATCTGCTCATTTATAATTTATTCCCGGAATAGAAAAGATAAGGTAGTTTGCAAATGGCAGGAGTTATTAAAAATAAACGATGTATTTTCTTAGGAAAAAATAACAGATGCACGATACACGAGAGCTTCTCAGCGTACAAACACCGGGATTTACATTTGCTCCGAGAATAAGAAGCGGGCTAGTTCGTACATAAGTTATACACGCTTTGTGTCCATCTGCATTTTTGCAGCGGCAGCGCAGACGCTCGTAAATAATCCTTTGGACCTGAAAAACGTTTCAGTGAATCCAATAAAATACGTATCCGCAGAGACTACGCCGCACCGAGCTCGTTACCACGCCTAGACGATTTATTGAGATTTGAAGGCTGAAATATTGTAGGTGTTCCATTTTAAACTCTTTTATGAAATACAACTATTCAACCCGGCTTAGAATTTAATTCGAAGCGTTTGAATTCGCGGAAATGAACATCTTAAGATATAAGATACGAGGAGATGCGGTTTAATAAAGACGATTAGATGTTCCTTGTTGTTTACTAACACAAAAGGTAATTATGTCATTTTAAATATGGTATATACTTTAAATAACATCCACCATAATTAGGCAGTATTTATATCTGAGTATTTTCCTAAAAGTGTTTCCTTTGAACGAGAAAATTCAATTATTATCAGTGCTGTCCAATTAATTTCCGGCGGCGCTGAGGCTGATAGTGTCGAGTAAAATATAAATTATCGAAGCAATAATTTTATTCTGTACCCATATCATTCTAATGATTAAATACGCCATGGCCTGTTTTTTTAAGAATCATTAAATAATTATGTCTACATTTTATACTCATAATGTTCAAGACATCATTAGGGTGACCTACCTGCCACCAACGTCACCAATAATTTCAAACTTTAAGGTCACGCGATAAAAGAAAATTGCACTTTTTCTTTTCAAATGACAGTGAGGACGAGTTGGTCTAATTTGACAGCTTAACGACCAACGATCCACGGTTAGCTCGAAAATGGAGCGAAAGCTCCACGTAAATGTGTTTCCATCGGGCTCTTTGAACAAACGTTATTTTAGAGCGTATTTACATTTAGTATCGAAGCGCCAGTTAGCTGCCATATAATTACACACGGCGCCGCACAAAGCGAGCGTAGCTAAAATATATTCTGCTTAATCTTCATTATGAATGTGAAATCCGTTCATGGCCTGAGGCCGCCACTCGCGTTTCATGTGACATGGGACACAATGTAGTAAAGATAAGGTGTCCCCTTCCAAGCCACTGAGTCTATTGTCAATCTCTTACGCAGCTACGGCATGTTAAAAGGAGCGAACCGATAGCTCGACCGTTACAAAGCACCCATTTTTATATGAAGATATAAATTATAACATAACTAGCAGATAATTACGTTCCTCGCTTAGAGAAAACCCACAAAAGATGACGTATCGCGTAATCTGTACAAGATGGAATGGTACAAGTGTATTGGGTGAACTGTTTAGAAACCATAAAATGATAGGTAGACCAAAAATTAGACGGTATAGTTCTTCTTTAGTGAAAATGGCTTCCTTTAGATAGAGAAAACGTATAATGGAATGCAATAACTCTTGACCGGGTGTGCGAAGAAATAACACTGTGTCATATTTCACAACCCTCCAACATTTTTATAAAAGCGGACCATCTGCTTTTGACCCCTCATTCTTTTTGTTTCTCGAATTATTTCTGTATAAGTAAAATATTAGATATCAGCGGATATAAGTTTTCCGGTGCACGTTCCAAGCCAATTTGTATTGCTACGGCGTTTTTGTTTATTATTTGTGTTCTAAACTGCATGTACTCGTAAAATATTCCCGTATTTTATTTTAATATTCCAAAATCAATTATAGTATCTACGACGAAAAAAAAAGTAATGGTTTTATTTTATTCTATCATTGGGTGAATGTTTCTGGAAACGATTTTTGTAATTCTTGCCTTAACTTGTTTTAACCGAAAGTTTTTTAATGCATTAACTGCATGTAACGTTTCCACAAACCAGATTTAAGTAAGAGATTTACTAAAATCTTGTACATTCGCCGACCTCACTCGTACGAACATTCGCCACAATCTGCATACCCAGTATACGTTCCTAAATGTATATGTATGTGTTAAATTCTCGCTGTCACTGCTATTGAATTAGCCGCCCGTTGAACAGACATTCGCGTCATTTCAATCCTAAATTCACAAAATGAATTATCCAAAGCGTGGCATCTCAACGCCATAAGTTTTTTTGTAAACAGTATACATAAGTATTATTTAGAAAATTCATCATTTATTTTTTTGATCTTCGTATTTCAAATACCTACCACTTTTATTTTTCAGATATTGGCATATCAAAAGAAAATTGAACAATAACATTTTTACTATTTAACGAAAGCTGAAATGTTTAGTTTTATATTTTCAACCCTGAATAGTTTTATGTCATCCAAAAAGAAAATGTAGAGGGCGAGCGTTCCTCGTGTCCATAAAAAACTTCTGTGGAGTGAACGTGTAAGGAATACTCGTAAGCGTCACAGGAACCGGGGTGACTGCGGTCATTCCGCTAAACGAAGATCAGAATCGCAAGCTGTTAGCATAGAGATTGCGATCGAATGAATGCCGCCCCAAGTATTCCATCCCGAAATCGAGGGGCTCCGAATATTGCGGCCGCCCGATACAGCCTTTTTTGACTCTACTAACATTCCAACGCGGTACTAAGCCGCCCTTTGATTTTCTTTATATCCTAAAATACTTTCAAATTTTACGAATTTACATTCGCATTTCCCTTGACGACGATTTATAGCCACTAACAGGTTTGCATATTAGCATTTTGGATGATAAAGAGGACGAGCATCAACTCATTCAGTCTTTAAAAGAGAAATGACACACTCACAAAAAAAAAATGTCCACTGAAATATTCGAACCCATCGATTGTTTTGTACTGAGAAAAACTTTCTTTGTAATTTGATCGATGGCCTTTTGTCCATTAGGGACCTTTTAAAAGTTGTCGTTTGATTTCATTGTGTACTTCAACAATAATCACGAAGTTCTTTGTTCGGGAACTTTCGGTTTTCCAAGAAAAAATAAATAACCATTAATCATGCAAATGTTTTGTTTCTAGATTTATTTTATTTATCAAACGAAGGGTAAAAACTTGGAAAGACGTTGAACGTTTTGAACGTGGCGTCGTAGCTTATGTATCGTGACTTGAAATTTGACTATTAATAAATTGGCTTACTGGAAGGGTGTGCTCGTGTTTTCCTCGTGTATTTTTTGTGACGATCAAAATCAGATCGTAGATAAAAGATTGGTGTGGGGCGGCGCGAGGCGCGCAGCGTCGCGGTGCGATCGCGAGGCGAGCTTGCAGAAGGTGCCAATATATTTCCTGATGGTTGAACGGTCAGGTAATTGTGGCTGAAACTTATCTCAAGGGGCGGACGTGAGCAGAATACCAAATAGTTTTCAGGTCTTGCAAATTATAAATGCTGTCCTAAATGTTTAGCCCCTTGGTATCTACATACACCAAGTGAGCGTCGACTAAATGAATCCCGCATAATTTATATTTTGCTTTCAAAGGGCCAATTAACTTCATGATTTAAATTATTTTTATGCTTATCTAATGTAGATAAAAGGTCGCGGTTGATATGGGCTGTTTCTGAGGTACGATAAGGTTTTCTAGATAAAGTTATTTTTAAACAAATATGAAAGAAATGAGATCTTTTCTATTATATGCCTGGCGGATGCTGACTCTACTTGTTAGGTCTGACTAGAGAGTAACGAAGAAGATTGGATCCAGTATCCAGTGCTCTGGCTGTCACAGACTCACGGCTGAACACACGAAGCTTCGGCTGACTTCACAAAATGTTCAGACTTGTACGTTTGCGATGTCGCAATTCATTTTAAATTTGTTCAGTCTAAAGGTATGACTAGTAGTTAATGCTTTGGATGTAATGTAAAATTTACACAAATGTTGATGTAACTTTAATAAAATAATTGTTATTTAAAGTCTTTTTAATCTTTCATCTTGCCAAACCTGTTGTATCAGTCGCTAGGGCAGTCGCTTCCTCCCTTTTTATTACGCCAAAAAAGGATTTGATAAATTTATTGAATGCACATATGGATTTGGATACCCGACTTAAAAAAAACGCTTTATCAAAATATACAAATTATACCTTTCGGCAAATGTAAGGACATGAACTTAGCTATTTAGCTAATTACTTGAATATTAATTCTTGTGGACGCTATTTAAGATTTACATATCATAAAAGATATTTCCAATCGCATATATAAAATAACACAAATTACCTGAAGTAGTTGGCAGGAACTACGGATTTCCACTTGCTTCGAACCTGACCTTTCGCCTCATTAATTTTCAAAATCGTGCATGCTTGTCGATCTAATCCAATCTGGTACGACTATGTTAACGGCAATCTTCCGCTTTTAACGATTCCATTCTAAAGAAGTTTCTCGGAAATGTGTAAATTATAATTATACTATGCACATTAATCTTATGAATTACTTTTACAGGCAGCCTGGCAGGTGTTATTTTTTATTTTCTTAACAAGTCGCCGCGACTTCCAGTCTAGTATCAAAGGTTGAAACTTGCCTGAATCTCACTGACGTAGACTTTGTTCAAGTTATTTACTTTAGAGCGCGCTCATTAGCTAAATGACCGTGCTTTATTGAAAGAGTAATCAAAAGTGGAATGGAACGAACTACGTAGCGTTGCATCTCTGAATTCTGAAACAACTTGTCGAAATATGTTTCCGTAGAATTTTGTATATATTATGGTGGGTAGAATATGTTTATCTGTACTCACAAACAAGCTAGTAAAATTTCAGTGTAGAACATCTCTTTCTATGACTTATCTACGCAATATGTGTGATTGTAAGACTTACAAATGAATGCTTTAAGAATCGAAATCCTGCTCCATTATACATAGGTACGTAATTGTAGAACACTAGCTGCGCCCCGTAGTGTTACCCGCTACATTTTTTCCGGATAAAAGTCTATGTGCTAATCCAGGGTGTCAGCTACCTCCATACCTAATTTTGCCAAAATTGGTCCAGCCTTTTGATCGTGAAGAGGTAACAAACGCACTCACAAACTTTCGCATTTATAATATTAGAGTGCTGTTCATTATTCGCAAAGCATTATACTAAATAATAACAAAAGAAGATGATATAGTATCCTCACAGAAAATATGCATCTTTGAAGGTACGTAGGTTTCATCGCATATGACTGCAAAAGTAAAGGTTCTGGAAGGAAAAGATAAGTTTTATTACCCAAGTTCATTAGCAGACCGGTCATGGCGCTAGTGCATGTATACGATATAGTTGGTATATACAGATATAGCAGACGGAAAGCAGCTTTATTGCTTATATAATGTCTTTTGATATAAAGTACTTTAAAGCTTCCCAAAGCGCAATCCAAAAGTTTTTACGATTTGTAAACTAAACTACTTCCATATTCGTGAAACGGTACATAAAATATTAATTAAAGTTTAATTTGTGGAAATATGTTCTATGTACTGTATCTAAATAACTGTATGACATCTACAAAAACCTTTTTAAATAAAGAAGTAAGTCATTGCTTTTTTATTATTTTCTTATTAAGAACCTCATTTGCAGCATATTAAGCCAATGTAAGGGTGTCAAGATTAAAAGCAATAGTCGTGTCGATCCTTATAACAAAACATTATTTTTTAAACACATTGCATGTAAATACATCGTTATGTGCCTACCTACTCAATACAGATCTTCAAGCAATTGAACTAGCGATCTATGAATCAACGGATGGATCCTCGGATAGATTTCCGGATGGGCTTAAAGGTAAAACAGTATTGTTATGTGCCACTGAAATGACTAATATTGTGACGCAGACTGGATAAAAGTGGCTTTGTACAACCGTAACAATAATCGTTATTACATAATATATGTAAAGAGAAAAGTTTGTACGATAATAAAACTCATTAGGTAGGTACGCTCACGGAGGGGGTGAAATTTGGCATAGTTATAGTTTATATCGAGAAGGAGGGCAGAAAGCTGAAAAGTAAACATAGCCAGGGGTGAATCTCGACCACTGAGCGACCCTGTGATAATCAAACCTGGCAAAGAAATCGCCTCATACGAAAAACTTACGAGCAATGATCACTACGCTTGCTCACTGCGGGTAGGCTATAAATGCCAGGTTTCATCACGATACAATAAGAAATTTAAATAACATCTCATCCTTACATATAATTTTCTTGTAATGTAGGGTGGGCGCGCTGGGACACAGAGGAAACAAAACCGATATACGGTTATTCCCTGACAGCTGAGCTCTTAGGTGATTGTGGCGGAAACTTTTATCGGATGTCGAACGTGAGCGAAATAGCGATTCCCGCGAGTTCACCTGTTTACACCGACAAACATGTGCCTTCTAGAAGAGATAAGAATCAAGAGAGGCATCGGGAACGTATTGCCGCTTATTGGCAAGCTACTTTTAACATATGATAATGTGAATAATTTTTAGCCCACATTATTTTTTTCTACATATTTAGTGTTAAAAGTCTGACTGCAATGCGCACCTTCGGTGCAACAAAGTCACAACAGCTCATTTTTAAATTTTACAGGAGAAGACTTTTAAAATTTTTTTCGCATGTTATTCCTAATTTCTGGTTAACTATTTATAGTTGGTTTGAAATCTTTACATAATTAATTGTTTATTTAGTTGGCTATAGTTTTACGTAAAAATCTTATATTTCGTTACCAAAAAAATCCTAATAAAAGACATAACAAAATAAAGTGTCCTGAATTGTGACTTTGTTGCACCAGGAGTTATTTAGTTTTATGACTTAAGCAAGGTATGTTTTAAATGAAATGAAGTGTCATAATCAAACATAATCGTATATTTTCTTCTCTAAAAAACAACTACTAATAAAAAGGTAACACAAAACAATTAAATTCTTATAACTACAACATTATTTGGCATCATTTTCATACTTTGAGTTGTAATCAAATTCCAGCAAAAGCAGACTTACATAATACTCAGTCTTTTACACTTAGGAACTTACGAACAGTACTATAATGAGTCTTATAAATGGTTTCATAATAATCTTCGAACTTAAAAACAATAAAATTCTTAGAAAAATAAAGGAAATTGGAAAGTTTTTTATCAAAAAAGGTACATCATAACATAGATCATAATCAACTTTTTGTTGTCATTATAGTAGACAGCAAACGATACTAAGAAATAATAAGTAAGTAGTAAAAAATAATTAACAATAAATTGATAGTAAGAACATTGTTGGTTCGTATTATTTAAAGTTAATTATTTTTTTATAATAAAAGAAATATCAAAAAGGTTTTATTATTCAAATAAACTGTTAAACGTATTTTCGTAATATTTTGGAACTATATTAGCTGTAATTAGTTGTCGAATATCTTGTTTTTTATTATTCGCAATTGGCAACTTAGAGCTGTATGCCGCACTCAAATGAATATCTGAGATATTTTTTTTGCCTGCACGACTAATTTTAATTTTAGCTTCTTGCCAACGTTCATTTTTATACGTGGTTTTGTACAAATAGGTATCACAATCTTTAATGAATTTCACTACTTTGACATCAGAAATTCTGATTGTTTCGCCATCAATATTCTTGCCAGTGTTCAAGTTAATATCGTTAGAAAGTAACTTTAAATCGTAGAAACTATCAAAACTCATTTCATTAACAGTGAAACTGTTACCGGTCTTTTTGGCATTACGGATTAGAGCTACATATTGATCTGGGGTGTAAATTGGCCCAGATTTTTTTGCTCGACGAATATTTTTCTCTATTACTGAGTGGACGCTATCCGCTTCGTTTTGCGTGTGTCCACGAATTAGGAACTTGTGTATAATGGAATTAATTGGCAAGGTTGAAACGGCATAATAATACAAACTAAGAATGAATTTATTTTTTTGTTGGCCACAACAGTTATCTGAATAAAAAGTTATGTCTGAATTTGGTTTAGTCGAAGAACAATCTTTTAAAAAATTGTACAAACAAGAACCTATTTCGTTGGCTCCTCGTTTACCTAGACCCTCATGCCAAAAGAAACAGAATGTTTTCTCATCCCTAATAGCGGATACTGTGAAGTTATAACAATTAAGTTTACTTTTATAAAAAAATGCCGACGATTGACCTATAGGACAAGGCAATACGGCTTGAAGATCGAATATAGCCACAATGCTGTTGCTATCAGGCTTTTTACACTCGTCTACATCTTGTTTTTTTTCTATTCTACTAAGACTCTTTTCCTCTTGATGTAGATTATAGCTGGACATCAACGGTTCTTTATCTACAGCATTCTTAAAGGCTTCACACACGTCACATTGATCTTTACGAGGAATGAAAAAGCTGATATTAAATTGTGAATTGAAAATCCGATGGTATGCGTCGTAATTTGCTGGTACCTTGTGGTCAGATATACGTTTTTGACTATAATTACGGTGTAGTTCGGCTACAGTCAAACCTCCATCTATATACTCTCTTGACGAATTGGCTCTGATGTAGTGACTTTCCATCCTAGGAATGGAATTAATGTGGTCACGTACAGATTGTGTTATTTCAGCATCCAGCTTTGACTGTTTTTCGTGCTTACCGCGTTTATCTGTTGGAATTACACTTATGCTTGCAAATTTATTTTCAATTACAGTACGTAGTGGTTTATTACTTATAGCCAATGTATTCAATAGGAACGTTTTACAAACCCTTATTTCACTACCTTTATTTACAAGAAAGTAGGATGTGTTTGGTTTTCTACATTTTCTATTCACATCTCCACCTTTTCGAATCTTGATGGTACGGAATTCAGGTTCAACTTGCTTTACACAAGAAACAAGGAAGTCACGCTGTCTTTGAAAAGAACTAAGGCCCCAGTATGTCTTAAATATTACATTCCTATCGTCTGCGGAAAACTTATTTGAACAAGACAATCGGCAGGTACTCGTACAAGGTGGACGAATACTTTTTTCCGGCATGGTTTTACCTCTAGTTGATGTATATGCTTGACCAGTGTTTTTTAAATACTTTCTCTGGTTTTTTTGCCATTGACTCGGGTTTCTGGTTCTTTTTTTAGACTTTGTTACAATACTTGCTTGTTCAGTAGTTGGTTGAATATTCTCAGAGACTGCATTATGATGTACAATTGACACATTAGAAAGACGTTTGGAGCGAGATGTAGATTTAGAGTGTTTGGAACGACTGCCACAGCTAGACGAATTTGAGCTGGATGATCCGCCACTTGAGGGAAGAATCGCTGCTAGAGGTGGAGGAATCACTGTTAGAGCTGGATGTTCTACGGGTTGACTCAAAAACTTTCTTTTGTAACTTTTTTTGCGGTGGTTCATATTCAGATCCATCACTTATGGAAAAATCTTCATTATTTTCTGAGTTCATTTCATTTGCATTCGAGATGGTGCTTTGCCTTAGCATAGTTTTTGCTAAGGTGTTTTCTGGTACTATATCTGTGATAACAACATTGGAAGAAACTATTTGTTCATCACCCGAAAGGTTAAATCTTTCGCTATCTGTAGTAATGACTGCCTTTTCAATATCTTTTGTTGCGACATTCTCTATTACGGTATTTGGTAAAATTGAATCAGCGTTTACTTCTTGTATTAAAACTGTGTCCACGTCATAATCACATATAATTGTGCTCCTGTCAATAGCTGACAATTCATTTTTTGTATCGCAAGAAGTACTGGTGATATTATTTATTGAAAAACTAGAGGATTCTAAATTGGAATCATGATCATTGTCCTGATCTTCCGGATGAAAGTTCGCTAACCAGTTTTCAACTAATTTATTGTTTTCCTTTAAATTATTGTCTTGAATGGGAACCATAGAAAGAATTTTTTTACTACGGGAACCCATTTCTCTCTGAAATAAAAATATAATTAAATCAGATTTACAATTTATTTTTTTATAATGCAAAGACCTGAAGTGAGTAACAACAATGGGGAAATTATGAAGGGTTAACTAAAATTGAAGACGAAACTGTTTCGGTCCTCGACGTCGAGCGTGGATCTTCAATGAATTTTCAACTTTATGTTCTAGAGCATAAAGTTGAAAATCCATTGGGGACATAATAGTTTCGGCGACGAACTCATCATACAGTCTTTCAGAGAATATCATTGCTGATCATCGCTATCGTCATCAAAGTACCATTTAAATAAAAGCAATGTGGTTAATCTCACATTTAGATGCAACTTTGACAAAAAAAAAGCAAATGATTACGGGGTAACAAAGTCTCAATTTTGTTTTTGAACTAAACAGCTAGTACAATGTACAATGTAGGATTTATCCTTTTTATGTAGTTTCTTGTCTGGCGGTTTGAGTATCTTATACAGCCTGCCCAAATGTCCTGCAGATGGTACGAGACGGGGCATCTGTCAGGTTGACTTAAATCTGCTTTGGCTCCTTCTTCAAAAGGCCATCACAGACGACCTGCATTGTACATATCGACATGAAATTATGTTATTTGTAAATGTGAGCATTGTGTAGGTCCTTTTTTTTTTTCTTTATTTACAAATTCTTTTTTTTTTTTTACGTGTCTGACGGTTTGAGTATTTCATGCGGCCTACCCAAATGTCCTTCAGATGGTACGAGACGGGGCGTCTGTAAGGACAGGTCGACTCAAACTCGCCGTGGTTCTTTCCTAAAAAGACCTCTTTTCAGACCACCTACACTGTTCTCACATAAATTATTGAACTTGTCTGGACTTTAAAAGAGACCTTGACCCCTGAGTTTGTTTCGGTATTTCTTCTCAGAGGTAGTCAGTTAGGAAATGCCGACACCATCATTCTAACTATTTTATAAAAAAATGACGTGTAAAAGTGTTTTTTTGGAACCTATTTGCTGAAATAAAATCATTTATCATTTATCATTTTATCAGTATTTATGATACAAATAATTGGAATCAAAAAGTCACAAGTCTTTTTATAACCACGTTCTAAATAATAATATTGAACCTTTACAGCATTTTTATAGTTTAAGTCTTTGTAGATCCAATAGATTAGTTGAAAAAATAATATTAATGGACCTATAAAAACACTTTTTAGTTAGTGACTTTGTAGTTCCAATTTGTGTAGTTAAATATAATATTGTTGGATCAACAAAAACGCTTATATATCAAATGCCTTTGTAGCTCCAAAATTTTTGTAATTTATAAAAAAATATTGAGGTCTTAAAAACAGATACGTTTTTGTTGCTCCAATAAGTGAGAATAACAATGGTCATAAATACCTTTGTGTGGCTGTAGCTCCAACATACGTCAAACACTACTAGGGGCACTACTGACCAATGAAACGTTGTCGGCCCAAAAAGCATGGAATAACCGCCAATAACCACAAAGGCACTAACGCCATCTAGTATAATTTCGAGAAACTTTCGCGAATGTTTTTGTTGCCCCAAGTATAGGCATAGTTCAGAAACAATTTGGCATACTTAGCTCGATTTTGCAGTTTTGGCTATTTGTGACTTTGTTGCACCGAAGGTGTGGTAGATATTAAAAAAATACGATTCGTTTATTGTTTCTTTAAGGCGTCGATTTGAAGACGGTTATTATAAGATTGAATATCATTTGAAAACATATGATTGCTTTAAGGTTCTTGGAAATATTTTACAGACGTATTCTGACGTCTTTATTGTTTTTCAAAGAATCGTATCCTGCCACTACCATAAGGGCGAGACGATTTCTTTAAAACATGAATGACTAGAGACGCGATAATAATAAAGTTTCCTTCCAGTGGCTCTGTCTCCGCTGTAGCTTTTAGCTTTCTACACCCAAACATGCCAGTTTACTATCAATAACGCGTCATTTTATCCCATAAAGCGTATAAGCCTTATGAACTATAAAACTGAACAATTGAATTATTATTACGCCATCAAGTACTAGGAAGGTACGGCGGAACATAATAAACAATTCTGTTTTAACAGTTGCGTATTATTTGCATAATCCATTTTATTCTGGGAAATTTGCCAGCTCGCTAACATTAACTTGAAGTGACTTATTAGTACAGAAGTATTTACACAAAATGATTGAATGTATTTTGTAGAAATATTGACTTACGATTCATAAACCGTTTGTCTCATCTGATTTAAAAATAACTACATACAGAATATAAATAAAGTATACATAGTACCTAAGTATTTATGTTGAGTGTAGATAGATACCCGGAAACCTTTAAATGAGTTTTCGATTCCGACATTTCGGTAGCTTAATTCGCATAGCGTGATTTATTAATAGAATATTTTCTGGAACCGGGAACAAAAAGACTTTCATAGATATTTCAAGTGGGATTTGGGATTGAAACCGAAGTATACACAATCATGGTACATATACAATAACGTGTATTTTATCTATCTATCTGGCTAGGTATTGCCAGATGCGCGAAATGATACAGGTAGGTACTGTAAAATACCACTCTACGAACTGCATCCCGAATGTTCTAAGCTCCGTAGCCTTTTTACTTGTCTGTTTGATCTGACCAGTGCAGTGCCCAAGTTTTTAGTTGACGTCATTTAGACGCGATTTTATTACAGCACTGAGCAGTAGTGGTTTTATATACTCTTTGCACTGAGCCGATCTTCTTCTTCTTGTCGTATGGTTAATAAACAGCCTGGTGTCAGAGGTCAAACCGCCAGCAGGCCTATGACATGGCTTAATACACCGTTAAAAAATCTCTCACGTTTCCTCACGATGATTTCCTTTATCGTTTTTAGCAACTGATAACTAATTTATAGAACGCACATGAATTCGAAAAGACAAAAGTGCGTGCCGGTGTTTGAACTTGCGACCTTTGAATTGGCTGTCCAACTGTCATACCACTTGGCCATCAGTGCGAGCCGATAAGACAGTATCACTATAGATTTACTACAATTATATTAGTACCTGTTGTATGGCTCACACCATCACTTTGAGTTTTTTCTTGTCTTCATCGCATTTACTCGTTTACGTTTACAAAACTTATATGGGGATATTTGGGATTTGCTGTTCAGTTTTTAATCTACCGTTCACCGACGATTATATTACTGGGTGAGGTTATTGCTAAAATTATATCAAACCAGAGCAGCTACAAAAAAATCCGTAACGATAAAACTCAATAATACTTTGCCTGTTCCAGCACGTAGTGATCGACAGCAGCCAGCAGCGCTTGCGACCGCTCAACCAAAAAGGATTATTTAATTTCATGAAATATTTTATCTGGGTTTTCTTATAATCTTTAGTCCGAATATTGAGTTTTTATAAACAATTCCAGATAAATATTAAATAATGGCCATTGGCATTCCTGCTAATTATAATTTTATTAAGTGTTTAGAGTTGAAATTAAAAGAACAATACAAATTGTGTCACAGCGACTATTCAGTTAAATGAATAAACGAATCGTATTTACAAATTATTTTACTGCTTTTTGGAAGTTTTTAGTAATAAATTATTGTAATCGACGGTTTTCTATTTGCTATTTTAAATTATTTATTCCACTATAATTTCATCATCATCATCATCAGCCGGAAGACGTCCACTGCTGGACAAAGGCCTCCCCCTTTTAAGGGGGGGGGGGGTGCCATAATCTCCACGCTTGGCAAGCGGCTTGGGGATCGCAGTATTGGTGGTTACAGAAGACGCTGCTGCCCATCTTCTGGTTTTTTTTCCCTTAGTCGCCTCTTACGACACCCACGGGAGGAAAGGGGGTGGTCAATTCTAGGCCGGATACCACACGGCCAAATCATTCAATATGGTGACCTAATTATTAGTTTTGACCTATTTAAATAATGTATTGTAAAATAATCGAATATATTTATCTTGATGTCAAGTCAAAATTGTGTAGGTACCTACAGCATATTATTTGGAATACGTCCGTCTGTTGGCTACATCAATAGATACGCTAGATCAGGAGCAGCCACGTAGCCGGTGGAGGGTTGGAATCAATTTGCGTGTGAGTGTGGGACCAAGCGGTATCGGAAATCAGGCGTCGCGTTACAACTACCAACTCGCTAAAGTCAGGATACCGTAAGTCACATTATATTGTACCATGTATGCATTGGGTTCCAACTTGATTTATATGTTATTTATGACACAGGTAAGTAGTTTTTCTCTGAGGTTCCAATTACTACAATACAACTTAGTAGGTATTATAAGAGATCGAAATATAGCTACTTTGTTAAAACAATCTCTACACGAAAACATAACTTATCCACATTTTTCCATTTTATACTTATAGCTTGAAGCGAGCAAAAGAGAATAGTATTTCCTGAGATCCCCAAGTATTACGGCTCAGTAAAATGTGCGGCCCATACACAGTGCAGCGCGGAGCAACTCGAGTGAGACGTAGGTGAGGGCGGGTGTTCTCTTTCGATCGCGGGAGCTCAAGATATCTGTAATGGCCACTCGAGCTATCTGCTCAACCGTTATTCTCAACAAATCTTCCATATTGCGGCCAACCGGAGCTCAATCAATACTGTGCAACGCGCGTATAGTTTGTTTTCTATTTTGAATTTGTTTACCTCCCGGCTTCAGTCACGACGTGTTTTGCTGTGTTGCAGTTTTGAACTGAATACCAATATTTTTGTACTTAAGGGTTTATGAAGTTTATCGCTATTCTGTGTGAATATGATTTTATAGAATAATTATTGATTTTTTTTGTTAGTTGTACATGTCACTTTAACTCAGTTTTTTAATAATAGATCAAAAGTCGAACATCGCCACGTTTTAAGATTGAATCAGGTCAAATCTGAACATCCATTGCTAGACATTACTAGATGGCGAATTTTACTACCGTCCGTAACTTTTTGTACTTTCTCATTGGAGCCCTGAACAAGTGAAATTAAGATAATGTTCTAATGGGTCGCATAAAGGAAAGTTATAATATCCAGAAGCACATTCGTTGCTATGGCGGTCTGCTTTGTTTCCGACTTCACAAACTTTTCCCTGTTACATTGTTCACTTTGCCGGGAATCGGTACTACGCTTTATGGATTGGTACCCACCTATTTGTTTTCCTTCTGCACGTACTCCAACAAAAGGCATTTTGCTGATGAGATAAAAATTATTGGTACTCCCGTTGTGAGGAGTTATTGAAGTGGTCAAACGAACTTTTTTTATTTGTGTTATTGGAGTGGAGGTGTTGTTTACGGCGGTGCCAGGATTAAGTGAAGCCGTTAGAGTAGTGACGGAGGCCGGAGCTCTGGCGGCAAAGGGGAGGCGGCGAGGTGAATAATTGCTGCAATCAGTGCCAAGCCTACTAAACGATGATCAAACTGAGACTCAGTTAACTTGGGGATTGCTTCTTTTAAATATGATTTCTGTTGTGTGTTGTTCTAGAGATTTTAAAATAGTATTATATCAGGTCTACGGGTATTTATATCGAAATTATTTAGTTATATTACATTTATTTCTAAGCTGAAAATAATTTTTTATTTTAACTAATAAAAAGGTAGATTCTAATTCTAGCAAATCTTCCTACATAATTATTAAAGAATTTAAAGAAAGTAGTATCCCAGCTTTGCGGAATGGTCTAGCAAGGAGGCCGAACCTTTCTTAGACAAAAAGTTGGATTAAACCAAGAGGTGTAATTTCTAATCTCACAGTAGCCAAAGAACTAGGGTTGTATCTTAAGAAAAAAAAAAGTATTTGTTATGCTGTCTCATAAATGTTAGCACGTACTTGGTATGTATGTGTGTATGTATCTATTATTACACGACATTGAAATCATAATATTATTCGTAACACGCCAATATTGATACAATAGTGTTAATAGGACGATTCTCATTCGCGTTGTTTACCTAGAGAATGAGAACACATATAAACGCGTCTCATAAACAACTAATTAACAGAATACGATAATAAGCAAACATCTGTTCTGTGTAACACAAGCAGACTAACTAGCATTAATCGAGTCAAAAACTTTTGAAAGCCGATTAAGTAAATTAATTAATATCGATGAAACAAAGTGATTGATGATGTAGACAAGAGAACATACCGCAATCTTGTTGCTCGATTCGTGGTAAGAACATCAAAGATACTAGTAGATACTATACTGAAATAATATTAATTTCATAAATTTTCATTGGGTAAATAACGCTGATGTTATTTAATTGTTGTTCTTTAGAAACAAATAGAGCACAGACTATGTTTAATTTATTTATCTTCACAAAGAAGATGTTTTAGAATGCACCACGTAACTTGATTGCCTATACTTTAGTGCTTAAAATAACGTAGTAGACCATTGTTTCATCAGCTTGCTTTTGTGCTAATAATAATATG
Organism: Abrostola tripartita; assembly: GCA_905340225.1. NCBI lineage: Eukaryota > Metazoa > Arthropoda > Insecta > Lepidoptera > Noctuidae > Abrostola > Abrostola tripartita. The sequence continues at coordinate 7,706,426 of HG996498.1, read as the reverse complement.
AGTAGTCAATGTAAAATTCAAAATCTTTATTGCGTTTATGTAAATAAATCACTAGTAAATGACCAATTAAACATTATTTACATGTAAACTTGTAGGTTGTTTTCCTCGAGATCTCACCAAAACAACATACATTTTACTTTTCGCGGTTATATTGTACCTACATTGTACATAAGTCGATTACTTAATACATTAAAACGAGGAGGAAAAGTCTTGATACATTATAACAAAGAGGCAATTACTTTAAGCTGTCTTGAGTGACGATGGCTAAGTACGTCTGATGTATTTAGGGCAGTCATTATCGTAGAGACGCGTTATTCCAAATGTTTTGCAACTTTTCTATGATTGTTTTAACACTTTAAAATCGAAATTAGTAAAGGAAATTTGAAAAATGATGGACACGAGCGGGACTTGAACCCGCGACATTCGCCGAACCGTGGCGCTGCTCTAACCAACTGAGCCACCGTGTCGCTGCTCGCAACCATCGAATTTCAAGTTCCCTTTTAGTATTTACGTCTTAAGGGTCAGGTATTATCTGTTGGAATCTATGATTACCAACTCATTGTTATACCTTTACAGCTATAAATCACTGAAACGATAATACCAACCCAAATTTATATGACTTTTGGTGCCATTTTAGCATTTAAAATCGCTTGGTTATCGCATAAATATTTTCTACCTTCCGCGTAGCCGTCGATAACTATTTATTTTCACGTTATTAGATATTATCAATCAAATAGGTACCTCAGTAGACTGCGTTCTTAATTCAAGTATGACAGAACCATGAATAAAACATAAACTATTCGAATTACCAAGACGTAAAACTAGAGTCAAGTAGACTTTACACAAGTTAGTTTCAACGTCAGAAAAGGAAACGACATAGGTGCAAGTATGTTGAACAAAGCTAATCAAATGACAAAGAGCATACATCATGCAGAAGTTAGCGGCGGGTGCAGGAGTCAGGCCGTTTTTATGGTCCAACTTGCCGGCACAATGCCTTGGAATGTGCGAAGTAAACACTTAACTGCAGGTTTACTTGTCGTAATGCAGTGCAAGTTTCACCGCACGCTCGACCACGGCAGAACTGCGCCGTACAAAGTTTTATGGTTGCAGTTTTAATGTGGACTAAGCTCCGGTGACTCCGCCGAGGGCCCGCTCTTTTCGTTTCGTTTCGGACATCAAATTTCATCCTAATTTTTTTCCTCAACTAACTTACTAACTACTACTAACTTTTGCAGAATAACAGTTCCCAGAGAAAATTGTGCTATATACGCTAATGAGAAGACGGCTACGCTCAATTTTCTTTTGACAACTCTACACTTTAATGAAATAATGACTTCTGTTGTAATAAAATTAATTTGACAAATATTTATGCTACTTAGTAGTTCACTTGTTAGTGCGGTCATAAATCTGTCCAACCAGTCATAATGTAGTCATTAATTACAGAACTTCAGGTGTATAATGTAAGTTTTGGGTTTATTCTGTAGTCCATGGCTATGTTTTTGCTTTTACGTAACTAACTTAAATAAGAATAATATTACAATTACCGGAATTTAATAGCGCAGAAAAGAATTAAAGCGGCTCTTTAAGATGATTTTAAAGTAGCCTTAAATAAATAGCGAATGTTCACGTAACGGTCGGTGAGTCAGGAAAGTTGGAAAGTAAATGGTATTAGCATCGTCTAATCACTACCTGGGGAGCTCTCTGTCTAGCGCTCTGAACCGGGTACCGACGTTTCAGAGCCGTTCCCGTACACTTGCTTGCCCGTTCTGGGAGCCTTCTTGAATGCAAATAAGCATTAGGAACGCCTTTACAACATTGAGACGCTCTTTATTGGGCCTGTTCGAGCATATTAACCGGCGGTTCCGCAAACATTCGCTTTCCACGCACCGCCCTTTAAATTTGAACGCGCGCGACACTCACAAACTTCCAGGTAAACACATCCAATGTTACTAATTAAAAATTTTAGCTAAAAAAGAGTAATGAAGATGAACTCCACCGAAACAAAATCTTATCAGAGCTCGAGGACAAAAATCAAGAAATGCAAATTCAACGGGAAAGGCGAACTTAAGTGGAGCTGTAAATGTAATTAGATTTTCAAGTTTACAAAGACAAGAGCGCTCAGGTTGGTAGATTTACTGCTGGCTGACCCACCTCCCCGTGGAGAACGATAAATGAGACGCCGCGAGGTAGCGATACTAATTATCCTATAGGTAGACGTGTTACACCGTCCACGTTCCCTCTAAATCTTGTTAGCGGTTGGAGGTGCAATTCTGATAAATGCAATTGCTACGATAATTTACAACAAGTCCCACAACACTGAACTTAATTATACCTAACGCGTCAGTTCCGGTAATTTAATGTTATCATTTCTTACCTTGTTTCTATATGAACTTACTTTGATGCGATACAACTCAAATAGATATAATTTGTGCTAGCAAAATTAACTTTAGGAGGTCGATAAAGGTAAATAGGCCCGCTACCTATAATGGATTAGACAAAATGTGGATGTATCAACTTTCAGAAACATTATAATAAAAAATAATCATCGTTTAATAATTGGATTTTGTGTAAAATTAAGCTGCACTTCTTCTTTTCAATTTTTAATTAGTTACGTAATATATCTTTATTTATGGAACTGTAATTTGGTCATAGGGTGCGCGATAGTACAGTCAACTTAGATGAAATTTAATTGAAATTGTACTGCATCAGTTGTGTTGGAAGATATATTTGGCAGGCATGGATTAGCAATATTAATCAAATGTAAACGGTAAGCATAGAAATACTATTATTTTACTCGAAAGTGTATTATAAAATAATTATGTTTCCATTACATGACTTCATAGTTTCACAGAACAATAATATGAAAGTTTCAATTCGCTTTCGTTGCTTTGCCCAACAGTTTCTAGTCACGATTCTCTGTACCTAGCTTCTGAATCATGGAAATTCTTGTGAAAGGTTTCAACAAATAACATTGAATAATATAACGGATGCCTTAAATGTTAAATGTGAACCTGTAGTGAGCAGACACGGTTTGCGGGTGGAAGGAATTAGACTTGAATAATTGCCGCAATCACTCGATGGTGACTGACAAACGTACGGCCTTAAACTTGGGAGGAGGTGTTCGGTTTGATCTACAGCTTGGCGGACGTCATTGATCTTTTTATACACTGGATTTGGTACAATTTCCTTGTATTTCCAGTTATGTTATCGTATTTTATTATTAAACAGAACTATTTTAAGGTATTCCCTATGTTCGACGAATATTACTTTTTTTATTAATTGTTGATGACGGTACTATCTAAAACAGAATATACCATAATATATTCTGAAAATGATCAGGTAAGTACATAAAAAATTGTGTAGCACTTTTCTTAAAATAATTTAAGGCATTCAAGTATAAATATATGCAAAAATCTGCTATATTGTATTGATTAAGTGCATTTTATTCCTTTCCAAATAAATCTAAAATGCTTGTTTACGTCTCTGGCAGTGACTACGTCTTTAATATGATCGTGGCTATTATAGAGTTACTCCAGGAGGTCAGCTATCGTTTCAGCTGACTGCGTCGTTTGTTTGCTCTAATGACAGTGTTTTGGTGTTTCCATTGAGCTAGTACAGACTGCACCGCTCAATCCAATTAGCAGTGATGAGTTTATCACTAAGATTAACAAAATTTCTGTACACAACAGACGAACATATTCAGCAAAAATAAAACAATCATTAGGATTATTGTAAAAGTTCTTTAAAGTCCAAAGTTTTTGTCAAAAATAAACCACTGTAAGTAAATATTAAGTTAGAGAGAAAATAATGCAAATAATTATAATGATATAAAATTAAGTACCTAATAATGTACAGGATAATTATGATAGCGTCTGACTGACTGGCTGACTTTGACTGAGGTCTGACTTAACTTGTTATTTAGAGCCCTTTTCGCCTAATTACTTATTAAAATAATATTATGACAGCCACTTTTATCAATTTTGTAGGTTTCAAGTTAAATACCAATAGTAATTGTCACTCGGTTTTGACTTCATAACGGTACTTCTAGCTCTAACCTGTGTTGAATTCAAACACGGCGTTTAAACGACCTTTGTCAAATGTATGTTACATTGCTCGACACCAATCCACGCAACATTGGGTTTGTGCTTCGTTCGAATATGACGAATCTACTAGCATAAAGCTTTCTGAAGCGTTCATGCTCCCATAGGAATCGGTGTTCTTGGCACAAATCAATACCAATCCTAAATCTGGTTGTTTATATAATAGTATATGCCAAAAAGCATTGCTCTTCAACTGAGCATGCAGCAACGAATATTTTATCAATAAAATATTCTTTTCTATTCTATTTAATTCGTTTAGTAATGTATGCAAGCGTAGTGTTCAATCCGCGTTTCTTCTCTGTACGAGAAAAGGCTTACCTTCTGCAGTGTGACTAATACAGTCTGGCTTTATTAGTAGGCCATTAATGAGACCGAGAGTACCTACCGTGTAGCAAAAACAAGGCTATGCAAAATTATTCATAGAATGTGATTGATTGTGCTAAGTATGTGGTCCATGAAATGTGTCCACTGTTATTAGAACTCGTATAATCATAAACCAATTTCTTATGCGATTGAGTTCGATATATGTATATCGAGTACATATAGCTATATTATACTCTATTTCGACAACACAGGTCAAATCGTTCCTCATATTAGCCATTGTAGCGTTCGGCAGTAGGCCGTATTGATTACTATTGATGGGCTACTGGTTCATCGTGTCCGAGCACTACAATCACCCCAATTCATTTAATTGATCCTACAACTGGTCCGTGACAACAGCGTTAAGTATTAGATTGTTTCATAAAATTTTCAATTTAGTAAAACCTACATTGTTTTCATGAATATTTACCAAAAATGTGTGATCAAAGTGGTTGAATTGTAGTTAACTCGCAATTGGCTGTAAGTAAACAATGAATTCCGCCAAATTTTACTCTCCAATTATTTGATTAAGTCATTTAATATTTGTCGCAAATTATAACAGTAGTTTAGCGTCTTAAAAATAGGAAGGTAATAAGGATTGTAATTTTACGTTATTCTTTTGTTTTATTTAGAAGTCTATCGGGAGAAGGTCTGTACTGTATGTAACTTACCAAATATCCGACACTTTATTTAAACATATAAAATAAAAAAACCTACTTAATATTTACCTGCACGTGTAAGGTATTGAGATAGTACATTGCCACTAAGATTCCTAGGGTTAAAGGCCAGACATGAGACATCTGCAATGTGACAAATGCAACAGAGATTTTCCCATCAACCCGTCTTTATAAAATGGATTGTAACAACAAGTCTAAAAGCGAAGCAAACAGGAAGAGGGTTATGTATTTTTTAGAGAATTATTTATAACGAGTCGAGCTAAACGGTAATAAATAATGATTTGGTGCAAAGGAACGTTTCGGTAAATCTAATAAAATACGTATCCGCAGAGACTGCACCGCACTGAACTCGTTACCACATCTAGACAATTTATTAGGATTTACGAGGTACCCACGAGTTTGGATGATCGTTCTCAAAGTTCCATAAACGGACAAAACGCTTTAGCACTTTTCATTCACATTCGAATATGAAATGGCGAAATCAATTTCCACCAATGAGCAACGGAATACATTCAATAAATGTCATAAACGTTCAAATCCCTCTTTTAAACGTTTTCCGGTAGCTGCTCGACTTCGTGACTTAAAGTTTCTAAAACCATAAACTTGATCAAAACGTGTTCTTTAATTTCCAGCTTTGGTAGTTCTAAACTATAACCTACTTTTTAGGTCACGCCTCACGTCATGGTTAGCGTAGTTGACGACTCCATCTTTGTATCTTTTTCTATAGGTAGTGCATTTTTTTACTTATTCTAATAAAGAGCCGTACTATACAAGACTGACCCTACCTAGCATACCACCCTAGCTTAATAGCGCCATCAGGCTCCCTTCTGAACTGTTCATCATAACGTAGCCATGATCCGTCATACGCCCGATGGCGTAGTAGCCACTATGCCATGATACCTACGTCATATAGAATGTGTCGTCGCTTAAATTCTATGTTAAATACTGTTGTAATTTCCCAATATTCCCAAAATATCATAAAATAATATTGGAAACAATTCTTTGTTGAAATTGAAATAATATCAGAGACGAACACGGCGTATGCGATTTCCAATTATCGATGTGCGCTGACTGTTCCTACGGTATTGCAACTCCGTATGACGAGAAATATTTCGCTCAGGTTTCATACGAACTACATCCACCGAGGAAACGTACGTCCGTGTACAGCACGTGTCGGGCTCTAATCTTCCGTTATTTGAAACTCAAGAAATTTCACTAACGGAACAAGAAAAGTTTTTCCTTCCATTATTTATGATTCAGCGAAATATCAATTTGATTGAGAGGAAAGAAACATAACTTTAGAAGTTGACAAAACTTTATGCTTCTGTATTTTAGAAGCGGTTATTTTAGTCGTCCATGAGTGATATAACAGAACAAGTAGGTATACCTAAAAGTTTGGTGTGCAAGTTTCGCCAAGTTTGCTGAACAGAATTATGAATATTCACAAACGCCCGGGGAATCCTCACGTGCGGAAACTCTTTTAATAGCGCGTTAAGTGTTGGTGAGTGAGTTAATGTATAGTTGCTTTTGGATAATAAAGAATCTTAATATAACGGCCATAATTCTTAAGTATCTTACGAAACTTTTAATATGTTTTTTAATTAACAAAATCTGGAACGAAAGCAGAATGGTAATAATGATCTTCTCCTTTAATTCTCTTAGGTATACATATGTTGGTTACTCAGTTACCTAATATACTTTAATGATAAAACTTGTGTTTAATCGGAACAGTAAGAAGCTCAAAGTAGGTAGTAGCATCAAGCTACATGGCAGTGGTAAATTGCACGTCTATCGCTTTAAGAGCATCGGTTACATTAAGTAATTCACTCGCCTCAGTTGATAGTAGAAGTTACACCAGTAAGTTACTTGGACTGACTTACCACATTATTTGCATCTTGTGATTTCCATAGACTTACAGATAATTAGAAGTAGTACAGTCGCATGAATGTATTACTTTTGTGGTTACCTTAAAAATTGTTTATAAAGACCTATGGGTCTTATGTAGAGGGATGGATTATCAAATTACTTATGTTAAGTGTTAGAATAAAGTATGCACCTAGTTTAGTGCCTACCTAAACGAAGTGTGGTACGAAAAAACCTACTCTATTAATAAATTGATTAGGTATCGCGGAATATAATGAGTGTACCTAATAGTATTTATAGATTTTTACTCAAGTACCTATACCGATACTTCTTGGTACGACCGGCTAGTTTCAAACTCAACCGACGCCTTTATTCATGAGCACACTTGACGAGGCGATGTTGTAAGTTGGACATAGACGTACTCAAAACATACAGATAAGTAAACTTATTATTTACTATACCTAGGGCATTCTAATTCAAAGTAAAATATTTTTTGAAATAATAAAAAAATACTACTTTACTTCTATCAACTCTCACAAATTAATTATTTTTTTAGTCTCATTATGCATCTTTTAGATTATTAGGTAGTATCCAACATCAATAGAATATTAAAATATCCTCTGATTATTAGGGATTAGTAGTTACTTGTTTAAATACTGAGCAAGGACTATCTATGACCAGAGGAAGTCTGCAAAAGACTGAGTCAAGAGAGAGCAACAGAATACCACAGTCGTATCCTACATAACACCAACTAAAACAAAACCTTTGATCTCATTTATTTGCATGATATATGAAATTGCTTCAAATTCTATCATTAAGAAGTAACGACGCATACAATTACACCCTGATGGACATTTCAAATTTGATGTTTGATCAACGAACACGCTAGATACACGTACCTAATGAGTTGTAAAATTGCAACGGAATACTGGACACCAAACATTGGAATGGCGATGAAAATCATAGGTATAATATTTACAATCACACTGGGTCGTGCAAACAGATAAATTGAGTACAAAATAGTCCACAGCAAAGCGGATACAGTCCTCGCATGAAACAAACAGTCGAGGTTTATGCAAATTGGGCTCCTTTGTATTTTGCTGGATTAAAATATAGTGGGAATTAGTTCCGTGTCAGATATCCGACCAGCGGCCAACTCGGCCCACTTGATTTTATTGCGCGCTACTTTATTTGAAGCGCATCCACCAACATTATTTTGAATGAAGAAGGTGCAATTAAATTGTATGGAGATGTACATTCGGTATCGGCGATCGCTTCATTGACTTAATGGCATCGGATGCGGACTATTTATTTTGTTTACTCTTTAGATTGAGTTAAGGTAAACTGAGTTTTGGTATTCAAAAAATCAGCTGTAGGTATTCAAATTTGGGTTTTGTTACGATAAAATGCAGCTAGATATTTTTAGTTACTTAATTTTTTTTTATTTAAGTACTTTTTTATTATAACATGATAGTTAATTAGAAAAGATGGAATAATGTTATTTATCCTAAAACTATTATTAGTAAGGTATGTATGTAGGTACTTAGCTTCGAGCCAACTAACCTTCAGCGGCGAACTTACAACTCGTGCAGTCTTTAGATTTATAAAGGAAACGCTATATTCTTTTATCTTACATTATTTTCGATCTCCGCTTCTATCATAAACATCAGAGCTCATACAATGCCGCGCTCATATTTCTCAGTTTAATGATGTTGAATGATGCGACAGTCCCTGCATATTCAAGATAGACCTTCCCATCATTTAAAAAAAATGGTTTTCCTTTCATACCCCCTTTCACATAAAGGTTCCCCTTCGTTATTCAAAGAGACTTTTAGTGTTGGTCGGCGGCGAGTCAACGTTATTGAAATGGTGGCAGTCTGTCAGAATTATCTCCCTTCTCCACTTACTTTGCATACTGTATTTTTTCGTAAACCTTAGAAAAAGAAACGATACATAAAAGTATTTATGTATAAAAGTATACTCAAACATTTCTTTGATTAAAACTATTTACTTAGCTCACATTTACCAACGCAATGTCTGGTCAAAGACCTATGTTTTAATAACTTTTTATTTGGACTTGATTAAAAAAAATTGTACTAATTATTTTAATATCTTTCTTGCATATTCAAAAGAAATTATGTTTTGAATAGTAGTATATATACCTACATTGTTATGTTAATTGTGTAAAATAGAAAGTAGCTGGAGGACAGAGTAAGCCAGACTGAGCATATAATCTATATAAGGATGTTTTACGACAAACTTCCATCATACTGATACATATTACTAATTTATCTTGGCTAATGAGAATTAAACATCATTGAGATATACAACCGTTGCTAGAGAGTTTGACAGTGTTTAATCTCGCGTAAGTTGTAGTATTATTATAATTATGCTGCTCCAAAAACGTAGATTAGTCTATATCATAGTTTATTCGAACAACAAACAATCCCATCTCGTAACACTATTATAACAAATCCTTAACTCAAATCGTCAATGAGCCAACGCTTAAACTTAATTATTTACACAATTCCGTGGTAGGTAATTACGCTACGCAGCTATCTGGGAGCGATGCTGACAGCTTATAGCTCTGTCCGCTGCATAAATAAAAGCGATTGCTGCTCGAAATCCGATTAACCACGTTGGTCCAACTGACTATTTTGTGCGAATCCCATCCATTGGTAGGTACTTGACGTCAAGTCGAATTTAAAAAAAGAATTCATGAATACGTCAGCAGCTTAGCTGGCTGTGTCACTTTTGTTTTTTAAATTTAATTTATTAATAGATGAGTGAAAGCTCACTTCAAAAACCTTTCTGTAAAAAATGATTAAAATTCTTAGGATTTTATTTTGTATCCAGCAACTGCGAATTTAGTTAGTTTAATATTAAATCATTTTAGTATAACAACCTCAAAAAATGCATTTCAGTTAGTAAAATAATTACCTAATTAGTTTCATTTGTCTGTACTAACTACAGAACGAAATAAGTCTGCAATTTTAATTGCTTTGTAACTACAAGCTTTGTGAGAGCAATTTTTAATCCTAAAAAAATACGAAAACTTTTTAGAATACTTCATTTTTAACTTGAGTGAAATCTTGATGCTATTAGGAGTCTATTTAACTTAATTTTTATTTTATTTATTGGGGAAAAATAATTGATGGCCAATACATTAAAATAAATAATAATAGTAATTACCAAATAAATAGTAGCGCAGTTTTAGCGCATAGGTAGTTTCCTTACCTCTTCTTGTAATCCCTTAATCGCCTTCACTATACCAAAGGGGAGGGAGGGGGTTGCCTATTCTTTGTCGGGATCCACACGGACCCAAGAACAAAATGAAATGTTTTCTTATTATACGTCTGTTAGTAAAACACACGAGGAATCAACTATTTACGCAAGTTGTATACGCCAACAAAGGGGAAATTGTAACTGCGAACAACATTTTCCTACCTATACAGTTACTATAGAAATCTTGAAACCCAATATGTAATTACGGTAGGTGCCTTTTACCCTATTTACTCTCCGAAGAATAAGATTACCGCACACATACACCTATTTTTAAATGTGTTCTTGCCATGTCTCTGGGTAATTTTATTATGTTTCGGATTCGTCTATGATATTTGATTAGACTAGATCAATCTTTTTTTGTCGGTTATTATACACATCAATGTAAGCTACTTTCATTTAGTTGGATAGGTATCGAGCGCTTTTTATGATTGATCTGTATAATAGTCTGGTTTTTCTTTATGATGATTTCCAGCAGATAGTCCAGCAGGTACTTACCTACCAACAGGGTAGGTTGTTCTTCTTCTCTCTTGGCAAGCAAAGAAGGGTTTAAGTACCAAATCAATGGCGACCCATTCAGAGAGCAGCTGTGGCGCGTGTAACTTAACCTTGATTAATCGACCCTGGCACGTGTAACTCTATGATCCTTCCGTATTTCCTTTCCTTTTGTATAATATATCATCTAAATATAAGTAAGCAAATATTAAGTAATATTCGCCTAAATAAGTAATCAAATAACAAATAAATCAACCATTACATTCTAATAATATACGTAGGTACGACTGTAATATCAGAATCCTCATAATAATATGATTGCATTCACCGTATTACAATATCTACTTATGTTCGAAGAATCCATTAGTTTCAGACTGCTGGCTAGAGATGATGCCGACTGGGTTTTTTACGAAATATTTTTCTCAATACGAGTGTTCTCTTTTCAAATACTTTTTGTGTTGTCATGATGGTTTATTATTTCATTAATTGAAGTGGTGGTGGTCGCAACTGCTGCCGGCTTGGCTATTGTCCTCGTAAAAATGTAAGACAAAACTTGAAAAGCCATTGGATTAATTCTGCGAGTGTCTCAATGTAAATTTCCATTTCATTGGATTCATAAGCTAGTATCGGGTAAAGTAGTACAGAAGGATTTGTTCATCACTTTATAATGTATCTTTTGTTTTCATTTGAAAGTCGTTGGTAAGTACCTATTATTGTATTAAGATTCTGTGAATGTTTCGATGAATGTAGTAAGATATTTTGAAATCCCACCTAAAATATATTTAAGACATAGGTAAATACTCAGGGTAAATAAATAACACTTTAAAAATTCAAAAGAAAAATCGTTAAGGCGCATAAAATATTGGAACATTTTATGTTATGAGCTAAGTTCGCGGACGGAACGAGTATCCCGCAAACGATTTTCCTTATAAAGAAATTTGTTAGTGTTGTTAACATAACGGTGTTAAAATAATTTAAGGAGTCCATAAAGTTTAACAGCCGACGTTATTGACTCTTTCCGAAGTTAATGCGATCCCGGGGCTCCGATCGCTACTCGCCTCATAATAATCTTATCGACATTGTCTACGGGTATGGCTATTCTTAATAGCTTCCGCTAAATAACTTACCTTTCAAATTATAAGGCGATTTATTTAGATTTCAAAATTAACTTAGTTTGACATTGTTACCCGAGTAGCCGGAGCGCTTCTAAATTTTATTCATTTTATAGGTGGAGGTACTTGGAAAGCCATGGAACAAGTATGAAAGTTGAGGTAAGTAACTACCTGGCGTAGAACCAACACAGCGGTATTTTAAGGAGCTACGATCTTGACATAGGAAGTGTAGGATAGTACTTTGAACTTCACACCTGATACAGAGTTTTTCTTTTTAAAATATGAACTTTTATAAGACTAATTATGTTTCAACGAAATATAGATAGTAGCCGTCCTTAATCCGTTGAGTGCTATTGCTATACAACCTATTTTCTTCTGTTTATGAAACAACTTTTCAAGAACTTGCCAATACACAAGATTACTTGGCTATCCGTAGCCTTTTAATGATATTGTTGTAAATGTACAGAAATAGGGAAATAAAAATGACTCAATCGGTATAATAAATAATCGTACTGAACATTTTGTTGTGTGTACTGAAATGTAAAAAAGCAAATCACTGCATCAGTGGACACAAAGGGCTTGAATAGGAATGCTTGGCATGCATAGCGCAGGGGAACTATTGATCGATGCTTGAATATTTTAAAAGCAAATTGTTCCGCACTTATTTATAAAGGTTTTTTAATATGAACGCGCAAGCAGCATGAAGATGTTATCTTCAAGTATCATTTTCCCAAGAAATGTATTGATGTTTTGTTACTCTTTCTACCTTTCTCTGTCAATTCTGTTTCCTATTAAGGTATTGATAGAGCTATCATAAATTGTAGGACTTTATTTTTACAATCTTTTCACGACTCCGGACATATCACAACTACGTCTGTAGGTAGTTGGTAAGTGGTATACATATTTTAATTGCATACCTACATTGTTGGTTAATAAAATTATTAAGTGTAGCGCCAAACCTTATCACCGGCCAATATTCAAGGTAATTGTCAAGTTTCTGATAGCATCAGCCACATAAAATCAATGTTATGTCAAAGCTATTGGAAATTTTATATTGTTAGAAAACAGCGTAACGTAACATCTTCATCATTTAATCAAAATCAAAACCTCCTTTCATTAGAAACCACGAGACAATTCAAAAGCCAATGTAATAAAAGTATCTTTGCGAAAAAGAAGCGACAATAATTTTTGTAATGAGGTCAAAATAAATAGTTCCTATCTTAGTACTCTCAATAAAGAGCGCATTTAAATCAAGGCACTGGAGGCCGGCCAAGTGAGCGAGCGGACCGACTCGAGCGACCTCCTTCGTTATGTTTTCTGCATTTGTCCACTTTACTCGCTTTCAGAACAAACAAGCTCACTTTGTGATCGGAATGCTAACGTTTTAAATTCAATCAATTGTGGAATTCGTATCACTTTTAAGGTTTATTGGTAAATCGCAAAATTGGGTTGTCTCCGAATTTGTTTATAGTGTCCCTGTGAAAACTTGTTGTCGAAAAGTATAAACGTTTCAGTTGTTGGAATTTTCTAGTTCATTCACCCTTAAAAACAACGATTACAGGGTGTGTGTCCAACCATCATTCGTGTACATGTACAATACCTAAAATGGAAAACTTAAGAAAACCCGTAGAAAGTTACTTAAAGAATTACCTACCGTTTCAATTGTAATTATCTATTCTAGTTTTATAGGTTTGCAGTTATCATAGAAGTAAAAAATAAAACAAATAATTAACAAATCAAAAAATTAAAATAGGTAGGTACGTTACAATATTTCTAAAATTCATCTTCGGAAGAAGGAATACATCATTTCATTAAATACTTAAGTTTGACTTTGACGAATGTGATAAAAGTTGTGTAATAAATCTTTTTGGACGTTGTGCGAAAGTGTTGATTTAGTACCTACGTGACAACTAACAAGTTAATCATTTAATATAATTAGTAATTGAAAATACTTTACTATATACACATACTGACACAGGATTTTTATTTCGAAAAAGGCTACAAATAAAGTTATAAAATGTAAACTTTCATTGGATTATATGTTGATAGTTGATAAGGTTACAGGTACAGACTGACATCTTATTTTTTTTAATAAGGTTAACGATACATTATTTTATTTCTGCATCAAAGTATAGAGATTTCCAAAATCTAGTAAATATTTTATTACAGAAAAATAATACCGAAAAAGGCCAACCTACAATTGAGACTAAACAATCGCATTTTATTGTATCCAGAGTTTTAGTGTCGTCATCACACATACTTCGTCTCTACTAATAGATACGGGCTTAGGCTTTCATAAAATGCCAAAAGCCAGACGCGCAGGCACCATCTTATTGCGTAACACGCTGCTCGGAGATCCATACAGCCATGTAGGACAACAAACCCATAACTAGTAGTAATTTCTGTATTTATCGTCAATATGTCTGCCAAATCTCTACATTTAAAGATTACATAATACCAGGATAGACTACTTATTTTGGGCTTTTATATATAAATATAAGTAGGAAAAATCTAAAAAGAGCTTTTTGGCAAAGCCAAAGAGAGGAATTAGGCACATGGATATTTTTATGCACGAATCGAATGAGAGAACAAAATGTGTAGGCGTAGAGTTGATTTACAGAGCTAATGTGGATTTATTTAAAGCACTTTACGGTTTAGTACTTATAATATTAATGACTACAGCGTTCTTATTGACTAGTGTAATTTCTATCAGAGTATAAGATTTTTTGGAGAGCCCGTAAAAACCTTCGATTGTATGCTGGGTAAGGAATGACTATTTTTGTCTTGTAAATAACCAGTATTTGCATTGGTGTGTAAAATGGTTACTATCTATGACAGAACTCAAACTTCACGCGGTGAATCCCTCTTTAAAACTGCCACATATCCATGACTGAAAAGATTGCATTATGCGTGATTGTGGGGAAGCTCGCATTTTTCTACTAAATCCAAACAATACAAAACACGCAGTTAGTGTCCGTGACGAGCGTAAATGAATGGCGTCGCATTTTTCTCGCTAACTCCGCGTCGCCTCCGCAATAAAACATTCATGAATTCAGAATGTTACTACTCAGTACCCATTGCTTGGATGGGGCGTTGATTCTTTGGAAATTTGCAAAGGAACAGTATCGTAGAGCACCGATTTGTATCCAAACGCTTATTGCCTTCCCTTTGTATCAACATAAGTTTATTTTTCTCGTCGTATTACTTATATTCTTCGTATTATATGACTCAATTATGTTAATACCTACTGTCACAGACACAGTAAAGTTATCCTAAATTAAATATCTGCTCTAGAAAAAAACAGAAATAGCAAGGTCATGGCGCTCGATAAAGATAATGAACATGAATTATTGATAACACGACCGCTATGTCGTGCGTATCCAAACAATTCATGAATCCAAACTGCTCGCAATAAGACGAGTAAAGAATAAAGCCAATTGTAGAGCGAGCCAATAAAAGAAATAAGTTCAGAAATGGATGCATAGCTGTGTGTTTCCAACATCTATGGCAGGATTGCTCCGCCGCCGGCGGAAGTGCGGCGAACTATGCGCGGCGCGGGGACGGAATGCGGACAATTTCACAAAAGCCCACCGAGTGAGAGGTCTGCCGTGATAACCGTGAAAGCTAATATATTTGTATGCGGGGAGGTGACGAAACAAAACGCTTATTATATTTATGGCGCTGTATATTTTGCGAGAACCAGATATTTTACGATTTTATTTTGGAGAACACTTTTAACGTGGATATGGAGATGGCTTCCTTTTGTCTTTAATTGACAAAGCCTTTTAATACGTAGCCTAATTTTGAGTCGCTGGAATTTTTGTACTTAATCATTAAATGATTTCGCTTAGTTATACAATGAGATAATAAGATCCAATTGTTTAAAAAAAAGGACTTTGATTTGGAATCTTTTGAATCGGATACGAATAAGTATAACTTGTTTAGCGAGCCACAAGTTCGAAAGCCAAAAAAATCCGCTTCAAGTTGTTATCTAAGCGTTTTCAGCGCAAACATGTTTAGACGTCAGATTTATGTTTTCTGATCCATCTGCCGTGCCGTCTCGCATAATATTGCGGACGGACTTGGAAAATAATAAAGGCGGGAGATAAGGTTTTCGTCTGTTCCAAGGGAAACGGTGAAATTGAGTTGGGACAATTTTATTTTTCATTTTCCTTAAGCCAAATATGAATGAATTATTTGTGCTTGACTGATGTTAGGTTCACGTAGTGCTATTTATTTTAAATTCAATATACTCGGTGGTTAACTCACGTTGCAAGGCACCTCTAGTTGTAGGTATTTTCAGCTGCTGTATTTGATTCGTCTGGAGAATGTTGTGTCGTTTACTTTTATCTGCAGATAAAATAACAACGATAACATTTCTAGTTCTTGAAACTGTTCGTATAACTGACTAGCAGTTAGAAGATTTGGTGAAACTCTTTGGGACTCCATGATGTCTACTGTATAAATATCGATACGTATTATGAAAACGAGACACTCGTGACTAAAGAATATGCATAATTATGTAGAAAAATATGAGAGAGTAAGAGAAATTCCTATGCTCGAATGCATTTGCCAATGCTACCATCTTGACAATTAGTTGAGTTGTTTATTCATATTGCCTTTGAGACTCCTCTATGAGGCTTCCTCTTATTTCGAGATGTCCTGATGTTTAGAGACGTAAATCTCACAAGCGCGACCCAACTACGATGTTACTTAGAGCGTCAAATAAATTTTGGTCGCGTTAGCACAGGCAGCCAACCACTTACCTTCTGCACCATTTGGGCCATATAGCTACGGCATAATCCCGTGCACTAATAGGCCCATACTGCGGTTACCAATCCATTCATCAAGCATGGTGATGCCAATATTCCCCTTCGACCGTTTATTGTATCGACCAACAAAAGGCCCATGTTCAGTTTTCAGCCTAATAGGTATGTATGTTAATTCATCATAGGCTTGCTTCACTGACTCTGTTTGCCCGCTTGTCAGTATTCGGTAAATAATAGCCCCGGTTTAAAAAACTTTTCATTGTTCTGTTTATGGAAAAGATCAATAAAACTACAAAATATATTTGTAAAATTGTTTTTTGCATTTTAAACAAACGATAAATTATGAGTTTGCGAGAAAATAAATATATTATGATACAAGTTGTGTGTGTTTATTTGAAGATCCTTTTCGTACTTCTTCTTCTTGGTGGGTCGATACCAATATAAATTGTATGAGCTAATATTTAGCTACGAGTACTGTCTATAAAGCTCTTCAAGCGTCCAGGTATAAGGGCTCACTGTATGGTGTTGTGTCTATCGGCTGTGGAACGGGGCGGCCCTTCATTTACACTTTAGGATAGAGCTTTCTTTTTCCTTCGGTATTGGTGAGAGGTTTTGATAGTGCATAGAATATCGATGAATATTAATGTCACCCTACTCCAAAACTGAAGCTACAATGATAC
Organism: Abrostola tripartita; assembly: GCA_905340225.1. Classification (NCBI taxonomy): domain Eukaryota; kingdom Metazoa; phylum Arthropoda; class Insecta; order Lepidoptera; family Noctuidae; genus Abrostola; species Abrostola tripartita. Next base: position 7,689,088 of record HG996498.1, on the reverse strand, counting down.
CATATGTCGTTACCTAATAGTACACCTGCCTATAGCTTAAGACTAAAGCGTGGCAAAAGGTCCTAAGGCAGGGTAAAGACTGAGAAGGAAAGAGAAATAATCATTACGCTTGCTGAGATTAATATTAAGAAATTGTATTGAATGTAATAGAAAAAGAGGTTTTTAATAACACTTAAATACCTTATATTTACATAAAAGGTTAACTTATAACCAAGTCTATACACGACTGACAATGACATGTTAAATACAAGAATAAATTCAATAAACCAGACAAAACGCAGGCGTGTGTCTAGTGTTATTCATAAACAAAAACAATCATTTCATATTTCAAAATCCCGGGATAATAAAAAATATTTATGCAGTCACGCAGTTATCCAACGATTTAACCGAGCGATAGATAGGTTTTTAACACATCAATGCCTGACTATCACAATACAAATATTCCTATTTTTTCATGGTACACAGTAAACCCAACACTATTCAGTATTGTTCATGTTCCAACAAAATTGCAATGGAGATTAAAACCAAACATCGATAATAAAACAAGATGTAGGTAGAACGAAATAATAAAAATAGGGTTTTAGCGTAGCAAGTTGCTTCGGGCAGCGGAGCGGGAAAAGGAACCAATTTCTGAGCCGATGCGGAGCGTTTTGTTGGAAATAGCTTTCCTTCAATCTGCATTTTGTTGCTGATTTACCAACTTTCATACAGAACGGAACTTTCTACGAGATACCTAGGCGGGGAAAGTTCAGCGCAGTCGTCACATTAAATTATTAAAGTCGACTGTCTACATCAAAACATGTCTAAATCTGTTTGCTCGGTGGATTTGTCAAACTCCACACTAGATTCTGATTTAGAATTTCTTTTTTTCTGAATTAGCTTTATTATATTAATTCATATCACATCTTGTAGCTGCAATACAAAATACAGGTTGTAAAAACATTTAACATTAAAGTTTTACCTTTCTTATTGTTTCCCGTTATGTTTTACTAAACATCAGAATAATCCTCTAATTTGTAGGTTAAGACATACTTTTCTCCGTAGTAATAATTCTACCTGATTTTTATATCATACATACATTGTAAGTATGTATGTATTGAATACATGTATACTGTACAGTCATGTTTAATTAATCCAAATAAGCTTCTATCACAATCATTAACCGTTACTTCTCCCTCGCCTATGTATTATAGTACGGACCAAATTATCTACCGCAAGAACAAACTAGCAGCCACCACAAAACAAATAACCAATAAGCGATACATGGGCGAGAATAATAAAGAAACGGAGAAAATACGGAACGTGAAGATTAACAAAGTTCTAAATAACTAACTTTGCTTATAGGACGTCATAATAAATGGGTACGGACACGTCCAAGCCGAGCCGTACACTCGTAAAGTCCCCAGTTCGATTACATACACGAGCGGGTCGCAGTGAATTAACTACAAACGGACCAAGCGTCACGTGACCGGAATATTAAAAAAAAATCCTTTACTCACTCTCCTCTGTCAGTAGGGTAAGCTTGATGAATAAATAGTGAGTATAAATATGTAACGGTTTGAAAAATTCTGTATCAATTTGAAAAGTATGCGAGAATATTGTATTTGCTGTGTTAATAATTTTGTTGCACGTTTTTCGGAATTTAGCTATGTGACACATAATTTATGATGTAGGTTGAGTCTCCAAATGTTTTTATTGTATTATAGAACACAAGTTTACATTTTGTGCAAAATAAAACAATTGAAAGATTGAGCGTTGTTAAAAACTTAATCTATAAACGGGGATGGTAAGTCGTAAGTTATTCATAAAATTTAATATTCTGTTTTATTTCCTGAATGCCTTCATATTAGCCAGTTTGATATATTAAGATATCTGGCGATTACGGTAAAAGTAGTCGGTACCAGGAAATGTATCGTTGCCTTACATTTCCTGTAACTTCTCTTAAATAAATAATTTTATCCTTATCGCTAAGTAATTTTCTATAGCATTACTTACCTACAGCATTTTTTTTTATTTGTGCGTACCATCATAATTGAAGCCTTACCTGGCTAATTAACTTTATTTTATTAGATATTAAGTCTATTATAACTTCAAGGTAGCTTTTTTGCCAGGGGATTACGATTTCAGTCTTTTTTTCTTTGATGAAGGTGGTGTGTTGCTTGTGGGGCTTTAAGAATATTAATTGTCGGCCACTAAGTAAGCTAAAAAGGTACCAAGCCAAATGTGCACTTAGTATATCTACGTCAGTATCATAATAATACATCAGTGTACCTAAAAGTAAAGTAAATCAGCATTAAAAGTATCAATTTTTTAATATGGGGCTCACTTTATAACCACTTCCCATGGTAAATCAGCTAATGGAGTGAGCGTGACACGAATCCGTCGTGAGCCAACAGGAAAACCGATAAGTATGAAAATTAAGTTTTTCAGTCGAAATTATTTTTAGCCTAAGTTCAACAGGTGCCTTTCAATCATAATTTTTGAATGTCATTGACAGTTATTGTATTTTGCGCTTAAAATAAAAATCTTATTTCATTTAGACACCTCAGTGACTGAAAATCTTTTATTAAAGTCCTTGAGAACGAATTTTGAGATTTTTTGCCACGGCGGTCAATCTCAACAGATACTAGCCATCTACAACGAGCATCAACGGCCTAACGTGCTAGACTGAGGCATGGTTGGGACTATATCACGTCTGAGAACTGGTCAACCATGTAAAGTCTGACCTCGGTGAGCGCTGCTTAACGTCGAGGATAGATTGATTAGTGCGGATGCTATTTAGCAACAAGCTCTCTTCTTCCTCTTCCACTGCACCCTCGAAAGTATGATTTAGGAATTTTGAATAATTATAAAAGCAATTTACTGTAAGCAAGTTGTATTTATTACGTGTTATACAACACAATAAAATTTTGTGATTTGAATAATAAATAACATTGTCTTTTTTATAGCCAAGCTAGACGGTATTACAAGAAATACACGATTCTTATTTGTCACGCCATAAAACTGCATTTTATTCCGCATAGAAGTACGTAGGTTTGAACAGCTGTGATTTGGTTATACTTTGCGCCGCAATGCAAATCCTTTGCGCCGCAGTCCCTTGACAATAAATCGTGTTTTCCCTTAATACTGGTTCGAACGTTACAGCTGCTGCACTTTTTATATTTTATTTTGTATGTGATTTTTCAAAACAATTAAAGATCTTTCGTATCAATGTCTATGTTTTTATTTCTGGAATAAGTACTGAACTTAGGCATGTAACTTGCATGTAAGTATATGGATAACGAAAATTATAGTATTGGATGTGAATGCAATCGTAAATAAATAGCCTAACAGAAGTTTCTTTTAAATTGATTAAGGAATTTTTTAAATGATGTACACGTGCGGGACTCCATCTCGCGATCCTCACCATTCCGTGGCGAGCTTGCGGTGGACCGGCAAGGGCGCGGGTTCAAGTGCTGCTCGTTTCCATCATTTTTCAAAATTTCCTGTGTCAATGTAGATTCTAGCTAAGCATGGGCAGCATGCTAAAATGAAACCAAAAGTCTCTTTTGTTAACTTTACTGAATTAGAAGCTGATAGAGTAATGAGAACGTCTTAACTAAAGTTAATAAGTAGAGACACTCATATCAAACCATAACTGCAAAACATGTAGCATAGAATTGCACTTAGGTCAAAGTGTTATTTTCATATCACAAGATCTGCCGATTAAAACAGTTGTTATGACATGCAATGTGAGCTCATCACAGGACATAAGTGCATGTAAGTGGCGAGATAGGACCGCCGCAGTATGTAACGATCTAGTAACATTGTTAAGTAACAAACTATCGAGCAATTATTTTAAACGCATCCATTGCAGTACAAAACAACGTTAAAGAGCTGACACGGAGTGGTCGTAACAAACGTCGTTATCCTACATTTTGGGGTCGATAAACTGCGGGTTGAGGCGACGCGACGGCGACGCGCCGGCTAACCTCCCTATGTTACATGATCAAAGCATATACTGTAAAAAAAACTATTCGTACTCATAACTTTTCTGTAAGCCTATGTGTAAGAAAAATGGCCTCCAATGTCGTCGAATCACGCCAAATTTCGAAGACAATCCATCATTTATTTTCGGTGGACACTAAATAGTTCGTCTTATTTGTTAAGATTGACTGAAGATGATTGTTAATTTTCCGATGTTTTAATGTTAGGTTTTACCAACACAGGTTCTGGTTATATACAAGTCATTTTGTCTCTAGCGGTGTCGCACAAAGTATCAACAAGGTCAGGCATGCATATGTTTCGAAACCGAGGATAAAACCATACTTCGACAATGATTTTAGTTATTGATGACTACATGGAAGGTGGTACTTATGCACTTAAAATCTCTCAAATGTTTAGGGCTAAGCCATGTTTTTATAAGAGTAATATTATAATTAATGTTACCAAGATAAGATTTCGTTAGTTCATAAATATCAATTTAGTAGTAGAGATGTAATTTTCACAAAATACTAATAAATTACGTACAAGATTATGTTCTTTTTGCTTGCATGCAAAGAACCGATGAAAAGATAAATTCTGTTATGAAGATGAAACGATGTAGCTGAACAGCGAATTTATCACTATTAAAAAAGAGGTTCACTATTCGTGCCTGCTCAGGTCGTGTCTGAATAATGAATATAGTTTTAACTAATTATATTTGTTAACGTGATTTTGTATATTTTTTACTATTTTCTGGTTGTACTCACGTCACTTCAGCTGATACCCCGCTTCGCTTCTTGCACATACTCCAACGGGGCCTTTTTTGGTGAATAAGCGCCGTGTGAGGCCGAAACGATTCGGGCATTCTCGAACAAACATGTGTGATGTGAGTATAACCACCGGAGAACAGTAAATAATTGAAACATCTATGGTGAAAAAGTTTCGGCTATCTGCTGTGACACTAGCGACAGATGGTGTCATGGTCACAGACACTATTGCGACATATGGTGAGCTTGAATCCAATACATCTGCAATTTTTATTGATATTATTATGTTCTATGACCACCTGCTTACGGTGACATAAAACATAATATTATTAAATTCAACTCGGAAGTAAATAGTAAGGATTCGAGAGTATTTTTCTATCTACTTAGGAACACATGCAAGATAATAATGGCAGTACAATATTCCTAGTTCTTGTTGGTATTTGTTCGCAGTATCTATAAAAATATTCGTCAGTAATAACTGAAATAACTCGAGATTCGATATGTTTCTCGATATAAACTATTTTCTTAGATATCAAAACAGACGATTTACGATTATATAGATGTCGTTTACCCCTTGGTCAAAGTTTTACCAGTCGTTGATCTTTTTGGCACGGCCTCGAGCGACAGCGATGCATCAAAAGATATGGAAAGAAAACACAACACGTTTTCCTTGTGTAGTCTAAACTTTTCGCCCCACTGTCTGTTCGACGTAGGTGCATAATTTGTATGTATTCTACACGCTATGGCCTTTACGAGGCAGGCACAGCCCGAGGCAATAGAGAGTAAACGACCCCATTGGAGGCGTGGTTTAAAGCTTGGCTTTTTGAGATTGAACTAGCGTTTTAGAATTGTACACGAAAATAAAAATCTAGCTTAAGATTTGAGGATAATCTAGGCTAGATTTTAAAGGAGATGGTTCTTTGTACCAAATCAAAAGAAAATGAAACATTATGTATCAGATATCAAATAAAAACTAAATAAAATTCGTTGAATAGTTTTCAACATCAAGAGCACATACTCTTGATTACACTACTTTACTTCTTTTTTGTCTTTTAAATAAGTCGTGTTGCTTGAGATACAAAATTAAAGCTCCTTTTTTAATAGCTCCATAAAAGTGTAACATGTAAAGTTCAGTGATAACTTGCCATAAAATGCTATAAAATATCTGAGAATTTCGTAGAAAAGCATATTCCTGACAGCCAAAATGGTAAAGTAATGTCGTGTAAATATTTGATAAACCAGAAGCATTTTATTGTTGAACTTCATTCGCGCTAATCTATAACTATACCAAGGTTATTTATTACCACTGGCAAAAAATCTAGATGATGCTTAAACGAACCCGACACCTAACGCTCAGCCCCCTTACCATGAACTCTTAAAGCAGGACAGGGCCTCAAGTCTGCTATTACAATAGTGTCAGCATGGACTATCATTGATTTCATAATTGTTGATTTTGACAAGTTTGGTAATCTACTAATACAAAAGCGTCACTATGACTTTCCAATGGTCAACCACTGACACTCCATTGAAAGAAATGGCATAGAATGGTAATCTCGTACATGACAAATCAATGACAGACGTAGACGGTAATCTGCTAAAATTTTGACAGTTAACTCACAGACTACAATTTAATATGGTAAGGAATAAACACAATTACTAAAACTGTTTAATATTATTAAACTGTTTGCAAAACACGGACCACAACAAATAAAAACAGATTAACGTCAGACGTCAGTGACAAGTAATGTCACATTTGACAGCAAAACATAAAATATTATTGAGTTTCATCATGTTTTTGCTATTTACGAACAAGATTGCATAGAACATTATTAAATAATATCATAGATAATATGTAGAAATATTTAAAAAAGAAATCTGGCATAATTAAATGTCCAAAGGAGAATGCCCAAGTGACTATGACACTTAGTATCGCTATAAAATCTTTTGTGTCTTAATCTAATGAAGCTTAATTTATAGCTTGATTCCAGCACTTTCAAATACAGTTATTATTATTTTGATAACTCTCCGGAATCAACGGCAATTTTGTGATGAATAACAAGAAATGACTAAATAATGCTGCGCGCGCAATTGTACCTAACGCTGCGCGCGCAGTTGTAAGTAGGTACCTAACGCTACGTCGCGCAATCACGCTAGAGATGTTATATTAGGATGATATTTAGGTATTCATAATATTGAATATATTAGTTAACTCGTATTAGGATACCATACCTATTACTGGGTATTAGTCAAATATTAGTCAACGATTCAAAATTCGCTACTCGCTTTTAATATTAATATTAAACGTTGCTACCTATTCGGTTGTATTTCGCGTGACGCGACGTTACACGGATTAGGCCAGTGATCGCCAGCGCGGTAACCGCCTGCCAATCGTAAATCTTTGCTGACTAATATTTGACGAATACGGCGTATTCGTAATATTTACATTCGCTTATCCTAATATGAATACGAGTGGCTTGTATTATAATACCTGTACCTATTAAGAGTATATTCCTTACATCTCTAAATCACGCGAAATCAATTCGCACTTACTCTCTAAACTCACTTCTTTAAAACTAACGCGTAAAGTATCTAAGAAATATCGCTGCGTTATTCATTTCTAGGAAAAAACTGGAATCGACGTAACGTAACGTCTATCACTTCGCCAGAAATTCTAGTCTTTAGAAAACCACTATTTAATAGAATGAATCGAAATATACCTTTCTACTAACCTAAAATCTTACCTAAAATATATAATATAGGAAATTGAAATAAAAACTATGTAGCATATAATTTATTTAAATAAATGACATGAAAGAGTATAATTTATTTTAAAATCATAGGAACTATTAAGCATATTACATTTTCACAACCTGGAAATATAAAATGTCTTGTTTTAGCAGTAGCACGCTTGTATCTACTAAGTGTAGGTAATAGTTGGTTCTTGTTGCCTTCTTTGTGGTTGAAACAATGATTCCTGTGGAAGCGGTGGTAGCTCAGGAGCCTGTACATTCTCTATTTCAGCACCAGAAGTATCTCTATTTGCATCCTGTTGCAAATGTTGTTGCACATTTCTTCTAGCTGCCATCCAACAGGCTTGACACACTCTTTCTAGATGTGGAACCTAAAAATAAGACATTTCTGTATCTTAGGGTCATGTGGGTTTTGTTACATAACTAAATGTACTAACTATTAACTGGGAAAGAAAAGATTTATCACAGACAGACTAGCTATGTTCTGCAGTTCAGTCAAATAGAATGAAGCCGGCACTATGTGAGAATATAAGTCAACTATGCCGCTAGCCTCCAGTCCATCTATGACTTTTCCTCCACTGTGCGTTCCCTAGTATCTGGTGAGAACACCACTCCACAACACATTTGCATTAAAGGAATGAAGCTTTATGTAGCATCAATAAATTAGTAGGTGTATAGAATGTAGGTATTAGTGGAATAGTGCAATGATGTTCACACAAAGTGCAGGCTGCATTTGATTTGGCCAGGACGCAAAAATCCTTTGATAGACATTATTTTACAAAGGTACCTACCAAATGAGGAGATATCCAATTGAATTATAATATTCCTTTCGTCACAATATATAGGCACTCTTGATGTATGTGTATGCATTATAGATACTCCACATGCAAAACATACACTAGTATGTCCAAAATCAGGAATTGTTGCAGTTCCTGTTTATAGCCTCTGGCAAAGCTACTGAACATTCAATGCAAATCACGCCCTCACGTGAAACCTGTAACGTCAAATAATTACATCTTTTTAATATTGGCGATAAAATAGTTTGCATGTTTCATTTTTAGAAGCAATCCATTCGATACTTGATTTTTATTGAATGATGGTATGCCACGTTAACTGTCCTACGAATAAGGTAACAATCATCACGACTTACTGGTGTGGGTGCAATCCAAGATGCTAAAGTATTGTAGACAGAATCATTAACTTTGCCGACGACTGCCAACGTATAATATGACGTTGTCGAAGTGAACAATTAACAGACCGTGGGTTTTCCATGTTAACTAATACAGTCTCTGTCTCACTATCACTTTTCCTTATTTTTGTTGATTGTAACTAATCACAACCACACAAATAAACATTCAAAACAACAAAAGTGCAACGTGAATAAATAATCAAAGTAAATAATGACAGAAGCAGTCATCAGTGTTGCCAGGCGTTTTGATTGATTAATCCAAATGTAATCGATACTTTCGAGCATTCGAAAAGAAACCTAGTTTTCTTAGTTTTAGTATTTTATTATTGAAATAAATAATTTAAACACGCAGTCTTGCTCCCTTAATGGAAAACGATTCAATAGCTCATTGTGAGCTATAACAATAGCTAAAGACAAAATAATCGAGTAAGGCAGTAAATACCTGGTCTGTGAGGTAAATCCCCTACTAGTCGCATGATTACTATCATGAAATACACTGTGAAACGTTCTTAACCTATGGTCAATCTGTTTTTTATCACCTAGTCTGTGGGCTATACCGGCTCCCGGTATGACCTGTCAAACCGCTGACTGTGCGCATACCGGGTCCTGGTATGGAACCGCAGTACAACGCAGTTCACGTATTTCGCTTATAATTCAATTTTTTTTACTAAACATACCAACATTATTTATGCTTAATATGAAAGAATGAGCTAGCATACACACAGTTATTGCTTGGTTACGTCGAGTTTTTCCGCATTACCTTCATATTACACATTAAACCTATTTTAATTATTAAAATACCACATGAGTGTGTTTTCCTTAAAAACAAAAGATATTTTCCTGGAATCGTTATGTTTTATCGATTATCAAGGAATTATCTCTTATTCAAATTAATTACTTAAGAAATGGCAACACTGCTTTCCTCTTTTCTAGGATTTAGTCATTTATTATGCTTTTTACTTTATCAGAATTTATCCGGAGAAGTAGAAGGGTAATAACAAGTTAAAAAATTATTATAAATAAAAACAGGAATTTTCAATATATTTAGCTAATGACACAATTCAAATTTTAGCGATACCATCCGTGGGCATTCCCCTTTAGTAGTAGTTTTTCGAAAATCATTTTTACTAACGGGTTTTATAATAATGGCAATACGATAATGTCATTCTACCATCATTCTATTACGAGACCATTGACAGACCAATGATCGACCATTATGAATTTAGCAGATTACGAACTTTTAGCAAAATGACAATGGGATGGGAATTGGATCGTGTTGGAATGGCGAATTTATAAAAATAGCAGACTAGGGGCCCTGGTCACGTTGTGGTAGCGAGACTCTGCATTACACTGTACGTAGCGGTGTCTCGCTTCCACATCTTAAACTGTCCTGCTTTAAGAGGGCAGTATTCTTGGCAGTCGTACTTGTCTATCAAGATAATTACCTAAATGTGTAGAACATACTAATAATTCACGCACGATCCTATTTGCACACCTCATCAAAAGATTTATACTAAGCTAGTGCTCTGTGCGAGATCAATGGTTAGTGCCGGTGTGCCGCGTTGTGATACTATAACTTTTAACAAGTTGACGTATAAGACAACAAACAGCATAATTATAACGGCTGCGTACCATACTGTAGTCTCTAGGTATGTGTGTAGTACCTAGATGTGTACATCGTCTTTATTGTCATCCACAGATCTCAAACTCATCACTGTCAACAGCCGGCTCTATTGGTCAGGTACCTATTGCGTATGCAATATGTCCACTCAATCAGGTACAATTATGATCGTAATATGATTTGAAATTGGTAGCAAAATCCACCTATGTATTAATAAATTCTACCTATTTGACACTCTGCCTTACCTACCTTTATGATCATTGTTGTCGGACCCTATTGTTGTACATATAGGTAGCTGATGTATGATTGAGAAACGGACTAACTTGGTGATTCAATAGTACATTGAATATTGGCTTCCTAACAACCTAATTCTAGCTATTGGATGTATGGCTACGATTTGTCAAACTAAATGGTAACAAATATGATATGATCTTATTGTAGTCAGCCACATTGACCGAGTTTCGTGTTTGAATAGGAACTTTGATAACCACACTCATTATTGTTTTTTGTTCAAGTTTTCTTTTGTTTTATGTTATTTATAATATTTTATAGAATACCATTAACTAACAATTTATTGCAACCAAATCATGATAATACGTTTTAATAATTTGCGTTTGTTTTTAAAAGTACATAAATAATTACCACATGGTCGTGTCGTGTATCATTCATTTCAGTCATTTCATTAAAAGATCTAAACTTGAAACTCGCAATAGGGCCATGCGACCCCGAGACATAAGTAGTGATAACTAAAAGGCATGGCATGGTCCCGGAAAGTTAATAAAAACCATTGTTCAAAAGCGAAACCGTATAGAAAGATAACAATGTTAATTTATTCTATAACTATTTAAATAACCTTCAGAACTTTAACAATATACTTAATATTCATATGGCCATATGAATATTAATTGAACATTGAACTAAGTACCTCGCACAAGCTTTCTAATGAGGCATCAATAATTTAAACTGTAATTAAAAGATACTGATACCGATGAGTTATTATTCTAGTCATTATATCTATATTAAGAACTCTACCTTATTTAAGTTCTGCCCCCTTACCATGAACTCTTAAAGCAGGACAGTTTACGATGTGAAAGCGAGACGCCGCGCCGCCACGTGCAGTGTAATGCGGCGTCTCGCTAAGGGGGTTGTTTAAGAAAATTCATCAAAACTTATAATCATTGTCAAATTCACACACTTGCATTTACAGCCATTTCTTTTCTCTCATTACCTATTACCTACCCTTCCTCAAATGTTAATGCAAAATTCTAATTGACCCTTATAAAATTAAATGTCAATAACAACACAATACAAACGAGCCTTTAGACACCGCACTAAGCCAACTTGATTAAATCACTGTCAGTTTTTCGGTTACATCCATATTTATAGAGGTAGAATCACTCGTGTCAAAAGTTAGATAAAACCAGCTGTTAAAATTCTCAATGTAAAGAAGTTCGCGCTCCCTACAACGAACACGAGGTCACAACCAAACACCAAACTACAGTTTTTATTCCACTATACAACTTCTTTGCGTCAAAGCGTGTCAATAAAGGCTGCGCTCTTTTTCAATGGTATTTTGCCAAAACTGGTAGCCTACTACGAGCTGTCTGTTTGAACCTATATGAAAGAGGGCAAATACCGAATAGTTGAATGTTGGAATAGGTTTTGTATTGCTCATTCCAGTTTTAGGAGTTAATTTTCTAAATGTATAACTTTGTTCAAATTAAGCAATTAGCCTATTTTTGGTGTGTTCACGCGACTTGGCTCACGTTCAAGCTTTTTAATTTAGGGAAATATTTAGCTTTATGTAACTTCTTGTAGTGCTTACTCATTCTCTTTGGTCTGGTATAAACTGTATTGCTTTGCGTTGCATAACAGCTGGAATATTTTACCAGTAAAATTACCAACTTTATAAATGATTTATCAACGCTATAAACGATATAATATCGGTATTAATACGTGTACAGCTTATTTGCGTGGACACATGTTGGCTATTCGCATCAACTCGAGATAACTTTATCTTTCATAGCAAAATATTGTGGAACGCTCGGTCGCTCTTGATAACCCCGATATTTTCCTACTCTGTGACAAGCTCAGGGCGCACTACAAGGGGCCAGTTACACTTAAGAACAACATTATTGCGATGCAGTGGTCTAGAGACTTGAGTGTCTGGGATGTTGGGGACGGCGGAGAGCGTTGTGCATGATGCGGCAGTAACACTGCACATACCGCCAGACAGCCGTTATTGTCAATATACGGAGTATTTTCTGAATCAGATGGTTAGTAATGCGTGATTATTACTTGAATCGTTTTGTTGAATGACTTGTGGTTTCCCCCTTTCCGGGTCATATGATCAAACATACGTGTTTCCATTAGGTTTTGTACGTTGTGTTTTGGTGTAATGATTTGTTTTATAAATATTAAATTGTCAGGATTTGCTAGAATTCACGAATTCAGTAAAAATCCCTCATTGTTTTTTTTTTATTGAGATAGACATTACATTTATTAATATTTAGTAATTTAATAATGCATAAAAACAATCGAAACAATCGTCCTTTCTGATAAAAATAAACTGAATTCAAAATGCACGTATTTATATATTTCTATTATTAGTTTAAATTCCTTTAACGATTAGTGTTCGAAGTTTGACAGCGGACATTGTTTTCTTATAACAAAATTGTTGCCGCAGATAGAACTCCAAGTTTATCTGTTACCGATTTAATTTGATGATTCACATTCAACTGAAATCCGCGCTCGACTTGTTCTTTGGTTATTCATCTTTTGTCTTATTTTATGATAGTGTGTCTCAGTCGCGGCGATAAAGGCTAGCGAGACGGCTTGTCTGCCTGTTCCCGGTTTTCTCGCCCTTGTTTATCCGGCTGGGGGTAGTTAGCGCGGCGGAGTGGCGCCCCGCGGCAGTGCCTCCGTAGCCCGCCCAGCGATGGGACGCTCTACGCCCGCCCAACTGTGTCCTATCGCACGCGTACGACCTCAACAACACAGGTGAACCACGGGACTATAAAAAAGGACAATCATCTAATGTGACTGAGACAAAATGACTCCTTTTATACATTTATATTGTGTTATATGGATAGAGTTATTGAATGGCTGCTGCACCACGACAGGTGAGTTGATAGTGCAATTAGCATTTTTATTGAGTTCGCCGGCAACTTGTTAAAAGTTTTGTGTAAAATACCAAATAATGGGATTGACGGTTTGATTAAAGTGTCTCCTTAAATCTGTTTTATAAAACTTATTTTTAACATTACTTTGCGGTTTACTAACTGCATGACGTAAATATTGTTTTTGTTATTTTTATAAATTTGTAAATATTACTAAAAGGCTACGTGAAGTTATTTTAGAAGATAGTTCTGATTTTTAAATTATTTCCTAATGAAAAAATAGGTGTTTTTATTATGAAAAATAATTTAAATTGAGTCATTCACAAGTAGACCATTTTTTGTAAAATTGCGTGTATTATACTCTCTCTCATTATTTGGTTTATATATTAAGATATTGTAATTAATAATTAGTAAAAAAATCCGTTTCCTTACCAATAAAAGAAATATAATTTACGTACTCGTAGGTACGTTAAGAGCATAAAAGTTTTTGCTTTTGTCGCTAAGAAATATCCGAACAATATCTTAAGTATTTTCCTGTTTGTACAGTGTCGTGCCGCTTTTTTCCTGTTCTTGTAATGCAACGTTCATGTACAGGGATGGGCCTTGATGTCTGATAGAATTATCGTACAGAAATATAAACATAAACAATTGCTATCTGACTAAAGTATTTTTACGTCGATGTTTTTTGATATTGACTCTCGGAGCTAACTTCAAATGATTTATCGTTCTTTACAAGACCTAACTAAGTCCAGCCAATACGCTTAGTATACCAACGAGAAAAACTGTTACCTACATATGATTTAAGCTATAGATATTTTAAGGATGTAATGTGTGAATTATTATTGTTTGTGACCTTAGTAACCCATATCTAAATAAACGATTTTCGTCGTAAATTTGATGAAAGCGTTCCACACCATTTATTAGTGATCGAAGTCTGTCATTAGCGTTGAGTTGTAATTAAAACCATTTATTATTCAACTGTAACTTGTTATATTAGTCTACAATAATTTGGCTTAAAATTGACCATTATTTGTTTATTAAAACAGGTTTAAATATTTTATTATGAAACTTTCGTTAGTGTTATCTATATATCTGTTATTTACTCGAATAACATTTACCTGTATTTCCGGAAATATATTATGAATACCTGAAAATACACGGCACGGCAGTGCAAACAGTGTAAAAAGTAAAAAACAGTTATGATACAAACATTAATGAATAAATCAGGTATAAATCATGATTGTTTCAAATGCTTTGTAGGTACCGAATACCGATCCACGACCTTCGAATGTCCATTCATGATTAACAATGCCACATTCTGATAAGATCGTAACTATCAAAATATAACTGATATATAAATTTAAAAGGTAATGTTAAAGTTAAACCAGCGTACGGAAATAGAGATATCAGTTCAAAGAATAAAAAGTTTAGGTGATCGTTAAGTCAGACTTACATGTACCCACAGTATCGCTTTCTTAGAAATCATAAAAATACAAATAAAGCGTCCCTTTTCGAGTGTCCCGATAGCTAAACTCCTTCAAGTAGATATGTTCAGAGGGTCGCACTGACACTCGTGTGTCTCCATAACATAATTCGGTTAACAAGGGGGAAGGAACACAAATAAAATGTACCAGGGGCAGTAGTGACGCATCGCCGGATATCCGTGGCCATCTTCCGAGAAACCGTGACGTCTATCGATGTATTTTATCGATGTACATAAATACGTTGACTAATGTCTTACGTCACACGTTATCTTCGGTCATGCGGAACTTGTTTTTTCGCCTCCCTAGCACTAGCTGAGCTTCTAGTGTGAGATTTGTTGATAGCTTACTTTTGACGGGTTTGCGCTTTTATTTTATTCTTCTGTTATTTACCAAACAATCTTTATGAGTCACAAGTTAAGAATACAATACCATTGGAGATAAAAACGAATCACATATATCTTCTTTTTCTTATCGTATGGTTAGTTAACAACCTAGTGTCAGACCGCCTGTAGGCCTTTAACATGCTTTCACACCGGTAAAAAATCTCTCAGGTGTGCCGGTTTCCCCGCGATGTTTTCCTCCACCGTTTGTTGCAACTGATAACTGATTTATAGTAGGTACGCATATGAATTCAAAAAGATACTTGGCAATCAAACGGTCATACCACTCGACTATCAGTTCTCAACGAGTTATATGACGCATAGGTATAGTCCGACAAATGGCAATAGGCTCGCCCACTCTAACTTGGGATGATGAGCCGTATGATGAGTAGCGAAAACTGCGTACCTATATAGGATCCTAAAGAGGAATTAAACATCTGCCTACGCCTTCAGTGATTACCGGCGAGATTCTGAGCATGTATGCATATTTAACAAAGAAAATGCAGAAGCAGTAGTTTACATATATGTAGCTATCAACAAAACTCACACTTATGCCTGTCCTTAATACTAGAGCATTTACTTTGTCGTACTTTTTGCTTTTTTGTGCCAAACGACGCTCACTAAGCAAACAAACATTTATGTGCACTCTCAAATAATTCGCATGCACCATTTAAGCCCAAAAGCTTTTTTAAACAAATAAACATACTTTTATTTTCATTGCTATAACATCCAATGAAATTACTAAATAACGTAGCAGTAGCAATTACCGTGGAGTATCCACCTAAGTAAAGAAGATTTTTTTAAAGATATTTTCTTACAATATTAAATTATATTTACTACCTACTACAACACGTATTATGTTTTTATATACAACCTACCTAAGTATGAGCTGTACATAAATTATAAGATTTAAGTATATTATGACATGCTTATCAAATTACTTATTGGATACTTATTAACTAAGGCTTTACACGTAGCTTGATTAATTTAAATAAAAACGCGTTTACTATTTCGCTTTAAAAAATCATAACACTTATTATTAGGTTAAATACAATGGCCAACTGAACACTCTTAAATATATTTTTCTATTCTAATCCAATCAACGTTCTAACGTTAGGAGTTAGGAAGTTTAAACCGAATTAAGACTTATTAAACTTAACAGGAAATGTTGAAAGATCTTGTTCAAACATAAACAGTAGCTCGCTCCAGAAAATGATTTCACCTAAACCTAATTATTATTTCTGAGTAACTCGAAAATCTATTTTTGTCATTTTATAACTTTAATAACATAAATTCAAAAGCGTTGATCCTCTTTTGCTTGACGCACCTTTTCGGAAAGAGAATTATAAAACAAAGATTGAAAACGAAGCGAATACAAAGCTAAAATGTAATAATAATTGTTATTCTGTAGAACATTTCGTTTATTGAATTGACGCGATTCAAAGTGACGGCCGCGGAGGCTGCGAATTTAAACCATAAAAACGCGGTCAAACGCGAAAGGTCTACACAAAATTACGTGCGGAAAATACGTAAAAACAACCCTAAAAAAAACAAATATAAAACTTTTTCAAAACAAAACGAACGTAAAACAAACAACTTTATTCTTATCTACTTGTGTACGGTATACCTTTACTTAAAAAACTAAAGCATGTAACTTGGATACAAAATATCTTTCGTGTTCTGCTTCGAGGAAATGGGTCATCTGTCTACTCATTATTTTTATTAAATAAAATTACAGAAACTCAAATTGCTCGTTTCTAGCGTAACTTAATACGAGAAACTTTTTATAAATTGGTTTAAAGGTTGTAGAACTTTTTTCATAAATCACTTGTTCGTAATAACCCAGCGTATCTTTATATTATTATCTTAGGTTTCTTTACTTTTACTGGCTGCTATTTAATCATATTTTTTATTAGATCGGTGTACAATCATAAATCAAACGCCTATGAACAAACAGGTAGGTTAGAATATAAGATAAGTTTAACTGATAATAATTTGAAGCTATTCCTGATAACTAAAAATAATTAAATCTTTATTGTGCAAGAAACTTACATATATGGAACACTATAAAATATAATAACAATAAAAATAAAATATAGACATTAAAACATAAACAAATAAGGGGAAATGAAATAAAATTTGTTTGATTCGTAACATTAACATACCTACCTGTATAACAATTACTATGGCGCATAGCACATACAGCCCTCCATAACACATTATATACTTATACCATAATTAAAAATACCTGCATCAACTATAACGCATGTTCAGCAATTGTAATGTATTATAAACATGGGTCCATTAGTTTCCTTATAACTACGACTAACAACCAGTATGGAAGGTCGTGTTGCGGGAAATATTGTCGTGATTATATAGTACGCTACGCGAACGGATTAGTGATCGTATGTTGTTATTTCAGCGCAGGAGGACGCTGTTGCCCATTCGCTCGACATAATCCCTTAGCCGCCCTCTGCAATCCTCACTACGGAAAATGGAGGGAGGAATATTCTTTGCAAGAAACTTATCTGCCAAAGTGAAACATAATAATAGCAGTCGTAGCAAAAAAGAAACATCCAATTGCTCGTTACTAAATTATTGACTAAAAGTTCATCTTATTAGCTTTTTATGAAAACATGCTTAAGGATGTTATTCAATGACAATGCTCTGCTAATTCGAGCTTAAATAATGAAAAAGAGACAACTTTATATTTATTGACGATAATATTTGTATTCTTCTTAATTCCTAAAGGCGAAATGTTCGAACAACATTGGAGTTCCCTAAAAACTGCATTTAAACGAACAAAATAGTCATTAACCGCATGAGAGTGCAAAGATTATGTGTATGGCGGTGTATCACTAGGTCTAGTCACTGACCCTAACCGAAATCTCCAGAACTTCTTATCTGAATCTGGAAGTCTTCACGACCACGAGACTAATAAATTATACAAATTCGAATGGTGAAGTACATAGAAATTGTGTTACTAATAAATCTACGTATTGACGCGCATCAACAAATGAGAGATAGGTACGTATGCTGCTAATTCAAATGTGAAAGGGGCGACTTCTGAATTCAATCCACTTAAGAGTTAGTTGACAATTGGGCTGGAAGCGGCATGTTTACCCTCGCAGTGACCCCATGTCAACGGGGCTTGAGAAGTTGCGACCATCACACTTGGATCTACGAAACTACTATATTCGTACATCGGCCTTGTTAATTTTATATTAAAGCCCGGGAATTGTTACGGCGAAGTTAGGCAAAGTTTTGCCTGCGAGTTATTAGGTTATCATGAAATTGAACTACGGCATCAAAATACGAACTGTTTATTTTAACTTCACATACAATTTAGGACTGTGGATTATTGATAAATGATGATCCTATACTATATAGGTACCTACCTACTTATACAACTCAATCATGCTAACCTTAATATTGATTAATTTTTTCCTATTTATCGGCAAACTTAACCGCTGCTGCTTATCTTTGCACTAAGAGAAATGCATTAGACTGCGCTCCCCTCTTTAACATGGGTGCCAGCAAATGAACGCGTTAAAATTATGAGTAACACGTGTCCTGTAATAAAACAAATCGGTACGGCGCCGCATCCACTGAGCTCACCCGTGAATGTCAATTATTCATCCTCCCGTCGATAATGGAACAATCCTGTCGTCGTCTCGGAGTGGGCCTGTCAACGCTAGACGTAATGGCATATATACCAACTCATTCCATAAAAACCTATCCTACTTTAATATTTATAGGCTGAGACATAATTAAGTCGGCACATAAATCTATAAGTATTTGATTGATGCTTAATTTTGTAGAGTTATGTCAATCAAATATCTATTTTCATATTTTCTCTCAATGAATTTTATAGAAAGTGACTGAATGGAATGAATGAATGGAAAATGTATTTAATGGAAACTGCTTCATAATAGAGTTGACCACTTTCTATCCTGTGCACAGACTGCACACTTGCACAGTTCCCAATGGTTAAATGTAAAAATAACTTTCTTCCATAGTTATTTTTACTATATCTATAATAATATGTCTATCTACTAAATGTATGAAAAGGAAATAAATGTAACATATTTATGTAATTGTAGTTAAGCTTATGAACAATGAAAAGAAATGGTTTAAAAAAATCCACTTTTCAAAAAGCCGTTTATCTGTATATGTTTTTGCGTATAAAATACCAATCTGCTTCAAAAACGGACCATAATGGTTTTAACAAGTTAAAGCTATGCACTGTGGACTCGCTTCGTCCTCGTCAGAGAGGGACACAATACGGTAGAATTTAATTCACACAGAGGAAACTAGTTTTAAATACAAATGTGTTTTATCTCACAAAACCATTAGGTGAATTAGGTAAAACAAAAATGATTAGATTAATATTAACGTATTCATTTCGTACTTGCAATTATGAAGATTTTAGTTTTTAATTTTTATTTAGTTCTCGTCAGAATAAATCTGGTCTTTGTCAGTTACTTAATAATGTAAGATCCTTTGGTAACAATAAGTATTTGTAAGAAAGCTTTCTATTACCTACTCAATTATAGTCTCCAAAAGATAACTATGTAAGCATTTATTGTTATCGAAGGGGGAAAAGTACTATATCACCACAATTATCCAGCGGGCTTGTTAGGTTATAAATATTTGGGTATTTATTTGTCTGTATTATGGGCTGCTAGTGGTGCTAGTAGGCACTATGCCGTAGCACACGCTAAGGTTTTTGACAAAAAACCTCTCTAACGGTTGGACACCGTGGACACAACAGGACTTGGAAATCTGTAACTAGTAAATGTTTTACTTAAACATTAATTTATTAAATACGAACACGATACAATAAACATCTTTGTGCGCTAATGCGCTCTCGTTGCGTGAGGCTGACGCGTGCGCATTACCTATAATATATCGATTGATCGCTTGAGTTAAGTGAATGAATAAAACTTTATCGCTCTTGCGCTCCTCGAGAACATCTTTGACTATGACTAAGTTGAACACTTTGACCAGTGACTATTTCTATTTCGACTAAATAAAATAATAAATGTAAAATTGCGTACCCTCAAGTGCGAACACAATAACTGTATCGCCATCCTTTTGATAGACTTGATTATTTACTCGCATTTCACTTAAATATCCTTATCATTTTCATCTCATTATTTTTTGTATTGATGAGAAATATTAAAATGGTTAATTTTAGTAACGTTGCATTATTTTCCTAATTATAACATGTTAGCTATGATAGAGTTCTTGTTAATGGGGCCTAATGTTCTAATTAGTCACTGTAATTCATGTTTAATATAATAATTCACTAATTTTATGGACTCCTTGTTTTGTTTGTTTGTCATTTACCCGACCGTTTTAAAAACAGTGTCCCACACTTGACATTTCTCCTGTATCGTAGTCACGTTTCACAGAGATGAAATATCACATACACAAACACTCAGACTCGGGACAAACATCTGCGGATTACACACATTTTTGTCATATGCGAGAGTCGAACCCGCAACCTCGCAGAAGACCAATCGCTCCACTGCGACAATCGGGTCTCCATAATCTATTCAATTATTCTTTTAATGATTCATATACATTTATTATGGATATGCCCATGATTAAAATCAATGTAGCTGTGTGGACGCGTTTTAAAATATTTGTTTCGAATTTTAATATACCTAGGTAAGTACCTACATAAAAAGTAGGTACAGATACGTTACTCCAAACGTCCCAAAAATGTATTTGTGCCACTACGATATAAACTGGTAACAATTTTCAGTCTGACTATTGTGTGTTGTGTTTGTAGGACACTCAATTCCGTAGTAAACGATTTACCTGACATGCATGTAGGTAACTCGATTATATACACAAACGTGAATTAAAACTTTTATCCATTTCGTGCTACTATAGTTTTCTCTCAATTAAACCACAAATTACTAGGCACTATTTAACGACAATAAATGCCCGACATAACTACTGGAAGAACAATTATTGGTCTGTAATTTGACAAAGTTTTTTGTCAGTACCAAAATAAACTAGGACATACGAAGAATTTATGTTAGAACCTTTTTTATATAATTTACGACTTTCTCTAGAAGCTTGAACAAAGTCTCTTTGGACTAGTCTAGTAAGTGAATACATGGTGAGTGAAGTCCCTGGTTAATGTATCGAGTCGGCGAAACGTTTATTTCTTTAAACTGCACGAGCTTAAAATCTTAGCTCGAATTTAAAATGCATGACGATCGCATACACTCTTAGTTTTATTCATTATCCGTTGGCTGTAGAATATTTTTAGACCAGGAATCAATAACTGACGTCACAGAATGACACAACTGATGTCAACAATTTATCATTCATTTGGCGTCGGTTGCCCATACAGTTCGAAGTATTTAGTACGAATTAAGTAAATCTATTAAACCTGTACTTATATTAAACCTGTAAACTATCGTTAGTTTTGGTTGATATGATTTGCAATTGAGTAACACTAACAATGGGATTACTACAATCATGTTCTAATTACAGGTCGGGAATTACCCACCGGGCAAAATGTAGTGTCTGTAGCACCTATAGAAGTTCCCGATGGTAAGTGTTTTAAAAATATTCTCATAACATTACATCATCAGGGAAACTTGCCAAAGTATAATAAATAGAGTCATTTTCCTATGCATGCCTATGCATATACCTAGGAGATGCCTAGATTAAAAAATCCTAAGAACTATTTGTTATCATTATGTTATTCATCAGATGCTAAGTATTGCTCAGTATAGCCATCCGAATAAGGGATATTGCAGCTCTGAATAATATAAAATATTTACCCAGATAAAATTCAATAACAAAAATATGATTGTTAATGTGCAAAGTAAAGTTTCTTATCAAATTAATAGTACTTAAGTAAAGGTGGCGTTAAAAATTGCAAATATAATCGTAATTAAAGTAGTTGCATAACCAACTACGTAGATAAGCTATTTATTTACACGATAGCAGATATGACAATATTATGTGTCCTACCATGCAAAAGGCTTTCCAAATTATGCAAATAAGTTAAAAGCTGAAACGAAAGGATCTCTTGATAACGTTCTATTCTTAGCTTCAGATAAGTAAACAATGGGTTAGCCTAATGTCTGCGTTTGATCATTTTGGTGTTAATTTATTATAATTAACAATGACAATTATTCGACTAAAAAAATGTCTAGATAGTGAATAAATCTTTTTTTTAGGGTTGTTACAACAACCTTGAATAATTTTATTCTGTTGAATGTATGCCTGCTAGGCATTGGGTACAGTAACGATGAATCTTAACTTGTTAAAATATACATATTTGTGGTTGCATTGTGAAAATAATTATAATACCTATTGTGTAAAATTTCAGTTGCGGTAATATCAAAAACGAATAAACATAAATACCTTGTATATTTACCATTGCTTTACGTTTATGTAATTATTAATACATAAGTTAATGTATTTAAATAGTTATATTTGCTACAATATCGTCGCGTTCGTTTTATTTGTTCGTCACTGCTGTTTACAAAACAAAACTAAATAATTGTTCGTTATTCTAATTTATTTGCAATGAAAACGAGAACTTATTTTATGTTTTTGTTAGGTACATAAAATAAATTCTGATTCGTTCATTTCTCTCTTCTGATTTCTCGTTAATTTCATAAAATAGAGGTCAATAATATCAAAATGTCTTTATATGAGATATTGATTTCTATTTAATTAAGTCTGACGTATGAGTTTCTTGGTTTTATTATTAGAACAATCGATCGATAACTTATTACACTCTACGTTATTTAATTTACTGAATATTTATAGTGTAAACTATGTTTGTAATTAACAAAAATATTCGAAGTCACGTTCCGTTCTCTCGCATGTGGGTAGTTAATTAAGGTGTCTGATGTGTGGGACATAATATCCAACACGTATGTGACATAGAGTGATTACTAAAGTTTATAAAACTTGAAGATAATACCGCCGGCCGGCCTCCAGGCGTGAACAGCATTGAGGATTAGGAATGTAAGCCTGTTTGCTCATGTTCAAGTGATCGGTGCCCAACGCGCCACGAAGAATCCCTTATCGAGACGCTAGTTTATGTAACGTTTGATGTTATATAGTACAGTAGGTAAAGTACATAGCTACCCAACAGTAAAGTATATAAATACTTGATAAGATTAACGTTCGTTCCAAATACTTTCAGAATAATAATCATAACGCCCTAAATGTACTTATATTAATAAACAAATTGATATGTTTCCTTAACATTTTGTTTAGCTTAAGCAATGTGTAAAAATAGCACTTCATATCGTTACAATATCCTTGAAAAGAACGGAAATCCATAGCCGCCATTCTATCCTGTGTTATCATTTTATTTGTGTAATAAAATATTGTCAACGGCATAGAAATGGGGCATTATCCGCATTACCCTCAGATTTCACACGTTTAATAAATAAAAATACTCTGTGAAAAAAGGAAACATTTATTCAAAAACCCTTCCACATAATAACATTAACTGGAATACGTGAACCAGCGAAGTGTTAGGGTATTAAAATAACTGAAAAGGACATTTTATTTACTTAAAATGACTAGATATTTAGTATAATACGTTACATATATCCTAGCAAATAACACACTTTATCTAAATCTCACGGACCCTTTTTGCGACCGCTAACTTTTTAAAGGTCGGTGCTTTAGATTGATGTTTTTTTAGCATTGTGCTTCTTATACATTATTTTGTCGGTGAAAGAGCGATACAGCGACAAACCGCTATTTGTCGTTGGTGGGCCGAGTATAAATCACGCAACCCTACAGCTAGGGTCGCCACGTATCCGACCTATATGTAGCAGTCCGGTATTCATGCTACTTATCTTGGTGGAGCGTAAAGAAGACAATGATATATGCTGTTGGTAAACACGGTTGCAACTAATGAGCTTAATTACTCATTCTGTACTTTTTAAACCGAAACAAATTACAGTAGTATGTCGTTTTTTACCGATCCGTACTAAACCAAATTTATTTTAAAAATTAAATAGTTTCATTTTTAAAGTTGGCCCACGGTGGGCCAAACCTATTTTAGAAATGTTTTAATAAAAATATTGTTTCAATATCCAATTGGTTTTACATTTAATAATGTTAATCAAACTTAACTAGGGATACGTAAATCACTTAAGTAAAAGGGGTTGAGTAAAATGTAACTAATATAAATTTCTGCTGTAAAATACTGCAATTTATCCCATCCAATTTTACATCATACAGAAGTATAACATCAGAGCATGCAGACAGTACAAAAAATATCATAAAACCGTCCGATAATTTGATCAGAGTGAGTTGGCCACCGCCCGGCGCGACGGGATCGCTAGAGCGGCGGCAGACGCGCCGGCACCGCTCGTCATATTTGCGACTCATTTTACTTCTCCTAAAACTTTTATAACACGTAAACATGTTTACAATCGTTACGAGACTATTTATTGGACCATTCTTTCCAGAATCAATGTATCCGCGATTCGCCGAACCCATTCCGAATGTGACGGTTACAATCGGACGGGATGCTCTACTTGCGTGCGTCGTTGATAACCTTAGAGGATTCAAGGTAACTGCTACAGTTCTTGATTATTAGTTCAATAGGTATACTGATATGGGTCGTATAAATGATATAGACTGATTTATTGATTTTATAATTACATTTAGGTAGTCCACCATACATTTCTACAGGTATAATTTAAAGAAAGCCGTGTAAACTATTAATATGAAAATAGAAGTATTCTATTGTATTACTTACTCATTAATGGATCGTGTGAATAGTGGCATAGTTGAATCGACTAAGTTCGTATTTCGTTTTCTTTCTTACGTAGAATCCATACAGGTACCTACATATTTGTTTTTTCGTAGGTAGCGTGGGTGCGCATGGATACACAGACAATCCTGAGCATCCACCACAACATTATAACTCAGAACGCGCGCATCAGTCTGTCTTACAACGACCACCGCTCGTGGTACCTGCACATCAAGAACGTGCAGGAGGTGGACCGCGGCTGGTACATGTGTCAGGTCAACACGGACCCCATGCGCTCCAGGAAGGGGTATCTACAGGTCGTGGGTAAGTAGGTTAAGATAATTTTAACTTTAGTTATCATATCAGGCACTTGACGGCTGTGACTATGAGCAGCAATATTTTATAGCCTGTGAATATACTCCTTGATGTCGTTTTTTGAGGTAAAACTTTGCTTATAATTGTATTAGTTAACAAATTTATCTCGTCTGTGAAACACCTAAGCCATAGGGTAATATTTTATGGGTAGTAAAGGATAAGCGTATTATTTATTATTGAATCAGAATATATTCGATATGGTTCGCAGCTTTACGTTTACGAAATATACCTAACTAAGTTTCGAATCTCTGTATTTTCATCGCTCTACAATAACAACACTTTCTTAACTCTACCTTTATAATATTCTGCTCGCCAATTTGATAACAGAATTAATTATAACTTGAAACCTAATCGGCCTCCTGTTACAACTTATGCGTAGACCATTGTGAAATCTTAGCAGTACCGTGCCAATACCATACTGCCAAGCTAATAAAATGTTCTTTGTTTTCAAAGAACATTTTCTACATTTGATAGGCATTGATAAAACAGACAACCTCGGATTTAATAATTACAAACAAATGAAGATAGTAATAAACAAATATTATGCTTCAAAGTTGTCATGTTCTCTTGATAATACAAACTATTACCTATAATGTGATATTTTATTAAAGATTATTATTTTTCTTATCGTATGGTAGATGAACAACCTGGTTTAAACCGTCTGTAGGCCTTTGACATGGCTTCACACACCGTTGAAAAATCTCTCACGTGTACTGGATGCCACACGAGTCACGACGGTTTCCTTCACGGATTTTAGCAACTGATAACTAATTTATAGTACGCACATAAATTCGGAAATCATTGGTGCGTGCCGAGGTTTGAACTAGCGACTTTTTCTTGGCAGCCCAAGGGTCTATCACTGCTGATAAAGATTATTTAGATTTAGTCACATCACGTTATTATTTAAATCGTTATTAGTTATAATTAAATACAGACAATATATGTACGTATGTTCAATCATAATATAATTTCCTTTAAATGATCACGCGATGAAAATTGTTGGACCTATTACATGACTGTACGTCCAACAATTTTCATCGAAACAAAGTATTAATTGCACCAAAAAAAAATCCACTTACAAACGGCCGAGGATGATAATTATCTGTGATTTTATAAACCTGTCATTCAAAACAATCAGGCAATTGAAAAGTTAATTAATATGAAGCAGTGTTTTTGGCACCCTGTTTACACACTATAGATACACAGTAAAGTTTATTGGTTTACACAGTGCCGCCATCAATCATCGATAACATGACGTCAACGGACATGGTGGTCCGGGAGGGTTCAGACGTGACCCTGGTGTGTCGCGCGTCGGGCTACCCCGAGCCTTATGTCATGTGGAGACGAGAGGACGGACAAGATTTTAATTATAACGGTGAATCAGGTAAAAAGCATTTTTTTTCTTTTAATACATAGGTACATGTTAAGAAACCTTATGTCGAATAATTGAAAGAAATAAACGTCAATTCAAGTTATTGTTTCAAACTATAGGAGCATCCAAATGATGATCTTAGAATATTTAAGACTTTTTACTATGTAAGATGTTGTTCTTCAATTAATGGTATGTTTGATAAAAAAATATTATTAAAAGAATTTAAAAACACTACTGCCATGACATAAAACGAAAAAACAGTGAAAAACAAGTTCCATCGTAGTCTGCGTACCTCTTAGATAAGACAGTGTTCCACAGAACGGTCCCCCGATTGCGATGGAACTTGTTTTTTCACTTTTTAGTTCGTTTTTTGCCATGGGAGTCGTGTTTTTTAATATTTTTAATATTTTTTTTTATTTGTTTCCTTTTTTATAGCCTATGTTACTCGCAATAGTTTAAGGATTCTAACGACACTCCATACATCAAAATTGGTTCGGGCATTCAGAAGTTATGGTGGAATAAAGAAACAAACATACAGACATACATGAACCCTGAAAACATTACACTCTTTTTTTTGGGCAGTCGTGTAAAAAATATATGTTAAGCTACTTACGTTGCTGACAGTACCAACTATGAAGGTATTTTTCGTGTATCGTGAATGCAGTTTTTCACTCATGCAGAGTTAGACTCGGGACGAATACCTGCAGCTCCCTTACCATGAACTCTTAAAGCATGACAGTTTACCATGTGGAAGCGAGACGCTGCATTACACAGCGCGTAGCGGCGTCTCGCTTCCACATGGTAAACTGTCCTGCTTTAAGAGTTCATGGTAAGGGGGCAGATCCCACAAATATACCTCTTGTCCCGTGCGAAAATCAAATCCACGAGCATGATACAGCATTTTAAGCACTTTGTCACTTGGCCAATCAGCAGTTAAATACCTATGTACATATATTTTATTAATCCAAGCGTTCGACGTGTGCGTGCGATTCCACGATTTTATTAATTTTATATCAAAATTATTGAAATATTCGGAAAGACTAACAGATAATTTGATAAAATATTCGGTTCCATGTTTTGCAATTATTGCTGTGTTCGATACAGTCATAATTATAATGTGTAAATATTTGTAATGATTACATCGGAATACTTCGTTGAACATTTGCCGTTGGTTGAAACACATACCTAGCGCAAAATATAGTACCTACTTACGTTTGTAGTGTTCACATTTAAATATAATTGTACATTGAGAGTTCGTTTCTATATTATTTTACTTGTTTATCTCACTTGACAATCGAGCTCTGATAGATCGATCGATATTGCTAATTTGCCACTGGGCTATGCAATTTTAGATGTTTTATGGAAAGCATGTAGGTAAGGTTACGGTTAAATAGATTCGGAATACATAATAGACACCTAGAATTGAGAGTAAATAGCTTTCAATTACCTTCAAAGTTCTCCTACACGTGGAACGAAACTCTTCCAACTGTCATTTGAAACACATTAAAACAACGAACAATTGAATTGTGTCTAGAATCCGATATTATTTCCCCTGTCAGTTCTTCTTTAACAAGCTAAGTACCTATATATAATGTATAATATTATTCGTAAATTATTTTCCTTGTTTTATGCTGTAGGTTTGACCTTGCTATATGGGCTACTTTTTTTCATATTTATCTTTCCCTTTGGTATCAATACTTCGACACTAACTTCATAAATTATGATTGAAAAGTGTGTGGTCACCGCATTACCTATGTCCATCTATCGTCCAACTTTTTCAGTTGCAAAAAATCAAATCAATACGTCCAATCATATTTTTAGACGCATCGGGAAACTTATTTAGAAGGATATTTTCAAGACGGCAATGACAGTGGCACCAACAATGTTATTAGCTATTCCAGCATTTCCAATTCGGACAGGGACTACTTTTCTAACTGAAATGTACTTACCTATTCTGATTTGTTGGCAGTTAGCGTAGTGGATGGCGAGACGTTGACAATAACGAAGGTGTCTCGGTTACACATGGGAGCCTACCTGTGTATAGCGTCTAATGGGGTGCCGCCATCGATTAGTAAACGGATCATGCTGATGGTTCAATGTGAGTATTCCTGTTTATTCATGTAAAGTAGACATCACTTGTAATTACAGTGGCGCGGCGTGTATTGGAGACAAAGCTTTGAATTTACTGTGTCAATGATATTATCACGCTAATGATTCTAGGAATTATTAATAATACTGTATTGATCTATACACTGAAGACAGTGGACTGAATTCCTTAATCCTATTTACTTGAAGTTTGATAGTTCTGAAGTTCAGAACTATCAAAATTTAAAGTTAAATTGTGTATAATTCAAAAACAATACGATATGACCGACACATAATATGGTTTGGCTGCAGCCTTGTGCTACCTGTTCTCCTGTGAAATAGCTAACGACTTGAATTGACTGGCGGACGAGTCTAACTCTTAACCAGCCGACAGAATGGTTTGTCATTCGTGTTTTATTATAATTACCTATATTATTCAGGCCGCTCGTACTACCTCGACAATATATTTATTGATTAGCTTTACCAACTTATACCACTCTGCCTTGTTTAACCATCTATGATTATATAGCTCTGGATAGAACGGGATTTACATCGTCAAGTCGTCGTGTACACATCGTTTGAGTAATGATGTAGGCTCTTATTATTTTGTTTGATTGACTATGATAATAATAGATTGAAATGAATATACAGTAGTCATGTATTGGTATTTTGACCTACATAGTTGATAGTTTAATAATCATGAACTTCTTGATTGATGAATTGTTGACCCCAGAAAAGTACTACTCTTGCCTATTTTTTATATGGTGGTCCACTATGGTGGTTTTTTTCGTACAGTACGAAAACGTTTTTCTAAGACAATCCAGTTAGCCTCTAACACTTATCTGCTTTTCCAAACAAAGGCGGGTATCCAAAGAACAAGGCTTAAACAGTGGACTTGAGAGTATTACTTGAGAGCAGTGTTTAAGTGGGATATTGTGTTGTAGGATGATATTAGTTCTTGATTGTTGTTAAATTGTACTTGGTAAATTGTTTTATTTTAGACTCCTGAGCTAAACTATCGTTCCGACTCAAAGCCTTATTTCTAGACTGCTAATTAGACACAAGTTAACTTTAAAAATGTAGCTGGAAGTAAAATATATTTTAATTCACATAAAGAACTAAAATAAAAAAATCTTAGTTAATTTACTTTTGGTTCTCATTTGCTTTTAATAAGGATCATTTATTTGCACAGTTCCCCCAATGCTGTCAATACCTAACCAGCTGGAAGGCGCTTACATCGGTCAGGACGTGACGCTGGAGTGCCACACGGAGGCGTACCCGTCCTCTATCAACTACTGGACCACCGACCGTGGAGACATGATCATTTCTGGTGAGGCTTGTAAAATATGCGCCTATAGCATTTCCATAACTGGCAAAATGTGGGTGTGCTATATCTACATCTCTACACAAAATCAGGCAGGCATGATCTTATGTTATTGAATTATTTACAAGTACCTATTCTATCTATAACTTTTTATCGTAATGTTACATGTATGCCTGGGCATGTCAATAATAAAATCTCTAGTAAAATCATGCCTAAGTTGACCTGCTTCTAAAATTGGAGTTACAACTTTTTTGACAATATATCTATACTTTAATATCTACTATACTAACTCATGAGCGATTAACTTTGATGGTCAGAAGTGTTTAATCACGTGGACGAATTAAATAGTCAAGTCTATAGCTAGAGTATTTTTTTTTATTGTGAAAAAAGCCAAATGCTTCGATTTAGATATTATAGGTACCTACTTCCATATCTCTACATCATGTTAATGACAGGGATAGAAGCATTTATGTCAGAATGTCATTACTATTACGATGAATTTGATATAAATGTTTTATAATGTCTACTAACGATCAATGCTTGTTGGTATGGTATAGTTAGAGCCTGGCAATATTACGACAATTCATATATTTGTTCATTTATCATCCAACAAGTCAAGGGCAATGGGTCGTAGTGAAATTTTGCCATTAAATTATAATGCCTCGTATTTACTCACTCTGTCATGTTGTTTCAATAGAGATACGTTATATTACTCGTAGATAAAATTAAACAGTTCAATCAATTTACTTCTAAATCGACAGACAGTTTTGACAATGATTTAGTGGTTTATTACTTTAAAACGGTAACCAGTTTACAATGTTATGCCTTTCCAATAAAAATAACATGTACTCACGCCTGTTTTCGCCAGTGTTTCAAATTATCTTTTTATACACAAATTAGAATTCTTGTTTTTAATTATTACACACATTTTAAAGCTCTTTTTCTCTTTGAAAATGTCTAAACAAGAACCAAAACGCAAAGTGGTTCTTAACTTTTAATACAGCTTTATGCATTATAAATGAGTACCATGTTTTGCTTCAAGCAATAGTTTCAATGAACTTTCAATGACCTAATTGAAACCACAAAGGGCAATTGATGCACTAAACCGCTTTCTAACAAACAATATATGCCAATATTATCAAACTCTGTACACAACACAATATCGAACATTTATCATATTGGCATAAATAACATGCGTTCCTGTCAAGTAAGGCATCGTTCGATTGTATCATTGATTTATGACTTCATAATGAAAATAGTTTCCCTTGTATCGGAGCTAACGAACGAGGTTTAGTCGAATACGTTCCGAATGTACTTATTCATGCGCGAATAGAAAATACTTGTATAATGAAATACTTCACTATTTCCACTTCGGCTCAGCTACACAATTGATAAACAAGTCGAATAACTTTGAATCAAAAACATTTTGCAAGATTCTTTTTGTTGCTGGAATCTCAGCATACTGCACGACTGCACGTAGGCTAGCACGAGCCGGTGTTTATTTTTTTCCAGATTATAAACTGAACATCTGAACATTGACTCTACAGAGGTTATTCGAAGAATATCACATTTCCAACATGAACGCTCTAGTTTGGAAGTAGAGCAACTTATTAAATAGGTTATTGGAGTTGATATCTTTAAAACTATTTTATGGATATTTTATAGCAAGCAGAGCTCCAAGTTGTACGTGCACAGATAATATTGCTAATAATGAGAGTTTTCTTTGATTTTATTCTAGTATTGATCCTTTCTGGTTACGTACTATCACATACAGGTTTTATATTTAAGTAGAAATGGAAATTATAGGAGGCAAGTACGAAGCATTCCCGATGGACAGTGGCTACAACAAATTCATGATGTTGAAGATAAAGAATATTACAAAAGACGACTTCGGCTTCTACAAATGCATCGCCAAGAACTCGCTGGGAGAAACGGACGGAATCATTAAACTTGATGGTAATTTTTTAACATTAGTAGATTGATTTAAAACGGCCTCCGTCGGAGGGAGCGATTGAAAGCGTTGAAAGACTCGTAAAAACAAACAACCTTTTTTACGATCTTTGGGAATTCGGAAGTGTGGAAAATCACACAAAACTGCCTGTCAATTATCGGCAAAGCTTTTTCTGTGAGACTTTACAAAGAATACTGGTACAGTCATTGTTTATATGTTTACTTTGAATGAATTGATTTATTGAGAAATCTTTTTCATCAAAGTCACTTCAAATATTTATTGTTTGATGCTAGATAGAACCTTTCCGAAATTAAAGTACCTACTGGATTTTGTATACATGATTATATATATGTATAAGCTTGTATTGTATGCTATATGAAACATATTCTTACAGAAATACCCGCTCCGCCCTCTGCGTTTACAACGACACAAAAAACAGTGCTAGACAATCAAACGATAAGAAAGAAAGGTAAATTGATATTCTACAGTCTTAAATTTTAACATTTCCAAATATCAAATTAATGTTTACAAATAATTTCTACTCCGACAGGTTTGCCGCAAATCATTCAGAACAGTGACGCAATCAGTTCTAATTTCCAAGGTGAAATGTACGGCGAACAGCTAAGTGAATTCGGTAAATATTTCATTGATTTTAATTAGACCAAGATAGAAATTGTCCATTAAGTATTTCATAATTCCACAAAGTTGACTCTGATACTTAATATTGAAATAGGTTTACGTAAATTAGATGAAACTGCCACAAGACAGTGTATTATAAATCACCTATTCAAAATCTATGTTGGTACCTATATACTTCTTACATTTCTAGATTCTTCTTAGTACATGCACAGAGTTTGTATTAACTTAATATATAAAACCTAGTATATCCAAAAAAGAACATTGATATAGTGTGTTAAAAAAATGTGTTAAAAAAACCATAAGTTTGGACCTTCTTAAATTAATTGACATCTAATATCAATTAATTTAATCTAATAATATCTTACATACACAGTTAGTGTGACATTCACCTAATATTTTTTCTAAGAGTACCTATATCTTCTTTTAGGGTCATACAAAGGTAACCAAACTTAACGAAGCTTCATTTTATCGGCTTCATCTTATAAAGAAAAAAAGATGTCAGGTTATTCTTTACAATTGCCGTAGAACATTGTATTATTTTAGATAACAAATCTTATAGGCTCTAGGCGTGAGCTCGAAGTGAATAAATTATCTTAATATTCGTGTTTCCCTTTTCAGATGACGACCTGGACAGTTCGGCATGTTTGAATAAAGTTAACTACATGTTAGGCTTCGTAGTCATCTGTCATGTGATAAATACAGCAAGACATATTTTACTTTCTTGATATTTGTAATATTTCAATGAAATTTAAATTATTTGTTGCAAATTTTTATGGATAATTTTTTAAGCTGACCAGACAATAAATGTTTCGCACTATTTATTACTTAGGTTTATTGTCATCAGTCAAAAAACTGTCTGTACGTGTACACTTCACTGTAAAACTTCTTACAATTAATTAATTATATACAATTAAATGTCAGTATAAAGATGTTTTGGAGGACACGTTCTTTATTAGGTCCTATGTGTCCTAGGTTCGCTAAGTTATTACGAAGTATTTGTACACACGTTTTCTACTACATCGATTTTATAAAAGCGCCTAGCTACTCTTTAGAGATAACCCTATAACTGTCCACTGAACTTGTACGTAGGTGTATGTAATTTCTGGTAAAAGATTTAGTCGACGTATACACTAACGAATTATTAATACGTAAACCTACTGTGCTTTGGTAGATAATAACTGGTCGATATTCTTTACCTTTCATAATGTAAGGCTTATTTGAGTTATAGTTTTACAGTAAAACTTGTATATAATTTGCCGTAATGTATTATACCACTAGTGATTATAGGAAAATAGGAAGTTTTTGTGATGATATACATGATGCTACAAAATGGAAAACTGCCAAATAAATGTGTAAAATATGAAAAATAAAACGAAGCTTAAAATGTTGTTTCTAATTACCTTCCCTTCCCCAAACACCAAATACTGAATGTTTACGTTGCAAAATGGCGTGATGCTGTATATTATCATACAACAAAGTTTTCAGCTGCGCTTGAAGCCGTCTATCTGTATGATCGTGCAAATACTGCAAATGAAACTACGAAAATTCGAGCAAGGCTTTGCCGAGTTAATTTTACTTGTTAAATGCCGCTGGCTGGTTGGAATGGCCTTACCTAATCAAAATGGTTTTGTTAGTCTTCTAAATCATAGCGTATTTTAAGACTCTAGATTCTGAAATAAAACAAAATTACCTTTATTACAGTATCGGCCACTATTGATAACCGAGACTGTAACAAGAAACGACCTTTCAGAATATCTCATGATTTTTGTCTGAAAGCAAGACTTTTTGACAAATGCGTTCGTGATTACAAAACTATAAAACATCAAGTGATTTACGTAGGTGGACTACCAATGATTAATGGTTTAATGATATTTTTATAATGGATGCGTAAGTATCTACTTACTTCAAATCCGTATGAGAAATACCTTTGACAGATTGATTGACTGATACATTAATTACATGAGGAATTAAACACAAGAAAAGTTTGTCATTTTTCATCAACACAAATCACGCATATTCTTGAAAGTTAATGATCGTTTATATTTCAAACTCAAAATCTATTACATTGTTTTACAGAAATTAAAAATAAACAGAACATAAAGTTTATTAATTAGTTAATAAGATTAATTTTGATGAAAGATAATAAACCTTTTGTATTGTTGAGGCTTTAGGCAGATTGTACACAGACCCATTGATAAACAAGGCATAGAATAATCCACGTTCATGATTGATCGCAATTTTGTTTGCCTTTTTAGACAACATCTATAGCAGTGCCGTTTTATTCTTTCTTTTTATTGCATGATACTGATTGTACGTTGGAAATGGACGGAGAACGAGTCGGTCGGACTGGCCATCACTATTAATATGTAACGCGGCACAATCTGGTGCAGTGCCCTTTACTGACGGAACAATCGATACCTTACTTAGTCATTTACTACGCTCGAGTTTCCACTCTTGAATTTCCAATCGCATCGAACAATAACGGACAAATACAAAGTGTTGGTTTGTTACGATTTAAAGCTCTCCTGCCCTCTTACCATGAACTCTTAAAGCAGGACAGTTTACGTTGTGGGAGCGAGACGTCGCTACGTGCTGTGTAATGCTGCGTCTCGCTTCCACATGGTAAACTGTCCTGCTTTAAGAGTTTATGGTAAGGGGGCTGACGTGGGTTTATGCATAAAATTGTTAAGTAAGTTTCAAGGAAATCTGACGTGACAAGTGTTGTGACATAAATGCAATTACATTAATTTGTACGACACAGTAAAGTTTACAGTTGAGTTTTGAGAATTAATAATGTCACGTCAAAAGTTTCATTTACCTATGTATTTAATAATGTGAAACGAAAACAGGTTTTAAATATTGATAAATGAATATTAACCACTTCACTGTCCACGATGCAGACACAATAGTTAAACAATGACCATGTATCACATGTGACTCACGGGACAGGGAAGTTATTAAGACTGATTAATGAATTCTAAGACAAGAGTAAGTAAATTGATAACAAATAATTTCCTTTTTTTGAAATTGTAAGAAATTGGCCGCCTGAATGATTAAATAGGCCTTAGGGTCATAGCACACATATCAACTAGAAACGGGATCGTCACCGTATCGCCTTTCGCCTCGCCGCCGCATCGTCAAACATGCGTCCACCTAACGTACACAGATAACCAAAGCAGGATCTGCTGCTCAGATACGTCGCCTCGGCTACGGCTAGGCGACGCCACGCCTGCGGCTCGCCGACCGCTGGTTGTAGAGACGTTTGCTCGGAGAGATGTAAGCGCGGGGACGGCGAGCCGAGTTGACCACGTGACCGCACCGCGGTTCGAACTTGTCCCGAGTCCCCGATACGTTACGAATCCATCGAATTAGTGTGCTTTGCAGTAGGGAGTTTTATACAAAGAATGCTGCACAACGCGAGTTGATACGGTGACGATCCCTTTCCGGGTTATATGTGTGCTAAAAGCTTGAAACGAATTGGTATAGGTACTGGTTTTCCAAAGGAAAATGTAAGGTAGGTACCTACATAAGGTCATACGGTGTTATAGTCACAAATTAGGACACTTACCATCTTGCAGTAAACTGTTGTAAATAATTAAATCTTTATGGCACAGTAGGAGGACAACATAACAACGTAATGTTTACATAATAAATAATTATAATTATATTCCTCAATGAGGTTCAAACAATAGCACTAAAATACATTAAATAAAATAATATCAAAGTCATTTATTAATCTTGAAAACGGAAATTAATATAAATGGCATATTAAGTGTGTAATTTATAAATACAATAACATCGTTATGATCAATAAACATTAAGGTTTATTTTCACTGACTCATAACAATACGGTAGATATTACATAGTTGCAAATTCTTGGAAATATTACTCGTACCATAATTAAGTGCTCGTACTCAGTACTTACTCCTCCTTTAGGTTATGAACTACTTAATTGATATTTCTTGAGCCCTTAAGTAAAGTTTCTGGGAATAAAGATACCATGACAACTTTTCCCAAGAACATAAAAGTTGTTGTTATTCTGTATCTTTTGTATAATTGTAATTAATACTAATTCGAGTTTAATTGTGTTTTTGGAATGTATACCTACACATATTTATTCCAATAACATATTATATAATAACCTGGGGTCCTAGACAACTAGCAAAACGCTATCCCCATACATTTATCATTCCATTCGATTTATATTCGTCTAGCGTTTTGCCACTTGGTTCTAGGTTCTTTATATTTAACAATTGAGGCTTAGCGAACGTATTCCGTTTACCCATTCGCAAGTAGTATGTAGTATGACATTAATGTCACACCTGTCTTCTAGAGTGGTTTTATGGTTTACAAAGCACACAGGATTTCTACTTGTAAACATAATTCCACAGCCAAATTAATGGTGTCAAGTACTGATTAATACTTCTACAAAAAGGTTACTTTGATCGTTCATTGTATCGGTTATTGAGTATCGGATGATAACGAAGTAATTTAGAAAGCCCATTGTTCTGTAAAATATGTAAAGTACTGGCCACTTTCACAAAATATTAGGTAAAGTATCTCTTGACGTAAGTGCGTGTTACTAGAGAAGAGCCCAGTAGGTACTCTCAACTCTTCAACAATGCTAGTGAAGCAGGTACTATTACAATATTCAGGTATTAGTATCGTTTAAAAGTAATAATTTTAACCTCCGCTAACATTAAGTACCTAGTAATTAAGTATATTGTGACTATTATAATAAATATATGCTTTTAAAGCAAAGTGATTGGCGCAGTAGCTAAGCGATTGGACCGCTGCGCTAAGGGTTCGATTCCCGCACGGGACAAAAAAATGTGTGATCCGCAGATGTTTGTCTTGAGTCTGGGCGTTTGTGTATGTGATATTCCATGTTTGTGAAACGCAAGAGAGGAGGGGAAATAAATAGTGTGGGACGACGCGCGACGCGACGTTTTAAAATAAAACAATTCTATGTGGAGAAAACCGACAACAAACTATAATACCTACCGCAACGTGTAGTAAGTACATAAAACCTAAGTAGGATGGTAAGTATGTTAAGGTTACTATATACATGAAAAAGGCAAGTTTATATTATGGATAAAATAAATATAAAACACTGCAACTGAGTAAATAAAAGCAGCGCAGACAAACAGATACATGAGACACATGCCGTAGGTACATATTTACCTATTAGTACCATATTGTATAGTACATAAATATACTAGTTCTGTTTGAAAGTGACGTGTCAGAGATACCGTAACCAGTTACCGTAACCACTTACTGAAACAAACAGATAATTTGTTTTTAATCCGACTCTAACGTAGTCGTACGTTTATAATCTTTTAACAGGTTTATTACCCTATTGTGTTTGTAAAACTACTTACTAAAGCCAGTGGGCGTGTTTAATGTGCACTTCTTTAGATTATGTTTAAGCCTGTTGATCTGCATTCGATGTAGTGTGCACATAGTATTACCGTCTATCGACAATCGTTTGTTTATTGTCAACACTAATTAAAACAATTTATTTTTAATTACGGGTATAAATGACGGGTCGCTGTCGTTTATAGTTTATTACGTTAATGGTGCCCGAGGAATCAGTTTACTCTTTGAATTTGAAAATAAATATATTTTTGTTGTTATCAAAATGTTAAACGATGATTTCTACGTTTATGGTGATCAGAATGTGCAAGTGCCGGCTCATTTGAATTTCGGGAAGTTTATTTTAGATCGACTTCGTCTAAAAAATGATGAAATTGCATTGGTAAGTAAAGCTTCGTCTTCTTATTTTTTCTCTCTTTTATCGGTAGTAGAATCTCCTAAGCATTATGTTTTTATTTCTATTTCTCATACTGTATATAATTTGTCACCAATAAATACAAAATTTGTAAATAAATATGTCAAGCTGTGTAAATTGCATTCAACATCTCTAGGAGCTGGGCGAAACACGGGAGAAACTAACATACAAGGAATTCACACAATATGCCGTCAATATGTCCACCGCTTTGACAAAGCTGGGAGTGGGGCGGGGCGACATTGTTGCAGTGGGATCCGAAAAACGCAATGAATTCGTCCCGACGGTTCTTGCAATCGTGTTCACTGGAGCGACATACACCCCCTATGATTTAAAGAGCGGTAGAGGTGAGACAAAATACCTTTCTTGCTCCGCGTACTTTAAACGGCTCATATATTTCATGTGAAGTTTTACATTTTCGAAGATAATATTAGTTTATGTGGAATAGGATTGTGAAAATACTAAAAAAGCTTAGCAGTATTTTTTCTACGTTTAATACCAGCAGAGGTGACTGCCACTTCAGTCTAGTAGTCGCCTAAAAACGCGATTGCTAGGCATGACATCCTGGGTTCAAGTCCAGTATTATTGGGTTTTTCCATTGGGTAATTTTTGACTGCAGCACGGATTTTAGATGTGTGCCCTGTTTAAGGGGCTCGCCCCCATCACTTTGAGTCGCATAACACACTAGAAAATTGTGGGAATGTACTATATACCTCTGCCTATTCCTAGGAAATAAGGCCATGTTATATCCGTAATTTTTTAAAGAGTTCCAAAATTATTATTTTTTCAGCGGCTTTAAAACACAAGATGAGTATAACCAAACCAAAATACTTTGTATGCTCCAACCTCTTTTGGGACACGTACAGCGACGTATTAAAAAGTTTCGACTGCATAGAGAAGTTCATTATGTTGGACGATAGCGTGGGATCGGGTCGAATTTCGATCAGGACGTTGGTCACGGATGACGTTGACATAAATAAGTTTGAACCTGTGCAAGTTCAGGGACAAGTTGACATTGCATTCATTTTGTATTCCTCCGGCACCACTGGCATGCCGAAAGGCGTGCAACTGACTCATTTAAATTGCATCCTCAATAGTCTTCCAGATGAGTAAGTATTCAGTTTATAAGTACTCGTTAATTCAGTTTTATGTGATAGTCGTGTTTTAATAGTTGTTGAAAACGAACTAGCAACTACACAACTGGTAGACTGAGTTTTTCGGAAACATAAACAGTCGCACTTAGTGCTTTTGACTGATTGATGTCTTTAGATAAAGTAAATTTATCTCATTTGGCCAATAAAAAATGATTAAAAAAGAGTTTGAACTATAAGGTTTTGCAGTCTTAGGTTTGAAACCATACCTTGTTGTCTCCCAGCGACGAGAATTCGAATGTATTTTTCGAACTTAAAAAAACAGGTTTGAAAAAATGATAATTTAATTTCAAAAGTTTTAATAATACGGTTTATAAAGATAACTGGTAAACAAGAAGAGGTCATTATCTAATAATACCATTTCAGCTTTAAAGCCGAGTCTCTACAAACCGCATTTCTTTTTGGAGAATGGTATCATAATTACGACACGTTTATGACGTATAAATTCCTAGCTCTTGGAAGGAAAATTGTGTATGTCAACGAAGCGGAACCCGCTACGTTTTTAAAAAGCGTCCAAGATTGTGATGTAAGTCATTCTTAAATAATATTTAACTACCCACTATGTATGATAACTTTCTATTCTACGACGAATTATATTAAAAGACTTCAGTTTTCAGTTCTATATTTCACAGGGCGACTGCCGCATAATATCTGCGATCCAACTTAAAGTGCATTGACCTTAAGATTTCAGTCTTGTGTCACCAACTTACTACCTTTAAATTTGTTGAAATCGTCACAGATACTCAACACATTTTACCAAAGCGAGTACTTAAAAAAAAACGACATATTTTCTTCTTTTTTTGTTGCAAATGCTTGCTTCATGTCTAACTCTCGCAAATGTTAACAAAACCTCCATAGTATAGAGCCGTGCATGTTACAATATTCACATGCCTCTTCCGCATTCATGAATCTTTCCATAAATGCGCGCCTAGTGAAAACTACGCACTTGACCTTTTTTGTTCATGTTATATATCATACCATAATAATGAAGATGGGGTGCCCAAAAGCTTGCCGAGTTACGATAACTACTTCATGTAAGCACAGTGTGGGCATTCAGACCCAATTGTAAATCCTGTCGAATTTTCTTCTAACCTTAGCCTGTAGTAGGTAAAGAATAAAAAATGTCCTAGTACGTCAGTACTAACTTATGCATGGCTATCAAACTCGTCCAATATAGGCTCGCCTCCAACAAGGAACTTACCTTAAATTAACTGTAAATATATAAACATACCACAGCCTAATTCAAAGATAAACAAAAATATTGGAACTATATATAGTGCCTACGAGAAACAAAGAAGCAGATCGATAACGTAATTTTAATCATAATATCGACTACACTTTGTTTTGTATTATACATCCTACGTTTGATTCGACCATTCTAAGTTTAATTTACTTTCTGTTTATACAATGTTGCAGGTAAACATCGCTTTTATCGTGCCTTCGTTTGTTTGCTACCTCTCGAAAGCGAAGGAAGCAGAAAAATGTAATCTCGATTCACTCCAAATTATATATTCCCGATCATCGCCTCTTCATAACAAAACGATTCAAAAGGTCAAAAGTAGGCGAGTATCCTTATTACCTTTATCGTTTAATAAATATTACAGTATCGTAATTTACTTACTTTGAACCATAATTTTGGCCCAGCTTCGAGAATTAAATGTCACATTTTAATTATTTTTTTCTATAAGTACAAACTACAAATAACATGTCATTTTTGTTATGTTTTTAAGTATTTGGTACTTGATGATTTTCATCTGAAGATTTTTCATGTATTTAAACTAGAGTTTATAAATCTGTTATAAAAATTCCTAAGGTATCGGAAGCGCTTCCGTGAAACAGACTTATAAACTGTAAACAGACTATGAAAAACCTCATAGTCGTTTCGATAGTTAAAAAAACATTCGTTAGGAAATAAAAATCAAATGTACACTTAATAGAGAAGAATGTTGCTCAAAAACTTTTCAGGTTTCCAAAACTCAAAAATATCTTGCAAGGTTACGGCATGACCGAAGCTGGGGAGTTGACTTCAGAGAGCTGGGGAACAAAAGGTTGTAAGGCGGGCAGTGTGGGTATGGCTTCACCCGGCATTACTTTGAAGGTACTCATTATATTAATTATAAGATAGGTATGTAGGTACTTTAATCGTTTTCTTCCAAAGTGTTTAAGAGAACATAATTATTATTTTCGTTTTTTTTTATTTTGAAGTAGGTTACTTATGTAGAAACTAATTAAATTATACTCCTCAAACGTAATCTGACGCTAGCCCTAACTGCTATAATGTCAATGATGCATGCTTAGGTACTTGATCACAAATTGTTGTTATAATATTAACTTGTATACTACTGTATAGCATAACTTCATTCTTTAATCTTCTAAGAAAAAATTACGTAGCAGTGCATTTCTTCAATTAAAAATCAAATGCATTAAAAAATACCTTCTGGACGCGACGCGGCCCACCGGTGAGCCGCGAACAACAATTTTATATTGTGTCTACTGCGTGGTACTCTAAATTATAGCAAATAATGATAGCTGAATATTTGTAATATTTATATTTTTATATGATATATCTGTAATATTTCAGGTTGCGGACCCTGAAACCCGTAAAACTCTGGGTCCGAACCAACGAGGCGAAATTTGTCTGAGAGGACCTGTCTTTATGAAAGGTTACATTGGTATGGACCCTTCAAAATACTTGGACGAACAAGGCTTCTTTAAAACCGGAGACTTGGGTTACTATGACGACGACAGATACTTTTACATCGTCGAAAGATTAAAGGAAATCATTGTGTACGACGGTTATAAGGTAGGGTTGATTAAATCAACTTTAATAAAAAATATTAACTTGTATTTTTTGTAAAATTAAGTAGCATTTATGAGCATACAATTTATACAATTAATTCATGTTTCGGAGAGACCTTTCAAAGTAATTTGTCAAGCTAAATTACCTATACAATTGTCTGCATCAATCCATAAACCAACTCATAAGAGCACACATTCTGTTACGATCTTTATACGATGTTACTTATGGTTCTTGGACTGTTGACCGTAACAACTTCGAGGACAATGATTGCAGAGCACATAACTCG
The DNA here is from genome assembly GCA_905340225.1 of Abrostola tripartita. NCBI lineage: Eukaryota > Metazoa > Arthropoda > Insecta > Lepidoptera > Noctuidae > Abrostola > Abrostola tripartita. Next base: position 7,646,281 of record HG996498.1, on the reverse strand, counting down.
ACACATGTCGACAATAGTGTGCGCCTTGCCAAGATATTACATATTTATCCTGTCCTAACACTTCATGCGCGGGACGGTAATATTAGCGATCATAGGGCAGTATGAATATAATTATGCGGAAAGTTCAGATGTCTCAGATTCCAAAGAAAAAGGAACAATTTTGGGTATAGACTAATAAGCCTCGAGGTTCTTGTAGATATTATTAGCTCACACCTACCCACATGGCCACAAAATATATTTCAACCAGTCTCATCTCAGGAAAGCCTTTGTCGGTGGACGCTAACGTTATAAAAGGAATAAGGCCTTGTATTATCTACGCATTTCTAGATCCGTAGCTTATTACGAAAATATGAATGACTAGGTCCTTATCTGAGACTATTGTGCGCCTTTTGGAGATTTAACAAGCAAGGCTAGTAGCTTTGCGACTTTTAAAAAGATTTATGTGGCCTAATGTGCGTAGTACTTATACATTTTAGGTTATTGCATTTCTTCTACTTATAAAGTTAAACTATGCCAAATCTCATATTCTTCCGTGCGCGGTATATTGAAAAACAATTGACCAACGATAGTTGGATTGTCTGCAGATAGTGCCTACACGAAGGTGTAAATTTAAATTGGTTTGTTTGTTTATAACTAACTCACTAAATATTATGTGATTATGGACACAGCATTTACAGCAAAATAGACTACATAATCAATATAGATTACATGGTCATCAATGGCAATTTTTTCCATTAGGTGGCTCCATTAGAACTTGAGACGATACTGCAGCTGCACCCAGGAGTGCGCGAGGCTGGCGTGGTTGGTAAACCAGTGAAGATTTATGGCGAGGAACCGACTGCCTTCGTCGTGAAGCAACCCGGAGTGGATGTTACAGAAAAAGACTTGATTGATTATGTTGCTACGGAGGTATGACTTGTAACTATATAACTAATATGCTAAAGTAATTGATGTTGACGTTGATGCTGGCATATAGGTACGACCCAATAGAGTGCCTGTTCCTTTAGCGTTACAATGCAATACTGTTTTAGTCACATAATAGAACGTCTATTGTTATTAACATTTTGACTGTCCGCGTAGCAGACAGAAGAGGTAAACAATTGACATGTACCATTTATGGCTCATTGGACTGGGAAAGGGTTATTTCTCTACAAAACTAGTAAAAAACTTTTGTTTATTTTGATTTGATATTCCATGTCTAATTAGAATCTCTCACCCCTTTACAAGTTTTGGGTACAAGTTAAAAGACATGTTAGATCACGCTTTTATTTAACTGTATTCTATTTTATTCGTAGATTGTCATGCTCTTACATTAAATAAGTATATGTGTACCGCAATATATTTAATAAGATAGTTTACTTTTTTGATTGAAGTCGTTCCTAAGCTTTCGTATTGTTATTTATATTAATACGTAGCAGAATAGATATCTAACAAGTAATGAGTATTTGATATTGCTTACGATTGAGGTTTTATTTCTTCGACGCACGTCCAGCTTTTTGTCTCAGCCTTCTTAATGACTGGCCCGAATATAAAGTCTCTAATATATAAAGACTTTTATGAAAGTAAAGTATCTGATATCATATTTTTCTTAGTAATATTATTAAGTATTGAAATGCTGTAATCATTATAGTCGTATTGTAATATACGTGTGGGTTTACATGTTTGCGTTACATATTATATAAGATTCCTATGAAAAGAAAAGTATCTGTTAATATATCTTTCTAAGAAATATTGAATAAGTATTGAAATGTTGTAATCATTGTAGTCTTATTGTAATAGACGTGTGGGTTGTCATGTTTGCTCAGACAGAGTACACGAGGCTATAAACCTAATTTCAAGGCGATATTAAGCTAAATTAAGACAAAAAATTCTTATACTCGTAAACTTGAACACTTTGCCTTAGAACTATATTTTCACTCTTTATTAAAATTTGTTTTTGTCCTCAACAAACAAGTTATCATCTTAAAAAAAATATGTTAATTAATCTAAAATAAATAATACGTAACTCAAGCAGCGACATCCACAGTTCCACATCTAACCGCAGACAGAATTAGAATGTTCATTGACTTAACGTTTTTAATGTTTCAGGTGGCACCGTTTATGCAATTAAGGGGTGGTGTAAAGTTTATTCAAGAAATGCCAAGAAACCCTAGGGGGAAGATTATGCGCCAACGTTTGAGGGAAATGCTGAATTAAATGTATAAATTGAAGCACACATGTTCATAAGTAACTATATAAACACAATCAACTTTAAGTGCTCGTTTCATTATCTTACTCTAACTTATGTCTGTTCACAGTCATCTCAAATAATTTAAATATATTTTAGCCGAGTGGTATGACCGTTGGACTGCCAAGTCAATGGTCGCAAGTTCAAAACCCGGCACGCACCAATGTCTTTTCGAATTCATGTGCGTACTATAAATTAGTTATCAGTTGCTAAAAAACGGTGATGGAAAACATCGTGAGGAAACCGGCACACATGAGAGATTTTTCAACGGTGTGTAAAGCCATGTCAGAGGCCTACAGGCGGTTTAAACTCTGACACCAGGTTGTTCATCAACCATACGAAAAGAAGAAGAAGAAGAACCTATAAATTCCTAAGAACTCATACCATTATGTTACAATCACAATTATGTAAAAGCAAAGACACTTTTTGCTAGACTAAACATTGAATTTTCTTTCGTATTGCGTAGGTAGGTGTGTATCTACACATGTCATTTACAACATTTGTGCGCCAGACAACGTTAATTAATATATAACGTGGTACGTTGTTTAAAATCATGGACAATGCACAATCATTAATTAAGAGTAACTACCCTAAGTGCAGACAAAGCGCAGGCAAGCGGCGGCGCCACGAAAGGAAGTACTCCTCGTATTGTTTTTACCTTTTTCTCTCTATTTGAAAAGATGTTTAGGTCAGCCTAGTGAGTCATTATTATATCATCAGCTACTGAACAAAAAGCAAGCAAACGAAGCTTGGTAGAAAGCTTTGTACGTCGTAATATAATTCTACTTCGTATTCCTGTCTTATCTTCGGAGACGTCTTTATTAATTCAGTATGATTTGGATTATCATAATTCCTTACCTTTTGCCTAAAATTACTTCGTAATAGGACAAACACTTGGCATAAACAGCTATTGTTAATTTAAATTTGTTTCGAATAATTTCTACTGAATATTTATGGGCATTTAAAGCACATTAATGAAATAATAATAATAGCCCAAAGGGTGCATTTGTCTTCTGCTTTTTGTAAAGGGTTAGATACCATGATATAATCATTTTATGTAGTTATCTCAGTTTATTTTATAATCAGTTCTTTAAGTACTTTTCGAAACGATCTCGTTTTATAGAAGAAAGCAGTATTGTAGAGGAAAATCCTTTAAAAATAATACAAAAATATTTGCTTGTTGGTATATTATCGTGGACGTAATAAATAGCTTCATTATTTATCTGCGTTTATCATTGCTGCCTGCAAAACTTACCTAGGTTTTTACGTAAGTATGCTAATAAAAAACTTTCCTGCGGTGTCATTTGCATTGAATTTTTTTAAATGAAACTCTTTTACCATTTAAATTGACTGGTTTTACCTCAGCGCAATTTAGTTCGCCCTAGCCTCTTACCGAGAATGGTCCCTGCGGCTTGTAATAGGTTTCTTAAAAGAAAATCGAGTTAAACAGGCGTGATTGACTTAATTGTGGAAAAGATTTATTTCCCAGGATTAGATTCAAGAAGAAATATTTCAGAGGGTGAACTAACTAGATTACGGTCAATTGTCGAACACAGAATTACGTCGAAGTGTTAATCTAGTTCAATACCAACTAGATTAACACTTCGACATAATTCTGTTTTATAATAGCCAAGGAAATATAAATATTAAGACCGAATGTAATTAGAGTGACCTAACGACAAACTAATATTACAAATGTTGATGTGGTTATAATACCGTTCTAATGTAATAGAAATCGGTGTAGAGAATCAATCTGTCTGCGAATTTAAAAGGCAAAAGGCGATATATTATATAAATTCAGTGATATTTTTCCGCTTCACCAAATTTATGCTTGCTGAGCGTAAAATAGACGAGGAACTCTTCATTAATGTTTGCCACTTCGAAAATTGAATCGTTTAATCGCAGCGGGGCGGAGTGGGAGAGAACGCATTGGCTGGGTGAGCGTAATTGCGTCGGAGTACCTTTGATACTGAGTGGAAATAGAGCAATTAAGTCCCTCGAGTTGGAGAGTTTACCTTGATTTTTTATTACTTTCCCTTTTGTGTGCACGCGGTTTAACGTTTACTAAACATGACGTGACGAACAAAGCGAATCCTAAACAATATTATAATTTGATAGTATCTATATAAATTGGAAATAAACCTTTTTTGTAAATTATCTAAATATGACTTGGTTTGCCCGAGGTATAGACAGAGGTGTAGTACACCCAAGTTTTTAGTTTTATTTATATTTGGAATAGCGACAAGTTAATGGCAACAATTCCCAACAAGCTCGCAGCATAACATACATTGATACAACTAACTGGCTAAACTTGGGTGTATCTTACACCTCTGCCTACGCCTTCGAGAAATACCGAAGTTATGGGTTGCCTATGTACAATTTTATTTTTGTAACAAAGTAATTTATTAAATTGTCTTTATGCATGACTAAATTGAACGATAAACAAGACAAAGCCGAGCTTGATAATGTAGCCTCTAGGGAACGTAATTTATTGAAAAGAGGCGTAAGTAAGTACAAAGGATATACTCACCACCAGCTGATATACCACGTGTGTGTGCATTACGTTACAGTGAAATTACTTTAAAGAGGTTAAAACCAATTTTAAAACTGTAACATAAAACATGTAAACATCCTGCATTTATTCTTGGCCGTATGGTTTAGATATATCAGGTGACATTATTGTAAAAAAAATACGTAACTTGTGAGGCGTTAGCATTACCCGTAAGAGTAGGCAGACGTGTATAGTAGGTATACCCACATTTCGCATGGTTTGTTTTATCTAGCATTAAAACCAGTTAATCTTATATCTAGCATTAAAAGCATTTAAACCAGGTCAAGAGTCAAGACTCCTAGCTCATTAGCAAATACCTAGTCATACATGCGAATTGAACCAAAAACTCCCCGCTTAACAATCTCGCCTACATCCACAAGCCTAAAAAATTAACAAGAAATCCAATCAATTACAAATGGCTAGTGAAGCTGAATAACAAGATATAAGCGTTCGCTGATATATCGCAAAATTCAATCATGCAAATAGCATACAAATAATCAGTTTAGAGTGCAAAGTACGCCTATATTTCGTACGATTTTATTTGGCACATGAAATAGTTAACACGTCGCAATCAAGTTAATAAATTGGACCGGGATAAAGGCTTTATAAATGTCGCAGGTTTATGATGAAAGCATAGTATTTAATAAAAGCCTAGAGCCGGCAGCTAAAACACCTAGCTGTAACAAAATGTGTAACCTCATCTAGGACGGAGTAGTGAACGATGTTTTTGGAGCTTATTGTTATATGTATGACGATAAGAAAATACTATTTTAAATAGACTGTTTTGATTAAATATTATGTATGACCCTACCCTACATACTAACCTGGTAACGTTAGCCAATTGTTTATTGCATAAAATGTATCGTGTATGGGCTTTGATGACGCATCTTCTTCTTAAATTCAAGAGTTTAGCTCTTGTCGGTGGAATAAACGCCACTGTTCTCTACTTTCAGCCGATGACGCTTAATATTTAGTAGAAGCGTGCAAAGTTCCTCTTCTCTTATAAATAACCTAGTCTAGGCTCTAAACAGCCACAACAAAGACTACCTTTAACCATGTAAGTAGTTACTAGTTAGGTAATACAAAATATAAATCAAAACTTATCTTCCTTTGTCTGAATATTTTTAACGTTTTCACTTCATCAACACAATATATCCAAGTCATTATAAATATCCTGTTCAATGGTTCGAAAATTACTATATAGAAGGGTTTATCATTGTTCAAATTACCGCTATTTTTAGAAAGGTTGGCCATCATATACCTACATATTTTATAATAAATGATACACTTACTTAGTAAATTATTGCATAATTATATTTAAGACACAGGTTTAACGGACTTCGAGGTTGCTTTTACGTCACAAGACAAAAAACCTTTTTAAGAATAATGGTACAATTTAAAAATATGATACAATGTAGTACCTACATTAGATACATATGTACCTAAATGTCAATAAGTACGGTATCTATGGTTAGCGTAAAGTCGTGAATAGTTATATAAAGGTTGTGTTATGTTTTGACGGTCGTAGGTGTGACAATATACATAGATAAAACACACATGCAACGACATTGAGTTAGTAAATAAAATATTAGGTTATATAAATAAAATTCAGACAAACTGACTAATAGAAACCATTGCTTACATCTATTCATAGCACAAACCATTTTATGTCCAAGAGATACAGTAATATTGGAATTGCATAAATACCCAAAAACATTAATATGTATCCAAAATCCTGTATCAAAAATCCCATCTGATATTAGTGTCGCATGTAATTGAAGTAGTACAACAATCGGAGTACTTAACATTAATAGTCTTGAAACTCGCAGGTCCAGTGAAGTCATCTGCCGATAAACATTACACAGTACGTAGAGCAGCCGTTCGTGTAACATTTAATTAACTAAGTAGCCTCTAAACGCGGCCGGACGGTCATCATAGCCCGATCTAACCGTTGAATAAGTAAACGTAATAAAATAAATCCACTAAGCCGCCATAACGCCCGGGGTTTAACATGGCTTACTAACGCTTTCAAAGCCGTGAAAGGCCCACCCCATATGCCTGCGATCACCCTCCGTAAAGCATCAAAACTTCTGACGTCACCCTACTTGTAAAATACTAATTTATTTCTTTTGTGTTTCTTCTTAACCCCGTCTAGGGTGGTTTTCGTCCCAGACATATGAGATTTTGTCGTGGCTGTACCATTCTAGATATTTTATTGCATACAACATATTGATTTCATTTCTTATTTTATTGCAACATATGTGTAGTTTTTATAACTTGAGATATCCTTACGCGATTTGGTAAACTTTTTTTTCAATGTCAGAACAGTTTTAGGTTTGGTTACAATCCGGGGCCATCTTAAAACATTGTTCTATTACAACAAATGACTGTTTCAGAAGTTCAATGCTCTGGACCAGGACCAATAAATACCAGAAGGTTGGCCCTATAACATAGAAATGAATAACATTATCCGCAACATAAGGGTGTGCAATGTGCATTAGAAACTTTTAAGCTTCGTCGCAGGTGTTGTTTTAAACGCAGGCAATACAAAAAAAACTTATAACCTTCATTCAATAATGTAATATTGTCGAACTTGTATTAGTCATTAGAAAATCAAAATTGCCTAACGACAGAAATATAAATCATTTTATATGAGTGATCTTTACATAATTATTTCGTAATTATATTATGTACAAGAAATCTAACAAAATCTTTTTAAAATTACTTTAAAATAAGTAATGTGTTAAGTTGACTTTCTGACAGAAACCGAAACGGAAAATTTAAAATAACTCGAACTTTGAAAAAAATATCTTAACCAAGAAACTCGAAATATTTCTATTTTTAAAGTCTTCATCGTTGCTAGTTGCTTCATAACTTTCATTTGTTTTGCATCTTTTCTTTAAACATTCGGCAACATTAAAATTATGTAACTTTATTAAAAGGGTTTCAGTATGAACATAATTATTACGATAAATATGATTTAAATATTTTATTAATGATTAATAATATTCAAATAAGATGCCGTATTAATAATCTTGTTTTATTTACTCTAGGGTTTACTGTTCCACAGTAGCGTTTAACTGCTTGCTAAATGGCAGAAAAGTGACCTTAATTTATTATCCAATATTTTGGATTTCTTGCTCTGAGATATTTATTTGGCCAAACGTATTTGAAGAGAAAAATAAAATATTCAGGGTTCAGATAAAAGCTCCGTGTTTAATATTCGATTGCATCTTGTTTGGATCATAATCAGACCCTACATAGTAAAAGGCAAAGCTGTTGGTGGATTCTGCAAACATTCTATGTTAAAAAAAACTTGATATTTTTTTCATTTTATTTTATCCGAAACAGTGATTGAAAAACGGTCTCACATGCAATAAAACAACGCTGTGAATGAATGAAAAATCCGTTCAAAGCAAAACTTTTATTTTTTACTTTTGCCTGAAATATTCCATTGGTTGTTTAGGAAAATATTGGAAGTATGTTTCTTGTGCCTTAAGAATACGGCGCTGGCTTAACGTATACCTATTAATATTAATGAGTAGGGAGGCGGGCACACGGATATAGCTGTTATGCCTCCGTCTCTGGTGCACTGGGAGCCCTCACGATATAAACTAATGAGCCGTGAGCCACGCGCTCATGCATATTAGTAGTTTGCCATAAAACTCCTCGCCACAATGCAACAGTACTCGTATCGGCTAAAACCGCAGTTAAATGTATAAAATATTGAATTTTTTATCCTAAAATGCGCGAGAATTCCTTTGTCATCCAAAAATGAAAAGGAAATCGTGGTGATAGTAAACTTTACGGACGATTTATGTCCAGTTGCTGGCGCACTGTGTTGCAACCTACTTTGTAGAATCTTTTTGTGCCCTGAGAAGGATATTTTCACTAACATTTTTAAGTTTTTGTACGTGGAAAAGTTTTTAACCGACTCCGGCGAAGCGAGATGGAATAGTAATTTATTTACAGTCTCTCGCGTACCAATATGTAAGTTTCTTGAGTAATTGTAATGAATGAGTTTCCTACTAATTGATTCGGTGGGAAAAAATGCTTTCTGTAGCCATCAAAATATAATTCAATTTAATTATGTTTTTTTTAACCAAACTCCGTATGTTTAAATGTTACGGCATCCTTTCATCACCTCTAGATTAAAAGTAAAGAGAGAAGAATTTACAAATAACTACATAATATTTTGATATGCTAGTTTTTGCCTGCGTGTGTGTGTGGAGTTTCCGTATAACGAACTGTGTCGTTTAATGCGTAACAAGGACTAAAGAGATTTATTAAGCTCACTCAAAACCATGACATTTAACTTCGTGGAAAAAAGGGATTTTTCTTTGGACTTATCAATGTACACCTATAATAATAAAATTTTGTGACCAAATATAATAAGAAGTTCACAGATCATTGACAATCGATGATCGATTAACACTTAAGAAAGTTAAAGTGTGGATAAAGTTTGTCCGCCTAGTTTTAGGAGCGTGTAAAACTCGTAAGGCGCCGAAAGACTCTCGACCGGGATAAGTCATCCATCAAATAGTTCGCGTCTTGTTAAAATAACAAGGTCTTATTAAACCTCACTGGAAGTTCAACAACAAAGAAGAAAAAATATAAAACTTTTTGACTGGGACTCCATAGTGATCTACTGCCTAGGGTAGGCATTATAATCTGGTATTGTTGGAAGTTGTAACGCAAAAGTTACTTTGAAAACAATTTAAATAATACACCTACTAATAATAACATTCCAGCTAACGGAATATAAAGTTTTTTGCCAAGTGTTTTTGTTACCATTATTTTCCGGATTCTAAGAAAAAGCTACCACATACCCAGTATCCGGAAATTCAAATTAATTGGGCTAGCTGAAATATTAAACAAACCAAATTCTTATTACTATAGTGTATAATCTACCTACAATAAAGATCAGGAATTACTTTTATACAACCGTTCATGCTTAAAAGATAAACTTTCCAAAAAATATTCACGCCTTTAGGACCATGCTGTGAATTAATTAGACAGTCAGTTAGGTTCTTTTCATAAAATAATATTATTAACCTAGATTTCTAAAGGTTATTCTATAAATTTGTGTAATCTTCGTTCTGTGCATATCTGCTTACTGCTTAGGTAACCCGCCGGCCGCCGCCTTAGGCGACTGGCGTCTGGTACATACATATGTATTGCCCTCTATTTGTCACCACATACATAAATATTAATAGTTCTATACACAAGACAAATTTATGGATCCCTAGTGGGCGTTATTATATGTTTCGGCGTATAATTAATAGCAAGTGTAGTCAATGTATTTATTTAACACATAAATAGGTATCTGCATAAAGCATAAAGCTAAGTGAACATAGAAAGTACACACATAATATAAGCAATTAGGTATAATTATTGCATATTTTCATATAAATTACATAATTATTATTATCCAATAAACGTGTTTGTATAGTTAATTACATCAGCAATAACCCTCACTCAGGACCCATTGTCCTAGTATAACCAAAATTGCTCAATGTGTAGTTTACAAATAGTATAATTTATCAAACTGTTCTACTTGCTTCTTTGACATAACAAATATTAAAGAAACACCCTGTAAAACGCTTGTATTTGTAATAAAATGGCTTGCAAACAACGAACACAAAAAATATGTTCCTTTAGAATTGAAGTATAGGCGCAACGTGAACAAATCGCGTTCCCAACATCCACCACAAATTGACACCGGACAAAGTGTCTCAGTTTACTCTGCGCTTTTGTTTTCTTTTTTAACCCATGCACTGTTTACTGTTTCGCCTGAATATGTGGCTTTTACGTCTAACCAAAGGGGCAGACATAGGTGTTTATGTGTTTACAGCTTTGCATACAAACATAGGTACCTACCTACGTATTTTGGTCATGATGTAGCTAGTTTGCATTTAGAAAAGATTAGTAAATATTCGTAATATCTAACTTAAATAGGTACTGTTACAGGACATATTTGTAGAGTAAATACTAGATATGTAATTATATTGTATGAATTTTACGAATATTACCTAAATATTCTGAAAAAATGACATACTTTGCATTGGAACGGCCAAGAGAATATTAGGCCTTTTAATATAGGTAGTACTTACACACGTAACGAACGTTAAATATTAAACGAAATGTTTATAAAAATACCCATAACTAAATGAAAGTTCATTTAGCCTTTCAAAGAGATAGATCTAATCTAATAACCCTTTTACGGAGAGAGCTGGTACGTAGGTACTGCGTGGTACAGTCGCTTGCAAAAATATGTGTTATAACATCACGTTAAACCAGCACCTAAGTATATAAATTCTGAAAACAGAATTCTAAATTATATAAAAACACACGTTAATATTACATTGTACCTATATCCCTAATGCATGTGTTGTATGTGCCTACTTGTAACCAATACCTATTGGTAACTTCCTACAAGGAACTTTTAAGGGTATTCTTTACTATCTTCTAGATCTAGACTGTGAAACTCATAAGTATGTAGGTATATTTTATTATGTGAATTTGTAAATTACATAAATGTTAAATAAAAATCAGTCACGCGTCGAATATTTTGGGCAGTTGCATCGCGCCGTTCGGCGGTTTGGCTACAATCGTAGCTAACTAGCCGGGTTGCGGTCTACCTATTTATAGAATACGTGCGGTGCGAAATATCACATGTGGTTCTTTACTTAGGTAAACATATTACCTAATAAAATTATATTTACCGTATCAAATGTACCTACTCAATTCAGTAGGATAGTACAAAGACTAGGCTTGTTTTGATTTATAAAAGTGAAACGCTATGTGTTATATGTTATTCAAAACACGTTACAACTTACATTTAAATTGCTTACTGCTAGACCTATTTACCTAAATGAGCAATTTGTATACAGATTACATGAATTACAAAATATGTTCTGAAATCTGTTGTAAGAATTTTTTGATACGCAATATGTACAGATAAGAGTCAACGATACAAAAATGTATAGAAAATCCGTAGTCTAATACATTTGTCATGTTTAGTGAACATTCCATCACTCATATAAATTATATTACCTACCTTGACATAAATACCCAATTCCTAATTATAGCTTGAGGGTAGGTACATGCTTAAATTCATCACTTTGTGTAAGCAAAACAGACACCTGTAACAAGCACACAAAAAAGGTCGAAAATCAAGAAATGATAATTATTGTTGAACTAAATCCGCGGTTGAAGGAAACAACAACGAGGAATTTATCCTAAGTATTATAAAAACGGAAACAAACAATGTGCGTTCAAGTTATCTTCAATGTATAATGACTATGATCAACTGGTTGAAATTCTAAGTGGATAACTTATACAATATAAATACATAATTATGCCTATACCTATAACATCATGTTTTCCTAAGAGACTTCAGCAATTAATAGTTCTGGGAATACTAGAATATGGTCACGCTTGTCAGACTAATTAGTAGTCACTGCGGCCAATGTCTTGTAGGTCGATAACCCTATAATTTAATCTTTTTTTTTTCTTTAAAAAACTTCGCCCCTCACTAGGAATGTCTCCTGTATCGTGGGTGCGTTTCACAAACATGAAATATCACATACACAAACACCCAGACTCGGGACAAATATCTGAGGGTCGCACAATTTTTTGTCCCGCTACTGCGCCAACCTTTAAGATACAGGTTACGATTTACTGGAAAGTTTGTTACACAGTATTTCTCAGTCCCGAAACACTAGGAAGCGGTGTTAATTGGGTTTTTTGGGAACTGTCTTATGACTATCAGTTTATTTCTTTATAGGTAACCTAACAAACGATCTATTTTTACTAAATTACAGAAATTATTACGACATAAAAAATAATTATCTTCGAAAGCACTAATAGCCGAGTGGTCTTCCCGTTGGATTGCTAAGTCAAAGGTCGCAAGTTTAAACCCCAGCACGCACCAATGTCTTTTCGAATTCATGAGCGTATTATAAATTAGATATCAGTTGCTAAACACGGTGAAGGAAAACATCGTAATGAAACCGGCACACCTGAAAGATTTTTCAAGGGTGTGTAAAGTCATATCAGACGCGGTTTAAACTCTGACACCAGGTTGTTCATCAACCATACGATCAGAAGAAGAAGACCCAATTACATTTCGTCTAAAAGCATACAATTGCGATACATCATCGTCAAAGCTAATAAAAACCAACCCAGCGCTCATTTGTTATCCTCGTGACAATTTTAAAACAAACCTACAGCGTCGTAATTTCTTCCCTATTCACGTAAGGAGGCGATTACATATTTAATTGCTTGTCACATTGAGATTTCGTTAATACTTACACATAGGTACATGTAGGTAGCTACTAAGTAGTATGCTATAAACTTATAAAAGACGAACTGTTTCTTTTCCAATAAAATAATATAGATCTTAATATAATATAATTTAATTAACTTTAGATAAGAAACAGACGGTCAAATGTTCACGAAATAAAGTTTATTATTTAATGTAAAATTATTAGAGAAATACCGATATCCCAAATATTGGTCACTATCAACCAAAGGAGGTTTCGGGACCGCTTCCACTTAATGCGAGACCCTTCTAAGACCAGCATAATTTATTATGTATAATAAGGATACAAATTCTTAGCGAAACGGTTAGTTTCAGTAAAACAGTGCAAGGAAAGGTCACTGAGGGATAGCCGCCTCGGGAGGAGGGATATTGTGCAACTAGCATGTAGTTTCATCTCGCTGCTAATTAATTGGATTACGTAGCCTCTCTCATTATACGAGATGGGGGCTATTTAGTGAATGGATTTTGTACGCGTGACAGCGTATATTCGGTTTATACTCGGGTTAATAAATGTAATTAAAGTGAAAACGAAACATATGTGCCTATCGGATACATTAATTTATCGATAAACACACGCACAATGACACCCACTAACTAGCCCAGTGCCCATCATAAAGAGTATTTTGTGGTCCAAAGCTAATACATACAAATGTTCCATTTAGTTCACCTTATATTTTCGCCCTAATCATCTTCATAATTCTATCATAAACACCTTGAGAAATATTAGCCAGACGTGGTGGAGACCTTCCAAATGAGCGCAATATTGAGTCCATTATTTCATTCAGTGTAATGGTGTGGCAGTGAAATAGGGCAAAGGACGAATAAACGGGACCCTGGAAATGAAGACGCCGTTTGTTCATAACCAGCTCGTTAATTCCATTATTACAAGTCAGAGGAGCGAACAGACCGGTAACAGATGTGCCACTCGACTCGTGAATCTGCAGCGTCTCCCACTTTTCACGGATTTCAACATCATTAATTTTTTTTGTGAGCGAGCTCAATTAAAAATAATTGTTATCACAGATAGAAAATAAAAAGTAATACGGCTTTTTCAGATGTAGTGCCGCCGAGAAATCTTAGAATAACCTAAAATAGCGAGACTCCGGCTTTGTACCAGTCCTTTGTGTACAAATAGGGGTCGCAATACCGAATCATTTAAGCAATACCGGTATTTTCGGTATTGGCTCCAGACCAATACCGGTAATCCGGTATTTTCGATATTTCCGGGATTAAGCTAAAGTTAGCAAATTTAGTAGAATAAAGCTAGTTTCCGGAGTAATTGTAAGTAGGCGCCTATCTACTAAATAAAACAATTTTGTCTACTAGTTCAAATACTTTAATTATATGAAGTGTTTGACTAGGAAGTCGGAAATTCGGAATCAGTTCTGAAAATCGTCGGAATCAGTACAAAAAATGTCTATCAAACTTAAACATTTCACGACAGTCTCAACATAAACAAAACGAACAAAAAAAACACACTTGTAATAAATTCTCATACAAAATATTTAATATTGTCTTGATCTGCCATTGCTTTTGACTAATAACAACCTGTAAAGAAAATTTTTACGTTATATGCGATACACTTTATTGCGATGTGGGATACTTTTTATCCCGTTATAGTATAAGTCATAAGTACTTTTCTTTTGGTACCTAAGTAATATCTTTAACTCCACGCGAACAGTCGTGGACACAGCTAGTTAGTTTAAACTATGACTTCATTTTTTTTTTAAATAGCCTATATTGTTTCCCACTGCTGGGCAAAGGCCTCTCCCCTGATTTTCCAATTCCCCCTATCCTTGGCCAGCTCTGGCCAGCCACTTTGAAAGGCGTCCAAATCGTCCCGCCATCTCCGTCTGGGTCTTCCGCGTCTCCGGCTTCCGTCTTGTGGCAACCATTTGGTGGCGATGTTAGCCCACTTTTCGGGGTGCATACGACAGATGTGGCCGGCCCAGTTCCACTTCAGCCTGGCAGTTGTTGTTCCTTCGTCGGCTATGCGTGTTTTGGAGCGCAGCGTGGTGTTCCGGACGTGATCCATCCTTTTCACCCCAAGTATGCTGCGCTCCATAGCCCTTTGGCAGACCTTCAACTTGGACTTCTGAATCTCGGTCAGGGACCAAGTTTGGGCACCGTAGGTTAGGATGGGCAGAATACACATGTCGAGGAGCTTTCGTTTTAGTGACAGTGGCAGGTTGCCCTTCATTAGCTCTTTCATAGACCAGTAGCTCTTCCAGGCATTATCGACACGCCGCTCTATCTCTTTGTCTTGCCTGTTGCTGAAAGAGACTATCTGGCCTAAGTAAATGTATTCGTCAACATAGTGTATAACATACCCATCGACCTCGACCCTACGTTTCGTGCTGTTGGTCATCACCTGAGTTTTCTGTCGATTCATTTGAAGGCCAACTTGAAGGCTTGCAGAGCTTAGGTCTTGAAGCATTAGCTCGAGTTCTGATGCTGAAGATGAGAACAGGACGATATCATCAGCAAAACGCAGGTTTGTCAGCATCTTACCTCCAACAATTATTCCTCTCGACTCCCATGAAACTGCCAGGCTTCTAAAGACTTCCTCGAGAATGCTGTTAAATAACTTAGGAGATAGGGGATCCCCTTGCTTTACACCTCTCTCGATCGAAAACGATTGACCAGAGAATTGTAATTTAACTTCCGCGGAGCTGTTATTATAGATGGTTTTAATTAAATTGACATAGGTGGGTGAAATATCTTGGTTATGAAGTGCAGTCATGATTGAAGAATGGGTTACACTGTCAAAAGCTTTAGAGTAATCTACAAATGCAATATATAAGGGTTTATGAAATTCATTAAACTTTTCCAGAATCTGATTAAGTGTGTAAAGGTGGTCAATGGTTGAAAAATTAGGCCAAAATGCAGCTTGTTCGGGGGGTTGCTGAAGATCCATCTGTCCAGCAATGCGATTTTCAATAATTTTAATAAACATTTTGTAGAGATGTGAAATAAGGCTTATAGGTCGGTAGTTATTGACGTCACTCTTATCTCCTTTTTTGTGGAACAAAATTATATTAGAATGACAGAATTTGGAGGGAATTTGACCTGTATGCAAGATAGTATTAAATAGTTTGGATATGTGTGGCAAAAGAGAGGATTTTCCAAATATAAGAGCTTCTGTACTTATACCGTCTGCTCCGGGGCTTTTATTCATATGACTTCATAACAAAACTAAATATTATGGTCAATCAAGAGCAAACTGGCAAAGCTGTAAAAATAAATCGAAAACAAGTAGACACCACAATTAAAACGATCATTTATATAGTAATTTCTATCTTAGCAATTTAAAGTACATACATACATTACATACAATGCAAATGTAGAAAAATATTTGCACTTACTTCACTCTCCACAAACAGCTCTTTTCAAAAATAATTTAAAAATACCACAACTTTTACGACATGAAATATAATAATTTAAGATAAATAATCTTAACTTACCAATTTGTATATTTTCTTTCTAAATTCCGATTGCAGATAACAAAAACAAACCAAAACACCAACAAAACACGCTCACAAAATAGAAAGACACTCGCAATTAACTTCAACTCACTCATTTGCTGGCACCGCCGTTCGCGGTTGTGTTTGCTTTTTATTTATTTTACTAAAACCGAAAATACCGTAAATCCCGGTTTTTGTGAAATGAATACCGGTATTAATTAGACCTAAATTTGGCCCGGTATCCCGGTATTTTTGAAAACCGGGATCCCGGTTTGCGATCCCTAGTACAAACTGCGACGTGCGGTCCATAAGACCCTCGCCAGTGTCCGCTTACTTAAAGGTGGATCAAGTCTCTAAAACGTGCATACCTGAGAAGTATTACGTCATGAAAACAGGGTAACACTACATCATTTTCCTTTAACAGCACTACGGAGGACATTTGACAAATATTGTGATAAAATAGTCCTGTCAGTGTGATGCTTAGTAATGGAAAGTGTCCCAAATACCTACTTAAGAACTTGCATGGCGGAATAACAAGCAGATAATGTAAATGGGTTAATCTCAGCATCGACGTTCTCAGTTCATTGACGTGATTCATTTCGCTTCCTCACTATCTATACCTACAGCTACATTGATTAAAAAAATTCAATCCTTACCATGAACTTATAATAAATATCAAACTCCAAATATTTATTAAGGCGTACAATAAAAAACATTCAGTGGGCGTCACACAATAAATTGAGCAAAACACTTACTGACTGCGCATAAGAATCAAATGAAAGGCCATTAATAAAACTTGCGTGAATACAAGTAATAGAACAATTTTGATTACTGCGTTTAACGCCCACATTTTTGCGTTAGAAACTATTTTAATAGAATTACTTAGGAGAGCGAGGCGAGACAAGATGAATAATGACAAACGTCCGATAAACATCAACAGTAATTGTTTGACAGAAGCGATATTCGACCCCACCGGTAATTGTTCGGTTTGATTAATTTCGTATCGTTTAGTTCAGCAATAATTAGTATAATTACTGTTAAAATAGCAGCGATATGTATTTTGTGCTTAGATTTTTACTGTAGGTATATTTTAGACTTTTGTGTACAAAAGTATGAAGTTTGGTACGCGTACCTATAGTTACTAGGTTATGAGAAGTATGCTGCCTGTATTTGTTTCACAATATTTTTTCGTTGAAAAGCCGACTAAAATACTTTGATTTGGCATTACAGTCTTAGCGTGTGATGGCGAAATATATGAGTATATAATATTTTAAAATAATAAATAATATATGGTGCCAGGAAACTTAATAACTTTATTATTTTTCATCTTGTCCTAGAAAATAAAGTAAAATAAACAGGAATCAATCTGCTGTGATATTTTCTGAGGCTAAAAGCTTTGGTACTTGTATTAAGATCTAACCAAGGCTGTAAAGCTGCGCTAACCTAGCGTAGCTATATAACTCGTGCCCTGACCTCATGTTCTTAAAGCTTGAAGCTGTCGTTATCCCGAAAGGGAACGTACCGTGACGGATATAATTCAATTTTCACAATTTAGAAGTAAGTCCCACACACATAATCCAATCATATAGTTTCTATATCCGTATAATTTGAAATAACTTCATACCTGAAACTGTCATAGAGTAATTTTTCCTTTTGATTGATTGATTGACATAAACCTACGAGGAAAACGCAGTAAAATTACGTTTATTCTTGTTTAAACGGCGAATTTGTTACGCGATTGGATTTATCTGGAAACTGAAAGGATTAAATTAAATTTTGATTTTATATTTCGGTAGTGAAGTAGGTAAACCAGACGTAGGTTCATGATTTTAAACATTCTAGGAATATTAATTAAAATGTTCATGGCATGAAACAAAGTGTATGTGAAATGGGTTAGGTACAGGGTAAATTTCATGTGTGTTTTACTCTGAAGTATTGATAACTCACCATAACAAGGTACAAATATGTATTTCTTACATCGCAGTGTAAAGTGAAGTTAAATATATCCTGAAGCAATAATGTGTTAGAAAAACTACCTAAACCAGATTGCCGCCGAGGAGACATTAGGTCTTTATCCACTATGTTAAGAAAATATGAAGGCTGATATAATATAATTATTAACAATATTTACCATCGCTGGAAACAGGTTAACAAGATGTCAAATACACTCTACAGCCCCCTTACCATGAACTCTTAAAGCAGGGCAGTTTACGATGTGAAAGCGAGACGCTGCTACGTGCAATGTTATAACTATTAGTTAAACATTTATAATTCCCACTAAACATATTCCAGCATATTATTAGGCAAACAAATGTATAACATATTTATACGAATAATATTACAGAACGTACATAGCTCAAGTTTAGCCGACATTCAATTTGTGCGGATCCGAAAAATCATTTGAATTAGTTATCGACATTAACATGGTCGCCTAGATAGCTATAAATTGATGTTAGAAAAATAGTTGGCAATACATTTTCAGCCTATATCAAAAATCTACTGTCTACGGTATAAGAAGCTATATATATATAATAACATAGTTGTCGTCAGCGAAACGTATTGATTGCCTCTTGGCTGTCTATTATTGTATAATTATCGAAACAGCTCATATTACTTTTGACTAAGATTGGGTAACTTACTAGCTACTTTGTTTCTTAATCATAATTTTATATTAAAAGATATCCTGAATTTCGCACCTAAACTTAACGCTCAAAACCCACGTTTGCGATCTAATCCTTATCGTAGCCCAAAAGTAATCGTTTTCAAATGAACTAATGTCTAACTTACAAGTAATTAAGAAATACTTAATCTACCTTAACACTTACATACATAAATCAGGGTACAGTTCCCATAGAATGCATCCTCGCCATATTTTCTATCGTTATAAGTTAACCTCTTAAGCTAAGCTAGCGTGCTTGTGTTAGAGTGGCTTCGCCGCACTAGTTCAAGGGTGCTCTCATTCGGATTCCCTAGTGCTAGGCTAGCACCGCTCGATATACCAATAAACACCAAAGCAAAGTTGGTTTGTTTTTAATTCATGTAAGTACTACTCAAACTTATTTCTTAACGTTTGTGTTTAGTAAATATATTTATTAGGGGAAGGCACAAGTATACACACAGTGCTCCCACATTTTGCAAGTTATGATTACGTCCCAATGTAAGAGGGAGCGAGTCTATTGCCATCTACACAAATCCAGGCTCCGTGCTGCTACCGGTATCACTTTGCCCTTTGCCTGACCCGGGATTCGAACCCAGGACCTCATGCTCAGCAGTCACGCTAAGCGACCAAGAGACCAACAAAAAAAATGAGAATCTATATTTTTAAAGTCACACACTTATTTCCTTTAAGTCTAGGCCAATGTAAATTGTTAAAAAACATATAAGTATTATGCAAAATCTGTTTTTAAATCCACAATAAATTTCCAGTACCTATCGCAATTCTTTTTACAGTATAAACCATTTCAATAAATTCGTTTAACAAATTGGCGGTTAGAAGGTTGTTAATTGTTTCAAACTTCAAATGAAACGATGAGATCAAAATAACGCGAATACAATCTGTTTAGTGAGTACACAAATTGTCGACATTTCTGGATCTCTCAACTAGACATAAATCCTCAGAGATGAGGGTCCTTGGCTACAACAATATCTGCATGAGCCAATTAATTTCGATCTAAGGACCCACCCTTAATCTGGTGGTCACTTGCGCCAAACTTTCTAATTGAATTTCAGTTTAGGAATACTCTGAAATTCCTATATGTTAATTTAACTTTAATGGTATCAAAAATGTAACGTTTATAGGCTGATACGACAACTTATTGTTTGTATTTTTTGCTGTAAAGTGGAGGCGAAAAGTAAATTTATTTTTAGTTACATTTGTAAATTCTTTTGTTCAATAACTGCTAACGATGAGGTACCTATTAACTCAGAAAAACAGTCTGAGAAATACTCGTAGTCTACCAAAGTTTGTTAACTCCCATTATTAAAAATTGAAAAGTATATTCGGACTGTAGACGTTAATTGAAGGATTGTGACTAGAAATGACTACCGTATGAGAACAATAATAACAAAATCGTTCCGATTCCGGGTCAAATTTAGTCATTTAGTCGCGTCTATCGTTTATGCGAAATCGATTTGATCGTTTTATGTGACGTTTCCGAATTTAATGGCTTAAGAGATGACTGGACGGAAAGCAATAAATGGGAATAAGTATTCTTACACATTGGCCGATAAAACTTTATTCCTTAACTACTCGTAGATGGCGTGTCACTAGTAACTTAAAGTCATTAAGAAACTAGCTCACGTACATTACATAATCAGGCAGATAATGACATGAGTTTTCTTATCTAACGCACATTAGTTCATTGTATTATTTTTCCTGACCCCAAACTTACAGTTACTAACAATATAATTTGACTCACTAATCGAAAACCGACAAGTAATAATAATTTTTTCAAATTAACGTCGGCTGTCATTTTAATGGCATTGTTCGGCGAGAAAGCCATATAGGGCTGCGATATTTCAATCCAATAAGGTGGATAGTTTCATAAATAATTCAATAAGTTGTAACAGGTAAGTGGCACTCGCGTGTTACGGCCGCCCGGAGAGCCGGGAGAGCTCCTACACTCTGCGCGGCGAAATCACACAAGAAATTTTATCGCGAGAAATTAATTTTTAATTCGCCCGTTACTTACTGAGAAATCACTGATATAGACGGCACCGAAATATTGTTGAAGTCGTAATGCTACGTTATTTTATTTGTACTGGGGCAATCAGAACAAAATATGTTTAGCTTTTTTTATTATTATTTATTTGTATAATTATCGTTACACAAATATTAATTTCACCGTCATACCCTTATCTGCCCAGATAAGTTCGTCCTAGATATTTAAATAAATCCTGTAAAATACTCTCACTACCATTGTCAGTTTCACTGAAACCCTTTTCATTTTAACTGCCTGATAGAGCTTATCAAGACTTTATAAAAGATGCCCTTTGAATGCAAAAGACACTCACACATGAAAGTCAAAATACAGTCGGAAAAAGGTTTAGTTGTCTGGGGCCATGCAAAGATTTTGTCAATCTGATGGAATTATTAACGCGGGCCGAGACAGCCCGTACATCACACGTAACACATTATGGCTCGGAGGGCGGGGGGAGACGCCTCCCAAGTGAGTTTGGGAATAGATAAGTTGATAATTTATGCATTAGATATTACACCTAGTAGCTTTACGCAATAATTTTCAATGATTGTTTTAAATTATTGCACTTCTTGCCAGTTACGCAAACAAAGTAAACATGCGAACTGTTTGACTGTATGGAAATAAGTTATTTAAATCATGCAAATATATTACATGGAGTATTATAGAGGTCCAAACAAACCTTTAATAGAGACAATAGGTCTGTAATGAATTATATCATAATAACAATTTATTACTTAAATTATGGGTACTTCATAATTAAAATAAACACAAAGGCCAACCAGTAAAGGTAATTGCGTAAATGAAGCAACGTAGAGAGCATTTAAATGTATAAAATAATTGAATTATAGAGTTTTCGTAAACCGCTTTTTATTTTAATGAAAAGGGTCGTTATCATAAACACTCTCTTCAGTATCAAAACGATTAAATTATAATGTACATAAATTAAAATGCGCTTAAACAAAGCTTGTTAATTCGTTGCACTCACTACTGGACAAGCCAGTCTCCCCAATGTAATTCAACTTAGCTGGGATTATCCCACGTGCCGATACGTAATTTAGTGGAAAAGGTTGCGACCCCGCTAGTTTGTATTACCCCGACAGTGATATAGGGTATTAAGTTCCCTTCCCTGTCTCCCTTAACGCGTAAACAAGACAGAACCTTTCTGCGTATCGCCCTCACAAAGGTTAATAATTTAGGAGACTAAGCGAGAGGAGCTTTCCGTCTATTTTCTACTTAAACTAAAATTGTTTTGTTTCCATCACCACTGCAATCCCGATGAATTATGTATAGACCGCGGAAAATAACAGCGGCTTTCAAATACTATGTTCACAGAATACTTAATGTGTACTATGGAAACAAGAATGCTGAACAAACAATTATACGGAGCGCAAGGTCCGTTCTTAATTAGTTTTTAAAACGTACTAAGGAGAATTGTATATATTACGAATTTCTTTAACAAACTAATTTATTTTCAACAACAATTTAAATTGAATTCACTTTAAGATGTTACCTTTTAGTAAATATAATATAATTACACGGTTTTTAATAGCAAAATAATTGTAATTTTCTTATTAATAGTGCCTACTAACCTAACATCCAACTCGTTAACATTTTCAGATCCTTAAAAAAGTCAGTCAGTAGGTAGGTAGATATGGTTAACGAAGTGTAAGCCGATTTGCAAATACGATAAGTTAGGTGAAAGCGCGTGGACACGTCCCAAATAAAGCCCGGTTTGATCCTATTAACGCACGGCTAACGGGCAGGATCTTGTGACAGCGCTCCTGACTGATCCTTGTATAGACCCACGAAAGGATTTGCCTCATTCCCTCTGTACAAATCTCTTTTTTTAACGAGTTTCAACTTTAAACACACACTGACGTGTTTTCAACACGATTCGCTGTTATGTAAGCGTTTAATCTCAAGTCATTTGTTTATTGTTATCGATGTAACATCAAGTATACTTAGTGCGATTGGATCAAATTTGTGTTATGTATGTATACACTGCTCTTAATCGTATAAAAAGACAATTAATTTAATAAACTCTGTAGGTATTTAATCATTTTCTCTATATGTCTTTGAATTTGAGTTAAAATAAACATACAAATGCAAAGAAACGAAATTCTACTTATTTTCCTAAAATTTAAACATAAAAAGCTTTTTTCATACGTGTGTTAATAAAATAACAGAGAACTGGAGGTCCATTACTATTAGGGTTGGCACACGTCCTCACACACAATTGTATTGTCATCGTTATTCCGTCTACGTCCGCATTCCGGCACCGACAAAGAACTTATTAAATAGCACAATTGGTAGCTGTTTTGAAAGTCCATGTCTCAACTAAATCTCATTTTTTCACAACTCAGTATTTAATCAGCGCATTTCATTACTGTTCTTTATAAATCAAGTTATCTTTTATTAATATCTATGTCCATTTAGCTAAAATATAATAGTCAGTAACCCTACAGTTAACAATAACTGATTACACGAATAAAGTGACTGACAGATAATGAATCACGTTCAATTACTGCTTTGATGAAGTAGTCTTTACAGAGGAACATCAAGCTATGTTATTTGCGCTAAAAGAGACTAGCGAAATGAATAGCTCGTGCTCAAATATTTTTAAAAGAATTTAATTCATTTACGCCATTCAAAGAGGTTTGAAAGCTTTACACTGGGTAATAAAAGCTTAGTAAGAACTTATAATTTTTTTAATATTTTTATCTAAAATGGTATTTTAGATTTAAAAGCATTAAACTTGATACTTTTTCGTATAAAGAAACACTTTTCTAAAATTCTTTAATGCGGGGTAATAAAGAGCGCTATGCTAAAAGTAATTTTTACATCTAAAGTACCCAGTTAGAATCATTAATTGTAATAGTTTTAGAAAATTGAATTTAGTTATAATAATACCCATTATTCTTACGCCCATATTATTATTAAAAGTAAAATAGTATGTTAATTTATTCAATAATATTACAAGTCTTTGTTATCAGTGGTTATTAATGTCCTTTCAATTTTATTATCAGGCACTAAGCGCGAATCAACTTTGTCCAGGGCAAAGCAGAAGGCACCAGACCCAGAGGTAAATCCCCCATCAGGTAGACGGATCAAATAAAGGCCGCAATAGACTCATCCCTGCACAAATGTACACACAAGGCAGCAGTGCGGGAGGAATGGAGGCGCCTGGTGAAACGAGCCTCTGCCAAATAGCGACCACGACCGCTCTGACAAGAGCGATATACGAAGAAGAAGAAGATGCGCGAAACTCATCACAACGCGGCATACCAATGAGCTGGTTAGCCTTTTATACCGGACCTATTAACCTAAGATAAATAGATTTCTGTTAATTGTACACCAAAATGTAGGTACCTACTACGTACTAAATACTAACTAACCTACAAGTAAATTAATATTAAAGTATACTATGACAAACCAAAACTTTAACCTGTATAAACATGAGAAACCAACACGTAATTAAAAAAAATGATGTTAGCCATGATCAGCTTTCAGCCCTCTTACCCCCTTACGATGCCGCACACTACACTGCTCGTAGCGGCGCGGCGCGCGGCAGCGCACGCTACCACAACGGAATATGTCCTGCTTTAAGAGTTCATGGTAAGGGGGTTGAAAGCTGATCGTCCCTACAAATATTTTTACGGTAGTTAAACGTCAACTAAATTTTATTATAATAATTTTATGAGTGTTAACCATATTATCCCGTTCGGCTCGCGACTCAGCCGCGCAACCAACAAGTGAAGGGCTCCGTTCGAGTTCGAAACTAGTCGGGCATTCCCGAATACACACGTGAGTATAACCGGAATATATAGTAAATAATATTAACTAAATTATTTTTAACCTTATACAGCTCAGTTACATATATCTTACATACATACATACATTACATACTTACATACATCTTTATTTATTTTATAAAGAGGTAGGTATTGCGATAAGGCGAATAGAACAATAGTTTTGTGGTTTAATGTTAAAACTTATCAATTGTCAATTTTAACTGTTGATTTTTATAAACGGCTTTATTATCAAGTTTTTCTAAAAATTGCATAAATCCAATAATATAAGTATGTTTTATTCAACTTTTAATTAGTAACGTTCACACTACGTCGATGACCTGAATTAAATATTTACTACACTGTTAATTAACCAGCCACTGCACTGCTAACTTGATTAAAATAATAAACAAACGGCGTAATATATGACAATGTTTTTTCAATCCCTCACCGAAGATGTGAATCCATTTCTAATTAATTGCATTAACAACACCATTTTCGTGTTAATTGTACGGTTTAACCATGTAGAATACAGAATATACAGGATTAGTTACACTTAAATTCAAATCAAATTTCAATGTGTTAATTTTGCTTGTTCGTTAGGCGTAAACGTAAATAAACTTTGGCTATTAACACGTCAAAATTACTGTTTAACGAGAGGGGAGGGCAATGAATGGAGATTAAACAAGACGATACGGAAACCAAGCAAACCTTCTCGATTACTTTATGGAATTAGTTCCAAGAGAATTTTGGGCTCGCTACTATCAGAAATTGGAAACCGAGATCTCAATTGATCTCGGCCCGCCAGCATTGTTCGCCTTACAGAAACCTAAACTAAATAACAACTACACAGCAGTGTTTTTCACTTGATTACCTAATCATTACAATTCGATTCAAAAGCTTTGCTAGCTTTTAGATCTTTTTGTTTTTTAACATCTACATTTCTGAAATAAGTTCTAGAAAATGTGGTCTATTTATTCTACAAGCCATATATGGGTATACCATAAACTTACGTGGAGAGAAAACTTTGTACCCCTTATTGAGCAAATTGCGTGCACGGAGAAGTGTTGGATTAAACATGGTTAAAGTTTATATGGTGGAGTGCGGAAAGCTAATATTTATGGCATAATATTATGTGGTACAAATACATTAAGAGTTAATTTCTACTGACCACTATTATGTTCAGGACCTATAAAATAAAAACTACCACATAAATGTCCGATTTCATTTTTCTTTTTTTTTTAAACGTCTCCCCACCCTGTACATGTTTTCTGTATCGTGGGTGCGTTTCACAAACATGAATTATTACATACACAAACACCCAGACTCGGGAAAAACATCTGCGGATCACACAATTTTTTGCGTCCCCGTGCGGGAGTCGAACTTGCAATCTCCAGTGCATCAGTCCAATTGCTTAGCCACTGCGCCAATCAGGTCGTCACAATTCTATTTCAATAAATTATAAACTCTTCAACTAGGTTCCGCTTTCTTCGATGTTAGAGTCACAATTTTTCCGTCTTTTTTGACGTCATATTCTTTAGTGTCAGTCTAGTTTCAGTTCATCCGTTCGAACTTTTCCATATAAATCAATAGTCTCTTGAAACATTTTTGCCTTTGTATCAATTTATCGAAGTGAGCAACACTTGTGATCCTATGTTCACAATAGAAGTCACAAACTTTGTTTCAGTAGCAATCCACTTCAAATTATTAGTGTGCTTACCCGGCGGGGCGGCAGTAAATACTAATGTAATATACGCAATGTATACCTAGGTATATAGTAGGTATACCTCATGCCAGTGAATCTCTTACAAGCAAAAATCTTTTATTTAGATAACGGAAAGCGACAGAGGGTGCATCCTGCACAATAATTGAATTGTTCCCCTACCAAATCCGTGCACTACCTAAATAAATAATGAACCTACCCATTTCAGAAACTAAACAATACGTATACTTGCGTAAGTATTAGGATATCTAAACACTATTGTATTATCCCCTCTGTTGTCTTACTTGTAGCTTAACAGAACTTACAAGTCGGGATAATATACATAATACGTCATTGAATCCCTTGACTCCCGGCGGGTCCGGCGAGACCGCATAATTTATCTATTGTGTCTGGCAAGAGCTGAACCACGCGTTTAAGCGGACGATTACAATTATAGACTCATTCATAAGACAATTTGATAGATTACGGTAATATAAGGAGGTTTGTAAGATAGAAACATTAAGTTATTAGGTAATTCTCTAACGAGCTCTGAATAGTTATAGCACTAGTACCTACAAGAAAAGCTGTGTTGGTGTTATAATGAGGAAAACGTGAATAATGGCCTATTGTTCATAAAAAAGAAACACGAAACCAAAACAATGTCAAGAATTTTACTTTGTAACGTAGCAAAGTAAAAATATGTAGCCAATAAAGGAGCTAATTATATAGGAGGTTGTGGCGGCACCTCATTCCTTATGCATTCAGCGCGCCTTAATGCCTTCATTACCAGTTTAAAGTATTAAGCAAACTTTGAAGCTGGAAGACGTCTCACTGAGATTTGACTAAGTGCTCAAGAGTTTTCTATGGAATAGCTCACCGGAAATATTGAGAGAAAACAATTTTACTTCTCTATATGGAAATAATGTACGAAAACTCAAATATTCATGTTTATTTTAAAGTAGGTCTATAATGTATTACTTGTTTTGTTCTTTATAAAGAATACATACCAAGTTATCTGGTAATATATTAAAACATTAATTATATTAAATATAATACTAGTAAATAACTAACTTTGAAACAAAAAAAATCAGAGAGCTTGCTACAAATAAATACAATTCTTACAATAGCCATTACATCCTTTCCGGTCCGCGTGTGAAGGTAATGTTTTGGTTAATTTGTTTGTTAAGTTTAATGGGACCTTAAGACACGAGGAGTCATGGTTCCACAAAAGGGGAGTTTTTCTCCCTTCGAACAGCAATTGGGAAGTGTTAATGGCCGGGTATTAGTGCCATGCTTATGAGTTTCATTAGTACTGAAGCCGCGAAAGATTCATGTAAGAACGTGCCTTTATTATAAGCGACGTGATTGTTTTGAAAATTGCTTTGTACCTATTGAGTTTACGCGCGTATTAGTCCGCACATACATTTTGTAATGTAATTACTTTTTGTGCCAGACCTAGGTATTGTTAATGGTACTTACGTTTTTATTGCTGTTACGATTTCTATTTGAAAGAGCAGTTCTGGTTTGGCGACTATTAGGAACCTATTAATTTACAAATCGAGTTTCGTACATTGTCACAAAGTAATATTGAATTATCAGGAGCCATCGGGAAATAGGCTATGTACTAAATCATGGAACGTCTCTGTGAGGAGGCAACTAGTCTTCTACATATCTAACTATCTTCTGATATAACTTCACTAAGGTAGGGAGTCCTTTGAGGTGGGTTACCAAGAATCTTGTATTAAAGCCAGTGTCTAAGCGTCGCGTTTGAATGATTATATGCTGAATTTCGGATAGTGGTCATGGACGCGTAGGAGTGTATATTCTGTGTTTATAGATAAATATCAATTCTGTGTCGATAACATTAGTAATGCAATTGGACATTGATTATAATGCAGGTAGACGGTCTAAAGTATCTAAAGCAAGGGTTTCATTGTTGGCTACTGACTTTAACCATTAGGATATGAGGAGGAGATAGGCCATATTTTTAATCACGTTATAAAAAATATTTTTCAAACAAAGAAAACTAATTAAATTTACTATCTGCGAAGATATCACTGAACAATTGAACATACCAGTTACCAACAAAACACACCGTCAAAATACCCACCTCCTTTTTTTAGTCAGTTAAAACAATTTTTTTAATTTAAACTTAAACGTTTAGTTACAAACAGTTTTAACGAAAACAGAATTTGCAAACATAACCGAGCTAAAAAATATGGAAACGGTAAAAAATTTGGTTTAAAATTTCAGCGAGGGTAAGGGTTTATAACGCCAGATCGCACTTGACACGATGTTCGTAAATAAAATCCTAGATAGGTAATAAAACAATTAATGCAATGCCAATAACCCTAAAATTATATACTTGCCTATGTGCCTTTTCTCACTTATCTTGCTTTAAGGTTACTTAGGTACCTTACTTCCTTTAAAAACATATCAAATTCCAATGTGATTTCAAAGTTGGTACCTACATAAGTAATAAAAAGAGTATCTACAACTTCTATGAATAATTCAAACGCATCGCGTGTTTGTCGTTAGTTAGTAGGTAGTATATGAATTCTAGCTTGAAATATTTTCAAAACTGCAGAGAAACATGATTTACATTCCCATAACAGACACTTTACTATGACATATAGCACTATAGAACTGTAATGTCTATACAGCTAATGCCTTGACAACCGACAGACTGTTCGTGATTTTTAGTTTGGTTACCATTTTACACCAAACATTGCTTGTTGCTGTGTTTTTACTTCTTTTTTTTTGTTCAAGGGATAAAGGCAGAATTGATTAATTGAGTTTTAACTGCTTGTACATAAAAAAATTAACTCATGTAGCTACCTACAATATCACCACATTTAATAATTATGTAAGCATACCTATAACATTATATTATATATTTAAACAAACACGATACGTAACTATCACAGAATCGATTCCGCAAACGGTTTTAATTCGTATAAATTGGGCAAAGCTGCTTTATAATAGATTTAGCCGGCTTTGCGACAACTGTATATTGGGATTGCGGCTATGCAAAACTGATACAGTTGCCAATTAGTCGGCTTTTATAGCCGCAAACTTACTAATTTCATACGTAGTGTATAATCAAAAAATGCTTCGAACAATCCACATGATATTGTAGAACTGTAGGTACAGTGTTTTCGTGTGTACCTTGCAGAACACTAGCTACCGCGACAGTAGACGGCCACGCCTGAAGAAAACGCATAAATCTATCAAGTCTGAAACAGTAAATTAGCCACATAAATTTTCCAAGGAAAGTTGTTACTTGACCTCATAAAAAGGTTTACCCGTGATGCATAAGTGTCTACATATACCCATATCACAACTCCTTCGTGTACTATTTCGTAATAAGTACATATTAAAGATTAAACAAGTTACATTTATACAAAAAGTGTCTACCAGAGAACTTGGTTTTCAGCGCGCTCGTGTAATTTATGTATGACGGCGCAAATGCCAATTTATTGCTGAGTAATGGCACCGTTTGGAGATCTGCAAATGGGCTAGTCGTGTAAGAAGAGAAATGGTTCGAAATGTGCGCTGCTAAATGTATTTATAATTTATTTATCGGGCATACTACAAATCCAAATTGTTATCGCAAGAGTTGTGCCTTTTCATACCAGACCATTTCTTGAAGTTGAGTAATGAGGAGCGGATAATAATGATGCTATTGTTGACTCTACAATGCTGCTGAAAACAGTAAGTAAACTTGCTTTAAGAAAATATTATTCCTTACTAATCTATCGTCATAATTACGGTCTACCGTAATATACATAAACAAAATCCTAACTTAAACCAATTAAAGCAGTTATGTTCATGGACAGCAATACTGATAATTTTAGTAAATCACCAAACTGTAGCCAAATTGGGGATACCGTATTATCGAACGATGTGCGACAAATGGTATTAGTTCGGTGCATTTACAACAACTCGTGTCGCTATAACCCGTAACCAAACAACTTGGCCTATTTGCTATTTTGGTAGCAAATAAATATTTCATCTAAGTCTTAAGCTTTTTATTTGCAAAGTAAACTAGGAAGAAATATTCTGGCATCAAATTTATTTACTTACCTACTCGGACCCAGATTACAGACAGTATTTACCTTGAATATAGTCAAAGTCAAGAAGCAATTTATCTGCCAAAATGAAGTTTCTAATTTTAATAGAGAGTCCTTGGTGCCCCACGAGATTTGGCCCTTTGAGCCAGTGGTCGATTGCAAATTGCTTTTTCGAAATTTATTTTACTCTATCGCTGCCAAACAGTACAAAATTAAACAGCAAATTACTGAATTTATGCCAAAAAAATACTGAATGATTAGGTAAACAAGCTATTCAGATTTGATTGAACTTATCAATTTGAGAGTGCTGAGCGGAAGCAAATATTAACGGAGTTATTTTATTTATAAACACTTAAACAGTGATGACCTTAATTAAGTACATAAGTACTTGTACCGGAATAATCCTTCATAACGTTCATAAATAGCATAAACGCTTAGCTTAGTTAGATAAAGTTACTGAAAATAGCTAGAGCTCATAATCGGCCTATTCTGTTCCAATCTGTAAATATACAAATTTTGTATAATGTTCAAAGTTTTAAATTAACTTTATTAGGGAAATTTCTAGCAAGAAATTAGTAATTGAATTACATACCTAGTTTAAGATAAGCCTTTTAATTAAACGTAAAACTATTACGTAACTATTGTGCCCATTGTCAACATATAACTAGCGACAAAACCACAATAGGGCTCCTTAAATCTACTTTAATTTCATGTTCAATCATTTTCTCTACTAACTACTTAGTGTGGTTGCTGATGGCGTATGTTCTTAAGTATTACAATGGCTGAACAATGAATCGCATTTAATCTTTTTTCTTTTCCCTTGGTCAGCAAACAGTAAGAATGGCCACGCCCGCACAAAGAAAACACGACGGCACTAATTAATTAACGAGTATTTCTTTATTGCGATTGTGACGAATTTCCCTCAAACTTCAGAGAGATAATACAATAAAACTCCTTCTTTTTGTATCCACTTACACGGTTCCTTTAGTATTTTAGAACAGGAACCAGCTCTCATTCTGCTTTTAAAAGTTATTCGTTTTAAGGTGAAGCTTTTATTATCAATATAAGTGAAAAACGAAAAGGCAAATACACAACGACTAAAGGAAATGGGGTGGACATCCCCGCAACAACTTATTTTTCAATAGGACAAGCCAGAATTTATTTATTTTGTGAGTAATGCTAAGACATATGCGGCATTTTACTTTCTCGAGGAACATCAGGCATCAGTGCAAAATAAACAGAGCTGTGGAAAAATCCAAGTTTGTAAGACAAAAGACAAATAAGCTGTAGTACAAGCGTAACTCGGATAGAGTCGGTCGGTGTAAAGCCGCAAATATTTGTTTCTTTGAGACCCTTGTTTTTGCACAAAAATAGGCTCGGGATTTCACATATTTCTCTACTACACACACTGAATATGATAAATAACAATGTTATCCGAGTTTTCATTGTTCTAAGTACATCATTGTTTATAAACACTCGTAATATCATGCAAAGAAGTACTGTTTCATATGCGGGTTTAGAAACTAAGTACAGACATCTTTGTAAGCTGATAATACAATACAAAAGCCCAATTACTTACCCTTGTAATTATTCACTCTTAAGACAAACATTTTGAGAATAATGCCCGCTTTCCAACGGCAATATTATTTTGGAACCGGATTGAACCGGCAAATGTTGCCAGACTTTACATGAATTCCAGTCACTTTATTTCCAAGTTAATGCGTATAAAATATGTAGAGACTAAATGTTTTACCAAGTACCTCTCCTCGCCTCAGACAGGAAATTAATATTTAAGTGATCTCCAGCGTTTATCATGTTGGGGAAAAAGCGCTGTTACTAATATTATTGGCATAATGTGTATTGCTTAATTAGCATTTCCAGTAAAAATAAAGTACCTATGCATTATACAATCAAGTTTTTTTTATTATTATTATCGTGTATACCTAATAGATAGTAATTGTGAATGAAGTGAAATTATCACGTCTTGATTAAGGAAACAGTATAGGTTAGTACATAATTATGTGCTCCCGATTAACGATCACGGTAAACATTCTCATTATTATTATGTGAAAGAGTTATTTGAATGTAAGGATCTGATTATCTAAGGCTCGGCATTTATGCATGTGTTATTTATATAAATACTACAATATATAGGTATCTTAGTACTAAAACATGTTTCTTCTTAATTTCGGTTGAATGGGGAATTAAATATTATGAGTTCATTGACAATTTCTACATATACAATATATTAAAATTCTACCTACTATAAATCTTTTTACAACTTAAATATCAAAAATGCATAAAAAGCTAAATAAATATTATTAGGTACAAATACGAACACCAGTTTGGATAAAAAACTTTCATGGAGGAGTAAATATAGATGATGTTGCTCTAAAAATATTTTATTAGTCACAGCTATTTTTTCATCGTTTGCCGTGAGTGTTACGTTATGCTTTTTGAGTACCATCGATCATTCGTTGGAGAGCACTGACGATCACCCCCTTACCGCACTGAAATGGAACTAAAAATACAAAAATAGTACCTACTCATATAAATACATTCATTTTATCTAAGCGAATAGTAGTTTAGGTACTTAGAAGTTTTACACTTAAGTTGATGTTGTTATTGCATTCCAGTGAATTATTTATCAAAAAATTAACTACAAATTTAATGACGACCCGATTGGTGCAGTGGCTAAAATATTGGACTGTTGCGCTGAGGGTTGCGGGTTCGATTCCTGCACGGGACAAAATTTTGTGCGATACGCAGATATTAGTCCCTAGTCTGGGTGTTTGTGTATGTGATATTACATGTTTGTAAAACGCACCCACGATACAGGGAAAATTCCTAGTGCGGGGCGACGTTTTATTTAAAAAAAAAAAGTTCGCGTTTGGCGAGAAGAGTAGATAAGTTGTTGGATGTCCGCGCTATGAGTTTTGGGTTCAACACCGATCTTTCAAACATATAAGTACCTATCTGTTTTCAATCACATGAAATCCCTAATCCTACTACAAATGGTCTTCACTTATACAATTTTTAATATCTATTATCTTTTTTAAGCAAGGCTTTATAACATATTTTTATAATATCCAGTACCAAACAAACCATTTTTAAAACTGCACATTAATGTTGCAAGTATTTCTTACAAAGTCTGCTTAATTTTCGTACGGCAGGCATAGAAACCAAAACGATGTCAAACCCAAAAAATATTTGTATGAACTGTCCTTTTCTTACACGAGAGTCTTCGCTTTCATACTATATTCGAGCTATAACTGTCAAAGGGTTCCCTTTTTCAGAAATCTAACGTCGTGCAACACTTTAAATTGCTACAAAAATTCAACCTTTTAACCCCCTTTAGTTTCCATTCTGTGAACTTCAGGTTGACTCGTACTAGATAGACAGTCATTTATTTTCTGTAGCACTCACCAGGTGAGCAGCCGGTGGAGAACAACTAGTGTATACGTACGTCGTACCTACTATAAAATGACTCCACACCTACGCTCAAGACAAATGAGAAATGCCTTCATTCAAATTAACGTAAGAAGTTGCTAAAAAAGAAAATTAAGATAAACACACTTTTGTTCCTGCCTGGAATCTTTCTTTTTTTCGCCA
This sequence comes from Abrostola tripartita, assembly GCA_905340225.1. Lineage (NCBI taxonomy): Eukaryota > Metazoa > Arthropoda > Insecta > Lepidoptera > Noctuidae > Abrostola > Abrostola tripartita. Next base: position 7,611,838 of record HG996498.1, on the reverse strand, counting down.
AATGACCACCTAAGAGCTGGCTGCGAGATAGCATCGAAAAATAAAACATACAACAACATTGAAAAAATAAATACATATTAAAAATGGTCAAGCTTCTTTATTGAGCAATCTTCGTTTAATACGAACATGTGGACTAGTGACGACGAAGCCTCGTGCTAGCAACTCTTGTCAGTGACGGATGCGACTGCACCGAGAGCGTTAGGTATAGCATCGACATTACATCTATAGCTTTGCGCTTTTAACGAGCTTTGACGCTCCGGAACATTTGGTTTTATTTGAAAAAAACTAGACCAGATGAATTGCTTTCGAGCAACTTTACCTCAAAAATGGAATTTAACGCTGAGCTCTGGCGTTCGTTTAGGAAGCATATTAATTGCACTTTACTCCCTATACAATCTAATTTAGGGAGCTAAGCGACATGATTAAACTACATCAACTTGTAAAATGTTTTATGAGGTGATTAGCAATTTATAACTTGAATAAAGTTATAATAAGTTTTATGTTCGTAGTTATATTATATCATGTGTATAGGTAGTCCTTCATTACTAGTAAATTTAAATAAAATAACATTAGGTATTTGAATACATTTTGTTTACATTAGAATGAGAACGAGTCAGTACCTAGTGAGATAAGATTTTGCAATCATTATTGCAACTGTAACCAAAAGACCTATATTCTGATTTATAACATTTTATCTTTTGAAAACATAGAAAGTCAACTATCTCGAACAAATCACATTTATTGATTATTTATTTTATATAATATTCCTATACCTAGATGATGTTGTTTTAAAAATATTTTATTGGTCACAGCTAATAGAGCTTGTATAAAGATGGAATGGAACTTTATGTACGACAAATGTGTATGTTCATTTTTATCTCAGTACCTTAACACCTAACGTCCGCAAATCAATTAAGATTAACACGTGCTGCACGTAATGATTTCTATCACTTACCTACGCGAATACTAGACATTGAAATAAAACTAGTTTTACGGATTTTATTCGTATGATGTCCTGATGTTTCGTATCCTCTAGTCTAGAGCATTCATGGTTACGGACCGACTGAGGTGTTGAAAGTCTAATTTGAACAATTATTATCAGCTACCTCCTGTCAAGTACCACACACCCTTACTTGTATAATGTTTAAAAACGCCTGCATCTTAGGCGTAGATGTACATTAAACAAGCTCGATTGTGATTGTGGTCTTCACTTTGAGTAGGTAGGTATTAGATATTATTCAATAACGCTCTTAATATAAAGAATATCATAATAGAAAAACTCAATAACAGTTTTGCTGACACGATAATTGAATCCATTATGATTTTTCAATCGTGTTAGCGACCACAAAATCAATGAATAAACGTAGGTACCTAGCTACCTACGTTTACTGAGATATAATATGGTAAACTACGTTAAAATTTTACTAAGTATAATTAATTAAAAATGTTATATAACTAAATATAAAATAGAAATTGAAAACATTAAGCTCAAAGTGTTCCGAACAAAAACTAAGTTAAACTGCAGCAGAACAGAGCAATTATGCGCGCAGAGAGGCGCTACCCACAGCAATTAGATATGGCACGGCTTTTTGAACAATAGATACAGCGACGGTTGAACAACCGCCTCGCCGCCGGCTCATGACGACGCATTCACAACAATATAAGCTGAAACAATAATGTGCCCCCGGGAGCATAATTTGCCATCTTTTGTAACACCATCAAATTTTTTCATCGTACGCTGCGAAATCACATTTTCAAACTCACCATTTTGCAATATCGGATTAAAGAGAAAGTATTTTTTACAAAATCTGAACTAAGAAATAATGATGTACTTATAGGTTTAAATCATTAAGTATGCAAGTTGCCAGACGTGAAACATAGTCCTATTTTGACGAGTCTAAAATGTTGGCCGAACCTCATCGCCGTAGGCCAGGCTAGTAACTTGCAAGTGACTTGTATGTAAGACGTTAAAGCGAATGTTTAAAAATTTAAAGTGGAGTTCCCGTCGACATACATCGTGAGGCTTCCCGATAAACATCCCCGGGCGTCAGGTCGCCGGCCGGGCTGCTTTGTTTACGTTCTACGCGCCTCTACGTGATGTATTATACTCAACTGCAGCTACACGCCTCTACTAACTGAAAATAACTGACTCCACGTCACTTCCGTTCACATTGTGTATTGTTTAGAAAATATTATACTTTATCTATGTTCCCTTTTAAAATACCTTCTTTGTAGCTATCTTTTGAGAATCGACAGTTTTGATACCCTAAGATAACCTAGTAGCTACTAGGTTTTCAACCCCAAGTAGGAGTCAAAAGCTATCTCCCATTATTTGACTAAGTATTTACTCCCTAAAAAATGCAAGTAGAAGAGGCTGTCTAAGATACCTAGATAATAAATTAATAATTTATTACAGAAAAAGAGGACCTCTCATGCAACTGTTTGATGGAATAAGAGTGCAGAATAATTCCCTTAATTAGGTACGACGCGACGTATCAAGCAAATTTAAAAACTAAGGAATGTGCGAGAGCTTTAATTAGAGTCATGATCAAAGCGTTAGCGTCTTAGAAAGTGCGCAGGTATATAATGGAAGTTTTCTTAATAACTTTTAATTACTTAAATTGGTTTTCTACTGTAAATTGTTTATACAAAACTGAAAACATCATGGATTAAAGAAAAAGAGACTTCCTTTATAATGGTCCGTTAAAAATGGAAAAATGACCCGTGAAAAATGGTTTTAATAAATAAAAGTCACCATGAGCATTCTTTCATCGGCTTGAGTTTTTCGCATAGCATAGGTAGATACCCAAGATACAGCTTAGGTATCTAGCTATATCTAGTCAAAAGTTTACATCTATGACCAAGAAAATATGTCTTTCAGTATTAGTTGTGTCTCAGCTGTTGGCAGACGTGTTGTTATTTTAGTGCGAAGTATTGTTTTAACTTGGAACTATTAATTTTTGCTTAATTTTTCTATTTTATCGGACCCTCTCTTACTATCTTGTGTGAAGTGTCGTTTGCCATCCGCGCCATTTTGGAAGTTGTAGAGCGGTGTCCCTCTCACCCAGAGTACCTCTGATAGTGCTTGTATTGGAAGTAACAACATTTTGTAAATTGAAAAAGTTGTGCGGACTGTGGGGTGCGAACCGGCGGTCGTCCCGTGCAGCGTCGAGTGCAAGCGGCGGGCTGTGCCGCTGAGCCAACTGAGCGTGAGGTCATCGCGGCGAATTACTGCGCTGTTATCTACCACTTAGCGCCCTGCGTATTACCTGCAAGCTGACTTTATTAGCAAGACCTCTTGTTTTATATTGAACGCTTTTTCTTTTACTTAACGCCATGTTACGCTCGCCGGATAATAAAAGCAAGTCCAATCCGGACTTACACTCAGATAATCGGGCAGGCACTAATGTTACGCAAAGAAAACGTAAGCAGCCGGAATGTGAGCTGACTCAAGCGATGGATGCGTTGTCCTCGGAATTGAAGAAGGCAATCTCTGATCTAAGTGTGGACATGAAAAACCAGTTCTCCAACATAAGTACTTCTATTAGTAGCCTTAAAGAAGAGGTAAACACATTAACGTCTGCTTCTTGTCAACTTCAGTGTGAGGTGAATGAATTGCGCGAGGAATATTCTAATGTGAGAAAAGAGTTGTCGGATTTAGGCGAGAAATATGTCGGACTCACGCAGGATATCACAGAATTAAAATCTACAGCTAATTTTGACAGCGATAACTATGCCGAATGTAGTAAACGCATAAGGGAGTTGGATTTAAAGATTAATAGTTCTTCGACTTTAACCATCGAATCGCTTGAAAGAAAGATTGATACATTGGAGCAACAAGCAAGGCAATGCAATATTGAAATTTCAAATATGCCTGAAAAGCGCGGTGAGAACTTGATTGGTATATTGGAGTCTATTGGGTCGACAGTCAACATGTCAATAGCGTCAAGGGATATAATATCTATCCACCGTGTTCCACACGCGCATGCACAAAATAATCGGCCTAAAAATATTATCGTCAAGTTTACTTCTCGAATACTACGTGATAATCTATTGAACGCATATCGGCTCACTAAAGGACTGACCACTGACCGCGTAGGTCTCTCGGGAACTCCTTGTCGTTTCTACATGAACGAACACTTAACTCTTCGAAACAAAGAGTTGTTTCGTAAATGTCGCGAAGCAGCTAAAGCTAATAAATTTAAGTTCGTGTGGGTCAGAAACGCAACGGTCCTGGTCAGAGAATCAGAAGAATCTGCTACCTTTCCTATTCGCACTGAGGACGACATACCTATCAAGATTGTGTCGAAATCTCAGCCCAAGAACACGAATAATTAGACTCTATCTGACGTTTGACACCTTTTTTTTATATCTTAGATCTATGTTTTTAGTTACATTTGTCTGTTTGTATACTGCGGATTTGGGTTCTTCTATTGTTGTTTTTTTAGTTATACCCAAATCATCACACTTTTTAAATGTATATGCGTATTATATCCACACAATCCTGTTGATCTTTATAACTTCGATCTTTACACTTGGAAACTTGTACCTGACCTGTAATTTTTGTATACGAGCCACTTTTCTCAGCAATAAGAATCCGATTGCAAATTCTTTAATTCCATTACTTAAAGTCAACTCTATTGTATTTACTTGGTTCTACCATGGCTAATAATTTAACCATTTATTATCAGAACTGTCGAGGGATTAGGACCAAACTGAACAAATTGTACACTAACATATTGTCACAAGCTTACGATATCATAGTTTTAACCGAAACTTGGTTGACGCCTGATATTTCAGAAAATGAATTTATTGATCAACGTTATTTAGTTTTTAGATGTGATCGTAATCGTTCTGTCAGCCACAAAAAAGACGGCGGAGGCGTTCTAATAGCGGTGTCCAAAACCCTAAGACCATGCAATTTGACATTGTCACCTCCTTTATTTCTGCCTGAACATAATATAATTAAAATTCCCTCTCGTGATAATAAGTTTCTGCTTATTTGCGCTACTTATATTCCTCCTAATACTTCAGAAAAAATCTATATTGATTTTATTAACTCTCTATCATTATTAGTTGACAACCCCTGCGTGGAAAACATTGTTCTGATTGGCGATTTTAATCTGCCAGAAATTAAATGGATTAATTCAACATCTTACATGGCTTGTTCCACGGACAGTACTTATTCCAATATTAGTCGGCATTTATTAAATTTTTGCTCAGAACTTGATTTGAATCAATACAACAGCATTACTAATGGCAATAACCGTATTCTCGACTTATTTTTCTGCAACACACACGCAGTAACTCATAATGTTGATATTCCGCTTTTGCCTATTGATACCCATCATCCAGCCTTTTATGTAAAGATACCACTTGAAAATGTGACACAAACATCTAAACAAAAAAATCGAAACTCATTCAATTACTATAAAGCAAACTATTCTGAGATAAACGCTGGCATTGAGAACACTGACTGGCATCGCGTGCTGGATGATTTACCCCCTAGAGAAGCAGTCTCACTTTTTTATGAAACGATCTATAAAATAATTAAATTACACACACCAACGTACACACCCAAAGATCGTAACTTTCCCAATTGGTTTTCTAAAACTCTTTTATATACATACAAATTGAAAACACGTGCATGGACTAAGTGGAAAAAGTTTGGAAATATAAGCGACTACGAATTGTTTTCTATTTATAGAGCAAAATTTAAGAAAGAAGCTGACATGTGTTACAAAAGGTACATTAATACGGTGGAAGATAGCGTGGCTACCAATGTTAAAGCATTTTGGTCATATGTTTCGAGTCGTAAAGCCGCTAATAGCGTCCCCTCCTCAGTTTCCTATCTGCAACAGTCATCTAACGACCCATCTACTACTTGCAATTTATTTTCAAATTTCTTTCAATCGGTTTATGAACCGTCAACGTTCGACCCCACTTCATGGCAACCGCCGCCACCTAGCCCCGACAGCGACATAAATCTGACCAACATTTATTTTTCGATTCATGACATAAAGAGAGAACTAAAGTCATTAGATGCCTCCAAAGGACCTGGGCCTGACGGCATTCCCTCAATCTTTCTAAAAAATACTTGCAATACACTCTGTCTTCCTTTGTACATATTATTTAATAAATGTATTACAGAGGGAGTATTCCCGGAGGTGTGGAAATGCGCGAATATTGTTCCGATTCACAAGTGTGGTTCAAAAAATGATGTGTCTATGTACCGCCCAATCTCCTTATTGTCAGCACTCTCTAAACTTTTTGAAAAACTTGTGCATAACGAGGTATACCCTGTCATGCGCCGCGTCATTTCAAAAGAACAGCATGGTTTCGTAAAAGACAGGTCTTGCGTTAGTAACCTCCTCATTTTCACATCACATCTTTTTAAAAGCATTGATAATAGACAGCAAATTGATGTGGTATACACTGACTTCCAGAAGGCATTTGATAAAGTGGATCATAGATTGCTTCTCGACAAGATTGCCTTCAACGGTATCAGAGGAGATCTACTCCGGTGGTTTGAATCTTATGTCACTAATAGGACTCAAAAGGTAGTGATTGAGGGTTATGAATCTAGGTCGATTGCCGTTACATCTGGCGTTCCGCAAGGATCCATTTTAGGACCTTTTTTATTTATTTTATTCATTAATGACATCACGGATTGCTTTCAAAATTCTAAATTTCTTCTGTACGCGGACGACTTAAAAATATATAAAAATATCTCGACTTTATCTGACTGTATTGATCTACAAATGGATCTTGACAGATTTTTGGATTATTGCACTTATAACAAACTTCACCTCAGCCTTTCCAAATGCCATAGTATCACATTTACCAAAAAGAAACGTGTTACCAAATTTAATTACAGTTTTGGCATGGCTGTTATAAATAACGCAACTTGTCTTCGTGATCTCGGTGTTCAGTTAGATGCTAAACTACATCTGGACGTGCACGTGGATAAAATTGTTAGTAAAGCTTATCAAATGTTTGGTTTTGTAATGCGGGCATCCAGAGAATTTCAGCGTCCTTCTACGTACTTACATTTATATAAGTCCATTATACGGCCGCAGTTAGAGTATGCAGTACCTATTTGGAATCCTCTTTACAATAAATATGTCGAAATAATAGAGTCAGTACAACGCAAATACCTACGTGCTATGCACTATAGATGTTTTCACAAAAAAAAATCCTATCAATCCCTACTGAAAACATATAACATTTTATCCCTGCAAGCGAGACGCACTTTGCTGGAAATGATGACTCTGTATAGTGTATGCCGCAACAAGTTTGATTGTATAGATCTTGTGAACAGTCTGTGTTACCTGGTCCCTCGCACAGTGCAAGGTCGGGAGGTTCGCTCGAGACATTTGTTTGCTACCGATTTCTGTCATACCAACTCTGGCGTTCGCTCACCGCTGCACAGATTAATTGATACATATAATAAGCAGTTTGGCTCAGTTGACATTATGTTTCTCAATAGACACGTTTTTAGAAATAAAATAATTTCAATTTTAAGTGATAGTCTTTGAAGGGATCACATGTGCATAACTATTTATTTAATAATGGATAGATATGAATATGTATTAGTTTAGTATTATTTTATCAAAATTTGTAAGTTTAGTAGTTTAGAGTTACAAATATCTATGTAGTATAAACATGTCTTTATTAACAGCTATTCAGTATTGTAATCTGCGGATAGCGTTGTGGGTAGTATATTTATAATTCTAGCAATTAAGTACTTCAACTGTAAACCCTAATATACTGCTGTTTGTTATCCCAATAAATAAATAAATAAATAAATAAATAAATAGAAGAGCTTTTAATTTGGTAATGTTTTTACTAATATTTTGAGTTTAACTAAGTATTTGCTAATACTCTAGAGTAGGTACGACATATTTAAACAAAAAAAAAATATTTAAGTACCTATAAGTTACCCCGATTTCATTTTTTTATTTAATGTCAAGTAGTTACCTACCTACATTTATATTCTATTTTATTAGAAACCTTTATCTAATTTAATTTGATGATTACACTAACACTGGGTAGTTTAGTAGGTCATACAGGGTCGGACTGGGAGGCGCATTTGGTGTTCGATCGCGCCTATAGTAATTGGTGATCACAGCGTGTTCGCTCTGAAAGGAGAGAACAAGTATACTGCTTACCTTCATTGGCTGTCAGGTGTCGCTAGACAGGCGCGTGTAGTAGTGCACGTTTCTATCGTCTACGCACCGGTCAAACTTGCGAAGAACGGAACACGAAAAGTGATTTATCCGGTAAGTGTCCAGCTCACTCCCCCGGGTGGGCGTCCTTATTGGAATCCCCCCGCTTGAAAAAAAGGAAGGTCATAGAGTTAGTACCTAATTATCATAAAAAAATATTGATCCTACCTTCTGAATGTAACAGAAATAGGCACGTACATCATTCAATGTTTTAGTTTAATATATTTTCGCAAAGTTGTTACATTTTAAAATTATTTACCAAAAATAATTTAATGAATTATATTAAATCGAATTTCCTAACTGTACAACACTAAAGTTCTTCATTTATTATTTAAAAAAAAATAAAAGGTTGATGAAAGTGAAAAGGAAGAGCATAATACATACCTGGAACGCGATATTTCTATCCTTGTCGCACTAAACCGAGTGAAGTAAGCAACAAGTGCGTGTATTGTTGCTTGCGCTCTAAATTATCTGTGGTCCGTTCCTTGTAAAGGTTAGGGTTATCTACTGTATTGTTTATTTTTCGTGAATTTTGGATATTATTGTTATTCAAACTGACACAGTACTTAATTTTGTTTGTAGATACATTAATGAGAACCGATGTATAGTATCATGAATGAAATGTTTGCGTATTAAGTGATAACCAAACTTATTTATTTATTATAAATTATTGTGATACGACGATAACTAGTACAGGTACAACTTTAATTCTTTATTAGTTATGCATAGGGCACTATTCAGCAATTTCAACACTTTAATACCTATGTGTTTTTATATAGAAATAGGTTATTCGTGATTCGTATTTAGAAAATATTTTCGTATATTTTCGTAAATTCGTATTTAAAATAAAATCGGTTATTTAGGGTTATTAAGTCAACTGGTATTAGGTCGGTAAGCTGGTAAACAATTAAGTTAAGGAAGTAGTTAGTACACTGAGTTAGTACATATTAAGGGTACTTATGTGTATATAAGTCGTTCCTACATAATTAGTCGACTTAAGTAAATTTTTGTCTGTCTCGTCCGAAAAATAATTAAAAAGCGAGGGAAAAAATACAAAATTATTTTTCTTAACACTTGTAACGTACCTTTTATATTGTGGAAAGGATCTATAGTCGTTTTTTTTAAATTACATTAGTCATTTAAGGACCCCAAATTTCTTTGCTGCCGATTTATTTCCAATTTATGTGGTAGCATTAATAGACAGTTTATTTTTATTTTATTAATGGTTTTCAATGTTGGTTGCCTAACAAAAATAGTAGTAATTTGACCAAAATTTTTACCGAGAATTTAAAAATAATACTTATGAATATGAATAATACATTGCAATCCCCCGTTTTAAATATTTTGTCATTTATTTTCAGATTAAAAAAATGGAAGATCAAGAAACGTCCCAGCAAAATCTTGAAGAAATGAAAACTACAGTAAAAAAGTTAGTTACAAATATGTTTCAAAAATGTAAATTTGAGGCAGAACGTAAAAAGTTACTAATGCCTTTAAAAGATTATGAAACGAGAGTATCATACTATACAGGTATCACTAAAATAGGACTTAAGCAAATTATTAACCAAGAAAATACTGTAAATACTGAAAACACGCAGCCTATCGATATCGAAAGACACATTACGATTTTAAAATATCTATTACAATTTTATTTGCGTAAAGAAACACCTACATTTCGAGATCTATTTAATAAATTAAATGAATCAAGAGAAGAATTTAAAGATTATGAGCTATTTGTGCAAGAAGCAATGTCATTGGGTTTTGAATATAGAACTATGTCTCCTAACACAGAACTACTAATGGAACATCCTACATTAACTTTTGAAAGAATGTCATACCTTAAAAAAATAATAAATTTCCGTGAAAAAAATACACGTATCTACTATATTGGGGAGACTTTAATAGACAACAATCTGGATTTCAATAATCCTTGGAAACAAAATATTGATGTCTCCGTCATTTCTGGCGACATCTTCGTCTTCGTTCATGTGATATCAAGACAGGGTTTCACAAATGGCTTTTTTAGCCATCGATTAACTACAGATGATTTCTACAAGTGGGTTGTGGATATTTTACTCGTATCATTAGAGCCTTCAAGTGTTATCGTCTTAGATAACTGTCCACTCCATGGAATATTAGAATCGAAAGCCATATCTATGTATGACACGAAACATCACATGTTTGAATGGTTAATTAAGCACGATGTACCATTCAGTAGAGCTATGAATAAGTTTCAATTATATGAACTTATCAAAAAACATTCTGACACAAAAGACATGCATCGTGTAGATCGTGTGTTAAAAGTAAATGGTCATCAAGTATTACGAATGCCGACAAATTTTGAAGACTTATCACCGATGAACCTACTTTGGAAAGAACTCTTGAGTAATGATATACGACTTCGGTCCCTACTATCTTCGCATACAGTAAAAGAAGATGTTTTCTCAGTGCTTGAGGATGTGCCAGAGGAAAATTTTATTTTTCACGAAAATTGTATTGCGAAAAAAGAAATGGAGTTATATTCAATAGATACAGATATGGAAGACGCCTTGGAAAACTTTCTAATAGAATTGCAAAAACGCGAAAATAGTCAAACAATATGATTGTCTAGTTTAGACTAGTTCGTTACATTCTGTATAATAAACTTAAGTATATTTTCGCAAAAGTAGTTTAACTCATTACTATCACTCAATTCCGTCGATTAATACGCTATTCTTTAAAAAAAATCCATATAAACTTGTTTATTAATTATTTCTCCGGTTAGTACGGCTTCGGTTAGACGCCGCATTACACTACACGTAGCGGCGCGTCTCGCTTCCACATAGTAAACTGTCCTGCTTTAAGAGTTCATGATAAGGGGGCAGTATTGTCCCGGCTTATTTGCAAAGAACGTCTTGAACGAAAGGCTCTTCTTTCTAGTGAAAGTTGCAATATACATCATCGATATCTATCTTGCTATATCAAACGTAAAAGCAATCCCGTTTTGAATTACAAACCTACCCGAACCATAATTTTGGAACTTATGGTATGGCCATGGAAATGCGTAATAGCTGCACAATAGTTGCCCAATAGCGATTTAAAACAGCACGACCAAAAATATAAACAGAGGACCCATTAAGTTTCAATGCAAATGCGTGTACATACCTTTCCTTTCGGACTCGAATACCTTTATGCAAAATAAATAATGAAGTAGGACCAACAGTTTGCCGACGTGTGGTTAATTGTTACAAAACGTGTTTAATTTTCATTTGTTGCCGGCGTTGTCAGCGGTAAAGGACAACAGGCGATGTCGGATTGCCCGAGGCGATCCAATCAATTCTAAAGGTACATATTTGTTATAGACCAACAATTTATGTGTAAACTCAGCTTATAGCAATTAATTAAGGTATTCAAAAGTCAAACGAGATGGGGCAAACTTATATAATTATAGAGTGAGCTATTTAGGACCAGTAGGACCTACAAGTCATAATGTTGTGTACCTATTACATACACAGTCAAGTAAACTAATAATATTTCAAGTGGATACTACGAGAACAGCGTTGGTATATGTATGTTGCGTGAAGTTATCTACTACTGTCAGATATTCGGTACCTACCTATCATAGTACCTATCAACCTATTTATTATAATAGGAGAGCTATTTATTGTAAAACTTAGGTATGCAACATAAATTCCACGTCGAACGTATTTTGTCTGACTATCAAAACCCTTGCCAAACCTAGTGCAGTGAAATGTTTGAATCATGAATATTCGTACCTACTAACTTGTTAGGTACTTTCCATTTAAACAAGAATCACTACAAAAACCAACGATATTAAAAAACTTGCGAGTGAATGGGGCGAATGAAGTATGTCAGTATCGTAGCAAATGGAAATCTGTGGTCTCTGCCTACCCCTCTGAGAAATAGGCTTCACTTTATGTAGTAGGTATGTATTATAAAACTTATTATTATTGTTAACTTTATCGGTTCCCACTCGGGCCACTCGTGTATGACATATTAGGTATGTATATCTAGCTACATGCCTTTAAATGAATTTCACAGCTAGAGCCTGTATGCAGTAAACAAAGTTTTAAGTTAATCAACGACAATAGTGAAAAGTGACATCACAGATATTAAGTATTGTACTACGTGAGTCTATTAGCATGCAATGCGGCCTACATTCTACGTTGAACAATTAACGGCTAATAAACTTTGTTATGTACTGCAATGCACTTATGCAGAACCATGCTCGTGGAAAGTATTAAGTAAAGCCTGATAAGGTAACTCATAAAAGGCAAAGTATAAAATATTATATGCCTAGCAAAATTATTTGATAAAAAAACTTATTTAAAAGGCTTAGAATGTAGATATTATTGGAAACTTATATGACGTAATATATGCGTCCGAATCAACGCACTTTCATACAATAGAGATATCCTTTTTGTATGTCTGAGATAGATAAGTGGGTATTACTAAAACATAAGGGGTAAAACACACTGGTTACATAATTGCCCCAGGTCATTTCATTACTTTTAGTTAAATGTCAAGTGTAGGTATTTTGGAACAACCCATAATAAGCTATAATGCTATAAACAGCAGTAGGTAGAGTCTCGTTCTATGTTTCTTCCGTCATTAATTTAAATGCAATACCTAGTACCTACCTGATAGAATGAAAGTTGTAGAAATATCTCTCGCAAACTCTCAAATCAAACATTTCAACTAATGAATTCGTTTACTGAACATTATACTCACTGAATATCAGATATCGTACTTAAATAGAAGCTTAACCTATAGGTACAGTAATTTCGCCCTTTTAGCCGGCGGGGATATAGCTCAGTGGCAGAGCAATCGACTGCAGATCGATAGGTCCCCGGTTCAAATCCGGGTGTCCCCTGACGTGCCCAATCTAGTTTTTGTATTTTTCTACTATTATTGCCATTCAGAATGGAGTTCCGAAGCTGGATCTTTTTTTTTATGAATGCTTTATGTATTCATACAAGTACTTCCTACTAAACAAAATTATTTAACTAAATAATCAACAATATAACCTAAAGTGACTTTGAACTTTGTTTTCGAAACACAACAAGTTCTTTCGTTCTTTGTTTCTGACTTCAAAGGTAATTTTCTGCTGTGGAGTGCCAAGTATAAAACCTAATTCAAAAATTGTATAAGTACAATTTGCATACTAAAAACCAAGTTCCTTAGAAACTATGTCACTTCCTCCGGCACTGCTTAGCTCTCCACGTGATCGCTGCTGGGGGTCGGTTCTGGATCGGTGCGGTGCGGGATCCATGCGGAAGATACCCGTTCTTTTAAAAGGCTTACCTACGTGGGGAAACAGGGCCAACACGTAGAGGCCCATTGAGAACTTTAATCTTAAAGGGACCCGGTAGGGACAACACACAACTGCTATATAAAAGAACAACCATGAAAAGTCCCCAGAAGGTGCAGGACTATTGTGAAATATGGTTACTAAAAAGAATAATTTGGTCTATTGTGTGGGGATGTTACTTGGATTCGTTATTTCGTTTTTTACTGAATAGAAAGGCGTCTGCCTTTTATACTAATAAAATAGTCTAAAATAGTCTGCTAATATACTCTGTATATTAGCAGATGGTGACTCGCCACTCAATAGATAGGCCCCTTAAACGGTCATCACTTTAGGCAACAGGGAGCAACACCGGTGAGAGTAGAGAGTGGTTTAGGGGTGTAGAGCAGTGCGGCCCCGGTTTCATCATCGCGCGTCTCGAAGACTCGGAGCGGGTTTCCCGTTATTGCGCCATTAGACACATTATTTCGACAAAATGAGCTTGAGCGTATGCGTATATACATAATCAATTTATTTCGACCAAATTGAAGAACAACAAGACCTGTAACTTTTCCGTACCACGAAAGAAAAAAAGAAAAGGAGAGAAATAACTGGTTATACATCAAAAATGTACCTGTAAGTTTTCTGCATAATGAACAACGAGTGTGACCGTGTTGATGATTCATCACATAGTTCATCCTCAATCCGTCATCGATAATACTGGAAAACATCAGGTAATCAAAGTATGCCAGTCGCATGTCATAGGTAAACATGTAGTATTAGATTAGAGCCTACTACTGAAGCAGTACCTAAAACATTTCTTGCATGTTATTGTGTAGGTATTGAGTATATAATAATATGTTGGACACAAGTTTATACTGTCGTCATAATAAAAGTTTCCGAACAAAAAGTTTTGCCAAGACATTCATAAACGCAAAGTTTATGAGCTATGGAAGTCATGCGATAGTTTCATTTGGCAAAACGTCACGCAAACTCGCAGACGGCACCGAACAACTAAAATAACCTTCCATTTGTCTTCTATATCGAAACAGTTTTCTCCAACTTTGTATTTACATTAAATTCATATTTAAATGGGAAAGTTTACACTAAGGTAGGTACTAAAAGTAAAGCCAGTATTTTGATTGGATGGATTTTTTTTTAAATAGTCGTAGGGGTTGTGTTATGTGTGATTCGATTTACAAGTTGAAATTATTGTTGGTAGTACTACTTTGTAAAGAAAGTTAAGACAAACCACAATATTATGAATCCATTAAAATTAACTGATTTTCCTCAACTGGCAGATCACGTAGCTGCGTCTTCCCCATGACCCCTTTAGCTGTAAATATGTACGAAGATTTGATCCCAAACTCTGGAAGCAACATTTTATAATCTCTTTATCCAATAAGCCTCGAAGCCAATTTCGAATAAAGAGTGAGCAGTTAAAGCCCAAGGTAAAAACACGTCCTCGGCACCACAGCGCTAAGCCACGTACTTTTCATGTAAATTTTAAGCTGTCGGTTTTTGCGAGGATCTAACAAATCCGACTTGTTGTGATAATTTTCAAGTTAAATGCGGTCAATCACGCACATTATTACCTAAAACATTGACAGCAAACCTTTTTAAATCTGAATTACCATATTAAAGGTATGTACCAAAGTATTTTTAACCCATACTAAGTATCGTTCTTGTATAGTGTTTACTCGTTCTTTTTTGTATTATTACTCAACTCTAAGTAAGATAGCACACTGTGTCCGCAATACATACAATATTATTCCTTCACGACAAAACTAGTGTGAAAATAATTAAAATTATATTTCGTTACTTATATCTTTATTTTTAATAAATTTTTCTCTCTATTTAAAATTTTTCCGTTGGATCGCCTCAAGGAATAGTCTGGGTGCGCTTCTGAGGTATGCCTCTTACTTCCTACAAAGAACTCTCAATCAGAACTTAAAGTCGGTTAAAATTAACTATATAATATATAAATAAATCTAAATAATCTTACTTAAAAAACGAATTGCTAGCATTAATACCCAACTTTGCTAATAATACTTGCGCGGAAATCCTCAGCGCTAACCATTTTATATAAAGAGATTGTTCAACAGAAAAAGTTGGCAAATTTGTCTCGCCCGAGGCACACATTATCTCTGCTCATATTGCGTTATAAATGGATGTGATTTAACAGAAGCCGCCGTGACTGTTAAGGAAATAATACCTTTGTTAACTTCTCACTACATTTTATTAGAAGTTTTACGAAACAACACCCTCAGAAATATAAAATAAGAATAACATTGTTAAACTCACTATAAAATCACTGGCAATATTAGCCGCAGCCAATGTCTTAAAACTTGATCTTTCTTAATTGAAACATTCCTTGCGTACCGACATGCTTGAATACCTACATGATGCAAAACGTAGACTTAGTATTCTCAGTTATGAATACTTGGAGAATAAGTCCAATCTTCTTCGCTTTGTGGCTTCTCCGCTGTGTGGTGTATTGGTGGCACAAAGTGGAAACGATGAACTCAATAATAAGAAACTATGTCAACATCTTATTAGGGGTATAAAAAAAGATATTTATTTAATCTGATCAGTCGTATATTCCTAGGCATTTAAGGACTAGCGGTATATATACAATTCAAGTAGGTAGGTACCCAGTTAGTAATTCGTAAACTAATATCTTTTTAAATAATAATTTACCTAATTAATTTCTTTTGAAGAGTCAGCAAATACCTCTGTGTTTAGGGGTGTAGCCCGAAGCCGTTAACTTGCACTCTGAGCTAGATCTTCAAGGAATACCTAAAACGTCAAAATGGTTTTAAAATAAAATCAGTGAATCTGTGTCTACTACACAGTCGTTTAACGATGTTTCAACAATTATAAAATATTATCACCTCTTGTACTTTTCCGATAAAGAATGCTAATAAAATCTCAAAGTAATAAAATGTGTGATTTAATTACTAAGAAGATTAAAATCATAGCGTAACGCCGGACATTTCTAATAATCGCATACATGGCATAAAATCTTTTTAAACGCCATCATGCTGCTGCCAGGCGAAAACAGTCCAAAATTTTGGTTTTTTATAACGGTAAAATAACTAAATTATTTTGCTTACTTACATTGTTTTAGCTAATTCTCGTCCTGTCCTGTCAGCATCCAGAACTCATCCCTAGTTTTAACTTACAGATATTAGTCTCAACGATAATTGCATTAACTCAATCGTCAGGAGCTAAAACGCGTAAGTCTTAACCATTTAAATTAGTATTTACTTACATAGTTTTATTCTGTTCAACTTTTGATACAACCCTGTTGTATATTTTTAGTTGATATTAAACTTGGCTTTGACTTAACACAAGGGAGCAATGGAGCTCCTTCACTTCGCATTCGAGATTTCAAAGGTATAGGTACTTTTCCCGTGTTTATGACAAGTAATCTAGACCTATAAGTCCGACTAATAACTTTATTATAGACTCTGCAGAATATAATCCAAGAGCTGTAGATGATGCGAGCAGTAGCGACAGTAGTAGTAAAAAAACGAGTCCGAGAGCGGACTCGAGTGAGAGTGAGGAGCGAGAACACCCCAAAAAAGAAGAGTCAAGCAAAGAAAAAGTAAAACCTCCCAAGTCCAGCGGCAGTAGCGACGACGATGACGACGATAATAACTGTAATTACTATATTCACATTATTTAATTACGTTAAGGCCCTAATTTTTACATTAGCTCATACACTACGTTAACATTTTTGGATAAGTAACATATATTTTATTAATTGATTACTTGCGCCCTTTTCTAGATCTAAGAAATTAAAGTCTATATCACCATTTTGAAACGTTGTTGGTACTATCGTATGATTATTATTTACTTAATCCAAAAATGAATTGATTGAATTTTTTTTTTTTTGTATATTTATAGCTGCTTCTCGTGAAGATAAACTTAGAAGCACAAGGGGTCTTAAGGCCGCTGATTTCGAGCCTGAAGAAGGTACGTTTTTGACGTAGTCCATTTATTATTTTGGTCCACCAAGTTATAGATTTCATTAAAGAATGTTAATCGTCGTCATAATCATGTTGATAAGCAAATTAAATATAGTTCAGTTAATCAAAACTATGAAGAGTAAATATATTGTGTAACTGCTATTAATACAAGTAGTAAGACAGGTTTTTCATAAATTTCTGATCCTCTTTGCCTTATTATTTTTTTATTTCTAGTCCAAAAAAATTGTTTAACATATTAATAATTTGCAGATAATCCCAAAATACATGGAAGGTATCAAAAATATTCTGCTTCAGAGAATTCGGAAGATGGTTAGTAAAATAAGTTTTTTTTTAATCTTTACCGTTGGTTAACCCGCAAGACTTCTCCGATACGTATAAAAATTAATTACATAAGAATTGATATTTAAATTAAAAGTTAAAATCTTAATTAATTCTTTGTATATATCGGTCGTGTATATGTATATATGGGAGATGTGCTTCTGGCAAAGTGTCAAAGTCAAATATTAGCTAGAAGTATACCAGAATAGTAGGCAAATGGAAATCCGTGGTCTCTGCCTAGCTTTTTGGGAAACAGGCGTGACTTTATGTACTCGTATGTATGTAGAGACTATAGACCACGTAGACACTTCCGAAAAGCCGGGAGAAGTTAGGTTTATCGCATTTATGAACCTTTACACTAATATGTTTTATCGCAGAGGGTCGCCGGCGCTACAGAAGACATATTGGAAAATTTAGTTACAGAAAGAGTAAATAATTATAATTTCTAGCATGTCAGCTGTGGAATATAATAATAAAGTACCAGTTGAAATCAACACTGCCTGTTATTTATTTATAATTTTCATGCATGGCAGGCATGCATTTCTTGTTGGATCCGGACTAGTTTAACCTGCAGCGGTGTATAAATCAAGAATAATTAAGAATAGTTACATGAGTATCTAAAACTTTTTACTTATTACAAAACGAATTTCTAAGATATTATTTTGCCTAGACTACTAGACTGCCTGCTTTCTGGTTCCGTGTCGATATTCATACAAAGCTTGTGATTTGACAATATATCTACTAGATACTATATCTACACCAACGTCACCTAATATTTTAAAGTAGGAATGTTAAGGAGATTCGAGTTTTCTTCCAGGAACCCTTCCAATTTACGCATCCTTACTAGTAATAAATGAACGAAATGTTATACGTTGCCTTAAATCAAGGATTTAGTGATTTGTTTTACGTCTATATTTCCTAAATGTCCCAAATGTAGTATAGCAAATGTCCCTTCAGCTGCACACTGGAGAGCCTTTGATGAGCCCAAAGCCTCTGATGCCGCTATCGACATGGTTACATACTGGGCACAAAAAACATAAGAGTAGGTACCGTCGCGTAGACTCGAAAAGAAGAAGAAGCCTATATGTTAGGGCATTTCCTTAAATTTTTTGAATGAACAATGGGTAAACGTGTTGGTATTACAGATGTATCTTACGTAAGGCTAATAGATTAAGATTAATTAACATTCTTTACGTACAATCATCGCCATCAGTCTTTGCGTATTTTTAACCTTTTAATGATCTACCATAATTAAAAAAGTTATAATTATTACTAAGCATTTCGAATTGCTCTAATCTCAAGTTAATGAATTATTCACTGAGCACTCTTTCAAATTCTACTTTTATTCGCTTTATTTGATTAGGCTCAAGAATCTCTTGGCGTGATTTTTCCCTATATTGATTTCAGAAGGTGACGATAGAACCCCTATAAATAATGTATGGTTCGAAACTCGCGACCTTTTATTGCTCTGATGTCTGTCTGAGCCTCACCTTACCTCTCGATAAGATTGTGAAAATAGCTACCAAAGTAAGAATAGTCTCTAATAGTATAATCTGCACTTTGCTGTGGAAATGCTACTTACTTATTTTTGTTTATAAACATTTATTTACATGGTGATAATAATAAAAAATATTAATAAAAATAGGACAGTTGAGTTAAGTAGATGTTCGTGGCTTACCACACTTCTGCTTGCCTAAACTGAATGATATAGGTCTACCTTATAAATACTGTTCCATTATTATACTAACATAAAACAGTTTTTGCTACGCAATTTACTAACTTTTAGTTTTCTACACTGAAATAATAAATAATAGGTTTCTATATGTACCTACCTAATATTTTTAATTATGGAAAAATAATCAAACGCCATTTAAACAGTAAACAGATAAGTATCTGCACGTAAACAATAACTAAGGTATTATATTCATCTGCTAACGACAGAATGTTGCATGCAATCTGGCGTCTGTCAGAGGTCGGCAGAGGGTTGGTCGAGTTCACCGCAAGATATTGCAAGAGCCTGCAAAATTACACTATTAAGCCGAATATATTGCGCTCCACAACGCCTGGGTGGTGATACTGAAACTTTATAATCGATTTATTTTATAATGAACACTCAAGAAGGCCTACCTATCAAAATACATATTTTGTTTAGTTTTGAGTTTTGAAGCTGAGTTAAGGGCAATTACATTAACACAAGTAGGTCTTAAATTATACCTACATAATTATAAATAAGATAATAGTTGTTATCATCATAAATATGTTAGCAATTTAAAACCAAAAATCACAAGCAAGCAACACATAGGTCTGGTTTAGAATATTGACGAAGGGTCTTACGTATTCATTTTAAAGTTGTTCACTTACTTAATTGAAGAAAACGTAACTGACACTTGTTAGGGGCTTTATCGCACATATCTTGAGCGAAAATGTCTTGCTAGAAACCGTCCTAAATGCATTAGTCTCTCTGTAAGACATCCCTAACGAGACACTTGGCAAAACAAAACCACTCAATTGTCTTGAGATAGTTGGTAGAATTTACAACGAAAATGTCCAAGAGCACTTAACCCATTTTTTTTAAATATAACGGAACTAAATAGTTTCTACTACTAGTCCGTGGACCTCATTTCGTTCCCTTATTAATATATGCAGGTACCTAATAATTAAGAGGACTAATAAGTACTTACCTTAACATTGTAATTTACTCCTACTGCGCTAGTTTGAAACAATGTAACTTATAAGTATGATGGTAGCGCTCTCAAACTTCAGTAAAAAAAATTGTTTATGTTAAATAATTTTACTTTAGTGGGTACAACTAAAGTCTGAAACATTAAAACAATTGCGAATTAATTTTACACGACAAAAAAATTAATGACATTAAGCTTACGTAAACCTGTAAGAAGCATCAAAGTAATCCTATCAACTATCAAGATACCTACCTACTTAGCTCAATACTGACATATCATAAACCTACTTAGCTATCTCAATACTTATAGTCTTGTTTTCAGAATAGGACCGCAAAGCAACCCTGCAGTCATCAGCTTGTAATCTTGTGTCGCAAAACATACTCTTCGTAGCACATTAGGGAGTTGGAATTCTAACTTAGGTGAAATTGCAATAGCCACGGTAGGTACGCAGCATAATATTCTTCAGGAAACTTTATTTATCGAAGTGTAGTTCGTAACACGCACTATAAGTAAGAATACTAAGCCGGTCTAAATTAAGTGACAAAATGGTAGTAGTGTTACACTCTCAAATCACCAATTTTTAATAAATATTTGAGTGAAGTCGATTTTCCGATTTTCAGGTGTTTTTACAACTAAAACTATAACCACTGCACAAGCGAGAACGTCTCATTAAACCAACTTCAGTCCAGCAAACTTAGAATGCGAGTGTTTTACCTACATCAAAGTAAAATACTTAGTAAGCTGTAAAAGGGAATTAATCGATGATACAAACTTAATTAGTAGAGCAGCATTCTTTAAGTGATAAGCTAGGAAGTCCAGACTAAGATGCAGTTGTTTCCTAGTAAGTAGCGCGCCGCAAAGTTGGGAGTCGATTCTCTCGACCAGCTTAAAAGGTGCAATTTAAACAGATTCCTTTCCGAGCCTGTGAAATTCCGATAGCACTTTATAAACTCGTTTAATTAACATTAAAAGTGCTTAAGTTAATTATGCATAGTAGTGATAAGTGACGAAGTTATTGTTTATGATTGCCGAGACAGACAAGCATATCTACTTAGATATAGGTGTACGTGTACCTATAGTCGCAGTAGCTGGCTTTCTGAAATACCAACTACGGCAACTACCACCTACGGAAAAGGACATCCCATTGCACAATCTTAAAAGGTGCGAAAGTAATCATTAATTAAACCTATAGATGTAAAATAAAAATAGACACTGCTTAGCATAATAAAAAGAAACATTGGTACTACATATATTTAAAACGACGTTCTACGTAAGTAGTTCTTTTAAACACAGAATTTGTTAAATATTTTAGTTTATTTGGTACATACTATTTCTGGAATGCTGTAATTATGTAGGCAATGACATAGATAATGACACTCAACGTAATGAACCCATCACTGTAATAAATACCATGCCCTATTGATAACGTACGCTGCTACTTCTGCAGTTATTGTGCTTCGTACCCGTTGTAATGAACACAGCTCAAAACACTTCTTAATCCCAGTGGTCTTAACGGTAAATAGATAATCATATCTCAAAGTACGAATTAATTTAGACGCCTGAGCGCATACCTTGAGCTCTCAGCTCTGACTCTCAAAACTTATAATTGAATTTCCAATCCTTAATTGAATAGTAACAGTCGAAGTCCAGATGAATGAGGTCCTTGACGGTGGGTGATAACAATTATAAGGTAGGGTAAGTAGCTATATGTATGTAGATGGTTTTCTATTATTTCACGGTTTTATTCCTATCGGAGCACTTCATAGTAAAGCATAGCCATTATTTTACCCAGGCGTTAGGTAGAACAGCAGTAATAAGTAGTTAATCACATTTAATTCAGTAGGTTCTCTCTAAGTACCTAATGTCCATTTATATTTGATAGTTATTAATTTTATAAATATAAATATATAAAGATATATCTTACCTTTATGACAGTTTATGCATTATGTAAATGTCTTGTTTCTAAACTACATTGATTACACTTCGTGTAAAATGGACCCATGAAGCTTTGCTAGCGTCCGCCACTCGTAGGTAATCCGCAGAGCAGTACTATCAAAGGAAATGAAGCTAGCGGGCGAATACTCCGAGTACGCCCCGGGTATTCAGAATAACCAACGTACGAATGTATAATTTTAATATCAGCGTCCGCTGCACATGTGCCTTTTTATCAAACTCCAGGCACTCGGATTAAAATCAAAGCGAGTGGAAACGAAAGCAGTGGGACACTCGTGTTTGAGACCACAGGCTAGCAAACGCTAGCTTTTGGCGCGTTAGTAACAATATTATATTTATATAGTTTAATTGTTTTGTTGAATGACGTACCTAATAGGTGTACGACCGGCGTGCGGCGCGGCGATAGAAAGTAGTTTATTTGAGTACATAATCATAGCCTACGTATACCTACCTACTTCTAATAATGTAGGGTTAGCTGGTTTTATCTGCTACGCAACTCTAACTAAGCAATCTGTAATTCCCAAATAATTTATACCTATTTTTTACGGGGCTGAAGTAAGTAGGCCTATCTCCAGCATATTTCGAATCGGTCTATTCTATGTCATACATATTAGTGACTAAGAGGTAACTAACTAATTGTTTCTAAACGCACTAGAAAAATATTGCCGTAATCTAAAAATATTACCTAATGTCTTCAGTGAATAGAAATTGCGTCACCTAAAGCAGCAGGTTCGCAGGTTTTAATGTCGGCGCGCACGTAACGTTAACGGGATGGTTGGTGTCTTAAAATAACTTGCCTACAAGTACAAAAAGTAAAAAAAATGTAAATACTTGATAAGTATTAAGAAATTGTTTTCTTGTTGTATGGAAGGGAACAAGGGAACAGTGTTCAAGATCCACGAATTTCAACCGGGATAGATGATTATTATTGCTTAATTTAATGATAAACCTAACATAATTATTAAAAAAAAATCTGAAATCTGGTCCACAATGTTTTAATTGTTATTGCTAGCGACATCTTTTACTTTTTATGTGTACTAAGAAAATATTAAAATGTATTGACTTGGTTAATCATTGTAACTTATTTGCATGGTTATTTAAGATTATTATGCTTTCGTCTCATACATTTTATAAATTTGTAACTGGAGTTTTATACGTCTATACCAAATAGTCGAGTAGTTCCAAGAAATTAATCATATAGGTAACATCCTCATTTCGCTGTCACTCTCATTTCACACACTGTCAGTAGTGTCAGTGTCATTTGTGATTTAACGAATTGTCATTGTTAATGCACAGAAATACATGAAAATCTCTTGAATATCTGCTTTTCTAGTACTATTAAGAACATTAGAGAGCTTATTAATTGCGCAGAATTAATTTACAAAAATAATCTAACTTATCTCTTTGTTGTAACAGAATGATCACCGTTGAACATTATGACATCTGTTTGTTTTGATCTTAAGTTAATATATTAATTAATTTGCATTAGTTAATGAGCTATAAAGTAAAAATGGAAGGTAGCGGGTGGAGAAGCAACATTATAAGCCAACTGCAGGCTAGAAATAAATGCGAAACTGTGGCGTTTGAGGACATTATTTCTTTTCGTAAGTAACTTAACCTATGGACTTCTTTGTGTTGTCATTTCAGTAATATATTAAATAAACTGAGATTTATCGCTAGGCTAATAATCCATTGTTCCTTATTGTTAGTTTGTTCTGCATTTCATCTGTTATCTTGGCAATTAATTACTTTTGTAGGCGGTTTGTTTATAACCTACATTATTTACAAGAATAGCTATCACAATGGAATGTATCTTAGTGTAGCATAACATAAACAGTATGATACAATGAAACATCTAACTAATTCTATACTTCAGTAATATTTGTAGCCAGGCCTCTTAGAACAATGTCACTGATGTTGGTTTATGATTAGATACTAGTGATAAAATTTGATGAATGATAAACCTAGGAAATTTATCTAACACGTTGTATGCTAATGTGTCATGTGGGAGTTAAATATCTGAAAGAAAACCTTGCTTATACATGTTAAATACAACAACAGATTGATAGAATTTACTTAATTATTATTTATAAAATCAATAAAATATCTAATTTTTGATTATTATAATCATTAGCAAATTGCATAGTAAATATATTGTAACCTTTTATTATACTACCTAATGTGTAAAACCAAATTTCAGAATGCATTATAATAATTATGTTTTGTGTTGAAATACCATAAAAGAATATTTTTTTATCCTCAACATCACTATCCTTATCGACTAATATATTAAGGTACCTATGTGTAGCTATTAAACTTAAAAATAATTAAAACAAGCAAAACTATACATTTATTCAAATACCTACATTCTACAGTCAACATAATTGATTAATATAATATTGGGAATAATCATTAATGTTTGTAAAAATTAACCCTATATATGTAATAGTGACCAATAAAGGTTAAGCTATCTATACTTCTAGAGTGCTCTGAATAATTTCGAATCTGTATACATAAATTAAGTACCTCATTAATAGCACAAAGGTCAGTTGTACTCTGTGCCTAGGCATGTCAGGGGCCTTCAGAAATTCCAACACAATATACAACAGTACATAGTTCAACCAATAATGTAGTTTACAATCAGTGAGAAGTATGATCTTCTTTATACATTTTAAACATTTATTTTCTATTTTCAGAGAGCAGACTATTTGATAATGTAAATACATTAAAGAATGAGAACCTCCAATTAACATTACTCAATGAAAGAATAAGGTTTACTGGAACTGACAGTGTTTTATCTGGTACCGGTAAGTACAACAATAATTATTTACTACAGGAAATAATAACTTAAGACAACTCATTTATTATACATACATTGTCTGCTAAGTTTAAATTCAAATTAATAAAGGGAATTAAAGAATAATGGACACAATTGAATATTCATTTTAAAATAACTTGCCATCGGAGGCTTCAACTATAAAATATTTAACTTTTCATTTTAACATTAAATTACATACAAACTTTTTGATAATTAGAGACTTAAATTATGAAATAATGAATGTTTACTTTTCAAAGTTATATTTCGAACTTTTGGATATTGATCTTTTATTTTATATGCTAACAATATTATCTATGGTGATTCTAGGAACTGCAAACAATGAAAGGATTCAGGCTTTGGAACAGAAAATTCTTGTTCAGCAAGAAGAGCTTACTTCTATGCATAGACGGAGGGGAGAAAATGCCCAACAGATAATGAGTCTCAATGAACGATTACATGATTTGGAGAAACAGTTACAAGCAAAGGATATAATGTGAGTATCTATTTTGTATTGATCGGCTTCTATTTTCTCATATGTAGAACAAAACAACATTGAGAATGAGAATGAGAATTCTTATTCTCAATGTTTCTCAACATTAAACTTAAGGATTTATATACCTATGTATCAAGCAATAATTATATCTTAAGTTATGGTAAGGATTTAAGGAACACCAAAAGGCACCATTTGCTAAAATGCTGGCTATAAAGCTTTCCTAATACATTGTTATTAGATCACTACAAAAATAAATCATAAATGTTAGAATAAAAAAGAATTATCCTTTCTTAATTCTTTATGTTATACACACTCACAAAAAATGTTCAAATCACAATCTCAAACACTTACCTATATTTTTTATTTAGTATTTCAGAAACTACTGCTGTGATAGCATCACTCCGGGCTGAAATTCAAATGTACGAAACAAATATGGCTGAACTGCAAGGACTCAATCAAGTTTTGAGAGATGAGCACCAGGCTTTACAAATAGCTTTTGCAGCCATAGAAGAAAAACTGAGGAAGGCTCAGGTACCTACATTTTTAGCCTGAGATATAACATAGTGGAATTACACATAATAGTGCATTAGTTATTGTTATGATTGATTGAAATTTCTAGTTAGCGTCTTTGTTCGGGTATTAAAATTACCATTTTTCAAATATTACCAACTGGCAACTAAGTAGATAAACACACTCGTTACCATTACCAATGCGAATCTAAAAGGTGATGTCAGTTAAAACATTATTATTTTAACACTAACTGCGAACTACATAGTAGGTTTTATCAGTTAACAAAAAAAGAAAATATACAAGTAACATGGGTTAAATGTCAGTAGGTATTTAACTAAATATTTACATTAGATAAATTAATAGAGGATTTTATAAAAAATTTAAATAGCGCTATAGTAGGTAAATATAACAATTAATCGTAACCACAACATGTTTCAGTCCACAGAACATCTAAAATCGTTTTGTAGTAGACAACACAACAATAAACACATCAAGGCCATCGATTTATAGCCTTGATCTGTGACACAGTGATCACTGTGTGGGTTAAAATATGTTACTGATATATATATGAAATTGTCTTAAATATTTAAATTATGCATGTATAATAATTATATTTATATTATTTAAATAATGACTTTGCTCTGAATGCTTGGGAATACACATGTGCTCGTGAAGATTTAATAGTGTGTCACATTTACAATTAAAAAAAAGTAAATCAACTAAATATATCGAAATTCGGTTGTTTATCATTCGAAGTTTATTGATTTCCTTGTTTAAATAATAAACAAAATTGTAAGGCCCAAAATGTAAACATAAAGAACATAACATCAGTCCTGTATTCTCCGAGAGCGTAGGCAGAGGTACACATATAGTACACCCGCAATTCGTTAGTTATGTTATAGGTCTCAATTTAATAGGGGTTTTCAGACTCCGTGCTGCTACTGAGAATCACCTAAGGGAAAAACCCAGAAACACTGCCTGACTCGGGATTCGAACCGAACAGGATCTCAAGCTTAGCAGACGCGCTTAGCGACCACTAGACCAACGAGGCAGTGATAATATATTTCGACTAAATTAAGCTTTATACCACATTAAAAAGTTAATTATATAAATAAACTAGAACATAATCCCAATCAGGAGGTATAAATATATATAGGTAGGTATACATACTTATGTCCAGAAAGTCGGAGCACAGAAACTTCGCTTTTTCAGTTTGTATCCAGCTAACAAAGTCCCAATAATATCAAAGCATCTGTTCAAACAACTCGTTTAACTTACTGTGCATTTTATTTAACTCAATGCTGTGCTGTTTGTAGTGTAATATAACTATATACCGTCATGTAGGTATGCTATATATCGCTTTTTTAAACGTCGCCCCACAGTCGGATTTTCTCCTGTGTCGCGGGTGCATTTCACAAACATAAAATATCACATACACAGACACCCAGACTCGGGACAAACATTTGTGGTTCATATTTTTTTTGCCCCGTGTTGGAATCGAACCCGCAACTCTTAGCGCAGCAGTCCAATCGGTTAGCCACTGCGCCAGACAGGTCGTCAAATATATTCTGCATACATGCATAATGCCTTTAACAGTCACACTAAAGAAATATGGACCTGTACTTTACATTTCCAGTACCTACTAGGGCAATTTAGAATTACATCCCCCTGCTTCCCTATTACATTTTATTGCGAAATTATTAATTATGACCGCCTTTATGATGTAAAGTCATTGCAGGCAATGAAAACACCGCAGGCCTGACAACCTGTTTTTATGCATTCCAATTTCGAGTTTTTATTACGTCTTATCAATATCTCTTTCCATTGGCTTGCGGAAATTAACTGGCAGTTATTCCGTGTTAACGCGATTAGTCAGAAGCGGAATGTAACGTGGAATGTGAAAACAACGTTGTTTTCTTTAGTTGCTTTAATTCTCCACACTTAGTTTTTATCTTGTACCGTGGGTGTCTACAAACATAATCGCGCAAAAACACATGGTATCTGTAAACATACGATTACGGTAGTCTTCGAATTAAACGTCTACTTAAAAAAAACGTCTTTTTAATAAAAAAACAAAACAATTTATCTACGTGTACTTTATCTACATATTTTTGCTCATGACAGTTCTGTTCTACATTTTGTGATTACAATAATGAATCATTGTTTGTTTCCCTGTCAAAACTGTAAATATTTTAAACACTAATAAATGTTGAACAAATAATAAACCTGATATAAGCAGCTTGCTTCTGCAGGATACAGTACTATCTATAGTCCTCTGTTTACTGAGACTGTAGACTGTAAACATTGAGCATACACTACGATTGATAGCAGTTTTAGCATGTTAGCAAATTCAAACTAAAAAGTCCAGGCTTATATCTCATATAAGCAACTGTCATGTTGTCAGTCACAATTGAATCCAAAAACGCCCAAAAAATTCAATTTAATTTTACGTGGCCTTAAAATGTCCTTTATTCCATTTACCTATTAATAGAATCGTTTCAGCATTTTTTGAACAATCGACGCATTAGAATATTTCAACCTTCACAACAATATGATGTACTCGGACAACACGACTATAAAACTTTTAAAAGTTACACTCGCTATAAAGAACACACGTCACTGTTGTTATTCATTCAGAAATCAGAATGATACACTCACTAGTCTTACACTCTACGATATTACACATGTTCCCGCTTTCCGCATTAACACTTTTTCAAAATAACTTTAAGACGCGAATTTCAGTAATGAATCAATGGTTTTATCTGCGGGTAATTAAAGCTCTTGTTAGTTTCCCGAATCTTAAACAAAATATTAACAGAAAAAAAGATACGTTCCACTACGTTTGAAGCTGCATGCATTGTTTATACTGAGGAAAATATTTTTGGCATAGTACTGGCAATCGTTATGAACTTTTTCCACTGGAACTTTTGATTTTTATAGCATCATTTAAAATTTGGCAAGAATCCAAGCTGATTCTAGCCTGTCTTCATAATAATATTCAGCGTGTTCCATATTACACAGCGCAAAATTATTTAATCACCTCTTTAACATGACTTTTGTTATGATTGCAATTATTCATTATGATAATAGTTAATCATGTAGTACAAAGTTTTTGATTAAAAATTCATTTGAATCATAAATTTGTTGACATTTTTCCCACTTAAAGATTTAGATTAAATAGTAATAATAGGGTATAGGATAGGTTAATAAAACTCTAAGCACTCCTTTACGTTCTTAATTTTAATATCATACTTAATCATTATCGTTAGACTGGCTAGAAATTGCATTTTATAGACATGTTCATCTGGAGTACGCATGCCTTTGCTCACTGAACGGTGTTATTTATAATTGGCAATAATTGCTACACTAGATAACGATACTGACATAGGAAGCCGCCAAAGCGCATCGACAACATAATATATCAAATCACGTCATTCGACTAGGTCAAGCAATCCTGATTTGATGTCTGGCAACATAAATAGAACAATGACCTCGTAGGTAACTCCTGTCTGTGTGAAGTTACTAAGGTATTTCATACATTATCGCTTAATCTAATTCATTATTACTAGGATATCAAACAAAGAAACACGCTGTATATCTACAGATGATCACGTGATAACAGCTGTGTATGAAATACTTATAGCTATGTCTCAAGTAACATCACTTACATTCAGTTTGATAGAAAATTTCGTGGCAGTGTGTTAGGATTTGGTTTGATTTCAAAGATAATTTTAATGTTTTTCTCGTGAAAGTCGCTAGTTTCATCTTAGTTATATTTTAAGTGTATGATAAATAGTTCTTTGCGTGAATAAATATGCGAGGGGTTTTTAAACGGGTAACAATATTATAATGGTATTGTTTTTTGTGTTGTAGTTACTAGTTTATTCAGTGAATTTATTTTATTTTAGGACGAAAATCGGTCGTTAGTGGAGAGACTTATAAAATACAAAGCTAAAGATGCAGATAAAATGAATGAAGAAAATGAACATTTTCTTAAGTGAGTATTATTTGTTATTCATTATGATTACATTTTTCGGCATGTTTTATTTCAGTACATAAGGTTTTATTTAATTTTTTTACTACTTGTCTCAATGGCACTTTGTTCACAAAGGCGACGGACTATTTTCTTACAGAAAAATATATAAAACCAAAATTTATTAAAAAACTAGTATTTCTTTATGGGGCATTCGGTCGTTAGTATTACATTTTAAAATTATTTAATGCCTGTGAGTATTATAGTTGCAATGAAGTGAATGTCGCTGCTACCATAGAATCTATGTGCACTGCACTGTAGACTATTTGTCATGCGTAAAGCGATTCGTTAACGTTCCCACAAAACGCCCTCTTGTTATAACTGTTTTAATTAGTATCCCGATTTATGCGTGACAAATAAAAGTTGTTTAATGCACATTAATTAATGTTAATTTGTGTTTTTAATGTGTATTTTTATTCGGCAAGTATTGTTACTAGAGTGGGATTTGTGTGTGCCGCGAGGCTTAGATGGCTTGCATAAGTACCCCATATTTAGTTTTGTTTTTGCTTCTTTTTGTCTAATTTCTTCAACAGGTCAAGCAACCCTACCGCGTTTTTCATCAACACGATTGGTAGAGTTAGTTTCGGGTGAGTTTGACATAATGTGAATGATGATGTGGTGGTTTGAAGGCATTGTGGCGTTCATTATTGAACATATATCTCTTCATAAAAATGGCCCATATATTTATGTCTTAACTGCACTCTGAAACTGACTCATGATTTCATTTTCTTTCTTGATTGTATAATTGATTGAAAAATCTGTCATACCTACTTATTTATTTACTGTAACATTCGGTATAAAGCATTATGATCTTATGTGGTACGGTTTAAAGTTAAGTATGAATCTACTATCATTATGTACTGTGCTCGTCGATATCACAATCAAAGTAACAAACTTTTATACGTATCTAAATATTGTTTGCATCATACTATTTATCTACTTTCAAAATTCCATGTGATTACGTGTGCATGATCTCAGTTTGCGACGTTAAATCCTAGAGAATTTTCATTACACATCCAATAACGTGTTTCGTTCTATTAATATAACACGCAAGGTTAGTTCTAGTATCCAAAGTTATTCTATTAACGGTCGATACGTTCCATTAAATTCTAGCATTGTCACTGCGTCACCGAAATAACCAACACCACGAATATGAAGTAACAGTTTCATTCATGTAACGAGATACATACATTTTTCAAAATATTGATGTTATGCCATGAAATATATTATACGTTCAAACGATATACGTAGCCATAAATACCTTTTGGTTAACGTGTACGCACGTTTGTGTATTTACAGTTTTTATTGCACCTTTGATGTATCTAGCTATATTTTTTGACTTATAACCGCTCACTTTTATAACTGTTGTTTTAATTTTTATCGATTCACATTACGTTTGATCTATAAATCGTATCTATTTTGTTATATTTATAGTTTATAGTTACCCACTTCAATTATAAAATGGAGTGTGATTATTACCAGACTAACTTGATAGTATTGCAGTTGGGCAATTATATTCTCAATTGAATAATGCATATTTGCATGTGATATTATATATTTTGGATTGTGCACTGATGTTATGTAATTGGTAGCAGTGTTTTGTTAATTAATAATCTGTGTGAATATTTCTTTTAGCAACAATTTAACATAAATTATTCGGTATGATATTAAGGTCCATAGACAGTACCTATTTACCACCTTCAATAAGAATATTGATGATTTTAATAATATTTTTTTTATGTTGATTATGCGATGAATAGCGATATTCCCATTGTATTACTAATACGATAATTGTATGGACAATTGGACATAACCTCCTATTGAGTTCTTAAATACTTACTTATCCTTGGACCTTTTTAAAGCTGTGATGATTCTATAAATACCTAATTTATAAAAACTAGTCAACTACATGCTTTGGACGCATAAGGCTGAAGACTAATGTATAGTATTTCATGATTGCTATTTATTTATTTTATGCATGTTAGTATTAAGTATTGGTTGGGTAAATGATGTAGGAAAAACATGTATATCTATAGACTATAGAACGTCTGCAAGTATGGCTTCGCGGAGGAAGCGGACAAAGTGGTAATAAAAGTCACAACAGAGAAACTGCGTCATTCGTTTTACGCGAGTTAAAATTATTTTCTTTCAGAAAGAAAAGTGATAAGGTGCGGAAAGAACTGGAAGAAGCGGCGAGGGAAAGTGGAAGCCGGAGTAGTGGTTCAGGCAGTTCTGAAGACAAAATATTGGACTCTATGCCTTATTATGCAACTGTTCTGCCTAATAAAGTTGCACTACGATTTGTAAGTTAACTAATTTGCTGCATTCCTCTGCCTTCTCTTGTTTTATGTTCAGCCCGCATCAAATAGAGCTTTCAGCATATAATATTCTTTATTAATATTATGGAACGGCAGTAGGTACCTACTGTAAAATAAATTAAATCAAACATTCTCATGGTAGGATGCTCACGACGGTGAGGTCAATGCTGTCAAATGGAGTCCAACAGACAGAATCGTGGCAACCGGAGGTGCTGATAGAAAAGTCAAATTGTGGGATATTTCCAAAAGTAAGTTTGGAGTCTTATGTCAAATATATTATTCCGTGTCCCACTGTTGAGCAAAGGCCTCCCCTTTATTTCTTCACAATTATCTATTCACGTTTTAATCTTTCAAATTAAAGCGAGCTTTTTTACCGATAAGTAACAGCTTTTCCACATACATTGAGAGATTAAAGGTATTTGAATGATTCCATGTGTTAAGTTATAAGCTTTCTAGATATCGCCGACGGGTTCTATAA
The DNA here is from genome assembly GCA_905340225.1 of Abrostola tripartita. Taxonomy (NCBI): domain Eukaryota; kingdom Metazoa; phylum Arthropoda; class Insecta; order Lepidoptera; family Noctuidae; genus Abrostola; species Abrostola tripartita. The sequence goes on along the minus strand of HG996498.1, from coordinate 7,578,726 downwards.
ATATTTATGCCCTTTAAATATATATCTCCTAAATAATTAGAACCAGTCCGCTATCTAGCTCTGTTGACGTTTTTAGCGGAAGTCAACACTACTACGAGTTGTCTTTATCTACGATGCTGCTTAATTGTTAGTTTAATTCGAACCGTGAATAGATTTGCGACTTTAAAGCGACAATATCTGGTAAGGCAGGATAAACTTAATGAACGATCTGTGGTACGCCATGGGAATAACGTTAGCGTAACGTGGGACTATATTCTTGGCAAAATATCGTGTTAAATAAACTAGTACCGGACCGTAATTTAGTGTATTTGTAACCTATTGATAGCTATACCTACCTATTAATTTCAGTCTAATGCTCTTTTTCTTCATTTTAACTTTAACTAAGCCAAATCCCAAACTTCTTGATGAAAAGAGGTTAGAAAACTTTCTGTTCTCTTTTACATAGATGCTTACAATATAAGTTTGAATATGTTCCAAATGTATGCGCCTTTTGGCCCGTACTATTATTCAATACACGTAATATGTTTTCAGATATGGTTGACAGCAAAGGTACGTTGGTTGGTTCTAACGCGGGCGTCATGTCAGTTGACTTTGATGCGACTGGTGCGTACATCGTAGGAGCTTCGAACGACTTCGCGAGTCGCGTGTGGACTGTCGCCGACCAGAGATTAAGGGTAAGTAAACTCTGTATTTTATACCTACATGGGTACTTATACCTGTAGTTAGTTAATATATATATATAATTAGGTTTTTTTAACCTATAAGTTAGGTTTAAAAAACCTTTTTTTTTTTAATAAATTTTCTGAATATTATTATATATTTTGGATCTCTAATAGGTAAAAAAATCCTGAAACTGAGGAATGTTAGTTAATAGGTCTTACCAATATCTGAAATTATTGATCAAAGGAATTGTATTTGTATTTAAAAGTGCTTCTTATTACTGCTTACTTACATTCTGACAGTGTTAATGCTGGTGGTAATTCTTAAACTTAGCCCCAGCTTAGAAATATTTCTTGTATTCGTGGGTACGTTTGAAATCCATTAATTATAAGTAGACCGATTTTATTTTAATTTTCGTGTCGTTACTTAAAAATATGTAGTCCATAGATTTATTATATGACTTTTTCAATTTTAGCTACATAGTTTTAAAAACATTTGTTGATATTTATGGTATATATGCGAGCTCAATACGATATCGTTAGAATAGCGTGAAGAGTGCTATAACTTTGGCCGTCGCGTCGTCTATTTATTTGTATGCACATGTAGTACCTATTTATAACTTGCATTGGTTATTTACTTACCAGTTATGAATAATATTATCGATATCATCCGCTCACTGGTCATACCCATTTAAAATAATTTAAATTTTCCAATCATTATTTATTTACCGACTCACAAGTGAAGGCGCCTTTCTAAGATTTGATCTCAACACTATATCGCAAATCATATTAGCTATGCGGTTACACGTGGGTGTTGCTGTGTAAACGACCAAGAGGCAATAATAGTATCCGTCAGTTCGGACATTATTATTGTGGTCGGGAGGCGGGGTCACGAACACGATCGTCTATTAGCGGATTGTTAGCGCGCGTCTGCGCTTCGTGATCCCACTTTGATCACTTCCGACATTTCACGCGGGTACCAACTCATCCGATCTCAATATGAATTATGTACCTACATTATAAATACTATGCTTTAAATCTTTTTGCAATAGATAGACGATTTTAATGTCTAATGCATATATTTTGATTTAAGACACTGTCAGATAATGTAATTAAACTAAGGATTTATCAGTGTACAACCACAGGCCAGCCAAATTGTCTGCTCATCATTGGCATGCTGCGATTTAAAAGCAAAAATATGTGAGAACAGTATTTAGACTGAAAGAAATAAACACATTATCTTCAACTGTTATTTCTATTCTGTATTTATATTATCGTAATATCCTGTACAGGTGGAATATAAACGTCAAATCATGTACGAAGTAATTTAATTTGATTGCTAAATCGCAGTAGCGTGCTGCGATAGCCTTAGCTTTGGATAAGTAACATAATATATCGATTTGCATATCATTGGTACAAACTAAACTACTTTGTGTGTTAAACTATTGAATCACATAACAATTTTCCGAGTTTATTGTTAGAGCAAATATTGGCTGTGTTATAATAATAAGGAATTCAATATGTTTAACAAATGCCATTTGCGTGCCGCCCACCTCGGCGGATATTTCGCGTGCTCTCATCGAGGATCCTTGTACAAACATACAATCAGGACCTCAACGTCATCAAATTGGAGAGCACGCCTACTCATTTACTGTCCGACATCGAATAAAACATGCTAGATGTTCCTCCCAATTTCATTGGAAATTAATCCGTAAGCTTCCGCTACAGGAAATATTTGGTAGGTATATTTCTATAATTAATGGGCATTATAACGTTTATGTAATTTGGTGCCCGGAGAAATGATTACATATTATTTTAACTGCCTCGTTGGTCTAGTGGTCGCTAAGCGCGACTGCTGAGCAAGAGGTTCTGGGTTCAAAACCCGGGTCGGGCAAAGTGTTACTGAGTTTTCCATTAGGTAATTCTCAGTAGCAGCACGGAGTCTGGATTTGTGCCCGGTTGATGGCAATAGGCTCGCCCCCTATTACATTGGGACTTACAACATATCTGGCGAGATGTGGGTGTACTATATGTACACCTCTGCCTACCCCTTCGGGGAATACAGGCGTGATGTTATGTTATGATGTTATTTTAAATTGAAAATCTAAATGGACGTAAGAGTGATTGATGATAATTAAATAATTGACGACCTGATTGGCGTAGTGGCTAAGCGATTAGACTGCTGCGCTAAGGGTAGCGGGTTCGATTCCCGCACGGGGCAAAAATTTGTGCGATCCACATTTGTTTGTCTGGGTGTTTGTGTATGTGATATTTCATGTTTGTGAAACGCACCCACGATACAGGAGAAATTCCTAGTGTGGGGCGACGTTAAAAAAAAAAAATGCATTAAGTCATAATTTAAAACTAGTAAGTATTGTATTTTTTTTGTTGTACCGTTGCGTTGTCTCTTCTAGGCACGAGCGTCATTTCGGTAAGTCAGTTTATCTCCGTTTATTTTCGTATTGAGAAAGGCTCTGCGTGATCACAGTCTCGCAGTACTATCCCGATGCAAATAATACACAAATTGCGCATCGAATATCCATAACCGGCGCCGACCAATAGCCGTATAATGAGTCCAAATCGATTGCGCTTCATGAATCCACCGGATGTTCTCTTATCGCGAGTAACGTCAGATTTACGAGCTGTTAACAGATTATTCGATCCATAATAGTTACCAATCTTGTTTTTTATGAATATTGGCTTCTCAATATTGCGTATTCCCTTAAATGGGGAATCGTCGCCCTTAAATGGAGGGATGGTTCGCAGAGCAGTAACCGACAAATCTATCTATTGATACCTAAAACAGCCATCACTATTTTACTGGTCTCGTAAATTTCGATAGGTATCTAAGAATTAGGATTCGCTACTGACTCAAAAGTAATTACTATTTCTTGGACCGTTAATTCCCGCTAGTTATATAAATAGTTGTTTGATTTATTTTACGTCATTAACATTTATATTAAGCTTGATAAATTGCGGCACTCCAAGTTAGAATTTCTAGAAACACAGTAATAATCTAACGTCTTAATTTATAACGTTAAAATTGTCTGATCTTATCGGCGCGTTTAGTCTCCGTTATTTCTTAGTTTCAATAGATTAACTATTCAATACAAATTGTTTTCATAATACGATTAATTTATGGTGTTATTTTGAATAGAAGTTATTAATTGAAGTAACCCCCAGTCTTATCGTATTACTAATTAATGGTCTATATTTTTAATATATGTACCATCATAATTTAATGCCCTGCCCTAGTGCAGGGCAAAGGCTTCTTCTCTTACAGATAATTAATTGAACAATGTTCATCATACTTGCTCACTGCGAGTTGGCAATTTCAGGATAATTGAACACCATGTTTCGTCAACTCCAGAGAACCGCATAATGCTTTTCTTCAACGTTGTGACATAGAGAAAGTTGTATAAATATGTCAAATTGTAATCTATTTGTATTTAATTCCACGAAGCGATTATTAATCTAGCACTGTTACGTTCTCGTAGGAAAAAGTGTTTAAAAAATTCCTCCTTTTAAATGTTTAAGAAGATGAAAGGTAACCTTTGTCAACGTTTACTTTCCATTCCAAATGAAAGTGTGTCCTAGTTAGCAATAAAAAGATTCTAGTTTTGTTACAAAAGTATCCATTCATCAGTCCACGCTCAGATAATGACTGTTACTTAACAATCGTTATCCGCTGGTCTGTTTACTTTTTTCTTCTCTTTCTTTAACATCATCCGAATAATGTGCTTAAATTATAATACCTACTTTGAAAACTTTTAGAAAAAAAAATTGAAAACCCATGTTTATGATGTTTTTTTATATTGTTGGCACTTATCACCACTAGATTGTGTGTTCAGTTTATTAAGATCGTACACGCATTGTCTCTTTCATAACTACAGGATATTATCTCTCTTCATAAATGGCTGAATTCATGTATGAAATTGTAGAAATAAGTGTCTGGACCCGTTATAATGTATTTGGTCAATTTAAACGTTCGCGATATAATTATGGAACGCAAATAGGTAGAGAGAAACCCACGGGGCTTAACGTAAAAGTCAAACTAACTTACGACACAAAGGACACGGCTACAGTCAAACACAAACGTCATGTAGATCACCTTACTTTATCCTGACAGTTTATCCACCTCACTGATGTCGGAGTCATAAAATAAACGATAAATGCAAAACATTACGTAGCTTTACTTGAATGAATAGGATTTGCATTAATATAATTGTGCATTACCTCGCTCTTATCTTTTTTAGAAAGACCCATGTTCAGAAATTAATTACATGTTTAAAAAAATGTATGATTGTGACTGCGGCCATTTAACCAAGTCATAAATAATGCATCCTTATTATATTCATTCTCAAAATCCTAAGCATATCATATTTATACCACTGCAAAGTTTTTTCATGATCTACATTTATTATCCATTTTATGGTCGTTGCGCTCTTTAAGTTTCCAACGTGACTCATTTATTGTAATACTTAATCAGATTACATATTTCATGAGAAGCGAGCCGTCTCAGCAATATTTCATTTGTGTCGCGATGCCGAGCGCGAGATAAAATCTTCAACTATTCGCTCAATAAGTAGGATCGGAACAAGATACAAAAGAAGCCGATATTGATCGATTACGAGCTCTTCCCTATACCAAAGCGTTCCAAGGACGTTCTTTATAAAGACATGGCAATGTTTAATATATATGTTGAATGTTGGACTTGTCCCATGACCGATGTTCGCTAGTCGATTGTTCAGCGTGTATTTTTTTTGTCATCCGTGCCTCGCGATTCCGGTGGCCACCGTCGATTCCCTTTTATGAATATTTCATATTATTGTAAACAACTTTATCTTCAGCACAATGTTGCATTCAATATTTGAATTTTATAGTTCTACGAAAATGCCTGTCGACTGCCGTAAAATTGTGACCGCCCTCCGCTTTTACAAGACGTTTGAATTTTATAACTTTTATAATAACTATAAAACCCATTGAAAGAGATTAGACTATTTTTATTTATGTCCAAGATTCTAACTTGCTCGTTTCTAGTGAATCGTGTAGAGTGTGGCACCATATTCGCTGTAATGAATACTTGATGCTTTACGGTTAACGCGAACCTGGCCCTTTTACATACCCACTAACATTCATTAGCACTGGTTAGCTGGGAGTTTTGAATTATCTTAGATGTAACGAACACTAATAACATCACCATAGGTAACCAGTACAACTTACTTACATATGGCTCTCAAGAAAAAATACGTGGAATAAAGATTTATATATATATATATACTACAGAAAACCAGGGTTTTGTATAGGCATTGAAATACTGCAGAGACGAAAAGAAAAAAAAATATTACTTCTTTTTACTATAGATCTTTGATAGATAGACGAATCATGATCGTCTCGTCAAGTAACTTTCTCTGGATGAAGCTAAAAAGAGTAAAGATGATTTTTGAAAAGGTTCCAAGAATATTATGTATTAGTTTTAGCTATTAATGTAAACAAAAAGAAAGTTATTTATTGTTGGAAATTAGTTTTTCTCACAAGCCCAAGTTTTTAACTTACTTCTTTTCCTACTGGAGACTGTACCCTAACTAATTTTAACCTTCTGCGGCACACTCAAACAGTCTTAATTTTATTTCTTTTCAACACCGTCTCTAATCTAAATCTGTAAAGAACGCTTGTAGGGACAAATTCTTTGTTGCTGGGCTACTAATGGCTGCGCTTAGTTGGTCTCAAGTCGGCACGCGACACAGGACACGTGCCGTCGCGCGCGCCGATCGTATCTAGCGCACGAACGACCGCGCCGTGCCCCTTCACACGTGATGGTGCCAAGAATTTAACTTTAAGATCCCATCTCATTGATGTGCGCAATTTTAAGAGTACGTAACTAGTCAAAATCACGTACGATGCTTTTTTATTCTTGATTTTTTTTTAAGGTTGTATTTGGTCTTTAAAGTCTGTTTTATGTTAATTATAATGACCAATATTGTTAAAATATTATTTAGATACAGTAAAGATGCAGTTACTTTTGGTTCGGTGTTCAATTCGACTACTGTTTACTTGATTTTTTCAGATAAATAGGCTGGATATAGGCAGATTGTATAAATAAAATAAAACAAAACATTATATTGGAAATTTTATTTTAAGTAGGTAATGACAATTTGGACGGATGAAACAAGGTAAAATGCTGCTCAAAAATGTTTAAACATCATTTTATTACATTAACATCTCATTATTAAGGCACTAGTAAATATCATAATAAAATACTTTCAGTTTACATGGAATAGCACATTGTGTAAGTCGTAAGCTTTCGTTTGTTTAGGTAGGTATTTCATTTATATTAAAATTTTATTAAATAGTATTAAATTCAATCATAAATTACGTAAAAAAGAAACTATGCTAAATTAAATAAATTACGATGTCGGGACGGCCGTCAATCCATCGTCTCTTGACTTAGGTCGCACGTTCGGTTATCTACTTAAAAGGTACTGAAATGTTACTTTTTACTTAATACTACGTATCATTAAAATCAGGCTTATGCTAGTTTTAAAAAAATATGGTACAATACGTAATCGAACTTCCGCGAATGGATGTCCGAGCGTAAAGTGAACGAATGAGCGACGTGATCTTGATAACGACTCACGGCCGCGGTCCCGCCGACGACGCCGGAGACGGGGACAAGCGAGCGTTCTCATACACTAGACGCACTCAACAAACGGTCATACTGCGCGCCGCCACTCGCATCCGTCCACATTCGCGCACGCTCTTGTGGTCGTCCCCGCCTCTGTGTCGCGCGCCCCCGCACCACCTCGCCCATGCGTGCAGTGTGCTGTGGAAGCGTTCGGACACTAACCATTAAATAACCGCTATCGTTGTCCTGCGCTCTATGGACGACGTGACGCCCTGCGGATTTGTCGTCCTTACAAGCCAGAACTCGACGGGGGTTTTTAAACTAACGAAATATACTACTATTGCGGACGCTGATCACGTCAACACGCCTACTATTATTTAGAAGTGCCTCTGGTGCGCACGAGAAAAACTGGCATCGTAAACTTTGCAAAGAGCGGAGGGGGCGTTGGGTCCTGGGAGCAATTCGGCGGCCTTAGCAGCTGCACGTCTACGCTGCCAACTGCAGGTCCACGCCGCCAGTACGACTAGTTGCGCTGCTAGGAAGGCAGCTGCCGCGAGCATGGCACCTGCTGCGTTCACGCACGTGACCTCAGTCTCCCTGACGTACACAGAGTCTTCAGTAACATTCTTGGCTCGTTGTTTATCGAAACCGAATTTATCGGTGATCTGAATAGTTTTGACGAGGAGCATGTCGTTGGTGGGTGCAGCAGGGGTCGAACGCCTCTTCCTACGTCCGTAAGACATGACGGAGCGGAGATCGTTCGGGCCGCCGTCACACTGCACTGGCTCACATGTAGGCATGCACGGGGTCACCAGGGCACGGAACTGAACGACTTCCGACGATGGGAACTTGAAGGCATCGAAGTTAGATAACAGCATCTGTAACATTAAGTGAAAAGTTCATTAATATGTCTCTAATCAAAAAAAAATCTCCAGCTCTACCATTTATTCTTGCTAAGGTACACTATAATATAATGTGTATTTTATAGTATCTGTGCAATTCAAACGAAATTAGGTATTTATTAAAGTTTATAGATTTTTTATTTACCTTTCCACTGTCAGATGATTTGAACAAGGGTCCCATAATGAAGTGTTCCGTGGGACAACCGTGACTGTCGATAAGGGTGATCTCGCTGGAGTCAACGCCATCCATGGCAACAAGCTCTCGTACAAAGATTTCGAACGGTGAGGTGGGATCCATAATCTCAAATCGTAGGGCCTAAACGAAAACAAATCCGTTAATTTGTACAATTACAATTAAACATTTTAAAGTGGCGAAAAATTTGGAGTTATAAAAATGCACATTGTTTTGACATTAGTTATTATCCTAGAATGTTTGTAAATAATCGCAGGAATAGTTGAAATGCAAATAATAAATATAGTTACCAAGGGATCTCCGACTTCAGCAGATACAATAGTATCGTCGCCATTCCTGTCTGTAATTCTCATGGCTACGTTGGGAGAGTCAACAATAACCTCTTCCGAGATGCTAGTCTTGATCTCTCCGCCGATGCCCAGGTCAACCTCGTTGGCAACAGTCTTATTGGTCAAATCGTACTGGCAAGTCACAGCCAGACCAAGATCAGAAGATGTAACAATAGTATCGTGATGCTGAATAACGACATCATTCAAATACCTGGAAACAAAATAGAAAGTTACATTTGCAATTTTTCCAAACATCCATCCAATCCATGAACACAATATGTTACCTGCCAAGTCCGTTTTGTTTAACATTGCACTCGAGATTATTATATCCCATATGCAATTCGAATTCGAGACTTTGTTTGACATCGAAAACGCAGGAGTTGGGACTGCCCTTAGCGTAAATCTTGCCGTCGAATAGCTTAGATGTCTGAATCTTAGCTACCATGTCTCCAGCACGGCAGTCAATGGATACGTTATAGCAAGAGGACAGTTCGTATGTAGCTGCTTCAGGGACTTCTAAGTAAGGATCCTGAAAGCAAATAAAACTGTTATGAATCTTGCTATTCATATAATGCCTAAATTAAATCTAGGAAACGTATATACATATAACTGATGTAAATTTTATTTTATACCTGAATATCTGCAAGCGTGGCTCGTGAGTGATGGGACAGACGGCAAACGTGATCGCCGGTGTCACCGTGATCGTAAGAGTGGCAACGGAAAGGCGAGTTTAAGCATAGTTCCCGACATTCTTCTATAGTTTGAACATCTTGGTATACAGAGTCGACAGTTTTCAAAATACGGCCACCCATTTTTTTGAATTCGCAAAGCTTGGTTGGCTCCTCCACGCAGTTGTTTTCTAAATAGTCGGTGTCTGTAGAGAGATAAAATGACATTGAAGATTTACGTACATTTATTTAAAGTACATGAAAAATAAAAGTAGCATGCTGGACTATACCTTCGTTCGGTTGGAAAAGGCTGGTTCCCGCCAGTGTGATACGGTCCATGTTCGACAGCACGCACTCCCCAGTTTTATTGTTGTAGTTCGCCGATCTGCAACAATGTTTCACGCGGTTTAACAGCAGCTACGTTTTTCTTGCCTTTTTTATTGTGTGAATTTTCCCAAGTAGTTAACCGCATGCATAGAGCAAATTATGTTATTTTTCTTGAACCTTAATTGTCAATTATCTATAATAATGAATATGGTAATTATTCATTTAAATTAAGTTCTCTCTGCATTATTTTATAAGAATGTATTGTTGACATAATAACCTGCAAGCTAGTTTCTATTTAGATACTCGACACTAACTAGATACTCCTCCTAAGACTGGTTTTATGTAGCGCATGACTCACACTATTAACCGATGGATATTACTTAGAAAATAATGGGAAATTTATTTTAATCTCACTAAACTATGTAATGTTAGCACAAAAACAAGTATGAGTGGAAGATTCTAGTAAATATAGGCATTTGATTGGCTAGGTTTCCAGTAATAGCCACAGGTGTATACCTACTTGGATCGTGAGGATCCCTCTGAATAAAACGATTCAGTTACAAGGTTATACTCTTACTTTCAATATCTATATAATCTAAACGAGTTGTCATAATAACTTCATATTCAACAAGATCTTATGTTTGCATACCGCTTGAGTAGGTAGTCTAACAACGATATGAGCTTATCCGCTGAATTAATTTCGCATCATGTAACTATAAAAATAATATGACTGTATTCCAGTATTTTCAAGTCAAATGTAACATTTTCAAATGTCTTATTATGCTGGTTTTCTTCGATTTCATTGGTATAAATAATTTATATGATATTATACTTAAGAATAAATTATACGAAGCCGCGTTCATTAACATTGTATCTGTATAAAACTGTGACGTTTCAATGTATAATGTTACTTTGTGTTTAGTGACCACCCGTATAATATTATCTTGTTCATCTAACTCAATATTTTCTCTTGATGTACAATCGAACCCGATCAGATGACCCCCGCGCTAACCTATGCGATTTTCACATGAGATGAGCGCATTTCTTTGTTGTGCGCACCATGAGAACTTTCTGTTTCGTTCTACAACAAAACCTAGAGAAGCTAACCTATTTATTTGAATTTAAGGACTCGGTAAATGACTTTAATTTCGTGGTTATTTTCTTATCTTGTGTAACGGCTTCTAAGCCTTAAGCCGTCAAGGAGACATTAATTTTGTTCCTATCTATCTTTTGAGATGATTGCGAATGTCCCGCTACCGGTGGCCGTTGTTCATTTAACCGTACGGTTGCTCGGATGCGTCTGCCTCATCGCATAATAATTACACTGACTACCTGCAATTTGTTCAACTGTAACTACTTACACATACGGTCATAACGTCAAAATTTGTTACTATCCGTTCCGTTAAACCAATTTAATTTAAAATTACCGCAAAGGACATGAAATTGCCACCCGCTTATTAACTTCAGCGTTTGTATGAAATGCATGAGAATGAATTGTAGTAGGTATAATGAAGACTGAGTTACTTTGGATATCAATTTAGTGGTAAATCCTGAAGATATACCTATATTTTAACCATATCTATATTATTACTAACATTGTGTATAACCATAGATTACGTCCACATAATTGAACATTGAACAATTCCATATAATTAAGTCATAGGTCCGGAAAGCGTCTTTGGTGGTCGCTCTAATAAAAAACTATGAATGTGTAGTTTATTGATAGCCAATAATTTCGAATGCTTGTAATTTATACCCTTAGATATTTTGATGTGAAGCGTGACTAAATAAAACAGAGAACATCCGTCATCATTTATTTAATTATTATTACGATTTCGTTAATATCTATTTGTGTGAAGTACAACGACCTCATTGGAACAGTGGCTAAGCGCTTGAATTCTTCTACATAATAATTTTATGAACTACAGTGACATTCATGGTACTGTGTAATTATACCGTTACGAGTTAAACCTGTCATAAGACAGTGTTAACTTCCAAGTTCGTAACATATATGGGCTTAATTATTGATGTCCTATAGTAAAAATTAAAATCTATTTATGTGGAAAAGGCCTTACATCTATCGACAATAACTATTTAAGTGCGGAAAGGGCTCGAAGGGGAAACAATATGTGCCTTATCGGTTATTGTATCGTGGAAGTAGGAAGCGATAGGGCAGGCCGCTCCCACACCGCGCGGCACTCTGCCCGCCACGTCCGGGGAATATTTGCCAAATGTCGTGACTGTCGACGATCGCGATGCGCGCCGCCCGGGGTGCGCCCGCGCCGCCTGTTTGCCTCAATGGAGATACGACGATTTGTATCCAACGGTACACGTGTCGAACTAAGCTTGACTACGTAAAATCCAGCATTTAATTCTCTAATCGCAGTCTAGCCTCAACCTTGTTAAGGATTCCGAGATGATGGCGTGAAATCGTGAATTTATTGCTGTTGAACTTCTTTGGTTGACTCTGGTATAGAATAGTCTATAACAGATATAATAGTTGATCGAAGAGTAAGTATGTCATAGATTTAGGTACATTGACAACTTTTTATTGCACTTTCAGTTAACGGTTTGCAGAAAAAGGTGCAAATAACCAAACTGTGTTAAGTGGCAATAATATAAACGCATTACGGAAATGATGCTCGAAACATAATTCATAGATATAACTAAAGCTTTCTACTCGGAGAGAAGTAATGCTTACCGACTGGTAATACTCTTGGCCTGTACTCGTTGACGCACGTAGTAGTGCACGCGCTCAGAAGCAAATTAGCGCTACAATCCGCAATCGTTACTGAGCAACGCAAGCTTGACCTGAACACGCCAACGGAAATACGTGTATCGAATGTGAGCGTCTGACGCAGTACACTATTTATGTTAATGATATCAAAAACCGTACAAGGAAATAAACACAATAGGACAGTCGTGTCTTGCTACATTAGACGCCTGAGACGTAGGCCGTTCAATTGGCCTCCCTGCTTTGTATATAATGCTCGTTTGTAGAATTCAGAAACGGAACGGCTACCAGGAAGAGGCTGTGACTTATCCACTGAACTGAGCCGCAAAGATGTACCGCGCAGCCCACCATCTATGGTAACTTGGTGAAGGCTGATTGACTTCGTTATCGAGCTCATCTATAAATTAGCTTATACATACTCGTATGGATATCTAATGAGCCGACTTTGATGATAAATATTTGTTTATTAACTATACGAGGAATTTTGCTGTGTTGACTCCATTCACTGTGGTTAAGGATGTATTTACATACATAACTGTCTTCGTTAGGCACAATGTTGAATCAGTCAACATATGATAGCATCTGATTGAAGGGAATAGAGTCATGACCTTCTTCGTTTATTTTCACGTCTTGTTAGCGCAATTGTACTTACAATAATGTAAACGTCTGTTATGTATTGTGTTCGCTGAATTTAACATATGTTAAATTAAATATTAGATCTACATTATCTTAGTTTGGTTCATAAAATCTCTTGGCTTTTCCGTTATCTGTCCCATTGATCTATGTTGTAGTCCTTTTTTGGGGTCAAAAATAATATTTAGCAACTATATTCACCAGATTGATTCAGTCTTACTACTTAGGTAAATGGCCTATTCGTAACATACCAAACCATTAATTGTTTAAAGTAACCATCAATATGACCACCCTCGACTATTTTAATTATAACTAACTGATAGCAATAAACGTATCTCCAATTTCTAAAAATCCCTTGTGTAATTTTAATTGCATCAACAATTACGAAGTGATGCCATCGGATTGTTAATTAACTCTTCGCTGTTCGCTATTCTATGCATTGAAATATTTTCTCTCTATGTAAGGCAATTTTGTCTGGAATCACACACAATGAAATAATAAAAAATCATTAACGTCACCAACTATAGTGCTTGTTACGTATTTGAGCAAAAATTATGTTGCTAGAGCAAGTGCTTATTTTTAGTACGTGGTATTTATACTAGTTCTCGTATTGTATTGTAAAGGTTGTAATTTGTATAGCACTTAGATTGTTTGCACTTATACTATTTTAAGTGTCTGTAGAATCGCGCATAGGTCGTGTCGAGGGCAAGAAGTGCTCGGGGGTCATTCATGTTCCACTCCGCCCATACAACGCTCTACTTTGTGGTTTTCTTTAAAGCGTTTAATTACGTTTTATAATTATAAGTAGAATAAGTTTAAGACTGTCGACTATTAAATGTAATTAAATAACTAATCTAATGATTCAAAGTCTCAGTTTTGCGTTATAAACAAATCCGTAGCTAAGATATTAAAGTAGACCTTGTTACACCCGAACTAAATTATTTTGATAATTATATTTTTTTATAAAATGTTTCGTTTTTAAAGTTCAATTTTAATTAGCACTTCTTTAGCCCCAAAGTAATTTACTTGACTTGTTTCCTCAACGCATCTTATGATGAAATGACGTTATTTAAAAGTCATGAAGACGTTCTGGATTTTCCACTTCTGTTAGGGGCAATACATTGAAACAACTTAATGAATATTCTATTCTGAGTACTCCATCAATCGCTTACAATTTAATAAAGATAATTATCCTCTTATTGCATTCCTTCGAAATACGAAAATACATTAACAAATGATGACTCAGCCGTTTCTATAAATTAAGTTTCGAACAGGATTGTCTAGTGACTGCCACATGAGAGTGATTTTAATAAACTCACCGCATCCTTCTATTGTGGTTTTGAGTAGAAACATAAATTTTATGTTCATGGTCGCGACAAAAATATGAATATTTTCTATGAGCCGTAGAATGTCCATTGTCCATTCAAAGAAAATGCGTGTATAGATTTAAAACATGCTGAGTACATTTTTATTTTTAATTGAACATTCATCGAACTAAACATGATGTTGATGATTTGAACATTCGCATAGACTTGATTTATTAGCAACTCAAATGAATCCAATTACACCCAACCTTTTTTAAGATCGTCAAAGCTTTTAGTTAAAGTATCTATTTAGAAGATCATAGTGTTATTAAAATGTTTTGTTTAATAGTTAACTAACCTGCAAACGAACTCGTTTTCGCCGAGGCAGAGGTCAAGGCACATCTGCCTGGAGCCAACTACGTGTGTCTTATTGCCATGGCCTTTGAGGTGATAGCCGCGCACGCGGTCGAAGCACCAAGCCCTTTCACAAGGACGCACACCCAGGCACGACTTTTGTGCGTAAATCGTGAACACCGGGAATTGAGACTTTGTCAATGCACCTGCAAACAATAATAGCATTAATACATAATATTCAAATAATATTTCCTAACTGTCTTAGTTATTTACTCTTGGTTGTATATGTTGTTAGTTATATACTCGTACGTTGATTCTACTAAAGCCTTCAACACCCTAACTCCTATGCAAGAAATCTAAGAAAAGAGGCGCTCGTGTCATCATTAAATTCTTCATGCTCACGCACGTGTTCTGGGCGAAGAGGCGTTCAACCTTAGCGAATTCAAAAATCCGCACACCGAGTCGACCGGAGCGATTTGTGCTCCCATAATTGGATCTCATCGCTTAGTTCCTTGAACTGACGGCTTGGCGGCAATTTCTCTACGGCTTAATTCAATATGACCCTTAATCGGCATCTCCTTTCCTCTATTATTAAAGTACATATCTAACATATCTTCTCCGTTAAAACTAGTCTTCTTTACAAAGGTAAAAACAACATTTGCTTTAAAAATAGCTAGAATTTGTTATAAGTTCGTTAACATTTTTGCTTCCATGATTTTATTTATTAACTGTGTATTGCATTTTTGTCGTGCTGTTGTGGTTTAAAAATACTTTACATTCTGAGACGCTGTTCTCCCTCGTGCCTCCTATAGTTTTGCTTTTGACACTTTATGGCATCGTCGTATGCAAAACCTTTTATTTTTAATTTCCATTGTGATCACTTTGTATATATTCTGTTTCTGTAGTAAATTTGTATGCTTGCCATAGTAAATATTCCCTGATAGCATTTTCAGATATGTTAAATGCCTATTTTTATAAGCTGCTGTTGGTATTCAAGTTGGTATATAAGATATTCAAAAAGATAAATATCTAATTTACTTGTCTAACTCTCGTACAGTAAAAACAAACAAAAAATTAGATTTGTTAGCGCTTTTTTGTTATTAGCAAAAATGATTAAGTGTAATATGAACTTCTATTCATAGATATGAGGTCAAAGCGTGTTCCACTAACTCGTGTTTAAATACACTCGGTCATGTTTTCCTTTTCGCGGTGAGAGTATTTTTTTCCCAATAAGGCGTGATGAGTGAGCATAGTCATGCCGTTATTGGTATTCAAATGATGTGTTGCGGCAAAAAATCTGAACGCTTCGCTTGTTTGTGAGCTCACACCTCTATGTCGGTCAAACGAGAGTACGTACTGGCGCCATTACACAGCCACCTGCTATGTGTTCCGATTATACCATACGCCAACACGCATCTGTTTGTGCCGTTATTGTTAGTCGATATTTTTTCTGATACCTGGGCTCTTATTAAACGCATTCATGATCTTAGCTGAGATATGTATTTCGAATGCTCTTTAATAAAACGCTATCATTGATTTTGATATCACTTTGTGTTTTGGAATTAGTAAAAAGTAACGCGCAAAATATGTTATAAATTTTAATATTATCTATATTATAAATTTTGATTACAGAAGTTCTATTCAAAAGTTTTACATTAATCTAAATTAGTAGGTCTAGTGTACATGCTTTTTGAAAATAAATTTTGACGGTAAAACTCACCAGGCAGTTGGTCAGCATCAGAGCTGAAGAGGACACACAATCCAGTCTCGTAGTTGACAGCGCGACAAGTGTCGTTGGCCTGGCACTGCTCAAGGCAGTCGGTCAACATAAGTGTGCCGGGGATGTCGTCTAAGATATGAGACGGCGCCGAGAACACGTATCTGCACAATGATAACTTGACATTTTAATAATCCACATGATTTGTGCGCAAGAATGTTGCGAAGTAATCTATTTAAAACTATAAGCTTTTTTAATCCCATGATTGCAAATGCTAGTTTTAAAACACTCTTCCGAGGCAGCTTACGAGTGAAGGTGGATCTTGATAACTTCACTTACTGGCTGGCCACATAAATGTAATTATCTTAATTACGTGTGCAATTATCGGTCACTACTCCGTGAGGAACAGACGTAATAACAAGCAATTAAAAAGTCTTTACTTTATTCGCTTACCCGGTGACAAGTTCAAATCCTATCATTTCTGGGTCGCATTCTTCCAAGGAGTTCGCTGGCGCAGAGGGAGCAGAGGCTCCACTCGGGGCAGAAGGTGGAACACCTCCCGAAGCCGTCTCTGGAACGGCAGGGGCGGATGGTTCTTCTGGTTCTTCAGCAGCAGGTTCTGTAGGCGGTGGTGCTCCTGGATTTTGATAACCTTCAGGAGCAGCCACAACTGCTGGTTCTGGTGACCCTGATTCTATGGCAAGATTGTCTTGAGGTGGAGCGTCAACTGCTGATCTTAAAGTCCCTTCGAACTTTTTTGCAGCTTCGGCAGCGCATGCCACTAAGGCTATACTGAGTAGCAATCGCATTGTACTCTCTGAGAGGGGCCGTGGCAACATAAGTTATCTGTAACAAAAGAAAAGTGTTGGTTAAAAAACTTTATATGGCAATTTAAAAGTACGTAATTGCATGGGAAGCTCTAGAATTATCGTATATAAAGTCGTTCAGCTATGCACGCAACCATTCTTCCTAGATAGGGTAAATCGTTCAATATCTTACGGCCATATCGAGCATCGTTTGCCGTAACCATCGATGTGATGTGTTCTATTTGTGAACTGAGTGCGACAGCTGAACCTATGCCTTTAACTACATTTGATATTATCTACAAAATCCAGTCTATAATATCTGTTATTTATTTTCAGATAAAGGTACACGTTATCTTTCTCATTGTGTACTAGAACGTTCCTCTGAAAGCACGAATTTAATAGATCCTGACTGCCTGCTCATGATACGTGTAAATGCGTTTAGTTTAAAGTGAATGCACACGAGAAAATAAAGGCAAAACAATTATGTTCACTGTCTAGGGGCATTAGCTTAATGATTACCGTCTCATTGTAATTAACTCGCAACAGCGGCCTATGTAACATAAGACACGTAGCTTCATCATAGAGTGAATTGCGTTAGACGTATCATTACACAATCATAAACCCCAGTAATATTTTTTTGAAAAAAAAAGTCATGGGAAATTTTTGGACGCGCTTTCACATGGCAGTGTGATAAAAATGTTTATGGCCATCTATAATTTGTTTGCGACTTCCAATAGCTTCTGATTTATTTAGGTATCTAATAATGACCATAAATACCTAAACGTTGTAGAAGATAACATTATTCTCAATGTTTTATTTTACACAGAATCACAAAAACTACACATTTTCAAGAAATTATTATACGCATTCAACAAAATTACAGTCTCCATAAGTGTAGAGAGCATCTCAAGAAAAAGGTTCAAAGTGTATTTCTAAATGGATCGGGTTATGACTTTAAATCACAACCTCCGCTTTTATTCTGTTAGAGGTCTTTAACACGGATATCAAAGCAATTTGATACCAATAAAACATCTAAATGATATTGTGGGAACAGATACGAACGAGTTCTTAAAATTCGTTTTAAACTTCTAGCAACGTTCAATTTATGTTCCAAATGTAATATTACGTACTATCTTACTTATTTTTTATGTTTTATTTTAAATTGAATTTACACTATATAGAGTAGTAATTATAAAAGTTATTATAGAGGTGCTGCTAGCACGGTGCGTTCTGCGCATACGCACAGTGAATGATACCGCCCAAGGAAACCTAATTCATTTCATGCGTCGTGTCTACTGTCGCTCACGGCCTGATAGTAATTTGATCTGCCTGTCCATTATGAAAATTAAATTACTCGCTTATAAACGCTCACTGTGTCATATCGCTGTGTATTTTTTGTTTGCTTTATGATAGATGTTCCCTTACACATTTTAGCTAAATTGAAATAAGCGCGAATGTTTAAGACGTGACTTGGAAGTAAATACATATCAGATATGACACTGTTAAAAATGATTTCGTGCTCAGTATCTAACAATTTCCTAGAATAAACATTACAACGGGGCGCAAGCTAGTCAAGGGTTATTTGTCATGGTCTTCACAGGCAAAGTTCAAACAGCAAAGTATTAATAAAAAGGGACGGGCGTCGGCGTCAATAGCGTGAAATAACAGGAGTGCCGATCGTGGTGAGCTGTAGGTATTTCTCAGCCGCCTCGGGTTCGGCTTGATCGATTCCGATTTATGTTAAAAGCTTTCACACGTTACAGCATAATCCGAAGCCTGAAAACATTGCACGGGTCGTCCGAAATAAAGTATCGACGTATGACGATTTAAACCTGCATGAGAGATAGCCACATTAATGTGTCTTTGTAGTTGGTGTAATAAATGTGCCATATCGCCTAGTGCCATTCTTCGAATGTGGGAATAAGCAGCTTTACGAGTAAAAATAAATTTTGTAAGGTATAAGTTTTTTATAATAATATACTTCTTCATTAAGATGTAAATGTTTCTTGCGTCTGATATCGCCCTTCCTTGTACCCTCTACTAACCTGGAAAGTTGGAATTGCAAGCTAATAACGCAAGCGACCTAATGTTAATGTTATGTTACTAGTGCTTATAACATATTGCATTTAACAATCCTTTTTAACATAATATTACAGCCTTTAAATTGAGAAGATTTAAAATACTTTTGGACGCGAATTCGGCATAAATTATTATATAAGAAGGCTAAACTGACTTTAATTTTTACATTTCTGTTCCTTCTTCATCTTTTATAGTCCTATTTGTACTCTGAATACGTATGTTACATTGAAATTTTAAGGGCATTAAAATTGTTTGCTTTAAATTTAGGCCAAGGACACTAGTTTTTATTTATTTTTATACAATTTGTCCACTTATTTCCCAAGCGTATGGATAAAACTTAACTTTATTTTATATTAACCGCTGAAATGTAAGAGATAGTCATAGAACGTTTGAACCAACACAGAGGTTCCTCACATTAACGCGTTGACCCGTATACGGAGGTCGTGCGCCAGAAGCATAGCGTAGAGCGCAACTTTCGCCAAGTGTGTCGACCTCTTACTACGAAACACTCGCAAATACTATTCACTCCTAATTAGAAGCTTCACTTGATTCAAGAAAACAAAGCAGCCGCAGTTACGAGTATTTATGCCGACTTTTACACAATTATTAAATTATGGCTAGTGGTCGCCCTGTGCTTCAAAACAGACTGTAATTAATACTGATTTTATAAGATTTCTGAGCTAGATTTTATAATCTTTAACAATGCCAAATTAAGCACTCCTCTTGCTGTGCAATATGCTTAGGGAGTACAAAGTATTCTTTCATCTCAAGACTTAATGGAAATGTAGATCATAATGTGATGGTAATTGAATCAAAACGGAACTAATTCCAGAAACTGAATTTAATCCATCCGCAGTAAATAATGTGTTTTGTCATTCCACAACGGCAATAAAAACAATCTTAATACAATCACGTACACTCAAATAAATTCGAGTGCATACACATAACTTTTTATGTGGTGCGCTCGATTTTTTCGACCATAATAAGAATTGGACTGAGTACCTGCTCGAATTCGAACTAATTGGTAGTCGATTCAAAAAAATATAAAGGTCAACGATATTGTTGACGTGTTGGTGAAAGTTTTTAAGATTTTATCCATTAATTTTTCATAGGTACATTTAAGTAGATAATTACATGAAATAATAAATTTATTAAAAAAAAAGTTACTTAAATTATTTTTAGGAGAAAGTACAATATGGTCTTTGTAGGTAATTTTTGATTAGAAAATGCGTTACGTTTCATATCATAAATATAGGGATACAGTCGATAAATTCTCATGGTGGACATTGACAGTGCGAATGTGCGGGCACGCTCAGCTCGCTTGGAGCACCGATCAGATGGGGTCAGCGTATTCAATGAGCCGGATGCCTTCAACCTGCTATTTACGTTTCACCATACCAGTACTGGTTGGCACACTATGGGTATCGTCTTCGTTTTCTTGTGCGCTTTACAAGTGATACGCCTATATAAGTAATCTGTCGCACCGATCTTTGCTGTATAAGTAGGTTCGACATAAATGGAATCTAAGTTTTTTAACCTATCTTTTTGTTCACTTATTAATTAATTGATATACCTTATAGATTAGTGAAGTCATTCGCTCATTAACATGTCTGTATCATGATTAATTATATCTCTTGTTAATAAATTATACATTTCATGTTTAGTTTATCTTTAATGAATACATCCGTTGATGGAATAAGTCCCACCTATTTGCTCTGAACAGGACGCCATTAAGGATATTACAATATGACCTCTAATATCCTTAACTGTATGTCTAGCTGAATCTCGTAGGAAAGTATATAGCATAGTTATAGCCTAACATGTATGTTTAAATTAAATTACATTGGCAATTTGTGATCTTAATAAATTTTACAATCTCATCTGCATAAACATCGGGCGTTGATCTAAAGCTACTGGATGTTTAATCTGCGGAATTATTTTATCTAGGTCGTTAATCTTTCTGCAATTCAATGCAGCTTTGAATAGGTTTATTAAAAGGCAAAACGCATTCATCCATTGTAGGATACAAATGTTTTTTATAACCAAAAACTTGTTACTGGTGAAATACCAGCCTATCACAATTATTATAAACTGTGTTAAGTAGTGTGATAAGCATAACGCTGTTTTATTAACAAGTTTATACCAACTAGCCTATTAAAGTCGCATAAACACAATATAATACATATTTCCACACAATTTCAACAAGCTTTTTATGAACCGTAAATCGAAAACATTAACTTTTATGTTGCAAATGTTCTTTGCAAGGCAACTTAGTACATAATATGTTTCACGCAGTTCACATGCCTTATCTTCATAGCGGTAATAAAAGCAGGCTCCCGTTAAAGCTAATTACAGAAGCTATTTGAATATATCTTCGACGCCACTGCGCGATATAGACTGACGTACCCGTCAGAATACAATGGGGAAGCTGAACGGCTTAATCCGCTTGTCTGTAAACTATTAGGCGTGTCTAAGTTCAGCCATTAGCATCGCTAAGAAAACGTTCCGTGGATTTACATTGAATGAAATTGTAATTTGTTGTGTCTCTCTCTAATGGGGTGGCGGTTTCCTTATGTGCGGCGGCTGACGGCCAGGATTGTGACACTCCGCCCTTAGAAGGCGCCAGGCGTCGGCCAGGCGTCAATGTCGCTCATTGTTCAATGCCTATATTTGAAACCAAACACGTCTGGGACATATAAACGACCCTATATGTACGTACTTTAAACCTCACCTAATTTTATAGCACAATATAGATGGCAGATGCCTAACAAAGAAAGTTTTCTTGTAATAAAACATGTCTATTTTTAAAGTAACTCTGAGAAACCACTCCATAAAAAGTTAACATTGTAGGCAGTAACTGGAGACACAATCTTAACACTGTAATACTAGTATCACTACTGTCAAAGTACCATTTATAACTTTAAATTAGGTCCTAAACCTTTCTTATTGCATAAAAATTACTAGCTGGTTACAGTGGATGCCTAGATTTCTGTTTAAAAAAAAAACAATGTTTTACGCACTTGAGTCCATTTGTATTAGTCGCAACGACAAACTGGCCATCATTTACTATGAACTTTTACTCCTTTAGGCAACGCATAGGCACTAATGATTACACGTGCATGGCAGGCAAATGAATAAATAGCAGATAATCTGGCTCACGGTTGCAAAATTTATTAACTAGCCGAAGACAGCAATGAACATTTTTTATTATGCGTCTACTGTATATTTATGTATACACGCTGAAATAAACTGTCTGGCGCCATTTGTGTGTACATTCAATCGTTTTGTATTTCAAACTATAGAACATACTCCGTTTACATCAAACTTACCTATTACACAAAGTTATACGTAGGTACTTGTCGAGTATGTGCCATTATAATATCAGGTTATTAAACATTATAGTCATTTGAATAACGTTACCGCTTAAGATCCGCGTAACTTTGTATGACTGACGCCGCAGCACACATAATTGGCCTATTACTTACTGAGGAACGTCCGAGTGCGGGCTGAACAATCCTCATTATAATAATTAAACATTAGAAACCATTACCTTGGCAAGGTAAACTAGTTTGAGTGAATAGATCTCTCAGTAAGGGTTCTTCTACGCAAATATGTCTGAAAAGACCTCGACGGAGAGGTTAGTGGGTTGATGCGCTCGCCAGCTGCGGGTCTGCTCCAACGATTTACATTAATGAGGGAATCTCGATTTCTCTTGATCCTGATCAGTACAACAGCTTGCTACAACCGCCTACGTGACTTCACTTATCTTTAATGTAAATTCTAAAATTGTTCAATTAAAACACGAGAAACTAACAACTATGCTTCTGTAATTCGTCTTACTGTCTCGAATTGAAAGCTTGTTGTAGTGTTAGAGACTTGAAAGCTCGTTAGCATATCTTAAATCAACTTGTAAAATAAGTGTATTTGCGTATCTTAAACCTATCTCCTCGCATATATTTATTCATAAAATGCAATAAATAAAATTAGAACATAACAATTTATTTTAAGAATTATCATATTTGTAGAAGATTGCTTAAGATATCACAGGAGACTGGGTAAAATTAGACGAAGCCCGTGCGCATATATCAAGCATTCGACCGAACAACACTTGTTGGAGGTATTTGAAATATTGGACCACTTTCCATGATGTAGCTCAGGGCTTCACATTCCAGTGGGCAGGTGGAAATTGCATCGTTTTATTATTCGTTACAACTCGTGGTCTTGCAACGATTGTATCGGCTATTTAAATAAATAGATACAATTACTAGAGTTATAAATTTTCATCGAAAAGGTTTCATTTACAAGGTGGTTGTATGGTACCAACGTCAGCAATATTCATTTATTGTGGTCGCAATGCCATTTTCAGCTATGATTTCTTATATATCTGAGATATCGCATAAACCTATCAAAATATATCCTGTAAACTGAAAGAATTGCTAGTGTAAAAGGCAATAATAATGGATATAGACCCACTTTTACTCTGTACTAAGAGTTCAATAGTAGCTTTAAACAATGGCAAGAACGTGCAATCTGAAAGGCAATATATCAAGCTCACGCGAATCAAAAGTATAATACGTGTAATTTAAACACATCATGCACCTCACCTACATGATTTTCTAACAAATTTTTGTTTGAAAAAACTGTTGATCGTGTTCGGAATGACTCTACTAATGATCAGTACTGTGTAAAACGTGCGATCTTAAATAACAAACGTATAATCCAGCTTAGTTTTCTCCTCGATTAATCATGCTAACCCAATGAGGGGCTAGAGTCTAAATCCTATAATTTCGAAGCAGTCGGAAGTAGGTTTGCAGTGCAGTCGTTGCATCCGCGTCTTCTAAGGTTACCTTTAGTTATTGAATGTAAACATTCATGACCAACGCTGAATAATTACTGTGTACATTACTCTCGGGTTATTTCAGGCACCATGTTGCGGGTAACTCGACCTTGTAATGCCGGCTATTAGGCGAGAGTGCACTGTGGTCACCAGCTGTATTATCGACTGCGACATTGCAATTTGTTTCTATTTCTGCCCACATCATCCTTTGTGGTGTTGTGTGCAATTACATTCATCTTCTCTTGCCTTTGATTACTTTCGAGGTGGTTGTAACATTTTTTTATTGTCATTTATTTTTATAACTTAATGATACATTTACTCAACCATTTCGCTTACGACATTACAAGCATATTGTATGTGTGCTCATTTACTATGAGGTACCTTCTTAGTTTCTTAACTTAAGTATCTATATTGTCAAGATCAGACAAAAAAACAGTGCAAACTTTTCCTTGTACTTTATTTTTATAGAAATAGTCGTTCTGCTTGCTGCTACGCTGTATCCATATTTCTTGTTATATTTAATTGTCATATTCTTTTGTTTACTTAAATCTTTTAATCTAGTCATAGGCTAGGGCGAATTCAACTGTTAGATTCTAAAAAAACAGCTATATAGGTGCGTTTTGGATTTCATTGTAATTTATCTTTTACGACTGCCGTCGGTGTAGGGTTCAGTCGTTCAGCAGCTGTAATCGAGGTAATATATTTTGAAACCGAATGGGTAAAGGAGCTGTACTCGACTCTAAGACGTCGCCAGTCGCCACATTATTTGTAAGCCGTTTATGGCGGGCTGAAAACGCAATGAAGAGTCAGAAGCGACGATGTCTAGACGCGGGAGCGTTGAGTGGGCGATATCCCTAAGTTTACATGAACCGCTGTAGCTTGCATTCAATTTAATTTAACTCGGTATAGGACGATTCATCTGCTTGATAGCATCGATTTGAGCCATTAAAACTTACTTTATCGACTATGTAGCCAGGAGGTGGTCAGTAAATTTCGTCTAATACAGGTTTGCGTCCTGTCACATCCATGTAGGGCTATGGCCGTATTCGCACCTGTTCAGCGGGCACCAACTCAACCGGTTTGATCCCTGCCCTTCATTGAACTATTCAACCTAGTGATTATTCGATAATGATTAACCCTTGATCCTAACTCTTTCGAATTTTTATTTTGTTATTCAATTTGTACCTACTTACAAAGCTTGAAAGAAAACGGATCCATTTTATGGCAAAAGTTGTTGGAGAAATATGATTGATATCTATGCGTTTAAGCGTTTTTATTAGTAAACTGAGCCATCGAAAAATAGTTTGTATTTCGTTCCGAATGAAATAAAGCAATAAATGTTTTTAATAGAAGAAACACGGACACCGCGGCGCTGCGGGCCTTTTGGCGGCGAGGTGCACTAGCAAACACATTGCGCATGCGCCTATTTGTCGGTAGGTACCTTTTATTTTAGATCCCATCTTATAATAAATCTGTAAGTACATTTGATACAAATACTCGCAATGTAATTTATTAAGGCGTACATTCATAACACATGTCTGGCAGATTTAATTGTGTGAATTATGAAAGCATTGGCTGGCATATCAATTGAGGCCCGTTTCCAGAACTAGTATTTGACGTTCAAGTGCACGCTAAACGATATTTCAAGCGGCGTTGTAAAGCATCACACTACGGCCTGTCTTGCAAAATTACAGAACAGGTGTCATTCTGCCTCTTGTACAACACCGATTGATTTGGGCCTGATGAAAACCAAGTTAAACTCTTCATCGAGTAATTAGGCAGTATAGGTATTATATGTATTACTACACGGCGAATAGAACAAACTGTCATATATGCTCTTAATATTAGCAGTTATTTGGTTATTTTGTCTAATTCTTATTACGCAAATGATACGGTCCGCTCGGCGGGCGTCATTGCGGCTTCGGCCGGTAACGGCATCATCAATCATCTGTAATTTGATTTCTATGCTCAATTATTGCGTTCGCGGAGGTCGAGGCGGCCACTCACTCCTCTACCACGTACCAGCGTACTTCGTTCACGAGACGGACACAACGATATTACCCAAATATTGGTAGCTGAGCGTTAGAATCCTCGTAATATCGTCAGCAAACAATCAAAAGTATTACAAACTTCTATATATCTAACTCTATCTAATATAAACCGAACAAGCAACATTTCAATAATCGAAATGAATGATAAAAAAAAACGCATTGCAAGTGGTTGATAGAAATGATCGTTTTTGAAAAATTTTGTTCTTCCATTGTCAAGAAACGGCAATTTACTTTTTTATACAATCTTATTTTTGTTTTTTTATTAATTAACCTTATTTTGCGTCTGAACTACTTGAGTTTTGAAGTTGCAACAAGCAAAAAGCTATTGTCGTGTCTCGGGTACAACACAATAGAGTGCCGTGACGCAGGCGCTAGACATGATAATCACAAGTAGCGCATGACAAGAGCGGCGCACGCGCGTCGGTCACGACGTCGCCGCTGCGTCTCCGCCCCGGGTGACACTACCGAAGTCTACAGAGAGTTACCGATACGCTCACACGCGGCGACCTTTCAGATAAACATCTTTATATCCACTCGCCAAACTAGGTAATATGACTTGTTTATGCTGCCATCTATCATGCCCATGACAGACGATGACGGGTGCACTGCTTACAACCGGCATCGAGAACACGTCCTCTTACTTAACAACATTGTAGGACACCACTAACGACTTACTCATTGGCTGTGTTAAGTGGTACAATCATGTATGTCTCTGTTTTATAGAAGGCGTTGAAGTGAATGGTGGGCACTTTAGTGAGATAGAAAGCATAGGTACATGTATGTCTAGGTATATGTAAAGTCTTCAGTTTCATTTCATTTTGACGGTTGTATCAAGGTGCGTTTGATTATAACCGCCCAGCGAAATGGTGCAACGTAACGGTAGGCAGCGCGCTGGGTTGCGCACGAGCACTTGCCGCGTCCGCGATCGCGCTTGTGTCCGACCCTTTCACTCCCCATTATTCTCAGAATTCGTCAATAAGCAGAAAAGTTCAATCCGTTATAATATAATTTTACGCAGGAATGCCAGTAAGTATAACGTAGCAACTTCCAAAATTCCAGATATTTTAGCATGAACAGCTATTTGTCCGCTATGTCCAATAACTGCGAGTTATTCGATTACTTAAAAGCTATAAAGATGGCTAAACTTTCTCTCCTCTACTCTAGTAGGTAAATTCTAGGTTAATATGAAATGACTGCAATACTGAGAAAACGGAAATAAGGAAAGCTTTAAGCGCATATAAGCGCGCTAAAAGCAAAACAATGTAACATAAATAGCCGCTTTATTAATGACTGTTTTGTTAGGTTAACGATGATGCTCTCTCGTAAAAGCTTACAAAATAGTTTATTAAATTAAATAACAGTAAATATCGTTAAGCACAGTGTTCATAAGTTTCTAAACGGATCATGATGTACGATTGCTAGCCGTGGCAGGCTTGCCTGTTAACAGTAATGAGAATTCATAGAGTATGCGTAAGACCGAGCGAGACCGTACCATATTGTGTGCATATTAGGACTGCAATAATGATGGAAAGATCGATTTCATATTATCCGCATACGGCAGCTTGCGACCCGGTCTCGTAAATACAATCTCATATCGCGTCAGTGATACATCCTTCGATACGGGATGAAATATGAATCTGTAAACCCTGAAGAGTTATGATGTATGATAATGAGGTATAGAAACGAATTGGATGCAAATTGCTATCCCAGTAATAGCCAATGTGCAGTTAATCTTTGTATGGAAAGTACCTACTTGTACGCTTTGAATATTTATTAATCTACCTTATCAGTTTTGTTTTGCGGCTCTTTGACCGCGGCGTTTACTTTTTTAATGGCCTTAGAAGCAGTGTGCAATTTAATGATGTCTTTTCGAGTCTCGTACAAAATTGTCGACCACAAGGAAATCACACAGCGCTCAGTAATGTCTGCAACACGTACGTGATAGATTCGATTTACAGGTTCACTTCAATCTTCACAGCAGTAGGTAAGCGCGGAAAATTGTGTTGCGGCTTTACGGGTGTTCGCAGGATCGAATTCGCGATATTGATTACGCACATACAATAATATCAAATAGTTGGAATCATGTTTTCACTTACTGAACTAGTTTCTACATAATGATAGTTAACACCTCAAGTGCTAGTGAGATTGAATCGCATTAAACACGTGCTTAACAAATTGTTTAATATGATTTTTTACGTCGGCCATTTTACTAGCAAGCAGTTGTCGTTGAACTCTATACACTAAACACAGTGGCTTAGAATAGGTTTTGAGTTCCTTATTAATGTTTAAATTGTATTAGATGTTCAAAATAATTACAGTACCTACCATAAATAAGCGCCTTGAAGAAGTGACAAACTCTTCACTCTAAGAAATTGATGTTAAGTAACTCTACCTAGTTAATAAATAAACAAGAGACATGATTAATGATAGCCTCTATAAAATTATGCATTGAATTCTGTTTGGGATGTTTTCAAGTCGCGCCGATCATTACACAATAATATATCTGTTCGATTATAGTGCATTAATCACGTATATTTCGCTGTCGTATTCAATTTTATCGCTATATAGACGACCGTTAGCATTGCAACTGGAATTAGGAAGTAGAATACATAATATATGTGGATGAAATCTGTACATTCCCTTCTCTGCTCTCGCGTGGAGGAACGCAATGACGAAATTGCGTAAGACATGTATGTAGTTACTAATTGGTAAGTGGATGCCTACCTGTAGATACCTACTCTACGCTACGACCGGTCCAAGACTAACGGACCTTTAAACTCGTTACCAAACAAATTCATAGACTCGGCAATAACGTTTTAAAAACATGTAATTATCGAATGGGCATCATAAATCAGTAGCATGTCGTAAATAAATCCTAAACCTGTACGTACTCAATGCAAAGTGATTTAAATGAAGATTATGATAACTCCATTAAAACAGATCAGGCTTGGACCTAGTTCATCCAAAAAGGGAAAATAAAAAAAATATGTCGATATACTATGAAAATAACACGGAGGCGTCTACATGCCATTCCTAAAATGTAATGCGATCTTGTCCAACCGGATTTAGGTTCCCATTGCTACCAATTAGGAATTCTTATCGAGAGTTATGGGTGTGTCACTAAATTTACTAGGCACACGCCATGAGTTAGTCATACTCCTATGTGCGCTAACCTTTTTAAGTTCATTGTTTTTAAATTTTTATTTTATTTTCTTACAACATCGGCAAAGCTTAGGAACGTTTTCCAATAAAATAAAGGTTTTCTTTATATGTTTCCATCATCGTACTGGTATTTCTCAAAAGGAACCGAACGGTCTCCTGGTCTCAATTCCTAAACTTAATAAACTTTATTATCACTAAGCCTTTCACGGGTAATAGGTAGGGTACAGGCGCCAAAGGATTATGCAAAATATGAGGACCGCATTCTGTAAATTGTTTTAAAGTCGGAAAAGTTTGCAGATTAAGATTCTGGATGTTGCCGGAAATATTGTTGGTCTATTCTTATTTTATACATGCAAAGGGATACCTTAGGCGATCAAATACATATATCGATTAAACAAATGCTTTGGAGACATTTTAATTATAGCTTTAGTGAATGTATTCATTCTTTCTTATAATTACTGGTACTTATAGCCAATCAACTGCAAGTTGCTTTTTTCGTTTTTTTTAACTCATTTTTCACTTGGTTAGATATCAATCGGTTAGAAAAATAAATATTTTCACTAAATCAGTCAATAATATGGCTTCAAAGCGTTTCTTAAATGCGGTCTTCATATTTTGCTCACTCAACTCCCTGAAGCACCCGATCTATAAGACGTTTTTGGGCTTCATTCATGTGCAGCAGGAATATGATTCAAGCCTAAAAACGTCTTCCATGACTTTCATATCATTACAGAAATATTTCAAAAATAATAGCGCTCCTGTCCTTGTATACCTATTTGCGGTCAAGTCAATAAGGTAAGCTGCACCTCTAATTGCACACTTGAATAATGGCTTTAATTAAAGTCAGCCAATAAATTGCCTAAGTCGTAATATTTTTGTAAATGGTGCGTTCAAGTCCGTTTTCAGGTACTCGGGTATCTAATGAATGCAGACTTTTTGCCACACGTAAGGAGGCATGGGTATTGAATTCGTGTCTGCAGTGGCATATTTATTGCAAGCCTCGCGCGTTTTATGCTTTCGTAGCTTCACGCGTCTATCTCTATCTAGAATTCTATTCTTTCCTTTTATTTAATTTAAATTTTATTTGCCGCTGCACCTATTTCGCGTGGCTTATTTACGAACGTGCTTGATATTACACGTGTTATGAACCTCGGGGAACGCGTAAACATGGATACGATCTGTTGGTTTTATTGTTTCCTGTGTTGTAAATTATACTTTTCTTATTCTTGTTTGTTGGCACTCTAAGTGGGATAATTTGAGCATTAATATGTGCTCAATAAAAACTATGTTGAATTGAAGTTTGGGCACGTTGAGCAGGCGGGTCGGCATTTGTTACGAGGCGCTATTCTGAGCCGGGCGGGTGTGCCTGTGCCGGCGGCGACCACGACGCTGCCTCCGCCTACCGCGCACGTTGCCATTGTTACTCCTCGCGGCTCCATCGCACCCGCACACGATACACCATGCACCACCAATTAAAACTTACTTTACGATCCTACTCTAACTCTGTTCTAATGAAAATATTTTATACCACATAAATCCCATCGCAATACAGTACACGACCGTGCTTTATGACGGTAAGAACATTGTTCCGACTTGCATTCGTAATACAATTACATCCAGGAAATCACGATATTAGCCGCACGTTATTTTCAACTATTCAAATTGATTTGCTTAACAGTATCTTCGTGTTTATAGAGTCTTAAATATGTATTTGCCATTATCATGACGTTAGTGATAATAAGATACAAAAATACAACCTTTACCTATAAGAAGCGTCATAGTAAGATTGTCTCTGACGAATGCCCGTTATAGTTGGGCGCCGTCAATGGCCATACGTTTTGCACGCACCATGCAAATCTTCAGGCGCGAACTGCGGGCTATCTACGTCACATTAAGCTAATATGTAATTGATTGGTTCCCGGTGGACGGGAGCGGCGACACACTCCTGTCCCACTGATGGCGGATGCAAAAACACTAATGTTATAACGGTGAAGCAGCTCTTCCGGCAAGCAATATGCCCCTAGGTGCTTACCTATTCTTTTTAGCCTTTATAAATTGAACGCGGCCGCTTTCGATCGGAAAGACGGCGGTCATGTGGCCTAAATTAATTCATTGCAATGTCGATATACAAACAGCTATGTGCATGTACGATATTAATCAATTTAAGATCTTATGACCTCCATTAAAGATAAAAACTCCAAAATGAGAACACCCAGACACGTTAAAAAGTGTTAAAAGTTAATATTTAAAGTAGGGCGAGATCGAGCGATAATTATTATTATATGCACATACTTGTAGATTAATATAAACCGTTATGTGGTCGCTGATTAGTCAAGTGAAAACATACCATTTAAATTAAAAGCCTATCAATTATATTTATATCTATTTATACTACGAACTGTCAATCATTACGCTTGAGTGTTTAATTATAATGCCCACCTCTAATAGCGGTCACGCCTTTAAGGCAAAAGCAAATGTGCCGCCCAAAAACAATTAACTGGCCACCTAAATTTTCGAATTCTTTTTTTTTAGTTGCGTGATTAATGCTACTAATACATGGCAATCAACGACGTGTATAGCTAAACACATCATTCATCTGATTAGTGTAACGGTATACATTGTGTTATAATGGTCTTCTGCTCGATTTTGTTTGCGCCCATTATTTTTGATGCTCCACAATTTGAACGCCGGAAGAGTTCCGTTGCACGTGGGAGGCTCTCATTGAGAATTACCATTGTTTCACAAATCTTTATTATTATCAAGTTATCTTTTTTGAATGACCTGTGCAATGTCTTTTAGTAAATTATTTTTAACTAGACTTCACTAGACAGTATGGAAGTTATGGGCACATGTTGTTTTAGATAGATACTAACACTACTAACATACTGCCTTTTGATGACTAGTGTACTTATGTGGATTTGCATTTGAGTTTCTTATAAATCACTAGCTTCGTAATAGAACATTTATATAAAATTTGTAAAGGTTCAATATTACCTCTTTAGCGTCACGTCGTCTTACCTACCGTTACCAGCTCTTGATCGAACCTTTATAAGGCTTGTTGAAGCAGATGATTGCCTTTAACGTTCTTTTAAAGTACCTATTACCTTTGAAACTTATTTCTGCCAACCATACCTATTGAATTCACCTGTTGTGACCAACATACTTGACACTAATCTCTAGATGTTTACGTGTCTAGATAGTGAAGTCTAACAACCTGGTCGAATGTCCATACAAGTGTAATACTGTTCTACAAGCACTTTACTCAGAACATTCCGCGGGAGAAGCTGGTCAGGTGCAAAAGTAAGAACGTTTTTATAGTGTAGTATCGCGATAGTTTACCGGAACAAGCTCGCACGTAATTTAAGTGGAGCGATGTATTGCGGCCGCACGATGAGACGCGAAACGATGTCGGCGCGCGAATCCCGTTGGGGCGGACGCCATTACCGCCCACCGCACCGCGCACGCGTAGAAAAACCGACCTCGGTATAAAGATGTCGCGCGCAGATAACATTGGATGGACACTTGACAACGCCGCCTCCTCGCCGACCTCGACATGTTTATCTTTGGAATCGCAGCCTTACCGCGAATATCCAATTATGTTCACACAGATCCCGCCATGCGATCATATTTATTGTGCAGTATATCCCGACATCTTTGCATGCAAGCAGCCTAACGCCGCGACGCGACGACGTCCTCGGTTTCTAAACAATGGTCGTAAAACAAACAAGAACGTAAAAAGCTGTGAGGCGGCTACTTTTACACAAACCAGAAAAATACGTTATGTACATTTTAATGTGGCATTATAACAACCGTTAACTAGTACGTTAAGACCATTTTGATAATATCTGAATGCATACTCATGATGTGAATCCCGGTTCGGTAAAAACCGCGTAAAGAATGTCAACTTTTCTACCTTTTGTTTCGCAATTTACTCACGTATTGTTTATAAAAATAAATTAATCTGCAATGACCTTGGTCGCGTGCATTTTTTATAACGATTTCGTTTAAACTAAAGCAAACAAATATATTTCCATCCGAATGGCATGTTAAACTAGATTGGTTTCGTTTAAGATGTAAAACGTCGAAGTTTCTGTAGTAGGTATACGAGTATTGGATATTAATTTACGTTATTAGGAAGGTACCTCTCTGGATGACCAGGTCCTTGCTACAATCTTACTGACTGGCTTATCTCGTCGTGAGATATTTCTATGTAATATATAGCAGATGCCGCAAAAAGAAGAAGACTTTATTCAGGACGAAGAACTTCTCAGTTCAGTTCGAATTTTAAAATAGTTGTTAATTGTTATTCACATTAGGATTACAATTAGCCGTGTTGTAAAACGTATTGTTTACCTAATGACTAAAGCCGATGCTTGACAGTGGGTGGTCCGCTCACTCTATATAAATTAATGTACGTCTTGAGTGCGCCTTCGCTAATGTCACTCCAGCTTTTCTCCCAGTATTATGTTTCTTAGAGATTGGCAATCAGCATAACGATTACAAGCGCTGTAACTCTTCTGTCAAGTTTGTCTTCCGTGTGTGTAATGACTTTACAATAACTGCCCCTTACCATATAAAGCTATGTTTGCTTTTAAGAAGTATATAACTTAAAAGGTATTGCACGAAATGAAGATAATACAAGATACCGCTAATTATGCATTAGCATGACGTACCTATGTTAATTGATCTGCGCAGGAGCCATAACCGATTGTGGTAAATTAGTATCACGTACCGTAAGAGATTTAAAGGTAGAATGCTATCCGGTTGCATATCTATACAGGTCGGTCGCTATCTATTGTCAATTAAAAGCCTCTGGCGGAGATCTCGACCGCCTTTTGCTTGTTCTATAGGATGTACACGATTGCTTCCCGATGCATACCCTACGCCTCAGGGTGGATATTGCTCGGACATTTCCTGTATTACTACTTGTGTGCTTGCATTGAACTAATCTCTATTCTGATTGTTCTATAAATTAACATAAAATCTATTTTAGTTTAGATTTGAATCGTCTTTTGATTGTTGTTCAATCAGGAAACGATATAAGTACATGACGGCTGGTTTCGAATGAGTTCGCTTTATATTTTTCTGGCTGTTTGAAGCTCCGCCTCCTTAATATAGTGGCATAGCACTCACACACAGTGACTTGTTTTCAAATTTCTGCTATTTCTTTGAGTTATTACATTAGGTATATTTGCGTTACAATTAGTTTTACCTACTCAATAATGTACTTGCTGGAATGTCAAATAACTCTAATATGTACCTATACGATAATTTTATAAGTCTACGACACCTACGTTATTTCCTTATAAAGAAAGCTACGAGGTGATAAAATACGGATAGGTACGAATTACAATTTTATTCTTAGTATTTTGCTGAAAATGTATTATTTATTATTAAATCATATTACTCACGGTATAGCATAGCAAAACAAAATAATTTGTATATTAGATAGATAGAATTAAAATGTATGTAGGTAAAAAACTGCTAGATTAAATTTCCTTTTATTTAACTTAAATGATAACCTCCTTCTACCTACCTTCTACCTATACTAAAAATGTTATAGGTCAATAAAGACACTAAACTTCATTACTCGTATTATTAAAACTGGATAAACATTACCGTACGGCTCATAAACCTGATACTTGGACAGTAAGCTTCTGAACATAAAATACCGAATGATGATTACTTTTAAGATAACCCATTACGGTGAGCAGACTCAACTCGTTGATTAACAGTGTATAGGCGATAGTAACTAGACTATCGTAATTGAATTAACACAAGAAAGTCACGTATATGCGCCAGGCGTCTACACGCGGCCTGCCCGCGCCGCCGCGCTGCCGAGCGCCGCTGCGAAAGTGATTTCGTGATAATAAATCAGATAACTGACAAGCAATGGAGAATAATGGAGATAATAAAATTAGCAGTAGCTTATAAATAAATTATTAATTTAGAAGTCAACGCGTGTAAGACTACTTATGTATATGAGAAATATGAGTACAAGTATTCCTTTTCATTCATTTAAGATTTTTTTAAATTACATTCTACAAACGAATGGTTTATAAACACCGTGGAATTGTGGTATTGCTTGACTATGTCAATAAAGTTGCGCTAACTAAGTCATTAAATAAATTGGCCGCGCAAAATATAATTATTTATTTACAAAATTGAACAATCCACCTGCAGACAATGTTTTCTTTTACATGTATTTTATGAGCTTTAAAACAAACATTCATTTTTATTAAGCTCAAAATGATCTTGAGAAGAATTTCAGAGAAATTTTAATGGGTGCATTTTTAGCCTGTACAACAGTAAATGAGGAATAATTGCGCTAAACTAAAGAAACTAAATTGACGTACATATATGCGTGTGCACGCTATTTGGGACGCAAGTTTCACTGGTAGGTAAGTACGTGGTATTTTCACTGCTGTAAAACGGTAAAAAGTAACAGGATAATGTTATACACCAACCGGTTTATATAATTCGGAAATCAAGGTACCGACCAAACTCTTTTGAGTTTTTTTTAGAAACCACCAGCGATGCATGGTCCCTTGGAATTTAGTGCTCACCTGCATGTTCTGAGAATGCCACTATTACGTTTTATTAGCCGTTTATTTTTTTTTATTTTTAGTAATCTTAAGCAAAATTGTTTCATTAAGGTTCATTAAGCTGAAAGTGTTTCGTCATAACCCCTAAGTGGCACGGCTTTATTTCGTTAACAAACAAACTTAATATAAATGTAACTTTAAATAAACATCGCAAGCTATCAAGTCAATTCATAAGATTTTTATTTCTCATTCATCAACCGTGCATTAATTTGAGGTAATCAATCACGAGGGCACTTTTTTATGTTTGAACAACGGTACACTGACTACTCATCACGACGAATCGTTTCGTAACATCCGTACATCAATTCTGGTAATGGGCGCAGCATTAATAACGATACACGCGTACTTACCGGACTATATCGGCGAGTCATTTAGTAAGTAACACCAGAAAACCTAACTGTACTTCTGTTTGCACTTCGTTGACTTTGTTATTTATTTTTGATTCGTTTCTGGATAGGCCGTATCATTATCTGTTACTATGTACCTATCTAATAACACCTTTGACGTGTACCGTTACAAAAGAAACTATCCTAATTAGTCTTAATAATTCCAAATTGGATATTCGTGCTATTTATTAAATATAGACCTCTAGTATTTTTATAATAGGTGCAATAATGGATAGTAGAATAGTCTTTGAAGCCGTAAGGTGTTATTTTCCTTACATTTGCTCTAAGTGCTTCCTCTTCGGCTAATAAGACATAATGACGTGTTATTTCTGAGGATTCACGAATTCCGATCTTAGGCAAGTATGGTACGCGGGGTTACTAACCTTACTACTTCGCAACCGCTACCCGCGGACCGCCACCGCCGTACAGACTGCGATCAAAAGAAAAACATCATCGTTAATTACGCAGTTTACACATGAGTGTATCTCAATTATGACATTTTGAATTATAGACAGGTGACTGTAATGACACACCTGCGCTCGGAGTTCTACTAGCGCATGCGCACGCTCGTGATTCCCTCATCGCGCGGACACGGAGCGAAGCCATTTCTCCGTATCGACTTGTAATTACGAATATTTTGTGCTTAAGAATTTTCCAGAGCGCTTAGGTTACCCATAATTCTGATGTCTATTTACATAAGTTAAGCCATTCGTTTTGAACTAGACCTTACGCTACAGATGCAGCTCTTTACGACACGTCTGTGATCGTAGTAGCAGATAGGCATGGCGGATTATGTAACACGTTTTGTAACAGATATTCGCCTGATTATAAACAGTATATTACGTACTGTTCGTGTTTAATGTAGCGAAAAATAATGTAGTATATTTATAAATAAATTTTACAAAGTAGGTATCATTTAATAAACTAGCCGCTTACATCGTAAATTATGCCTCTTACCAATGAATTATGTAAAGTGGCGCTTACTGATTTCAAAGTCGCGGGAAATTATTTAAATTCAACAAGGTTTCGCCTGAGAAACGATTCTGCTTGTTTGTCGGAACTCGACACTTTTGTATTCCAAAGCGATATGAGAGAATCGTCCGATTTAAATATTAACTGTAACTTACTTGACCTGCTCTTGTACGATACTTGAATTAAGTTGTTTTTACTTACCTATTTTATTATTCTTTATGTTTTGTTACAGGTAAACATATGTTGCATATCATCTTAATATGTTAAGCAGCACAGTCTTGGTATGTACTGAATTACCATAATTCTTAAATATGAGTATTTCCATAATCAAGTCCAATTTGGTAACGACCAAATTTGGTGTTCAGACATATTTAATCTTAATTTATTGCTTAATAATATCTAGACAATTGGATGGCATGTCTTGATTTGAGTATCTTTGTGTGGTTCGTTTCATACTACAGAAACTTGATTTGAATATACTTAGTTATGACAAGGATAAAATCAACTGTGTGGCTGTTTCCGCTTCAGCTCTAATTAAAATACAGTAACTCATAGAAAAAAAAAAACAGATTTGTACGCGTCACTCTGCATCGACCGCACGTCATTTTAATAAAACACATGCCACTTATCTTATGCCAACTCAATTTTCTCAATCTGTTCCATTAATCAAATCACAGCACCTATACATACGTTACGTCACTGCACAGGCACTCATCGCGATCCCACGCCTGAGCAAGCCGGACGAATAGTATCGCTAGAAAAAGTTACCGATCCGTCAGAAGTAGTCTTGACTGATTCTAGTGATCATTGAACCTTAAACGGCACTCGGTCTCCCATAGACTGTTTTATATCTAAGTAAACACGCTCGACTGGATTACAATCGCAATTTCACAGTCAGATAACAGAAACAGGCATTAAACAAAACCTACACGAAGAAACCGAGAGTACTTGCTAGTTTTTCAACTTATCGAAAAATATTCCAAGTTGTCTTAGATCAAATATAATAATATTTACAGTTACAACAAAATGACTAAGTTTATTTATTTTAAAGTAAAATTTAAACACTTTATAATGACTTCTTACAAATCTTTTTATAAAATTACTTCTCGTTCATTCGTAACATACATAAATTCATTGAATAACGATATCCAATCATTAGGATTAACATTTATGTAATGTTTACTTGTCTTTTAGTCGATTTAAGTGACGTGCAGTGAGTGTTTCACTCTTATTGAAATGCATCATGCATATTTATAGAAGACATATTGCAGTCAGAAACTCGCTGTTCTGAGTTACTATCTACAAGTCTAAGATAATACAATACATCAGTTAGATGGACGTTTTCTTATTAGACACACTAACGGTTACATTGTGATGAGAGTTATAATTAAGAGATCATACAGTTTGATTGAAAAGCGCAATGATATTTACAGAACAATTTCTTGTAATAAATCATATGTATTATTTTTTGTCGCTTTTTTAGTTGTATCTAAAGTTCGGTAGCTAATACTGACACTAGTTAAATAAGTATATATTTTTTGTCGACCACAGTGGTTATTTGTTTAGACAGACACACTGATATGTATCAGCGGCACTTTTTTATCGCGTTAATGCATCGTAACAGACGTTATTTTTAATTCGGCCTTATTATCGAGATCAAACGCTGATTAATATAAAAGTTGAATAGGAAATCTTATGTGTCATGATTGATCTTTTGAAAACTTACTACTAAGATTTCAAAATAGCTGTTAAAAATGTTAATTAACACATGGTTCATAAATAAATGGATTGTAAAACTCTCCAGTAGTCTTTAAAAGAATCACACTGTTCATACCGTTATGTTTGGCCAGTGGAAGTTGGAGGTTCGCAAATCTATAATTTGCCGTTTAGTTTCGTGTAGTCTAACGCACAAATTGTGGTGTTTGCGCAATGGAGTTGCGGTCTGCGTCAGTGACTTGGCGGCGATACGGTTGGAGCGTCAGCGTCCAGCGCGCCCTGCACGCCGCCTGCGCACCATTTGTCAATGTCGCACCAACGTTGTTCACACGTGAACAACTAGGAAGTATTTTTACTTCCATTACGTAAAGATCTACTGAAGATGCGTCCGACCTAGCTTTGTAATCTAACGTAGTAAATTCACATTAGATAACGGAAACCGAACATAGAACACGCATTGTTGCTCATGGATTCGTGCCCTTCTTATATCAGAGTTTAATCAGATGCATTCAATTCTCGATTCCGCGTTGCCTACTAGCACATACATATTCACACCAGTGCGTGCTTAAAATTACTAACGTTAATCGTAAATAAGGTACAGTATTAAAATATATATTATTTTAATACGACTGTCTACTTTTACCAATATCCTTTCGAACTATTGGAATAAAGGAAGTCAGGTCGACAACCTGTAAATATTGACTCATCTCGGAAAGGCACGCGCCTAAACACACCTGCAGCATACCTGTGTCATGTGTTCCTTGTAGAGAAATTCATTTCCATCATTTAGCGTCCATTATATTTATACAATGTAGCATAGTAGCCTATAAGTTTTTCAGTTTAAAAAAATAGTACGGGCATTAGCGCGCTCTTTGTTAAATAGAGAAGGCAATGCGAGGAAGTTAGCAAATGTAATACATTCATATTTTTCTCAGTGTTGTGATTGTAACAGTTTTTAGGCGGATGTGCTATGTATTATAATTGAAACGACATTGTAACAGTACGTTAGATAAATATCATTCTATATATTGTCGTGTAATGTTCATGAACCGTTAAAGTGACACTATGTAGCAAAGAAAAAGTATGGACAGTATTGAAACACATGTTTTTATTTTCAATATTTGGGTTCTTGCTTTCGAATAGCGCTGGGGAAGGCATACCAAGTGGAATCTTTTTTAAATATCCATGATAATTTGGAAAAAATGATTTTGTCTAGAGCAAAGTTTAAGCTATTATATTCTGAATGATACTAAAATAGGTTTAAATTAGTGAATTGATAAATGGCAACATCGTGATATTCACCCAATACATCACTGGAGCACCCACGCAACGCAACCGTGACTGGAACCTGAGCATAAATATAGTGCGACAAGCTTGTCGCTGAAAACTTGATAAGTTGAAAGCGACTAAACGGTCCTAAGTCCACAAAACATTCGATGGTGTTGTTCATACAAAGCACGTTCCAAACAATAGAGAAATAAACCATGTTCCATTTTCCACCTCCGCTAAACTCGACCTAAAACATTCTTCACTTCACCCAGAGACAGGTTACTTATCTATCTCGTGAGCT
The DNA here is from genome assembly GCA_905340225.1 of Abrostola tripartita. NCBI lineage: Eukaryota > Metazoa > Arthropoda > Insecta > Lepidoptera > Noctuidae > Abrostola > Abrostola tripartita. The sequence continues at coordinate 7,538,097 of HG996498.1, read as the reverse complement.
GACTGTATTGGACGCTGTATAAAATCTTTGAAACTTCAACTCGAATTATTTGAGGTGAACGAACGTAATGTAAAAAGAGACCATTGAATCGGAATATTTGTTTGGCAATGAGTTTTGTATAATTCGATTAAATTTCGTAAGTCGGGCGTCGACCTGCGCGGCGCACAACAAGCACGACGTTATTTTGGAACTACGTCTACGTGATGCCACGCATCTTTTACAGCCACCGTTCCACTGGACTGCATTACTATTGGTAGATTTCACAGTGATGGAAAACGTGATTGTGTCTCGAGCCATTCCGATTCAAAATTTCATGGAACGGTTTTGGCTCGATGACGATAATAACTTTGAAATGTCTTTACTGTGCTTTCTGTACCTTCTTGCCGTAGCAGGCAATAGATATCTTCATTTACAGAGGTGTATATAATTTTACAATAATTATGCTGTACTAACAAAAATGCGAAAGTTTTAATAAGATCGTTTCTGGTAACTGCGGACTAAGAGAGTCTTAAAAGAGATTCCACACGGCCACATTTTAACGCTAATATTAAAGTGCATACCTAAAGTCCTATACCTAACATAGTAAATTTCACTATGCTCAATATTTACTGAGCTCTACAATATATTACACAGTTAAAATATATTGCCTATTGATTTCTTCAGGTATACTACGTAAGGTATAATAGTATTCATACTATGGGTATTAGCGTACCTGCATGCCTTCCATAACGGTAATTTCTTAATGTTCATCTTAACTTTAGTTATGCAAGCTACGTCCATGTAGGTTACTGTTAATAGTGTGATCGCACAAAATCCTAAACTATTGAAGACACAAAATTTATAAGAACAAAGAAAAAGACGCGTCACAAAAAATAAAATCTGCGACTACTGCTAGAATTAGGTATCGCCAATGCAAACCGTGAAATAAGCTACTTTGCTATTGAATTAACAGCGGAGCGGAAAGTTCGAAACGCTTTTTCCATAAAAAAAAAAAAAAACACTTTTATTCTTGTTCTTGACCTTGTACTTAAACATTACCGTCATCGTACTTCCACAGGCTTAATAACGGAAATTGTATGTTACTCATTGTTAGGGACAGACAGTAATTGTAATTGTTAGGGCTGGACGGCGATCAGCGATGTGAACAAGGTTATGGGGTTCTAATTGACAGATCACAACGACGGCGGACACCGTAACCGCCTTTATCCAGGCTAACTGTACCACTACCGTACGACACGGACCGCCTGCCGCTTGGTCGCTGAGTACCCACCACCGCAACGGGAAATGCCGGGCGTCACCGTCCTCTACAACGTCAAACTTCTCATTGTCGCCACATTCATTTCCTTCAGGAACCGCACCTAATAAACCACAACAAACAAAAACATTCCACTAATAAAAACTAAACTCGACTCGGCCTTTGAGGAACACTTAGGTCAATACAACCTGTGATAACATCGCCGCGGCTCTTATTTATAGCTTTCCCATTAAACATTCCACCAGCAAACTCTTTCTATGTCATCTCTATTTGAGATATTCGCCGTGTCGGTTGCTAAGTAAAACTGTCGCGAGAATCTTTTATTCTTCTTAATGCGAGCCGTTTCGGCTCTTGTTCGGGATCCTACTGTGACAGCCATTATAATTCCGAGTGAATGTGGAAGTACACAAAGACGGCTTTGTACCCGCCATAAATATTTATGAGTAAGTGCCTATTTTCTACACACGTGGGTCGGTGGATACGCACGATACCGCCGGCCTAATTGGATGTCTGTAGGCGCGAATTTGTTTCACTCTGAAGGGAATTCCTTATTTGCGTCTGAAAGCCATTTATAATAGCAAACGGAGACTTCCTAGCCGATACACCTCCGCATTTATAACTGCCTTGTTAATTTATCCCTTTATTGACACAACAAATTAATTATTTTGCGGTTCAGTTACGGTTATATAACGATAAATACATTGAAGATACCAATCCTACTTTCTCTTAACTAGTTTCTTGAGGCCACTACAAGAAAGTAAAACCCCGCTATGTTGGCGCTCGCCCCGTGTCCTGTTGACACACAAATTGATATGATAAATTATTCTGGAACTCGGATTTTTATGACACTTGTTTGTATTTTAAGTGTTTAAACACTAATAGAATTACTTCAAATAGTAATCATTGTTTTGAATGGCTGAACTGTTTTAAATTAGAATCCGTGTCACATGAATAATTATAAGATTGCATTGCTTGTTAATGCAACAAGTATGTTTAGTTAAAGATTTTGTTAATTATAATTTAAAGAAATCTTAAAACTAAATAAATCCCACAATTCTTATTTAGCTAACTATTACTATGACCGGTTTTTTGAAATGTCTATATCGGTTGATTTTATTCATTTAAATTAAATAAACATGATCGTCTCATATAACTTATAGTATAATATTTTGTTGTGACACCACGAATGACCTCGATCCTGTGTATCTAAGTATGTTCTCGCATGCTCATATATCTGGAACGCGGGAACGGTAGTGCGACTGGTCGGTATGGCATCTTGCCCCGTCCTGCCCTGACACTTGGCCTCTTATAACTATACACTTCATATTATACCAGCCTTACCTATATATCTTGGTTCGACGGAGAAATGCTTTTGCATTCACAATGTTTATTATGTTTTTATTCTTCTTATCGTCTACTATATACTAGTCTACTAATATAAATGCAAAGGTGTTGGTTTGTCAGCCGTAAACGTAGCAAGTGTGAACTTATTTTAGCATAGATATTTTTATTGGTTACTACTACCTGCTACATAAGCTAAGTTTCAGTGAAATATGCCACGGAAGCAAAAGCTAAGCCTAGATACATTAAAAATATTTGTATAAATTATTGTTTCATAACAAAGTTTTTATAAGATACAATGTTTCGGTCCAAAGATCCATTTTTGTATAGATTTGCCGCAGAAGTTTGCGCTGAAATCTATTGAGCTTTATAAAAAGTTATTTCAATTCACTAAAGTAATTTAGTCTGAATTCCAGAAAGAAAGAATAATAGGTACAACTTAACAGACTAGGATCAAACAAGGGATCACGTTGTCTCTTTGGCTGGGTACATGTTTGGCACACTTTCAGGAGGTCTCGGTTACAGCGACGATGTCACGTTTCCCATGTTAGGAATAGTTTATTGAAGTCATGATGTGACCTTAACATTGTGTTTTACGATTGTCTCGTCACCGGTCCGCACACTGACATTTCAATAGAGAAGGTGAGCGCGGGTCGCGGCGTGAGGCATAGCACGACGCCCTGCTGCATAGCCAACCACCACCTACACACCCAATCCCACTGTCAACACCATACCTATTTTGCATGATATCCGTTATTTGTAAATATTGTCCTTACCAAACACAACTATCAGAGGAACTAGATGCTCTAAGGTCGTGAAACATGAATACCATTTTCTACTTTGACATCTAAACGGCACTAAGGAGAGCGGTATTAATTTTAACTTTATACTAGAATTTCTCGAATTACCCACGGAAGCTTATCGGCGTCGGTGTTGACTTAAATTTGCATCTAGGTAGTATTTTCTCGTCGCCAGTTCGATAGTGTGTGCTCACGATTTAACGCTGGTATTAATGCATTATTCAGCGGGGTTTTCATTAGACTGTCGCTATCGGCGCGGGCGATCGCGCTCTCGTTAAAATGTACGGATGGCATGACGGGTGCTCGTATTGGACGGGCACGCGACTGGACCCTATCGCAGCTCAAATTCAAATCACTGAAAAACTTATTTGCAGTTTCGCATTTTCTGTCGCCTAGTTTCGTGACATACGTCAATCTATTTGAATCTACTATTTAAAGCAAGGTAGACATTTTACCGCCCGGAGTGCCGTTGTTTTCATTCTAAGAAGTGCGTGCCTGATTGCAATCCGTAAATAAATATAACGAGTGTGAAACGTTAAATGCGCGCCATTAGATAAGGTAGAGCCGTCTAGATTAAAGCTTTCAACTTTTTTAATTTTCTTATTGCGAATTCCTCATTGAAAAAGCTGAGCATGCGATAAAGCTCCATACGTACACATACAATGATTAAGTTCATATGAAGGCGCTCACTATTCGTACTTTATAAATGTTTTTCCTTGGCCGTTTATCTACTGTCGCGCATGTTCGTGGTTATCGCATCGAAATTCTTTAAACGCATTGAAGAAATGCAATTAGCAAGGCGAAGAGGACTATTAAGTGTCTAGTTCGACCAGTTTAAAAGAAACTGGTGCAGTGCGTAAGGACAGGTTTAACTACCCCACACATGTTACAAACTCGCGGATGTGGTATACTTTCGGTTTAACGAGAACACATCCCGCATACGTTGCCCTAAATAAATTGTCACTTCTGCAACTCACGTGCAGCTACTACTTATTAGTTCTATAGGATGTTTTAAACATCATGTGATTACGTTTTTAATTATGAGTTATTTTTCTTTGTATTTTAACACTACATCGTCTATATGTATTGAATAGAGTACCTACATTAAATTCTGGTTTGTTTAAATGTATTTCGTTTTTTATTTCCAACAATAGGTTGTGGTAATTGATACAGACATCGGTCATTAACTTGAGCCGCCACAATCGAGCAAGCTCAATAATTAATGCGCTGTTTTAATTACCTTGTCAACGCTTTGGCTTGGCTACGTTCTCAGTTGGCTGGAGCACCTGCAACAATCAAACATAACATATTTTAGTATAATGAAAACGTTAAGATTTTATTTATTTCCATATTTACCTTATAATTAAATAAAACCTCATTTATATAAACACTTTAAAAAGAGGCACCAATAATCGTAATTTGTTCTACTAAACATTTAATTATCCTAACAGTTACATGCATCATTCAAGGTTTATATAATTTTAAAGTTTAGTTCTCTGCTTGTAAATGCTTAGCAGATTGGAACATGACAACAATTTATCCGTGAGTCAAGATGTCACAATTTTCATCGCGGAAAACTTTCTAAGCCGGTGAAATGGAGGCTTCACCGGTACTAATATTTTCGCTTAACTGAAAAATTATGATGCCAAATTATTTAATCTTATTTCGTCATGCAATATATATTTATATAGAAATGGTTGAAATCTAAAGTGTGCTGGACCCACCTATATAATATTGCTAAAATCACAGAATTTGAATATTTATGAAAAAAATTAATAGGATACCCGTCGTGCAGAAGATGACTACGCAAGTTATCACTGCGCCAATTAGGTTGTCTATAATATCTATACATAAACGAGTTAAAAGTACCTAATATAAATTTGTTACATAAAAATAATCACAGCCAATTTGCATGATTTAGCGATAAGCACACATCCTAAAGTGATAAGCAAGTCCTACAGCTTATAACGATACTATTCACCTTAGCAAGGCCATTCAATTAACTGACACCGTTAGTTTATTGATAATAGCTTAGATTCGCCATAGGGCGACTAGATTAAAGACTTCGAACACGCATGCCCTTATCTAGATTTCTAGATGAAGTCTGTGCCGAATGATGTTCAGGTTCTCGCTGAAGGCAAAGATATAAACATCATTTAACAACTTATTTTGCATGAACTGATTGCATGGTTATCAATTTTACCACCAAAGGTAGCCAGACATATCAGGGTGTGTTTTAATAAGATTATCATTTTAGAAGCAAATTAATCTACAAATCTCTCAGGAGACAATAGGTCGTTTGCTGGCTTGCAGGTACCTATGAGGTGTGAACGTCCGCCGTGTGATGTCGGACGTCGCGACACTCGTGTAAACAAAGCGCTACACTGACCGGGTTAACCTTGAATGGTAAATGTGCGCGGAGTTTCGCCGGGGAAAAATATGCCATTGATGCAGACGGCGTGCGTGCGTCGGGTAACGGTCACCACGAGCCGAATAAGTGGTTTAGCATGGTACGTGGAATGATAATGTTCACAGCGAGACTTGTCACGCGATTGCACTGCCCTGTCACTGCCGCACGCATTCAAAGACCCACTTTCTAACCTTGTGTCCTTGAACCATAAGTGTGTTTACGTTGTATGCTCTGAATAGTTGATTTGTCCATATCGCTCATACGAATCAAAAAGTAATTTAACTCTTTAATTATTACTTGTAACAATGAATATGATTTACGTGAGTTTTGTGGCAAATGATCCCAATATATAACATTTGAATGAATAGGTAGATAATAGAAGCGATAATGCAATATTTCGTGTAGCCAATTACAGTAGGGTGGATGTCGGTGTCGGTGTCTGAGAACGAACAATGTGCCGCTAACGAGATACAGCGGGCCGGCATGGCAGCACACGGCGCGCGCACCGGTCCGTCAGGCAGCGTGCCGTCGCTTGCCTAACACCTCAATTCGTTCTTTGTTTACGTTGGCATCGTACTCGCCCGCGGAGCCCGATCTCATCCCGAACGCAATAAAGCTCGAAGCGAACTCACGACTCTGCAATATCTACTCTTTATCGCCTCCGCCGAATGCAGTACGATCTTAAACGTATTTTAATAACTTCCACCCGCCGGTCGCCGTAATGGGATCACCATGCAAATGCCTGTGCCCATGCTGTACCGTTACATACCGATACCGACGGTAACGAACCGCCCCGTGAAATAAAGAAAGGCAATAATCGCAAACGGGAAATCCGATCATGCCGAGGGCGGCTAGCGGCGGCGGACAGGTTCCACTAGGAGCATCCCGTCTAACGCTACAACTATGCAAACTCAAATACATGCGCCACACTTAAGCGTATAAGTATAACAGGAGGCCCCTGTCGGTACAACGTCAAAAAACTTGAATAAGTCGAAGAAAGTGCCCTTACAAGTTCCTGTATTAGATCCTATCTTAGATCGAATGAGGTAAGTTGTTAGTGAACTTGATGTACCGAGTGTGGATTCGAAGTTCCCTTTCGTGATATGGCAAAGCGCTTTCCCTGTCGCAACTCTGCGCTCTGACACTTGCACTCTTCCTTTCTACATTACACTCACTTGTGGAACGATAATATCATTGCTATTTACTGTTATTACATTTGAACTAACCTACATGAAGTCGTTATTGCGATCATTGTTAGAAATAAATTTCGATTTTAATTTGCATTACATTTCACATAACTGTAACATGGGGACGCGCGTCGAATGAACAAATAAATTCCTACGGTAAAGTTTCTGTAATAATTAAATCCTTTGAATGCCACTGAACGATGTCATCTTTTTGAATATGTTTTCAATTCAAAAGGCGCTTCATCATCTCTCCTTGCAATCTGCTATTACAAAATAAGATTAACAATTTTCTCACGTCCGCATCGAGATCGAGTTAGGCGACGACAACCTCTGCAAAAAGTAAGTTGGAAATCTAATAGAGTTTGTGGCAAGCCGGTTATTTGTGTTATTTTTTTTCGCTGACGCTCAGGAGAAATGCTATGTAACGCTCGCGAACGAAGATGAAGCAACCTGACATTACAGTAATAACGCCGAACCGCCCTTCTGTCATTACTCTGTACTCTTTCCTCCGGTAACTAAATATGAAACGCTTCATATTTTTCAAGGGCATGTTCATTACAATTGCATTATAGTCCATACTCATCTTTTGCTGCAGGCAACCGTCTTCTATATATAGGACTAGTAACGTTAGCCAGGAATCGCTTCTTGTCAGTCAAGGCACATAATTGCATACAAATGTCATTTTAATTAGCAACCGGATAGACAGCGTTAGCACCTGATTAAGTAGCACGGATTATGTTGGATTAAGACTTCCTTTGATTAAGATTTGTTATGAATGTGTTGACAGTGGCGGCGGTGCGTGACAGAACTGGTCTAACAGTATAGAAGATGGGGCCATAGCGTGGTTCACTGCGCGACATGCGAGATACCCTGCGATTATGGCAACGTTGATTACAACTCACGAAGGCACTGCCGCCTCATTACGATCGCATAATTATGCTTAAAAATCAGGATATTCTTAAATGGCATATTAGCAACAGCTATGAAAGATAATCAATTAATTATATTTATTTAGTCGAGCAACTCGTTTTTATACTAATGGAATGCGTTTTGCATAATATATGTAAATATAAAATTACATAGTCGATGTTACTTAATCATAAACTAGTCAAACAATACCGAAATAAAATCATGCACATTCATATACCTTTCACAGTGACCAATAAATTTTACTTTATAAATAGGTAGGCACCTGTACGTCGTGCTACGGCAAGTTATTCGTAGCCATTAGTATTCCTTGTCAGTGTCATGTTATAAATATGATATTATAAAAGAAAATGACGGTTTGATTGGTGCGGAAGCATAATATAATTTGGTGTTTATGTAACTGTGAAATAATAATAATAATATATCAAGATATCTGGATGTTGAAAGTACATGACGTCTTATAGCTTCTGTACCTATGTTTGATATGCGTCATGTTTTATAATCGTAAAATACAATATATATATAATAAATTTATATAATATGTTAAGTCATGTATGGTACTAATGTACACCGTCATCTGCCCTATTCTTATTCTTTCGACATATCCATTAATGGTTGTCTGGAAGAAATTGCTTTAAGCAATAAGACCGCCACTTGCACTGCTTTTAGTTTTAAGGTTTCTCTGTAAACTGTGTTTCTTGGTGTGCAATAAAGAGTATCTATCTACCAAAGGTGGTCACCGAAGATACCTGAAGTAAGATGAGGAGACGAGTGGAATCTTAGTATATAGCCATATAGTAAACAATATTAAACCAACACTATAAATGAGGAAGTTGAAAGCAATAAGGAAAACAAACTGTTGATCTGCGTGCATCGTCAATTTTAGTCATTCATCATTATTGAAGATAACGGTTGATGCTTCGTTTACTTGGCATTTTTGCTTGAAGCACTTATTAATTCCGAGCAACGTCTGTTGGGGGTGTTACGTAATTGCAAGAATGCGGCGGCATGTGCCTCGTCGACGTGTCGGACGGTCCTGTTCGCATGTGAACCGTATTTATTGTAATTACGTCGCTCGGACGCTGACTCTCATCGATGCGACGGGAGAGCGTCCGTCTGAAACGATAACATCAACCCTATTATCTATGCGGCACTTGAACTAATTACATCGAATCACCGCAGAGATTTCATCCTGTTTGTTTGAATTGCTTGAGTAGAATCTGATTAAATCTGATTTGATCAATATTTGAAATATTTATTTTAGTTACTGAATTATTTATGTCCAGTTTGTAATCAAGTATCATTACAGACAATCAATTAGTGACATGCGAGTATCTTAATAACTGTTTTTAAGATTTTTAAACATATTCATCGTTTATTTTTATATCATAGTAAACACGAAACTTCTAATACCGTATGTCAAATCGTGAGGGTTTTGTTATTTAGGTATGCATAGTTTTAACCGACGACGCGAAGAAGTAGTTCAGCAATCTACATATTTATCAGTTAGCATTAATTGGAGTGGCATTGGTAATAGTTTCCCGATTAATGCACGCGATCGTCTCTAGGTGGGTCCGTTTGCGTTATTTCGCGGTATCGCGCGCGCAATCGTAACCTCTTCCCACATAATTGGCGTGTGGGCGCGGCGCTGGTGGCGCGTTATCCCGATCGCCGCCCACCAGCGACGAGGCGACGCCCGATTAGATAGCTCGGCCCCCGACACCCCCGACCTGGGCAACACCTCCCGGCTGCCGACTGCCGACGCACCCGGCTAACTGGGATCATCTCCTGACGCGATCTCAAAACTCATAAAACAGTCTCGTTAGTTACACACTTACATCGCATGCGCTCCAGCCAATTGTCAATAAATTGCTAATTTATTGCATTTGATAGTTGGTTCTTGATTCATTACCAATAAAATAGTAAATCAATCAGGCACTGAAATGTTTGCTGCTCTTCCTTCTATTTTTAGCTTAAACCATTATCCTTAATAAGGCGGTGTATCTCTCGGCGGCTGTGAGACAATAAGCCTCGAAGCTAACCCTTATTAGCGATAAGAAGTGGCACTGGCTCGCCCGTTACGCAAGACGAGATGCTCGGTAGACGGTTCATTAATTGCGTATTGTCGAAGCTCCCGCGGCCGACGATCACATCTAGTAAATCGTCGCAAGTGATCTCACGACGTTCTTATTTCCGCCCGTTACGTGACCATCGCAGCCATGCAAGTATCTCTTGTATGGCAATGGTTAATAAAATTTAATGTATGTACAGCTAAAATTAATCGGAAGCATCGATGATAGGCGTGCACGTTTATGCCGCCAGGATAAACACAGATAAACGTGAAGACCGTTAAGTTGATTTAGCACGTCGCGTCGGTTCCGCCCCTCTTTGGCGGTATTACAAACAATTACTGAAGTATATTTTGCCTGAATCACGTCATGTGTTGAGGCTTATTTACTGGTAAACTACAACTACTTACATAGCCCTAACAGTCCTGTGCTTAATAATGCAATGGTCAACATCCTGAACACGTCTAGAATTCCGTTTAGAAATATAAGAAATGGTAATTATTTACGTCCAGTTCTTGAAATGAGCACGAGGATCTTTCTAAGAAGCTCTCTATAATTTAAGTCTGCCTGGTACTCAAACCACTCCCGACAAATTATGATTATACCCCATTCACTTTCTAGTTAGCGTAACGAATGGCTCAGATTTTTTGTAAAGTTATTAAATCTTTTTGAATGTCACCTATTTTAAGTTTATGATACCAATATCTATTTATTATTTAATTTAATATTCGCTAAAGCTAATAAATTCCAGTACGATATCGTACGCACTTATCGCGCATGGTATGGTTGACGTTAATTGACGAAATGCGAAGTAGTAGTGTTAGCGTCGACTGATTTATACACGCGCAAATCGCTACTCAATTTGCATTGGATCTATGTAAAGCGCCCACTCGGGCACTCGTTACCGCGATCGTCGCCGTCTTCGACATACTAAGCTCAGGCCAAACGTCACGACTAAAACTAGGAATGTATTATCTCTTATTTTTAATGTCCTCACTTCTCTTAATATGCTTCCTAAGTATTTACCGACTATAAGATTTTATATATCCCTACAATTTGACAAATTCCATTTTTATCACAAGTAAGTAGCCTGCCTACATTGAAATGGTTCCTAAAAATTTAATAGACCATGACACGTATAACCTATTCGTTAGAAAATACTACATTTATCATGACCACATTGGTTAAACACAAACACAATTCCGCAGGTTGTAATTTAATGCTGTGATTGAAACCGCTGTTCAGTGGCATTTAACATGTTTTCCGTAAAGGCTAGAACGGATATAGGAAAATACTGTGTTAGATAAAATTATGAGCATTGTGTATGTGTGCACATTTACAGTTAGTGGCTCAAAACACAAATAAAATTAACGAAAGACAGCAGTAAACGACCGCACAGACACATATCCATTGCGGTGTAAAATAGCGGCGCGCGCAGCAAATGACATTCCACATTCATACCACGCCAAATAAGTGCGGAACGTGGAGCGTATTTAGGTCACACACTGATTCTTGGTAATAGAAGTGTAGAGCGTAAAGCTGCGAAGTTTCACCGCAAGTAATCTTACAGATGTATAAGAAGTTCCTTTGCTAATTTGCGGACCGTGCGTTTCGGGCTGCGGTCACGCGTATGCCGACCGCAGCCGAATTCCGCTACTGGTACGTGCGGCGTCGCTGTAGACAGTAGCCATCGATCAACCATCACCCAGGCAGGTGCTACTTTATTACTGGCGAACATCACTTTAAAACTACGTCCATATTAGAACATTACCGAAACAAGTTTGAACAGCAATCCTAATTAATGGGTTTCGCTGTTTAGTTTGTCGCAGTAACAAACTACATATGCATTTTGAGTTTTATCGTTGTATTCACACAACGTGTTCACAATGCAGCACTCCGCTAAACGATCTGTTGCGCATTCCGACGGGTAATGAATGTGAGAATTGGTTCTAATAGGGTTATGACGGTATTATAGATAATTTGATGTTAATCAATGCAATTGTAAACGATTCTGTGTATTTTTATTTGATGCAAATTGCTTAGTGAGATCAATTTGATTATCTAAATATTGCGTTAATGGACTATAAACTGAATTAAAACATAGTTATTTTTTCTTAAATTACGATTAGGTGTATATTTACTCTACTACAAGTATTTTTGTTCCTGTGTCATTAGTACACATTTGTAGTTCTGATCTCACAACCCCTTTATTGCAAGCACCATTAATTTTACCGGCATGTAATTCTTCTGTTATTAGCTACACATTGTAATTACAAATTTGTGTAGTTACCACGTCTCAATTATAATTAGATCACATTTTTTAATGGCACGTTCCGCATTGTGGTCGGGCAAATTAATAACGCCTGCATGTACTGTGAAGATTCGTGTATGACATTAATATACTAGTCGTTGAAGGATAATTACTAGTATTCATAAAGTTATTCCTATAAGTCTATAATTAATAACACGTGTAGTTTAAAAGGTCAAGCCAAATTAAAGTAATTTGTTTAATAACAAAATTAGACACGAAAACGACGCAACTACCAAAATACTTTATAATTCACAGATCGTAAAGTGTTCAATCAACAAAGCTAACCGTAGCGTTAAACCTAGATTACTCTAAGAAAAATAAACAAAACTTTTCGCAAAGAGCCTGTCAGTCAAGAGGCACGCTAATGTCGCCTAGTATTGCATCTAGTTTCACTTACGGTGCACGCAGTTTTTCGCCGGGAACGCGATCGCGGCCGCGATCAATAGCTCACATTGTGCTCGACGACGCGACGCCCGCGCAAGTTGCATAATGTGTCAGTCGTGGGAGCGACTACAGAGCCGCGCCGTTATGCGACGCACGCCACTGGTACCGTTCCATTAGTGATTTTATTAGACGATTCGCGTGTATCGCCCGTAATCAATTTGAGCACATTGCAGGCGTTGTAAGTCGCCCCACTTGCAACGTATTATAGAGCATAAAACGCTTTACAGCCACGTTCTCCATTTAAGCTCACACGGTGTTTCATTCCGGGCTAATGTAAAGCTTGCTGTGTATAATTTTGTTTTGTCCGCTTTATCTGGGACGCAACAGTATATCACGAATTTGCAGATACGCCGATGCAATGTTATGAGACACGATAAGTTTGATCTCTGCATCCTTTGAATGAATAGATTTATTATTTTGCCAATTATTAGGCAGGCAGAGTTATTTAAACGCGGTGGCTATTTTTTAACTGGCTTGTGATTAATACTAGCGAACTATGCCAGTCTTATCTAGGTAATTTATTATGAGTATTTGTTAATTATTTGCGGTATTAGTTAACTAAGTTTGAGCATCACAAGTTTTATAAATAAATCTCAAAAATTATTATTAACCTACATTTTTAATGATAGAAACAGACGGATTATTTGTAAATTAATATACAAGTTTCTTCGTAGCACATGTTAAACAGTTAATCCTTATTCCTCAGAGCTACAGAGCTTATCCTTTTGAGTTAACATTAACAGAAAAATCGCCGTCTTAATTAAAATTTAAAATGTTAGTGGTTTTATATATTTATTACTATATCAACTGTTTTCTCGTGAATAACTTCCAAAATACGCGGTAGCATGTCGTAAATTTAAATACACCAATAATTTTTATTTTAATATTCGAGATTTCGCTCAAGATATCTTCTTTATTGTTCCACTTGACCCCAAACGTCGAACAACGGTACTTCCGAATTTTCAGTGAGGTTTATTTTGTACTTTTTATCTTTTCAGCGGATGAAAGTATTGCTCTCATTTTTTTTACCCAAAGTGGACTAAAGCCATTATGTATACGTTTTGGTATGAACACGGAAACTGGTTTGCGAATATCGGTGAATTTATTATAGTGTCAATATTTGGGTATGGCGTGGTATCCGTGTCGATGAGTCAACGGTGACCGCTTACACCCACGTCTATTGTTAGTCGCAGGCGCAGGTTCCCTCATTTACATACCCATCTCCCCATAAACAAACATAAGCTCCATTATTTTTCTGCTATCGGAATTTTACGATGTTGCTAAAATAAAGTTTCATTTTACAGTTAGTTATGCATTTATTCGATTTTTTTATTTTTGATCTTACCACTTATAATTAAAACATGACATCACTGTTATCAGTAATTTTTCATTCTTTTTAACATCCATAAAAACGATAAGTTTTTTATTAATAATATAGTTTTACATATAGGTATTATGTAAGTATTTGAGATATTAGTTTTATCGGCATTTTATTTATTGGAATTCAAAATATTTTCCGTCCTAATCTAGGTCATGGTCTGCTTGTGGGCCATTTTAACTAAATCCGTACTACAATTAAGACTTGATTGTTCAACAAACACTCAAAATTACAGACTTTCACATTTCTTATTTTACAGTTAAATGGAAATCGTGGCAAGGAGTTAGTCAGATAATAACTGTACCTACTCTACATTTAAATCGGGAAAGTTTGACTGGAAAATAACATTGATTATTACAAATAAAAAAAAAATAGTTACGGGACACCTGTTGAAGGAGGGTCCGTCAAAAGCACGCACCCGCACCGCGGCCGGGTCATTCACCCCGACACGACGTAATTAAAATCCTTCATGGAAAGCACGCCTGATGGAATCCATCCTGACCCCGCTCACGACCGCCTAGTGCCCGCCCTTTAAACGTTACTTTATAAATAATAGGAGCAACACAGCTTCGTGTCTCTTACACTATGCGATACAGGAGCTACGAAAAAAAAGTTAATTAATCCCCATCTTAAACTTTCGTTTTGTATGTACGCCGCATTTATTTGTTTATTACTCTGACAGCTTTAAAGTGGTTAAGGTTGTTAAAAGTGCAGAAATAAAAAAGTTACTTTTTTACATAGGTATTATGTAGGTTTTTTATTGCTTTTTTAATTGAAAAGAAATAAATATATTATAATATTCTCATTTGTAAATGAAAACTAAATACTTTACTCTTTTTTCATCTTTGTAGATACCTCGAGTACGATTGAGATGTTGCTCTATAACTTGTAACTATATTAATTAATTAGTCACGGTTAATGAATTTTGATTTACTATACAATTCAATTAAGCATTTTGAAAATATCGAATTTGATCGCCGCATTGATAGCACCGATGCCTCCATTAGAAAATTAATTTAATGATCGGTCAATGAAACTATTTTATTACATAAATAAAATGGAATAATTAATTTATGACAATCAAAATAAACAAATATCTGGAAATAAGATTATTTTCTATTAAAAAAATTATTTAGGATTCCCGATTTTACTAATTTTCTCTTAAGTCAAAATAATCAGGAAATAGGCACGTGGTATCGCCTTGTGCCCAATAATCGCTGATGGCGTGTCGCCGGCACTGCGCGCGCGCAGTCACGAACCGAGATCCACCGCTGTTCTCACGTGACCCTCTTAATTATAATCTCAAGGCTCACAATCGGGTCAACTGAATATGTTTATCGAAATTTTGTTTTGATTTATGTTTCGTACTTAAATCGGATCTGTCAGCTTTTAAGCAAGTGACTTTTTTTGTAATTTTATTGAGACTTTAAGTTCAATCATTTTAGTTGGTGAAATAAATTATATGAATTATTTAACTACTTATGGTTAATGTTTATTATTAAGATCTTAGAACTCTGTTTTCCCAAATATCACAGATATTGCTTAGGGCCAATATTTATTTAACAAAACTAATTGTATGCTTCGAGTCAAAAGAAAAAGACCTGAAAATAAATCTATGGACCTCATTACTCGCACTTCACTCTCTCCCATTATTATAATGAGGTCTTATATTTTACTGCAGATCGTAATTCCGAAAGCTAATATTTGCAAATTACTTTGGCACTTATATTTGTAAATTCTTTAAGTTAGAAATAAAACTTTAAATTTTACCTTCAAACGACGTTTATCGATTGCGTCAAAATATGAATAGTTTACGGTTTCACCTTAAGTTATATTTCACTGTTGCAACATTCTGACAAGATTCATGACTTAAACATAAAATATAAATAATTCAGGAAGTATTCTGGTGCTCATAATTTATACCCAAGCTCATACATTTCTTTGAAAATGTAGCAGACCAGAAACGTGACAACCGATTTTTATGGGGCTGCTACTACAGTTTACGTACAAATTGGACCTCGTAAGTATCAAAGAAATTCTCCAAACTCCGTAATGTATCGGCGGCTGTACGTTAGGTCGTAAGTTGTAGGTTCGTGATCCAATTCCACACAGTTGGTACTCTGGTACCAACATGACCCGAACCCCGGTCGTGCTCTCCGGATCGTTTGTTATACTTTTGCGGTTCGCCAACGCTACCAGTTGTTCCGTGTACAATTGCGGACCTAGATACCTTAGGTTCTAGGACCTAAATAATGTATTCGTGGGAAAAATGTTAGATTTTTTCTTGAGGTTCTTTTTCTTCGTTTTAAGCTCTTTTGAAGCTAATTCAATTGTTACGATGACTCATTTAACACAACAAGTTTGATGTCCATCAGAATACAGATGTAACGCGTAATTTCAGTTACCTACTCATTTCCAACTGGCTGGTCATCTTAACTAACTAATTATTTATTATTCGTATTTTTTTATATCTTCGTGCACAGCAAAGAATAGCGTCTGTTACATTGTAACCATTAACTTGTTGCCATTAATATATAATGTTACACCTATCAAAACACTGTTATTTTCTTCATATTATTTAATTGAAATCGAATAACGTCCAAAAACTAGAATGGAAAACTTTTAGCTTTAACGAAAGTTTTAAATGCCAAAAATATGGACATTTATTGTTGACTATGACATAATATTTTATTATTATTCTATCGCAGCTCCCGAAATTGGATGTTATTAAATTAAATATAGACATTTAGATAGTATTGCACCTTATTTTTGGCGCTCGTTGATGTCTTTTCTTCGTGATCACTGCAGAGCTTGGAACATTTTCCGACTCATTTGTCGTGCATTAGTTTTGCTAAGAGTTTTAAATTCCCCACTGTATTTTTGTACTCCTATTGTTAACTTAGACTACTAATTGAGCTTTTTAAATATTTATAGCTAAAATTTCAATATTTTTTTTTCGAAAGTGTCTCTCGCAGTTAGCTCTGAGGGAGCTGTTACTGCTTATCCGGACGATTGGCGAGACCTAATACAAGGCCTCCAGCCAGGAAAAATTTCAATATGTGGGAATAACTTAGTAGGTACATAATATGCCTTTTTTACAAAGTCAATTTATAACAACTGTTTGTTTTACAACATACAATATCGTGTGACTAGTTGGACGTAATTTGTTAAAGTTTATTATTCTAACTTAAAAACGATGTAATAAATATTATTTCTTCTCGCAAAGGGAGGCAAACGCAGCGACTCTAAATATAGCGCAGTACCATTATTGCTATATGCGCATCGGAGCTTATCGCTCTATACACGATTGAAGACAAGCTCGCGCGCATGAGCGCAAAAACCTTCCTATCCATACCCTAACGGTACGCAATACACACTACTCATTTTTCTAAGTTATCATCAATTTATTTTTCCTCATAATACGTTTCCTGAAAACGGTATCAATTGATTGAACCTATGTATCCTTTATCTATTTTTCTAGCCTGTATTTATTTAATTGGGTAGTAAACAAAAAGTTGAGCTTAAAATAAAAATTTTAATTTTGTCATAGTAGTATACACTTTACATTGCTTTTGACATAGTTATAGTATAGTGGCAGTACAATTGATGACTATTATTTTCAATCATAAATATTTTTAATTATGACCTAAGTTGTATAGTTGCACTTGCACCGGCGGCACAGCGGACAACTACCATAAAATATTTAATAAACCAGTTTATTGAACAGGATCACCTGGCTGCTCCCGAGCTGTCCAGGACTACGATATCAAAAAATATTTCAACTGGATTTTTAAAATATCTTAAATAAATCTGAAGCCTAGGAAAATTATGTTAACATATTTAGGGACGTACCTTGTATGGGCTACGGCTAGGATATTCGAATGTTTTGCGGCACGTGCTTATTATAGTTCAAACAAATTTCAACACGCAGTTCATGAACTTTTCACTGTTCGTATATCACAGGCGGGTCGCACAGTCCTCAGGATGAGCGCGCACGTTGGTCGCGAGTAGTGTCGCGGCCACTCTCGACGAGACACTGAACTTGCCGGGGTGCGCCCCAACGGTTATAACATAACACGTCTGACGTAACCTTAACCTTGCAAGAAGAAGAGGAACGAGCCACCGAAGGACGGAGAGAGAGCGCGATAGTTTCGAGAGAAAGGGAGAGATGGCGGTCGCCGGACGCGCGGACGTCGCGGTCCGGCCGCCGTCGGTCGCGCCGTCCGACCGCATCCCACATCCCATACGTATCGCGGATAATGTTTGTCTTTCACACTACTGTTTGATTATAAACATTTAAACAAATTAAGAAATATATGACACCATACGTGAACTTAAAAGGCTTTTGTTTGCAGTATACCTAAAGAGCTTTGATGAGCCAATCGCTAAGTAGAAAATTACAAAATCAATAACACTGCTAAACATAATATTTCAATCATAATATTACCTACATTCAACAAAATACATAAAATCTATGATGGAAGTATTGCTGCTAGCATTAGCGACACATTTCTAGGTATGCTTTGTATGAAGGAACCAGTCACGCGTCCATTAGCAAAAGCACGGTCTGTTGCTTCATCTATTATATGCCAAGTTTCTGGGTATGTCTACATTGAAAAACCGCAACTCCTAAGAAGTAGAACTCAGTGTAGGATTACCGGATCAAAGAAAGATGCATCTTTGAATCTGTTTAAAAGAAAATATATAGCTTTATGTGTGTTAATTGTTAGAAGCATAGGTATATGTAGTATTTATTTTATATTGTATAATATTTGTTTAATGGTGTGCAATAAAGCATATTCTATTATATTTTTCCTTAAGAGTCCCAAATTATGAAATTCTAAAGGAGATGCTTTCAAAACAACTTCATTTAAAACGAAAATATAAATGGAAGCTTGAACATGCTACCAGTACAGTACAACACGAATCTATTATTCATAGTTGTCAATAGCTCAAGGATCACTCGGTCACATTTATCTATAGGAAAAGGTCCCCGAATTGTAACGGTTAATCTGACTCGCATTGCAATACTTAGTAAAGTAGAAACCTTATTTATATACCACTTTGTTTCTTTGAAGTACTCAGCAAAGTGCAGGATTATTGCGCTACTTTTAGTAGTTATGAACCCGACTCAAGTTTAACAACTAGTTTGCTTTCCTTTTAATGAGACACGCGTGAAAATTTGAAACACAAAACACTGCGTGCGTAATTATAAGGGACGTGCAAATTAGCGGATTTTAAATGCTGTGAAGCTCAAGATAATATGTAAGAATTATGTCTGTTTGGCAAAGGTTCATATCGTCTACATCACTACAAGAAAACTGTTAGTAAATAGGTATTTACATAAATCACGTAGCACGCGAGACGATCCTCAGCTTGACCTACAAACACAAATATGTAAGCCGAACTGCACCTGCGTCTCAATAATAATAAACAAGCCAAAAGTAGGGTTGTATATTTCGTATTAATAGCCATATTACAATATACATTGCTTTAAAACCCATCTAAGAAGATCCTTACGTGAATATATTTCCATCAATAAATATTTAATCGATTAAAGACAATATGGTTTGTTGAAAGAATGTGGATATGCTCCACACCTAGCCTTTCAAAAGCTACATGTTTATGCCGTTGGATAAATATTATCAATACGGTTAGGCAGTGAGAGCCCATGATGCCCCCAACGTATGAATATAAATGACCTGAAACTGAACTCTGAACTCCTTATAAATTACCCTAAAAATAACAACTTTTCTATTACGTACGATAGAAAAATTCTAAGTTTAATCGCCAAGTATTGGCGGATATAATACGAGAGTATATTACATAATACATTCATGAATTCATAAATGCTTCAACTTTATTGCTGTCCACACAACAATAGAGACAGGTGAATAAACTAAGTAGTATAACCATAATTCACAGTACTTACTTACTGTATGACTTTATTACCTACAATGCAAGTTGAATAAGTATTATAAAGCGTTCAATTGTTACTCAAATTGCTCAATCTTTTACTCTCATCCTCACATTCGTGAATGAAAATGTAAAAGCATTTCGCTTTCAAATGGAACAATTGCGACGTTTTGCCTAATGACATGTGCCAAAGAAAAGACCATGTCGATGACCTCCACTTTCTAAGACATCTGAACTTGAAAACTGTTTATTTAACATTTTTTATTTACTTTCCACTTGACTTTTCAGTTCCATTGATTTTGTTTTAAATAAAAAAACATACTTTCACATGCAAAGAGCCTTAGAGAAATTGGACCCATTAAATTAAAAATAAGCTTAAGTGTCTGTTGTTTGTACAGAACGAAAATAGATTTCTACTTATGTGAATTTATTATATTCGATTTACATAAATGAGTTGACTGACATAACGTAACGTTCCAACAACTCAAATTGAAAAAACTTGTTACTTATAATGTTTATTTAATGCGTAGATATATTATTATTTAATAGGAGACGATTCGTTGCAATCTTTACCATAATTTTAACCCTCCATCTATAATATGTTACGGTTCGCAGTAGTATTTGTATGAGTCATACACAAGTACCTAACAAGACCCAAATTCTATAATATTATATAGCTTAGATTAACTACTATAATCAAACCCAACGAATAAGCACCACAATGTTAGAATAACCCACTTTAAGTTTAAGCCGCAAAAATTATAACGACAGGTTAATAAAACATTTTCCTAATCTGTTTTGTTTATCATACAAACCTTTTTCGGTATGGTAGTTGTGCTATCGATTTTACACCTACATAATGACAGCAATAAATCAATGTAGGCCTACTTTTACCGAAATCAGGTTTTTGAACACATTATTAAGATGTGCCAAAGATAACTCAGTGTGAACATTCAGTAGTAATTTAGATCTGTATCGACATGGTAATATAGAGTAGTACCTATAGGTATGGTGATCACGTTACGCGCATGTCGTATATCGTTCGTCATTTGACGTCATTCTCGATGCGGTGGCTATGATAGAGACACTTAGCATGCTAAGGTCATTGCGACCTATCAATGTGTATCCATACGATCATTCTTTTTACCGTAATCGTGAGCTCATAATCTTCATTAGAGCGCTCGATTCATCATAGTTTCACATCAATTCATCAAGTTCCCTCTTTGTCAATTATTACCTCATAAAAGAATGTTCCCAAGACTATCTGTAGTTTGCTATGCTTCACATCATATTTCCCGTCTAAGAGCCTATTACGCCCCGGGATATGATGCTACTCATTCATTTATTGGCCGATGATACGTATCTTATTGTTTATTACGATATGGAATTTTACATGTTAGATAAGATAACTTCAATAATTAACAACAACAGCTATGAATAGTGTGTTTCGTGCTATAAATCTCAGTTTTAATGATACCGGAAGTCTATGAGCTATATCTTTTAATTGTATTTTCAATAAAAAAGAGGGGTTACACTAGTTAAGTTTAATAAAATAAAAACGCAAGTCGTTAGTTCCAACCCATGAACGAGTTAAAGAAAAGTCGAAAAACCCTACGTTACTTACTATGTGGGTACGTTTATTAACTCATTCTATAGGTATGTAAGTACGAAGTGATAAATAAGGTAAGTAAATGAAAGATTGATTTAAGTGTAACTGATTCCAGTGCTTTTTAAGTATTCAGTAATTTTATGCCTAATTAAATGTATTGCTATAAGCTGTTTTCAAATCGGCAACTAATTAATTATATTTTATTAGTCACTCAGAGACGTTAATGATTACTTAAACTGACACTAAGCAAAGATTTCATAAAGAAAACCTTAACTTAGTGACAATTTAAGTAATCATTAAATGTCTCAGAGTTCGGCGGTAAGTTAATTAACTGTGCACTTAATAATCGCGGTTCCTCGGAGCCGCGATCAAGTGGTTGGTGCCGACTGCCGCCAGTATTCTAAGTTCACTATTTCATGTTGGACACGCCTGTACTACTGATGCTATACTAATGTTTTACTCTCCGGTTTTATTCTCTTAATATTTCTCTGGGTGGTGTTGAAAGCTTTTAAACCTGTGGCTTTAATAAAGTGCTGTATGCCTTTTGAACAGAAATTATTAAGATAGTACCTATACATTTATACGATATTCAATTTCATTGTTCTCATATAATAGTATATTGCTTATGGTGCTAGATTTATTTAAATTTTCGTTTGGAAGATGTGATATTGAAATTGGAACATGTAACGTTTTTGTCAATTAATGAAGGAGTGTTTTACTTTAAGTTGCTCTACTAATCTTTGATATGGATTAATGCAAACTACACCTACTTTATTGACTAAATTGCTTGTCTTAATTTATGATTTCCATTTAACCATTTAATTTAAATAAACTCATCCATATACTTTCGAATTATAATAAATTGTAAATCCTAATAAGTATAAAAATATTTAATTCCACGTAAACATCGCGTTTTACCGCTATCTACCGATCCTTATTTACGACTAACATTTCTCTAAAACATGATATAAAAGAGCAATGTTTTTTAATTTGTTATTACCTGCGATTAAACTTATGAAGTGCGATACGTGGGAGTATAAACTCGATCCTGATAAGGGAGAACACCTTGGTCCATCTCGTCGGACATTGTGTATGATTATATTATCCGTGTATTTTCCTAGTGCTAAAGGTCATATGTGCAACGTCTGAAAAGCACGCTACACGAACCTAAGGATCAAAGCTTCGCATTGCTTAGTTCATGTATTACAGCGTCTTCATACTCCGTTTTACCCTGCATACGACATTGAGTATATGACGCGGTGGCTACATAATCGAAGCTAAGACGAACTTAACTTTCCTGCCGCTGTGGTCTTTGCTTCAGCAATATTATATAATAACAATATATCCTACGATAGCCGTAACTCTATTCCTATATTTATCTCTGAACGAAGAACGGGTTTGTTGTAATTTGATTTCTGTTTTTAGTTCAATTTCATAAGTATACATTGTAATGTAACTATATAGGTACTACCTATATACATACATTTGCACTGAAACCTCTATTACAATGAACTATTTCTAATTTAACAATGTAAATAACTTCCTTCTTACGACTAAAAGCTGTTTTCATATTCATACCCAAACTATTAGGTTTCCTTATTCGTAATAATATCTAATTTTATTAGTATTTAACCATATATGACGCTTCCTAAGTAAAGTTAATTTGTTTATACAATATTCATAAAACCCAGGGTGTTCGCAATACCTATGTATTAATATGCCGTTACTTTGGTAAATCCCAAAAGATATAAAATGCCTGTGATTTCGTATTTATACGTTTATAATGCATATTATAAACCTTCTAGCTGGATCAAGTTCTACCAACATTGTAAACGTTAAAGCTTTATAATCATAACTAACAGCCTAGCAGTTCTGTGAAGTAAAATTAAGTGTCCCTATTGAGATGTGCGGAACTGAAAAGCGCGAACTGTTACATCCTCCTTGCAGAATCTTAACGTCATTATGTAGACCCACAATGTTGCAAGATATTCGTTCCCACAAAACAGCTTTTTGGCGTAACAAACCTAAGAATCTTGAAAACCTGAAATTCCTTCATATTTAGTTTTAGCGGTAATGTTATGCGGTAAGTGTAAATCAATAGTACTTGTTTATATTAAATATAAAACATATTTGAAAATTCCGCTATAGTTGATGGAGTATTTTTGAGCCCGTGGAACCTGTTTTATTGGTTTTTAATTAACATAATTAGTCATAAATAGCTTTCATTATTTTTAATTATGTTCTTAAATGTGTCATTTATTACACTACAGCCTTTGGTAAGGATAATAATTATTATAACCATCTAAATGTAGGTGTATTATGTATAAGTCTGCTGTGTCAAATAGTGTTTGTTCTCATAATTGTTTGTTCTCGCAGGAGTAGGCATCATTGTAGATCAAATTTTTATATAGGCTTGTCCAACTTTGACCACAGACGTACCTACTTACCCATAACTCTACTACAATCTTACCAGTTCATCGGTGTACAACCGTGCCTTACATTTCGTGTTTGTTAAAAACATTTACAATTTGCAATCGCTTCGCAGCCTGACTGTCAGAAATCTTTACCCAGAAACACGTTTTATTTATAAGACTCACTGCAAGTCTCTCGTATCCTTTGCTACTTTTTCTTGATCTCATTTTCTTTTAATTTATGCAAATACATTTTCCTTGATGGAGTCTCTTTTCACACGTTCTAAGATTACACCGAGTCCGATCTTAATCAACGGACGCGGATTTTTTATGATGCTTTATGAACCAGGAAATATTCCAGGCTCTAAAACATACGATGTAAAATACAGAACGTTTTTTTTTTATCTCAATAGTAATCATTATACGACTGCAGAATACATTTCTTTAGCGCAGATATATAATTCATAATAAATATACCTGGAAAGTATTACATACTACTTTAAGCGGCCCACATTAGATCAAAAGGTGTTCGAATACAAACATACATCGTATTAATTTATGAGCACATCAATCACGTACTGTCCGGGCCGGACGTAATTACTTGTTTATTCAAGATGAGTAGATATTTGATAATGAATTAGTAACATTTCTTTTGTAGACTGTACTCGATTGTACATATTAAGAAATAAATTGTCTGTAATGAGCTTTAGAACACTACACCTATACACTATTCATTATAGCTTTATTCGAACATGCAAAATAAACAACACATCGATATAATCTTGCGGTTAGTAAGAATAAACGTTCGAAACAATATTCCTGTAGATATGAGAACGATACGCAATGAGTGGACGCATTTATCGCACTTAATTGCAAACGTAAAATTGACTTTTAAAATTGCTTTCCAAGAGTTTTATAGCTATTATAGCTTATTGAGAAGGTAACGTCGCGTCTCGTCGTATCTATTTAACCGGCAATTTAATTCAAATTGCTGGATATAAGATATCGTATAAAATAATCATACAATCAAACTATGAACACAATTTAAGGGCAACACACAATACAAATACTAAAC
This sequence comes from Abrostola tripartita, assembly GCA_905340225.1. Classification (NCBI taxonomy): domain Eukaryota; kingdom Metazoa; phylum Arthropoda; class Insecta; order Lepidoptera; family Noctuidae; genus Abrostola; species Abrostola tripartita. The sequence goes on along the minus strand of HG996498.1, from coordinate 7,512,964 downwards.
ATAGTCTTAACTTTTCATTACTTTTATTAAAATAAATACCGTTCTTTTTGCGAGTATAATAAGAGTTTTAAAAACAGAAAATGTAGATAATACCTAGGTAGGTAAGTACTGTTTCTATCATAAATATAAACATAATTGAGGAGAAGGAATTTTAATTTTCTATAAAGTCTTTGCGCATCGTCACAGGATAAACGGCGTATTGACAGAAGGCCAGCTAATATCCCATACAGTTTATCCTACTCAATTTTCATTCATAGAGTTGTCTCACTCATATTTTTTACACACATTAAATAACACCTATCCTGTACAAGACTCATCAAAGTAAATTATTCGTACGGCCCGCAGATTATAGAAATTACCGATACAAAAGCTTTGAAACACTCGCATTACATTTAATATCTTACATAATTACTTCAGTTGTCTTTCATAATAGCTTTTGCCCGCGGCCCGTCTACGAAGGAGTATATTTGCAGCAAAAAGTAGTGTCATGTTCCCTTCAATTATAATTATTGTTGTTTGGCTCACTTTACTTGTAAGTTTACTTACAAATTTTAACATCGAATACTGAACATAAGCATCAACCACAGACAGCTACAATGAATTCTTGGAGAGCGTATGCACTATAATAATCCCGCTTGACAGACGGAGGGGTGACAGACGCAGTAAATTGTTTTCAATGAACAGGTGAGGCAGAGTCGAACCACTTAACAAGGCCTCGCAAGTACCCGTAATAACTAATACGAACGCCAAGTTTACATGTCTAAGTAACCCCTCCTTACAAGGACTAATGATATTTATGGCTTGACTAGCCCAAATGGAGTAGGCTAAATGTATTTTTATTCATTGGTATTTAAATTATGAATGAAATATAATAATTAATGAATAGCCCTTTGAAAATTTTAGAATATGTCCACGATGAGATATTTAAAAAAAAAAGCTGGCTAAAACTCTAAAATAATCATCTCTCTGCCATATATTGATCTATAAATACCTATATATTTTTCTTGTAGAATTAACTTTGATAGACGTTTAAGTAAAAACATATTTTAAATGTTACCAATGCCTTGGCATATCTTGAAAGGACTTCTGGATTGTATCCTGAATGCATTCAAAATTATGGAACCTGTCTCGTACCTCCATTTATCCAGGCATTCCAGGCACTTTGGATAATAAGTATCTATGCAAGCTCACTCAAACATAGGTTAGAATTGTAAAAAGTTTCGTCATGCCTTATAACCCGAAGGGGTAAACCGAGATGTGTTGTAGAACACCCACATTTCACCGATTGCAAGCCATTTACTGGGCTCAATTGTAGACCCCGGGCTGCTACTGAGAAATACATATCAGAAAAAAATACACAAAGAAAATAAGAACAAGTAAAATGCGAAGATATCAATGTGAGTAGAAAGTGCACGTTATTATTTATCACACATTAAAACGGATCATTTGGAATAACATAAACAAATGTGGTAAGAAAAAATAACCTCAGGGGAAAGTGTGACAAGTATTAACACTTCATAGTATAAAAAACACCCTCTAAAATATTGTAATATCACATGTAAGTAGATGAATTTTATTATTATTACCCGCTTCGTTATAAACAATTTTACTACCTACCTAGCAAGCGAGCCAAGAAATTCCTACAGAAATTGTTTCGGATAACTTACATTTATTTCAGAGCTAAAAAGAAATACATAACCAACGTAATATAGGTTGACAGCAGGATTTATACTATCATAGTTTTTATTTTCATTTAATTTCCATTCCATGTAACTTTCGCCTGTCCGTTCAGTGGTAAAAGTTTTATAAACGTTTATTCCACATCTTTATTTCACGTGTTTGTCCAACATCTTAAATAACGGCAAGCGCTGCTGCGGTATGCGCATCAAACGCACTAACTACATTCATATAATTGTTAAATGTCAATACAGTTTATTGGCGTCTAGCGCAACATCAATCATTAAATCACTGATATACGTAAACCAGTAGTTTTAGTAATCAACCATCAAAAAGCTCGTACCGAGGAATTTTAATTAAAGTTCAGTTTATTACAAGTTACGCAGAAAGTACGAAAATGTATCTTCTCTAGGCTTGATTTAAAATGAATTACATGTTTTTCGTTTACGTTTTAATTGAGTTATACTCGTAAATGGACTGACTTTCTTTTTCAGTAGCTTTTAATTTGCATGAAACCAAGTGCGCTATCATTAAATTACTATCACATCTTACCAGTCCGGTTCTGTGAAGATAAACGACTTCATGGTAGCCATTTTCCCACATACTTATTAAAGCGAGGATACAATAAAGACGTGATTTCGTCAAAGTGCCGCCATCTCCTGCCAAGTCCGCAACGTAATAAATTCCCCGAGTCAGAAGTCAAACATAAGCCTCATAATAATTAGCAGGCTAGCGTTAGCCCTTCAGGTGCTCAAACTAGTGACTTTGTTTCTTTAAAAGATAGTATCATGCTTAGTTAACAGTGTAGCCCGGTTTAGTGTGCATATTAAATAATTATGTAATAAACTATTAGGTACCTATGTACTTATATAAAATATCGTTAGGTACATAAAGTAAAATTCGATATTACTTTATAGCACATAGTTAATAATAAAGTCCTTTTACTGACGGAATTAGGGTCCCATATATCATAAAAGTCTTTTTTGAAATAAAGCCGCAAATGTACCAAAACGAGGAAATAATATTTTTGATTGTACGGATTGTACGGAATTTCTGACATAACAAGTACTTCTTATGCCGACTGTTTACAGATACGAATCCAGTTTTCATGTTAGCGCAAAGCGTTATTTTCCGTCAATGTTGTTAAGTTATTGGGGAAAGCAATCGTTTCATGACGTAAATATTGTCCTTGGTATTTCTGTCATATCGTAAATCGAAGTAAATTGACATAATACAACTATTTATTTCAGAAGATCTAATGTATATTACCGTGAAATTTGCACTATGAGAGTCGAGGCACAATTTAAATGCACATATTATTATTGCGGCCATTCTTATTTTACGACTATTGTCAACTTGTCAAGTATAATATTTGCCGATAGATATCTACCTACTAGTTTATGTTCGTAAATGTATTTATGTTTATACAATACACGTTTTTGAGTCAATTTTCACGGTCAGTGTCTCTTCGTTACCTGCATTGCATGAAAACAGTTGAATAAACATAATTCAAGACGTAGGTATTGCTTTGATTCGGTAAAATATCTGCGATCACCGCGTAACGTAGTATTTTTTATTCCTAAAATGTTAGTGATCAACCAAAATATCTAACCGTTATATTTAACATAGACCGCAACTTTCACACAGTCGTAGGAAGTAATTACCGTAAACTAGGCAAAATTCACGTATTTGGTAATTTTATAACACGATGCGACATAAATATTTATATTTTTATAAGCTGACTCAGAGAATCCTGTTGAAAGTCTTCTTACTTGATACGACTGTGGAAATACATATCAGTTTCACTTTTCCCTCATCTATAAATGGTGATATTCGTAGCACGATTGGGGTCGCGCGTGCTAACTGTCTCGACATGTGTGCAAAAGTGATTTTTCCCGCTGGCTACTGTAAAATAAGGATCTGTTTTAGTAGATAACAATTACGAATAGATATATTGATAACATATCCGGATTTAGACGAGCAAACATAAAATGACAGGAAATGGCGCTTGGCGATGGGATTATAATATTTACTCTAGCAAATACATCTCATCGCCAGCGCTATTTCTTGACGATATTATTGTGAAAATGTTTACCGCGCTCTGGAGATAAGTCGTTATAAAGATAATTAATGCTATCGCCCTACGGTTGTTCTATTCACAATTTCTACGGTTGTTATTCAAACAGTAGGAACTGAATGTGTAATAAACGACAGGAAGAGGGACTAAGCTTTACGAGCCTAGATGTATGTCCAATTGGCAGTTAAAGCATTTTAACGGCGTATTGCTTTAGAGTTGAAATTAAAGCGGCGGATATTAGTCGTGGCTGTTTAAGTATAGGAATTAATTAGTAGTGGTGTAGAATAATTTCTCATTAATTTCAACACGGGCGAATAGAAACCCCGCGCGGCATTTCCATGCTTTGTAAGTAGAGGCATGAGGCTGAATTACCATATGCAAACCATATATCACGCAGCCACTGTATTCTGCGCTTAATGTTCGCGCCTGCATCCACTTCTTTACAATACCCAATGATATTTTATTTTTATTATAAATAACGTCTCCCACTCAAGTATTTCTCCTGCATCGTGGGACCAGATACAGACATAAATCTCTCATACACAACTAAGACTCGGAACAAATATTTGTAGGTATACAGTGATTGTGCTACACTGAGGTTTAACCTTCGATCCTGTTTTATCGACAAAACTTTTAAGCTGACCCTAATATAAACGAGTCAGATTACTTATGGGTATTCATAGTTTAACATGATACCCTTCATTCCGTAGACTTCCGCTCCATATATTTAACTTAATCCTCCATCGGCCTTAATAAAATTATCATTTTATAGATAATAATACACATCTTAAACGGTATTAAACTCATTTATATGTCCTAAATTTCGGTGTTTTTTTTTCAGGTAAGTTAAATCTCGAAGTCAACAGTGAAGGAATAAAGTTCGTTCGACATACCTACCATGTTACAACACATTGCTTTCTTGTAAGTCTACCTTCTTTCACATTTTTGTATGTACGATTATCGTTTGGTATACCTACACTTGCTGGCGTGATTATCTGCTCTTTATGCATTCAAATAAACAGGGCTTAAACGTTTATTTTTAATTGACAAAACCAAAACACCGTTCTTAAACCTAGTCAGTTATTAAGTTAGATTTTCTTTATGTTATTAACCTTATACTTTATTACACTAAATTGCTTGTTAAATAACACTATTAAAATATAACCATTAACTTATTACGCTAAGTTACAACGTTCGTGACATCACATGTACAAATTAATTACGCCATTTAGACGCTATATTATTAACGTTGGCACTCAACTGCGCGTTAAATAGTTTGTCACGATTACAACAAGAGAGATATTATCCGTAGTGCGATATTAACGTTATTAGTTGTGAGTCTCACGCTATCTGTATCATATTGGAGTGTATCATTTCCGCTGGGTGTACACAGGCCTTTATCTGAGTAACGCGCACCGTTATACTTCGGACACTAACACACTGAGCTAGACAAATTCACTCCACTTTCCATTTTTCACAGGTCATTTTCTTGTACACGCAGACGATGCGAGTGCAGGTGGTTCGCGGAACAAGATGTAGAGCGCCAAGGCTACCTTCCACATCACCTACTTTTTACTCGTTATAAATCTTGTTGATATAAAATAAACCTTCACACAACGTATAAAATAACATTCTACAAAACTCACAACATACACTTGCCTACTTACGGAAATTGCCATTTGAAAACTGAAACAATCCGGACGTGAATTGTGGTAGCATTTATTAAGTAAGTTTAGACTAATGTAAAACATACAGCAATAATTTATCTTTACCAGAACAGCGTTAAGGGAGTATTTATTGACGATATTAACGTCAGTCAGTTTAACGCCTCCTTACGTATCCGCACTTATACCTTTTTAATCTCTTTACAAGCTACCTCAAATCGCGCATCCTGCTTCTTTTGCCATACTTGGGGTTGAATCGTAGGGACGTCGCTTGTGTGATAATGGTGCCAATGTCCGAGTGTCGACACTAATCCGAGTTCTCCTCGACATGGCACCGAAATAAAAGAAAGCTTGAGATGTCGCCCGACCGCCGCACTTTACGTTTACAAACAAGTTTATGACTCATTCATGAAATCAATCGAATGTTAAACGTTATTCAGCAATTTTCTGATTCAAAAACAAGTTGTTCTCAATTTGTTTATGCCATCGATATTAAGTGGCGGAAATAATGAATTTTAAAAGCTTTCAATATTTAAAAACGCAAAAATGTTAAAACATTAAAATTTGCGATACCGAAAAACTGCTTTTGAGCCTTCCCTAGTAAGTGTGACATACCAATACAAAAAAATATTTTTGTAAAATTTGAAAGCAGGTATAATGGAACTTTCAGAACAGTTTATATGTGTGCATGTTGTTATTTCTGCGGAATGTATAAAGTGAACAACAAGAGATTCAAAAGAAATCGACACCACAAATAAACTTTGGTAATGGTGTTAATATCTTTGGACGTTTATTCAACGCATTATGTTCCATTAAGGTGTTATTAACACGCTTCACAGAACAAACGATCGGTTGTCAATGTAATATGTAGATTCCATGTAACAACGTACTGTTTAATACAAACTGGATTGAATGTCGTCACCCGTTTTGCCAATTTCAGTCACTCGAGAACTATTCAAATTATTAAGTTCTTCTTAAAATAGCTTTACGCCCATTTATTCTTATAAACTTAAAAACCTATAAAGTTAATTCTTTTCATTAATATAGGTACTAGTCATACAAAATTTACGGTGCGCCATTATCTTTTATTTAAATATGCACGTTATAATCAAGGGACGTTTACAACTTCATTCAGGTTACTTTGTTTCCCTCAGCTTAACGAGCCGCTTTAAGTATCTCGTCAATTAATCCATAATCTAAAATATAGCTTATAGAGGTCTATAAAAATATTTAAATTATTATTCATATAAAAGCAATAATACTAAAAGACGCCATGTTTATTTCTTCATTTTGAACCAGTAAAAGACACTTAAATGTCTATTTACAGTTATTTGTAAAAATGTAATAAAAATTGGCTATTTAGGAATCGATAATAATTCCATTAGGATTTCTCTTCACTCTCTATATTATTATTGTTCCATGCAAATCTAGAAATTAAATAAAACGTGTGTATCGGTTGCTTATCGTCTGACCTCAACTGAAAGACTCAATTAAGGAAGTGAGTTGTTGTAGTGCTTGTAAACTAGTCTGGCATCCTGACTTGCTTGCGCACAACTCTAGACTTTATTAAACTGGCAATAGTGCTATATTTTATTTGTACTACATCCCGTGGATTTCTACCCGTTTACAAGCTTGGATGTCATTTTTTTATGCCTGTAATATTTTATAAATCGATTTTAATACTAATTTTACTGGCATAATAACCGTCTCCTGTGACAAGCGTATTGACATTAGCTTTTCCTGTTAATACTTGGCGGATCATGTATATCAAAAGTAATTTATTATTCAATTACTAACATTTGCCATCAATCACCGTTATTAATATATAATTTACCATGTAAAGCAGTATAAATTCAAAACGGTATCCCGTTCTTGGAAGCTTGTATGAGTACATAATGATGGTCCGCCAAAAGTGTAATAAAGACAAATTACCGATGCGTTAAGTGAACGTCAAGGTGCTATTGACATTAAGTACATTTTTAAAGCACTCAACACAGAATACAGCTTTGCTAATGTCACCAAAGTAAAAGTTTTTAGGGTTTACGTCCATAATTATAATGATTGTTTTGTTTCGTATAAATATTTAAAATGTAAAATCAATCGTATCATCACCTACAAATTAGGATTCTTGCATTCTAATTCAATGTATTTGTTATATTTAACACAGTGTTATAAAAAAGAGTAATAAACCTGTGTTACATATGTAAGTGCTAGGACCTTTGCCCGGCAATAAAGAATATCCACTGCAGGGTAAAGGCCTCTCCTCACACTGAGAAACGGGTTACTACAAGTAAATATAAAGTAAAAACTGTAACTGAAGGCAGTAGATTTATGCGTAAATTTATGATTATATTATGTAGGTTTATTTCTTAAACCGATAGTATATGATTACACTCGGACTGACACGAAAAACATGAGCTATAAAATCCGTTCTTCGCTGTTAAAAATCCTTTATTATAGGCCTATAGCTATTTACATATGTATGAGTTTTAAGCTAATAGGTACGCAATATGCATACGTTTTAGACAAAAATAAATATTTTGAGAAAGTTGGTAGGTATATTTGTTTGGGAATATACTTTCGTGCAGGCGCCAATTACTCCATTTCGATAGTGTTCACAATTCGATGGCAGCATAATAATAGAAATCAATCTAGTTTAAGGAGAGCAGTTGGCAAAAAAACCGCTAACCGAACTTAGTGGTAGAACATCGACTCATTCATTACTAGGAAGCCGTGTGGTTTAGTTATTTAATGAAACGTTACTTCGACACTGACAGACCACATCTGAAATGGTATGCATCAACCGCATTATGTTTTAAAAATAAGTCCAAAATATATACTTTTATAGCAACAAACAACAAATATTCGAAATATATATTATTTCTATACCGACCATTACATATTTATAAATAGGATAGCAAATTACAAGATAGTTTATACTAAAACAAATAATATTAGACGTAGCCAATGTAAACGCATAAGCGGCAGTGGTCAAGGTAACGAGTGGCAAGTCGCACGTCAAGGCAGTGCACGACGAACAACGAACTGCGACGACCACTACGTCCACCGCTGACGAATGTCAATGGCACGCCGGCACCGTTACTCGATCTCGCGCCCGCCGAATTAATTCGCCAATGGAAATCCTTACATTTGATTCCTATATTTAATATCTTAATGAGTAACTTGTTAATGTAGCACCCGGTTCCGTTATCGAACGTCTTATCACCTATTTCTGCATATACTGTATTACATACCAGTAAGTCAAATAAGCCTGTCATTATTCACTGCACAAAAAATGTTATTACTCTCATTGTCTATCTGTAGAGATCATCACGGTCAAAGACACCTAAACAATTCGACACAAACAAAGCTGAGCGCCTCACGCTAATATAGAAGTGTTGTAAATAGCATTGATATTATGAACTGGAGCTGAAAGGCGTCGGTAATGAGAATGCTCTACATTTCAAAAATATACGCCTTGTGAATTTTTATCGGTGGATGCTCGTTAATCTACTGGCTTGTCTGAGACCTCATGCTGCTCTGCGTTAAATACCATTGGCATGGCTCGCTAGGACGTACAAGGAACAAAAAAGTTTTTCTCCTAGTCAGCACTCATCTTTATAAATAAAAGTGTTAGGTGCTGCCGATCGGGCGCCGCACTTTTACTTACATTGATGGTGAAGTCTTGTCTTCATTCTGATTTAAATCTCACACACTTAAACCCTGTTTCAAACTATAGCACTCTTTTATTTAATTATAGTTCTTTACATTTAGCAGTGAGTGGTTTTACCTTTACATGTCATTAAACTCCTAGAAATAAATTTATGCAAACTAATAGGTGTTTGCCGGAAGCATTTTAGTAATTCAATATCATTCTCGAAGCTTTTGGAACTGTGCATAATAATGTGATCAATCACTTTTGTAAATTAGCTTATAAATCAGAAATAATTAACTAATGCCGTTTCACTAGCAGTCTAGATTGTAATCGCCATTTCTACTCAAGAAGATTTGTCTAAGCGCCATGATACATATCAATTAAGCTAGGCTTTAATTCTATCATCGATCATCTGTTATCCACCTCCAACTAAGGTCAATATCTTTCATAAACTTTATTACATATGTACCTAATAAATGCAAATAGTTTTTTTTCTTCTCGTTTAAAACTGGTTCTATTTCTATTATACCTTTATAATTATCCTCATAAGTACTCTTATGTATCACGATGTACTGCTTTATGTACATACCTGCATCGCGCCCGTTATCCCAGAAAGTGGGCATACGATGATACAAATAACAATAGCACAAGGACGAGCATACTGCTAGCTGGACAATGCGTCAGCGTTGTCTGAAATCTACTATAAAATGAACTTGAAACTGCCAATCAATACTTAAGTTGTCCTATTGTCACTCTTAATAGGTACATTTATAATTTCAGTAACTTAATGTAGGTACTTATTGTTATGATATAGTCAATTAATAATACAAAAGTCCCAATACAAGAAACAGTGGCGTTAAGGGTCCTCCCTTAATAACAGTTAATTAAGAACATTTTTACTATCTGTTATATAGGGATCAGCAATATCATTACGTTTGTACTTGCAGCCAATACAGATACACTATCGATGCAAAAACGGCAGTCTTAAGTGTTAAAAAAGCAAAGTTTTTTACCGTTTCAATTTAATACAATTTCTTCTACATGTACAATATTATGCCATAAGTTCATTGACTATTATACCTGAAATAAAAATAATAGGTACTTACATTAAACCGGAATATTGTCTTTGATTATTTGTTCGGTTCACTGAGAAAGTGTATAAAGCTCAATACATGTATGCCTTACCCTACATTACCCCTTTAATTGCACGAATAAAGAACTCACTTCCACTGTAGGTAAATAATAATAAATACAAATAAAAATAGTACAGCACAGATCATGTAAATTTTTACGACCACGGCAAAACTATGATTTATTGCCAAGACTTTACGTACGGCGGCGCGGTGGTAGTAATAAATATATGCAGTATTTTCTTATTAGGTTCCTAACACTTGTTAACGGTTGAGAGGATAATAAAACGAGAAGTATCGATGATAGCTTGTCGTCGACAATAATGTGTATCAACGTAGGAGTCAATTATTTATTACTAAATGACACGAACTTATAAATAATGGATGACAAAACAAGGCAACTTGTCACACGGGACAGCCCTGAGTCATCAAGCTATCATGTATTGACAGATAACAGTAAAGATACCAACGACATTCTAGTAGGACTATGTTTAAGTAACTTCGAATTGATATTTTTGTACATTTTAATGTTTGTTTTTGTCAAACAGTAGTCTACTTGAATCTCATGAATAATGTTGTTTGTAAATAGAAAGATATATACTTTTTCAACGATTACAAAACATCAAGTCATCGGTCTCTCGCTCCATATTACTGTTAAAATAAACCGAAATTCTAAACGTAAGTTGTATAAAACTCGAAATTACGTCACGTAACAAGGTTTATCACGAGTACCGAAAAAAATTTGAACACACACTTTGATTTGCAGCTTATAGAAGACGCCAAATAAAAAAAAAACAATTAGTAACTGTCATGTACTAACATCGATATATCGAAAAAACCGGGGGTCCGCACTTCAAACGTTCTTGCAAAAAGCCCACCGTAACGTTCTTAGTAAAAAACCCTACCAGACCACATAGAGACGTGAGCGTCGGCAGAAAAAATTAAAAAACATCCTTCCACATCGCAAAATAGAATTAACTTTTTTTTCCAATTAACTGAAGCGTTATTCCCCTATATTATGCTTTTGATTTGTTTCGGCATTATGTAGTTTTTTTTACCTCATCGCATTGTCACAAACCCCAGCGTAGTTATTCTACTACTCAGGATCATTTGGATGGAAATACCACACTTATCTAGGTATTCTTCGGTCATATTAAACCACATACCAACAAGTGAAATGCTTTGTAGAACACAACTTTGGTCATGCAACGAAATGTGCCTCAATACGAAACTGTTAATATGTATAAAGAGAGCTAGACGAAGAACTCGTATTAAAGTTTTCTAACGTAAATACCATAAATCAAAATTGAGTAAACAATAACCCAGATGTTAAGCTTATTTATTTAATAAACAAACATTGAAAATTTCACCACTGCGTATCGATTCTTACAGATAAGATAACCTAACAAGCCCCCAAGAGCCCAAACATGGCCGGTGGGTTTAAGATTGTATACTGAAATGGTTTGTCGGTCGGCAGCGACCAACCTGCGAGCAAGTAAACTTGTCGCTTTATAATCGAACCAATTTATTTCAGGCGCCAAGAGCTACCAGTAGTTAAGAATTATGGATCTTGTGGCCAAGACTTTATTTAGACACCGACACCCGTGCTAAGCTGGCCGGCAAGTGCACTCCGATTGCAGGCATTGCACCCTACCACGGACTTTTGTTTTATTGTTAACGGCACATTTACTACATGCCGACTAAATACTTACTGAATGGAAATGAATTATTGCCATTTAGCCGTCTTTATTTTCGTATTATTCAAACTGTTTTATTATAGCTTCGTGACGATGCAATCGACTGTTTAATTAACCCAAGACGCAAGTGAAGCTAGTCTTTGTTTGAATTTCTTTGGTACGTCCTTTGAATTCTATTGTCTCTTAATAAATTGTTTGCACCCTTCAAGTTTATAAAACACTGCGCCTAGACCTCAATTAATAATATTATAGATTGATTTCGATTACGAAAAATGGCAGGTTCAAATATGAATATTATCGGAGATCTCCGATCTCATAGCTAGTTGTAAAATATCAATTACAATTAACTTCGACTGAGTATTTAAATTGCAAATTGAGCTAAATGTTTTTAAACTGGCTCATATTATACCCAACAAATTATCATTGTTAGTGAGGCAAAATGGTTTGTTTAGTAGAGTTTACCTTATTGAGTTAACTTAAGTTATTTTCGTCTTTACAGCATACGCAGACGTTGTTTATGAATATTCAGCGTGCTATTTAGTATTTTGTTTATTATTATCGTTAACATGAATATTGTAAACCCGGAAAGCTTGATCAAAATACCGCACAGCGTTAGCGGCAGGCTAACGACACCTAAGCGTCCTTGCGCGGCGTCCTTGCTGCCCGACCGTAACACCCTCGCCCCTGCGCACTCTTTTAAATCCACTTCTTCACTAATCTACCTGTCTCGCTCCTCGCTACGAAGACGTCCACGAAGCTCCACGCTCCATCTGCTAAGTGATAAATAGCTCCCCGCAACAGCCCTCTGTCGCTGTTTTACGGGACGAGTTTACTTATATGCTCGTACCATTTTTATTTACTACTGAATGAAAGCGCCATATGCGTATAAAGTTTAATCACTGATTTTTTTTGCGTGTATAAGTTCATTTTATTTTGCAAACGGTGCTGGATTCCATATTTTTTTGTTTTGTGAATACAGTTAGACGCGCAAGGCCAACAAGATCGGTTTAACTACATTGTTACAGGACATATACAATAAATTTTAACGGTGTTCAATATTTAAATGTACCATAAAAGCGATTCTTTACAATTTGCTAGTCGATGAATATTTAGTAGGGCAGGCGTGTAGGGCGCTGGGCTACGATGCGCCGACCGCAACCGTGTAACCGCCTAATGAGGAAGACCCTTATGGGGACCGACCGTGTTAGAAAATCCCTAATTGTACGTAACTATGTGGTTGATATTCAAAACGCGTACTTCTTCGTCCAATTAAACAAGCTTCACCTGTACATACTTAGGTGCTTATTATATTGATTTAAGAACCTAAGTTTGTAGTTTTCTTGTTAAAAGTATAATGATAGGTATGTATATTATTGTAAGCAGACACTACTGATATAATGCAATGGATAATGAATACCATATATGCTAAGACATTTTTTAATAGTCGTGTAGAATTTTACCCTACATAAACAATTTTTAAATATTTTCTTCATTTCGCACTAACGACTTCGTTGGAGAAACATCTATTCATGGACATTAGCATACCATTATCTTTAAAAGCCATGTAAAACTGTACGCGAAAGAATGTGGAGTAATCCAGTATGATAAAATGTAAAATAAATCGACTTTCGCACTTTTTAAAGTTATTTACATAAATAGGTTACAGGCTCTACATTGATTGAATTGTAAGTTGAAACTGTAGATGTGAACCTTAATAAATGTGGCTCTAAATTTTCTTGTGCTTTAATGTTAACAGTGAATAAAACCTTATTGTGTTCTATTTTAATGGCAGATTAATTATACTAATACAACATACCTAAATGTATGTTTATTGTAGTAACTCCTACTATAAAAAAGCAACATAAAAAGCTTTTATGAACTAGCACTTAAAATTTTAAGTACCTACACTTAATTGAATTATAGGAGAACCGATAAAAGTATGTCATTATGAAAAAAATGTATAATTTTTTTAATGGATATTCACAGATGTCCTCAGGGTTTGTAGGTTAGTTGGTGAGTCTATGGGCCCGACTGGCGGCCAGCGGGCAGCCTCTCGTTAATGCGCCTATTTACGGCGATCGGCTCGCAGGCCGAGAGCTGATTATTGGCGCCTTGCTGAATAATGAATCGGTGATCTAGGCTAATCGATGCAAGCCTTTTTATTTTAATCTTTTTATTCGCCCTTTGCTACAAATAGATATGTGAGGACATTAATATGATAACATTGACGTTAGTATAACAAGGTTTTCTTCAATTCTGGATGCCAACTGCTTTAAAATACATTAATGATATACATACGTTTCAATGAACACTGTAATAACCTATGTTGTTTTATATGTTGAAACTTCTGCTTTAAGTAAAGACGTCTGCCTACCCCTTTGTGTAATACACGCGAAATTATATGTAAGTCTATTTTATTTTAATCATTGATTGCAGTCAAGTATCTTCATTTGGAAAAACTCCATTAGATAGAACCGTATTCTGAGGCAGTAAAATAAAGATTAAATTCGAAATAAAACTGGCTGTAGTTCCTTTTCAATCATTTTGCCAGCGGATATATGTCGATAGTGGAAGGTATCGCGTCCGATTGTCGGTAGAGTTAACCGGGGATGCTCATCAACATGCGTTGCCAGACTCTTTAATGCGATGCCGAAGCCCCTTTTACGATCACGCGTCTGGATGCAAACCATTTAAGGATACCGCGCGTGTTGCCCTGATATATAGCTGCTGGTCACGAGCGGAGCGATCCAGTAGCAAAGGGCGGAAAACTTAAAGAGATAAAGGCAAGATGACAATATTAATACCTATAGGTAGTAGGTACATGACACATATTATAAAGCAGTCGCGAAAAACAAAGAGCTCCAGTTCAGTTGGTCATTTTATTCTGTTTAAATGATTTCAAAATACAATGACGAAATTCAATAATTACTCGTACTTGATATCTAGTTAAACTTTAGTCTAAGTTAGAGATTTATATAAGAACAATGCTGCTTTTATTAATTAAATTCACTTTTTAAGATTAGACATCGATTTCTCATACAAAAAATACACAGCTTTATATTAAGTGTTCACTTTCACTTATAAACTTTTACTAATAATGCTTAATTTTAAATACGCTTATAGTAGCCTAAGCAGAAACTTTTTGTGCATACAAATGTTCTCAATTTATTTTTCCACCAATTGCCATTTACTTTTTTTTGTATACCTATCTCGTCATATCTTTGCTTTCGTCATGGTGGATTTCAATAGACAAATTATGCAATAAGCTT
Organism: Abrostola tripartita; assembly: GCA_905340225.1. NCBI lineage: Eukaryota > Metazoa > Arthropoda > Insecta > Lepidoptera > Noctuidae > Abrostola > Abrostola tripartita. The sequence goes on along the minus strand of HG996498.1, from coordinate 7,497,795 downwards.
CTGCGAGACTAGGGGACAATAGATTCTCCAATGGGATGCCAAAGCAAGGGAAAAATATGAATGAAGCGTTGCGATTGGTCGGTTCAAAACCATTCCGCTTGTCTCTACTGCCATAAGCTGGCAAGGTTGATGTGTGCGCAGCTTTATCCGCTCAGTGCACTGTGGCGGGCAGGCGCCGTTTGATTTACTACAGCGCCAAATTATTACATCCCTTGCTATGTCATCTTTTTTGGATGACAGTCGTGGCATAAATTGTACTAACGGTACTTACATCTATTATAATTTCAACACGTATTAAAAAACTGACGAGCCGTTCACATCACGTGTGTGTTTATTACCTAGACTGTAATAATATAAGAACAAATAAAAGCATCATTGCCTAGAAAACATATAAAAGCTTACTCAGAAAAGCTACATTATTTTTTATACATTTTTTATTACTACGCCTTGGCTCTAAGTACAGTTATTAATGAAATCCTTTGCATGTAATAGAACTTTATGCATGCATGCAGAATACATACTTAAGTTAGACAATTACATTTCTAGGCTGGCCTGTCCTTTCTAGGTTGTCGAAGTAATAAATGGAGATTTATATCTCCATCCGCACGCTTAATAAGCAAAGCCGTAAACTATGATTTGAATAGTACGTTTTCATAATTTTTATTGACCAAACTTTCATACATTGGTCACGTTCGTATCCCAAAATGCAGGTATTAAAATGTAACTGTGATTTATTCTACAAACTATAGCTTGTATCAAGTCATGCTCCGACAGGACTCTTTCAGCGCAACATTCTACTGTAGAAGTCCTGAAGTTTCAGGAATATATCCATCGTTTTACGAGTTGTTTCTGTAAAATGAAGGCTGCCTAAAATCTGATAGATTTTTGATGCTCCACTTAGATTTCTAACTACTACCTACGTATTTCGACTAACAAGATTTTATCGAAAAACATTCCGTTTTGTGGACCATATATGACACACCTAATGAATAAAGTGATAAAGTGAAAACCGTCCATCTGTATTAGTTTGGCTTGCCAACGGCCTTTTAGCGTTAAATTTTGTCCGTGTGGAACACATTCTTACGATAAACCGTTAAAGATATCTTCATTTGATGTGCGATAAAAACATTAGCGAGAATATTACACCAATCTGTATGTAACGTACTAACTAAATTCAGACAAAATATACATATACCTACGAGTACTTAACAAGAGATTTGTATGAGCTTTTTTAATGTTCTCTCTTTTTATATATTTTAAGAATGTTTTAAACATAACTGTGCAAGTAGCAATATCGTAAGGTTAGTCTTCATATAATATTAGCTTATGCCCGCGACTACGTCCCCGTAGATTTCGATTCATTAAAAAATCCTGTACGTAGCAACAGTAAGCAGATTTACCTATTTAAATCTGATTTTGTTAACAATTTCATGGGTTTTATATTTTGCTCGCAAAAAGAAAGAAATAAATTCAAAGTAGCTTTTACTAGACCTTATAACATCTGCTATCTGCTAGTGAAAATCGGTCTAGCCGTTTCGGAAATTAGCCGGAACAAACAAACAGACAACATTTTTTAAATTGTTTTTTTATTTTATTTGTATTGTATATATTTTCATGTGCAGAAAAAGCTGTTATTTTGATATTACAAACAGACACTCTAATTTTATTTTATTTGTATGTATAGATTACAAAACTAAATCGAGAGGACGTTCGATAAAAAATATATTTATTCGTAATTGGCCAATCATTGTGATACTCAATGGCCTAAGCTCTATTTACATGTTTTTACAAATTACCTGTAAATATGGTCTAAATACACTTGCGCCCGTTCATTAAAACAATATTATAATTATTAGTTGCTAAGGCCGATCAAGCCGCTATTTGCTAAGATTTAGTATTTGTGATGCCTACCTTAATATTTTCAATCAAATTTTACAATAGAACAACTCTTTATATGCTTAAATATTGTTAGAATTTCTCAGTATTTATCGACAGGTCATTTAATGGCAAGCCGTCAGAGCGGCCATAACTTCACAGCGATGTGACATTACTTCCACTAATTGTGTAATGGCCGCTGTGATTGAGTGTGACAGGCTTGAATCTGCCCGCCGAACAGGCTAGCATCCAGACGTTCCTACGTCCAGAACTTTTCTTTTTGCTCCTCCACATTCTGCACACCAATACTCCTTATTTTTGTTTCACCGAACGTTTAGTTTTTATTGTAGCCTACGCCAGGTATAAACGGCAATCTATCGACTAAAGTGTCGAACTAAAATCCCACTTATTATTTTACTTTATTATACGACTAGCTGTCGAGCAGCTTGTTCGAAAATTACAGACATTTAACCACCATCGAATTGGATAATTACAAGTAGTGTAATGATCCGCCTGTAGACATCGCGCAATTTGTGACTACTTTTTAGGTTATTTTTATAATTATCTACTAAATAATGCGGTCTTAATAGTACAAAGTTGTGAAATTCAAAGACCGGCTTCACCTGGAATCAATTATCAACAATGGTATTTACATAATTCAATTTTGTTTTAAAACAATAAAAGGCTGCAAGGGCGAATTATTTGTAGCAGGCTACTATTATCTTACCTCTCGCTTAAACTTGATCCGTTGTGGTTGTTGTTCATATAAATAAGAAAAGTAAACGTAATCACCACGTTCTTGTGTTGACAGGATATCATTTCATTCAGTTCTACCCACTTGATATAAAATCTATTTTTACAGTTTTTACTGTAAATAAATAATTACTGTTAACTGTTATATTGTTTTTTCTATGTATTTCAATGTCATATAAAAATACTTATACCTATTTAAGATGATCAAAGACTTAACCGTCATTTACTTTAATACTTTGATCCTGAGCTAGTCGCCATTTGTATGACTAGTGGCATGTCATTTTTATAAAATGTTACCATCCAGGTACTACTAATTATTTATTTAAATAATAAATTGTTGCAACCCAAAGTCATATAAATTTGGGTTGGTATTATCGTTTCAGTGATTTATAGCTGTAAAGGTATAACACTGAGTTGGTAATCATAGATTCCAACAGATAATACCTGACGTCACCCTAAAGACGTAAATACTAAAAGGGAACTTGAAATTCGATGGATGCGAGCAGCGACACGGTGGCTCAGTTGGTTAGAGCAGCGCCACGGATCGGCGAAGGTCGCGGGTTCGAATCCCGCTCGTGTCCATCATTTTTCTAATTTCCTTTATCAATTTAGATTCAAGCTTAGCATGGGCAACATGCTAAAATGGCACCAAAAGTCATATAATAAATTGTATTTAAGTATATTACTGGATTTAAGGTTGAAATATGATATTTCAACATTTATCGCTGCAACACGAACATATTTCAACACTAATAAGTAATAACAGTAGTAACCAATATAAATCAAAGACAACTATATCAAATAATTACACTGAAATGTAATACGATATCACATGTGTTAACATACATACATAAATGTTTGTTTATTATTATTTATAACTGAATAGTAGTAAATTATTAGTCCACTTAATTCGGAATTTGATAATTTATAGCAATCATTATATCTCAATTTCCTAACCGCTTAATATATTTTCTTTACCGCTATACAAATACGACCACATCTTATTTGAATTGTAAATGAAGCTATCTAATTCAAATTAGTTCACACCTTAACGATGTCGTCGGTGGCACGCATTATTCAGTTTGGCTGAAGCTCGTGACTGAATGCAGAGGTGACCGCGTCGCAGCGCACCCTAATGCATGTCATTCGCTGTACAGCGGGGTGGCTCGCCGCGCGCTCATTACTCGTGCTCTGGAGTCATATGTGCCAGGCTGGGAGGGCTCCAGCCTGTCATTAAGCCACCCAGTCCATGATCGGTCAGATATAAATCATGGTAATGGTAGATTATTCTAGATACATCGGCGGAACACCCGGGAAATGCGCTCGGAGCACCGATTATATAGAACCCACTGACGTAATTGCACCGCTCATTGATACCTCACGAAATGTAATTAGGCTTTGTTCCAGCTAAGTGCTGCTCGAGAATTCGCCCTCATTGTGTAATTTTATTGTGGCATTAACTAAATGATGAGTACTGAACTATATATACGTGGAACTCAAATAGTTTTGAGAACCTAACTTATTCGCGGCAGTGAAGTGGGGTGTATTTTCATTTTTTTAAACAACTTACCTTTTACACACATTTTTGTTTACCTAACCACCTATTGTTTGATATATGGTCAAAAATATATTCATCATCATCATCATAACATAAATTGGTTTATCTTGAAGCCCATTAACCACATTATAAAGACAGATTATACTTAGCAATTCTTTTAATGACTCTCCTAATCAGAAACACGTCATACAGGCCGTTAAAAACTACACAGCGATGACACTTCATTTGGCATATGTCACGGGTATCTTTGGTTGGAATCGATTAATTTGCCAGTATGATACACCATAAGCATGCAGTATAATGGTTCCAAAGAGGATTAATGTCTGAAATAATCAAATGCAACCATTAGTATACAATCTTGTTCATGTTCATTATTATTATTTATTTGCTGTATGAGCATATCTTATACCTATAGACACCCTGTATATAATCTATTTACACGAAGGCTAGCCTTGGGCTTATCCATGTTCATGAACTAGGTTAATCTTAATGTAATGTATCCTTTAAAAAGGATTTATAGTCAAATATAGATGTAAATTTACTTAAAGATGCAATTGGATAAGATGTTTATTTATAAAATGTAAATTCCTACTGCCTTAGTATCCTATTGAACGTTATTGCTTTACCATTTTTTCTTACGTTTAACATAGAGATTGGTGTTTGGTGTCATTTTGAGTATTATTTACTGACTGTATTCTAGTTAGCTTTGAATATTTAAAAGTATACCTTACAATTCGCAAAACTTTGAGCGGATCTACAAACTTTTTTTTTTCTACACAATATCGAGCCTATATTTGATTAGTATCAATTTCATGCCACAATATCGTATAAAATAATTTAGAGTCTTTAATCATCACAAAATGTACGTACGTTTACAAATTGATATCCTACATAGGCAACTTTTCTCCACAAAACGTAGGTATCTTGGAGAACTTAGCTGTATAAGATAAAGTTATTGCTATTGATACCGAATATGTTACTGTAAATCAGACTGTCGTGCGCGATTTTATGAGATGTGTATCGTTGAAAAATATGTCATTCCGTTAGACGATGTCCGTAGAAATAATACAGTTGTATGTTGTTCGTAGCCACGATAACCTATCGCCCCGCAACCTCATAGCGTTCAGTAGAGACGCGGCAGGCATTATCGTGTCTAATCAGGTTCGCACGCGGCGCGGTGGCTAAATCATCCGATTATTGATTTCCGATGTCGCGGTCGTGATCGGGCGCGGGATTCAACGTTCGGCGTGACAGTGCAGCCATTGTCGGAGCCGACGGCGGCTCGCGCTCCGCGACGCGCGCGCATTCTCCGTGATTAAACGCTTGTAATTCCAACAATATCATCCCGACTGTCGGATTCAATCTGCACACGCCGTGCGCGCTCATCTCATGTCATCTCCCTCGCGAACCGACCTAACAGCGCACGGACCGCTTGTATGTAATAAGTCAGTTAACATTAAGACCCCGTGCCCTGGAACCGTCCAGACTCATGTTATAAAACAGAATAGCGAATTGCTCTCCCTGAAGATACGAATCTACTGCAGCAATAATGTCTTGATTTATTATTTCGCTCTTGTGATTTATGTTATAATTAATGAGATATCAACGCCTCGTTGATCTAGTCTAATACAGTTATCGGTTGATTTGATGCAAATACCTTAAATATAATCTTAACGAGATTAAGACACCATCTACCTAATCTAAAGTAAGGTACTTGTAGTATGTAAATTATACCACAGAATGCGCTTGTAATTTATAACAATTTTATCTGCTTTTGCTGAACACGTCAATCTTAATTCCATTTTTTTTTAAGTATACGTGTGTCAGATAAAGGAGGCTGTTCGCAAATTTTTGCTTTTATTGTATACTTCGCCGCACTGAACAATAATAGGGGAGGCAATTTCTCGCGACATGAGATCGGCGGATGGTAACGAGCGGTCCGTTGTCGTTATTAAACCCCATTGTTGTGATGCGCCGTATAAAGCCTAACGCAGCCTAGTCCCTTTCTAATGCTGCCAATAAAGCACTGAAAGTGCATTTGCAATACGATTAACTCTCTCGGTTGGTTACGCGAGTATGCACGATGCGAGTGCGACAGAATAGGGCTGACAGCTCTCCGCGAGTAGGATAAGGACGGTGCGGCACACATTCATCACCATCGACATGTCACACTCGCTTTCAGAACGGTAGCAACCTGACTAAAAAGGTTAACTTAGTTTCTCGCGGTCCACTGTGCCACTAAGGTATATATATGTCTAGAAGATATTTTATATAAGCGCACTAGCTATAAAAGCAACTAGTCTTTCTTGAAGTTAGAATTCAAAAAATAATAAGTCTCAATTAATTATAAAATTAATTGACGACCTTATTGATTTGACAAATGAAAAATGGCCATTTTGAAAACTTGTTTAATCATTAATACAAGTTCTTCTATGTTTACCTAACTTTTTTTCAATAATATTACTTCGCCCGATGTTAATTAATGTCCTAGTCATTTATTTTGACCTCCTAACTAACTGGCTTACTAAATACAACGTGAAGTAGTGGGTAAGAATTTTGCTACATTAGAACTAAAATTTGATATAATTATAGGTGTACGACACCTATAATTATATCAAATTTTAGTTATATTTAGTCATTTTAGTTATATGGTAAAGTCTAAGATAGCTTCGACGGGATAATAATTATATACATGTAATTAATTACGGTGCATTAATAAAAACTTATCCTTGATTTATATTGTTAAAATAACGTCTACTCGACGGTCATTCGAATAGTCTAGCCAAAATCATCAAGTCAAGGCAAAATCATATGCGAAAACACACACTTTTCCCTAAAATTCCAATTAGACGCCAATCTGACACAACTGGAGCGTGATCAGGCGCAGGGTCCACGGCTTTAGGTGCTCTCCGAGCGGCAATAGCGTAACACCTATACCAACTTTCCAACAACAAACTTTCCATCTCCGAGCTGCATCTGAGATTTCCTGCCAAATAAACCTAATAACTTAATTTCACCCTTCCCGAACCCGGGACCTCATAATCCACAGCAATAAACGGTAGCCACTAGATCAACGAGTAGTATAAATATCAAGACAACATAATTGTAACGAAACAATAATAAAAGCCTCTCATTGCCAACAATATCGTTGATCCTTTGACCTTTGCGACTGAGCAGCCCTAGCGATCTATGTCTGAACTCTATTATCGACTGCTAATAAAACTAGGTACCGCACGCGGCGGGTTGGCGACTGTTGTTACTAGATGGCGTCGGCGGCCTGTGGATGTGCCTGCACATTTGCATAAGGAATTGGGTGCGCACGCTTTGGTATCGTCTCGCGGCGTATTTCTCACGCTACCCCCGGCCATTGCACGCTCTCGCCATCACCGCCTCCTCTTGTCTAATGGCTGTGTCAGCACGTTGCCCCTGTTCAACGTTTTTTATTATGAACCCATCATAGATACTCGATAGGTGCACAACACTTCAATATAAACTTGTTTTTAACTGGTTTCCAGAAAACCGTTTTGTAACATCGCCATGAATTTACTATGTTAGTACAGTAATGATGCATACCGAAATAAACAAGCGATGTAAAGTTCATAATTACACGAATCTCAAGATCGTTAAGAACTCGAAGTCGGTCGATCATTTTCACTATTAAAATACATGTTCGACGAAACATTCGGCGTAAGTGTCGTTAATTGCATGGTGCATTGATAACGGGTGATTTGGTGCCAGCCGTGTTAATGGTGACCTCGATTCAAAGTTATAGGCACCACACCTGAAAAGCCATATGGCCAAACCAATTGCTATGATTACAAACAAGAAATGGTAGGTAATAAAAACAATAATGGATGAATATGAAAACAACTACCGTGGTATCAAGACTTAATAAACATTGTCCAGTAAATACTTAAACAACTGCGAGACGTCATTTCAGACAGTAAATAAAATCGCTAGCCTTAAGGGATAAAAGACAATAGCCAAATGAATATTTCATAAGGCCATTATTTAATGATGATGCTTATAATGCAGTAGTGCTATCAATTAGAAGCGAAGCGGCAGTAATTTCTTTTAGTAGATTAAACACAAAGCGAGCTTTGTCCCATGACCTTTGAGGTCAGGGCTTAAGTTATGGGCGACTATTATGACAAAATTTAAATAAGTATTCAGTTTAAATTTCTGCAAAGTATCAATTAATTTACAAGCTAAAATACAGTTATTAAAAGACTAAGATACCAGTTATTATATCCAAATCATTTATAAATTAAATCATATCATATTAATACCAGACGCGTTCGTATGTTACCAATTAAATATCACAGATTAGGAGTATAAATGTCTTTATCATCATTATTATATCAGTAGGAAGACGCAAGATAGATTAAGGCCGTCTAGAACTGGTTTGATATACAAAACTAGAAACGTGAAACCCAACTATCATAGCCAGCAATTATTAAAAATTGCAAATGTTTTTCATTAATCTTGCTGCTTTTAATTGCAGCCCGACATATTATAAATTTACTCAAATTCGTAACATCATACACGATATGCTTGCTAATGGTGACGTAAAGTTGTGTTGTATGCTCCCGCACTTAGGTTTGGTGTAGACAGTATAGTTGACAATAGAGGTCCACCCTAGTAACTTTTAGAACTTTATCACAGTATAAAAGAGATAAAAATATCGTTCCTAATGTGAAGAATTCCAAAATATACGCATGATCTCATTACTTGTAGAACTGTGAGTAATAAAGGTGTGTCTTCTAAAGTTTAACGTTCGCTTATACCTTGCACCATGACCGTAGCCGCGGCGGTCACTATTGTAAGCAGACAGCACGCAAGACATTCTCATGTAGCGTGTTCCATGAAGTCGTCTACGACTGCCTGCCCGTGCGCGTCCAACTCCCAGCCACGTTAGCCGCGCACCGCACAGCTTCACCCGAGTATGCGTAACTGACGCGACTGCCTACTCGTAATTCCCTATTGCAACGTTCCATGAAACTGCCTCCTAAAGAACGTAAATATTGTCGACCAAATAAGCTTTGAACATTTTGTTGGCTTGCGTAATTTGTTTGGAGGAAGACTGAAATTATATTTTAGCTCATTTCTATGTGCATTTGATTTGTTTTACGATAGAAATGTGTTGTAAATTATGAATGTCGCATGAAAATTTACCTCTTACTTATATTATTCAAACAATATTATGAATGTTACCGTAGTAACCTAACAAAATTACCATGGCATTATGAGAAATAACAGACAATTGTTTATGAGCAAGGAATTTCAGATAATTATGCTTAATGGGCGCATATCAAATCTGTAATACTACGTAACGTCTAAGATACTTGGTATTTTCTAATGTGCTCATTGTATGATGAGAACGTATTATTCTTAAGGATATTGAATTTCATACCTTATCTAATTGGGCTAGATGGATAAAACCGTGATAAAAAATCTGCACAACTAACTTGTTTTGTATATTTACTATGTAATAAATGAATTATGTAATTGAGATTTATGTTTATTTAATTGGTTTATGAATTAACACTCGTGCGTCAAAACTATTTCTTATTATGGCTTATAGCGCTCTCAAGCAATAAAGGGCTAATATATTCTTCATATCCCTTTGATTCTGACACGGCTATAAGAATGGCCCAGCAATGATAGACTTTTTACATAATCCAGTACATTAAGTTATTCATATAACAAGATTATTTATCAACGTCTACTGTAATTATCTTCTGTAAACTGGTTACTTAATGACGTTGTTCTCTGTGAACGTGGTACGAATCTATCATTGTAGAAATACATTTCCTTGCTCAAAATAACCTGGTTATCTTCAGCGTATCGGGGGACCGTTAATAGCTTATTTGTACGACACGACATTTGCTAAGAGTCTCGCAAATGTCTGTCAAATGAAACAATAAATAAAGAAACTAAATAAGTGTGTGTGTTCAAGTCGATGAGCTATAAAGGACAGTATAAAGAATGGAGAATGAATGGCGGAATCTGCTGCCTGGGAACTGTAATTAGTGCCAACGTAACTTAGATCCATGTGATGTATAAATAGGCCTAGGACTTACGAGCAGCGACATCTATCTGAGGAATTAAGGAAAAAACTAGCGAAGTGCGAGTTGGCTATGTTGCCGAGGGATTTTTGATAAAAGGTGTGGTGGTTAAAAAAATAAGGAATGTTTATTACTCTAATAGGTTGATTCAATAATTCTAATTTTATATCTACGTTTCACTAACACCCTAATATTAATTTCCTGTAGGTATAAAAATATTAGAATTCATCTAACTAAAACCCATAGCAATATGTAGTTTTGTTTTTTACCATACCGCACAAAATTCATATATACGCTAATTCGTGTACTTAAATCAAAGGAGATTCGAACCCTAAAATATATTTATTTATTTTTTAACCTACCCAATTGTGCGGAACCCTAAAAACAAGAGAAACAGAATGCAATTCTCTCGTTCCTGTCATATCCAATTAAAGCAAATGATATGTTAATTTTTAATTATCTGGACTGTGCGAACTGGCTAATGAGTGTGACGGTTGTAATCAGAATTTATTTTAACTCACACAATTGATTTATTAACGGTGCGCCTGTTATTAAATAAATTGTTGTATGCTACAAAAAAAACTAACGAGATGCTTTATGGCAACAGGCATTTATTCAGTTTTCTCTGGTCACTGTACTAATAAGGAAAGCTTCTGCATTCGACGGTCTATTTGCATGTTCCGAGAGGAAATTGTTTTAGTGCCATAGTAAAAATATATAAAGGCACGGTTATTGCGATCATATCTGGTGAATGCAAGCAGGATTGTAGTCTGGAGTGTGAGATCCATCACACAATTTACACATTAATGTTGCATTATCAGTCGTGGTTAATAGCTCCGTTTACCTATATACTGAGTCATATGTTATTTAAAGTTCTCAGCAAATCACAGTATGATGTTTAATCATACTGTGATTTGCTGAAAATTAAAAGCAGCAACACGACGTATTGCTTGTAGAGTTAACACCGCTTCCTGAACTATTTGGCATCGTAGATGGTCACCGTACCTATATATACCTAATCTCACTCCATCATACTTTTTATTCTCAATTATGTTAACTTTCTTTAAAGTCAGTAACAGTTATTAGGTGGTTGTTATTACTTTTAGGGCCACTTCACGTACTGTTGCCGGGGAAATTAAAAGAGCTCTTCTAGGTTATTTTAATAGCCTCTACAACGAAACTAGTCAAGCTACCGAGATGAATTGATGATTTATTGATATTTTTCTATTTCGATGCAGATTGATTAAATGGAATTTAACAATTAAACGTTCTTTGCCGTAGGTAGGTACGTATAAAATAGATAATAAAAATTGTAATGGAGATTTTTTTGTTAAATAATTAGACATTAATAACTAGTTACGACCTACGCTGTTAGGTACAGGAAACACAATTATATACGGAAAATAATACTACAGTAACATCTCTGCTAGAACTACTTACAACATTAAAAAAAGCGTAAGGTAATAGATAGATAAATCTAAACATTTGTACATCAAAGTCTTGATTTAAACAAAAACGAAAATACCTTGTGTCGGGTATCTACACCTGTTGCATATCCCAATCGAGTATCCTTGCTCGTGCCATACCGGGATAAACTAAACTTAACACGACTCCCCGAGGTACACAGGTTGCGCTTCAAGACACGTACAAGAATCGCTTGTTGCTTTATAAAGGTATACTTAGTGTGCACATGCGCAGTTGCGCACTGCATATCCTTTTCCCTCAATTAAGTCTTACAATACGCGGAGTGACGAGTATCCAATTATGTTTTTCTTGAATTCCCACATCAGCTTGGGAATGATTCGTAAATAATAATTTTCATGCTTTATTTCTCAACGTTATATATTTTTCCAACCTTTTTTAATGCCTATAAACGGAGCCTTATCTACAAAAGGCAGAAAAAATGTTACAGCTTTTAGCTTTGGGTTGTTGACCGGTAACTTCGCGTTTTTTGCTAGCTATTTTACGACTTATTTGGCATTTTTTGTGTATCAAATAATTAATATCGATCCATTTGCATATAAACGCCGTGTTAATAGATAAAAAAACAGCTGTGAGTGATAAGTCCAGATCCACTACGTAGGAACGATGAAATGATTAATGACAAGCTTCCTCTTCCATAATAACACATTGAATCTGGTAAAAACATGCCGCTATGTGTCAGAAGCTTGAGTTCATTAGGTACCTAATTATAACAATTTCTATATAATGATTTTATTATTCTTTAACTTTTTTAACACATATTTCATATTAGATTTATTTCATAATTAATATAAATTTTTGGTTTTCTCCATTATACATTTATAATGATAAAGATTAAAAGTATTTCCATTTCTGATTCATCATTAATTTATATTCATTAATATTAATTAATGATTAAATTATGAAGCGCATAACGATTTCGCAGATTTTCATGCAATGTTAACTCTGAAAATCCAGCCTTACTTTAGTCACTTGTACTATGTAACGTTGATATAATAACGATTGTTGAAATGAGCCCCACATGTGCGTATCGGAAGTGTGCGGAAGCGAGCGCGGTGGCGGGCGCACATAGCGCCTAGCGCCTAGCGGTGCTTGCAGACGCGATGGCATCGCGGTCGTGCGCCACCGCTCACGGCAGCCGCCGGCGCTCGCGTCGCCGTGACTTATGGCCCCCGCGCGAACCTCGATCGTACGATTGAATAATAATATCCGATTCCCGTGCACCGAATTTATGTTAGGAAGTAACCAGTGTCCCGTATCGACGAGCGCATCAGGCGCGCCTCGCCCGCCCGCAATTTCCAACCGCTTGTCCTTAGGCGCTGATGTACGAACCGATACTTGATAAATAAATTTTCGTGAAGGACTGTTCCCGCTGGACGTCGGCACTACGTACCCTGGAGTCCCGCCCCGCACTCACATCTAAACGCGCCTAACTGTCAGCCGACATCACGGCTCTTACTATTATCATTACAATAAATTTCAATTTTCACTTCCTACTTGTTGCTACATTGTTATATGACCGTAAAGTAGCTCTAATCCTCCAATACTATATTGTACCTGTATTATAAAAGTCGAAGCCAAGAAAATATATTTTATGTGCAGGCCACACGCACAGCATTCCAAGGAGCCTCATAACTTTCTTCGGGTGACGTAAGTAGCGGCTGAAGAACTAATCCTATGACGGAGACGGGTAACAGCACCCTGTGTACTGTTAGCAACATACCGTGATCACTTCATAATACCAAATACGGTAATTATGATTTTACTTTCTAAAGCTCGTTCGACTAGCGGTCTTTACGGGATCCTGAATAAGATTACACTGCAGCGCTGATGTAAATTGTGAAACCTTAATTTGTAATACGTTTGTTTAGAGCAAAGATAAAAAGTTGTCGTATTTTGTAAACATAGAAATCGTGACTACAATACTGACGATGCGCTCGCTATGCATGGTGGTAATCAAAAAGCTGTCATTAGTAAACCGCAAGATGTTGTGTTCACACTTGATAATATTACCAAAATTAGTTACCTTAAGTGCTAAACTCGTCTTTTAGCCACTTACCAAATTACTAAAAGTTCAATGGTCTATGAAATTTGTTGTAAATTATGGGTTCACACATCTAATGTTTTTACTATGGCGAGTAATCGTGACCGCTGTAGCTAACTACCACTAGATCGATGCATGTAAGAATTTAGTTGATTTTTACCGTTACATATTACTTGCCATCTCTATCCCAGTCCTAACCTGTCATTATGACTAGTTGTTTTATAATTTATTATTTTCAAAAGTCCCGCAGTTTGTCGGCCTCATTATGTAATTCTAAGGCATAACATTGCTCGCAATCATATCCACGTTCTGAACATAATTCCTAATGTAAGAGGGGATAAAAATGATTGCTTGACCATCATTGTTAGACCATATAGTCCTCGCGCAAACAAAAAACGTAAATAAGAGCCGTATTTCATGCAGTCATCGAACGTCCATATACCTAGAACAGATTGCCTAATTCGACGAAAAAAGTTTGGTTATTATGTGTAATGCGCCTTAGATTATAGAGCGGGACGATAAATTATATAAGTAACATTGATGGCATTGTTCGCGAATGTGCATCATGAGTCAAATACCTTAAGCACTACGTTGACTGGATATACGTGTCTAACCTTTTTTTCTGCACACAACACACGCTATGCTTTAAATATTATCAAATTACCAGTACAATACATGGTCATTATGTGCTAACGGTTGTGTCAATTAATGTGATTAAATCGAGCAAGTGACTGCGGTCGATCACGTACCGTCGTCGTCGCTCCCGTATATTGTTCGTTTAGATGCAATGTTGTCATCGCAGCGTTCCGGATCTATTGCCGTCTTCTTTTCCAATCGTAATACTATTCTGAATTAATCAAACCTACATCATTGGAGTGTGCAAAAACTTATTCTAACATAACGGAAGGAAAACGGTAGCTAACTGTTTTCGTAGCCATGTAGGATATACTACGATAAACGATTATGGATTCAAACCCTCTTATAATACTGATATTTCGATTATAATTTTATCACGTTCATCGATCTGGTTCGTCTGTACCACTAGCTTAGCCACGGAAAACAAGTTGATTTAAAATAAATAAAAGCGTCATGAAAAATTCGCTGTGGTGCGATATTTTAGTCATTTTAACAAATTATGCGTTGAAAATATGTTATGATTTAGAAAGTCCAGACAAAATATATTTTAAATTTATTTGAGTCGATGATTATTTAGATGTCGTTCGTTAAGTGCAAATATATCTTCAACTGAAAATGGATGATACTGATGCATGGTTCGAAAACTGATAAACCATACACACATTATACACCATCTCCTGTATACGGCTCTAAAAAACAATACATATGGTAAAAAAATTACTCAGGAATTTCTGTCGAGATTTCAAGAAAAGATATCTACGATTTCACGCTAAATGTTTTGAACATTGCTAACGAAAGCGATCTCAATCTTTATTTTCGGCATACCTACTGTTAAATATAACGGAAACATGTTATAAACCACTTTATCACAGAGCTTATCTATAATCTACATTAAATTAATAATTATTCACTACATTTAATCATAATTTTAAACTAAACACAAACATTTAAGATTAATCAAACATTAAATCTCACATTTGTAGTTTTACTAAGGTAGCGTTTAGCACTGTAGTTAATTAAAGCTAGCACCAAACTTGCACCTTGCAGCACCAACAACGCCCAGGCTCTCAGCTAGCGTATAATTATTGACTTTCGGACCATTTCGCTAATACACAATCGTACAAATACTTGTTTACGACCCAACACGCCCACTTAAGATTCTTTGACTCCAAACGCATACTGTGAAACGTTGAATTGTCACTTTACGACCGATTGTTCCACAACGTAGAGCCGCTGGCAACTCGAAATTATTAGGATGAATTCACCACCCAATCGTTTAACGATAAGTGGAAACTTATTATTTAAAGATTGAAAATTGATTTTTAGAATATATTACTCGCATGTCATGTTTATCTCGAGGTTTAATTTATAACAGCAGATTCCGCATAAAGGATCGCGAGATCTTACCATAACTGTTAATCTTTTGCAATGAATATCTTTCTATCGACGGCAAATATTCAAGCGCGTCGGAATCCGCAGACTTCAGTTGATGCCCATTTAGCCGCTGCGGTCATTGTATGTGATTCTGATATCATGAGGCTATCGTAGAAACATTAGCATTATCAAAAGGGCCGCGGGCGTCATGGTCATATCGGCGGCGACACGCGACGGTCGCGGAAGCGCCGCGTGAAGGCAAAGGCCCCGACGGACGAGTGGCGATAACTCAACTCAACATACCTGAAATACAATCGTGTGGGTACCATGCCGCGGAGGCGTGGGCCCGCCTTTACTATATGTTTCTTTGTTTCCTGTTCCCTTTCAAATACTCCCTTGTATTTGTAAACATGTACATATAACTAAGCAGCAAACATTGTTGAGTATTTTAGTTAGAAATTAAATAAGTTGCTAATTGTTGGAGTTTTGTAGTCACGGAGAGTCTTAAAAAGAATGAAATTTGTTCCGTACCAAGTATACCAAACTTCCATTAGTGCGACTAACCTAAAGTTAAGCACCTTTTACACAATCCAGATACGGTGATTCGTCTATTTTATGTCGTTCCAGTCCAAGTTAAGTCATCAGCGGTTATTTCAGTTAGCAAGCTTGAATTTGCATAACAATTGTGTTAGCCTATAATATCAGTGAACCAGTGAATGAATGGGGACAATTGAATAAATTGCAATGCATTATGGCAAGAGTTGACGATGCCGCGCGTCACTTGTCAATGGGCGTAGCGCGGAAGCAGCGCGGACCGGCACACGCGCCGTTACCGTCAACGGCCATTAAACGACCACTCTTAATTATCAACAGTTACCGCACACCGCATTGATACCAGTCGGCCGCATCGCGAAACACCACACCGTAACTGACGAACCACCCTCGCGAGCCATGCAATATGCACCGGTTATCTATCGCGCTATAATTAGATGCCTGCATACTTCTAATTGTTATGACCTCAATTATGATCCATAACCAGACTGACGTTCGGTGTGTACGTAATATCTGGTTAAAGCTTTACAGTAAACTTTGACGTAGTATGTAATATGTATAATTACCTCTAGTTACCGATCTGTCTTCAGTTATTATAGATTAGCACATGTAAAATTAAAAATAGTACTTAGTTGCGTTTTCTAGAATGTACGACGTGCGTGTGTGTTTTTTTTATTAATATTGCGTTAGTTGATACAAGCGGCGAAGAAGCATTGCGCTCCCCGCCGCTTGATCTCTCACATGATAGTAGGTGCGCAGGCGCCGGATGGTGCGATAGCGTCGCGTTAACCCTGCCGCCGCGCGCCAACACCCGCGCTCGACTGTTCTCTAATTACAAACACTATCTCAGCCGCACTGAGGATGTGCACGCTGTACAAATACCCGCGTATTGTCTTCACTCCGACCAAGTCCTTCCGGTGAACTTGTCCACGATCTTAATCTGTATCCCAGGCCCACACGTATACTTCACGAGAGAACTTCTTAGCTTTAAACATTATTCGTTATTTTTCAATTAAACTATGTATGTACGTGCTAGCGAAACTAAATTTAATTTCGTTTTGATTTTATTTAACGACACGACACTTGGTGTTATTTACTTAGTTACATTTCACGTAGGTATATTAAATAGTTACAAATCAATATTAACGTTGATTAGTAGTTGAGAGAGTTGGTATACTGGGTACAACGACGCACGACGTAATTAGGTGAGTGCGTGTAAACTTAGTCTGTGAGAGGATTGGACCACCCAAGCACACGGCCTTTTGGCGGCGACCGAGTCCGTTTGTGTCCCTGTTAGCCCTTTGACTTGATCAATAATGAAACAATATCTCATCTGAATAACATTAATCTATCAGGCACAAACTAGGATATTAAATTATTTAGATATTATACACGTGACCTATGAAATAACAATTTAATATTTTATGATGTTATCTTTACTGCGCCTGTTTTTAAAGCTACCGAAATTATGTTAATTTTATAACTGTGATTTAATATAGAAGACAGTTATATGATTCTAAATACAACCTATTCCTTCTGCGTGACAAAAACTATGATACATTACTAGCATGAGATTATATAGTTCCTTGACATCCAAACTTAATAGACTAATCATGAAGCAAATAATATCGATTCTGTTTCTATACTATTATCGATCAAACTATTGTCTCGTGGTCGATATTAATCATTACAAGTACCATTTTTTGCACTTGATTATAGATTATTGAAATACAAACTACATTAACTAATATGCATAAACAAATAACGGTGGTTAATTCTTGTTATGCACATATTTATGGTCGTGTCCACGCCGCGGTCTGTAGATAAATATATAGGAACAACATATCATAATAATATTATGTATTGATACCACCATTATAGGTAATGCATTTTACAGCCATCTTCAGTATTGCAGCTTCATCTTGGAGAGTAATGCCTCCTTAACCTGGCGCATGGTAAAATCTAACATAAGGCCACGCTTAAAATCTAAAATGATGTAAGGTACAGTACGGCGTAGTGGGCAATACTATGCTGCTTAATATTCTAGTACATCTCACGGATGGAAGACTGACGCTGACTTCTTTGCAAGTACCCATATCTGTATTTATATCTACATTTACCAAAACAAGGCAATGCTCAACACAGCTTGTTTTTACAATAAACAGTTACAGAAGATGTTTAATACATATTTTGTATCATAAATAATCGAAGACAAAAATGGATGTCGGGAGTCTATTTACCATTTTTTGTTTAGTTTCGGCGCGTGACCGATTGGTCAAACATCATTGTGTCCAGTTTCACGCTCCTTGTCTCTTGACAAATGATGTTTTTACTCTAGCACTCTAGATAGATAGATTCTTTATTTTTTGTTAATCAAGTATATAAAAACTGTATTATAATGTCTGTTCTTTTATTATGAATATGATTGATTTCTTGTACGTAGTAACATGGCTAACCGCCGCATAGGTACTTGACTTTCACATAAGTACATATGCATTGTTGACGCGTCCATTCACTGACTATTCATGTCTTCAAACAATTATATAGCACTTTAACGTCTTTCTTCCCACGATTGTATCGTCGCGTTGGAGCGAACCAAGTTTGCAGATTTATGTTTACCTACACAAGCACACGCTGCAAAGGTGTCGCGCAACTTAACCCTATACACACTATTTATTGCCAGTGGTGGCACTCGCTTAACTATAACGAGGTGAGGAAGCATCGCCCTTAACAACCTAAATATACTTTATGTAGATAGCAAATAGGTAGGTATCTACTCTTATTATTATATATACAGCTTACATATTATACAGCTTATTTTAAAATTATTTTATTGCACTAAAATAAACCACTAAATATTTCTACTCACGGACAAACGAGATACACTTTTACGAAATATAACTTCGGCTTACTTCAAATAAATATTTAAACACACTAAACAAGTCATATGAAATGTAAACTTAAAAAGGATACTAGAAACTAAATGTGAATCGGACCTACTGGCTAAACCCGTTTCTACTGAAGGAGAAATATCAGCGTGTAATATTTTTAAGGCAACGAACTGTCATATATACTAATATAAATACCATCATAATATTTATTGTCAATATATAAGAGACTTAAAAGCTTATTATTGTTAAAATTTAAACATCCTTCGTACAGCAACAGTCATAAAACCTACCCTGTACTGTATTCGTTGAATAATTTCTCAGGGACATAAAATCTCCAAGATACATTATATTAACGGCATTTTTTATACGGAGTTTGACTTTGACCAAAACAAAGATATTTAGTTACGGTTGGCAGATTTTTCGCATGTACCTCCATAATTATTACCTACATCCTCAGAACAAATACATACGTACATATGTGTGACACACACTTACAAGTGCGAATTTTGGTATGTCGCTCGCCCTGCCACAGTTCCCAGTTCCGCGCCGTTAATTTGATATACGGAGGCAGATGGCCTCTCGGCGATAGCACACAGCTCATGCGCCTTCCGCGCTTTACCGCGAATCCCAAACTTCGGGTGGCACCTCAAGAAACAGGCGATATGCTGGTTTCGAGCAACCACAACAACCATAACGAAAATAGAGATACATACATGGAACATTGAAGAATAAATGTATAGTCGCGTTTACTGGCACAGCACTAAATAAAGATGTCTGGACGTAGAATATTGGATGTAAAAACTAATCGAAAAGAGACGTTCGCTTCAATTCAATCATGCAGCAAAACCTAGATAATAGTTTTTCCGTCATGAAGATACAATAGATAGAAGTTAACTACAAAAGAGATTGATCAATTTTTATATTAAATATTTAATTTGTAGAGCCACAAAAAACCTTCCTGTGGTAATTATAACTTGGACTCCAAGCAGTATGAAAGTCAGGTGCGGGGTTGTAAGTTAATTTGCATTTTGATCCAGTAACGGTTTTGAGATAACGTTTTAACACTCGAGATCTCTTCTCAGATCAACAATCCCACATGCCTCGGTTTCGTCCATCAACAACTTCTTTTGAACTCTACGTACGAAGTTACAAACCTTATATGGGCGTTAGATTACAATGTTGCATACGAATGTTGTCATACTAACCTAAAAGTTTTAAGATTTTTATCATCATCGCATTCTCACCAGGTCAACAATTCTTGAAAGAGTAATTAAGAACCGTAATAAAATTGTTACATTACAAATTGGTATGTATCATTCTGTATTTTAGTGGATTGGTAATTATACTTTAAGAACGTCAGGAAATAGTCAATCAGTGTTCTGTTATTCCGGGCACAAGAAGTCAAAGACCGTTCATATAAAGAAGTTATAAGATGCCAGCAACGTAAGGCACATTCGATACGGCATGAATGCGATGATAGTTGTGGTATCGAAATTCGCTCCGGCTGTTCCCTTCGAGCAGCGTTCAGCCTTTCTGTATATTTCGTTCATATTTTCCTTGTCATATTTTAATGATGTTCGTCTACTGTAACTATGATATTTCGCGAGCGAAATGTATGCGAGTGTTTAGCATTCACATGAGCATGAACTTATTTAGGTTTCATTCACCCCGCGTTACGCTAGCTGGGTGCCTGGACTGCGCATTGTCTCACACTGCGCACGAAATGCGAATGATCCTTTGTTCGTTACACTTTACCTACACTGTAACCCAAACCAATAGCGGAACACTTAGCGCCCACCTCTAAACGTAACATTCACGCGTTTGAGCGCACGCTCGAGACCCATTCCTGACTTAACGATATTTACTCTGAAACAACAATACGTGTTCTGTTCTGACATTGATAGCTCTCCAACTGATATGTACTGTATTCTCCCGGTTTAATGCATTTAATGGCTCTGTGATACTCGGGAAAAATAATGATGCGCAATTTCCTGTTATTCACCATTAGATTAATAGATGTAAAAAACAGTTCATACTTTCACCAGAAACAAGAAATGTCAAACTTGCAGAACATATTTGTAACCCAATTGTTACTTTCTCGTAACTAACGTGCAATTTGGATGGACAAAGATTAATAATACTTATGCACGAAACTTTACTAAACAATCTTCGCTTCTCGTTTTTCTTTATGTACACTTTCAATTTACCAGTCTTTACCGATTATTGTAGGTAATTGTAATAATGCATAAACTTGCTCTTACTAGTGCGTGTTAGGAACGCACGCACTTGTTTAAGATTTCAGAGTAGAAAGCCATCTCTTCACTTACTCTTCACTTATTGTTTATTGTTATTGTTTCGTTACAATAGATACCTCAAATGGATTAAACGGCTATTTGGTACGAGATAGTGTATCTTTCGCGAGCTTTTCATAGAGCGGTAGAGATATAGAAAGTAAGATGCTTTTGTGACTAAGGTGGTTCTACGTGGTTGGTCTAGGCGTAGAAACTAGATCAATCAATATACCGTATAAGGCTGCATGTAAAAGACCTACCGCAATGACAATTAGCCTCGCAGCTCGATGTACCAGTTTAAAGTTCAGCAGCCCAAAAGCCGCTAATTTCTACAAGATTTTAATTCACTCTTTTCGTAATGGGCTTTTAGAAAACCCGTTACACGAATTAATTACTTGGGAGGTTTGTGGGATGGAATCAAATGATATAAATATTGGTCGATAGTAAAGTAAAACAAAAAATAATTACCTTCATTTAAAGTGGATTATACTTTTATAATTACAGTACGGTATTCTTATTGGCTGATATAAACGTGTAGTGCCTAGTGGTAGTAAAATATAGAACCTATGTCTAACAAGACATAATAAATGTCAGTTAACAGATTTTAATGCGACGACAGCTATGTTAGCGACGCCTACATCGACATGATAATTTCTAGCACTTAAATAATACAGAAATAGTTCCACTTTATGTTTTGATATATACTATAATCAATTAGTCAACCCTGTTGTCACAAAGTGCCTTTCATGCAAAAATTTGCAGATATTTACTTGACGTTTAAGTCAAAATAGTAGTGACATGGAAACTTAAGAAAGCGCTTTTAAAATGCAATTTAGTAATGATGATTTAACATCATCAATCAATACCACAGACATTAAACTGTCTTTGTAATTTATAAGCCCTTACCAATGTTTAATACTTTTTCTTAAAAGCAATTACAGGTGATGTTCCATGTGCACCGTTAAGTTTAGTCTCGATGTAATTTGTTACAAACAACGTGGATTACATGTTAAGTATTTAATACATATTATAATCATACTATTTAGAGCTATTACGCTAAGAAATTCATTTATAACGTTACGACTACTTACACACACGTAATAATTGAGATACGCGTCAATTATAACACAGTCGTTTTAACATCGTAGAGTTGGTAACATATTTTTATTTAAGGTGCGTGTCCGTGTTCACACTTTTCGATTTGAGACTTTTTACCTCGAAGTGAAACTATAAATATGTTAATGTAACTAATATCTTGGCAATTATTTCACTAATTTTCTGGTACCTATCAGAAATTATTGGCTAACCATTCAACGCTTTTGTACTTTATTACATTTTTTTTTAACTCAATTCAACCGCTACTATGTGATTAAATAACAAACATCTAAACACTGTATCTTCCAATATAACAATATCAGTAGGATATAAAAATAAAAAACACCGTCTAAATTGTGCAATAAAATGAAGACCAACAAAAAACAGTTGGATTTATATCTTCCGCTCTACTCTTCACACCTCTAATATCGTTTATAAACAGTACAAGTTGGAAACCACTAAGTTCATAGCTCCAGTGATTTAACGTCTAACGTCGGATGTGTATCAATTACTTACAACTTATCGTGAAATATAATCAGATATAATGGCGGAACAAAATTGGCAGTTGAGTGGCTGGCTCACATATAAATAGAAATGCTTTAGTAAATTGTGTTGGGATGTTGAGTACTTTTCTTTCGTCCATTATACTGCTTTAATCTTACCATTAGAGCGATGTACCATGCACACGCAAGAGGAATGGCACATATCAAAAAACGAGGTCTGAAATTGAAATAACCAAAAAGTGGCTTGCGTGCAGTCAAACTCATTACAACAAACTCTAAATAAATTATCTTAAACAAATATTATGATGAAGCATTTTATTCCGTTTTTATTGTACCGTTTACTGTTAGAAGTAACACTATTGTGTCAAAACGTTCACATATTATAATGAGGTATAACAAAAACATCCCGACATTTGAACCTTAATAAGTGTATTAACACGGCTAATAGCAAAGACAATTGCAAGTTGCTCTATCAATTACTTACTCACACGATCCGCCCGATATTGCCATTATAACAACATTAGAGATGGCGCGAGCACGCCATCGAGGCATTACTACCATCTGTAACACGGTCACATCGTTTCTTGACCGCCCAATTTTGGTTTTACCGCCTACTTTTATAGTTTGTGAGCAATTTTTACATGAGCGTGCGAAAACAACTTCGTACGATTCGGTTGTAGATTTCCGATTTATCAAGTTACGACATTCACTTCATCCGTAATTGGATTTACCGTTTTCAATCGAAAAAATCTGGGTGCCTTATGAAATGCAAGACAAAGTGATTAGACACAATTTACGTCCCAATTCCTCTAACTTGAATCAACGTCATGCAAATAACACATACCTCTACAGTCTACACACGCTAGTGTATAACAGCATCTAATTTAAGATATTATTCGGACGCAGCTGTTAGACTAGGCCTCTTCCGGCTTTCTAATAGGGCTATTATTGTAATGACAAAATTAAGGTCTTATATTTGAATGTAGTTCGTTGCTAATGCTTGCAATATAAGACGAATTAACATTTTCATGTGGTAGGGTCACGACCCAGCGCTCCCACACATAAATCGGCAGTGGATGTCGCGTCGTGAGCGCACACCGACGCCGTTACGAGCGCATAGCGCGGCGGCTACCGGACCTGTTGAACTGTTAATGTTAGCTTTGCAATTAATATTTTCTACCATTTTTGCTGTCGCTCTTCTCTAATATTGTTACAGTTGATACCATTTAACAAAATGTTATTAAAAGGACATGCGTGTCATAAGGAATGTTAACGTATTAACAAACTATCTTTCAAAATGACAACTTCACAAGTTCATCGATTGTTATTATGAAAATCACACCTTTCCAGCTAACATGACAATATATAAATCTACTGTCGCGTTGTATTTGTAATAATTTGTAACCACTTCATTCAATTATTTATACGGTCATAAACAGTTACTCTCTTGTAAACAGAAATATGGACAGGGTGTAGTAAGAAGCGATGTTTATATGCTAGTGCGCTCTTGGAACTAAGTTACATATCTTTTCAATTAGACTTGCGAAATGTTAACGACAAATGACAACTAGGAGTGTTGTTATGTACTTTCCACAGACATTAGTGCATGTTACAAACACTTCCTCGTTCAGCTTGTCATTAGTCACTAAGGCTTAACTAGCTTTTTCCTCGGCTTCCCTAGCTCTCAAGCCAGCAGCAGAAGTAATATAGCATTTGAATGTTTTGCGGTTACTCAAACTATCAATGCGTGTGTTCAAGAGAAACATTGATGGACATGGAACAGCCTGTATTTAATTATACATAGCATACAAATTTTTTAAATCAAAAACTTATGTGCCGACGCAGGTCGTACGTATCAAATATAAGACAAAAAGATTTTTTAATTTCTTTTACGTAAAGATCATGTATACCATAGTAGTGTAGACTGATTAGTTCATACGTGTTACATGTCTTCGAGTGTGTTACCATGACTACTTAGATTAAAGAAGTCTTGATCATATGCCCTTGCTATGATACTAGCTACTATAAAAAAGACTTATTATAATCATTATTTCACAGTATACCTATCTTGTCTTTTCTCCTGTGTCATGGTGCCATTACAAATATAAATCTCTTTCGCATAAACGCCTTTGACAATAAATTAATTTCTAAAACTTCACGATAGTTACTAGACTAACGGTTTGATAATACAACCGCTACATCTTAAGGCTTAAGCATTTGTTTAAATAAGTTCTGCAAGACATTTAACAGAAGGTTACAAAATACTGTTCGATACCGTACGTACGGTGAGTGACCGTTCGCAACGAAGGAGTTAAGGAACATAAATCTATGATCATTATGTTCCGTAGTATATTTTAAGTATACCATTATTCACAAATACTTTAAAAAAATACCTACGTAAATAATTATAGTAGGCTATCTTTCTATGTCCTGATAGAAACAAAAGCAATCTAATATCAGCTTATAAACACACAGAGATGAAATCCAATAAGCAGACAAGCGAACATCGCGATTCGCATCATGGAAGAGATGATAAATTAACTAATCAACTGGTTTTGCGTTGATAGTGCGCGGCGGCGCGGCGGCGCGCGGCGCTTGTGACAAATAGGTGCGTACCTCATACGAACAGTTGGCAACGGTCACCACACGGTACACCACATATTTCGTTAATTGATTAACTGTACCCCGTTGTAGTCAACGGTATATTTAGGTACATATTTAATCATTTATAAATTGATTTATACGAATAATTTATAAATTGACACAACTCTGTATAGTATTTTTTCCCTGATTTGGCAATCTATAAAACGCGCCGTTAAAATAGATATTGATTACAATAATTTACATTTTCCATGCTAAAATACGGTTAATTATCGCTTGTAATTTATATCCTTCCACCCAATGAATAAACTATAGAATATAACCCTATAAATAATAATCAGCATTTAAACTTGGTGACAGTGATCTGAATTTTGATTACCTTATTCAGATATACATATTTATGAACATTAATAATTATTTTAATGCAAATTTTACTTGTTATTTGTTAATTAGCGTGAGTAATTCGCAGCAGTTCTCTATATGCCTAACGGGATAGGGTCCTAGTAAATCAGTTCAGATTGTAAATCACTTTCCCATTAAAATAAAGTTATGAGCATTAAGATTGCACGCTTTACTACAGACATGTAAAATCGGTTAATGTTCATATTAAAATCGTACCTGACGTTGTTTCGTACTACGTGTCCACTAAATTTTATTTAGATTTATAGTCATATGAATGTCAACAGCATTCGTTTTTAATTAGGTGTCTAGTACGGATTATTAATGGAAACTAATTTAAGTTAATTAGACCGAATTATTACACAACAGTTAACGCTCTAGGATAAGTAGCCGAGAGGTTGTATATTCTAAACATTATTTGAAGGCAAGATAAAAAATCACATGATTAATTGTACTAAAGTGGCCTTAAGCGCGAAATCATCTGTTATTAACCTCTAAACTGTTATTAATTTACTGAGCGTAGCAAATGACTCTTAAATTGCCTTAACTTTGTATTATTTTATTGAAAGACAAATGAAACGTGTTATGGGAGTGTGTCAGCCAACAAAAAGGTACATGATATTTCTACAAAAACTATCTAAGATTTATTATCTTGCTTCGTACAGACGATAACAATCGATCCTAACGCGAGACAATCACGCACTAATCAACAAACAGTGTGAGAATAAGTTAATGGGGATGAGATCTACCACTATACCTAACATCTAGATAATCACTAAAATCATTTAACTTTAAAACATGATAACAATCCTAACTCATGTTTTAAATCAGTAATCGTTTAAACACGCCCAGAATCATTAATATTAGACACAACGTAAACATTCTAGAGGTACTTACAAAATAGATTTTAATTATCTACTTTTAACCTATAGTAAACTCCCACACGGAGTCCTAATTATCTCATGTCGAATTGGTGAAATACTTGTGGACGCTTATTGAACATCGTTATAAGTATAACAAGCAACACATTTTGTATTGTATCCCCTTATCTTTTAGGTTGAAAATGACATAATGATATCACAGCCAGTTATTAATTATTGCACATGTATTCATTGAAATACGAATGCTTTGCTAACGTTTAATAAAAAATATATCATTCTTTTAAATTGTTATAATTACATACCTTACCTTTAATTGTTCGTACACGTTAAGACAGCGTTTCATTTCAAGAATCTATTTAAAGGAATTAAACCACGCCTTAATTATACTATAATCAAATTTTTAAAGATTTGCAGATGCGTGTTATGCTGAAATAAAACAATTAAATTAGTTTTGTTTTCACGTTATAACATTATAACACGCATCAGCTAGTGTGTAATTGTATTATTAATAAAGATAAGTTCGTTCTAGTCTTCGAAACAAAAGTTGGTTGTCTTCGTAATACGTTTTATTGTATTAACTTAAATATGAGCAATTAAAATACTTTCCAGTAAAACCGATAAATAATGTAGAGTCATGACATGTAAAGCTGGTAGCTTAGCGCGCACGCACGCCTTAGGAAATGCTAATATATTATTCTCTAAGAATCAAAATAAATACAAACAAAATTACAAAATAATAAAGTATGTATATTAGCTATAATTATTTTCTTTGAACTTTGTTGCATAATATTTTTTATAGACCATTTTCTTCGTAAGGATACACTAAGGTTCCTATTGTATCGACTGTTACCTTCAAACCTGATAGAACTCCTCATTACTAATAAGTAATAACTGTAATCTATAACAAAACTAATTTCGTTCGACAATTCCAGTTATTAAAACTGATTTATAAAACAAACACTGCTTGAGTCTGAAACTGTAAATACTTCCAAGACCTAATCCAAATAATTCTCAGGAGCGCGTTAACCTCAAACAATCTGTTATATTTCATTAAAGGTAATTCATTTGTCTGCTGTATGCAAATTATTAGGTAATTACGCTGTTGGATAAGAATCAAACTTGTCTTACTCAAATAGGAAATGACTGTGTAATTACCTTACGAAATTAAATATTTAAATTTTTATACTTATTTATTGACTTCTGAAAACGTACCTTGGATTAATGAACCCATCTTAAGTATACTATTTATAAGACAGTGCCTTGACTGTTGAATGAATGATCTTAAAATAATGCTTACATCCGCTAAATAGATGAATTAAATTCGGTAGAAAATACATAATTTAAAACTAATTTTTTTTTTCTTTAAATTAGCCGGTTCTGTGTCCTGCAAAGGCCTTTTTTTTCACAATCAAGTTAGGCGCATTTAATTATATTCGTCGTTATTTTACTAGATGTTAGGACATTAAAAGCTTTTACTTTATCAGCAGAAAAACAACTAAATACTGACATCATAAACGTAGTCTCATAGTTTCCCCTTATCACATAACTAAGGAAATAGATATAAGTTGCACACCTAGTTACCTGGCTCTGTAAATAAGTAATGGCAGCGCCTCTCGGCGACTACTACTTGATTGCATCTGTTGTCGCTCTTCATATCGCGTACACTGCTGTGATTTAACAGCCACCTGTCGTGGTTTATGTCCTCCGATAGCCGCACACGAGGAACTACATGGAACTAGAAACGAGGCGTGACATACACTATCTACTTATATTCGCAGTAGGTATCTCTGCAAATATTTCGTTTCATATTATTCTGCTCGCATTTTTCGCCGGTTGTTAAGAGATTCTAATAAGATGAGATAAGGCAGATTATCTCAAAACAGACGTTGCAAACCGGCGCCACCATGCCTCTCATAATAATAAACAACTTGGATTTCTTTTAGTAACATGCATTACTGTTTCCGTGATGGTGGATGATGACATTGATAAATATTTAAATATCTTAACAAGCCTCTTTGTAAGCTTTTCGCTCTGCCTGCATTGCAAGAATTCAAATGTCAACTTGAATGAAACCGACCGCGCAGAATTTTTCTATGTTATCTCTTATTTGGAGAACTCGTTTAGGTAACAACAAGAGATAAGTCGCGTATTCAGTAGCTAAATGTGGATACTTTATAAATGGATTTAGCAATGTAGCCAAAGTAATAAGTTGAGTATTTCTGTGCAACGCACCGCAGCTGGAATCACTAATGAGAGCGCAATTCAAATCAACTGATTTATAAGGAGTAAGTTATTTCAACGGCTGCGCGTACAATATTTACTTATGTTCTAACGGCCACATAGATATTGTAGTCCATTATTGAGATAAGTATAATGTATACCAGATATGCCTTATACCTAAGTTTATGCCGTAATAAATCAAAGTATTATTTTTGTCATTTATTTCCTCTTGAATATGTAATGCAAGTGATCCAATTGTCTTTATAATTGCACGCGCTGATGGAGTTCTGGAGTTCGGCTCAAACTAATTACCAAAGAACATTGCTCTGAAATTACTTTTCTTTCGTCAGTCAGTCCATTAAATTTATATTGCTTATAGCATTTATTGTGAGTAATATCGAATAGTTAGCATTGGGAGGTCTACCGGTTGGAATGTACTACGTCAGCTTATATTAGCTCGTTAAGAGTCGGCGAGGCTTGTCCGGATGATATCGCTTAACCCCCTCAATTAGTGTGCCCTGACTATCGCGTGGCAATAACCCGAAACAGCATATAAGCTCCCCGCACTCGTGACGCGACGAACGAACCAAATGAGTGTACTCTTAATTAGCCGTTATACTATAAATTTTAAAAGCGATGATAAGGTCCCGTTGCGCGCTCTCCGGGAACACTACCCGCTGGCTAATGGTGCCTTGAGAATTAAATTTAATTAATTCCTCCTCGCCAAACGTGCTTACTGTATCGAATTTGGCTAAGAAATGAATGCCTCGGAGAGAAGAAATGCTAAACGAGAAGTGCATCCACTTCGGAATAGGTTAGGGTTGTCCATTTATCAGAAGATGCGGTAGTTTTAAACCTTTACCGTTATAATTAGTCGATTTGATAACGTTGTCATATGAATATGTAGGTATATATTTTTATGTTTGTAACATAAAATGTAACTTATGCGAATTTAACGCGAGCGATGTAGCACGCAGCTTTAAACCTGTGATGAAAGTACTTATCGATATGATTACTTTTAAATTTGTATTTATTGAGGTGCACCGGGGGTCAATTACGCCTCGTTATTTCAGTTACGCCTTTTATTACTAACATTATCTTTTTGAACGTATCATACCGTATTAAATGTTTTATAATGATGTTTAAATTTGCAGAACGTGCTGCAATTAATGTCCTCAAAATGAGTGCCCCTGTAATAACAGTAACAACGCTAATGACTCAACATGTTATCGCTCTCTCGAGAAACGATGAGGATTCTTGAGGATTGCGGCAAAACTATTTCAATTACCTACTAAGGTACTTCTTAGGCGGGCGGAAAAACGTGTGGACTACCGGCCGTAGTGTTCAATTTACATGAGCGTGTGGCGGACGAGTGCAGAGCGTTGTTAGCTGCGCTATGCGTCTCTCGCCTTTGTTTATGTTACTGTTTACTGTACATAAATGGAATGAAACTTGTCGACTGTGCCGTCCGATAACGGAGCGTTTTGTCTGTAATTAAGAACGGCGAGAGCAGGTCAGCTGTCCACTCGAGCATTACCACAAAGTTATGGAGACATTTTAAGCGTGTCTAGATTGTTTAACTACAAGCCTGTCATGTTTGGAATGAACTTGTGTTATAAATCCTGCCATAACGTCATGATTTCAGTGAGTTTGTTTGTTAATTGTAGATAATAACTATCTAACGAACTAACTGCGCAGTTGCAATGCGGAGCACCTACATTATGGAAGTTCATAGCTTATTGTCATGGTAAACCAGTAGGTATCAATATTATTGCACTCTCATGATACTGTTCTTAACTAATTGTTTGTCTATTACGACGTAATGTACGTAAGATACAAAACTGCTATTAAAACCATTTTACAATGAGCATTCTTTTGCAACAAAGCGACACAATTAAAGACATGGACATATCCAGTGCACGTTGAAATGCACACTTTAACTGTCTTTAAAATTAATTTATATATATACACACTGTATTATTCGACACGCATTACACGATTCAGAATTATCGTAAACTCAGGGAGTCGCTTACAAACTGTGACATTCAAGCAATTAATAGGCACTTTAGATGCAAATAAGCCTCAACGATTTCCTTCGTGAGACATCGATTTGGTGCAGTGCTAAGTGAAACTGTGTGAAGAGATCACGATGCCATAAACAGAAGACAATAATCGTTGTTCGTGGCGCGCCGGGAGCCGTGGCCACGTGTAAACCTCTGTCGATGTCGGCCGGTAGCTTGACAGTAGCACCATTTGCATTTTATGACACTCGTCTCCCACATCAATGCTTTTTATGCAAACATTATTAATAAATGCACGGTATTTATTACTAGGCTGACACTGCATCATTTAAGTTTTGTAATAACTGCGCCTGAAATTGGTAAAATAAAATCATGGAATACTAGGCTGTATACCATACTGCTGCGGGAGTTTTATTAATTTTGCCGTATAAATAAAAGATTAAACTATGATTAATGGATCCCATGTATTATAATAATGTAATTAATTTGTTACAGCACACGTTGACGGGCCACAGTGGTAAAGTAATGGCCGCTAAATTCCTTGGGGAGCCGACCAAAGTCATCACGGGAAGCCACGACCGAACACTCAAAATATGGGACCTTAGAAGTAAAATGTGTAAGTATGTACCAACTCAGTTGCTTTATACGGTCGACTTGTTTATTGAAAACGATTTTAATAACTAAATAGTATTCTCTGTAACTGCAGACAGGAATCCAAATTTATATTGCACTATAATTCATAAAATGCTATTGTATGTAAACTTCTCTTCTCGCAGAGGTATTTTATAACCGCGACTTGTACCCACAGCTTTAAATATAAAACCATCTTAACATAATAAACAAAAAGCAAAAAATATGATTTTTGAAAATGCAATCAAGACAGATCGACTTGGAAATCATGGGAACTGATGTTATGCTAAAATCGGTAAACGGAAAGTGCCTTGTTATCGTAGACGAGTAAATGGCAGGAATAAAATGGTTCTAGCCGATCTAAAGCAAGATAGGCGTGGCTTACAAATTAGGGTTGCCATTAGGCCACTTGTAGTAGAAGGAAAAAAGGTATTTACGATATTTTATAAGTTATATATTGCGGCGATGAAATAGTTAGTAAGCTAAAGAATGAAATACAAATTTAAACCTGTTGTAATTTTGACAATTTAGCATAGGTAATTATGCAAGTGTCTCAGAGATTATATGCAGTTTAAGCACTATAATTTTGTGTACTATAGTAAACCTACCTATTTATAAAATAATTAAAAGCCTGATACCAACCTCTGTACCGTACGCGGTGATCAATAAAATAGATCATAGTTAGTTTTGACATCTTTAGAAACGATGTGCAGGTTGGGAAAATTATGAGCTATTTAATAAAAAAATAAACTACAAACCCCCGCACTCAGAGACATTTAATGATAATTAAACTATTACTAAGTAAAGGTTTTGTTCGTGAAATCATTCCTTAATGTCAGTTTAAGTAGTCATTAACGTCTCTGAGTGCGGCGGAAAGTTGGCAACCTTATAAGTACTCGTAATACATAAAACTTCTCTAATCCTAAGGCTAGAGCTTGGTAACGAGACAGAAACATAATAAAATTAGCGCAGCTGATATACGAATCATTAAATATACGGTCGGGGATTAATGCACTTTGACTGTTAACTAGATAACTTAGCTGAAGATGAAGACTAGATTTAAAACATAGCTCTTAACATTTTTCAGTTTAAGAAAATTGGAAGATTAACCTAAATTTAACATTAGCTATGTTTAGGCAGGTGCATGTAGTATGTATGTAATACCTACATAACAGATTTATAATTTTAAAAAAGGTTTGCTGCAGCACAACTAGGAATGGAACGGTGATATCAATTACCGTGATATCAAACGGTATTAAGTATCATCGAGCGCTATCTAAATTATGACAAAACAAATCAGTCTTATGAAAGAAGGAAGTCTCATTATAAAAAGGCTGTATAGAACGGTTTAATGGGTTCGTCCGCCTGCTTCAAATTTCCTGTATATTTACGAAGTTGTGTCCGTTCAGGTGTAACCACGGCTTATTTTAAGCATTTGTACGAATGTAGCTAGCACGTTTATGCATTCCTACTTACTAGAAAATCGTTGCCCATTGAAACTCACTTCATTGACGTCCATAGAACTCAAACTTAACGGTTCGAGTACGACACAAAACTTTTCAATCGTAAGACCGACACTAGTCGTTAAGCTAGTCCTACTTAAAGAAGGATTATATTCATACTGAAGCATTTATCACATACCTGTGAATGAACTAAGAATTATCTTAAATTTCATTTCAACATAACGACCCTCTTCCTATTTCAACGTCAGTTAAAAATTTGCATTTTATGTAAAGAGCGGCAATGCATTTATTTGATACGTTCGTGTAATTTATCTGCTAACCATTTGTTTTCTCCGAAGCTCACCAAAGAACACTAAGTGGTGTTTAGAGCTGATTTAACATTTGTGATTAGTTTATGCTAGCTTCAAAACACCGTAGCGTGTGGCCGTTAAGCATATTTATGCTAAATGATCTTTCTTATAAACTAATCTTACATAAACTACGAAGGTATTTACAAAATAATAATTAATGCGTAATAGTTTTGTTAACTAACAGTCTCCAGTTCTAGCTATGCATTAGACTTTATACATTCTTTTTGCTCCCTCATACGCATTTTTTCCTTTTGACTTAGAAAATTTACGTCGAAGATGCAATAGTGTAATCTACTAGATATCTGTTGTAAAACGCAACCGCCAAACCAGTGCAAAAAGCCAAATAGAAAGATCCAATCCAGTACCAGTAGCTTATTGAGCTTTATGTGATATTTTAAGGGCTATATACGTCAACTGTTATAACACCTTCACGCGATACGCTACACAAGCGCGGGTGTTCTCAAGCCTCAAGTGTTATAAACCTTCTGCAAACCCATACTCATAAACATATTACAATTATTGGATCTTGATAGATAGCACCGTTTATAACTTAAATTGTACTATTAACAGCCGTGGAAGCTAGCATTTTCTTAGTATTGATTAAAATCTAATCAGGACGCGTAACGTAATTATGAATTTTAGTGCATCCTTTTTCCCATACCTCTTCCATCAAGGAACTAATTAAAACTCTCCGTGTTTACTAGCTTCTAAATCGATTTATATAATGCAGTATATATTGCGCAACTAAAGTATTCCAATTTCCTTTACTTTTGCAGAAATACGTAGTGTTATATTTTTA
Organism: Abrostola tripartita; assembly: GCA_905340225.1. Classification (NCBI taxonomy): domain Eukaryota; kingdom Metazoa; phylum Arthropoda; class Insecta; order Lepidoptera; family Noctuidae; genus Abrostola; species Abrostola tripartita. The sequence goes on along the minus strand of HG996498.1, from coordinate 7,463,309 downwards.
CTGATCGCACTTGTACAAAGTAAACACTTGTTCGTGAATTGTTGTAATAAATTGATTTGTACATGGTGTTCTCAAACCGTAGTAATTATTTTCTGGGTGGGGCTGTCTTCATTAATTAATTCAATTCTTAAAACACCTACGCCTGAAAAACTTCACATAAAATACGTACATGTTTGCACAAGATAGAGTATAAATAGGTTAAAGTTGTAAAATGTTAAAGGTAGGTATTAATTTACAAGCCTTTTATTTTTAAGGAATATTTTAATACTTATTCTTTACTACAAAACTAAATTTTAACAACATAATATGAATACAATGTAACATAATTTACACAAATTAATGTCCATTTCATTCGCTAGATGGTGCAAGTTGATAGGCCACCTTATTGTTACTGTTAACAAATCACTGGATACTTAAGAGTTAGTTCTCGATCAAGTGTGAATAACGCGCGGCGCCCTGTAGCGCCAACGCAGCCATCCAATATATTAATACATTTCTTTTTTTTTTTCAAACGCACTATGTTATATTAGAACGAGTATCCATTATAACCATGAGATAAATATAAGTATTGACAGGTTAATACTTAAAGTTCTAACTCAACCTGTTATGAAACACATGCTAATTGTTTAAACGACTATTAACTATACAATCTTCGACTATAAAGCTATTAGCATTTTATTACTTTATTAGATGTTAATTATGCCCTGATATTAAAAAGATTATAGCTAGGCACCGCCGAAGTTCTAACTAATTGATTGATTATGGTTTCTAGTATTTAAAGAAGGTATACGTTTGGTATTAAATATAAATATATTAATAAGTGCTACTTATGTAGTATTTATGATTATTATATGTATTTTAATGCAAATAATTCAACATTAATAATATTTAAATGCGAAAAATATTCCTTACTGGTATTTAAACACTGTCGTTTTATGTGTTAGGTACTTGATGTCAATAGAAGTAGTAATAGGGTCTAGGAATCATAAGATTTACATTTCCACATGTCCAAAATTGAAATGTGAAGTTCTTTTTACGATATTTTCATACCGACATGAATTAATACAGCATAAGGTAAATTAAAATCTTTTTCATCTTGGTTTATGGTAGGAATATGATTGTTCATAAATACGTATTTTATGTATATCCACGCACAAACTGATATGCAAATGAAATAAAATCAACGCTTGCACTATACTTCTAAAACCAATTATGTATGTAAAAATGCCGGTTTCTTATATCTGAATCTATAATTGCACAAATTACAGAAATATTCGCATTCGGCATTTTTCTCCCCTACACAAAAACTTCTGTTTTCATAGAATATAATTTTCAAAGGTTTTTGAGATATCTTTGTACTATTCATAAAATAATTATTAATCAAAATATTTAACTTAACTAATACTATATCTTAACACATCTAGATCTTCATACAACGTAACACGTATATATAGCAGTAATTTATAAAAGATGAGTCGACAGGACGATCCTGGAATTAAATTGCCATAATTAACTCAACACAAAACGGAAAGCATTGGTAATTGCAATCTTTTATTCTTCACTAACAGTCTGAAATTATTGAGATCTTATAGCCGAGGGCCGAGTGTTCTTAACAAAGAATTGCAGGTTTGACAACTCGCCGTATGTAGCTCGTTAGAACCACAGTGAGAATGATGTTTAAATAGATAGTGTGCAATTCCTTATTTATACGCTGAATATATTATCATTAGTTTAGTATCCCCTTGATTTAACACCACAATAAACAGTTGCAAATATTGGCACAGTCACTGTGCGGACCACTCAAATTTACAATCGCCGTCTCGCAGTATATTGGTGTATAAGATAGGCATTAAGTTCTCGTTTACAACCCTCGCTTCTCGATTTTCGTTTTCAACTTAAACATTTTCCTGCCCTGTTACCATGAACTCTTAAAGCAGAGACGCCCCTACGTTCTGTATAATGCGGCGTCTCGCTTCCACAACGTAAACTGTCCTGCTTCAAGAGTATTAGGAGGCTGTATTAAAAACTTCCACTTTGACATTTCCCGTTGTCTGCTAATTCCGTTATTAACTGGTTATTACAAGCTATTAAAGTCTATCGCTTAATAAAATTTCATGGTTCAATACTAGTCATATTGTCCTCACGTATTGTGTAGAAGTACAATATAATTATATCTTTAATTATCCGTTATGAGCTACAAAACTGCACCTGCATATTCCTTTATGTAATTCATTGGCGAGTGTTTAGGTTTTAGTAATGCGGTGGAAGTGGTTCTTTTGTGTTCGACCACACGACAGATAGGCTAGTACATAAGATATATCATAGGCATTGTTGTGCAGCAATCCGTAAATCTCTTCGCAGGAGAGACGCGACGCGGTGCGGTTAGCCGCAATCAACTGAAGACTTACGTGTTCTTTTTCTGCACTGTGGATACATCCAAATAATTTACCATCAAAGTTTTTTCAATAAGGGTTAATTTATAATCCAGTTTAATGCGACTCGTTTTTCTAGTTCCACTTGTTATGCCTTAACATTTGACGTTAATTATGATTTTAAATCCGTCCTTTGTGTGCTATGATATATAGTATAAACATGTTCTAGAACGAAGTGTATTGACGTCCATTTTATTGGGCCAGTTTAGTAGCGTACTTGTTTACTTAACCTAAAGCCTAGCTACTGTGACTGGCCGACAATAATCTATTGCTTGTAGTCAATAGCCACGACAAACTTCCCTACCTTTTGCCCGAGATAATCTATAATTCTTATCGAAAGGAAATGTCAATACTACGGTTCGACGTTTCCAGATCATGTGAATGGTCAGTAGCTTATGACTGTCCCATATATTTATCAGATGCTTATTTAAATTGGTAACATTTGTCGAATCGAATTGGTATGTGACGTACACATTACTTACAATTGCGATTCGACAAAAAATTAAAAATATTATCTAAAACATTATGTTTTGTGTGGAAAATAATTTTACATTTAATTTCTACTTCTAACATGCAATTATCAGTGTGGTCATTATAATAGAACGTTATTATAGTTAAATACTTCTCATAGCCAAGGCATAATACCTCAGTCACCTTATAACCCAGAGGTAGTCATAAAGTTAGCCCAGCCCACACAGTGAGAATTCCTAATTAATGCATGCAATTACACACATACTGTTTTCCGCGCTCATTTATAAACGTTAGTAAATTTTATTGTTAGCACTAACCGTTGTGTGACACGGATTTCATAATGTATGCCCCAACAGGTACAGAGACAAAGTTCGCGGGATCATCGTGTAACGACCTAGTGACGTCAGACGGGGCGGGCTCTACGATCATCTCAGGACACTTCGACAAGAGGATCAGATTCTGGGACATCCGCACGGAAATGTCCGCGAATGACATCATGCTACAGGGCAAGGTCACATCACTGGATCTCAGTAGAGGTATGCATTTTATTCACAATTATCTTGATCCACTTTAAGCGCACACAAGTTAGATTGTCCAGAATGTCCAGTAGCAATAAACTGTAATTTTATGTACGGCAACAAATTTAACGCGTGCATTTATCTTACGCATCCAAACTTAATGTTCTAATGCAAGTAACTGCTGGTGACTTGTTAAAGCAACCGCAGTTAAGATTGAGATCTCAACTACTGTTATACTATAAGACAAGTACATTACAAAAGTGAACTAGCTGTTTATTCGATAAACGACTCGTAAATTTCCGTAATTGAATGCATCGCATATTAGTATCGGTATTCGTGTCAGCACTACAACGTGACGGGTGCGCAATGCCCATTTCCGTTACGCGTGTCTCGATCGATCCCTTTTTTGTCAGTAACGGTCTGTGCATCGCACGAAACGCTCAGATTGATACCTTCAATCAATTGCAGTGTCGGGACGTCACTGCCTCGGAAACTGATTAAATCACGTCGATTTCATCGGACAAATGAATAGAAGAGACAGTTCACAGTTAGCCATCACGCTCGATCCAGATCCATCAGCGCTATCGACCATCTATCATGCGCGCGGATACTGCGCAGAATCACTAATACGTCAGTGTTCGAAAGTTTTTGAAGCGGTCATCTTTATGTTTCAGTTTCACTTATGTTACTGATACCGATATAATAGTTTTGTCATAGTCAATTATGAATGCACGAATTTCAGATAAAGCTTGCATGTAATGAAAGTAGAATTAATTCTTTCAAAATCGTTATGTTATGGTATGTGGTGTGTAAGGTGGAACCTGCTGTAATAGATTGAGAACAGTTTAATGAAAGCTCTTTGTTGGTTCACGAAAGGGTGTCATGTTCTGAGAACATCATTTAAATCGTTTACTTACGGTTGTCTAAAGTGAATGTAGAACCCTTAAAAAACAACCGACACGCCTTTATAAAATGCATTGGAACGATAAACGATGGAAAAATTAAAGAATTGTAGCACGTAGCGTCCTCATTTTTTAACTCAGACATCTTTAAATAATAGATATCTATTTAAGGACCAGTAAAAGTTGCTTGAATATTAATAAAGCATTTATCATGAATGTGTGCGTGTTTAGCGAGTACTGTATTCTGTCTATCCTCAGGGTAAAGGTCGCGTATGAGGTATAAATATTAGATTGTCGGTCAAATTGCACACAACGCACTATGGGACCAAACGGTAGTTTCCATCTCAATAATCGATAACTCTGTAGTTTTGTGATTTTTCTCCTTGATTTTTTTTTTACGTATTTGTGAATATCTAGGCAATAAAAGAAATCCAACACTATCATTTTACAAATTATATATTTATCGTAAAAAAATGAAAAAGATAAAGTTATACGAAATTTTATACAAAAAATTATGCAGTTATATTAAAAATATAATTATACAGTTACATTAATAAAAGTTACACTTTTTATGGAAATAAGTTTAAAACTAAACTACAACTAACTAATTGTTAACTTTAAACAAACATTTACATGATAACAAATATATTTTTAGCGCTTATCCTATTCATCACTTTCCATTTTCAACAATTCTTTAGCTTCGTCAAACAATTCTTTGGATATTAGAAAACTTGGTTTATTTAAGCTAGATATATAAGGATCAGATGTATATAACAAAATATGCAGAACGTCTTCGTTTGTTGCTGATCTGGAACACTTCCTAGCGTGATGTAACCTATATTTCTTGTAATCTTTATTTCGGGCTTCCTGCGCATCTTCGGATAATTGTCCTAAGGGCAAAACTGCATAATGCTCTATTATTTTAGCACCATGTATAAGTACTTTATGGACCGAAGATGGCATATAGTACCAGTTATATTTGCTTACATACAATTGCGCAGTAATCAATGTATACTGGCCGAATTTTTCTGCGTTTATAGGGAATCCCGATGACATAGTTTGAAGAATTATATATAATCTCTTGATTAATTCTTCATCAATGCCGGTTATCTCTGCAGAACATTGGTAATTTTGAAAAAATCTCCTTGCCGTATTTCCGTCGTTGCTATTACCGGAACCTTGACGTGGTTTATCAATGTGCAAACCAAGCACTTCTCGAAAACGTTTTTGGACATATTTTTTCTTGTCTTCTTTTAGTTGCTTGTTTTCTAGAGTTGTTGCAGACCACTTCTCAAAACCTAAATTGTAAGAAATATGGAGGATCATTTCCATAAATCTTATCCATGCGTGTAGTGTCGACAAACCGTATTTAAACGCATCTTCATTTTCCACTCTCGTTGTAACTTTTAAAAGATCATTCATTTGTCTGGGAGTTGCTCCACAAACAGTGCAGGTAGCACTGGATGATGTGTTCGTTAACACTTGAGCAACTTTCCCATCAATCATTGTCATAAACAGTTCATGTTTAACTTCAATGACTTTGTCGTCTATTGACACAAGAGTTGGTATTAATTGATTAATTTTGGCTTCAATTTCACTGACAACCGCTGTAGTTTTTTCAGGTGTTTCTTTTGCAAACTCTAATGAAATTGGTCTACAATATCTAACAGATGAACAAGCAGGGTTCTGCCATATAACTGCAGAAGTTTCTTCGTCTACTAGTCGCAGTGGTACAAGGGAAACTATAAACAAATTAGCATCCGATATTTGTTCGTTTTCTTCCGGTAGAGTTTGTTTATACTCACTTTGCCCGGAGGATCCATCACATCCCCATTTAGTAAACAACTTGAGACGATTATAATTTGTCGGTTCAGACTTTATCTTTATAATACGGCAGACTGTAGTGTCTAAGAGATCTTGAAGATTTATTTTTGCGCTTATATTTGTCACCGTTATGCTGGATGCAGGCGGATAGCAAGCCTTTTTTGCTTCATTTAGTATTTGATAAGAAGGCAATACAGAACTTAAATTCTTATCAACGAGCCTTTTTCTTAGGTACGCATATTGGGCTTTGGTTAAATCTGTTTCAATACACATACTCAAGGCCTCCTCTTTTGTAAAGGAAAGTGCATTATCTGGATTGAGTATGTTTTGTAAAATTACTTTTTTCTCTTCTTTTTCCTTACTTCTTATAATACTCACAATCGACGCTTCGTCATTTTCACCCATGGATCGTAAACCTTGCACATAAGCGTTACGGACATGTCCCATTCCATACTCCTGGACCAGTTCCATATTTTTTCGTTTCTTTGTGCTTTCCGAACACTCGTCATATGGTTTTGTTGGTCTACCACGATCACCAGAAGTATCCAAGCCAGAATTTTGAGATGTTGAAGTACTGCAAGAATTCAATGGTACTTTAAACTCACCATTTAACCAATTTGAGTATAGACTCTCGAACCTGTCTGACTTTCTTTGAGCTTTGGTCCATTTCTGGTTGCAACTTGATGTTAGATTTTTTTGGATACTCTGTATTACAGTATTAACGTCAGTTTCCGATAGTTGAAAGTTGTCCACCAAATATTTTTTGAGGTCTGAAGTACTTTTTCCTCTTATTATTTGATCACAAAGATCACGTCGAACACAAACAAATTCACTCATTGTTAGATAATTATATGTTTTTTGTCTGTTAATTGTTATTGAAAAACGTATGTGAACACTTTGATGAATAGTATGCTGAAAACACGAGTATATATAGGACCAATATTTTAGTGCCTTGTGCAAAAACCATGGGACAATTGATTATGGAAGTTCTCACCGAAATAGTGTAATCAGTACTGATTGTAATTAATTACCACGACAGATAACTAGAACTTCCGCAGCAATATAGTTTATCATACTTGTGGTTAAGGTGATTACCGCAAACAAAATTACCATGGGAAGATTCCTTGAATATAATAGTAGTATATTAATTTGTTATTGTATGCTTCTCTATCATAGAAATGAAAAAAAAAACAAGATAGACATCAAAATATAATATATTATTTTAAAAAACAAATGAACCGTAATTTTCGGGGATTTTTGTATTTTCTCCCGATTGACATTATTGCTTCTAAATCACCACTAGCGCAAAAAAGGCGCAAGTTTTTTTTTTATCCATATATTACTGAATAGGTAAGGTCTCTAATAGAGTAATTTACTTGACACCGGCAGCTTTCGGCAACAAGGAAAACTCCAATTGAATTAAACAAAAACGGAATTTTCTTTACTTCACTAAAAAAATTATTAAAAAAATAAACATAATTTTTTTTTTACAAAAACCTATTTGGTTGTAAAGTGTACATTCTAAGCTATCTAAGAATGTATAACACTAATATGCTTCCTTGGTAAACTTCCGAATAATTTTGTAATGAATTTCCTTAACGGTAATTTAATTGCCATGAAAATATTTATGACCAATGTTTGAGGTTCATTTTATAAGCGTAAAACTAAGTTATTCAATATTTTTTGTAATTAATTCGTAAGTTCCATTCTTTGAGAGTATAAAACCATAAAGAAATCAATGGATTTACGCCTTTCGTCACAACCATTTTCGAGATGGAAAATACTGTTTGGTCCCATAGTGCAACGTGAGCAAAGCGCTTTCTTAATATCAATAACAGATGTTTGCACCTGATGCCGATCTCACGTTTGGACTAGTAATAGCTAATGGTTTAAAACCACATGAGAACAAAACTTAGTGACCTCAAAATATGATCGTTCTTCATACCGACTCAAAGCTAATGAAAGGATGATGTTATCGGACACTTAAATCATAATTTAATGAAGCGGTGCCCGATAGATTTACCTCTTTACCTTACATTAAAACTATTAAGCGCCAATCGGAAGGTTTAAGGTTAAACACTACCTTCGTAACGAATATTATTGGAACAGCAATAAAGAACATAGCGGGATACGAGAACAAATCATCTAAATTAGGCTCAGGCTGTAATGTCTCCGCATTATTGTATAATCATTCTGAACGTTATGGAGCTAATAATTCCACAGTTAATATGAAGATCGCTAACTGTTAGCCCTTAGTGTTAAGTGCTGTTTGTTTATCTGTATTTGTACGTAAACTGTCGTTTCAGATAACAATTATTTGCTGGCCTGCGTCCGCGACGACACAATACAGCTAATAGATCTGAGGATGAACACCATCGTACGTTCTTTCAGGTACGCTACACTGCTATTTATTATTATTACTTGTGACTTGCGATGCTAGTATAAAGTTTTATGCGTTTCTGCAACGTTATAGTCTAAGTAATGTTTACAGTTAGATATTCTGGATTTTACGACTAGCCTAGAACAATGGCTTAAGAAAATAATAATTAATGCTTAAAATTGGAACAGACATACCGACATGATAGATAAATACAGTTTTCGTTTTATCGCACCGCAAGGAATGGGAAATTATTACGGACGTTATTATAACAGAAAACCAGTAAACCTTGAATGAAACAACTGAAAATAGATTGAATATTGTGTTATACCAAAGAACTTATGATTCAGGAAGATATAAAATATTTAGTAGACTTGCCACACATATAGCTTTTTATGGAGAAAACTATAAACGTCCATGTACTTGTGACGAACGGTGTGTATTGATGTCTGTACAATTAAAACAGGCGATTTAGCAATATTCAGTAACATTCTTAGGACTTAATTTCATTATTATTAATGTTGTAATTTGTACTATAATATCATCATCATCACTACACTATAATATACATCTATGATACTACCTATTAGTAGAGCTACTATCGTTTTATGATTATTTCGATATCAAATCATTTCTTACAATTACGCGGATATTAGACATGGATGTATTACTAATTATTAATACACACGAATATAACAGTTTTTCTAATTTGTGTGCCAATTATTTAAAATTATTTTGTGATTAAAAAAACAACAAAAATTCAAAATACCTTCATTTAGCGTATGTTATACCTACATGTTACAGCTGCACGGTTGGAACACTTTTGGCAAAAAGAAAAAGGCCATTTATTCAAAATAGACTTAAAAAGTACTTAAATTTGCACGTAAAATTACATCAAAACAGCGCCCAAAACGCCTACCCGTCACCGCTTCCTAGTTAGTGCTAAAGCTGGGTAGATGAAACGGCGCGGCATAGAAATTGCGAACCGTATCTTTGGAAACTGCATTAACGTTGCGCTCGTTGATGTCTTTTATTTAGCAAATACGTTGACTGTTCCGCTGTACCAACAATAATCATAAAACCACACGATATTTATTTCATTTCGAGTTCTGATTCTTAAATAAATATATAATTATGATGCCAGGAACCGGTCATTTGTATTTTAATGATAATTGTGATTTTCTTCATTTCCGCGAGCCACATTAACGCCCAGTAAAATGGTAAGGTTTGTAGTCCGATTGGCCTACTCATTCGTCAGTGTAAAACCTACATTAGTATTAATGCGTACTTTGTGTTGTAAGGAAATGTAGGTATAATGATTCGTTTAAGCTTGTATGTCGATACAATCTTAAACGAATCATTAACCTAATTAACAGCATTGTAAAGCACATAATAATTATGTCTGTAATACATTAATCCTACATTCTCATTAACAGAAAATCGAATTTTCTGTCTAAGCCTTAACGATTTTTCTTAACAACGAAACATAATTACTGACACTTCAAAGTAATGTTCTTCTGTATGATATCGAGTACATCACTTAAAGTTTTGAGAACGTCTACTATAAAAACCTAATAAAGGTAATAAAAATAGATCTCTTTGAAATTGACCATCAGTTTTATTTCACATCAAATTGTATTAACAATTAATATCATTTGCCATAAAACTTAAACGCAACTACCGTCCTATTTTTCTCTTAACTACACGTTCCTATTTTTGGTCAGTATAGCATAAAACTGGGATATTCTTAGGCACTTCATTAAATTGCTAAGAGCTTTTAAAAATAATGTGAAAACGTTTCATATTTACTATAATAACTTTCGTGAGTGTTATCCATATTATTTACTATTATACCGCGGGGTCGCAAGCCAACGCGACCCTGCCGCGTATCCTGCTCATGAATAAGGGCTCCGTTAGAGTCCGAAACTAGTCAGGCCTCCCCGAATATTGACTTGACTAAAACCGGTATATATAGTAAATACAACGCTTAATATCTATCAATTATATTAATTAATGACAATAAACTAATTAACTATAAATAAATTATTATTATTACCATATTATTATTATTATCTGCGAAATGCCCCTACTCCCTAGATGTATAGTTAAAGTCGAATACGCACACCTGTGCGTTAAGTTGGTACAAGAATAGACTTATTAGTGTGGACGTGACAGTTGACAGCGATGGTACAAACTGTACAAGGGTAACTAATTGTATTTCAGTCACGAGTCGTTCAAGGTGGGTTGCGACTGGTCGCGCGCGGCGTTCGGGCCCGGCGGCCGGCTGCTATCCGTCGGCGCGGCGGACGGCGCGGCCTACGTCTGGAACACGCACTCGGGCCGCCTGGAGACAATACTCAAGGACCACACGTAAGTACCCTATTATACCCGTTTTGAGAGTATGTATTATACCCTTAACTGGCGACCGTGTATGAGAATGTGATGCGAGTGAATGAGGCGAAAGAAGTAGTATGTCAGGATCGTAGATAATTGAAATCGGTGGTCTCTGCCTGCCCCCCCCCCCCCCCTCTGGGAAATAGGCGTGACTTTATGTTTGTATGTATGTATACCTCTTTTACATAAGTAAATTGTTATTCCGAAATTATACATAGAAGGGTCGAGCATTGATCACCACGCTTGCTCACAGCGGGTAGTTATTCTAGACCATTAAATTCAACACAAGATTTAACCTTCGTTTTATAATTATTTTTTTATAAAAAAGTGGGTGCGTTTCACAAACATGAAATACCACACACACAAACATCTGCAGATCACATAAATGTTTAACCCGTGCGGGATTCGAAACTACAACCCTTAGCGTAGCAGTCCAATCGCTTAGTCACTGCGCCAATCAGGTCGTCAAATTTACAAAACCATTGGTTTTAATGTTAAGTCATCTTGTTTTAGTCACATCGTCCTACGATAGCTACCTCAAAAAAATTATATAATATTTTACCCCTAAACAGAAGACAGCATTTTCTAGCATTTTATTTATACATACCTACATAATACATCTTGATTCCTAACTAGGTAGGTGAAAATGTAGAGCCATCCTCTAAATATGGCAAGCAATTCCTACACTAGAAGCGACCAACAATGATACTGCTTAGTGTTTTTGGTAAAAAAATACTTATCACACTAATATTAGAAATATTATGAAGTTTGTGAGTGTGTTTGTATGTTTGTTACCTCCTTACGGTCAAGCGGCTGGACCACTTTTTATAAGATTTGGTATGGAGGTAGCTGTCACCCTGGATTAACACACAGGCTACTTTTCATCCCGAAAAAATTTAGCCAGTAACACAGCGGGTTGCAGCTAGTAGTGCAATAAAAGGCTTCATCAAAAACAAATCAAACGTCTAATCTCTACTCTATTCTATGGCGGTAGCGTTAGTACCTAACTCAATTACGATGTTGTCGTAAAACTTGACTTCTGGACATTTTAAGCCAAGAAAGGACCGTCTTAACTAACTCTGAAGCTAGTGCCGACCACTGATGACATTCCAAACATACTTCAGTCACGTTATACATCTCTACAGCGTTTGTTGTAGATGTACAGTCGACAACAAAAGTAGCTGAACATTTAAATTGAAAATTTTGTGAAAATATATAACAAACTTTTAATTGAAGAACCAATTTGTTTACATAGTAAAAAGTATTTTTGCTCAGATCAATATTTGGACTATCTTATTTGTTGTAAAATTTAAAACTATACTTTGAATTGATGTATATTTGTTTTGTTAGGTTTCTAACGTAAATAATTTGTTAAGCGACTTTTGCTGCTAACCGTACTTCTATATTCCGTAGTAATCTATTACTCGTTGTATAATGAGATGTGTTTACCACTTTCTGTTTTCACATATTCATATGTCATGTGTTTTTCACAACTTTATCATTACTTTACCGAGCAATATGCAAAGTCGCGGCATAATGATTATTTGATGGTATCAAGTAAGAATATTGAATCACACATTGATATCTGATCTCCTTTCTTTATGATTTGTCATTAAATCTACTTTTGACTAGTGTTAGCACAACGTTTTGCAGAGGACGAACCTACTGTTATATTTTATACACAATTTTACCAATTACTGGTGTTTAAGTATTGATAAAAAAGGTACATTATATGGCATTTATACTTGTCTGTTTTGTATTGAAAATCCTTATGCATGTGAATCCAGTCCGTAAAGCTCCTGACCACCACGTTCCTTTTAAGTAGATGATACTTGATACTAAAAACTTCTACACAGAAATAATCCAACCTTGACTTTAACAAACACACAACAAAAAATTGTGTGATCCACAGATATTTTTCCCGATTCTGGGTATGTTATTTCATGTTTGTGAAACGCACCCACATTACAGGAGAAATTCCTAGTATGAAAGAACTCTTTAAGAAAAAAAACAGGCATGCGGCATTTTTAAACTTAATGATTTATTTTTAATTAAATAAGTACTTTAATCGTATTACAGCATAGCATAAGTATAGGTTTTAGCGTTAAAGACTTCGCAATATTAGATACAAAATGAAAGATAGCAACGCCTTAAGAGGCGGATCAGTAACTAATTTACGAGCAGCAGTACAACCAGTTTATCTCCTGCTACTTTTACAACTTACCTCACTCGTAATAGATCAGGATGTCTAGTAGTTGTGTTCACTTGACGTATATAAGTAGCAGCTTGAGTGTACAAAGTCGTTGCGGGTAGTCTGAAGCTCGAATGTCCAGTCTCATAATGGGTTAAAAACATAAACATCACACCTGTATTCCCTGAAGCGATTAAAGGTGTATAGTACACAAACCGCGCCAGTTATGTTATAGGTCCCAATGTAATATAAGCAAGTATATTGCCTTCAACCGAGCACAAATCATGTGCTGCTACCAAGAATTACCTAATAAGCACTGATAGCCGAGTGGTATGACCGTAGGACTGCCTAGTCAAAGGTCTCAAGTTCAAACTCCGGCACGCACCAATGTCTTTTCGAATTCATGTGCGTATTATAAATCAGTTGCTAAAAACGGTGAAGGAAAGCATCGTGAGGAAACCGGTACACCTGAGAGATTTTCCAACGGTGTGTCAAGCCATGTCAGAGGCCTACAGGCGGTTTAAACTCTGACACCTGGTTGTTCATCAACCATACGATAAGAAGACCTAATAGAAAATCACAATAGCACTTTGCCCGACCCGGGATTCGAATCCAAGATCTTATGCTCAGCAGTCGCGCTAGACTACCACTAGACCAACGTTTTAACCCTTAAGTAAGACTGTCTAGTCTATTTCTAGTTATAGTATTTTCCAATAACTGGATTGTGGTCTTGTAGACTTCAGATCGCCAGCCGAATGTAAATACAATATGTGTAATGTGTATCCAGCACTGAACCAGCTTAATTTGAAAAGGCTTCGCAGATAATGAGTTGTAGTAGATACGTAAACAGGCGAGAAGGTCGTTTTCTAACGTCAAACCTATGAATCACGATGTTTGGATCAGTGCCACTAGATAAAAAGTACAGATAGTGCAGTCTTGTTAAAGTAATGTATTAGTTTTCACTTTATTTAAGAGAGTGCTACTTTTCTTTTATATCCGCAGGATCTAGCGTTTCAAACAAAGTCTTACTGAATTAATAATTTGTTTTTATTTTTCATTTTTTTAAATCTACTCGTTTTTTTTCTAAAATAAAGATATAGGCAATCTTATATATGGCGCTAAGTTAAATATTATCATTTACAAAACATTCCAAATAATTTTATTGATGTTATGTTTTATGTGTAATAATAGTACAGTTAAAGCTATTGTGGTAATCTAAATACCTATTAAAGCTACGAAAATCCAGATTACAACCTATAGATACATAGTCTATAGTCCTTGAACTAATCCAAACCAAGATCATCGTAAACAATAGCTCACCCACAACGTCTGCAAAGCAATTTGTTTTCAATTCGTCCGTTTCTTTCTAACTGTAACTATTGTTCACGGAAGATTTGACCTTTGAGATTTGTAATAAATTTTCAGCAGACACATTTCTGACCTTGAATTTTAAACTGGAATTGTTTTAGTCGCGACATCGTTCGGTATCCCCGTAACATTTCACATGGACAATTGAAATCGTGAGGTCAACATTGGCTCGACTGTCTCACCATTGCAAATTTCTCTTTCCCATACCGTACACTGCATATTTATTTGGCATTAAGCTATCGTCACACCTGCTCGATGCGATTAAAGTAAAGAATGACATTTGAATTCATTTGAATAACAAATGCCAAAACATTGTTCGTAATGCGATTTTCTGGAATCCAACAAGCAAGTCTTACAACATGCATTTCCTTAGATTTATATTGAAGTAGACTTGTGTTTTTTTTAATTTAATTACTTAAATATGTACGACATATCGTACATTTAAATAGCACCTTATTTACGATACCATTTCCTGGTCGTAGACAAGCGCGGCAGTCAAAGGAGTGTTCAACCCTTAGGTCTTGTCGAGCGTCGCGTCGTCTTATCGCCGAGCGCTCGCTGCAATAGGGCTTGATCGAATCTTTGTCAAGACACCCGCGCTAGCGCAACCCGTCCGTGGGGCCCATTCTCCCGCAAATCGCCGCAAATGGGACATATTGTTCCCTCTCCGTGTCCACTGCAAGAGCATGGCTGCGATGCAATCGCACTTAATTCGCGCCGACACACCATACACAATAGTGTAAACAGTTTTACCGTAACAAGGACAAAAGTAAGGCGGAAACATTCCTCTGCATCTCGACATGCATATTTTTGCTTAGTAATATGTTCCATATTGATGTTAGTTTGTACAGTATTCGATGTAAGTTTGAACAGTTAAGTTGCTCGCCCACTTTATTACTGTATTGTCGAGTCTGATTCAATATTGAAACTAACATTACTACGGTTTCCTACAATATACCGTTGCGACATAAAACTCTTATCATCTCCGGCTGAAATCAATTTAAGCACAACAATATCGAAATAAAGAGAGATGAGCAATAAAGATTGCTTTCCTTCAGGCCCAGCCATTGTTTCCTATTTCATACTTATACGCTTTTAACCACGAACAGGATCGTAACTATTGTGTGTCATTGCGAACACTTGTTTTATAATATTGCATTTATAATAGCTTTTCTTTTTATTACTTTGCCTTGCCTTTGAATATAAGCACATGAGTTGTGTAATAAAATATTTGAGAAATACATACCAGAGCTATATAGAGCCAACATGAGTATAATTATAAATATCTTACTCTAAAGGTACACCTTTGGGTGTATACATTGCAAGATGGCATTTGAAAACTGGCTTCCATAAACATTAATCCTGTGGTATAAATAACATTTGACATGTTTTAACGTCGAATATTACAAATGTGCAAACAGCCCAGCTGTAATATTAGTATAGTTGGTACATATCCAACATCAGGTCGGTCGATTCCGGAAACGTATGTACAATAGGACCGCGATGTTCCCTTTGTACGTTATCTGTGTGTGCTGTGCGGTGTGCGTACGTTGTATCTGCGCTGTCCGCCGCTTCACGCTCAGCATGCGGCCCTTGCACAAAATTAACCGGAACATGTGCGACATACGTTATTGTTGTCGCCGACGATCACCATGATTTATCTCCTACAACCTTATCGTTGAATCTTATCATTTAGACTACAAACAAAATACATTAAGGGCAATTAATTTTATTCATATGGCTATCGATTACGGCCGATACAGATTGCATGCGATACAGATCGCTGGATTATCTAAATTAAGTACGCATGGAATGTGCATAGGAATAAAACAGTTAAGTCGGTCTATTCGTATTTTTACTCTTTGCTTTAATAACTTATTTATCCAGGGAAGTTGTAAATATGACAGTTGCTGATAACCAGTACTTCGCGTGCATGGACTTAATAATTTCCGCACCGTATAGTTTATTCGTTCAGTAAAGAAGTTATTGCCTAATAAACGTTGAAGATTATTAGCAGACACTGAATTTCTTATAATAAGTAAAGAAAATATGAAGCGTGCTATTCTATCAGCGATGGATAGGAAGCGGAGCACATTAAATGTTTGTGCAAAGTACAGCTGTGTCGCGGTTAAGGTTCCAAATGAAGTTTCCTCCTATCGTGCTTAAGCCAATTCTCTTTTGTTGCAATTCATCAGTATTTAACTACCCTCTAGATCACCACCGTAAGTGTGCACAAGTATGTACGGACATTGGTCCCGGCTAATCGCGGTGCATGCTTTTTGTAGCGGAAAGGCTAACGACCGACGGAGATAGGTTCTTGAAATTACTTTATTGGGTAACCTGTTTCCGAACACAGTAGGCGTGTTACGTGGTTATGAATCAAGCCGACACGGGAGTAAGATGTACGGTATCTATATATTGATACACCTCCAGTTGTAGCATAATACCATCATGTAAATATCGGCCACGTACTAATTACAATTTCATGTACAAAATGAATCGATCAATAAATCCGGTTCACAAGTTTTTATGACTTTCATTCAGCGGTAATTATTATTAACTACATTTTCTAAACGTTGCCCTGTAGGCGGAACCATTAAACGCCATCACTTAATTAACTGCCTATGGAATCCAATATATGAAATTGAATAAATCAACGGTTATTAAGTGTCCAAGTTTGACGAGAGCTAGATGAATCGAAATAACATCTATGCGCTCGCATCATGTGATTCAATAAAAATAATAATAATATCAGAGGCAGAATGCAATAAGGAAACAATCGCAGGTTCTGGTTACCAGATTTGTTCGTGTTATGGCGCTTCCTAGTCCCCGTATTGGATATCCCTAGCCAGGCTCGTTATACGCGACCGGGAGCGGTATGTGTAAACGAGCCGAACAAACCCGACGCTAATTCTTGTTTATGAGAAGCCTCGCCTCGCATAGATACGATGTAAAGCCTTTAAGCGGCCTCCGACAATCAAAGCTACGTACAACAGTTTCTATACTCGAAATTGTACGACTATGGACTAGTTCGGTCACAATCCTTCCTTATACATTAAATGGACTCTGAGAACTGAAAATATATTTCAAACGTCGTGACCGCCCTCCATTCTTACGATCACCGCCGATAAATGGACAGGAAACTCGAATACTTTAGTTGGTAATATTTTTTGTCAGTTATTAAGAGATCGAATTGAAACCGATAAGTATCTTTAAGTGCTAGTGACACAGATTCGGAGGTCCACATAATATTCGTAATGTATGGTCATATTATAACGCGGGATACCGTTCATAGTCCCCTCGCATAGTATTCTAAGAAGCGTAACGGTTCACGCCACTTAAACACAAAAACGCTCCACTTTGTAATAAACCTTAGTCTTGTCTGCGCTTGTTTTATTTTATGACCCGACGAACTTAGATTTTGTCAAAATTCCTAGCCGGGAACTTTAAACTTTCAATTACTATGATAGGGGAGTTTTGCTCTTAAATGTAGATAGCCTGAATGATGACCACTATAAACCTTTTTTTTTCTGGCTACGTTTTCATTTATTTCAATCTACTGTAGACATCTTTTTGGTTTTTTGTTTCGTCTATCTTTTATGTGGCGTGATTTGTGGTGATATTATTACATGCATTAAAGTAGGTTTTATACATTTTTTCAGATAACTATAAAAGGTATTTGTTTGCAGGTCAGCGGTGACGGCAGTGTCATGGCACCCTCAGTCGGGCCTGCTAGCATCGGTGGACCGCGGAAAGCGTGCTATAATATGGGGAGATTTGTGACAAGCCTGGGAGGCGCCCCCGCCTTCGCCTTCCGCTGTACAGGTAATGATCTCGTAATAAAAACTTTCGTAGAAAGCCCATATATCGAATAACCACTAACCATCTTCAGAGACATAGACTCTTGAAAAACGTACTCGACGTTGGCGTAATTAAAGCCTAAGCCTCTAGGAAAATATTAGCGGTATTCCAAACGCTCGCGACCCCGGCTCTCGGCAACTCAAAGTGCTGAGTATACTCGTAAATACCGCAGTAGCGCACAATTAGTAACAGGTTGTCTGCCCATCACCGACGAGCAACATAACAACTTGTTTCCCTACATTCACTCTTAATACTTACTTCAGTGGAGATAAACAGCTAATAGCCTGCATTTATGATTATCATACAGATCATTTGCATTTTACTGTAATTTCAATAGTTCTAGGTGAATACTAGCGACCAATGCCCCTAACTTGCCTATAATTACGCCTGTGACACTGAACTAACTCTCAGCGCAGACATTCTGACACCAACGTGGGGGGTTAAAAGGTTTATAACACTGAGTTCTTAACATGAATGTCTGGTTCTGTTTTCGAGTGAGCTAGTGATAAGTCAGCCCCTATAACTTCACACGTCGCCGACATTAAATATTCACATTATAAGTGGTTAACGACACTGTCTACATGTTATTTGACGTTTTTATTTCACATGTGAATATAAATTTTAAATGAAGTTTCACATTCTCAGCTATATTTTCGACACATTTCTCATTCATTTTAATCACGTAGAGTCAGCTTTAATGCGTTGTCTCCTTATAACGCTGTCAGATGAATGACTAATGACTTCGAATTTTCATATTTTGTTCGCATATTTAGTGTCATACTTTTCGTATCCTAATCAAATTACAAGTTCATCGTTACCCACGCTTTTAAAGGCTTTCTTTTTATGTTGATTTACTATAGAGCTTTTAATTATGTCGATAAAATATGACCAAGCAAATCATGGACTTCCATGACATTTTTTGCAAAATATGAGAGTTTGTTAAATAACGAGACTAACCGTGTGTTTTGATTAATGTGAAATAGAAACCGGAGACCGTTTATGTTGTTCTAGCTAATACCATGACATGAGTTGTTTTATTTAATTATATTCAGGGTGGTTATAGTAATTGCTTTGTATTGTAGTAGTTAAAACCTACATTTAGTAATAGGTACTGTTTTTTTACTAGGTGTACTCCTTAATGTTCTTTGTGAAATTAGACGAATTCTATAACTCTATGACAGTATGAAAAGAAACTATACACAAACAAAACAGCTCTCTTACATGCTATAATATAACAATCCGTCTACAACGGTAGGTAGTGCATAACATTCCGAGATAAACCAGACGACTGCATAGTGATTTGTGTACCTATTAATCTCGCAAGTTTATATTCGGTTAGCAGTACTCCTGTTATTTTAGTAGTATTTATGTTAATTACCATACCACTACCATCAGTGACTGTATATTCACTAAACCACAATCACTTTTAATTTACTCATCATGTTTATAGATGCTATCCAATAAGCAATGTACATAACTATATGAAAACATTGCTACACTAACATAATAGTTCGTGCGCGCCGACATAATATCCTAATAGTTATAAAGTAGAACATACCATACAAACACAACATATATAACAGATACTGTATTGTAATATTTACAGCGTTACAGCGGTACTATGTACCCTTTATACATGATAACCGTGCGATGATGTCGGTTTATTATGCGGGTATTAACTGCCTCAGTACTCATTAAAATGTCGCTGCGATGTATTTCTTTAGGGGTATTTATGTAACAACCCTAACACTGCGCAGCGGTACCGCTAAGACATATCGTTGTATCGCTTCAACTTAAGACTGATATTAAAAAGGAATGAATACTTTTTAGTTTTATGAATCTATAGCCATTTAAGTACTTGTTTCCATCAAAAGGAATAGTCAGATGCCTTTTGTTTCTTCAGTGAAATTTCACCGATGACGGTATTAGCCGCCATTTATCAAGAAAACAGATAATGCCGTTTAAGAAACACTATTTCACTACAAACTGCTAACTAATGATTCTTAATGAAAGAATCTAGTATACTCTAACCTGGGAGGCAAATCCCAGACTTTGTTCTGAACATCACACTTATGGTCTCGAAACCGGAGATGACATACAAAAGCTTAATAATTATGATTTTATTAATCCGATCTGATCTTCCTAAACCTTGATAAAAGGTTCGAACACGATTGAGTTAATTTACGATGACGTGAATCATATATTCTAGTATTATGACACTTGTGTTGGAGTTCATTTAAATATAGCTTATGTACTTGTATTACACAAGCCATATGTATATACATTAAAACCCCGCTCACCGGTACATAAAAGCTTAGAGATTAACAAATTGTTCATTTAAAATTTAGATATTTGAAAGCAATAAAATCCGATAATATATAATGTTGTGCTTAAAATAGGAGTAAAGGTCAAATTAATACGGTATGATGGATAATTTATTTATATAGTAGATCTAAATGTTAAATGTATGTAAACGAATACAATTAACATGAAAGATCAAGCAATAATGAAGAAAATTACATTAAAACCCAATTCTACATTATAGACATAATATTATCCACGCTTAGCCTACTAAGCGTGCACACTGCACAAGTGTGAAGTTTATTTAATTTATTGTCGGTCATCGCAGTGAATGCTTGTCGCCCGTCATCTTGACGACGCGCCAGTAGCTCATGTACAACACAGGTGCCACCGCCATTCTCACACCATTACAAGCGATTATTATTACTAGTGCACACATTTTATTGTCATGGTATATTTCATGCCTCAAAAATAAAGTCGCCCGGTTGATCCTACAAAAGCTGATCTCTGAGCCGTTCGTTATCCCTACACAAAGAGCGAACCTCATCCGCTGAATAAATCTCGCGCAGATTTTATTCAAATCTGTAAACGCATTCTATTCAAAACTGGCCCAACAAACATGACTTCACTCAAAAATGATAATAATGCTATCTAGAACATGGCGCATTGTGTGCAATACCTAGTTAAAATTTATGCTGTAGCTAATTCTTAGCCGATGACCGGCTAGAATGCTAATAGCAGGTCTTGGAGTACGCCACCCTTGTTTTAAAAAACTTTAAGAAATACAATTGAAATTGTGTTGTATACAATTGACGCACAATACAATACCGCCGACAAGTGAAAGCGTACTTTCGACTTTCATTAGGTTTTTGTGTAAATGTATGTATGGGTCTCGAACGGCCGTACCATATTGTCTCGCGACATAAATCTGCTGAACTATATTGAAAAAAAGAGGTCTACGTAAGTACTTACTATTTGCTCGATTTTTACTTTCGAATAGACTGATGTCGAACGTGATGAAAGCTTTATAATTATAAAATAAATAACTAGTTTTTTTCTGTTGAATATAAATTGAATAAGCACATATTAAGTCAAGAATCTTGAAATAACTTTGCACCGCATGTACAACAATACAGGTACCTATTATAATAACAAAACAAGTAACGAAAGAACTAATTAAAATACGATAAAAAGTGAATTCCAACCCCGAGAGCCTAACGAGCAATAATACTATTTATATGTAGTATTGCTTCGACGACTTACAAGAGTTCGATATTTAAATAGGCGCAAAAACAATCGCAGGTAAATTAAAAGCAGGATGGTTAAATAAGTGGGTGTCGCTGTAGATCCTTACCGTATCATGTATTGGGATTTGTCGCTGCAGAAGATCGACACGAATCATGATTGGCGTGTGTGTGGAGCGGACACCGGACAGTCATGCATCAATTGTGTACAGCTTGTCGATCGGTGATTCAGTGCAACACAAGTGGTGTTAACCGTATAAATGTACTAACGCGATCAGATAAAGCCCTATTAATCTGTCCCCTTACGAAATAATAATTATAGAAAGAAAATAAAAATCTATTTTCGGAGGTTAATGAACACAAGGTTAATCATATTATAAAGTATTCAAAAAATAGTTGAATAGTGATCCTCACTGTCTGCTAAGTCGGCATTACTCACCAAATTTAGATGGTCGCGCTGGCAACACGCGCGGTGGACCGTTCACTAACCGTTTGTCGCCAAAACGAAGCGGAAAATTTAATACTCCAGCTCTGTACGTGATCAGTATCATTCTTTTTGTACTCCAACTGTGATGGCACACTTTCGTTTCCCATCGGGAGAGCGTTTATCTTCGTTAACCAAACGCTTTTTTGTATGCATCAATATTGTAGTGATTTTAATTGACTGATGTACACAGAATTAAATTATTAACTTTCTAGATCTTCCGTATTGAGCTCAGGTATTATAGAGTTTTCGAAGTCTGACACAGATCTATTCATAAGAACTTCAATCGTCAATCAAAATTAATGTTTGATTATCGGGTTATCGAAAAGAAAAATAAAACCGCTATAGATTACCGATAGACGTCCATTAGTACTTTCGTCTACTTACAAATTGCTTTAAAATGTTAAACCAAGTTCTCAAAATGTCCATCAAAAATCAAGAAATTTACGCACCGTCATTCTTATTCTCAATATAGGTAGAAACTTTTTTAAGTAATTACAAAACTCAATAAGTGTATACATATACTCAATATTAGTATGCATATTGGCGTTATGTTGTTAAATTTGTCCCAAAGCGTCTCGCTCGGCTCGATACCGTTGCGCTGAAGACCGAAGTTTCGGCGTAATGACCTGCGCAGGCGCTCGCCGCAGGAATGTCGCAGAACTCAATCATCTACGGTTACTAACTGCAGCCTTACAAATTTCCTCATCACTAGCACCCAAAAATTCATTTTTGTGAATTGATTACAAACTATAATTAAGTAACAAAATTAAATCTATTTAGTTATTACGTCATCTATGACTCTATGACCTAAATTTACAAAGACTCGCTACGACTTAATTTATTTGACTTGTGAAGTTGTGACTCATCTATCAAATTGGTAAAATTGAAACAATTAGGTGAATGGAAATAAATCTACATTCCCACTGATGTATCTAGGTGATGTTGTTTTGTTGGTGCGGACTATTGTGGTAACCGTAGCATAGTTTTAACATTCACATTAGATGGGAACATAAGCGATTGTGCCGTAATTATACGGTCTGTAAATTTTGTTAGATACGAACCACCAGCGACGAATAAAAACATGAAAAGTATGGTATTACGAAATGATTGAATTGTAATAACATACCTACTAACATTTTGTGATTATTTCAATTTTGTACAAACACTGTGTTAGTAATCTGATAACAACTAATGATAGTGCGCAACACATTCAGTAAACACGAATAAATCAAGTTCCAACTCGCTAACCGTAAAGTACATTATGTTCATTGGTAATTACGCCTCCGCATATTGAATCAAAGTTAATAACGTATCGATAAATTCGCTACTTTGGTTGGACAGTCAGGCAACGGCTCAATGTTGGCTTAAAAAAACGTGACACCAATTTTACATGGAGCACATGGAGGATCAATTAAGTGTTACCGTTTTAGGAATAATTATGTTTTTTGTGTACGTCAGTAAGGCCGGTAGTCGACACGCAACAGCACGAGAGTTGACCGGAGGCGGGCTAATAGCCGCTATTATCAAATCGCTCTGAGAAATCGGCAACAATGAACACGAAATATGCTCATTGGCCGGGTCCCATTCATTAAACTTTTTGCGATACTATCTTCTCTGTTTTAAATGTATGTCACACACTTTGTTCTTTTTCATCTCTAAATAAACGGAGTAATTTGCCCTCGAGCGTGGTTAATATCATGATTAAATTATTATCTCGGCGCGTTTATGTGCTATCATTGAATCATTTGCTTGTGAACCTCCAGTGATTTGCAACTATTACCTTTGTTAATTTCATAGTGTAACAAAAACTGGACATGATTTTCACTCAAAGTTTTGCAAGGTGCAATTATTCACACTCTCATTCCAAACCTGAAATAAGTTGATTACTATGTTATGGCATTAATGTGTAGATATAATTTGATATCTTATTTGACAAGAAATAGTTCTGTATTTATGCCGCTTGTCACGCAGATTCTACGAATGAGCCAACAAAAATAGAGCACTGTGTTTGTAGGCGATTCGTTGGCAATCTATCATTACTTTAAGCTGGGTGAAACTTGAACATTTACTGATACCGTGCATATTTAGAACTTAGCCTGCGGCAATGATATAAACAAGTATAAATAAACACCCAATAACCGATACAAGTACACGGGCCGTTATTGTGTCTAATTTCATTAATCCTGATACTTACGCATATCAACAATCGGATAACGACCTGCATAAATCGCGATTACCGATTCAATTTAAAACACAACTGTGAAATACAAATTTACGAGAACTACAGAATAACGGTCGTTCCACACTTAACCTGTTAATCTCAACATATTTCACTGTAACTAAAACCTTAATTGATGTTATCAGAGTCTGATATTAAAGTGTACGGCGCTGTGCAAGGCAATAGTGGTATTTACTTACACACATAATTGCATTCCTTACTTGCTAAAAATAAGAGCAAACTTAATCAAGTTATTGCTGTCATAAAATGTTATACGACCTGGATGTCGTGCAAGTATTATATGATTATTACGATACGGTGTTTGCAAGGCAACTAATTATTTGGTATAGTAAGCAAGTAACTTATTAAAATATTTGTTCACAGGTTGTCAAAGACGACGATAATTTGAGATCCGAAACCGACTCTGGAGAAATGTTCGACTTCTTGCTGGGTATCACTACAGATATATTCCATCGATTCACGTAACAGGAACATCAATAATGTGCACTTGAAAATTGAATGCGTCGATCACGCTCCATATTTCATTACGGACGAGTACGGTCTGTTCCGTACAAAGATTATGAAAAAAACATCACATCGATTACAGAAAATAAATGGCGAAAATATGTCTTCATATATTTTGTGAATATTTTATAATTATGAAGAGGTGCTACTTACAATACGTGTTACGTGTTTATAATCTAATTAATACAGAGTAATGATGACGACGTGTCACAACTCCAAACCTGTGAAACAAATTACCTCAAGGGCCGATCGAAATGAATCCTGTGGCCATTTCCAGGCGAAGTGTATGAAATGTGCATCCACAGTTAGGCACATGCAGTTAAGAGAGGAGTGAATTGAAAGCAGTATCGTGCTGTCTGGTGTCGAACCTTCACCAACTTAGAATGTAAGCCGTCTTCCGTCAATTGTACCTATAGTTTGATTTTCCATTCCTATATAAAATGGATTGCATTGTTCTGTGCATTTTTAAAACTAGGAACAGTGCACTGAACAAAGCAATAATATATTTTATAGTGCAAGCTCTGAATGCGCGTTAGTGTTGTGATGCTTTCACCGCGATGCGAAATTTTTCTGCGTTTATGTTGTATAAGTAGGTAACTATGTGAACTTACAAGTGTTAAATAAGTTTAGAATTAGAGCTGTTACGTCTCTAAAAGTAACAATATGAATTTCAAAGAGAACAATAGCAGTGTTACTCGCTAGTTGTTTTAAAATAGAGTATAATGTTACTCTAGGTACTATATCGTTTTGTACTACACACCTAGGATAAATTAATAGGGTTCATTTATTATTGTCAACATGACATCATATTTGTTTTAGTTAACTGAGTTAGATCGCGGTGGACCACCTGTGCTCCTCGGAGTCTCATTAGCAAACAATGATCGGGCGTCGGCGACTACCGAAGCCTCTCGCGATCAATAAACTGTTGAGCCGATAAGAGCGCGTTGACTTGCTGATTTAGGGCTGTCATTATTTAAAGTTACTATAAAATCGCATTGAATTAGGCCACTTTCTAAAACAGTGACGGGCATTCTCTGTAGCAGAGTAATTTTAACGTATGGCAGTCGAGTTTCTTGCATATCGTGGATTCTTCACACGGTGCTTTCTTGTATCTCTCGTCTTTTTAATTTTTGCATGCTAATTCCATACATTCTTATCGCGCAAACGTTCTCGTCTTCGAATAAAAATAATTAGCTCTTCGAGTTTTATGTTGATCACTTTTAGTCGACTTTCGAAGTTTTGTAATTTCATACATGTTTTAGCAGATCAAGATTTTGGTCCACATTATTGGTCAGCCTTCGCCACGAAACCGCCATTAACATGTCTACATATATGTTTTATTAAAGTTAGTTAATCTGTGATAAAAAAGTACTGAGCAACCTACTTTATGCGAATTAGGACATTTCAATGATAAATAATAGACAGTACGACAGCCCTACATCGGAAGCGCGCGCACGCCGCAGGCGACACATCCATATTCCTGTGACGTGTTTTGACAAGCTGGCTGGGCAACTTTTTTAACGTATTTTTTACTACATTTTTTGCCGGACAGTTCAACGACCCCGTTCCACTCATAAGTGTTATTTTCTCATGTAATTACATACATAACTGACCGCTTAATTACTCGAAACTGCTGCGACGTCCGGACCTGGAATCCGATCAGAAAAAACCTAATCCGGCGCCGGTCTTAAATTACGCTTCGTTAACCTTCGGCTCGGCTAATAATAGCCTACAACACCTATTTTGCATAGGACTTTCGAAGGCACCTTGTCTCTCTACATGTACACTTTTTCTTGCCAAAATACATGTCATTGTATGTCGTTTTTAAACTCATTAATTATATTTGCCAGTGTCCTATTGAAGTAACTTTTTGTTCTTACAGAGGCGGCGTTAATTTATAAATATTTCGCCGGCCATTTTTATAACTAGTCACTTATCTTCGACGTTTAAGATTTTTCATTTTTATTTGATATATATTTTAATGTGATAAATTATTTTTGATGAAATATTGTCTGCATTTAGCTGTATATCTGACTGTGTATTTAAAAAGATTATATTGGAAAATATAAAATTCTGTTGAATTGTCAAATGTAGATAAGATTTAGATTCTATAATACTTACATTATTCACATATAAGGAAGACGTTTAAAAATGTAAATTATACCAAAACTATGTTTGTTATTCTTTGAATTCATTAGATGAGTTGAAGAGGTTGTTTTTGGTTTACAGTTATTAAAAATGAGCACAACCAATTGTAATGTATTTTCAAAAGATTATTGGTTTGTCTTTTCTTTATTTGGAAAAGTGTTAATATTACTATATTTGACGTAGCGTATTATTAAACTGATGCTATAATTTCTATCAAAACTTACTTGAATTTTATTGTATTTAATTTTTAATTACTGTACTATATGCACAAATATTGAAAACCGCTACAGCCAATCTAAGGATACAATTCGGTAGCTATTTATCATCAAACAGTAATGTGACACTACAGCTGTATACGTTGTATGAGAATATTCACAGTCATTTTGAAAATCTCTCGTACGTACTAAGCAAGTCGTTATTGTGCGCTATGACTTCTAGTTTTATGTGGCCGAATTCCAGATAGCTAGCTTGTATTTATGAAAAATATGTGCCTTTTATTAGCTTGTAAGCGAGTACTATATGTAAATGGTATAAAAATTTATATTAAAAGAGATGTCATAGAATAACAAATAATATAATGTGGACGGACAGCTTTATTCCACGGTTTTACAAGCTTTTATTTTTGAACACCTTCACATCAGTTTAATGTAAATATTAAGTAAGTATAGGTTATTATTATACAGCTTTACAAGACTGTTGTTCTTATTTTAGAGAAACGTTACATCACAAGGATGTGTTCGTGTCCTTTGAATAGTTTTAGCGTCGGAAGCTTTTTTAATTACATTTTCTACGCGGTGTTTTAAAATTAAGGTCTGTAATTATTGACTTTTGTACATAAGGATGTATGTGAACGCATAATAAAGTTTTGTAAATGTAGAACATACTGGCTTGAGATATGTTTTCATCGATATTTTTATATGAAACGTTGTACAGTACAAACGTTTGTGAAAAATGTACCTAACGACAATTTGGTCAACCGCATTAAATAAAATGTATCTACTTCGTCACTTTTATTCTTCGAATTGTACCTACATATTATATCCAATATAAAAAATAAATGTGTTATTATTACAGACTTAATTTTTTGCCTTCTAATCTAATTAATTCTTTTTGTGCTTACTTTTGTGAGCACTTCATTGTTCGACATTACTGTATTATTAGTTTGCACATTCATTCTGGTCTTGTCAAATTAACATTCATTTGGCTTAGAAATAATAACGGTTAGGCGTGATTTATTCAGGTGAAGTTATTAAGTCTGCTATTACCTGCGAACTGCGGTCATCACCCATTGACCTAGCCGTTTCTCCAATTAACCACCACCCGAGGGGAGACGCCGACACTCAAACAATAACTCACAGTCATTTGCTATCCATGTGTCTACGAGTAATGCGCGTTAAGTGGAAATAGGTAACTTTTTGGAGCCGACTCCGTTACTTTCCACGTGTTATACGATAGCGCCACTTAAATGTAAGGCGCTTTTGAAAAAAATACCTTACTGAACTTGCACCTAACATCGTGTATCACTTTCAAACACAAAAGTTTACCATTTGTCATATTATGCAAATGTGTGTGCCGTATGGATCCATGGGTCGTTGGCTGTGCTCGTGGTATCGTCACCGCGACTCGTGCTCGCCTAATGGCCTCTCCACCATTACGTCGGTAATAGCACAATATGTCCAATTAGTACAAGCAGCCAAGATTCACCAGAACAACCACATTGCGTCAACCGCATTACCCGTACAATTACCTCTGCTTTACATAGCTTTATTATCAATTACGTAATCCTAAGAATTATATTTTGTCGTAGAATAACTTTTTCATTATAATATGAAAACATTCCTGTTCTTACGTGGTAGCTAATTAATTCCATCCAAATTATAATTCTAATATGACGTTAGGCTACGAAATCTGAACAAAAGTGCTCTACCCTTGGCTAAAGGCATGCATTGTGTATGAGATGTAATTGACTTTACATTGCGAGTGGCGAACATTGATAAAGTTTATGGCGTCACGTCATAGAAGATGAAACATGATTGATAAATAAATATTTATTGCCAACTCAAAAATAGATTTAGAATGGATGCGATACGCTGTGGGTCCATTGTGCTAATACCAAACTGCTGGGAGCTATCTTCATCGTCATTACAAATCCCTCCTACGTGAACAACAGGTGTGTTTTAGTCATTAGTTTATTTTATCGAGATAGGATCTTGACGGATGTAAGCACCCAACATCATTACAATAGGCGGGATGTTTTCTGTAATGGACAAACCAATGTATACCTACCAGAGCCAACTGTATGTGGCATCTCTTTTCGACGCCTATCGGTGCTTCAACGAAGCCGATATGCAAAACCAAAATAACAGTATTGGCACTTCGTTTGTATTAAGTTTTTGTTCGAACGAAAAGCGCTCGGCGCGAACTTATTATGAAGAACAAATTAGACGTCGAGTCGTAGGTAGGTAATTACAGCGAATATGGTGTGCAATATTTAGGCAGTGATTGTTTGGGAAGTATATCTACCTATTATAATTGAAGCTCGCATGACAAAGCGATCGTTGACCGTGACCCAGAGATATTTGCAAACACTTGCGTCGACAGGCCGTCAAGAGACTCTTCGCTTTACGGTCAATAACCACACAACAACCGAAGACCACAACCTACATCAACTAAGGTAGACACCTCGATACGCTCGTAAATGGAAAAATATATTTGTAACCAAAAGGAAACAATTTCATCTCTTCGCGCAAAATCGATTGTAAATTAATGTATAATCCGTTATCCGCCATACATCTTCCAATCTCTCTTGTCGATATCGGAATAATCGAATACAACATGTTTCTACACAAATGCTGTTTCGTATTAAGGTAAGGAATTTTGTATTCTCATCATTTTGTTCTTTTGTAAATTATTTCTTCTTTAGTTTGATGCATTTTTAGGTACTTAGGTAGATCTTTACCTAAGTATCAAACTTTAACTTTTCTGAAACTTTGCACATTTTGTACTTATAATGAAATTGTTTATCAATAATTTTTTTTAATAAAAGAAAAGGTGAAGATCACATATTTTAAAAAATATAAGAAATTTTTCTTTGTACCAGGGCCCCTAGTCTGCTATTTTTATAAATTCGTCATTCCAACACGATCCAATTCCCATCCCATTGTCATTTTGCTAAAAGTTCGTAATCTGCTAAATTCATAATGGTCTGTCAATGGTCTCGTAATAGAATGGTGGTAGAATGACATTATCGTATTGCCATTATTATAAAACCCGTTAGTAAAAATGATTTTCGAAAAACTACTACTAAATTTGAACATTAAATTATGCCAGATTTCTTTTTTTAATATTTCTACATATTATCTATGATATTATTTAATAATGTTCTATGCAATCTTGTTCGTAAATAGCAAAAACACGATGAAATTCAATAATATTTTATGTTTTGCTGTCAAATGTGACATTACTGCTCACTGACGTCTGACGTTAATCTGTTTTTATTTGTTGTGGTCCGTGTTTTGCAAACAGTTTAGTAATATTAAACAGTTTAGTAATTGTGTTTTATACCTTACCATATTAAATTGTAGTCTGTGAGTTAACTGTCAAAATTTTAGCAGATTACCGTCTACGTCTGTCATTGATTTGTCATTATGTACGAGATTACCATTCTATGCCATTTCTTTCAATGGAGTGTCAGTGGTTGACCATTGGAAAGTCATAATGACGCTTTTGTATTAGTAGATTACCAAACTTGTCAAAATCAACAATTATGAAATCAATGATAGACTATTCTGACACTATTGTAATAGCAGAATTGAGGCCCAGATTACTTGAAAAAGAAAACTCGGATAAAGAATATCAAAGTTATTTAAAAAAAATATAGGTGTTTTGGTATTTCAAACAGAAAAAGACAGCAGTCAATAATTTTTAAACTTATTTAGGTAATTCGGTTAAATCTATCAGCGATCAATAGGTGTAGTTTCTTTTCAGATCCTTTCTCTTTCGGAAAAACTATTTTATAGCGACGTTTTACTGCATACCTACTACGGTTAAACTGGAAGCCTACTTTCTTGAAAAGTATTTACGCGTAAGTATATATTGCTACCAGTTGCCGTCATGCAATTTATTCGAGTGGACATGACACTCAGTCGAAGAAACTCTATTATGGAAAAAATTGCACTCGGTTGTTCTCAAAAGTTATTACTAAAGTATTTTTGTTGTTCATCTTAAGGCCGCATGTCTAATTAGAATGTTTGTGTACCAGGCGTGGGCTCGGGATAACGGTCTACTTATTAGACACAGTTGCTTTCCGAACGACTGATTTATCATGTAGGTACAAAACAAAAAACCCATATGAATTCGAGACGACCTGTCAGTTATATTTTTTACCTTTGCAATAACATCCTTTTTATATGGCTTGTCACTTGTAAGTGTCGAAATTAGTTTGGCTCATGTTCATTATCTTTAATTGAAAATAATTAATACTGTTAAGTCTGTCCTTAGGTAGGTACTTGCTAACTAACTGACAGGAAGCTGTTGTGTGTAATATAACGGTTAGCAATTCGACGAACCGATTGCCTCAGCGATTAAGGGTTTGACCATCGGCGTCTGCGCAGAGGATAAAGGTTAGATTCCTGCTCGGTACGGTGTTCATGTCAAGCATTATGAAACGCATCTACAGTGCAGGAGTAAGTCCCAGTGTAATTTTTTGTAGTGGGTATGTTCCGTAATTTCTTCGCGAATTCTTGTTTATTCTTTTTCTTTGAGACTATTCTTCCGCAGTGGTCTTGTTTAATTGTTGTAAATGACAATTAAATAAGTAGTATTACCTAATGAAGTAGGTCCATATATAGTTACTTTTCAATATGAACCGTAGATGACACCACTCCGAAGACTACCTGTCGTTATCCCATACTTTTATATAGAGCTAAATTATGGCTAGCATTATGTGTTTTTTGTGCTAAGAACTAACCGCATCAGAACATTATGGTAGTGTATGTAACGGTTTGATTTCTAAATGTCAATGTCGGATGCGGTCAAGACAGCTGACGATCGCTGCTGAGGTATGTAGGTATTATGTTACAAGAGCGCTCACTAATATTCGGTTTACTTGTAAGCTAGACATTGATAAATACAGTAGTTAAAGTAAACTTGTATTACTCTAAAATCTAGAACACAATATTATGTATTTTATACCTCGACCTATACTCAGCACTAGGTATAGTCTCTATCCCATCAAAAACATAATTGTTAAATGAGAGCCAAGATATATATTAAGTAATACGTCGTTGTCCACTTCGCCGACAAAAGAATTGAGATTCATATGAATGCCAAGTTCTGTGTAGAAAGTCCTCTTCCGAAAACAGTTTACGAGTTGTGGAGGGGTCAAAAGTAGCTCGAAATGGTTCGTGTAATATAACACACAGCAGCTCCGTCGCCAGTTCCTTTTTTTTCATTTGGCTGGACGCGCTGTTGCGAGTCTAGCCTCGATGATTTCCTATAGGATAATGAAAAAAAAATCCTCATGTTAAAAACTCAATAAGGCTTCTCACATTGGTTCTTAATCAAATATGTCAGTAAACAATTGTCTCGTTAAGCTGTGTGGCTTCAACTACCAACGTATCTATCAACGAACGCTATAATGCGACTGTCGTGACACCCAAACATCTATTACCGTCTTTACGGACGTTGAAAACGGGCTTGTGACTCGCCTACTACATCAAGCTCATACACAACATTAATGAATGAGTGGCCAGCCCCAACCATTGCACCTGCGTAAGTAGAACAACTAACAACAATGTTACTTAAATACCCACATTAAGCCCTGAAGCTCCCTGAGTTGTGAGGTCATTACGTCAGCTGATCAGGCTTAAAGTATCTCCTAACTCCTGCCTGCAGACAACAAGATAAACACCATACTTCAGTAGTCAAATTAACACAGATTCAGTTCTTCATTTGATGAGTCAAGAATAGTTTCACAGTATAACACAGACCATTGCTTCCAGCCTGTGTCCGACTTGACGGATGGGCCGACCTCGCAAGACAAAAGCGCGACGGATTTGAGGTAAATCGACGAGTCGTGACCGAGTCGTTTAATCATAAGCATCTAAGCCAGTGATTCCCAAAGTGGTCCAGGTGGACCCCCAGGGGTCCACGGGAGCCTTGCTGGGGGTCTACGTAGGCGTCAATAAAAAATGGGGGTCCATAAGATGTTAATAGGGGTCCACGAAAATTTATCTGCATATAGTTTTTATAAGGGCCTACCTATATTGTTTTAAGTACCTAACTAAGCAGATAACATTTTAATCTGGCAAGCGACTCTTACTTGTCCAAACTTGCGTATTCGATATTACAATTTCGTGTACAGACTTGCAAAGCGCAATCCGTCCGACAATGCTTAGTGCTTGTTTAGACATGATCTTGATCAAGACTATAAATACTCGATGCCAAAGGCATGCTCATTTATTTGTTTCCGGAATTTCGAAAAAGAAGGTGTGAGAAAATTTATATTAGTGTTCCTAGTGCCGGAGAAAAGTAAGTACGTACCTTTTTTTTGTTGTACCTAGTTCTTAAGTATTTTGTTTCGTGTACTGGTCGGTTGATAACAAATGCTTGTATACAATGTGTCCTAGGGATAAGTGACCGCCCGGCGTATTTAGAATATTTGTACAAAATTAAATTAAGTAAAGACGCGTGACGTGCTGCAGTTTTTTTACGATATTTCCTAAGTTTGTTCATCTTTTTCCATTATTTTTGTTTACTGACTAGCCGACATCATAATTTATCAATTAAAATCATTAGACAAAACTAAAATGTAGTAAAAAAATTACTTATATAAAATCACTAAGGCCGCTAAGTCACAAATGTAAATATAATTATTAATGATTTCGTACAAATATTCAAAAAACGCCGGGCGGTCTTATCGCTCGGACACATTGTATATAGCTAACTTAGTAACTTACAGATATTTTAATTGTCCTCTTTCGATTTGAAGACAAACACAGCACGTTTTATTCAATTGTTTTTTCACGAGAGGACTGCCTCTCTAAAAAGGCCGAAAAATCAATATTGCAGAGCAATTACTGTTTTATAAAACTACTAGCGCGTGAACTCATTGATTTAATGAAATTTTAGTTATTGTTTTTATGGTCACTTTTTTGGTCAATTTGGGATTTCGACTTTTATTTTTTCCTACACAAATATGATCAATATTCGATACTGAGTAAACTAATTTTTATTTCTACTATTAAAAAATTGTGGTAAATTAGGTATTTAACATTGATATCGCTTCGTGAAAAAGTCTGTACTTGTCTTAGCGGTTTATTAGTTGGTCCCTTTACAAGCCGTAATACTTTTTCAATATAATGATAATCATAATAATATAAAGCTGACAAAGGCTGCGTTGTGCTACCTATATTCAAATAAAAACTTGGTTACTATAACATTTTTTTTTACAGGGAAGGTAACTGATACAAAACATGGCTACAGCAAAGAAAAAATGTCGACAATACAGTGTCGATTATTTGAAATATGGTTTTGTTCCATCAGAGGCAGATAAACACTTGCCCATGTGCCTAATATGCAATAAAGTTTTAAGCAATGACTCTATGAAACCATCAAAGCTCGAAGATCATCTAAAAAGGTGTCATACTGATAAAATGGGTAAAGATTTAAAATATTTTCAAACATTGAAGGAAAAATATGAAAAGAGACCCACCATGCACAGCATGTTCGCTTCAACATCTCAAAGTAACGATGATGGCTTGCGGGCATCTTACAATATCTCATTACTAATAGCAAAATCTGGAAAACCGCACACTATCGGAGAACAATTAATTTTACCCGCTGTTGAAGAGGTTTTAAAAACTGTTTTGCACAAATCTCCATTTGACGTACTAAAAAGAATTCCATTAAGTAACAATACTGTACAAAGACGCATTGATGAAATGAGCTCTGACATCGAAAGTTTTTTGTGCAATCATCTGCAAAAAAGTCATTTTTCTATACAACTGGACGAGTCAACGTTACCCGGTAATGAAGCATTATTATTAGCATATGTCCGATTTATCATGGAGGAAGAAATTCACGAAGAATTGCTATTTGCCAGAACTTTGGAGACTGACACTAAAGGCGAATCAATATTTAATGTCCTGAGTAATTTTTTTACGGAAAAATCGATTCCATTTACAAACATTATTTCAGTGGCAACAGACGGAGCTCCTGCAATGGTAGGGCGATATCGTGGGTTTATAAGTCATCTCAAAAGAATTATACCAGGACTTACAGCTATTCATTGCGTAATCCACCGACAACATCTTGTGGCGAAACATTTAAGTGACAGGTTGAACCAATCTCTTCATTTTATAATAAACGCTGTCAACAAAATTAGAAGCAATGCATTGAATACGCGTTTATTTGCTCAATTGTGCGACGAAAATGACGAAGACTTCCAACGACTGCTCTTACATACTGAAGTACGCTGGTTGTCGAAAGGTGCATGCTTAACGAGATTTTACTCTGTTTTCGATTCCGTATTAGAGTTCTTAGAAAGTAGAGATCCAGATTTAAAAGAAAACTTGATCAAATTCAAAGGAGACATTGCGTATTTGACAGATTTGTTTAAAAAATTTAATGATATTAACTTGCAGTTACAAGGGGACAGCCTGAATTTAATAAAAACAAAGGGGATAATTTCGGCTTTTCTTGGGAAATTGAAATTTATGAAGCAAAACATTAGTCGGCGCGAATTATCTCAATTTCCAAACTTGTCGCAGGTAGAAACTATTGATGAGGATATCCATACCTACAGTCAACATTTAAGTGCCCTGCATGATGACTTCAAAACCAGGTTTGAAGATATGCTGACGATGGATATACCACCATGGATCGTAAATCCATTTGATGAAACTGAAGTGGCCAATGTATTATTACAAGAGGAGCTGCTTGAGCTAAGCACCAATGAGGAGCTGAAGGTGAAATTTAGAAAAGGCTACCAAACATTTTGGCTGCAAGCAGAAATACACGAAAAATATCCTGGACTGTGGGAAATCGCAAGGAAATTTTTGATAGCTTTTCCCTCATCATACCTTGTCGAAAGAAGTTTTAGTGCCGTTACAAACCTCTTAACAAAAAAAAGGAGCAAACTAAACATCACAGAGCGGGGGGATTTGCGGTTATTGCTCACAAAAATAAAGCCAAACATTGATCGTTTGCTGACACTCCATCAAATACATCCTTCCCATTAATTAAAATTATGTCCACAACCTATAAGTATTACCTTATTATTATTTTTTTGTAATTCTTTTCTTTTAATTAATAAAATGTTATAAAATGTACCATTTTTCGTTTTTATTTAAAATTTAAAATTTTAACCTATCAGAATATAGGGACGGAACTCAGAAGCGACACAATTTTTATTTTTTGTCGACTTTAACAATGTGGTAGGAATGTAGCAGCAGGGGGTCCACCGACACCAGTTTAATTTTGAAAGTGGTGCACGAGAAAAATAAGTTTGGGAACTACTGATCTAAGCTAATTAGAGTAGGTCGCGAACTCTTGGGACCGGTAATGAAAATCACAATTGAACCTGGTTGCGGTGGAAAATTGCACTTGGCGTGGAATTCCTGTCGACATTGCCAGAGGCTCTCGACTCACTGGTTGTCAACCCGCCACGATACTGCAATTATTCTCTATAAATATATTATTATGTACCTAACAAAAAGAAATATTGAAATTCTTGGGACTTGTGAGTAGTCGGTCTTTCTCGGTTATCCGTTTGTAGAGTTATAACTTTGAAAGAGTAACTCGAAGTCGAGTTTAGTCAAGTCAACATTAAATAAATAGTTATTTTTCGAACACAAAAGTTTTGAGTTTCACTGTGTTTACTTAATCTTCTTTAATTTTCTTTTGAGAAGTCAATATCAGGTAGAGTTCTGCTTAGTAGAATATATCCTATGTGGTAGAGTTTGATCTAAACTAAATATTCTTACAATATAAATACTCTATCTATAATTTTCTTCTTTTTTTAAAATCGTCCCCCTACAATTGGAATTTCTCTTTTATCGTGGATACGTTTCACAAACATGAAATATCACAAACACAAACACCCAGACTCGGGACAAACATCTGCGATCGCACAAATTTGTACCGTACGGGAATCAACCCTGCAATCTATCTATCTATATTTTAATTGTGTTACTCTACTTTACACCAAGCTTTACATAAAGTGAGTGACACTCTACAGATACCTACATACAGTCATAGATATTATATACTGCAAGTCATAGTCTGCGGCACCATGACCCTACTCATTAAGATAGAGAATTAATTCATTCCTAGTTTCCAATTATTATGAATTCTGCAATCTTGGTTAATTAGCAGGCCATTATAACACTTACCCACCTCACATGTTATGTAGGCTAAACGCGAAGGTACAGTAATGAATCTTAAACGGCTAAAATGCTATCTATTTCAAATAAACTTAGGTGTACGTGCATATCTATAAAGCATGAATAGATTCATGATTTTATAATAAATCTTAAAGCTTGACATAATCCTCTTAACCTCATTCTACAATAATATAGTAAGTATCTCTTATTAAAAATGACCGTCAAGGAGTGAAACAGTTAAATATTCTTGTATTATCGGAAATGCAATCATTCATCAAGCAAACTTGCTACTGTCAATATTAAGTCGTACGGTCTACCTACTTAAAAACTTTGTAAGATGCACATTAAATAGAAAGAAAAAAAGTTTCACACAAGCATTAAAAACGTATAAAATATCTTAGTATCGTGTTGCAATTTTTATTGGAACTAGCGACCGGATGCGACAACAGTACCTAAATGTAACATGATATCAAGTTTGAAGATGTACGGACCCATACAAAGTTGAATTCACTCAGAACTCCATACATGTACGTATCTGTGTATGGCCACGGGATAGAACTGGTAAAGCACTGATAATTTATTGCTACCGTTATAATTACTTTCATATACAGACAATATTGGTAAATCATTAAAGGTCAGAGAGATCGGTCGCTATATTATTTCGCCCCGGGAACTGTTTACGATACTTATTATTCAATAAAACTGTCTGTTAAAGGAATTAATATGTTTGTGTTCATAATCGACAACAAGAGCTAGCGAGCCTAGATTGCGAGCACATACTTAAACATTTATATTCACATACTAAAAACATAAGCGATATACAACTTAGAAACTTATGATTGCTTTATCAAGATAAGTAGGTAAGCCAAGTAAGCGTATTAAACGACAACATGTACAAAGAAAGTAAAAAACGTTTGTATGAAATGATTCTATCACAGATATTACACGGTTTGAGTTGTTCCTTCGCACGAGATAGGCATGCAAATTATGGTAGATCTAACTTATCTAAATTAGCTGCTTTTATGGGTGGTTATATTACCCTCATAAGTTCTTACTTTATTCCTGATTGTAATTTGATCCTAGTGGTGAATTCCGTGCGCTATTTTATTTCCTAATGTCATCGTATGTAAGTAGTGTAAGGCTAAGGGAATAAGTTGTTGGGCAGTTCATAATCACACGCGATGCTTTACAGCATCTAGATTCCTTTCCGTAGTTTGTGCTCGCAGGATTACAATCTCACGATGAGATTACATCCTGCTTTAGTTACCCTCATTCGTAATAGATTAATGTATTTTATACATGATTGCTAGCTTGATTTAACGTTTTTTAGATCCTTATTGGCCTATGCAAAATTAAATCTTATGATTGTTCTGTGCACTCGTACATCATTATATCAAATAGTAGGTAGGTAATAGTACCAGCCTATAAATTTTCCATAACTGGAAAAATACCTCTTCTCATAAAAAAGGAATAAGCATCAGACTGTAATATACTTTTCCTTCTTCTCATCGTATGGTTGATGAACAACCTGGTGTCAGAGTTTAAACCGCCTGTAGGCCTCTGACATGGCTTTACACACCGTTGAAGAACCAAAACAAAGTCCGTCGAATAAGGGCCGACGAAGGAGTATACCCACTGTTACCGGTCTAAAGCCCACCACAACTTAGTGCGACCAATAACTATCGCAAACTCTGTTCTACCAAAGCTTACCAAAACTACGTAACTCCAATCATGTTTCGTCATGTCTTTAATCTTTAAATACACTGCAGGAAAAATTCATAGCACATAACATAACATAACATCACGCCTGTATTCACCGAAGGGGTAGGCAGAGGTGAACATATAGTACACCCACACTTCGCCAGTTATGTTGTAAGTCTTGTAAGTCCCAATGTAATAGGGGGCGAGCCTATTGCCATCAACCGGGCACAAATACAGACTCCGTGCTGCTACTGAGAATTACCTAATGGAAAACTTACTCAACTCAGTAACACTTTGCCCGACCCGGGATTTGAACCCAGGACCCCTTGCTCAGCAGTCGCGCTTAGCGACCACAAGACCAACGAGACAGTCTCGTGCACAACGAGCAAATTCATAGCACAGTTATAAATAAATGACGTCGATCTCAAAATCAAAGATTAACAAGGATATTACCTATCCGCGTATCTCGCTACGCAATTTGCAAAAGTCAACAGGAAAAACGACGGGATTTATAATGCTTGTATGTAAGCAATGAGGTATCAGCCTGTCACCGACCGAGCAATATTGCAGTTTTAAATCAGACATGTTATTAGTTAGCCTGTCAGTGCCAAACACACCTCGGCGCCGCTAGCTTTCTAGCTTCGCGATAAAATAACGTCACCTGTCTTATCACATATCATATTATATTTATATTTCAAGATTTCATATGAGATAACATAACAATCTAATAAATAAAAATATCTGGCGTGAACCCTGACGTAAGCACCGCTGTAACAAAACGACTTTCCCGCTGTTTCAAAACCTGCAATTGCGAATTGCTGTATTTGCATACGCTATCGTTTTTAAATTAACTTGCTTTAGGATCGAGTGTTTCACTTGATTAAGTTGCTTTAGGATCGTGTGTTTCACTTGTGACGCCTACCTGTGAACAGAACTTAAGATAAAAGATTCTCGGGCAATTAAAATCAAGAAGGGAATCTAAATGCTGTAGATATGCGTGACTTTCACTGCCTTCACGAAATGTACCCCGTTGAAAGTTTCATACTCTGTACTCACACCCACTTTTGTATCTGCTAACCTTATGCTCACTATGTGCTAAGAGATTAACGAGGCATTAATTTCATGTAACTACTTATTTACTTAAAATTACCTACCTACGTGGGTTGAGAGGGCGTGGAACAGAATATTTATAATACCTATTAACTATAGGTCTCCACGATTATTACACCTCGATCTTTGAAAGTTTTGACAAATGCCTTTATTGTCCAACACTACATCAGAGATTCATTCCTTTGAGGCTATTATTAATAACTGTTAGTAAATTACAGATAACAAGCTTATGCGCACGGGCTACCCCGCCAATCAGGACATACTTCCTAGCCGTACGCGCAGGAAGTCGAATCAGTCGATGAAGGCAGACAAACCGGCCTGTTGAGTTATTTTTACTTTTTCCTACCATCTTGTTTACATAATGAGTCTTCCTGTTGACGTATACAGAGATAAGGGACTTCTATGCTAATCTAACGCATAACGTTATTTGATGCTATAAATAATATGATTGCAAAATTATTGTTATGAGCGCCTATTTCAGTGTAGCGGCCCGGCAATGGGCCCTTGTCCCTTTGTCTCTATTACGGGTTGTCGACCATCGTCCTTATCTACACGTGTATCTTGTGTTAGTATCACTCTATATGGAGACCGTTGGGTATTATCACATCAGCTTGTTCTCGGCGCGGTCGCACGGTAAGGGCCTCCATTTGCATACAAGCAAATATCTCGATCTACGGGC
The DNA here is from genome assembly GCA_905340225.1 of Abrostola tripartita. Lineage (NCBI taxonomy): Eukaryota > Metazoa > Arthropoda > Insecta > Lepidoptera > Noctuidae > Abrostola > Abrostola tripartita. The sequence goes on along the minus strand of HG996498.1, from coordinate 7,422,173 downwards.
GCTGTGCGGGCAGATTACCGTCGCAATGCTTCCGCACGCTGTATTGAATTCGGTACCAACGGTCCCGACTCCTATTACCAGTTCACGTTTACTTGTTCGTGTGATTCTCAAATGATAACAATCGCCCCGGTTGCGGACGGAGCATAATAATAACCAGGAATAGGTTCAGCTATCCTTGCAAATAATGATTTATGAAAATAATGGCCAGACAAGGGAAATTTAACTATGTTGATCGTATTCGCGTAGTCAATCTAACAAATGAAATGTAACTTGTCTGTTGACTTGAGACCCAGGTTCGACTCCCTCCCTATTTCAGTCTCTTACAACCAAAGTGATGTCCTAGTTTGCGATAAATACTTATAGCATAATGTATTTTATATAAACTTCATTTCAAGTCGTAATGTCAAAAGGCAACATTAAACTCGGATAACAAATTGCATATTATAGTTCCAAGGCATACGACAAGAATAACGACTCTTTGGGTATCTAGGACAGTAAGAATATACACAAACATTCGAAATTGGTCCCTTGTGTAATTAATGTCAAAGCTATATCTGCGTTACTACGCCTTAACAAAGCTCACTAACGCCTACGAGGAAAGCACTAGCAACAAGATTAAACTAAAATAATACAAAACTTCACAGCTCAGGCACTCTTAAAATAACAATACTAAAATATCGCTTTTACTTAACAAAAGGCGCTATAAATTCCTTTACATTGTCAGACAACAGATTGCTAATCCAATTAGAAGTCAACTATTTTAAGAATTCAGCGGCTACCTTAGGATCGATTTATAAGTAAGTCGAAACAGTTTGGGCTACAACACGGCACGAAGGGAGGCGGGAGCAGCGAGATAACGGGGACATTAGCTAGACGTGTACTCACCCGAAGTACACAGGATTCGCCGTGTACCTGTATGTAGGGGAAGCAAGGTACGCAGCAGGGTCAACTACAAACGCGTGGGAAGCGGGCGCCAGCCACCACACACCCAATACATTGCATCTATCTATATAATTAGCTGAATAATAATACGCATCCGCTCTTGTCATGCCCGTCGTGCATCGTTCAGATAGTGGCATCAATTGCTCAGAATTCGACGAGCTTCCTGTAACTACAACACGCATTTTGCTACCTTGTAAGTGGCAGCTTGAAAGCTAGACGAGGTAACGGACTCCTCATAAACTAACATGCACTTACACTTTGATTGCTAGTTAGCATAATGTGTTCTTTGACTGTAATGTACAATTAGTATTCAAAATCGTTTTTCGTTTAATTGTAAAGGAAACGAAATACCGGACCAGCCATATAAGGCATGGGTAATATTATACGTTTAACAGTACTTATACTCAATATAACGAAAGTAGGTAATTGATCGTCGGCTTGCACTTATGAAAACCTATGTCGAAGGTTAAAGACCAAGAATGAGTATTAGGTTAAATATAGAGGGTGGGTGCGGCTATTGTGAGTAAATAAAGCGTAAGGGAAGGTAGATAGTAGTTGACAGAGGTCAAGTTAGTCCGCGCGCGGCTCTAGGGCTCACCCATGGCCTGTTGACCCACAGCCTCAAGGCGCAACCAGCTCCATAAATTGTTGGAGATGACAACTAACTAGCGTCCGCCCATACTTATAAGTAGGATCTAATGCTCCTATATGCACTCAAGTACAGTCCCAGTGTAGCCGTACCGTTTGGAGCTTCAAGTAAATCATTTATACGACTGTTCATTGTTGTGTCGTGTACATCTAAAGTCAATAAATTAATACTGTAAACAAAAGGGATATGGCGCTCGAAAGTGCAGTAAATAATGATTTAATATTAGTAAAACCATTTATTTGCATTTCCTTAGGATGTTAGTATCAATACAAGATTTAAATTGATTTTTTCTGTAATAAAAAAGGGGCCTTTTACATTTTTGGCCCAGTCTGATCATGAAAAGGGAATTTATTGTAACGGTCGTATTTCCCACGCATAACAAATTAACAACACGTATCGACTTTTTGAAGAGATTACGGATATGGTTACCGTCCTTTACTTGGTCAGTCATTTGGTACTTTCACTCACATTTCAGCTGTAGCTACCTACCTATTACTTTTTGGGTCACTTTCGTTTCTTTTCGCACATAACTAAGCTAGCAACCTTATCAACGAACTTTATTTAATAATTACCTACCTATGTATCACGTTCGCATTCGACGAAGAGGAAGGCAAAATACACGCATGTTATTGCCACGTTTTAATAAACAGTAGTATCAAGTTCCATGCGTGAGGTAGTGCAACGCGTTTCCACGGAACTCAATCTTGCAAAAACGGAACACGGAGGGTGGTTTAGTCCGGAGTCCGGCACTACCCGTTCACTCTCCCCGGTGAGCAGGATTCCATGAGGATTCCCCCGCCCAAAAACAAAGGTATTTAGTTCCATGAAAAAAAGGGCATTATTAGGTTTCGGCTTGGCTTTGGCATAATTATTATGTTTAGGATTGTTGAAAAGGCACATTATAGTTCTTGTAAAACTCAGACCCGCAACCTTGTGCGTGCGAATATAGCTTGTTAACCTCCGGGACACCATACCACAACATATTATATTATCTTAATATCTATCTATAAAAATACCTGAATATCAGAATAATTGTAATTGGCTACAAGGTTAAATGCTAATTTAAATTGATAAAAATTAAACTGTTTTAAAAGTTATTTAATAATAATGCTATGCTACTGGTAACCAATTTTATTTTATTGAAAAAATGAATGCATCTGGTCGGTAAGACTGGTAACACCTCATCACACCTGGCGGTAAAGTAAGTAACTAGAATGCGCCGTTGATAGACGAGAAATTCAATTTTTTTGTGTTGTTTGTTCAACACAGCTCAAATACACTTCCTGGGAAATGCCCAACACACGTGTTTTAATTGATAGTATCTCATAGATATCATTAATTTCACAACATAGCTATCTTATATTTTATCTATGATTTTATGTAGTATTTGGGGCTATAGTAATATAGCCAAATTTAAGATAATGATGACATTCTGTCAATTGAAAAATGAGTATAATGGTATAATATATCATTATTATAAAAAAGTTGGGCACTGGAGTGGTTAGAGACTGGAAATAAATGTGATTTGTACTTTGTGATGTAAACAATGTGATAAAAAAATTAAGCTACAACGAATAACACCATAAAACATGTGCATGTGCATCATGTTCAAACATAAAATCGTAAATAAAAATAATAATAAATTAGGCATGGGTTCGATATATCAAAACGTAACTTATATCGGATATGTATTTATTATCATATCGTATCGATATCTAAATATACATAACCGTTTTCACAAAAACTTAAACTTCATCGAGTTAATTCGAGTTCTAGTTTATCCAAAGCGCAACAACGTGAACGAACTACGAATAACGAACGAAACGCAAACTTCAAATCACGAGCGATATGACATCGACGGTTTTTATTCGCTTTGTCTCCGTCTTACCATTTAATTTTTTACTGGCGTAAAAGTGATGAAGCGAATAAATGCGATGAATATTACGTAACTTCGGCTAGTGATTGGTTATTTGGTTAATAACAGTGTGTGCGAAATATCTATATCTTAACGCGCTAGCAATAAGGTCTAGTTTCTATTTATTTATTTACAACAAAGATTCCATAAGTAAGCAACTTTCCTTATTAACGGTAAAAGTGTGAGTTTGCGTTTGTTGTTAGTGCGTTTCGTTCGTTTCAGTTACTTGTACAAATCGTACCACTAATATCGATATCTGATAACGGTTTTCGATATCGATATGAAAACTGAATATCGGTTACATATCCGTTTGCAACTAAAAACGAAAACGCCCATGCCTATAATAAATATGAGCAATGTATGGCAATATGCTACCACCTGCTCACTATCACATCACCACTGTCTACCTTACATTTTTAATGTTCTAGTCTAGAATGTCATCTTTGCTGCGTGTATCCGAAAATAAACACACAGTAGATACGAAGTGAAGTTATGAACGTCATTGACGTATTAATAATATGTGTATGATAAAAATGGTGCCCGTTTACCAGCTGGCATCCAGGTTTTATTGTTAAAGAATTGACATTGTAATGTTAAAAATCGAGTAGCATGGCGTCAGTTCTTGATTTAGTTAAACATTACCAGCATACAATTGAAAAATATCCTAACGACGAGCAAAAAGTGAGTTCGCTTTGTACTCATCTTCCATTTGGTGTAATTCCCACATAATTTAGATAATATTCCTGAATATTTTTTACTTGATGACATAGTGTTAATGAAGCGAACCAGTTTACTTCAACGACATTTCATAAAATTGAGACGAAAATATCAAACGTTATAAATTTGGAACTATAATGAATAATGTCTATGAACATATGTATGAAAATATTTTTCACCTTTCTTTGATCCTAAGTTTAGTCAGCTAATGAAGTGAATTAAGCACATGTTTTGTTACCAAAACGCTACTGAATTACTCCTAGTATTGTATATAAAAATTTAAATTGTTTTCAGGTTTTAAAATGCATAGACAAGTTATTCAACTTAGGAGTTACAGTCCAGCATCTTCAGGAGACTGGGGTGGGTCGCACTGTGAATGCTTTGCGCAAGGAACCAGGAGATGTAGGGCAAGCTGCCCGCGCCCTGGTATACAAGTGGAAGTTGATGGTAGCTGCTGAGGAGAGCGACCAGGAAACAGATCAAAATAATGACAGTGAGCCAAAAACATTTTAAACTTTATGTATTTAGTGAGAATTTACAGTGCTTCGTCTATGTTAGAATAACCCATGTTTTACTTATGTATACTTTTAAATGTTATATTTACAAATGGGTTAATAGTAGATAATACAACTATTTTGTTCTTATTGAAAAGATTAATATTTGATGTGTAACTTACTAAATTACTGATAATTCTACAATCTTATTCTTTCAATGCATGTTAGTTTGCATTTTACTGACACTTACAGACATACTAAGGATAAATGCAATGATGTATGTTGTGCAATAGTGCAATGTATGATCTAATAGGTACCTACCTATTTAGCTTTATCATATTCCTTGAGTAGCTAACTATTTACATTGCCTATTTGTTTGTTGTTTATGTACACAATATGAATAATTTTTTGTTATGATTTAAGTTCATTGCATTTCTTTTTATTATAACCTATTTTAATAATTTTACTGCACAATGAAATATATTTTTTGAGTTTAAGCTTGATTTCATTATTCAACATAACCTTTGGGACAGTATTTCTATTGGATTTTTTTCTCTAATAGTTTGTTTATTTAGAAGTTTTGATTCATAATTATGCAGCTACCTACCTAAGGCATTCAATAATAAGTGCATAGCCTTGAATTGTTCAAAAACTGAATGATGATTAGATAAATAAAACTATTAAGTTAGACTCAGAAGTTTTACACTTTTAAGATACAATAACTGGTTCACAGTCAGAGAAGCACACAAAATAGGCTCAAGATATAAATCACAGACCATTGAGGGTGGTTGTTGTTCAAGTGGTTCACAGAATATTAGTTCAAGTCTGAGCATTGTTTTGACCTAAACCAAAGAGTCATCATGTCACACATGTGATGCAGGGCAATTTTTTAAATATTGTGTTTATGTTAAGGACAGATAGACAATTACCATAAAATAAGTGTACATAGCGCAAGTAGGTTCAAATTTGTATTAAATTAGGCCAGATATCAGGTAGCATTTCTAAACTGGATGAATCAGAAGAAAAAAGGTGGACATACTTAAGACAAATAAATAATTTTTGTCAGCCTACTGTCACATATATCAACTTATATTTTATGAAATGTAGGACTTATGGGTGTACAAAACTTTGCTTTGGATCATAATCGTTAGCGCAATCATCAATAGATTATAATTACTAATATAAATAATCAAGTCACATAGTCCACTCCCGTAAGCTTTTGACCTATTTTGACGTACATTATTATATTATAGTTACTTTGAATGTATTCATATAAAACCTTTACTATTATAATATACAAATAATAAACAGATACCTATTTTTAGGCTGCTTTTAAATATTTATTTTTTTACTTCAATGTTCTTCTTGTATATAGGGAGAGATCAATCATCACACAGCCTAAACTGCTGGAGCTAGAACGATAAAATTCTAGCAGTACTTATATTAATACATTAAAATTTAAAGTCCAAGGTTTCGGCCTTTTTTATTGCTAATGGGACTGGACTAATAAACACACAACATAACAAATAAACCTACCTAGTTACAGAAAGCGTGTGGGTAAAAGTGAATAAATGTTACTTTGTAAACTTTATATAAAGATTAAATTTTACCGATTAATAAGATGAGGGACTCATGTAAAAACCAAGGGCACACACTAAATAATAATACCCATAACATTTTAGATTTATTTACATTTTCAATTTTTATATTTGTTTGCTAAGCTTATTCATTCTTAGGTATAAAATGTTCTCTATCATTTAGAACAGCAATATTGACAGTTAATGTTTATCATTTGGTGCTATTAGACAGTTCTTTAACAAGAAAGTTATTCCTGTAATTTTAGTTCGTCCTATTTTATTTCAGCAGCAACACATAACGGCCATGGCAGTGGAAAGGATTCAGATGATAACACTCAATCTAGGAGTAAGACAGACAGATACGAGAGAGTAAACTCAACACCTAAATCTAAAGAATACAGGGAAATAAATGGGAACTACAGTGGAAGCAAGAGGAAATATCACAGCAGTGAGGTTAGCAGTTTTCTTACAAGTAGACATACCCACAATGTATTGATTATTATTATAGGCAATTTACTCTTTGGCAAAAGCTTTGTTAGTGTTCTACAATTATATATATTACGGTTAAATTGTACAAGCTTCTAAGTTTTTGTAAATAAGCTCGATTTCCCAATACTCATCGAATTTGACCAGAGCAATTTTTTGATAAACTTAATTTCAATGGATCTCTAAAAATCCGACTTAAGAGTTTAAAATCCTTTAATATTTTATAGCAGTTTTTATTATTAAAAACATAACATCACGCCTGTATTCCCCGAAGGGGTAGGCAGAGGTGTACATATAGTACACCCACATTTCGCCAGTTATGTTGTAAGTCCCAATGTAATAGGGGGCGAGCCTATTGCCATCAACCGGGCACAAATCCAGACTCCGTGCTGCTACTGAGAATTACCTAATGGAAAACTCACTCAACTCAGTAACACTTTGCCCGACCCGGGATTTGAACCCGGGACCTCTTGCTCAGCAGTCGCGCTTAGCGACCACTAGACCAACGAGGCAGTCTATTATTAAACATTTATCAGTTTATTATTAAACATTTACCAAAACTTTTTCAGGAAGAAGAACCTGACACTAAACGATCCAAACACTCTAGTTCTAGTGAAGATGATTATAAACGTAAGAAATCTCATGGTAGAGGGAGGCAGTCAGACTCCGAAAGTGACAGTAATGATGATAGTGATAACTCACAAAGTGACGAAAGTGACTCCGATGCGTCTGAATCCTCACAGGAAGAGGTTAAAATAAAACAAGAGAAAGACGTTAAAAAAGAACATTCTAGTAGCCATAAGTCAACTTCATCTAAGCACCAGTTATCTCATAATGAGCACGCAAATCATAAATCAAGTAATTCAAACAAGCCTCCCGAGTTAGAAAAGCAATTGAGGACTCATTCCCAATCAAAGGAGAGAAATAGTTCCGAAAAGTTAAAAGAAAAGAGTCACAGTACTGACAAATACAAAAGTTCGAAAGAAAAAGAATCCAGTTCTGACAAAAAACATAAAACTGACCACAAGTCATTGGATGCAGAAAAACAAATTAAAGAATCCAAATCTTCTGCTAGACTAAGTTCTTCTGACCGGCAAAATAGTTCAGAGAAACACAGTAGCTCTGACAAACACAGAAGTTCAGAAAAACACAGTAGCGCTGACAAGCACAGCAGTTCTGATAAACAAAGTAGCTCTGACAAACACAGGTCAAGTAGCTCACACAAAGCTGATATTGGGTCAGACAGAAACAAAGCAAGTTCTGACAAACATAGCAAGTCAGACAAACATAAGTCCTCCAGTCATTCACATGCTCCTGAAAAAGAAAAACACAAGAGTTCATCAGAAAAGGAAATCTCTAAACATAATACTAAAGAAAGCTCTAGTAATAGTAGTAGTTCTAAGGAAAAACATAGTTCCTCTCACAAGGAAAAGTCAAAAGATAGAAGTAGCTCTTCAAAAGAAAAGTCAGGTAGTCATAGCAGTGAGAAAAAACATTCGTCTTCAGGTGATAGTAAGTCAAATAGTAACAGTAAGGGTCATTCAGATAAAAGTGATGATAAGAATAGTGACAAAAAGTCTAAGCATAAATCAAGTTCCTCTTCACACAAAAGCAGTAAGTCCAGCAGCAGTAAGAAGGAAGAAGTACCAAAGAAAAAAGTTCAAATTCAAAACAGTGAGGATAGTGATGACGGGATCGATTGTGGTTCAGGTAAGAAACAAAACCTAATAATACAAAATGCCTTAGTTAATCAATATTGCCAGTAATAAGATCAACTTGGTATTTCAGGAGCCAGTTTTGCTGAAGCACTTGGCATGATCAGCCCTGTCAAAGCTAAAAAGAAACAATTAAAAGACTCAACTTCACCCACAATTAATGATGTAAGCATAACCAAATTACTGTTCTCATTAATCTTTATGAATACCTCAGGGACCTATTTTCGGCCCTATTTTATTTTCATGTCAGTAGATATTGTTGCTTTACATAAATGTGTATTGTGACGGCCACTTGTAATCCAGGAAAACTTAGTAGGTACTTAGTACTTACTAATATTATAAAAATGTGTTTGTCAGTTGAGTCCCGCCACCATGTTAGCGCCCACCGCGAAGCTTGCACCTTTGCCCGCACTAGAGATCTCTGCGTTACCAGAAATATCACCCAACTACAAACCACGGCCGCCACCTCGACCATTGCCACATTTCAGTGACGAGGACGCTATGAGTGCCGTCATATCGTCTAAAAACCAAAGGTAAGCTTGTTCTACAGTTTATTGAATACAACCTTTAGGGTCTACCCCTCCATTTATTGTGCGAGGTTTAGCTGTGCTTGCTGCGGTCAGTATTTGGATGGGCGACCGTTTTTAACACATCGAGACTTTCCATAGCGTTAAGCCGTTAGTCCACACCTTAACTCTCTACAGTCGTGCCAGTTAGCCGTCGCATTGGAGTATAGCACATATGATATGTAAATAAATCATAATAATTTAAAATTAGCCGTCACATAACAATATTATGAACTATTAAGGTAAAAACTAACTGGTCTCACGTACGCAACGCATTATGCTATAAGGAAGCATGATTTTGTATGAAAATCTATGCAATAGAGACACACTTAGCGTGTCTATTGCGCAACGTTGCATAAGAAAAGTGTGTCACTACGCATGTGAGACAGACCAGTTTGTTTCTACCATTATTGGTGTATTTTTCTTAACTGTCCTGTACTTTATTTATTATTTTTCAGAACCAAAGTATATTCTGGAAACAAAGTTATAGGAAAAATACCTTCGCTATACGAAATGTGCGTGCATGTCTTACAAGAACACATAGATGGTAAGTTGTATGAAATTCTTTATATTGGACAATATTATTGGCTATACAATCCAGGCATATAAATCCTTGTTTGCAATAGGGTTACCATATCTCGGGATTTTTAAGATGTTACATTCAACGTAAACAATAATAATCTACTTTGCATAATATCAGAGTAATTAACATTAAAGCATTGAGTTTGCAACAAAAGCTTTGTTATTATTTATTAGGGTATTTATAATCAGGTTTTTGATATGACTTAATTTTTATATCGGGTAATACTAGCCGTGTGGTATCCGGCCTAGAATTGACCACCCCCTTTCCTCCCGTGGGTGTCGTAAGAGGCGACGAAGGGAAAACCCAGAAGATGGGCAGCAGCGTCTTCTGTAACTTGACCACCAACACTGCGATCCCCAAGCCGCTTGCCAAGCGTGGGGATTATGGCAAAACCCCCTTCTAAAAGGAGGAGGCCTTCGTTCAGCAGTGGACGCCTTACGGCTGATGATGATGATGAATACTAGTCGCATAGTCAATCGATCGACAATCTACCACAATTAATGTGTAAACCAAATAATATTTTGATTTCCTTTATCTTGCTTCTTTTAGCACTTGAATATACCGGTGGTGTGCCATACGAAATTCTGAAGCCCGTAGTGGACAGGGCGACCCCGCAACAACTATTCATTCTGGAACATTACAACCCATACCTGATGGAAGACACTGACCACCTTTGGCAAAAGTTCTGCGTGAAAAACTTCCGCAATAAACAACGTCAAGAAATGGAGGCCTGGAGGGAGATGTATACTGTAAGATAATCATTATGAAATAAATCTTATACATTATTTAAATCACTTTTTTTAATACAAAATGCTCGTAATTCGAAATTGTTCAAACTGTGTAAAATGATCATATCTAGGCGATGTTACACTGCCCATATTAATACACTTTTATTTATTCAAATTAAATAGATTCAATCAAGTTTCTTGTAAATAAAAAATTTTGACATCTTAAAAAAATGTATGTCAATTTTGACGTTAAACGTCAATAAATTGTGAGAAAATGTATTCTTTTTAGAATTGTTCGAATAATGCTTCTATTATTTACGTAATACGTATTGAATTAATACGGTGGCTCTTAATTTCAGAGGTGCCAAGAGGAACAAGAAATTAGATTAAAATCGCTTACCGCCAATATAAGAATAGCACAAGAAGCCAAAAAAGCGCCTATAAAACAAACCAAGATGGCGTATGTTGACTCCATAGCGAAACCACCACGCAACGTCGCTAAGAAACAGGTAAACATTGTTTTTTTTATTATTTATTTTAATTTCTTTACCCAAATATAGATCAAATATTATTATCCAGAAAAGACGTTCGAGAAAACGTAAAAAAAAATGACTTGGATACTTTATTCAAATCGACGGATTTAAAAAGTAAGTTATTTTTGTTTTCATTTTTAACAATACTTATATTGTTTGTTCCTATTGGTTTAATTAGTCAAATCAATAAAATTATTGACGTCATAGCATTATTATAAGACCATAGACAAAAAATCTTGGAGTTACAGAAGCTGAAATTGGTTGATTCATTTGAAAATTTCAGAGTGAATTTCATATGGACCTACTTTTATGATTTTTTAAGTGTCAGTGAGTTTAATTTGAAACTATAAGGATAAGATAAAATGACTGTACCTCATTTCATATCTGATTTCAATAAGAGCTAAAATGGAAAGAAAATACTGTATCATGGCACCCATTAAGAGTGAAGCCACGGTGTTTATTTAACCCGTTTGTCGTGTCGCAGGCGCAGCACGGCACGGCGCGGCTGGCCACGGGCAGCCCGGCGGCGCGCGTGGCCTCCCTGTCGGGCGCGCCCAACGTGCTGCGCGGGGGCGGCGCGCGCAGCCTCGCCGCGCCCGCCGCCTCCGCCGCGTCCTTCAAGCCCAAGAAGGCCCCGCTCATGGCCAAGGCGCTGCAGATCATGCGCGGACGCAAACGATGATGAGCCCTGTGCGATCCGTGTAGGTTCTCCCCTCGGGCCGATGTTCTACTGTGTGTTTTTTGTTGACACCGAGCCGAGTTCGTTCCCCTCGGTAGTCGCAGTAACCCCACCACTTTACCCGCACCCTTGTATAAATGTACGGTGGGATGCCGCGACACAGGTCAATAATAATTTATGTCTGTAAATATTTAAGTAACCGACTGAGGGGAAGATTTTTGCAGAATGTTTTTAGTTACTTGGGAAACATTGATTTTTCCGTAACATTTTACTTTTTGACATTTCGTGCATGCATTGTGATTTTATTGACGCTTCTTTTTATTACATTTGTATAGCTGAGTTGAAGTTTGGTGTGTGAATTTAACTACTATTTATATTTTTTTTCATTTTGATTATAGCTCCACTATAACGTTGTCTACGTTTTAAGCTATAGAACAAGTTTCAATCACTTTGTAACAAAAAATTACCGTAATTTAACTTTTATTTTCAAGCAACATCACATCATAATACTACCTCGTAGCCAAATATCACCAATTTTTCGTAATACTTGTTTATACACACAAATGTGCTTTCCTTTTTATTTATTTCGTATTTTTCCACATTTGAACATATTTTTTAACTCCACGAAAACACTGTCGAACATTAACATAACCAGATTTCATAAATACTTGTTCCTGTATGAAACCAAAAATGGACAGTGTACAAAGGAAAATCTTGTAAAATACCTAGAACAAACAAATTTTGAGCTTATCAAAATGTAGATGTTAAGTTAGTGTATTTAGCGTAGGCGTCGGCACTTTTATTATGTGGTACGATCTGTAGGAGAAATGAAGTTATTCATTTGTTTACATCATTAGAAGTTTTAACCAGAATTCTTAACGTAGTCAGTTCAAGGGATGGCAGAAAACTACCAAATTATTCGGGTTGCTGTGATATGTTTGAAATGAAACATAGGTAATTGTGATGTAGTGTTTTGTAAGACTCCAGAGATGATTCGAAGATATGTATGTATTTTAAAAATTGTTAGGGTATTATAACAATGTTTTAAAAACATTTTTACTTTGTCATGCACTCTTACTAGTGCCCACATGACATATTAAAGGAAAATAGTAAAACAAAGGTTGTTTGTTTAATCATGTATTGTTAAACTATTACATTAACATCATAAATTACTTAAACTTACGTAATGAAGTACAACAATATGTGAGAGCAATAACAACCTCTCGTATTGTTAACTACAGAATAAATCGATGTTGTAATCATGTTAATTTAAACAGTAGAATGAAAAATGTCTGTATATGAGCACTTTAATTATATTTTATCCTATTTGTTGACAAAATAAGCACGATTTCCATCAGGAAATCAATTTTCTTTACGAAAGACTAGTTGGTATGTTATCGAATAAGTTTTGTCTTATTTTAAGTCTGGTTTCAGTGAGAAATTGTAATTATTTGACTCATGCCATTATTTATACAGTGAATTAAACTTATGTGGATTATATATTTTTTTTATTAATCTCGCTATTATTAATCTATTGTCTATATAATCTATTATTAATTATCGTACGTGAAGATTTTTTATTTAATACAAAACAATTTCAATATTTCTAAACTTGGACTTCAGTTGTTTTTCATAATCAGTGTTTATAATTCTTGGGCATTTATAAAGAGCAAGAAATTTTAGCTTTTTGTAATATTCAGAGATCAAATCAACTATCAACGGAGAAATATTTCTTACCCTCGATAAACTCAAACTTTGCAGTTTTATTAAATTCGTACTACCTAAAGTTTTGAGCAAGATGCCCTCTGTAAAATTGACGTTATTCCATAGTTGTAAATGTTCTAAAGTTTTTAAATTTGTAAGCCTCCACAATCCCTCATCTGTGAGATTTTCACATCGTATTATAGCCAGATCTTTTAAGGAACAGCACTGTGACAACATAAACATACAGTCGTCATTAATAGCGTCACCCCCGTAAATGTGCAAAGAATGAAGAATATGCAATTTTGAATAAATTAAATTTTGAAGATATCTTATGTCAAGAGTTTTTATTTTTTCAATAAATATGTGTCTCAAATTCTTACAGCGAAGTAGACCGTCGCGCATCTGGTTTGGAAGACCAAAATTAGACAAGGATAAGTAATGAAGGTATTTTAAATCATCGTAATTTATCGAGACATCAAGGTCACCCATCATGAGCAGAGAATTGTTCAGATTAATTTTCCTCAGTTTGGGCAATTTCTTCACGTCGTCTTCAAATTGCTTAGATATGCGACACATTATAAGTTCTAGTGATATCAGATTAGGACACAGATGAATTAATGCTGTGATCATAGGGTAAGTGGAAACATATTGTAACTTCAGACGATGAATACATTCACCATGCGTTTTTATAATTCCGATGATTCTTTCGTAGTCTGCTTCATCTTCTGATTTTCCGGACAAAACTATAGTAAATCCCCTCCATACCGCTACATCACGAGCTAATGTTTGCCATTTGGTGCACACCTTCTCACACTCAAACAAAGTCTCCAATGGTAGATGTCTAAAGATGTTAATCATTAATTCATCTGGTAGAATATTAATTTTATTAGAAGTTTCTTCTTCTGCAGGAGTCGTCATTGCCAAAACTAAAAAGAGATAAATAGGTAGTAAGTAGGTAAATAAGTATAAGATTTAGTAAAATGGCTACTTTTTAAAGAAATTAAGGGCACTGGTTATCTTATAAAAAATATAAACATTTTACTTAGGCTACTGTAAGGCCCGTATTTTTTACTGGGCAATTACCCAGGTCTCCGAGATTGATGCCCCCCCTTAGTTCCCAGATCACCAACCGATAACCGATATTTAGGTATCAAGTTATTACTGGACCAGCCCCCTTACCATGAATTCTACAGCAGAACATTTTTGCTGAGGAAGCGAGACGCCGCGGCTACGTGCAGTGTAATGCAGAGTCTCGCTTCCACTACGAAAAGTCTAGCTTTATGAGTTCATGGTAAGGAGGCCGATCTTTTTGAAACACTGCCGGTCACTTGTCTTATAGACTTTTGCAAGCAAGCAATACGAATCATAGACTTTTGTAACCTTAGTTTGCAATAGATTACTGTGTCCATGATAGGTACTTTTCATGTTTTTTTGTTGTTTAGAAAAGTGAACTTGCAATATTTCGATATTTTCAGAACAATGAGACTGTAATTGGAAAAAACTTTTTTAAAATTGGAGCATTAAAGTAACCTACCTATATTACACTTTTTTATTAATTTTAGTCTGAACAGACGGGCTCAAGCACAATAAAGTTCTATACCTAAACATAATTATATAGGCCTCAAAATTCTACATAATTACCAATTAATTAAAATTGAGTCGACTGAAATATTTTAACAAGAGCCCTTATTTTGTTTTTAGTAGTTTACAATAACAGATAGGAACCTACTTAATGCAAAAAGGTTCTATAAAACTTACCTTAAGTAAGCTCAGCTTAGCTCGAATGCAGCTTTCGGGCAATTCAAATATTAAACCCAAGTGAGTGAACTGCGTCACTTACTAAAATGCAAATCATTTCAAGTCATTATTAGTTTCTAAATTTGGCTACTAATTATTTCGTTGCATTTCTGGCTCGCTCTACACGTATAAATAAAATAGAGAAGGGGCGAATCAGCTGATACTAAATACCACGCAAATAATGTCATAGTTTGTATTAAAACTAATCTACGGCAAGCGCTAGATATAAAAATAATAAGGCAAATAAAGCTGCAACAGCAAAAACTCCTCTACTTGACTTCAGTCTGTTTTATTTGTCTACCTATATATCAGCCAGTAGATATCAGTATCAGGCGATTTTTTAGGTTTTAAGACTTAATCCGCACTTCATTGTGTCAGCTTCTAGCTTCACAATTGGAACTTTGGAAGCATTCAGATTTGGAATAACACATCCGTGATGTCCGACATTATTGACGTATCTGTTACTTTTCTGTTGGTACTACTGTTATGAATACCACAGAGTCCACAGATTAAGCATTTTCAACACTGCTTACGAACACTACACTAAAATGATAACATTTTATTTAATGATTAAAGATACCTTTATGATTAAAATAATGAGAAAGAAAAAAAGTTATTTTTTCGAAAGTAATGATAATAAAATAAAAGTCCCAGGCAGGCATCAGTCTTTTAGTTGTTATACTTACCTTCCTACATACAACTTTTCGTAGTCTCTATTTTCTATTAGTTACCAATTCACACAATTTATTCAATACCCTATATTTAACTTAACGAATATTGAATCCACTGCAATTTATTTACCTGTTTCTGTACCTTTATTTCATCAAACCTACGATGTCTACTATTACGATTCGATTTTGCTTTGCAACCAACTTCGCGATGATGTGATGTGTGCGATAACTCTATTGAAATGTGTAAGTGTGAGCGAGACCAAATATCCGCATCGCTACTTGGGGCCTTTTTATTTTTTGCCGTACTCCGCTGTCCTCAGTGAGTCGGATTCCGTCGGGGCGGGTCGTCACTACAGTCTATTATAGCACTTTATACAACTGTGTATAACACATTTAGTGTAGAGTAGGGCGACCCGATTATTAACCCGACTAACGTACTTAATTAAATCATTCACGATGCTTCACCTAAAGAACATCGCCAAGTCGGTTGTTCCGCCTTTAAAAAATAGTATTCAGAATGAGGCGGCCAATAATATGCTTAAACTGGCTCCTGCTGCTGTGAACGTATGCTGCCGAACCTATGCAAGCCATGATATTCCAGACAGGCTTAAGGACGTACCGACCAGCGCAAACCCAAGATTCTTCGACATGGTGGAATACTTCTTCCACAGAGCTTGTCAAGTGATCGAAGATAAACTGGTTGAAGACATGAAATCAAGAGTTACCATTGAAGAGAAGAAAAAGAAGGTAGCCGGCATCCTAAAGCTTATGCAGCCATGTGATCACATTCTTGAAATTCAATTTCCATTGAGGCGTGACTCCGGCGATTACGAAATGATCCGAGGCTACAGAGCCCAACATTCCACACACAGGACCCCAACCAAAGGAGGTAGGTGCCAGCTTTCTTGATTTCGTTTAGCTTTGCTTACATCATCCATGTGATAGTAATTATTGTTAATAGGAAGTGTTATTTATAGCCCAAGGGACACGTGATTTAACTGTACGTAATGATATAATATCTAAGGTAAATAAGAAAATTTGATCTTTGGTACCTATATGTAAAATATAGGGTGTTCCTAACAAGGATAAAAAAATTCAATCTATAAAACAGGCAGTGGCCATTTTATTTTGCATATATTTAATACCTACCTAGAAAAGTATTTTAAAAACTTCTAGGTAACCATAGAATAGGAGTTATATTATAACTTTTTTAGGTCGTCACATGGTCAAGTAACCTAGCTGAATTAAATGCCATTCACCTTGATATCGTGATTTGATTTAGTCTGTCGAGCGACATTTAACCTAAAAATAAGTTGGTACTTTCCTATTATTACTTCTGAGCTAACGACGAATACAACGCTGTAGGATCACTGTGAATTTATGAAAAAAATATTCTGTATTAAAATAAAATACATACTAAAACTAAATATGCGTTCCTGAGAAACGTTCATTATGCGGAAGGCTCGGTCTATTTGTTGTCAATCTTGATTCTAGTTACGCTAACCATAACATATCCTAGGTTCATATTGTTTTAGTGGAAATTGATAATTTAGAATGCAGGTTTGTACCATAAGCGAAATACTTATTTTCGTTACATAACTACTGCAATCTAGTGCACAAAAATGTCTAGAAGCGTCTAGAAAACACTTTTTATGACAATACTGGTATAAAAAAGTCTAAAATTGAAACCCTGAAATAATGAATGAAGGTGTATTAGGCAGTTGTGTCGGTTCTTTATTCATACATCGATTAATACGTTCAACTTATGTAACCAATTTTACCGCTCGTAAGTTTCAATAGACGTAAAAAATGCAATCTAAGCGGTTTGGGCATTATTTCTGCGGCCGAACTACTTCTGATCGTTTCTAAGTCGATCTATAGCTATATACCATAAGGTAATGACTCCAATTCTCCTTTTGTTCCAAACCAAATGTTTCTATAAAGATCTTCTTTAAAGGACGCAGGGACTTTAATTTAGTCTATCTGGAAAGGTATTTTTAGGGTTCCAACCCTTGTTTCCCAAATTTATTGGGGTTTCAAAAATTTCCTTAACCACTTCTATCCCTTTGTGAAAACAAGTACCATCCAGCCCCCATAACATGAACTCTTAAGATGATTTTGTGGAAGCTAGACGCTACGTGTAGTGCAATGCGGTGTCTCGCTCTCACAACGTAAACTGTCCTACTTTAAGAGTTCATGGTAAGGAGGCTGAATGCACCAACCAAAACAGCCGGCATTGTTTTGGCAGGCATTATGGCAGGTCTCTTCAAGAATCACTATTTTGCTTAATAGACGTCAACGTTAGAAATCTGGTGGATCATAGCCTGGCTCCATTCAATTTTGTACTCTTTTGAAACCTATTAATTCTACATCGCGAAATTATTAAAGAGCTATTTGTTTTGTGTTATTTCTGCGAATACTTTAAAACCTCATGTCACCTTGCGCACCCTAAGAATGAAAGTGTCCTAACTCACAATTCCTATCAACTCTGATTTTGCTATAAACTGGAGTGGAGTGGAGAAAAAGAGACCGAATTATTATTATAATAGGGATTTCACTGATAATTCAGAATAATAATTCATTTAGGACTTTGCATAGCAAAATCAGAAGTTACAGGAATTTTAAATAAGGTAATTTCCATTCTAATGGTGCGCTATTAAAGTAAGTCAACACTGGAGATCAACTTCCAAAAGCGAAATTAAAGTTCTGCACGATCGAACCTTTTTTAACGTTTATAACAAAGGATCCACTCTCCCGGACTTTGTTTTAAATTTTGAGAGAGCTCATGGCTCTTAAGGTACTATAAAATAGTTCAATGTTTATAGTGGGCAAGCTAAGCAGAGACGAAGAAAAATGCTATGTCACGTTTAGAAAGTCACATGTATATTTGCAAAGCACATAGGTAGAAGAACACGGTGAAATAGTCTTAGGAAAGAGTCACAGCACATAAGAAAGCGAAATACATAACACATACATAATTATTCGATAATTTGGCGACGTAGAAAAGGACCTCGCAATAACACCTGGTAAAAATGATTAAGACCACCTAAGAATAATTTAATCAATACGTGACAAAATAGACAAATTCCCTCTTACTCATTGATATAATATATTTTGCAAGTATGACCATAATATTGGCTATCTGCTCGCTTCCTAACCTAACATAAAAAACTTTATACATTATGGGTATTTAAAGTAATTTCCGTACCTAAAAGGATTACACAAAAACTGTATTTCTGAAACAATTGATATTTTACATGGGTATGAAACAAAATTAATTACCGAAACGTAAACATGATAAAAATAGTACTTAAGTTGGTATTACCTAACAACAAAAGCAAACCAATCTACCGAAATTATTGAAAAATAAATAATAAACATGTCACGCTATTGGGGAAATATCAGAGCTAATCTTAAAATCGGCAGATATTTATCTTGATCCTCATAAAACATAACCCCTCCCTCTGTGTGACGCTTGGTAACAAAATAATACTGTAAAAATACCACTGAAATCAAGTACGTCATTTATTATTTATCACAGTTGCCTCGTGTCACAGGGGAATAAGTGTTCTAGTGAGATTAGGAACTTGACATCAAGATAAAACTTGAGGTTTTTAACAGGTTGGCAACGGGGGGCGTGGTCGTGACGTCGTATGTCACGTCAGACCATATTGCATAACGTCTAAAATTAAATGAGTAACAAGTGTTATTTTCATTTCATAGCCAACACCTACCTATACCCAGGGGCGTATACGCATTAGCGAAAATTTAAATGGCAAACTAGTCACAATATTGTCTGCTTAAAGAGTCACGTGTTATGCATTCAATATATTATTAACATTTAGTATTCAAGTTTTGTAACATTGATAGGACTTCTTTAAAACTATATATCTAAAGCACTAGCAAAGCACATGTGCGTGCACTTAAGTAACTGCTAAGTCAATTCTAAGCAGCTTCCTATCATAACTTGCGCTGCAGTTTGCCGTTCATAATTTAGAGTTCAATCGAGACAAAAACGCGCGTCCGTTTCCTGGTTCTAATCTAGTGTTCTAGTTAAACGACTCGCAGATGATGCATGATAATTAAAATAATAATCAAAAGATGTCACAACACTTTTGTATGCTTGTGATGAATTCGTTTATTGAATTTGACTATAATGTCATTAATAATATTTATGTTCAGGGTTTTGCCTAATTAGAGCGTCACTGTACCAATTCTACCACTATTTTCTGTACCTGCTCGTGACTTTCAGTAACTGCCGCTTTCTCAAGAGTCTTGAAACCTGGACTTTCCAATACTGTTTATACTTTAAAATTTAAACCTTTGCTACTAGTAAAAGGTACTACCAGTAAAAGGTTGTTAGGACTAATGTAGAGTTCTACGAAAGAATAAAAGAAGAATAAACTTAACCAAAATTGTTGTCGTCTCGTTAGTCGTTATATCCCTACAGGCCTACACTACACAACTTCTTAACTCTAATTGAAGGTTTCTATCTAAACAATTAGGTGTCAGTAATGATACCCACTAGCTTTTATCAATAGCCAGTGAATGACATTTATTTAGCACGCATCTGTGCAGCTGAAAAATAGCGACATCGAAAAGTGTGTCGGCAACTGAAAGCAAATTAAGTTCTTCCTTCGTATCGTAAAGAAACGTCAGGCTCCCCACTTGTATTGCAGGTATTTATAGGTAATTAGAACGCATGTTTCCGATAATGAAGGTGATAATATAGGTATATGACGCTATAGGGTACTGCGCTACAGATATTACTGCTCGCAAAGAACTTGCATGTAACTCGCTGTGATTTTTGGTGATAACGATCATGAATTTGAACTATTTATCTATATATCGGTAGATAAGCAATAACGGTTATCAGGTAATTGTTTGCGTAATATCTACAATTTTAAAGATTTGTAGATAGAAATAATATAATCTATCAACAAATGTTGTAAAATACCAAAATTTAACCTTATTCACGACATAAATTAAATTACCTACAATAATATTATAATTACTTCACGCGTTTAAGTGGACTGCGAAAAAATAGCAAATAATCTTTCAAACAAATGGGTACATTTTATTTCAGCCGCGTACCGCTCTATTTATAAAACGGATGAAAATATGCCGAACAAAACAACTAACGATGAAGATAAATTTTGCCGATTACATAATACTTATCCCTTTAGTATGTTTTAATTCATTGGTTTTCAAATGGTATCTAGGAACTGGAAGAGATCTTAGGTAGGCTTTCTATCTGCATTATTCGAGAGCCACTTACGTAGTAGTGAAATAACAATGTTACCCAGTTCAATAAATAATTATTATTCAGTAGGTAGGTATATCATACATGGCTTTTTTTATTACCGATTTTTTTAATTGTTAGACTTTATAATGGGTGTCAGGCCTCGACTTCGTCTGCGTATACATTTTTATTAAATTTCCCAGAATTATTTAAGTACCTAAGCAAGATCCATTTTCTTTTTTGTCAGAACTGGTACTACACCGGCTCTACCGTGATTTTCGCACTATAGTGTTAACTACTATTAGTAGGAAACGAAATAGCTAAGCATATGTCGAGTTTCGGACTGAATCCTCTCTCACTTTTTGGATGTTATAGGTTTTTCCGTAAATATGACGATAACCTAACCACCCTAACCAAAATTTTTAAGACTGAGACAGACTTTAAAGCGCCTTAGGTACCTACGTATCATTATACAGACCGCAATTTTCGTGGTTTCCTTATTTTGATCTATGTTTAAATACCAATTTTTAAGAATTGAGGAAAATAACAAATTAATTATAAATCTTTGTATTTTATTAAACAACATTGTTTATACATTGTGTATAACATGTATATATCAAACTCTAATAGACTGCCAAGTGCCATGCTATCAGGGCAGTCTATTAGTCAGTAATGGTCGCTAAGCGCGACTGCCGAGCCTGAGGTCCAGGGCTCGAATCCCGGGTCGGACAAAGAGTTACTGAGCTTTCCATTAGGTCATTCTCAGTTAGGAGTCTGGATTGTGCCGAGTTGATGGCAATATTAGGATCGCTCCCTATTACATTGGGGTTTGGGAACTATAACATACTGGAGAAATGTAAGTAGGCTGATAAAAATGTATTCACTTTATCCAATTGACCGTAATTTAAGAATTCTTTAAACATTTTATTTTAACTATTTTTTTTATATTTATTTTAACTACAGAGGCTAGAGATTGGTGCATTTACCTTATCCAATAATAGCCACCTGGTAACAAACAAAAAAAGTTCAATATTTCATCATGCAAATGTCGAGATTGTATTTATCACTAACTTTAGGATAACCTCTTTTAAAGTACAGAAAAACTGATTCTATAGCAAGATTGTGTATGATACCATCACAATATGACACGATACATAACATATTTTGATGGATATTACTCAGAAATCGTTTTAATTTTAAACATTGTCTCTCTTATTCATAAACGAGGATAATACCGGTATTAACTTAAACCCGTCTTAAGCCTATTGACATCAGTCTCTATTCTCTGACAGGTACTGCTAAAGGATATAATAAACAGATACACAGGACATTGTTTAATCCATGGTTTAAAATTGTCATTTTCATGAATAAGGGGGCAGAGGTATTATAATTCATTGTTATCGATAGGTAGGTCGCTAATCGCTATCTTGTTCTAATAAAAACCATCTTATCTATCATCATCATCATCATCATCAGCCGGAAAAGTCCACTGTTGGACAAAGGCCTCCCCCTTAGTAGGGAGGGGTTGCCATAATCCTCACGCTTGGCAAGCGGCTTGGCGATCGCAGTACTGGTGGTCAAGTTACAGAAGACGCTGCTGCCCATCTTCTGGATTTATTTTTCCCTTAGTCGCCTCTTACGAAACCCACGGGAGGAAAGGGGGTGGTCAATTCTAGGCCGGATACCACACGGCGTTCTCTTATCTATACATGAACTTTAACCAAAAAATCTAACTTTAGATTAATTTATTTTTACTAATGATAGTGATGTTTATAAATAAAGTGGAGTTCAAGCGGACATACATACTCGAATTACTTAATTAATTATTGCTCACAATTTATTGAAAATTTTACGGCAAGTGTGATGGCAGGTGTGTTAAAAAATTACTGCACTTTTAACATGTTAAAATGATTATTATATTATATATATTTGATGAATCTCTCTCTTTTATCACTCTATCTTCAATAGAGAGAGTCGACGAAATCTGCGAAGTTTTCGCTCTTTGTCTTCTTGATATTATAGATTAATTATAGGTACAATAGCTATTATACCTGGAATATAATTATGTTTTACTACTGACTAATACATAAAGGATATATATATACTGTTATAGTCGGTTTATATGTCTACTTATGAAGGCATGAAATCGTATTCAGCATTTTTTGGAAACCTATTCTTTTCGTCGAGGCAATTAACTTACGCTAACAGTAACATTCATTAATTATTCTTCCACAGGTATCAGATTCTCAACCGATGTATCCAGAGACGAGGTCAAGGCTCTTTCCGCCCTGATGACATTCAAGTGCGCGTGCGTCGATGTACCATTCGGTGGTGCTAAGGCCGGAATCAAGATCAACCCCAAGGAATACTCCGAACATGAGCTGGAAAAGATCACCCGCCGATTCACTCTTGAGCTCGCCAAGAAGGGCTTTATTGGTAAGTTATTAATATAATTATATCTATAGGGTAATGTAAATTGTGGTAATAGATAGGGACTGGAGGAAAAGGGAAAAGTCCTCCCGCACTTTGCCCTGCAACGGGACAATACAGACATAAAATAATTAAACATTTACAACACTTGGTTTAGGCATGTAGAAAGGATATATGAAAGAGGAGTGATAAAGCAAGTATATAAGGCGAGTATTAGTGAGTAGCTTGGAAGGGGAAGACAACGGCGATCAAATTCTGATCTGATCGGAAGATAGGATGATTAAGAAAAGCGTTCAGTTAGGAGTACCCGAGACCGACGAGCGTAATAAACGATGGGAGTGAATGTAGCAAAGGATATGCTATTGGAAATCCGTTATAAGATGTGGCTACCCTTCTGGGTTAAGCGTGACTTTGGGCGCCCACACAAAACCGCGATGCGATGCGATACGACGCCGTATCACAGGAATTTGCTCGCTGCAGCTCGCAGATATGTGCGATGCGTTGCAAATTCGCCGCTATGTGTGGGAGCCCTTTATGAAATGTATTAAACAGTTGCGTATCACAGAAAATTATTTAAGCAATATCAAGTATTATTACCGATTTCAGAAGTTTGTAATCTATGTTCCGCTAAAGGTTAATTACATAGATAGCGTTGACAGTTACTTATCTATATAAATAGTTAAAATAGATTTGTCTGATAACGTGCCGTCTGACAGTCATTGTCCCGATTACATTACCTATTGTAGGGTAATCGTTAAAAGTCGCCAACACGAGTATCGACAAAATATAGTGGATAGTATGAGGAATTAACAACGTTATATAAAATATACTTTCTTTCTTATATCCCGCGGTTACTGCTACAGGCAAGTGGAAAGTAACAGTATACTTTTGTTTAATGCATAAATATATTCATCGGAATGTTTCAATTTCAAAACACTTCAATATACCTCATGATATATACAAAATAATTGACGTATACATCATAATATTTGCTTGTTTTCCGCGATATGCTTATTGAGTAGTTAGTGACAAGTATTATACAATGTGTCAATTGCAACTTCACGTTTTGACCTTGTATGGTTCAGTTCATCGACAGCCAACCCACCACTTACCTAGGTCGATAACCGACGCAAGTAAATTATGATTGCGTGACTAACGTTTGACGAAGGACGGAGCTGAAATCCGATGATTTTAGTGGCCCCATGACGTCATAATTATGGCAAAAGAGCCAAGTTAACACATGTCATGTAACACATGTTAACCCTACGTTGACACAGTCGATAAAATTCATTGAGATATTATGTTATGTGAGTACCTACACAATACCTCAGTGGTTAGTTTGGGTTCCTACGCTAAAGATGAAGTAAACCTCCTTTATCACGTATTAAATACTTTTGGGTTCATCTGCTTTATGATATACATCGTAGGTTATTAGGTAGGTAATTTAATTAAACCATCATCGTAATGGTGACTTCCAGATTTTATTTACCTTAATGTCATTACTGGTTATCAGATGGATTGAATTGAAAGTTAGTATGAGTGTGATAAGTATGTAATCCATTCCTTCGTGCAAAATTTCATAGCAACCGATAAGAAGCGACTAGCGATAAAACCTGTTTAATAAAAATCCAATCTAATTACGGATAATGAATTCGAAAATATAAGTCAAGACCGTGTCTAAGCACCTACTTACGTGTTACCTAATGCTTACATCGGGTGACCTAAGTAGGTACTTAGGTAGGCACATGTCTAGTATTAATATTAACGTAGTGCTTTGAGTTGGTACTGTAGTCAGTTCTGGAAAGCCTTACTATATTGGTTCATCAGTGAACTGACGACTACTAAATATATTTTACTCTACTTTAAAAAAACTGAAGAAATGCTTAAAGTAACAACTGACCATAACATTCGCACATTATTTACCTACGTAGAATCAAGGCGTATCAACTGGCCATACAAATATTTGTTTAGTGTGGAATTCGACCTACTCTTAACACTGTCAATCGAGTCGTTGTTTAATAAACAAATAACAATACTACTAATTGACCTTTTTGCTAATATACAAAATGGAATATCCGTAGTTTCTTCAGATCGGTTAAGCTTGTTATTTGTTCAGGGCCCGGTGTGGACGTGCCAGCCCCTGACATGGGTACCGGTGAGCGCGAGATGTCATGGATCGCTGACACCTACGCCAAGACTGTCGGCTACCAGGACATCAACGCACACGCTTGCGTCACTGGAAAGCCTATCAACCAGGTGAGAGAACATCTTTTACGACTTTTACACTGTGTCAAAATAAGAGAGATTCCTAATTTTTTTTTAAACCTCTTATATTACGAAGGCTCTATTATCAATGTGTTGATTATCTGGAGATATATTAAATACTGCATTTGGCTTTTGTTAAATGACAGATAAACAAAAGGAAAACGCGAACGCCGTAGTTGAGTTAGCGATTAATAAACTCCACTAAAGAGCCAGATTATTTTGTTGTCATAAATGTGGCAGAGGTTTTATTCCAGCCAGCATTCGTATTTTATTCTTATACTGTCGAAGTTCCTATAGCGTTTGAAAACTGACAATGTGGTCTTAACAGGGAGGTATCCACGGAAGAGTGTCTGCTACTGGTCGAGGTGTGTTCCACGGACTGGAGAACTTCATCAACGAGGCCAACTACATGAGCATGATCGGTAAGCCAAAGACTTAATATACTCATATAGGTACTTTATTTTATAGATATCCTTAATAAATATGCATGAGGTTGAGGACGTAATCTACCGTTAAGTACTGCAACATAAATTACCAGTAGGGAGTAGAGGCCAGTTACGTCACTTAGACAATCATGTGACTGTAGCATAATAATGTGGATACCAGAATACATCTTACACTCCTGTTGAAAAAATAATGAGAATTGGTTAATTATTACACCGTTGCAATTTAAATAGAGTAATAAGCAAATCTCCTTTGCAGATCTTTGTTTGTATTGTTTGATTATTTTTTGAAGATAGATAATTACAAAACGACTGAGGAAAATGATACCACTGAACCTCAATGTACACACTGATAAAATTTTGTGGAACTACAGCTGCACGCACACTGGAGTTCGTCTTAGATAATTATTACTCAGGCAATTTGTTCTGTATTCTGAGGCTATAATAATACCGGCTAGTAACGTTATTATTTGATCCCCAAGCATTTAATAATAGTATTATTGAGTAAAAATATGTATTCTCAAATTCATGGTCATGTCCGTTATTTTTAATGCTACAAATAGGTAGTTTAATTGCAAATAGGAGGCTAGTGCGCTAGACTTAATGACTCCTGCGCATATATCTGACGATAAGCCGTCAGCCACAGTCGTATACTGAGTGGGTGGCTGTTATGGGCATATGATATCTCCCTCGTGCTGTTTGGCACTGCTGCTGATTAAAACTCTTCTCCATCTATTACAAGTATTCTATCGCTAGACCATTTTTAACCGCTTTTTAATATAATCTACTGTTCTATCACTATCCAAACTGCAGCCTTCACTCTATGTGAAACTGGTATGGTTGGACAGGATATACAGAAACCAGCCCCCTTACCATGAACTCTTAAAGCAGGACAGTTTACGTTGTGAAAACGAGAGGCCGCATTACACTACACGTAGCGGCGCGCGGCGCCTCGCTTCCACATCTTAAACTGTCCTGCTTTAAGAGTTCATGGTAAGGGGGCTGAAGATAAGGTACCAGGATCTGAAATCAAAACTTGATCTGATCCAAAAAAAATAAGAATATAAATCTTTTTACAGGGTTGTTTTGGAATTACGAGCATAATGGGGCGGAGCTGTTTACTGGCATTTTTGCGTCATCTTATCCATTTACACTATGACCGATCATTTGTTTTTCAATTTACGACACAACTCGTGATATGACATTTTGCCGCCTGTCACCAATATCGCTAGATAAGTCGTATCGTCTGGCAATCATATATTATCAGTATTGTACAAGTACTATGATTACTAGCTATAAATTGAATTATTTGCAGTAAGTAAACAGAGTATGGATTTAGACTTCAGTGCAACAAATGACATTTCGACGATTTTAAATTTAGAACCATAATCAATCAACTTTTTGGTTTTTAATCCTATCGGATATGTTTGAAGATTGCAATGAAATTGCAATTTACATAACTTACATTATTTATAATTAAGATTATGTTGACAGTATCTACTTATTGTTGTTGTTCAAGCAAAATATGTGTTGCTATGCGAAAAGAAAGTTAGCGGTGGCTATTTATAGAGTATTCAAATGAAAACTTAGAATAATGGGCTCTAATTTATTGTATGTTTCCTCATTTCGGTTCAATTCTTTTGTTGCTAAGGGCTGAAAATTCGCTCGACGTGACTGTACCTACATAATAGAGGAACCAGTGGGGTGTTAAGTATCGACCACTCGTCCGCCTGACCGGCGCATTGGCCCCCAGTTATTTCTGCATGATTTATAGCTTGCATTTGCTATTTCCTTTATTATGGGGATACACTATGCATTGAAAATACATTGTCCCGTGACACGTTTGCTGACATATAATAGATAATAATACTTTTGTGTAATCGTGCACGATCAAAGAATAGCCGGTCACACAAATATTTGTCGTGACCGGGAACGCAACGCGCGACCTTGACTACAAAAGGCGAGCAAAAACAACTGCGCTAATTAGTTCGTGGGTATGTAAATAATATGACTGTGTACACAATTGCTGACCGGATATTTTTAATGAGGAGCTACAATACATTGTGAATGATGTTATTTGAAAACTACTGCGGTGACGCACGTCTTTTTAAATATAATAGATATCTATATACTCCGTTATTCATAAATCTATAGTTTCTATCTTTTTACCTAACTGTATTAAAATACGAATCAAGTAAAATACATCTACGAAATTTCATCCAAATATTTTCAAGTAATTCAAAGAGCACTTACAAGCACTTTTCATTCATTTCAAAAGCCTCCCTGAGCGCGTGGCACTCTAGTACAGAATCGATAAACACATTACCCTTCCTTGCGTCGCACTGTCGCGTAATAATAGTTACCCTGGGGGATCAGCCCCGCTGCTATGCGCACTGACTAATCTTTTTCCTCGGCATGTGCTATTATTATTGCACCTGCCTATAACACATGTCGTCAAGGGGATACGTCATTCATAACCTTATTTTTAGTTCCGTTTGAAACATTTTCAGTAATTAGGAATCAATTTCTAGATCTGTGTTATGAATTATAAAAAATATCGGGAAAATTTAATTCATCCGACTAGTGTCGGGCTCAAACGAAGCCCTTATTCATATGCTGGTGACGAGGCAGAGTCTTAAGGCGAACCAAGAAAAAAATTAAGAATTATGAATCACACTAATTAATTTTTTTTCCACCAGGTACGACCCCCGGCTGGGGTGGCAAGACCTTCATCGTCCAGGGCTTCGGTAACGTCGGCCTGCACACCTGCCGCTACCTCGTCCGCGCCGGCGCCACTTGCATAGGCATCATCGAGCACGATGGATCCATCTACAACCCCGACGGTATCGACCCCAAGGTAAGAAAACACCATGGATACTAAGCCTGTTCTATACGTTACGTAGGTACGTTTTTAGGCCCAGATTAGTCGATTCGCAAGGTTAAACAGCTCGTGTCGCAGGAAGTCAATCTTTGGATGGGTGACGTTCTTGACACATTTCGATGTGACCCGACCTATACATGCTTCGGAAAATTCGTTAAGCCGTGAGACCTGCGCCTGGGCTATCTCCAGTCCTTTCGGTTAGCCATCGGAATAATGTGTGAGGAAGATGAACTAGGAAGTGATCCGTGTGTCTGCAACTCTGCACTCACAATATCTCCTGCGTGGGCCAGTCTCAGCATGCTTTATAGGGCGTTATAGTATCTAGAAGCTATGATAGAAGGGAGGTCACTGTAACCTGTGAAGTGAAAGTCATAAATCTTCAGTGCCATCTGCCCAACACGAGGCCACAGTGTCGCCGAACCTAGTTGCTATGTTTGCTGTTGCCAAGAAATCAAGTAGTCAGCCGGCGATTGTATTACAGTATTCAACCCGATCAATCTGTCATGATGGAACGTCATTTGACAGGACCGGTCACGTACGCAGTAACGTCTTGTAGTGATTGCGAGCGTAGACTGAAGGAGGAAGACCGATGAAGGAGTGTAGGTGTACAACTGTACGTAATATCATTTATGTAATATAGACAATTTGGTTAGATTATTCCACCTCCAAATAGAACCTATTTACTTTCTTAGCGGTAGATCTAAATTCTGTCTCCAGTATTCAGTGAGTAGTGGCTTAGAAATAAGACTTAAAGAGAATTATGGCGATATCAAGAAATGAGCTTTTAAAAGCACAGCTTATAGGTTGTTTAAACAACATACAATTATGATGTTAATTTGAAACCGTCACCGATAACAGCTAAGCAATTAATTGAGCGCGAAACAGTCTGTAATTACGTGAATCATCCGTGACGTATTTGATTTTTTATTTCTCCAAGTCTTAATAACGGAGCAAAACGATCATCAATTCACCATAATCATCTTTGGTTAAACCACGTGATAGTGATCTGCGAATAACAATTATACATAAACATACTATCATTATCATTATTATTACGACACAGTGTATCAGGTGCATAGTGAGATGTTACGTACCCATCAAGGTGTCGTAATTCTCGTAGTTTTAAAATTAAGCAGTTAGGTAGTAATTTTTAAATTTAGTTTAATAGCGTTGTAAAAACTAAAACGCCCTAACACCATAAAAATGCCCCGTCTGTCGCGGCACCTGTCAATTTTGCCAAAAACAATAAAAAAAAATCTCTAAATATAAGTATTAATTATCGTAACCATTATTCAGAGCTGCAGCAGAATGTTACAAATTTACTATCCGCATACCTACTGAACACCTAAAATTCATATATAAAAATAGTGGTTATTATCAGCAAGGTTATAGGTGTTGTTCTAGGTAGGTAGGTACCCCTCTTGTCAACAACTTAGGTAGGTATTTCTATAAAAAACATTATCAAGTCTACACAGCGCGATTATCAAATTTCATCGTTGTTAAATAGTGACAAGGTATCTTCAAATCTCAAATAGCACGATTTAATAAAGGTTTTTATTTTTGCTCTGGTAGCTATGCACTAAATGCTAAGATCAGACCTACAGCCTGATCACACTCACGCCATTAAGAAATGCGCACAGTAAAAATCAGCCCTTAAATAAAAAATAATCTGATGATGTCTTCCATACAACTAAATGACAACGCAAATATGACGTAAATAAACAAGATACGATAACGATGCGTAATAAATGAATCGTCATAACGTAACGTATGACAGACTATTGGAGCCTATAATAGGCAGTCACACGAATAACAGCAGGTACCTATTGGTAATTCATAATAGGTACTTGTGAGGATTACTTTTTATTACCGTCGGTGATAAAGACGTTGATTACATAGCTGTACCTACTACTAGAAGAGGTATCGGTGATATCGTTGTTTTTCAATAACCAACATTCTTATCTTGCTCTGTTTCCAGGCTCTGGAAGACTACAGAATCGACAACGGTACAATTGTTGGCTTCCCCGGAGCCCGGGCCTACGATGGTGAGAACATGTTGTACGAGAAGTGCGACATTCTCGTCCCCGCTGCCATCGAACAGGTCATCCACAAGGAAAACGCTCACAAGATCAACGCTAAGGTACACGATAGCATTATGTAATTAAAATACCCACCATATTTTTATATAACATGGGAAATTACTCCGTTACGTTACTCTCATATTTGTTGATAAGATAACAATTCTTAGGAGAATGTAACTTCGTTATATTAAATACCTACACAAGAGCTTTACAATAGACTCTTAAAATCTAAAGAAATACCTATAATTCTGGAGGATAAATTATATTTGCGCAAACAATGTGATTACTTCATTAAAATAAAATTGTTTACGATTTATTTCAAGGTTTGTTATGAAAGAAGCTGCATTAATGAAGATAGTTATATGTGATAGTAACTAGGTACTATTATTTTTAACTGCACTTTAATTAAAAACATCTCACACTAGAACTTGTTCAAGTACAATGTTCGGTAAGCTATCATTTTTGGCCTTCTGTGCAAAGGCGTTGATTGAGGCACAGGATACATTAAGTGTGCACATATATTTATAAAAGTTATGAGTAATATTGTATGTCTGCAAACGCACCCATTGTCCAGCCATAGGTACAGAAGAAACTAATAGAGCAGGGTAAATTGAAATTACAAAATCCACACATACTTTAAATATTTTAGGTTTCTTTTAAATGAATTAGGCATTTGAATGTACCTTTATATAAAATTTCGAGTCGGTACTGTTGACCGTTGAAGAGTTCCCTCGTTGGGAGCCAACCCAGGAATTGGTTCTCCGAAAATGGAGAACTAACAACAATGGTTATTATAATGTAGATCATCGCTGAAGCCGCCAACGGCCCAACGACGCCAGCGGCCGACAAAATCCTCATCGACCGCAACATTCTGGTCATCCCCGACTTGTACATCAACGCTGGTGGTGTCACCGTCTCCTTCTTCGAGTGGCTCAAGAACCTCAACCACGTCTCCTACGGACGTCTCACCTTCAAATATGAGCGCGAGTCCAACCACCATCTCCTAGGTAACTATGTTCTTCGTTTAACAAAATATAATAACATGTGTATGGCTTATTTATTTTTTACGAATTATAAATTACAATGTCTTATGCCTTGACGTCGGCTAGTGGTCGCAAAGCTGACTGTTGAGCGTGAAGTCCTGGTTGGACGGTGTAGGAAATTCCTTGTAGCACATCACTGACTCTTGATTAACGCCCGTTTAGCAATAAGCTCGCTCCTAATATATTTCTTATAAGTCCTCCGAAATAAATTAGCATCTTGTTATAAAACTAGACCAAAACTATTTGTACGAGAATTAACCTTCAGTAAACAACTTTGTTTGCCCCTCATTCCTGTGTAAACGAACTACTGCATTTACATAATGTTTGTTTTATGATAATAGAAGGCCATGTTAATTATGAACTATTTTCTATTCTCGTCCACTTATCGACCATTCGAGATGGTTATTTCCTTTAAAGATATAGGTATAGATATATTCGACAATTATTATTTTGAAGACATTTGGTGCCTTATGCTTTAACTATGAAGTATGAGCCATAATTATTAGATATCTCAGTGGAATATGCTAACGAAAATGTATTTTTGTTTAGAATCCGTTCAAGAGTCTTTGGAGAGGCGTTTCGGCCGCGTTGGTGGTCGCATTCCTGTCACACCCTCCGAATCCTTCCAGAAGAGGATCTCCGGTGCCTCCGAGAAAGACATCGTACACTCTGGTCTCGACTACACCATGGAGAGGTCGGCTAGGGTAAGCCGACACACTTTTCTTTAAAGAAAACTTTAAAAACAGTTTTAATCAAACTACAAATTATGATTGCAAAGGAAACTTGGACAGGAATGATTTGTAAACACCAAAGAGAAGAAAAAGAAGTTTAAAAATAAAAAGCGTGTATAAAATTAGTTGCGGAGCTACACACTAACGGAACTAGTACTTAAGTTGTAGTGTACTGTAACTACTTACCTACCGAACATAAATGAAAATTCTATTAAAAATGGTAAATGCCTACTAGTGGATTTAAGTCCTAAATGTCGCCGTTAAAAGTAATTACTCCGTGCATGCACTTTGCACTCGGTAATGAGTTTTCGATATAACTTGATTGTGTAGTGCAATTCATCAAATAAACAATGTGATAGATAAGTAGATATATTGTGCATACCTGTGCTCAATCATGTTTTTCGTCCACAGGCCATCATGAAGACAGCCATGAAGTTCAACTTGGGCCTAGATCTGAGAACAGCGGCGTACGCCAACTCGATCGAGAAGATATTCACCACATACGCCGACGCCGGTCTTGCATTCTAAACACTCATTAGATAATTCGAAGTATTGTCTGCATTTTATTGACTTCATTTTAGTCCCTATGCACTTAAGTGTAACTTTTAAGACATCATTATTCACAGTATTTTTTGTTTCTTGGAATCATGGCTTTTTTACTTGTAATGTTAAGCGAATCAATGTTAAACGTATAAAGTGAAAATGTGACTTTCCAATTGTATCGTCTTGAATTTTTAATTAAAATTGTTTTACCGTTATTCCTAAGTTGTATTTTTATTTGTATGTAAAACCTAAATCGAAATCGAACCCGCATCCCTAGCGCAGCAGTCCAATCGCGTTAGCCACTGCGTCAATCAGGTTGTCTAGATAGAATATCTATAGATCATTTTCACCTAGGTACTTAGTACCTACCTAACTCAAGATAATAAGTAATCATACATATAATACGGTTAAATGTAACCCATTATAACTTACTAGTCTCCTCCTCCTCCGTCTAAGAAGCGCGACATAGACGCCGCATCATTTGACATCCGGAACTGCTCACACCGGTTTTTCTATACGTACATTAGAGGGGCTTCTTACATTCTAATTAATTGCTGGAATTATAGTCGCAAAATTACAAATACCGTTACGTAGATGTAGGACCTATTAAGGTTTGATTATGTCTCGCTTGCCGAGTTGGTCCTATTATAGGGAATTTCTGTAAGTGCATTGCACAAAAAGCTTCACGCTTGTTATTGATGGGATTACGACTTGGTAGTGTCTTTGACGAAAACCTCCCTCAGCCTACAACTTTGCAAGTGTTTGCGGCATCAGTGAAGAACTACAGAATTCCTTTTAGCAGTAAAACACGTCCGAATTTGGGCCGGCGGACCAAATCCGTTCTCGCTATAAATGACCGGACCGGACAGTTGCTTCACGAACGTCTACAAGTGTACACGGTTGTCATCATGTCGTTGGATATTATTTATTTATTGCACTATGTAGATTATCAGAAAACAAATACATGCTATCACAACAAACATAGATCCTGCAAGGGGGTAGCAACACTTTATTTTTACACTCATCGTCCGATGAGACGGTGAGCCACAACTAGCGAGAGATCTTATCGGGCGATGTAGCATTAACTAAATAAATAAAAAAACGTGTGTAAATCGGTCACATGACTGACCATGATAAATACTGCTTAACTTTGCTAATCAAATGGAATTGATTGAATTAACTGAATATGTAATACGGAAGTTATCGAAATAAATATATAATTTAAAAAGTAAAAGGTACCTGGATACCTGTTATTAATTACAACTTTTGGTGATAAATACATGATTTTTCACAATGATATTATATACTCTTTAATAGATTTTTGTATAACCGTTTTTTAGTAAAAATAACTGTGTGTGCTAAACTCTACACGGACGGATTTCTACGAACGCAGCCAATTACGTGGTGAACTGTCAGTCCGTCAGATGTCAATCGATGCGAATTGTTAATTTTACTTACGTTACCAATTATTTTTGTACTTACGCTATTTGAGAAATTATTGATAGTAAAATGCTTATCACACCATTATTAGTTACAATATTATTGACATTAGTCAACGGTGTACTCTCGAAAAGCGTTGAACTTACCTTTGAACTACCGGATAGTGCAGTAGAATGTTTTTTTCAAGAAATAGAGAAGAATACTTCTGCAGCTCTAGAATACCAGGTAATAAATACTTTATAAAAAGGAATGGTGATAATATATTTTCGGAATAACGCTCTAAGTTCTAAATTAAATGTAGAAAAAACCTAATTTCTAACCTCCTCACAGAATGTCCATTTGTTATAATATTATCCTTCTGTCCTTCAATACAATAAGTACATTGTTTCAGGTAATCACTGGAGGTCAATATGACGTAGATGTAAAAATTGAAGGACCGAATAAGCAAATTATTTACCAGCAACAGAAAATGCAATATGATTCACATCAATTTACTGCACAAATAACAGGTATAATCACTTAATCATATCTTTTGAAAGTATTATTAGGTATTTCTACTTTGACTTTATAAATCATAATTATTCAATGTCTCATGTAAATAGTTTGAGAAGTCTAAAAACAGTACAAATAGTTGATCTTAAATATCTTTCTAGTGATCTGTTCTGCAGTCTCTTGTTTTATTTAATTTATGTGTGTGTAACACCTACATTGCTCATGTGTACTTAGTTTGCATGTGGTTGTAAACAGTTAATTAGTCATGGATGATACCTAAAGGTAGATTACTGTAACAATATATTTCATTTGAGACTCATATAGAAATGTAAATTACTTTTGTCATTAACGTAACACTTGTAACCATTGATACCTACTGCCTGCTATTACACTTATTTAACGGTATTATTGTACAAAGGTATGTTATCATTGAACATTATTTGTTTTTCAGGTATATACAAAGTTTGCTTTAGCAATGAATTCAGCACATTTTCCCACAAGCTTGTGTACATGGAATTAAATGTGGGTCCAGAGAAACCATTACCTGGTATTGGGGATCATGCAACTGTTCTTACACAGGTAAATACTAATTACGTACCACCATAATACATAATCAATTTTTTTTAAGTTATTAATTTAATACAGTTTTTATGACAGCATAATATAAATTATGTGTAATATTAATTTATACAATTTATTTTACAGCTGGAAACTTCTGCGGAAGAAATTCACTCAGCGCTAAACAGGATCATTGACCACCAAACCCACCACAGGTTAAGGGAAGCTCAGGGCCGCAAGAGGGCAGAAGACCTTAACGAGAGAGTATTTTGGTGGTCCATGGGCGAGTCACTTGCAATTGTCTGTGTGGCATTCGCACAAGTCATGGTTCTTAAGAACTTCTTCAGCGACCGACCTACATTATACAATCGAATGTAATGAATAGTGAATTATAGTTTATTTATTAAAAACATTTCTGGGTTTATTTTAAGTTAGTTTTATTTGCAATAATGTACAAGATATAGACTAATTTTATAAAATCTATAGTAATCCTTAGAACTCAAAAGAACATGATAGTTTAATAAACTGTAAAATGAAGCATGATACAATATGACGAAAACCTTTTTTAACAACAAAGTGTACCTAAAACTATTTTAAAAATTGAACCAAGATTGCCTTTATGCAGATAACTAATATTATAATTATTATACAAAAGAAATATAAAGAAAATTAAATGAAATGATCATTGATCAATATGGTATTTTATTTGTTTATATTTATATTTGAAATGTTAATAACAATTCAATAGTTTTTAGAATCTTGTTAACATGTCATTAATTTAACTTTCATTAGTCTTGATTATTGGAATTAAAAGAGAACTAATAGAGCAAACACACCATTTACTAAGGCACAGGGATAGGCAATCAGTGGTCTTTGTTCAGAGTCCCCAGACATAGTAACAAAAAGTCTACTGGCAGAAAGAGCTGACCAGATGACAGCTACAGCTGATAAGCTCAACCCAATAGATCCCTCTAGAGAAATGAAAATACCGAGCCCAGCTAATACAACCATAGGTAACATACAGTAGCCTAATACACTGGCCACACTTAAAATAGTAAAAACTCCTTCAGAGCGACTCATTAGTGATAGTAAACAATACATCAATATTACTGACATTACAGATAGGCCATAAACATATCCGAAGTGAGCTTTATTGCCTGCAAGAAATAGACATACTGCCAATGCTAAACAGAATGCTATTGGCCCAGCTATATCTGTATCTCTCAAAAGAAAGTTTGCATCATCAGCTTTTGATTGACCGTGGAATGGATTAAGTACAGCTAATGTTTTTTCTAGTATTCTGTCTGGATATATTTCAAGTTCATCTAATAATGGAGGTTCGTCAAATTCTGTTGGTTCTGTGATGGGTTCTCCAGCTACTGGTGCTGGTGTAAATATATTTGCGTTATAGTACTGATTATTGTTGGCAGTCATAGTTCCCTGAGTCTGGTCGAACGAATAGTTTTGTTGATCTGTTGGAAATGTCTGAAAATCTGAAACAGATGATAGAACGCTTAGCATAGTTGTATACTATAAAAAGGCAAAATCTGGTGGTTACAATACTCACCCAACGTCTGCGCTGGATCGGCAAAGGTGTTGGAGGTATTAAATGAGTAATTTTGGCTGTTATTCTGTGGTTGCCACCCAAACTCATTTTGGTTGTTGAAGTTAGCCATAGTTGAAATCTTAACGGAGTGAGATTTTAAAATAATCACTTATATTTTTATTGTAAATAATTAAAATTAGTTTTTAGATTTTAACTTCCATGTCACTACATGTCAGAGCTGTCAAAGTCAAATTTTGACAAATAATATCACAGATAGTAAAAATTAATACTAACAACTCAAACTCAGATAAAGAACCTTGTTTCTGCTTACTCTTCCGATAAACTTTATATAGAATCATAGATGTAAAATATAATGGAATACAATAAAACGTACTTCCCTTAAAAATTACATTACACCTCTATGATTACACTACACTAAGTTACACCATAGGTTACACAAATTTAGTCGGGTCTGCTCTTATTAGATTGCTTTTGAATAATCCAAGACAGCCCACGATCAACAACACTCATCTCAGAATACAGAATAACATAATATCATAACATGACGCCTATATTCCACAGAGGGAAGGCAGAGGTCATAAGTATACTACCTACGTTTTACCAGTTATTTAGTCGGTCCTAATGTACAGAGGGCATCAACCGGGCACAAATCTAGTCAATGCTGCTACTGAGAATTACTTAATGGATAACCTACTAATAATAATACTTTACCCGACATGGGAATCAAACTCAGGACATCACGCTCAGCAGTCGTGCTTTGCGACCACTACATCAATGAGGCAGTGACAACACGCTGCATTAAAAAATGATTTTCAGATTAATTATTTTTTCCCATGAACTCTGAATTGACTTATCCAGGGCTTTTTACTGTGACTGAGGACACATTTTTAAACTGAAGGAAAACACAAGTCTTATCTTGTATTATGTTTTGTATAATTCAAAAATTATACAAAACATAATACATACGTAAAGTCACGCCTATTTCCACGAGGGGTAGGCAGAGACCACGGATTTCCATTTGCTACGATCCTGACATACTTCTTTCGCCTCATTCACTCGAATCACATTCCTCATACACGCTCGTCGGTTAACGGTACTCCTCACTTGACCCTTTTGTAGAATATCTTATACATTTATACAAAACAATTCAACTATAAAAAAATTGTACAAGTGGGGTACACCTTACACCCATCTATACAATTTTTTTACCTCCCTTAGTTTCAAGAGGCCATGAGGGACTTAAAATAAAATATAGCTATATTATATGGCATACTTTATTCCATTATACATGGTTTTAGTCACTGAAGGTATTTAGTACGATGGAATGTTTCTGAGTTTGTTTGAATATTACACATACATAATTATCATAATAAATACATGTTTATTGAGTAAGTATAGGTACTATATTATTATAGCCGTGGAGATACATTATACATTGTAAATATGTTGCATTTATACCACTTAAGTTTAATACGAGTTTATTAAAGCAAGATAAAAATAAAATAAATAAATAAAATATATTATAAAAATGTTATATATTTACAGTGATAAAGGATATTGATAGTATAAGAATTAATAATAATTTCGTTTTAAATGTCAATTTACTATCTCATTATAAGTAGGGTCATGCTGAAAAAAGTTGCATATTAAGCTTGTTGTAAAGCACAGGTTACATTAAATTAAAATTATATAATAACGCACCAAAGTAGAATTGAGAGTATATTGTAATCTGAACATCTATCTAATGGATTGTGCAACAATTAGGAGGTCCAATCGAATGAACACATAAGTACCAGCCATACTATGTATTAATGTGAACCTCATCTTTGATGCATTCAAATGAAATAATTGGGTACTGCATGACAGAAGTAAGAACACAGTAAATAATATTTTCAGGTACTTATTACTCTTATAAATCAGCAAATTACGCAATATAACCATTATGGAACTCATCTTGGCAGTAATATAAACCTTCGGACATGTTCACATACAAAATCATTCTTAATGTTAAGTGTGTTCAGTATTTACTAGCATGACAACATACATTAATTATATTTAATACATTTTAAAGTACAACAGTA
This sequence comes from Abrostola tripartita, assembly GCA_905340225.1. NCBI lineage: Eukaryota > Metazoa > Arthropoda > Insecta > Lepidoptera > Noctuidae > Abrostola > Abrostola tripartita. The sequence goes on along the minus strand of HG996498.1, from coordinate 7,382,620 downwards.
AGTTAATAACAAAATTAACAACAAAACATAAAACAAAACGTTTTAAACTAATGATACAATTTAAAACATTTGCTGATGTTATGTATTTATAACAGTAATCCAAAATGAAGTATTTTAAAGTTATAAAAATGTATAATCTTAATATTAGCTGGGTGCATTACATAAGCACGTCACGTATAATTCACAAACAGCGCAATCTAAAATTTTGAATACGTAAAAGATTTTAATGAAGTAATAATTATCCTAAGAAACCAGTCGTGGTGAAAGACACCACACAAAATTAGTTAATAATAATTGTGCCCGAGAACTGGCTATAGGCCACCCCCTATCGCATATTATACTATCCTGTCTTTCGAAGTCTGGATGTGCAATAGCACGACTCTGCCTACCCCTTCGGGATTTTATACATACATACAAATTCACTTATACTATAATATTATAAAGCTGAGAGAGCTAGAGTTTGTTTGTTTGAACGCGCTAATCTCAGGAAATACTGGTTCTAATTAAAAATATTTTTTGTGTACGCTAGTCTTTTTATCTAGGAAAGCTATAAAACATTCAAAATCCACGCGGACGAAGTCGCGGGCGGAAGCTAGTATAAATATAATCGCCTTATATTTCAAAGGGCATTTTATCTTGTATTATGTGCTGGTATTGGAAAATACCTTATTTGTTATAAATCAAACATTACTATCCAAATAATCTCTTCGTTTCGGGTATTATATATACAAAGCAAGTGCAGTAATCATATTTCCCTTCTCTGCAATATACACCCAGCAAATAATGAAACACATAAGGCAGTCTTAAGCTAAAATGCAGGCTTCAAAAACATGACTCTTTTTTCCATCAGACGTAAAAATAAAGGTGTCAGCTTTTATGTGCACGGCTACTTTTTATAGTGTTTTCTAGAATAGTAAAGTAAATAGTATTATAATTATTTACTAAGTCAGTTTATATAATAGCACCCTTTTGCTATATTTAGCACTGGCCTGCCAAAATATTTCCTCAAATATCTGAACTTATAGCAAACAAATAAATAAGGGTAAAACCAACAAGAGTTGATTCTAAGTTAATCCCGATTTAAATCTATTTTGGACAACCCGACACCTTTATAATACCCTGATCATGTAATGCAAGATCACTCTCACAACATCCATGACTAATAGTTTATTTTTCGATAAAAAGTTCATAATAAAGTTAGTCATAAATACTTAAAATTAAAAAAATATGTACAATCTACATTTTGTACATGCAATATACAATACACGCATACAATTTCATCAGCATAATATCAAAGTGTAGAAAATAATCACACCTTTGAACACACTAATAATGGAGATTTCTTAACAAATTATTCGTGTTTTCAGAATAATATAATGTCTATCAATGCTCATATAAAAATCTTATGGAAATAAAAACAAAAATCAAAATTTTTATAACATACATATATCACAGATACCTAAGGAAGATATTACTTATTATATCTAACGTTGAGGTGCTGTATACAGTCCCTAAAATATTTTAATAAATAAATAAAGAGCACTCAATCTTAAAATCCTATATGAATACTGTTAATAAAATATTCATGTTATTAGCTCAATTTCCTGTTTTCATTGTTCACGAACAAAGAAATATATATATTCTTCAGATACATATTTACACTTGAAAGTAATCACTGACGGTGGCGTCGCCGCCGTTATTAATACTGCTTTTCGGCTCGCTTCTGTTTGGTACACTAATCTTCTCGTATCCCGCAGCCGAGTCGGACCTCTCCACACTGGAGCTTGGTGTTATATCGTTGTTTACCTTCTCATAAGGGGGTTCTTTCTTCGATAGCTCAAAATATTTGACGCTTTCATAATTTGGATCTTTTTTGGAGCGTACCGAATCATACTTTGAATCTTTTGATCGCACTGACTCATATTTAGGGTCTTTACATCTTAATGACTCGTAGTTGGGATCTTGTGTATTTACGCTTTCATAATTAGGATCTTTTGGGCGGACTGATTCATAATTCGGATCTGATTCACTTCCTGTATTGTAAAGGGGGTCATGTGGCATAGATTCGTAATTTGGTTCTAAGGTGGGTTCATCATTATTGTTAGCAGGCCAGTTGTTATATTTTCCAGGTTTTTTATTTACTGTTGAGTATGTAGGTTGTACTTTGTAATTAGGCGCAATCGTAGCGTAAGGCGGAGTGGGCGGTTGGTTTCGCAACACCTCATAATTCGGATCTGAATCAGAAGCGTTGTTATCAGTCTTGGAAATGTGCTCATAACCAGCGTCACTGCTTACTATGCTGTTAGGGCCGCTGTCAACAACTAGATGATTTAGTTTCAATAAGTTATTGTTTGAGAAATTTGTGTTCGGTCCAATATTGTTTCTATCCTTAACTGTTTCGTAGCCCGGATCTTGGTTTTGTGACGTTTTCCGCTCTTTGTGAGCAATGGTTTCATATCCATGATTCATAGATTTTTTGCGGTCGATAGTTTCGTAGCCTGGATCATCACCACGATATTTCGATGTGTGAGGTTCGCCGTCACCTCCAGTAAACTCTTTGGACCGTCTTGTGGAATCTTCTGTTCTACCTTTTGGCTTCTTCGTGACCTTTGCATACATTTCTTCTACATTTTGCGATGGGCTCTCAGTTACACGGTGATCTGAGTTCAAGCTAGTGTTAGCATCAGCCGATGAATAGTCGCTGTACCCGGGCCCGTCGATTGAGTTATACAGATTGTCAGTTGGGCCATCACGTTGGTCGATAGTAAAATTAAGTTCTCTGGCGACGAGCGGCCGGGTAAGGTCGCCAGAGCTAAACCTAGGTTTCTCGACGGGATAGTTGCAACCGTAAAAATCAGAGGAGTTTACACAGCTATTGTTTCGTTGATGTTTCTCGTTAAGACTGCGTCGCAGCTTGTCGTGGTTAAAGTGCAGATCGCCTGAAAACAAAAGGAAATTTAAGATTATATAAAAAAATTAACTTAACGTGTTTTACAAATTAACTTTGGTAAGGCTCATATTCCTTAACATATTGATACTTCATGATTTTTATAAGTACAAACATAAACAATACCTGTACTAGACATCCGCTGGTGTCGTTGTGAGAGCGCCTGTTCGATAGCAGGCTGGCGCGGCGCAGCGTGGGACGAAGTGTGGGATGAGGCGTGTGACGTCACGTGCGACGAGTGCGCAGGCGCGTGGACCGTCACGTGCGAGGTCACGTGGGTGCTCACGTGCAGCGCCTGCGCAGTGTTGTGCGGCGGCGGCGGCAGCGGGGAGTTGGCCTGACGCTTCTCGGGCTTCGGGGAGCCTAGCGCGCCCGTCGAGTTGGAGCAGGACGATGATGATGCTAGTGGAAAGTATAAATAGCTGCTACAAGGTATTTTTTCATTGAATTTGAACTTTGAACACAAGTCTTTACAACCTAAATGTGGAAGTCAACTCTTCCTTATTACGTTGCGTCTATGTCATCGAAAAGCAACTTTGTCAATATTGAATTTTATTGTTAGTGATGTTACTGATTTTAACCTATGCAGGAAGTTTTTAACTATTGCAGCAATTTGCATCAAATGAAGTTAATGTTAAAAAGAAATAGTACCTTGTCTAGAGTGTGTAGCATTAGACGTTGATGCACCTACTTCTGGTGGAGCACTTCTTCTGTTAATAATTGCATAAACTTTATTAATAAAAAATACCACAACAAAACCAAATTTGATAATGAATCCAAAAACCAGATTTTATAAAAAATCTTCGATGTAAAAATGCTTGTGACGTTATATAAATACAGGAAAGCTATGATACATAGAAAAGTGAAGTTTTTAAATAAGCGTATTTCTTTTTTAATCGATATTCGATAACTTTTCAGTTTCTTTATTAATTGATATTAAACCTTTTTTTACAGAAATTTCAAGTACTAAATTTTTAGATTCATATCATAGTTATTTTTCAGTACTGGCACTTAATAAAACACAACATTATAATAATAGCAACCTAGCGACGTGGGCGGGGTCCGAGTGCAGCAGGTCGGGCGTGGGGTCCCGGCGGCGCGGCTCGGCCCCGATCTGCGCGTACGTGTCCGAGCCTTCACCCACACTCGCCTCCTCAATCGCTGCATACATCTCATCTGTACATATATGAGAATAAACGTTTTATAATTATTCTACCTTATCATGACATTTTTCTTATCTAGCAGAACAACTGATTTTACAAATCCTGTTTTAAGATCAAGATAGTGATTGGCGCCACTGCAATTATGTATATATCAGCTGATGATAATGATTATTACAATAAAACAGTAGTTTCAATAAGTATTATAATTATAAAGCTTAATTCGATCCTATTAATAATATAATTTAGCCTCACGGTAATTAATTAGGGCAATCCACAGTTCACTACCACGAACTTAAATTACTGGAATAGGCATAATATTTAATTTTTAGACTCACTGCAGGACAAAGGCATTTGTACCCTCCTTCCACTTACATATTATATAACAGTAAAATACATAACTAATTTTGATTTTTTCATTAGATCACGACACGGGAATTAACGCGAACATAAGTTTTCAATTTTGGCTTCACGTTTCGACCCTGCTTGCACCGGCCGTGGTCACAAGCATTAAAGCATTAAAAACTTGTGTTCGCGTTAATTCCCTTGTCGTAATTTAATATTGTTATACATAACAAAATACAACAAGACACTTTTAGTGCGAATTTGTAGTTAGGCAAAAAGTGTACAGTTACTTTTGTTTCTGTCGGTACGTCTACTAACCGGAGTCGTCTGATACTGTAGCATAGTCCGGTTGTGTGGGCGGCTTGCTGCTTTGAGCTCGGATGTTACTGAGCGGTTCGCGTACTGAAATACTTGTGTAGCCCTCTAAAATTAAACAATAGATACTGATTATTGATTTTAGTGGTCCTTTTAGGAGTCTAGCCTTCAAAATCATGCTTGATTTCTATAAATATTAAATACACTTTTTTGCCTAGGAGAGAAAGTCAGTTTTGCGTCTTAAAATATGCAATAAATATAGTTTGTAAAAACTGTAAACTCCAAGTAAAGTAGAAATAGACATGACGCATTCATGTATAATACTAATTATTTTCCTGCCTAATGAGTAAAATTCCTAACATAAGGTATGTACCTAATGTTGGGAATTTTATAGTTATTAATTAAACATTGTATAACATGTAAACATTATCATGTTATATTGTATACAATGCCACTTTGAGAATATCCTGTCAATATTTCTTACAATTGTGTTTACATAACCTAATAATAAGTTTATAGATTTAACTAAGTATCATTAATGTGGAGTTTTTCTATTAACGGAACCGTTTTATCTGCCCACCTACTTGCGCATTAGTTGCTTCCAAATATGGACTTTATTCATATTTTCTGTATTTTAAATTTACATATAAATGTAAAATATTATCATTTCTCTGTGAATAAAAGTGAAATCTAATTGTATGCTTCTGGCCAGAAAGATGATTATACTAAATACCCATTTACACAGTTAGAAAAGCAATACAATGATAACAGAACATACTGTATCAGTTATTAAGGGCCAATACTTGATATGTATTAGCATGTTCGCTGATATGGATTATAAAATACTGTAGGTAAATTAAAAAGAATATTGTCTCATCTTTTCGAATAGATTTCGGCTTCTAACGTCGTTATTAAAATGGTATAATCATTTATAGTACTAACAATATTCGGTTAGTAAAATAGGTTCGATCGATGCTTGAAACTGGATCAAATAATAATTATTTAATAAGACAACGTAGGTCCAAAATAATATTAAATAGTATTATATTGGTAAATTTAAATCGTGATTGATCCGAAGACTGACATTTCAGAATAAGTACTACAAAATAACCCTGGTAGTAGGTACAAATTCTTAACCTAATTAAAGCATCTTTTCCAGGATGACACTTGCCTTTCATTTCCTAAGGTTCAACTATCACCTTATTAATTATATGTATCGGTCCATTGACTTAGTCGTGAAGTAAATAAACAGATAAGTACTTGAGTAAAGTGAGAGTTACTTTCGCAAGTATGATAAGTTAAAATATATAAGCAGATATGAAATATAATTGTATCTTTACCGATGTTTATTATCCGGAAATCAATACCTCATTTTTACATAATAATGTGGTTATATCGACTTTAGAGATACGTATGAAAGGAATGCTAATGGATTTAATCGTATGTGCATAATAAGTCAAATGAGATTAGGTTAAAGTACCTACAATAATTCATTATGCTTATTGATTTGTATTTGCGTCCGCATCGTCATTTTGGATGGTGTTATGCATTGTAATTATATTTAATAGAAAAAATGCAATATTAATACACATTTTGAGAAGTATTCGCAAAAAGTTGTATATTGAAGTCCGTAAGGTGTCCGTCATCCGAACATAGTATTTCAATTTTCGGAGTAGGAAGACCCTAGTTTTGTACATTATTATATAGAGGCCGTGCAAAATGTTGCTGTTAGGCAACCAATATTAATTAAGCATTTATAAGCAAGTGTTACTTCTTTAGTTTATTTCAGTTCCAAATTGTATCGTATTTATGGTACAATAATCTTATAGATATCGATAGCATATTATGTCTTTGCTGAACTGGTCAATGACTTGTAGTTTATGCAATCAGAAATACACGAACAGACGAAATTGCTCGACACCTTTGGAGATAACAGATTGTAATAGTATTTAAATAACCAGTTTAATTTTTTTTTATTAAAAATTATTGTATCTTTTAAAATAATTGTAAGTAGGCAACCAAACAACTTTTTTTAAGTACTATAAATAGAAATCAGTATTCGATTATGTAGTTGCAAGTAAGGTACTTATGCATCACACCATCCATAATAATTATTATCTTCACAGATGCAATTTTACGATTTCGCGGAATGGTTTTAAATAATTATTCGGTAATTGAAGTGGAATTTTTTTATAAAAAATGTGAAAATGAACTTTAATACTTCGAGTTAAGGTTCATCTTTCATAAAGAGGTTGAAACTTACAAGAGTCCACTTTGCTTATCCGCATGAGGATCTTATCTGCTTTTAATGAATTTTTGTTGTAATTTCTAATCAGCTTATACATCTACAGTTAATTTAAGGAAATTATGTTTTTTGTATTTCAGTTCATATCTTTCCTGGGTGCAGTGCAAAAACTAGCGTCATCCAGGCCCTTATTGGTACCTTCCATTTTATACACAAATTTTCTCAATGGGCGACGTATTTCCTGACAGTAGCAAGTTTCCATACGGATATACTATATGTACCTACCTACATACAATCACTATGAATCGCATGTAAAACAATGATTTTATCATTTGCTGTCCGTCTATCATATTTATGTGATCTTAGTCACCTTAATACTCACAAATAAAAGTTTGTGACATCCGTCTGTTCAAAGAATTGAACATTATAAAGACATTGTTTTGATACATGGGGATGTTTCATTTGTTAAACAGTTACATGATATAGGTATATCATGTAACTGTTTTGGGACAAATAAACATTTTTCTTTTACATTTCATTTTCATACATTCGTTCGCTGAATTTCGTCTTCTGAAAGCGATATTCTGAGATTTGGGAGTATTTAACGTTTTTTGGATCTTTGTAACCTATAAATTAAACAAAAATATACTATTTTTTAAACGTGATTGTGATTGGCTCTCGTACTAGAAACTATCTATCATTAATGACGGGACTATTGATGTCAATAAGCCTGATATAATGGTGATAAATTGATTAAAGTGGCGCACAGTGATTATCTATATCACTGCCCGCATAACAAGAATCTTGTGGAAGGAAATCTTCACATGCTTGGCGCCATTTAGATGTAATTTATATATTCATTAAACATAGGATTACAAAATGAGTTGATTATAATCATTAAATTAAAATCAACTCATTATTGGTGCAGTGGCTAAGCGATTGGACTGCTGCACTAAGGGTTGCGACTCTGGATGGTTGTGTATGTGATATTTCCTGTTCGTGAAATACACCCACGATACAGGAGAAATTCTAAGTGTGGAGCGACGTTTTAAAAAAAAAAGTTATAATGTCATATCGGGAAGCGTACCTCTTTTCTAAAAAAAAGAAATAGGGGATATAGTTATGAAATCTCACCCTTGTCTACAATCATTGAATATGCGGCTTGTTCTATGTGAAACATAGAGTGTTATTTCTTACATGAAAACATTGCACCGTACTATGAGCGTGAGAGATTGAATCTGTAATAGTGCACACTTTGGGCACTCTTATACATTGTATGCATCTGACTAGTCTCTTTAAAGATTGGCTACCGTGACCGGAATTCGATCAAGAGTTATAAAATTATTCTGTACAACGCAAATGCTCACAAGGAAAGGTTGTGTACGTGAACGATTTTTCTAAAGGAGGTAATGATTAACATACACGTTTACATACACATTAGACGCACATTTGATACATGAACATACTTGCGGAGTCAGTAGAATCCCCACTGAAGTGTGTGGTGTTGTCCGTGTTGGGCCGTGGGGAGGGCGGGGTAATGTACGGCAGCTCCTGACTCGATGGTAGCTGCCCGCTTATCGCCACCGAAGCCGATATTACTACAGATTCTGAAAACATTCCATATTATCACAATTTTAAAACATTTTTAGTATAGCTATTTATTCCGCTAACGATTAAAATCAAGATCACATCAGTAAGTGATTTGATCTTAATTGCTATTGTTTAAATAGTATACTTATTATTAGATTCAGACAGTAAACACGGGCAATAAAAATTTCGTGGTAAATAATCAAAAAGTAAGATTAATACATTATTTCATAAACATCTTACAAGCAAGATGAATCTATTGCCAAGTGAGGCTTAAAGCCTTAATTCTGGCTATATCCCGATAGCGCAGAAAAAGGCTCGACTCCACTTCTGAGTTCGTCGATATGGGTCGTAGTTAACTTGGTCGCGTATATGAATAACGATTTTTCAATCGCCAGATATTTTTTATTTGTAGAATAAATTTGACGTTTTGACATATTGTGAACTGTTAAAATGACAATTTTATCCTACAAATAGAATTTATTCTACGATGGAAAAACCGGCCCTTAAACATATATTTAAAAGATTAAACCCGATGAGAGCCAAGAAATGTCTATGATGCAAGGCGAAAAAAACGAGCGGGTGCTAATAGAGTTTCTAAGTCTTGTTAGAACTGTACACATAAGTTAATGTACATACAAACCTGCAGCATTTTGTCCCACTTCCCTCTCGTCGATTTGTATTTCCCGTTCAGACGATTGATCAGTCGTTACTTCGACAAGACTGCAACGATAAAATAGCAAATGAAAATAGCAAATACTGCTAAAATAGAAATATATTGCTAAAGTTCGATAAGTACTAATGCACCTATTGGCGCTAAGATGTAATTTATTGTACGGGCCGTGAATCGCAGTTTTAAGGGAACATAATTATAATATTCCGATGTAAAAAGCGCAAATAATATAAATTCCTAGCATTAGTTGATCAATGTATTTTTATAAATGTATGTACTTATTCCCTTTGACCTTTTAAGCAAAACATTCACTCAAAAGGTATTGAATTTGTTCGTTGTTTTTTAGAAAGTAAAACTGTCTAACTAGAAATTAGAGCGTATATAATGGTTATTTTACGCTCAGAACCTTTTTACCGGCGCTTGTAATAATATTGGATTGACATTCACTGAATTTGCTGCTTTTTTGTTATTTTAAGGAAAAATGGCGTGATGGGAAAGACCATTGCTGTTGCAAGATTTTCTTGCGATTTTTATCGACGTAAAAAGTCAAACTTATAATATAATTACATAAATATAATCCCATCTATTAATTAACTTTATTAGACTTTAGTTTCTCTCCTTCCTTATTTCACTTATCTCTATTTTCAGGTTTCAGGGAAAATCCTTGAGGAAGAAGTCGTGGTTAATAAGTAAGTTAATGAAATATAAGAGCTTGTGTTTCATACTAACATGTGGCTCTCATTCTGAAGCTTAGCGTAGGTGGGTTCGTAAGGATGGTCTCGGCTCGTAGATGCGGTCGCTACTGTCTTGCTTCCTGCAGATAAACATCGCTGATTAGTGACAGACTGATTACCACTTAATTAAAATCGGTTCTGCGTAGCGGCGCGTTTGTTTAATACTACCAGATCCTGACGCTGATAATGTAGGTGATTGTATCGCTAATCTGATGAATGAACCAGTGCTGTACAGTAGCAATGTGTATTAACTGTTAAGACTAAAATATTTCCATGTGCTTGATATATGTGCAATTAAATTACGGATCTCATTATCTAACAATAGCCTTGAATAAAAATATTTGTGAAAATGATATAATTACTACTTTAATGCGTAATTGCGTGATATAGTGTCAATTTCCTTTGACAATGCATAGGTATGTACCTACTTTGTATTTTAATACTAAGTATCAGTGCAATACGCCCCAATTTATTTAATTATGAATTTTGGCTGTTGGGGCAGTAATTTATCTGTTTTAGGTTCAGGATGAAGATTTATAACATACTTTAAGCCGGAAATATATGATTAAAGAAGTAGGTACCGTTTAATTAAAATCATTATTATTAAAATACGAGATAAATTATGTCGGTCGGAAAAATGTTTTTATGTACCTAAGTACTTACAAATGTAATTAAATAGATTGTTGTCCTTAATCGACGATGTAAGTGAGATTGTTAGTCAAGGAAAACAGTATATTGTAAAGTTTCTTCTAAATTACGATTATCCTGCTGGAGTCATACGTCATTGTAAATAGGTACTATAATTAAGAACCTATGTATCATTTGATATAATATTGGCCAAAAGCAACTCGTGTAACTATGTAACAATTCTAGATAGTGCATCGGAAGTAGTCGGTGCTTTAAAATTAAAATAGCAGTCAGTATCAATTGCAGTCAGTAGATAGTTTTCTGTTGCATATAAAGCAACACTAAGGTTCATCACTGCAACTTAATGATCCAGTACCTATTCTGATTCCAGGATCTTCAATGAACAGTAATTAGATCAGTAAGACCGAAATGGGGGGAGTTAAATTATTTTTCTATTTCTCTTTGAAGAAGAAGGCTACCAGCGGGAGCCAGAAAATATTTACCAAGCCATAGACATAATAATAAATATGATACAGCCTATTAGCTTATTTGCCAGCCTAAATTGTCCATAGATTCGGGGAACAGAGTTATAGGGCCACAAATATCAAGGACTAGAAGTGACGGCCGTCCAAAAGCAAGATACCCATCTTGCTTTTGGACGGCCGTCACTTGATGACATCGTAGCCATCGTAAGTGGAAGTTGGAACATAAATAAGGCTGGCGCGGCGTGGACACTGGCACTAAAAAGAGCGGTCTATACCCAGCAATGGATGAGATCGGGCTGCGAATGATCGGCAGATGACGGATTATCAGAAAACAAGTGCTGCAGTTATTATTTCAAGTGCAACAAAAACAACATACTCCTATCACCGATTCTTTGTCTAAAAAGGTGTTTTTAGAACTATTTCATTTGAGTGCAGTGCAAGCTCTGTTATCTCTAGACAGGCTGATAAAAATTATGATGTTTTATTAGAATTATCACTCAGTCCGTTTTGACGCAAATAATACGATTCGTAAGTATTCCACTAACGCCAAAGCAACTGTTATTATTTCTACATTTGATTTTATAGTTACAATGATTGTATGCTATTGAACCTATAAATAGCAGTAGGTAAGAATTAAGTATGATTATTATGTACATATTATTATTCAGCTTGGTTAGCATGACGTATGTTTGACGCCCTAGAAGCCTCAGGTTTTATGAACGATTCCTAGACGAGATATTATTATAGTTAACAATTCCCAAGTAAGTATTTGAAATTTACAAAATACTCAGTTGGTAACGGCTCAACGGATTAGGAATTGTACCCAGCGAATGGTATAATTTCGCCCCAACTTCGGATTAAGTCTTGCAAAATGTAAGTTGCAAAATTGCAACACGTCTATTCACTGTTTTAGGGTATGACGACTTGATGGAAATAAAGACTTACATTTCATTTTAACATTGTAAAATAAGTCGCGAATGTGTACAGGTTTCTGTTAAGTATCTAACCACAAAAATGAATTATTTACAATAAACGTGAGCAGTAATTCATAAACAATAAGAACTTATGACGCAATTTATCGTATGGGTACTTAGTATTTGCATATTTATTAAGAGTACCTATAACTAATACATTTTATGGGTGATTATCGTGTGTGCAGCAGACTAACACACATACCTATTTATGTTAAACAAGAATATCAAGTTAATCGCAACCTTACACAAATCAACACATTCTGCGGAAAATTGCCATAATTGCCACGATAAACAAACGAACGGAAATTTTGCATTTACGGTTGTTGCTACCAAAAACATTATAGCACGCTTCTATCCCCCGTAGGAATAGGTAGATGTGTAGGAATTTATATCATGATCAGCCGGAAAACGTCCACTGTATTTATATGCATTGTTATTATTACGCTTTTACTTTGATCTTCTAGTGAAATGTGTCAGTGATTTGTTTTTGCCCGAAATCGCACGGTATGAGATCTCATAAAGTATATTAAGTATAGAATACATAGGGATTTGATTATAAAAGTACAAGTTTTACCATTACGGAGGAATAAAACTATTCAGATAGTATGCAGACGCCGAATACATAACAATAACAAACAAACCTCTACCTCATAAAAGAATTAAACCTGAACCTTTTACTATTGATTTAAAGATCTGCCCCCTTACCATGAACTCTTAAAGCAGGGCAGTTTACGGTGTGGAAGCGTGACGCAGCATTACACTGCACGTAGCGGCGTCTCGCTTACACATCGTAAACTGTCCTGCTTTAAGAGTTCATGGTAAGGGGGCAGATTCCAATAGCAAGTTAATCTCGTTGTGCATACTTTCGCCCACGACCTTTACAGAACTAGATATTGTTCGAGGTTTCGTAGGTCACACCGCAAAATGTTTATCTAACAAATTATGACAGTTGATACTAACTGCACAGGTGTTGCTTGCGAGGCTTTTTACTGGATAAGAAATATCGATTTCTAACACACCTTAATTCTGCCTCAGTGAAGCAGCATTAATGAATTCATCAATGTCGATCAAATCAAACGCAATTTTTTGCAATGTATATATGAACCTACTGCTCGCATTCTAGAATGTTTTACCTTCATCCAAATTCACGGTGGCATATATATCTGAGGCTGTATCTCCGCTGTCATTCCGACCAACTGGCTGTGGTATCTCTGGTAAACTTCGTTGACTGTTTTGCGTCGACGCCCTGTCAAATGAACGCGAAAAGTAAATGAGAAAATTTACACACATAATATAATATCAAGGGTTGTTAGGAGGAGGTTAAGGAAATTCTGGTTTCGTTCTAAATAAAGCTATTTCTCCGTCATATCTGGTTTCTATACCGCAGTACCTTAATTTAATAGATGTTCATACATTTTAGTTTTGAAGTTAATTTCAGATGATAAAAGATAATAGGTAATTTCGAACTAACACCGGAACTAACTTCTTTTTACAGTATGTGGCAGTAAAGTTTTAGTTGAGGCTTTCATAATAAGCCAGTACCGTTCCGACCCAAAACAAATCAGAACATTTTGCGTGCATCACGCAATGATATAAAGGTCATAAAACCGCTACAACACTAGCTCCGTTACTACACTACTATACATTCGAAACATTGTGAAGTTCTAGGTCAATGTTGAGTACAATATAAAAAAAAGTTGTTATTACGTTAAGCGTATCGGAGTATATAACATAACATAACATCACGCCTGTATTCCCCGAAGGGGTAGGCAGAGGTGAACATACAGTACACCCACATTTCGCCAGTTATATTGTAAGTCCCAATGTAATAGGGGGCGAGCCCATTGCCATCAACCGGGCACAGATCCAGACTCCATGCTGCTACTGAGAATTACCTAATGGAAAATTCATTAACACTTTGCCCGACCCCGGATTTGAACCCAGGACCTCTTGCTTGGCAGTCGCGCTTAGCGACCACTAGACCAACGAGGCAAATGCTCACACCATGGATTGACATATAGGCTACTTTTTATCCCTAAAAACTGTAGCGGGTACCACCGCGGGACGCAGATAGTAACATTAATAAACAGAACGTGTACTTACATCTCATAAATATTAAGCATTACCTACCTTAATTAAACAACTTCAGACCGACTTCATAATTAATGAATTACAGTATACCCATGTATTAATATTAGAAATCCACACGAGTACCTACCTTAGTCATCAGTGGGTAGAATTTAAGTGTTGTGTGTAAGCAAGCGCATTCAGGAAAATGCAGATATTTATCGGATGGTGTAACTTTTAGGAATATAAAGAATGCGAACATCTCTAGCTTTTAGGGCTTTACGAACAGAATCTATTAGTAACTTTAAATGGTGAGATGACCTAGAAATTATAAAACTAGTTTGTACCTATTTACCATAGTCGCGTATCCTTATTCAATAAAGGTACTTCCACGGCAAAATAATTGAATGTCTACTGCAGATACTGCATCGTAAGTATAAAAATACTGTAGATTTTATAGATGCAGTTTAAGGTATTTGGTTTAATTTCCACGTCGGCTAATCAATTTAGTTGCTTTATTAGGAAATTCGTGTAACCCGTAAATGGTAATTTAGCCTCTTTGGCCCTAAGCTTTATACCTATCAGTTGTATGTAACTTGTCTTTGGCGATATTCGGGCGTGTAACAAAGGGAACAGAGCGCCAGACCTCGCAATTTTGGATTCCAATCGTGGAGATCTGCGATGAACGCGATGAAAGAATGCCTTTGCTTTTAGGCAATAGTCGAGGTCGGATCGTGCCATTTGTATCGTCCTCTGTATTAGAGAATGCAGGCGTGTCAGTAGGTGTTCCCATATTTCAATAAAATTCGATTCAAAATTCCGATTATTTTTTATGGGTGTTGCGCCGAAAAATATCTGCTATGTTAAGTGCAAATCGTATGATGAAAATCTAATAAGTTTTTATCCTAATGATAAAATAATACTCTCTGGGGTGGGCCAAGTGTTTTGTCACAGATATCTACTAATTCACCTTTTGCTACAGAACTAATATTGTAGGTCAGTAATAAATCGTCGGAATTCACTTCCATAACTTTTCAATAAATGATTCTCATGAAACAATGAATGGAGACTAACTTTTAATTGCCTATATAGTATAAACCTATTAATAGTTACACAAATGGGTGAAACAATTAAAACTGCATCTATTCTTTAACTATCAATCTATTCAATTAAGGTACTGCTGATTCAGAAATGACTAACAACTTCTAACAGGAAACATACCAGTTAAAAAAAGAACATGCGATTCACCTATTTTATCTTTTCATGCACACAGACTTTTAGTAAAAAAAAATTATTGATGATTTTGACCTTTCATAACTCAAACAATTATTTTAGACATGTTTTGTACTGATTAGTGTTAAATACAAAACCACACTTAATTAGCATTTGAAATAATAACTCAATCAAATATTTAACTGTTATAAGCATTAGAAATAACCATATAAAAACTTAAAGAAGTAGGTACATAGCTATACAAATATTGTTTTTGTACAGAAAGGATAAAAATGTAACAACAAAATTAAATGGAAGAGTAGATTATCTAGAGGAAAATATGTTATAGTAGCCCAGCAACTGTTAAAAAAGTAATAACATCCCCATTAAATAATTAATAATAAATAAATAACACAGGAGAAAAATGCAACAATTAAATTGGTTAAAATTATTGTTAAATCTATTAATTTGTTAAAATCTAGACCATCATGTTAGCCCTTGAGTTAGGTATGTCTAGTCTAGGTCATGCTAGATCTATAACAAACCGCTTGATAGAGGCCGGAGTGGTAGGTGTTGGAGACGGTGCCTCCTCGTCAAACCGAATTTTGACCACACCGGCCGTACCAACCAACTCACTTCTGTTAAATATAAAAATATTTATAGAGCGTCTATTGTATTTTTGTTCTCCACAATACATTATTGCAGGTACAATGTTTATTGGCTTTATTACTCATACAAGCCTTCAGTTTAAAATGTGTGTAGATCAAATAAATTATAATCTTGACCAAGAATCAAACCTACATACAACAATAATATACTACAACAATTTGTTAAATGTGTGATTTAAAGTACTGTTGTTAAGTAATTAAAAATTCAATATTACAATTGATTTTGATTCCAACTACAGCACAATTAAATTAATTACTATAGCCGTCTTGATTTATATAAAACCAACAATATTTAGACAACAATGCAACATCATGTAAATTGGATCCAATTGGAAAAACTTTTGAATCATAGAAATAATATCAATACCTTATATTAAACCTAACTCCTTACTAAATAATATAAAAAGCTATCTAGCCACTATCGAGCCAATTGTAATGAAGTATATAATAAAAAAATATCAATCAAGAAATCTATAATGATTTACCTGATCTACAACACTAATGATTAACACACTTTTTTAAGGTTAGTTACTTACTAATTTCATTTTGGTGAAAGTTTATTTCAATTCTCAAAAGAAAAGTAACTTTGTTTTAAGTTTATTGGTTTAATTATGGAAAAATGTTACAAAACAATATAGCTGTACTTCAAAGATGTTGAAATGTAAATAAACAAATACTTACTTCTGGTTGGAATTCTTGCAGCCACAGACACATACCGAAATTGCTGTAACGAGAGTGACAAGCACCCCCACACTTAAAGCTATCTCTATTAAAGTATACATAACAAGAGTTTCTCAATCAATGCCAATCCGATCGAACGATATTTCATATAAATATTCCATCACAAATGTAACATTAAGTCACTCCCTTAAACAGAAACATTACATGTACACAACTCTCTTCCATTTGAATAAAAAGTGTTGAAATGTAGGGCACTTGGCTACGCGACCACATATACTCAGTTAAATCCCGGACGAGAAACACTCGGTTGTAACTATGTTATCAAATTAAATGTATAATATCTTGTTATCCAACAATCTACAACTCAGAATATTTTGCTTTATTTAACGTAGAAGCGAAAGCAGTGCATAGCACATCTATCGACACAGATACTATGCGATATTACGTTAATAGTGTTGTACGCTGCAACCGTAATGCTCAATATCGATTAAATAAATTGGAAGAAACAATTTTGAATTTAATAAGATTATTTTACAAAATCATTTCTAGAGAATTATAGTCAATTACCTATAGAAACAATATAAAAATAAATATTTAATAAAAAAATACCCGCAGTGTCGGCCGTGTAGTTCAAACGCTTTCCGACCAAACTAATTACGTATTTAGTTGTGGTGGAACTCGTGGATTAAAAACTATTTATTTCTACATGGAACAATTTTAGGTTTAATGACATTATGTAATATTGTTAATACAGCAGAAGTAGTTATCTGGATTGTATTGTTTGTAGTGAATAGCTGTCGAATTTCAAACCTGATTGAAAAGCATAACACTTTGGCACTTTACTCACGACTTTATCCACGTAGATTTCAGACCTAAACAAACTTCCACTGATCTTATTTAATGCCGCAAGGATTGAATTTCAAAAAATTCTTTGCTCCTCTAGATCATCCCAAAAATATCTTCTTTAGATTAAATCGACTAGTAAAGGCTTTACGTTGTTTTTCAGTTAGTTATATTATTGTTATTTAAGCATATTCATTTATGGGTGCTTGTTTGTTGGTTCGGCAGAACACTCACTAAAAAATGTTATAAATG
Source organism: Abrostola tripartita (assembly GCA_905340225.1). NCBI lineage: Eukaryota > Metazoa > Arthropoda > Insecta > Lepidoptera > Noctuidae > Abrostola > Abrostola tripartita. Next base: position 7,364,805 of record HG996498.1, on the reverse strand, counting down.
ATAAATGATTTTATTTCAGCAAATGGGTTTCAAAAAAACCCTTTTACACGTCATTTTTTTGTAAACCATTTAGAATTATGGTGTCAGCATTTCCTAACTGACTACCTCTGACAAGAAACACCGAAACAAATTCAGGGGTCAAGGTTTTTTTTAAAGTCCAGACAAGTTCAATAATTTATGTGAGAACAGTGTAGGTGGTCTGAAAAGAGGTCTTTTTAGGAAAGAACCACGGCGAGTTTGAGTCGACCTGTCCGTACAGACGCCCCGTCTCGTACCATCTGAAGAACATTTGGGTAGGCCGCATGAAATACTCAAACCGTCAGACACGTGAAAAAAAAAATTGTAAAAAAAGAAAAGAAAAACCTACACAATGCTCACATTTACAAATAACATAATTTCATGTCGGTATGTACAATGTAGATCGTCTGTGATGGCCTTTTGAAGAAGGAGCCAAAGCAGATTTGAGTCAACCTGTCCTGACAGATGCTCCGTCTCGTACCATCTGCAGGACATTTGGGTAGGGTGTATAAGATACTCAAACCGCCAGACAAGAAACTACATAAAAAGGATAAATCCTACATTGTACATTATAATTTTGTTACGTCAGTTTGTAAAAAGAGTAAATAAACTAAAAACAAAATAGATCAATTGATCAAACCTAATAACTCAAGAAATCATAGTCATATCGATATTTAGTCAACGGTACATCATTGTGTTGTTCATAGACAGAAGAGAAATAATCAATCTTCAATGACACTTTAATGTTGCCAGCAACTTAATATTTTCAATCATTTGACGTTTTTATTTGAAAATATTTCTCATTCATATAGAAATTACTAGATAATTATGTTTTTATACATTAGATAGCTTGATTGAGTTCCTAAAATCCTTTCTTATTTCAATTTATTTGGAAAACACACGTACCTTTTATTTTCTAATTGGGATGTATGAATTTGACAACTTCTATTACTTTACCGTCGAGTGGCGTCGAGCCGCATTAAAAGATAATAGGGGCAGGCAATCGGCTACGCGAGTACGCGTGCTTGAGTTGTAGAAAAAGAGCAAACCCAGCAATATTTTAGTAATCCGTTAGAATTTTTTTTTTCATTATCATCATCATCAGCCCGTTGCAGTCCACTGAGTGGACATAGGCCTCTCCCAATGTACGCCACAAAGCCCGGTCTGCTGCTTTATGCATCCAGTCATTGCCTGCCCTCTTATGTAAGTCATCCCGCCATCTGGCCAGAGGACGACCCACGCTACGTTTACCAAGACGCGGTCTCCACTCCAGAACACGCTTACTCCACTACTCCAGCGGTTATCGGTTCTGCGACATATTTTTTTTTGCTTGTTGTTAAAGTGAAAGTTAATGTCAAGTGACAAACTGACAACGTCAGTTTGGCATTAGCTTGCTTAAGACTGTTGACAATCATATTTTTGAATTCATTGAACTTTGGAGGTTATTGAAAAAGCGGAATCGGATGAAAGTTAAAACAATAAATACGGTTAAATATGTACCTATCTAATATTTGCTGACTGATATTACGAGTAGATACCACGATACGACCGACGATAGTTATGTTAGTTCGTATTTCCTCATAGTATAGGTACTTTTGAAATAGTGAAAAGTGTGCTGTTAACTGCCGGTATGGAAACAAAATGTGAAATATTTTCCCAAAGATTAATTATAGCAGTGTTGTGGAATATTGGACTACAGACATTCCTTGCAGTCTTGCTAGTCTTTCTAATACAAATCGATCTTCTACATCCCGTGTCATGGGTTACTTCAACATTGCACGATATATTTGGTTGGAAGATGGGCCTCAACATCGTGCTCCTCGGACTGGTATCGTTCTTTCAAGCATATGTCTATGGCAGTTATTATATGACACCACTGCCTAAATATTTTACGAGATTCTCCATGTTTTTGAACATGTTTTCAGTTCAAAACACCATGTTCAGTATTTTGTATGCTTTAAGTGGCTATTTTACCATGGGATTATATTCATCATTGGCAAAAAGTAACTATAATATTCTTAAGAAGAAATGTGACTTTTATGATGGTCAATGCCTTGTCGAACAGAGCCTATTTCTTCAGTTTGGTGGAATGTGGATGGGATTATATTATTTTTTGAATACTCACATCTTTGGAACAACTATGCTTGTGTTTCCACATATTTATCAAGATAAGTTCCAGCAAATAAAACTGGCCATTAATAATATACTGTCAATGGGATTCAGGAATTCAATTATGCCAGTGGCTTATTACTGTACTTTTTATTATTTATGGGGCAATAAACCTAGAAATGTTGTTTCTGAAGTTTATAGTTTGTATTTGGAAGATCCGGCATTGGATAATATCTTAAATTTAACCAGTTCTGGAATTTGGATTGGGCTTTGGTTCTATACTAGTTTGTTCTTTGTGTCAGTCTACACGATGAGAACTATTTTTAATATAATACTTACTGAGCCAATGCAGTTCCCTATAGAGTCTAATAGTGGTTTAATGCTCCACAATGCATTAGCTCTGCGGTCTCAATTTAATGGATACCTAGGAGCACAGGATTTAAGGATAATGTCAATGAGCCATCCTGCAAGAAGACAAGCCATTTATACTCTATCACAACCAGGAGGCCACCCAAGGAACTGGAATAACTTGTTGGAGCAATGTTTAATCATTATAAATGACTTCAGCAGTGAATTAGATGCTGTGAATGGAGATGCAAAAGCTGTTGAAACTGAGAATTCTGCTCTCAGAAACATGGGGAACATGACACAAAGTACTGCATTTACTTATTCTGGTAATTTAAGGAACATGGGTCAGTCGCCTAAACTGCAAGAACTTAAGGATCACAATAAGAATAAAGTAGAAGAAACATTTTCTAATCTTGTTAAAAATGAATTTAATACCTTTCTTCAGAAGCTCTGTCAGAAACCAGGCATAAGTTATTTATTTGGAGAATTAACAGATACTAAATTAAAGTATTTGTTAATGCAAGCTCAGCCTGTGATGTGGACTTGTGAAGGTCTAGCATGCATAGCTGCTGCATCATTGGGTGAAGATAAATATGGAGTCGTGCAGAATGATTTGCCTATTGTAATATCAACATTGATTAATCTTAAACAAAACTTAGATAAGTTGACAAAACCTGGCCTTGTGCCCAGGAAGCACATATTGAATGATAATTTTGCCATTAAAATGAAGACTGCCCTTATATCATCTGTCAAAAGGAGTATTTATAAGATTGCAATTACATTCTCAAAATACATACATGAAATCCCTTTGGATCCTGACATTCAAGTTGCATTACAGCCATTCTTGATGTGTAAAGAAGCATGATTTTGTGATAATTTAATAAACTTTTTAAATATTATTTTAATCTTTTATTCGGGGTAAATCAAACAATCTTATAAACAAAGATGTCTATTAAAATTCTCTAAAAATGTAACCAAGGAATACATTCATTTATAAGTAAATTCTATAATATCACATTAGTAGTACTAGTTTTGAATTCAATACATTTCTAATAAATAAGAATTTTAGAGTTAATAACAATTATTTATTTCGAAATTCTTCATAAGACTGGTATGGTGTATTATGGTTATTTTTATATCTTTTCACTAAAATACATTCAAGACAAAATCGAGGTAATAATTTACTTTAGACTTGATTCTTGCCTTGTGGCTATTTCAATAATATAGTATAATATGATATATTATTTAAATTTTAACATCTTTACCAATATAATAACAACATAATAATTGTTAATAATAAATAAATAGTGAGTTACAGTTAGTAATTTTTGTGTTTATTTCTACAGATTTTTCATACTATATTTAGACGAATTTACTCTATTTGATACATAGGGAGCATTATGGCTTAGGAAGAATTCAAAGGAGAGTATCTTCATCCCGCATGTCGCTACTTAACAACAATGAGCGCTGGCTTGCTGCGCCGAGTAACGCAGTGCGCTCTGCCGACGATGTCCCAGATTCACAGCTCAAAGAAGCTAAATATAACAAAATATTGTTGCATAAAAATAATAATATCTAATAACTTTATATTGTTGAATACACAAAAGCAGCAACAAATATATAGAAGGGTAATTTAACGGTGAATTCCAATAATCTTATTCTAATTTAGTATGTACGTTGTTACTTAAAAAATTTACCAATCATATTAATTAAGATTATTGTTTCATCGTCAATTCACCCAGAAATAGTAGCAGAGATAGAACGATAACTCACGACAGAGGAGGCGGCTCGGCAAGACAACAGATGGAAAGAGAGAGACGTATTGCGGGGGTTGCGTATAAGTTGAGCGGTACATACGAAGGGTTGTTTACCGTCGGGGCTGGCGTGCGGCGTGGTGCTGTTCCCGCGCGCTTCGCCCGCCTCGCCCGCCTCGGGGGACGCCAGCGCCGCGCGCGCGCTGCCGCCCGGGGACTCCGTCATGGAAGCCTGCAGGCTGTAGCTCTCCCTGCACATCAACACAAGCCTCGCTGGACATCGCGCGCCTACTGCACTAGCTGATATACTTTTAATGTTATATGTATAAGGAATTTACCACTCCTTTACATAAAGAGTATGTAGGGATTTAGATATTTTTATTTTATTTTGAATAATAGGTATCTATAAATTGTGCTCAGTTGTATGTCAGTATGCTTAGTTTTAGAAATTTAGTACCTAGTGATGAAAGAGTTATTCACTTTGTTATTAATTTATGATTATGAAGATGATATATACCACAAGCAGTCACATCTAGATGCATTTATAACTGGCTGACAAACAATGCACAGCATAATATGTTATAAATTACATATATAAATATTGCGATGGAATATTTTAAAATGATTCATTGTGCACACAACAAGTTGACTGATCATGCCGAACATACAACCGGTTACGAAAGGCGTTCGAAACATCGAGACGGCATGCTGACCACACTTAGTATTGGTCGTCTATTTACTGATGGTTTGGTAATGCTAGCCTGTATCCCGACGTGGAGGAGGTTTGAGAGATCTCGCTGTCGTAGGAGGTGTCGGTGTTGATGTAGGCGGGCTGCAGGAAGGGAGGCTGCGACCACGCGCGCCGCAGCGGCGTGGACTCCGGCCCGGGGGACGAGCCGTCGTCTGACTCCAGACGCGCGTGGCACGCCTGTGACGTACAAGACATGTTATTACTAAGTAGCAGGTACCTATCACATATTTTCTTCTTACGTAATTATCGGGTCATGACTTTAAGATTGATAGTTTTAAGTTTCTAATTCGATAAACTCTTCAAAGACATTCAGAATATAAGGTTTGCCTTGCATAAAACATTCCGAAATAAATTAATTATTTTTGTTGTGGTCAGATCCGCATCAGCTGTGTGTCATATAAGTAGATACCTGCTCGTAGAAAGTTTTACTCAAATAATAATTTGTAATTTACTAAAATTTCCTTTTTATGTCGTGAAAATTTAATAGGTACCTACCTGTATTTACCTACCTATAAAAAGAGCATTGAACTTGAAGACCAAGAAAAAACCAATATAAATTACACTAGTTTCTCCCTCACAAATGTGTCAACCATTACCTCAGGCTTGGTATGCCTGCTGCGGCGGAACTTGAAGGTTTTCTTGGAAGGGCCGTGCGCCCTCTGCAGGCGCGGCCGCTCGTGCGCGTCGTGCGCGTCGTGCGCGTCCGGGCCCGGGCCCTCGCCGCACGAGGCCGAGCCCGGGGACAGCGGGGACAGCGGGCTCATGGATGTCTCGCCTGTATATGATATAAATACGTATACAATTATACATATAAATAAGTACAAAAGTGGAATTGTGTCCAAAAAAATATTGTTTAATGTTGGGTCTGTAATTCTGGGTTGGATAAGGTGGACAAAAATACAACAATATTACAGCAAACTTGGAAGGAAATAGTGACTCCTTATGACTACTTATGGAAATTATGTATAGACAACATTTGGCAAGAATAATATTTAAAGAACATTGACATTTGATACTGCAAAGATAAGCTCTAGCTAACGTAAATTACATACTGTATATCTACACCCAAAGAAATCTCGACTATCGTAAACTCAAAAGCAATACATAGGTATCGAGTTTGTATAAAAATTGTATCTTCTTACCAGAAGTAAACTTCAGTTCTACGGACGGTACAAATCTCAATTTAGTTTGATTGCTTGTGTATGATGGTGTACTGACGGTTGGCTTCGTGTCACTCCCGTAGTTGTTTAGTGAGCCTGTTCAAAAAGAAACATTTGTATTTATCACAGTAGGGTTGCATCACTTTTAATTTACTTACAATAATACCTAATTATTTTGTTCCTAGCAGTGATATGACAAAAAGTAAAGATACGTCGACGTACGATATGTTGCTAACAAAATGAACGAGAAAAGTGTTCCGAACTGCACACATACACAATTATCTAGTGGACAAACACGTAAAAGAGACACTTCAAAACAACAACAAGGGAATTAACGGGAACACAATTTTTTTATTTTTGCTTGACGTTTCGACCGAGTTGCAGCAGCCGTGGTCACTAACAGACTGCTTTTTTCAGTTTTAATTATCTTGCAATGCGATAGTTTAAAAGTTAGTAAGAAACACTTTACTCTGGCAAGCCCAAAATGGCTCAATTAAGACATTTTTGAGTCTGCAAAATGAGCGCACCAGTAACATATCTATACTTTATTGACATATCATTGGTTCCTAGTAGATTGATTAGATTTCATGAACGTTGGTGTCCAATATTTTTGATTTTTAAACACGATTCTTACCTACGTGAGAGTTGCCACTACTGGCGTTATTATTGCTGTTGTCACTTAGACGGCCGCATATCAACGGAGCTTCGAACGTTGGCATATGCTGGCTCGTGGTTGAACTACTAGACAACGATTCTGAAACCAATACAATTTGTCAACGTAACAGAAGTGTACCTAGATTATAATATAACTCATAACGCTTAATACTTATTAAGTAATTTATTTTCTAGATTGATAAATATTATGTAGCTAGGTCTGCTAGGTATATTTACAACGCCAAAATGACTTAAAAATACCCCCAAAAAAATTCACTTGTTTGCAGCTTCCTAGTGTTTGTGACTTTGTAGAACTACCTTCATACCCTACTACCTTCACCAAAACGAGGGATACCTCGTTTTATAAAATGATAACTTAAAGGTTGAGCGCGGCTACCTCTCTGCGCGGACAGCGGCGCGGAGGGGTGGTCGGGCGTGCGCGGCAGGGCGCCCGCGCCCGCGCGCCCCACCAGCATGGAGATGAGCGAGGGCCGGTGCTGCGCGTGCTGCGCGTGCTTGTCGGGCGCCGCGCTGGCCCGCGGGAACACCTCGGACGCGCGCTTGCCCGCGCCCTGGCCTAGGTTCTCGGCTATTTGCTCTACGTGAGGAAATATTTTTCAATTTTTTTTATAGCAAAACGGTATAATAATTGAATGGAAGAAAATAATGTATAAGGTATCTAAGTACTTGTCTGAAGTTTATATATCTATTGGTATAGTTGTTGTGCCTTATAATTGAGAAAATGCTGTGAAAAAAGTACGTACTTAAATCGAATTGTTAAATAATACACCTAAGTTTATCACAAAAAAATAATTCTACTATTAACCAAATATTAGCTAGGTAGGTACATAACAAATATTATTATTACCAAACTTAAACTGGTCGTGTGTATCGCGCATGTGCCGCAGTTCTCTAGCGAGCTCGGCTAGTAACGCGCCCCTGGCTCGTGCAGCCGGCAGCTTCAGTCCTCGCACACGTTCGCGAACCACGAACTGCATGTGACGCTCGTTGTCGCCGATAGGCGGTTGTGACAGCTGAAGGATATATAAATATAGTGTTATGTCTTCATTTATATGGATTATGTACTTTTAAGGCGTTGACATGGTCGAGTGATGGTAGAGTGTTTTTATTAGGACTAGATTAGATATGGGCTGTTTGTACTACAACAGGTATCAACAATGACGAATGTATGTACTTAGCGCAAGCAAATAAGGTAAAGGGGTTTCCGGAAAGTTTATTTAAAGATACGATCTCCAAAGGGATTCTTTCACGCTTTTACGGCATTTTTGAAGGCAATCAAGAGTATTTTGTACGAAATCTGATTGAATTCTCGACAGAATCAAAAGGCATATGTATCCCAGACCTTATGCACGATGAAGGGCTGCAAGAGAATGTAGAGCGGCGACCGGTACGTGACGACGTGTTCCAGGAAGTCCCACAGATGGTGCGCGGCCTCGTTGCGGCGGCCCAGGTCCCGCATGGCGCGCGCTATGCGCCCCCACTCCGAGCACAGCTCGCTCGTGAAGCAAGCGCACAGCACCTTCAGTGCTGGCGACAATTTTTTTTTTTTAAAACCTCTAACTAGGAATTTCTCCTGTATCGTAGGTGCGTTTCACAAACATGAAATATCACATACACAACCTGGACTCGGGACAACACACAAATTGTTGTCCCGGTTGTGTTGTGCGGGAATCGCACCCGCAACCCTTGGCGCAGCAGTCTAATCACTTAGCCACTGCGCCAATCAGGTCGTCGAAATTATATCGTGTTATAGGCTGTCCCGAATATTGTCGTGATTAAAACCGGTACATATATAGTAAATAAAACGGAAGCCTACTTTGAATATCCTCAAATAGATAATTATGTTTATGAAGTCAATTGATATATATTTGAGGTGGTCTACTGGTTCCCTTTTTTTATAAAACTAACCTAAGAAGGCAATTCTATACAATTGATTGGAGAGCCTGGTAGTATTCCTAGTGTCTCTACTGCCAGTGAAGGTAAGGGAGTTGGCGCGGTTGTCGGAGGCGTTGAGCTTCGCGTTGACCGCGGCCAGCTGGCCGGGCGGCGCGGGCGGGCACAGCGCGTTCAGCACCACCGACACCAAGTAGCTCACGTCGGACTGGCGGAGCGGTGGCACATCTGATGATTGTAATAAGAAAAGCTGATGCAATATGCAACTGTCAAAACAAAAACGGGTTTGACAGGCTCCTACGAATAGTCAAGACTCAAGGTACCAAAAGTCATTCCAATAGAGAAAAAAACGCAAGAAACACCACGGTTACAAGTATTCAATCAATTTAACGAATAGTGTAAGTACGAAGGTACAGTTTCACTTTAAAGTTGATTAAAACATCTTATAATTTATTACCTGTGTTCCGCAAATAAAGATTTTATTAATTATTAGATCTATTAACCCTACAGACCTTTCCGACCGCTACCGACACGTAAACAAAGTGGCATGAACAAATTCATCAGCATGTTTTCTGTTTTCTCAGCAGAGGGGAAACTGGCGCTGCCTCCACACATTTGTTCTAATGAATAACTGTCCTGTAACATATCAAAGAGGTAATTTAAAAAAAGGTTTAAAATATTCTTTTCTTGCAGTGAACAAACACAAAACAACAGATCGATACTTACATACATACTACTTAAATCTTAAATCGATATAAGCACAAAATACCGTATCCGAGTTTATGTTGCATTGAGTGTTGCAAACAGTGCAAAGAAGATAGATAGATTGTATGTATATAAGAATGCAGAGCTAGAACCAGGGATATAATATAGCCCCCAGTATAATAATTACCCCTGTGTTAATGATTTGTAATGCTATAAGTCGAACGACAGTGCTGCAGAAGTGTGGCGGAGGAGGTTGCGACATAAGAGCTGCGGTCGCTGAAGACAAGTTCTCGCCGCAGTTGTTGTCCGATACTATCAGTGCCTGGAACAAGAAGAATAATTTTACTTTGCACATAACTTCTGAGTGTTAAATACAACATCATTATTTGAAGACTGCGAAGTAAAATTTTATTCAAAGTAGATGATTGAACCATCAGATTAAGAAACGAAATTGATTCAAATTTGAATCGGCTTATTTCATTAAAAAAATACATTAGATGTTTAATAATAAATCTTAATATTTTTTTTTATTTTTTCTTAAAAAAACGTCGCCCCACACTAGGAATTTCTCCTGTATCGTGGGTGCGTTTCACAAACATGAAATATCACATACACAAACACCCAGACTCGGGACAAACCTCTGTGGATCACACAAATTTTTGTCCCGTGCGGGAATCGAACCCACAACCCCTAGCGCAGCAGTCCAATCGCTTAGCCACTGCGCCAATCAGGTCGTCATCAAATGTACAATGATGCATTAATTACTTTTTATGTTGACTGTACATTCATGTATAACCCACCTGTACAGTATTAAGGAGAGTCTTCACTTGTTGCCAGTGCATGATATATGGACAACGTATCATTGTCTCATATACTCCTTTCAAAAGTACTGCAGCCGAATCCCAGTCTGTGTTTCTCTGAAAGAAAGAATGTAAGTCGTTGCAGTTTTTATAATATCTTTTATTTGGAACATGTTTTAGCTATGTATGATAGACGAATATAATGGTAGGGAATTGGTAGCATAAATAATCATAGTATACATATTATGTGTGAAGAGTCGTTTTGCTAATCTTTAGTAGTTAAAAAGTTACGATAAGAAGTGCAATTTGCAAATATAATGATTTCAAAACATATTATATACTTACCCTGATGCTAGGTTTCTTAGCAATCTTCAGGAACACCTTATCCAATCTCCTTAAGATCATGATAAGAGCCGGTCTAAGCGCGTCATCGGCCCAGTCGGCAGCTGGCAGGACTTGAGTCATATAACGTTGTAAGCCGCGACAACCCATCGACTCAGGGTCGTAGGGAGACACCTTTAGTAAAGAGTGCGCTATTTCTGCGAGACGCTGAAAAAAGCAGGTTTTATGAGTATTTTTTCCTGAAACCTGAATACTACAAGAAAAGTATCGGCTACGAGTTTAGTCACTACCAACCCAGGCTGCATTTTTAAATATAAAATAAAGTGGCAAAGTTTTGGCCATTGTTCTTTATGTTTACTTAAACTATTTACAATGAGACATATAAAGACATATGTCTTACAATTATCTAAGATTGTAACAGGTCCATCGGAATGTTCTAAATATTAAATATTTTAAACTCACAGCGTGTGATTTAGAATCCAGCAACTCAACAGGTTTTCCATCAGTGCCGCCGCTTCGGTTAGACCCATTGATTTCTAGTAAACGTGTCGTAGCTCTGCCAATAAATTCGCCTACTAGCGATAGTAACACATCGCGGGGTCTGCGGTATTCTGCTCGCACCAACTGTTAAATAATATACTCTTTATTAAATGGAAGTTCAGACTAAATTTCGTGAGCGTTGGATATGGACAGTAGCACCGCAAGTACCGTTTGCTCTCCAAGTATTCTGTTAACAATCAGGCACTGGCCACTTTGGCCAAACTGGCCGTACCTTAACTATTATCTTTAACGATTTATGCACATGGGTGTCGTATTAATAATTCGAAAATAGAGACAAATAAATAGATACAATGCGATGAAGACGAAAAATGGATGGAATGGAAAATAAGAAGAATTTTTGCTTACTTCCGAATCTTCAGCGCCGGTGTATTCTGGCACTGGTATCTTGGAGTTGTCGTATTTTGAGTGCGACTCCTCGAAGGCAATAATAGTGGCCGCGGCGGTACGAGGACCCGTCCTTTGTGACGAGCCTTTGTGCTCGGGCGACGTTCTGTACGGGCCGTTGTAAGATCTATAATATCGCACGAAATGGGACAACATAAAAATACTATTGGTTTAGGGATAAATAAAGCAGATCAATTGTTAAAAAAAATACAAATTTTAGATCGAACTTTGGTAAGGCTTTTAGTGATGATTAGCTTAAATTTTGTTGTATTTAGATTATTTGGCAGGCAAAAGCAAAGTAAAGGCGTTGAATGCAGGCGCAAAAATTGGGTAACGCTACAGGACAAAAATGTTCACCAACTTATAGTTAAAACTCACTTAGAGAGTCCCTCACAGTTGTTTACAAGCGTCTTTATAGCTATAGCCAGCTGTTGTATGATTTCTTTCTCCGTTTTCCCCTCTCGGTTGTAGGTCGGCAGTTGAATTTGTTTAACGTAACACGGGAGTATAGCTTCTAATATTATCTGTATCACACAATAAGAATGAGACAATGAGGATATGGGATGAGATAGGACGGTTTAGAATATATAATATTTAAATCCATAAAATAATTCACATAGAGTAATAGAAGAATTAACATTTCTTGCAGGTTTTGTCAAAGCGGTACTTACCAACATCTGATATCCCCGCATACTCTCAGCAGAGTAGGACACGACCATAACACAAAGACTGATGCAGTCTAAGACATTGACCATCTCTTCTTCGTCGCGGTAGCAGAAATCTATTGGCTTCAATGGCTTCTCTTCTTTGATCAGTTCAGCGATGTGTAAAGGATCGGGGGATGGAGTCTCCAGGCTAAGTAGAAGGTTAAATAGGCAGCTGGACTGTACCTAAGTAAAAAAAATAGGTATTGGGAAATCGGAAAAAAGTACAAAGTGGGCGAGTTTTAAATTCATATGCGTTAAGATCTAGCACATACGTGCCCCGGTTTTTGGTGCAAGTCAATGAAAGAAGTTGCAATAAAACTTAGGTAACCAACTCACATTATATTATTAATACTTACTTTACTAGCATCTCCGTACGTTGATTCTTCATCGGTATCCAAAATGGCAGATACCGAGCCGAACATTTGCAATATAAATGGTTTTCGATTCAATAAATAAAACTGTTTCACTGCGTATTCTATTGTAGTGGTCACCAGTTTATTAGTTTGGAAGTTGGAGTAAATTTGCAATAATGTTGGCATTATAAGGAGATATCTGTAGAAGAAAAATGTACGATACATTAGTATGACTTTTTATGATTATTACGAGTATTCATACATTTACGATGGTGTTTTGTTTGATCACACGTACCCGTTAGTAGAAAATATGCTCTTAAAATTGAAAGAAGCATTGACGTATGTGGCGATGACGTATCTTAATATCAAAGAGTCTTCGCTATGCAACATCAAGGCTCCATTGAGAACATTGAGGAACAAATGAATGTCCCTCGATGATGTGAAGTTGCCGGCCATTGCTTCAAACATACGAGCTATAAGGCGCACCCACCTAAAATATTAATACCACTTATGTAATAGCAATTTAAAACATAAGCCTACAAATAGGTGTATCAGTAAAATATCCACAACACGAAGCTTTAGGCTTGTAACTTTATCAGTAAGCATCTTTGCCAATATTGAACAAAGCACAGTCTAACAAGTTTTCATCTAAAAACTGTGGTATTTATTTATACATTAGTACAGTAGTGACGTAAAGCTTCAAGCATGTCTTACATGAACTTATGTAACACATCTAATCCCAGCAAAGTAGAGCCGAGAGCTCCGCGGCTGTAGAGCACTAGGTCTGCTTCAAGGGCCTTTCGGGGGAATGATGGCAGCTTCATCAGTTCGTCGTGTAGGAACACTACGCGTTGAACAACCTACAATAATAATAACAGGTTATCAAGAACGAAAAGTGTATTTTTATTTATATGATTGACATATATTTGAAAAGGAACTAATGAAGAACGCCTAAACAACAATAATTTATATGGCCCATGCAATCAAGGGTCTCGTATCAATAGCCTTTCTAAAATTCCAAAAATAAAAAGAAGGAGAACCTTAGTTTTTATTATAATAAGAAACATCTGTAAGATTAAATACAAACCATGTCAACATTTTTTAGTATAGCCCAAGTCAGTAAAACTTTTCCAATCTCAACGAATTTCTGTAGGAGTTCTTGCTCTTGCTGTTTTTGGAAGGCCTCTTCAGGTTCCATGTGAATTAATACTAACTGCGGATACTGGGAGCGTTTAAAGAAATAGTGGTCGCGGACATAGCCCTGCGGATTATGTATTTGGCCTGCAAATAGTTAAAAAACGTTTTTGACAAAATATTATTATATACAGTAAAAGATCGCATTGAAAACGATCGCCTTTTATGGTGGAAGGCTTTTATGATGTATGGTGTGAACACACTTCACATACTCACACGATTAAAATGGTAAAAAATTTAAGCTACATTCAATGAAAACATAAAGACGTATGTAAGATATCATGTTATTAGAACTTACGTGTTTTAAAGTCAACAAGAAAGTGTTCGCGATGTAGCTTTTCAGGAATACCGAAGAAATCCAGCGACTCTTTTAAAATCTGAGCGAAAACCGTGTCTTCTTGGACGGGGAATTGAGATGGTATACAGCCTTCATTGTCCGCTAAAACAGAATAAATTGTTCAGGAGCTTTTTTGTGTCAGTTCTAAAATTATGATATAGCACTAGGGTGATAGGTCACACAAAACACGTGCTTAGTGTCTACTACTGGCTACACAGTTTGTGAAGTTTTAGAAGCAGAATGTATATTGCCTATGTACCTAGTACTTACCTATTGCCCAGCGTATGCAACGAAAACTCCGCAATGGATTACTATTCATCTATGAAAGATGCCTTACATTGTATTTTATTACGGTAATCGACATAAGAAAACTAAGAGACTCATATTTTTTTAGAATGATATTCCTGTCTTAATAGGTTTTGCGATTTATTTAGAACAGCTCTCGTTTGCCTTTAAGTTGCACATAACAATAATAATGTTGAATAGTGTAATTGGTTAACCGTTCTATTCAAATAAATAAATAAATTAAAAATAATATTTCTTTATTAGGTACGCTGATTATTATTAACGACATAGGCACTTACGTGGTCCATGGACAATGATCTTTTTAGCTGCAGGCACATTCGCTGTAAGCAGTATAGACGCATCACACTGCTCTTTACGCAATATCTGCTTCAGATCTTTAAACATTATTCCGTGGACACTGTGAACCACCTGGAAAACATTTAAGTTATATTTACCTACTAAAGCTTTTATTAAATAACAATAATTATAATAAATTGCTTTATAACTTTTAATTGTTACACAAGTATTGTTGCTCTAGTAAAAATATAAACTTGTCTCACCATCCACAATATAGACAAGGCTGCGCCAACAAGCCTCTGTCCCTCTTCATGTGGACTTCTCACATAGAACATCACATATCCTATAATATAATTGTACAGAGCAAAAGCTGCTTGCTGCGGAAGTCGTGGTATGAATCTAATCAAATGTCGGAGTAACTTGAACATTTCATCTTGATGGTCACGCGTCAAACGTTCTAGAACATGACGGAGGAAAAGCGCCGAGTCTTCCACAAGACAGCACCATATAACCTGTGGAAAAACACATTATAAAGACCAATTAAAAATAAAGTCATTAAAATAACCTAATGTTCTTAAAGACATGTTATTGAAAAACCGCTTAAGTATACCTGATAAGCAACTTCGTATACGGAGCAGCCATCTTCAGACACAGCAGCATCATCCAATAGTGACACGATCTCGGCCACCGCGGAACACAACGTGGAAGGGAAAAGAGCTGACGCCACTTGTGTATGATGAGATCCTCGCACACCTTCCACTAATTCTTCATCGGCTGGAGCTGTAAGGACAAAAAGGTATTCTAGGTATATTATAGTTAAATATTAGTATTATAGGCATATAGTGGTGGTGTCGTAGCAGTTTTCACCCATTGACTGCGAAAATAAGAAGTTGGAACTAAAGAAGACGTTGTTTTAGGGCCTTGACAAGGCCTGATCTAAATTGTTAAAGAAAGGAACAAACTTGATTGCATATTATAATCAATAATTTAGCTAGGCAGAAAAACGTGGAAATTATCACACTAACAAGTTCTTACTACAATTAGAAGCAGAATCTAAATTAAATATTATTTCCTTACGTTCAACATGATCATCAGCCGCGTGGTCTAGTGCGGGCTCGCGGGCCGCCTGCCTTGTAATCGGTATCGTAGTGATGAGAAAACTCTCCCGTTCCGCGCGCTTTTTGTCGTTACGCTGTTGAAGCGCCTGCTTTATTGCCTCCGTCTGCTGTTTCTTACGTGTCTTGGTAGCTGTGACTAGAGAACGCTGTGTAGTATAAAACGATTTAGTGAGTCTAGCAGTTCCTTCTCTGTATTACAAGAACTTTTGCCCTGCATTGAGACAGTTTATAGGGTGGTATTATTCTAATTTAGTCCAGAAAATGTTAAAGTTCGTCTATGGCTGCAATGTCACCTTCATAAATATGGATATAGTCTAATGTAATAACAACATAATTACAGTATAGATATATATAAAGATTCTAAATAAAATTAATAAAACAATGTTCTCACATGTCTTTCTTGATTCAAAGTCATCTCCATGTCTTTGTCCTTGACTTGCGGGGTCCAAGGCGGGTCGACCACAGCGAGCGACTCGATACCGATCTTGGGCGAAGGTAACGTGAACTCAATGCCTGGAGGTGGCACTTTGAAGGTAACAGAAGCACCTTCCTCCATGCGCGGCCATACTTGGTATCTTAGCTTCCACATTACTTGGAATCTTAGGATAGCGTTGATTCTGGAATTATTTCAAGAGCATTTCTAAGTACTATCATTCTAGAGCACTTAAATCAGAAAAAAATATCGATAATTTTGCTACTTATGTTCCTTCGAATTATTCCAGAATCTTGCCAGATATGAATGCGGTTTCGAACTTAAAATAAAAAATATAGTAAGTATTAAATAATAATTTTCAAACCTGGTAGCAGGTTCAGCGTGCTTCAAGTCGTTATGCATGATCTCAGTGGCTGTGTGAGGGGCCTTAACCGCGACGAGTATAAATAACGCGGCGGCACACGAGCTAAGTTCGCGATCAGACTCTAACAGAAGTTGCCATGCGACTGGCGCGCATTCTGCGAACATATCTTCACCCATTGTAGTTGCACCCTTGATAAGAGTGGCTAAGGGCGTATGGTAGGCGTCCCGAACCTAAAAGAAGTAAATAGTGACATTAGTAAGTATATTTCGATATTTGCCGCCTACTTTTGCAGTTTCAAATATTTGCGTTTTTTACGCCAGACAATCAAACATTTTATCGTATACATAATATTGTTATCATGAATATGAGTGTAATAATGTTGCTAGTTTCACATATTTTCACTGATAAAATAAGCAAAGGTCCTACCTAGCATGATTTAAGAGACCTTTAATGAACAGATTAGTCACCTGACCCTTGAGGTACTTGAGTATAGGTGGCGGGTCTACAGGTGGGTAGGGCACCGCAGTGGGCCTGGTCGGGAGGCCCTCAGCGGGCACGCTGCTTTGCTCCCCACCTGCCGCTCGGTACGCTAGACCGGCGCTCTCGATTACGGAGCGCTCGATTCTGATCATGAAAAGCGTTGAGGAATTAAAAAAGGGTTTTTGAATTAAATATGACATGATATGATTATGATGAATAAAACATATAAGATTGCGTTTAATTTTAAGTGAATATGTCCCGAAAATCATAAAAATAATAACTAAGAGCAATATCCAGTATGAATCATTTCTTAACACATTTTACATGGTAGAAATCCTATTCCACATTACATATAAATGAAGTAAAAATGGATGTCATACTGAGAATACCTATCTGTAGAATGCTCGGAAGACTTTCGAGAGCGTCTTCCTCGACGAGCTCCACCATTACCCTCTTCAGAACTTGTGGTGTTAATTTCTGGACCGAATTTTTCACCATAAATCTACAAAATGGAGTAATATAGTATTTAACAAAAAATTACATTGCCAAAAATATTGTAATTAATTTATCCGAGACTTTTCAGCTCAGCTTTTAAATAGGCAAAACTCTGTTAATATTTTATGAAAGGGTTCGGAGGCCTTTGTTTAACAGTGGACGTCTTCCAGCTGATAATGATGATTCTATGAAAATACAGGAACGAGTACTTACAGCTTGTTAGAAATATAGTCTGTGTCGTATCACGCTGCATCTCAAACTAAAGCATATCCAGATTATGAAAGAGACGGAAAATAATTATGTATTGCTAGGAAACAAGCTTGAGTTACCTTCTGGACAGATTTCATGAGCCTCACACTGGCCCTCATGTTCCGGCGGAAGCAGTAAGGATGACAGAAGTTTTGATGACAGCATACGTAGTTGAACGAGTTCAGGAACTTCACCATGACCTAAGGGAAATATTGAAGATGATGACATGACAATGATACAACTGTTAGGGAGTTTTATTAAACACGTGCATGTATAAATTTATGAAAAATATTGATTCCAAAAATAGTTCCCTAACCTTAAGCCACGGGAATCCTTTATTAGTGTCTGGTGGGTCAGTAGAGTTGCTGTCAGGGCTATCCGGCGGGTGGTCGTGGTCATCCGACAACACTCCAGGGCTCTCCTCTCCACCGCTGTCGACTTCATTTGACATAATTACTGTACCACCTACACGTGTAATTTAAAGTGTGTTGATCTATTTTAAGTTTGCGTAGTATATTATTTAAGTAAGAATAACCTTACCTGTACCAGGATATACCTCCGAAGTGTCACTTCTATCTGACAGCGAAGACACCTTTCTTCTGCTTTGTATGGAATCTGATCTCCTTGTTACGACTGAAAGAGAAACAAAGATATGCACACAGCCTAGGATAAACGGTAATTTTCGCCTTCAACATTCTTAAAAATAATCAATTTCATGATTATGGAATTCAATCGGTTTATTGAATGTTCTATTCATTTACTTACATTCATCAACAACATCTCTGGTATCTTTCTGTCTGAGCTTGATAGAACGTCGCTTGAAGGAACCGTAAGCTGAGTGAGTCTGCTGTGTATTACGACGATGCATGCCCCCTTTGCCGCGTGACCCAAGACGACCCTTTTTGTCGTCAACCGCGGGTGGTATGGCATCTGCTAACTAAAATATTTTTGCATATTAAAGTCAGAATATAATAATTAAATAATTGCTCAAAATTAGGACATAATTACACTGACTTATGAAACGAGTTTAAGCTTGAAGTTGAATCAATTTATTAAATATTGTAGTAAATACTTACAGTCACATTACTCCCACCCGAAACGTTTTCAGGTTCGTGGAGAACAAATGATATCTTTCGTTCAGTTTCAGCTCCAGCAATTGATTGCAAACTTTGGGCAGACGCTTGTGAATGGCCCATGCTCGAAAGAGCCATACTCCATCGACGGTTAGCCTCCCTGTGATCCAAGTTATTTACATTTCAACGCGTCAATGGACTATCAAATCCACGAACGTGTCGGGTTGCAGCTATGTTACTCAATTAGCTTCTATGTTGTTTGCTATACAATTTTCTTATATTTTTTACAATTTGATTCTGCATGCCAATGTAGCAAAAGCGTTATTACTTTGTTTCTAATTTCATCTAAGCTATTTTATCATTTAGTAAAACTATTGGATAAAATTTCGAAAGGGTGTATTTCACAAAACAATTTTAATATTCGTGTAGATTTTAAGAATAATTTTATTCGATAGCATATTAAGTGTATTATCTTACAACATTCCATGCATATTAATTGTGCGTTTGCACATTATATCGTTGATTTGAATTTCATTGTTATATATAAGAACGTGGAGATGAGAACGACACAAAAGTAGCCACATGTGTTTTATTTGGCAAATAAGTTGCACATAATTATATCATTCGTTTTTGAAATTAATGTATCTTGACATGTGGCAACGATTGTGAGTCTCGAGTGCCAAAATTGCCAATACGTGAACAATATTCGCTATTAGTCACATTTTTCAAACTGTAATTTGCACATAACACTTCCATTTTAAAAGTGTACGTTATTTAATATTATGTACATTCTACATACGCATGCACGCTTAGTGCCGTATGCAAGGAAACATGCATTATTTCTTTTGAAAACATACTCGACTGGCATTAATGTGTGTCGACTGCTAAGAGCCCTGTTAAAATAAAAGTATTGTCAAATATATGCACTCTTCTTAATACATTTCAAACGAACGGAACATAATGAACTCACTTAGTCTTACACAAAATACGTCGTTTTTCCATCCATCTTCGCATAACATAATGACAAAAAAATAAAACGTTTTACACCAAAGAATTAATAAGCCACTTACCAAAAATAATCGTCTAATAATAGAAACAAGGGAAATTGGTACCTGTAAACTCTGTCCCAAGGTCCTCTTTCCTTTAATGAGGAGCGGCAAGTTTTTGGTAGGTTTTGGTATGTTTCGCGAAGGAACGTCGTTATTTCAAAAAGCAGTACGCAGGCGATTATCCTTAAAGCTCGGGGACATTCTGCACCAACAGGTTTTCCGGGTAGGCGTATGCTAGCTGTAAAAGTGCAAAGGCAACTTAACACGAATGCCGAATAAGGTAAACAAGTAAGGCAATAAATATTAATGTTACCTTCGTCAAGAAAATCTTCCTCTTCATCTTGCTGCAGAAGTTCTCGCTGGCCATCAGGGTCATTGACTAAGTTTACAACCGTATCGATGTGCTTTTTGTCTTCGATCAACATTTCTTCTAATCTATTACCTATGGCCTAGGGTAAACAGAGGAAGCTTTGGTTCAAAAGTTTTTTAGTCAAAAATGTTTGAATGTTCTCAAATACCAAAAAATAATTTTACAATTTTTTTGTATGCCAGCAAGACAATAAATATCGCTATTCAAGTCCTTAATAAATAATATTTAAATAATTTATGCACTCACTTCAGCCCACTGGTAAAAAAGTTTTCCAGCCAAACGTTGCCTTTTAAGTTGTGGATTCAAAGATACTGTAAACAACATTTTTGTATAACACTTGACAGAACTAACTTAAAATATGCATGTATTAAATAATTACCTGCTGCTTTTGACGTATTCGATTTGAGCCAGTACGGCCATTGTCCCTTATTGCAGTTATGTACTAAATGTGCGCATTCTAAAAGTATTGCTGCTCTTCCAACGACTACGGTATGAGGCTGAAAAAAATATATTTTGCATAGGTTAGTTAGTTTATAACAGGTTAGTTTATATATAAGGAGTGAGACTAAAGAGCCTGCATGATTCTTAAGTACGTCTGGTGCACCCTGAGTGGTCAGCTACACTACCATCCATGTTAAGTGACGAGTCTTTACACCACGGCATGACCTGCGTCCATGTGCCTATTAGTAATGCCGATGCCATCCACTTACCAGATCTAAGAGTGCAGCCATGAATAGCGCGTCGGGCGTGCCTCCCGGCTGCGTGGCATCCAACAGGAAGTTGAACCGAGCCAGGCCGGCGTACAGCGGCGCGGCCGCCACCAGGCGCCGCCTCTTCAGGACCACCACCTCCGACTCACCGCCGCCAGATCCGCCCTCGGCTGAGCCACGCCGGGACATATCTGTGAGTAGAAAGTTTTGGTCCATAGAGTTCTACAAATGACGTATTTTTCTAAATAATTAATATCAGCATAGAACGTCCTACTGAATGAATTACGACACGAAATACCACAAACAGTATATATTGTTATAATAGTAGTGTATTAATATTACAGTACTTACATCCACCACTGGTATCTTCTATGCTACCATCTCTCTTCTTTCCCATCTTTCTTAGACCGAATCTGTTCAGTCTGTCTTCTACTCGCTTTCTTGCTCTAAAACCACAAACAAGTTCAAACCATATTTTATCTATGCGATTTTAATGTTGCTAGTTTACTAAATAGCTCGCGAAATTCACTACTTCATTCCTGAATATAAACTTGGGGTATAGTATAACTTTTCGCATTAGTGTTGCTTTTATTTAATACTTATCATGTTAAATGAACCCTCAAAATATCTTACCTTACCCTCCCTGTATGAAAAGTTGAATAACGCTGAATAAATAAATGAAGTTTAGTAATATAATGAGGGCTTAAGTCCCAGTGTATAGGAAATATAATTCAAAAATAGGCATGATATTTGAGACAATCTTACCTGTTGAGTGTATAACCAACTCTCCGTTTAACATGCACGGGTCGTGACGTATGCGGCGGCGGCATGTGTGGGGGGCGGGCCAGGGAGATCATGCTGCCGGAGATCGGCAGGGACTCTCCTGAACCGCCGCCATTACGGATCAACGACTGAGAATGTTGAGGCTTTTGGCGGAACCAATTCACTGTTAAAGAAGCAGGATATGAAAGTAACAAAAAAAAAATTGGTTGTTTTAAAATAAGTTTTAATATTAATTTAAGCCTATAGCTGCACTATTAGGGTTAAGGCCTCCTCTCACGCTTTCGTTGAATGCGGGTTGGCGATTTCAAATATGTACACCAGTTAAATCTAGTCCGTCAACTACTAAATTACAACAAATGTCTTCTATTTTATTTATGAGAAGGTTTTATTTACCAATGCCGCTAATATGAAACTTGGACGGTATAGACTTGGAGTGCGCGATCTTGTGATGCGGGGTGATGTCTGCGGATGACGCGGACGGTATGGTGCGCTCGGACTGGCGCGGAGTGAGCTGGTAGCGGCGCGTGCGCACCGACAGCGGGGACTGGCTCACTGACTCATCGCCCCCCTCAGTTTCTAAGAGACTCTGAAAAATTGGCCAGGTTCATTTCATCATTCGCTTTAAGAGACTGCGTGAGTTGTATTTTATGTCAACATAATATATTATTAGATCTTATATAGATAGGTACCTAGATGTTGGTATGTAGGTAAGCTCAATATAAACTTATGTTGTTATTCGATCGTGAAGTATTAGCTTGACCAAATATAACAAATGAAGGTATCCTTTACAAGAAAACTAGTTGCTATTGTAATTGTTTACTTACATGTGCCCCAGTAGACGATGTGCTTCGTTTCTTGAACGTAAACTTCTTGTGAGACCGTTCGTCAGGCGCACATCCCGAGTCAGCGCCAGTGTCTGAACCGCGTTCTTCTTCACTTTGACGAGGAATATGTCTACAAAAAATAACATTATGCAGTTAGGATTAGTAGAAAGGAAGTGGATTGTTATTATTGTTTATTCAGATAAGGTGTAAGGAATAAGCTACTGGGTAGGAACCGGATGACCGTTGATAGTTATTTTAATCATACCTGTAGGCTTACTCACCAATTTAATTGTCCAAATCAAATCCAATTTACCAAATTGCATTGGATCTGTAAAGTTTCGTAAACTCAACCCTGGCGCCAAATTAGTTCAATATTATGTGTCTATTACGAGTAACTAATTGAGATCAAAAGATTGTCAGCATTTTTAATTCAATAAAATTTACATGTTTGCGTTAAATCAATATTGATTTTGCATTGGCCTTTGTTACAAATGAACTTAAATTAAAGAGTAGGCCACCTGGTCAGAATAGAAGTGCCATTAATTATCTGGAATATTATTTTATTACTAACCTAATAACTCTAGTGGTCTGCATGTTGGACTCTTTCTGTTGGCTGTCAGGCCGTTCAGCGGTGTCCAGCAGAGCGCTAAACGCTACCACTCGGAACTCCCCACCGTGGGCTTCTCGAACATAGCTCAGGAGTAGACGCACTTCCATGTACAGAGTCTAAAAACAAGGGTCGATGAAGATTATGTTATTTGCACCTCACGAATTTGTGACCATAATTCAATGCATTGGAAGCTGACGTAGGGGGTTACGACTACATAATAATAATAATAAAAAAAAGAAATCGACAATGATCGAGGTAAAAAAATGTTTCCAACTCAGCATAATGCTGCTGCTGGAAGTAGGCATGTCGATTTGAAATAGATTAATCAAAAAACCGATTATTTAGAGTAATACAATCGATTTTTCAGATCCATTTTGAACCCTACATTGATTCAATGAATCGATTCATAAACCTCCCGAATCGGACCAATAAATTCAAAGAACTAGCGATAATATTGTCGCCTGACTTAAAATACTTAAAAATATAATTTCTTGTTAAATTTGTACTTAACTTTAATAAAAATTTATAAACTTAAAATTTTATTAATTTATTGACTGACTTACGAGTGCTTAGGCGAGACGAAGAATTTAAACTGCCACATTAGTTTAGTGGTCGCAAGCTCTACTGCTGAGCAAAAGATCCTGGGTTAGATCCCCACCTCTACCTCTTCTTTCGAAGGAATATAGGCGTGATATTATGTTTATTTATTTAATAATACTTATATCCAATTACTTGTATTTGCGTTAAATGGTCATCAATAATGTCCTGTATCTATATTAAGCAATTAGACATGTTTGAAATTGGCGCGATTAATCGAAAATCGATCTATTATTGCTCGATTTAAACAAGAATCGATTCTAGTATGTTCAATTTGAATCGAATCGGAGATCGATATTTTTTAAAGTGAATCGACATGCCTAGCTGGAAGACTGCAGCGTCGATAAAAGAGGATGATTCAAAAATACCAGTTAAGTTGATTACCGAAATACTTACGTACGTTACTCTTTCACAAGTCATTCCTTACGACATGTGCTGGAAGATACTTTTTTAATAATGATATTAAAATAGCGATATCATACTCACAGAATTATCAAGCATCTTTAGCTCCTTGTGCATTAACGCGAACCGCGTGACCAGTACTCTGAAGGTTGACTCGATGATGAACGTCTCTATAGCCCGGTTCGCGTTCGGGCCCAGACCGGCGCCGAAGTTTGTGGCGTATCCACTTTGTAAATTAGTTATATCGGGAGACTTTGTGAAATTACGCTTTTGTTGATCTAGAAAAACATTTTAATGTCACTAATAATGTATTAAAGTATATCCATAAGTAAAGAAGCATGAAATATAAAGCAGCAATATTATTTGCCGCATTAGATTACTGTAAAAAAGTCCACATGATAAGTTATGTTTATTAATAGGCTGCTAATAATATCGAAATATCGTATCACTTACTCATAGGGGAGACCAAAGTAGCAGGTTCGGCACAAAACCCAACAGCCGCATGCAAGTTGTCTAGCACTTCTCTTATTGGAGAATACTTTGTCATTTCCTTCAAACGTATAGTGAATTTAGGTATACAGGCCGACCGTAGTTGTCGGAGCGAGTTCCGGGCCTGAACTCGAAGGCATTCTGCTTGAGGACCACGAAGTGCTGTAGTGCAACCGTGGGAACAGCCTAATTGGCGCAGCAACCTATAAATAAATAAAAACTTTAGCACGAAAAGATAGAAAGTAAATCTGAATTCTAAAGATGAAAAATCGGATTTTTGTTACATCTTGTAGTTGTAAAATTCTAAGCTATGTCGTCGTCGAATACCACAATATTTTAAAGTTTAGAGACCACAGTATTAATATGGTATTTTCGTTGGTCACGCTCTTATAAAATATTGGTTGAACTCACCTTAGTATAATATGCATAATCATGTAATATGGGCAATCTAAGTTGTCTTCTTCCCGAGTTTTGTCTTTGGTACTATCGCCACCTTCAATATTGGTTGATTCTTGACTTTGGGCGCATGGTATACCGGAATCTCTTTCCTATGAAAATGCGAATAAATAAAATTTGATTATTTTTTGTAAGAAAAGAGCATATTTTGTCCAAATTAAACTTACTTTGCTTTCCTTGTCTTTGTTAAAATCAGCCATTGGATCCACATTTCCCGGTTGAATTTCATCGTTCTTGCAACTTTGCCAGTTCTTGTGGACACCTATTTCCATTAGGGTATCAACTAAGTTTAACATCACTTCCATAACACGAAGAGTTATGTAGAAACTGTCCATTGTTGACACTGAATACACCGCCTGTTAATTTAATGGATCGTGTAATAGATATATTTGTTGAAGTACTAGACTTTTTTACTTACAAAATGACATTAGTACAAGATTTAATGAGATATCATAGAGACATTGTCAAGGAATTTAAAATAAATGAAACTAAATATTTAATATATTGTTGCGTTACAAAAATGTGATTAATTTAACTACACAGTAAAGTCAAGAGGAACTATAAGTGATTATACCTTTAAGACTACTTGAAAATCTATATCACCATCCTTGGTGATATAGTGAATAGAACCAGGTGCTTCCTGAATTTCTTCCACGACGTACGTTATATTGGAATCGGTCTGAGATCGTGTCAGACTTGGTTTGCGTTCAGGTGTCGGTATATGTTGAGAACCTTGCATGCTCACCGAGTCTATTTGGGACTCCAAGGAACCCTGAAAATGGGGTTTAAGCAAAACATCATAAAAAATCCTTTGCTACCTCTATGAAACAGGCGTTACATTATCTTAAGCAAATTAATTATTGAAATGTATATTTTATTTAAACTCTCGTATAGAAATGCATAGACATAATTTGCTTATAATAGGCTTCGTTTTCTAAGACTTTAATGTGTTTTAGAATTCGAGAGAAATATACCTGTCTTGTTTTCGATAGATAATCTGGTGACGGCGTGGGTGTATGTTCAGTGACGGTGATGATAGGGTTCTTCTTCTTTTGCATGTTGCTAGGCATGGTGTTCGAGGGGCCTTGTGTTCGCTCCGTCTTCACCTCACCGATGTACCTGGAAATATAATCGTTAAGCTTAGATCTTAAGACTTGATAACATTCTGAATACTTACCGCATCGCACAAGAATTACGTTTTATGGTTTTATGTTTGTATCACATTGTGAATTTAAGTGTGTTCATTATTTGCAGACATACTCTTAACAATGTTTAATGTTGTTTTTATAACGATTCACATTATAGGTGTGTTTTGTCGTATACTTTATTTCATGCTAAATATTTGGTGTATATTTATAATTATACATGCTTGGCTATGACTTTACGTTATTGAAATGGTTGAAGTAACATTTTAACAATCTGCATTTATTCATTAATATGAAGCATGATCAAAATAGTATGGGGTTATTATTAGGTATTGATATACAAAATTGATGATTGCATTACACAATTTATTACTTAACGATTTTCACATATCACGACTCGACACTCAATGCTTTGTTAACTAACTACGTAAGATTGCTATTATATTCTACGCATTAAATTGTTTTATGGATTGTGTATCAGATTACTAATGAGCTTTGTGCGTGCATACAACTACTTTGATGTTTTGTTTTATCCGGAATGTGTGTTGTGTGTTCCTTCATATTGATCAAAGTAATTGCTTGATGTGCTAAGAAAGCTTACTTTTTGTAGCAATTATAGGCCTCATTACGAGATTACTTGTAAAATGTGAAGCAAAATCTACTCCTAGTATATATCGTAATACTAGTAGGTGTATCAATCTAAAGTCTAAGTAACGAAGCCTCTAGTTTTTTGTTAGTTAGCTCACTTACCCATTAGATGCTAGCTCATCAATCAAACAGCTAGCGACCATATCGTTTGTCCATTACAATAGTGTACAGGTACAAGCGTTACAAGATGGGAGAAAGAGAATAAATATAATTTAAAAATTGAATTTTCACCCTGAGTTTGTGTCGTTAAAATAAACATGCTGTGCTTTGATATTGGAAGAATATGGAAATATTGTGATTGTGACAGAACGAGGTAAGAATCCCACATTGTGGATATTTGCAGCTTTATTATTTGCTTAGCGATTTACTCCAGCTTAAGACATCTTTAAAAAAGATGTAAGAGAGGGAGAACAAAACTGTGTATGTTTTTTTACGGCGCAATGGCATTGAGTTAAGTACTTGTTAAATATTTTTAGTCGTATTTCTCCCCCTCCATTTAAATCTAGTAAATAATATATTTGTTCTACATACTTCTATTAGAGTTGGAAACCTAAAATATCTAAAATTTACGTATAAGTTAATTTATTAAAATTAAATAAAATACTGCATTTTTTTAGAAGGTACAAAAAAAACTACGCCTTTCAATTTCAATGTAATATAAATAAGATCGTATTTATAATTACCATAGCTATAAGAAGTTTAAATAGAAAATGACATGAGAAAGAAAAAATATGAATAATTAAGTAATAGATCAATATTATTCACCTTAGACTCGGCATACTTTTTCCTTTGATTAGATTGCAGTGGAATAAATCCCCAGTTAGTCTCGGAGCTATGGGTGGGAAGTTGTTTGCAAGCGCCGAATTGGGTCTGTCGTCCGTGTTGTCTAGGCTCCTGTGGTATTCCTGCAACAGGTTTTCAATTAATTTTTATATCCTCAAGGAGGTAATCAATAAGCGAAAAAAATAGCTACAGATATCATCCTAACTGCAGTGTGAAAGGAGAACTTCTGATCATCGTGTCCAATCTTCTCTAGCGCCTTCTCCGACTTCGATAACAGCTTTGTTTCAACAAAAGCCTTTAGATCGGCCATTTTCATTTTACGTTTTATCTTCTCACTCGCCCTCCGCGTCATAAGGTTTTCTTCTTCTGCTTTGGTTGGCGATGTAAAAGGCATTTCTGTGATTGGCGACATGTCTTTAACTTCCGGCACCTCTATGAAGTTCTTTAGTGAATCACGGTCTTTCATGTCTGGACTCTGGTATACAGACACTTCTATTTTGGGTATAGGCAAGGAGTTGCTTCTTTTTCTTGGCTGTGTTTGTTTCGACATATCATCGCATATGTCGCGCAGTCTGAAATTTGGTAAATTATAAGTGAAAATAATACTTTATAATTTAATACTAAGAGTGTAATAATTATACCTGTTATATAAGTAGTGAAGTGCCCAATACACTCCTTCTTCTTGCCATTGCGATGTAAATAAGCACCGTAAGGTTGCAACATCCAAAAACGTGGCTGCCGATACCTGGAAAGTAGTTTAGCAGTCAGTAGATAATTTAATTTGGTTAGCACTATGGACTGGTGTAGTAATTATATGAGGTACAAAATACGCGAAATACACTGATCAGAGTACTAACGTTTCCTTGTTTGGCAGTCGGTGGTTTCTCTGTAGACGTGGGAGTACCTTTAGGCCCGCCGCCTCCACCGCCACTGTCTGATAGAGATTCCTTGTCTGATGAACTGCAAAATTTAAGTAAGGACACGTAAGTATAAGGTTTTTGTATAAAAGGAAATGTATATATAATAGGAACCTAGGAAAGAAGGTTTCCTGACTTACTTTAGCACATTAAGTTCGTACTTTAAGAGTCGACATAAATGTACATATTTCCGCTCTTTGTAAATTTATCTGTCTTGTAGTTACCTCATCTTGGTGATTTGCGGCAACGGCTTGATCCCTGGTAAAGCCTGCTTCGTTGCATCGGTTTTACGAAGTTGGAATATGCTGGGATCAGCTGCATACACCGTGTAGGCTTCTTTGACAGCACCTCCAAAGTTTTGTTCCGATGGCAAGCGATAAATAAACTAAACAAAGAAATTATCTATTTCGTTTTTCTTAGACTATCGACTGTGATAAAACTATGTGGCTTTTACATTCAAAGTTGACACATCAACTTGAGGATAAATAAATTAACTGATTCAGTACTATTAGCTTTTTTCACAAAAAGAGAATACTGCAACTTGTTGACCCTATGTAATTAGCAATGTTTTTAGGCTCTTAATTTGCGAGTTGGTTGGGGTTGTCTGATTTAAACTTATAACTTTGTTTATCTCTATAGTAAGATAAGCGAAGCCAGCACTGTTTTAGCTTTAAAATGCGTATTTCTATTTATATATTTACCACATGTTCTTCTTCAGTACTTGAACTCTCTTCAGGAATAGTTTCAGGGAATATAGTGTCTTTAGGTGACGAGAGCCATGGCTCCTCTTCTGTGCTTGCTTGTTTAGATGTCACTTCGGATTGGGTCATCGACATATTCTGACTTGGTGGACTACTGGCTACATTACCTTCTTCTTTAGATAATTTCCCTGTAATAAATGACAATATATTGTAAAGTTATGAATATGAATTAAATATAATATATTATAATTACCATACTTATAAAAAACCAAGCCATGAGTATAAAAAGTTTAAATGCATATGCCCAAGGTTGCTAAATACCTAATAAACCAGAAACAGGCGTAAGTAATAAGTATAATAAAAATCCAGCGGGGTCAGTCCAGGGGTAGCAAGAAATGATGTTAAGGAAAAGTACCATAAATTATAGTCATTAGTAATAAAATTACTAAAGAGTAAAAATATGATATGTTTCTCTACATACGTCCCATAAACACGTCGCCTGGTTGATGTCTCTTGGAATACTTGCCACCTAGAGGCTTGGGCTTTGGCTTGACGAGGGTTGTGAAACAGGGCGATTCTGGATGCCTGAACTCCCACATAGCTTGCCACATCTTTAGGCCATTCTCTAACCGATAGTTGTTAGTGAAGTCAGATTCTTTCAGGTGATGAGATAGTGGCGCGAACAGGAACACGAAAAGCTAAAAATATAAAACAATACAATTATTTACACAACATGATATTATTTAAGTACTAAAAAAAGTAGATACTTAAACTTACAGTCAAAGCAGGAATCGAGAAGAGATAATGGAATGGATTAGAATAGAAAATGCTATTCTCATAGTCACTTTCAATACATTCATCAGATGCGTCAAGTAGGATCCAGTGTAAAGTATAAAGCAGCTTTGTTTCTACATTTCCTAGAGACTGCATGTTGTCTTTTACTCTGAAAGTAAGGCCATATGATATAGAGTAAAATGTTAGTTCAACTTAAACAGTATCCATAATTATATTCTTTAACACATGGTACGCCACTGCGGTCACTGTAAGACCAAAAACAATAGTTTTTTAATTGTGTCTGCTGTGTAGCAGTTAATGTGTTAAGTGGTTTTAGAATTTCTTTAGAGTGCTATACTCAAGAATACACATTACATGTTTTTTTTGTTAGTTCTCCCATCAGCAACTAAAAAGATTTCATTCAGTATTAAGCTGATTAGCTTATTTTCAGTTTTAACAATAATAAGGAAGTATGCCATGTATTTTTTGTTTTATATAATTATTTTTAATTGATATATAATAAATAAAATTAATCATTAAGTACATTATTTGTTTGATATTATTAATTATTTAGGTTCTATATATTTACCTGTTGTGTAACAAAGCTGCCAATGCATGCATGACATGAGGTAAGGATGCTTGAATGAGCCGCCATCGTGGAATGGATTCTATAGCCTCCGCTAGGCTAATAGAGAGGCCAAACCGGAGATTTTGTACCAACACTTTTTCAAATGACTGTAATTAATCATTCATATATCAATCATCAACTTAATATGCACATATAGAGGGAGTTTATATATTATATTAAATAATAAGCATATTTTTTTTTTAAACAACCAACATTAAGAGAATAAGATTGGTAACTGGGTAAAAAACTCTTATCAACAAATAAATGCTTTACTAAAGTGATATACTTACTTTAGAGAAAAGTTTTTTAGTTACAAATAATTATATAAATACCTATAAGATTCAACTTCTGAACTAGACGCAAACTTATTATAATCGTAATATTAAAAATAAATATTGAGAGGCTTACCTTACAAGCTTCTTTCACTTCCTGAGAGGTCAATGAAACACATTAATTAATGTTAGTTTAAGTCATAATGCAATAATAAAAGTACTTTGATGATATTTCTACATTTTCCAATTTTACTTCAAACTTAAAAAGTTAAAAATGTAAACATGTCAAAGTCAAACTGACATTTAAACTGATAATTTAATTTTGTCAGTTCTCGTGATGGACAGATTAACAAAATGTAGAACATGATACATATTATTATATGATAATATAAAATATTTATACATAAAATCTTCATATACTTTTGCTTTAAATCTATTTATCAAAAATATCACTACTTGGTATTTTAGACCGGTATAAATAATCCGGTAAGCAGGCCATTTCAAAATTAAGACATCAATATTGTTTAATATGATACGTGTATACATCATACATACTACATTATATTTACATACAAACAAAATATAAAACTACGACTACAAACGTATATACAATCATACGGTCGTAGTCGTAGTTTATATTTTGTTTTTTGTCGATTGATAAAAAATCATATTAGAATAGGAGACATTTTTATTACAAAATCTATGCCTTTATAAAAGTACGGACAATAGTACCTCTATGATAGTACACAATATTTAACAAGAAGCACAATTATGTGAATACTTACATGGTGTCCAGGGGCACGTTGACAGAACTGCGTGTTACAAATAAGTGACACTTTACAAAACACATATTTAACAACAAAACTACAAACACGTAAAATGCAAGACACTGCAAAAAGTATTTCCCGTACCGGGAATCGAACCCGAGCCTCCTGGGTGAAAGCCAGGTATCCTAGCCACTAGACCATACGGGAGACATCGAACTTACGATATAGTCAATGTACAATGTAAATTCTGCAAAATGTATGACCTCATAGATAGTAGATAATAAAGATTCTACGTATTCAATAAAATATCATCGGCAATATACGTTTGAGTTAGGCCGTGATGAATACAACATACGGTAAATTTTTTCGCTATTATTTATTGCAAATTAGTTAAAACCACATAATTAAAGACTCTTTTAGCCGTGACTATGTGTGGTTGACATAATCTTTGTATTTAAGAAATACATACATAGGTACTAGAAGGTGTACCTATTCAGAATACAAAACAAACAGTACCTATACTTATAATTTTGCGTAAGAACTTAACACATAAATCAGCCAGTGTTAAGCGTATGTACACATTTTGCAAACATTCAGAATAAGGCGTCTTAAATATATTACAGAAACGTGATTATTCTGAAGGTTTACTTACCATGCACGCGGCATCGTGAACTTTCCCAAGACGCGGTCTCACAAATGGCGTGGTTTGTCTCCAAAGAAATATCTGGACGGGAATCGGCACCACCTCCTCGGTATTAGGATCTTCTTCCGACATGTCTTTTAATTTCATCGTGAGGAAAAAATCCTGATAAAATACATTGATACGATACGATTGAATTTATCCAAAACCGGCTTTATTAAGTCGTAGATATATAGGATAGAACAATACTATTAAATCACTTATTGTAATATAACAAAAGAAAACTAATATAAATAATATATCCTCAGGGAATAATTTTACTGTCCTCCGGAAAGTAATACACCTAAAAGGTTACGTAATTAAAGTAAGTGAAACCAATGTCATTATGGGTTGCAAACATACCTCACTTGCAGTAATTAACACATCGTACGTTGGTTATAGAAAAACACTGTTTACATTCTATGGTGACACTGGGAAGGTGAAAGACGAAGCGAGGACCTCTTCGAAGGGACGCGAGGCAGGGAATGAGGTTCCGCGCATTTGTGACGAGACTGACGCGTAGGGTTGGCGTACTCAAGTTTTTCTTATTATGTGTATATTTCATTCATTGGTTTACTAGGAATTCTATGTACTTACTAAGTGCCTACCGCCGTCAAAGTTTGAACTGATTTTACCAGCAACACTTATGCAAGTCCAAGATAAAACATACAGTTAGGGAAGCCAAAAAACATTGGTGCGCATAAATTTACTTTCTCAAAAGTTTCTCAAATACACATTTATAATACAATATCCTATAGCTCTCTAACTTAAGAAGTGTTTGAATGTATATTGTCTACAGAATCTTACTCAAACAAACATGTTTGTAACAACCCTATAATTTTCAGCATTGATCTGTGCGCGCGGGTCGAGTGGCGGAGAGGCAGCCTCCGGTTGCTATAGAAACGGCAACATGGCTGCTTTCCGAGCAGCTGAAAATATAGGCCATACGTTCATTAAGTTATTATTTGCATTGATGGCAATGATTAATTTAGGTTCTAACACAGATATCTCTGTTAGATATTCCTTAATATCAAAGTATTCTTTTGATTCTGCTTGTAAGGAGGCTTTGATTGTAAATAAAAAATAAAAATTAGAAGTTAAAAATAATGTTTCTTTTCCAATCACGCTCCTGCTTTTCAAATCAACGCTAATATTGGTGGAGTATGGAATAGATTATTAGAGTACGAATCTTATTAGTATCTCAAGTTCCCATTATTGCTTACTGTGCAGTTAACTGAGAACTTTCCGCATTGCAAGAGAGGGTACCCCTAATAGATACATTTAAAAATATACTACTATTAGCTTGGTTTGTTTGTATTTAGCTATCTCTGTTTATCAACCCTTGCATAAGTCATTTATTTGATATGGCCCCACATAAAATGGTAAACATATAAAGACATAGAATTAACAAGATTGGCGTAGATATCAATGTTCACTTTGTGGCAGGCAATTTACTTTATAAATAGAGACGGTCAGGGAGCGCCGGCACTAAACAGTACTCATTTTGTAGATTGTTTCCGTTAGTTGTGTCCACATACATTGTCATTTGTTTTGTTTTGTTTTTTATCCGTTTTTTTGAGGTAGGTACACCTATTCATTTTATGAGTCAATGAAATCGACGTCTTATTTGTATCGACATGAGATGATTGACATTTGGAAACAGATCACACCCTATGGTTGTGATTAGCCAGTCAACGAGGGTGGTAGCAAGGAAGGTTGTCCAGGGTGCGCCGGACGTACCTACAGTCTCATCAGTCCAGTAAGCTTTCTTCTTACGCCTCAATATATTATACCTACCTATTACCTACCATAATTGCAGTAAGACTTTTGAACCACAACAGCTAGAGTTGACTCATCATTACCTAGTCCTTTTATGACTACTTATTTGGAATAAAAAGATTTGTGATGGTTAATTAATAACGGTTACAGAAGTACAATGTAGAGTCGTGTAGTATGTGGATATCTCCGTATTACGTGACGTAGGAATGCATTTTACGAAGGGCTATATTTAAGTAGGTTTAGTACGAGTTGCTCATTACGACGGGATTGGAAATCGTAGTGGGTCATACCATAGAGAAAAATAGTATCATACACAGAAAACTGAGATGTGGAATGTTGCAGATGATAGAACGCAGGTATTTAAGTTGGCTAATGCCAACTTAAATACCTGCGTTCTATCATCGGGCGGACTACCTACGTCATTACGTTTTTCTTCGAGAAATTCTAACAAGCAGTCCGCTGTCCGGATTTTGAAGTCCGATGGCACGTGGCGATAGGCTCTCTCCAGAAGCCCCGTATAACGTGGGACAAGTAGGACCTTTGGCAAAATGAGGGTGTGCATTGTGCAATAGTCAATGGATATGCCTAAGCATTGTTACTTGCCTACCTAGGCTACAAGCTGTGCAGGAAATTGGTAGGTGTATGTATCCAGTACTTAAGTTGTGCAGGAAATTGGCCGCTCTAAGCTAATAAGATCCAAATTGATTTGAGTCAGGTTCAAGAAGAGCCTAAGGTGATATTAGAAAGGAGAAGGCAAAATTTGTAAAGTTTATCAGATATCGATAGGTCACGGAGTTCGATATAGAGATAGACGACTTAGCAGAGTCTACTAATAATATGGGTTAAGCTGTTACCAAAAAAATTGCAAGTATAAGGTATAAGTGCGTGGAACTATCTTGAAACTACCTATATTGTCATAACCCTATAGAATTTCAATGTTTACGTCCACGTGTGACACACCTTTTTTACTGCCTGTATGTTTCATATACCTATTTATTATAGAGGTAGATATACCAGCTCGTTAGTAAGTCACTAAGACAAAATTGACAATTAGAGTGAAGAGGATCGCGTTAGATAAATCTTGTAGTTAGATTTATATCCTACTCCTGGTTCATAACAGATTATTCTGTGATACAATCACGAAACTTCAACAAAAATAGAACGAGGTTGAAGTTTTAGAATATATGCAACATACTATAGCTATTGGCTGGGCGTTACCGAAATAGCGCCGCGGTGTTTTGAATGGAAAATGCTTTTTACGTATTCGAGAAACTTTATGATACAATAATGATTGGGAAACTTATTTCTAGAAATCCTATAAGACAAATGTTTATAGGTACATGTGTATAGTGTATAGTTATAATAAGCGAATTAGAATTGCATACCTTCAAGCTTAAGAATAAATTCAATAATTATACTCCCTATTTTTTTGTAACGACACTATAAATTTAAGTGTAAGTAACTTACTGGCTCATACTTTTATGTAATAAAAAAAAAAGATCCCGACGAATTGAGAACCTCCTCCTTTTTTTTAAGTCGGTTAAAACTTAACGTAACTACCAACAAAACAATCTTATAATCTATTCCAAATCCAAGTAAAATAGGTAATAAGATGAAAAATAAACTACGAAGTCAACAGACTCTTTTAATACTGGCTGAAGAAATGTAAATTATGAAAATAATTATAATCCATTTTAATGTCATATCAAAAATAAAGTTAAAACTGTCAAGATGACAAACAGAGAAGGTGTGTTCTTGGATTTAGATTTATTATTCATGTTATTTGATCTATATTTTTAGGTACGTATTGTTACAATTTATAAAGGATTATTAGTTAAACCATTACTGCACTTTTCTATGTGCAGTTGACGGTGAGCCGGCCTGTGACCCGCGTCTTGCTGCTTTGTTGGCAGTCCATCTTGTCAGTCAAATTTTAGATGAAGCTTACGTCATAGCGAATTCTGGTCGTGAACCAGGTAATACAAATGAATTGTATTCTGTATGTAACGAAAACGAAATAAGTGTTAGGAATACTTAACACGTCCATTGTTATTGACTAGGGACTTTTATATCTATATTTCACCGAGGGGTCACAAGTTCAACTGAACTCTGAACTAGTTGTGGCAGACCGAAAAGTCGAATGATCTTTGTAGAGCGATTCGAAATAGGTTAGACCGATAGAGTATAGGAAGCCGAAATTCCTACAGCTCGATTAACGCATCCGAAAACACTGCAACGGCTCTTATACTTTGCTTCCTACTTTTTGCCTGTTTTGGTCTTATTATGTCTTATGCTCATCATCATGAGATTGTGTTGTCGCACTTTAGTTTTCTGTTTCATTGATAAAAGTAAAATAGTCTTGAGAGTATTTAATAGAATTTTACTAATGAAAAGCATCCTACGCTTAATTAATGATATATATATTTTTATAGACTCGTTTGAAACGTAGAGTTATAATTTTATACAACTAATTTGACAGAAGGTGAACCGTGGAGTTATCAGTCAATGTTAACAAAATTTGAGAGTGATAAACAGTGCGATGCTGATGATGAAGATACATCGTTTGAGGCGTCAAAAGGCGACAGCGACATAGTGAATGAAAATAAGATGGAACATGTTGCCAATGAAGTCGCTACATCAACGCCGCAAAAAGTTTCAGGTAATTCTTACTCAGGTAAAATTAAAGTCGTATGCCAATTTATTTAAACCTAACCTAGTTAAGTCCACTTATTTGCTAAACTTTGCTTAACCACTGTGTAAGTATAATTAATAAAATGTTTTTAAGTGATGTAGGTATAATTGCAGATGATTGTCAAAAAAATAAGCCTGAATCTAGTTATATAGGACAAGGCGATGAAGAATTTGAATCGGTAAGGTTTTGGGTTAATTAATATTGTGAACATGCAAAATTGCTAAATAATCCATTATTTTTAGCATCAAGACGACTTAACAAAGCCAACGTCGCTTTTTAATAATCAGCTTTTCGATATGAGCGAGGTTGAAAAAGTCATACCTTGTGATGACACTGACGTCACACAGAGTAATCCTGAACTAAATGAGGTGGTTATTCAAGCTTTGAACAGATTAATGGAATCTATTGGTATGACATTTGATCAACCATCACAATCAGTCACCGGTGCCATGCCAATGGAGAGGTCATCTAGTACCGACCATTCCGATTATTCTTTTTTGACTGATGCGTTCGCTGAAGACATTGGTAGAGATATGGCATTTTATATACGCGATGATGGGGCTGGAGATGTCGATGTAAACCACGCGGCTTCGCATTTGGTTCCTTCTGTTCAAATTAGAGAGGTAATATTATTTGGTTTCTTAAATACTGAATTGATTTAATTATGTCTCTCATCGTGTATTAATTTATCTAATTAGTTATGCGACGAAATCCCTGAAAAGTTAATTGAGAACAACGACGTCGCTCGGTATGAGAATGCATATCTTACTTTAAATCGTGAGTAAAATGTATCTTTTTCTATCATTACTTAATTTCTATTACGATAATATTTTATTAGATTATTCATCAGGTGATTACGAGCAATGCTCTGAAGATGAGGTCGATCCTATTTTAGAAGATCCGAAAGGTATGACCCTTCAAGAAGTGGAATTGATGACTGCAAACACATCCGATGAAAACTTGTCTATACGTCATGAACATGAACCTCATTGCTGCGTAAGTATGAGAAATACATTTATTCAATAAAAATTAATTATTAATGGCAAGAATATAAAATATTTTACTTATTCTTTTTCCGAATATATCACCTTTTGTTACGTGTATGTATATCGATGGGTATGGGCAATGTAGCGAGCTATAAGAATATAATTTTTTGTCGTTTAGCCAAAAATGAAGGAGCTAGCGGCAACTTCCGCTGTGTCTGCAGCAGCAAGTGGATCAAGGAAAAGCTCGTTGGTGAGCCGGTGTCGTTCTACAGGCGCTAGGCTTTTAGCTTGCCTCAGAGGATGGTGGAGACGTAGGACACCTGGAAGGCGCAAGGTCCGTGTTCAAAATAAATAATCATCATTAATACATTTCTTCCATCGACTTTTCTTTTTGGTTAGGTTAGACTGTTAGAGAGTATCTTAACCTTGATGATCGAGGTTTATATCATAATTTCTTAGATGATCGTCAACATTGTTCAGTAAAACATTTGGCCACCAATCTGATATCTGCCATATTTTCCTCCAGATTATTATAGCAATCTCAATACAGAATCAATCTCAAGTAGTTAGTGGGCTGAGGAAGCAACCGCCAAAAGATGTGTTGACGATCAATATAAATAAAACAGTACAATATTTACGCCTGACCCAGCAAACTACAAATATATTACTCATCACTGAATAGTAAATGTCCATTCCACAAATATGTCCGCCCTCAATGTAGGTTTGCTACTTGGGATCAACGTGACAACTGAACATGAGATTTAATAGGTACCTACTCGTTAGGACCTTTGAATGCATATTATGCCTGTACAGAGCTATTGCAGCTCGAGCAAGAAGATCTCGCATGTATGCAGATAATCTCAAAGTAACAGTCGTTACCGTGTAACCTAATTGTGTCAATTTTTATTATATCTTCATAGGAAAATCGAGTTCCCTGCCCACCTCGTGGATTATGTCCTTTATCC
Source organism: Abrostola tripartita (assembly GCA_905340225.1). Classification (NCBI taxonomy): domain Eukaryota; kingdom Metazoa; phylum Arthropoda; class Insecta; order Lepidoptera; family Noctuidae; genus Abrostola; species Abrostola tripartita. Next base: position 7,325,894 of record HG996498.1, on the reverse strand, counting down.
CCGGATGCCCGACGACGTGCTGCCAGCCTGCTAGATCAACGTATGCTACGGTCACCTTCACCTAACCGTGCTCTTGTATGGAAGTTTAATACGGTCAACGAAGCCTTGGTCCATTCCTCACATTGGAAGGACTACACTTTCGACATTAAACCAGACGAATGCGGCGAGTACTAACTTATCAACAGCGCAATTTCGACCTTTTTTCTTATTAATATAATTTTGATTATCTCGTGAGAATAAAGGTTAAGAGACCACGATTTTGTTTGAATTTTGAAAACGAATTACATCATTTATCTTAGAAATATATATATGTAGATCGTATTACTCAGCTGATGACAAATACACTTGATAAATGCCAATCTGCAAATTTCGAACATGTTTAAGACACCTTCATTCCGCAGAGCATGTACCGCAAAGATACGATCGAAATAGTTTAGCATAAATGTACATTTACCATTACAATTGGCGTTAGCACGATATCCACAATCAGGGCAGGTGAAAAATCATTTTGTCTCTTTTACACTTGTTGGAGTGGTGCGTGTCCGAAGACGCTATGGAAACGGACCGACTCCGCCGAAAATAGAACGGTCGCGGATTCCTGGGCTAAATCTCAAATATCCAGACGGGTGCGCCATCTAAGCCAGTTAAAACAGTCCCGCGAAAAGTTACCGAGCCCCACTTCTTGTCTGAACGTCTGCCAGTGAAGACCGGGAGGGAACCAACTAACACCACACAAAATGGTGAGTCACTGACGTCAGTGAAAATGTGGAAAGGTGTTCAGTGAGAAAAATGGACTGTTAGCTTAGCAAGTGATTTGATACGAAGCAATACGTAATAGAACATGCGTTTGTTCCTCGTGCAAGTTATTCCGCAGACCGGATGCTCGCGAGCGATTTGGATGTGTTGTTCACTGCACCATCCGTAAAATAAATCAGTGTTGTGCTTACAAACCAGTGCAAGAAGATAGTATCGTATAACCTGACACAGATCTGCTTATACACAAATTAAGCAGCCAAGCTGTGAATGCACACCAACTAATACCCACTACACTATGCATGGCAACAGTTACATACAAGGAAATAACGAAATGTTTTTGGTAATTTTCAGAGCGACCTCAGCAAGAACGACGTTGAAAGTGAGTACAAAGAACTTTTTGTTTACTCTTAACAATTAAATTATTATTAATGATAATTTATTAACAGAGGATGCACACTAGAATGAGGTTCACCTGGATGTGATAATACAAAACTTTTATCCACTAACATTACTAGAATTCTAAAACATTAGTTATTTAATGATTTTCGTAGATGAATTTGTTTGATTTCGTATAATTATTTCTTTAATCGTTAAATAATGAAACATTGCATAAATGAAACGAGAGTGAGGAACATAACATCTAAGTTTAGCTTCGTTTCTCATAAAAGGTGCGCGTTACTAAGAGACGGCAGCAGCACCAGTGGCACGGCCATGCTGCGCGCGCGCTGCGTTCCAAAATTAAACTCATGCGTCACGTGATCCCGAATCGCCGCCCGCCCAAACAGAGAAACTCCACTCAGATTTCACTGCAAGCGTGCTTCGTATGTTTTTGCGTGGGAATCGAAAGTCTATCAACATAGATCATGTATACTTTATTCAACGGATATCTAGTACTTGGATTGCATATGCAACGATAAATCAGCTGTCATTATCAAGGTCGGTAAATGATCTTGAGTCAGCTGATGCTTATGACACTTTACGCATGTGTCAAGTTATGCTGAGCGGTCTAATAAATATTCAAAATAATCATAAAATATTGACAAATTAAATCGTTAGTATAAAATAATGATCCATTCCATTTACTTATGAAACAAATAGAAGTTAACATAAATAAATACAATTCGTTATTATAAACAAAAAATATTTAATCGGGGGTTTTAAAAAGACTTCGGCGTTGGACTCAGTTAAATTTAGGATACAGCTTCAATCGGGCTATAATTAGAATGTGACTCAGGAGTTCACGCGGAATATATTGAAACATAACGTGGAAAAGTATTATTCTGGGCGAAGAATGTCCGCCCACGCCCCGCCCCGCGCTCTACCTGAACTAAACAAATCGTATTTTCCAGAACGATCCAGTTGAATTTTATGTCTGGCATACAATGTAACATTTTATTGGCAATTTTGTAGGTAATCTATGACACTACGGAATAAACAGTGGGTAATATTCATTTATTTTTCAAAAGAAAACATGATCTAGAATTAATTAAATTTTAGCCACGTTTGCATACGGAAACTTGGGCTTCTTATCAATAAATACGAGTTGTATTTGTCGTTGTCTACATAAATTGTTCCTACTGGCCGTATTGATTAAAGTTAACTTTTAAATTTAAGAATTATAATAAACGGTTTTAAAGAACGCTTACGAGGGGTACAAAGGTGTCCCTTACACAAATGCTAGTAATTTATTTATTTTAATTCAAATGGTCAGAATAAACAAAAACTTGTTTTGTTATTCAGGGGCATCCTTTGCCTTCTCAATCTACGACTTCGACGGTTCTGGCAAGATCGACGCCTTCAACCTCGGCGATGTCTTGAGGGCGCTCAACTCCAACCCTACAATGGCCACCATCGAGAAACTCGGTGGTACCAAGAAGAAGGGCGAGAAGCAGCTTTCTGTAAGTACCATTTTTACTATCTTTGACTTGATAATCCACTGTTATAATCGAATCAAAAGAGTATCATGTGTAGCAAACAAGCCAGCCATCATTACATAAAAATCCTTTGTTATGTTTCAGCTTGACGAGTTCCTTCCCATCTTCAGCCAAGCAAAGAAAGACAAAGACCAGGGACAGTACGAGGACTTCCTGGAATGTCTGAAACTGTACGACAAGAACGAGAACGGTCTTATGCTTGGCGCCGAGCTTACCCACACTCTCCTTGCGTTAGGTAAGATGTAGGCAGCTAAACAGCCATTTTCTTCACATTATACTCAACAATTTAGGCCTTATCTGACAAAAGACAGCCATGTCGAAAATTAGTATTGCAAATCTTACCTATACTAGATATACTTGACCGATATTTTCCTCTCGATCGGTAAAGCTATTTTTATATTGAAAAGCTTTAACATGTCAATAAGACAAATTGGCATCGACTTCATTTCCAGTTGGACGTGAACTAAAATTACTTGGCGAGAAGCCATTATGAACGACGTTTAAAAATAATGATTTGAGTGTCAATAGTGATTCCTTTTATTCGGGTTTCTATGTGGTTTTATAAAATAAGCAAAAAAAGAAGTATTGTATTTTTATGTTTTTTTAAACTGAGAAGTAGCTAATTTATTGGTTATAATTGTCTATCAGGAAATCTCCTCCAAGTGTCGTTAAGGTACTAAGATTAAACTGATTTTCGAAAAGACCACAATGCGACTGTCACCGCGCGGCATAGAAAAAATGGAGGAACTGGATAATTTTGATTGCCTGCATTTCTTAAATCTTATTTTTTAATGGTTAGGTGAGAAACTGGAAGATACTGAGGTCGCAGAAGTCACAAAGGACTGCATGGACGCTGAAGATGACGACGGCATGATCCCCTATGCACGTAAGTATATTTTTGATTTGTCTTTTTTTATTAGCCTGAGATGTCCTACAGCAGGGCATAGGTTTCCCTTTTTGTCTTGAACCATATTATTTTATGTTTACATTACCACACAGTTTGAGTATAGTATTGATTTGATTTCATACATTATGAATTCATATACTGTTTGATTCCTCCCAATGTACATAAAGAGCACCATGTAGTACCTACTAAAATAATAAACATATTATTATTGTTTCACATAAATCCAATATTTCGCACGCACTGAACAAACAAATATTCAAAGATATTTTCCATATGTTTTTAACCCTATTTCCAAATCATTATTTCTTAAAGTAAGTTTTTAGTACGACCCTATTTGTTCCCCCAACCTAAATGTTAGCATGAGGGTTAGACCATTGTGTTGTGTGTGACCCCTTGTCTTACCAATTTTCCATTTACAGCATTCCTGAAGAAGGTGATGGCGTAGAAGGCAACACATCTCGTCATATCTTTAGTTATAAGATCGTAAGTGAAACTCCGTAGAGACTAGCTGTCTTCGATTATTTATCTTCATTTCTGCTTACTGTTGACTTAAGCTTTATAATATTGTTCTGCTGTTCTGTGACTCTATTGTTATTACTATCTGTTTTACTGCTTTACATTTTACTTATCTGTTTCTACTATTACCTAACCAATATTTACAGAATTCTATCTACTTTTGTCATCATTTTCAGCCTGGCCTTAAGTTTATAACGCATTATCTGCAAATAATACGTTACCTAATTGTGTTTTACGTAGTGCTAATTTGTATGTATTATGTTTCCAGCGTTCCTCCGAAAAATGTGCGATGGGTGGCAGGGGCCTAAGGGTAAGGCGCCAGCGGCGGAGGCGGCGGCGGAAGAAGCACCTGCGGAGGGCTAAGTGACAATCGGCTGCGCCGGCGCCCGCACGGCGGGTGTCGTGCCGCGCGTGCTCAAGCCTGCGTCGTCGGCGCCCGCCGTGCGCAGCCTACGCCCCACCCTCGGTTACATCTATACCCCGTATACGCCATCTTAGATACGGACTACCCCCTTTTTTATACGAATATAACATCTATGCACAACCATTTTGTACAACTTTCTACCTATGACTGTACATACTAAAGTAAGATTAAATTAAACATACTGTTAAAACACGTTGTACGTGTCTTTTAAATTATTATTATTTATTAAGTACGTTTATAATGACAAAAATACAAAAAACCGTAAATTATTTTATAATAAACTATTAAAAGTTCAGTCTGGTGTTATCTTCAATGAGTTTATTGTATCTTTTGTTTTCTGGCTAAAATACATATTAGAAAGAAAAAAATTCACAAAGTGTTACGGTAAATGACATGCCGTCTTATACTTGAACGGTTAAACTTTAAATAGGGCTTCAGATTCTGACGTCTGATATTTCTGAATACCTAATTTAGTCTATGCATTAATTAGTTACTGCTTCAAATATCAAGCTACAACGTATAGGTCTGATAAGGCAACTTGTTACAAAAAATAAGTACACCAGAAACACGTCAGTAGGTACTTAGTTCTGACATGGGTAAAATTCATTCATTCAGATAATACATAATTGAATCTATTTGATAAAGTTGAAACTTTTTTGCAACCATGCCCGTTCTCTCAATAACGTTTTTGCATACTAGATTTGAAAAATAAATAGCTATAGTAAATACCTACCCAAGGCGGTGAAGGAAAACATCGTGAGAAAACCGGCACACGTGAGAGATTTTTCAACAGTGTGTAAAGCCATGTCAGGGGCCTACAGGCGGTTTAAACTCTGACACCAGGTTGTTCATCAACCATACGACACGAAGACGACCTTAAGCTGTGCCCTTAGAGTTGGTTAAATGCTCTAGGGCTGTGCCATTTATTTTCAGAAAGATTGGTAAGTAAGAGGCGAGCGAATCAATCAAGGAGTTAAAATATTTACTCGGATATAATACTTATCTATGTAAGAATTATAAAAGGAAAATATTAAATTAACTACTGGTACCGAGATAGGTAGTAGGTATATGGCTCGATCGAAAAAAAAGCTTACGAAGAAACAAATAATGGATTGAATAGTTCAGCACCGCTAAAAACAAGAATGCCATCAACTGTTGCTGAGCTGTCCACATCAAAGACTACAAGTTTGATCTTAGTATAGGCTATATTGTTTGACAGAGAACCAGGAGAATACTTTTTCTCATCTACACATTATAATAATAAATAATGCAGTCATTACACTTATAAATTCTAGCGGACTCTACATAAATTACCTAGTTGAAGTTTTTTGATGAAGGTATAATAAGCCCTGGTAAGCGATAGCCTCTTTTTTAAATGGTAGAGTTTTGAGTCTAAACATAATATACACTACGATTTAGTAAATTCAGACACGAATGAGAGAGATGATTCAGACCAAGAAATTCAGCTTCAAGATGTTTTCCTTCAATATTATATTTTTAAGAAAGTATAATTCTACCATTAGTACTCACCCAGCCTCGCTTGGGATTGTACTTACAACTTTGTGCTGTATATATAAACCCTTTGGCCAATATAATAATATTGCTTTTCTACTTTGATGTTTGATTCACAACATTAAAAAGTTTACAATAAACAGGCTCTTGACCTCGTAACATCATAATGTGATAGGCAGTTGGAACCTTTGATAGGAAGTAGTAAAGAGGACATATAAGAGGACAAAACCTGTGAAACATTTAGGTAAGTATAACATTAAAACAGAAATACCTATGAGAATAACGAACTGATATTTACATTATGCTAATACAGCAGCTAATTATAATTTATAAATATAAATTTCAATAGAATAAAAAATAAAGCAAAAGGAAGGACTTTCATTAACATTTTACTTGGTTACGCGACAGAACTTTAAAAGTGTTGGAATATTAATAAATTATTAACTATTTAACTGTACGTTGTATAATGCTAGAACTTATAATATTTCATAAACTTTGAACCAATATCTATTACCGTTATTGATTTATAGACCTTTGTTCCTCACAAGAACCCATTTAAAATCAGGGGCACCTTTTGGCTTTGTTTGCCAAAATATTCCCTAACGTTTACGCCAGAGAAAATGGCGCGGAAAATGTTTTCCCGGCATCGATAAAGGCGTTCGGCTATTATCGGTGAACGTTCGGATACACTCGGCCTTTGCAAAGTGCGAAGCTGTAAAATTGTGTGGCCAGCCTTTAACTATAACCGATTTTGGTGGTACAAAAGAAGAGTTTAGAAAAGTCATTATAGGAAAGAAAACTGCTTTTTATGCGTTGGTATATCCACTACAAGTATGGTTAATGTTAATTCTAATTAACAAGTCCCATTTTGATAACGAATTTTGATTTGAGTAAGTCCGTTTTTATTCTCTAGAAAACTTCCATTTAAGTTTTGCGTGGCTTACACGGTGGCAGTGGATTTATAAAACAAGATGATAGTTAGGTACAATGTGAACTACATTATTCAAAAAAGACAATATAAGACAGTACTAAGTTATAACATTGTTTAGATTTTTGTACGAATTAGTATAGAAATATAGAGTCACTTAATTAAATACATAATATAAGTATTTAATATCTTTATAATTATTTCCCAAATATTTCTTTTACAACAAAAACAATGGTTCAATAAAGAAACAAAAGAGTTATGATGGGGAGTTTCGTAACTCGAGTGTGGTAGCTCCGCTCCTTGGCAGAGCGCTACAGAGTAAGGCAGTGTTCAGTGTTTATCTCGTAGGCGAGCGTGTACCGCGCTCCGTGCCTCTTGTGTTTACGTTTCGTGTGTGACCGATTGCTCAGTGATAACGTGAGTGTGCCGGTAAACACAGCGTCCTTACTCCTATCAAGTAAGAAACTACACATTTAATTACTAAAACTGTATATTTCTTATTAAATAAGAAAATAAATAAAGCAGTATCTCTGCCAAAACAGTTTTGAACTTGACGAAAAATATAAAGACGTTGCTCTATTTAACAGATTATGTAAATGTAATTGTGCTGTACGCAGAGTTATTCACGTGTTGATGATCGTCTATTATTTTATAATGCCGGTGGGACTGTTGACACTTATCCCCTCGTCGCACATCCATTTATCAATTTGTACATAATGTACGAGGTAGACGTGTAATATGTTTGTATGTGTAGATTATGCTAAAGTATTTTACAGCGTTTATCGCGCACACAATTAACGATGATATGTAAACCAGTTGCTGATTGTTGTTACAATACACTGAAAATAATAATATTTTATTTGAGTTTTCATTACAGTATTTTGTTATTGATTGGCATTTATTAGTAATAGTTATCTCGGGAATGATTAATTCGTTCTTAATCTAGAGATAACTTTAATGAAATTTTAAATCTAGAAAAAATAAATCAACTGGTTGTGATAATGCTTTATTTTTTGATGCATGCAAAATGCAATAATGCTTATTTATATATGTAGAGCATGAAGGTACGTATTCTTAGCTATGTTGGATCCAAGAGTTTAGGCAAACGGATGAAATAATTAAAACAGCGCAGTTTATTAACGCATCCTAACTAATATTGTATTTCTAAATAGACCTACATTTTAGATACACCTAATACATAAGCTTATCTATAACATTTCAGGTTCGGTGCCAGTATCAGTACTTTCGCAATGGCGGATGTCAAAGAGAACCTAGACGCAGCGAGCAAACTAGCGGACAAACATAACACAGGTAAACAAACCCTAGAAAATAAATGAAACAGTTTTTTTCAAGCACCATTGGACCAAAGTACAGACACAGACGACACACTCAGACAAAGTTGAACAACTTCATACTTTACGTCGGTCCTTTTACTGGAATCTGCACGTAGAGCGAGTTGGTAGAGTCTTTATAATATATTTCTGCAGATATCTGATTAGAGTTGTTTGACTGGTGGCTCCCTATTTTATTATTAGGGTCGCAATTGTAACAAATATGGCGAGGGCCGGGTTGGTTGGCCGACAGCAATTTTTTACATTGCTGTTATTAACGAGTATTTCTTGTCCATTATATAACACATTTTACATTGGAACATAGCACATTTTTGGTTAGTTGGTTGTATTCTAAATCAATAATTTGCCTTCTTTTGTTATTAATAGCTTTTAGTTTCATCATTTACTTTAGGCACATCTCTCAGTATCTGTATACAGCTTGTATTAATGCAACCACAGGAAATAAACTCGATTTTAATTCTGTGAATCTTTTTTATCCTTCTCTACTTGTATCTAGATTAACGATCACATCTTCAAATGCATTTAATTAAAACATTAACACGAAACTGTTTAATTTATTGCTATTATGACAGGTCTGACCTTTTGCGCAGTCTTTTATTATCTAATATCCATCCTGGTGCAATCAATTTATTGAGCTAAATAGAAACTTAGATAGGCAACATGAATATTGGTACATCTACATAGTGTCACAATATGTCATGTAATGCTTAAGCTTACAATCTAAAAAAGATTTCCATAAATTTCGAAATGATAGCTTTATTTCACCTGCTAAATTTAATAATTTAATAATATCTACTACTTATAGTAAATTATTAGTTTATTCAGAGTTTAAACTATTTATCTAATCCTCAATTATTTACTCGTCAAACAATTTGTTAAAATATACGGATTAAAAATTATATAACGATTGGTACAAAGTTAACATTAAATTAATGATGAATGTTTTTTACTGGTTTTGGTTTTTAGTCGTTATATAGAGCTGTTTATTTAATCAGCTTAGTTCAAAGTTAGGTATGAAAAAAACTTAAGAAGTGTTTGAATACACCAAAGTTAAGGACAATCTATATTAGAACAGATAAATGTTTATGAATAAGCCGACAGGTCTTGACTAGAAGAGGTTAAATGAGCTCAAATCACTAGGTTACATTAGGCACATCGATCATAATAAAATTCTACTAGCGTGCATTGCAATGCAGGTGGCAGATAACGTCACTACCATATTATCATGATTCATTTGCAGGACACTCAAAGAACCGGTAGAGGCAAGCTATCGCTACGATTAATTATATGAGGTCAAATTAATGTCTTAGGTAATATCAATGTAAACGCTGAACATAGTACTTACTACACAAAAAATATAAACATACATACTACTTTTAATTGATAATGAAAGCATCTATCCTACTGATGACGTGGCTATTCAGTAGGGGATAATATAGTATGCAAAACAATAATTAAATTGAGAAAAAAGTTTTATTAAAGGTAGCTACTAAAGCCTATATAAGTAGATGCCCTAAGATAGTTCCCTGAGGAATAAAAAAGAAAATTGTGTCGTGTTGATGCACTGACAAGCAAATCGAAACTTTCCATTGTATATTCAAGCGTTACATGCTATTGTTTAGTGCTGAGCGTTGCTTTTAGTCGATGCACTTAATGTTTGTGTGAAACAAACATTTTAGTTTAGGAAATGCAGATCTAATGTTCCATTGACGACTAACTGACACCCACTCTGTACTGTAACCCAATGTCGCAATTGTCAAAGTTTGTATTTGAGGTTAATTCATTTTGCAAAGATACATGAAATCTGACAGTACCCACACAAGGTTCTTTACTAATTAATGAATAAATAAAGATAACAAAAATTAATAAGGCAGAAGATAAATCATTTATTAGACGTCTGAATGAAATACAAATCTATTTAATGATCCTGTAATTGTAACAGATAATTGCACCGGAACTTCCTATGTCTTTGAACAATATACACAATGTGTTGTACCTACTGGCCTGGCTGTTTTATTTTAATATTACGTATAAGTAATACGTATAAGTATATGTATAAGTAATTGACTAAGAACTAAACGTGGTTTAGATTATGACAAAGATTAAAATATGTTTATCTTTTAAAACTGTTTCAATATTTACTTATTTGCCCAAGGTCAAATAGCCAATCATATAATTTTTGACGTAGTTTTTAAATTACGTTCGATGTAAAATATTGTCCGTTCTGTCATGTATATGTGTGTTTTGAGCACCTTCTCCATCTCCCGTATGGTCTAGTGGCTAGGATACCTGGCTTTCACCCAGGAGGCTCGGGTTCGATTCCCGGTACGGGAAATTATTTTTGCAATTCTTAGCGTTATATTGAACTATTGTTAGTATCGGTGATATTATTTTTATCATTATGTCATCAATACAAATAAACATTCAAATATTGGTGACGAGTTCGTCACGATTATGTGTAATCTATTATAATCATTTTATTGTTAGCGATGACAGCGGTAACAGACGTTTATAATAGTAGAATTAAAAAACGTACTTAATGTGGTTTTGAAAGGGACTTACGGATACGGATTTTCAAATTCAGTTTTGATGAGTTGGTGGTAGGTGATTCATTGATTATTTATCATCAGCATTAAGCAAATAAGTTTATACTTACTGATAAATATGTAATATCTTATTATATGTAATTTTTTCGTATGTAGAGTGTACAAGCAGAGTTCCAGAAGGACACCTACTTGCATTTGGAGATAGGAAGTCACAAATTGATGGTCATAAACCTGTAAATTAGTCGCCTCATCTTGTTGGAGATAATCGCACATTACGTAGGCGACAGCATATCAACGTCAATCCACTTTCTTGGAGCCTATCGTTCACATTCCTCCATTATTGCTCTGAATAAGCAACTATTGTAGGTAATAGAATCGTTCTACTTTACGTCAACATTAAGATTTATTGATACTTCACCCGGCATATTAATGTCATTACAGCTGATTGGTGCGCTGCCCTTGTACACAATCGGGCTTTGACTTGCATCTTTTATCATACGACAGAGTTCATCCATACATCCTAATTTATTAACAATTGGCATGACATACTTATTAATACAAATTTATTAGCGTCGCACAAAAATTAAAGTCATGACTGATTAATAAATCAGTAAATATGTTACGCAGGGCAAATAATACAATGATCCAAATGAATTATTTATTTTAGGTGCATTATCAACTCTTATGTCAAAACTTTATCATTTACTTTGTTCTTATCGTATCACAATACGATGAAGATGGATAAATGTGCTATATGTATGTATGTATATGTTTCTTAATCCGTCTCTTTTAAATTGTAATTAGTTCAAAGTATTATTTTTACGTAGATCGAGTAAATTTTGCGAAAAGGATAACGATAATAAATGAAGTCACATGAAAAATGCCAGTGACAAAGTATCTAGCATATCAACGATAAACAGAATACGGATTGGCCTGGTCGGTTTGGAGTTCCAGCAATATATAAAGATCGCTGAATAAATAGCGGTAAAAAGGGTCGCTGATATATTTTGTGTAGGTACCTACATTTAGGTTCGGCCATCGGATTCGGCACGCTGACCGCTGATCAGTTACTACAAATAGATCAGGTGTAGGTGGCATTTCTAAGAATACTTACAATAAATTGACACATCTCGTATCCCCTTGCTGCTGCACTGCTCGGAGCCTTGACTTCATTTATCTAGTGCTCCCATTATTTCATTTAGCTATTTCCTACTAGACCTCTGTTTTGCAGGTCGGAAGGTTAAAAATCATTTTGTATCTGTTAATTTAGACATTTGTTCGCTGTAGACTATTTACCGCTTAGAACTCAGGTCTAGATTAAAGTTACGTAAAGTAATTGCCTGTTCTTCGAATTTAAAAACCTAATTGGTTCCACGATTCAATAAAGAAGTTCAAAGGCTGAACTATTGATTACAATAGTTGACAGTCACGATAATTGTGTGTGGGGTTTGCAAGGGGTGTGAAGGGCGAAATGACGCTTCCTAGAAGAATTCGCCTTCGTGCCTGACACCAGCCGCGCCTAGGTCTTATGTCGTGCCACACTGGTAATCACTGAATTTTAATTAGCTGGCTTTACGATCCGTTTTGATATTACTAATTTCTTTATTATATGCAAGCTCCGCGAAGCGAAGTTCGCAAACTGTTGAAAACATGGCATTATTTTGAATAATTATTGTGTTTTAGAACGATAAAGTGACTTGATTTATTAAAATGACAGTACCGAAGGCAAGAATTTTAAATGTTAGATTAAAATATAGACAGTTTGTTGAAAGGAAGAGAAATAGCTTCCAATTTTTGGATGTAAAAAAGCGTATTCTGTTGTTGAGCCGTTCCTAAGTGATGAACAATGATTTGCGGTTTTGTAGGGCCAATTTGATTAATGATCCTGGTCTGGTGATCTGTTAAAACGTTTATATATTTACATATTTTGATGTTAACGCTGTATGTATAAAATTAATAGGATTACTTTTTTGTTTTCTAATACCTTATTCTGACTTTCTTACGACCGAATTGTTAATTATATAGGATTTTAAATCTAGACATGTACAGATAATGACTCGTTGTTTTCTACTTTCTTGTTTTTACGTGAATGAAATGTATAATTAAGTAGAGCTTTTCTTACAAAGGTTACCCATCGTTAGTAGAAGCAATAAAATTCTAATGAACGTCTGCCCTCACTCACGCAGTTTCCCATATCTCATGATGAAATTCTTGTGCATAATTAATTGTCATCATCATTGTTATCAGCACATAATATTTACCTTTGCTATTGTTTTCGGATTGGATAGAGCATTCAGTTTTGTTGATTTTACCTACTTTTGTCTCATTGCATCAAATATCAAATATTTGGTTGATGGGTACTTGTATACGTTTCTAGTCTATAAAAGGGGGTTTATTAGTGTAGAGGTTGATGCCGTGTTTACAGCATTAGGGCATGTACGGCTTGTGTGGATTTTCTTTGCTCATAAAAGGATGAATGTTATAGTGATCACAATGACAATTGTTACGGATAACAGAAGCCTTCAAATCTGGGTGCTGTAATATTCCTATAACACATATGGGGGCTCGAAGGTTAGACTGGAGTAGCTACAAAAATGTTATTTTAACATCTGTCTTTTTAACGTGAACGTAGAATACATCCATCTTTGGAGTTATTGTTTGTACACATGGTAAATATTCATCATCAGCCAAAGACGTCCACTGTTGAACATAGGCCTCCCCGTTTAAGCGGGGGGGGTTTGCCATAATCCCCACGCTTGGCAAGCGGCTTGGGGATCGCAGTATTGGTGGTGAAGCTACAGAAGATGCTGCTGCCCATCTTCTGAATTTTCCCTTAGTCGCCTCTTACGACACCCACGGGAGGAAACGGGGTGGTCAATTCTAGGCCGGATACCACACGGTACCAATGGTAAATATTGAATTGTTAGAATTATACAACAAATGTATTATAATTTAGCCCAATCTCACACTACTGATTAAATCAGTGTAGGCCCGGACAGTGCGACAGCGCCTATTGTGTTAAGTAATGCCATAAATACAATTAAACTCACTTACTCTCGTTAGTGTTATAATGCTCAGTGTCTTTGCCCTCAAGCGTCAGCACGGCCGCAAGACTTATTGTATTATGCTGAGTTCACAGCCTATTGTCTTTTGGATCCAGCTGCCGAGTTCAACAGGGCATTGCAACTCATTCATAAATGATAAATTATAACAATGGATTGCGCAAACACCTAATAAACTTACTTTAGTGAGCCCGTTTTTAAGTGCTTTCTAAACAATTCGTAATTCGAATTGAATTTGTAATTCTTAAAGAGCATTTAAGGCATTCTCCATCGGTGACGCAATTATCTACATTTGTTAGGTCAAAAGTAAAATGAAATTTCAAGGGTTTGGATATATTTTTGCCTTATCGATTTAAGCCATTTTTACTAAGAAAGTTATAGCTATCGAAAGCTCGTCATTTATCATTTTGCTTAATTTTTCACTTTTGTCGATGTTTATAAGCCAGAAATGTGTATCGTAATTCGTACCTACTAAGAAACGATTAGTTATGTGAATGTTATAAGTTGGTACCGATACTACTAATTTATCTTAATGAATTAATACTTTTATATTATCCCCTAATCATTGATTTTACGGTTATCAATTTAATGCAACCAAGCATGCTCAGGGCTGGTGATGTCATAAATGTCGAGCTCTACAATACATTCAAATATGACGCTGAAACTTGGAATATAAAACGAACAGTTGCGAATATTGTCATGGAATTATTCAGCAACCTTGTTTGTCGCTCCAGAAAATATTGAATCCCATCTTCCTGTTGATCCCTTATGCTTCTTTTTGGACGGTAAGAACATGCTCGTTCTATTTATATCGTAAACTAAATTCCCTTATAAGTACACTAATAAAAGTTTTGCAATGTTCAACAATGTTCTAAATATTTTATAGTAGTACTCTGCTCGTGACTAACCACGCTGTGGTAGTTAAGTGAACAATTAGGTCAAATGTAGGCAAATGTCTATCACCTAATAAACAACTAGGAATTTAGTAGATATTATGTCAGTGTATAAAAGGCAGATGCGTCGGAGATAATGAATGCTTTATCATTTATTGTTACCACTTAAAATATTTTAGTTACTCCTTATTAGCTACCATGTTTTATATCGCCAGTTTATCGCTCTCTAGAATGACGGAAAGTAGTCGATCACTAAGATTTATTTCCCCTTACTAATGCACCATATCCGTGACATCAAAGCATCTCTTAGAATGGGGAATTAGGTATTATTAATTTTGAGGCTACCCAACTTTTATTTACAGCTGGGTTATTTTACTTTAAGTTTTGGTTACTGTGATTGGTGCAATATCTATCAAGAATCGAAATAATAATAGATTTTTTAGCTGTGGTAGTTCGCAGCTCACTACAATTCGGTTATAACTTTATCGTCACAAAATAAAAACATCTGTTTGGACTTCTTTATCCCTGGATATTAACCCGACAGGCATATTTTTACTCTCGAATAGATATTTTTTATATTAATTTTGATATAAATATAGTTAATAAATTCAATGATTCTATTGAACCCTGACTTTACAAATACATTTCACTTAAAATTAATAAGTCCGAAAATGTTTTGTGGAACTAATTGGGCGGAGCACGTCGCGCGGCGGGAGCGGCTCAAGCTCATCCTGAAACTTATCACAATGCCGCTGATTAATGAACTGTGAACCGAACAATAGCATCTTGTGAGCAGCACTAGCAC
Organism: Abrostola tripartita; assembly: GCA_905340225.1. NCBI lineage: Eukaryota > Metazoa > Arthropoda > Insecta > Lepidoptera > Noctuidae > Abrostola > Abrostola tripartita. The sequence continues at coordinate 7,310,259 of HG996498.1, read as the reverse complement.
TTGGTACACCACAAACTTTTTGAATGGCTATAATATCTCATGTTTCGTAAAGCTTTTTTAAGCACACATTTTAGAAAAGACTAACGTATTTCACATTTTCAGCTTTGTATTTTTGGTACGCGGTAAGCGAAGATATAAATTTGAAATAGGGTATTTTACGATGACATATTTATAACGCTTTTTTCAAAGGACAATCGGGGGCAGTGAACTCGTTACTTATAACCTTTATTTGTGAAATACATTTTGAGCAGCTGTGACATATTTCAGGACTTTTCATTTTTAATTTTTGTAACAGGAAATCTAATAATGTAATATGAATATAATATTATATAAATATGTAGGTATTTAATGATATAAATCACTAAAATACTAAATCATCAAACATAAATTGATGAACATTTTTATCTGTCATATTCTTAATAGTGCAGTTATTGAACTATTAAAAATGAATCATATTTTATAATCCTATCCTACTATTAATAAAGATTATTCTATAGCATTAGTTGCAGTAAAACTTGATTAAAAAGCTGACATCCGTGAAGGATTAACTGATGTTTGTTACAACATCAGGGGACAATTACATTAAGTAGCATTATTGTTTCGTGATTGGTAAATTGCCGGACGAGTTCGGCGCAAACGCATTGCCTCATTTTCCACCCACTGCCTGTATTTTACACAATTTGATAAACTGTATTTTATGTGTTATAAAAAAAATCTATGAAACATTTTACTTGGAAGGAATTACGATAAGTAGTATATTTTGGTATTCATTGTTACATTTTATAGCTCTACTAAACGCTTTAAGTCGTTTGAAATAGTACCGGTAGTATTTTAAAATTCTTTATTTGGGTAAACTCCATTTGTTTCAGCCTGAATCGGTTTTAAATGAAGGCAGTAAATATCACCCACGGAGCAAATTTTAACCATTACGTCAATATAATTGTAACGATTAGGACAATTCGCGACATTGCGTGCGGCTCACCAATTAGATGGAACCACCAATTAAAGCTGGATCCACAAAAATAAACGACTAAATGTTTGTAAATGCGAAGTCCTTTTGTCGATTGTATTAGTTTCTGTTCCCCACATTTTTATTGCTTCAAAATGTTTATGTTTTTGTAAACAATAGGAGCACGAATGTCATTATACGAGTATCTTGGTACGAATCACAAAAATAAATGTACAATGTTCTATGTTAAAGTTTGTTGATCACTATCAACGTACTAGTTTTACAATGATACAGAAGCGATGCGAAGATTCGGCCCCGGAGGTGTCGAGCGCGGCGCGTGATGTCGCATACAAATTAGCATAGCGGTGCGCACGCGCTGGTCTCATATATAGCACTATACTACGAGTATTCAATTACGTTATAGAACATTTAGGTACTCTGAATATACGAGCATGTCAGCAAGGACGCAATGAAATTTCTAGGCATTGGTATAGTGCAAGCAAAAGCAGGTTTACTGATTTTCTCTCGCTTGTAAGAAAATCGGCGTAATGGCAAAAAATCTAAAATCGAATCACCTTCGCTTACAGTACAATATCATATGGCATTTTCCTTAAAGCGACGAACATTTTTTAAGATTGCTTAATCAGAGTGATTTTAACTCTACGCCTCTACGTAGCCGTAAAAGGGCGGGTTTTATTAACATTATAAATCCTGGCTATAAATATCCCTCATTAAAAACTAACAGGAGTTACACCACCACGTCTTAAGATTAAGACAATTTACAGCACACATCTTACAAAAGAGAGTACAATAGACCTAAATCCCAGATAGATAAGATTATCGGATGTGAGCCAACAAAACAACATATAGCGAAGGTGTGTCAACTGTGACCCATAACTTGACGTGGCTAGTAAATATTTAAAGTGATGATGTAAGAAACGGCACTAGCAGACTCTAATCATTACATCATGAAGGTCAGTGCGGCTGACACATCTGTGATTATTTTTGCATATTGACTTTCAATTTTAGAATAGGATTAAGAGGTCACGCGTATTGTTTACTACTTGTTGATGCCAGCCCCCTTACCATAAAGTCTTAAAACAGGGCAGTTTACGATGTGAAAGCGAGACGCCGCTATGTGCAGTGTAATGCGGCGTCTCACTTTCACAACGTAAACTGCCCTATTTTAAGAGTTCATGGTAAGGGGGCAGGAGTTGTCTTAAAACCTAATAGATATTCTAAGTTAGTTGTGTTCCTTGTGTGTCGGTATAATTTGGACGTTGTCATTTATGACGAATAAAGCAATGAGTGTTAAATATTAATTTAAAATGTCGTGAGCTACGTAAATGAAACCAGTAAAAAAATAAAATAAAATTGTATACTAACAGCTCTATACTATTTGTCAAATTTTATAGATATTTTCGTTTCGCAGACTGCCTAAGAGAATTGAAAGAATTTTTATCTAACTCACTCATTTATTAATAAAATTATCGATTAATAAGACCTGTTTCTCCTTCAAGAAAACTTTTTTTCTAAAAAAAATTAAAAACTATTTAATAATAATAATAATCAATTGACTTCTTGTTCTACCAAGAACAACATTGAGTAAATGTGACTCCTGTATCGAGGTTTCAAATATAATTGATTAAAATCGTCTAGTTTTTTAAATATTAAAGTGCACGCCAAAAATACTATACTCATAACTTTGAATGTACTTTTCCGAGTTTCTTTTACGCGCGCCTTGAGTCACGCTATTCCAGCGGTTACCTGAAATATCTTGTCTGCGGTCTGTGCAAAGATTAACCTGAAATGACTTTATTTTTGTGGAATGGTACGAGATACCTATGCTACGATTGTATAATTGTATTAAACGTCGCGTCTTGTAATACCGAATGGGAAATAATTGCCTGACGGTAATTAATTGATTGCTTGAAGTAAGGTTACGAGAGGATCAGCCATAAACAGCGTGGGTGGCGTAAAAAGGGATTAATAGGTATTATCAGGTGGGCAGACAGTGGCTACAGGAAGCATCTAAATTACAAAATTGTTTACCTATCGTGTATTCATATCATTTTAGAAGAAGATTCACTTTTATTATGCGAACGAACCATTATAGACTCGAAACGAATAGTTCCAACGAGATATTATCAAGATGTTGTTTTACTAAGCCTTTTGTACCCGTTTAAAGCACTCTAGACTTCGCAGTTTCAGACCACGTGCGTTCTTGATAGGTCATAGAAAATAATCAACATTTGATGAAGGTCAAAAAATCTTGTGTATCAAATACCTAACAAGCGCCGATAGATAGCTAAATTTTAATTAAAAAATATAAATGATAGGTTTGTAATTGGCAATACATAAATATCGTGAAATGCTGAAACATAATACCTATGGTATTAATTTGGTTGTGTATTGTTTTACCTTTTGGATTAGCTACGGAGCAGCATTGGACATTTCTGATTCCTTTTACGATGGAAATAGTTGATAGTTTAATACTAAATTCAACTACGTTGTACATTTTTGTACGTTCATACTTCATAGTAAAGTTTACTTACAGAAGTGCTTTCAGTCACGTAATTTTAGTAGTTATCTGAATTACGACGTCTATGTCTGTGAACAAAAAGTAATAAAGTATTTAGAACCTTGATAAAGTGCTATGGAGATCTTGTTAAATGGAATTCGTGTTCTAAATAGTCAAAATCATAGTTTCGGGTGCAAAGTCACGCTAAGCTATAATTATCCTACATTTCAAGTCGTTTAATACAAAATTGCAGCATGAGAATTTATGCAAAGAGTCAGTCAAGTCATCCATCTCAATATGTCTAGCTAAATACTGTTTCGTTACTTATCATTAAACTTGTATTTAGTGCTATTCGGATGCCACACATGCAACGATAATATTAATAAAGCTGAACTAAATGGCATGGTCTCTAAAACAGAAAGTACTACAAAAAGCTTAGTATAGGCGTCAGTACTTACAGAAGGCAGCTACTAATTAAAGTTGGGAGGAAAAACAGCGTTATATTACAATGTAAGAATACTGATTACTTTTCTTGTGTCCCGTCGTGGGAATGTGTACACACAAGTGAGATAAGAAACTTACACTGACAATAACATGAATACGAAAGATTAGCTAAGGCACTTAAGGTAAACTCTTTGATTAGGTTTTTATGATTAGTATAAGAATTGCGTGATGGTGACCGGGTTTCGGTGACCTATGCTCCTTATGAAGCCCATCATTTAGAATCGCCTACGAATGGATACAATTATTTTTTACTTTCTATACATTTTTTGAATGGCTTTTCCAGTTTTAGAACCGACGTCAACGATTAGAAGGGATGTTTTATACGTCCAAGGTTCACATGTATCGTAGAACTGATTTATCAATTGTGAGAAATATCTACATTATTATGTCCTCGTAGTATAGGTGCCCTTTGTTTCATGTAATCTCATGATGTGTTTTAATGTCGATACGCAACCTTGCTTCATGTTTTACTACGCGTATTTACTCGATAGGTAATACTTATAAGAACAGTAGTAGTAAGTAGTTTTTATATTACCTGGAAATAAGAAAAAATACAATAGCATGTCTGCCGTTAAAGTTGTTCGAGACAAACAAGTAAAATTAGTCATTTATCAGTGCCCCTGAGAAATAATAGCAAATTAATCTTTGAACTCTTTATACTGCGCAAGTTATACAGTCATACAGAATACCTACATAGAGACAGGAAGGTATAGGTACCTACTAAAAGTCGTCAGACAGGTAGATACTCATCGCACCTCCTGACGAGGGGTGAAACACACAACACTTCAGTCACACTCCGCAAGCCTCAAGGCCATGTTAATTACCCGACTGTGTTTGGTCTACTCATTAGTCTAACACTCTACACATTAGTAACACTCTCAAGTCTCTATCTTCCGTGTCTGGTACAGTTGGCTTGAGAAGTGTAGCATGTTCATATAATGTTGAAGGCAGTATTGGATGGTAGCAAGGGTATTGAGTTCCTTTTACACGTTGCTATGTTGACGTGAAATTTCTTCAAATGAAAAAAAAAATGTAGAGTTTGGTAGAGCGTTTTGAATCGCGATAAACTTGTGTTTGTTTCTATATGATTAGTTTAAACCTTAGTTTTATACGACAAGAAAACACAAATGGCTTTTGCAAGTAGGTATGTTTAAACGACAAATAGCTATATCGCTATCATATTTTTTTTATGTATCAGCCAAGAACTTGGCTATTAACAATATTGCTTCTTTTAAGCAAACAGCTGACATTGTTAATAATTCTGCCAATTGTGACATTTCTTTAAATTAAATAATAAGACAATGGAGGAAATCTCTTGCAGCCCTACAGTCAACTTAGATAGTACAATTTGTGATTTGGAAACAAGCCCATCATTTATTTTGTCAAATAAAAATAGTGATAATTCTAACTCAAATGTAATCAACCTGGTACACCAAAATATTCAAGGAATAAAGGGCAAAGACCTAGAAATAGAATTGTTTATGGGCTGTAATAGTATTGACATTCTATGTATTACAGAACATTGGCTTAAGAGTCACCAATTCATGTTCAATTTCAGTAACCACCAGGTGGGCAGTTCGTTCAGCAGAGAAAGTGCTATTCATGGTGGTTCATTAATATTAGTTAGTAATAAACTTAAATTTAAAGAACGTAAAGACATTGTAAGCCTCTCGGTTGAGCGAACTATAGAAATAGCATGTGTAGAGTTAGAACTGTTTATTATATTAAGTGTATACCGACCTCCTTCAGCATTGTATGACAATTTTGAAAAGATCATGGATGATGTTTTGCATAAACTTTGTAGGTCGAGCAAGACTATCATCACATGTGGTGATTTTAATGTTAATATTTTAGAGAATACAGTTGTATGTAGTAAGATTAAAAGTTTTTTTAAGTCATACAATCTTGAAAACCTATTTCTGGAGCCTACTAGAATAACTCCTACTACAGCCACATGCCTAGATAATATCTATACAGACATTATACCCCATCATAAGCAAGTTATTAATTTATTAGAATCAGATCACTGTGGACAGTTAATTTCAATTCAGAATAGATGTAGGGAAGTGGCTGTAAAGAACATCACTGTTAACCCTAAAACTGCAGGTCGCTTGGAGAAATTTAAAACTAAATTAAGTGAAAAATTACCTCACCTCACTACAGCTCACCCTATGGACTCAAATGATTTGTATAATAATTTTTTTCAAGTATACTGTAAAGAATTTGACTCCACCTTTGTTCCTAAGACGATCGCGGTTAAGGGTAATGCTTCCTTTAGTGAATGGGCAACTGTTGGGATTCATGTTAGCCGGAAAAGACTGTATGAATTATATCATGAGAGGACTTATATTAATACTCCAGATTTTAGTGACTATGTTAAAAAATATTCAAAATTGTTTAAAAAGATTTGTGGTCTCGCCAAATCCCGTTATCTTAGCACGAAAATAAAAAACAGTAGTAACGTTATTAAAATGACTTGGAGCATCATTAATAGTGAAACTGGAAGAGTCAAAAGTCGAGATAGTACCTACAGCCTTTCTATCGCCAACAGCAAAATTGAATCGGACATTGACGTCGCCACCGCATTCGAGAATTTTTTTACTAACATTCCAGTTTCTACCACCAAAAACCTAAATTCGTCACCTGCTATTGCAGAAACTTTATTGACGGAAAATGTTTGCCCCTGTCACGAACAATTCAAATTTTGTCACGTAAATTGCTTAGATATTAAGAGAACTTTTCGTAACTTAAATATAAAAAAGACTGCCGACTTGTGGGGTCATTCAATTGATGTGACTAAGTCAATTATTGACTTAGTAGCACCCCACTTAGCTTTTACTTTTAATCATTGTATAGAATCCGGTGAATTTCCTGATCTAATGAAATGTAGTAAGATTATTCCATTATTTAAATCGGGTAGCACTTCTGACCCTACAAATTTTAGACCAATTTCAGTGCTACCAACATTCAGTAAAATTTTTGAAAAACTTATTTTAGAACAAATGCTCAGATTCTTTAACAAAAATAACCTTCTTCATTCTAAACAATTTGGCTTTACAAAGGGTCGTTCAACTACTGATGCTGGTGTTGAACTACTAGGACATATCTATAGTGCCTGGGAGGACTCACACGACGCGATGGGCGTTTTTTGTGACTTATCCAAGGCATTTGATTGTGTCCTTCACGAAACATTGATCAGAAAATTGTATTATTATGGTGTAAGAAACAACGCTCTGAATCTTCTTAGTTCTTATTTGAATAATAGGGTTCAGAGAGTTGATATCAATGGAAAAAGATCCCCAGGGTCCTTGGTGACAATGGGAGTCCCACAAGGTTCGATTCTTGGTCCATTCTTATTTCTCGTTTATATAAATGACCTGCCTTATCTTGTTAAGGATTCTCATGAGATTGTCCTATTTGCAGATGATACTTCTTTGCTATTTAAGCTCAAACGCTCTAATCAAGTTACTGACGACGTAAATAGTGCTCTCTCTAAAGTGGTCCACTGGTTTAATGTTAATAATTTGCTTTTGAACGAGAATAAAACTAAATGTATTAAATTTACAACACCTAATGTCAGACAAGTGAAAACCAGTGTACAAATGAATGACGAAGAGTTGGAACTTGTGGATAACACAGTTTTTCTAGGCATAACTTTAGATGCTAAGTTACAATGGGGTCCACATATACATAAGTTGTCTAAAAGGCTGAGCTCTGCAGCGTATGCTGTAATGAAAATAAGAAACTTAACAGATGTTGATACCGCTAGACTTGTTTATTTCAGTTATTTCCACAGTGTTATGTCGTATGGTATTCTTTTGTGGGGGAATGCTGCCGAGATACAGACAATATTTGTACTGCAGAAGCGGGCAGTTCGGGCAATTTATAAACTAAGTCCCAGACATTCGCTAAGGGAAAAGTTTAAAGAGATTGGTATTATGACTGTCCCATCACATTATATTTATGAGAACTTGCTTTACGCTCATAAAAATATTAATCTTTTTATTAGAAACAGTGATGTTCACAACATTAACACTAGGAATAAACACAAATTTGTTGTACCAGCCACTAGGCTTCAGAAAATTAGTAACTCATTCAAATGTCAATGCATACGTTTTTATAATAAAATCCCAAACGACATTCAAAATCTGAGTGTGAACAAATTTAAGTCGTTTATTAAGCACAAACTATGTAGAAAAGGTTACTATAAAGTGTCGGACTATCTCCTAGACAAAAATGCTTGGGCTTAAGCCACTTCACTTACCTATTGTTATATTGTTTAATTTTGACATTTAATTATTATATTATTATTTTTTTTTACCCCTTTTTTTACATTTTTGACATTGTTTGATCATTTGATCTATTTTGTTTTTGATTTATTTATTTATTTTTTACAAACTGACATTATGTATTAATTAATCTTTATTAATGTGAAATTAATGTACAATGTAGGATTTATCCTTTTTATGTAGTTTTTTTTTTTTTTTGTCTGGCGGTTTGAGTATTTTTTATACAGCCTACCCAAATGTCCTGCAGATGGTACGAGACGGGGCGTCTGTCAGGACAGGTTGACTCAAATCTGCTTTGGCTTTCTCCAAAAGACCATCACAGACGACCTACATTGTACAAACAGACATGAAATTATATTATTTGTAAATGTGAGCATTGTGTAGGATTTGCTTTTTTTTTTTTTTTTACTAATTTTTCTTTCACGTGTCTGACGGTTTGAGTATTTCAAGCGGCCTACCCAAATGTCCTTCAGATGGTACGAGACGGGGCGTCTGTAAGGACAGGTCGACTCAAACTCGCCGTGGTACTTTCTTAAAAAGACCTCTTCTCAGACCACCTACACTGTTCTCACATACATTATTTTTTACCTGTCTGGACTTTAAAAGAGACATTGACCCCTGAGTTTGTTTCGGCGTTTCTTCTCAGAGGTAGTCAGTTAGGAAATGCCGACGCCATCTATCTAGTTTTAAAAAAAATGACGTGTAAAAGTGTTTTTTTAAGACCTATTTACAGAAATAAAATCATTTATACATTTATACATTTATACATTTAATGCGAAATAGAATTATGATTAAAATGGCAACGATTTCTTTTGCTTTTTATAACCATTAATTCCAATGTACCTAGATAATATAATATTATAAAACTAGTTTAGGATTCTTGTAAGTAATTTAAAACAGGTGATTGTGTGTAGCCACAAAGAAACTGATACTTTTTGCTCCCTACGTGTATCTAACTTCACATGTCAACGTGTTAGATACCCACATGTGTATTAGCATTTTTATAGTTTTAACTAAGTAATTATCAATGTATTTTACTGAACTCATTGAATTACCATTTAAGGCGAATCAATTTAAAAAAAGTAATACCTAATTACATAACATAAGTACTAAATTATGTATAGGTTTATTATTAACAACAATTAATCCTTATAAATTTTATCTGCCCTTAGTATTACAAAAAACTAAGAAAACATAGTACGCGGTAATGTAATCATCACTATGTCTGCTTATCTGTAGAGTGGATTAAGATTTCAAAACACAAAAATAATGATGGCAAAAGCTAAAATCCGAAATACTTAACCGTTCCAATGCGCCCCGGGGTGAAACTGGGAATGTACCCTTCCCGGGCTATTAGCGATGGGAAGGGTTACAAACTACTCATCCACGAACTCCATTGTTTGAGAGCTGCCGCGCCACACTCGCGGGTCATTACGCCTTGGCTGCGTAACATTGTCGTGTGTGCGCAGAGTAAACCTATCATTGTTATGTTTGATCAAATTTTTGTGAATGATTTAATATATTGTGTTCTGTCCCACCAAGCAGGCACCTAATTAAAGATACCTATAAAGTTTGATAGCATGAGAAATTCTATAGTTATCAAATTATTACATGGAAAACGTATTAAATAAGTCGCCATTCATTAATTGGTCTTTCTGTTTTAGTAAACAATGTTTGTTAGTTAATTAGGCTGATTTGATAAGCTAGCTAGTGCATCGAACTTTCAAGGATTTGCTGTAAATAATAAAATCTGCATGTTATTAATTGGTTATCTAATAATAACACCCACATCTATCGAGCATAATATTATAGCAAGTTTGGCCCTAAAAATGATAATACTTTTTTTATGAAATAGAAAAATAAATATAGACCACAGCGCCATCTAATGAAACTGGGATTCAATTCTTGGTCGCTCCGAATCTCTATCAGATGTTTCGGAAAGTCGAGCTGTAATAACTTTCAACTTGTTGCAACGGTGGCGCTGTAGTAGCAGAATGTACTTCAGTCCTACATTCTGCTACTATAGCGCCACCGTTGCAACAAATTGAAAGACAACATCGTCAATGGATAAAATGATTGAGAAGTTAGTTAACAAAACTGTTCATAGATGGCGCTGATACATAATATAATTTTCGGGTTTGATTAAAGTGATGGCTGGTATGTTTCATTTAAATATCTTATTGATATTATAGTATATCGTTCGTTGTTTAAGTTGAATACTATGCAAAACTCAATACAGTGAGAATCATTTATTTTTCAATAGAAACATCATGTTACGTTTTTCCTTTTGAAGTTTTTGTTACGATGCGAGTCAAACAAAAGTATTTATAATTGGGGTCGCATTCTGGGTAAAACATACCAACCTCATTGACGTAGCAACTGACCAATTGCTTTATACATTAATCATGAACATATACATAATAAATTATCTTCAATTCAGTGCTTGTAGATCGGTAAATTTGATTCGTGCCGCATCTATCCAAAACGTGTCAGGTACAATATTGCGAACCTTCGTGAATCAGACGATTATCGCGATAATTATCAATATTGTTTTTGATGTTACTCAGATCGCCACGAGCGATCTGGAGATAAGTTTGTTTACCACAGCATTCATAATAAAACATAATATATATACGTAAATGATATTGTGATAACTTGGGTACCTACATGTCGTTCCGTACATTTTAATTCCTAGCCCCGCTAATCGATTTTAAAACTTCTGGAATGTATAGGGCCCCTACATACCTAGATTCCAGAATTTCGGAAAGTGTTTTGACGAGTTCTTACCTATAATAGAATTTATAGGTAAGTACTCATCAGAGGTGACCTAGGTCAATAAAAAAAGTCTACATAATGAAGGCAATTTGCAATTAATCAAGTAGAAATGTACTTGCATGTCTAAATGTAGCATAAACTTACTGTAAACACACGTAACTGCATACTTATGATGCATGTACCTAGTTAATGGTTATTTAATTTTATTAACTGCAGTGTAGCTTGGTGTCACTGTATTTCGTAGGTAATTCGATGTCTCATGCATTTAGATTTGCGTACAAAATGAAACCAGCAAAAGTCGGGTTAGATTTGCGGCGCGGTATGATAATCGAAACGTGTCTCAAGATCTGAGGCTTCTTGAGTAAGATGAGGAATGACCTACCTTGTACCATAAAATAATGTAGTACGAAAGGGTTATCGATTGACCGATAAAACGCACTGCACAAATGACTACAGACGCACACATTCCAGTCGAACGCCTGTCGGCGGGACACGCACCAATTGTTGGGTAATGTTGAAAGACACGCGATCGCGACCTCACTTCCTGGTTGGGACGAAGCTCGTATTATTCAAGGACTCCCACACTAGCTATAACTTGAAAGTTTTACGGGATGTGGGTTGGCGACAAATAAACGCATAAATGTGGTTCTAGGCGCCGAAGATAACAGCTGATATCCATACACTGTTATGACCATCTTAACAGAACGAATCCATACCTACCTAGAACGTGGTTTCGTTCGCAAAATTTATTAACGATGTCGGTCATGAATTGTGACATATTGTTTTGAGGGCACTGTAATGATTGCATCATCAATTAGAAATTGTACCTACGTGACGATAGGCAGAAACGTTTTTCTTAGAACAATTTGGTAATCTTTATTAGCTATGGTACATTCCGTCACGATTACATTTTAAAGCAATTATTAGTAAAACAGAAATGAAAGAGAAAAGCTAATTACAAACTAGCTCGTCAGTCCTAACAATCTAAGGCGGGTGATGCTTCATCGCCAATCCAATCAAATCAATCAATCAAAGGCAATCATCACACTTGGCAGGCGGGATTTATGATTGCAACTCGGTAGATGCTTTACATTGTTGGTATCTGTAGTGCCATTTTTAGCATCTTTCAAGTCGAGTATGTAATGTACAAAAATCTTTTTTTTCATTCCATCATGTTAACATTGTGGATTTATGTACCTCTCAAGACGATGTAGTAGGTTTTAATATTAAAATTGGGAAAACCCACGGGAAAATGATAATTTTTTTTCCATGGATGGAAAACCACAAAATAAAAAATATGGACATGTGCCTACTGAATGCTTGTTTTATTCTCTGACCTCTCTTTATTAGGTCACTGACTTGTTTGGGAAAACTTGACTGTTTTCTTACCCACCTACGCTCCTCCTACGTCTCAGTTTTTGTGGTTAATAAGCTTCTAAATTCTAAAGTTGGTAAATGCTAATGCTTAAACCCTATTCAGTAGTGCTTGCCAGTGTTACAATAAGTGGTAATCAAATACATTGTAAAAGGTAAACAAGTATAGTTAGAAAAGATTGGTCTGGGTACTTTTTTAATAAAATGTTTTTCTTTGTTACAGGTAATTAATTTGAAGAGTCGTGAATCCTAATGTCATCCCGTATTTACATGTCTACAAACGTTTGGCTCATTTTAAGCAAATATAGGTACTTATTGGACGGTGTGTAAATTAACACGATTTTTAGAACCCGTAATATCAACCTATAACCTTGTAATATCATTGTTAAAACAGAGACTTTCGGGGATTTTCGTACTGTTTGTCACCATACAATATTCTAATATTTTGAATCGCTTTCATCAGATTCGTATCTCTAATTGATTGTAGAGCTTATCGTTATCTTTTATGTGTTTAACACGGTAACCAATATAATTAGCTAACAATTATATTAATAATTTATCTATTGACTTTGCCCACGTCGCTTTGTGATTTAATTCTGCTTTTTTCATAAGTACGATTCGTCCAGATTGGAACTAAAAAAACAAACATGTTGTCTAGCGCCACAAACCGGGGTATTACCTCCTGTCGAAACTTTACGAAACTGACCGTTGTCTTTTTCACTCAGTACGAATATGAAAGAGATGCGTATGTTTCGTTCTCAATGGAGGTTGAGTGATCTTTAATAGTGTTCCTCTGTAGGGAATTGGCCGGGGGTGGTTGCGCGCGCACAATTTTCAGGGCGCAGGACGACTTTTCTCTAGAACTACAAATGTTTAGACCGGAATATGGGCATTTATTTAGTTTATTTAAAAAGAAAATATAAACATGTGTATAATGCAAGGAGTTATCACAAATGCCGATCTTGATTAATTAAACTATCATCAAAATATTGCTGAGCTAAAAGCATAATGGCAATGTAGAGTTTAATAAATTTGAAATGAAATCAAAACCAAATCTATACTTGATAAAAAAAAACAAAACGAGTATCGTTGGGTGCCCTCTCTGTACATTTAGGCAGTCTTCGCGTACTTCGGTTGCCGATAGAGGCCGCACGTATCACGACACTTCAGGTTTTGCCGGCGTCCATTGCGGAACGCACCCCTTGCTTGAAGCCTTCAATGAAATTGCAAAGCATCTCAGTCATATTCCAGACTAAATAAGTGTTTTCCAGACGACAGCGGCGAGGTGAGTCCTATAATGAATATGAAAAACGAGTGAGCACTGCCACGGCTTCCCGCGATTGCACTTCGACCGTTCTAGTATTCCTGTTCAATAATATCACTTAACGTTGTCGACTGTACACGAAGTAGTTATTCAATATCTAGTGTTCTGTATATTGATCGTGGACACACTAATCATTTAATAATGTAGTTTTAATAGAGAAACGCCGCTTATTTTTACCTCCACAGTGTTTCGAGCATTCGAAGCGTGGAAATACAATTCTGGAACGAATTATGTGATTACGTTCGCGACGATAGGTGTTCTTGTACTTTAGATACGAGCATTTATGCTATGACGTGAATGAAATACCACTTAATGCGTGATTTAAAGGCTTTGTGACACATTTATTTAAATATTGCTTTACAAGGAACTCTTTGAGTTGTCGGTCTACGTCATAGATATAAAAGCAATTAAAGTTTTCCCTCGACAATTGTACTAAATTATCAGATAAGATATGAACTCCAATTAAGATGATTGATTCCGAAGGCTGGCTTGTTGATTTGCTTGATAGATATTTCATTGGTAGGGTTCTTGTTTGATCTTTAATATCGCAATAAGGTTACAGGAAATTGCATCTATATTTAAACTGTCGAGGCAATTACGTATGTGTCTACTGTATATAAACTGGTTGTGTCAATATAATCATAAATATATATGGCGTTTGTTTACATGCGGTATATGATGATTTTTTCTGTATTATCGCCTTCAAGCTGTCAAATATTCCATTGTCATTGTTTCGACTAAAAAATGCGGGATAGAGTAGTTAAAATGTAAATTTTGTGAGCAAAGGAGTCAATTAAGCTCAGTCGTGTAGCACCATTTTAACAATTGGACCGTGTGACAGATCCGCCGGCACACTGACGCCTACATCAAATTAACTACTTGTTTTTGTCCAAAAGTAACAAAAACTGGTTGTAGATGATTGTAGTCCATAATTACCGTGTATTTGTTATTAGTACGTGTTTTGTCTGTCGTGAATGTCATGAACAATATTATACTGACATACTTATAACTCATATTTAAACAAAAGCCGGCCTAATTACGACCGATTTATTTTATAAACGTTAAGTGCCTGATTCATTTTATTTTGGAAATGTACTCACTGTAGCATGACTCATCCTTGTCTGTGACTCAGTGAAGTTTCTATTTAGACACTTTAAACGTAGGTTTTGAAAGAAGTCGAAGTAAAGGACAGTCATCATCAGACTGTGAAGAAATGCCATTTCCTGGTTGATATCTAGAATCAACAATGGTAAATGTAATGATACTTAATGTTATCATTGACGTAATCATTTCTACTAACAAATTTTCAAGATAGGCGGTAGATTTAATAAAAAAATGATATGTGATTCAAAGTACACTTTTTTAACGTCATAATTAGATTTACTGGCAAGATGTTAGATTTCATTAGAATCGCGAGTACCTATTAATAAATCGTATCTTAAAGACGTTATTATCGCGGTCAAAGGTTGATAAACTGGTATTTTCTAATTAAACCTGTTTGCGGTATATCTAGAGGTACCTGCCAACGTTTCTGAAATGTATTCATAGTAACTACACGTATTACTTTTTATATTAAATAATTTACTATCTTAAATAATTAATATAATCAGTTTTCTAAAGGGTTAGGCTAAGAATACAGATTTCCTGTAATTGCTACGAGATATATCTATAATTTTAAGTTATTGTGAAAAATATATAAGAAAAACATTTTGAAAGAATACCTTTTTACATTCTTACATTGACGTCATGGAAATACAGTAAAAATATTATGTTTGAAATAAAAATAACACACATTACTGTATGAAAGTTTATGTATTTCATATATTTATAGCTCATAAAATACTTTCGGTCAATATATTCTTAGTAATATAAACACTTTTGGAATTATACCATACTTAATCATGTTCACTTTTGTTTTTACAACCATTTGCATAGTTTTGTTTATAAACTCACACTGCAACTCAATCACAAAACATTTAAATAGTTCACTCAAAGCATTGTATTATCGGTACTTAATATGGAAATATAGTTAATGTTGTCTTGTGGTTTCCTTACATATCACACTCAGTTATTAAAACTTGTCATCATATCGGAGGTTAACCACACATGGTTCTGACGCACTTCACTGTAGCCTGAGCTGCCATTTCCCTCGATTCGTCTCCGACATTTACGTATATTCTGCTTAACGTAGCAAGGCGTATTTTTATACGACTTTCTTGAAAAGCCGAACTGACAAAATGGCAGGGTGCCATTTATATTTCAATATTTGTTTTCGAGAGTCCAGAATGCGAAGCTACCCTATTCTTTGTGGGAAGTATTCGAGGGGCTGCGGGTTGGCTTGCGGTGGCGGGGTGGATGGGATGTCGTGCTGAGGCTTCAGTAGCCACGGATTATTCGCGCCTTGTTGCGAGCCATCCACCCTCTTCTGCCCACCACCTGATGGAGTCAGATGAAGTTGAGGAAGCTGACTTTTGGGACACACGGGAGGTCTATCGGCTTTCGGCTGCATGTTTACTGAAACAAACACAAATATTTATTAGTCACTGTTATGAAAATACAACTTTAATGACATTGTTTTTAATAATACAAATGAGTATGTAAATGTATGCTAATGTTCGGAAATTTTTGAAAAAAGTACACTGCAATTTATTGATCTGAATATAATTTAAAATACTTACTGTTTGCGTTCAAGCTGATCCTTTCCAATTTAGAGGTGATAAGATGTTCGCCGTTTACAAACATTAATATTTAAAAATATATTTATTTACGAGCACACAGCGTGGGTTGGCTGTTTAATACTAAATGTGCGACGCTTAGATTGCTCGCGCGGTTTTATATCACGGCTGACTCACATTTGGCAAGAGAGCTCTCTATCTCAGATCACGTCACTTGGTCGCTGACGCCCGCTGTTATGACGGCAGCGCGTTTTCCTAGCTTCAGTAGACGCGTTCATATATCCAATACGTCTGTGCTCTGTACATTCATTAAAGCATGATACATTTATATTTTAAAGTAAGTTACATTCCACTGTGTCATATAAGGAAGTTATAAACTTTGCCGAGCCCTCGTGGTTCTTGAACCTGATTGGTCATTTTTATTTGAACACATTGAAAACAACGGAATGGAATATATAACTTACTATTTTACTGTACCTTCGTGCTGAATGTAAAGGCCAGATGATCATGTTAGTGGCCTTACTGATTCGAAACCAAATAATTATGTTAAAACTTATAAGTAAGGTTCTTCTTAGCTTGGTCATTAAGGATTGGCAAAACAACAGGCTCCGTATTTTTTCTGGAACCTGGAGCATGACAAATTGCTAATGATGATAGTATTTTTCCGTGGGCTCAGTTTTCTTCTATCATTAGCCATTCCATTATTTGACGTCGACGTTCGTTTATCATAACTACTTCTATAAATCTGGCTTCATCGGCATCATCAGTCGCGTTATAATTTACAATAATATTTATAAACAATATGCTAGAAGTGTGTCAGGGTTGTGTTTATCGATTTATTCAATTTCAAACGATTTGCGATCTTAAAACTGGCACGGTACATGTACCTATTTATGCCCGTACTTTGATAAATAATAATAACTTCGTTATCTGATACAAAAACTAGATGTATACCTACTTACGTACATACATGTAAAGTTAATATAGTCTACAAAAACAAAAAACAGAACAGACAGGTTTAAGTTTGTTGAACTAATAAAAAAAACTAAGCAAGTTGTTTAACACTTGTTTTAATAGCACTTAAGACAATTATTGGGTTTTTCTGTAAGGAATTTCTCAGTAGCATCCCACAGTCCAGGAACTTAAATAGTAGCGAATTAAAGCTTGATTTAATAAAAATGTAACGATTAAAAAAACCCCAAAATTCAATTGAATAGGAAGCTGTTACAATGAATTTTTGATTAAATGACATAAATTAGGTACACTAATATTTCCTGGTATACGCAATTTTTGGAAACTTATTAGGTAGGTACCTATTTTAACCTTGCCATTACGTTTTGTGATAACCTATTACAGGTGCTGATACTAACACCATTGTTTTGCGATAAAAATCATTATTACAATCAAATTACTGTTTTGTTATCAAATTGAACAAATACCAACTCCCTATATTAGGGACTAACTTTCAAGGAAAATAATAAGTTTCCTTGTGTTATTTAATAGTTTTATTGTAGTAGGCAGTGTAGCTACATATTTGAACACGTGTAGATTTCACGATAAAGAACAATTATTATTAATGAATGATTATTCATTATTAACATTTACTTAGGTTTAGTGACAAGATTAACAAAAGAATGAAGCATCCTCTCACCTAACTACATGAACTATATATATTAACAATATAACAACAATACATAAACAAAAAAATATTTGGGGTAAATAGATAAATGGATTAAAAGTTCACAAAGAGAGTTGAAATTGTTGGCCCAGAATTAAAATAAGCAGAGCACATAAATTTTACATCCATTGTGAGAACTGGGTCCTAACGGCACTGTGATGAGGCTGACTAACCGTATTTACATGTAATTGTCACTGCCATAAGTACTGCTGCCTTACCATAGTTTATGATGAGGAAGCTGCCGCTACGTGCAGTGTAATGCAACGTATCTCTTCTACAACGTAAACTGTCCTGCTTTAAGAGTTCATGGTAAGGGGGCTGTAACAAAAAGTAAGTGCACGTGACTCTACATGTTTGTCTTCAAGGTTAAGGAAAACATAAAGAAAAACTCGTCTCAATTGTTTAACACGCGGAGATCAATGTTAATTTCTTCTCGAAATGATCCTTACCTTTTAGAATATCGATAGGAAGCTGTAATCATTAATATTACTTAGTAAATTTGCAATTGAAATTTCTTAACAAAATGTCCGAAGGGGCGTACTCACATTTGCCCAATTATACTAGGTTTCAATGACAACTAGATCCACCAGGCAGTCAATTAAAATGCAATTATCTATTGTAAAATCTTTCTTTTTGACTATATTAGAAAACACATGGTGGTAATACTATTCTAAAATACCCACATCATAATTGAGTAGTAAAACCCAAAGGCCGTAAAACCCGTTGTAAAAATCCGCTAACTAAATCCTCCGGTTTTAAGAGCAGACGAACAGAAACTAAAGAAACGTTTACCTATTTAATAATACTAGCAGTTGCCCGCGACTTCTTCCGCGTGAATTTCAGGTAAGTACCTAAAATTCAGTAGAATAAATTCAAATTTTATTATTTTCTCATTTTATCCTAAATGTAAAATATTTGTATGACATAATTATTACGGTATACTGTAAAGGTATTAGCGGCTGGACGCTTGCTTACCTAAGACTTTCAAAATACAAGAGAATCCGATTATTATCCTTTTTAACGAGCCGTAGGACTAGGACGTAGAACTTGGAACCGCAATCGTGGCGGTATGTTAGTCAAAAGTTATGACTGTGATTTCCCTTGAATTTATTCAGAAATATGTAAAGTGATAAACCTTTTATTTAGTTTGTTTGAAATATTATGAAACATGATGAAATATTCAACAATGACAAAATAATATATCTTAGAACTATAACACGTAGGATAGTTTGGATCTGGGAAATTTGTAAGATATGCGTATAACGCAAGCGCGCAGCCGCAAGCCCTCCAAGTTTTATATAAATTAGGTCAGTAAGATTTACATACGCTCACCTTACAATAACGTACGAATAGATTAAACATACAAGAAGGTAAAATGTTTATAGAAATATTTAGTTAATAACTCGCGTGTAAAAGCAACATAGTTACTTAATAATAAAACAAGAACATTACTGAGTTACATTAAAATAATATTCTGAATCAGGCACGCATAACAAACACGAATTACCAGGTACTTAGAATACAACGTTATTTTAAAGTCACCTTCAAGTAAATGAACAAAGGGTATGGTAGGTGAGAAAGTGTAATCATATTCGAAGGTCGGGCCCTCCCGTTGTTGGCTGCTCCCATGGGAGTGGCGGAGTGACGGAGTGCCTAAGTACCAGAGTGACGGCATGGCCAATCACTTCCCATCCACTGACATACCACGTGTGTACTGCGTGCATAACCCGATGCCATTCCACCGCACATACATACGTTACTAGTATTTGGCTCGACGTTTATATTGCGTAGACACGATAATATTTTAACAGCTCAGCATTTATTTTTAAAGCACAATGGATAAATACGTCGGATTCTGCGTAGTCTGGTCAAAAAACCGTTTCAGGTAGATTTGTTTATTTTTAGAAACGGTTATATACAATTCTTCGGAGTATTTTTTGTCACTCAATTCATGTTTGTTTAGCTGAGAGTATGTTCATGTCACTCCAAAAGAGATCTTCGATCCCATGAACTTCTTCTTCTCATTATCGAATGGTTAATGAACAACCTGGTTTCTGAGTTTAAACCGCTTGTGGGCCTCTGACATGGCTCTACACACCGTTGAAATATCTCTCAGGTGTGCAGATTTCCTCGTGTTTCATAGTCATAGTCATTATGTTTTTATTTTATATAGGCTACAAAAGAGCACTTACAAAACGTCAAAATTTGTTGCTCGGTTCCAAAAAGTCGTTTCTATGGAGAAGAACTGGCAATAAACTCCATTGTTACTCTTTTAAAAGTATGTTTAACAATCATTTTAAGTATGAGAGAATAATGAGGTACACAATATATCTAAAATGAGAATACGAGTAGCATCTAAGTCAAATAAAAAATATTAATATAAATCGGTTATTCTCCGTTAGTCTAGTTTCTTTTCATCACCATTTGTGGCACTGATAAATGATAACTAATTTATAATACGCATATGAACTCGAAAAGACATTGGTGCGTTTAGATTAGAGCTTGGGACCTTTGACTTGGCAGTCCAACGGTCATACCACTCGTCTATGGCAATACTTAATCTGTGGTATCTAGCAGATATTTGAATAAAAAAAAAATTATCAGCTGTGTAGATAGGTATACTATAAGTCCTATTTTACACTCTCAATCGTTGAAATAACGCTTTTGTATTAAAACCCTTTTACTCAGGCAAATAAAAGCCAATCGAAAAGTATCATGTTACTTATTAAACAATACCACTTTCGTAAACAATATTTCCAGTAAGTTAAGTAATAAGTAAACAATTAAATTATTTAATTGTTATCAAGGGTTTGTTAACTGCAAATAAATAGCTTTATTTCGTAGTTTTTATAATAGAAGTATGCTCGAAGACCTATAACACTTTTATGTTGGTATTTCGTAAGTTTACTACGCCTTTACGCAGTTTATTATGGTACTTATTTAGGTTCTATATAAAAACACTTTGTAAGTTACTTTTGCTGTTATACTGTGTTTGGACATTAAGTTAGGAAACTGAAAGTAACTTTATTCAGAAAGCTGCCCCCTTACCATGAACTCTTAAAGCTCAGTTTACGTTGTGGAAGCGGGACGCCGCATTACACTGCACATAGCGGCGTCTCGTTTTCTCATAGCAAACTGCCCTGTTTAAAGAGTTCAAGGTAAGGGGGCTGGGCTTCAGAAATGTAGAGTTAGAGACTAAAGATTACAAAAGTCATATGAACTTTTGTTCACTAATCAGACTAAGTATACTAATGGAGTTACTTTTTTTGCATCGCTCTGCTACGCAATTATGTCGTAGGCAACGTGGGTACCTATCGGCGAAAAACTGTAATATTCTTATTAGAGTCTACGGTGTATTGTGCAGGTACCTACATAAATGTCTTGAACCATCTCACTTTATGTGACCTTTGCGTTAGTAGACCACTCTCTCAAATTAGTATTTTATTTTCTATGAGAAACTATAGAAGAGAGGAAAATGTGTACCAACTAGCTGTTTAATGAATTCGTATCAATAGTGATCAACAAATGACATCACAGCGTTGATGGAATTGTCCGAAATAACTGGAATTTCAACATAATAACAACGAGTATTTACAAATCTACGATGTAAATTTAGATTTCCCTCCTTACTGCTCTATAACGGCGGACCCGGTTATGAAAATGGTACATTTTACGGTTTATTTGTGTCGCACCCGTCATTAGTTACAAAGTAGAATTTCATAGAAATTTCCAACAACGTAAACAGAGTGTGTATCGTGAAATCGAGCTGTAGCTTACCTACCTCATAGTAATGAAAATAACCATAAACAATTAAATGTTCGTTTAAAATTAAACATTGTTGACGACAGACTAACAATGGTATTAATATTGACTCTATTTAAAAAAAGAAATGTACATTTTACTCTTTTTTCACGTTTCATTTGTTCTGTATTCTGAGGTTAATATTTAGTATTGAAACAACAGACGAATTCAATATATTGTTACGTAGATGATAGATCATTTACGTAAATTATGATACCCGTAGTGTTCAAGTGGTTTAAATAAATAACACACACATTGTACAGATACCAAACTACAATAACTAACTACTATAGTAATAAATATTGGTTAATATGCGGTCTGTGAATATTTTGGAATACGAACATTGGGACTTTTAAGTAACTGGAACCTTTTTGGTAAAAGTACCTACTTACGTGAATGATAAAAAAGGATTTTCCTTTGTCCAGCTTTTAATGAACAATCGCGTTACGATGACTCATAAGTTAGCTACGGAGTGTCGTGTACCTACTTGCATGACGTGGGTACGTAATTCGTATTTCGTACAAACACGTAGTACATGCATGTAAGGGTAATTAAATGTCAAGATGAGTGGAGTTCGTTGTCTTATATCAAATCATCCATGCGGTGACTAAACTAGTACTCTAAACTGAAATTCTAATTACTATACCATAGCAAAATAAACGATAAATAAGTATATAGATAGATATAGATAGATAAGTATTGGCACGTACATTTTATTTTTGGCAGCCGTCTTGGCACGTGTCATTTTACCATACAAGAAATAAGATTGTTGTGAATACGAAGTCTTAATCTCTTCAGCTTCTGCACTGGCACGCATACAGTCGTATTATTGTAAGACTGAATGTCTACTTATCGATTGTACATAAACGTTGTAACGTCTCATCGATCTGGCTGACATGTATGTATGTATCTAAGCAATATTTTGAACCTTACCATGTGGTCATAAGGCGTGTTACCCTGTTACAACGAACGTCGAAAGGACATCTTACATAAGTCACTGGCATATTAGATATTCTTTCACTATAACACTTCAACATAATTGTGTAGTTTCCACGGTAAAATGCGTCAGCAAAGCACCGCGGCACCTTTATAGCATCAGGTAGTTTTGCGTGAAGGCTTCATGCCTAATAAAATGTTTATTGTCTTTTATAGTTTCAAGGAGACATCGCAAATACGCGATCGCCTCGTCGAGCGAAGAAATATGACATAGAGACCACTGTTTAAGTTTGAAGATTGTAAAACTTGAGCCTTAGTAGTAAGCAGCATGGAAACTAACGGCGCCAACCGGGTAAGCCTCGTGATTACACGAGAGCACCGATTTACATGCGGCACAAATGCACATCATGACATACACAGAAATATGCAGAAGTTTTGCATAATTCTAAGTTTATTGTACGGTTTAATACCATTCTAACTTCAGTCAATGTTAGTGTTTACTAATTTCGTTCGCAACCACGATAACGGTGCAAAAACGACCGTGAAACGCTCAAACTTTCAATAAAAGTACAGGGGCCGTTTAAGCTTATTAGGTAATAAATCGAATCGCGTATTTTCGTGATTTCTTTAACGATACCGTAGCCAAAAAATGACTAGCTCATGAAAACTTCGACAACGAACATCGCGGCACTAAAACGTAATGAACAGATTGAATTAGTTTCGAATTCGCAAACTTTTGTCATATTTCTGTTGCGTTTGCCGTATTTCCAAAGTTTGTTGTCTAATTCTGCGTGAATACCATTGTGTTTTCCAAGAAAAATATATAAGTGTTTATGAATATAAATCAGCAAAGGTACTGCCATGCAATGTTATGCCAAAGTTAACCATAGTATTGGCGAAATTTTACAGTCTTTTCATGTAAATTTGAGAGAATTCGTTGACGAGCGCTATAAAGTATTATAGCAAAATCACGCGATTCAGAATGTCTACCTTTTGTCGTAGACAATCGTAGATATGTTCATAATGCATTTTAAATTTTGGCATTCGTAGTCACACAGTTTACCGATATATTGTTTTTCTTAAAGTCAAATAGGTAAGGAATAATAATTATAGATGTAAAGATATTAGATATGGCTCACGTAAGGTTTAATTTTTGTCATTCATATTTCATCATAACTACTTGAGTTTTTGGTCATATATGCACAATGTAATAAAGCATTATGCAAAAAAGATTCGTTGCGTGACGTAGTTCTATTCAAGTTGGAATAGGCCTTAAGCAGGCACCTTTTTACGATGGATCAACGTCAGTCAATTTAGTATTCATGTTTTTTTATTAGAAACGTTTATTTATCGTTCCTGTTTGTAAATTTCCGTACATTTGCGAAATTTACCGTAACTTACGTAGCAGTTAAAAAATCGTTATTTTGTATGTATATTTAGAATACAATAACTTTTTACTTGTTATATCTCTCACGCAAGTTAAATAAATATTTTGAAAGTAACCAGAAACTTGACTAG
The DNA here is from genome assembly GCA_905340225.1 of Abrostola tripartita. Lineage (NCBI taxonomy): Eukaryota > Metazoa > Arthropoda > Insecta > Lepidoptera > Noctuidae > Abrostola > Abrostola tripartita. The sequence goes on along the minus strand of HG996498.1, from coordinate 7,285,915 downwards.
AAAATGATTGGCAACTATTCTCATTGTTTTAAAAATAAAACGTAATCGAATGCGATGGCTGTGCGTAGTTCCTAGAGCGCTTGACGTTAATTTTGACGTCACTGAAACGTTTGTCAATATAATTTATGCAAGTTTTCTGATAAGGACTATGTAGACAAGACGTCGCCTAAAGATATAGAATAACCAGTTTATTGATCAATGTTCTACTGGTGGCTTCTTATATTATTAGTTTTAGCTAAAGACCTCTCGTATCAAATAAAAAAAATATAATGTTTATATACGCTAGATGGCTGACTAAAATAATAATTGGCCTGTTAACGAACTCATTAACCAAGTATTCTTAACTTAATTATATGTCACTCCTTCCTTGGCTAGGTATTTCAACAGGTCGTTAACATTTGAATTCCTTATTGAAAACTTAAAAGAATTTGGCAAAGCTGTATGGATTTTTTCAACAAAACTATTCAGTAGTGCGGAGGACGTGCAGTATATTTTTTACCCGGCAATAGCTCGTTGACCCAGTAGCCGAGTTCGTGACAACTCGTATCTATCGGGCGCTGCTCGTTCCGCTCATGCGGTTCAACTGGAACCACGGAATGGGGGACGGGAAAACGGAAATAAGTAATTTGGTACATTTCTCAATTCCACACATACCATTCATAATGTATGCAATTATAGCTTATCTTTAGTGCATACACGCGAGGTATACGGTGATATAAGACGATAAGAATTGCAAATATTCTAGAATTGAATCAATATCAATCTGCGTTATTAGCATTTTAAAATTTGGTTGGAAGTGACTATAGGTATTCCTTTATGCAAGCCTCAATGTAATAAATAGGTCTGCACTTCTGTAAGAATTGCACTTAATTTTATCAACGAGGTTTTAATGAGGCCTGATGTTTTCGATCAAAATTATAAAAGTAAAAGACTGTTGTAATTGTTTTCTGTCGTTTATCAAGACAACAAAGCTTAAAGAAATAAAACAAAACTTGCTACATCTTAATTCATATGTTTCATTCTATTCGAAGTTTTTTATGAAACCAAGAGTATTTTTATAGAAGTCTAATTACTTTGTTAGTTCAGTTTCAAGTTTATTTTAACAGTCGTCTGGTTTTCCCCCTTAACACGTGGTTCGATATTCGTCAATATATAGATGAAACTAATTAAAAAGAGGAATATCTTAGCTATTCGTATCATCGTAGTAATAGATTTTTTGTTTGCCGAAGGTCCACAGTTCGTTTGTTATGATTCAAGTGGGGTTCAGCTGGTGACAGGACGGCCGTCGCCGCCCCGCACCCGTCAGATATCGTGTTCAATCACTCTACGTTTTGTAAATTATTGTCCAAATTTGCGAAATATTGAGTGTTCGCTTAGAATTCGTGATGATATCGTGTACTAATGAATTACAGAATATTCCAGTCTTCTTATTTAAGCGACTGTCAAGCATGAAGGAAAGACTATGGCTAAGCAAGATAATATAATCAGTACATACTTAGATAGTATGTTTGTAATAATTAGGAACATACTTGCGCTAAATATATCGGGCTTAGTACTGTGTTAGGTGAAATTGTATTACAATACATTAGTCATATTAGACCAATGTTCTATGTTAATAATAATATCAATAAATATGAATGATGTTACATAGATTATAATAACTATAAAAAACTAAACAAACCCAGTGGGCATTTACAGTGGGGTAGTTACTATTTTTCAACCTTCTTGTAGTACAATCTCAATTTTTCGATCTAATCTAACTCGATTTGAGTGAGTTTTGCAGGTTATCCTTGCCACGATAAGAACTCAATTATCTAAATTAAAATCGTATGTATTAAAACTTTCTTGTTGTAACATTAACTTACATTAAGTAGGTTGAACGCCGCAACGCGGAAACCTTATTATGTTTATCTATAAGACATATTTGTTTTTAAAAGGCCCCGACGGAGACCCGTCCTCTGAGTTCTGGGTTGGCTGGACAGGATAATCCAGTCTCACCCCAGCCACCGCTTCGTCCACTTACTAGAGTTGATTCACGGTCGGCCTTCCCACCACAGTCGCCGAGACCGGTAGCACCACAGTTGCAAGCTAGACCACAGTTCCAGCCAGGAGGACCTGTTACCACACCTCCGCAATTTGCGCCTAGAGTAGGTGCCCCAGCGCCAAGAGGTCCAGCTCCACCTGGTCCTCCGGGAGCTCAGCAAGTTCGACCGGTCCCTCCTCCTTTGAGACCTTTTGGGCCGCAATCTATAGCACCTCAGCAAGGTCCTAGACCGGTGCAATCGCCGACAGCCCAACCAACACAACGCGCTCCTCCACCGAACAATCTACAGTTCGGTCCGCGGCAGCCACCTATTTCAAGTATTATTACACCGGACGGAAGTCGACCACAGATTGCTCCGCCACAACCCAACGGAGCTGCTAAAAACGGAGCGCCCCCTGGTCCTGGATTCCCAAGACAACCTTCGCAAGGCTCTATAAGGGGTCTTGATACATCAAATTCTTATCCAACTAAACCAGTCAACCTGGATAACCAAAGTATTGCCAGTGATAACCAAAATGTCAACAAAACAGAAAACGGTATTGAGGGACCTGGGGCGGTTAAAGGCAGGAGCTACAGTATTGCAGCAGCCCCCGGGGCTCCAAGTCCATTGAAGGCGGAAGATGATCGACGAAAATCTGTCAGTGCTATAGGAGGCAGAATTGATGACTTTACTAGTCGTAGCCCCGGACTTGGATTAATACAAGAAGGCAAACTAGAAAGCAAAGAAAATGTACGCGAATCCAAAGAAAGTATTAAGTCAGATACAATGGAAGGAGGCAAAGATATTCCTGACCGCCCTGAATCACGATTGTCTGGATCCAAAATGACGGAATCTTTTATCGGCGTTTTACCAAACTCTACATTAAAAAAGAAGGTAGACGATGATGATGACGTAGTTTTAAACAGTTCATCAACTGGTATGAAAGCCAATGAATCTTCGAAACCAAAGGAAGATTTATCTGATCGCTCTCCATCCTTGACTCGAAGTGATGATTCACCGGAACCCAAACAAAAATCTTCGCCAAGTCCTGGCTTACCAAATAAATCTCAGAGTGCTACTCCAGAGCCTGCACGTCCAAAGTTACCTAAAAATGATCCAAAAATAGAGACAAGGTTAGATGCTAAAAAAGATACCCAGCCGGCTGTAACGCCTAATAAAACACCTTCGAAGTCCCCTATACTGGACTCTAAGCCGCCTATACAAGTTCAAAAGAAACCAAGTGATTTGAGCACTACTGCTTCCTCGGATGCAAAGAAATCAACACCTCGTAAAACAGCTTCTGCACCCAAGTCTCGCCCCAAAGGTAATATTATAAGATACTCGTTAGATCGAATACCATGCGATTTGAAATGAGCCAAACGTTTTCCTTATTTCATTTTCCATATAATAATGTGGTGTCAAAAATGTTTTAAAACTTTTTTTTCTTAGATGGTGACAACGACAGTGGCGTCGACGAATCCACACAAGGAAATGTATGACTTTTAAATATATTTTAAAGTGATTCACAAATTGGATAATTCTAAGCTAATCTTGACCTTTCTTTATAGGATGTAAATGGCTCGCCTGGTTCACCAAATAAAAAGATTCCGAGCAAGTTACCCATGAAGGAGAAGTCAAGTAACAGTCTGAAAACAAGTCTCTCGCGATCATCCAGCAAAAGTGCTACTGCCAAAACACCTGAAAACCCACTGCCAAGTGAGAAAAAAAGTAAGCAAGTAGAAACATTGTTTTAAACAATCTTTCTAGTCGACTGTACTTAAGCCCATCAACCATTACCATGTTGTGCTATAGTATTTCTGGCTTAAAATACAGGTTATGCTGTAATTTCACTATAATAATATTTTGAAGAAAGTATGTATGCACGTGTTATAGTTTTCACAGCCCTTAAAATCATTATAATTAAAAAACATACTGTTTTCAATGTGTTTATTTATATTATGATATAATGGACTTGCAGAAGTGCCGATGAACAAAGTTCAAGTTGGCAATGCTCCGTCGCCTAACATCAAAGCGGTAAAATCAAAAATTGGCTCATTGGATAATGCGACGTACAAGCCGGGCGGTGGAAAAGTTAGGATTGAAAACAGGAAATTAGAATTTGGTAATGCAGCGCCTAAAATTGCTGCTAAAAATGATGCCTACACTCCAAGCGGTGGTGTTAAAAAGGTAACTTTATTTCAAGAAGATAAGTAAGCTTATGGTATAATTGGGGACTTACCTTTTTTATTCTTTCAGATTGTATCCACGAAATTAGAATGGAATGCTAAATCTAAGGTAGGGTCCCTTCAGAATACTGCATATAAGCCCGGAGGTGGAGACAAGAAGATCGAAACAGTAAAATTGGATTTTAAGGAGAAGGCCAAACCTAAGGTTGCTTCGACGGTTAACATCACCCATAAGCCTGGAGGGGGTACTGTCAAGGTAATTCAATAATCCAGTGTAACCTACAAACACTATAATAATAAAATAGGTCTTAGGAATGCGGTTATGTACTACGTTCAGTGAGTAATCTTTTTACTAGTTTGGCAGCACAGCTGGTAAAAGTAATATTCGAGTAGAGCTTCAATATTTGGTATAAGCACTAAGTGTAAAACATGGCGACACAATCGATTTATCATTATCAAGCAAATATGTTAGATCACAAGATAAAACTAGGTAGACGCACTTAATGTAAAAAATAGAAATGTAAAAGTAAGTTAAAGTCATTAGGCCTGTAATTTTGAAAGCATTAAAAATAATATTATAATTCTTCTTCAGTCTACAGTTGCAAAGAACGGAACGAGAGCAGTGAGTAATATCAATGTTTAAGTTTGTATGAACACAGTCACTCAATTGCACAATTTTTACGTACATGTGTTTTAGGTTTAAGTTTTATGCAGTGACGTCAAAGCACCTACGCAATACATATATATTATACGGTTCAAATACTAAGTATACAATATAAGCTGCGTCCACACAATAGTAAGATTGTACCATTGTTGTTTTTAGTCGGTTAAATGGGCGTTACCGAGGTGGAGGGCATCACATAAACATTTTGCTTACCATTCTCTGTGGAGTAAGGTTGGTTGGTCGGTACATTGCGTACCATATGTAAGAGGTTACGCTATAGCAACCGTCTAGTGTCTACTCGAGGTACTTTTAGGTCGGGCTGCGGCTGTATTCACCACGCTGGATGTGTCGCTTTAAATATGAACGTTATGTTTGGTGACCTACCAAAAGACCGAAAACTTGATTGCGTCATTTTGTTTTAGAAAAATCTTTTGTCCCTTATTGAATCAAGTTTGTATTATTTGTCAGAAACAAACTTAAAAGAAACAATTTTGTGACGCTTTGTCAAGTTATTTGTTTTCCGGTTCTCATTTCTTTTAAGTTTCGTCTGACGAAAGTAAGGAAGAATAACAAATTTAACATGATTGGCAAAGTTGTTAATGTTTTAATAAGCAATTGACTTAAAAGATTTACTGGCCAGCTGTTTCTTTGCCTATGGGTTACGTACATTAAACATTAATAAAAAAAAGATTTTTGAAATCAAGGTTTTGTGATAGGTTACCAACTAAGATATAAATAAGTAAAAAGAATTAAAATTTTACCAAATATTTTTGATATATGCGAATGATAGAAGAATAAGTGTCGTCTCACCTTACACGTTTTTCTACACCAAGAATGCCAAAATAATAATTGTCTACATAAAATAATATGAAGTTACATAACTCAGTATGAACGAACATAGTCTATGTTAGCTTTAAACACACGAACCATACGAATATCATCGACAAGCACGCCATGAAAATCAATAACGATTATATATGTACTGTACCCGTGACTGTACTTACCATGAAACAAACACAAACATACGTCTGTCTACACGTACACACATCTGTTTATGAAATTATTACCTAGCAACCGCACTGATATGACTATATATGGATATTTATTTTATTTTATCCGGGTTCCGTAGACACTCATTACCAATTTGATTTTGAAACACTGAGAGAAGTTAGTTCACTTGATACCGAAAAATATACATCTGTTCATAACAATTAGAATGAAATTGTAACCATTTCTTAAAAGTAGGGTATTAGAGTAATTTCCCATAAATTAATTTTAAGACGGTATTTCAAAGATTAATAGTTTTATTATATCAAGACTGCCCGCTGCACTCTAAAGTAAAATCCATAGTAGCTTTAAATATAAATTATCGTTTAGCACTATCCTTTAATATAATACAGCAATAGAATACTGGAAATCAAATTATCTTACGGCAGTGAATTGAATTATGAAAATAGGTATATGTAGCTGTATTTTTCTTGTAAGAGTTGACATTGAAAAATTCTAGATATTTTATAATGGATGTAAATGTAAAATTCGAAAGGGTAGGCAGGGGGTTTTCCATCTACACATCCACATTTCGTTGATCATCAAAAATTGCAATTGTGATTTTAAACAAATGATGTAAATTTTTAATAGACTCATCTAATTAATGCTTTCTTTTGGGCATACTCATCTAAGTATCAGTGATTTGAATTTAAGAGGTTACATTTTCCTTCTAAATGTCTACGTTTTAGAAATGATGATTTTTTATTTTTACCTTTAATTTATTATAAGAATGAGGAATCAACTTTAAAATCTGCGGAACCTCCAAATTTATTTATATTGTATGTATTTTTATTTTATATGCACACTCACTTTTTGGAACAGATCGAAAATCAAAAATTGGAATTCAAAGCACAAAGTAAAGTGGGCTCCATGGATAACGTAAAGCATAAACCAGGAGGTGGTGACATCAAAATATTCGACGACAAAGACTACATCAAGCAGATGACGGGCCACTCCCCGGTGCCGGACAGTCACGGCCACTCGCGGCAGGAGGTGAGGCCCTTTCTAGCCGTCCGTCGGGCCTTTTGTTATTCTATGTCGTTTTCGCTTCTCATTTTTGTTTTTGGTGAAGGTCTTTAATCCGCACTCATTCGTTTTGTTTCAGCCAGAGTATTTGTACACATATTACTGAGTAGGTAACTCATTACGTTTGAGTGTGAGGGGTTGACAATCATGGCTAACAATATCTTATGTGTTTGGTTTTTTTTTGTGTTTTAACCATTTTAATGTATGTTTTCTTCTTATTTGCGTGTCATTTTGAAATATGTTGTTGGATTAGTCATTAACTATTATGTATTATTTTTGACCGTAGAGCCCGGTACCAGCGGCATCGGAACCTCCAAAGTCCGACGAAAATTTAAATCAACAGCAGTGTTAAGATGTTTTTGAGAGACGTCGACATCTCAGCAAATAACACTAATTTTTATAATCAAGAGTCCAAACTTATTGTATAACATTTTTTTATATTTGTTAAATTTATTCGTTGTCAATACCCAGTTTGAGTGATTTTTGTTAAGGTACGTTTGTTTTGACGAATTGGATTTTTAAATTTGTCATAATCTATGTCAATGATTTATAGCATATCTTTTTGGACAATATTCCAAATGAGTTGTACCTATGTGTATCATTAAATTTTCGAATTGTATTGTTGTATTTATGATGTAATTATAAATTTGAATGTTGTATTTGTAGCGTTATAGTTGATGAATATTTTTACAAGTAAAGTTCTTTTTCTATCATCATTGTGACCCGAGTGATGTAGTATCATGAGTGCCAATTCATAATAGTACCGTAGAATAATCAATTTTGATCATACAGTAATATTGTGGAATGTAGCCATTACCTTAAACGCCGCCATTATTGAGCAAGCATGATTTAGTAGAGTCTACGATAAATAGTGCTTGTAAGATACCGTTTTACAAATTGCACTTTTGATAATTCATTTCATTAGCAGCACTAGCGTACACTTTTACTTATGGCGCTGTATTAGTATATTGTACTGGTATTCAAGTGATCTTCATATATTATGCATTACTATAACTAAATGTGTATAATTTATACTACTCCTAGTTATAGGCTTTGTTATCACTGTTTTATTGTTTTCACTACGTATTTATAGATATATGCACTGACTATTTCAATGTACCTACCTATTATGATTTGGGTTGTAAAGATACCGGTAGGAGTTCTTGGCACAGCATTCAAAATGATTATGTGATACACTGATGTAGACATTTTTAGCTATTTATCGCATTCGCGTAACGTTTATACTGCTATTTGATAACTCAAATATACACTGATGGTTTTATGAATATACAAACAAGTATCTGCTGTGGCGAGAACGGGTAGCTTGAGATGGACTGACCAGATATATAAATGTTTTATATGTAACTATGAGTATAAGAGACGATTAGGTTTAAATAGCGTGTATTAATGTTTGAAGCTTGAGTCACTAAACTCCCTTTCATTGACATTTTTATTTGATGATCTATTCCATACTGCCTTTTCCTCATTTCATTATATTTTTATAACATAATATTTAGGCGCGTATTTTATATTTAATTAATTCTTGGTAAATTAACTATTGGTTCTTTTCATGCAAGCTTTTAATGGTAAAATATCTAAATAAGTTTTAATTAAACTAATAGATACTTACTATACCTGTAGACAGCAACTTAACTCCAAGTTTTGAGACCTAGAATATTTTATGGGGGCAGAGGACGTATTGTATACCTATTAGGTAATCGTTTAATACAGTTTAACACTATATAAGAGTTTGTTTTATTTGTACACTACTTCACAGAATCACACGTCATTCTGTAGAATCAACTATACCTATGTAGTCAGCTACGTACTTCTCACTTGCACCTATCTGTCTATAGTGAACAGCAGAATCATGTCACGGATACTTGGTAAGTTATCACAGTTGTTTTTAGTTCCTAGACCCTGAGAGCCCGGTGTGCAGGTGTAGTGATTGTATCTGTTATCATTATAAGTAATTTGTAACTAATCCCTTGTATTTTGTTATCAAGGATAGTAAGTTGTAGTGCGTATGTAGCGGTTTAACGTCTTGATAATACAAATTGACGTCATGGAAGGTGTTATAAGGACTTTTATGTAGCTACAATTATATTGTGACAATTTTATAACTTGTCGTGTATGTTTGTTTAATATGGATTTTTGTTTGCATTGACTAGAATATGAATATTGTGGTTATTTGTATTTAAAACATAAAGGTATTGTCAGAAGTAAAGACGGACTTTACCAGGCATGCAAAAAATAGATTTTCTAGCATTTCGATAATGTTAGATAGCAAATTGCCTCTTCCCCTTAAATACTGATTTAATTCTAGTACTGGTTTAGTACGAAAGTGTAGATTTAACCGATTGCCTACGGACTACGGTGTAGCTGGGATTTTATGAAAGATTGATTGAAGGAGACGTTTATTGTCTGGTGATGTTAATCATTCTCTGAAAACAATACTCCATTCACTATTGACCCATTCAGAGTAGATATCTTAAATGCGCTAGGATTATTATTGCCTATTTCAATGAGAGTAAAGCAACATCATTCTGCCAAAATATTTTCCTATTTAATTCTTTTCACTATAACGCAATTCTAATACGTATTGTTGACGCAGGAACACTATTACATGTCCGTCCACGAATGGTCCGGGGAAGATCGTCCGAAGTCCCGCTGCCTGTCGGCCCGGGCGCCGCGCACGCCCCGCACGCCGCGGGCGCTGTCTCCTCGCCGCAGGGTACCGACTATGGATGAGGAAGACATGGTGCAGCGGAACAATGAGAGGAACCGACGTACTTCGGTGGCTAGGCCAATGAGCGCCCGCGAACCGCAGCGTTCAGCCTGCTCCCGTCGAACATCACTCACACAACGTCCAGCTTTCTCTATATATTGAAGCAGTAGACACACAACGTCATTACACTCTAGGTTTTGTGCCGTCAGTAGAATATCAGACATGTAATTAACTTGATGTTAGAATAGTTTGACAAACATGGAGCACAATGTATTTGTACCGCACATGAGTGCACAAATTTATTATATTTGAAAAAGATTGTATAGTGTAGACTTATGACTACAGATATTGCATTATGTAGGTTATTGTTTCTGTGTGTAATTTAAGAAAATTCTATAAATGTATGCCTCTTAGCTACTAGTAGAATGGGGCTTAAAAATGTGCTTTAGGAAAATAATTTAGTAGTATTAGAATTTTCAGTGTTACTTATAATTGAACCAATATCGAAAGTTAGTGATGAAAAGTTAATTTTATCCAGAAATTATATATGTACTTATTTACTTCTTCTTAACAACCCTCTATTTTCGATGTACCCCATTTTCTGGTTCGTAGTTTCACGACGACACGCGTAGGAGAACACAGTCGCTCATAAATATGTATTGCAGCATTGCAGTATTGCAGCTTGTTATTGTGAATGTTTAAATTTATTTTGTTAATTAAACTATACCTACACCTGACGTCGACTTGTTATTTAAAACCCATATCCTCCTAAATGCGTAAGCACTCAGCATGAACTAAGTATACAATGTCTAAGAAAGTTCAAGTAAAAGAAAAGTGCATTATTAATATATCTCATTTCCTCTCATGTGAAGAGAATAAGTACCTAATGCATATCTCGTTCACAAGTATATAAAACAAGTGCCTACTGTATTACGAACAAACCTCTTTTTTTCAAGAAGAAAATACTCTTTTCTACAATGACCAATAGCATTTTCCGTAGATATAGAAACTATCACAAACATACTGACGAGGGCTTCATAGTAACGTAACAATGTGAGGACATAATTCGTCTTTTACTGACAGCCCTATTCATACAAAACCGACAATGATATTATCAAGTGAAACGAAAATGCATCCTAAATTCACATTTCCTCGTAGCAGCAAGTCGTAGAGCGTCGTAGCGTTTTATACTTACTACGAGTTAGAGGCGATTTCTTTCTTTTCTTACTGACTGGTTTCCAATTCATAAGTGGAATTTTAGTAATAAGTACCTATTTCGAATAGTCATATTTAAATTCAAATTAATTATCAACCGGCTTCACCGGTTTCAAAGTCGCTCCTCTTACTACTGCTACGAGTATAAGGTTAAGAATATGTTCAATAAAACAACAGTTTCTTTTATATATTGTTTAATTGGTGTACATGGTTATGCATTATAATAATATTTATCAATTGTTAATTCATTAAATTATGGCACTTAACACAAATAAAATATAATCAAACAATAGATACATACAATGAATTAGATAATGTCTCGCCGGAAAACAATTGATAATACATAATTTAATTATTTTCAATTTTCGATATAAACTTAATAATAATATTCGGAATAATGTCTCAGTCGTTCGTTGACGTTTCGTAAGATAACGAAAGCCTATTTTTGTTTTTACTTTTTTTTTAAGAAAATAAAGTTTTCAACACAAAATTCAACTTATTGATCCCAATCGTAAAAATTATAAATAAAATCTTACTCACAAAATAGTACAATAACTTAACCTTTTGTACCCATAAGGACAACTGACTCACCACATATTGTATCCAACAATACCTTAAAACGAACGCGCAGGATGTCATTTTATAAAAATCCAGTTCAACATCATTCAATAATACAAACTGTTGATAAAAACTTACACCTAAAAACTCCTCTATGGTACTGCAAATGGATACTAACTGCGAAAGCGATTACTGTTAAAGCGGTCGCGAAGCGAACAGCTACGTTCAGCTCCATAATGTTTTACATAACTATTACTTTGATGACTTTAAGGCATGTTTGTTCGACTAATACTTTAACGGCTAGTTAGGAGTTTTGATTACTATAATAAATAATTTGTGGAAGCATTCTCCATGCTATTTAATGTTAAGTAGAAGAAACAATGAATACTTCGACTGATGCAACAAGCGCACACACACGACACAGTAACACTATATAACTTTAATTACATACAAAGGCCACAACACATCATTCAGTCACAAAGCGCGAATTAAACCTAACACTGTAATGAAACGTATGTTACAAACGGTCGCCGTTCCCACGGCATGGAGGTTACGATCATCTAAATAATATTTCAACTATAATTTAGATAACATTATTAACCTAATTATTGATTAGATTATTTCTATTGTACAGTACTAATTTGTGTCAACTTACGTCCACTTTAGGTAATGAGATTATCGTGTCGACGAGCCTCTTACACTTGACGAACGCGGTCGGCGAGAGTCGATACATCACTGCTTCGAGAGAGACGCCGCGCTTATACGCATCGTTATATTAATTTAGCTCACTACGAGTATGTCAACTACAATATCGCCAATGTTGTGACTCGATAGCACGACGGACTACTAGAGGAACTGTATCGTGCATTCAAAAGGTTTGTTACAAATTTTGACCTCTAAAATCACTACTAATAATAACTTGATTATTATGTACAATCACTTTACACCGATTAACGAATACTGAGATTTATAATAATTACATTAGAGCATACATACGTCTCGAATATTAATATCAATCATATCATCCGATAATGTTGCGATCCCAACTTGAGCAATAAAATACAATACATACCAAAAATATCGTTTCTTTCCGCATCATATAATAGCAGTGATATGACCATTATATCACAATAATATTCGTGAATGTTAAGCAGACGTTTGTTTTAGATGACGACCTCATCTTTAATATCAATATCGATATCATAATTGATTTAATACCGCTAATAATGTACATATAGAGAAGCGGGCACGGCGGACAAACTGTTTTAATTGATCGGAGAAAGTTGTGAGCGGTGTCTGGTAGTAAGATACCACCACCGGTTGGACAGTCAGATGGAAGTGTAGGCTAGTTCAAGGAAGGGGTGTGTCGGTAGAGGCCATGCAGTTAGTAATATACACGTGTTAATACACCTACACCGCCCGAATTATAGAAACCCTTCACCACAGACCAGAGGAAGGTGCTCAGGATAGGATGCATGCTGTTAGTAGCCAGATATGTTAACGCAATCTGTGGGTGCCTACGTATCCAAAAATTGCATATTATTCAGATTAGTCGTACCCAACTTCATAAGTAATTAATTCACAAGTAATACCATAGTTCTTAGTTAACAAAGTATTATACAATTTTGCTTTAATTTTACCTACGATGTTACACCACTAATACCAATAGGCAGTAATAAGTATCATACATAATTATATCGATAATATCATGGGTATATTTTAGACATCAAATTCACATTCACGTTATTTAACTAACACCGAAGTACATTGGGCGTCTTTCTCTCTGCAGTGATGAACTTCGATTACTTTAAGATACGATGGAGTTTGCCCTTAAGGTATGAGATTTTGTTCCTACCATAAAAGTAAATAGTATTCTATATATCACATATTATTGAGATAAATATTTACTGTTAATGCGTTATAATAGATTGTTTATTACGCCTTGTCATTCGCAGTAAATATTCTCACAATTTGTGTTACTTAAAATAAATGTATGTATATACAGTCCAAGACCTTGTCGTGCCTTATAACGTAAGACTAGATTTTACTACCATAATTAGAAATGTGAGAGATAATTAATGATGTTAAGATTCTGCGAAGAAGTAATGGATATTGCTGAGTGAGGCAAAATCATAATTAAATTATTTTAAATAATGTTAAGACATAAAAATAGCCCCTCCAAACGAGTGGAGTAGAGTATGAAACCTATAATTACATTAAAGTTATATTCACATAGTCTTTGAACAGCATAATAGTTCACGATCACATACTTCACATACCGAATCGAACTAGACAACACAACGGTTCAAACACATTCCCAAACGATACGAAATAGTTCCACAATCAATTCTCACACCGAAACCTATTGCACATTTTACTATACATTTCGTGTTTACAGTTTTCGTTTGACGAGAATTGTGGTAATGTATTAAGCTAGATTAGGTAATAAATTACGAAAATTCTAAGTCACGCGGAAAATGTAAAACGAAATGCGTTGCAACCCTGAACTTAACGTCTTCCCAAGTTGCCGTTCAAGCGTAACGCGCGCCAGCATGGCTGCCAGTCGTGCTAGGGCTGCCAATATCAGAAGTCTTCTAACAAGACAGCGTCCCGCGGCACGAGCCCTTTCTGTTCGGCGCGGCAGCACAACAGGTACTGGTCGTCTACCTCCAGTATTAGCCTCAAACGCTCGCCCTCGTTGAACGCTAGGTGCCCCGAGTCTGAAGGCAACCGATGCCACAGCGTCCTTACGTACCTGAAAATGTAATTCGAATATGCTTAAAATGACGTCAGGAATGAACTTATTATAAAATTTCGAGCTGAAAATAAATTTTACAAAAGTGATAACCAAGCCAAAGGCATTAGGTTTGTTTTGGGTTTGGAAATAACATATTATACATATTTTTGTTTCTGTAAGTAAATCTGTAGTAATTCAGAGTTTGAACTGCAAAACAATGGCCTTTTCCTAACATGTAAGTTAACATAAAAGTATATGATAGGGTTATTAAACGGTGTACTATTGTACATACTTGTGCTTGTGTGTGGTGGTGTGGTGGTTGCGCGCGGCGGAGGAGGAGGCGGCGCGGCGCGGCGCGGCGGGCGGCGGCGTGCGCCCGTACGGCAGCGACGCGGGGCGAGGCGCGCCACCCGCGCATGCGCCGTCCACGCGGGACGCTCTACACAATCATACGACCATCAGCGTTTATACTAATATCAAATGCTTTTCCCATATTCAGAAGGAACTCATTGATCATAACGCGATTTTTGACAACAATGATTTTGAGGCTTCACCGTACCGTGAAATAATCCTTGAACAGTTAGTTACAAAACACTATTTCTGGACATGACACATTTGTATGCTGTTAGTAAGATTAATCAACTCTGAATCACAGATGCAATGGAAATCGAAATGAAACTTTCTAAAAACCAAAACGAACGCAATTATTTAAATAAAGTTAAGGTGTTAGATGAAATAAAAGTCACTCAGCAAAATAGATTTCAAACTTAAGTTAATGGTTCAGAAGGTTAGTTGATAATAATGGTCCTACAACAGTCGATTCCCAGTCAAGTTTTAAGCCCCTTAAGTACCAATTAATTATATAATTATAAATATATAATTTTTTTAACACCCCGTGCACATGCTATTAATATCACTCTCATAGCAGTGACAGTGTTAATCGTAGTTATTTTCCATCCAGTACATACGGTGTTTTCTTATCAGAAGAGTATTTAGAAACAGGATCATTTTGCACTCGCGGTTTCACGTTGGGTCTTTTCGGAGCCGTCTCTGGTAGAGTTCTGGAGATATTGTGCATTATAAGCATATAGTATATAGCGGTGCGAAACACATTAAAGCATACAAAAATAAAAACATAAGAAGACATAAATAAATGCCGCCACCCGTGATATCCCGTTTCACCTTGAAGTGTTAATATATTATGGCTCATAAATATATTGTAATGGTGCGTGGATAAAAGCGTCTGTTTCTACATTTTTTTGGGTTATAAATGTTTGGAACTACGAAATACACTCTGAAATTAAAGTAGGTATTGAATAATCGTGTCATTTTAAATAGGCCAAGTCCTCAATTTAGGAATCAGTAGTGCATTCTAACCCATCTACGAGGAAAGCATTTTATTGTTGTTTTCTCAACCTACATGACGTAATGTTACAGATTATTTGACGTTTCTAAAAAATAAGGTTACCTGTTAGCAGCTTGCGGCGGCTTTTTGATGGCAGTGCCTCGCGTCGTGGCTGTGGCAGGTCTGGGGGTCGATGTAGTCGGAGAGGTGCCTTTGCGCACCGGGACCGGAATACCCCTGATCATACAAAATATGTTAATCGATCTCTTGCCTCTAGTTCCTTGGTAAGCTTGTTAAACTAACCAACGACTTCTATGGCTTCTTTTTCTCCGGTCTAGTAGGTTTACCGTCGGATTTTAAGTATGAGGAATAGAGAGTGAACTTGTGTTTACGCAAAACTAGTGTCAAGTCGACAAAGTCGAGTCTCTGTTATCTGGCTGTGGAGACCAAAGACCAAAGTGCTAAATCATGTATAGCAGGGTAAGTCTACTGCGGTTTAATTAACTACTTAATATTAAAAGACATAAGCGAATTTCAAACTTATTGTTTTCAATCTAACTCATAATTTTTTAATGTTAATGGCGAGATTCATCTCCCTTGTAATAGAATTTATTCACATTATTTATTAAGACCTAATAGTGGGCGCATTTTTACACTGCAATATTGCATCATGGGAAAATACTGACGTAATGAGTATTGTGTCAATTGGTTTATCATTGTGAACTTTGACTGAAATATTTAGTCTTTTTTGCTCCTATTGTTACGCCAACATTACGTTCGTAAGCACGACTGCGCTGTGATGTTATTATTATAGACTAATGGTCGCCTTGTGCCTAGAATTAAAAAAATAAATAAGAATAATACTGCACCTACCCTTAAACGTAAACTTTAAGTATACCAAATTTTAAATTAGTCCATGCGCACATACGAAAAAATCGGAGTACGATTTTTTCGTATAGAATCTACAGTAATGTAAATGTGTTACATTTTATAAGATTGTTTAGAACTTTAGACATTACCGGTGTGCATTCTTAGCCGGAGATTGCAGCGCGGGCGCGACGGGCCGCACGGGCGATGACACCGGCCTGGGAATCTTGGAGCCGCGCGCCGCCGCCGGGGAAGTCTCTCCTGGATACACCAGATATATATTTACTATTAACATAGGTTATGATGACGTCAATTCAATTCCATACGAAGTTTACACAGCTGATAACTACTTCAGTTCGCGAAAATATATTGTGTAAATAGATACTGATTAAAACGGATGAAAACAAAGTTTTTAAAAATTGTATGATTTGAATACCGATGCTTTTGAAACTGAGAGCTGTCAGCGAAACTAGTGGGTATAATGGTGATCATCTGATGATAATGAATAATGATGATGAAAATTAAGTTTTGAAGATTGAGTTTTGACTTTAATAGGTTATCTAATCATTGATTGGCTATGCCATTTAACGTGACTTAAAAATAACGAAGAAGGCTTAGGTCTAGCTCTACAATAACAATCAGCCATGCCAATAGAAACTCAAGTAAAAAATACTTTTTTATATTATACTGTTGAACGCACCTGACGGGGTGACCGGGCTTTCAGCATTGCTTAGCATTTCCCACTTGAGTTGCAGGCGCCTGAACTTGCCACCTGAGTTGCCGCTGCCATTGCCAGTGTTGCCACTAGCCCCGCTGCTGGCTGACCCTGGACGCCATTGTTCCTCCCCACTGCACTCCAGCTGAAGAAAGAACGATCTTATTATACACACTTGCAGTTTTCACTACAGGCTTTCGGACTATGTTAAGGGTTGATCTAAAAATTCGATTACGGATTTAAAAAAAGAATGCAAAATTATATTTCTTTACTATTTTTTTTTAATACTTTAGAAGTTTTAAGTACCATCTACTTAAATGTTTTACTCTATTAAAACATTTAAGTAGATGGTACTTAAAACAAATCGAAAGACACACTATAATAAATTGCAAAAATATCTAAAAGGTGACGTGTGAAACCAAATACAAAGCAAACATTATTAAATGTTAGAAGCTGCAAGCAAGGAACTAAAACAACCTGCAAATTAATGACAACGGAGACCGCAACAAAACCTTGGTAAAGCATAAAACATTCATGTAATATCCACACAAAGCACCGCCGGGTTACCTTCACTTCATTGCTGGAGAGCTTAGCGGGAGGTTTATTGTTTTCTAGGCTATCAGTGTAATCATCACTGTCATCGAACACGAGTCTATCGAACGCCTGCATTAATTTAGAGCCTAAGTGTACCCCGGACCATCTGCGGTTGGTTTCCATCTCTATCCTGCTGTTGTTCGGACAAATGTCGTAACCGATCGCTGAGGGATTGACACACGAGCGTGGTCTATTCTTTTCAATAGTGGTCTTTACGTTTGCCGAGTCGTTCAGTAGGTCGGGTGTCGATGGTTCTTTGTTTTTGGGCTCTTTGTGTCTCATAATGACACTGGTCTGACAATCATCGCTCGAGAGGCCGCTCGACTGCATTGAACGCACCAGCTTCAGCAAATTCCGCTGGTTCAGTGTTAGTGGTGGAGTGTTAATCGAAGTGGGCTGTTAAATACACCAAATGTTTTTAGCATCATGCATCATGCCATCTAACGTTAGTTTATTAAGTTTAAGTCCTTGGCAAGGTCATCGATCGCCTGGGATCGCTCGGCCATTCCTTTATTTGCATTTTATGTAAGCTGTGCACGAAAGTAAATGCTAAAATATCGCGATTGTACGCCGTGAACTGTGAGTTAAGCACATGCAGTAAACAATAAAATGCAAATAAAGCGATGTTGTTTCGGCAGGCGGCTGTTTGATAGTATGCGATAGTGGTTTCGGAACACGAAAGACACGGAATATTGATTACGTATATTTCATGGGAAAGTAGCATTCAGTGTCATTTTATATATATTTTAGGTATCAGTTAGTGAATATGATTGGATCTTACCCGACTGGCGGCACGCATGTCGCTTTCAATCTTCTTGAAACTTCTATGCAGCTCACGCATTTCGAACATGAGATCAAGTGAGAAAGGTAGGAGTTTTAGGGGTTCTAGGCTGGCCAGTAAAGTATCTAAAAGGGCCCGACATCGAGTTTCTCCCACACAACCAGCGAGGATCAGAGAGTCTGGGCTGTAGTGCTTTGCTAGTACAGACTCTCGGGTGCGTACATACGACACCCAAGCATCTACAGACTGCGCACTAGAAGTAAAAACGATAACATTTTGTGAGTTTTTATAAATAGGAGTTGAAATAGAAGGACTTATTTAATGATATAGTGCAATTCTTACTTGAGCAAGCCAAGGATGAACGCGTTAAACTTGACAAGCCCCTCAGTGACTGCATCTTCGCTGTTAATTCTTAATACCAATTCGTTGAGAGATTTCGTAATTGGACCTGTGCACAATTTAAAAAACATTTATAATATCAATTATAATTTATAATTTTAAAAAAAGTTGCACTGTTAACAATATTTACCTTGTCTTGCTGTAGCTTCAACCATTTGCCATACAGAATTATTTACGGCTCCGAAGGAAGTTTCAATATTTTCCTTAAGACCGTCCCTGAATATCGCGTAAAGAGCTGGACATAGTGCATTTAGCGCTATTTTGGCGCAAGCCGGGGAATCTTTGGAGTCTCCTAAGAATGCTAACTCGGCTTGATCAGTAGCAGAAGAGAAATGTTGGATCAACATCTCTACAGCATCGGTCACGTTTGAGACTAAAGCTAAAAGTTAAATTATGAGGTTACATTTTCATGGATTTACTTTCAATTTATGTATTTATAAGGATATACCTAGAAATAACTGATAAATTCTTATTCGTTTATTAAAGATCAATTATTACCTCTCTTCTGTGACACATCAATAACATCGTATTTCGCTCTGGCATCATGGCGGATTGGACTTCCAAATTCATCAGGACTTACTTCAGCTTCTTCACAAATCGGTATTTCTGCCAGGTTCTTGCCCTAGAATTATATTTGCTTATCTAATACCCGTTAAACTAAAATAATCTCATTTAAATGTCACAATAAGGTTAATGAGTGACAAGCACAGGTAACGTCTACAACTTGCTAAGATAAACTTGTGTGCAACGTAAAAAGAAAAAGTTTTAGCATAACATAATATTTCAAATATCTATGAAGACTAATAATTGTTCATACACTTACTTAAATTAATAATTGAATCTAAATAACACAACATAAAAAGATAACATAATAGCAAATAAAGAGCCGAAGGTACTTACAGAAATAAACGGGCAATGACGTGTGTGAGCAGAATTAACTTTAGCAAATGAAACGTTACCTGGTACAGCCTCTGTGCTATCACAGCGGAAATGTTGGGTGAGTTAGGCGGCGTTGTTATACTGACAGTCTTTATGTCTTCCATTGGTTTTAATTGGGACAGTTGACTATCAGCCCTTGTGGCCTCAGATTTCTGCGCAAAACTCACTGATTTCTTACTATTACAACTACTGCCACTGGATTCTGTTGACCTTTGATTCTCCTCCTGAGACCGCTTCATCTGGAGAAATTTGCTCACTTGATTTCTTACCTTTTGAACTTGATTTTGGTCCCACTCATCCATGTTCAGACAATTGAATCCACTGTGTTTAAGGAACTCCTCTAGTTGTTGTAAGTCTGCACTACTAATGAGTGCACCGGGAGGTGGGAATTCAGTATATTCTATTTTCTTGGTTCTTGGTTTAGGTAACGGTGGAGTGTGAGGCCTGTGGAACTTTAATTCATTCGATTTTCCTGATTCTAGACTACTTTCCGTTCCTACTCCTTCGTCTACGTAATACTCGTTATAATCAGCATCCTTCTCAGCTGCATCCAGAAATTGTTGTGATAATCTTTTAGCAGCAATATCATTGTTCTTTCTGTAGTCTGTTTGGTTCTGGAGGTAATAAGGCTCTTGTAAGGACCTTCTCTTAGTCTTAAGTTCCGTTGCTGCTGTCATACATACAACTGGATCTTGAAGAAGATCATCCATTTCAAACATGCTGTATCGTTTAGTATGCGTGCTAGATTTGCGTGTTTTATCCATTGATTTACGCAATATGCTCTTTGGTAATGGCGGCCTTGGGGGTGCTAATTCTCCCTGTTTAGCTAAGCGATTTTGATCCGCTAATGAGAGTGATCGTTTCGGAATACTTGGATTGATTCTCTGCCCGTCAGTATTGACACCACTCGCCTCTGAACTCGTGGCGCTATCGTAGCGATATACAAACAAGGGGTTGAAGTTTCCAGCCGGTGCAGGGCTGTTTTGGGCTGATGAATCAGTTAGCATAGTAGACGAACCGCGATAGCCTGAAGAAGGCTGAGTAGCAGTGCTTGAACTAGAAGATACAGCGGTGGTATTTCCAGCTAGATTGTTACAATCACAGCTCATCGGTCGATTTTTAGACCTCGAAGACGGCGAAGCGTTGCAGTACTTATCCCCACATTTGGGCATAATTTCTTTTTCTTTTACATGGTGCATAAGTTCAGGCACCTCTGACAATAATTGCTTGCATTCCATTGGTAGTAAGAAGTTGAGTGAATCCCAGTCTTTTATATGGCCAAGTCCTTTTTTCTTTAAAGTTTCAAGATCATTGCATGAAAATGGCCTTTTACCCTTAACCTGCAATCTGTTTCTTTTGTTGTCACCCGATCTTGTAGAAACATTTACTTTTAAAGGATTTAAATATATATTTGGCCTTCCATTCAAAAAGCTAATATCTGGCAGGGTATAACTAGGATATAAGACAAACACAGGCTTTTCACAATCCCCTTCTTTTAGTTTCTCTAAGAATGAAGGTTCAACGATCTTAAATAATTCTCTCTGCGATACGCTGGATACCTGCATGCTAGATGTCTGTATACTTTTATCTATAGTATCGGCTCCAAGGTGAGTTGATGTTGATTTATTGTCACATTGCTCACGCTGTAAGAGTCTATTCATTCTGGTAATCTGAGTACCATCAGATTCGGAGCAACTGGAAATACTGACGCTAGTCGCTGAAGATTGGGAAGAACATGATTTTCTATTACTTCTCATTCTAGATGGACTATTCACAAGATTCAAATTAGTTCTTTTGATGTGTGGTTTGTTAACGGTCGCATAAAGATTGCTACATTCACTATCACTCAATTTAGCTCCATCCGCTGTTTCTTCTTCTTCAATTAGAACTTCATCATAAACTCGATTACTATACAGATTTGCACTTGGGATCTCTTCGTACACGACAGATGAGACTTCTTCTACTGCGGTAACCGGTAAATCTATTTGAGGACGCTCGGAGATGGCTGTTTTAGAATCAGTTAGTTTTTGTTCTCCCATAAATTCTCCACTTTCCCCTCCGGAGCTTGATGGCCAGCACTCCGACCTATCTAACTGGTCCATGCTAACGATTCCTTCGTTGCTCATGCTCTTTTGTTTCATGAATAACTTGACCAAGCTAAATGTTTGTTTGGGTTGACTTTTATCGGAAGAGGTTTGGTTCTCAGTTGAAGACGTGCTCATAGGTTCCGAGTGCTGACTTCCTTGTGTTGATCTATGTTGTGATACATCATAAACTTTCATGCACATTGGAGTGCCAGTAAGCCTTTGATTTACTGTGAATGAATCGACCTGTAATAAAAGCACATAGTTAATTAATTAACACATATAATTTGGAGCTAGACAGTTTGTTGGCATTTGCTCGCATCTAATAAGCTATACGTACCGTTGAATTACTCAGAGCTGCCGAATTAATGGAACTATTCATAAGTTTCCTCCTGTACAAATTTGGCAAACTTTGGCTTTTGATGACTGAATTGCTCATGCTGTCGTCTGTTGCATCAGTCGTTTCACGTGAACCTTCATTATTATTTCCTGATGGGTGTCTAAAAATTAAATGTTACAATAATTAGTATGTATAACAAAACTAATTAGTTTACAAATAATATAGTAAGTATTTTCTATATTTACCTCCTTAAGGGTGACTGACTGGTTTGTTTTTTAAGCTTACTCCAAGTAGTTAATCCTAAATCGCTCCTAGCCATTGACGTCGTTAGCTTATTAGTTAATTTCTTACATCTTTCTAATAATTCTAAATTCCTGCGCGTTCTTTCATCGTTATCTAAAACTAAGGTTTCTTCCTCGCCCAATTTGTCTGAAAAATATTGGGTTTATGAGTTGGCAAGTTATTATGAGTAATTACACAGCAGTGATTCAGTACCGGTGAATACATTAGCGTTATGACAAACAAAGTAAACGTTATATCATTATCATCTCGTTCTAGGAAAGAAAATTAATGTTTCGTACCATGTTTTTGATTGACGGCCGATTCAACGCACTCACTGTCCTCAGAGTATGTGGTGAGGCTGCCCTCAAAGGCGATGGTGTAGTTGTCCTTGTTGGCCTGGCAGGTAAGGATGAGGTCCTGCTCAGAGGGCAGCTCGCAGTCTAGGCTGTCCACGCTGAAGTGTACGCCGTGACCGCCCTCTTTTACGGGGGAAAACAGAAGTTCCGACTTGCAAATCGACATTGTGTTGATCGAACCGACAGATTCTTCACCCTATTTGGACAAATAGTACATTTCATTGAAGGTTAGTCGTAGTCAGTCTGATTAATGTATCGCAATATTTTTAAGCAGTGCCTAAATGCATTTAAACACCGGTCTTATAACAAAAGTGTTTTTATTATCTATGTTTTTCAACACGACTAATTACTCTAAGTTTGTGTTAACAATTTACATTACTAACCTAAGAATAATCTAGTCCTTATAAAAGACTGAATCATTATTTGTAGAAGGAAGTAAAGCTATAATCGTAATATGAAAGCCAATATGCATATAGAACGTTCAAAAGGAACATGCTGCAGACTAACATGTGAATGTTCTCAGAAGATTTCGAAACTGTACCGCGTGTTGGAACATAAACATTTACGTGTAGTTATAACCGACGCGGATGCAAGTCGCGGCTAAAAATAATGGCCAGCAACTACTTACAGGTGCAATGTCCATTATCAAATGTTTTATATGTTGGCTCGTATCTATGTAGATTATCTAGCTCGGTTATACTTATCTTAGTGATGAATTCGATAGATATAATGTAGTAACATTTACAAGAAAGCGGCCGGAATTTGTGTTGTAAATGCAGTGTTTTCTAGTTTGTAAACTTTCATCAATTATTTACCATCAGACTTTGACATCTTATTGTGATTTATCTATTCAGTATCATTTGTTATTAATGAATAAGTAGGTGTGTACATAAGTACCTACTTATGTGGATGAAGGAATATAGGACTAGTTTGAGTTAAGCAACCCTATTTGTACCAGTCATAATCAAGTATTAGGTATATACCCGTTACCAGTAAGCTTGTATCATTAGGTACCCAAAGATTCATCCTCAATACTGTACAAAAAAAAAAAAAAATGTAAATGATGTATAAAATCCGCCCATTCTTTTCCATGACACGCCCTATACATCTGTGGTTGGTATAGTTAGTGGCAGCGGGACGTTTAAAGTGACAAACAACATGGCGGCCGCTGCGAGCGTTATCATCAATTTAATTCCTTTTCCTGCTACAAATGAGGTCACAAATCAAACAACCACTCATAACAATGATATTGTTTTACATATTTTATTGCAAACGTGAATGCAATACGATTGTTCGACTAAACTCATTGAGGGTAGTTCGATTATGATTAAGAAAAGTAAAGAAGTAAGTACCTACATAATTAAATTAATAATTACAGTATGAGTAAATATAAAATATCCAAGTAGATAAGACATTAATGATACATTGTAAGTGTTTATTGATATTATGAGTAATAAAGTAAGCGTTGATGTTATTCTTAATAATGAAACAATTGTAATAGTGTTATTGCAGAGTACCTACATTGCATTTTGTTACTCCGTCAACATAATAAGATTACTAACATTCGTATGTGAGATAATTAAGAATAATATTCAACATAAACATATTATGTGAAGTAGATGAAATTAATATAATATTGGTACATGTATCTACTTATATAGATAGTGTTGTAAGGCCAATCAACTTACTGAATAGTATCCATTGTAAGAATCCCAATCATACTCCGTCACACCCATTTTTAACAACACTCAACACTGTTCTGTTCTCACTGTCCCTAATAGAACGAGATCACTATACCACTAAATCATTCAACTAGGTACTTGTGTCCAAATGTCCCTGCCATCATGCTTCACACCACTATCCAAATCTATAAGTCCAAAATGTCCGCTGTAATGTGTTATCTAACGCAAACACAACTATCTATTAGGTTCTCTGAACGTCCACATTTATTGGTAATGCAACATGTGATTAAATTCATTTCAAGAAA
Organism: Abrostola tripartita; assembly: GCA_905340225.1. Lineage (NCBI taxonomy): Eukaryota > Metazoa > Arthropoda > Insecta > Lepidoptera > Noctuidae > Abrostola > Abrostola tripartita. The sequence goes on along the minus strand of HG996498.1, from coordinate 7,261,041 downwards.
GTGCACAGTCCAGCACTCCCGAGAGCCCAGGCGCGACTGGGGCAGCGGGAATATTAATTTTAATATTAGACACTACATGCGGTTCTCAAAGTTTGCGTCGTACTAATTAAATAAGCGTGCAGTCCGCTTGGAGCTTTGGCTGGTACTGTTATCAAAGCGCAGCACACGCTAAAAATTATAATAATGGGGGCAACAGATGCTTATTAGCTAAGCAATAATTATTGGTTAGCGGGTTTCAATTAGTAACACTTCAAGGTTTGATGACTACGGAAGAGAATAGGTACGACGTTAATTTTTTGTTATCAGCCCTTCTGATTTTTTTACACTGGATGTTTAAATTGTAAAAACTTTGGGATCAGCTGGCCTAGAGGATAGACTTCATTGGCAACGCACACACATGGTGTCCGTATGAACAGGGCCACACATAAGGATGATTAAATATAGCGCACGCACACAAACGTATTCAAAGAGGGAAAGACTCAGTGGCTGGGGGAATTACGAGCGTGGTTAAACTGATTGACGCAATTCAGTGTGTACTAGTATAAAAATATCAGTGTGTTCGTGTAGTTACTCACACATTGGATACGATCTTATTTTGTCTTTACTACTCGCACATCCCGTGGGACCAACGCACTTCACACTATAAGGAACTCTAGTTGTGAATGCTAGCCAAGCGTCTGGACTTTCCAAGTATTGTATTCATGTGTGAGTACTCTCGGGAGTCAAACACCGTTAATTGGACGAGCGTGAGTTTTAATTTTTCGGTCGATAAAAACATTTTATGCAATAATTATTAAGGTCAGTCGCGCTAATAAAAAATCTAGAAGCTTGTTACGAGCGTTTGTTTGTCAAAGGGGCTCGTTTCCATTAAGCATTATCTAACATCTTTGAATAACTCCTAATTAAAGTTCTTTAACTAGTAAATCGCCAGGCAAATAATCCCTAATGAGGTAATTTTAAAACGGACTACAACTTGTAGTCGTTTTCGAAAATCTAAACTGGGCTTTAAATAATAATATAACTATAGCACAGTAGTGACATCTATGGAAACTGAACTAACTTTATCATTTCATTGTTGTAACGCTAGGTGGCGTTGAAGCCATGCAGCTTGTTTACGCTACCTCAAACTTAGGGAATACAGTGAATTTTGTGTTATTAAAAGTAATTTAAAAGTGCTTAGCAAAAGTGGTATGAGATGAGAAATTCCTAAATCTTTCGTAATTTTAAATCATGAATGAAATGAAACATTAACCAGCAATGCGAGGCGAACCTGGAAACTACTGTCGGCACTGACACTGCTGTCGAATCGAAACCTTTCCATGAGAGAACTAGAGATGCTCGCGAACATCTCGCCCCGGGGGTTACTCTGCAATACACCATAACACGTCATCCACAAACAAAATAAAGGGCTAAGGAACTGAAAAATAAACATACATAAAATATATAAAAGATTCACATAAATAAAGATAAAAGAAATAATATATATCCTAGGTATTACATATACATAAAAACAAAATATTAATGACTAACACCGACGAAGTTTAAGAAATGACATAATACAAAATAATGAATCATTCAAAAATTAATAGTCAGAGAAACGATAAGACGGATAAAAAGAAGTTGATGTTTTTTTATGTATGCTGTAAAACACAGTTATTTTTGATAATGTCATTTAGTCTTTTGAATACCCAATGACACAATATAAAAGTATACGTTTCTCTCATAACACCCATTTTGGAAGTCTTACATCAGCCGAAGTAATTGACAAAACATGAATGTAAGCATTCTATTTCATAGTCATAACTTCCGTGAACACATACGAGCTGGACGGTTTTAATTTCTCCCACAACTCGAGATTGTTATTGCTTGACAATAGTTTAACATTACCCATAACTCTTTAGGGATAGGTATTTCGATAAGGAATATGCTGCGAACTCGTAGAATGTCAATAAATGTGAACCATTTCGTTAAACTATTGCTAACTTCAAACCTGCCAGTTGCTGAATCTCGCAACAAGCTTGCAGTCAAAATGAATAGGTACATAGGATAGGAAAAAGACGATAATTTTATTCGTCACTATCAAATTTAGGTCGTTTTACCACCAAAGTATAGATCTTGATCCTTCTGATATTGGAACTTTGGAACAGTCCCGAGGGTGCATCAAACGTTGACCCTCGTAATCTCCAAGTATCTTACGAAGAAGGATCTTAGCGCTAATCTGTAGATTACTGTCTTAGTTATAGTTTAGTACTAATCTATGTTTAGCGTATTAGTCATTATTGTATTATGCGTCAGATATTTACAGACAAATGTCAGCAATGCACCTGCGATTGCAAAACTGAAGAAAACGACAACATCATACCTAATATTTAATTAATAAAGTAAATACGTTCATGATATGATAATAAAAATGCATTTTATTCGTTATGATCACCTCTCGCAACTTGTCCTTTTATGACTTTATCATTGCAACACGGCCTTTTAATGAATTCACAGCTGCTTTCAAAACTGCTGTGCGTACATTTTCGAGACGATTTTCGTTTAATGTTTGTGGCTTAAGATTATTTTAACTGCTTACTAAAATCCTTGATCTGTATAATTATGCAACGTGCCTTGATCTTTGTGTGGGTATAGCACTAAATGAAATTAATTAACGAAAGTTTGTAGGAACTGCTTAATCTATTCGGTTTTTCTGTGGCTCTGGTTCTTAATTTATTGAAATTGCCTCTATAAATCTTGTATGGACCGTCATGTTATAGTCAAATTGTGCGTGGATAGCAGAGCTTCTTGCTAAATGTGTGAGACTTATATGATTGCCCATATAGATTTTTTATTAGTATTTTATTTTCTTGCAACTTAAGGTATGGTAAATTTTGTAACTAAATCTCCAAATAAAACTTCTTAGCTCTCTTAGGTTGTATCAGTACTGCCAGCAGTTCTAAAAAAGACATGATCGAAACAATAACATTGTTACCTACATAACGCATATGAAAAAAATCTAAATACGTAGTATGGCAGCATAATCTATTTAAGAATAATTTGCACATGTAATATCCACAAGTGGTACCTACACTAGCTACTGTACCTTTCGTACAGACAAACCTGTTACCTATATCCGTGGCATAATAATATTTAATACGAAACATCATACATATACATTAATTGGTTTAAATAAAAATTATAAATGCGTCCGAAAAAACAGCCGAAACGTAAATATATGACTTAATTTTAGTTGAAAATGAATTGGTAATAAGTAATATTTTATTGCTCTATCATGAACTTGACTGTCGCTGTAAGGAAATTTAATCCACCTATACTTTAATCAACATGTGTTGTAAAATCTTAAAACTTTTTATAAATTACGTATTATATTTTTGTCTTGTAAAACAAAGGACAAGCCAAATTTAATGACTACCATAATATGATACTACCTGTGATTAACAAGTAAAGTAACGAGCAAAGCTATTGACGTTGCAAGGTCATCGCGGGTACAATATAACAAGTTAATCATATCGATTAACTGCAGTTTCATGCCTTATTTTATCAAATTCATGTACGTAATCACAATTTGTAAGAAAATGCAATTAAGAAAAAGATCTTGCATCAGCTTGGCCCAAATGGCTAATCAGTACATCTACTTATCTAAGCATGTCATAATGGATAAACAGAGATATGGGAAGAAAATTAATTAGGCACACCGTAGCATCAATGTTAAAAATTGCCTCACATTATGTTAATGAGGACATGACACATATTCTTATAATCTTGTTTTAGTAGACAGAATTTTGAAACTAGAAATTATTTTACTATTATAACTTTCGTGAGCTTTATCCATATTATTTAATAATTACTCCGGTTGCGTTCACGTGCATATTTGGCAGTGTACGAGTAGTTTCAGACCCCGTCGCGTCACCGGCTAATTAGTAAGGACTATGTTTCAGTCCGAAACTAGACTGGCATTTCCAAAAATACACGTGAGTACAACCGGAGTAAGTTGTAAATAATATGGATAAAACTCACAAAAGTATCAAATAGTAAATGGATCCTAATCTCTCTTTATACCTTAAAGTTCTCTAAGCTCTTCTTACGCTCTAACTTAAGGTCTTTTGAGGACAAACTAGATATTGTTACTCACATCATGCGTCCTGTCGTCAATGATGGTGTCGTGGGGCAAGTTGGCGGTCATCAACAGTGCGTGAATGTCTTCAGTCCTAAAACTCTCCATGTCGGCCTCGGCGAGGTTCGCGTCGAGGTCTCTCGCGATGTCGTTGTACCGAGATGTGAATTCGAATCGTGATGTTAGATCGCTTATGCCTTTGTAAGAGGCAGACACGGAGGACAGCACTGAGGTGTGGTGGCAGGAACCGTCTCGAAAAATTGGGCTGGAAACAGAAAACAAATTTCGTTATAACTTTTTATTATGATTACTAAAATAGAGCAAGCTCTTCACAAATATATCCAGGGTTCAATTTATTACTCCTATTTAGGTTAAGAGATTGTTTGTCTGTAATGGAATTTAATTTAACGATTGGCTCCCTCCATTTATTAATTTAGCTGTATTTCAGCGCTTATTAAGCTTGAATAATGTATTTATTTTTACTCATGTGTGTTTATATCGCGGTAGAGGCGCTACAGTTTTGTGTTGAATTATGCCCAGCACAGCATAGCATTATTGTTATTAGACATGGCTTCTGTATTGTAATCAAATGCTATTGAACAATAGTCAGGAGAACCTTGTTAAGGTCTCACTCGGTATTTGAAGAAAATAATTGAATTTTGGAACTTGAGGCGTAAGGAATGGTTGCTTATCATATTATCTACTTAGTATAATAACCAGTTTGTGATTACATACATAGCTACAATCATATATTATAAGCATTAAATAATATTTTATTAACCAATGTGCCGAATGTGTGTCAATCAAAGGGCTTGTGGTTAAGTGGCAACCGCATAGATAGTTTGATTCATTCTTAGATGGCTGATCGTACATAATAAAACATATCTTTGCTTCGTCGAGCACGTATAACTGTCAGACCCTAACCTAGGACACTGCATACAAATGAAGCGTACGCTTTGAGCACAGATTTTTCCAATACCTTGTGTTCAATGTAAAAAAGATATGCCTCTTCTACATTTAACATCGAAGTAAATAAATTATGTATCAAGTGCCCAAAATTCGGTGTGTAATTTGGAAAACTTCATACAGACGTGTCTCAATCTTTAGTATTGTTTCAAGAGTGTAATACTCACTTGTAGTCGAGGAACCAGAGGTACCCGGAGTTGTCGCAATGCGCATCGATGTCATCGTGCGCTGAGTGCTGGCTCCCGGTGAGGCTGGTGTTGCTGTTGCAGTCCTCGTCGGCGCCTGCCACCCCGGGGCTCGCCGCCTTCAGCCCCAGCCGTGGCGGTGGCCCTGGAATTAAGAAAAAAGCTCTTTCAATATGCGGGACTTATTTTAGACAACTTGAAGACCCAATAACATAATGTGACACTTGTATACCCCGAAGGGAAGACACAGGTGTAGGTACCACTATTACCCACAATTCGCAGGTTATGTTACCTATAAGTAATAGCGGGCGAGCCTGTTACCAGCAACCGGGCACAAATTCGGACTCCATTCTGTTACTTAGAATTACCTAATAGAATTACACAGTAACACTTTGTTCCGACATGGGATCCGAACTGAAGCTCAGCAAAGCACGCAACCTCTAAATCAACGAGAGAGAACGAGGCAGTCGACGAATATAATATTATCATGATGTACAAATTGATGGTATCGGCATTCCACGTTACCAAATTGTTAATTTCGTCACTCCAGACAAAGATGCAACCTTCATCTAGATATGGGCCTCGGAACCGTTTTAATTAATTGCTTTTAGTGTCTGCAATAGCCATTATTAAACCCGACAAACATGTTTTTTTTTACAACAAACTCTATGTTAGTAAGTACTACTAAGTCTAGATTTTATAGAAAACCATAATTACGAAATTAAGTTGATTCGAGTAAAGGTCAGGCTAAAATACGTTTGACCTTTATAACATCGATCGGCTTAGCGTATACCAGATAAAAAAGGTAAAATTCTGATATGATGGAGATAAAGACCGACTGGTAGGAATTTGAATAGGTGGTACGAGTATATTTTTAAGCCTATAATTAAGCCAAGATTTGCAGACTGTATGTATAGGTAGGTTGGAAACGTAGGAAGGTATATATTACTATGTTCCTATAAGTTATGTGAATGGGCGGATCAGACATTCCTGTTGGCCAACTATTCGTTATACCACTAAATGTCTGGGTTGTAAATACAAAACTGCTTAAATAATGAATAGAGCAATCAAATAATCACACTTCAACAATTTACCTCATAGTCTAGCTGCATCATCATGTTACATGATTCTGTGTTTACTAAAAAGACAAATCGAAGATAAAGGTGGACGTCAAATGTAACCGCCCGAAAATTACATGTTTCTATACAATTCACCCCATGGCGCCACATTTGGCCGTCACGAGCAAGGTATTAGAATACTAAAATGTAGTGGTAAAGGTTGTTTATCGAGTGGACAGGGGCGTGGGTGGGCGAGCTGGCTGGTCAACATGCCTTCTAGGGAATGTTGATGTGCATCCAAGCTATAAGGAAAACTGCGTAATACGTCGCTTTACTTAGTAATCTTTATCATAATTATTATTCGTTTATTTAATTTTTTTTTGTTGATTTCGTTGGTTTAGTAATCAATCCGATGTGATCAAGTAACGGGGTCAATAATCGTCACGCATTATAATGTAAGCAAGGCTGTGAACTCCCGTGTGAGGCCGGCTAAGACACTGACGCAAGTACCCACTGACTCATCAGTGATACATCGCTGAGAAGCGACTCTGGCCAGTCAATTGTTTTTGTACTTATCTATACTCTGTCAATTCAAATTGCGTATTGATTCACAAGTTTCTACGTAGGCAATAAGCATAAAGTTGAGTCAGTCATCAGGCATAAAACTAGTTATGGAAACATAACTTATATGTTATACAATAAATTTAATTTAAATCCATTGCCTATGGCAATGTTTCATTCTTCATCATACAGCTTCGTGGGTGTCGTATTGGTAGTCGTAGAGCGGCCATTTAAATTACCCAGTCACGTGGGTACAATAACGTCTCGCCTTTACGACATAGACAAATTGATGTAATGGTCTAACGTTGATCACATGGACGAGTCTCCAAAGATAGAAGTGAAAAGAATTCGAAAACGTAAGCCATCTTCATTGCATTTGTCTGGGGCCAGACGCCGGCAGTGGGCGGACACAATGCATTACTTCATTCTAGCAATTTATAGTCTCAAATGAAAGGAATCTTGGTTATGTTTGTAGAATTCTAAAATGGATTTTTGTGTACACTTCCTATTTATCCCTCAAACTGAAACTCTTCGTAGAAACGAAGAGTTATTTGCTTACAGACGACAGTGTAACATTCTTCACAGTCACATTAATTCGTTAGGAATGCTTGAAATAAACCAGAAGCAAAGTCTCGCGTTTAAAAGTTAACAAGTATTAACAGTTTACAGAGTAATTAATAGGAATGTGTTAGAGGTTTCCTAATTTCTCGGAACGCGTGCCGGAGAAAGCATTTTAACCTGGGCGTTGTTTTGATTCAACTCCCAAATAGCGGCACTGTGCCAAAAAGACTTTCCCAGTTCTCGATTATCGAAACCGCGCTTGTTATATTTAGCATTGAGGCGTATCACCGCGAAAAAACGTGTAATGTTGTATTAACCGTGTTTACCATATATTTTATGCGTTAGCTGCTATTCGTGTCGCGGACGTCGTGTTTGCTCGTCTGGGACGCTGCATTACCCTCGCTCTGGAGTTGTCATTTTTCAAAAAGGATTATGCCACTACCAAGTATCTACGCACTTAATCTGTGTATTTTAATGGAGCGGAAATAACGAAGCTTGTTATTAATATTCATTTAGGTACTTGAAAACTCGAAGAACATACATTACAATACATTTTAATAACATCGTAACCTGCTGCACTTAAGTAAAAACAAAAGAACGTAAGTAATCATTTCAATAATCCAACAACCGTAAGAAATCTTGCACATTGCTGGAGTAATAATAAAATAGTCAATTAACTTCACTCGTATTGGCGAATTAAGTCCTAATAGTATTTTCACAATTGACAATTGAGATTTTGCAGTCACTTTTTGCAACATCCGAGAGACAATGAAAAATGCCCGTGAGATCGCTGGCTAAATTGGCCATGAGCGGCAGATAGAGGTCGACTGGCATCTACCACGATACTGTAATGCTACTTCAATGTTTCAGAAAGTATTATGCACTTTCAGGCGAATTAAACGCTATTGTTGATCGAATCGAACGTTTTGAGTTTGTGGTAGGGGCCGTTGGTGCTTCTTATTGCCTGACGGATGGACGAACGCCAATTGCAGACATTCAGTAATTAAGTTATTGCGATACGGCTGATACGAGTATGTAGTCGTACTAGAAATCTTTTTACAAGTTCCTATGGATATTACGATTAAAATACGGTAGGTATATCAAAATCAAAGGGAAATCAAAACGCAAAATAAGGTTTAGCAAACCTACTTTGAAAATGTTGGTACGCTGAAACCTAATTAAAAACTGTGATGATAAATATACAAGTAGATTGATTTACTTTCTCAACATATTTTGTTTTGTAGCTTACTTTAATGACAAGAAATCAGACTTAATTGATCAGCTTATACTGCTTAAGTTGACATATAAGTAGATAAGCCATGTCATAAGATCGGGACTGACTTTTATTGATTGACTTATGCAGATTACTATTAAGGTTTAATTTATGTACACTAACTTCTTTACCAGAGGAAAAATGAAAGTGAAAAATTCACATACATTTTCCATGTATTAAAACTGTAAGCGTGAGAATGGTCACACAGTGCCTGGTAACCTTTCACCTCCCGCAGGCCTGACGATCCTTATACGGCAACCGACGACACGCCGGCGCTTGAGGACCACACAGAAACATTCGCTCTACAAACCGGGGCCATGTTCCAAGAAAACACATCGTGGGCGAACACTATAAACAATAAGGGTATGGCGATTGTAAAAGTTCCATTACTATTGTATCTAGGACGGGCTTCTATTTATCAAAAAAAGTTAACGTTCCAACAGTTGCTGAAAATTCCGAATTAAGTACAGTCGAACGGTTTTACTGCTATTCAAATTGTTTATTATCCGGATAGTCTTATACACTGTATTCAGTGTTTCGTATGCAAACAGTTTAAGGTTTATGTTTAACGATGTAAGGGTCCGTCTAATAAAGTAGGTAACTGACCCTCAGGTTTATAATCAAGCTTCTTAATATTTATAGCTTTTAGACTTAAAGGCGCATAGATAATATAATATATTTCTATTAAACTAATTAATTTTCTATGTTTATGCCGAATTTTTGTGTTTATTGTTTTCGAAATATGTAAGACCTTTATCTTTCATATCGACCCTTTCAAAGGACAAGCCGTTAAACAAGGCACCCTTATTACATCGTTATGTTGCTTTGTCACGGAAATGTCTCCTTGCCGCTGAGTTTCAGTTCGAATCACTTTCTTATACTTCATCAAAAAGTTATAAGTTAGGTAACTAATTTCATATAATACTTATAATATAATTTATTCGTCATTCGGTTTCAAGGTTAACCAAAACCTAATTAACCGCTTGCTTAGGCTAAACCAGATTCCTAACGGATTCTCAAAGTAAAATTAGAATGCAGGTCACACTGGGTAAATAAATATATTTTTTGCTACCTTTCTTCCTCTACATAACTTATTTTCTTTGATGATATAATCGTTAGATACAGTAGACGTCAGATACAAGTGATGCGAGTCAATTGCACACCAACGTAAACTCGTATTTAAGAAATTTTGTTTCCAAAATACAGAAAATCTGAGATTGTTCTTATCCAAACAATGGACAAAGTTGATTTCGGTAGGATACGGCACTGCATGATCAGTCACGTACTCAACTTTAAACAAGAAGTAATAATAAAAGGATCCAAAAATATCTTTATCTTCGCTTATAACAGTTACCTGATTCAGTTCTTTTGTAAACAATTTGATAATATATCAGTATGTTTGTCACTAAGCCGATTAATAACTCGGGGACCTACAGCAACCATTGTCCGTACCTCCGAGATTGTGTGGTACAAAAAATGAGGCCGTTGAAATCCGATTATGGCATAAAAAAGTAATCTGATGCCTGGCTGTCATTAATATGAAGCTATACCTACTGATTTTAATTAATTTTCACTCGTTGAGGGATGTTATGTAGGTACCCTTTATCCTTGAAATACCATTCATACCATTAAGAGAGTCTCTGATCCAATTAAAACCAAATGGTAGCGTGATGCTGATGGCGTGACGGTCTCAGTTTGGTTTAAAAAGGATTATGACAGCATGACTGGTAATTTCGGTAAAAAGTCATGGGTAACCCATGTTTATAGTTTTTCTGAATATGGATTCATCCAAGGGTTAAGTTTTTATGAAGAAGCATCCCATTCTTTTTCTATTTGTAGTAGCTTGGATGTCGGATTCGTCGGATTATGTATTATAAATCTCGGTTTTTTTGTTAAAAGGAACGTATTATGATTCACTCTATTTACTACCTACATAGTTCCGTGGAGTTACAAGAATGTAAAGCTCGATGTGTGGTCAATACTCTACAGCGTATTCAATTTAATCCCCGCGCGCTGCACCACCTATCATGAAATGCGTTAAACTGTGAAACCATACCATTTAGTTGAATAAACATATTGGATTTCGTAATTTAACCCATTACTAGCAGGCAAACGTAGTCAGTAATGGTACTCTACAGTTTATTGGCAATAATAAAGTAATAAACAAGACCGTAAGTAACCCGCTCCCGATATTTTAAGCATGGTAAGTGAGTCATAAGAAAAATAAATAACGAAACCAAAGAGACGACAATAAAAGAAAACAGGCCAGGCGCCGGATAATTTCACAGCGACTCCGCGACATGAGTTCAGCTCAAAATGGAAGAAAACCAACCCTTATAAATAGAATTACTCCTCAGCACAGTGCATGACCAATTCTCTAATTTTGTAACCAGTTACTGGCCAATAAAGTGTATCTTATAAATAGATCTCATCTTTAATGGCAATGCTAGTTTATAGTACGGTGTTCTAACTTATGTACCTAAGGACAGTTTTACACGACACCTAAGATGCTTTAAACAACCCGTGCAACAAGTTTAGAACAGGTGATTAGTCAGTTAATGAGTCAGTGTAATCGATTTCGTTCGCTGCATTAGAAATTGTTATTTTATAAATGTCAGCGCCCACACGCGTTACATCACAAACGAAGATCGCTCTTAATAATTATTTTTGCGTGCAGGTTTTATACCTACTGTTGACTGTGTTTATTACATCTGTTATCCTACGCAAAATCAGTAAAACAACCTATGTAAGGTCGTAGAATCCTTGAGAGCGACTGTTGTTCAGACCGGTGAACCAGTGACACTCGCATGATTGATTGACACGAAATATAGAGTGACTAAAAGTATTAATTGCACGTTGTTTTTTAATTAACCGACTTCAAAAAAAAGGAGGAGGTTTTCAATTCGTCGGGATCTTTTTTTATTTTTATTTTTTATGTATGTTCCCTCATAACTCAGTCTTTTATGAACCGATTTGAATTTTTTTTCATATGATTGGGTTTTCTTTCCGATTGGTCCCCTAGAAATTTTGTCAATACCTGATGATGAACTTCGAAGATATGGAACGGAACTCCTCATAGGGTCACAGCAAAACGCCCGTATCTTGATGATATGATGAAGATATTGCTACTCCCACGAGGGAGTGGGGGTGCGTTGACCTCCCTCCTATCACTTTCCTGGATTAAATATATCTGAGGTATCGTTTAAAAGGGCTTTTTGTTTTGTTTGTGAGTGAAAGGATTTCAAATACTAGTCTCACAAAAGTCTGGGGCGGATGAATTTAAAACCTCCTTCAAAAAACTCAAAAGTGAAATATAATATTTTATCACATCACTTTACATAAGCGAAGTGGAAGTCGGCGCCAAATCCTATGCGTTCGCTTAGTTTATAGTTTTAGCTTTGAAACTATGAACCACGCACTTATGACAGCATTCTCATAAGTACTATTTTTCTGAATCGCTTAATGGATATTGGGATTTGGATATTGTAGGTAGATACTAAGCCGCGGATGAATAGCAGCACTATTTCTCAAAGCAGAAAAGCAATGGTACATCTAATCCGCCAGACAATACCTGTCAAAGATTTGGCAAATAACGTTCACGAGTAAAATTATTACGAGATACGTGCCGTGGTCGACATCGATCTTCCCGTATTGAAGATCATAATAATGCGATGGGCGTCCACAATACCCCAGTGAATGACACACTGATAGACAAAACATGTATGACTAATCGAGTCGGTACCAATTTGTGCGTTATACCGAGTCAGGGCCGCATCAACGATGTGACGAGACCGTTTCAAGCGGCAATTTAGATTCTGGGCAAATGACAACTTCCTTTTGAAATTGCGAACTGGAAACGCTTTTGGAGTTCTTCCTTTGTTCTGTGGAGTGAAGTACACTGGATAAATGTGTATTAACAAAACTAACAGCGAAAGAAAATAATCTTTTCAGGTTTCTGCAAAACTAGCTTTTTTGCTTTGACATAATATCTTACGTAGCTCATACGAATTGTTTTATTGTCTAGAATCTAGGCTACAGTTCTACACGTATATTATGTATAATACTGTTTGGTAAGCAGTTACAACACAATATAGCCTCGAATAATCCAGCTGTGCGTTCGCTGCACCGCCCACACAATCATGAATTGGAAGAACACATGACATTTTGTTTATGATAACATGTACATATTAAGTCTGGATGTAAATACCATAGTACTAGCAGATTAGATTACTTTAATTATTCTTGCAAATTGATCGAAAGGCGAGACGGATACTCATTAAGGGTATCAGAGCCACACTTACTGGATGTGATGCATCAATTACACGCGCTAATGCATGCCCTACCTTCGTTAGAATACAAAGAGCCCTATCGGATTGGTTTCATTGTGCGTACCAACACTCGAATAACATTAAGCGCGATATTCTCCTGCATAATGACAAAGCGTATTCTATTGTTTAGTACCCAGTGTGGTGGTTCATTAGAGAATTTCCATATGAAATAACTTTTATTTATTCATTTCGAATGCATCATGTCCTGTGATTATAAGAAAAGGAAGCCTGGATATCATAATATTTTATTTCTTCTTTGTCGTGTATGCTACACTAAAATAGGTTATAATTAATTTATTATATATAATTAAATTAAATTATTATAAACTACTTATTTGAACTTTTGTTTTTAACAAATTTGTAAGTAGGTACTTAATATGCTTAAGTAATTATATTTGCATACAATACTACGTATCATAATAATATATGTCTCGTTCTCAAGAAAAAAAGTTATTTATGAGTGTAATAATTTCATTTAAGATGCATAATAAGCTAATTTTTTGAGAATTAATTACAAAACATTAACAATTTCTATTGTTTACAGTCTCCCTAATGAGTTTCTGTCTCATTAGCACTTAAACTTTGACGCATACTTAAGAAGTTCTTAGAACGTAAGCCATGACACCATTTTTAATAATATTTATCCGAAATGTAAACATTGAACGAAAGCAGACAACGAAACCGAGCGCCAGTGTTTGCACATTGAGAATAGCTAACGGATAAATAAAACTATAAATATAACTCCAAAATCATATAAACACCTAACAAAGTGTTCATAATAATATACGCACGTGATCGTGAATCAGAATCGGAAAATCAAACGTTTACTACCGCGATTGTTATCTGCATGACTCATAAACACAGATGATTGTCCAAATCTTTATTCTGGGCGTGTACAATATTAGCGTAGGCGCTTCACATTCACGTAAGAATCGTATACAGTTAGTATTGATGTTTTGTCAACAAATACATTACGTTGAACAAACAAGCCATCTGTGTGAATGGGCCTTAGGTTTAATCGCAGTGAAATCGCTGAACAATACGACATGAACGCGGCTGTTGTCGTCCTTGACTCGCGAGCGCTGGCGCCACCAAGCGCCGACACTTTCTGAGCCTGTACCACAAATTCTTAAACCTATTGCCTATTTTGTACCGAAAGAGAAAGGCTGCTAAGTAAGTATACCGCCAGCCTTCTCGCTCGCGAAAACCGCAAACATTCTGATTCTAACAACCGTGGTACAAGCGCTAGTTCTCCACCTCTCTTGGCGATCTTATATTTAGAGTTGTTTTCAAGTCCTAACGCCAACTGTACCTAATATATTGAACCTCTAGCTAGCTAATCAACATGTAAGTAATCATGTTTAGTTGCTTTGTTAACATTAAACATGTCATGTTGATTGGACAATGTATGCGCTTTCTTAGTTCCTTATAGATTTCGAATGAAGATGTCCAATTGAAAATGGTAAGGTCAAGAACATTTTAATAATTTTATTAGTAATTTCTTCTTCTTTTTTTAACTTCTTACCAAAAAAAGTTTGGTATAGCCCCATCGGGGATAAACGGTAAACACCTTTGTACAAGTCATTGACCACAAGTGCAACATGTCACGAACTACGAATACCGTAATGACTGTCTTAATAGAGTCACGTTAGCAACGCTGAATTTAGGACAAACTTGTCAGCATATAAAGTAGACATGCGCTTCAGTGATTAATAGTTATTTTCGAATAAAACAAGTTTCGAATAAAACAAGTTCGAGTAATAAAACTGCTTAAAGTCAATGAAAAAATCTTACTTATAATATTATTGCCAAAATAAAAAAACAACAGCCTTAAACTTAATCGATGCGAATTCAATCTCCAATACCATTTCCTGAGTGTCAAGGATAATTCCTTATTTTATGTAATCACTTGTTCGCATATATTATTGGGTATAAAATATGGATCAAGATAATAGCGTGCACCATGCGCTCGGTTGCGCGATGCCGAAATGTTTTCGTGACAACCCGCAATTAATCTCAATGTTCTTAAACTTAGAACGTTATTTCATACTCTTGTCAACTGAGACACCGATATCGAGTTTCAGGGGGATATTTCACAAAAAGTTTTTGTGTTATGGGTGCAATTGACACGCATGGATCATGGTTAGAAATCACTTGATTAGATTTAGGTTAGGGATGAAACTGATTGTCTAAGAAGTTTGTATCACCTATTACATAAACTGATCGAAGCAAAATTTATAGAGGTAAATTTCCCGATGTGGGAGATGATTGGGGCGTATAAATAGCCCGACGGCATCCGAGCCGAAGCCGGGACCGGCCGGCGTGGACAATGGATTCCGTAGACGAGACGCGTTCCATATGGATGAACTGCTAAAGGGCACACATGATCGCATTCTAAATGCTGGCGCACTCTTTCGAATCCATTATAAGTGTATAATATTTTATTATGTATGGATTTAAAACAGTAAGTGGTATTGTTATCTATAATTCAATTTACGATTTTCTCTTTTTATCGAAGTTCGAAGATCAGTATCACAAAGGTTTAACGAAGAAAACCCAACAGGGCGATATCAAATTTGAGAAACGCTTGAAATTAATCGCTTCATAATCCTATAAGAGTTAGTATAAGAATAAAAGTCACTGTAGATCATTTTATCCATAAATAAAAAGCGAGCTGAGTGTGATTTGTAAAAAGGTTTCTTGGCACTGACTTGGTCAATCATTATTTTAGTATTTATTGTATACTTTCAGAGAGGAAGATATATATAACAAGCATGTGTGAGAAATATAAAACGCATTGCCATTAAGATTAAGAATGATGACCTATAAAATATGAATAGACGTTTAATTTATCAAAATATCAGCTATAAAAAGGACATGTATAAAAAGTGGCCCTTATTTAAAGTGTTTATAGTTTCGTAAAAACTTTGGGTCGCACAAAAAACGGAACAAACTGCCAAGAGATAACTGGGAGTGTTGAAGCTGTGAAGATATGCTAATAACCGGCTTGTGGGAGATATCGTGCCCAGACATGTTATCTAGGCAGCGGCGTCGCCGGAGCTTCGCAATGGCGTCGTTACGTGTTGGTAGTTGGACCACGTCGTGCACACGCTGGTTATGTAGCTAAGCCAACACATTTAATATGCACGTAACTATGCTCCGCATACTAAGTCTGCAAGTAAAAATAAATATCCAGCAACGAAATTACGACAAATTGTCGTGCCAAACACAAAGAAAGTTTGCAGGAAATGGACTAGAATGCGTTAATTTAGGAGAATTAAAAAAAATGTACTTGGATTGGATTAGACAACTTGTAATTCAGTACGTTACCGGATTTTCCAACGCGAATAAGTTATTGAACAACGTGTTATAGGTATGTATTCGGGTATTAATGAACTATTCGAAAACAACATTTCATGAATTTTGGCTAGTGTTTAGCGTAGGTACCTGCGTTACGACTAACAAGAACACGTAAACGTTAGTGGCGCTAAAATAAGAACGTGGAATTCCAAGATGCTCTCAACCTTGAAATGAAAGAGCGAACAGATTTTATGGCACCGTGTGGTCACGGACGCCCATTTATCACGAGTTGTCTAAGAATATAACACCTAATTTGTGATGGAAGGATATTCTTAATTTGGAATGAAGGATTTATAATGCAAAGATTTTTTTATTTAGAACCTTGATGACCTTGTATAGTGTATACAGTATTGGCCAGTGCAGTGCTTGTTACACTATGTGCTCTGCATTTAATTCCTCATCCGCTTTATATTCATAATCAGACTCGTTGACATGAACAAATGTTTTAAACCGTAGCACATGACTATCGAGTTAACTTTTACTTTGACAAAATTAGGACAAAGAACCAATTTATCGTTGTTAACGTGTACCAAACATTTAGTTATACAAGCCAATGTTAGTAGATAACCAGGAAATAGGCAAGTCGAACTAATCTGTAGGCGTTCAATAAATGATTTTTCATCACGCGTACTCGTATATGAAAATCATGTTTGGAGTATCTAGTCCACGTTTCATAACGTTTTATTTAAAGCTAAGTGGTACAGCCTTTTAAATTACGAGGTGTAATAATACGCCTACTTAATTTAATGCGTTCCAAAGAAATGAGTTTATGGTATCGTATATGTTAGCCGATAAATCAGTCACCACCCTTTGAAAACATTATAAATCGATACGATTTATGATAACAAAACCAAAGAATAAAACAATAAGTTTGAAAATCGTTAAACGTTTCTGGATAGGGTTTTACTGAACAGTTTCTCAGTAATAAGTACTGTAGTTAGCATGTAGGAGTACGTTTCAAGGCGTTACTGTAAATCTTTTAATCATTGGCTCTATTATCGAGTCGGATCAATTAACATCGAGGCGACGACGAGACGAGCGGCAACGCCTACGAGCTGCGAACGCATTGCGTGTTTAACAGGCATTGGAGACAGTTACGGCTTAAAAAGAAAACCAGGTTCTATAGAAACTAGATTTGTATCTAGGCTAGGATTTTGAATGTTCTGTGATTTGAATACCCTTATGGATAGTTGGTTACATGAGGTTGACGCATGCGCTAACATGCACAGTTTTTTTTGTTGATGTGACCGAGTATTAGATGGGGTAGGGTGTTATTTAAGTAAATGGTTATTTTGTGACGGTTCTTATTAGGTCCATCAATTATTTAATAAAAGATGTTTAGGAGATAAAGGGTCAAGGGAAGTTAATTGCGCAATTTTTTATAACGATGAAAGTAAACCTGTACCAGTTCAAAATTAGTAACTGTTCCTACGCTTTTTGATATAAAGAGAAAACTTAAATAGTATGTTGCGAGAAATGTTCACAGCTACACCTAACAAACACTGACAACCTACTGTAGCCAGTTTACGACGCCATTGTGAGCTTCCAGTTTGTTTGCGTCAAAGTCAACTTTAAGTTGGTAAATTAAAAAACTACTCACACTACAGTTACATTTTATGGAAATTGACGTTAAAGTTAGATGGTGCAAATAAACTTTGGAATTTAATATTTTTAATGAGGGCTGCTTAAAATAGTGCTATTTGTTTTATACTCTCTTCAAACAAACTCACTTTACATATACTATGTATTTCCTACTCGTCTGGCTATGCGTATGAGGCGGCTTGATTTATGTTAGATAGCTATCTAAATGACAGTCCAAAATTGATCACGACGGAGAGTCGCTATTTTTTGCGTCCTTAAAAAACTGGACGCAATTTAAAAAGCAGCCATAGTAATTATGAGGATTGTGGACCTACAAGTTTTGATTTTAATTACAGAGTATAAAAGGACGGTATGTTTGCTGTTCATTTCGGATAGCCAAAAATGTATTTTATATTATATTCAGTTCGCGAATTCGGCCGCGTGGGAAATTTTGTTGTTTTGGGATTAAAGAAGTCTATCTACCCTGAAGGTCTATTCTAAATATTGGTGAATGAATTTTTGCAATCGGATCGATAGTTTTGATATTACCTCCATCCAAACTTTAGCTCTTTATATAAGCTAAAAGACAGAAAAGGATGTCGTATTCCTGTGGACATGGTTATATAAGGAACACAACTGGTTCCACGGGTGGTTCAAGGAATGCAGAATCAGGATTTCACAGCGAATGTATAAGATCCCTGTTTTTGCATGGCGAACACGTGGGCGGACCAGACTCGACTTTTACTATTTGTTTATCAAGTGGAAGCAATAAATTAAATTGATTCCAATTATGTTCTATAATTGGCGAAAGCACCGCCGTTTGATAACTCTTACATTATGTAACGTGTTACAACATATCCTTTGCTAACTTTCAATCCTTTTATCATCGTAATTAAAATTCACGTATCGCGTGTTTTAATTATCACTATAATCAGCTTGATATTGCTCTGCGCGGCTGAAAGACTTTATTGTCTCACATGTCAAACACAAAGTGAAAAAATGATGTGTAAATTTAGACAGGAGTCAAGGCGACGTATATTTATTTTCTAATATATCTTTGTCCTTATTAATTAAAACAATAACACCTCCTTGTCAAGTCAACCATCCCGACAAACAAACACTCAGTCGAAAAATAATGAACCCGTTTTAGAGAATGTCACCACAACTCAAACCATACTATAAAAATAAATTGGTGAAATTACATTCAATATCGTTGTGCTAGTTTCAACAAATCATTTAATATGCCGCCAACGGCAGCAGTGGTCAAACAATGATTACTACAATACTCGTGGGTGATATATTCTTACACCATCTTTGATACGCCCACTGCGCTATAATTCTAATAACAAGTCGTCAGTGAAACCCTTGTGTGCATTCCGTGTATATTTATCGGACGCTAGATATTGCTGAGAGTATTACGATCTTTAATATATTAGGATGTGGAGATTAAACGCATCGCTGTCGTAGGCGTAAAGTTAAGAGTTGACGATAAGAAAGTATTCAGAATGGTTTATTGATTTGAATGTGCAATAAAATGAACTAATGGGAGTATTAACTCACTGTCGAAACTGTATTTAGTTCATCACCATACAAGGGTAAGCAGTTCTTTAAAAAAAAAAACTGGTAAAAAAGTTTCTATGAACCTACTTGCATGTACAGAAAATTACTTATTAATTTTGATGACGTGAAGTGATAATAAAAGATAGTCAGTATTATCTGATTTTAAGTAAGTATATGTTGTAAACCTTAAAGACGATTATTACCTAAGTAAATAAAAGCAGTCGCTGTATTTGTTACTTGAAACTTAACAAATACTGTGCTTAAAGTAACTTTACACAATGAGGATATAATTATATTAATTCAGAAAACAATAGAGCTACCTAGATATCACAGGACAAAGTTCCAAATATTTCAACTTAACCATAATAATACGTCAATTAATTAAATTCAGACAGCATAATATTTACTCGGATAATATCATGTAAGAAGCTCTGAGTAATTTTAGAATAATTACTTATTATTAAAATATGCTGAATAAATAAATAAGTAATGGACAATGGACTACTGGACTCAAATGATTCCCAAAGAAATTGTAAGTTAAAATGAAAACATTTTGATTTTAGTGTTATCTACTCACTGGCATCAATTCGTGACTAATTAACGTGTCCAGTATAACTACAATTAATGTTGTAGATAGGTATATGACTGAATAACCGTGTTTAATAATATGCTGCAGTGTGTAGGTACCTATATAAATAATTTAACCTATTTAACTTACCCGCACAAACAATTTTCAATTTACATATTGTTTTAACTTTAATTGTACTAAGTTCGGTGTAGAGTTTCCCTAACTGTTATTTCAGTTACATTTTGACAAATGGTCGTCACGGAGAACAATTTCAACAAGAGATTGCCTTTAGTGAAAAGAAAACCTGATACCTTTTGTTGGAGGTCAAACTTATTAGTAATTTGCAACCGATAGAACATATGTTGCTCGTATTTTTACTTTACTTACATGACCTCTAATAGTTCAGCGTATTGCAAAGGTATGAAACTTACCTGAAAAAAAAAAGAAAACAAATCATTAATTGCGTTACACGAGTTTTTTTATTGGCATTATAAAGCTAATAAATAAAATGACCACAACCTAATAAGGCGAGACATCATTTATCATAATTTAATTACGTAATCGCGAAAGCGCAAGCAATAACGGTTCTAAAGATATAACATAGATATATTATATAATTAACATCAAATATGTTAATCAAACCGTTGTCGAATTGATAATGTCGTTAATATTCACTATCATCGCTCGCACATGAGTAAACTTCCGATTCTTATGTAATTTCACGTTTAACGTTACATAATAGCGACTGACAGCCAAATTAGCACTTACAGAAGCCGAGTGAAAAAATGCTTTGAGAACATTAGTAAAATTATATCATCAAAACGTTAAAGGCTAGAATATAAAAAGGTACACTTGTCTTTTGTTTGAAAGCTTTTTTCTTTGCTTTTATCGTGTTTCATATCTTACAGTTGCAACAGTGCCTTTAGAAGATTACAGTGATTGATTACCTAGATTTTTACAGCGACCTAGGAGGATAAAAAAACGTTGAATCATGACATTGCCGTTCCTTGTCAAAAGATAATATGGCCGTCAGCCCAGGGCAGGACTTACGTAACAGCCATATTTAGAGAGGTTTTTTAATTAATATTATAATATATTAATCCAGTAATATGTAGATAACAGGTTTTTATACTAACCATCTTAAGAAAACACAAACAATCTGTAGAACAGTTACGTAAAGCTTAATCAGTGTAAAAATCTAAATTAGGAAAACCAACTGTCTAAAACTGGTTTGTTTTCATGCGAAAATTAATGCTAGAACAATTGGTTATTTGTTACGAGAATTTAATTACCAACTTTTTGTTTTTTGTCAAACAGATACTCACGTGCAAATAAACGTTCCTTCTCTTTCTTATTACTGCAGGATAAATATTAAAAAGAACACACAACTGTTTTAACAGAAAACTTTAAATGTTATTTAGTTTATTATATGGTGGATTATTTAACACAAAACAAGGAAAATTTAGTAATTAACATACAAGCGCGGTGACAGTCAGGATGTCGACTGAAATGAAAATTTACCAAGCATATCCTTCCTCTGGAAACTACTAGTGGCGAAGGACACTCTCCTTTATGTTCGAGTTGCTCACCTCGTTCGTACGCAAAAGAGAACTTCTTGTTACGCAGTTTTAGACTTAAAGCCTAATAATCTAAAGGTTTAAATTGTAGTATGCGTTATGTGACGCAAGAAGACTCACTGAATATGACCTGCAGCGGAGCATGAACCATGTTAAAGGAGTACTTAACTCGACACTTAAGACTAAGGAAGTTTTTGTTCATGTCTCTGTAATATAGCTCAGTCTTTAGAGTAAATGCTTTGTCCCTTATTTGTTGCAATATACTTACTCTTTGTTTACCTTTTAATTGTAATTTTACGATAAGATCATGATAAAGCTGCTGAAAGCTTGTAATGTAATTAAGGAAATCAAAGTTTACGCGTTTAAGTGCCCGTTTCTCAGTTTACATTAACGTAGACGCCCAAAAAATAGGGAAGATCTTTTTCAGTTTTATTAACAGGGTAACCCGAATCTTTCTTTGCGGTATTCTTATATTATTTCTGTGACTACCTATAGGAAATATTATGCAAAATGTGACCCATGTTGTACTTTGTTTCCCATTCCATTACAAACTCCGAAAGGAAAACCCAAAACATGCTGCTGACGAAAAAAACGTTTGTTGCTTAAAATCAACAAGGCATCACGTAACAACTTTTAACAAACATAGCGAACAAGTAAATTATAATTGGCATTGACATTATAATTACGTGTGGTATTGTTCCTTGAGATAGGCCCTACTAAATTTATCACGCATCAAATTATTCACCCTTAACTTTCCTCGTTCCGTAACGTCCTTTAAAAAGCAGCTGCGGACTAAAAAATACAGATCGTATCAATGGCAGTATTGACATAAGTAATTTAAGAGCCATCAGCAATTAAAAGGGCAGCGCATGCGGGCTGCAGATGAATGGGGAGTATTGATGCATGCGCCGGCGCCGGTTGCGTCGCCTTGCCATCCGGACAGACAGACAGCTTTATGTATTCATTGATACAGTCGTACATACAAAGTTAGCATACTTATTATCTCGTGATAGGAATTGATTCGAATTTATCGTACATCGTGAGAAATATAAACGAATGATAACAATAGATATTGCCAATGCAAGTAAATACATGATTAAGATTCGGTAAATCATCACACTAATATTATAAAGGCAAAAGTGTGTGTCTTTGTATGTTTGTTACTTCTCTACGCTCAAACTGCTGGACCAATTTTGATAAAATTTGGTATGGAGGTAGCTGACAACCTGGATTAACTCATACGTTATTTATCCCGAATTTTTTTTTGCGAGTAACACCGCGAGGCGCAGCTAGTATTTATATATTTGCTGCCTGACTCGCGTAGATACTGCTATATTATAATCACTGCGTTTGACTGATAGATAACAATTGATCTAATAGAAAATGTGAACTGTACAAAGAAAAGATGCGTAGATACAAATCATTTTAATAGAAGCTCACGAAAACAAATGCCATCATATTTAAAACGTGTACGTTTGGTTAAAGCCGAAACTTTGTGGTGTAATTAACAAATAGTTTTAAACAATAACTCGTGAGATTCGTTGTGTGTTGGCAAAATACCTTCAAATAACCTTGGCGGACAGCAATCATACAACTATAAATAAAGTTTGTAATCATTGCAAAACTAATCATACCGTACCTAGATATTATTCCAACAATCCTCGCAAAACTCTAATAAATCTTTTATGTGATATAACTTTAGTTATGTCATGTTCACTTGCATGTTTTGTACGCCGCGCTCCTATCCTTCGACTGCGTATCAATGGCCGGCAAAGTGCGAGTCTATGCCTATCGGCGCGATCTGCACAATACTTGTCAATTCTAATGATCTGCAATAACCATTGTCCAACCCACAACGAGTTGCTTTTGACAGACAATAGGCCGTTTTTCTACGATTGAGCAATGTCATGAGCAAAATAAGATTGCAATACACTCAACACCTCATTCGTTACCAATTTAACGTTCATATCATATCCCATTTTGTTTTCTAGATTAAATTTCACTATTGATTGTTGCATAAAAAGTGGCCGTACCAGCTGCAGCTGCATATTTACTGAAGGTCAAAACCAGTCGAAACTAAACAAGTCCAAATAGCAGTACTTTCAAAATATAAGTAACATGGCATGTAATATGAGGCTGTCAACCATGTTGCAAATTCATTGTTGCGGGATGTCAAAGCAACGCGACCCACATAAACTAGCAGATAAAAATCACAACCTTTCTTGTGTTCGGGTCGAGTCCTATGTAAATATCGACCCAGAGGCCTTTTATAGAAAACTGCAAACAAAAAGTTGACTTTCGCCTTGTCATAAGCTAGAATAACGTAACTGTTACAGTGGGCACTTTCCACTGTGGGTGTCACTGGTCGCCTATTGTGTGCAGCGAAAGCCGAATAAAGACAAAAGGTTATTTCGTATGTGAGCACGTGTCATTCCAAATATATATTGGAAATATGACATAGAAGGTTAAAGAGGAAGTTTCTACTGTTGTATTTCCTCTGACATGTAACCCTTTATGACTCACACATGCTTGTTGACAAGTCTTTTAGCTGGGATAGGAATAGATGACCTACACCTTTAAATTATCTATATTAATTGGCAGCTTATACTGTCGGAAATAGAACCCATACATACGAGTAGGTACTTATATCCTAGATAAAAACAAAACGAATGGTCTTCTCTTACGAATCGAAACCGCTTTCCCTGATGATTGAGGACATTGTTCAAGGTACTGTTAGTTACGTCAGCGTACGGATGATTTCTCGATGGTTTTTGCAAATAGTAAAACTTGTTTTTATGCGACCTACAAACCACTCGGAAACCCATGTTTAGATAGCGTTGAAATGCCCAAACGACTGGTTACTTTTTTTACTCGAGTTACTTAAAGTAAATGGCGAAAAATATTTCGAAATCGTGATAGCTAAGCCGCTGCCTCGGTGGTTATGATCAACTGCATTAATAAACAATATATAATGTCGACGTGCGACTGCTAATATTGCATCAATGTCACTAGAAAGTCGTACGGATCACTTTTTATCTACACATCATGTTGATGGCTTGCCGTAGTTGGTTAGAACCAGACTTACGTTATCACCTGTCTCCCCTTAAAGTATGCTCTTTGACGTATCGCCTAGCTCTCTCCCTTTAATGACTTTCCAAGAAAGACAGGTGACTAGTTTATAGTTTTATTGATATTTTTATTTAACACCCCACCGAGTGCCCTTAATACAAAACTACTCAGCATAAGATGTATTTATGTCGTCAAAATATGTATGTGGGCACTTATTAATAACTGAGTCTTAGCCTTGGCACTTGATTTAATACTATTTGCTACATAAAACCTGTGGCACACCGCCAAACAGTAATTTGAAGATTCTCTTTGTGAATTTGTTCTGCAAGTGAAGCAATAATTACCGTCCTTATGAAGATCTGTACAGACTGTACTGGCATTAGAAAAACTATGTTAAATTATTCATTAAAAAACCAGTAAGCTTGAGTCTATCTCATCTAAAACTGAATATAAATAGAGTCTGGGTACGTAAGTTCATAACTAAACATGAAACTTTGCGAGGCGTGCATTCAAATCGATACGCCCCTCGGTCGGAGTGACCGCGGCTCGGCCGGCTCGCTCGACCTGCACAAAAACACTCGGAAACAAACGCTTCATGGCCGCTCAGTTTTTGCTCACGGCTCCGAGCTGAATGTGATTCAAAAACTGCTCAATTGTTAGGTCACGGTAATATTCATTTCCACACAAGCAACAATTTATTGTTTGTTTTAAGGTATCACTGCTCTGCCCCCTTACCATGAACTCTTAAAGCAGGACAGTTTACCATGTGGAAGCGAGACGCTGCATTACACAGCTCGTAGCGGCGTCTCGCTTTCACATGGTAAACTGCCCTGCTTTAAGAGTTCATGGTAAGGGGGCTGTGCTCTGTGAGAACTGTCGTTTGTCTCAAGAGTGGTGTAAGCGACATTAAGACTAACTAAAAACATAACTTAATCGTTTATAGTTGTAAAGACGATCTGAGAGCTAAGTTCTGACGTAGGTCCTATTTTATTAAGAAAATATTATATGTTGTTGTTAATGACTATAACAAGCAATATTGAACAATAACATATCATTTCCGGCATGAACCATATTCCCCGAAAATGCTAAAAGGAGTGTAGAATGTAGATACATTAATATCCCTACTGTACAGATATATTAAAGGTATAGGGACAGTGATATTCAGGCTCTACATAATAAAAACGCCACAATCTGGGATAAAAGAGGCAATCTCGTCTATATTTAATCAAAAATATTAACGTTATTACGACAAAAGTAAATAATAATCGAGTAAATCTTAGTAATATCCGTTCACTTTCAAGCCGGATAACATAAATGAAATTATATTCATTTTATTCAACCTATTCATAGACAGTAAACTAAGAATATACAGTAGGAAATATGTAGGGAGGAGGTTATTACTTATGTTTCCCTATTTTAAATTACTTGTACAACATAGAATAAACACAATTTACATTACAGTTCATGGCTTCATTTTCTTCTTCCATTATTATTATGAGTTCGAGTGTATGCGGCCTTCTCATAATGTCATTTTTATTTCCTTCATCAAAAACCGGCAAAAACATCAGGCACGCCCCGAAAAGCTTTAGCGGTAGCCTTTAAAAACGTTTCAAAGATAAGAGCAATAAACATCGTTCAACGACCTAAATCGTTTTGACACATTTGAAAATATTTTTATAAAAAAATGTCGTTCTTGTATTAAGTCATCTCATAAAACAGATTTGCTCAGAATACATTTCCGGTGTTTGTTAAAATGTTCTCTAAATTGTTCACTAGAACCATCATATTTTCTATTTCACTTGTTATTATGACAGCATACAATAGCAGTTCCAATCACCATCTTTATATCCGGGAAAACGAAAACAGTTTTGCACTTGTGACGTTACAGTCAAGGAATTGAACTTCCTATTTTCATCCTTTTCGACTAAAAAAGAATTTTATACGTTCAGACAGCCTGTTGACAATTTGATCGGCGCTGACTATGCAGTTTACTTTTTACGCTAATGGTCGTGGTTTTGAATACGTACGTTAAATCGAAATCAAATCATCAAAATCGTACGGGAAATCCATCAAAAGTAACGTTTTGTTAAAGATAAAATTAAAAGATTGAAATATTTTTGCATTTATATTCGTAAATGTAAGTAATCATTCATATTCACATTCATGATGGACAGTAACTTTCTAGAAAGATAAATCATAATTATTTGAATCGACTGGAATGACTCTGTTCTGTGTGTGTCAGGTGTGCAATCGATCGACTGAAGTGGATATTACGAGTAGGAAAGGCAAACATCCGATACGCGTTCTATAAAACTTTCTTTTGTTTGCCATTTGCCTCGCAAATAGAAAGAGACAAAGAATAAAACCAATATCCAATCAATTACGACTTAGAAGTAGGTTTAGGGACGTGTGTTTTAAGAGGATTGAGTACACACAAAAGTGACCCTTAGATTTACGTTTTCTAGGACAATTTCGTTACTTCGAGCTTCGAACAATTGGTAGCAAAACATATAAGTAGTCTTAGTCTTTCAACAGATTTGAATACTGATATTATAACACCTTTTATAATAAGAGGAGTATTTTGTCCCGTGAACAGAATGCATACATCATGTAATTTTTACCAGAGTAAGATGTAAGTGTCAACGCTGAAAAATGGCAACCGTCAGTGGAAACGAAAATAAATTAACATCGTTCAGGTTTGATACGGAACCAATATGTCTTTTTTATTTCCCTTGTCCTTATATATTTACATGGATAGACAATTTCTAGAGTAAGTACTACGAAACTATTGATTGATATTATGCGTGAACTGCACTAACGCACTACAAATTAGTATTAAGTATTTCCAAAGATAAATATGCTTTATACGATTGCTTATCTACAATCACAATACGCTTTCTTCGACTGCAGAACTAAAACTACTTATTTATACTTTCTACACTATTCCTTTTTCTTCAGACAATGTAAGAACAAAAGAAAAACGTCTTAAAGAATAAAAAGTTTTAATACATTCGAATTACTTCCTGGTACAAATTTGGCGTACGCTTAATCGATTTCCGATGTACCTGAAGTCACCATATTTATGGCAACGATGATACTGTTATGGTGTCAATTAAAGTACTTGCTGCTGATGTCATCATTAATAGTGATTACAGTGACACGGTTTGCGACGCGACACCAGACAGACCGGGATAGTGTCGAAACACATCCATTAACGATAATTAAGTTCGGTTTTTTACAGCAAACGTTCAAAATGTCATCCGCTCTCACGTTACCATTATAGACTATCTATAGAGTGCAATTAGCTTAAGATAGAAACGCTGAAGTAATTTTTTACGTAGGTACTTAAGCAGAAATATTAAAAGTAGGTAGAGATACACAGAAGGTAGTTATGGCAGAATTTTGACACATAATTATGCTTGTTATTCCTGAATAGAAATCCACAAATATATATATGTCACGTTTGTCTCAATATCTATTTTAAAATAGAAGTTCCATGAACTAAAATCAAACACTCGTGAACGTTACATCTACTTCATAATTGGACATGTGTCGTTATGTTCAATATTTCACTCAACACTGACTCATCTCGACTGATTTGACAACTCATTTGTTGTTATTGGACCAGCTGTTGAAGCAGAGTAAAAATACAACCAAATATTTGTAAAAGTGTTACCATTATTTAATATATCCAACATTTTAGACGCCTGTCAGCCATTGTGAGTGTCAATTAAGTTGTTTTGTGGAAAATGCACGATCCGTGCAATATCAGCAATGTTTTTGCTGAACATTAAATATGCTTTTAGCAGATTCCTCGTGAATTACGAATCAGAACCAACTTAGCATCATTTCAGTCAGCGTTTGGCAATTTAGTGGATGTACTAAGATCAAACAATACACAGAATCAAAACATACAGATCAACAATAAAACATCAGATCCTGAGACTTAATAAAACTGACCATGTAAACTAGCAGTATTATCTACAGCTCTCAAGTTTTGGCTCAGGTGTTGAATTTTATTACCTACTCCTTGCAATTATTCAAGGTACATAATTAAAAGAACAGCTTCCTAATTCCCAAGACCTAACAGTATCAACGTTGAGAACCACGTACGTATAGCTAATCTAATTAATTAAGCATAATTCCTACTTACAACGTTCAATTACTCATCTTGTAGGAATTTCTATGAACAATAAGCTTTTATCTCGAACGCCCAGTACCAGGTGGCTAGTAATACCTAGTCCGTGCTATGAGTACTTATAATCCTACTACCAGCTGAACTCTACAGCTAGATGACGTAAATGTTATTTGTAGTGAAATTTCCACTGCAGGTTCAAGATTCTCAAGTAATTATGGTAAATAGTGTTACTAGTGATAACTTTCTCGAAACTATAAAAGTCTGCACACTGGATATTGAAAAACATATGAATAAATGCAGTCTTTATGCGCTGAGAAATAGAGAAACAACTGGTTACGCATTATTGAGTTGTCTAAACGCAGCGTGGTATTGGAATTTTTGTCCATTAAAATTAATGTTTTAATAGCTCTGGTATTTTTTGCGAATATATGGGTAATATAGCGACAAGTTCTATATATCACGTGATTTAAGGTGGACTCTAACGCCTTGATTAAGCGCACCAATCTATTTAATCTAAACATTTGTTGCGTATAATGGGCCGTAGTTAAGGTAATTTAAATTCGTTTCAAAATATGATAGGCTAAAAAATGCATATTAATAAAAAACCTAAAAAATGATCTAAAACCGTTTAAAATCTTAAATCATCACCAAACAAAAAGATTATTAAATCGTTTTTACAACAAAAATTGCAAAGTAAAGAAATTTTAGTGAACCTTGCTACCATCCTTGTTGATGACGATCTCTGTCTTTTGACAATTCATGCCATGGATACGAAGACTAAGGCGTACGGAACCATAGACAATTTTTACTTGTCCAACGAGTTAACTTACCTACAAATATATTATAACTACATACAGACTGATTCAGTTATCCAGCTGGTTTCGAAAGCAATTTGTATTTCCGCTGCCACCATGTAAAAGATTATAAATCATACATATTGATAAATTCTTCATCGCTAATTATAATTAGATACGTTGATCAACGATTATAATTTGGTAATTAATTATGTAATTGTGAGAACACGATTTCTTCATGTTTATTTCTAAGGTACTTCATTTAATTTGAAGGACAACAAACAAAGCAAATTTAATAAGGCACAGACTCACATTTCAGTTAAATAATGTCCTTGCAAAACATTTTTGCTATCATAATAAAAACTCATCTACATATTTGTATAGTCTGTCGTGCCTGGTACGGATGCTTAGAGGTTTTTCCCTTGAAGTAATTAGTGCTAAGAGTAAGTATTCAAGCCACTTTATCGCACTTACTGCAGCAATCTACTAGTTCAAGTAGCTGCAAAATGTACTGCATAAGTGAGATTAATAGCTGCATGCACCTAAACTCTATTATAAACACTAGCGGCCGTCAGCGAGTTCGCACTTAAGGGTTAATATAGTTATTATAATACACAGGAACCTTCCTAGTACTCGAGCTAAGTAGAATTTGAGAGATGCATTAGAATGTTGCCAACGTACTCGATGTGCGCACAGAGCATAATATTTTCACATGGTATTCATTTAGGTTACAAGTCACATCTGTATTTTAGACAAATGCGTCCGGAATCTGAATGGCGTCCATACTCAAGGAAAACATTAATGTAACAGTAAACGTATTGCTGTTTTATAGCGGTTGTATACATGTAACTTGAGGTTTGCAGAAGTGCTGGTAGCAGTTTCACTTCGTACCAAAACTGAAATGAATGCAATATGAGAGAGGAACAAAAAGGCCCAAAAAATACGAATCAATATCTAGCTAGACAGTACCCGTCCTGAAAATTAAACACAAACTTCAGTTTGACCGTCGCGTTTCTTACTGCGAGACTAATAAGGCCCTATTAATTCTCTGATTATAATCATATTTACATTTATGGAAATTGCCCTAAAAGTCTTAATTTATGATACGATTAGACACTGATCTCATTTCGAATGATTCAGCATTCCGTTTATAGTGGGTGAATAACGTCCCCATCATAAATGGAATGTCCAAAGTATTCATATTGTACCATATGGTATATGTATGATATACTTGTCGCTATAAAACCGACGACCTGATTGGCGCTAAGGGTTTTGATTCAAACACGGGACGAAAATTTGTGCAATCCTGTCGTAGATGTTTGTCCCAAGTCTGGGATCTGGGTCTGTGTATGTGATATTTCATGTTTGTGAAATACACCCAAGTTACAGGAGAATTCCGTAGGGTGGGGCGACGTGTTATAAAAAAAAATGTGATTTTTTGGCCACGCATTCTTGTGTCGGTCTGGAGTGCCAAATTTCTGCAAATTTTATTTATAAAAATAGATTAAACAGACTTGTTACGTACGTGAATATTTTGGGAACATTATTACAATGTTGTTTGGACTAAAAACCCCAATACGAGTTGGTATAAAGCAATAAAGAATTACAGACTAGCAGACTACACAATATTGACAAGCAGCTGAAAATACAGATCGCAATACAATACTTATTTATTATTATCCTCATTACAATATTGTTATTATGTTAAAATTAAAGAAAATTACAGCGTGTTATTCCACATTGTTTTCCCAATATTTCCCTATAAATAACAAACAATGCAGTTGTCACAATAACACTAATACATTGAACACCTATTAGTATTGTGAGCTATAATAAGCGAGGCTCACTGGCGCCCCGCGGCGTCTCCCGTTGGCAAAGCATAGTACATCGCTTGGCATCTACATCTGTTGTACAAGGACCAGGTGTATTACAATACTCTTTACTAGTAAATAAGCGTAGTGCCAATTCGAGGAAGTACTAGTAGTCAGATTTAAATTGATAGCGCTTCTAGATAAAATGTTACAACAAGGTTAACTCGCTTGGAATTGTGCCCGCGATGCAATAGATCATTCTCTAGAACTCGCCCTCTATTACATGATTTCTAAGACTGTCTGGCAAAATTTAGGTGTAACGTATTGTCACATAACAATTCTAGATATCCCTTCGGAGAATACAGGCGGAATGATTCATACCGATGTTATGAACTCTACCTACTAGACTTTGAATTTTACGTGGTATATATTTTTAGTCTGCACAGATGCTAACATATTCAAAGAAGAATTACCTTTGTATAAAGTACTCGTAGATTTAGGTACAATTCAAAATAACGAAAATGAATTCTATTTTAAATAAGTAATTCGTTTTGTTCATCCATCAACATCCGTTTCCGCAGCTGGCATATATTTTAATGTCCGCATTGATGCTATCTAATCCAATGAGGATCAACCCTGAAAACTGTATTGTTCCTTTTATAATCTGCAGACAGGAAAATAAGTTAGTCTCCATTCACAAGCGGCCGGCCGTGGCAGAGAAATCGCTTCGATACCGGAACACGATAGCTGCGACGGATACTTTATTATTGAAGCGACCTGTCATAGCAGCCCTACTTCTCAGGGTTTATCGACGATATGCCTCTGAACTGACTTCGGGCGACTTGCGGTGAAAATAAAGCCAAAATCCTCATTTTTGTCGTGTCATTCCTTCCGATTGATTTCTTTCGTTGCTTATGATTTAAGATATTTTTGTAGCCTTCATTTATTTCCGCGTCTAGTGTTTTGTTTTGTGAGTTATTAGTAAGTGGTCACTTATTCGTAAAGCAAGACGGTGATCCTAGGTGCTGCTTCGGAGCGTCAATTACAAAAACCAATTCAAATTAAGAATGAGTTTAGAATATTTGCAGTCGCAACTCTAGCTTATCAATGATTCCACTAAACTCTATCCGAACAATGTTTTTTCGCTAAAGTAACTTGTATTCACTATTCACTCTACTTGTTGCTTATTAACTTAACACGTTTTATACCCGACTTGCTAATGTCCGTTGATGTATGAATCGATCTGTGAGTGCGTTTGTCCGTCCCTGACACTATATTAACGAATGTAGCCGTGACGTACCTACACACAGTAACAGTTAACGTGTACAGCATGAGGAAAATTGTGTCGACTGTGGGGCAGGACACATTAAGAATGTTATAAGATGAAACTGAGATTACTCCGTCCGCACACTGCAATGTATATTAAGTGGGGTAACTAAAGGTGTGTGAACTTTATGGTAAGATGAAAGAATATTTGAAACAAAGACCTCAAATATGTTTTTATAAAAAATATTAAACTTAGGTACACGATCGAAGCATCATAATCACAACTTCGTATTTCTAATTTATATAATTCATAATCGGCAACGTAGACGTTTTTATAGACGGCATTAAAACTGCATTGCGCTAAAGTCAAATTAAAAGTTGCCTTGTGGATTGCACGGTTCGCACAGTATCATTACTGGGTGGTTACACAACTCTACCCGGTGGGCCTCTAGGCAACGTAGCCATGTATTTTTTGCTACTCGTATTACGGTTTCTGAACCCACCATCGTGATGTTTACACCTAATAATAAGATCTGTCAGACACTTAACACCGCGACGATCTGTTTTTCATCATTTCTGGACGAACGTCGGTGTCGAATTCCATCGCTCTATTATTAGAAACAAATTCTTGAAATATTTTAAAATGTTATTTTTTACCCCGCGGTTTTACCCGCGTTTGCAATAATGCAGGTGAAACCTATGTGCTATTCTCATGTAAGTATTTATAAGCTATATGAGGTAGGCACTCTGGAGTTTCATAAAAATCCGTTCAGTAGTTTTTGCATAAAGGAGTAAGAAACATTAATATATCCATTCTCATATAATTTAGTGAATACATCTAATATTCAGTAGGAAATAGGATAGGATTTCGTGGCGTCTCTACTGAATTTTTTCTTTAGTTAGTAATCCATATAACAACTTAACCTGTAACAAGAACGTCACAGCATTATAGTTAAGCCGATTAACCTCAAACATAATCCTTACTCTAAATCACTGTAACTCTACTCTATTAACCTTTAAATCTGTAAGTATTGACCTTTAAATATTTCTTTATTATGTCTTACTTCCTACTCCGAATATCAAGTCGAACGGTTAACATGACAAAAATAATTCTTCACTAAGCCAGTTTAAACCATACAATAATAGACAGTAATAGTAAGTACGGTTAGAAATTAAGTAATTTCCATAGAACTGTGTTCATGCTCCGGCGCGCATTACTATGCATGACGTTGACAATACAATGCCTTGGTTTTTACGAAGCGTCGACTTATCAGTCATCTGCACGATCACTTTCCATATAGGTAAGTGCGTTCCACGTAAGCATTATAATTCAAGACTAATTGCCGCTGTCACTTGTCTTCGCATAAAAGTTCTAAATGCATTACGCTCTTATTGGTTCGTATATTAATTGAGCCTTGCTCTACATTACAACACATTTTAAGGCTTTTGTAGAGCCAGAAGAAGTGGGTCGTGTATTCTACGCGTGTTCTATGAGTTAATTAAAATGCTGGTTCCAATAATTTCATCTCGTTGGAATTATGATGCTATAAACATTCAATCAGAAGTGTTAAAACTTAAGAAGGAAGTCTGGCTATGATATTTATGTGCCATGTACTCGCACGGATGTTGCAAAGAAGTCATCCGTCAAACGGCATTTGAATAGCTAATAGAAATGTTTTTTTATTCAAATGTCAACTTCAAAGGATCAGCTGAGGATAAACTAACGACTTGTATAAAGGACGAGTAAATCTCAGTTAGTGGTAGAAGCAATAAAACTGATAGGTTATTGCCATCTTCGTCTAGAATGCCGACTGCAAAATGTCCGTGTATCGAACCGGGCAAGCAGTAAAATTGCAAGGAAAAGTTGGCGCAGTGCCAACGTGCGTACTGTACGACGGCGACGGCCAGCGCGATTTATTGTTTGCAGAAAGGAAACTCTTATTTCTTATTCATGTGGACACAACACTTCGATTGAAAGTGATATCGGTCCCGCGCCGCGCTACGGCCATGTCCGTATGTTACTGTCAATATTTGCTTAA
Organism: Abrostola tripartita; assembly: GCA_905340225.1. NCBI lineage: Eukaryota > Metazoa > Arthropoda > Insecta > Lepidoptera > Noctuidae > Abrostola > Abrostola tripartita. Next base: position 7,226,229 of record HG996498.1, on the reverse strand, counting down.
CATTGTGGTGTTTCAATCTGTAAAGATAATATTGATAGCATCTTGACAGACAGAAAGGAAAGTGGAAAATTATGCCTTCCGAAAGCGTTACAATGAGCAGTTTTGTGGAATTACTAATTGAAGTGCGTATTTTGTTTGAACGTATTACTAAGCTCACAGGGGTTTGCTGTATGGCGTAAATTATAGGTACCTACTATGGTTTTACAGGCTAATAATATTTAATTATCCTCATGGCATAATTATAATTAAATAATGGTTTTAATTAATAATAAACAGAATATGGAGTGTTTATTCAAATAATTATAAATTCATCGATTAGTTGAGGAGACAAATTAGATTATCATTTTCCATATTATTTTTAGGAAAGAACGTAAAATATAAGAAGTATAAAAATATTTACGGTTATTTTAATTGTACAATATTTCATGTATACTATTACGATTAAGCAAAACATGATAATAAAAACGCTAAGCATCGTTGCACAAAATGTTCTAAAACGTCGTAGTTTTAATACCAAAAAGTACATTACTTCAACTGAATGCGTCATTACTTAGACATTTTAATGGGTGTAGTAGGGAAGGGAATGAAATTAATTTGACTGGCGCAGGCACGCATAACGTCCCCTTCGCCCCCGCGCTCTGACGTGACTGGTGTCTGCCCATCTCATCAGTAAAGGGGCCTCCAATATTCCCGACAGCCAGTTTCAAATTTAATATATCGCTCACAAAGCTTTAGAACGATATTTCAAGCTCAGTTTAAGATTTGTTTTGGGTACTTATTGCTTATTTTAGTATGAAACCTTCATTTTTATTTACCTAAGTAAAGTCCAGAGTAAGTTATATTTTCGCTGGAAATATTCGTTGAAACTGTAATGGCCGATCGCAATAAAAATCGAGTTTGTGTATGTACCCTATACCCCCAAGTTTTATTCCAGCTATCGATACATCTACATGTAGATCGGTATCACCGTCGTCGCAGACAGCGAGGGTAAGGGGTCGCCGCACTGAACTACCCTAACCCCGACGAATTCCTGGAAAATTGTCGGCGAAACTCACATTTGGAAAATTCATGCCTTGCCTCTGCCCAGACAATAAACTCAAGATAATAAATCAAATTACCAGACCTTGGGTGCTTGATGTCAAATATTTAGTTAGCGATAATTCCAGGCCACTTGGCTTAATGAGCTAACCTTGAACTGTCGCTGTAATGTTGAAAACAATAACTAATCGGCACGCAACCTTTTTGTGCCCAAGAAGGTAAGGTGGACAACTCCAAGTAATGTTAGAAAAGATTAATGAACTTACTTTTTGCACTAGATAAATCACAAGTGACGGCAAATGTCGTGTCTGCATATGGGTCTATAAATAAGAGAAAGAAAAGCAGCCCAATGGTAGTTTCCCAGCACAATGTTATATAGCGTGCCCCTATGTCCCTAAGGCTGTTAATCCTTCGCCCGTTGCTAAGTTTTTCCGGTTAGGCACGCACTCGGTGATTCATCGAGTGATTTAAAGTCGGGTGGCTCTATTTTCGTGCGAAAGAGACCATATTAGTAATATGTTAATATTTTCCTTGTACCTTATTTTCTTGTAAAATCGTCTGTTTGGCCTTGTTGTGTTGCCGATCCTTTTTGAAAGTGCCACTCATTTTCATGTCCAATTTTGAGAAACAAGGATTTGGAAGGAAGGACTTTAATTAAGAGCATTTTTACAGAGAACAAAACCATTTTTGTTTTTATAACTCCAAGCAAAAATGTTATAAACAAAGTTAAATATAAATCATTCTAATATCATTTCGGAAGTTTGCCACATTTAATATTAATTGCATACGCGCCAGCTTGTGACTTAAACCATATGGGAGGGTGCTAGACAATTTAAAGTATGAACCTGACAAGAGTTGTTAGGGAGAACTTGAATGGGGGACTTGAATTACGCTGACTTAACGTAAGTAAGTAGATTCTAAAAGAGTAAAGAATAGCCTGGATGTTTTAGTAAGCTACATCACTAACGAAATTAAGGGGAATAAGCCTAGATGAATTAACATAGTACTACAACGTTATAACAACGTATAAGCACACTGAATTACAGAACGTTATTTTATGTGGTAGCACAGACAATTTCTAAGACCAGCTCTTTATAATCAATTTTAAATGAACTCTTTATAGAAGCTACACAATTACCGTTTAAATTAACATATTTCCTCACGGAGAAACATTGTTGTTAGTGTTTTACAAAATGAAATCTGTTAACGTTTTCTAAACGTGTTGATATTCGCATGAACAGTTTTTTGAAAGTTTTTATTTTAACAGCTCACAGATTAACATTAATGTTAACCATTATGATATTATGGTTAGTTATGTTGGCAGGACTTTTTGAGAAAAAGGTTTAATGCTAAAAAATACTGTTGATGACTTAAATGTCCATAATCTATTTGTTTATTTTTAATTATTATTTATATTCAACAAACATACATTTTAGTATAGGACCGAAAGCCATGAAAATAAAGCCATATCTTGCAAATTTTGTTAAATAACATATTCATGAGTCTTACGTGTAAGGGAATACAGTTAAGGTTTTATGAATTTGTCACGAAATAATCTCATAATACATGTCAATGTATAATTTATTTGAATTTTCAATTAGGACTCAATCACTCACATGTATTCGTCCAATGATTCACATTTTAACCGTATTACACCGCGTGAATGATTATCTAATGCATAAAGTGAAAATAGATTTAAAAGCAATCATCAAACAGATTAAACACATATTTTGTAATCTTAATTGGATTGTCTGAGATATTGAATATTATGTTGGTCATTACAATTGAGAAGAATTTTAATATAAATAATTCGATACGTATACAATGTGGGCGTGGTGTCCCTCGAGGATTGGGTTATTAAGGCACTAGGAAAAGTGCCTGCACCCATATAATACTGAATATATCGTCTAAATAGACGCTGAGTAAATGCTAGAAAAATGCAAAAGTACAACTAACAACACGGGAAACCTTTTTGTTTAACTTGTGTGGAAATATTGTAGCAGAAATTCAGAGGCGTTGCTAAACAATTTACGGAGTGAAGTATCGCGCTGATTTCCATGAAACCGAATAATCGTTTGTATTGAATTTAAACGACTCAATAAATTAAGCAAACACGGCAGATGCGATAATCGGCTCACTTTCCACCTGGTACCACAGCACACCTTGTGTAAGATAAATGCATCTCTTTCGAAACCATTTTTGGTACTGGACACATTTCATGTTAGCCTTATCTTGATCCCTGACATTTAATTTGGTCAGGAATGCATGTGGTAATATAATTATATTTGAGTTATTTTTATCTAGAGTTTTTTTTGTTTGGAATTCAAGAATTTTGAACGAATGTTTACGTTTTACTTAGTCATTCATTCCGTTTAAAGTATTAAAGAACACATGAGGTGAGTTGATTTGAATATGTCTAACACATGATGCAACCACATGTTGGATCAGCCAGTCATAGATACGTATCTGTCACTAAAGTTTATAGATTTAATTGTGTGATTTTAGTATAGGTTAAAGTTCTTTCGTATTCATGGATCACTTAGCATAATCCTGACAAACAATTAAACCTACCTGCCCAGCCATATAATACAGCACTTTATTATGAACGTGAACTTTTCGAATGAACTTCACCTTTAAAAAGCGGTAAAGTTCATAGCTGTAGAGATTCAACTATAGCGGGATCAGTGCGTCATGACTGACACATTTACCTAGTATTATTGTTGTGTGCCTTATAAGTGAAATAGTATAAGAAGTTGCCCGGAACAAAAGTCAATAACTTAAAGCATTTCCGACATGCGGTCAGGAAGTCTTAGTACATACAATCGACAGTGTCAAGCAAGGTGACGTGCATTGAAATTGAACTGCAATGACACCGCAATAAACGACTTTTATGCTGTAATTAATTGCAATAAAATAGATAATAAATATTACTACTTTAAAAAGTGAAATGCAATAGTAAATGCAACATATAGTCTTACAACACTGAGGTGATAATTCTGGCCAACGCAGCTTCGTTTTACGGCACGTCTAGCTAACGTCTGCAAATGTAACTCGGAATAGAATAAGTTCACGTTATATTTGTACTTGCACTAGGTAGACATAATAAGGAAACTGAGATTAATATTAAATCCATTAGACCGTTAACACGGTTCAAAAGACTAAGTGTACGGGAAACTTGAAATTATAAAACTACCTGGGTTTATTATGCTTAAAATATATTTGCTTATAATGTGCAGATAGATAGTATAGACCATGTTATATAACATTGTAGTGAAGCTTATTATTAATATTCAGTACAGAGTTTTATACGTAAATACAAGTTAATTAACTTAGAGATCGTGCTTTATCAACAAGACATCAATCGTTCGGAAGAAATCGAAGTATCATCCAAATGTAGTAATTGCAATAATGTCTTCGTTGTTTTTTGTATATGTGGATTGTAGTTACATTTAGGTAATTAATAAGAAGTTTATCTAACTTAAACAAACATTACTGAAAACAAACAACACCTAACTTAGAGTATGCAGAATTCCAAAGAGGAAAATTTGGATGAAATGCTTTACGATATTTTTAAATCAGACCTTTTTCCTCATTCTACCACAGTGCACACAGTCAGTTGAATAACTGATGAACTATTCAATATTTTACTAACACTTACATAAGACTGATTCATCAACGAAAAGTTACCAGTACGTAGTTAATAGTAGGTACCTATAAGTAATAATACTTATTATGATGTAACACTATAATGTAAGTGTACTGTGTAGATAGATTAAGTGATCACTTTCGCCGACTGAAGTACCTTCATTACATCGCTCTAGTGTATCTCTCGCCTCTTCACCATCTCGCTGCTATTTAGATGACTATCTTCTCGACTGATGCGAAAATATACGCACATAAAGTATCATATCAACCCTACATGCGTCATTAGCGAAGCTAGAGTTCAATATCCAGATTCTTTTGTTGAAGCGTAACGAATACGCCCACTCCTATACATAATACATCCAAGATACGCAAACTGTCTGAAAGGCTGTCCAATAAAAGTATCGTAGAGCTATTTATGGAGAAATAACCTACATATATTCATTGTATTTTGCAGAACGTCGTCCTATTTTCAAGACAATACTAAAAGCTACGACGGAATGGTAAATTAAAACTAAACGTGTCTGACAATATAAACCTATGTCGTTGGAGACATTGGATGGCAATTCTTCATCAAAAATCAAAACAACAGAGAGAGAGAGAGGCACTAGAGACAAACGTTTAAGCGGATAAAAACACAGATGTCTTATAACTTCATAGATATGGAGGTGTGCTATATTCGTGATGGGATTCACCTGAGTCAATAGATATTTGTGTCGCAGTCGACGGCGAGGGTAGATCGTGGAATCGATTGAGTAAGGAAGCCTCTCCCCTACGAGGGTGTCAAGGGTAGCTCCGCAGGCAGCTTCGAGTACGTGACGTTTTTTATCTCAAACATCTTGACGAAGAGTAAGTCTTATCGTTGATCAAATAGTTGTCATGGCCAGATATTATATGACACTTAATTTTCTTTGCCAAATCTCACGGTCGCGTAATGGACAAGGTTAATATTGCAAGTGGAAATCTTATGAAAATGTTCATTTGGTGGGATTAATTTATAATGTCAGATGTAGGACAAGACACAAGTTCACTATTTTGTTAAATTAGCCTTTATGAAGGAATATATATAAACATCAAACATAATGAAAGTTATATGTGATTACTAATAGATAGTCAGCACAACATTTTCCAACACTGAAAAAGTTGAATCAATTTACAAGAAAGTAGGAAACATAATTTCGCGTGTTACTGATTTGCAGCGTGTGATAGACTAAAGTAGTCAGTACTCGTTCATTAAGTTTACGAAAGAGAATTATAGTTATAAACATATTAACCATAACAGTATAGCGCCATAATAAAACAGGATCGGCGTAACTGGCTGTTTAAAATAACAATGGAAGGTTTGAACAAAGTATAAAAAACCTTCAGCACACACATTATCAATATTGTTTATTTTCATGTTCACATTTCCGATTCTTTGCCGTCTGAGTAATGAATACCTACATCATAAATGATCATAATGTACTACAGAATATTAGCATTAATTTCGTTATAATTCCATGATAATGTAGTTGGGTAGTTAGATCAGCCCTCATAGACAAGTTGCAAAACGCCTGACGAATAGAATAAAAAATATATGGGTTTGACATAATTATGTCATCGATAACATATCCGAAACAATATGTCATCCTCATACATTTATCATTCTATTCGATTTCCATTCGTCAAGCGTTTTGCCACTTGTCTAGAAGGGCTGTATACAGAACTCGTAAGAGCTATGACTAACAATCATTCTTTACGTATAACCGTTGGGTAGGCGATTCTAGTGACGTGTCTCAGACCCCTATTTTGCCACAGGCGATTCGTTAGAATATAGGGGACGAGCCTAATAAATGTATATTAAATTGGAAAACAGTGTTCAGCCAGCCTTATATGAATTCTTGTTAAAGGAGTTATTTTCTATTGTCAGTGAATAAAAATGTAGCATCACTCAATCATCCAGCTATAAAACAGTCAGTTACAGTTTTACAGAAGAATATATGTATTGTGTTTGTAGGTCGTTTGTTCATACAATGGCAAGTATGGCAACAAACTGGTAGGCTGTACGCATATCACTGAAATATATATTTTTTTTTTTTATAAATATTGTTCGGACATTATCTTGTCATCAGGGATTAATGTCAAATGCATAGGAGTACATACAAATGGCGTTGCATTCAAATCCTCACATGACTCGTATTATGTTCGTCTCCCATACCGCCATATGGAAGATGTTTTATTGTATGTATTTATGTTCGTGATGAAACCGCGCCCGACCTCGGCCGGCTCAATTGCGCCAACGAGAGGACAGGAATTCACCGTAATTTAAATCATTAGAACGCCTGAGCCTGAATTCATTCGACGATTCGACGATAATGCAACGCGTGTAATGATTGGGCTAATCATAACAGCGAGCCGGCTTATGACGTGTCGAACTATAGCATACAATTTTTCTTTGTCATAGAGCCAAGAATTTAAGTAAAGGCCAATAAAACGATTCCTAGCGTTACGTCAATTATTTTGTCATCAATGTTAATACGAACATTAACAACAGCTTGAATACCCTAAAGAGGATTTGTATGTTAATACCTTATTGGTCGTTAGAATATCAGTTTTAATTTGACTTCCAAGACTGGTTGAATTCTCAGTTGCAGCCCGGATTTGAAATTGCATCTAATTAAGGGTGTTGCTTAACACATGAGACGATAAATCGGCTGAATTGCACAGCTAATTTTAGTTTTAATTCGTTTCCTCACATTCTTGTGTTAATGCAAATTAAACGTGAGTGTATAGGCATTTTATGTAGGTAGAGATTTTTTGGATTTATAAAGTTGTCAGCCACGTACGACGATAACGCACTGGTTGAAAGATCGCCACGGTGATAGCCTATCGCTTGCTGAAACTCGTGTAGAATGATAAGCGATACTTTCTACCGCTCTCATATTTTTTGCACCAAATGAGCGTATAAAATGTCTTGAGAAACCTTTATTTTTCTCAGTAAATATGTGTGTTTGGGTCGTATTTGTATTTATTTTGTTAAGCTTAAGTGCATATTGCATCCTTCGCGTACCTTGCACGCCGGGGATTTTCAAGTCAGATTTTATGAAGATTATATTCTTGAGGCGAGATTGTAAAGGATAAGTATATGATAAGTTGAAGATGTATAGCTTATTTTGCTTTAAGTCATAGAAGCCAGGATTGATTAAAACAATGGACTTTATCACCCGAAGATGACATTAAGGCCTTGGTAGCAATTATGTTCAAGAATCTAGGGTTTATATGCAAATGTAGCCAACTCTCCAAGCGATTTCTTGCTTGGTAGCTGCTTTCTGACTACAAGACAAACGAGGAAGTATAAAATAGCCAAGTTACACCAACAACTAATTACCAAATTGCACACAAATCCGCTAAAGTTGACACTCATGTATAACAATACTTATGAAAGTCACAGTTTTACATAAGAACAGACCATAAGCTGGTGAAATTTGACTTTCTCAGCTAATAACAATAGCGTGTTAGAACATTTTCATTACAATTATTAGCCGTGCCGAATGTGACTAGACTGCTATAAGCGCTGTGAATATCATTGTCTTACAACATGTACCCGCATGCATTGATGCACCAATGTTCACTTTAATTCACAACACAATTATAAAGTAATGACGTTGATTAAAATTTTAGCCAGGTAGGTAACAACATAAGTTTTTAAACCGTGCGAGTAGGCTTAGATGTTATATTGACTATGCCAAGGGTAGGCAAACAATAATTAAATTGTAGTTTTATCAATCTGAGAATTAATTGAATCATTTGTTTCGTTTACTATGTTAGTCATAAGTTAATTAGTTAGTCAGTTACATTGGAAACTTAGGCTATTTTTGTAATTAGAATATTTACCATTCGGGCGAAAATCTGAGTGTGTCTTGATCCGCATTTTCTTTTCTCAATGTATCCTTTATGTAGTGTTCGATTTTAGTACACTATGGCAATTTAGGCACCTTCATCACTGTACACTTCGACACATCGAGGGTAAAAACACCTCATATTTCGCGTCTACGATCGATTATTTATTATAAGTCAGAAAGGATACAAGTTACTTAGAAATTTCATTAACAACCACTTTCCACATTGTTTTTGCACGTGACAAACACAAGTAAAGACACTGCAACGTGAAATAAAAACAAGATTACAATACTAGTGGTTACTACTAATGTGCCGCGTATCGCTTGATTTGACAGCTGCGAGCGCGCTATCCCGAATTCCCGGTCGGAATATTGGATGAATCGCGTGAATGAGCGCGAACGCGGGAGTGAGACAGCGAACGTAGTGAACACAGCCACAAGTTACTGGGTGCGTGTCGGGAACGGGACGGGATACAAATAGAACGGGATTAATTGGAGTATACTACGACCAACACGTTTTAACACTTGCAGCATTTTTAACCAATCGCAAACAAGATTAAGATAGTAAAAACAATTAGAAAATGTATGAAATCACAAATATAATATTTTTACGCTCGCTATGAGTTATTGTAACTGTGGCTGATTACGCTTCATTAAATTTGATAAGATATTCAAAAATACTATCGGTAATCGTTTCGAATGTATCAGATCAAGCAATACGATGCACAACTTAATGTAATAATCATTGTATTGTATGTTAGAATAAAAATAAAACTGACGTTGTTAATCGGATCACGACTACAGCACCGCCGTGTAAAGCGTCAAACGCGCAGGCGCAGCGCCCGTAACTGACGTACGCATGCGCGCCAACTTCAGTTCTAAAGATACGTCACTATTTCACTACCAGCCTCTCAATAGGTAGGAGGGTGCATAACAAATAGAAATAAGGGTCAAACTAACTTTGTTATTGTGTTCTGTATAAATAATAGTAAAGCAGATGTTACTTTGTTCGTAGCTATAGAAATAGAAAACTGGGAGATAAGACAATATTATGATCGGTTAATTAACCGAGGTGCTAATGATTAAATTATTATGATCATCTATTTATAACGTGAAAATAATAATACAGCCCGTAATTAGTTTAACTAATCAATATTACAGACAAACAATTATAAATAGATGGCAATTTATAATGTTTACAAACAAATAAGTAGTTAATTATGCTTACATAGGTAAGTAGGTAGGTACTTGTTTCATCTATTTACCCAAGTAATGTCCAAAATACACCTACCTAATGATGTTTTTTCACCTTCCGAGGAATAATTTCTTATTTTGGTTAATTTCCAAAAACAATGCTCTAAAAGTTTTATCCTTGTTATCGCTACAAACGTTTTAAAGTTACTGCGATTCTTCACAACACGTATAATCTTAAATCAACACCACACATCCTTGACAATTTCTACAAATAAGACATAAAATAATGTAGGTAGGTACATAGGCTTCTGTTTGTGTTAGATACAGTAACACTGGACGGCTAAAAATGTAACGGTATGTTTGCCAAATCAGTCATAACACAAGACTAAGTGAATGACCCCACAAATCGAGAGACTAATGCGGATTGCGGTTCCTCATTCCCATACTTCGTCTACGACATTCATTATACAGTTAATAGTAAGTAAAGCTATGTTAGACACTCACTCCGCGATTTATAATATCATATAATTATGAACTACTATAAGACCGCTACGATGGCTACGCAATGGTATGGAACGGGGATCAACTAATTGAATTGATTAAGCAAGGATTTCTGTTAAGAAATAAAGTCACGTTCTTCGAAGGTATAATAAAATATTGAACAACAAATAAACTGATAATACCGCCGTAAACATAGAAAGGATTTCCTTGGCAATCGTTGATAGCTAATAAAAATGCAAATTACATCAAGCCTATAAATTTTCTAACCGAGAATGACATTTTAATGGCACTAGCAAATATTTCGCCCACACACTCGGTCATGTATTCGTCATACTTATTGTATGCCCTTTTTTGTTTGGACGATGACATGTAAGCCGGAGATGGCAAGTGTATTGTGAAAGAGATTAGCCCGAAGTCAAAGTAATAAGTGTTTAAGGAAAATAACTATCTAAAGCTGTCGCTGTAAAGTTGAGAACAATTTAAGTCCAACTTACAACATGTTCAGTTCTTAAAACAGCAGAAGCAATTTATATCTTCAATTAAAGCCAGATACTAGCGCCACCTATTGGCAACGACGATACCGACCAATACATCAACAATTTGCATTCGACCGATCCAAATGCGGTTCAAACTCGAGCCGAGGTACTTAGTTTCCACATGATAGCACAGATGTCGTTGAAAAAGACTCGCAATTTGTTTTGAAACTTGACACTGTCGTACCACTTGGCATCCCACATGTGGTTAAATCATATATAAACATATGACCTTGGCTGCTGAGAAATGTAAATAGTTCTAATGCCCAGGGTATAGAGTACATTTGGAACAAACAATAAGCTAAATACAACATTATTAGCGACAATTACGGTACTATGACGCGTATTGCCATATTTATGATCTTAAAGAAATTGGTTTAAACCATAAAGTAAATTACAACACAACAGATCTTAAGGGTGACAAAAAAATTGTGCAGAAGATTCGATTACGGCCAAACAACAAAACTTTACCTTTCCGTATTGTCTTTTTCCGAGGCCTTTTTCTGCATTTTCGGGTATTTCTCGTCCTCGGTTCAAATTGTTCCGATTCACTATTACTGTAAGCACTTTTTGCCACATCAAGTATTTTACCAACCAAGCACAAAACCAAGGCGATCATTTTACACAGTTGATGACTAAAAACTTTTCACAACTTAATCTTTATCTATTCCGACTAATGTTATCTAAGAGGCACTGATTTTTTCTTTCTCCTATTGATCTTTAGTTCATGCACAAGTTGTTTATTACTTTGCCGAATAATATTATCAGTTCTTAAAACAAGTTTTGATTTGTTTTTTATTGTCACAGTGTTTGTTAAATAACACATCACCTATTCTTTTTAGCACTGCACTGATGTTGATAGTTCTTACACACTCTCCAGGTTTATCGTTTGTGTGGGAGTAAAAATATATTATCAAGAGGTTATCAGCGTTCTACATGTGACAAAACACAAACATATGAGTGTTTGGTCGCATCTCGCGGCACTCTGGGAGCCTTGGCGTGATTTCTATATAAGGCTAAAAATACACGCCACACACGTTCTATCATTTTTAATCCGTTGTTGCCGAGTGCACTTCATCGTTGGTATTATTACAAATATAGTTATATAATGTTTCTAAACCTCTGTTATAGAAGTTCCGAACCGTCTAAAACTTGTATTATGTTAGTACCGTAGATATTAGAGAGACTAGTTCCTTCGAAAGGTGATTGTCAAATGTTTCTATGCACCAGAGCACCGTTGACTAGCGGTAATCAATGCAAGTGCTAGAGCTACGTGTCTACCATTCAGATGCGATATGCGTATTCAATTACAAAAACAAAGATACAATGGCATCAGCATTTATTCAAACAAGTATTGTATGTGATGACATCTCTCTGACACGGTCGTTGTAGAGATTCAAATCTATTTTGATGTAGTTTACTTCGTTTGTGGTTGAACATGCTTCGCCATTAAACTTTTTTTACCGTCTCAACTTTTCTCATTTGGAAACTGAAGCGGTGCGGTAGAACCTACTTGAAAGAGATAGCCAGTGATCTGAGGACTAAATTGCTATCAGTGTCCTAACATCAGGTTATTAGTATAAAAATACATTTAAAAGTTGCTGGATTTGTACAAATCCTAATCGGTCAATTCTATTAACTTGTACTGGCAGCGCTGGATTATCCAAAAGGTAGAGTAGGAAGCTACCTAGGGGCCCCGCATCGGCTAGGAGCCCCGCGCCGCGAATCGGGAAATATTTTGAGTATTATAAAACACCTTAAAACGATAAACGGGCCCCGAGACGTGGATTGAATGGCCCATGGTTAATGTTCAACCTAACATTCTTGCTTACTGGCCAATCTCTACACCACGGCATGACCTGAATCCATGTGACAATGAGCTCATGCCGATCGAAGAGGACTGACTGCTTATCAAGATCTATCTCGTCGATTTAAGTCAGAACGGATAAACAGTAAGAAAAGTTGAGAATCGGAAAATTTGGATTTTCCTGATAATAAATTTAAGGGAACAAAGTTTTTCTAATTCAATTCCAATTGAACTGTATAAATAAAACTGTATCATAGATTACAGTTAGCATTCTTAAATTAATCGATTACGTATTTTAGTTTAAGATACTTCGAAAGCTAATTACATGTTGCATAGCGTGTTGCTTTTAGCGAACCTACTGCAATTGTTTTAAGGCCGAATGAATTGGAATATTTTTAATAACTTTGATTTAGTTAACCTTAATGCAAAATTTAAAGATTTGTCGTAGATTCATAGATATAACACAAAAGTAATAACTAAAATTATTTTCGTACCTATTAATAAATTTATAATTAATGATGACTAATCCGGTTGCTTGTAATGTCGTTTACGAAAACCAAAAAATCTACTGAAACCGCGTTATTCTGTTCACGTATCATAAGTTTAGCGTCGCGGAAACGGCCGTCGTGACATCCGCAATGGATGGACCTACGTAATTTTAAACATATATTAGATATGATTAAAATTAAAACTAAACAAAAGAGAATTTTAATCTCTCGCAATCCAAAAAGTCGTGGCGGCATTGCGTGACCACGAAACAATAGCGGAACGAACTGCATGTGTATGTGGAAATTCTAAGACGTTAGTTTTTGTATCACTAAGAGCATTGATCGACATAACCTAAAAAAATCTTCATTTCTTACCTTAAAAAGCTCTATATTATAGAAACCTGAAAAACGTGATAGGTATTTCAAAAAAAGCGTTTTATATTATGAAGAAGAACGTTATATTGTGTACTAATTATGTACCAGTATTAATGTTGTGTTAACAATAAAATTGGACTTACCCAGCATCCTATTGACGTCCCCTTTTTCAGTCATAGTCGTCATCGACGTCTTTCATGGCTTCAAATCTGTAAGTAAAATTATTATGTTACATAAAATAATAGTGCTGATCAAAACTGTCCAAAGTGTAAAATCTAACTGAAAATCTACATTAATGAATAAACATAATTACATAAATCGTAATATGAATAATATATCTAAAGGGAGCATTGATGAAGACGATTGTAGTCATGTAAAGGCGTTTGAATTCTCTACAATCTTTACCTTTGGTATAGAACTGCGTTCACCCCCTATAGCACAGTGTGTAAGCACAACAATTAAAAACCACTGACACCAAACAAAACAATATAAATTCACATTTAACAATATTCTACATAAACTGCATTTAAACTATGTATAATTAACCACATTTTTCACTTAGAACTTAGTATTTTCGGGAAAACTGTAGGAAATATTGTAAAGATTTTTCCGATTGCGATGGAGACATGTCGACGAGGGTTGGTAGGCGAATCTCACGGAAATGCACGAAAGTCTCCGATGGTGCCCGAATGCAAATATTGTACAGAGATGAATCTGAGCTGTGCTGACCCCTTTAAAATTAATTATATGAACAAAAAGGGATACAAAAGTAGAATTTACTTGACACTTAAAACTTTTTCAATAAAATAAATGCAATTCTACGTCATTAAAGTTACAATTGCCCTAAAAATATATAGTAACAAAAAATATTTTAGCACAAGGGTAGCTCAGTTCGTGCCTGCATGAACGGCAACTACCGCCCTGCAGAGAGGTCGACGTCGCTTCGCCATTTTCCCTACGCATGCGCTAAAGCCACCCCAAGGGGTAATCACTAAATACGATATTACGTACTTTTGGAGTTGCCACCTAAAATATCCTTTTTGTAAATATTTTTAAGCCTTTAAAAAAGAAAAGTTGAACAACTAGGATACAATTTTGCTATGTATTAGGTAAATCTTTTTAAACTAACGTTTTGTTATTGGACTTGTATGCCTCACTCATATGACGTATGCTCATGCTCATGGCGCATTGACAGAAGGAGGCACTTGCAGGCCGAGAGATCAATAAGATGACGTCACACCATTCAGAAACAGACTATAATATTTTAGTTGGTATTTAGTATTGCTGTATTGCTTGACTAGGCATGTCGAGGCATGTCCAGACCCGAAAATAGGCTTATAATGGCTAAAAATAAGTGCATCGTTTAACGGTACTATTTACGTTTAACTACAAAACTTTTTGTGCTTATTACAATGTTTTACTGGAAAGCTACCCTTCGCACATCATTTTCAGCAGCTTATGTCGAATTATAGCTAAATGCCGTATGTACACTTGTACAGCGATGAGTCACATCACGACAAGAGGGTTTATTCGAATAATAAACACTAATTCAAGACTTCTTCTTCCTATAATTTTAAACAAAAGTCTAGAACAGAACTTAATTTATACAATCCGAGAATAAAATGTATTGTGTAGGTGGCAAACAATAGTGCCGCTTATTTCTCAAGTTAAGACGTCTAATAGATGCACGTTACACTCGCTGAGCGTCGAAGGCTCCTTCAAGGCCGGCCACACTCCGCATAAGGATTACATCGGCATTCAATCAACTACAATAAACGTCAGTCTGGATCGGGATTCCAAACAATAATTGACTCAGGAGGATTGAACCTTGGTGGACATATTCGACGTTACGATGACAGAAACGAATAATAAATTATGAAGCAACATTAGATACAGCTTTGGCGTAATTTTGTTATAGATTCGTAAGAACTGGTGATCTCATTTAATGAATCAGTTAATAATCAACTTATGAGAAAATTATTTACTTCACCAATTCTGTATTATTAGTTATCAAATTCTAAATTTAAGCTGTAATTTTATGAGTCAAACAAAATAACAGCTTAAATTTTGTGACTTGACAAAATCAAGGCGTTTTCCCTGATAGAAAGTGACATTCTTTTACTTATTAGGTCATATGATTTTCGTGCTATCGGTGTCATACGTCATTGTGACGACGGTATGACAGTCGCTTTACAATTCCACCCAAATCATGTACTGGATTCTGGTAACTTGGTGTCAACCAACTTGAAAATGACACAGGGGCTTTCCTTATGTAGAAGAAAAACCTATAGAAACACTAATTCTAAAGATAACGACGCAAAGTGTATCTATCTATTACTACTTCTCTGTCTAATTCATTGCTTGTTAGATAAGATTACAACAATTGGAGCAAACCTTATTAAAATAACACTTTTGTAACACCTCGATGAGTGAACTATCACCGCATCAAGAGAAATTAATATCACCTGGTTTTAATTAGTCTCATTTATTTACAAATTTTGTTCGAAACAAGAGCGTAGTTTAGGGCTTTAAGTAATAAGTAATTTGAATACGGTCGCTTGCAAACAAAATTTGCAAAACCAATTTATGTTAAACTAATATCTGAATTCCCTGCGACTCTGTACTGGTAGATTTAATATGGAACATGTTAATTAAAACTGTAATTTTGATAAGTATTAACATGCTTCCAGCACTACAAATACTTCTCCAAAAAACTTAAACAAATTTCACAATCACGAACACATCAAAAAAATTATTGTATGTATAGTAAGAAATTATTTTATTGGATAGCAATTTACCAAAATTCCAGTCTTTGTTCTTATGACACAAGTATAATGAGGTGCATTCGAAACTTGCCTTTTCATGAAAAACAATAAGAGATGAATGCACTGTTTAATTGATTTGTTATATTCACAATCTAGGTCTGGGTATAAACCTAATCACCGCACAGAATATCCACATTGATATAATAGTCTTTATGTAGAGTTATCCAAACTTAACTGGTATCGTGTGTAACGAACAATTCTAACCAACTGAATGATTAAGGACGTTTTGTAAGACTTTGAAATTATTTCACTTTCAAAGTAAAATGTTTCGTAATATCATCCAGTTAAAAGTGTTTTTGCTACGTACACTCGCTTCCGCCTGAAACGTAGGTGATTCCAAACTTGTTTGGCCGAAACAGATAGCATTTAATTAACACTAACAACATTTTTGTTAATTTACCAGTCTTCGTTGTCGAATACTTTTTATTTTTATAGTCGTTCCTATTATATTGTTCTAATTTATGCTAACTGTGCTCTAAATCATTAGCACGAATACTGTTTTAATCATACTACGAACTTAAAAAATTAAATGTAAAATAAATAAATTTGAATTTAGTTTATTGAGTAGGTACACAAATGTGTCTAAAAATAATATATGATTCTAAAAAACTGCTTAATGCATAATATTGATAGATACCTTATAAGTTTAGGATTCTTATTCCACACGCATTAGCCCTACATCGATTTCCATTTCATGATAATGGTCATCATGACAGTGTAGATTTTTATGATAAGTTATTATAATTATCACAGTTCTTATTTTCATAAGATTTGAAACTTTTTACTTATACTGGTACTTATTAAAACATTTTGCATATCTTTACAAGAAGATTTATGATATATTACACTGATATTGTTATTTGTATAAATGAAAATCGTTCAATAAGCGATCAAAGAACACACAATAAATTGGGAGCACTTGGATCCATGCCACTTACAACGTAATACACAAATCGTGAAAGCAGTTGTTATTGTGGTTTATCTAGCAGTTAGCTTACGTTTTAGAGCACCTTGCGGAATTGACCTCCGCTCTATAATCAGTGATAATTGTGCACGTAATGATCGCGTAACTAGCGTATGAACGCGTGCCGACAACCGCGCGAGATTCTCAACTGTTTTATTTTGAAGCTGGCTCGCCACTTTGGCCGTGAAAATTATTGCAAAGGTGTAACAGCTCTGTACAAGACTGATGAGCAATATACAATGTCGTTCATTGACTGAAACATAAGTGCTGTCCCGTATATTAATTGCCAAAACTACCTTTTAAAACAATCGAGGCGTGAAATCTGTTTACACGGTCTTTACTTGAAGCTATTGGAAAATGCACTAAAATTGTTCTTAAATGTTTTTGCATAAGCGAGTGTGGATTGACTCCTTCAATTTATCGTTTTATGAACCCATGACATAATTAACTAAGTACTAATAAACACCTTTACAACGTTATCTAAGGCTGCGATAGACAAAGGAAATGGTGTCTACAACTAATTATGCATGTTGGTTTGTAAATAAAGCGGCACTGTACGTTTCATTAACAAAATTGCGTATGTGGGCTCTATCACGTAGATCACGAATTAAACGACATAAGGAAAGATACGAAAGATTATTTATACTGGCAAATCATTTAGGCGAGCATGCACGCGGCCGGTGACACTTTGATTTTTCCGCACAACCTTGTGCCCATTTTATTAATAAATGAAATAATCGGAATTCAATATATAAATATAAATTTACTTTTTAGTTGATTAAACTTTATTGATTTTGTTTTTGATATTCCACCATTGAATACAATATAGTTTTAGCAAATAAAAAAACATTTGCCTAATAAAATATATTAAATTGTATTTTTTATCTAAATGATAGAAACATACAGTTTACGAGATGTTAAGCTGTAGGATAGCTTATTTAATTCCACGCACACTAAACTGTAAAATGCATTTTGAATAAAATAATTTAATTAAATAAAAAAGTCTTAGTAAACTCCTACGAATTAACCTACATATATCGACTTTAAAAACATATTATAGACTTCAGTTTTAGAAGATTAATTATATTAACAAATAGTAAAGTAAACAACATTTTAATTAATTTAAATAATCAGTTTTAGCATCAGTGCTCGTCAATAGATACGCACTACCTGTGCGAGTTACAACATAGTTTTAGCGTTATCGTAACCCTATTGGTATCAGTGGGTGCGTCGGAGCCAATTGCTGTAGTCGAACCAATTTGGTCTGAAACGAACCACATCGGCTACCCGCGCCGGTCGGTAGCCTCATCCAGTTAAACGATCATTGTGTATTAACAATAATGCACTGCATCCAGTTCAGAAAGTTATCTATCTATTTGACTAAGCACTTTGTTTCGAATTTGCAAACAGAGTGTTATCTTATCGGGTCATATTAGAAGTTGTTCATCACGGAGCACACGCGTTGACTGTACTCTGAAACTGTGATGTGAGCTCTCATTTGTGTTTGTGATATATTCTGTGATTTTTATTTTATTTAGGACTTTACTGTTTTGGACGTTTTATAAGTGACCATGAATGAAGGCACAGTCGATGTTCACGGAGAACTGGAAAGATTAAGGTTTTGTTCGATTTTCATATACTAATTGTATTCTGACATCGTAAATCTACTCGTACATCAATTGTTTTCAAAACATAACAAATAATTAAAAAATATGGACACTTCATGACTGTTTGGTTTTATTATTTTCTGTTAAATTTAGGTATTCAAAATTATATCGTAGTTTTTATCATTGTTTTGATATAAAAATCAAAAGTTGGCGCCATTCGTGGATTTATTGAATTTACAACTTAATTCTGCTCATTACTTTGTATCGGGCAAATTATGAGTTGTTTTAACAGTCAGTACAAGAAACAGCAAAATGAATTGCAGAAAAACGAAGCTAGCAATCCAAATATTTATGATAATAATTGGGTACCTACATTCCAAGGCAAAATTTAACATATTATTATTTATCTTTGTATAGAGGCCCTGAAGAAAAAGAAGAAACTAAGTCAACATGTGCGGGAGACAGTCAACCTCAAAAATATCGTATCCTCCTCGAGCCGGCTCTAGTGGGTGCCATGATAGCCATCAATCTGGGACAAACGTCTTTACAAAACTTCTATCTACAGACAGCATGCACAATTGATTTAGGGGTGGATTTAGAAGTTTGTGAAAAGGGACACATGGAGGTAAGTAACAAACGCATCAACAGTTTGCTTTTGTTCCCATTGCATTATCAACTAGTATATTAACGGTAACGAGGTCGTTACCGCTTAATTAAAATGCCGTCTAAATTAGTCAGTAAATAGATAGTATGAAGCACTTTATCATATTGAAGTAATTAAAGTTTTCGCCAAATAAAATGAAAATAAGTACACAACCACAGCTTGCACTTATTATTATAGATACTTTCTAGAGTCCAATAATCAGGTCCTTATAAATATAACTTGATTCAAATATTTTTCAGCATCATTATGTGTAAATACCTAGTTACAATAACATTCGGTGTAAATAACCCCGGCTTTTGTCAAAACTCAGTACATGCGAGTCTTTATTGATATTATGACCGTGAATCTTATCAGTTTGGTTAGATTACCAAATCCTAGCTCACATTTTTATCTTTGGAAAAAAACATCATTCAGTAGGAAATACGACTGCATTGGTGTTATCCTTCCTATTATCCTGTTGACCATGCTAGGGTCAGAAACCTTTTTAACGACTTTCAATTTTTTTAGGTTTTGGGCGCACGAAATCAAATATTGTTTATTCTTTAGTTGAGATTTATCTGATGAACGAATCAGTTAATTTGTGCATACATACGTTCAAAATAAACATAGGTAGAAATATCTTCTTACCATAAGCACGTTAACATTGTCCTGAAGCATTTGTTCATATAACACAAGCAGCGTAGCAACAGTGACAACAGACAAATTCATTTTCGTTTAATAAGTTTATCGAAAAATGTATATTTATACTGCTTGATGCTATTGAATCTTCATTTTATTGAATTAAAATCAACACAATATATACTAATTATAATGTTAAATTTTTTGGCGCAAGATGCCTAAGGATTTTCGAGTAGGTATGTATTTGAAACGAGAGCAAGCTCGAAAATTTTGCTGAAAGGGGCTTGAAGAATCTTCATCGTAAGTTTATGCAAACCAAATATTTATACAGGGCAAACACCGCGCAGAAACGATGTAAGAGAACAGACTGCTTGCTTTAAACTAGCTTGTTCAGTTTCACTTTACAGATGTAGAGAAATAGCAAAAGGCTGCGACTACTCGTCTGTAGAGTACGGAAAATCATAGTCAAATCAAATCTTTCGGATGAGCGGTATCATATGATTTGAGTTAAAATCATACTGACAGACTGAGTTTATTTATTTATTAGGTACACCAACGACTTATCCACCTAGTTGTTGAGTTGCTGTTTATGTAGGGATAGGATGAGTGAAGTAAAGATTAAAAGTCAGACCAATGTCATGGTTACGCTTCGCTACTTTCTGTTTAATGATTTTTATTTACAGTAGTAACATTGGTATCTATGTCTGTGTAGTTAAACTAATAATTAAAGGATCAATATATAGATCCAGACATCACTGTTCTGTGTAAATATTAAATTCACATTCGATATTGACTTTGTTAATCATGATTTACAAAGTAACAGTTGCTGTAGCCTGTTACTTTATGTCGGATATTCAGAAGATAATATATGTGATCCTACTCTTATAATTAGTATTTGAACCTCATATATCATAATTATAATATGATAATATCTTAGGACAACTATCAACTATCACACGGTCATCTGAACCCAGACTAGGCAGAGCCTGTACTATGGTAACCAGACCACTCATAAACATACTTATATATATTTCTAAATACATACATATTATAGATGAATTACACCCAGACACAGAATAAATAATTATGCTCATCACACAAAGATTTGTCCTGGGTGGGAATCGTGTCAATAAAAGCGTAGAGTTGGGCATTGCCAAGTTAGTGTCGTTTGTAATTTTTTCCCATTGATAGGGTGTATAATTTAAGCGGTTTTACATGAATGCACTTCGACCTCTTAAAATACGTATAGGATTATACTCATACCATGTCGTTATATTATCTACATAATATTTGACGATTATAATCCGGTTTTGTATATTATTTCAGGCAGAGAGTCAAATAGTGGTGTCAGGTGTGAACGTCAGTAGGAGTTTCATAGGATCTCTAATATCTACTGTAGTCCTGCTGTTTGTGGGGCCATGGAGCGACTGCAGTGGTCGTCGGAAACCACTGCTCATACTACCGTTGATCGGCATGAGTGTGATGACGACGGGAGTCCTACTTATGCTGCTCTTTCCGGGAGCTTCGACGGTTCAAGTGTTGTATGCTGTCCAGCTGCCCATGTCTCTTGGTGGCAACTTTGGACTACTACTAGCCGCCGCGTTTAGTCATATAGGAGATGTAAGTAGACGGTTTTATGCATTGAAGAATGTATGTTCTCGCTGCTACTTTAAAATTGAAACGAGCTATCAAGGACATTTCTCAATAAGATTTCAAGTGTTCAGTAATTGCACTTTGCTGCAAAGAGGGTCATTGATACGATCGTTGAACGTTGGTATCATATCTAAAACAAGGGCAATATTAAAATTAATTTAGGTTTAGGCAATATTTATTTAGGTTCTTTGGATGAGCTTAGTAAAAAACTTGTTCCAATATTCCGTGTCTACCCAACGGAGGATAAAGTATCAAAATTTTCTAATCTGTCTTTGTCTTCCCAAGGAAGTATAATGCATGAATATTTTTAAATCTCCTTCCTAAATAAATTCTGAAAACTCCTAATCATATAAATAGATTTGCGGAGATACCCGTTCGCGTATCTAATAAAAACATCATAAGCAACCGTGCGTAGAATCATACTGTGACGCTACACGATATTATCTTCATCAGTCCGTGAGACCACAAGTTTATTATCAGGAAGTCAGTTTTTAGCGGCGGTAATTTAGCTAGGGAAATAATGAGTATAGCTACTGTTAAAAACATAGCTATCTTTGTTATGTGCTATGCCTTTGACAAACTGTGAAGTAGGTATACTATTGAGGAAAAATCTCTGATTCTCACTAGCCCACTTCACTATGTACTAGACATTTTATACCACAGTTTGCAGGAAACCATTCAGTTTTAGCGCGATGTCCTAAAAGCTTCATATATTATAAAACTACTGCCCAGTCTAAAAGCTCCCGAACAAGGCGCAAACAATAGACTCCTACATTTATCTACGTTTCCTAACGACATGTCAACAAAATACCCTCCTCTTATCTATAATTATATCTATAAAAATGAATTGCTGTTAGTTAGTCTCGCTAAACTGCTAAAACTCGAAAACGAAACTGGACCAATTTGGCTAATTACGGTCTTGAAATATTCGTTGAAGTCCAGGAAAGATTTAATAGGTAAGAAAGTGGTACGATGTTCACCGGGTCCGCTAGTCAGTAATATTTTAATATCTAACTAAAGAGTATTTGATTTTTAATAGTTCTTGTTAAGTTATTACCGCGATATTGCTTTGAACTCTGAAATAAATCAGGTCAAAAATTACATAAATGTTTAAATGCAGTTAAGCACTGCAATGTTGAACAATTTTTAGCTCTACATTTTAGTTTGGTTACGTAACGTGAGGCTTGATGTTACGTACACTATATTTTGTAGATAGCGATAAACATGATTACCCATAACAATAAGAAATGTATCTGGGAGAATCTTAAACATCGGTGCAACGGGAATAGGTACCTATTTTTAATTAATACTATATAACTACATATATTATTGTAATTTATTCCTACTTTTAAGAAATCTCTATTCAAGAACTAAATTCCCGTTCTGATATATTTTTCGATATATTATTATAATTAAGTATATACAAACTCCATATTGGAAGTGAAACTGGGTCAAATTATACTAGTCTTTAAACATCGGTCGGTTGGCCTCATTGTTTGCCCAACATAGCACCCACAGCTAAGCATAGTGCAGAGTACGATCATACATAAATGTTATAATGACCTTGTCCTGATAAACTAAGGGAATAGTAAACAACAACATCTTTGCAATGGTATCATTAGTCTTACCAGAAAGTACCTGGTACCTGTATTAGTACCTGCTAATTAATTATAATTTTGCTTCAACGAGGTCTACACTCTAACGGCCTTATTACAAAAAGCGGTTTATCTAAAAACCAAGGTTTAAAACCTCTAAAAACCACGGTTTATAGGAAAGTGTTATTACAAAAAGTGGTTCTGCGAAAAACCATTGTCCATTCTATGGTCTAACGCCAAACCTGGGCGGCCCCTAGTTTAAAGTAAAGAACTATGGTTTAAAATATCATATCTGTCAAATTTCATCTTTTAGGTTATCATATATTGTTGTTGTTTTTACCTGAACATGGATATTATAATGGTCAATTTATTTGATATTGAGGATATTGAAGCCGATAATACAGATATTATTTGCTTTTGTTGGTTCATCATACAAAATATAATAGAATACGATTCACAAGAGGAATTTAGATCCTCTCGCCTGTGAGCCATACCGGCTCCCGGTATGACAATATATTCGCATATATTTCACTACAAATGCCGTTCTAACGCATTATTTATGTTAATCAATACATAAACTAGCATAAATTACATACTTTTGGTTTTAACATACTAAATTACGTCAACAAACATCTCATAAACAAATAAGTTCGAATTACGTCACGTTTCGTTACACGGATGTACTTAGTTGTATTACTAGCTAATACAACAAGCTTCATTCTAAACAAAACTACAGTTGACGATATAATTGATATTAAAATCTAAGCAAAATAATAATAGTCTCAATATTTTTAACACTTCTATAGAATATTTAATCATTAGTCTATTATTAAACTTTTTTCTTTTCTGGGCAAATGGAACGTTTTTGTAGAATGATAACATTATGAACGAACGATGTTTGTATTAATCTGTGGTTGCTATACAAACAATGGTTCAAATGACAGTGCTAAGAAAACCACGGTTTTTATAACTTTTGTAATAAGGACAAATTTAGACCATGGTTCTTCAGATAAGCCTGGACTTGAAAGGCCAGGTTTAAACCGATGTTTATTTAGTTTTTTTTATGAGACTGTAAGGGTTTGATCGGCAGGGAAACTGTCAAAGCAGTATGGGAAAGCCTCTAGAAGTCTAGACTTAAAAAACGCAACATTTTTTCTAGCTTAACTGGTCCTGTAAACCATATTTATTATTAAATAGATTAACATGCAAAAGGACTGCTTAGAAAAAAACTGATTTATGGTCAAATATTTTCCATAACACTTAAAAAAATGTTATAACTTTAATAATCAGAGAGACACGTCTTGTATTGATAGGTAGGTACTGGGAAAATCCAAAACCTTTTGCTCGACTATTTTGATATAATGGTGTTGAATATGCTGTTAATCAACTCTTTTAATAAAAATACATTGAAGTGTAGATTAGATACAACTGAATACAGCATAACGTTAACCCACGTGATTGTCGAAAGGTCTTTAACCGCCGCATTAAGAGGCGTTAATGATAACTCATACTGACACTAAATAAAGATTTCAGGAAGAAAACCTGTACTTAGTGATAGTTTAAGTAATCATTAAATGTCTGTGAGCTCGGTGGTATGTTCCTTTAATCCATTAATTAAAAAGTAGACATTATAATACATAGACTTAAACAAAAACCGACTTTTGGAATGGACACCTGGAGTCTTGAATATAGGTAGGAGCTAGGTAAAATGCTACATTATACCTAGATAATATTCTGTCGTGACCAGAAATAAGTTCCATAATTAATTGCAGTATGAAACAAATCCACTGAATTATTAGACTATTACACCCAGAACAGATCATGTTTAATGATATAAAAGATTACCTAAGCACTGCTTCTCAGAGCCCATCAAATAAAAAAATAAAAGACCAGGCTATACTCGGTAACTCGGTAAAAGCTACTGCAAAATGTATTTATTCAGAACTGAAATAGCTTCGTATCCGTCTACATGCTACTACTTTCCTCCTAAGTCCTAGTCGATGCCGACGGGACAATGAATCATGAATCCTTATAAATTCCAGTTTTGAAATGTTTGCAGGTGTGCTTTGCGACGGGGCGTGACGTCACCCGCACCATGGGTACCCACCGTGCCGCCATACAAATAGCCCACGTGGTGGGCGCAGTGGGCGGCCCCCTACTATACCGCTACCTCGGATTCTTCGGTGTGTTTCCACTTGTTTTATTTCTACAGGTATTTACATCCATCTATACGTTTACACTTATAAGTATGGTGGTATTCAAAGTACCAACCAGGTAATGACTAGAACTCCCATGACGGTATTTACCAATGGACATTGTTTTGTTTAGTTCCAAGTTATGTGCTTTAGTCATTTAAATTATAATTCCATTTATTACTTTTTAACTGGCAGTAAGTATTAGCACATGACTAAGTTTATGAAATATCAAACTAATAGGGATATCTTATTAGCAAGGAAGACATTTTGAACATAGAAAAAGCAGACTTCCATTACTTAGCATAAAGTGAAATACTAATACTATATACCACTACCGGATCGATACGGACGGAAACAATTCCTTTGCTTTTCATTCGGTACATAGTATAGAAGCATCATTAGTACAGCAAAGAGCATCATTATTATTTTCACACAAAACATATCTTGCAATAAGAACTAACAGTACCTTAATACCATTACTAATCTAGTGCCCACTCTACATTGATTTCTTAGGTACTTACCACCCCATTACCAAAAGGGGTTTAACTACGTTCGAAGTCCATTAATATTAAACTGCTCCATTTACTCACTTCTTCAAAACTGTTCGCGAGTACAGCAATTACTGGAGCGTTATTAAACAATAACCATACAACAAAATTCGATTTGAGAATTTAAAAGTTTTTGGAAGTACTTAAACAATTTTCAGCCTTTTGGCATTATTTATAATAACAATTGCGATACATAACAATTACGATTGTTCTTAGTACGAATAAATGCAATATCAGTGGGTACGACTGTGTCTAGGTACCTACACTTAAGGGAATAAATTAATTATTCTTGACACTTTTTGCCTAATGTGCGAAAAACTCCTAAACTATTGAATCAATATTCTTTAAGAGCTTTGTTACTAACAATTGTTATTATAACATTTCAGCTATCATCCTTGGTCTACGTGATATTCGCGGTCAAGGATGTGAACGTTAACATAGAGAACAAAGTGTCTGTCTGCAACTGGAAACTGCCGTTCAACGCCGTGCACTGTCTGATAAAACCGCGGGAGGGTCGCAAAAGGATGATCATATTTCTTATGTTAGTCGTCACACTGGGAGACAGGATGCTATTGTCTGGTTAGTACAACAATACTGTTTCATTATTACATAGCATAGATACACTTTCTTTAGACCACTATTATAGTACCGGTATACGAACCTATTACAACACTCTCATAGTGTTCCATTTATTCACCAGATGGCATTGCAATCTCATATAATAGTTACTCATAGTTAGTTGTTACTTAGTCCCAAATGAACGCGCCAGGTGGCGTTGTAATCGCAGAAAAGTATTTTTATCAGTCTGGACTGTGGTGACGACAGATTGATAATATTATCTGATGGAAAACTGTTATCTTCAATATATTTTCCATTAGCATTTTGGTTTATGCTATAATTACTTATGAAGTTATTGTATCAATATCAATTAACTATAGAGAATACTTATTTTCCCAAATAATAATGATACGAAAGGACATTGAAAATGTTCAGAATCCATTAACAAAGAAAAACTCTAAACACTTATTTTTCTAACTGTGGCGTACTAAAAATAAATAGTTTTTTTTCTTAAATAACACCTATTCGTCGTGCTTTTATTTATTGTAAGAGCTTTACCTAGTTAACAAAAGACACAAATAACATTGCGAACGGACTTTTAAGGTTTCGAACTCGATCGCCTAACCATTTTATAAGACTTCTTTCATTTTGGCATACCTATAGCGGTCTTATCGTTATAAGACCACTATAGGTATGCCAAAATGAACTTATTGTTATACTATCTCGGTCTTCTAACACTTATTGTTTGTTGCAGCGGAGGTGTTGATTGCTTATATGTACTACAGATACAAATTCCACTGGAATGACATCATGTTCGGCTCCTTCCTCGCCTACCGCAATATTGTCAGTTTTATTGGTAAGTCGTATAAACTGAAATTCATTATGTTCAGACGTTAGGTCGTCAGCATTCTAAAGGAAAACCTCTTCGAATTAATCTCTTAAAAATAAAAATCACTTAAATTATTACCTACAATAGGTAAAGCAATAAATATTGAGTAACTATTGAAATTAATGTTGTAGGTACCTATCGTTTGGATGCTGTCTGTAAATTCTACAAGTTTGACGTCGGACTTTGGTAGGTTTACAAAGAAAAGCAATCTAGATCCAAACTCTTTTAAACATAGATAAAAGTCCGTTATGATATTGCCCTATTTTTCTCATTAAAACAGACAATATTAAGCATGGTTGCTCTATCCCTAATATTTACAATCACATACATGAACAACACTTCTTCAATATAAGAGCATTATCGGTAGCTTACATTACATTTATTATAAGTGTAGCTACGTATGAATAAGTGTTGATCCATGTTTTCTTGTATTTCAGGTACTCTACTGATCCTGTCCGTACTGAAGCGCCGGTTACGTTTCGCTGACGAGACCGTTGGCATGCTCAGCTGTGTATCCTACATCCTCGCTACCACTGGCCTTATTACCTCCACTACGACTTGGTGTGTCTTTATGTGTGAGTATCCACCTGCTCTTCTTACCAAACTATAATCCGACGCTGGATCTCCAAAAGATCTTGTAAACCGATAAGTACTTTGCAGGAAGGATGCAGGAAAACAGTGAACATAGATTTAGCCAAACCCACATATATTTAACTAGTGAGGAATCTACTTAGTGAATAAAATTAATTCCTACGCAGATTTGGCTACAACGATCAGTTGAGGTGTTTTCGTTTCTAACGAACAAACATGAAATACTTGACATCACCAAAATTCTAAAATTATAGGTCAAAGCGGCAGACAATGCTATTAGTCCTTATGTAGTTCATATTATATTGAAACTAGGTAGAAATAATACTTTCAATATGTAGATAAAAGCAATAAATCAAAGTGAGACTTGTTTATTGATTTTCGGTCGTGATTGCATCGCTTATCGTTCTTGACCAAAACAGAAAGTATATAATATGCAAATTGGGTTTTTTATATAGCTTATAATGATACCAATGGTTCACTAAACGTTTAATGTTACGCCATACATTCAGACAGAAAATCCTGTTCACATCTTTGTAGATGTGCTTGTGCTTTAGCACAATTTATAGGCGTAGCAGACACGTAGCTGCATTGACGTAAAATACTTTCCTAGTCTAGACTATAATAATGTGTCCTGACTGGTATAATTGACGCAAGAAGTTTAGCAACTCAAGGCAGTACAAACGTTAAGCAAGTAAAAAAAATGCAATTCACTTTAAATACCTACTTTACAAAGTTACGGTTTAAGACTGACTTCGCATACAAATTCGATTTACTTGCGAAATTAATTGTAATTATCTTAAATGCAATTGATGAAGGCTCCATCTTCACGCTACGAGTTTTTGTTACTAGGTATATCGGCATCGTTGCATTTTTAGTTTATCAATGCTGCAGATTAAGTTCGAGACAATCAATGGTGTGAATGACCTTTATTTAGGCTAAGCTTACAATGTATTAAATGTCCGGTATTGCATAATATTTCCACGAATTAAATAAGCCTGTAACTGCCAAGCTCGTAGGCACTTGTCTAGGGATATTTGGTATATTTTCCGGGTGTTTAGGTAACGCCATCTTCCTGCATCTGACACTAAGTAGGTACCTACTGTTTTACTTATTTATTGATATTGTTTCGTTACAGTACCATTGGTCGGAATAATCTCACAAGGCTCGCAAGTGGTTCAAAGACCTATACTGAATAAACAGATACTACCTACTGAACAAGGTAAGCTACTATCAGATCAATCTAGAAGTTTTCGCGGATTACTCCTTGTAGAAATACAAATATCTACAAATGTACAAAATCTATGAACCTACTACACAGCACACAATTACTTAATTAAGTCGTTACATAATTTCATTAAATACCTACGACAGACATTCATACTGAAACTCCACTTTAACTCGCGATAAATATTGTATTAAGGGGAGACTTCTCCCCTTAATACCTGTCCATACGTTCTTGTCTTTTAGATATCTAATTCTGTGACACATTAAGTTGGATTGTGAGAGATTACGACGCTGGTCTTCTTTTCTAAAACATATTTTTCATTTTCCAGGTAAAATCTACAGTGTTATGGGTTCCTTAGAATCGGCAATGCAAACAATGTCTTCGCCACTTTACTCCTTGCTTTACACAAAGACTGTATCGAATATGCCTGATGCTTGGTTGCTGCCCGGTATCTCTTTAGCTTTCTTGCAACTTATCTCTTACTTGCTTGCAAGGAAATTAGGTAAAACGTCAGCTTTAAATAGAAACCCACAAGAATCCGGTGACGTAGAAAAGACCTCAGAAATGAAAACAACAATGCAGTCAAAGGATTCCATCAAATAAATAATGTGTTAGATTTAATAAAAATATAGCATGAAAAATCCTTACTAGGTATAATTAAAACAATTTTGTATAAAACGATGTGTTTGGTTTAATTTAAAATATCAACGTATTCACTATTCACCCATAACGGAATATACACAAAGACGCAAAAATCTGCACTCAGCTTTGGGCAATTAACTTTTAGGTCTAAATTTCTAGCAGGTTTTTAACAAATTGAATTAGCGAATTGGGTATTTTAAATTGTAAATTAAATAGTTGACTTACGCATATGATATTTGACAATATAAGCCGATGAAGCCGATTGGATAACAGATATATGTATCTTAACCAAATGATGCCAATTTGTTTATTTTATGGTCAATAGTACATTGACCAGGAAAGACAAAAATATCAAAGGTATCACTAACTATGAGAATTATAAATAACTAAGACACTATCCTTCAACATTCAGATGAAACAAACAATGTAGTTTTTAATAAAGCAGTATATTTATTTACGTCCTTGAACTCACTAATTTACTAGTTCTCAATTCTTAAACAAAAATTCTTTAGTCTGATAAACTATATTCTTAGTTGTATTAACCTCCAAAAAGCATATCGGCAATCAACAATCACATAGAACACAATGTTTTACTTAATTCAGAGATAAGCAGTCACACAATTATACAAATATTTCTGAATATTAACTAACCATCGCCAAATAAGTAGCAATTGATTTGACACAATCATTATATGTATGCGTTTTATTGATGGATTAAGAATATGATTTTGCAAAATAATCTTATTATCTTATCAGCTCATGCTTGACGCCAGATTCTGAATTCTCTTCAATGCGGCATTTCTTAACTTTTGATGTCCTACACCATTCGTACACGGTGTCAAAACTTGATAATGTAGATGTGGATTTACACGTTTCAGTCTTCAATACACGTATCAAATGAATCACTTTTATCGTTGCCGCGAGATCTTAATATGAACACATTATCGCATCGGTAATCTAAATTCAGTAAGGTGCCTATTCGATTACATAATATTGGCCAAAATATGATCCGTATTTTATACGCATGTTTTGCTGAACGAGTGAATGAGGCAGAGGTGAATAATTCACCACAATAATCAACATATAGCCATCAACCGAGCACAACTCCAGACCCCGTGCTACTACTGTGGCTTACCTAATTGGAAAACTCAAAAATACTTTGCTCGATCCGCGATACCTCATGCTCAGCATGCGAGCTTAGCGTTCCATCTTTAACCAAACTTAGATTCAGAGCCAATTTTGATTTATAGCTCTCCATAAACGAAACAAATCATTTTAGAAGCACGTTATAAAAATATACACCGACTAATTCATTTCTTTAAAAACATTCTATAGCTTCTTACGACAGCCAGTACTGGTAGGCTTGAGAGTACAGAATTTATATAAAAGAAATTTTTATGCGTCGTCATTGCCATGCATGTCTTCGGAGAATAAATTGATAATCTATATTTTCTTATGTTAGGACTTCTGTTGCGCATTTTTAAAATTTTAACCTAGAATAGAGCCGTGTTTTTTAAGACATCCAAGGTGCAAATGAACATGCATTGAGATTTGAGACACAAAAGCAAGTGAGACATTGTCTGGTTAGAAACCGAACTCGCACAGCTATCGAATGTATCGATTATTCTCCACTTTGCTAGATTCTGTTTACAGCGGCAATAGTTTCTAACAAAACTGAAAATAATTTTATGTTAATATTTGTTTATGATTATTATTTTAGATTCATTCTTGACAAGTTTAGGTGTTTCATTTAGACATCTAGCAGAAGCCTTTCGCTCGATCATAATAATATGATCTAGTGATCAGTCGTTTTACAAACAAGTAACAAGATTACCTAAGAAAAACAAGTGAATGGGCCGTCATCCGATATATTTATAACAAAGAAACGATTGTCGCTGTTGTAGATGATAGCACAACGTTTTGCGAATAATCCGATAAAAGGGCGTATAAATGATTGCCGCCGCCGTATCCCAACAACAGATTTACGAAATCAGTCAACAGTATAACAAGTGTTTTGTCAAATAGTTTAAAAAAATAATATTACGTAAGTATTTTTTATTAAGTATTTTATTAAAAACATTTTTGAAAATTGGAGTTCTTCATTGTGTGACTAAATTTTTCACAGACCGAATTAAGTATGTGTAATGTTTTGTATCAAAAGAATCTTGGAATTTAATGTAAACTGTTTCCAGAATGCAACGTCCAGGATTCAACCAAGGTTACCCAGGCATGAACAATGGTATGCCGATGCAGCCCGGCGCGCCCGGGGGTCCGGCGAGGTTCAACAACCCCGGGGGTCCCGTCTACGCGCCGGGGTACGGCCAGCCGATGGGGGGGCCTCAACGCCCGCAACAAAACTTCCAATCCAACGCCGGCTGCTTTATGCCTGCCGCCACTATCCGCAAGATCAGCAACACCACGCCGCCCCAACGATTTGACCCCTCTTTCAACTAATCTTCACCTGCGTGAATCTCTGCCTGTTTATTATTACGTTAGTTCTAAGTTACATCATAAGCTGTAAGATAAATATTTAAATCTACTTCTGTCTTTGAATTTTCAGTTTTGATGTGATCTCAGATCTTAAGAGCTAATACGCTAACACTTCCCACACATTGAATATTATACCTATTAACCATTTCCTTGTTCAGTGAGTTGCAAGTGATACACGGTCATTGTTTAACTGATGTGTCAGCTTCGTGGACAGTTAATTACTTATGGACAAAAACGTTCCTAAAATATCTGCCGAAAAGTTGCACCAACCAATTTGGTGAAGTATACTTACTTATTGTTTTTTATATTTTTATCATACCCATATACATATCAGGAATTTATCTTAGATCTGAAAGATAATTTATAACAAGTCAGCTTCTAGATAACAGATATCGTAAATTAATTATCTAGTGATACCTGCATGATACCTGCATTAAACTCATGCGAAACGACATTACCTGTCACTAGTCTACCATTGAAGTATCAAGTACTACATCATGACTTGTATTGAAAGAAAGATAGAATCGTAACTAAGTCTATCAACCCTTACATGATAGTAGACTTCAGATACCAGTGAGTAGTTGTCCATCAGATATGTGGTCACGTTTCTTCTACGTAGGTACTACTAAGGGAACCGCAAAAAGCCCGAATTAGCTATCAAAACTCATTGACGAAAGCAAAAATATCTCCTTTACTGTACGAATGTCTGTAATCCTCAAACAATCAGAGATGCGTATTAAAACAGAGTACTGAAATTTCATTGAATCAAAATACAGCTCTTGCTTGTTGACCCAACTGAACTATCTAAATATAAAGCCTCTGTTTCAGTTGTACCTACAGCAAAACATGATCATAAAACAGTAGCTTAACGAAATTTTATAATAATGGTACATACAACAAAACTAAACAAAAACATCATAATAAAAGCAATATAACTGTCAGCAGTAAAACAGACGTAATAATATAATATTTTTTATCGGAATATTACAATGTCAATGATAAAATATGAGAAAATGACGGCTGCCATTGTCGAAGCATCACTTTAATTTTTAGCTTCCGCAACAAGAATTTTGTTCATAAGTCTATTGAGGAATAGATACTCAACATTCTGAAACCCCGTACGAAACGAATACTCGATACCTTACTTTATATGACAGAAGGGAAGAATTAGTTATCCTTATCTCGATTTGATGCGATATTGATGACATCGCTATTTTTAGAGTATTTACTTCGACTATTATCTAACACATTATCTGAGACAAAATATAGCACTGAATTGGTTAACGACATCACGTAGCCAAAATATGATCATGTATATTCTGTTACTATAAGGAGTTTTAAATAATTCATCTCCGTCAAAGTTTCGGTACCCGCTTCTACAGTCATGACACTTTTAATAGTAAGCTAGGTCTTGTGTGAGTTAATGATGTTAAAAACACTCAATAATAATAAGCATGTCAAGTTCTTTTGGTCAATTAAAACATCAAGTAAATAACATTTTCATTACAACAACAGAGAGAAAAATGAAATTTAAAAGAATGTTATTCCCTTGGCGAATAACCGGCAATAAACTCTAAAGGTTACTTAACTAAAACATAACATAACATAACATCACGCCTGTATTCCCCGAAGGGGTAGGCAGAGGTGTACATATAGTACACCCACATTTCGCCAGTTATGTTGTAAGTCCCAATGTAATAGGGGGCGAGCCTATTGCCATCAACCGGGCACAAATCCAGACTCCGTGCTGCTACTGAGAATTACCTAATGGAAAACTTAGTAACACTTTGCCCGACCCGACTAACTTGACTAACTTTCCAAAATAGACGTTTATACAACTTTCAGAACATAACTGATAACGACTGCTGGTTGTGGCGACTATGGTTGTGACGATAGTTGATGACGAGTAATTCTCTACCAAACAATCATGCTTTTTTTAACCGCCTACGGAGCATGCAGCCGTTGTTAAACCAGCTGTCGTAGTCAGTTGTGTTCTGATAGTTTTTTAAACGAATATTTTGGTAAGTTAATCAAGTAACGTTTAGAGTTTCTTGCCAGTTCTTCTCCCATGGAAATGTCATTTTTGGAACCATGAAACTAGCATCTTGACGTTTAATAAGCGCCTATAATTGGTCAACATGAAATAATTTCAGGTTAGTATGCTGTTTTTATACGGCATTTGTCGTACGAACTTAGTTATTTTTGTTTTTTGAAGTCTCGGCTTCTGTTACCTACCACCTACCTACCTGAATACTACATACCTATCGTTTATATTTCAAAATACGCCCTACATTTTTGTTGTTGTTTTTTGAATTGCTTATCAAAATATTTTTTTATCTACATACGGTCGCTAGCCCTATCGTGTTTGTTATTCTAAAAAACTACAATTTTGGTCTTTCTATTCCTGTAAAAGTATGTTAAAAGACGCTCCCCCCCCCCCTTACTTATAAGGGAAAACAATACACGAATAGAATGAGAATGAATGGGGTTGACATAACCCTACGACAGTGGCATATGTCAACCCTAGGCTTTCACCGCTATATTCTATTCTATTCGTCTAGCATTCGTGCCACATGTCTAGGGGGCTGGTAGTCATCTCAATGCTTTACCTTCCATCTTGACTCATTAAAGCACAATTTATTTTATATGTATGTATTTTAGCTCATAATGTGCCCGCTGTTTGACAAAAGAGAGTTTTGCTTGTCAATCCATAATATAGAAATATCTACACTACATATATAATCTTTACCCTTATTACATTATTCGTTTTAAATGTGTCTACTGTGATTTAAGATTACACAAAGCTTCCTTATTAAAATATATTAATCTTTTTATCACAGTTGATACCCACACATTAATCGGAGTAATTAAAATATTCAACATATAGAGTATCATTAAATCTGTTGAAAGTTGAAATCTTATGTTTTGAAACTTATAGTTTAAAATAATAATAATAAATTAATTTATTGCTCTCTTCACAAAAGTTATGAGTAATCCAATACATAAGAAATCTAAAGAGTGCACTTTTATAAGAGACTGGTGCCTGAAATAGGTATAGAATACCTGTACCACAGGTCACCAGGGCCCACACCGCTAGAGTTTACAATTATATAACAATATATTAGTCTTAATTCTAGAAGATTTAAGGAGAAGAGATATAACGAGAGAGAAGCGGAGATAAGAGCGAGTGAGAGTTTTGTGTGTGAGTGTTATATTTGGGAAATGTTTATTTGTGGTGTGTAATGTGATGTTGTATATAATAATATTATGGGTTTACTATGAAAGTGTTGATAGAAGTCTTTCGGTTGCATTGTAGTCCAGGGTTTTCAACCATTCTGATACCTTTAATTTGCAGTTGATTTTGCGTAAGTGATAGATCGACAGAGTGGTGTTTATTTTATTATATAGGTAACTGTCGAGGTAGCAGAGTATATAGAATATGCCGAATAATTCCAAATCAGTCCGTTTAAAATTTAAATTATCACGGACACAGTAAATACTTGCCCAAAAGTAGCTCTATTCTTGTAACCAAGGGCGTAATGTAATAGATTGTGCATCATATAAATATTCATTGGAATCAATTATCACCAGATTTACGGCTAGTTACAGTCACATGTTCATTGTTCACGTTATATAAAGGTTTATTGCTTTGAGTGAGAATCACCCTCAGTATACGTGAAAACTATGTTATCGGTACGATAATAGTACTGAAATTAATAACCATAGCTATTACTATGGACATTATCTTATTATAACACTATGCCTAATGCCGTGGGGGACGGATTTATGTAGCGGGGAACGAATTATAGGTACATGTTGCCAACCTCGCCGGAAAATGAATTCGTAAGAGGCAGCGAACCGAATGTCAGCCCAATGAATAACAATAAAGTAATGTATAACATACTTATAATAAACTTAGGTATATAAGACATTCGGAGGATGCGGTGCGGTGTACGCAAATCCCGTGTGCCCCAACTAAGTAAGTTAGGAAGATATCTTGGGGCTTAAGTAAGAGTCTGGCGCAATGCTCCGTCAGCCCCGGAACGGAGGAAATCTATGAGGATTTTCCCTGCAAATTAAGGGGAAAGACACTTTGAGAAGCGGCGAAATATTAGTGTATCCTAATATAGAAGTAGTCCATTGAATTTTTGTTCGTAAGACGCTTGTGAAAGTTTGTGATGAATCTTAAACAAACATGCCACCGATATCTGATTGATGGACTACAAATAAGATTTATGTAAATGTTTTGACTCAGTTACAAATCATACAGTAGGTCACCAGACACGAAGCACAATGGGCTCTGGAGATGGATTAAAGCGTGTACACTGTACAGTGGGCAGCGAAAGTGGCTTAACTCCTTTCGCCATGTTACTCGTTGATTCTTCAAGTTTGAAGCAACTTTCGTTGCCTACAGTACCTAGCATCGCAATTATAAAGAACAAATTATTATCAAAATCTTTTATTCAATCCGTATGTATGATCTACAGTTAGTATTTGTCATAGATCCCCATTAAGTAAAACCTCAACATAACGACGTGAGTGAAGTGTTTGTTAAGTAGGTTAGTTAATACCTACTTATGTTTGCTGCGGCTGTGTAGATTTTTTCGATCTGTAAAGACACAAAAGTATTTACCTAAAAGTAATAAAACACATTCTTATCAAATTACTCAACTACACACAGCGGGAAAGCACCCAAACTTGTAACGATACAGATATTGGGAAATAAAAAGATATCTTACACACCATGCTGGGAAATACGCTTTTCAAAATTTACTTAAGATTGATTAGATAGAAAATGTAAAGTACAACACAATTATGCGTATATGACTAAACGGCTTTGTTAGCCGAATTATGGATGTTCGGAGTCACCAGATTAGTCAACAATGAGCCATAATGTTGGCAAATGACAACAGTATGAGAGTAATACAAAGAAAAACTAACTATCTACTGCAAAAACGGTCTCTAATCTCTAAGGTGTCTAAGGTCTACAAATAACACATTTCGATGGTTTACAAACAACTTAGCATTAACAAAGGACATACTATATTTAGGCTCTAGTGCAAAGGCAAACAAACTTATAAACACGAAGCAATGCTTAAAAGCTTTTCTCATCTTAATGTTGAAATGATACATATGTTAAAAGACACAAAGGTGATTTCCTTTATCAAGAGTCTTTACATCTACATATCACTTCTCTCTGCCCATGGAGGCAGAAATTATGGCGTCGAATCTTTAGCGACCTTTATCGACAGAAGAAAACTTATATCGTAATTCCGTCTCTATGATCTTTAATATTTTACCAAGGAATTCATGATTATTGAAGAAATTCGATTTCAAAATCAAGCAGCTGATTAGACACAAGATAAGTATCGTGCAGAACTTTTAGATTAGATTTATTAACTCGATAATGCGTGTTAATGCGTCAATAAATGATATTTTTAGAATAAACTATGATTATGACGCCATACCTATCTCGATAAAATTGGCTTATCAGATAATTTGGTCTAAAAATAATTAGATATAAAATATCACAGGAAGTAGTATATACCTAAATTCACGTGATGTTTTCTATATGGCAATAATAGGTATATGCATGAATATTTTTAAGAATAGCAGAGAAAAAGGGAGGCCTATACCCAGCAGTAGGTGATAGCGGGCTGAAATGCTGATGATGATCCACCTAATATAATATTCTTAGCAAATTTGTTGGTGTGTAAAATTTGATTTTTGCTAAGATAACAAAAATAACTTAATCTAGTGAGCTTAACTTTTAAACAAATTCAGGGGGATTATCTAGAACTAGATTAACGAATTAGGTAGTATTTAATTTATGTATCTAAGTAGGTGCGAACTAGACCCCCCTGGTAGGTAAACACAGTTACATAAACCGACGACGACGTGATTGGCGCAGCGGCTAAGCGATTAGACCACTGCGCTAAGGGTTGCGATTGTGGGATCCACATTTGATTGTCCCGAGTCTGGGTGTTTGCATGTTTGCGAAACGCACCCACGATACAGGATATATACCTAGTGTGGAGCGAGGTTTAAAAAAAAAAAAAAAAACACTAATATAATAAAGACGAACGTTTGTAAGTGTTTGTATGTTTGTTACCTCTTCACGTTCAAAAGGCTGGAACGATTTTGCTAAAATTTGGTATGGAGGTAGCTGACACCCTGGATTAACACATAGGCTACTTGTACGGTTGTACCCGGTTAATGGCAATAGATAACTGGCGAAATGTTGGTGTACTACGCACCTCTGCCTACCCCTTCGGTGTTTACAGGTGTGATGTTATATTATTTAATTAGGATAGGCTAGGTAGGGTAAAATGTATACTCTGACATTGAACAGTTTAGAATCAAGAATACGTTTCATACTACATAAAGCCTTTCTATTTTCCAAACTGTACCTACGTTCGTAAGGTCATCGCATACGCATATCCATTTGCTACGATCCGGGTATACCTCTTTCACCTCAATTGGAAGAAACTTTTACAATTTTCAAACAGAATTTACCAAAAAAGAAGAATTGAGACTTACAATGAGTAATTTACTTTATGGATAAATTATATTGTAGCAGGCAAGAAAAATTGTAATCAGGTTTAATAATAATAATTGATTACAATTCTGCGATTTTCTTGCTCATTATGAGGAAAACAACCTTGCTGTAGGTATTGTTAATTATCTTAAGATAATACTTTGTTTTTAACAAGGTTCCAAAGCCTAACCTTTGAACAATTTTTTAGGGATAAATTAATAAAATGTGTCATGCTTAATTATTAGTCGCCTAGGTACTTGTTGCGATTATTATATAATGCTATGATCTCCTTAATGACTCATAAGCAAATACATAAGTTTAAATTCTCCAAGTGTATTTCCATATTTATTCATATTTGAACAGCTTGTAGACGATAAGTGGACACTATTGTTGTCAAAATTACCTAACTAAATTGATATTGGAAATTTCAAAAATGATGGACCATTACCTAGTTTTAAATTCCAACTATTGTACTACTCCGCCTTGTTGGTCTATCTCGTAAAGAGCGACTGCTAAACATGAGATCCTGAGTTCTACACCCCGGTCAGAAATAGTGTTAGGTTTTTCCATTCGGAGCAGAAGCACGGAGATTGGATATGTGCCTGGTTGGAGGTAATATCTGGCGAAATGTGGGTAAATAGTAAATTACTCCTCTCCGAGATATCTCTTCAGAAAATACAAACTTGAAATTATGTAGACACTGCAAAGTAAGATTATAAATAACAATGTTATATTTAAGGTATGAGTAGTTAAGAGCGTATGTTAATTCTGGTCAAGTCTGGACAATTAATTCATGACAAAACAAATGACTCAGCAAATCGAGGGTTAGGAAGGTAAGCATGATGAATACATAAAGTGCGGAACCATAATTACACCTTCCAGAAGTATTTTCATTTGACCGAGTTTCCAATGGCATCGATACAACACAGATACAATAACAAAAGAGGTCAGTGTATGATTCAATCTGATAAATGCGTAGTGACACTATTTTGATAAAACATTTCGCTTCCTTATAAATACTCGAAGTTGTAGGCGTACGGCAATAACAAATTTGAGTGATACACACTGGTTGACTTGAAGAGCTCAAGAGGAACTTCACATTAATTCATAAAATAACAATCTATCTTACTAATCAAGTAAGTATTCTGTGTAATAATAATATAGAGAATAATGCATGTAATTGTTGTGCATTTTTCTCCCCATTTTACTTGTTCCGTCATTTCAAAGTTCTAGCCGATATAATCAGAATTTCTTAGACATCTTCTGATGAAACATTGACTACGGTCCTGCTTTATGCGTTCATGCAATGCCAGATCTACGATTTTGAAGTTCTCATTATGTTGATAATCCAATGTTAGCAATATTCTAGTGATGATTGCTGTTCATAAAATTCCAGACATTTAAAGAGAAACAAATAGACCTAGATTGTTAACCAAACTTAGTTTTCAGGTCTGTTCAAAGCTGCAATTAACTTTGAACCAATGGACCAGTTTAGTTGTCAAAACTCTGTTTAGGCGATCTAGAAATCGAATTGTGTTACTGCTTTAACAGTTTCCATCTCTTACTAAACATATTTAAATTTTCAGAATGCAGCGCAACTCACCTTTCTCTACCACAAACAACGGCTACAAGAGCTATTGCATTTCGCCGGGCCCCTGTGTTGGGCCACCGAGGAACCATTATCACCCCAATGGAAGCTTCGTGCCCCCGCCAGCATTCCAGCCCAATGCATGCTTCATGACTGCTTCAGTTATCCGGAAAATGAGCAATACTACGCCGCCCAAGAGCTTCGGCCGTCAGTTCTGAATGTCAGACTTTAGTATTGCGTCGGAATCTCGAGTAGCAATTCATTTTGGTTACCGTTTACTGCTGGTATAGGTTTAATAATCTCATGATATTTTATTGTTAATGTAATTTTAGTAGTGATATTAAGTACAACGTTAGAGATTAAAGGTATGCTATTTCTAATTGACTGAAATTGAATTTTGTTAATAAGTTCAGTATTTTGAAATGAATAAAAAGTATAACTAAAAATATCTTACATTTTAATTTGTTCCTAAATACCTATTTACGCAAAATCATATACCTTCCTACTTATAAACGATGAGAAAACCAATCTATATGTCTATTGACATCTTAATTTTTTAACATTGTCAATTTTTATAAGGGAGGAGGATAGCTAACTTTCTTTCCAAAACTCTAAAATATGACATGAACATTAGTAATAATAATATTTTTGTATCCATATTGCCCAATAGTCCTGCACCTTCTGGGGACTTTTCATGGCTGTTCTTATACAGAGCAGTTGTGTGGTGTCCCTAGCTCGTGTCCCATTCCCTTTAAGATTATGGTTCTCAACAGGCCTCTGCGTGTTGGACCTATACCCACGTAAGCATTTTAAAGACCGAGTATCTTTCACATGGTTGGAGTAAACAAAATGAAATAAATAACTACTAAGATATCGTTTAAATCCACTGAATCTTTATCCTTGAAGGATAATATTGCAAATTACCCTGATGCCGGAAACGGTTCGTAATCTACATAATAGGCCATAACCTAGTTTATTTATCAATAAATAATAATCTATAGTTAGCCTTCTTTAAATTTTTTAAAAGCCGACCTTGTCGCAGTTTAAGTAAAGGCTTCGTAAATGTCTATAAAAACATCTTCAGCGACATGAAAGAGTGGCTGGTCATTTTAAATTAATAAATAAGCCATAAAATTATGATTTTTTTTTATTAGATGATATTGCGCACCTTAACAAACCTTCAGGTTTTTGACAAAAAGGTACCTTCAATGTGCGTCGTGGTAGGTACTATGAGCCAACTCGGCGATTGTCTACTGTCACTTCTAGAACTCTAGACAGTCTAATGTGAAGACATAAGTACTTAGGTATAAGAAATATATACGCTAAGCTAACAAATATCTAAATGATGAGAAATGAGTCTTTGTATGTGATTCCTGTAAGTAAAACCAAAGCTGTCGAGTGGACTTTTGTGGCACTCGTTGTTACTGCCAATTAAATAATCGTTGTATGTTATTGTAATAAAACCTAGGTACCTACTTATTCAAATTCAAATTGTTTTTATTTCATGTAAACCAATTACAGGCGCTTGTGTTATTATTAAAATTATTTCAGCCATGATCGTCCCAGTGCAGGGCACAGGCCTCCCTTTCCTTTCTCCTTTCCTCTTGGTTGTGAACTGCAAGAATCACATCAGAAACTGTAATTTGTAATTATTTGAAAAATCTTTTGGATCGATGTTTTTGGCGCCTACACCTTTTATATCAGCAGTAATTTCGCACGTTATATGCGTTCATTGCGTTTTTGCAGGATATACCTATGTATTGCAACTGTACAATTTTATTTAATTTTAAAGGACAACAAACCTTGAATTTCCTGAAAAGATTGTTTCGCTCTAATAATCATATATTTCACGAGCAGATATACTATTATACCGTTATGTATTGCCTATTTTTATGAATTATATTCCGATAGTATTTAATATAGAGATATTTTAAATCTATTACGGGATTATTTGCCACGGACAGAGTGAAGTATATTATGTGTTAACTTTCGTGAGTGTTCGGCTCGGGACTATGCCACGTAACCAGCTCATGAATAAGGGCTCCGTTCGAGTTCGAAACTAGTCGGGTATTCCCGAATACACACGTGAGTAAAGCAATATAGTAAATCATCATCAATAAAGTATATAGTAAATCTTAAATATTCCTTACAACTTTGCCTTTAAATTAGTAGGTCATATTATTCTATCCAGAAAAACCATGCCATGGTGTTCAACACCAACACCACATAGGGAAGACGCAAAGAAAGCCAAAAAAAGGATACTTAATAATATATTTTCAGAACTAATTCTTCCTTTTAGCTCTAGCTTCAAAAATGTACCTCACTAAGCCTATGTCTTAAAGAGAATCTGTATAAATGGTGCACAAGTACTTACGTTAATGTTTTTATTTCATAAAGTCTAGAAAAGACCACTTACACTTACATAACGTCAAATGTAGTTGCTCGGTTCCAAAATGTTTTCCATGGAGAACGGGCAAGAAACTTCATAGTTTCTTGCCCGTTCTCCATGGAAAAGACACTCTTTTAAAACTATGTTGTAGGTACATTTTTCTATGGAAATCCCAGAGCTTATGTATTTCACGCGATTGTAATCATGCAACCCAACTTTTTCAATATGTAAGAGATAACTAGGCCTTCAGACATACGACAGATTGTGTATCACCATGCGAATTCTTACTTGACTATTATTTATTGGTTTTCCCAATATTCTTGGCAACGCAACATATTGTGAAAAGTTATTTTTGTATTTATTGTGCGATATATTTTAACATACCTTTTTGAATAACAGTATGACACACCTTCTCAAGACATTAGGCTTTTCTTCTTTTTAAACTACTTCAATAAAAGGAGGCGGTTCTTTTTTGGGCTTTATTTATTTTCGTATTATTTACATATTATATCTAGAAGTTATGCAATCTATATGGCTATGTTTTCAAGTGTAAGGATTCTAGAAATAGAAATATGTATAAAATCATGCCGGTTACCCTGAACTAATAGGTAGCAAAGGACTACGGAATCCCACATGCTACGATAGTAGTCTGAACACTGTAATTCCCTTTGTTATTCGGACATTTTTTAAACACCTATGCTAGTCGAGTTAAACTACTACAAGCCAGAGCTTTTTCTAAGAAATCCATCAGATTTGGGTGCATAATGTTTGCCATTCTCCTTACGATTTTATTTAAATAGTTGCAGTTTCGTATCATGACAATTCATACAAGCGAATCTATGCCTATCTCCAATGTTTTTTGCTATCTAGTATACAAACTTAAAATTAATTGCATCTGCAAATAATCTCTAATTAAAATGTTGTTTTTAAGTGACAATAACAATGGCCCAGTGTCAGCAATTCAATTTTATAGCTGCTATTTTATTTTGTAAAAAGAACGATATTAAAAAAAATACAATAGAATTATGAGTAATCATTCACCTGAGACATTTGAAGATCAGGGAATTCCAGATGCATGATGCTCCACAGATAATTCCTTCAAGATAAAGCGCGGACGCATGTTATCTAACCATGCTGTATTTATAAAATACAAAATTCATCTTTGACTTAGTTAACAAATAACTGTACAACGTAAACCTACTAGTGTTTATTCCGGAGACCTTAAACATAACCAGGTAAGTTGATTTTTTTTAATCTTAGGTATACAGAATTGTTAAGAGCTATTAAAGTTCTCCTGCCTCAATTAATTTTTGCACACAAGCATTGTGATTAAATAACGAATATACAACATAGCTAATGACTATATGCATTATGTTAGGTATATACCAAAATGTTAAGACCATAAGGCAATTATATTTTTTAACAATATATATCTTACCTATCTATTGCAATAAAACGATTAATTTCTTTGACTTTAACTTAATCTTTCTTAGCATAGTAAAATATCTGCTTATAGACTAATTCAAAAGTGTTGGTCACAATTTGGCATTGTCGACACTTGCCTCCAAAATAAGTTCATGTTAAGCTAAGTCCTATATTTCCTTCATTGCTTCAGATATGTCTGGCTCAGGGGATAAGAAAGAACAGAAGCCTTATCGTCCGCCCCCATACGAGCGGCCTTACGCACCACCAGAAACTCCCAAAGATCGGCCTAGAGCTTAAAATATTTATCTACGTAATATTAGTTACTTGTTCAACGAC
The DNA here is from genome assembly GCA_905340225.1 of Abrostola tripartita. Classification (NCBI taxonomy): domain Eukaryota; kingdom Metazoa; phylum Arthropoda; class Insecta; order Lepidoptera; family Noctuidae; genus Abrostola; species Abrostola tripartita. The sequence continues at coordinate 7,181,433 of HG996498.1, read as the reverse complement.
GAAGCAATTTCTAAACAAAGAAAAATGTGAAGGATATCTATCTAATGAAGGGCTCTTCATGTTACGCCTACTGGATAAAGCCATGAAATACATCATTAAAAAAATTAATAATGCTACAGCTGTAATGATACTGATCACAGAAGAGGACGATGGGAGAAGAATAGTAATGTATCAAGGAGAAAGAAAAATTATCTTTAAAAAACCTTTTATTAAAATAATTACATAATGCAAAACATTTGACGATGATACAAAACAACATGTTTATGTTGTGGGAAATACCAAACGAGATTATGTTAGAAGACTATGTCATGTCATGATTTTTATTGATAAATCAAGAGTTTTACCGTCTTTGTTGAACAATGCTAGTACATCTTTAAGAAAAATGTAGATAATAAATAATATAAATTGTGTGGTTTAATCTTTTAGTATGTTATGAGTTAATTTTAATGTGGAATCTCTAATAAATGATATTATTTCTTAAATAAATTATTTTTTCTTTAAATATACTTTGACCCTGTTACAGTGTTCACTTTAACAGTTTTTAAGTAAAAATAAAAAATATAAAGATATCTAGTCGTAGCAACACCATGCTGCAATGCATACATGAAAAGACCAAGTCTCCCTTCTGCTGATTTTTCGTACATTTTGTAAAAAGAAACTTATGGACATTCGTTTTCATGACGCGTAAATTATCCTTCTTTATCAAATGCAGATTTTGGCAGTGACTGAACTATAATATATGTATGTATAGTTTACTTAACGTGGTTACATTGGATATTCAAGCTAAACTTTAAGGCTAAGAAAATAATTATACAATTTATTCTTATCTGTACCTGATGATTCTCCAATAACTTAAATTGTTGAAAACAACTGAATTAAAATAATACTGTATGTGATCACGTTTAGTAACGTACCAAGTAACATTGCATAGCTTAAGTTGAATAGACTGCAAGCGGTAAACTGAAGACGATCGTTACTCACTAGCTCTTTAAAGGTTTCTAGTATGGGCTTCCTCGACGGGACTGAAATATCAAAATCAATAAAGATTAAGGTAGGCAATCTATATTTGTCGTAAAGATAAATGAAGATAAAGCTTTAAGCCTGTAATCAATCTCTTTAAAAGTTCTCATTTTCAAAGTAAAAGCAAAAATAGAAAATATTCTGATGTTGAAAATAGCAAAGGTTAAGAGAAATACAAATAAGAGAATATAAACTCACCGCATCTATAGTCTATTAAAATCTTGATTATTAGGGTAATGGTATGGTCCACTTCCTTACTTAGTTGGTCGTTGATGTAACATCCAAGGTAACACCAGAAGAGCGGCAAAAGACTTTTGGCTATTACCAGCCATTGATGAATTGCCTGAAGTTATTTATAAAATATTAAAATATTATAGGTACCTTGCAAGATGTTATGCCATCCGATTGGCCGAAACCTAGCAATATGATGTAGAGATACGCAAGTATTTTTGTATTAGCTATCTGATAGCCATATCAAACTTGGACCACTTAAAAAATGTTGTTGTCGAAGCTTCATCATCATCATCATCATCATCATCAACCGGAAGATGTCCAGTGTTAAACAAAGGCCACCCCCTTTTAGAAGGGGGGGGGGTGCCATAATCCCCACGCTTGGCAAGCGGCTTGGGGATCGCAGTGTTGGTGGTCAAGTCACAGAAGACGCTGCTGCCCATCTTCTGGATTTTGCCTTAGTCGCCTCTTACGACACTCACGGGAGGAAAGGGGGTAGTCAATTCTAGGCCGGATACTATACGGCACGAAGCTAAGTAAGAAATTATTGCATTTGATAGAAATAAATATGTCATTATGAAGATTGCTAGCTCGTAAGTTGGGTATTATGGATGTCTTTTTTTTTAATTACTAAGACCTTCTCGAACACAAATCAACGCAACATGCTTGTTTGGTAACCCAACCTTACGGATTATTGAAAAAAAAACAATCATGTTCCTACCTTTAGTGATCTAATATTAACACTTAAACAAATCGTACCTGATTGCAGACGATCACTGTCACTCCTACCACTGCACTTGTGAACATTAGCCAAATGGATAAGAAGATCTGCAACAACAGAGAAGCAATAAGTATTTGGAAGCCGTTCAACTTGTCGCTAACGACAATGGTACAACCGGTTGCATTATAGGCTCGTATATATACAATTTTTGATGACTGTCAAGGCTTTCATTGAATACGCAAACATTCAATTGTATTAGTAAATAATTTTATACTGCACATACTTCGAATTTCTGAATTATTCACCAAATATTTTTTTAAAGATTTGATAATGTAACTATCATACTTAATCATAATTATAATCGGTAGAAGACCAGCATAGATATTACTTCTTACGGGCTGAGATTTTATTTCTGGACCAAAATAGTATTTAAAAAATCGATTTAATTATCCTGGGCAATCATAATTAAAGAAGATTGAAAACATACCTTTAGTCCATAGCACTTTTCCAGGAGGTGAACGGTAGTGCTCAAATTATCATAGATTTTGCAAAGAATTTTCGGGTCATACTGACCAAGATCTTCCACTAAAATAAATTCTATACAAGGACTAAAAACGTACTTAACAATGCACTTTAAATTTATATTAGTATCGGAAAGGGTTTTTATTTTCTCATTGCAAATTAAACTTTTATTTAATTGATCATTAACAACTTTCATGATTGCCAAAATAAGGTACAAGTGGAGGAATAAATGTAAAGAAGACAAATAAATTGGAACTCTTATCATCAGAATATACGGTGGATATTTATGCACGAATTCCAAAATTATCAAAATTAAATATAATGCGGTCGTTACAAACAACCAAAAGTACATTTTGAATGCAAATAATTTCAAGGTAATTTTATTTAAATTCAATTCAATAAAAATTGCATCAAATACTTCGTGTAAGCTTATCGATATTTTTTCACTGTTTACATTATTTATCATTATAATTAGAAAATTCGCAACCAAATCGTTGAGATCTGGTATAATTTGCAAGTTGTGTTTAATATCCAAATCAGTTTGTCCATTTATGAAAATAAAATAGCAGCTAATTAAAGTAGCAGTCACCAATACGGACCAAAGCTTGAGAAACAAATTAGTTTTTACTGATTTTCCTTCTACTGTTATAACAGGTTTCAATAATCCAAAGAAGTTGCAGATGAGGTTAAATGGTCGAAAGTACGCGTAAAACATTTTTCTAAAACTGACCTACTAACACAATGAAGGCGACGGCTTAAACTTGTAAGCCCTCACAAGCTTTGGGTAAAGTAACGTACGTAAACTTAAATTCACCCACTTTAAAAAAAAATTGCTCCTATTAAAATGTAATCAAGACTGTAAAGCAATATTCATTTAACTTAGTGCCCTTATCTTTAACACGTATTTTTACTTATGGAATGAGTTACTGAATCTATTTGTTTATAATAGGAATATATCCATACTAATATTATAAATGTGGAAGTAACTCTGTCTGTCTATCTGGGCCGCAAGTCTGCTATTTAAAAAAAATCGTCATTCCAACACGATCCCATTCCCATCCCATTATCATTTTGCTAAATGTTCGTAATCTGCTATTTGTCAATGGTCTCGTAATAGAATTGTGTCATAATGACATTGTCGTATTACCATCATTATAAAACCCGTTAGTAGAAATGATTTTCGAAAAACTACCACTACTTTATTTATGCCAGATTTCATTACATTATTTTCACATATTATTTATTAGTGTTTTATACAAGTCAAGTGTTTTATGTAAGTCAGTCATTCATTTGTCATTATGTACGAGATTACCATTCTATGCCATTTAGACAGCATATGAAAGCAGCAGACCGGGCTTTGTGGCGTACATTGGGAGAAGCCTATGACCAGCAGTGGACTGCAATGGGCTGATGATGATCATGATGATCATCAATAATATCTATCAGTTGGTTAGAATCCCGGGTCGGGCAAAGTGTTGCTGGGTTCTTCCATTAGGTAATTCTTAGTAGCAGCACGGAGTCTGGATTTGTGCCCGGTTAATAAAAATACATACGGATATGGATCTATAACATAACTGGCCAAATTTGGCTGAACTAAAATGTGCACCTCTACCTACCCCTTCATGGAATACGGACGTGATGTTATGTTATGGTAGGCATACATATTTCCTATAGAATTCCACAAAAAAATTGGAAGCAAATGTCATACAAACTTAAATGATGAATCATATTTAAAGGACGAATTGATTTCAAGTGAGTCACCGTGTGCTTTCATTATTGACATATATGTAAATAAAGATCCGGTTAATTGCACTGAAACAATATTATTAAGTCGATTCGATATTGAGTCGAAGCACAATTATCTAATCGTGAAATGCGTCTAAGTTTCAATAGATATGATAAAGACATGAATCAGATAATAGCTACAAATAAACGATAAACGACATGGGCGTCCAGTCAAGTATTGATCACCTGTGAAAACAACAGTCCAGCATTTTGTTTGTTTGTTCAGGATAAACAAACACAACTATGTCTAACAGTAAGTGTTTTTCGAACCTATTTTCCATCGCATCCTTACGTACGAACTTCTGGATTAAAGAGGATCTTTACCTATATCGAACGATAGATCCTTCTAGAACTTTATAAACAGTGATTATTAAGGTAACGCCTTTTTCCATTAGTTGTATATAGTTATTAGGTTAAGTTTATTATAGTTTATATAGCAACATATTTGTTCTACCTGGTGATGACATATTAATGAGTAAGACCATCTAACAAGTCGTGTGCTTTGCTTAGCACAATGTTATTCGCCGGATGCGTCATTAGAGGCGAGACCTACTGTACCGCATCAACTTATGACAGTAATAGGACTATAAAGTGACACTATTGCTATTAAAGGGGCATTCCTAAGCCCCGAACGGCTACTGACAGTTCTTCACTTCACGCTTTCAATTAATTTCAATTCTCCCTTTTAGGTGACGGATCTTTTAGAAAGTTTAGACTCAAAACCAACATGGCGATTTCTGTGTAAAAAGATAAACCTTATCAAATATTAACCAAATAAATCTGTTATTGAACAATATCGATTTGTCAAAACAATATCAATAAGCCACAGGTTACAATTAGCTTCGTTTTGGATATAGGTACATACGAACAAAATCCATGAGTGATATCAAATTATTTGATGAAATTAATGATACATAGGTTTCCTCCATACAAATATGTATGATCTCCCCCATCAGGTGTTCCTACATTTCGATTCTCTTTATAAGTCTCTTGTAATACGTAGCGAGTGTAATGCTATTATGCGCCACAATACAATTAATAATATACAGATGACCAGTCCACCCCAAAGAGGTCTCCTTTCGACTGGAATTTGGCAATAGGGAGCTAAGATTGAAGTCAATTCAAAAGGAAGTAAGAGAATATATTTTAGCAAGAAGACAACCCATTGTACACTGTGTATTGTTGAAGCTCTGTGACTGCAATGTACGTTACATTATTTCCAGATCCCCCGCACGGCCCGCCTCCGCCTTACTACGGGTACCCGACGTCTGGGCCTGCCCCGCCGCACCCCGGCGGCTACACGTACGTGCCGGCCCCGGTGATGATGCCGGTGTACCACCCCCCGCCGCCCCCACCTCCCCCAGACCTAGTGCCGCCACCACAGCCCACGTACGTCACCAACTACATCTACCAGCAGCAGCCGCAGCCACCGCCGCCGCCCCAGCCTATTCACGTTGAAGGTATGTTAGCTACTACTGTACCAGTTTCATAGTTCTTCTAAAAGTATTTGTTTGTATATGACGTCTCAGCTCCTCAGACTTCCAAAAGACAAAACCTTAAGCTAAGCTTTTTATGTGTTTAAAACAAAATGTAACTATGCAAGATGAATTAAGGCAGCACCATACTTATAGTTACAGAAGTCAAATACGAACCCCAGACTAGTAAGCCTTGGAATAATGTTAAGACGACTGCCGAGATGGGACTGGCGACAGTCGAGAAGGGCTTGGCTTGGCTTGGAAGTAGCCTTCAAACTCTGAACAATAGTAAGACCCTAATATTTTAGTAGAATAGCACAATCGAATCCTACTTAAAAACCTATCGATTCTCTTTAACCTAACCTTAAGACTTCAGATGAAACGTAGAACTTAGATAACATCAAATGATACAACGGAACAAAAGGTGCAGCCATTCATTCTTAGATGAAACAGTAAAACCTACATTTTGAACGATCGTTTCGGAATCTAAATCTGAGAATATCCAGTCAGTTGAAACGTTTTAGGAAAATAATTAGTCTTTTTTTCACGCGGAAACATAGAATTAGAATTTTACATCACAACTAGAAATAGTATTTTCACACTTAACATCTGTTATATTTATCGATATCAGTCATCAACGAAAGTTAGTACTCACAATTTAACTATCGAATTAGATAGTGACTTTGAGCATGATAACTCCATTATTTTCCAAAAATAATAATTTTCTGTCCATTCTCGCTAGCAATTTTTTTTGTCAGAAAATAGATACAGACCTTGTAAGTTAAGTATTATTAGTTAAATGCAAGACTAATAAAACATATTAGTGCAAAAATAATGAACACAGGCAAACTAATAAAGACGCCCGAAAATTGAAAACAGGTATTAAACTTCTAGGTTCCATCTAGTTCCAAGTTAGTCACCCCCAAATTCCGCAAAATTGTCCACTATTTTCTATTTTACTCTGTAAGAACATACAATCGATCAACTGATTGTTTTAAACCTTTCAGAGCTTATTGACTGGGTGCCGGCTACAACATTGGACGTGTCTTCACTCTCACACAAAGCTTTCATAGCTGGCAAGGAAGGTTGGGACGGCAGCCCCCTGTGTGTGATCAGGGCTCACCACAGTGGAGAGTTCATTCCGGGGAAGTTGGCCCTCAAACATCGTTCTGCGTACGTTCCTCACGCTGGGAAAGAAGTTCCTGTACATAACTTTGAGGTGAGACAGTGATCAGTGATGTGATAAATTGGTCAAATCCTTAAATATCTTACTTAGACTTATAGATGATTATGTTCTTTCGATAGAATAATGACTCATAGCCATTGAATCGATGATTGGCTGACTTGTTATCTAACGGATAGATAAAATTCCTTGAAACAAAAACAATTTAATCGAACGTTTTTCACATAAACGGTAGGTATAAATAACCATCTTTGACAGATTTATTAATGATCACAGTTTCATATTGGTAAATACAATAAAACTGATTTCTATTTCCTAAATAATAAACATATTGCTTTAAGACAGCCAAGGATCATAAGATCGTGCTGTGGTTTCTTGACGTTAACCTCACAAAAAACAAGCTGGAGCTACTTTTACATGAAAATTTTAATTGTTGGCCTTTGAAAATAATTTCCAGGTGCTGTGTGCCCCATCCCACGCTCTCCGTTGGTTGCCGTCCAGTAACGGGCAGGTCCCGGTGGGAGCCATCGCGGCCGGTAACACTCACCACGGTGAACCGCTCTACATCGCAAGGGTGAAGCACATGAGATCTATTACACCCGGCAAGGTAAATCCATATACCTATTAGTATAAAAACTGTTGAATTTAGCAATAATTAACGAGAAGATTTAGATTAACGAGAGTTAATGAGAAGATTGAGGTAGATAAAAATAATAATAATAATAAAAAATTTATTGACATAAAAGGATCGGTACATTTCTAATTGAAACCCTGACTCCTGAGCTAGGTGAGACCTGTGTTACAGGAGTCAGTGTCTTCACCCATTTTGGAACTTACAATTTAAATAGGTATGGTAAAATAAATTTAGAGAAAAAATAAAAAATAAAATAAAAATATGCTTAGGATAAAGTTAAATGCTCATGCTCTTTTGTGGTGTGTGCTTATATGTAGGTGTGTGTGTGTGTGCGCGTGCGTGCGTGCGTGCGTGCGTGTGTGTGTGTGTCTGTGTGTGTGTGTGTGAGGGTGTGTGTGTGTGTGTGTGTGTGTGCGCGTGCGTGCGTGCGTGTGTGTGTCTGTGTGTGTGTGTTTATGACTGTGTGCTTAATGTCTGGACTTTGTGTGTTACGCATACATAATTATATGACTTGGTTTGCGTACCTAATTAATCATTTTGAGTGCTTTTATTTAATTAAATTTTCTGTCTGTAGGTAATCTAGTGTTTGAAGCCATGCATTTAGTTTTGTCTTAGTTTTATTTATTGTTAGTGGGTTGAAGTTGAGAATGATGTTAATTTTATTGTAAATATGAGTAGTTAGGTAGAGTCGCTGCCGTCGAGCGGATGCGGTCTTACATTTGACTGTCTGGTGAAATTCTACAGTCTAATTTAACAATAAAATTTCCTTATTTACTAATAGGGTATTTGAAATACTAATGTATCCTCATAAATAAGAATTACGTGTTTAATGACGTAGGGAATCTAATTCGTCTCAATTAAACGCAAATGACTTTTCGCTGCAAAGTGATTCACGCCATATAACTCAAGCCTAATTTAGGAGAACAATAGAAAATGATAGCGAAACTAATGATTAGTTGAAAACTAATTAAAACTATTATAATATTTATTTTACCTGCAAAAAATTAAGCTGTTATTTTTATCGGTTGCCCCTACCTTTATAAAGACCACTGGACAGATTTATTAATAGTGAAGTAGATACTTGGCATTTAAGTTCAAAGGTCAATATACAACATCTAAAAAACAACGCATTTCAGCGAAAACTATCTACTAAAACATGACTACAATACAAAATATGTTACGTAGATACTAATTTGAATGATGAATTAAGTGAGTTTTGTTAACAGGTCCATCCCAGTCACGGCTGCTGCTACATTTCATTCGGTGGATCCGAAATTTCATACAAAAATTACGAAGTCCTGTGCAAAATCGTCGGTTGAAAAAGAAGAAATAAACTTTTTTAGATATTAGGGAGCTCCAGTACAGCCATCAAGCCCAATTCGCACTTCTTATTGTGTTTAAAACCCTACATTTTAAACGATTGACTGAACTTGTTAAGATTGACTAGCTAACATCTTTTGTAAATAAAACTCTACGTTTTCATAATGTCTTTAGTAGGTAGGTACCTAGTTAGTACTATTGCATTGGTATTTTCTGTATATGAATTTACGCTATATAGAAATATATTAAATTAATTGTAACTAAATTATAATCATTTCATTTTACAATTTACTGCAGTGATACTGTTGGAGGATTTATTTATTATAACTAGTTCCTTTTTGCAAAATAGGTTGACTCCTGGCCCGAAAATGGATGTACCCAAGACTTATAAAAAATGTAAACACCGCATTGGTTTTCATTAAAATTCCTTCACTCATTTGACTATTTATCGCTGCCTATCTTTTTATACTTAGTTTTTTACTGCGGATATATTCATGCACACCTGAAATGTTTACCGATTCGAAACACTATAGGTAATGTTTTTACTAGTATCTAGATCTACCTTTAACTAGATATTAATACGTGAAGCGTATGGGCTGGTTTGTTATTCGGCCTAAGAATTAGCATTGCCATTAAACGTGGCATTGCCGCCAGTCTTTTGGCACCCTACCAGTCGACAGTGATGAGGAGGAATATTTCGATGCTTAATTATGCATAGATGTTTTTTAGTCGTATATATTATGTTGTATATATTTATAGTTTTAATGTAGGTAGTATTAAAAAAATCGAGTATGATTTTGCATAGTTAATGTCTATATTGGAGAAAAAGGGCAAAACGCCCAATTCTTTTTATAATTAAGGCCATAGCTTGGCCGCAAGACGACCTCTAGTCTGTGGGTACATGGGAAATACGTAACAAATCTACCTACCACGTGGTCACGAGATTGTTCATTGATTACGTTTTTTAATGTAATGATGCTCTTCATCACTTGTATAAATATCAATTACGAATATTTATCAATGTTATCTCCTTAATTATTGTTCGGATTCTTTGACTAACGGAAAATTTATAATTCCAATTAAATGTTGCTTTTTCGCCGTGATTACTCCGTAATGAAACTTATCACCGTATTCTTATCCAATTTGCAGAAAATATTATATTAATTAATATGATGAAAATGGTGCTACAAACTGCTAAGAATTATTTGGGCCGCAGCGCCGTTGGTGCTGCGTCCGATCTCTCTCCTGTCATAAGGTTTTGAACTATCTTTATCCTTACCCTTACTATGCGTATCCTTATATCTTTTGCGTAATGATTGTCGTAAACATTGGTCGCCCTGACCGACATTCGCCCAGTAGAACATTATTTGTATATTGAATTAAAGCTATCTGGATGCAAATTGCAGATATGCAAATGATAAATGAAATATAAGATAGACAAAACCAACCACCAACACGATTGACGCATAATTAGACCAATTAATCAGCCGCGTTGTGGGTTAAAGACTGCACGGGATGGAAGTTCAATTCCTGAACTTAGTGTCGGATCGATCCCAGCACTGAAAAATAATTTGTCTGGACATCATAAGTTCATAACACGACATAAAGCCCGTTTGCGCAGCAGTCGCGCTGTGCGACCAACGAGGCAGTTAGTATAAACAACAAGATTGTATTGTTGTTTACAAGCATCCATCATACAGCAAAAAATTCTTATAAAGGCCAGTGTCTTAAAATAAAAGTTTAATTTATCTCCAATACATTTAATGACTTAATAAATAAAATTTAAAATAAAATCACATGAAAGAACGGTATTAAATTATGCTACGGGTGCCTTGTATCATCTTGCCATTTCGTAGCTCGGGCCTGAGTCTACCACATGCACATGGTGGGGGGGAGGGTGGAAATCACCGTGGTCTACGTGATCTACGACATGGACTTCACCACTGGGCCCATCATCACAGAAACAGGAACAACATAAACCCATGTTCAGCCTGTAAAAGAAAGAAAGAGGATGTTATTTTACATCATTTTAACTTTTTTCATGTGTCGCTTATACCTGAAAAAAGTTAAAATCAACACAGTCAAATACACAAAGTTGAGATAAAGATATAGTTAAAGATACAAATATATTCAAAATAGACTATTCGATCAAATACTTTCAGTATGTCATAGGTACATAAGATAGCCCCGAATAACGCCTACCCTTCACCGCTTCCTAGTGCTATGGCTGGGAAGACGAAACGGCGCAACAAACTCCGTAGCAGCACAATCTCTCTGTGTAACAAAAGTTTGCATATAGCACACTTCTGCCATAAAGAAAATAAGGCCGCGATACATACTTTGCGATCTGAACCAAGTCAAACAAATACTATTTACATACATAGGTAGGTACATATTACAAATATTATTATTATTGACGAACTAAACAAAAATAATCAAAATAAAATCCACGACATCATTGGATGTTCGATTTGTTTGTCTCTATATTTGCCTTTCTTAGAATTACCCTAGTTAAGTATTACTAAACTAACTATACGCGCATAATTTGGGTACAAAGCGAAGTATTTTCAGTAGCAAGATTAATACCATCATCTTCCTGTAAATTTTCAAATTCTTAGAAATTCTTATTAAAGCGTCATCTGCATTCAATTGGTAGGTTGGTATCTACCTAAGATCCTTCACATAAATTATGTATCTATTGGTACTTGAATCCTATCTATGTCTATAAAGGTTTATTGAATTTACTAGACAATAATTCAACTATAAGAAAACTGCATAAGAATTGACGTTGAATAATGTTACAAATAGCTCAATATAAGAGTTTAAAAACACACTCATCAACATTTGTCAATTTCAAAATAACTTGAAACATCTTTGAAACTTACTTTTGTTTCAAACCTTGTATACACTTTTGGGTATGAGTTTTACACAACTAATAGTAAAAGGTACACTTACTTTTTTTACGGTTACGTAATCCTTGTGTCACAGCAAATTTAAAATGTTATTTATTTTACGAAGTTACTTATTATGTAGCCCACCTGCTAACAGAACAACACATATGCCCAATCTGATAAGATAATGTCGATAATTTTCCCCACGAAATATACGTATCAAACAAACGCTATGAATCACCTAAGGTAATTTTCACACTTTGAAAACGCAGTTATAAAACACAGTGTTGGAGGAAAATCACGGAATTAAATAAAGCATATCTGTACACAAATAACCTTAGGTAGATACCAATTATTATCTATTTCGAAAAAACCTGATTTGATATACAATTATCTTTAATCCACAATTTAGGTGTTCCAAGTTCTTGACGTTATTGGTTGGTAATAGGTACCTACGCTATGCGGCTAATATTATCATATCTTAATTCATCTTGAATCTTTTGTCGTTTACAAACGCTGTTACCGGCGTATAGTCACCAAACATGACTAAATAGCCTCATTCAACAGAACGTTGACACCTTTCAGTAACAATTACGAGAAACTCAGTATGAGAAACGCAACTTATGACACCTGTGCTCTTTCTTCTCTCTGTATTCTTCAGTAATTTTTTTCTTTTAAATAAAAAAACTTTGCTCTTCAAAAAGGACGTAAAGTTGGAATCACAGGAAAATTATTAAATAATTCTACGAGAAAAGGCTACTTGCTCTAGTGGACATTCGTTTTGACCTACTTCAGTGCTCACTTCGAGCTGGCAAGTTAGTCCACCAGTTTAATTTTTAGGTCCAACATCCTACTAAACCGCTGTCGTCTCTTCATACGACTGGCATTGTTTGGACGCGTCCTGCAGTCACGGATTGGTAGTAACTTGTCACCACAGTAACGATCACTAAAGCACTCTGACTCACTGAGTCGATTCCACCTACCTGCAGCCAGCGTGAAAGTCCGTGTAAACCCATGGCCAAAATAATAATGAGGAGCATGTAACACAGAACCTACGAGACTTAGCTTTTTCTTGGGTCATAAGTCTCTTCATTCCTACCTCTTAGCCAATATTTTTACAGTCTATATAATACCTATGTACGTAACTTAGATCAGATTATGGTTCAATACATTTGGATATGGCACAAACCAAGTTTCGGCAACAGATCAAATTATAAAATAAACGTATCATCAATCATGCTTTTAAGGAAACAAGCAACTGAAACTGATAAACAATTGAATTTCTTATAATGATAACTAATAGGATATTGGGCTGTACAAAATCTACGATATAAATCTGTATGAGACACGTTTTACATAAATAGCTACTGTCACTTATCAGCTGGAACTGTAGCATAACAGGAAAATGGCTTCTTCTGATAAACATGAGGGGATCCCCCTTTCTTATAAAATTCGTCAATTTCATAATTTACTGTCGTTGGTATGTCAATTTAATTAGGTTTAATCATTATTTGTTTTACAGAGTTTATATTAAATGTGTGTGTGTTTTACAGAGTTTATATGTAATGTGGAATTGTGCATTTGACTTGTACTGTGTAGTGTCGTTATTTATGGCGAGTGCACTTCATAATTATCATTTGTGTTAAGCCACTGATGAGTATATTGGCCTCCTCTTACCTACTTGTAATAATTAATATTACTATTGTGATAATATAGTACAATTAGGTAGTTCAGTGACCTTGTGCTAATAATTTATTGCTGTAGGCTGCGCTAATGGCATCAGATTTTGATCCTTGTCACGTTTCGTTGGCTTCTCCATAAGATTGTCTTCTGGCGGCTAGTGCATACGGAGTGTTGAGCTGTTTTTAGTTACCGCTCTGTTAGGTAAATATTGCCTAATAGGTTCAGTTATGGTTAGTGTTTTCTCAATTGCATTATTTCACATTCGATAGTATTACCGCCTACCAGGCAAATAATTTTAGATATACATACAAACATTTAAAGGCATAGAATTACAATTGCCATGTCCGAGGTCAAACCAGACAAACATTTACCGATATTGTCGATAGGTACAACTGCTGCGAGGTTGGCTTACCGATGAAACGCTTGACTTGCGCCAAAGATAACGTAACCACTAAGAGACTGAGGCACAGGGAGCGTGCCTACTCTATTGATAGTAGGGTTAATTCGCCTGGAAACAAATGTTAAGCCACTGAGTTTCTCGATACAAGACCGATTAATGGCGTGATAACCATTGAAGTAGTAAACCTAATAAAAACATCGCTTACGCTACGAGAGTAATAGATGTCTTCGGCAGACACGAAGCAAGAAAATTTATAGGCATGTCTTGACGAGGCGGCAATAGTCTGAGATTTTGACCTCGGTAGACCTCATAAGAGAAACACGTATTTTTTTAGAAAATTAAACTTATATATGCTTACTTAATAACAAAACTGCCTTGTTGTGTTGCCTTGTTAGCTAGCCTAAGCGCGACTACTGAGTATGAGGTCCTGGGTTGGAAGCCCGGGTCGGGCAAAGTAAGTACAGTATTTCCATTAAGTAATTCTCAGTAACAGCATGAATGAAGTCTGTATTTATGCCCGGTTGAAGGGAATAAGCTCGCCCTAATTTTATTGGGACTAATAACATAACTGATGAAATGTAGTTATAATTATATTCAAATATATAATGATTATTTGGTTTGCCCTAATATTTACGTGTTTATCATAAATACTTACACAACATATGAGAAAAAGTAAATAAGTATAAGTATGTCGTTATAACCCTTTTAAAAAGGTAATATTTAATAATATTTTATAATATTATGACATTTATCGTTAAATCCATTTAAATCGAAATAAAATGTGTTTATAGATATAATAAAAAACAATGGATACATCATCTGATCATTAGGTAGGTATATTAAACCTAAACAATAATGTACAATACCACTACATTATACATAATAGGTTTTTTTATATTGAACTAAATTACTGCTAGGTTTTAGTAGACAGTTTAATATTTAATTTATTTAAAATAAAATGAAACATCCCTTGTTAAAATAAGTGTTTATATAAGAATAACCGTAATATAATAGTGATAGTTATCACATTATTTTGAAAGTCGTTTACATCACATAAAATACCTAGATTGTTTAAATAAATTATAAAGTTTAGCCTCAGTCTAGAATTTTAGATGTTATTCAATAACGCGTACTCCTTAAGGTTTGTCATTTATAAAACTTTAATGATGGCATTGAATAAATAAGAGAACAATAATTTAAGATGATAAATAATCGGCATTACAATTAGAGTACTGCTGCCATACCCTGTTTAATATAATGGAATATTATAGTGAGTCGCAAAAAAAAATAATTAACTGTTACTCAAGAAGTCAAGACGTATGTTGAGGTATACTTAGAAAACTAATAAGTAATATAAAACTGCTGTTATTGTACTGTAACAGGAAGAAACATAAGATTTTTACAGGAAAGGCTTTTTCTCCTATTGTACCTACATTTTATAGGAATATAGCTATACAAACTAGAATTAACTTTTACTATTTCGATATGTAGAGTCGACTTGTCAATACATTTCGAAGATTTATCACTAACTTTGAAAATGATACGAATATGAGACCCGTTGAGTATTTTACAAATTATTTGTAAAATGTCTTGTATCTTTAAGTTCTTTGATGACCTTGTACGGTTGTACCTACATAAATGTATTTTGAATCCAAAAAAGGCCAATAAGTACTTTTTATTCAATACAACAACATAACAATAGGTTTGACCTTTAATTTACAAAGAAAACAAAAGAGTGTTAAAAAAAATAGAATAATTAATTTAATTAATTAATTAGTACTTCGATTTATAGAGATGTAGCAGTAGTATTTACATAAACATACCTAATGGAAAGCACTACCTATTTGTATTTTTTATATTGTATTACATTACAACATTTTTATACAAATTAATGAATAACTAAATTGTATTATACAGGTAACTAAGTCATATTTATTTTCTGTAAGTAATTGTGTTTTACTCGTAGAATAAAATAAATTAAATTCTAAAATCGCTAGCTCTTAGTAAGCAAGCGTAAAGTGGTGATTAATGTTCGTTCTTTATACATCAAGAGGTATTTGCCTTGCAGTGTTAAAAATAAATACAGAAAAAATATAACAAATTCGCTCTGTGATCCATTACGTGTTCTTCAAAATTCTTTGCTTAAAATTAATGATTTTTATGATAAAAAAATAACATGATAACTTATAGGTATTTAGGTACCTACAATAATATACATCATGTTGTTATTTGATCAATTAGTA
Organism: Abrostola tripartita; assembly: GCA_905340225.1. Lineage (NCBI taxonomy): Eukaryota > Metazoa > Arthropoda > Insecta > Lepidoptera > Noctuidae > Abrostola > Abrostola tripartita. The sequence goes on along the minus strand of HG996498.1, from coordinate 7,165,325 downwards.
TACAACCCCGAATTCGTTACTGAAATGTATATAGTGTATTTCGGGCTATCTATAAGGTGGTGGTGGTTCCGTATTGGTTCGCGCCTGGGGTTGTACTACGACTTGATGGGTAGTGACGTGGTGGACGACAGTGGGTCGTGAAGGCGGGTCGGTGCAACATTCAAAGCAACAGCCGGGGATGCAGCAACAGCAACACGGACGACACGACACGTTGCAACCCATCCTGGAATTTATACGACAACATGTTAATACTGTTTTATTTTTATACTGAATGTCGTTATAGTATCTTATACTACTTTCACCAGACTAACTCGAGCATTTTTGTGCAACTATGTATGGCAGTGATCAGTATATTAATATGTATAGCATAAACTAACTAAATATATTCACCACCGTAAACTGGATTGTAAGCAGTTGAAGAAGGCACTTACTTATTTAAAATTAATGTATTTCAGCCATAAACAAAACCCAGAGGTGGGCCAATTAGGCAAGTGGCGGTGGTTAGGCGAGTGGTATGACCGTTGGACTCCCAAGTCAAAGGACGCTAGTTCAAAACCGGCACGCACCAATGTCTTTTCGAATTCATGTGCGTACACTGTGCGTACTATAATTTAGTTATCATTTGCTAAAAACGGTGAAGGAAAACATCGTGAGGAAACCGGCACACCAGAGAGATTTTTCAATGGTGTGTTAAGCCATGTCAAGAGGCTTACAGGCGGTTTGAACTCTGACACCAGGCCGTTCATCAACCAAACGATAAGAAAAACTGCATTAGGAGTCAATATTCAAAGAGATATCTAACGTATAAACTCTAATGTAGCAAAAAATTAACTATTTTATTTTTATTACGTAGGCATTTATGTATGTTGAGATCATCCTAAATGACTAAGCCGAAGAAATCCATAGGGTTGTCGACCGTCGACGTAAATGATAACGAGAAGTACCTACAACTAGATGCCTCAAAAGGCATTTTGTACTTTATGCGTCGTGTTCTCTTGGGTTATGATGGCATCAGGGGAGGCTGGAAGAAGAGGTAGATATAGTGTAGTGAGGTAGTAGTAGCATCTACTACTTCCCCCACATCTACGACTAATGTTAGTCAGAATCAACACATGCCACAGTTACTTCAATAAACCTGACTAATATTTGAGATATTTTATAGTCAAAAATATAGTCAAATGTCTAATTAATTAGGGCTGGACTCTAATTAATCACTTTGAGTATGAAACAGTAAATTACTATAAAGTAAGCCACCTCATGCTCTGATTCTCTTGAGGTGTTAATTGAGATAACGTCATGTTCCACGTCACATAGGTATACTTACATAAACGTAGAATGACTGAATCGTTATAAATATGAAAAAGGGAATATGAACTTAGGTTTAATTGGAAAACATCACTTTGTGTAGGTACCTCAAAGTTTTACAATTTTTAGGGTCAAGGATGTGTCTGCTTGACATGACACATGTTTTATCACACATTCTATTCATAAACCTCCCAAATAGACTTTTACAACAACAATACGCCTATCACGAACTGATCTCCTACCCTATAATATTGTAGTTATAGTCGTTTATAATATAGATACCAATACATACCCTTGATCGGTCTTATTATCTGCGTACTAAACGTTATGTGATAATTTAAAAACACCTCGTATCAGATAGTAGAGGCTTTTTATATCCAACTCACCAATAATTATCAAGGAAGTTGTATGAAACGTAGATATATTATATGATATCGATAATGCCAGTTATCAAAATCATTGTATTAACATTTAACATCCCCTTCTGTATTTTTCTTAGGGTTACGCAGAACGCGATTATCCCTCTCATCGCTAGGCAATGTAGATAAATCCGACATGAAACAAGATGCACTGGGTGTTCTACCTGAATAATATGCTTACTAATACAATAATCTATCAATAAGGTTAGTGTTAATAAAGTTTCTTAACGACTAAAGCCAAGGGGTTACTTAGTGCTAAAATTATTGTGAAAGGTCGTCCACTTTACTTACCTTAATTAAAAAGCTTTCATCTGTACATCGGCTGGGGCTGTGGGTATGGGTATCCGCCGTCGTTCGGTGGGTAGCCTGGGTATCCGCCCGGGGGTGGGTATCCGCCGGGTGGTGGTGGGTATCCGCCGTGCGGTGGAGGGTAGGGGTAGTCGGACGGCGGGTGGTCTTGGATTACGACGGGCTGGTGGTGCACCACTTCCACGGTGTGCGGGGGAGGCTGCTGCTGCTGCTGCCCGCAGGCGTTGGGGCACAGGCACGGCACCAGGCAACAAGCGCTCAACGCCAGGCAACAAGGGTTGCAGCAAAACTCAGTGTCGCCGCAGTCGAATGAAAGACATATACCCATCCTACTTCACAGCTCACAGACCGTCTTGTTAACTAAAATTGATATCAATCAATTACTTATTATACACCTCTGTGAATATCTGTGATAATGATAGGTGCAGAAATAATACAATGACTTTTAAACAAAGTTGAATAAGTACCAGAGGCGTATTTGTCAAATGACAAAATGGCGGAGTGTTATCATTGTTAAGGCTCTTATCATTACTTGTTATCTCACGATAACGATAGTCAAGCATTGCTCGCTGCAGGAATAAGGAAAACGACTAGGTATTATATCCCCGAAAATTACATGCGTAAATCGATAAATGTATTTAAATTTATTACTATACCATTGTATCTTGCGCAAACTTTAAACGAGTTTTATTCGAAGTTAATTAAAATATATAGGTAAACGTTGTTACTTTGTTAGCCCTTATCAGTAAATGTGTGATTGCACTGTGTCAATAGTAGGTATACCTCTTAAAAGGGGAACATATATAAGTGGGTACCTATATATATTATATTTATTCACCTACTCGTTACATTTATATTTTTGTCTGACATTCTCATTTATATTTTTCTGTATAGAACCAAGCGTTAACAAGTTGTTTATGCGTGTTAACCGACTTGTTTTCGCAAAAGAGCTTTAGCTATAGGTATGTAGCTATGTGCCAATTGTAAATGGAATTTAAACATAAAATACGCGCACAGACACTTGAGAAAAACATAATTATGTGCATCACACTAATATGAAATATTTTGTTTCAATCATTTGGTTCGAACGTGCGACCTCGACCAGCCACTGGCCCAATCGGTCAACTATAGAAACGCTGTATATCCGCCTATCATAAGGATAACAGGATACAGCCGACAGAGCAGACCGACAAGGAGGGCTTCATCGTGGTACAGAAGAAGAAAAAGAAGCCGACCCAAAACAAGTGTGGCACTGCACCGACCGGACCGAACCATTTGCTGCGTCCCGCTGTACCAGTGACGCCGCTGTACGTGTCCAGGCTGCAGTACTCTACAAAGGCCGAAGAGATTGTAGAGTACATCAAGATTAAGACGAATTGGATTTTGAGGGTTGTGAGGTTGGAATCTCGTCACAACGTGAATTTTAATTCTTTTGTGGTGAGAGTGCCTACTGAGCATGTTTCAAAATTCACTTCTCCGGAATTTTGGCCGAAAGGCGTTATTTTCCGGCGATTTCGTGGCCGGATACCTGATACCGCGTGATATACGACGCCGACGCCGTTTTTGGTTTATATAGTTTAATTGTTTATGTATAGTATTTTATATTTTGTTATTTTTGTATAGTATTATTGTATTTTTTAATATGGGCCTTCGTTGCCTGAATCAAATAAATAAATAAAAAAAAATTGAAAAGTTTCGTTAGGTTAGGTTAGGCGACCTGATTGGCGCAGTGGCTAAGCGATTGCACTGCTGCGCTAAGGGTTGCGGGTTCAATTCTCGCATGGGACAAAAATTTGTGCGATCCGCTGATGTTTGTCCCGAGTCTTTGTGTTTTGTGTATGTAATATATGTATGAAGAACCCACGATACAGAATAAATTCCTAGTGTAGGAATCCACAAGGAATTTCAACCAAACATGGTACCTACTTCTCAAATTTTAATATTAGCATTTATAAATTATTGTGTATTAGTTTTTTTTATTTTGGTATCTTTCCAATATCTCAGGTATTTATCTGTTTATGGTATTTTAATATGATAAGAGACACGTTTTGGCTTTTCCTAATTACAATATTAGCTGTTGATATCGTTATGTTGGCTGTAGATAAAACAGGTGTGTCGGCCTTTAGGTGTGAGTAATACTCGTGCCCATTAGTCTAATTAGTAATACGGTGTATAAACTACCAGTTCTAGAGTTTTATTGTAATAATGTACACAAACACGCGATCTATAAAATGTTAATTAAGGCGTACACATAAATGATTATGAAATAAATAAATAATTATATGAAAACAAACGCTGTTAGGAACGCTGAATAGTTTCTCAAAATTTACTGCGAAGTCTGGATGCATCCATACAGCTAGTACGGGTACAAATTCTCGATATACAAACTTATGGATTTTACGTAGATCTTTATCTGACTTTTTTATAAAAATGCTGTAACGCCATACACATACATTAACAATTCTGTTAAGTGTATGTTTAAGTATGTTATAGTGTTTATTTTTAATATTATATAAAGTATTGAGAAAATCATAAGTAGAAATTAAACAAGTATGATAATACAATAAATACATACAAGTAAATACCTGCTTTATTTACTAAATAAGTATTGTAATTTTCCTAAAAAACGTAGTAAATAAACGTCACAGAATATTATAAACAATCACATGACTCCCCTATACCTCTACTCAACCTCACACAAAATATATATTATTTAAAAGTTAGTGGACGACCAAAAATACAATTTTGTTAGTAGTGCAATGTAGAGCTATGCATATTAATAACAAAAACACCTATATAATTAAAATCTTACCTTATTTACTTATTTGTTTATTAAATGAAACACTTTAGCCTTCACGGAGTAAACACGGCGTAAAAGGTGACAATAGAGAATAAGTCAGTACCTAGTTCGCGGGTCGCGGTTTGTCACACTGACGGGGAAACATTGCAATGACGCCAACGTTTGCGCACTACGATTCTCTTGTTAAATAATTTGCTGTCTCCCTCTATCTTACATGATAACCAATATAGGAAGAAAGGACGTAAGATAGAAAAGTGGTAAGTACGTACTTTAGAGTCAGCGGTTTGTTTGAAAATGAGAGCAATGTCGATTCAACCTTGTTCTCTTGTTTAAGCCCATTGACGAATTGGTAAATCGTCGCAAAAGAATGTTAAATTTGTAAATCCTTGATCGAACGGAAGAGCATGCTCCAGCTATGGTGCAACGTCAAGGTTTTTGCAATGAGGGCACGATAAGACAACTGCCGAGTACACGATAGATTGTTTTTTTATGTAATTATTGACGAGTAAACGACTAATCATCCAAAGGAACCTTTTCATTTATTTACAGTTGAAGTGAATTGTGAATAATGCTGATTACGTACTCATCATGGTTGATAGACATTTTTTGGGTAATTGACATCAATTTAATAGCGCAAAGTCGACGCGAATAAAACATTGTTTTAAACAAAATGCCATTTCTGTTATTTTAGAAAACAAAATAATGATACACACGTGAATACACACGTGAGTATAACCGGGATATATAGTAAATAATATGGATAACACTCACGGAAGTTATTATAGCAAAATAATGATGTTTAAAATGAAATAAAAATGTACCTGTATCGTAGTAACAATATAGGCTACGAGAATACATAGACATATCTACCTTCTATATTATTAGGTGCTCTCCCTGATGCCCATGAATTTAAAATTTCCTTGTTATCTATAGACTGAGCAGGTATAGTTATACACTATAATAATCTAAAGGTATAAAGTAAGGTATTATAATAATATAGGTCCTATATTATTATAACGGATTATTGTATTTGAGAAAAAAACAAGATTTTCCGCGGTGAGTGCGTTTCCTTGATCAGCGTAATATAAATAATAATGCTTATGTAGATAATACATAGCTAGGTACATAGATTTGACGTCCTTATTGGCGCAGTGGCTAAGCGATTGGACTGCTGCGCTTGGGGTTGTGGGTTCGATTCCCGCACGGGACAGAAATTTGTGCGATCCGCAGAGATATTTGTCCCGAGTCTGGGTGTTTGTGTACCTATGTGATATTTCTAGTTTATGAAACGCACTCACGACACACGAGGAATTCCTAGTGTGGGGCGACATATTACCCAAATATTTAAAAAAAAAACATATTTTACAGAAATGCTCATAGTACCAAACCGAATGATCTTTACATAGGCTACGCCTGTTTTCCAATGGTGGTAGAGTACACAACTAGAAACAGTCTTAAGCTATTAGTCACTCATTGCTGGCGTTGATTACACGAAAGGGCTTGTGTAAACAGAGAGCACGCATTTGCATTACACTACTGAAAATCTTTTTGCGTCCCATTCACTAACACTTTGTTTGTGCTCTGCAATCCTTACGCAGTCTTAATTAGAACAGTCAAACGAATGTGCCTACCTCACCCCTGAAATTGCACTTAGTCATAGCCGTGTTAGGGTTCAAAGAACCTATGAATAGTAGAAGCAAGCAGTGGTAGAGTAAGTATTAAAAGTTACAACTTTGACCTCACATTAATACCTATTAAATTGCTGTTCATCGAAGACGATGGCGATACTGGAATATAAATATGACGGATTTATATTTTAGTAATTATTATATGTAGCCTTATGTAAATATTTATTTTTAGTGTAGACTAGTCAGGTTTCACCTGCTCTCTTGGCGGAAGCGTTCTTAGACTCACGGTTACTGAACACAAGGTTGACTACAATAGCTACGGTACTGTTTTTTTGCAAATGATTTTATTGTTATATTTTTCAACTGACTGCTTGCTATTACAAAACTATTAACCGATTTAACATTTGAGGTATTTAGGAATAGATAAGTACCGTACTATTATAACCTCATCTGTAAACAAATACATATTTGTTTAAGATTTTTACGAGATTTTTACAGCGTATAATCACTATAAACCTAAGTCATTGTAATCACAGTAATCTAGATATCTTATCATCCGACTGCGTCACACTCAATCAATGCCAAAATTTTAGACGGGAGCTCACTCTAGTGTGATAAGCGAGCAAAGTATACACAATATGTGAATAATAAAACAAAATAGTGATGTCTGAAGAAGACATATCGGTGGTCGTAGCGGGGGAAACATCGAGAAATTCCGCTAAAACAATTAAAGTTGATGACACGGAACACAAGAACAATAGATACAGTAAACGTACGACGAAAGGTGATGACAAACCAAAGAAGTCACTGCTGCGACGACTGCCGAGCGTGCAGACAGCGGTGACTCTTTCATACAACAGTTTTCGTAGGAGCTGCCGAAAATTAAACTGCTTTAAGAATCAGGAGGAAGAAGAATTACCAATGATGGAAGTGCCCCGCCACAAGAGTATAGACATCGGTGTAGGATTGGCGCGACGAATGTCTCTTTTCCTATTTACTAAAAGGACAGTGTGCGTACATCCCTATCACCCTTTTACTCCCCAACAAACAACAAGGAAAATCTACGTTTTCAATGACGACAAATAAACACGATTTCTTTGGAGCAGTTACTCACGATGTTAGAGTAGGTATAGTGAATATGATCTACACTTTGTGATTGTTTAGATTTCAAAACATTAATGTGACAAACGTTGACTTTAGTTTTGATTGAATTTCCTTCGTTTTAAACCATATGCGTTGTAATTTATTTACTTACATCATTTCAATTATTATCAGCTGTAATTATGAATAGGTTTGTGATAATGAAATTAACATCTTATATAACTTAAAAAACTTCGATTTTAAAAGCAATGTAATCAACCTGTATATCACAAGATTATAAAAGGGATTATTTCGAATGATTAGAATGGCTTAAATCTTCAAACCTATGCCATCCAAAAAATTCCTGTAGTTACTTACTACTAAGAACTACGTTCTTTGTCACTAAATGTCGCCTATGTAATATTAATTAGAACCTAGTTAAATATTGTATAAGCATAAGTTAGGTGTTGTTAGTATTATAATTAAATATTTTATATAAATACTGTCCCATTTGATTTACTTAATTATCCCGTAAGAAATTTTATTAAACATCATTAAGCACCATAATTATTTGTTAGTACCTCATACATACTTAGCGCACTTGATAAAAACATATCTTAGTCCTGTTAATAACCTAGGTATGTCTGCTGATCAGAGAAAATATATCTTAAAACTACCGTACCTAAATGTAATACCTAATTAATAGTTAAGACTTTAGAACTTGGATTTTAAGTCAGAGCAATGTTATAAGTTCGAGTCACAGGAAAATACTAAAATTTCAAAGTAAACATCTTGTTTTTCGAAAAATTTACCTTAGTCTATGTAGTAGTCATCAATTTACAGTTTATTTAACTAATTTTGAGCTGTATTATGTATGCAATTCGGCATCTAGGAATATGATTGAAAGCGGAAGCGTGATTTTCCGATGGCAGTCAACTGATTCAACTGTTTTTACTGCATCATTCTGTAATTTGTCATATCGCAAAATGTACCTAATAGAAACCAAAATTAGTAAAATGAACTGTAATTAAGGGCTTCCTAAATGTCTTCCTAATTATTATGGAATTTAAATATACAAACCTTACAAACCATAACATAACAAACCTTAGATGTATGGATGCACATCATGACTTACGACTCCATGAGTAGTTAAACAAACTTTTAAGTAAGTATCTAATGTTTAGGTAGGTACCCTTAAGGATACACTGATTCCTTTACATTTCTTAATTAAATTAAAGAATCCGTATAACGGTACCTATAATAGAAAATAAACGAAGCTAGTTTCATAAAGTAAAGTATCATCAACTTTTTGAAAAAGTCTATCAATAATATCAAAAAAATAACATAACATAACATCACGCCTGTATTCCCCGAAGGGGTAGGCAGAGGAGAACATATAGTACACCCACATTTCGCCAGTTATGTTGTAAGTCCCAATGTAATAGGGGGCGAGCCTATTGCCATCAACCGGGCACAAATCCAGACTCCGTGGAGATTTACCTAATGGAAAACTCAGTAACACTTTGCCCGACCCGGGATTTGAACCCAGGACCTCTTGCTCAGCAGTCGCGCTTAGCGACCACTAGACCAACAGGCAGAGGCAGTCCAAAAAAATAATATAACCAACTAATGTCATTAATATAAAAGATACAATTTAAATGTAAAGGAATATCAGAAAAAAATACTCTTCGAATAAAAATCAAATTCGGTTTACTTTTAGGGCAGATTTTGGCAAATATGCATCCAAAAAAACCAGTTGAATAAGAGTTGAATCGAGAACCTGTTACTAGTTGTCAGCTGATTTTTGGTTAATTTATCCAAAGGCTTCCCACTTTTTTGCGTTTTCAAACCATATAAAAGGAACAAAAACTAAATATACAACAACTGTTATAAGTTTGTTGAACTCTGTTCCTCTAAAGTATTTTGCAACTAAAACCTTGGATACACTAGGGGACAAAATGACCCCTAACATGTCGCGTGCCTAACACTCAATTTAGGTACCTACTGACGCTGCAACGTTGTTCAGTGTCCCGCAACATTTTGCGACGTATTTATGTGACGCGGGACATATTGCTAGCTCTTAGATGATTGTAGGGAAATATTGCGGTACATTCGTCGCTAAGCAACTACCTACGTGGAATGTCCTGACAAAAGTCGCGGGCCATTTTGCATTTTAGCTCACGGAGCGGAAAATAGGAACATTTCCCATGAAATGCTTCGCATTACATCCCATAAATGCGTCGCAAAATGTTGCGAGGCATGTTTCGGGACAATGGGCACTTGGGCACCGTTGCAGCGTCGGCTTCGCGTAGACTGAGCATTGCACGTTATGTCATGGATATTCTTATGAAAATACTATTTCAACATTAGCTTTATCTAAGACCACTTTCAATAGACTTTGGACGATCTTAACTTCACAATAGCAATCTTTCCTACTTTTTTAACACATACTTTCTTATGTACTACGAGTACATATTTGTACATGTGTACATGTTTACTACACTCGTTAGACCTCAAACCTTGTTTTGATGAGGTTAATAACATCAACGTCATCATTAGGTAAGTAAACTTATGGGATTTCTGAATGTAGAGTTTCCCCTTTGGGACTTAAGGACAAATAAAATAAATTTCAGTATAAAACCGAACCACAGTCCTTATTCCCGCATAAGAAGTTGAGCATCTCGTTGGGTACTCTCACTTTCATCGAAGTTTATATTTTCTTACTTTTTTGATTAACTCCAACTGGTTTTGGCAATCAATTAGTCGTTCACCTCATCCATTTTATAAAAACTCAGAAATTGTTACCCTTGACACAAAATAATTTGTTTCTCAGCTTAAATCTTGAAGAGGTGAAGCACCGACATGACGCGAGCCATTATATTTATTGTAATTTTGTGTTTTATGCCAAAAAGTTTTGGCAAAATATTTTCAGAATGTGAATTAGTCGCGGAGTTGAGAAGACAAGGCTTTCCGGAACATCAGTTAAGAGACTGTAAGTTACACCTGACTCTTGGATTTATTGAATGTACATAATTTATATTAGACTAGCAATAAGGGCTGCTTTATGTTTTGTTTAGTTAAATATGTCTTAAAATTTGGTAATGAATATCTTTGCGGCTGAACGGATTTTGATGCAATCTGCCCAATTGCATCAAAATCCCTTCAGCCGCAAAGATATTATGATTAATTAATTTTTTGGGATAGAAACGATCATTATGTGGATTTCCACATAATGATCGTTTCTATCCCAAAAAATTAATATAATAATTGAAGAATTGTACAAGTTAAGATAGTATCCAGGTAAATACCTGGATACTATCTTAACTTGTACAATTCTTCAATTATTGTCAAGACAAGCATCTTCTTAAGCCACTTCAAATCTGCTTAAGATTTATCATCATAAAAAATACAACATGTTATTTTAGGGTTGTGCCTGATTGAAGCGGAGAGTTCGAAAAGGACCCATGTAATTGGTAGAGGAAATTCAGACGGATCTCTTGACCACGGGCTGTTTCAAATAAACGATCGCTATTGGTGCAGCAATGACGGCAAGCCTGGTAAGGGCTGCAACGTGCGCTGCAAAGGTAATTAATTACTTACTTATATAATATTATTTTAATAAAATGTTCAATTACCTAATCGTAAGTGAAAATATTCTAACACGAGACAAGATTTTCTGAAGTTTTAAGTTTAGATTCGGTAATCCACCAACCTCTAGGCTAGGAGTAACTTATCTGCTATACCTTATCTTATCTTAGCTGACGAGCATTAAATGCATGCTAATTAAATCGTAATGTATGCTGAGTGGTATCCGGCCTAGAATTGACCCCCTTTCCTCCCGTGGGTGTCGAAAGAGGCGACTAAGGGAAAATCCAGAAGATGGGCATCAGCTTCTTCTGTAACTTGACCTCCAACAATCTGCGATCCCCAAGCCGCTTGCCAAGCGTGGGGATTATGGCAACCCCCCCCCCCCCCCGTTCCGGCTGATGATGATGAAGAGTAATGTAAACCTGACCCACGGAAAAAATTGTTCATCTTAGGTACCTACTGCGTAAACCTAAACTGTCTATCCTTTTCCCAGATCTTCTTCTAGATGACATCACAATTGCATCTCAGTGCGCAAAGACGATATTTGGCGTTCATGGCTTCAGCGCATGGGTTGGATGGAACAATAAATGTAATGGAAGACATTTACCTCATATTCACTGTTAATTTAAGCAACCTTTTTTTAACGCCTATATATTATATCGTTTACATTTTAATATTTCTCACACAATTAAATAAATTTTATTTCCATAGGAAATCTTTTAAATATGTAGTTTCTATTACCTAAATTTCTCGAGCGAATTTTGAAACTCAATGTAAATAGGTATGATATGATTGTATTACCTACCTCCTGACATATTGACTAAGTGCTCACACCATGCCCAATACTTTTTATTTTCCGTCGAGCTATATCCCGGACTGGACGTAGATATACAAATAATCTACATAGAGTTATTTACTCTTACCGTCTTAATTCATTTTTCATTACCGCGATCACATCTTCTTGGTCATCATCTATTAGGTAGGGCCCTGTTGTTTGTATGCGTTTTCTCGTCATCTGATCTGCCATTCTCTGGGCCAGTATAACTGGGTGATGACCGCCTAAGTACGGCAACACGTGGAAGACTCCGACATTCTTCTACGCGCCTTTCCTATCATGGACTGGACAGCATCTGCAATAGAGCAAACATATCTGAACATATTGCACTACATAGGTTATTCGAAGCCATTGTTTTCTTATCACATTAAGAATTGTAATTGATTTTACATACGAAGCACCTACTTTAAATAGTTAATTAAAATACCTACTTACCGACAGCAACTCTGTAATAGGTAGGTACCTGACTACGATCTAGTACGGTATTGCGGCTCAAGAAAATAAATGAATCTAGGTAACAACTTATTTCTCCCGGAAATCGTATAATAAATATTTTAAAGGAAATTCAAAGTATGGCCCGTGTGGAAAAGATGCCCTGTACACGTTAAAAGATGATTAAAAATGGCTAGTTCATGTATGTTGCTTTTGCAATTTACACTTTTTGTTTAAAAAATAAAACTTTTATTTGAATAGTAAAACTGTTTATTTGATCAAAATAAAGAAAAAATAACTAAGCTTATGCGTATAATACATAATAATTAAGCTTAGGTGGTCATCGATAAGTCAGATACTACTCTAATAAACCCTCTTTTAATACAAGTTGAATACTTTGTATACAATATAATTAAATAGTACATTACTATTAAGTACATAATATATCGTTACACTTACATTCCTATAGATTCACAGCAGGTACATAAGCATACTTATTTATTCAGATCTTCGGTTTAATAAATATAAAACAACACAAAAAGTAACTTAAATTGAGGAACTTCGTAAAGATACTACACTACTTATCCCTCTAGTCGAAATACAGTTCGGCCGATGGTTTCTGGCCGGCTTGAAGTTAGGCATAGACGAAGTTCTGCGCACAGCGCATGTACATTGTAATCTCACACTTTTTTTTGTTAAGAATGCTACTGCGCGTCCATCAGCGCAATCTTCAGTCCAGCCTAGATCCAACGGCCGTAATGTACTTATTTAACAGGTAATCGGTTATTTGTGGACAATTCAAGTGGTATACAATTATAATAATCATAATCAATACTTTGTCAGCCTAGCCTACAACACTGTAAAACTTATAATAAATAAATTGTTACAAGGAATTAACAATATTGGATTAAACCAACATTTAATAATGATTTAATTACGAACCAAAGTTTATCGCAGACTAAGATTCTTGATTAAATATTATATAATTAATTATAAAAATTAATAATATATTCCATTTAAATAATTGACTTTATTAAATTTTAATGGTACCTGATTAACCTTTAAAAATCTTCGGTAACATTATTGATTTAGATACTGGAACACATTTTTATTTGAGCTTGGCAGAATAATGTAAGCCTCGATTAAAACGTTTATATATAAAAAGTATTGTCACAAAGGCTTTCACCCGCATTTTGATGCTATAAATAAAAGCTTAATTGTTAATTATTTCTCATACTAAAATGTTCATAAACATTAAATAAATTGCATTTCAATCGAGTATTTTCGGAGATTCTTTAAAGTTAACATCAAAATGCGCTGGATGTACACAAGAACTTCCTACCAATGAACATCTTATTTGTATGCTATGCAGTAACGGGTATGATTTAGAATGTGCAAATGTTCCCCGAGAACTTTTTAAAACAACAATGACCTTGGACCAGAAAAACACCTGGAAATGCCAAGATTGCAGATGTAAAATGCCCAAATTTAGTAATACCGATACCCCTATATGCTCACAGAGTATAATAATACAACAAGTGACTACACCTTGTGAAGAAAATAACATCACAATAAGAAAACCAAACACACAGTCCAATAATTATGATACAAGTTTTGAAGACCTCAGTCTATTAGGCGACACACTCCAAATTTCTGAAAAAAATGCCAGTAACCATATGCAAACCGAACTAACACTGCAAAGTTTAAGCGAAATGATTATGATACGTCTGAAGGAAAATAACGAATCTATAATATCTGACTTGCGGAGTACAATTCAAATAGAAATAAATAAGGCTATTTCAAAGCTAACACAAGATTTTGAACTAAAAACAAATTATCTATCTAAACAAAACGATCAAAGAAAACAGGAACTAGAAAAAGTCAACACAAAAATAGAAAACTTGATACAAGAAAATGAACAACTAAAACAAGAAATATCGGATTTAAAACGTAATACTTCCGCTGCCCCCATTATCCAATGCATGGAAAGTAATTTAAAGAAAATTGTCATCTACGGCTTTGCTGAATACTCAAAAGAACCAGAACCTATTCTCCACGACAGGCTAATTGCCATGTTTCGTGATATCTTACAAGTGGACTTAACGGGCTATATAGAAAACACGTACAGAGTAGGCAAAAACACTGCGAGGACACGACCACTAGTATTAGAACTTATAAGTAAAAGAATGGTAAAATACATATTTAATAACAGCCATTACTTCCAAGAAACAAGAATATCTCTATCCGAATACTTAGATGAAAATGCACGAAAAGAAAGACAATATTTGCGAGAAGAAATGATGAAGGCTAGGAAGAAAGGGTTACATGCAGTGATCCGGAATAATCAATTATATATCGAAGGGAAAGTTATAAATAATAGGGAGAACAAACAGAACAATAATAATGAGAAAGAGGACATCTTTAACGTCTCACAAAGTGTAGAAAACAGCATGTACCAACTAAATAAAACATCACATGACATGTTTACTGGCAACCATTCCTTTCGCAAGCAAAGGCCAACAATTTAAAGTTTTGTTTCAAAACATTCAAAGTATTAACAATAAACAACACATTTTAGAAGCATTTATTGAACAAAACCCTTTTTACAACGCAATATGTATATCAGAGACATGGTTAACAAAGGAAAAACTCAGTATAATTCAATTTAGTGGATATAACATCGCAGCGTCATACTGCAGAAGTACGCGAGGAGGTGGTGGCGTCTGCATCCTACTCCAAGACCACTTCGAGTATATTGTAAGAAACGATATTACCAATATGTCCATAGATTATATACTAGAATTATGTGCAATAGAATTACCTAAGGAAAATATACTATTATTAACGATTTATTGGAATAAGAGAGAAGAAGTTATATTTCATAGTCAATTAAACATTATCTTAAATTATATAAACACTAAGTATTCCAAATGTAATGTAATTATAGGCGGAGATCTCAACATAAACATATTAGATACTAATATAAAAACTAGTCAATTCCTAAATTTAATGTTAGAATTTAAATATACTCAACATGTAAAAAAACCCACACGTACTGCTCAAACCACATCAACTTGCTTAGACTTAATATTCACAAACTTTCACCCAAATGAAACATCCACAACTATTGAAGATCTAGGTTTTTCCGATCATAACGCAACCATAATAAACATCATCATACCGAAAATTTCCATCACACGTGAAACATTCTACACATATAAAAGATCATTTAACAATGTAAACATATTAAAATTTAAGTCCGCGTTAAATACTGTAGATTGGAACAATATTATAACAACAGATCAAAATATTAACGTAAACTATAAAGCATTTCAAGATACGCTTTCAAATATACTAAATAAAAGCATACCAATACGTAGAATAAAAATAAAAAATATACAGAAGAAACATTGGTTGACGAAAAGCATAAAAATATCCTGCAAAAATAAAAGATTATTAAAAACACTTACACTAAAAGCAAATAACGCAATAATAACAAACTATTATAGAAAATATGAAAAAATGTTAAAAAAAGTTGTAAATACGGCAAAAAAACTACAATACATTAACAAAATGAACAAATCAAATAATAAAGTAAAAACAATGTGGAGTATAATTAATGAACGCACCAATAAAACATTAAAAAAAGAACGAACTAATCTAAAACTACAAACAAATAATAAAATAATTTCCGAACCCAAACAAGTAGCTAACATCTTCAACAACTTTTTTGCATCTGTCGGCGAAGAAAGCCAAATACTAACTATTAGACCAAAATGTAATCCCGTACTTTCTCCTTCCGAAAACACAATGTTTCTCAGCCCTGTAGACCCTTTTGAAACAAATAATTTAATAAAAAATCTCAAAAACAAAAATAGCCATGGTATTGACGAACTCCCACCAAAATTACTTAGGAATTGTGCAGACGAACTCACTCTACCATTCTACAAATTGATAAATCAATCCTTCGAGGAAGGAGTTTTTCCTGATCAACTCAAAATAGCAATAGTGAAGCCTTTACACAAGAAAAATGACAAAACAGACCCCAATAACTATCGTCCAATAGCTCTATTACCGACTGCATCAAAGATATTTGAGAAAGCAATGTGTAATCGGGTGTACGCCTTCTGCGAGAAATATGGAATATTCAATGAATGTCAAAATGGTTTTCGAAAAAACAGGTCAACAACTTTAGCAGTATATAAATTCATACAGGAAGCTCTTAATGTAATAAATAATAAAAAATACGCAATCGGTCTGCTCCTAGACATGACTAAAGCCTACGACAAAGTACAATATGAAATATTGTTAAGTAAACTCTATGGAATAGGTATCCGCGGAAAAACAAGCGATTGGTTCAAGTCATATCTTGAAAACAGAATACAATTTGTAGAAATAGAATTCTATAATAATGATACAAAAATTCTCCAAAATTACCGCTCTGACAATAAAACAATAAAAGCCTCAATACCACAAGGAAGTGTTATTGGATGCCTTCTTTTCCTAATTTATATAAACGACCTTCCAAAAACCATAGAAGGACATGGTCCATGTGTTTTATTCGCTGATGATATTTCGATTATAACCCCCTGTCACGATATCACTAACATACAATCTACACTTAATAATATTCTAACAAAAACAATAACCTGGATGAATGCACACAATCTTGAAATCAATTTTGAAAAAACTAAAACAATAGCATTCCACCCCCGTCAAAAAAAGCCACTTTCTCTAAATTTCTCTTTTAACAACCACACAATAGAACAAGTTAACGAATTTTCATTACTAGGTATAACAATCGACACAAACATAAACTGGAAGTCACACATACTGAAAATAAAATCAAAACTATCAAAATTTTTATATGCTTTCCGGGAAATTAAAAAGACTACAGACCTGAAAACCGCTCTAACCACCTACTACGCCTATGCGCATGCATGGCTAAACTACGGTGTAATAATGTGGGGAAATAGCACCGACGCACCAGCACTATTCACAACTCAAAAAAAGTTAATTCGGATCATAGTTAACATAGAACAAACAGACAGCTGCAAACCACATTTCATAAAATTAAACATTCTCACTCTAGCCTCATTATACATATTGGAAATCTGTAAATTCGCCCACACACACAAAGAATTTTACACAATACGCGAAGACATACAGACAAGATACACACTTCGACACAAAAAACGCCTAAACCTACCATCTTCCCGATTACAAATACATGCATCTAGCCCACTAGTCATGTCAATCAAAATTTATAATAAACTACCTGAGACACTAAGAAACGAAAAAAAGATACATATATTTACAAACAAATTAAAAAAACTTCTTATACGTAAATGTTACTATAGCGTTAATGAGTACCTAGAAGATAAAAATATAGATTAATTTCATAATTATTACATCCCATAAATATTCTAAATAAAAAAAAAAAATAAAAAAAAAAAAAAAAATGTTATCCTATATATATAATTAATACTTACTTGAATTGTAAAATATTTATTTTATCTACTATTAAATTAAAAATAAATTAATTATGTAATATAAATTTTGTAATGCCTTCTTTTGCTGTGCCCTAACAGGGTCCATAACATTGTACCTAGCTTTAAGCCTCTTTAACATCTATTGTAACATTATGGAATGCAAATAAATATATGAATATGAATATGAATATGAACGTTATGTGCATAATGATTAAAGTTATAACAGGCTTTTAAAACTGAATTTTATTTGCCAAGCTCTTTATTCCTTTGAGTTGAGGCTTCGATTGCGTTGATCAATGTGGCTCTGAAACAAAAGATACAATGTCATATAACGCAACATAAAACTGTGATATGCAAGCGGCGCTATACTCGCTTTTGGCAAGAGCAAATTATATGGAAATACATTATAATAAATTTATACAAAAAGTGCTCTAGCAAAAAATGTTATAAACCTACCAAAATAAATGTTATATAATTTGCTTACCTTAGTTTACCATTTTCAAGTGCAGCTATACCACATATAGTGGATCCACCAGGCGAACAAACTTCGTCTTTCAGCAAACCGGGATGTTTTCCTGACTGCAGCACCATCTGACCACTGCCAATCACCAACTGAGCAGCGTGGCGCATAGCCATTGCCCTGGGCACACCCTGCTTCACTGCCCCATCTGCCAATGCCTCAATCACCAAATACATCTGTAATTAAAACAAAACAATTGGTAAACTTAGATACCAAAGATATTTTTTTTAAACCCGGATTTTCGTAGTTTTAGTCCTAAACCTTGAATGATTTTGGTAACTTTTTTTGTACTGATATGGTTTTTAGCTGTAGTTGGATTTGGAGGTGGCGCAGATGATGCTTGTATGAATTGTGAGGTGCAAGTAGTCTCCGCAAGTGACGTGACGATATTTATGTACGTCCGGCGCACCCTGGACGGTCAACCTCGCTACCATCCTTGTTGGCTCATGCCGATACAAGAAAGAAGAAGTATGTATTCAAAGTGCAACTCTTAAAAATGTATTACCCTTATTAAAAGGCAAAATGAACTTACATAAGCTGGTCCACAACCAGTCATTGCCCCCAAGGAATCCATTAAATATTCGGGAACTTTCTCACAAAGTGCAGAACTGCTTATTAGCTTCTCTAATACTGCACACTGCTGGTCAGTCACTTGAGAGTCTGGAGTGTAGAGACAAATACCCGCTCCCACAGTCATTGGAGTGTTGGGCATTACTCTAATCACCCTAAAGACAGCATCAGGTAGATAAGCTTTTATTGTCTGGAATTATATTTAAAAAAAAAACATTATTTATGAACTGTTCTAAATCTTAGGTATTTTACTTATAATAATTTAAACTAGTCCTGCCAGATTTTTCCTACAAGCAACTGGCATTGCCATCATTAATTTTTTAATGCATATATTTCATCTTAATAAAAACGAAATATTTAAAAATGAAAATTATGTGTAAAAAGTTATGAACAATGAGCAGTTTATTACTAATATTATTGATTACAATCTTTGTATTGACATACAATAGGAAAATAATAATGAAACAGTCTGTGTATATACTTCCTCATTAAAAATATTCAGTCTCATGAAATATGTTATATCTGTACACCAACTACCAAATACTATTTCTTTTTATTCTTTGTCTATTTGATTCAATGAACTTTTACCCCCTTATTCATGAAAAAATACAATTTTAAACCAAGGAAAAAATTATTCCAGTCACTGTTGTTTTCATGTTAGAAAATAGAAAGGGCAATAGACTTTAGACGGGTTTAAGTTATTATAGCTACTATCCTTGTTTATAAGAGGGTTAATGTTTTACACAGATTGGGTCTGCAAAGGTTCATAATCATAACTATATGGTAAAACTACACTTTGGTTAGGCAGATATGTTTTTTATAGCAGGAGTCTATGTTCTCTACACACACATTTTATTGCCTAGTGTGACAAGCTTTCCTCATAATGGAAAGGATTGAAGATAAACAACTACATGCAAGTGAAGTAGTATCAATTAAGCTGACAGAGTATGCACACAATGTACTATATTCGTTCATTAATAATATCCAAGTATTCAGTTAGAAACTACACACCACATGGAGTCTTTCTAATGTAATGCCAGCCAACATAGAAACAAATAATACTGTCTTCTTTGTTTTCATAGCCACATTGGTAATAGTTTTAACAGCTTCGTCCAATTTATTTACTTTCACTCCCAAGAATATCATATCACAATTATCAAATACTGTTCCATTTTCTGAGGTAACATTAGTCCCCATTTCACTCCAATGCTTTAGATTTTCTATGTGAGGGCCTGATACCCATATCTTTGATGGAGCATGAGCACCTGAAAAATAGGAAGATATTAAATAACAAAATAATACTGGACTGGCAACTACATTATAAAAATAATGTTAATGTTATAAAGTTAAAATTAAATTAAAGTACACGTCCAGTTTGCCAATCTTTTAAATATGCTATTTATTCAAGCACATTTTGTAGTCTATTCAAAATAAATAAATTTAGTATTTATAAATCAATCTCAACGAAGCTTAAAACGACATTTATTATCTTAAGAAATGTACATAATAAATGCCAAAGATCAAATTAAAACTTTACGGCAAGTTTTTATCAAGTAAGTTTAGAAATGCGTAAAGAAATTATATTTTATAAGATATTTTACATACATACCACTTTTCAGTACTCCTTTGACAATTGCTGTGGACATGTTACCGCCTCCAATGAATCCTAAATTAAAATCCATTATGTTAAAAATATTATATCTTACTGAAATTGCTTAGGAATGTAAATTAATAGCTGATCCTGATACTGATAGATATAATTTCAATTTCTATGAAATTGAACTTTATGACAGATACATTGACATTAATGTCAAAATACAATTAATCGCCACAGATTAAACTTTTAAACAGTGTCAAATAGTTTATATTCTATGTTAAAACTAATGCTGCTTGCGTAAATGCGTACGCCGCGCGCCGTGCCCTACGTAAGATAACCTGAGTCCAGGCGTTACACGTCTTCTCTCGCACGAACAGTTAAAAAAAAGGAAGGCTTTAGCCCCACTGTGGGGAAACATATAGGCTGATTATATGCAACATGGCCAAATCACCAAAGCATAATTATCCTCTTTTGTTTGTTGAAAAACGTTTACTGCTGTGATCAGTGTACTCAGATGAGTCAGAGATAAGTACGCAGGCATACATATTTAGAATTTAGTTAGATTAGAACGAGGCTGTGATATAGAAGAAGAGGCTGTAAAAAATTACTATATATTTTCTGAGGTTATATAGTCGATTTTTCCAAGTGTTGCTTGTATTATAAGTATTTAATTTGCAATTGAGTATTCGATAGATCGAAAATGGCAACTCTGGCAGTTTGTGGCTTCATTTTGTAGGGTGAGGTGTTAGTTGTGTTTTTTGGATTATTTTGATATCGTTATCAATTTTACTATGCTGAAACAATGTTACTAGCTTGAATGTGCTCAAATATGTGTCGTTGTAGTGATTCATTCAATTATAATTTGTATGAAGTGTAGTGTCCAACATGTTTCGATGTATACCTTTGTTCAAATGTAATCGCCAAGTGGAATGTGTAGACAAGCGGCATTGCTCCTTGCCAACAATACCCGAAGACATTTTGCGATATTCCAGGAGTTTAGAGGAACTCTTTTTGGATGCTAACCATATACGAGACCTGCCGAAGGTAAATTAATTTGTAACCTAAACAATGTTAAAATCATTTCACTCGTGGGCGTTTACCTTATCACTCAATAGGTGTAAATAATATCAGTGCGTCTTATGTTGTTGTATTGGTGTGTATTGAGTTTAAATCTGTGGTTTAAATACTCACGGCTTACGTTTTGCATGAAATACTTTATAGTACTGTCTAGTACTAATATGGAGTTAGGAAATATAACTATAGATTGATCAACTTATTTATGATGTACGTATAGCCTACACAGATGTTTTATCTTTACGTTTTAATAGATTACAAATACTTAGGGCAATGCTCTAACTTTTTTGTCTGTTAAGTGTTTCTTATCTTGTTTAATATTTTAAATATAGGAATAACTAGACTGCAAACCTGTAATCATCGTTTAAATTAGTATTTTATTAATCTAGACTCACCATAAAAACACCACAAATGAAAATGGTCACACAATATTATTATAATGCAAATAAAATTGTTTGAAGTGCAGTGACTAAGTGATTGGCCTTGTGAGCTAAAGGTTAAGAATTCAGTTCTTACACTAGACTAATATTTGCATGAACTAAAGATTATTTCCGAGTCTGGGAATGTATATTAAATCTCAATGTGGCACACACAAAACATGACCATTATAAAGTTAACAAACTTTCAGATTTGAATTATTATAAGACAACTGAGACATGTACCTTACTTATCAGTTTTTTCTATGTCATAACATTTTTTTTATATGTTACATGAATTCATTATGTCATGGTATAAAATTTGGCTACTTCAATGATACTGGACACCCAGTGTGCACCTCTCATCACTTATAATACTCGACTTGCACTCTCTGGTTCCACTGTTTTTATGGTCTAACATAAAATATGGGTCAATAATTATTAATAAAATATAGATTAATCATAATTTATTTTACAAAATGTACAGAAATATTCCTATATTTAAATATATGTTCAAAGATTTTATTTAACTCTTTCCTAGAAGCTACATAATTGTTACACTGATACAATGCATCATGGTTTCAAATAATTATTAATAATATAGGTAAAATTCAATATACCAAGTATAAACATGAGGTCAATGTGCTTTATTTTAAAACCAGCGGCCCGCTCCGGCTTCGCACGGGTATAAAATATATATTATAAGTATTTCTCCAAAATTTAATGGATGTTATTATACATATAAACCTTCCTCTTCAATCACTCTATCTATTAAAAAAAACCGCATCAAAATCCGTTGCGTAGTTTTAAAGATTTAAGCATACATAGGGATATAGGGACAGAGAAAGCGACTTTGTTTTATACTATGTAGTGATGTTATGAATTTTTACTTCAATTATTATGCAATGTTATTCTGAATAACACCATGAGGTAATTATAAATGTATTATTTTCAAAAGTAAGCAAGTGTTTAAATATCTTAATCATTAGACATTTTACCTCTTTGTTATCCAATGTGTGTATAAACATCAAACTTCACACTCCATTGCCAAACTCCTGTAAAACAGACATTACTTAGCTTGTTATTAGGCGCAATCAGCTACCTTTTGAGTACTGCGAGGGACCTTTAAAGTTTAATGTTATCTGAAAGCCACATCTTGTTGTAGGACTATTTAAACCTGTTGCAAATTCTGATCCATTCTTACTTTTATCAAGTCTTCTACAAAAATCATAATAATTATATTAAACTAAGTACCTACATACACGTTTAATTATATTTTAATAGGTTTCATTCTATATGTTAATAAATATCTGATAAATAAATCCTATTTAAACATTAGATAATATGACTATCTCTTTTTGTTTTCATTTTATTATAGTTAATAACTTAATATTTTTAATTTTGTTACAGAATTTCTTCAGACTTCATAGACTAAGAAGATTAGGCCTCAGTGATAATGAAATTCATAAACTTCCAGCAGACATACAGAATTTCGAAAACTTAGTCGAGCTAGATGTATCTAGAAATGGTAAGTTATTACTTATATTATAAATGTTTAGAACTTAGATTATCATTATAATCAAAGGTTTCGTATATAGGTATAGCATGTACAATGGTCGCAATAAATGATTTTAGATCGAAGTACCTATATTGATTTGGAAAGTAAGTATGAATTTTAAAGTTAGTACGTATTTTGCAAGAAGAAGATAAATACTTACTAAATACTTTTTGTAAAAAAAAATAACAAGCGATTTCAATACCAATTATTATTCGATATTATTCGTCAATTATTAAAAAGTTATGTTGAGAACTCAGACAGTCTTTATCAGATATTGATAAAAAAAAAACACGCGAATATCGTTGAGCATACCTACATACAGGAGAACCTCCCAAAGTTATTTTTAAGTCAGATTCAAAATATTTTAAAATAAGTAAGTAATTGCGCTTGTAAATGCCCACTTAAACGCCTTGCTCTCCATTTTTTATTGACATCACACAATAAAATACCGTTACCAGTGAACTGCTACAAGTTCTGTATAATAATACCACTAAAATAAACTGTCTCAATCGATTACACTTTCATTATTTAAAGAAAGGAAATGTCTTGCACCAGGTTATGTCACGTTCTTGATCAGATAAACAATTTACCTTGGAGAAAGTTGAATCGTTTAATACAACCTTTTACCGCTGCATTGTGAATTTTACCCGTAAATAATTATGAGTAAATATTTTATTGGAATGTTTTAACACTCGAAAGTGTCACTCAAACAATAGAAGTTCAAAAAATTGCAAGCCAAAATAGCTGTCGAAGTAGTAAATATTTCAGGCATGTATCCGCAGTTATCAGTATGCACGTTGCGTGCTTGTCCATCAAGCGCATAACTTCACGTACAAGCCAGGTGCGAAATACTTATGAATGAAATATCATTACCAAAACCTGCTATGTACTTCCAAAACCTACGATGCAGCGATATTGCAATAAACTACTAATATTCGATACTAACATTATATTTAGACCTTAGCAATCTTGGGGTGGTCGCATAGGATGAATCGTCCAAGGTAAAATTTAATATTGTATCAGAGACATTTAATGATTACTTAAACTACCAATAAGTAAAGATTTTCTTTGTGAAATCTTTACTTAGGGTCAGCTTAAGTAATTATTAACGTCTCTGAGTGCGGCGGTAAGGTGCATTGTTCGACTCTTTATTAAAGTGTATTTGAGTGTTCTACCATTAAATTAACTCCGAACTCTTCATAGATGATAAATATAATATACCTTTCTTACGGTGCTTTTAACTATAGAATTACATCGTCCAACTTAAGTTCCATTCAGTTACTTAAAATGTCCAATCCTCTACAACATAAATCATCAAAAGTGAGGCGCGTTAATATAACTATCCATTATAAGTACGTAATATGAAGCCCATTAGGACCATTACCAGAACTATCACTGTTATTAGATGGTCGTTCTTGTTATGATGGAAATCAAATTCTTGTTTATTTATCATTAGAATGAAATTCGTACTAGATTTAAGAGCAAAAGTGAGCTATGGATGCCGATTTTGGTACATCTACATACCACGTGTTTTTTTTTAGTATAAAATAATATTTCATTATAAAAAATATTATAAAAATCTAACTACATTAATGTTGCGTGTTCTGCAAATTGTTATGAAGTTTATTTCCGCATCAAAGACTTATTGTATTCGTCCATTGTTATAAAGTAGATGCTAGGTTCGAATGTACTGATATTGAAGCTACTACTAACTGATATACCTTAATACTAGTTTTGTAGAAACAAGAAACATTTATTAAACACTTAACCTAGGCTGATAATAAACAATAAACGCCGACATGCTCACATGAGGTTTCCAGTGACCTCGCCTTGCACAAATGCCGCACGAGGCTTTAAATCTCCGCTAAGAGTCTTTTCTTATTCTATATTCAGTGAGAAAATATTTATTCTCGTGTATGCCGAGTATATACCTATTGTATCAGGTGAGAATCCTACCTTTTTTCGTAACATATTTGTAGCGAAGGTCGTTTGTTAGCACGAATAAGCAGTAAACTTTCCGCGTCATCTTATTTCTGGGACTAAGGTTAATTGCATCGTGTCATGTGGCCATAATTCTTAGAAAATATCGAATAGTTTCTTTATTGGTTTTAATACTTTACCCTTTTTCTTTTTTAAGAAAAGTGCAATATTTTTTTTAAGTCTAAATGGTTTATGAAGTATTCGATGCGCCTTTGCAAAATGGAAATGTGAATAGCGTGAAGAGGTTTCGTGTTAGTCTATCTTTTGACAAACGTCAAGGTGCGGGATGAAACGGGATATTGTAAACCACTTGATACTTATCCACAATCGGATTTATAGTTAGTTTTACAAATAAATCTGATGAACCCCGCTTAACCGAGCGCTCCCATTCCTAATTCATATGGTCATGCACGGCGTATCGACAATACTGCAACAAATTACGCGATACCATTTTGTATGACGAACGTGCGTAATAACTCTCTACCGTCACTCGTAGCAATTTTCTTCCTGTAAATTTGTAAATTCTATAAAACTACGTGTGCATATAGGAGACCGCGTCCTTCGATACCGAAATAAAAATGACATTGTACTAATTAATAGCAGTAATGATAATAATAAGTAACTAAATAAACATATTCAAACTGTAGTTTGAAGATTCTAATTTGCCTGTGTATAACATTTGCATCAAATTGACACCAATCTCGTTTAACTTAAGGCGTTTGTTAAAGCTGTTCCATTATAAAATGTTTACGGTATGGATACCGTTTCAATGCTGACGGCGAGGTGTCTCGAACGGAGGCTGGTCTACGTATGTAATAAGGTGCATACTTAATTCTGTGAAAAGTAAAGCCGGTGTGAGTTACTTAGTCACTTGCACTAATTCTATTTGATTCTGACTATGTCTCGTTTTGTTAATCACTAAAGAATACCGAGAAATCATACGAATGCTGCGGTCAAGTGTTTACGATGCATGAATTTCCTTAATAATTTAGTTTAACATGTATTGTATTTACGTATATAGTTTTATCAACAATGCAGCAAATATTAGTAATGTAAAAAGAATATTTTAATCTAGTACCGCATCTACCAGTGATCATGTTTGTGATCATAGTAAACATTGAGATGATACCTGTTTGTTATACACTTAATTAACGTACGAGTTTCCTTATCATGTTTTCAGATTATAAATGTTGAAAATTGTTTTATTTAAAAAGCTACTTAGTCGCAGAATGAGACTTTACTAAACAGGTAAGTTTAAGATCGTACACCAAGTGTTATAATCATAATATGTTTAATCTGATATCTTAATCGGTCTGATTAAAATATATCTTTATGTTTTTACTTTTTTAATATGTACCTACTTTTTTTGGATATAGGTAGATCTATTTTTTCCACAATCCTATGTACTAATTACTTACTGCAACTGACCTTGCCCGCTTAACTTGACAATTTAAACTACACAGCTATTATTTTTACCGCTAAGCTGACGTCATCAAGTATTGAGTCTTTGTTATTAAACAATTGCGTTCCCACATTAAACGAACACCAAGAATTTGCTAACTAGTTTAGTATTAAATCTGGTCATTTACATGCAATCATTTTTAAAGTCATTTTACTTTCGGTATTGTAACATAAAGTTTTTCTTCATACTAAGTAAGATACCTATGTTTAGCCTGAATCTTTTTTATAATTGATATCATACATGTTCTTACTGACATAAGTACATACAAAATACATTTCTGCACTTATGCTTAATAAAATCAGTCTGGTCTTTTAGTTGTTATGTTACATTACAACATCGCTTAAATAGACAATTTTAAGTAAACCTGTAAATGTCCAAATTGCCTACGGGTGCGGTTATGTAGTGTGATGTTAGCCCTTTGTGTTCACTTCATTAGCTTATTTGACGAGGGTTAATTAGCGCTCACTACTTTGTTGTACTAAATAGAGGCACCTCGGGGTATTCTTACAAATTGCTGCTACATGATAGTTAAGGGAACATTTCAATCTGACTGAGTAAACCAAGTTATGAATTTGCACTTATTTGAACTCCATCCAATTCTATTGAAAATGTATCCAATTTTTACGTTGTTGTGTTATTATTGTTACACAACGAACTAATTTCTCGCCAGTTTGTTTTAATTTTGAAATTGTGAAGCACATAGATTCCTTTACATAGATGAGAGCTTGGAAACAAAGATAGAACTCTAAAAACCAGCTTAATGTTATGTGCATATTTCGCTAACATACATATATGCAGCAAGTTCGCGGTGTGTGATTCGAGTACGTTTCCAACGACCCGTGTAGATGAACTAGATTTCCTGTTAAACTCGCTATTAAGCGGTTAGTGCTATGTTGTATACTAACATCTGTGTATTATTCACAGTTAACTGCTCCGATCTAAATTTAAACAATGCAACGAAGTATTGCAACTTTATGTCGTCGGAAACCTTTTTCACATCGAGCATGCACCTGTATAAATAATTCGTTTAAAGCCTTGTTAGGCATGTAATTAGAAATCTATTTGTTATTGCCAATGAGCCCGTGTTTGTTGATGACATCGTGAGTCTGGGTACTTAATTAAGTCAATCCCATCAGCTGTAATTAAATTACCTTTGTAGTAATAACATTAATTTCAGACCAGTAATTACTTTTGCGAGGAGCTTAATTTCGAGTTGAATAATAAACCTGATGTTAACATTTAACAGTATATTAAATAACAGATACTTGTTTACATAACGTCGACGTTGTCACTTTGGGGTTGGCAGAGTTATTATATTTTTTAGGGTTCCATGCAAAATGCGTTGTTACCCCCTGGGCTATTTTAGTTACTTGTATAGCCGTAAGCTTGCTTTGCTTTACATGTAACTAAAAATAACATACATTATGTATTTAATTTGAATTTTAGGTCAAGGGTATTTTAATCATTTACATAATACATTTGTAAAATGTAGTGCTAGCGTTTTCACGCATTAAACATGATATCATAGACAAATATTGTTTGCCTTTATTAAAGTAATATGTAAATCTGTTTTAAAATTATTTCAAGTGTAGTCAGTCTACTTTACATAAAATATGCCTTCCTTAGTTCCGCAGTCCCGCGCTTGCACTATCTTTATTCAATCTTAGCATGCTTTACCAACTACGTGACGTAGATGCTTCACTACAGGCTTTAGTAAAACAAGATAAACTCTTAATCTAGAATTGTTGAAAAATCTAACCGTACTACCAGGTTGGAATTATGACTAAGCCGTGCCAGCGAGTAGTTAATATTGCTAATGTTTTATAAACTTAGCTCTATGTGTATCGTATTATGTTATCATAATTGATAAAAACGATAAGTGATGGATTGGTGACAAGTAGGTATTTGTATTTTAGGGTGTTACCAGTTTAATCTACTTGTATCAATTTATAAATGACAAAATTGCTTGTTTCATGATTTGTGATAGAACTTGATTTAAAAATCAGTGGAGCACCTTGTTTTCTACATTTCTCTAGTTTTGCCTGTCAAGTGTCAATAGGAATTAAATCATACATTAGGAATTCCGTTTTGAAATTTCGATCCAAAATTCCGAACGCATAAAGGCTGGCCACATACATTCAGACTTTCGTTCGTAATTTCGGATCGGAGAAAATCTCGAACAGAAAACTGTTGTATGTATGTATGTGATAGGTCCCTAGATTTGTAGTAATTTACTGCGTTCGGAATACCGAATCAAAATTCCGAACGCTGTAAATCCAGCCTAAATGTTTGCCGTACATGGATAAACAATATAACAAGGAATTTCATGACCTTTTCAATTCCATTGTTAAAGTACGTACCTACCTAGTATTTAAAGCATAATCAATTTATAGATGTAACTTGCCCTTTTCTCTTGTATCTATGAGACTCCCCTAGAGGCCGTACTTAGTTTTGCCCATTTTAAGCCTATTACCATTTACCACCTTACCAATAAATCCCACTCTAAAATAATTGGCAATTAGAATATGTTACATAAATATATACTAGATAAATCTTATATTAATATTTAAATTATTGAAAAGTACGTAAGATTTGCAAGCGTACTGGTTAATTTTACGTGTAACATCGCGTCTAGACAGTTTATTCGTCTTTGGTGAAGCGGGTCATAGTTGGAGCCAGTGTTTTAATGACGGTTCATGGGGCTGTTGAACTGGCAGAGCGTGCCGCCGAACATCGTATTGTCCTCTGCGCTCCCACGCCTTTGCACCTCTCTCTTCGCTACCTCTGTAGGCTTTCGATGTCTGCTCCATCGTAAAATATTATAGTGCTCATCATAACTGCCATATCGCTAATCCCTAAACTTTTAGTGGCGGTCCTGTCTTGGTAAACTATATTGCCTAAATAATGCGAGATCCGGCAGCAATACGGTTTAAAATTATTCTTTCTGTAATAACGCAGGTTTTAGTTTTCGCTTGGTAACTGGCACAATATTTTCTTTATTACGGTGGCAATAACAGTAAAACTTTGCCTAGGTTCAGTTAATGCGTGAACATGTGATGCATTCATAAAGTGAACTTTTCACATCGCCTTTCGATATACGGAGATTTTCGTTATACAAGTATTGTATCACCAGTGTGAGGTCATTTTTAACCGGTTTGGTCACAATAAATTGAGTACCTAGTGTTACCAAACCGTTCTCTCGAAACCGGGTTGAGTATAATATCATAGAATTAGTTGTCGTTTTTATTCCCATAACCTTGATCGAAGATTTAGTGAGAAGGAAAATATAGTTTTATGATTAATCTAATCATACCATTGTGATCTGAGATCAAGATGCAGTTTCAGCTGTCCAACACTATGTCCAATGACATAACATGATTATGCAAATACTACATTTCTGAAAAGGCAAACGATTTAGACTGGTGTTCAGAGGTACATGATCGTTATAAATTTAGTTGTTACTAAATAAATAACCACATAAATTGAAAGTTGGGCGTTTATTTGAAAATAGTGTGTTTTTAATCGATGGAAATCTCATACATATGTATTACACTTGTTAAATTAAATATTCAACTGTAGAGTAATAAAATCAAAGCGTCGGGAAATATCCGATCTGGGAGCAATGGCACCTTTACTGTCGCAGGTGTGACTAACTAATTCTTGCGTGCGGGCAGTCCTCCCAAAGTCATTGAAATTAACATGCTACGTATAAAATAATTGGGTTATGCATGTTAAATCTACAGTAGGTATTATGTATATGACTGACGTAATATACGTTACATATTTGTTCCCACGTTCGAATTCGACGGATCGTTTGATGCCATGTGCGGTACTAATGTTTTTATCACTGCAGCGTTATCCAGAGATATAAACTATTAGTATTAAATAAATCATTTTTTACATTCTGATATACTTATCATGTAAATTCTCTATACTATCTACTTAGTTTCAATCCTCATTATTGATGTTTCACATTCAATTAATTTTGACTCGCGGATTGCTACATAAAAGCGGAATTCATTTTTTATATTGTATGCTATGAGCGTTGTGCAGTTATTCAATATTATTTGAACGGGAATTTCCACCATTGTTATCCTAACAGTCCGGAAACAAAAGGCATAATTCAATTTGTTTAAAGTTTTAGAGGGGATGAGTGGTTAACATCTTTACCCAGTATGAATGCTTCTCTTAGAAACTGTCTGCAAAGGCTAGTTTATATTAATATATTAATAATATTTGACTTAGAATGTTGCTCACGCTACACGCATTGCGAACAATCAATCGTCGTTGTTTGTTTATCCAAACCGCTTAAGCGCGTAACGATTCTTATCTTACTTTTCAGCCGATTACGAAGCAAATGTAATGGTTAATATGGCGGCGCTTTTGTGTGTCAAGAGTAATGCTTTTTACATTTGCACCATCTCTTACCTAACAGCTGAGGAGATGATTATTATCGTTACCCGTTTAAGGATTAACACAGCAATTATTGAATTAGGTAAAAAAATGTATAGAAATTCCTAATTATATTTACTGCAAGTTTTAATAATCCGTAGAAATGTGGAACAACTTGATAAATGTTCAGCCAATATTTGCTGATCGAAGATTGACTTTCTTTTTTATTACAATTAACTCCTACATAATCAGAGGTTCAAAGTTCACACTCAAGGTGCCCTTAGTTGCTTGGTCCTTTAAGTTAGATCTGCCCGTTAGAAGTCTGGCTTAGTGCTTTGAACTGAGAGTCGAGAGATTTCTCTAAATATAAGCGTTTTTCTTAATATTATTTTTTCATATCATATATATCCCTGTCATAAAATCCAGCACTAATATCTCAACACATTTCTCATATAAGGCTTTCATATGGCCATGTTTAATACAATATTAATTTCAGCGGCCGACAGACTCGTTGGCGCGAGGCGCCCATATACCAAATGGGATTTTTACCCTCAGGTTATCTATTGTGTCCCGTTGGTTGAACCAACATCCATTATAGAGAGCGTTTGGTCGGTATCGGCTACTCATTCGTTGCTTTGTACAACGAACAACTCAATAACGTTCTAATGGGATTGCACTGGTGGTAAGCCACGCGAGACCGCCACTCGGCCGGCTACTATAACTTTTACTGTTCGTTTATCGAACCTGTATTGTTTATGCACGACCTATAAAACTTAACCTGTATGTTTGTTTTATTTTATTGTGCACTAGTTCTGCTTGAAGGTGTTCAAGTAAGCTTAGCTAGCTGACACCATTTGTAGGTTTGTAACACGCGAATCAAACATCTGTTAACCAAAATATGCGAGATGAGAAATAGGCGCTCGAGACTCAATGGAAATCAGTGTTGTCTGGCGAACACTTGTTACATCATCTCTTAAAAATAAATTGGTCGCTTGTTCAATTAATATATTGGGTCTTATATGTATTTAACGGTTTGATTAACAAGGATAATAACGCAGATTTTGTTACCAATAAAATGTTTAATTGGTCGTGTTTAGCACAATTTTTATACTCCAATTATACTCATTATGATTTCAGGCGGCTTTTCATTAGTTTTATATGACTAATTAAGTTGTTTTTGTTCAATTTACATTACATAGTAGGTTCACAACTCAACTTTGCTTTTTACTGAAACATTGTTTCTGTTTTTAACGGCTCTATTCTACCTGTTGACGCACATTAATAGCGTTTTGCGACAACACTAGCATGTTATCAGCAAAACAATGCGCAAATAGAATTCAAAATGAACCTGATTCATTCACCTGCTTACTTATTTGACGTGACATGCTTGCACACACTTTCTTCTTGAGAGCTTTGTTAGGCGTATCGAGGGTTCTATGTTATGAAATGAATATGAAATTATTTAATCAATACACGAAATGTTTCAGTATGTTCATATAAAAATAGAGAAATATTCATTTAGCTTTCATTTACGTATACAGTGTTAGTAAATTCGCAAGGCGCAGACACAATGATTAAAGTTGGAAACTAATAGAGAATCCTCTGCAAGAACGAGATCAATTTCCTTTCCTTTCAGCCGCCGTTCCTAGGTCAGATTCGATTCTAAGTAGGATTGTGTTTTGCAACGGATATTAGGTACTGGATCCAGCTGTTATGGTACCTATATAAATACACTATAGGTAATACACTCTTCGTGTGCTGTTAAATCATTAATTTAATTTCAATTAATTTATTATAATATTATTTTCCTATTACTTTATGTTGATTGACGATGTCATAATAATTATATTTCTCAACGTTTAAGAAAAAATATGTACATAGTTAAAAGTGTTCCAGTTTAATTCTATTGAGAATTTGTTGGTAAAAGTCTGTTATAAAAGAAATAAAATTGTTTAAACTAGTTCTTGTAAATCAAGTATTGATATAAATTGATAAAATTACATGCATTTCAATTGCAAAAATATCAATGTGACGTTTAGGACAGAATCAAAACTTTATCATGCCTAAGTATTTTAAATTACAAGCAATAATTGCGTCTCACAACTTCTCAAACATTTCAACAAGTTTTCAAATTCGAGGTATTACAATAATAAGCAAAGACAATCGTTGGCTCAGCTAGTAGCCAAATTAAATAATTCAGCGACGCCACTTTATTAACTGTTTATTGTTTTGTTATACTTTCCATTTGACCTACTTAGCTAATTTGTTGCCGTTTGAAGATATGCCAGCGTTGATTGAACCTGGTGATTTTGATTAAAGTGAACTTCAAACTAATCGTTAATAATCGAGACCACTCATGTATTGGTGTATAAATAAACATTTTAATAATAGTTTTAGGAGCACAGCGGAAGTGCCATTACTGTGGGCCTCCGCTGAACATCTTCCCGCACCCTTCAGATAAACAAAGCGGCGCACTTACAATCCACATAATCACATACCATTCTTTAAATAGCTACACACACAAATACCCCACCGAGAACTCAAACACTGCCTGCCATTTAAAAATATTTAACATAAACATGAAAGTTAATGATTTATTACCGCTTTGAACACCTGTTAAGTAGGTATATAAATTGATACATTTTTGACATACGGCGGAAGTTGATGCTGAAAAGATTTTACTGTTGAACGGGCCATGCAATATCGATCTATCGACAGATATTTATAACAGGGAATATTCTGAATATCTGAACTCCTACTCACAGTATGAAATATTTGAAGGTTTCGCACTAAAACCGACCTGTCTATACATTTCTGACTTCACCCTTCTTTGCTGTTTGGATAAAAGTAATTGACCTATGTTATCGTCTGGGTTCACCCGTACAATACGGTTCGTGGCTTGACAAATAATTGATGACGACACGCCCGCTGGAATGCCCGCCCGCAAACCGGAAACCAGGGCGCACTACCGTTAACATCGTGAAATTAGAAAACCAGTTTGGAACTGCCTTTGTAATTGTGTTTATTTTGCAAAATTAAACATCTATTGGAAGTTTTAATTTCATTGGTGGTAAATCTTAATACTGTTGTTGTTATTTATTTAGCATACTATTCACTCTTCAAATTATTAAACCTTTTGTTACCTACTTATGAATAAGTCATGTCTGTTAATATACGAATTATAAATGTAATAATTGATATAATAGGGAGCATTAAAAGAGAGCTGTTAAATTTGGCTAAACTCGAGTAATTTGAACTGCTGGCAAAACTAGGTTAATCTGATACCATTGATAACAATTAGTACCTACAGGAATGTAATTATAAGTAGGCAATACAATTATGAATTAATTAATGATCACATCTCCAATTAAGTATTAGATAAGTATGCCTTTGATTTACATAAATAATATATTATGTGAAAATATTTTATCACTCTATAATCTATTATACGATACGTACGTATTGTGTTAATAATAATTCTATGTTTATGTTTTAATTTCTATAGGTGCCTTTGTGAGGTTTATTGTTTGTGTTTCCTCATGTAAGTCATAATTATATTTACAAATAGAAAGGATAATGTCAAGTAGTTACCTATACATTGTTAATATGTAACCTCAGGTTTAGTGCTGTACATAACGTAGTAGTTTTTGGACCAGCAATTCTTTGTTTTTCGACATGTATTGACGAAGTTTCTTAACAAATACGAATGCTAAAGTGATGAAATAAATTATTTAAATAACATGAAAGTTCACTAGGTAGGCCTTCATTCAATAGTTATAAAGTATTTCGTTACATTATTCCATTTAACAATGCTCGTGGATGATGTAATTGTAATAGTGGAATGTAATAGTTGTATAAACTCTTAATATGCATATCAGTTGTGCACGCCACCTACATCAGTATCCGCCGGTCGATTAACTACGGGACTGTTACATTTTACCTGCTCTACTGAACATGTTTCGTAGATACCTAGTTCGTTTTATAGTATGTATTATAAACAGATCTAGTTTTATTGATAACTAACAGTCTGGCCTGTCTCTCAGGTTTTTATTTAGAATAATATAATCATTTTCATAAGTATACTAAAATGTAAAGCTAGCTAACAATACTGTTAGAAATCAAATCTAAAGGCATGATCCTTTAGATTTGATTTCTAACAGTATTGTTAGCTAGCTTTACATTTTAGTATACTTATGAAAATGATTGTATTGATAAAAATATATGGGGCCATGAAAAAATCCCTCGTGGAGTAAACTATCTCATCAAACTACCATGAAATGTAGTATTCATATCTGTGTAATTCTGGTATATATTAAGCTTATGTATGAAGAAATCACACACTTGCCATTTCGTATATACCTAAGTATTCTCACTGCCTTATTTTTCTCGCATTTCAGTTTGAAAGTCTGTTCGTCCGATATCTTTTATCTACAACTCGTACGGTACTCATTACTGCTAATCTCCCCGTGATCCATATAATTTGATTAGTTCTAGGAGGATACAAGAGTAAAAGTATAATGTTAAAAAAACACGTATAAATAAATAATTGACAGCATTATGCAATCAGAAAATACATGCTAACAAATGATAACACAATCAGAGTTAAATACTTAGTTCTCGAAAGTGAAAGTAGTCACGTTAAACCTAATGTCCAAACAGCAGGCATCTGCTAAAATCGCAATATTTAAAACAGATACTACGTCATCTAACAAAATTTTAACATTTAACCTATTATTTTAGTGCGATTCTTTATACTTTAAATTGATTTGCTGATAGCCTAACATAGCATTTACACAATGACGCACTATTCGTCTAACAGTTTTATTTTTGTTTTGTGTATATAGTACCTACTTTCAATTGGTGCCAATAAAATGTAATCAGTTCGACCAATTTTTATCAATATGTACAGTTTTATCCTATTAATTTATTTATTGATATCTGTTTTTTGCGTACCGTACTCAGCGGTCGACTTGCTAGGGAACAGTTTTGGAAGCTTTATGTGTATTCCAAATACTAATATGTACCTACCTATAATTGATCAAAATATAAAATTATTAAAAACCTTATCCTAATAGTCACACAGACATAAAATTATTTTTAAAATTATCACAGAATTGTTTTTATTTTTTGTAAAGATTTTATCAAATAATGTCTCAATCGTCTATATCATATTATTATTTTGCCTGTGTGATTGTATAACTTCCATTATTAGATAACCTTCCTAGTAATCATTATTTTCTCTAAAGCTGTCTGGCAATTAAAGCCGGGGGCTTTAATTACTGTGGAAGCTACAAGCTCTCAAAGTTAGTAGTTACTGTAATTAGCATGTTTCATGTTACGAAAATAATAATTAGAAAGTGCAATCACACAACCATTAATTAACAAAATAAGAAGATTCGCTTAAGCCCTTATAACGTTATTCTTTTGAATTCAAATAACATTATTTTTTCTTTAGAAAATTATTTAGTTTAACGTGGCTCAGCTACAGATAACTCGTAAATGAAAATTGATTTTAGGATTCCTATTTAAAATGTACGGGCGACCTTGCATGAAACCTTGTTTACAATGTTTTGTTTAGCGTTTGGAAACGTAGAGCAATAGCAAATTATTTAGAAGACCGTAATGTTTACGTCTATGTGCCAATTACTCTTATATCGACTTTCGTCAGCCCTTAGCATCAATGTGTGCGTTGTGTACACTATCCACTGTAATAGGACCTTGTGTGGCCATAACTGTGCCATATGCCGAAACTGATCCGACGACAGTGCCATATTTGGATGCACAATGTTGCAACAACCTACAAGATGCACTTTCCTTAAAGGTTACTCAAGTAGATGTAGGGCTTCTTGTACTGGTTTAGCTTTAATGTTTGTATTTATTTAGTTTGTTTTAAAATCTTGTCATTGTAATATTGGATTTCAGTTGCGTTATTCTAATTCACAACAATGTTTTAGTTATTATGTATTTCAAAGATAAAGTCTAAGGTGTTTTGTTTGTTTACATTCACAGTTGTACGGTAATCTTGTTGTTTGTTTCTCTTTTCGTTATATTTATATACTGAATATACAAGGCCACATACGAAATATAGAATTAGGTGGCCATTTTGTTCAGAAAACGTTTAGAAAATCTTTAAATTCTGTATGATAGCAAATGTATTTTCGATTACATAGACATTCCCGACATCCCGGAGGACATCAAAAAGCTGCGGGCGCTGCAGATTGCGGACTTCAGCAGCAACCCGATCCCGCGGCTGCCGGCTGGCTTCAGCCAGCTGCGGGCGCTCACCGTGCTCGGCCTCAATGACATGTCGCTCACAAGCCTGCCCAGCGACTTCGGCAGGTGAGACATTATTACGCCCTTTACAAATTACCATGCAAACCTAGTTCTATGTTGGGTTTAAACTGTTGTCATCACTTGTCTTTCGCAATAGTATGGGTTATGTGCCTTAAGTGGAATACTTACTACTTGGCCATTGTTCCAAATTACTTGAAAAACAAAAGATTTCTAATTAAGTTTCAAGTAAAATAATTTAAGATACGTAAACAATACACATAGACACACAAACGGAGGCTAATACTCTTAAAAAATCGAGATCCCAATCTCATACGGTGATCCTACCTATAACTGGAGAACACAATATCCCTACGGCAATTAGTAGATAAGTAGGTATCTCTAATACATACTGAACACGTAACTATCGTTAAACATAATAAAAACAGTAAACAACTTCTAGATTTTAAAGCTATTATAAGCTTCATATCCCTACCTAAATCCTTTTACGAACAACGTGTCTGTTGGAAAATGATAAAAGATTTTTCTACAGTGAAAAATTGTTTGCTGTCACGGCATGAAACCTATCAAAGTATTGTACTGTTCATGTTTATACTGTGACGATCCTTTTACTGTTGGGAAAAATCGTTCAAACCTCTTTTATTGGAACACTATTTATTTTTGCATTTTATTGGCATAATCTCGAATTGTCTTTGAATTTTCTATTGATGACATTTATAAACTTTTTTATGATGACATTACCCTTTCGCTCTTTCAAATTCAACAAGATTTAATTGATGTATCAACTTAAAAAAAAAACAAATCGTTCTAGACATCGTCGACATCGTCGACATCGTCGAGTATACATTACATGGGCGATTTTGTTCTCAATATTCATGAAAACATGGAAACGTTCATGACTATAGTTATTTTAATGATGGTATTATTTCGCGATTGGCTATATGCTTATAATATTGTAAAATAGATTACGGATAACCCTATTACTCTTCGCCTCGACTTCGAACAAATTTCCTGTGGGAAATTGATTTTGTTTTACCATGATCAGATGCCTATTAAGCTGTACAGTCTACGGATAATCCATAAACTTCTATTAAAAACCAACCTTAATTAAAACAATAAGATCTACTTTCCTTAATTTTCAAGGGATTGGTAGTTATAGTCTAGGTAGTTAATGTAGTTAGGTATAAGTTTTGTTGAATGATGTATAACATAAAATTCTAGACAGTGTATCTGTTCCGTCCCGAGTGCGTTTCAAAAGTACCTGTTTAAACATTCATAGGAAGGGAATAAGCTTACATTATTAAGCAGAATTTCGCAGTTGGTCCCCGTTTCGTTTGCCTTCCACGGGTATTGACAAAATAATATTCTTGTCGACGAACGATTACTGTTTACCGTCTTCTCAAATTTACGTAACTAAGCGATCGTAACAGGTTACGACCACATTTACTATGTACAAAATCTTATAAAAAAATTACAGGACCCTTGTTATAGTAAAAGTATATAAATTAATGGAAGACAGCAACAAGTAACAACAGACAATTTGTATGACCAAGCTTTGTTTGAGCTCAAAGCGAAAGCGAAAGTTGAACTGGAAAGCTATGGTCGGCTCTTAGTGTAACCTCTTATTGACGTCCATACAAATACATAATACGTCTGTTAAACTTGTTTCACGTTCTTTTTATCAGAAGTACATTCTTTTCCTATAAGTACTCTCTATTGTATAACACTTGTTCCATTGTACTGAGATTAGAGATTATGTAGAGAAAAGCTTAACAGATTCTTCTTTTTATGTATTACCTAAAATTGTATGCGAATTATCTTTCTAAACTTAATATTTTAAAGGGCTTATGAATTTCATGATGTTTAAGAAACCATCTTGCAAATATAAACTTCTTCTTCGTATATCGCTCTCGTCAGGGCGGTCGTGGTCGTTATTTAGCAGTGGCTCGTTTCACTAGGCCCCTCCATTCCTCCCGCACTGCTGCCTTGTTTGTACATTTGTGCAGGCAAGGGTCTATTGCGGACTTGAATCGGCCATCTCATGGGGATCTACCTCTGGGTTTGGTGCCTTCTACTTTACCCTGGACAACTAGGCGTTCTATTGACTCTTCATTGCGCCTTGATACATGACCGAAGAACGACTGTACTATGGAGGATAGACGCTGCTTGATGTTGAGTTCTTCAAGAATGGCCTTGTTGGTGCGGAATCTGACCATGATATTACCAAGATTCTTCTCCAGCAACACATCTCAAGAGCATCTATCCTTTTTTTTCCACTTTCTCGCAAGGTCCACGTTTCGGTGCCGTACAGAAATATGCGAAACACAATTGCACGGACAAGTTTGAGTTTGGTGACTTTTGTTATATTCCGGTCATAGTAGGGACCGGAACATAACTTTTTTTAGTTGGTCCATGGCCGATCTTGATATCGCCATTCGCCTTTTAATCTTCTTAACACAGCCGTCATTGTTGGAAATTAATGCACCTAAGTATATGTTTGGACTAGATATATGTTTGGACTACCTCACAGTTTGTCGTCGACTTAATTTCAGGCGAGTTATTTTTTACACAGCTGACTTTGGTTTATGGCGGTTGATTTTGAGACCAAAGATGAGGCTGACTGACACTTTCTATTTTGTGGAACAACTCCTCCATTTGGCTAATGCTGCTTGTGAACAAAGTTGTGTCGTCCGCATATCGTAGATTCGATATTTTTAAGCCTCATAAAGCAACGCCATCAGTCAAACAAATATAATAAAATATATTACCTATACCATCAAGTTTTGGTTAATACTTGTATTATTTTACAAGGGAAGCAATACATTAGTTCGAATTGTCTTTGCAAGTAATTTAAATGGGAATGAAAACTTGTCGTTACTATTAGTAATTGCGGATGTATTTATTATAAAAAATATGTTTCCGTTTAGTTGTTACATACGTATATAAGTAATATAAACAGTGTCGAAATAAAGCGGACACGTTTAATTGTTGAAAAATATTTTGGTGGGATTTTAAAAAGTATGTTTATAATTATGTATGTAATTTTATGTACCATGTATGGGGTTTTAAATGACGGATTGCTCGCATAAATCACAGGGATTTTGTTTTAATATTGTGAACGGATCGATCGTTCATAATATTTTTTTTTATTATTTACAGGTAAACCCCAGTTAAAATTTCATACCTGTCACGTTAACATTTCCGATTTCACTTAATACTGGGTTTAGTCAATGCCAGTATGATCATCGTTTATAAATAAGGAGGTAGATGGAGATTTATAAGTATGAAATAAAAATAACATAAAACCTACGAGTTGTCTGGTGTAAGTTGATACTTTATCTAGGTATAAACTGCAGGATTAATATGATCGTCATTGTCCAGTGACTGTGTCGTACGCGTGATGTTGATGACTAATTCAGTTTCTTGACAGTAAGTACT
Source organism: Abrostola tripartita (assembly GCA_905340225.1). Taxonomy (NCBI): domain Eukaryota; kingdom Metazoa; phylum Arthropoda; class Insecta; order Lepidoptera; family Noctuidae; genus Abrostola; species Abrostola tripartita. The sequence goes on along the minus strand of HG996498.1, from coordinate 7,124,139 downwards.
ACCTAGGTGCATACATCTGTAATGTGTATGCAGTTAACATGATGTATCAATTATAGCAAGTTACTTGAATTGATTGATATTTAATAACATCAATTAGTGCGTAAGCCGCGAGCAGCTATTTACGTTTTTAAGTACTCTTAATTGAACGCTAAATATATTTTACAAACCGCGTTTTATCAAAATAAATTTCTTCTCGGAAAGTGAATTACTTTACGAGGACCCAATTTTCGGGCTTTTGAAGCTTAAATCACTTTCTCGTTCGATTTATTGAATATTTTTGATGTACTTTGTTACCCAGTTGAAATATGAATTGAGTATTTATTTATTCATAGATTTCTTAATATAGAAGGATAAAGATTAAAAGAGACAATACTTATCTAATGTTTGATTAACATATTGAATATTTAACTTCTTTATTTTGCTCTAGACTTGGTGGTTCAGGCTTGTTTCAGTATTAAAATTAACACCTTTAGGGCATGACCGAATTCTCTTATCATAAGTAAACATTTATTGATATCTAAAAGTAAAAAATGCGTTACTTATGCGCTCATAAAATCAACACAGTGTAGTTACATTTTATTAAATATATAACATAAATTAACGACACACGTAGCTGCAGTTACCAGGTACCATTAAATGTTGTAGAGTCATCAAATTTGCAGAACGGCGTTACATGTGTGTAGCGGACGGTGTACGCCATCATCGTCGCTGTAACTTATTGCTTTATGTCACAAACATTAAGCTTTTTATGATTAAATCAAATCATGACGTCATACACGGAATCATTAATTGTGTACTAAGAAAGAGATGACTTTGAGACAACTTGATTTATTGCTCGATTTTATTGATATAATAAACCTAATTTTCAAACATCATAAAATATTTTTGTGATTGTTGCGGTTTAACGTAGCATAATTAACAAGAATTCAACTTTATTAACGTGCTATTTCTGGATTTGGGTCACGAACATCGAACCGTACTCACTGAAATACGTACTAGGTATGATGTTTACTCGATATTCTAATTGCTTGAGTACATAGGCGGACTTGAATGAGTCAGAGCACTATGGATGTTGTACAAAACCGACTCTAAGTACTTTGACATCGCCTATGGAATGCGGCCTCAATGTTCTAAACAAACATGACGTGTGCTCATGCTCATGTATTATCAGTAAACAATAGTATAATTTTTTTTAACTCTATAAAATCACATTATCTCCTAATTTCGCCCGAAAAAAAGGAAAAGTACATTTACATATCAAGATTTTATTGTTATATCTAAATAAAGTAAATCTTTTGCTTTTACGAGACTGTTTATTTCTCAGAATAATGTCGTGTCGGCGACGACAGCGCAACAGTTTTCTGGAAACAACTACAAAACAAGCAAAAATAATTTTATATTCCGGTCGTGTACGTTTCAAAGTAAAAGACTAATGATTGTTTGTACTGGGCATATGCTGTCAGTTGGTTTTAATAAAAATATAAAGAAAGATATTTGATTTCAATTGACATTCACTTGCGATTTCTTTTTCTTATAGTTAGGCAGGTACTTAACCGTTTATTTGTTTTTAACCTTCATCTATGTCGTACGTGTAGAGAACAAATCCGTAAAATACTAAAAGCGCTAAAATAAACCCGCGCCACGGACTGACTGTAATTTAAAACCGGTTTCAATCTTTAATAACTTAGCCTTTTGCTAAAGGGTTTCTTCCACATTCCTGGCAAGATCATTTTCTGTCGATTGACGAGACTCAACTACAACGTATGTGTTAAATACTTAAAACCAACTAGAATTATCTACTTAGCTCGTACGTGTCTAGTCAGTTGCTTAATAGCCGGGTTTCGTGTTGTCTCCTCCTCCGTTTCTTTGACTTACGTGCATGTCTAATTTGACGTTGCATCTTAACATCGTTGTATTCGCGTGTAAGCATTATGATATTCTGTTTTCACAGAGTACGTAGGTCCCGTATAAAAAGAGCATTCCCAGTTATATCCGATAGTTGAATCCTATTTTAGTTTTTAATTTTAGTGTTTATTGCAACGGCCGAAATTATTTGTTTCGAATTGTTGATCGAACCTCTTCTAACTAACGTTGCCTTTACTTCTCTATATGAAAAAAATCTAGGCTAGTTTTTGTTACACTACTCGCGTTTTCACACTAATAAATAGTATACAGGCGAAAGTTTGTGTGACCAAGTAGCTTCACAATAAAATGTCCTTGCGTAATTTACTAATTCCAAGTCTTGCAAAAATTCAGTCTTCATTTCATTACTTATTTCACTTATTTGTTGTACCCGTGGAGAAAAGTTTTTTTTTGCATAAACTTATTTATTTTTTAATGTTGTAAGAACTCCCTGAACTGCCTCATCGTATTTTAATTTCGTTATAACTTTAGTATTAAGTTTCAAACAAGCTATTAGTTTAGCAGTGTTGTATATTTAGGTATTTTTATTCAAGTATAGCAGTGTATTTAAAATGTACAATTCCTCAATTGATCTCAACTACCATAAGTAACAGTTGGTCAAAACGCGTCTTCCATTAAAAATACGCAACTATCATGCCCAAAACTTAAGGTCATCATCTAATTTTAAGAAACTTAAATATAATGGAATATAGCTTGTAGTAACGCGGCTATCGCGCAGATCAGTCGATTTGCGAGGTTTAGCCGTGTTCGCCGCGGTCAGTCTTGTGGTGGGTGACCGTTTTCACATGTCGAGACCCCTCCGTGCTTCGGAAAGCACGTTAAGCCGTTGGTCCTGCGCCTGATCTCTCTCCGGTCGTGTCGGTCTACCGTCCCATCGGACTTTGAGATAGAGGTAATAGAGGGAGTGCACCTGTGTTTGCGCGCATACTTGTTCACTATAATAACTCCTGCGTAGTTGGCTAATCCCAGATGTGATCGGCTGCCGTGACCGAAATTCGGTCAGGAGAACATTATTATTATTAATGGAATAGTTTCAACAATCTGTAAATATACGAAAACGTTGTCTTTATCGTATTAGTCATGTAATACAATTATATAAGTTGTATTTATTATATATTTGTTTGATAATGCCAACACGCTCGTTTACTTTTTAGGAATAATAGCAGACTTAAGTTATATCTTAGTTGTTTTGTTGGAGATAAAATGATAATATTAGTGTTAAATTAACCTTGCAACAATGCAGTGGGAGCTGTTGTTACTGCGACTGTCGTTCCATTGTGTTTCCACCTCGCTAAATTGTCTCATCAAATTATTATGTCACAATTGTTGCCATCTTAAGGTTATGTACTGATATTATACGATATTGTAACTAACTACATGCAATCCCGTTAACACACTATAACGTCAATAATATAATTAATTAAAATATGAATATTCCTAATAAATAAATATTCATACGACAAATAACAGCCATAATGCTCTAAATAGGACGATGATATTATGTTTTTCACAAAGCGCAACATACTAGAAGCATTATTGCGAAAAGCTTCAGAGCTTCCACAAAGTGAAGCAAATATTTTGAGCTTAAATGCTCTTAGTGGAATGGTGAACAATATTCAATTTTGTTCTACACAGTGGGTTCGCAATAACAATGCTTCTAGTGGGGTGTATTTGTCCCGTTGGCGTTTTATAAAATACGTCTAAGACAATTTGCAGTATTCATTGGATACTGTACTATCTACAATAATTGGTAAAGCTTAATGCTGTTTTATTATATCACCTAATTTCAAACATTGGAAGAACTTCCTTAAATGCATTGTTGGTTCTATTTTCTGTTTAATACTTACAATATCTTTATATCTTTTCAGTTTGATCTCACTTCAGTCGCTGGAGCTAAGAGAAAATTTACTAAAGTCTCTACCTGAATCACTAAAAAATCTAACAAAATTACAAAGGTTGGATCTTGGCGATAATGACATTGAAGAACTGGTCAGTTCCTAATTCGTTTTCAAAACCGAATTGTCAATTTGTTTCTAAATTAAATTAATCATTTCACTCTTTTAATTTCAGCCGGGTTTTATTGGTGAGCTGCCGGCGCTAGAAGAACTATGGTTGGACCACAACAAACTGCAGTATTTGCCTCCAGAAATCGGCAATTTGAAGGCTCTAATATGTTTAGATGTGAGTGAGAATAAACTAGAGAAAATTCCTGAAGAAATCGGGGGTCTTTGCTCCCTAACCGACTTGCATCTCTCCCAAAATATGTTGGAAACTGTACCTGATGGTATTGGAGATTTATGCAAGTTAGCTATACTGAAGTTGGACCAAAATAGATTACATACATTAAACGAAAATGTAGGAAGGTTAGTATATCGCGCTGTTTAAGATATATTTCATTTTGTTAGTTTATCTTGTGCTATTTATAACGCTAATGATTCCGTATTTTCTTCCAGGTGTACAAATCTACAAGAGCTTATATTAACGGAGAATTTTTTAATGGAGCTGCCTAAGTCTATAGGAAATCTCAATGAGCTGACTGTACTGAATGTAGATAGGAATACCTTGGCTGAAATACCGTTAGAGATCGGTAATATGACGTTACTTGGTGTTCTGTGCTTAAGGGATAATAAACTTACGAAATTACCGAACGAGCTGGGAAATTGTAAATCGCTACATGTTTTGGATGTAAGCGGAAATAGGTAAGTTATATTATGACAATCAAACACGTTTGGTTACTGATTAGAAAAGTATATTTTCTTAATCACATTTCCATTGAGTATCCGACATTTTATTGATTGCTTTATTTAGTTTTGTTGAAGGTTACCGAACTTATATTATGTTATCAAATATATTTCAGGTTACAGTACTTACCCTACACACTAGTGAACTTGGAACTTAAAGCGGTGTGGCTATCAGAGAATCAGGCGCAACCACTCCTGACCTTCCAAACGGATAGAGACGAAGCTACAGGGGAAAATGTTCTAACATGCTTCTTGCTACCACAGCTTAGTTATACACAACAACCAGGTACGAAAGGAATAGCATTATCACTGTATTGCTTTTGGTGTCCTGCTCGTAGTTATTGAACTTTTTAAGACCATCTCTGAAGCGAGTGATTTGTGACGATGAAATCAAATTTAATGATCGCCATTTAGAAATAATTTTGACTATTTTTGTGCATAACAAACTCCTCCCAAGTCACTCGTGAAAGAGGGAGGACTTTCCTCTTAATCAGGTTATTCATAAAAACTTCATCTTTGCCTTTCAACATATTTTAATTGTTCTTTATTATGCTTACGAATCTTCTATTTTAGACTATCAGAAGTTTTACTAAAAGTTGAATATTGTTTAGTTTGCACATTAAAAATGTTTTAGTTTAACGAGTAGCTATTTAGTTTTTCAATTTACTAAATTTTTACATGTTTTGTAAGGTTTTACATAGATAACAGTTAGTACTTAATGATAAGAAAATTGCAATGATAAGCAATTTTCTTTATATCTTTACCAAAGAATGTTACTGCCATTGTATGTTTGCTTTTATGTAAGCATTTTGGTATGTACGTTATTGTTGTCTCTGCCTATGCTTTTCGTGCTTTTATTTAATTATGCAATCAGTAGGGACAGTTCACAAAACATAAATACTTACACAAAAGGCCGGATTGGAATTTCTAAGATAGTGTTATTTATCTTATTCTACTGATAAGAAAGGTTTCGTTTGTGTGTAGCCTTTAGATAGTCATAGATATACACTATCAATAAAATCTTATTTTCTCTGCGTTCGTATTCATTCAAATGTAATGGTCAATTGGTTGCTATCACCGGTTGTGACCGAACCATTATGAATGTGTTTACGTACGTAACCGGGATGTGCACACACCATACACATTAATTTGGTATCAATAAATATAATGGGCCATTGTAAGCTATAAGCTCAAGAATTTGGCAATGATAAAATTATTCATCAGCTATTAAGATATGGAGTAATTGCTCTATTCTAATCGTAAAAGTCGGTTAAATGTACCAAATGTTTGGTAATTATAATATGAAAGATTTGTGAACTGTCTCTGCTTGCACTTGTTTTGTTTTTGCTGTGTAAATATACTAAATGCACTTGTCACACCACGAATAGAGCTGGAACACACATCAGAGGTCGGCAGTGGACACTGGTTCAGGGAACACAGATTTAATTCACAATCGCAAGAGCTAGATAGAGTAAGAGGTAAGGTTTACAAAGGTATCAACTCTAGAATACGATTTAGGTCTATTGCGCGATATAAGTATCTGCTAAATCGATTGCGTCCATTTTATAGTAAAATATTACGAATAGAAATCGATAATTCTAAGAGAATTTTGTAGACTAGTAAAGTATTTTGGTACATAGCTTGCTAAAAAGAAACAAGTGTTTACGGGGTAAAACCGTGTCTTTTTTATTAAAATAAGACAAAAAAATCCTCGCGCTAGTTTTACTATCGGATGGACGCGCGACTTCATCAAGGTTGAAATGAAGATACTCTATTATTATGTCAATTTTGCACTGTTATTTTTTATGACACAACACAATTCATGGTCATCATGCTATAGCACTGTACTGAATAGAACTGTAGTTTAGTATTTAATTTATTCACTGTTGTATTTTCATAAAATTGTTTTTATATTTTGATTTTAGTTCAAGTTCATAAAATACACGATAAAATCATTTATCGATCATTGGTATATGACTTTACCAAACCTTACTTTTTCTGTACGTTAAGTAAATGATACAAATATTTATCATAGTTACATACATAATTTTTGCTTTCAATGTTTGCTTGTTTTGTGACGTACATCGTTGTGTTGTGATTGTCCTTGGGCAGTTGTTTTATGGTGTTACTAAGCGGGGACATTTGTCATTATTAATATTTTCAATGAATCTCCTTTTAAACACTATACTACGAATTGACGACAATGTATTTTTGAGACTTATTTTGTTAGCAAACAATGAACAAATTATATTATTAGTTTGAAACATTTTACTAATACATTTGATTCTGCAGAATCGAGCATATCTCGCGACCGTGACTCAGACAACGAGGACTGGGAACAGAAGGAAAATTCACGCACACACTCCGTCAAGTTCACCGAAGACATGCCCGAAGTTAAAGAGGTGAGCTATTGCTGTTGTAACTTGTTCAAGACCAATAGGGGACGGTATACACACAGACGTAAAAAGAACTTCAACACTAGACACGCTTACAAACTCCGTTATAATGTACCTATATGCTTTCACAATGCTGGTATCACAATGCGGGAGAGGTGGAGGAAAATAGGCTCTTGGTTCAGGAATAATGTACGCGATAATTGCTCAAGGCACAGAGCTTACTTAGCGCTCAGTACAATACTTGTAGCATTAGAATAATCCCAATTATACTTGAAATAGGATTTTACACGCTTATTTTTAGCATGTTTTTGTTAAGTGTATAATACAAAATCTCAAATATCGACTAATAATAGGTGTAAGTACTTTAAAGTGGTGATAACAGATCGGAGAATAAAACAAAATCTTTTTTTTATATTAAGTATTATTGGTCTTACTCTTATATAACTCATGTTTATTTATTCAATAAACTGATAATTTCCATTGCGTTTATCTTTTATTTGCATGTTATATTTGGTTTACTTATGTCTCTAATTATTTACAACAATTAGCTAAATCATTTTAAAAGATACCACAAATAGTTTATTTATGTGTAATTTAAATCCTTGTGTATATGTATATTATTGATTTTATTATCTGTACTGAATTTGTTTAATTATAATTATGTGTGTACTGATGTTTAATATCCCATGTCCTATGTAGAGCTCTATTGCTAGAGAAACTAGTCATGTCATGACTATACAAAAGCACCTGTAATTTATAATATAGGAATGAAAACAATTGAAAGTGACCTCAATCTAATCGGCTCTTCTAGGTCAATTATTTTTTATTGTGCCTGTTTACGCACCACAGATTTAAAAACACGTGTATACTACTTATTTATCTTGTTTAAAATGCAAATATGGGATCTATGCTTTTGGTTTGACGGTATTCACCAATTTAATTATTCATATTATGTTATACTGTACATTCTAATATATCTATGTATGTTCAAAGTAGGAAATTAAATTATAGAACACCTCGCAAATGATTATTTTTATTTATCAGTAACAACTTTGTATTTATTCAATAGTCATACATGGGTAACGTTACAATTCGACAACAACTTCAGATGATTGTAGAACCTCTTGGTGGAGAAGTGGTTCTGGAACAAACGTTTTGATTTTAAGGTTCCGTCGATTCAGGAGGAAAATGAGGATGCGACACCTTCTGACTCGTTCTTCACACAACAGTCGATGCTAGCCTTCAGGCGGCCTATTAACGTAGTTCGCAAGCTAGTCACTACACAGCGGAGGAGTTCACTGCAACGACTCTCCTCCTCTATTACTAACCTCGCAGAGGTATGCGGCAAAGCGTCTCGGGTAGTGCATTCACAAAAATGGCAAATTATTACTATAGTCTTTAACAGTTCAATTTGCTGGAAATGTAAACAAACTTTCTTTCTTCAAAGAACATTTATCAAACCATATCAAATAATTTACCAAATGTGTTACTTATTAAATTTTATTTTAATTGACTATTTTATTAACTTAAGAAATGATTCTGTAAAATAAACGTGAACAGATTGTTTATTTTCAGTGCAAATTTTATTAACGGAGTATACTTAAACAATTAATTAATTAACTGCTGCTTTGATATACAAATTTATGTTTGTTACCTACATAATATGCAAGTTTAAGTTTTACTGATGAAAATCTTCTCATGTAAAATAATAAAATATTTTCTATTTATACTATTATACTTGCAAGTAACTTTCACAAAACGATATTTTCTTATTATTACTATATATGTAAGTAAATCGATATGCGAATATTGATTATTGTAATTTACATTTGTTATACATATTGTGAGTGCACTACCATCGAGTTGAGAATGCGCTGTCCGCCACTAAGCCTCATGCTCTATCAGTATTTAGATAATAGTTTTTTATTTGGAAGTAGACTAATGCATAGATGTTGGTGTTGTTATTTGCAAACCCATTGTCTATTTTTAAGCGCATTTAACTTATTCACGGAATCAAATACTCAACACTGTTACGTAACACTAACCACACCTGTCGTCCTATTATGGAAGAGCCATCTTTGTTTTATCCCAAGTCACTTCCCAAACAATCTTGAATGAAACAAAAAACACTAAAGTTAATAACTATACCACTTGCTTTAAAACCCTGACTTTTCCACACTGCGCACAATATTTGAACTGCACTTAAAGTAGATTAGCTTCACACTAATACACAGACGTCGTAGTGTCACGAAGAAGAGACTACGTGTGATATCATATCCTGTGAATAATTTCTTGTCGTCTCACATATTGCGACACTATGCGGTTAATAGGTTAAATGACAATTACATTATGCTCCAATTCATGGGACAGGATGAGTATTGCTGAATAAGACAGATATTACTTGTTCAAAACTTACCATAGAAGTAGGGATTGAAAATTTTCTTGTGATTATCTGTTTTAAGTACACGTTACATTTTATTAAACACTACTTTAACTGAAGTGTATTTATCATCAGATACAGCATAGGTACATGTTTCATTTTTGAACACATGCTTGCTTTTCTTAGACTTCGTTTTATCGTTAGAAGTATAGATTAATGTTTTTAATATTAGGCAATAACCATTAAAATCTTGGTATATTTTTTATAACAACACATGAAAATATCTCACTGCTTTCTTATAATAGGTATGTCGTGATAATGCAAAAGAGGCAAATTTTATTAATTTATTAGCATGAGCATGAGCATGTGATTTTCTCAATTATTATTAATTTTATTACATATAATATAATTTTATGTAACAATGTTTTAACTTATTTATATTTCCACAGACTCCATTTGTTCGTCAAAATACACCTCACCCGAAGGACTTGAAGGCGAAAGCACAAAAGCTTCTAGCGGGACGATCACCGGACACGGCCAGCACACAGGCCGCTAAACACGAAGCCCCGACTACCAACGGAATAACTATGTCACCGCCCGAACAAACCCAAGTACCAGTGGAAACGATTGAAGTAAGTTAATGGATACTTTATGAGCAACTTCTTGCGGGATACATAATATAATGGACTCAATAAACTTGGAAGTCATGTGTTTCGTTAAAATATATACATTGCGTTGCTTGTACTTAATTGCGACAGTTTATAACGGGAACTTTGAACAGAAGTAGGTGACTTGTTACTTCCAAGTTCCAGTTAATGACTTCCTCGGGATGACAGGCAGTAATACAGTTTAAAATTCTCTACAATTAATAATCCTTTTAGACACTGACGTTTATCGCTCACATAAATGTCGACTATATTTATTAAATATTGCAGTAACATTTTACGTACTTTCACTTTTATCTTGTAAAATACTTTATAGTGTGTAGCAGTATTTTAAAAGGTTATTTTTACATTCTGTCCTTACATTAATACTTCATGATTTCCAAAACTAACCGCTGTAGATATATTGCTTTTTTAATAATTTTCTCTCTGTTTTCAAATATTATACCTACTGGTTATGGTTATTTTATAAAAAAGGAAAATGTGCATAACAGTTTTTTCATCTCATAGGCAGTACACACAACGCAGCCTGTTCCTGAATCGACGAAGGACGACGATAGCGACACCCAAACGGCTGGTGATCGAGAATCGTCCGAAGGAGAAAATGATGAAAATGACGATTCCGACGAACTTGAGGTAAGGGGCATTCTTTCTCAACCTTACTCCTATATAGAATCTACTCCTACACTTGATCCTAAAAACAAAGTCACTTTATAAGCGTTATGCGAGGAAAGCGTATTGTGTTCTTCATACGTAGAAAAGGCACTTTAAAGCAATTACTATTTAGGTTTTCTACTTTATTATGGCGGTTATGCATAACATTTAACAGGTAGTCTTAACATTTGAAGCTGTTAAAAAAGTCATATTTGGATTTTCTGATTATTATCCTGCTGCTTTGAATTAACATGAGAAGTAGAGTTAACTTTCTAATAGAAGTAAAGGACTATCTAATAATATAGAATTAACACTAGTTGATACTTTTAAAATAACATTTAATAACTTCTCTGGATATTGGTAGATTGATAATTTAATTTATTTACAAATATTTCAAGTTTATGAGAACTTTCTTATTTATACATTTTGTATGTAACAATTTATGCAAATGAAAAACATGTGTTTAGTTAAAATATTTTAAATTAAAATTGTGTCATCAGAAGGCAGTAAGGCACTACAACTACGATGCACACGGAAAGGGTTCCACGAGTCGTGTTGTAGTGACTCTTTAGACAAACACATTATTTTCATGAGCGTAGTACCTATATTTTAATATTCCACATTTACACTGGGACACCAATATCAGTACAGTCACACCCCGACGCTATTTACTAGAATAAAACAAAGTCTACTGAAACTGGTCTGATATAAAACGTCAAATAACTGCGATTCGCGTCACAAGGCGGTCGTAGAACTATAAATCACAGCAGTGCGTCACTAGAATTGATTTGATGATTGATTCGATAAATTAGCTCGACTTTGAAACTCGAGTAGTTATCGGTCATTGATAAATAGACATACGTTTCTTTTTTTCTAATTATCGTTTTGGAAACTAAAATGAAAACGTAAGTATGTAAGATAAATGCAGTAAACAGTTTTTATTTCAGGACTATTATTACTTGGCATTTAATGTCATATTTGTAAACTCTATTCCATTGTATTATGGTGAGAAGTGGCTACTTAGAAATTGTGGAAATAGGCCTTGTGATGTGATTCACTTAAATTTTCTGGGGTTCATAATATGCGTTTGGTAACTGGTATACATTTTTGCATTTAAAATTGTGGAATAGGAAACGACATAATGTGTCTTTCTTGCTTATATCGGGGTATGACTGTATGGTATATGTATACACGGGTGTGTGCGTTGGTGGTGGTGCGGGTAGCGTCCGCGGCGAGTGGCGTGGCGCGCTACTGTTGAGGAGCGCGGCGGCACCGTACAGGCTGGCCGGCTGCACCGCCGTGACACACCCCACCACCTCAAGAACAAACGCGTCAATCAGATCGACGCAAGGCGTGCGCGAGACCTTATTGCGCAGGTGCTGCTACCGTCTTCCTAATGCATATAATACTTATAATTTTAACCTGTTAACTCTTTTTGTAATCCTTGTCAATCCAGTTTGTAAATCTGTAATCAATATTTAAAAAAAAATACATTAAATTTGTAATATACCTATAACGGAAGCCTTAACTTATAGAATAAGAATAGGTGTTGCAGACAATTGAATGATTACTTTTATTTAATTGGATGGACAACCTGTGTAGTATTGCTTGGTTAAATGGTGCTGGTGGTACATACTAAAGTCACACCTGTTAACATAGACTGTACTTTCCATGTGTAAAATAGTGTTTCATATGTTTATAGAAAACGAGAAGTTTTTATGTTATAATTATTGCAGTTTTATGCTTACAGGGATGATTTTTCTATTATAGCTGGTCTTCAAATATACTTCTGAAATCCAGTGTACCAAATGGGATAGTGTTTTGAATGTGTAATCTTTAACAATAATAAACACAAACAAAATCTATGTTTGCATGTTAACTATATCAGAAGTTATAATTGAACTGTAATCATTTATCTGGTGTATTGGTTGTGAAACCATTGATCATGCAGTGGAATCTAAACAATTTTTTGTGTGTGTGTGTGTGTGTGTCCTGGTGTTATTATTAGAATTTTGCATCATTTCATAGTATGTGTATTGATGTTTGATCATCTCCGACCTTCATTCTAATTAGATTCACGATGCTGTGTAAATTTATTCATTCATGCATGATATTTACTACATATACCTATTTAAGTATAAACTATATTCGTGAACGTTGTATTTCATTTTGACAGTTGACCTACACACATTTTTATGTATGTTTGATATAAAAGTAAGTAAAATATCGCTAAGTAATATATTTACTGTTCGTCCATGTTTGGCAATGTTAGAGTTTGTTTGCGAGATGCAGCTTTTGTCTTGGATAGTAACTGTGTCATTCGAACTCTAGCATTATGGCTAGAGTAACTGACTTACTAAATACAGGTCGTTCCGTTAAACGATTCAATCTCTGCAATGCAATAACATAAAAAAACTAAATTAAGTAGATGGATCCGAATAACATTCAGAAACGTTAATATACATACGCATTTAGGGTAACGAGAGATCGTTTTCAGGAAATCATTAAAAATATCTTTACTTTATTTGGATTTCCATTTAGAATGATGATTAATTATATTTAGTGCCTCCTGTATTACTACATATTTATAGCCTTAGTAATATCTAGGTGCAAGTAAGTAGGTAAAAACTATTTTCTAACTGAAAAATATTTTTCCCGATTCGCTTCCCAAGGCTCAACCTAAGAATTTAAGAACCAAGGTCGTGATTGCTAATCCACGAAACATTGAAACAAATAGATACAGGCGTTTAAGATAATTCGCGTCTGATATCAATTTTATTTTGAAATATAATAATCTCAAAGTGACACGATAAAACATAGTTGTACTAGCATCCTATACAGGTAATATAAACCGTTACCAAATATTTGGCCCATCAAAAGATGAGAAAGAGTCTGTCGTTTATGACCGGCTTTGTTCAATCTTGCCGGCTTTATGCTATTTTAGCCATTGATTAAGCTGTGTAAAGTTTAATCATGAGCGTTTCAATTATAATATAAACCGTGACATTCACACCATTTGCGATTTAACTATGAGAATAGAACGTAGAAATCGTTTAAGACCATTTTCATAATTCTGTTTTTCACAACCTGGATTCCCCTGAAATAACTGAGTAAATTAATATATCGAATTATTATTTAGTAAATATTATACGGGATAGATAAGTTACTGAATTAAAAATAAATTGTTACTATATTGCCTTGCCTGTTAGATATTAGTTGTTTCTCTACATAAAACATCATTCAGTTAGCATGTGATGATATTTTTTGTACAGACGATGTATCGTATAAATGATCGTTCATCAATTAAATACAGTGCTATCGTGCAATCGTGCTGCGCATCACAATGGCATCTAAATTGCGGACTATACAATAACGCGAAAGGGTAAAAGCTGACGCACGGTCCGCATCGAAATTTCTTGTTCACCAGAGAATAGCAGAAACAATAGCGTCGTGAGATCTCTTTCGCATCGCACTCGTACTCTGTGATGTGAACTAATAGCATAAAACGATCACCAGAGCGACTATTCGCACTTCGCTTACCTATATAGTTACAAAATTTTGTTACAACCATTAGTCATAATATCTAAGTAAAGTATCTCATTATAAGCGTGTAAATAATAGTAAATCTCCCGCTAAATCGCTTCGTTTCTGTAACTACGACCCAACCGTGGGTAATTGTTGGAATACCGCGGCTGTTACGGGCTGATGCGCGCGGGCCCTCGACCACAACGCTCTCGGTAGACCCTCCGCGAGGCTCGCAGAAATGAGTGCCTTCCACTGTGCTGCTTGTAACAATGCTTCGTGTACCGCGATTAATCGATAAGTGAAGTGCCACTTTCTCAATACAAGTGTAGTGTTAAATAAATCAGCAACAAACATCGGGTAATTTCTAAAGTGCGCCTTATCAGTATATATTAAAATGAGGTGCTTGAAAGCGGCAGGAGGATGGCTCGCCCGGGTGAGATGCGTATGCAAGATAGAAAGACATTTAGCGAAAGATTTCAATTTAGATTCGACTGCATTTTGTTTGGCTTGCTTCGCTTGTATATTGTCGTGTCACGATCATACCATTTCACTGGCATGTAGTGTAATGCGACATTTAAGTCATTTCCTTACTAGCTGTAATCTGTGTGGCTTTTGTCTACTGGTTTTGCCTGTTTAAGTTATCCCATTGGAATAAGCGCAGTATTTAATGTATTCAGAATATATTTGTTTGCAGGCAATTAAAAAACGAGAACAATCGGAAGAGCCGAAGACTGATGATGAAGAGACCGCTGAAGATGTACATGATGGTGAGTTTAAAAATAAATTGTTATATTTGAAATTAAATATGTACTTACTCAATTAAGAGATATTACTTTTCGACTTTACATAAGCGCTGCACGATCTGCCTGTGAGATATTCGATAGTTGCGACATTATTTCACACGTTCGTGACCATAGTCTGTCGTCTTGCGATCACGAATGTGAACCGCGCGGTGCCCGTCTGTCACTCTCGCGTCACACACAAACGCACCGTCCCGCCATTATTTTTATGTGGGAATAACCTACGTCTACATAACTTTCCAACTCGAAAACGTGGGTTCGGTAACTGTCATTTAACTCAGTATCTCAAGTTATCATTAGGTAATGCAATAGAGCGCAGAGCGCTTGTTTCATTTTAAGGGACGTGACTTACTTTTTACCTCCTCTTCATTTAAGTACAATGAATGAAGCAACATACAAGTAATACGCAATGTTAGCGTTGTATAAAATCGGTATCGCTACGTTATCAGCTTATCTCATACACTCGCCATGCCATTTCGTTCCGTTGAGCGAAGCCCCGCAGTCTTTCGCTTACTTGTGTCGAGTTTGTAGCTGAATCAACCTCCTTGTTCAGTGAAAATTAATAACAGAGTGTTCTAGTCGCGTGACATACTTCAAAATAACGATACAGAATTCGTGATCTGTGCCAAAATTTTGTGATACCTGCATTAGGCATTGTATGAGTCATAACAACGGGTTGATCAGGTTTAACATATAAAACTGTTTCTGTTGACGCAAGCCGCTTTTAAATACCAATACCTTAGCTTGTGCATACTGTTTAAAAAAACAAGTGCCGGTTTTCATTTTATAGTGATAACTTAATTTAATAACTGTGTTAATTAATGGTTTGACGTGTTATAGTTATTGATTCTATCTACAGAGTATATTATATTCATTATCTATTCCGCGTTTACCTGTATGATATTCTAGAAACCAGTGTTAATATGTTCGAGCAATGTATGAAGGTCAAGCTCTGTTATTGTTACATAGTTACACACATATGCGTCACTTAGAAAATCTAAGTTTTGTGTTTTTGTTTCGTAAATAATACTTCACGGTAATACGTTTTGCTCCATTTACTTTAAAATTGCTGGCTCTATGCCCTGTATTACAAGCACATTAACACATGTACCGACTTTCCCTGGGTCTTACTTCAGTAGGAGAACTACTTCGTTCTCCATATTTCATTTTTATTAAACTCACTATTCCCCATTCTTTAATACCACCGTTAAAGTCGAGTGCAGGTACTATGGTCCCATTTCACCTATAATAGCATTAGGTCCAAGTAACAAGCTTAAAAAGTCGTATCTAGGTCCGAGCCCGTGGTCATTTACCGTCGTTAGTCATTAATTTGAGCATTTGCCTACAGTTTTATACTGATATCTTAATTTCCTGGTGGTCCTGTGTAAGCAATTAAAATGTTGTTGAATTAAGCGCGGCCGCGCACTGCGCTTCTACACACAGTTGATAATAGTCTGTTTATTTTACAAACAGTACAAGTTCCCTAACACCTTGCTGTGTCGTGTTTAAACACATACATTACATTCTTATCGGGTCCACGCCACTTCAGATATATTTTGGGGTGTTGTTCTTTTAAATCAAAACTAGAGTAATACTACAGCAGTCAGTACTAAGCTTGATTTTTTTCTTATTTTGTAAGCTAAGACCAAATTATCTAATTTAAAAAAAACGTAAGAGGTTATTTTACGCAGACAACAAAGGGTTTAATGTATTTAATATCGGTAACACATACACACACATGTTCCATGGTTATTAGTTGGATGTATTCAAAACAATGTGCTACCGACCTTGACCCAGTGTGCGTATTTTCCTTAACTATACTCAAGGCATTTCTTTCAAGTGAACTTATACCTAGCGTACTTCGCGTGTTTGGCATATTAAACCAATAAAAATACATCTTACATTAGCAAACAATAACTTGACTAAGGTTGTATAGAAGGTGTTATGTGCCTCTAGGGTATATGTAGGTACATGTTTATTGATACGAGTTATTGAACTGACGGCACTATCTTATCAGTTATAATAATAAATTACTCGATCGAAACTCATTGTCAGTCGTAGCTGAATACACTTTGGTTGAAGTCGTTTATTGTGATCACTAATAACAAAATTAATATATTGTTTTAAAAATTTCTTGCAAATTCTTATTAATAACTTACAAGAAAATTCCTTCTAATTGGTTAACATCTTGCAGGTGAAAACGTTCAATCTTTCCTTGGTTAATTTATTAAAACGGATTTACTTCGTCTGCGGATATTGCATGTCGAGAAGTTGTTTATCAAGCAACAGCGACGTTCGTACATTTAATTTTGCAATTATTTATATTTTCAAGTCATGGTTTCCTATGTTTAGACTGTCGCCTTAGTATATATTTTTGTAGTAGTGCACGAAAGGAAATCTAAATGTTCCATTTCCGATTAATTGTAAATGCTCTGTATCTGTAGTGCATAGTTGTGACATAATAATGACATCAAACCGTCTAGTGGTCGCCTTGATTGATAGGATAAATGTTTAATAATCGTTAAATGCATCTACGAATTTTCTCTTTTCGTTTTTTTATTGTTCTCCTTTGTCTATACGTCAAATCGCCTGCCACGAAACTGACGGTATCTTTGTCGAAAAGTCGTGTCGATGTTTCGTCCAAACTATTTTAACCTCAATTAACTTCAACAACGACGGTCTTGTTCTCGGGCTAGTGGTCATTTACTTATACATTGCCGATCATTACTCATCGTTCATGATTGTACCTTGTAAGTGCAATTTACTTTCTTTAACGTGATAAGTTACTTCGTTGTATAACACTGTAAACTATAATTAATTTGTTACTATGTCTGAGAACGTTTCTAATACGAACACATTAATAACAAATTGTGATTTTAAAGGAGTATTGTGGTACAAGTGAGAGTTAAACAAAGACATAATGAAAGACAAGAAAAGACTTGAAGTGACGTTAAGCGTACGTGGTGATGGTTCATTAAGTAGAAACAATCTCAGAAGCAGCACCAGGAGTAACCGCAGCAATTCAAGTAACAATAGCAGTACTCTGCCCGTAAGCGAAATATTCGCTACTGACCGTTTCTCTGCACCGTACAATAGATCCTTCGATATACTCGACAAGTACCGCAGGCAACCAAATCAATATGGATACCCCGCTCAGAGTTTGCAGGCGTTAAATCAGTACGAACAACCTTCCAATAACGGTTATGGTATTAGGGCTAGGAACAACCCGTATATTGATTACACAGACTCGACGAAGCCATATCGTTTCCAGCCACAGCAGCTGCATAACGACGGTACAGGACAGTATCAGTATCAGCGTGTGTATAATGATCCCTCAATTCGATTAAATGGATCTTTGCCACGATCAGTTAGTCGTAATGAACAGTATGGGGGCAGTCCAATGTATAATAATCAGCCAGTTAGATTGGACGAACCATTACGTCGATCAATAAGTCGCCATGATGAGCGAAGGGAAAATCAGATCTATGGCGATCAACCAGTTCGATTGCACGGAACGTTACCACGATCAGTCAGCCGACATGATGTGCAAAAGGGCGACCCGATGTATAGTGATCCTACAATTCGTCTGCATGGAACATTACCACGATCTGTCAACCGTCAAGATAAGCAAAATGACAGTCCTATTTATCCAAATAGTCCTCACACCTTGCCAGCTAAATATGGACCTAGACGAGTACGGATCAGTGAACTGGAGCCGATTATTCATGGATATGGTGCGTATTATCTAAATATTAACACTTCTGTCATATGTTTTAAATTCATGTTATGGTTAGGTAGCCTATTATCATCAGCATGTAGAAGTCTACAGCTTGGCGAAATTCTTTGCTATGATAATTTTGAATAAAAACTGTGTTTACAGTTTAAGAAGCTCCTCCGCATAAAATATTATTATTAGTTTTATAAAACGTGCTGACATAATTATAGTGTATCCATTTTATAATTTATTTATTATGAAGACTTAAAAGTTTAATGAGACGTTACTTTTGGTATTGCGAACTTATTCTAATGATATTTTATGGTTTTACGTAAAATACACTTAGTACAGTCAACTCTGAAGTGAAATCCAAGGTAGAAAGTCGTTTTGAATAGAAACTAATCTAGTCGTTAACCTGCAATATATCACGTTGTATCAAGGTATAGCTACCATAAAATATTCTGCTTTCAGCTTAACCACCATAGTCTTTTGAATACTTAGTATCGATATTCTAACTACCCATTAAGCTCACTGCGAACCAGTTAATCTTAACTAGTTTGCAACAATTAAATTCTGCGGGGTTATTTATAACTTGTTCAGATTTCTACCAATCGAGTAAGTTACGGAATTAAGAAGAACCTACATCCACCTTAAAGTAACCATTTTGATTAGGTATTAGGACAAAGAGTTTTCACTTTAATTGTTATAATGTCATGTCAAACAACACCTCGACACATCTATATATAAACAAAGGTTTATTATGCGTGTGTGCGTAAATAGGCCGACATGTGGGCCAACCCTCCCGAGGGACGGACAACAATAGCTGCAGCAGGGCACTCTCCCCGCGTTTACTGGTGCGCTCTAATGAGCCAGACCGTTGTGTAGCCTGCCTCTTGTATCAGTACTTCACATGCCTCTACAATACGTACTCCTATTCAAATTCAGTGGTGTTTTAAATTAATTAACCTTAAACACATATTTTTTGTAATATGGCACTCACAAAGTCGGCAGTTCGTGGCATCATGTGTTCCATCATGGAGTTTACGTTCAAAGCAAGTAAGGTGGCAGAGTTTATTAGATTTACTTACAAGTTGATTACTAAGACCTAAGAGGCAGAATGTAAAAATTAACACATTATGTCCTGTTTGGAGTCCTTTTTATATACCTAAGTAAATAAAACTCGTAACTTAAGCCGAGTTTAACATTTATACAACTTGCACAGTACCTTCAATGCCAAAAAAAAAAGAAATCTCTGCTGTACGCATTGATATTCGCGTGTCACCATTTGCACAAAAGCATCACTGGTACTGTTAGGAGGTCGACGATATTTTATTGTCTTTTATGACTTACTAGACTTTACCTAAATAAGTTTTGGAGATACCTTTCTAATATTTTAACAATATGAAATGGAGAACATAAAGAAAAAGATTAGATGTCGAATTATCTTGTCATATTACAATAACTTAAGACTTACTACCTAAAATGCTTCGTTTGTGTATTCCAACTTGCCTTATTTGAAAGCCAACGCTCGGATCTTTTCTTCGCGTTCTTTTTGCAGTTTATTTAGATACGGCCTTTATGTAATGGACTGTTACGGTATAAAATATAATAATAAATGGTTCATAAACCATAATCTACATCTCTTGTGTAATGTCTGGCGATATCGGATAGAAAGTACAATAGATACATGCTACAGTCTATAAAATTGAGGTTGTTTGACCCTAACAAATAATAACGGATGAGCTTTCGATGCGAAGCGAGCACAGTGGAAGAGGCGGTGTGGTGCCGGGCAGGACTGCGCGACGCGCGTGCCTGAACTGAGTTCGTGCACCGATGCTTGATAGAAAAGGAGAAGAGCACGATTGACACTCGTGAACTTACGACTTTACTAAAAATAACATTGTATTCGATTTTACTAGCTATACTGTTACCTCGAATAAAAAACAAACAACAATAATAACATTGGATTGATTCTTAAATTTGATGACGTTGTTTATCACAGAACTTGGATAAACGAGGATGGAATACTTGTAAAGAGATTATCACCGGACGTAAATAAACCATATAAAATAGTGAGTATTTTTTATGACTAGGAACTTG
The DNA here is from genome assembly GCA_905340225.1 of Abrostola tripartita. NCBI lineage: Eukaryota > Metazoa > Arthropoda > Insecta > Lepidoptera > Noctuidae > Abrostola > Abrostola tripartita. Next base: position 7,103,243 of record HG996498.1, on the reverse strand, counting down.
ATTGAGTAATAAGCAAGGGATCTATCAAGTCACGTCATACGAACATAAATTACCGTGTTTTACTTTCGAAACTCAATAAATAAATGTCATAGATTGTAATTTGGTACATGTTATTATAATGAAAGATACAAAACACCTTTCTCTGAAATAGTAATTACTGTAGGTAGTGCACTTACGTTGTTCTTTTGCATTATCAATCTTCGTGCATCCGCGTCTTATTCAACGCCGTGAAAGTCCTTTTTATTGTAGTTACTGGCCTCGTGAACTTATTAATTATTATTGTTGTTGTTGTAACAATGCCGATTAGACATACATACGTAACCCTTTTCGATTTATCTCTCTATAAATCCCGAATGGTAGGATACGATACTCGTCGCAACACTTGACGTTGGTATTTTATCATTTATTAACTTAATCTTATCAACACTTGTATTTTAAGGACGTCTGTTTATATCGATGAGCATGTGAACGTTGTTATTTTTATGACTGCTGTATGTATTTTACGCCGGGAATTTGGACCGCAGAGTCTATATAAGTAAAGATACCTTTTAAGCATACAATTGGCAATATGCACAGGAAACCGTGTGTTGCGGTTAACATCCGTGCCGCGGGCGCAGATCTCGAAAGTGAACCTGTGAAATGAGTTATTGAAGCGCATCAATAACATGATACCCTGTGAACACATGATCCCCTATCAATAATAAATTAACTTTTGTTCTATTGCTTTTCGCTTGAATTCGTGATTTTTCTATTTGACTTAGTTAACGTTTTTATTCCGATAGTTGAAACTAATTCAAAACAATATTAGAGGGTTAAACGACACAAAAAAATGAAAATTTATTTATTTAAAATGTATCTAACAGAGTGGTGTTATTTTAAGGTGAGGTCGGTGCAATACTCTTCACGGATTAACACGTTTTATCGTCAAATCCACCTACGGAGAAACAGTATCAAATTCTTACAGAGCTATGTCACCATGACCGTTACTTGAAACGTAGACGCATAAACGTTCGGTGAGAAAATTGTCCTTTCGAGAACGAGTTTGTTAGCGCTATATTAAGTAGGTCTGAACGTCCATTACATCTGACAGTGACGCGTGCCGTATTTAATTGGCATCCTTGCATATATTAATTCACCCTGCAAGGTGTGCACTGCCTATAGTAAGTAGATCACCGGTTGGACTGCTTTTCGAAAGCTGAAGTCCTGTATAATAATCTACAGTTAAACTGAAAGCCATATCCCGACTGCTACACGATTTCTAATTTTCTCCTATAGCTGGTGGTAATATTATACCGTTACATAGTGTAATTAACTATCATCTTATCGTATTTTATGTCATTAAATTAATATTGGCCGCCAGTAGCTAAAACTTACTTTTTATACTCTTTGTTTTAATTTTATAGTTTTCAATACGGTGGGGGCTGCATTGTTTATCTTAAATTTGCGAATTAATAGTGCTGATTTTGTGGTTGACAAAATCAAACAATGCAATTTTAATGTATGTTTTGTAAACCACGAGGACTACAAATAATTCCTCTTATCATTCATTTCCTGAAAATCACAAGCGTTTGAAAAATTTTCAGTACCTAAAAAATATTAATTAAGTATTCGCAATAAAAGTAAGAACTTTCTTACAAATATAATGTAAAAGTTTAATAAAAAAAAATTGTATGATGTTCAACAAAATCAGGGTCAATGTCGAATTCGTTTTAATTGGCCGATTACGTGTATTTTTATATAACTCTACCGTTACATAACTAAAGGAATTAGAAGCTGACCTTTGCATATAAATTAAGCAGATATAAATATATAAATTCATTCTTTCACGTAATGTCACTGTTAATTATATAATTGCTTTATGATATATTTTCTAAAGTCATCCTCTCTTTTCATACTAATATATTCTCCTACAAGAAGTTTATTTCAGAAAAACGTAGCATTGAATTTGTGATAGTTCTAATAACATATTAAAAGTAAAGCAGTGATAATAGTAATAATAAGTAGCTATACAATCGATCAAATCAATACGTACCTGCTTTTATAGAATCGAAAGTTTTGGTAACGAAATCGGATGTAGATGCGATCGATCAGTAAAGATAATGGGTAGGTAACGCTAGGGTAAAAATAAAGGAATCGGTATGCGCCAGGTTGAGACTTTCTATTTTTAATCGGGCGGAGAGGTCGCGGGCGCGGGCGCGGGCGCCGGCGCCACAGCCTCCGCCACATCTCTTGGTGGTTGCGCGCGCGCATTCCGTCATCGCATGCGCCCCGGGCTGCGCGCACTACACGCGTTGTTAAACCCAGTTCGGTGTTCACGATTTGTTTGTTTTGATTTGCCGCACCAAATCTAGAGCCGGTTACAAGCACAGAAACAACATTTGATCTACATTTTAGATTAAGTTGAGTAACGTAACATTGATACAACTTATTTAATAATATAATTGGACAATGACCTAGTCGGAATGCATTAGGGCGAATAGCCGGCCGGTGCTTTGGTTTGATTGACGTACGATACTAACCAGATAGTATCGTAACGTGAGCCGGTAAATCAACCACCGCCCACGGACATAACCATCCCTATTCAGGAAGTAAGACAGGACTAGTTTAAAACGAGGAAATGGGTGTGATCAGGAGGAAAAAGCGTAAGTTTACTTTCTCTTTAATTCGAAATTCATGTCCTTATGTAACAAAATTCGTAAGTACCTTTTGCAATTTATTGTTGGTTGAAAGTAGTGCAATCAGGTTTTGTTAAAAAGTTGTCACAATAATGTACAATCCTTTTTTCGTAAATCCAAATTAAAGCCTCTGTTGTATGATTCACAAAATGTTTTTTTTTTCTGCATTGTTATGTTTTGTTGAAATATACATTCAGCTACAAAACGTACCTATAGGTAGATCTAGTAACAGTTAATTTTGTTTTGGTTATGGAAATGCGCTTGGGGAACGGAAATCGTGCTCTATAATATTCTGCGACAAGCGAGTCAAGGTTCATCATTGTTTTTTTTTAGAAAATACATTCACATTGTAGGTATGGGAACTTCTAATAAAAAATGACTAATTAACTACGTAATTTAATGTGGGAGACATTTCAGAAGCCTTTCAATTTCGTTCTATCGTTAGAACGAAATTGAAAGGCTTCTGAAATATCTTTAATAAGTTTTTAATAAGTTCTAATAATTTCATGTGACAATATCTAAGTAAAAAATAAAATTATTAAATAAAAAACTTATTAGCAGATAAGTACGAGCAACTTGCCATATAGGTATATCTGTTAGCATTGATCATCTACCCAGTATCGACATAATGTATCCTAGACACGGTTAGTTATATAATATATAGTGACATCTGTATTGTACACATATACCCATACAATAAGCTAGTAAAGTTAAATGATCAATCGCTATTTGGAACGTATGGGTCATCAAAATATTATTGCGTTTTTACACGGCAAGTTATGAAATAAGTTACTACACATAGGTACACAATAAACATAAATAAACTATGCATAGTCGTGTAAGTACCAAATGTTGGTAGTAAAATTTAACGATGTGTTTCTTGTACACAACTGATTCGCAAAAGCTTAATTGTAAAGGTATGTACTCATTTTGCTTTATTCCAATTTCGACATTAACAGATAATCTCTATCAATACAGCAGCTTTGAACATAGCACAGCGAATGCGTATTAATCTATGCAAAACGTATTCTCTTAATGTTTACGTACATAATATGCACTTGATCCTCGCCGATGCAGACCGCAACACAATGCGCATATTATTACAGCGCACTTGCACTCAATAACGTTTGAACGCTTACCGCTTCTGTTCAATAGGCCATACGTAACATATTTTACGTGCTTTGTAAATACTCTAGTGTGAAGGTGAAACAGTAGTAATAGTTACGTTATGCGGTCATCGTTCACGTATTCGGGTGGATCTGGTCATAAGTATTACTTGTGTACCTATTTCGTAACTGCGTAATAAGAAACCCAATATGATCGCTTGTCATTGGTCATTTGTGTGAATAAGTTACCTACTCTTTGCGTACCATTGATGGATGACCTTTATAGACTTTGTCATCATCTTTAAAAATAACTTAATATGAAATAGTATTAAGATTAACTGATTTGTTGTTAACAATATGAACTTCGCCTACGTCATTCATGACGGTCCCTTACAGTCTACAAAACATTATCTTTGTACCTTACTTTCACACAGCGTTTACACTATAATTATGTCTTTTTCGTGTAAATTGTAAGTCTGCGTTGAAGTTATCTTTCATAACTGTGATTACTTAGTACTTGCAGTTCGCACTAGAACGTTGTTACCGTACTCTGCACACAGAAAACGGCTTTCAAAACTAGAGCACCCTTACTATTGCCATTCCCCAGTCTAAACATCTTTATATTTTTTTTAACACAGATCTTCCAATTGGTCGCTAATAAAAAAAAAATTGTTTTGTATTTTATCTAGGAAATGTTTTGTTGTAAGGAAAGCAAACAGGCGATTTTACGCACTCGGCCAAAATTAAAAATGCTCTTTTTTTGGGTTTCCCATGGAGACTGATGTGTGCCTTGTAATATAAATCATTGAGATTGACATAATTATTAGAACTTCTATTTTTATAGCGACACAATTACTTTTATAACCATTGGACTATCGGAGTAATGAGTATACATATACATAATGGTGATAAAATGAGTAAATTATTATTATTTTATTGATCAGCATTAAAATGCTTATCAGAATCCCGTTTTAAAATAAGCATGAGAAAATTGCAAATGTGAAGTAGGTTTTAAAAATGCTGGACGTAATGGTGCTTTACCGTTGCACATGATGTATGTTTGAAGTTATTCGTTTAGTGGATTTACGGCGTAATGATCGCAGGCGCCCGGTGGCGCAGGCTGCAAGTGTTTACACCCATTACGCGAACATGGGCCTACTACAGCCATTAAATCAAATTGCCACTCTTAATTTTACATTAACGGACCGCTACAAGCCCATAGCTTAGGATCTATTCCTGTTATCAAAGCTATAATTTCCTTCATTGAATCTTTTTTAGTTTTCCATTCTGTGTTTAAGTGCAGCAATAGCCAACAAAAAGTGCATTCGCTACACACTTGATGAAAATTGCTTTACTGCTTTTACTTAAATTACTTTCATAAAGTACTAGTAGCAATTATATATTAGTTACATGCTTTTTCGTTAAATCACTTACAGAATCAGTTCTCAACATTGACTTTCACCTGTCCGTTACATTTAGATTGGAACTAAATTACCATCATTCCTAGAAAAGAGCATTTTCCAATAAGACTACTGTAAAATGAGAGTCACGAATCCCTCTGTAAACTATCACGACTTGTACTGGGATACAATGGTTGTGTAGTTACACTATTAAGCTTATCCGGGGGTGAAAGTATCGCAACTGATTGGCTATTGTGATGCACAAGACAGGACGCGGACCCGACCATTCTGGATCATGATTTCACTGTGGTCAATTCATTCGTCTCGACATGTTGATTGTCGTGTGAACGGTACAGACCGACGCGCGATCATTTATTCAATTCCATACAGTTTGCATTGAAGATCTGTGGAATTAGAAATCCGGTTGCGTAGAAACGTATCATCAATAATTGTCACTACGCGCTGTTGCTGGGTCTTCGGTATGAAATGTTTCTCATCTAGCGGTTGACATTTTGTAACCGATAGTTCACATTCGTGTCGGTCGCAAGCGCAGGTTATACACACGTAATGTCTATATCGTGACGGTTTATTTTAGTGTTCATGATCACTGCAACGCTGACCTTGTCCACATACATTACATTGCATACAGCCCGTTGTTCCTATTCACACAAGGGTCAATAATTAGTGCAGTGCGGGCACTTTTAAACGCCCACTATCCTATTCGTTCAAAAGGACCTTGTTAAAACAATTTATTTTCTGTGAGTTTGGAGCCAAGTGTCCTACTCATCTTTGTCTACTATTATAATTACTGTAACCTGAAAATTACCTCAATTAGCTCATGCATAGTTTATGCAATTATTCTCACAAATATCCATTTCCATATGTATGCTTGACCTTACACTTGTTGACAATAGATACGTACTACTATTGCGCTGGTGGCGGAATCCAGTAGTCCGAAACAATGCGCTTTGCACAAGAAATATGTTTCAGATAACGTATTGTTTTATCGTTATGAAATAGTTAATATTGAATAACATTTGTCATTGGAATGTAGGTAGGTACGTACCTACCTATTTAATTTATCGCATCAAAATTCAGTAATGACACAAAAGTGCAGATAAATTAAATAAAGGATTTAACCATGATAAGCATATTATTGATGGATGATATAATTATTTCAATTCCTGCAATAATATTGTATTTGAACGATAATTTTTGTAAACATTATCATGAAAGCATAATCTAAGACCTTGTATTAGTACTGGTGATGGGTGTGGGGAACTAATCCTCTAGTTCCTGAATACCGTTCTTGTATTGTTGAATAAAATTAATACTATTTGTTACATTATTAGGTGAATCTGTATCAGAAAGAGCTGAGAGTGAAGTGCGTGTAGTAAACGATCAGCGATGCATCGAAGTCCGCATCGCACGCACGGCTGGCGGGCTCGGGTTGAGCATAGCCGGTGGACGCGGCTCCACACCTTACGTCGGCGACGATGACGGCATATTCATATCCCGAGTGACACAAAATGGGCCTGCTTATATGGCTGGACTTCGGGTAAGCTTTTAATGGTTTATTTTAGAAAAAAGAATACAATTACTGGCTGTTAAATCGCTAGAAGTTTCGCGATCAAGAAATAAATGACATTTATAACAAATGTTTACATTCAACATTGTTTCAGGTTGGCGACAAGGTGCTCTCAGTGAACGGTACGTCTGTGGTAGAGGTGGATCATTATTATGCAGTGGAAGTACTGAAAGCAAGCGGGCCAACGCTCACACTTGTCGTGACCAGAGATTCACCCAATTCTACCAGGTAAGTGCCGTTTTATACCTTATCTTAATGTTTCATCACTGTTGTGAAACAGATTGCGAGAACCTAATTTATGTAAAACAAATCGTGGATGTTTAAACTGATGTACTTTGGTGTTTACGTTATTACATACTACATCAATGTAAAATTACTGCATACATAATATTCATAAAAAAATAATTATATTCAGAACACACAGCAGAGCGCCAAGCGGTGCGAGCCATCACTCCGTATCAAGCACTACCGATACAGTTTCCACATTAGAAAATGGACAGGTAACATCTCATTCTGTATTCACATTACATTGTACCTAAGTATTATGTAAATCACGGTGCGAGTTAACTACGCAACGGATCGTTATGTTTTTATTGCAACAAACGTATAAAGTATCAATAAACACGCAAATCATTGTACAGGTTACCACCGGCCGCGGTATTCCGACTAAGCCGCTTATCATCAGCAACCAGTACGCGCAAGAGTTCGAACCGGAATATAAGGAACAACCGGTGCTACAAACGGTGCCAGCGGTGGTGACTCCGGTAGCGAGCTACAGCCCGTCGCCCACGGCTCAGGTTACCGCGGATTACCAGCGCCTGCAGGCGTCGCCCCCGCCGCCTGTCACCGATCCTTACATACCACCCGGTAAGCTTACTTACTATAACTAATGTGAGCCCAATCGTTCGTTTTTTATCAGGTCGAGTTGTGAGATTGCTTGTCGCATGTGATATTATAGATACATTTACTATACACTTCTGGTTCCCTGATCTGTATGTTTATCCACTTGCTTATTGCTCGGTCGGTAGGTCTTTTCAGATATAATTAAGCAAAAGACAGCACATTGCCCTTTGCCATTTTCTGTTACAAATTATCCTAGATTCCACAAGAGCTAAGAAAGTGCATATGACATTGAAAGCTTCTTTTATTAGTACTCGACTGTGTGTCTGTGCATATGAATCCGGTTCATTAACCTCAGGGGTCACCACAAAATTGACCTCCAACCTATTGACGTGAACGTTTTGTTTTAGTGTATCAACAAAAGGTGCTAGTCCACACGACGCTAATCCGCGACGGCGCAGGTCTCGGGTTCAGTATAGCCGGCGGGAAGGGCTCCCCTCCGTACCGGGATGACAGCGACGCTATATACATCTCACGCATCTCGCCGCAGGGTGCTGCTGCTAAGGACGGCAAGATGCTGGTCGGCGATAAAGTTATCTCTGTAAGATCTTTTGTTAGGTACTTGTTTTTAACTTAGTGCTTTTGCAGGTTAGTCTAAAAGGTTTATGACTATTTAATAGAGTGCCTAAGATTTCTTAAAAGCCATTAGTAATGCTGCAGGAATACTACTATTTTTAATAGAACAAAGCGTAGGGCAAAGGTTAAAAAAATTATATGTAATAAAAAAACTAAACATTATCAACTCAGTAACATGGTAAATATTTCACCAAGCAGGCTAGTTACTAACGTAGTGCAAGACTTAATATAGATTTATTTTCTTAGATAAACGGCGTAGATATGGAGAGCGCTCCTCACGAAGCAGCCGTATCCCTTCTCACCGGACACGAGAGATTTGTAAGACTCGTTCTGCAACGGACCATCACAACGGAGCAAGGTAGATACATATATTTACAACTACCAACAACAACAAATAAATAGGCTACCTCTTAAGCTTGCCAAAAACATGCTTTTGTACTGGAATTTATCTTTCGCCAATAAAGTTTCTAATTCACAAACCATTTTATCAATACAATTATATAAGTATTTAACGTCATAGCAACGTAGTATATAGAAGTGCTTAGCTTTAAATCGTCCATTAAAATATTTTTTCCTTGTATAGGAGAATTAATCCCGAGGAAGTCGACTTCAGAAGAAGTGAGAGAGCACAAGACGAGCCTGCAGAATGTGAACGTCACTCCTACACCCAAACCCACCTTAAATCACACGAGCACTCCTCTCGGCAACCACACGAGCACTCCTCTCGGCAACCACACGAGCACTCCTCTCGGCAACCACACGAGCACTCCTCTCGGCAACCACACGAGCACGCACTCCCCCCCCGCGGCTTCCCCGGCGCCCCCGCAGGCCCGACCCCCCTCCACCGTCCCACCGCAACCCGCACCGCGGAAACTGAGTCAACCCAATGGGCAGGTGAGGCTTAGTGATCGCTTATGGACTAATCGATTTATATTTCAATTGAATGTAGAATTAATATAGCCTGTAACTTAACTTAATCTACTTTGAGTGTTTGCACATTGCATAACAATTAGTCACTTACACTTGAACAAAACATGCAATATTTTTTATGAATTTCCTATAGTTACGCTTAAATACAGTTTGCTTTGTATACTCACACTAGCGCAAATAAATACAAATAAAAATCGTTCACTCCAGGCCAAACCAACAACTAACAGTACGAGCACGCCCTTAACTCCCGGCGCCAATAACGTGCACGGATCTAACGACGACGTCTTCGACGATATACAGGTAAGAGGAACTTTGTTATAAATTTACGTACTCAGATTCGCAGGTGATGGTATTGGTTTAACACGTTCACATCCGAGCTTTTACGTCATAGCTTTTCCACTATTGTGTGCGACGCCTTAACTGTTTCACTCCATTATGTAGATTAGTTGAAAGTCGGCGATCACATTTAGCCTGTAATAGTTGCGAAAGGTATTATGTCCAATGCATTCTGAAATATAGAGCTCATATTTTGTGATGTTTGGATATAATACCGGTCATAACTATTCATTCTGGGTTCAATGCTATCTCCAAACTTTTATTGACATTATGTATGCTTCACTACTCTATGACTTTCGGTCCTTAGATACTCTATTTAAAACCACATGGGAAAATAAAAATCATAATAATTATATCGTCTGGTTCGAACTGTAAGTTTGAAAATACATGCTAACGTATCATTACATTTATTCTAAAATCGTATTATAAATTATGTATTGTAGTTATTGTGCACTTTGTATGATAGTATCAATTGTACTCACTAGTTTGTGCATTATTTTAAGGCTTTAGCTTTACCTTGTATAATTGCACTATCGCTAATAAACATTGTCGACGCAACATTGTTTATAACTTTGCCATACACGTTTATTAACTTTTTGTAAACGTTTAAGACGAGTAGTATATAATATATCTGTGTAAAATATCTTTTTGGATGTAGGTTTTTACGGCTACGAACAAAAATGTTGTATTGCCTAAGTTCAACGAAACTATTTAATGTAATTAGAACGTATTTTGAATTATCATAATAAATGTATGGTAAGTTTGTAGTCTAATCTCAACGCACTCTTTTTAATTTTTCAGATTGTTATAGCTGGAAAGCTACGTAAGGCAATTAAAAAGCCTTTAGACTTCTTAGTTTTAATTCTGCTATTTCAAATAATTGTCTACCAAAGCACTACAAGCCTGTATGTAAAATTCCAGTAATCTAGTCAAGTCTAAGCAGTATTTGTCCGTAATGACATTTTGAAGTGTCTATAAAGTGCATAGACGATTAGGAAGATTCTGCCTACGTAATTATGGTAGATAGGTAAAACATGAGTATAGAACAAGCTTTCTTTAGTCATTATCTACTTAAAGTTGAACTTGCGTGAGTGGTGTGAAAACATAATATGGCGCCTATGTTTATCGGTATAATTACTTCTTGATACATAACCATTATTTAGTTATATTATCGAATTATGATTTCTATCATTTACGCGAATATTAGACATTGAAATAAAACTATTTTTAACCGACTTCAAAAAAGGATCAATTCAACTGGTTTTTTTTTGTATGTTTGTAACACGATATCTCCGGTAATTATGAATCGATTTTCATAATTCTTTTTTTGATCGATAGGGTGTACTCTCAAGGTGGTCCCAATGTCACCAAGTTAGGAGTTACTGATGATAAATTTCGGAGATAAGGAACGAAACTCCTCATAAGATCGTAGTAGAGTTGTCGTGACAAGTAATATTGCTTTGTTTATACGTGTAGTCGGTGACTGACCACTAACATGAAGAGAGGGATGGGGTACGTCGTACAACCCTCCCTCCCACCACTTTCCAAGATGAAATTTATCGTGTGAGGTATCGTTTGAAAGAGTTTTTTGTAAGCTTTTCAAATATTAGTCTTGCATAAGTCTGGAGGGGAATGAAATATAACAAAAAATTGCAAAATAATTATTTTTTTAATAAAAACCACCTTCAAAAACATGTACTCAAAAGTAAAAAATAATACTTATCTTATTCACTTCACCTTACATATGCGAAGTTGAAGTCGGTGCCAAATTCAACATTAAATAACTAATTAAGACGAAGAAGTACTTTGTTATGTATTCTATTTATAGTTCCAATACTAACAATATTAACAAAGCGACCGCATAGGTACAGTGAAGTGAATAAAATAAGTATTATTTTTTACTTTTGAGTTCGTGTTTTTGAAGGCGGTTTTTATTTTTTATTTAATTACGGTTTTTTCGCGTGACCATGAATGTTGTAAAGGATCGAAAAGTATGGACTAAAATACCGATTAAAACTGCGATAAAATCCGTCAAAATAGTTTTATTTCAATGTATTACAGTAGTTTACATGCACCATTTAATTGGTAAGTTTCAAGAAGTCAACCATGACTCTGCGCAATAGTTCAATGTAAGTAAAAAGTAAGTGTGGGTATATACGTATGAAGGGTAAATTGCATAATATGTGCTTAGTAGGTACCAATATTTCGCACTTAGCTCCTTATATTTTTGACTTCGGAGTAAAAGCATATCTCTTTGTTATTTATTTCTATCTCTGTTATTATCGTTGAGGTTTAAACAACTACTATTTCAACTAGTCAGAGGGCTTGTATTACTTTGGCCTAGATTTATAGTATCCTTTTTGGCTTATAAAACTGTTGGGTAATAATGATACGTTACCATGATCAAAAATCGACGCGTCCGTAGGCCACCCTGTCTCCGCACTAAAACTGTAGACTGATTCGATGTGAACGTGTTAAACGCGCAGCCGTCGCGGCCGATTACCAACGAGGAGTTCCAAGCGATGATCCCGGCGCACTTCCTGGGCGGCGCGCGCAGCCGGCCCGCCCGCAGCTCGCCGCCGGCCAGCGGCGTGCGCGTCACGGTGGAGCGCGCGCCCGCCGCGCTGCTGCCGCCGCCGCCCGTCGCCCCCGGCCGCGTCACCGAGACCATCACCAAGTCCACCTTCACCGAGACCACCGTCACGCGCATCACCGACAACCAACTCGTCGCGCCGCTCATCATCGAAGTAAGAACGCCGACCGACGCCGTCGCAACTTCTTCACGCATTTTGACGCCTCGGTTTCGCAATCACGATCAACATTTATTCTGAGCAGTGATGTTGCGAAGTCGATGCTCTTCAGAGAAGTGGTGGCACATGCCCCCCGCTTTTTAAGTATCAAGTATTAAGTAAGCAGGTGGAAGGTAATATGCGCGTGTTCTAGCATGAAATAAATAAAAATACTATGGGAAAAGTAAAGTGATGTAAATTAAGCTGTTAATTTACCACTTTGCGAACCAATCTTAGTTTCGAAAAAACTATTATGAACTATAAACCTTACCAAAAATTGCTTCATCTGTTACCTTTACCGTTTCGAGTAAGTATCACGACACAACACTGTGTCGGTCTTGTCAAAATTATTCAATTTACCATATAGCCTGGCTAGAGAAATTCATTAAAATTAGAAAAGAGAAAACGTATGTAATGGTTATTAAGTTAAATTCCTGTTCTCTAAATGCTGCAGTTGAAAGCATAGTAAGCCAAATCAAAAACCTAGTCAGACATATTGAAACAGTAAATAAAACACATTTTTTCGTGTCCCGATGTAAGTTTCCAAATTTGGATGAAAAAAGATACCTAATCGAATTAACTGAATTTAGGAATGGTATTTTACCAACACTGACTTACAAGACTTACAATCATTCACACATATAGCAATGTAGTCTTCACTAAAGACTAAAAATTAAACATAATTATGTGCCCAAAAAAAATCATACATCAAATTCTCTAAAAAGTAGTCATTGAAGTAAGATTAATAACGCTACATTATTGTGCCTTTAAAATATTTAATGATAATAATATAATTATGTTTGTCTCATTTTTGAAGACTACACACCTGATCTGGAGTTATTATGTTTTGAACTTGCAAGGGTTCTTTCTAACTAAGGGTGTCATAAGACATACATTACAAGCGTTTTCCCAATTTCATAGTAAACAATCAGATAGATCATTTCAAAAGCTATGCATTCAAGATTGAACGATTGCATGACGCCATTGCATACCACTGTTAGGCAGCGTAGTAAAAACACAAGGATTAGTTTTGCATATAATGCCTACTATTGTGGAATATGTGTATTAGAGCGCGCAGGACTTATAATGTGACATTTATACTAAAAGTACTTCCATTGAAGGTCAAAACTATTATAAAATCACAGACTCAATATTTTATAACAAACATAACTTCTCGGATAGAGAGCTACTATCCGGTGAAGTTATTTTGTCATACTTTAAACGTGGTGGTCGCAAAAAAACGATTTTTTCGAAAATATTGAACCGTGTTTTTACTTGTTGCAGGAAGTCACATTAGTCAAAGAAGGAGGATCTCTTGGTTTCAGTATTATCGGCGGTACCGACCATTCTTGTGTGCCATTTGGTGGAAAAGAACCCGGAATATTTATATCACACGTAAGTATTCAACCAGACTAGTTGATAACTGGTTCACATCTCATTCTTTCTGTAGCTTGATACAAATTATGGTTATGGTACGGATATAAAACTTTCGAGGTTACTTTAAACAGGTGGTGCCCGGTGGAGTGGCGGCTCGTTCAGGCAAGTTGCGCATGGGCGACCGTTTACTAAAAGTCAACGGCACGGAGTTGCCAGGCGCAACGCATCGCGATGCAGTGCAACTGTTGCTGCAACCAGGCAACACTCTCACGCTCGCCGTGCGACACGACCCGCTGCCCAACGGATTCCAGGTTCGTGATGTCATAACACAGTACACAACGCACTGTGACATGGGATTGATTACTTTTGAAATGTTTGTTGCTTAGAGAATTGTTACGAAAACATATATAAAACATGCCACTGACTAGGCTAAGATTTATGAATTAGGAAAACTAAGTTATCGTTTGGAATACCTTTGAACATTAAGAATGACCTTATACAGAAATTATTAATTATATTATTTAAACGTTCATTGTTAGTTTTAGCGCAATCCCGTGTCATACAGTTAGTAACATAAAATACAGTTGATTAATTGTTTAATTGGTGATAAATTGCTTTTAATTTGACAAATTCAGTCCCCAACACTGGGTATGTCTTGCAATGATTTATCGTAATCAATGTGTACATACACATCGTAAGCAGTGTTTTGCATGTTATGCAAGTAACAGAATTTGTGGATTCATGGTGAGAAATTGATAATGTGCATTCACGAGTAGAATGATTTGGGTAATGTCGCTTATAGTAGTCATTTGGCGGTATAAGACTAATAAAAAGTATGCATAACGCTTATGCATTGATGCACATGATTGTTTAACATTTATACAGACAAAAGCAATTAGTATCTCTTTGCTGAGGATTCTGTCGCTTACTTACTAACGTTTTTTCCTTAATGATCAAGCTTGCGAGTTTTGAACATCAATATAAAATTTATTTTGTCGTTATAAAACGCAAAACGTTATTTTGTTCCACACGTTCGCAACACGGCCATCGCCTCACGTTCAGGGTCTCATACAAGTTGAGATTGTTGACGCAACTGTAAGTGTGAACGTTGTTCGGGCATCTCGAACTTATGTGTGTTACTTTACTAATATATATGTCAGTCTCCATCCCCTCATCCAGTCAATCCGTGTGCCCAGCTATCGTCGTATTCGGAATGGTTATTTCGTAATACAGCTTTTCCTATACAGTAGAAAACGCGACACTATATTAATAACCTTTTTGCTTATAGCTCTTCTCCTTAAATGCCCACCCAGTACCTACACTGAAAATTATGCCCTTTACAATTTTGTCTGTCATGTGCTAGGTTTTGTTTTGATTGTTTAGAATGTTGTATATTTAGTATGAAAGCTTTTGTTAACCTTGAATGCATGAGGTATTGTTAGCTTTGCATGTTACAAGTGTTCGTGAATGTAGTTGTATAAGTTATCCAATGGAAATGGTAACGATTTTCCTTAAATTAATTTTTCTCAATCAATTATGTGAAAAAGTTAAATAGCTTTTATTTAACTTTTTGACGGTTTTAACTATTATTTTACTCTGCAGGATTTAACAATAATCAAACAAGAAGGAGAGAAGCTTGGAATGCACATAAAAGGCGGTTTGAATGGTCAGCGTGGCAATCCTAACGATCCTAACGACGAGGGAGTCTTCATATCGAAGATCAATAGCGGAGGTGCTGCCAGGAGAGATGGCAGACTTAAGGTTGGTGTAATAAAGCATAACTGCAACCCATAAACAATATTTTAATATCATTTTGTAAACAGAAACGCTTGAAATAATTGAATAAAGTAACTAATAAGAACATTACTTTTAACAGGTTGGCATGCGTCTGTTAGAAGTGAACGGTGTGTCGCTGCTTGGTGCGACACACAATGAAGCTGTGAACGCATTGCGCTCAGCCACAAACGCGCCGCTGCACCTCGTCGTGTGCTACGGGTACACCCGGCCAGAGAAACATACTGTAAGACTAATATTTATTCAAAACTGTATTATATCAACACTGAAAAAGTCTTAAAAAAACATAAAGAGATATGTTCTTATTTTCAATTGCCAGTGCTTTGTGCTTTAAAAAGTTCACGCTTTAAAAATTACACATTTTGATCTAAATTTTATTGAAACACTTATACATAAAGCACGCTCCTATGTGCATGACTATTTTCACACTCACCAATTTGTCCAAATCCATTTTGGCAAACGCTTGTTAGAAAGAGATAGACAAAGCGAATGTTTGCACAGACTGGTAGCGAGAGCGGGACGGCGGAAACAGGCGGCTCTCTGTCTCACTCAACGTCAAGCCTGGACAGGGATGAATCGTTGCACCAGCATCAACAGGTTTGTATACAACGCTTTTGAATAAGATACATAGTGCCTTGTTTTCTTAAACATTCAAAGTGATTGAATGTTGTTTATATTTATTCGCATAAAACACAAGTGTTGTTTGGTAAACATATTATAAAAGCGGTCACATTGGTCGCTATCACAAAATTTTTACGGTTTTTATTGTGGTAAAAATTTGGTAAATCTATTCCATTTTATATACCAGAATTCCTAATCATACTAATAATTAGTATGGTTTATAAATGGAAATAAGTCCTCTTAATGTTGGAAAAATATTAGCAAAGTTTTATTTCCTTTCGTGTGAATTGATGATGATGTACCTAAATAATTAAAATACTTTTTCATTCGATCCACCATAGCCCTGTTATGTCATAGGCCTATTAGGCTTACTTTATTGCGACGAGCACAAAGGTCCATTAGCATACTGCCATTTACATGCCTATTTTAAGCCTATTATTATCTACTTCAGGAGCAACAGTTTCAACAGGACCTTGTTGAGTTTGAACACGAGAAACAAGTCGCAGAAGTGAGAGAAAAGTCTACACCCGAAAAGGTAAGGCAATTTTGTTTATTGTCAATGTTTTCCCAAAAGTGAAACACGGTTTAGGTATTATACGACTAGAATATCACTTACTGTAAGCTTACACGACATTGGCACGATTTGTGTTAGAAGCCGTTGAAGAATAAACAAAAGAATATGAATTGCACACCAATATAGAGCTCATCTTATCGCTAATGAGTGAGAATTCCAGACATTATGTTTCACTTAAAATAGTTTAAAGCACTTTTTACCAAAACATTTCTTTGTAAATAAATATTTCGCTCTAAATAATACCCGATAATGTATAAGTTACACTTACGACTTTGCAGGTGTTAGACATCGTCCACGCCGTAGAGAGCATGGCTCTCGAGCCCGCACCACCGATATCGCCCGAACTTCAACATAAGACGACGACCGTCGTCATGTCCAAGCACACACTTCAACCTCAGGTTAGTGTATAGCCATCATAAGGTTTAGTTGTAATACAATTGCTCCATATAAAAGACGCTATCAATATTGATCATATGAAATGATTGCTAGCAAATGATGTGCTAAAGCCGCTTCCAAAAATAAAACTATTGTAGTGGCTAATTTAAATTCGTTTAGATTAAAATATGCCCTTAACATTACCCATATATAGATTTTTCTTACATAATGATGCTCAATATACAAAGAGGGACTTTTAAAGAGTATTTAATTTAAAATAAACTTTTTAGTTGCCTCTTTTCTAAAACCCTTAATGAATATAAATGCCCACAGCAGGCCACAGAAAAAGAAAGATTGTTTCTTACCGTAATCATAAAATTAATATAATGTAAGACAGCTTCACATTTTTCTGTGTCCAACTGTAAATAGGTAATTATTAATTCTATGCATGTAAATTTAAAAGTATTTTTCAATTTTATATTAACATTATTCTTTTAAGTGTATAAGCTTGATATTTTGATATAATTAAAAAGTTTATATTACAGCATGATAAATAAAATTTAGCTTTGTATTATATACTTAAAATTAACTTCCTCGTATTGAAAAGGCCGAAACAACTTAGCTGTATATCTTTGCACGATTGGAATTTTCCCGACTTTGATATGGATCGCATGCACTATGTATATTTTGTAGTATAAATATTGCTTGCATGAAAATATACGTAAATATCTGTATTGAATACTGTAAGTATACTATTCGTATGTTAACCTCCTCGTCTTCCAAAATAAATGTTGTTTAGTGTATTTAAATGACCCTTCAATATGTAGTTGGTTGGTAATAAAATGGAAAGGTGGCACTTTATAAAAAACTTCCATACACCTGTCTCTTTACGGCGAACTATACCTCTTAAGGCTGTAAATGTAATCTACGACAGCATCCATATTGACTATCAATGACCGTTTTGCATGTATCCTCAATTTCTTTAGGTTCTTTCTGTTGGGACGTCTATATAACAAATGAAATGTAATAGAATTTCTAAATGTACCCTAGTACTATTAGTTTAAACTTTATAGCAAGACGATGTTGTTCAGTTCTTATTTTATTTTAATGTAGCTTAGTTCAATGTCGTCCTGTGTTAGCTTGTATATGGGTCTGTCTAGAAGACAACCCTGACTGGTGCAGTTTATAATAAAATTAATGATAAAGCGTATTACGTCCATTGCAGAATGCAAACCCAGAGGAAAAGGAGGAAAACACATAGTACGCCAATGTTAACTTCTGTCCAAATAATATGTAAATAGTATATGTTCAATAAATGACATGTGTATCCTTATGGTTACATGTGACATGTCTAGTTATATTTAATGTATTACTTATCCGCGTTGAACATAAAGTGGAGTTTAAAATTAAATTCATATAAAATAATTATATTCTGACCAGAAATATATAAAAACATATGATAAGTTGAGGAATATATTTTGTATTATTTAGTAAAAACAACGTTCACTGTAACGTTATATAGCGAAACAAACTTTGTTTATGTGGGACGATATATTTTTTTCTTAAATTCAACTCCAATCAGTATCACAACAAAATAAACTGTAAAATTAATTTATCATAAATATTTCATTATAATTAGGTAGTTAGGTACCCAATACATTTTTTTAAATTCTGAAATGCTAAACTTATTTAAGATAATTTCTGTATTTACTTTAATATTAAAAATATACACCATATCATTTGCACCAATGACTTTTCGAATCCATGTGCGTACTATAAATTAGTTATCAGTTGCTAAAAACGGTGAAGGAAAACATCGTGAGGAAACCGGTATACCTGAGAGATTTTTCAACGGTGTGTAAAGCCATGTCAGATGCCTACAGGCGGTTTAAACTCTGACACCAGGTTGTTCAACAACCATACGATAAGAAGAAGATCATTTGCGAACTAGATACATAAAAACTCTTAAAAGTGACTGTTAAGTTTGCCGTTGTTTATTGATTTTGATCAACCAATAACTTATAATTATATATCCGTTTATAAAAGGTTTTGTATATTACTGGCCAGACAACACACATTTATAATTTTAGATGTCCGATCTAATAAATGTTATTATTAACAATGATTAAATTGATGTATTTAATCCTAGTAGTTAGACCACATAATGCAACGCTATTAAGTTGCATTGTTAAATAACAGTTTATGTGTAGTTATAATTATAATAAATCCGATGTATTAATGTTTTGACTGTATCCAAAAGTAATTTCTCCCGTTTTTGTAATGATGTCGTTATGGCTTTTCGCTGTTTATGTAATTGTCAGTAAAATATAAAAATGTTTATTAAAATAAAATGTAAACTGAAGTGGTAAATGTATATATGATAGCAAAATTAATCCTTAAATTTAGGATCTATTGAGAAGGGTATAATTATGTAGTTAAGATATATATTGTGTCAAACAATTTTTTTTGTTTGAACTAGGTACTAAAACTTGTAATATCTCTATTTGACTTGTAATACATACCTATCTATCAATACAGCATAGCCTCGAAAACTGTTTGTAAACTTCTTTTTGAAAAAAATATTGAAGGAAATACCTATTGCCTATGCAAATTTTCTATAATATTATACACCTATAGGCATTTCTAGACAATTTCTATAACGCATATAAAGCATTGTTTATATTCATTTGGTATAAGAAGCAAATTGTTACCCTTACTACATCCATCTGCAGTCCGATATGACCAATAATTTAATTAATATCGTAGTAAAATATTTATCGACTCCATGATGTACCTTTAACCTTAATACTGATTGATATATATTTGTAACACGTAGTTATTCTATGTAATGTTCTTTAACCCAAAAGACCAATTTTATATACCTGTTTATCCATGTTTGTCTTACACTTCTATTAAATATAATATACATACATTAACCATGACGACAAAGCTATGTCGCAACAAACTTTTGAAACGTTTATTAGCTTCCAACTTTTTGATGAGGTTTTTATTTTTATTGAAACGCTGTACTTACATTCTGTTTATAAATGTTAAGTAGGTTCAATTTATTTTTAATTTATATAAGATTTAACCTTAAGAAATTTGGCCAAATTACTATTCTCAACTGCCAATTATTTTACATTTGATAATTAATTACTATTGTGGGAATAATTTTATTTTTTACGTTACTTTGTATTGTACAAAATTGTTCTAATTGACGTTATGTTTAGTGTTGCATTAAAATACATGATGTTTCAGATGAAGTTTTCTTTTGTTTTTATGTTAGCACGTTTCAATAACATTTATTTTGGAAGATTTTTTTTGATCGCGGCAGAACGCTTTTGAGTTTACGCTAGATAATATTATTTATTTTAATATTTCCGTGCAAGTAGCTTGGCTATTGTTCAACGTTTGAAAGAGTGCCATTTACTAAACTTGGCTCGATTAAGCGATTACGCTCAAGTAATAAGCACTTTGTTTTGGTCTTTTTTTAGCCGTATTTAGCTAAAGTAATGAGTTGCGTAAGTACCGAGAGGTGCAGTATATTTTGTTGGTTTGGTTAGTCGTCTAGTTCGCAAGCGGCGCCCCCCTCGCCGCTCGCGGTGTTCACACAGCAGAAAGCGAAGACGCCGCCCCCCTCCGCACCGACCCCTCCGCCCACGCCCGCGGCCGACGGCACGCCCGTCGACCCGCCGCTGCTGCTGCGGCCGAGCCAACCGCCACCCGCGCCCCCCGGCAAATTAAAACCTCAAGTGCCTCGTAAACCGCAAACGAAGCGAGTTAGTTTCACGCAAGAGCCCACGGACGAACCTGAACTATACCCCTTGTCGACGAACGATACGAATACGATCTTCCGACCCTCATTGCATGACGTGCATGATGACGAACCGGCGGAGCCTATGATTATTGACACTAACGATGCATGCGAGGGGGTTAGCTCTTTACTAATCCGAAACCAAACATCTACCGAATTAGAAGTTTCGAGACCGATCCCTAAAGCGAGTCGAGTACTTCACGCCGACCTCATCATCCCTCCTCCGCCTTTATTCGATACTTACGTAAGTGATAGTGAATTAATTGACGATGAAGAAAATGATCAAAGTTTGCCACCTATCATCGTTATTCCTGAACGGATTTTGCTGCCCGAGCCTGCGGTGGCCGAAACATCCATGCAGTCCTCAAATTCCACAAATTCCCCGGAAACAGAAGTTCCTCCCGTCGTAAATTACAATGCCTATCCACCTTTGGTCTCAGGACCGGTCGTTTCTGATACTCCATTTCGCTCAGTTATCATTTCAGAAGTGCCTTTAAATAATGTTTTTCGGACTACAGAACTTTCAATTGCTCCAAAAGATGAATATTACAATGAACTTTCTGTCAGTCCTAGTGGTGAACCTGATCCGCCTGCATTGTTACATGCTCAATACAAGACTCTTCCTTCCGTTTCACATGTACCTAACTCTCCATGTAGTTTACATCCCGATCAAACTTACATTGATCAGCGAACAGTTCTCATTCCTGTACATCGGTCATTACGTGATTTAAGAACAGATAATCTTACATCGGGTATGGTTCATTCTAACACCTACCCGCCAATCAATCCCTATCCATCTCTTACGACTGTAGCTGGAACATATAATCCTTATACGTGCACAGTCCCCGTATGCTCTTCCAATCAGACTGGGTACCAAAATTACAAAACGCAGACCGCTATAGTGAGTACATTAGGACAGGATATAAATGCTAATGTCACTTCCTCTGTCCCCACTAATAAATATGATGCGCCTAAAAGTGTTCAATCAGAGAGAAGAGTTCGTTTCGGTGAGGTGACGACAGTGCCCGAAACCGATAGATTGTCGAACAATTCGGATCCCTTGAGGGAAGGGAGCCCCACGCCCGCATCTGTCCTGAAACCCGCATGGAGCAGCAAAATCAAAGCCTTTGCCATCGGCGAGGTAAACATCAATGTACGGCATCTTATCCTCGCACACACACATACACACTCAGCTTCTTTTGATTGTGTTCGTCGACAACCCAACCTGGTTTCTTGACTAAAACCACATATAGTCATTCCTCCATATCCCATTTTTGTTACTTACCCCCATTAAATTATGTTATTAACTTGCAATTACTTATATTTTGCATGTTTATTTACTAACCGCAATAACTTTTATTTTGTAGTTATGGTTTTTTATAACATTGACTGCATGGGTGTTAAGCCTGGATAAGGGATTTTCATAGCTTGTAAATATCATAAGCTTTTTTACTCATTATATTAACCTGTACCTGTATATAGTTAGTAAGATGTTAATTATACGAAATGTTCTCAGGCTTCCCCACCTCATTCTGGTAATTTTGTGAAGGCGTCTGTCAGCGATAAGAAAAAGTTTTTCGAAAATGCTATGGAAGAAAGTCATAAACCATCGCCGAAACCAGGTAAGAATATGCAAACATTAGTGTTTAAATTTAAGAACAGTGTGTAGTTGCAAGGCCACATATACGAGCCTGTTTAAGGCTAAGTAATACGTAGAGATGTTCGCCGTGTCGCTGAAACAAATTAACTTCATGATTATTTTACAACTATTTCCAGAAAAAGTTTTCACATTCCTATCAGCGGATGAAGTGGAGAAATTGAAGCAAGAAGAGGAAAGGAAGATGGCATCTCTGTCGCGATCAGAGCTCGGCTCGTGGTCCCCGGGAGAGGACCGCCAGAGTGGATATAGCTCGCATTCTGACGACGAACCTTATGAGAATGGCCATAGGTAACGTCGCTTTCCTTATCTTATTTTAGTTCACGGTCAGATATTAGTGATGCTCACGATCTTTCTCCGATTGTGTTAATTTACCGTTTCATGGGATTATTAGCGCGACGGAACAGAGACTGTACCTATGTTTGCGCACATATTTTGTGCACTATAATATCTTCTGCGTTATTGACCGCATATTATTTATCTTGGCGCGGTAATTAAAATGTTTTTGTCGCCATAATTTTTCGCTTGTGGACTAAATAAAACATTATTGAGTTACAGTCCTGTTTCAACTCGTTTGTGTTATTATACATTAGTATTATACTGGTATATTGGCTTTTAGTGTGTCTGGTGGTGTGAGTCCGTCAGCGAAGTCACAGCGCAGGCGCGCGGGGAGGGACGGCGAGGTGGAGGACGCGGCCGCGCGCGCCGCCCGGCGGGCCGCCTGGAGGGCCGCCAGGCTGCGCTCGCTCGAGCAGGTTACTACCTATACACAAGCCTTACTAATCAACTCAATATACAGTGATGGTATCAGTCGGGCTCATGGCTGCCTAACAGCCGGCTGCGGTCGGTCGGTTTATGGGTTACCGTACTTTACTATACCGTGCCCTCTCAGTGCTTTGGACGGCACGTTAAGATCTTTTAAATCTTAGTGGGTTGTTATGGCGTTCAGTTACATTGGGCACCAATCCGAACAGTAAAGAAAAGGCTAGGCCAATGTAAAAAAATCTATTGCTACCTGCAAGCAGAAATCTATTGCTACCTTGATGACCTGATTGGCGCAGTGGCTAAGCGATTAGACTGCTGCGCTAGGGGTTGTGGGTTCGATTCCCGCACGGGACAAAAACTTGTGTGATCCACAGATGTTTGTCCCGAGTCTGGGTGTTTGTGTATGTGATATTTCATGTTTGTGAAACGCACCCACGATACAGGAGAAATTCCTAGTGTGGGGCGACGTTTTTTTTTAAAAAAAAAAAAAAAAAAGCTACATAATATTATACACTTTATCTTCTGTTAACACGTCAAAAACCTTTGTATGTATCCTGAAAGGACACAATTCATGTTGACTACTCGAGACACGGGAATTTTATTTTTTTGCGACAACAAAAATTGTGGGTTGAGAAATGATTGTTATGTATGTATTAACATGGGATTGTACGATTTAGGAAGCACTCGAATCGCAGAAAGTCATAAAGAGTATGGTGGGGCCAGCGAATGACATCCTGGAGGATCCACCAAGGGAAAATTCCCCGTCCGAGGTGATTATTTTAAATTATTCCTAATGAACATGAATGAGTTAAATGTTGTTGTCCAAATTAAACTACTAAAGCAACCAATCCTGCAAAGGAAAAAAGGATATGCATACATTTTTAATTATTTTACTTTATCATTTGCGACGTTGGAAGAGTATTCTTTTTTCCTTTTCAGATTAAGAATGTTTTGTATAATCCAATAATACTACTTGTATTAAGTTGTTTGTCTGTACCTGTTAACATTGTGATTAACACTGATAGTATATAATTAACGTCTTTGTTCAGCAAGCAAATGATAAATTGTTTTAAAGTACTGTCTATAAAATTACTATATGGTTAAATTCAATTATCTTGATATCTTGTTGCAAGTACCAGTAACTAGTACATGAATTAATTTAACTATAACTAACACATTGTGGTTATATACACTTGTATCCATGTCTTATAATGGGTGGGGATCGATGTCGCTTGGCATATTGTTGTACGTTTACAATGGGCTGCGAATGTCAAATTTGGCTTTACAAATTATAGAAATGGCCCCTGCCACGTATCGCGTTACGTACAAAACCGGGCCAAATACTGGCCGTCAAGGAGAAGGAAAAATTATTAGACGAGCGCATTACCCTCCGCACCGAGGAGTACGTGTGCCCCGCAACCGGCGAGACTAAAGTGCGAACCGTCGAGTACATTGAGAAAGTCATTGAGAAAGAGGTACGCGTATAATGCCGCGACTTGTACATTGTGCTACATAAGACGCTGTACACAAGCAATGCCGTATCGTGTGTGGTTTTTATTTCTTTTTTTGTATATCTTACAAACTACGCTTAGCTTTCAACGTGCAACTATTATGACGGACAGTAGAGACGATGACGTTACTGTTAACTGTGACCAAAACAAAAGAAATTTTAATATGATGCTTTTTGTATCGAGACATTGACTGACAAAGATCAACTCGTGTAAAAACACCACATCTAATTGTTAACGGGGCCTAAATAGTGCACTTAACGAAATACACAGTTTAGCACTACACAAACGTGAAACACCACAATTATTGCAGTAGATATTAATTAACGTAGGAAAGTAGGAACATTTGTTATTTGATGTTTCATGTTAATCTACAAGTTTCACATAGCACTACATATTTTTTGGTTGTGTACAACACGCAATCTATTCATACACATTTGCTTAGACACAATTTTATGTGAAAGTTGTCATGACAAAAAAACTAAAATGAACATGAAAATGCAGAGAAGGAATATGTAACCAATTTCTGTTTACAAAATAAATTTGATTAGAATGTGTAATTGAGTCCACTACTTTAACTGAAAGTAATTATACAAATGTTTAGAGGATGCAGTTATTGTGTGAAATTTGAGGAAATAACTTGACATATTATATCAAATACCTAATATTGCTATTTTTCTTTAACAGTTATACAACGTAGTTAATCACGTAGCATAAATACACTCACGTACATGTAGAACTAAAATTGACGTGGCAATAACAAGACCTAGATTATAGATAACTGTTGTTATAAATCCCATGTTATATACAATTTATTTGCCTTATTCGACATTATCCCGATTCCCAAAGTTTCCCTTATTATCTTTCTTTCTTTTTATTTATTAAAGTTTCCACGAGTGTTGCATGATATTTTTGGCATGGCATGCTAACTTAATTTATTGTGTAATTTGTCAGACGATACCTGGATTCTAGACACGGCAAGCTTCAACGAAAACAATGGTTTGTTGCGTTTATTACTCTTCAGAAACATATATACTAAAGCTTACCTCATTGCTTTAGCTGCAAGAGCAATACTAATTTACTAATGCCTATATATTAGAGCAATAACACAGTATTTAGTGCATGTCATTTTCTATAGGTAATCAACGTCACACATTACCTACCACCAGCAGTTCTCAAAAATGTGACCATTTGTTGTGGACGCTTTGTATTCTATGTCGTGACGTGTTTTAACTGTCACACTTTTGAGCACAAAAAATTCGATGACTTTTAGTTAATCTTAACATTGTTATACAACTCATATTCATGAGATCCCGTTCTAAAACTAATACTTACAGAACTTCATACTTACATAGAAAAGATTTTCAGAAGCCAGTATACTTCATAGCATCACACATACCAAAATTACAAAACATACATTTTGAGAATCAGTTTAACTACTTCTATGCATTACTCATATTTTGGCAAATAGTGTGAACGCCTATAATTTTAGTTTAAAAAATACATTATGTATACAGGTGGAAACAACACAAGAAAAAATAATATCTCTGGAATTAACGACTAGCCCGAGTAGCGAGACAGCGCCCTCCGACCTCGAGGAAACTAGTATTAGTTTAGGTGAGGGGGAGACGGAAGGCGAGGACAGCTCGCTGCAGCCGGACATCGTGCAGGTCGTCAACCCCCTGCTGGACGGCGGCGCCGGGCGCGTCACCGCCATCCCCGTGGGGCCCGCGCAGCGCCTCGCCGCCTACTCGGGACCACCTCACTAGGGGCGCGGGCCCACGCACGTTACATCTCTATCCGAACGTCTCCATCTCCGCCCCTTACCTACCCCATGACAACACATCGGCTACAACCACAGTTGTAATAGATACGACTCGACGACTCGAGAATCGAACTCGATTGTAGATTTCTTCAACGAAACGAACGTTAGTGAAACGAGTTTCCATCTTAATTTTGTATTGTAACTGTGATAATAAATTTAGACTCCACCGACTTGTTATGTTACTTAAAGGCGCTTGAAGAAATCCACTAACGAGACCCGTTTTGTGGCATTTTATTTTGATCACAATTTTTATTTTTTTTATTTTAGTTTTGCGACGGAGATTTTAGGTTAATGATAGGTGATAATATATATTTTTGGAAATATGAATAGTTATTATTCTTTTAATACTTTACGTATTTAATTTTAAATAATTTTCATTCCGTGCAAGTTTTTATTTTTGACTGAATGTTGATGCTGTACCTGCTTAGGAATGTGTGGCTGAACAGAGTATTTGAATGTGGGCCGAGTGTGAGATAATATTAATACAGATTACATACCATCCACAACACTTAAATGGTATGCGACACGAGTGTACGCAACTGGCATCACATTTGACGATATGACATAATTATTTCAATTTATACTTGCATTATACAATTACTTAGTTTATTTTCGAACTATTGTTGATTCATTCAGTATTTTGTGTTTGCTGGTGTATTAATATTTTAATTTAATGTAATATTAATTTAATAATTG
Source organism: Abrostola tripartita (assembly GCA_905340225.1). NCBI lineage: Eukaryota > Metazoa > Arthropoda > Insecta > Lepidoptera > Noctuidae > Abrostola > Abrostola tripartita. The sequence goes on along the minus strand of HG996498.1, from coordinate 7,075,937 downwards.
TATGTGGTGCCTTGATTTTTTTAAATCAATTTATATAATAATACAATTGCATCATTCAAATTTCATGTTTTAATTTTATTATTCTTATAATTTTGTTTGGAAAAATACTTTACATTAGGTTATAATAATAAATATAATGTTTGTAATCCTACAGATGGTGATGAATAACGCATTTGCATCAGTATGACCATAGTGTGTATTATTAAGACTTGCTGTAAATGTCCCGATATATTTCTGATATAACAAAGTGTACAATTCCGATTGTATGAAATGTATTATTTGAGTTTGATTCTATGAAAAAAATATATATCACGTAAATAAATTGAAGTGTTGAATGGAAGAATGTTTGTCCTTTATACCTTTCTAGTGATATGTGCATTGTAAACTATTGAAAACATTGTATGTTTGTCCCAATTAAATGTTTTAATATATATTTTAATAAAATGAGTATGATGTTTTATTTTAAAATCATCATCAACAGCTGGAAGACGTCCACCGTTGAACAAAGGCCTTCCCCTTAGAGCGCCACAATGAACGACAACTTGCCATTTGCATCCACCGGTTGCCTGCAGCTCTGACGATATCGTCGGTCGATGTTTTATTTTAAAATATTTAGATTTAAATAATCAAAGTTTATTTAATAACTATAGGTATATTTGAGGAACACAATTTAAATGTCTATAATCTAATAAGAACAACAAAAACATCTTAAAAATAGCTAACGTATTACACACTGTTACTTCTAATCTTACTTCTTCGGCGCGATAATGCCTTCCAGTTGTGCCTGAAATCAATTTAATCGTGTTTATAAAAGTATGTTCATAATATGTCATTGTTTCGTTTTATATAGGCACTAGGTACCTACATGTCCTACATACTGATAGCTACACTTGTTCCTCATAGGCAAAGAACAAGCGTTTCACTTGTAAATATGCTCATTTTACCTGGCATTTAACTTATACCAATCTGATCGAGGGCTCTATTTAATCGGTCTGACCATGACCAGTGACACAAGAATGGACGTGGTTAGATTGATCTAACGATGCAATCTAGCCATGGATACAGGACATTAATGTGAACACAAATGTTTCTTCAAACAAAATGATCCACAATTCACACTAGTGCCCATAAAAGATGATGATCTCATTACCATATCAGGCAATTCTAAACTGCAAACTGGTACTTAGAAATATTATCAAGCCTTGGAAGTTTTATTTGCTATTACGATTATATTCATCAAAAAAGTGTTGTAATAATGCATTAACATGGAATAAAAAATAGTTTGGCGGACTTGTCGTGTTTCAGCTTATAAACTTATCATCTGTGAAAACTCCATAATTAAATGTTTTGAACAGTGGATTATAAAGGTTTTCCTCACCTTTAGCTGAGCGTTGGTCTTCTTCAAAGCGAGAAGCTCTTCTTGGTGACGTTTCTCTTCGGCAGCTCGTAGTTCGGCAGCGCGCCGCTCCAGTTGCTCGGTCTTCTGCTTCAGCTCCATACACTGTTTCTCGAGGGTGGAACGTTCCGTTTCCAACTTCGCCACTTGATCCATCAAATCTGATTTACCTTGCTCTGACTGCGAACAATATCAATTTTAAAATAAATCTGCATCATCTTTCTTCCATCTTGCAAATTTCATTTTCGCGTAGTACCTACAATTTTTTAGTGGTGAGTCGCTTGCCATATTATGCATCCTCTTCGATATTATAATAGTTTAAGTTCACTAACCTGTAAAGCTTTTCTCATGCCAAAAGCGATAGAACTGCAGTAGAGCGTTTGGTAAGCCTCCATCGTGATTCTTGCTTCATCACGCACTCTTAGCAATAGGAGGCCTCTTTCGCCACAGTTAATTGTTACCTGAGAAATCGATAGAAGATAGATTATAATACGACTCGCGAAATATTTATAAGAAATGGGTAGGCAGACATTGACCTGTTTCGATCTAATGAGGCGCGCTGTAGGTACTTATAGTGTGAACAGGGACCTACACTTCAATCAGTCTAGTAGGACATAATTATGCTATAAGCTGCCATTGAATTTACTCCGATTAGTTCACTCTTATAGCTCAACGTATTTTGAAATTTTATGATCAGTACAATTTTATTTCCCACCTGTCTTATAAGCTCATCAAAGCATTGAGTGTAGAGTTGCCTACGGACTGGACAAATGCCAGTTTCTCTGGCCTGCCGTTGTTGTAAACGCGTATCAAGCATTTCTTGTAGATTTATCACATCCAATCGTGTTGCAGGTGTCGATGATATCTAAATAATAACAAGCCATATTTTAGTTTAATAGGAATTTAGATGATGTGGTTCTAGTTTAATTCAAGACAATTTTAATTGGAGCAAGGAACTCGTCAATTCCAAATTACACTAACAGCAATACCTATAATATTATAGGGCAATTATAGATAACTCAAAACAGTGAAGAACCCCATTACAATTGTATATAAACACTCGAAATCAATCTACCTTTTGAGTCCATATTTGACCATCTTCCTCCCATTCCTTTGGAGGCAAAATAGCGTTTAGAATCTCTTCTGTCTCTCTTTTGGCTTCTGTTGGTACACATGGTTGAACGGATGCACCAGCGCGAGGTGATACCTGTAATTTAATAAGGACATCGTGTACATCTCGACATTTTTGACATAGGAGCAACTACTTTAGCGAATCAAGTGCTTACGATTTTTTCCTGCTTCTTAGTAACAAGTACAGGATTGTCATAACGAACTAAGGTTTCTTCTGTAGACACGGGAGCACGCTCAGCCATTTCTTGAACTATTTATAGATAATTTATACTTATCTGTTAATGACAACCAACGTAAGGTACGTTTTGTGGTGTACACAAAGTTTCATCACCATAGTAACAGCCTGTTGAATAGCGATCTACTTTTTTTCCGTAAAGTAATTATCCTATAGGGCCGTGGCGGTTGACACTGCGAAGTTACTACTAAATCTTAATTTTACAGATACATTTCAAATAAAACGTTACACTACTCTCAGAATGTATCCTGTGACGTGAGTACGTCTCACTAATATGAAATATCACATACTCAAACAGCCGGCCTTGAGACAAATATTTGCGGTTCACACAAATCTTGTCCCGTGCGGGAATCGAACCCATAACTTAGTGAAGCAGTACAACCAATTAGCCATTGAAACAATTGGTTCTTAACCTTTACAAACTCCATTGATACCTAAATACAGAAGATATTAAAGGACAAGTAGGTTCATGTATTAGTTCGTTAAATGAAACAAAATATTTGATATAGTGAGTTGAATACTATTTAATTCAGTAAAGTACATCTAAAACAATACACAAAGTACTCATAGATACAGTCTTCTCTTTGCACTGCACAGTTCAACAAAAAATAACCTTTCTTTGCACATAGCCTATATATTAAAGGTTTATTTGTTCGATTGCTTTCAAACACTTTATTTTCTTCATTGTGAATCACTGCTAGAACTTGAACTGGAATCGGTGGACATAACTTCAACGTCTTCCTGGTTCGGTGCATCTTTGCCGCGGCCATCGATCGCGACCGAGTTGCCGCCTCCGACCGACATATGCAGCTCCCCAGATGGGTGCCAGGTGAACTGGTTTGTAGCTGATGCAGGTACTGGAACAGAAATGTTATTAACATACATATAATACCTGTCGTCCTTAAGGCACACACACACATACATACACAAGTAATAGGTAAGTTTCATGTAATAGATGTGAAGGGAATCATATTCATAATCAGTCCACACTATTGTCCCTGATTGAAAGTTGAAGAATAATGGGAAAATAAATATTCATTGAAAAGACCATAGTAATTGAAAACATGGGCAGAAGAAAGAAAACATTACTAGGTTATTTATGTAAATCCTGAACTATACAATAAACAATAGGTATAGTTCCCGTCAGGTAAAAAGAACGCTGACCGACAGTCAGTGACTGTGTTTGCACTCAGATATAGTCGGTTTCTATGGTCCTATACCACTAGGTTATTGTGTTTTATATTAGGTGTAATTGTTTTATTGTAGATCAATCAATGTTGCATTGTGGAATTCAAGTTCTTATTACGAGAGTACGGGACTATACGAGTAGAAGTTACCTAGGTAACATGAAATGAACTAGTCAATTTGTCAGTGTAGATGTAAGCATTTAAGCTCTCATGCACCAACAAATAAAAGCTTAGTATTTATGACCTACAGTTATTGACAAGATATTGACAAATTCTACACAGATACATAAATTATTATAGTATTAGTAAATTTGCACACAAGGAAGAGCCTTATTTATAATATTAACTAAGTAATAAAACTTATACATTAATGGAATTACCCATAATTACTTAATACAAACTTTAAAATATTATAGTTACACCTATTATAATATATTTCTTAGTAAATGTATGACTAACATGACTCACCTCCTCCTGTGGTCATTCTGTGCAGTTCATTTAACGTAGATGGTGTGTGGCCATTGAGTGGCAAGTCACAGAGCCGACCAAGCATTCCTAACCGCATCTCCAGGTCAGTGGGGTATGGTCTGCGAGGATCTCCAGGCTGCCACGAAAGAGGTGCACTCACAGCATTTGATGCACTGATTCTGTTAATTAACAAAATTATTTGGTAAGTAAGACTATTTTATATTGTGTTCAATTCAGTTAAGAATATTAATACATAATAATATATGAATATACTGTGATTTTTACTATTAAACACACCTGTGAGCAAACTTGATAAGTTCCTCAGAAGGCACTGGTCTCTTCCTAGACTTGACTATTGATGCAAGTTTCTGCCTGGCTTGATATAGTGATGTTGCAAGGATTTGCTCTGCATCTTTTAGTTGTCTTTGTAAATGGAAGATATCTTGGTCCTACATTAAGAATTTCAACACATTAGACAATAAATTATTTGAAATTCATGATAGATTCAAATAATTTTTTAAGTAAAGTGAGGTTTATATCACCTTGTTTTCAACTTCAGCTTTCAAGTCATTCATTTTTTGTTGAATTTTAGCTTGTTCGTCGGCCAATTCTAAAGATTTCTTCAATTCTGAATCTTTTGAGAGCAGCAATTCTGTTAGTTTAGCATGGTCAGCTGCGGGTAGCTTCTGTGGTTTTGGTGCTATCGACACTTCAATCATTTCTCTGTAACATATATCTCTCTTATTAATTATTGCACCGTATTATTGTATATTTTATGTTAATAAAAACAATACTTACTTTGATATGAGTTCGATGTCATCTATCAATGCTAGTAGCCGATCTTTAGTACTTAAATGAGAGGCCATGGTGCTAATTCTGATTTAAATACAAAACAATTATGTTCCTAAATACTCAGTTGCAGTTACTATACTTTAAATAATCAATTGAATGAAATTAATTTTATTTCCAAACATAAATCAGCAATATCAGCAAGCAAAACAATTTGTATAGACACTTCACACTTGTCAACTTGTGAATAAGTCTGTAACTCAGACAAAGGAATATATGGACCGGTTATACCTACAAAAAACGGGTGCCTACCTACTGTCTCATAATTCGCAAAACATGGCGGCATCGCATCTAAGTCAACGAAATCAAAAGATACTACTACACTAGAGAATTTCGGCAAAATGAATTATGAAACTTGTTAAAATAGTTTTTTTTTTTTTTTAATCGTTATTTATTATAATTAATACAGTTTTTTTGCGGAGCTCGTTACGAAGTTAAAGCAAAAATCGACTGCAATTTATTTACTACTATCAATATCTATCAGGTTTAATGTTAGCTTATCGCGGCTGGTCTGCGAATAGGCGCGCACGTGAAACGCATCTGATGGCAGGCTCCCTACCTAAAATACTTATGTTTAGCCAAATTTGGTTAGACTGGACAGCGACAAAAGTAAGTTGTGACATAGAGTAAATAAGGTGACAAGGGCTCGGAAGACTTTGTATAGTTAGGTATTATACCTACTAGGTTTAATAATTGCCCTTATATATAAACAAGTACCTAAGTTGTAGTGGTAGCAGAAAAAAAAGGCAAAATATATTATCATTTAATAAACAAAACAACTTTAATCATTATTCATAGAAATGAATAATGTTAGGTTAAGAAAACTTCGGTGCGACACTTTATCGTTTATTTTCTTTCCATGGTACCTGAACCTTAAATCTATATAACAATACTTCTAATGAGCAATAATCGGTCGTTTATACTATGTTCGACATTATTTTTAGTATAAAATAGATCAGAATCAGAATAGAATCAGTGTTATCAAATTCAACAAGAAAGTGTAAATATAATAAAGCTCGACGTTTGTTGTAATTAAAGAGGCCTGATATTATTTTCTGGTTTTTATAAATTATATTCCGGACACCATGAGATGCGTAAACTAGGCCGCCTCTTGATTAAAAAAAAATAGTATTATATGCTTTATACATATTAACGTGTCAACAAACAGTACTAGAAGAACCGAAGAAACCGAATTTCAACCTAAACGTAACTAATATTATATGACCAGTGTATATGAGTATATAGTAATAAACATAATTAGTCATTTGTAATTATTTTACCAAATAATTCAAACATGAAAACGAACACTAACCTGTAAAATGATATTGGAGGCTATTTTCGTTCTTACGAGAGCTACACTGTATTATACTACACTGAGGGATTTTGGAATTCAAGTCCAGACTTCAAAAAGGAGCTTAGATTCAGCTCTTAGTCTTCAAATTTAATAAAAGTCACAAAAAAAGATACGATAACGCAATCACTTGACAGCCAATATACCACAAATCGATCACAAAACATGGCGGAATCGGCACCCAAACACATTATCGTGTCGTCACCGCTCAAATGTTTCCAGAATTAGCAAAAACAAACTACATGTCATTTCGCTTGCCTTATGTACAACTTCACTATTTGGGAAGAGACAAACAGTAATTTGTTGTTACCATGTCGATTCCCTCAATATCTGTGTAAATGTTTATATAGAAGATTAGGGCGCCTCCATAGATATACCTCAATGGTCTGTGACAGCAGCATTCAGTGACAGAAATTTATAGATAAAATATTTTAGTTCCATATGTTATCTGTGTTAATTTATTATTCAAAGGAGATGATTTTTATTTTTGTATGGGACTCCGGCCATAACATGTACCTTTTAGCGAAGTAGGGAAACTAACCGCTGAATAGAGTAAAGTAACATTTTTTTCATAACATCTAATGATTTTTGTGCAGTTATTAAATAATAAAAATGTTTAACGTTTGTCATTATCATAGTCATTATAATTATAGTTATGAATGGTTGTAGAGATGACGCTTACATAACCTAGAAATATTTGATAGGAAAGTAGATAATTATATAGAGTTTGGCCAACGAAAGCTGTCCACTGAAAACGGCGGCAATTTCAAAAAAAATTAGGTTGTCAACACTGTTATTATACTGCATAAACAGAGTTGATACTTTTTAATATTCAGGGAAAAATGTCACTATAACAAAAATAAATATTTGAAGACTAATTATTGTTAATAATACAGATACCTTATCCAATGGTACCAAACCTACATACGAGTACCTATTGTGTTAGAGAGAATTGCCTCGTTTCTCATGCTATAACCTATAATGTATGCTATAACAAAGTTACATTGCTATATGGATTTTTTGACTCTCACTGTTTTTTTATTATTAGTTGAAGGTGAATAAGATGTGCATGAAGTAAACAACATTTTATTACTAAACGTTTATTAATGAACTGAACATAATTTTTTTTTGTAAAAAAGTTACGAATCGTAGTCGAAATCCGACTCTAAGTATTCCACACCTGATAATGATTCAGGTTCACTGCTTTCTTCACTGCTATCGCCCCCGACATTTATAATGAATCTTTCGAGCTCAGTTTCAAAAATTTGATCCCTCGCTTTATACTGATTTTCAACATTAATTACGTGATCAGTGTATTTCTTCCAATCGTCATTAGTTACACTATCAAAGCATTCTTTAATTAAATTTTGCATTTCCGATGCTGGTATACCAATATTTTTGCTAGCGACTTTTCTTTTTGCCTGACTCCATACCAGCTCAATCGCATTGAGGTCGCAATGGTATGGAGGCAATAATAAAATTTCATGGTTGTGAATGTTGCTGTGCTTTTTTAGAAGTTCTTCAACTTCATATTTTGGAGTAGGTTTATTATCTTTTACCAAACACATTAATTCTGCCTTTGTTTGATAATCCTCAAAAGCAATGTTATTTTCTTGAAGCCATGTCTGTATTACCACTTTCGTAACAGACATTGAAGGTGGTTTGTTGACTTGTTTTACATGGTAGCTTGCATTGTCCATCACAAGTACACTGGGCTTACTTAAATTTGGTAGCAACATTTCTTCTAGCCATTTCATATAGTTATTAGCATTCATATCATCATGATAATCTGCAGATTTCGATTTTGTGCTGAATATTAATAAAGCTCCTGGAACAAATCCTTCGTCTGATCCTGCATGTACAATGATATACCGTTTACCTGATGATATATTACTGATTACGCCACTCGTAGAAGGACCTTGCCAGGATTTTTTTACTTTATAATTCTGATGTACATATGTCTCGTCAATATAAATAATCTGTTTACCTTCCAGTCTTTTCTTATTAATTGTTCTTAGGTATCTATGCCTCCATGCAGCAATATCGTATCTTTCTGTAAGCAAGGCCCGTTCATTTTTATTGTTAACAAATTCAAATCCATTATTGTGTAACAATTTTCTAAGAGTTTCACGGCATCCAGTGAAGTCAATTGCTTCTTTCAGTTCATTATGCAGGTTTCTTAATGTTGGAACTTGTTTTTTTACACAATAGTATTCATTTATTTTATTTCTTATGGCTGAAATATCAAAATCATCCAAATTAGAAACTGTTGCTGGATGAGGTCGTTTCTTTCCTGGAGTGTTCCACTGGCCCTGATTTACTGAACCTTCCTTTTTTATTCGCCTAAGTGTTTTTACACTTACTTCTGAAAAAAACAAAAGACAAATGTAAACAAAACTCTAAAAACACCAAACACTTTCACAACTTGTCAATTTCTTTTATCTGAACTGATGTAGTTCAAACATTGCATTATTTGAAGATTTAGAGACTTTCAATATGAATCAGTGAATTCACTTTTTTATATTAATTGGCATAAAATAAGTTACACCTATCAGTGTGAGAATGTGATAAGTAAAACAATAATGTCATGTTAAACTAACTTATATCGATAATTATGTTAAATTAGAATACCTGTCATTGAAGATATCTTTTCTAAATAATGTTTTTCACAAGTCAGTATTTCGTTTTTTTCCACAGATATCATTTCATGTAACACCTTTGTTATATTGAGCTTTATCTCTCTGTTGTATTCGTCGTCAATACTTTCTAAAAATAACCAGAAAAGTAATTACAAAATGTTTAAAATATTCAAGAAATATCAAGATGTTTCCACATACTACAAAAAAACTAACCTAAAAGTGAAGCGATTGAGTTCAGTTGTTGTATTTTCTTTGCAGATTTCTCGTTTATATCACTTTTCACATCATTAAATTTGTTGATCATGGTAAACAGTAGATTTCTCGTCGAACTTTTGATTGTTTTCGGCATGATTAATAACAAATTCAAGGAAAAAAATAAACGATACGGAGTTGTTGTTGACATCAATAATGACAAATGTATCAGTTCCTTGACAGTAAAAAAATGTTGCCATATAAAAGTTTCTGAAAAAATTCGTGGACAGCTTTCGTTGGCCAAACTATATATATTTATTTTAACCAGTGATTTTAACGATGAAAACGTCACACTTGCAAATTAGTCAAAAATATGTAGAGAATAATTTAACAATTGTTTAGTACAAGAACACATACCTTTTATATTTATCGTCAATGCAATATTATGTTTTGATAAGACATGATTTCAGAACGGGTCATGATTTTCGAACAAAATATGAGACGCCGTGTTGAATAAGACAATAATTGTAAAACTATTGCTTTTTGTACACAACAAATCAGGTCTAAATTCACGAAAGAATATTTTTCCTCAATTTGTGGTATTTTTGCTTCTTTTTCGATATATGTACAAGAGATGCCGAAAATCTGCCGAAAATGAAACATCTCTTTTACTATTATCATCTATTATTATAAAACCTCATCCACCCATCATAGACCAAGAGAAAATAATACGTAAATAATTATGTTATTCCATACTTTAATATATAAAAACGATTGGATATCTGCGCAAACGGCAGCGGGTTCGAAGAACGAAATAGGTAGCCTACAGGGTAGCTTTTCTGAAAAGAAAACATGTTGCAGTAGGTATTCACGTATGGACCTGAAATGGCAAGCAGAAATGCCTATTGCGAGTTGATTCTATGTAAAATAAGTTCAAGGATACCACAGAATATAAAATGCTGAAAATTTTTACTCGAATACTTAAAGATATTCTTATAATAGATATTATTATATTAGGATACCCTAGTTTTCTTAATTATTTATAATGTCATCCCACACTAGAACTTTCTCCTGTAGACCTGTATTGTGGGTGCGTTTCACAAACATGTAATATCACATACGCAAACACCCAGACTCGGGACAAAAATCTGCGGATCGCACAAATTTTGGTCCCGTGCGGGAATTGAACCAGCAACCCTTAGCGCAGCTGTCCAATCACTTAGCCACTGCGCCAATTTTATTATGAGTCACAGTTTTGTGAAGAATTTGAGTTAAGTAATTTTGAGTAGCAGAGAAGAGTCTAGGTTTGTGTCCGGACTCCGGTTAATGGCAATAGGCTCGTACCTATTACATGGTATCTTGGTTGTAACATAATTAATAGTCTATAATATAAGCCCTTTTGCCATAGATTTCGAAGACCAGATATTGGTTAGTAGTGGAAGCATAGTTAGCGTTAGAGTAGGATTTTCGTAAACTCGCACCAATTTCTTGCTGTCTGCTGCATTGTGTAACTGTGTCCATTACAATTATTTACAACCGTTTTAAATTACAACGTTTGATTGACCATTACAGGGGTTAATAGCGGTTGTCACTTCGGGTATAAGTTATAACTGCGAGCAAAGATGCCACAGCTCTCGTGCGTCTTTTATAAATACTTTTAAAACCGATGTAATGGGTATAACACTATAATTGAACTGTTATAATGTAGCTTTAGGTACTAAGTAAAGCAAGAGTTCTTGACAAGGCCTTTTTCGAGCCATATAGAAAGGTAGCTATGATAGTATGTATGGGACTATGGGTTGTATTTTTCCGTGTAATTAATCTTTTCTCTTTTAAGACACAAAATAATCATTTCATATCACAATTTCAGACGATAGTTACCAACTTGCTTTCAATTCCAAATGATGGGTAGGTTTTAAGTTACACAGTGTTACAAAACAAACGCATTCATACATTGCTTTCACAGCGGGTCATATTCGTGCAGCGAACGGATTAATGTTACCTAGCTACCTTGATTTGTGTTTGTATACTCACTGCAGTTCACGCAAACCGGCTTTTGTGCACGCTGTTAGCCCGTGATCAGCTGATGGCGAGGGGAATGTGGGCAGAGGGGCGGGCTGTGGGGAATGCGGGGGGACAAGGTGCAACCACGCTGTGAACATGCGCACTCCACGTGCTCGTGAGACTTTATTAGCGTGCGTCACCAATAATATTCTATAACATGTAAAATTATGAGTCGTTTAGTTTTTACAGGTAACACATCTCACACATCATTCAAATATAAAATAGGTACCCATGTAAAATGTTACATGTTTTTTATGTAGGTACTTTATGTCTACTACTAGGTAGGTATTTAAATGAATTTATATTTTAGAATATTTTTATATAAAGTTAAAACCCATTCAAAAGTTTAATGAGTTCGACTACAAACTTCAATAGACCGTACCTATTTGTTCTTTTTTATCACACTAACAACTTTAACATCCAATGGCAGTAAATAAATATATTTTAGCACACTAATAAAGATTGCGTAGCCACAGCCTAACTAATTCAGTTAGATTTAGAGATCATTTTCGATAATATTGAATTAGTTAACTCATTCAATAAGGACAATTGGTCACCTTCAACATTAATCTTCCTTCACCTAGCTTTAAATCGTTATACTAATAATTTTTTATCATGAAACAGTTATTCAACCAAGAACGATACCCATTGTAATATTTAGTCTGTGGCGAAGGTTTCTTTTTATGACATCAGCGGGGGCGCGGGGAAGGGGAGGGTTAGCATTTGTTGATTCGATCGAGCGCCTGTTGGCTTGCCTTAAGTTTAGTTTCAGTGTGAGTTTGGCAGTAGAGGTGAAATTGGCTCCTCTGCCAATCTAATGGAACATCGCTCTTTCGAGAAAGTGTCATCAGCAATCGTGTTAAACAAATCAAACATTCGCCATAAGCGCGACAATTGTCGTAAACAACAAATCCTGTTGTTATTATTATGTTGTTTAAACGGATCATTGAAGGAAAGTCCATGTTGAACGCGGATGCCAAGAAATGTTCTAGAAGAAAGTCGGAATGCGATGGATGTAGTGAACATTCCACGTAAGTTGGGATAATGCGTAATTTAATTCCAGCTTGATGCTTGTAAAATAAGGGATTTACTAACACCAATTAGGTTTGCCTAACTAATATCAGCGGTGAAGGGTGATGGATTTTGCAGAAATATAACCAAAAACTAATTTTTTTTCTTCTATGGGCTATAAATAGTTATCAACCTACCTAAGAAAACACAAGTTGAATAATATTTTGACTTGCTCAACACTAATGAACATTCTCGACCCACTTACTGAATGATGGTGTAAAAATGTGCGATCAGATTCTTATATCTAACATTGTTTACATAACAATAAATTGGCGGTCAAAAAGGATTTGTCACTCAGCAACGGGTTCAGCGATCAATTACCTCAAAAGGAATCATGTTTAGAATATTGCTCCTTTCTTAAACCGATATCAGACGTTAATTGTTATAGTAAACAATAATCGCTACCTAAGTAAACACAATTTTTGACAAAAAGTCGTTTTATAAAACAAGTTATTATAATAATTTTATCATTATTTTGCAATCATTGAGGTAGGTAAGTTCTTTTTTTGAATTTTATTAACAAACAAGTAATGATAACGATACCAGTTATACCTAATATTTATTAGGAACATTTGTTTTATCATTTCCATGAATTAGAATTATGGAGGATAAAAATACTACTAAACAGTTTCATTGAGCATCCGTCAAATCTTGAGAGTCGACATTCATTTTACGGTTTAATTTAATGTTAACGTGACATGTTGGAAACAACATATTGTAATTAACAGAGAAGTTCCTTACAACGATAGAAATTCGTTTTTTTTTATATGGCTTGTCCAGTGTTCCACTGCCGGGCAAAGGCCTCCCCATTATTCCTTCCCAAAACCCTATACAGGACATACGGACACGTTTCCGGAAAAGAAATGGCCCTAAGTGGCGACCGACAGGGTTTTGTGGAGAAATTAGATTAAGTAAGTAATAAAAACGGGACTTTATTTTTTGAATAAAAGCGTATCTCTATTCTGGAACATTTAAGTGCACTTTTTGATCAAGCATCATATCAATAATGCCTACACAGCACATGCATAATATACAGAAGTAAAATGTACCGTTAAAATAAACAGACCGAGTACGCGTTATAAGCACTAAGTACCGTGCTAATTGCGAAATTATGACAGAAACAATAGGCCGATGTTTTTAACTGACATTAAAAGAAAAATATTTATGACCACGAAACAATGCATTTTGATATCGTATCGAAAATTGCTTAGTCAATAAGCGTAACTTTAACGGTTAAACATATGTTCCTATAACGCACGTCTATGCAATTTAATAAAAAGAAAACAACCTTTTTATCTGGAAATTTAATGCTTCCTTTTACCTTTGTTATATAGCATTTTGTTTCTAACACCTTTTAATTGGTTTTTTATCTTGATAGTTCCTTTAATAGCTATATTGTGCACTTTTGGTGATTTTTCTATCGATCTCCATCCGGAAATAGGTTGCTACTTGCTAGTCACTATAAATTAATGTGTCGGGTCTAGCTGTGTTCACTATCTCCTGCGTTGTCTTTAACTTGCTGTCTCTTGTTTGCGGGGGTCTTATCTAATGCATATTAATAAGAATACGTATGTATATCTTATATAAATATACGAATAATTTATTTGAAACAAATAATGGATGGCTCATACATATGCTTAAAGACAAAAGAAAAACGCAATCTTAGTAGTTACATTGTTATGAACAAAACTCCCAATAAAGTCTCAGTACCTTTAAATCTCATCACGCAGCTAGATATAAAAAAACCTTAATTAACGACAGATATTCGAAAGCTTTTAATAGCTGATAACTTGTCCTAATTGCTCTGCTCTTAGTTTTCAATATTAAACCTGACATTTTTGATTATGATAACCATTTACAAGTGATCATATTTGTTAGATGTGTCTATAAATGTGGTCTTAAACTCGATGTAAAGTCGGGATAGAATGCAGCAAAATAAAAATATCACAAACGATCAGGTTTCTTGCAATGCGTCTAAAAATAGCCTAGTTTACCCGGTTTAAAAACGGGTATCGTCAGAATGCACTAGGAGACCAATGGCCTGAAACCATCTGCTTTCAACGGATCAACGGACTGCGCCACTACAGCACTTTTTCTAGCTCTTAGTCTCATTGTAATGCACTACAAAAATGATTAAAAAAAACTAACTCAATGTGGCCCCGATTTATAACGTTGTCTATGTAGATGAGTCTTTCAGTAATGAAAAATCCTAAAGATGTGATATTATTTGTACCCATCCAAGATAAAATAAATACACAATTTGGTAAAAAACAAAAGAATAATCATTACCAAATTGAGAGTAAATCCGTGTATGTTACAAGGTGAATGCTTACACAGACCTTACTTCAAGATCAATATGCCTTGAGCTTATTTATCAAAATTGCTATGCTTGGGGCACCCGTGCATCCCTACAATTAGATGTTTAGGCTACCGCCTACAAGTTTACTGAAGTATTCATTTTGTTTTGTCTTATAACCACAATATTTTGCCGTGACTGTCTAACATGATGTTGATGTTTAGATCCGTACAACAATGACATCTTTATTTCCCATAATACACAAAAGTCTTGACTATGTTTTATTTTTTCAAAAGTAGAAAAACAAACTGTCATATTATCTCGATTTTATACAACTACCCACTAATATCTGATTTAGATCTATTTTATTTTTATTGTGTCTTTCGTCACAATGCTATTGGTGTTTTCATAACATTTCTGTTTGTAATCATCAAAATAATTGTATCATACTACTCAGTTAGGCTTAGTGAATAAAAATGTTGTTTTGTTTCTTGTCTTGCGCAGTTATCTATCTATTATGCGTCGAATAAAAATAACCATTCGGATTGCTTTACAATAATTATTTAAATAATTATTTAAATCTAACCCAGAATCGTCACTTGTTTATGTTTGTCAACGTGTTTCTCCGAACTAGACATACTTGTGGATAGTTAATTATAATTATTTTATATAATTATATGTAATTAAGTTTATCTATATAAACCGGAACTCTCGTATTTACAATACAGTGATGTTATTCTGATAGTTTAGGGGGCTCGTCTGCATACGTGTGCTTATTAAAATTACAGCTATTAGAAACGAAACACATATCATATCATACTAGGCAGGGTCATGCTCTCAGGGGTCTCAATGATACCCCTATCGTAATGTAACTGGTCCTTCATAAAACTGTTTATCTACTCGCTCGTTGATCACTTCGACTTCAGACGTCTCAGATATCAGAACGAAGTATGTTAATAGTTAAAATTTGTCATCGGTTGGTCTCTTGAATTCTTAATAGTATTAACATTCAAATAATGACGCATTGACTCATTGGTTTCCTGTGTTGCAGTATATTGGAAGAAATGATGAAGATGGTGTTACTTGGTGTAGTGCTGTGGGTAGGAGTTACATTTGGAAGCCACGTTGCTCCTTATCCTCTAAATCTTATAATATCTACGGGTAAGTCCAAGTTCTTTATCATTGAACAATTTATTGTAAGAAAGGTGCTTTATGTCGAAAAATTATGTTCACGTTTTCTTCCTTTTGTAGATATCACTCATCCACCGCCTATGTACGACTTCCCCTTTCCAAGTGTTGAAATGCTAAAGAGGTTGCCACCTGTCACGGCTTTACATACTAACCGATCCATTCAGATAAGCAAATTTGAGGTGTCAATGTTGGAAAGACTGGAATTGAACTTAAAGTCAGCTGGAATCACTCCTAAAAGTGGATCGGCTGCTCGTGGGCTTTCTATAGACGGTTACGCTTCCGACAACGCCATGCATTATGAAAAGTCTTCGATGATAATCACGAAGGCATCTCAAAATTTACTGTATACTAGGTGTAGAAGGTACGTAATTGAATTCACCATTCCTTACCATAGTAGTTAAATTCATAGATAAGATTTTAACAGCAAATTTGTTTGTCCATTTAGATATGGTTTGCCTAACGATGAGTGTGCGAGTTTCATTAGTACTTTGAATTTGCGTGAGAGTGAGTATGGTGGAGAGTGCGCGGCTCTTGAGCGGTTCACGTGTCATACTAACAAAATGTCATCAAAGTACCGAACTTTTGACGGGTCGTGCAACAACCCTGTGCGCTCCTCCTGGGGACAGGCTCTTACCGGCTACAAACGTCTTCTACATCCGAGATACTCTGACGGTATTGAACAGGTTGGTTCGTCATCTTCAGCTCTCACACATATTGTTAATGGTATCCTTATAATTGTTTTAAGCTACATACCTAATATAGTTGTATCTAATCCCCTTTGTTTGTATTTTGCAGCCCCGTCGTGCGCTAAGCCACAAGGCCTTGCCTTCAGCCCGTGCTGTTAGTACAAAACTTACTAACAACCTAGACGTGCCTAGCACTGACAAAAGCATCGCCTTGGCTATATGGAGTCAGTTCATTTATCACGACTTGGTTCACACCCCTGTTCGAAGGACAAGTGAGTATACAACTCGTATTTGTTTTAAACAATTTTGGATAAAAGTAATTCATTTGAAAGTTTGTGTGGTATTCTAAAGATGAAGTGCATTCGAATTTATAAGCTACATTGTTTAAAGTAAGCAAATCATGTTACCTACCTTCACTGTTCACTAATCTCCAGAATCTTCTATACTGACTTTAGAACTCGGTTAGAAGTGAATAATGTTTATGATTTTTTAACAGTCCACACCAACCAAGCCATTCGTTGCTGCGAGGAAGGCTTCCCCCTCACGCCGCGTTACATCCACCCGAGCTGCATGCCCATTTCGGTGCCCAGCGACGATTTGTTCTACAAGAACAAGTACCTCACCTGCATGGAATACACTCGTTCCGTCACCACCTACAGAGGAGACTGCACATTTGGAGCTATGGAACAGGTAAGCAAGCGAATCTGCTTCAATTTTGATACACCTTTGATCAGAGCCACTAGTCCAGTGTAAGTATGATTGCGTTTCTCTTCTGTTCATTCTATCTTTAAACAAAAGAAAAACTCAAACGCAGCTCTTTGTTTTCTGACAACGAAACTGGTTTACATTAGAGGCTCGGACCATAGGCCTCGTAGTACCGTATACGTTAACGTAGCTCATTGTAATATTAATTGACATGACTCATTTCGGTAATGTTCATATTTTTATGAAGTGTCATTGTTATAAAGAAGTTAGATTACTTGAAAATTGATCATGTTTAATTTAAATCTAATAACAACATGATGTCGCACAACATGTTTTCGTTATTATCACACTTACATTACGATTGTTGGACGTTTTGCCCTTGGTTTTATCAGAATCCCTTGAACTCGTATTCTGTACCGCGTAATTTCACATTGAGTCATACATAATCGTTTCTGTGCAATACCCACATTACCCACACCATCTCGTTGTTTAACGACATTCCCTTTACGTACAAGTATAGTATCGTCATCGATCACGGTTTGAAGTCGTGGTACCTACTATGAGCAGATCAGTAGGTATAATTTGGTCTTTGTTTATTAATTTGTAAATAGTGACATAGTATGACACAGACATAACATATTATAGTTTTCATATCACGATTTCTGTCTGAATCGCTTCAATATATTTATTAAATGCGTAGTTGATGCTAAGAATTTGATTAAGCAATTTACTTCACATTTGTAGGTCACTGGCATAAAATACAAAAATAATTCACTTTGTAAAATAAACAAACTGTAATTATTATAGTTATTTGTGGTAAAATATAATATCAATAATAGACATTAATATAAGTTTCCAGTTTCAGTAAGACTTTTTACCCAAGAATTACCATAGATGATTTCTAGTTTCTTACGCACCTACTTACTTATGACGTCATAAAGATCACAAAAATTATAATACGTCTTAAAGGAATTAACATGATGTTGCTGATTTAGAAAGTAGATCAATAAAATGCAAATCAAGCCTAATAACGCCTCTGGGGTGCAAGTAGAGAGCCTCCTCGAGTGACGATAATAATTAAGTACGTCCGGCGCACCCTGGACGGTCAACCTCGCTACCATCCTTGTTGAATGTTGACTGACCAATCTCTACACTACGGCATTACCTTCTTTCATGCGGCAATTGGCTCATGTCGATACGAAAAAGAAAAAGCCTATTAAAAATAGATTTTCTTTCAAGACCAAGTAGGGCTATCTCTGATCTTATTTGTTTTTCGTTAGTCTGTTTAGTATAAACAACTGCTTTATGTGGGAAGGTGTCATATAAGGTGGGTTTGAAGGTCATATTATTTGCAGTGCTAATAGATTCGCTTTATCGATTTGTAATTGAGGAATGAGTGGAATCAATTGATAGCAATACGGACTAATAGGCGTACACGAGCCATGCCCGTATAGTAGACCAATAATATTCAGCTCTAGGCGCATCTATCGATAACGCACTCTTACATAATCGTATCGCTTGCGCAGTTGTGTAATGTCCGGATCAAACGCTCTTGAGGACAAACATGCAGTATGTTGATTTGATAACAACCTACTGCAGTACAAACAATAATATGTTTTTGTACTCGTACACTTTGAAACTATAATTTATAATGATTTATAAACTTGCTAATTACCAATTACTGTTCGTTGCCTTACAATGCGACCCTGATAAAATAAGTTTATGCAGTTTTACTGATAATTGCGTTAAAATAATCAACGTATCTATTAACAATGCAGTTTAGTTGAAGGATTCTACAATTCAACAATACTGTATCATGTTGCGAAACTACACAGCTGGACATCATTCTTTTAATTTTTGTTATTATTTAACGACGAAACAACTCTGAATTGCGAAATGCTTACATAGTTCATTTTTGTTTCTTTAGCAAAACTTATTGATATTTCGCAAATTTTACTGATATTCGCTGACGTCTTTCGTATTTATAGTTCAAATAACAGAGATAATGAACTCAGGGCTTTGACATGCATGTTGATTGAACTTAAAACATAAGAAGGCATGTAGTCTACATCTAAGCTATGCAGAACGTGTTCAATGGCATTTGTTATCAAATCACAATGGAAAATCACAAGCTAGAAAGTATGCACGCATTGTTCTATCTGAAAATGTGGGGTTTTCCATTGAACATCATTCTGTATACACTCTCGTTTCCTGCAACTTTAGTGATACTACCTAGGGTTTGTGGATGAAATAACTTACATTCATAGGAACCCGTATCTCGGAAATAATGTGTTTTTAGATTTAGATTAAGTTACTAATGGTAGATACTTTGCGTAACAGTCCAACTTCAGAGAAAAGGTCTTTCCTTCTTATTATAGAAAAATAATATATCCACTTGTGTACTAAATAATATATTTGTATAGATTTTGTAAATCTCCGTGTATAAACAACTGTTTATTCACATGGCCATGAGCATTTTTAACTCGGGTGTAACCTCGACCTTCATTGGATCGATTATTACCTACATATTTAACTTATAACTACTGTGTAAATTCGATTGGCCGATCTCATTTCCAGTATGGCATTTTATGGTTAAGACCATACTTAGTGTAATGTTTTAATAGATGTAAAGTTTAGGTACCTAATGGTCTAATATCATAAAGAAAATAGAAACATAAATTATTAATCCATGCTCAGTATTTATAAAAGAGTTGTAAATCAATAATAAGTAGAGTTTCACAACAATTATTACCTTATTACCATATCGTAACTAAATCTATGCACACTTAATTAAACTAGTGTTTACTAGAGTAACAACAACTACGTTACAAAATGGCTATTGTTTACATTTTTCTTTATTTTCAGATGAACCAAGCGACGCATTTCCTTGACGGCTCGAACATCTACGGCTCCAACAGTAGGGATGCTGCAGCTCTTCGCGAGAAGTTGAGAGGACTTCTGAAGACATCCATCATTGATGATGAAAAGCATATGCCTTTGGCAGTTAACCCTACCGAGATATGCCTTGTAGGCATCAGCTCTGCTATTTGTTTCAATGCTGGTGAGTTTATCGTTTGTTTCAGTACCTTTTTGTTACTTGTTTAGGTGTTTATCAAAAGGTACACCAACTGCTTTTTATTAAACAATTACCGCTATACTATTCCTCGTAATATTACCCGAAAGGTATTTTTTGG
Source organism: Abrostola tripartita (assembly GCA_905340225.1). NCBI lineage: Eukaryota > Metazoa > Arthropoda > Insecta > Lepidoptera > Noctuidae > Abrostola > Abrostola tripartita. The sequence goes on along the minus strand of HG996498.1, from coordinate 7,055,282 downwards.
AAACAGGATTCTCAGATAACTGTTTAGTCAGATAATGCGTCCAACAGGAATTGTTTTTCACGCCATCCTCCTCCTTCTTGTAGTCGGTTAAAAATAGGATGATTCAATTGAAAACCAAAATCTTCGATGATGAAAAACAAGTCAGGAAGTACATTTTACACATTGTATTTTTGGGTTTAACTGACGTACGGGTACCTGTATATGAATGTTTAAGTAAGCGCAAAGATCAAAGATGTCATATTTAAGATAACTATAGGTATAAACTATTAAAATCTCTGTACGCATGTTTATACGATAGCACTGATGAATAATATGATAGCATAGATAAAGAGATTAGGTATGTTATGAAAATATCAGTTGTTTTATGGTTCTGTCATTACCATTCATTAGATAAGATAATATCTGGTCTAGGTCTGTAGGTATTTGCTAATTTAATCCTGTCTCGCGTAATGTCACGAACAGCTCTACTGTAATCTTAATTTATGTGATTTTATACATACGTGACAATATTGAATCACGTTTCGTATCCGATGGTAATGACAATTGACGGTACCTACTTGGTACTTGTTCTTCTGAATTTAAGAATGAGGATATCCCATAGTTTGTAATTATATTTTTGTGTGGGGGTGTCTAAACAACGTATGAAGTATTAATAACTGTATGTGCGTCATTCCAAGCTTAACCTTTTCACCCGTCAAAATTTTTATGATTGAATTTGTATTCTGATTGCCTTCTGAGATAATAACTAGGTGAACAGAAATCTAGAACATAAATAACCATTGCTCATAAGAATGCAATGCAACAGATGACGAATCTAAAAATCGGTATTTTTAGTTACTTAATAAACATAATTAAATTGTAGGTAATAGGTTTATATGCATTTTCTCAATAATTATCAGAAATATGCAATAAGTTACAAATTGTCTGTCTGTCTGTGAAGGCTTATTTATTGCAGCTATTTTCGGATTGAAGTGATTACTATCCTGACAAAAACATTTATATAACAGGTGACGCCAGAGCCAACACACACCCCTGGCTAGCGAGTATGTACTCCGTGTGGGTGAGGGAACACAACCGCGTGGCCCGTGCCCTGGCGTCTCTCAATCCTAGCTGGAACTCCGACCGTCTGTACCACGAGGCCAGAAGGATTATCATCGCTGAACTCCAGCACATCACCTACAAGAGCTGGCTGCCTGCGCTCACAGGTAAGGATATAGACGTTTTGATGACCTTTTTGCCTATTTTGGTCTTTTCCTTAAGATAAAATTAATTAATGAGGTTATAAAAAAAAATATAGGCAAATAATGTTAGATGCCAATGATGAGCTATTGAACAAGTTTACGTAAATACGATCATGCCTCTAACTTCCGCAAGGATCTCAAGTGGCTTCCTATACGCCTTCGCCAGAACCCTCGCATTTATGTTTCCTCTTCAACATCCTGCACAATCCTCAATATCCCTCCTATCTACGTTAGCGTTTTTCTTTTGTTAAATCCCTTGATGCCCCGTGTACATCCCACCACAGAACCCCTAAATTCAATTCGACTAAAACGATTTCCTCTCTTATTCTTTTTCCGTGCATGCAGTAAGATTGTGGAACTTACTGCCGCCTAACATACCTAGCTCTCAATCTATATCTGTTATTAAAAAAGAGTTAAAGATTTGTCCTTTCGCTGATCTGCTGGAAGAAATTTCTTTTTGAATTGTATTTTTTTTTTACAGGAATGACATTTGAAGAGCTTTACGAGGGCTACGACACCGGCTACAACTCGGACATTGACCCCACCATCACGAACCCTTTCGCGACCGCCGGCTTCCACTTCGTCAACAGTCTTCTGGACCAGGACATCGAGCTAGTAGACGACAACAACAAAGTGACGTCACACCGTCTGTTCGACAACTACTTCAAGCCTGAGATTATCGCGCGGAACGGAGGTCTTGAGAAAATCTTGAGGGGAATGGTTAACCAGAAGAGCCAGCAATTGGACTTAAACTACGATGATGACGTAAGTATCTTTAACGTGAACTGAAAGGAAATTTAATAATGTCTTTTAAGGAAATGCATACGTGACTGTGACGTGCGCAGTTAATAATAAATCGATACGCTGATGTAATTATATCAATGAAATCGAAACCAGGAAAGAAGTAGTGAAGATTTAAAACTAAAGAATGCGTCACAAAAATAATGTATACTTGGTACATTTATTAATAAGCGTCGTGCTAAAAGATCGCTCGTACCAAATATTTACTTTTCTTATTGCTTCAGTCATTCACCTTGAATACAATATCGTGCCTATATTGACTGTATCTTATTTATTATTCTTATGGACACGTCCTTATAATATAAAGTGGGTAGATATACATATGTTGGTACATTCGCTATAAAATATTTTGATAATCCGGATATAAAATCCATGAACAATATAAAAATACAGTACATTGTTTTAAATTTCAATATGAATGACTTCCCTGATGTGAGTCAAATATCACTCACAGAAATAACAAATCGACCGAGGAATTGTTATGAATTTTATCGAGCGATTGTTCTAGACAGCATAACGAACAAGCCTTGAACAATGGTGTCGTATGAATACCACATTCAACTTGTTTACCTTAGGCACACAAGTACATATAGACTATAAGAGTTATGTAGACACTACAAATTTATTCGTTCCGCCTGTATAATGTGGTTTATTATAGCCACACATAGTAATATTGTAGAGGCATAGTGTGTCTAAGATAAGGACAAGTTAAATATCGTGTTATTTTTTGATCTTCTTCTTTGTTTGGTCATTTTTTTTTGCAAATATGTTGCTCGTGTCAGCATGATCATAGCAAGTCTATCTGCACACTCTAAGCAGCCTACCAACCGATTTTTTAACCATTGAATTATTCCTATAATTTTATATGACCTAACCCGTGGATCTTAAAATAGTATATTGAACAAAGGTCAGTCAATTGTCATTGAATTCGTCATTCATACTTTCGCACTTAAATTGGTCACTTATATCTCATAGGTGACCGACAACAAACTACTCCAGTATAATTAAAACCACGTGCAAAACAAATACGCCACGTTCAAGACTAATAAATGTTAATTAGTTTTACATAACAGCGTTTAGTATTCAGCCATTAAAACGGTATTGAAAAAAAAAACAACTTAGACGAGGCGTCCCAAACACAACAAAGTACCTATTGATTATTATGGTAATGTAAATACTTTGCAATGACTGTCGTTTCATTGACATTGACTGGTAAGAATATATCGCTCAAGTAGCGTATCACAGACTAAAAACCAATGGTAATGTGCATCAAACGATACGTTCATTGACAACTACTTATAGACAGAGTTCAATATATACCTATCTGTGTTGACAACCATATTTGAAAGTTGCACAGACAACACGTAACAAAGGTAGGTACTTTGAGCATAAGGTAATGTCATGCCTTTGAAGCAGCACCAGCACGCGCAGAATAGAAATAAGTATTTATCTTATCTTGCAGTACATGTTAGAGGTTATCATATATATCGTGCAACTATATTTAAACCGTCGCGCGTCAGCCGGCATAAATAAATAATTAATTAACACAGCATATCTGCATTACCTATCTACTTGAGTTTCATGATACAGAAATCAGTAATTGACTGACCGTATTCCAACGGGTAATGCTAGTAATATAACCTATCGGTACGAGTGATGCTTGTAATTATATCTTTAATGTTTTCTTAATAACACTACCTTTAAACCTTGGCATGGCTCTCAAATCAAACTCATGAACTAAGTCATGCACTGCACATGTGCATTTATTGTGCAGTGCACAAAGACCACCTTTCGACACCGCCCATATAAATGATTTTTATACTTTATTCGTAGATACTAAAGTCTTATTTTCTGTAACAGCTCCGTCACCAGTGGTTGGGTGAATTGGATGTGCTGGCAGTGGATGTTCAACGTGGTCGCGACCACGGTCTGCCCGGCTACACTCAGTACCGTACGCTCTGCGGTATGCCAGCTGTCACTGACTTCCAGACCCTCGTCGATGTTATGCCCCAAGTGGTATGTTCGTTAGTAAATACTGCAATTACGTAGTTTATTCATTATGTTTATTTTTTGTAAATTTGTAAACAAACCAACATTGTAAGAGAGAATAATGTCGATGACTGACTTAAATTTTAGTAGTTTGTTTAATATTATGTTGAATCATAGTAATAATATTTAATTTAAATTAAATAATAATTATTTAATTTAAATATTTAAAATTATTAGTTCGACAATGGCTCTGTTTTTAATTATATACCATAGAAAACAGTGGCTCATATATTACGAGCGAGAAATCAATATGAATGAAACAATAGAACCACTGCTCCGTCACTATTAATAAAATAATGATTTTAGATACGCGAACACTATACATTTAATTAAAACCTATTTAAAATAAACTGATGATGAGTGTATGTTATTTACAGACGGTGGACAAGCTCTCAAGTATTTACGAGCAGCCCGGTGATATCGACTTGGTGATTGGGATGATGGCAGAAACACCCGTACAAGAGTCTCTACTCGGACCTACTGCTATTTGTTTACTAAGTAAGTATCAAATACCTCTTGGCAGCTCTAGGTACTTGATATTCAACAAAGATATAACATCTTTAAATTCTGGCGAAAATCTAAGTTTTAACGACAACCTTTCTGTGCCCATTGACATCTAAAAGTTTGGCTATTTGCCTTAAGATACAATAAAGCGTGGCTTTTTTACTTTTTAACACAATCTAAAAATTACATCGAGTAATTATTAAATATTCTTCTGCCCGCAGAGGAACAACTTTGGCGCACAAAAGCCGGTGACAGATACTTCTACAGCCACCAGGAAGAAGCCGGGAAATTTACTAAGAGACAGCTCACAGAACTCAAACGGGCATCTCTCGCAAGAATCCTATGCGACAACGCACCCCTTACCAGAATCCAGAAGGATGTATTCCAACCACCTTCAGACAGGTAAATTGAAGTTGAATTTATAAAACAAAGTAATTGATATTTTGAGTGCATTACTGCTAAATTGGGACCCAAGACTGTACCCTGGGGTAACCTTACTTTTTATGTTTACTTTAATATAATTTTTATTTTACTTTTACATAAAACTTTCGTTTATTTTTCCAGCAATCCTGTGGTATCATGCGAAGAAATCAAGAGGGTTAATCTGGACGCGTGGCAGGACCCAGCCGAGCAGCCTGACATTCTCACACGCACCAACAAATGGATCAAGAATAAAGTCGGCAGTAACTCCACCAAGTAGCTTCACGTTCTTAGCTTAAGTAAACCTTTTGTTAATCTGCTGTGCAAGTTAAATTTAATTTTTAGTTGTAAGTGTTACTCATTTGATCATTTTTGACGAGTACTTAACTTAATACTCGACTTTTGGAATAATTGTCTTTTCAATGTATAACAATGTTCCAAGTATAAAATATAAACGTAGTTACGATTATAGATAATGAATTAAGACTGTTTTAACTTGCACGGTGGAATTTATATAAACGGAGTCGAGCGATTCAGTATTTTGTATGATTGTGACAGTGTGCTTATTTAAGTAATTGTAGTTTATAACCACGTTCCTCGATGCGAAAGCAAAAGAGTTTTAAGTCATACGACACTATTATGTAGACCATTGGAGTGTCTTCTTAGACTTTGAGATTGTCGTTTATGAAGGAGACAGGTTTGGTCGTGTCTGCCTGTCGTGTGAACGTACCGTGTCGTACAGTGGCTGTGATAAGCGGACGCTAGTCCACTGCAAAGAGAAAAGTCTCGAATTCGGGACATGATTCTGGGATCGTTCTTGAGATCCATATGTTAAAAGATCCAAGAATTATTTGTTATAGCAAAAACAACATTTTACTACAAAGGTTTATATATTTGGATATTATCACTGTTAAATATTGTATAGGTTTTGTATTGTCAGTGTAGCCAGGGTTCCGTTTATAGTTATGCCTAATACAAAACTAGGTGTAACTAAATGAAAAAAAACATAAAATTAAAAATATGAAGATTGAACCTTGGCATGATGTGGCAACTTTATGACGACATAAATCAAACGTCTGTGTGAAAACATTCGTTTTGCTTGTCAACTCGAGTGAATCGAAGACACTTTTAAGGTTGACAAGAGTTTTATTTACTTGACGCACGATGCGGTCCAAATAAGGATTTTGGCTTTCGGTTATGAGGCTAACCAGTTTTCACTGAGATTTATAATAACTTTAGGAACATTATCATTATTTTGATCGCTATCGGGTGTTTATAAATGCGTGGTTGTCCACGTTTAACTTTCGAATGTTTATGTTTTGCTCCCAGTATTTTAGTTTCATCATAAGTAATAATGGCATTTCTACAATTTTCTATTCCTGTTATCTCGTCTTGTGTTCGAGTATGATTTTCTCTTTTGAATTCTTGTTTTAGTTTTAAGTTTCTTGGCACATATTGATCAAAAACTTTTTGGTGTTCGCACTGAACATTATTGTAAAAATTTTAAACGCTGTATGTGCCACCAATGCCAAAGACTGGAATGCAACTGATAGCGGCTAACGATTTAAAAATTGATGTTTTTGTTAAATTAAATCGACATTAGTTGAATTTGGCATATACTACTTATGAAGTTTATTTAGATATTTTTAGAGAGATTCTCTTTTAATCCTTTAAAATTTTAGAGATGAGATGCAAAATGGCAATTAATGTAAAATACTGTAGCATATAGTTTAAAATTCGTTAAAGATGTCTTACTGCCAAACTCAGAGACATTTAATGATTACTCAAACTGTCACTAAGTAAAGGTTTTATTTGTGAAATATTTAGTTAGTATCAGTTTAAGTAATCATTAACATCTCCGAGTGCGGCGGTAAAATAATGAACGAAAAATTGTGTCTACTTTACTTACTTTTTGTTATCAGATAGCTTCTATTGATATTCATTTTGAGTACTTATTTTGCACAAAATGTTAAGCAGCTTGTAAACATTTATGCCAATAATATTTTTGTTTTTGTTACAAAATCACCTAAAATGTATTCCTGTATATTATTTTAGTTCTAAACAATATTATGAAGTGCTAATTGCTTATACTATTATACATAATTATCCCTAGATAACATTTAATGATGAAATAAATAAGTATAATATAAATAAATATAATAGTTTCTCGTAAAGATTATTGCCTTCTGAACAAACAAATGTATTGATAATGATTGTATTATTATTTTCACATCGAAGTAAACTTTTTATAATCCTTATGCGCGGTTATACGTGAATAAATATATTTACTGCCTATACAAATGTGACTTTCATTTTATTGTATTTAAACACGCTTTTTGAAAACTTCACGTAATTTATTATAATGATGATTATAATTTTTGTATTATAAACAACATTTAACGTCCATTTGTTCTTAAAAATGGAATTTTGTACTTTGTAGCATTTAAAAAAGAGAGGAGGCAGCGCAGAATCGTCATATTAATAACAATCTCAAACAAATATTTGAAGAATACCAGAAATTGTGTTCAACTGCCCAATATTGCCGGCGAAATTTATATAAATATAATATTATAATTTATTGCACACCAAGAAACACAGAACACAGCAAAACCTTAAAACATTTCAAGTGGCGGTGTTGTTTCTAGAATTAATTTTTTCCAGTCAACAAAAAATATCCGTCAGAAAAAAATTATTTTATTGTGTAGGCCTATATTCAAGTAAATAATAACTAAAGCTCTTCAATAACATAACATAACATCACGCCTGTATTCCCCGAAGGGGTAGGCAGAGGTGTACATAATTATAGTACACCCACATTTCGCCAGTTATGTTGTAAGTCCCGATGTAATAGGGGGCGAGCCTATTGCCATCAACCGGGTACAGATCCAGACTCCGTGCTGCTACTGAGAATTACCTAATGGAAAACTCAGTAACACTTGCTCAGCAGTCGCGCTTAGCGACCACTAGACCAACGAAGCAGTCTTCAATAGCTTGCTGAAATTATTTATTCATTTATTAAATCATCCTTACAGCTATCATTGCAGGTTGTCACCGAATGCGACAGCGAGGCCTATTACAAAAATTATAAGTAGTATTATGTATTTATATACCTATACCTATGATATTATGCTATAATTATATTAATATATTTTCATTATAACATAATAGCTATACATAATAAAAAATATTTTATGTCTATCTTACATACTATTTAATTTACAGGACATACTATTTAATAACAATTTATAATTTTTCAAGAAATAAATTATGCAGATATATATTCCCACTTACCGTTCTCCTGCCTTCGGACTGCCTAATTAAAGGTCGCAAGTTCAAACCCCGGCACGCACCAATGTCTTTTCGAATTCATGGTCGTATTATAAATTAGTTATCAGTTGCTAAAAACGGGAAAACATCGTGAGGAAACCGGCACACCTGAGAGATTTTTCAACGGTATGTCAGAGGCCTACAGAGGGCTTAAACTCTGTCACCCGGTTGTTCATCAACCATACGATAAGAAGAAGACCGTTCTCCTTTGCAAATTTTATAAAATTATGGTTTATAATGTTGTAATAATACGGAACTGGCAAGCAGAAAGATTTTTCCATTTGAAATAATACGAAGTATACGTAGGTACCGCAGATTTAAGAACTGTACAAATAAGACCTTTAATTCAGGTTTCGCTTGAATAAAACTTTCAAGGACCCCTATCACAGTTTAACATCTTAGCTGGCATTTGGACTGGTTAAATATTTTATTTTCTGAAACTGTTTTCAAGACTTGTTACCGGTAATTTTTATGACCATATGTAGTTTTTATGTCACTTTATTTACAGCGGTTCTGATTTATATCATCCAGATTCATAATTATTTTATAAACGCCATATAGTTTTAATTTTAATTTTTTGCAATGACAGTAAGGATATGGAAATAATATCGTACACATTTGTGATCGCCCATAAAAACTCAGGTGCAAAGAAATGGAAAATTATTTGAGAAGGTAAGTAGGTAGTCATCTATTGGAAATCGGCTTAGTTTAAGAATTATAGAGGTCTAAGGAATTAGGGTACCAAGTAATAGGTTTATTCTGAAATCCTTATCTTTTACTAGAAACTAGATAGGTACCTATAAACAATCAAATGCGATTAAGCGATTGAACAATTCGCTGATTGTCAAAAGATCTATTGGAAAACGTTCAGTTCTCAAAGTAAATCTTGAATTACGAAAACAATTCTCGTCTCATTCTTGTTACATTAACTTACGCACTTGTTTCAATCAATTGGTTTACTTACGCAATTCCGTAAGTCGTAAGGAAAAATTCGCTCCCCGATTCCATAAACGAAGTGTTCAAGGTAACCTTTTATAGCGAACGGAAATAAAAGATTTTGTAACAATCACCATAGAGCAGGGCATTAGATACATTTTATGTTATGGCATGACTTCCGTTTTTATCGACTTATGAATGATCCATAGAAACGATTTAATTGAGGTAATATTATTGATTGTCTTTATATTAACGTTAATGGCTCACGACTATGTGTAGGCGAGGAAGTTGAACAAAAGCAAAAGGTCGCACCTGTAGATTGCGTATGCCATAAATCCATGGATTAACAATCACAATGTTGATAGGAACATCTGTGCTTATTTTTTTTAAACAATATTGGCCTCTTTTTAGTATTTGTGATTGAACTTTTCAGTATTGGTGATTGAACTTGATGCACAATGTAAATTTGATTCATATCATTTTAAATTATTTTTCCTCTTACTAAAGTTTTACTTTTTAGACACGACCATAATGAATGCTAATTTGATGTCATGTTACTAATGTAAGTAAATCATTAAACATTTCGTTGTAAAAACGCTAGGTAGTACTTAATAGTAACAACGTGTTTATAGCTGCTAACGATTACGAAGCATTGTTCTGTGCAGAGGATACACGCTTGGAGACTAAATTGCCTCACAGTGTCGCCATATTCGCAGAAATTTAAACACCTGTAGTGTCGTCACTTCAATTATTACAATTATTATCTTAGCGAATACCATTTATGCCTTAGTCGTTTAGGCAACAAGATAAATATTAAGCTTTGGCGATTTTACAAGCTCCTATATAGTCTAAAATAAAAAAACAATGTCTTGCAGTTTAATATTTTTTTTGTAGCGTTCGATTATATTTACACACGTTTAATCTCTAAATTGAGCTCCATTGTATAAAATATGTCACTTAACCTCGTTTCATTGTTATCTTGATAGTGTATTGTACCTTACTATCAAGTGTTATGGTGTGAAATCTTTTAAATTACCTCGCTGTCTAATATCCTACCTCAAGGTTACATTTTAGGCCCCTTGAAATTTTTATAACTACAATGTTTGTTAATTAGTCTATACCGCTATTCTTTAATAAAATGGTAATTTATGACACGCTTGTAAACCTTTTCAGGTAAAAATAATATCTAGATAAAGATTATGTGACTTTAAAAAAAATGGAACTGTAAGGAATCACCGTGTATCAAACTAATGAAACTCAAAATCATGGGTTGTTCTTGGTAAGGAGCGACGGCATTGGTCCGTAAGTACACTCGCGGGACCTGTACCACGATGACATTATCATAATGCGGCAATCAGCTTAAGCAAAGTTCTGCCCGAGACTTGTGCATTCATAAATACCTTTGTGACGTAAGCACCAAAGGGTCTTACCGTACAATATGTATACGTACGTGCAATATACTTAGGTACTAAATAATTATATATTATTAGGTCTACAGATTTTTGTTTTAAGTCTGGGTGTGAGTGCATTAAAAATGTCGCGAGAAACGCCCCCATTATATCAAAAAGATTTATTGAGAGTAAGTAACATCTTGTAACTTTTCAGGAAATATGTAAATAGTAAAGTTAACATTAATTGTGTCTCCATTGTTTATCCACGCGTGAAGATCGTGAACTTTTACTAAGAAATTGGCATCATAACCCTTCTTACAAAAATTGAAATGTGGTTCCATCAGCTTAGATGTAATCTAAAAAGAATAAAAACGATGGAACCCACTTTTTGAATCGACGCCTACAGATTGTGTGTACTGCACACTGCTGATCGGCCGGTTAAGTTACTCGCATAGTTCTTCTCTTTTTAAACCTGCCCAAGCTAGCACTAATTACAACTCATTATTGTATCTACCGACTAGATCGGGACAATGTCGCACAGTGGCGTAAAGCTACAAGAGAATACTTTACCTAACCTTTCCCTTTAACATTATGATAACGGCTATTCCAATTCAAGGCACAAAAGGTCAGTAACTTGGCTTAGGCTGTCTATACCAACAACAAATGAACCTGAACGAAGGACGAAGTTTTGGGAAAATATTAGTGCCTTCCTCAGACAGGACGCTTCAGAGAGTCGGTCAGACGGGTCAATGCACAAATATTGTTTTAGAATTTAGATTATAAAGGCATATTAAAGTTAATATTGAGTGGGTAGGCTACATAAGTTTGTTATCGTATAAACCCAACCATGTAGTGTGAGTTTGTTGACAGCTAACTTACACTAGGGATCGAGGATCCTACGCCTCCGCATTACTCCGCATACAGATAGATATTATATGATTTATTTGTATTGTATACCATATTTAGGTTATCTAGAGGTGTTATTTACCTATCCTGATAACATTTATTTTTCAGGCTTTTCGGCTATTTGGATTTTTAATTATCTCTGTGCAATAGTCCCTCATTCTGTCATATTGCACTTTTATAAACTCTAATAATAACCATAAAATGATTCCTTCAAGTTAACACGTGATTCATACCAAAATTACTACGTCAATGTTGACTTCCATTATTCTCACGAAACATTATCTTAGAATTTGTTCAAATTGCTCGTACGTACGTTGTTAGGAAGGAACACGAAATCCATACATCTTGTAGAAGCACCTCGGTAACCCATTTTTCTTACCTGACTTGCAATTGGCTCTGAAGATAAGTGGGTGCTACACTTAACAGGTCTTTTAGTTTTCTTATCTATTACTGGTACTTAGAATCAAAACGTTTTTCAGCATGAAAAGGTTATATTAGCAATCTACTAAAGTAACACCAACTGGGTTAGTTCTAGTTAAAAAAGCTTTTATATCGAAGTCTATGCAATGTAAGAAGTAAAATTAGTCTGTTTTTAACTTAGATTTTATACGTTATTCCGTTATTCCTTTTGTCTGTCTATAAGACGTTATTTCAATTGACATGGAAATTGTATTGAAAACTTTATTAAAAAATCAATTTACTAAACTCGGCGTCAACTAGTATCATAATTTAATTTAAAAGTATGTAGCCATATGAACATTAGCGTATTAATGCCGCTTCTGGAGCTTCCTTGAGAAATTAAATATTCAATTGAAAAGTATCGTCGCTTCAAGGGAGGTTAGGGTTGAGAGTGACTTATGGATCCACAGACGCGAATTCCACTTCCCATATTGGAGTAAAGACGACGGTATCGTGAAATCCGTAAAGCAACAGTAAAACCATTTTCAGATCGCGTCAATCACGTACGGGCTTGAGGTAGAGTAACGCGGAAAGGATTGTAAAAGGTTACACATGAAATAGAAATCGGTGTTCTGTTTGTGAAAATGTTAAATGCCTACGATTTGGTATGTACGCACGACATTTATTTCTTTATTAGATACCAGGTATTATAATTTTATCTACCAATCATAAAACATAACATCACGCCTGAATTCCCCGAAGGGGCAGGCAGAGGTGAACATATAGTACACCCACATTTCGCCAGTTATGTTGTAAGTCCCAATGTAATAGGGGGCGAGCCTATTGCCATCAACCGGGCACAAATCCAGACTCCATGCTGCTACTGAGAATTACCTAATGGAAAACTCAGTAACACTTTGCCCGACCCGGGATTTGAACCCATGACCTCTTGCTCAGCAGTCGCGCTTAGTGACCACTAGACCAACGAGGCAGTCTACCAATCGATGTTTCCAATTACCAGATATGTATTCGCTTTGTTCATTACCTATATACTAGGTACGAAATAGTGTGTTGTCCTGCAAATAAACAAGATTATGCTAGCAATGATAAGACAAAAACGAAGTTTCCGAGGAAAAGTATATTAACATTTTCCCAGCTGCACTGCAACCGTTTGTAGAACCAGATGCTTCCGAGATCTACTCGTACGTATACGTATACGCGACCATCCGACCTTCACAATGATTGATCGCTGTACATAGCCCTTAAAATCGTGCGGTGTGCCCTGTGCAATAGCAAACTAAAGTATGTGCGTTGGTTTATCTACTCCAAATAAAGTGACCGCAGGCGATAAGTCAGTGTAGTAACATCAAGTTGAGCTGAGCACATACTGGTTAGGCATTTGAGCTCTGAGCATAAGCATGCTTCAAATGCCCCGAAAAGGTTCCACGTCAACCCTTTTAGCATTTAGATACTAATACATTAAATTAGCTTATGCTGTGAGGTTAGGTCAAAAGTTAGTAGATAGACTGCTGCTAATGCTACACAGCAATAAGTAAGCACCTCTCATTATCTGCATCGCATCGTGCTAGTTGCTTTCATTTTATAAACGCTACTGCGAACAATTAATTTAAACGCCAGTCTTTTATTTTTTAAGTAACTTTTAGCGTCTCGAATATAATATAAACTGAACACCATAATTAAAGTGTTTGTTGCTATATTAAGCTCCGTAAATAAGTTAATGAATGTGGAAGAAATCGCAGGACTCGCTTAAGCTTTAAGGACATTGCACACATATCAACTAGGAAAGGGATCGCAACCCTATCGCCTTTCGCTTTGCCGGCAAACAAGCGCCCACCAAACGTAAGCACGTAACCAAAGTGGATCAGCTGCCCCCTTAGACTAGTGGCAAAACGCTTGACGAATAGAAGTCGAATAGAATGATAATTGTATGGTTATGACATAATGGTTTGACTATGTTTTCGATGAGACATATGTCATCCCCATACTTTTGTAATTCTATTGATTTCTATACGTCAAGCGTTTTGCCACTTGTCTAAGTAGGCTTCTCTGATACGTCTACTCGGCTACGGCTATGCAATGCTGCGCTTATGGCTTGCCGACCGTTGGTTGAAGAGATGTTTGCTCGGGTACGGAGAGTCGTAAGCGCGGGAACGGCGGGACGTAAGTAGACGTTGTCCCGAGACGAGGCGATTTACGTAACGATTCCGATTAGTGTGCGTTGTAGTAGGGAGTTTCATACAAAGAATTGTCGAGTTGATACGGTGACGATCCCTTTCCGGGTTGATATGTACCTTTAGGGTGTTGCAATAGGTGCAGAGCACTGCTATTTCCCGTCTGTCGTAATATGTTCTAGACACAAATTATACTCATACACGCATATAAACATAAATCGTTGAGCAAATGCACTTAACAACATCCTCTTACTCTAAATACCAAATTCGTTGACGATCATAACGATGTGATATTTTAGATTACAAAAAGTATTAACTTTGTCCGCCCCAACACTTGAAGAATTGCAAATTACTTTGTGATGATTCTTCCGCGCGTATAATAGAGATTAATTATACAAATGCAATAGTCTTTTATGTAACGACTTTTATTGTAATTAATGCAACACATTATTTAAATGTTTCAAATTAAAACTTATATATTCTGAGACTTTTGAATAAAATATTACATTTTTTCAGTGAATCGTCGAATTACGGCAATTGATTTGACAGTTTATACGATTTGAATTATTGCTATCTTCTGACCTACCTACCCTCTAAGCCACGGACGGTTATTCCCATAATTTCATAGAGATTATACAACGGTTTCATTTGCTACACATGCTTTGCAAATACTCACCATAAATGACAATCTAACTGCGCAAGGTATGGACATTAACTGTAGGAGATGAAGCTTTTATTAAAAGTACTGAGTACAGATGCCACAGTAAATGACTCAATCAATACGTTTAATGACTTGATTGGTTTATTGGCTAAGAAAAGTTCTACGCAAAATGAACGTAAAAAGTACCTATTTCTGTGATTAGAGGAAGACTTTTCCAAGACTAACACAAGTGTCACAAAGCACACCAAATATTTTAATTTTTCACACCTCTTTATAATCATAATAGCAGCACCAACAAACAACGTTTATTAAGTGCGTCTTTCTTATCAATTGAAATTCTACAACAAGGTTGATTCTTAGGTATCATTGAACCTCTCAAAAACAATCCAAATATTGTTCAACTATCTTAAGAGGTTTAAATCCATTACACCAACGAGGAATACTACTCCTTTATTGTTTTAAAGACGTTTTAAACTATAGGAAAGTATACTTTGCTTCAGAAACTACTTACGTTGAAAGGTAATAAAACATTTCTTCTCTTGTATTATGTTTATGGGGTGCATTGGTCCGTTGTACCGATATCGGTGATACTTATTTTGCTTGTAGTGTAGAGCCAGACGGGTTTTAGCATTGTTTATAGTTATGAATGTTTTTAGCATTTGTTTTTGTGAATATGCCACACACAATGCAAGTATTTTTACAGAAGTACCGAATTAAATCTGTTTTATTACGTTGCGTTGCGTAAATCGAATCCTCATTCCTTGCGAGGCTACTAGCATTCACAATTTAATGGACAGATCCCCCTAAGGCACTCTCTTAATTAGAGGTAGAGGTTTTATGAGTCATCGTTTTATGGGTAATACGATGTTAACAGGTTTCAATTACAGAAGATAAAATCGGTTTCGTGTAAAGGAAGAAATAAAAGTCCATAGTAATAAGGCCATCTCGTGTTAACATTACCTATTGTAAAAAAGTATTGTAAATAATTTTAGTTAAGTTTTAATTAATAAAGCACAAGGTACTTTCTGAAAGAGGTAGTGGCCTTTCAGAGAATTTGTTACTTTAGCTACCAAGCATTTTGTATTAGCCAAGGGTTACTGGACTGTCTCCTGTACCTATGTTGACAAACTGAATTTTGGGACCGGGACTCCTTCAAGTACCTAATAGAAAAATAAAATAAAATATTGGGCTAAGAACTATCGCGATCACGTCAGCTTTTAAAACTAAATAAAACCGCATTATAATGGATCCATTCTTTTAGAAGCTACGATGCCACAGATAGACCCGTTAAACTTATAACAACCCTCTTTTTCCGTAAGTGGTTAAAAAATGAAAATATTGTGTGGTGTTTGTATGGTAACATATCGTATATTACTCATCATGATCATCAGCCTGAAAACGTCCGGTGTTGCGAAGGCCTCCCCCTTTTAAACGGGGAGAGGTTGCTATAATCCCCACGCTTGGCAAGCGGCTTGGGGATTGCAGTGTTGGTGGTCAAGTTACAGAAGACGCTGGATTTTCCCTTAGTCGCCTCTTACGACACCCACGGGAGGAAAGGGGGTGGTCAATTCTAGGCCGGATACCACACGGCAAAGGTAATATTATCATGTATTAACAATTAACATCCAATCAATTGTTGCATAAAATATATCAATTGATTTACGTCTTTTTTAATTAGGTACTTATAAGAGTTTTACATCACTGGGTTGCAAATAATCCAATCGTAGTTGTGTGATGTTGTTATATAATGATAGTAGGTACTTATTACAAATACTTCTTATTTAATTTTTTTTAACGCATTTCCTGCCATTTATTTGTATAGCTCGTACAAAAAAATATTAAATTCATTTAGCAAAATTCATTTGAGATAGTGCTAGCCATACAATTTGTTTGGAAATTGCACTAATTAAATATAAGTCCCCATTTCAGTCAGACGTTTATCTTGGTCTTGACATAGGTAAACGGCTTATATGTTGGCACCAAGTACTTAAATTTCAATGTTGCTTTAAAGGTGACGGGTTTGGCCTCATCAAATATTTGAAATAGTAGTCACAGCTCTCTCGTAACTTAGGTGGGACAAATTCAAAAATTTTAGTAGGAAATCGTCGGGTACGTCAGCGGTGACGTATTTCCTGCTGACAACTAGATTTAGTACACATACACACTTGGTTCTTTACTTCATTACATAGGACTTATACATCTTGGCGAAACAGAAGCGTAAAAAGACACAAAGCAGATCTAATAAATACAATAACATATGTACTAAAAATAAATTTTTCCAATTATTGTTGATTTGAATAATTTAATACTTCGTTTTAAAAATAAAGTAAGAAGTAGAAATTGATGAATTTAATATTTTATGTGTAGTAATATTTAAGGGTAACAGTGTAAAATTTTCAGTAAACTAGTTATTTAAGATTCCAATGTATCCCCGCTTGTTGGCTATATAAATTTCCATGTGCGCCCTTCCCCCAGCTTAGTTGATTGAGGTAGGTTCGGAGTGGCAGCACTGTTGACTGCCTGCGCAAGCGCACGCGCGAAAGAGTTATTGTTAGTTAAGTTGCAAGTGAAATTGACTTAAGTGTACAGGTAAGCTTTTGTGATATTTTTTATTTTAATAACTGTGTAATGTTTACGTAAAAAATATTAAGTTCATTAACTATATTATTTTTTTTACCAAAAATACAAAGGTATTTTTGGTAAAAAAAATAATATAGTTACGACGAGTTTAGACGACCTGATTGGCGCAGTGGCTAAGCGATTGGACTGCTGCGCTAGGGGTTGTGGGTTCGATTCCCGCACGGGACAAAAATTTGTGTGATCCACAGATGTTTGTCCCGAGTCTGGGTGTTTGTGTATGTGATATTTCATGTTTGTGAAACGCACCCACGATACAGGAGAAATTCCTAGTGTGGGGCGACGTTTTTCAAAAAAAAAAAAAAAAATTGATTGTTATGAGAAAATTATAATGAGATTAACATAAATAATTAAAGAGAAGTAGCTGATAAAATAACTAATTGAGTGTTAAAAATCATTAATAAGATCGAAAGTGATAATTCTACAACAAGGAACTAAGAAGTTATATACTTATATACATATCTACGTATAAATATTGTTTGCTATAATTAATTAGTAAAGTGTTATCTAAGATAGTTATCTCACTGTGGGAATAATAAGTGAGTCGCTCGCGTGGAGTGTTTTGCACTTTGTTTGTTTAGAAACTTTACAATATAATTATATTTATCAACTATTAGGTGCTAATTAATTTTTTAACTAAATTATTTAGGTCGGTGGGTAAACCTAATTAAGCAAATGTGTAATTTAATTTGACAACCCGATTGGCGCATTGGCTAAACGATTGGACTGCTGCGCTAAGGGTAGCATGTCCCAAGTCTGGGTGTATGTGATATTACATGATTGTGAAACGCACCCACGATACAGGAGAAATTCCTAGTGTGGAGCGACTTTAAAAAAAATCTCACGTAAAATAGGTAAATGTTAATATTTTAGTTTACAGTTTTTGGAAAGAAAACTAGTATAGTTATGTGATACTGAATTATATAAATATATTATTTATTAAAGTTATCACGAATAAAATTTAATGAACCTTCTTCATAACAGTACTTTTAAGAGTTCGTTTACGGTTTTTGAACAATGAAGTCGCTTGTGATCGCTAAGCACGGCTACTACGCATGAGTAGTTCAAATCCCGGGTCGGGAGAATTGTTATATTACCCATTGTGTAATTTTCAGTAGTTTTACGGAGTCTGTATTTGTGCCCAGTTGATAGCAATAGGCTCGCCTCCTATAACATTGGGACCTATAATTCAAACCTATAATAAACAATTTATTTCAGACAAATACATGCTCGTAATTAATTCTAAGTGATAATGATGAATAAATGAATGTAATATGATAATAACTGGCGAAATGAGAGTGTTACTATACACCTTTGCCTACCACTTTGATGAATGCATGGCTTTCTTTATCCTCATCTGTTTTATTTTTGTGTTTTTTTTGTTTTTTTCGGCATTTTCAACGCTAATCGCGACAGTGCAAAAATAAACAAAGAAATTTCTATCATATTGTGTTTGTTTTAAGTTTTTATTACACCTGACATAAATATTTTAATTAAGTTGCATATTTCAGAACGATATAAAGACAGGTGCACATTGAATACAGTTTCGTTTTTATAGTTAATATAGATATCGCTATGTTGCACACTGCAATAACAATAAAATTCAAATTAGAATGCCTTAACTATAACGTTAGGGAGCGAAGTAAATCATATAACAATTAGATTGGCCACCGATAAATACTCAATCTGCTCACTTACCGACTGAGACAATGTCATGAAGGTACCTCTATTATTGTTGGTTACAATGACTTATTATTTTCAATCTCGCACGTTTTTCCTCGACACGGTTACGCATTGAAAAGCAGCGGAGTGTCGAGTGTTGTGAAAGACGTAAGATCTACTGCTATCTGCTTCGGTTAGATTAGCAAGGATCTATTGATAGTGTTTAAAAGATAGATACTGATGTACATGTGTATAGTTTAGTTATAACTGTATCAAAATAACAACCTCATAAAATAGATAGATAGTTGGCGCGCAAATAGAAAGTGTGTTAAGATACCTCAATCACTATAGAATAATTTCAGGCATTTTCTTTGCAATATAAGTATATTATAACGCAATTATTAAATTGAAGCCAAACTTTAATTAAGATGATTTATTAACTTGAAAACTTACATAAATGCAGTAAGTGCCTGCAGTATTTTACGTAAGTCAATCGAGGTCACATGTTTAAAAATAAATATTTACTTAAACACGTTTTTCAGATGTTTCCAATGAACTTACTTTCTATTCTGCTTATTTAATTGAACAATATTGAAGGTTACTTTACTTTCTATTTTATTAAAGTACCTACGAATAATTACTTATAACCTAACACAATTATAAGTTGCAACAATCTGCTTTAAACGTCGTTAACAATTCTGAATCAATTCAAAACAGTACCTAGTACCAGCAATTTAGTAAAAGGAGTACTTATCTAGTAAAATAATTTTTTTAGCCATTTCCACGGCCTTTTTATTTACCCTTGTCTTTCCCTAGAGTGAATTTACCTACCTAATGTCTATAATCTATATTCATAGTATTAGTTTAGTACCTGTATCTATTCCGTCTAAGACCATCCTAAAGTATAGACCTAGTGTACAATAGGTAACTTATTCTGAGAAGCGACCTATACTGAAAAAAAAAAACCAATGCTATGTAGTTGGGCGGTCCGTGGTGTTTCCCTTGTTCATAGGTAAGTTAGTTAGTTCAAGAACAATGTTTAGTTTCTGTCTCTTCTTACTTTTGACACAATTGGAATTTTCCAGTGTGTTTGTTGAGTATTAGAGATATGTAGATCTCCACTAAGTAACATGTTTCAGAGCCTGTCGGGTTGTCATGAAAGTAGGTACCTACTGAAAAATATATTTTTTGAACCTATGTCGTTTAGGTATCTTTACGGAAACATTTTTTTTACGTAATGTTATCCGTTTGTTTGTTGTTTCATCACGATATACATACCTACCGAACCGGTTTTTATGAAATTTATATAGGTACGTTGAGTAATAATTATTCCGGAAAAACAGCAGACAATATGTTTTATTTACTCGGGTGAAGGCACAGGCGGATGTTTGTTTAATAAATAAAAATACGTAAATCTTACCACATTACAGTGACTCAAAATGTCATGTAGCATAACCTAACTGGGCAGGAACATAATGATGATTATTGTTTTACCCTAACAAACATTATGGAGTCAGCTGTGACAGATGGAAAATTACTAGATAAATCTAAAACTCGTCAAGACAACATTGTATAGTATTAAATTTACATAGAATTATAATACAATCAGAAATGTAATATTAATAAAAATATTGAATATCTCATGAAAATTGTTGTTTACGATTTGTGGAGGAAATACGTAAATAAATAAAAGCAAGCAGAAAGACAAAAAAATACTGTTACAATACAAATGTATCTTTTGTTAATTCCAGTCTTTAAAAGTAATCAGGCTTTTTCGATATTTCAATTAAGACTACTACCGGTAGGGTAATATTTTATTTGCTCGTACTTATAGTGAAGTTGAAAAATGCTTAGTTAGTGACTCTTTTGACGCATTACGCAATTTAAGATTAGTATTTAACGTGCAATGTTTTAGTAGAAAATAACTTACTATTATGCATTATTTAATTTGAGATAAATGTAGGTTTATACTATAAATATTGTAATTATTTATATAAATGTAGGTAGGTACTTATACAATTTACGAAGGTTATAAACACACGTAAGAGTTTTTAATAGAATAGATGTAACCGCATACTGTCCCCTTACCATGGACTCTTAAAGCAGGACAGTTTACGCTGTAGAAGCGAAACTCTGTGGCTAAACGCCGCATTAATGTTCTCCTGACCGAATTTCGGTCACGGTGGCCGATCTCTTCTGAGACTAGCCAACTACGCAGGAGATATTTTAGTGCACAATTTGCACAGGTGCACTCCCTATTCCCTCATTCTCATAGTCCGAGGGGTCTCGACATGTTCAAACGGTCACCCATCACAAGACTGACCGCGGCCAGCACGGCTTAACCTCACAAATCGACTGATCTGCGCGGTAGCCACGTAGCTACGCCGCATTACACTGCACGTAGCAGTGTCTCGCTTCCACTTCTTAAACAGTCCTTCCTAAGAGTTCATGGTAAGGGCCCTGTACCTATAGATAACGCTATATTTTATTTTAATGATTCATATTCCTGCTTTCTTTGCACAAGGATAGATTACAAATGAAAATATAATGACGTTTATTAATTTCCTCATATCTTTAGATCTGCGGCCTGATATTTTGATGTTTTTATAACCACGTAGCAATATAAATACCGTCTCTACGTTTATTCTCTCTGTACGTCTACCTTTTCACGGTTCAAGGCTCGGTTGATGGATGTGCATGAAATACACGATGATGGTTAGTAGAGAAGTGAGTATGTTACCGTTGTCTGGGGAATAACTCGTAGACTAGAAAAGATACATTTTGATATATTTCCAAGTTATGAGGAACAGTAAGTTGCGAGAAATTTATTTTCGTCAATAATCGCAAACCAATGGTTACGCACTAGTACTGTAAGAAAAAGTCGGCAAAGTTAGAAATATGGTAGGTATATAGTATTCATTCATTCTTGTACATATATTGTATAAGCTGGGG
The DNA here is from genome assembly GCA_905340225.1 of Abrostola tripartita. Classification (NCBI taxonomy): domain Eukaryota; kingdom Metazoa; phylum Arthropoda; class Insecta; order Lepidoptera; family Noctuidae; genus Abrostola; species Abrostola tripartita. The sequence continues at coordinate 7,033,204 of HG996498.1, read as the reverse complement.
GTACCTAACGCTCTGAAAATAGTTTAAAACAAACCTTCTTTAAAGGAAATATGACATACTCACTTCTCGTCTTGCATTATTTCTCAGGGCAAAACAAATTATATTTTGCTGTACCTTCACTGTTTATTACTTATCTTTTTGTTACACCGAATAATATTTTTTTATTTCCTTATTCAATAATAATAATAGTAGGTGAGGTAATATTACCCGACGGACACAAGGTGAGATCCACTCAGACATCTGTTTTTACTGTACATTGTTGTTTATTCCAATTGATTTGGTAAGCATAAATAATAATTGGCTAATTTTGTCTGGCAGTGTACCGGTTTTTAATGATGCACAAATTGTTACGTTTGTATGTAATTCGGGACACGCAATGACATCAGGCCATGCATAACTCGCTTTCAGAACGAGAAGCGGACTGATCGTATTTTGGAATAAAGTTTATAAAACAATTTTTCTTGGGAGGTACAGTCGTGAGCTAAAAGATTTACGACGATGTAAACGTAAATCTTTTTTAGCACTTTCATATTTAAACACTTTTCTACCAACTATTATGATCTTGATTGTACAAACCATAGAGCAAGCTTGATTACTGATATCCACTTCGGTAACGACTTATTTTATTTAACTGTTTTGTACCAAAGGGGAAACCTGATATGCACTCAGCACAGGAAATTGATCCGGAATGTTTACTTAGCTTGGTGGTCATTGCTACCGACAGAAATGCATTTTTCTATGAATGTCGCATATTCTAGTTCGAAACCCATTTGTTTGATTTTATTTACTTCGAACTCGTGTCTATGGTTTGTTACCAACTTCATTGTTGTTTTATAGAATCACATTTTGAATACCTTATTGGTCGTCTTTTGTTAGAATCATTGCCAGGAAATAGGTTCATGTTGTTACCAATTTTATTGATATTTTTTATATTGTTCGTAACATAGATATTATTACTCCTATCTTTACAGGTAGGCACGTATATTAATGTGTATGAAGCCTACCACCGGGGAAATATTTTCATTATAATTCTGGAATAATACTAGTACCACCCTGTTCAAATTAAAATGATAGTCATTGTAATACCTGGTTAATGAATAAACATACTAGCTTACCTGCGGTTGTATTATTTTACGTATCTATTGATTATTTTATAGCTATTGAAGATGAAGAGCACCAACCGTATTGCCTGTATTACCTTAGGTCAGAAGTTAGCATTTTTTAATTTTTGTTCATATTAACCTGAGTTAATTGCGCTCTGTAAATGAGTGTTTCTTAAATGCCCAAACACCATGCGGATACCAAAGAGTTCATGAGCGGTATGCGATTGTAAATATTATGACAAATATTTTAATCGTATCATTAATCAAGCAATGTCAAATGTCATTTCAGTCAATTGTAAACCGTAGCCGTAGTTAGTTTTCTCATGACTGTAAACCGCACTTACAATACTCCTGTATAGGTTCCTTCTATTGTAGTCCCAAAAATGGAGTTTACCAACGACAGATATGATCAAGAATCGCTGTCATTTTCGAGTCGACTTTGTAGACCCACGTGTTTCATATAACCGTCTAATGTTACAGCTCTTAACCTTATGTGACGACAGATGAACTTTTCTTACAGTCTATTGATTTCGCACGTGCTTCGAGCGTCAAGCTTGTTGATGCATTAGTGACGCTTTACATTATTGTGCAATCGTCAAGACTTGTATGCGATACAAAACAAAACAAAATCGCGTATGTGAAACAAGTTGCAGCAGCGAATTGCACTCGTGACAAGCTCCTTCGATTATTTATTTTTATCTTCTCTAGTTGCCGCCATGTTTTGTGTCATGTGTTAGTATAACATTGTTATGTATGTAATATGTTTGTGTTAGGATAAACAGCATCTACGTTTATGGCCATTTAATATTGTTGGCAGTAAACCTGTGGTCATTGCCCATTATGATTTACTGTAGACGCTTTGCGGAAGACCTTTGGGACTACAAATGAACTGTTGAATGTGCCTAACAGTAATATTGTAGTTTATTTTGACACTAGACCGTGACTAACTATCAACGATTACAAAAAACTTGTTTAAATTTTTTACTGATTATAAATAATGAATGTTTTGAATTAGATATTGAACAAAACATAACAACAATTAATTATATCATATAAAGTTTACTTAAATAATGTTTAGGTACTTTAACCACCATTTACCGTATACTTTACTGGCCAGCACAAATAACGGAGCTATTCATCATCATCATCAGCCGGAAGATGTCCACTGCTGGACAAAGGCCTCCCCCTTAGAACGCCACAATGAACGACAGCTTGCCATTTGCATCCACCGATTGCCCGCAACTCTGACGATATGTTCGGTCCACCTGGTGGGAGGCCTGCCAACGGTGCGTCAACGGAGCTATTGTAAGCCGATAAATACAATTTTATTTGCCATTAAAGACCTAGTATAATGTGCAAATGCACTAGACTAGAGCAGCTGACTGGAACAGAATGCAATCAATCATGCAGAACGCATCTATTTGTACAGTGTCACAATCGCTATAGTAGTTTTTGTGACAAGTTATTAGCATGATCTTCTCGCATCATGAAATATGAAGATGAATAGCAACATGCTCGCTTGTTGCTCAAACTTTCAAGGTGGAGTTTTAGTAGAGTATCATCATCAATCAGCATGTAAATATCCGAAGCATAGCATGGACCTTCTCATGGACTGTTACTGCAATCACTAGCCACCTAACTCTTGTGAAGCAATTAATTGTGTTGAACTTAATTCCTTACTAATCATTACTCGCATCGTCACGAACTACTTAATGATACGTTATGGTTAGAATAGTACATGCCGTTGTAAAAATATCGGCCAGTCAGCAAGTTCTCAGGGATCGAGCCTAACGTGGACGAGGTACATTAAATTATGTATCAGTATTTGTAGAGGAAAAATAAATAAAACTACTTTGTCGCCTCTATTTAAAAAAAACTATTGAGCAAAAATCTTAAGGTATTTTTAAAGGTTTCAAATACTGGATAATTAGTACTATCGGTAACTCTAACTGTATTGTGCACAAATTATATACATAATTATAAATTCTTGGTTACGATTTCATCTTTTATCATGAACGACTGTTTATGCTTTAAGTACGCCAGTGGTTCGCAGTTTCCATAATGTAGTATGGTAGTTACAAGCATTGTTTAGCAACTGGGCCTTTTCAATGTTTTGTGGTTAATTATCAACTAGACTAAAGTTGATTGATTTTCAGCTTAAGGTGAATGCGCCGTCGATAGGCGCGATATTATTTATTTTATGTTTTTTGCTCATCACAGCTCTACAAAACGTCTTGGGAAAGCAATGGCTGCATCTCCGGCAGTTAATACGCCAAAGACACGGATAGTATTACATGTAGAAGATAAAAAAAAAATTAAATAAAAAATTATAACCTCCTTCAAAAAACTCAAAAGTGAAAAATAATATTTTATCACTTCACTTTACATAAGCGAAGTGGAAGTCGGCGCCAAATCCTATGCGTTCGCTTAGTTTATAGTGTTAGCTTTTAAACTATGAACCACGCACGTATGGCAGCATTCTCATAAGTACTATTTTTCTGAATCGCTTAATAGATGTTGGGATTTGGCGCCGACTTCCACTTCGCTTATGTAAAGTGAAGTGATAAAATATTATTTTTCACTTTTGAGTTTTTTGAAGGAGGTTATAATTTTTTATTTCACGATTTTTTAGCTTTAGATTCTGCTAATGTGGTTTTGCTATTTGTATGACCATTTTAGCGATTTAAATTTTGTTTTGTGAAATGGGTATTTAGTGAAATATAATAAACCACACGACGATAGATCGTTGCAGGAAATGACAAGACTACGAAATCTGTCTTCAGATAATGAAGGTAGATAAGTAAGTCAGTAGTACATAAGTACTTTTATTTACGAGGCAAAATCATCTAATGAGTCCTCCCACCCTGGGTGGAGGGACTGTCAGACTTGTACTGACAGTCATACTACTGTCATACTCATCCACAGTGTTCCTTCAATAGCCCTTTACATTCCAGGGTCACGGTTACCCAGGGACAGTACCGCGATCACGGATCAGCTTAAGTAATTAGGACGCATGAAATTTGAAGAGTTTTGTTCATATAACCGAATATCTCATCAGAACAAACATCTAATTATTTTTCAGTATTGCGTTTTTTTTGTAAAACGTTGTAAGTGACCTTGAACATTTTTTTTTCGGAATTGTTTTTATAACCTTTGTAGTGAGTACAGGCGTGATATTATGTTGTGTGATGGCGTAAACAATGCTTAGATATGCTATAGCAACAATCGCGGTTAATCTGCTGTTATTTATTGAAGAGTTCCCCCGATTTCTACAAGATCCCATCATCAGGTATTGAAATGGTGACAATGGGACCACACGGGAAGCACCAGCTTTCAAATAAAAAAAGAATCATGAAAATCGGTTCACCCAGTCGCAAGTTATGAGGTAACAAACATAAAAAAAAAAAAAAAAAAATACAGTCGAATTGATAACCTCCTCCTTTTTTTGAAGTCGGTTAAAAATAATGTATTTCGCGCCTATCGATGGCAATGACTACACTGAAATCAAAAGTTAGAGTTGTGAATTATACAGCCTATAATTGGGGCAAAATTCTTTGAACACACACTTGAATTATATCTATAAATTGCTACTACGGCATAGTAAGTAGAATCGAAAGTGAGATTATAATGTTTTGAAGACCTAAAATGGGTAGTTATTGGTTGGTCTGTTGCGCTAAGGGTAGCAGGTTCGATAGCCGCACGATATATTCTAGTACCTATGTCAAACGATACTGTAGAAATTCCTAGTGTGCAGGCATTCGAACCTCGAACCAACATTCGGTCATGCCTTTTCCTAGAGGAGTTGACAGAAAGCACGGTTTTCCAGCTACCATCTTCTTCATAATGATAATTCATATTCTAATACCAATATAAATATACGTACGTAATTCATATATTGTGCGTACTTGTATGACATAAACAATGCAACATTTTATTACATGTAATTTTGCAATTTGCTTTCTGAAATCGCCAATTCTTGGAACAGGCCAAGGCTTTTCTTGCACGCCAAATTGTATTATAAATAGTCACCGACGAAATAACAACGGGTTGTTACGAATTAAGCATAAGACATTTTTCCCATAATTGGATACTTAATAGTCGGTTTAATTTACACAAAAAAGTGTTAATCATTACTTTATTTTTTAAACAATTGAACCCTTCCTTAATTAGTTGAGTAAAGCATTATTAAAACTTCCTTTTTTATATCTATAAAGAAACAAAAAGGGTATTACTTGGGGACCTACTATATATATATAATTGCATTGCAATTGCATTTGCTATAGTCACATGATAGTCAACAGTAACCGAATTCATGTAACAGAAACAATTGCATGTTGCAATAACAACAAACGTGTTTTAAACCTGAAATGAGTTTAATGTTGTCATCAAGGCGTTCATATAGACATTCGATACTTTATTTACCTGTGTTATTCAAATAAGTACCTTATGTGAACGAGCTTTGCACTAAAATGCGGTCAGTTATGCAACGTATCGATTAACTAGAGTAAACGCAACTAAAGGTACCTACTCACGCACTTCAGTTTCCGTCTGCCAAGATTATAATGATACTGACAAACATTAACAGCGTAATCACGAATAAAAAATTGCCTAGACTAGCCTACTGCTTATTATATGCCTAACCCAGTACTAAGTCATAAATAAAATACAATGATTTCTCCTTCCTGTAGTTTCTCCGCCAAATAAGTACGCGTCGAACTTAATTAATCATACAGGATCACGAGAGAGTACCTACACTGAGTATTTAATATAGAATGGCCTTGTGATTCAGGAACCTGCAAGTTAAAGTGCCTACGTATGTGAGGGCTCTCAGCGGTCTTAGTCACATGACTCCCTTTCTTTGACCCGCACTTTACCTTGGTATATTATTGTTTAGTCACGTGGTGGGCTGCCCTTGTATCGAACATTCTTATGCCTTTTAGGCCAGCTGTTGGTAAATAATGCTTTGGGCGATATTTTGCTTTATTGTGAAGGAAAGAGTTTTAATATGCCAGCTGTATCTAACAAATTATGATTACGCGTGCCCTATGGCAGGAATGATAGAGCCGAAATCAGATGATTTAGGTCTTACTTTGTCCTAAAATATGTTAAAGTTATAACTAATTTAGATTCTTAACTTAACTAGTCTAGTGGTTGTTGACCGTAAATGCTGAGCATGAGGGCCCGGATTTAAATCCCAGGTCGCGTGTTACTGGGTTTTTCCAATAGGTAATTTTTAGTAGTAGCACGGAGCCTGGAATCCAGAGCACCAGGGAACCAGGAGCACCAAGCACGGAGCTTGGTGCTCCGTTACTCGTTGATGGCAATAGGCTCGCCCCTATTACATTGGGACTTGGTGTTACATGATTGGTGAAATGAGGGCGTAGATACTATAATGTGCACCTCTGCCTACCCTTTCGGGAAATAGCTACTGGCGTTATGTTATGTTAGCAATTAATTATGTAGCCGACAATGTGTTAGAATAATGTTATGAATGAAATTACAAGACGTTAGGAAAACTGTTCATGCGTGACAGTAATATTACGTTTACTAAGTGCATTCGGTGTTGTGTAATATGATTTTAATGTAATCAAAAAACTTAATTGAATTTATATTTACAAACGTGTTTAGGTAACTTTGCAACTGTTATAAAATTAAATTACTTTTCTCCAACGAGTGGGGTCGATAGTTTGTTTCGTAGAGGGCTTAAAAGACAGTGGCCTTAAGTCAAGACACTAGTGAATACGTGAGTCAGTAAGTAGTATTATAAGTTTATCTGTTTGTGTTATGCGGTTTTATATCCACTTCCATTAACATTAATCCTACTTCAATATACTGATTGATCTTTACATGACTGCATATCGTTGCGATCGATAAACAATCACTATTAATAGCAGACAAGTGCTCAGTGCACTGCCGTTGTGTAATAACTCGTGGAAAGTTGTGTTTTGTAATATGTGCATACAATTTGTATTACGCACTAGGATACTTAACGATTTCCGTTTTAACTACCTATCTCTTCTTTTATTTTTGAGGAAATTGAATTTAACATTGTAGCTATCGCTATTTTCAGGTTGATTTTTTATGCATTGTTTTATTTTTATGCTCAGTGTTTCGTATCAGTATGAGCAAATAGTCAAGTGATAACTATGTGACGACTACGTGAGACAGGCGCAGTGGCTAAGCCATTGGACTGCGCTAGGGGTTGCGGGTTCGATTGTCGCACGGGACAAAATATTGTGTGATCTGCAGATGTCTGTCCCAAGTCTGGGTGTTTGTATTTATGTGATATTTTATGTTTGTGAAATGCACCCTCGATTCAAGAGAAGTTCCGACGAGTTTTCGAAAAAAAAATTGTACACTTGTCAACTGTAAACTATTTTGAAAAATTATTATCAATTGATTAGCACTTTTCTCATATCAATATTAAATTTTTAAGAATGGGTGCGTTTCACTGCCACATTTAATTGCGTGAATATTGAAGTAACACCTATTGCATGATTACAGTAGCTTTGCACCTTGCTCTCTTGTTAGCACGTATTTTTTTATCGTTTAATCACAATTTGACCAATGCACCTTGAGACAAGGCATTATTTGGAGCACCTCTTACTCATAAGATGTAATTATTTTTAAGAAGGACAGTTACTTCCAACGTGGTTTCCTTGACAGACAAATACGGTATCAAGGTAAAAGGCGAAATTTATAATCATGTGAATGTAGCGTGTCCATGCACATACTTTTGATACTGCTTTCAAGCTCCCTTATAAATAAAATTAAAGAAGAAAAAGAAAGTGCGCATGACTGGCAGATGTCAATCGTTTTTTTACAAGCGGTTACAAAAATCCATTGGTTATCGCTGGAAAAGAACTACTTAACGATTCAAGAGAGTTTCTTATTGTATGGTTAAGTTTTCTAAGATAAAAACTTTGACAATGATAGTAGTTTGAAAGGCAGACATAGCTTCATGTCTGTCAAAGACAATTTGAGAGGGTCTAGCTCTTATTTTAAAAAAACCGTCGCCTCGCATTAGAAATTTCTCCTGTATCGTTGGTGCGTTTCACAAACATGAAATATCACAAACACAAACACCCAGATTCGGAAAAATCAAATGTGGATCGCACACATTTTTGCCCCGTGCGGAAATCGAACCCGCATCCCTTAACGCAGCAGTCTAATGGCTTAGCCATCAGGTCGTCGACAATTCCTCAAATCTGACTCTGTCTTTTAGTTTTCCCATTTGTACACAAGGGAATACCTACTCTCTGGTAGCAAAGTGTAGGTACATACTGCATAACTGTCATGTCACCCATCCAATTATCCTTGTTTAAATGTTGACGAAATGTGGGTGTACTATATTATGTGCACCTCTGCCTACCTCTTTGGGGAATACAGGCGTGATGTTATGTTATATTTATTCTACTCAGGTATATATTTCTACGAATACGGAGGTGAAGTCACGCCCGTTACCCACAAACCACGGATTTCTATTTATTACGATCCTGACATACCGCGTTCCTTGCTTTCCATTCTACATACTCGTCGGCTTAAGATAATATTTAACTGTATAGAACATCCTTTATTTGGTTGGTCAAAGCAACATACACTGATTGGTAAATTTATATGAGTACCTATAATACCTAAATATTAATATAATACCTATATACCGACGCCATCTAGTTTCTTGTTGATCGAAATCTGACGTGTAAAAGTGTTTCTGGAAACCAAATTACAGAAATAAATCATTTATTCATTGTGACAATTGCATTGACCGCCGAACTTGGTGTGGGCTCGAACTTGATGAATACTTGTATTATTCGATATTACTCGTATTTGGAAATAAAACAACATATTTTATTTATGTTGTTTTATTTTCATTACAGACTATTTTATGTTCCATGATGATCGCCCTAAATATATATCGCCTGTAGAGATTAGAGAACATTCACGAGTGAAGATATCTAAGTAGGTAGATATGTCCGGCGTACTCTGGACGATCAAACTTGCTACAACCCTTGTTTAGTGACCAACCTTTACACCACGGAATGACTTGTTATTATCATAATAATAAATCTTTATTGTCTCTCTCTTGTTCCATTGGCATTTGGCTCATGCCGATACAAGAAAAAAGACGATCCTGCTACCCCCTACTTAGGTGCATTGTCAGCCCAAATCACGGACTTTCAATTTTCAGGCTTAGAATGAAAATTCTAATTAGGTGTAAGGAGTAAATTAACGTTCAACCCGGAAAGCTCTATCCAGACTCTACCTAGCAGAAAGTAGACTAGACTAAAGTCTTGACCCAAGCTCCGAACACGACTATCAGGTGCCCTTGGCATTATAATTTTAATATCGTACATAATGATTATGATCCTGGTCAGAGGTCATTGGCCAGAGGCCAAGAGCTCTCGCCAATAAATGCGAGGAACAAATTCGAAAAAAAATTCGATAGTCGAGCATTAAGCCGATTGGATAGTATTCAATTAACGCGATGGGAACAAAGGCTTTTAACGCCCGATATATTTTGTAAGGTCCCGTCTTCAGAAAACGGATAAGTTAATAACTATTGATTTAAGTAAAGCTTGAAGTTAGTATCATATTCAATTAAGCCCAACAATGAAATCGCGTCCCATAAAGACCCGCATAATATAATAACAATTCTGATAAACGGGTAGTTCCCCGATTCAGGTGATAAAACAATTATTATTGACACATTTGTACATACATAATATATGGTCTAGATTCTGCAGAATACAAAATCGTTTTTTTATTAAAATATTCTTATTATATAATATATGTAACGTCTTTAAATTACATTACGTTAATGACGATAAGGTTATTTAATTAGTATGTAAGAACAAGTATACACTATCAATATGTAGGTACTTAATTGAGTTACACAGGTAAAGGTGTAAAAGATAGACATAAAAGAAGAAAACATTACTTTATCTTTGAAGCAAAACGATTTCAGATTACATCGTAGTTTATTACCCGACCCGATTCGAATCCTTCACAGAGTTTACTTGTTGATAAAAATACGATCCTATTAAAACACAAGAATACTCGCTAATACCTAAGAAGAACTTTAAATAGGTATCATTACTAGAAGAGGCATTTTCAGGCTCCCTAATCATCAAGTACCATTTGCGAAAGCAAAGTTTTTAACAGGGAATTGGGAAATCAAGGAAAACGATCTCATTTAAATCGAACAGCTGCCAGAACTAGGGCTGCGTAATATTTGTTTCGGTTTTTCTTTAGGAAACTCCTGATAAGTAGAACTTAAATTTAAGCCTAAGACGTGCTTAATACCTACAATGAAAACTGTGTACTTAATTAAAAAGTAATTTACGATCTTCTAGCTTAATAAAATGAGACACTCCTGATTGGAATTTAAGACCTGCTACGTTGGACACAAATTACTGCAAGACTTTTTACTTTTTGTATCTGTTCTTATTCATTGAGTGCATTGTTAAGAGAAACAAACAAAGTTAGCATTACCAACGTTCAATGTACAATTTCGGATTTAACAATGCGATATAATCGTTTCTAACACCAAGTTTAGTACTTGTGCGTGATAATTACTACGAGTTGAACTTAAAGTGATAAAGCAATCGGAGGTTTTAAACCCTAACTAACTAATGGTACTTACATAAAACATACATACACACATGAAACTTTTTGATATAACTATGTGGAACAGGTTCATTAACCTACTAATTTCAAAAGGGAGATAAGGGCTGCGGATTAGATCAATTGTTAGACAAAACAAGGAGTCTAATGTTTTCAGGGTTCATGTATGTATGTATGAATGTGAGTTGTGAGTCATAACTTCTGATTGCCGAAACCGACTTCGAAGTATGAAGTGTCGTTAGAATCCTTACAGCATCGCGAGTAACAAAGGCTATAAAAAGCAGTATGTAATGTAAAAATCTGTTGGGGGACCGTTCTGTGGAACACTGTCTTATCTAACAGGTACCCCGACAGCGATGGAACTTGTTTTTTACTTTTTAGTTCGTCTTTTGTCATGGCCGTCGTGTTTTTTAATTTTTTAAATTACATTTTTATTCACAATGTAGCTTCGCGAATTTGCGAGTCTTTCCTCGTAAAGCTCCCCATTATTTGTTCACATTGTGATCGCACATTTAAAGACTTTGTATTAATACATGTAAAATATTCTTTTTTTAAAGAGTAACTTTGGAGTTTCTTGCCGGTTCTACTCCATAGGAATGGCAATCTCGAACCGAGCAACAAGTATATTGACGTTTCATAAATGCCTGTAATTGGATAACATGAAAAAAAAAACATTTTGAATTTGAATTCATTGAATTTGAATTCATATTTTCAAATAAAATAAACTGAGACTAAAACTTTGACACATGGAACTGTTGCCTGCTTCCTTTAAGTCGGTTTAACATAGACTATTACAAAGTACTTTTTAAATAAGACAGTTACCAATTCCACTCACCCTTCACCTACAAGACATCAAAGTTCTGTAATATCTTCGTAAAGAGGTTCCCGAGAAAATGAAGACACAACAAGTTGTATGATGAAAATGTTAAAAGGTGAACTGTAATGTTACGAACTAATAACAAGTTTGTATTCCAATTTGATTCAAACTAGCAGAAGGGTGCGGGCTGTCAATAAATTAGTCTTCTATTCATCCATTTGTCCAAAATGTGTAATGAGTAATTACACGATGAATAGATTATGAAAACGTCTGCAGAAATGATAAATGATAACCATTATAGACTAGGACAATATAGTTAGTAGTAAACTCTTAATACTCCTAGATTTAAGGCGTATATTTGGAAGTTTTGTATTTATTAAAACTGTGTGCATACATGTAATTGTATATCTATTTATTTAAAAGCGTTATTCAAAGTTGAATAAAAAATAAAATAATTTTAAATTAGTTATCAAGAACAATACAAATAGACGTCGAGGTCGGTTTCAGGCGACAACTTGGCATGCAATTTGTAGAGCGCCTACTGCCTACCGCCTACTGCGAACTTTGTTATTTGTCCAACCAACCAGTTTTAAAAGACAGTCAGGGATATTACGATTTCACAAAGGCACAATGCTATATAATTTTTGTTTGAAACAAGATTTAATAGTCAATTCTTCTTTTAATCGTATGGTTGATAAACTGAGTGAAAATATTTTCTTAGGTGTACCGGTTTCCTAAAAATATTTTCCTTCACCGTTTTTATCATGTATTTGCGACCTTTAACTTGGCAGTCCAACGGTCACACAACTCGGCTGCAATAGTTTGTCGGATACAATTATTTTTATATTCGAACGGTCTTAATATGGTTTATGCCTGGAGAAAAGACACAGGTATCCTTTATAATACAATCTAAAGGCTCCTGACAACATACACAATGATCGTTTAAATTATTCCATTAAAACTAACTAATCTATTAAATATTAAGATAAACTACGATTGATTTAAGTTAAGTCTGTCAACTGTCAAATTAAGATGTAATTGATCAACTTGTTAATTATATTTGTTGACAGACAATAGGCCTAGTATATCTAATGCTCGCATAGGTAATTGGAATTGATAGCAAGTAAACTGCGTGGTGTTTCACATTCACCGTAATAAATATATGTACAATATACCCAGTTAATTATCAGCTGTGCCCTCGTCAATGGCATAATGTTTATTTATTATAGGCTTGATTGGCGCAGTGGTTAAGTCGTTGCGGGGTTGGTCCTAACACATATAAATATATATTATGGGTTCACTTGTTTGTTCTTAGTATGTGAATCTGATATTTTTAGGCTAGTTAAACGCATCCACGACTCAGTAGAAATACCCAGGGAATGGTGACGACTTCTTAATAAAAAAATCAAAGTACTTATAATCCGTAGCAACTTTTATTCCAAATACAAAAGAGTCGAAAAGTCTGGTTACTTATAACTTTCTTAAACCAAGGAAAAAATAATACCTAAATATCAACACTCTGTCTCTTGGGCAGTCGGGTTTACGTTTTTTACGTATGAAAGCCAAGAATACTTCGTCAAAACATTCTGCAATGTTATCTTAGCATAACTTGCGATATTATTAAGCGCGTAGTTTCACGACAAAATTGCGCAATATGTACCTACATGCAGTATTTTATGAGAGCCCAGTAAGTTCCTGGTAATGCTTTGCTTCCGACATCGCGTTCATACAATTTTCTACGAAGACTTAAATATACTAGATGTTTATTTTCGTTGGGTGTTTCAGTTGGTTAAATACAAACTGAGCTGTAGGGCGATTCTCGCAACCGAGCAATGCAACAGCGACGTGCTTTCGATAAAAATCGACAATTTTGGTATTGAAATTCGTTGTTTTTTATCGAAAGCACTTCGTTATTGCACTGCCCGAGAATGTCTTAAGTTTCAAGAATTGACCTACTGGGTCAAGTTATACGTGTCGGTTTAAAATTGCTAACAAAATTACGCATTGTTGTGGTTTTTTATGACCCACCAAATATTTTCCGTAAACTTTGGTCTTCTCAGAAAACAAAAGCCTTCAAAGTTCTTGGCATACCTTTCGAAGTATTTCGAATGTTTATATAACTTCTTTTTTTTTCTTTACTGCAAACCGTAATATTTTAATGTAATTCGTGCAACTATACCTATAAAAAGAAATAAAAATCTTTTTATTGTAAATTATCATGCAAATTAGTTGCCATACAGCACTTCGCTTAATCTTAAACCTAGAAGAAATTAGTTTCTAAATACTTAACTACATAATATAAGTACACAGTGTATTAACTTCTTCTACTCTATGTATTAATTACTTCTTTTTACAACAGAACGAAGTTAAGGTACATATAGCAGGGACACGGTAGTAGGTCATTAACTATGCAAATAAGTTAACTTAAGAATGACAATCAACTTTCACAGTCTTATGTCATTGGAAGTCGACAGGACAGGAGTAATTACCTTATTATGAAACAATAAATCTCAGTAATCTTGTAATTTTCATGATAACGACATTTTATGAACTTGTTTTATATTATTAAGCTAATTTTAGCCTGAATTTGTAGGCAAAGCTCGTTCAGTTCCACTTTGCCATCCCGTAATTCTCGTATCCGTACTCTCGTAGCCGTGTGGTATCCGGCCGTGCCGTGTGGTATCCGACCTAGAATTGGCCACCCCCTTTCCTCCCGTGGGTGTCGTAAGAGGCGACTAAGGGAAAATTCAGAAGATGGGCAGCAGCGTCTTCTGTAACTCCACCACCAATACTGCGATCCCCAAGCCGCTTGCCAAGCGTGGGGATTATGGCAAACCCCCCCGCTTAAACGGGGAGGCCTATGTTCAACAGTGGACGTCTTTGGCTGATGATGAATTCTCGTATCAGTTCTAACATAACATAGCATCACGCCTTTATTCTTCGAATAGGCAGGCAGAACTGTATAGTTGGTAGTTACCTATACCCACGTTTCGCCAGTTATGTTATTGGTCCCAATATAGATAATAGGGAGCGTGCCTATCTGCCTATTGCCATCATTCGAGAACTAAGCTAGACTGCGTGCTGCTTCTCAAAATTACCTAATGGAAAAACCTATAACACTTTGCCCGACCCGTGAATCGATCCCACGACCTCATGCTCAGCAGTCGCGCTGTGCGACCACTAAACTAATGAGGCCGTCAGTATAAGTTTTATAATGGCCATTTATTTTTATTGGACTTCTTCTTCTTAAATTTAAGAGGTTTGTCTTGTCGGTGGAGCAAACGCCTCCGTTCTCTATTTTCAGCATTCCATTCGTCCGTTTGGTACGTCTCCACTCTTAACTTCTCCTTTACTTGTTGAATAAAACTACGGACAGACAACGTAAAACAATTGGAAATGATTGTTATTCTAAAGAGCTGTGGATTTTGTGAACAATAAATAAATAAAGTCACTTTGGTACTTGCCTAGGTTGGGTGGAATCGACAACCCCTACCCACCGCTAAATCAGTGTTCGAATACTTAAGTCAATTTCTAATTAAGGACTTCATTGACGGGACTATTAATAATAAAAGCTTCCTTCAGTTCTTAAAATAGATCTTTAGTGTAATCCAAATTCCAATAGATAGATTGGCAGAGAGAATACCTGAAATAATTTCAATAGTATTCACCTATAGATAACTAGTTTGCTCGGAAATAGTCGGAATAGGTAATAAACATACCTCGAATAATTGAGTCTATTATCCACAATATTTGAGAAGTTTGTAATATTAAAACTTTGAATGCAACCAAGAGGATTCAGTCGATAGGTAACATAATTACGATAATTCCATAGTAAATAAAAATACCAACGGACTACAAGTATATGTATTTATGAAATAGGTTTTACATATGTACTGTCTCTATTAAAAAGTAAATTTAGAAAAATCACTATCATCATTTATTGTAATTTATTTCGATTAAAACATTACAGCGAAGTATAATCAACGACCCGTCAAACGTATTGTGTAAATTTTATTAAAAATATTTTTTATTTTTTTTAAAACAACTGCCATGAGAAAAAGCGAACTAAATAGTAAATAAAAAACAAGTTTTGTTTCTTTTTTTATGGTCTATGTTACTCGCGATGGTGTAAGGATTCTAACGACACTATACAACAAAATCGGTTCAAGCATTCAGAAGTTATGGTGGAATAAAGAAACTCATACATACATAGATAAATCCGGAAAACATTACACTCCTTTTTTGGGCAGTCGTGTGAATGCAGAACAATACAATTTTACTCCGGCTATAATAAAATAATTATATATCTACTAATTACTTCTTGAGTAAGTAGGTACCTACTTACTACCATAATACCACTAATACCCATAGCTTCATAAATAGTGTCTGATCTAGAAACTCATGATAAATGTAAATGTAATTTCCTCTCGTACTAAGCAAGATCCAGTGAAAGTTAAAGTGCGGACTGAATGTTATAATTAAGAAGTTTTACCTCTGCTTGCGGGACTCTAGCTCCAACTTCATTGCAACCAACTGTTATGCCGCATTTGTCAACTTTCTATAACCCAGGAAATTTTTAGATCATAATTATCTATAACCGGAGGAATTTTCCCGCGTTCCAAAATTCCTTTATTCGTATTATCTCTGAAGTATACTTTGAACTGTACTCTCATTTCATCAAAAGTATTCTTGTCCTTTTATCATTATAATTCCAAGAGTAAATCAATTTATAATTACTATACCATATACTTATAATTACTATACTATTCTTCTATTGCAAGAAAATTCTGGATTAAGCTGGTAAAAGAGCGTGGAGAGTAGCACGAACAAAGAGAGCCCTTAGAGAGAGGTATTTTCCCAACAGTGACAAAATTAGGCCGTGTATCCGATTTCAGAGATACACAATGTTAATCAATTGTAAGAAATCCAAACAGCCTGAAACTGAGAACTGTGATTGATAAATGAAAATTACTTAAATCTGCATCTAAATTTTACCATGACACTGACCCGCATTCTATACTAAAAACGAATAAAAAGATAGCTGCGTAAGTGCGTACCCTACAAGTGTACTTATACTCAACAACAGTAATACGCCGCGCCCGTGATGGGAAAGCCTAAGAAGTTTTTTATATCTCTACGACATGAAAAAAGTTATAAACCAGAACGTGTGGAAACATAATAAATCCTTTCGAATCTCTAGCTTTAGCTTTATACCTTCATAGGAGGGGTTTTTTAATCTGTGCGTTTATAAAAGTTCTGTATCTACAACAGTTCCTGTTAAATCCCTTTATTAAATATTTTCATTACGTGTGTCCAGTAACGTCATTCTTAAGCGTCCATTATCCCGTGTAAAATATGATCTCGGTCGGGGTTTACGACAACATGAATTAGCTTCTATCTAGCACTGATAGCCGAGTGGTATGACCGTTGGACTGACAAGTCAAAGGTCGCAAGTTCAAACCCCGGCACGCACCAATGTCTTTTCGAATTCATGTGCGTATTATAAGTTAGATATCAGTTACTAAAAACAGTGAAGGAAAACATCGTGAGAAAACCGGCGGAATTGTAATACTAGGCTTAGTTTTATAATTGCAAGATAGTATTGAATTTCATGAGACCTATGCTGTATGATATAATGTATTAAAGCACACCTCTGTCTACCCTTTAGACAAAACAGGCATTAAGATTTATATAAATACAAACAACATTACATAATATTATTGTTATGGAATTGGTCAGACCAAATATAAACAAAACAGCCCACTTATCATGAAATCTTCAGGCAGACATTTTTCGTAATGGAAACGTGACGCCGCTACTCGAGTGTAGTGTGGAGTCTCGTTTTTACAACGGAAAGTGCTTTAAAAGTTTATGGTAAGGGGGCAGATTTTTATAGAATAGCAATAACACTAAACCAGTCTTCTGAATGCACACTGCGTGCGTGCGTAATACCCATTGATAAAATCGCTGCTATAGATTGTACTCTACCAACACAGAGCAGAAAAAAAGTTATTTAATTTACTTGGAGTGCCGATCCTCAACCTTAAATGGCGCTGTGATAACGTTTGACATTAAAAATAACTTAATGAAAAGATCCCAAGTAACTTTATTATTAGAGACGTCCTTAATTATGTCATTCAGTATAATTTCCTTTAGAATGGTAATAATATCGTTTAGGTGAATTTTCGGTTGAAAATATTTAAGATTGATAATCTTATAATGATATTGGATAACGAAAATAGAGTTTCAGAGGCAATTTGAAATAGAAAATTGGAAAGATATTTAGGAGTGTGGAATGTCATTTAAATAAAAGTTTTTTTCCATGCTGTCTCTCGTACGTAGTTCTGTGAAGAGCTCTGTCTTCATAACCGGAATTTGGCGAGACCCATTAAAAGGCCTCCAGCCTATAGCCAATAGCAGGGTATCTTCTGACTGGAGAATAATTTAATAGATACCGTAAAACAGTAACCATTCCTACTTTACACTATTCTGACTTAATTCGTCGGACAGTAGAAAGAGTTGTTGAGCTTTGCTGACAATAATTTAGCTCTGTAGATAAGGCGAGCTTTTTGCTATAAATGTAAATAATCAGACTCCTAAATAAAAGTTCACCTTTGTTTGACTTGCCTGTCAAAGTCAGGTTCAGTAGCCCTACTTCTATATCGTGGGTATATAAAACTGTCTGATACAAATTGTCTCTAACTATTATGATACTTAATAAACATACAAAGAAGAACTTAACAGTTCTTCAATTGTGCTGTGTTTAACCTAATGTTTTGGTTGTTATAACAATCAAACAAAGTATTGAAATGTCAAGTCCATAAAAAAGTATTTTTACTGTGAATTCTATTGTTTCCACGGTAACTCAACATCGTGTTTTGTTTTGAATGCTTTGATAAAGTTTTCGGCATCCCTAGGTGTAATTGAATATTCATTTATTTCATGTTTAAATTTCGCTCGAGTTACCAACTTTTGTAATGCATGAATAGGTGTTATTTATCAATATATGTACATATGTATTGTATATGGCTTGATTGGCTGTGTAAGCGGAGTTCAATCAACGGCCTATAGTAACTTGGAAATGGAATTATTCAACTGCGTAAATCCGCTGTCGCAAATACAAACACAACTTAACATAATTGTACTGTAGCGGAACTGATCATGAACTTGAAGTTCAAGATAAGTTTGAAACTGGTAGACTATGTTCTTTTTACTTGTCGATAAGTCGCGATACCAAGATATCAAGGGCAAACCTGGTTAAACGTGAAAGAAAAGAACTAAGTCACTATGTAGCATTGTATTGTCATCATTAAGAACACATAATGTCGTCGTCAATTCAGTTGGACATAGGACATATATTAAACATCAATCCTGCATAACATTGGAATTTATTGAACCATTATCCCAATTCTCTACCATCTCTACATGATTGATAACAAATGCAATCTACAAACCAACCTCAAAATCCTTCATATGAAAATTAATACAATATCTATATTATGTATTGGACTATTAGTATCTAAGTAATTTAGTTGACAGCAAAATTATTATTTATTGGATTCTGAGCAATTTAATTGACCTATGTATTATTCTCCACCGTTGCCTAATACCGGACGGTACGCGGTGTAGCACGTCAGTTATGAATAATATTCAGCCAACGGAGCCGAGTTTGATGTTTATTGAGTAGATAAACAGTTACATCGGAAGAGGAAGTTCGAAGAGATTGCACGATCGATTCCCACGGTTAGACATGTAATAGCATAATTTCATTGAATGCTGTAATATTGAAGTTTACGTGCGTTAATTCGCCTAATGATACAGCTCAGTGACTTGTAGACAACTTAAGTTTTATGAATAGTCGGGAACATACATCAAGTATGGCTTTACTAGAAGTACAATACTTACTCTTTTACAAACTTTTGTGTGCATATTATAACACACAGTGCTCGTTATTTTTATTGTACTACGTATTAGGGACCTTGTTACCTTGCTGTTATAGGACGATTCTAAATATTACAATTACTGTTATACGATTGATGTATTTATATCTGTAATGTAATGTTTTTATTTTTTGTTTCAGGAACCAGATTATAAAACCAACGGGGTCTACTCATATTAAGGTAGGTGGTTACTCCATAAATATTTGTGTATTTGGACATGTACCTGCGTACAATAATTACCTGCAGACCAAATTTCGATCTAAACCAATTTTATATAAGACAAAAAACTGGAAAACATTATAGTGCGCAAAGCATAGGACGGCAAACAGACACAACTGCAGAGAGATTAAGCGTAGAACCAACGGTTTGTCGTGCTTCCCGAGGTGCGGGCAGACGGCACTTTGCATAACTAAAATCAAAGTCTTTATTCCAATAATGTAATGCAGAATAACTTCGATACATTCCGTTCCACAGCATTATTCGATCAACTCTCGTTTTTCTCTCGTTCTCAAAATTTAATTTTGCCTTCGTACTGCTTCTAGTAATGATCAATTCTGTAAAATTGAAACACGCTGTTTGTAAATAAATCACTAGTTTAATGTTCTTGTATAAGCAACCATTTCATTTCTATGATTGAGTCCTTGTTATTTTCCTTGTAAATTGTTTTGTAACAACTAGGTATTGTTATCATTTGCGTGACGCACTGTGGTTATTATTTCGGTAGACAAATAATAGAGAAAGAACTAGTTAGGTATATACTTACCTATATGCAGAAAGATTTTCATTAGGAGTCACGCTATTTCAGTTGAAGAAATACATTATATTGGAACTTTTCAATCTAGAATTTATAAAACCAATAATTTTCTTTGATAGTATAGTTGTCACGTCATGTCGATTTATGATGTCATTACGATACATATTTGGTTGTTAGCTACTCAAATAGTCGGCTGTATTTATATTTGAGTAAATTTGAAGAAAAACCTCGAAATAAGTATCAAAGTTGCTAAAGAGCGGGAAAAACAGGAACAAAACTTAAAATCTCTATTATATTCCATTGAATTGCATTGCCTCACCGTCGGCCTCGTATTCTACATAACAATAGGGCAAAAACTTGTAGTAAGGTAAACCACTTGAAACTACTAGTGGTTTAGTTCGCTGAAAAAGTTTGCAAACAAGTGGCCACGCCTTTCAAACCAGTCATGTGTTACGACCTCGTTGAAGAGCGGTTTTAGGGTTGGACGAAATATTGTTTAATTAGAAACTCAAATATAACTTTATTATTAAAGCAATAAACACACTCACGATTCGTTCGTCCGCCTCGCTTCGTACCTATTCCTCATTGCTGAGGGTCGTGATCCCTTGAACATGGAGTTTCCTCCCCATGCTTTTCTTAAGTATGTTGCGCCACTGTTCTTGTCTTTGGCATCGTGGAGCGCATCGTGAAGCTTGGTGTTCAGCGTACAGCGGATTTGGTCCGACCATCGGAGTGAGTGGACTACGACCTCTCGGGTGCTTGTCTTCGACTTTGCCAGTGAACATCATTTGTTCAAGGTTATGTCCGTCCTTCCCTCTTTCCGCGAAACCTGTGCGTGGTGCGGGTGCGTAGAAATTATTGATTCAGGAACTCTCTTTCCCAGATTTGTAAGCCAAAATTGGGAATGGTTTTTAATCAGTCTGATGTAATTCATTATATTATTCTATTAATGAAAAACGGGACCGTGCAAGCTTGAATCAAAGATTGCGTATTGCATTAGAAGGTTGTAATTCATTGGGTATAAAGTTACCCATCCTAATAACCTATGACCTTTTACTATACCTATGGGAAATGAGTGTGGCTTTGAGGAAAACCACACAGCCCGTCTTGCATTGTCTTTATCTCTTTGTTATAAAACAATGCCGGCAACTCGTAAAGGTGCACACAAAATGACGTGTGCTTTCTTATTATTGTTGTTGCTGCATTAGTTATTTTGAACATGCAACACATCTGAAATAGCAAGACATTATCTGGCGCTAATGCCATTTTTGGGCATAAATTCTTAACATAAGTACCATCACAATAGTAAGTACTTATATCTTGGATAAGATCATGTCACCTGGTCCTTAAAGACGTAACTGATCGGTGTCAAGGAGTCTATTTATTTTTACATCAAAATATTCATCACATTGGTGAAAAACAATGATCCATACAAAATGGTTTCGCTTATTTAAAACGTTTTCATTAGCTCACTTATTCTTATGTGTAATTTTACAAAGCTATTCAATAGGCGAAACTAAACGTAACAAAGAGTTCCATTCAAAGAAACATTTACCACACGTGTTTCTAGACTGGCTTTAATGTCGTCCAAGTAAAAGTGAAATAGCTTTTATAGGCGCTGAAATTATTCAAGTCAAAAAGGTAGAACGTGCTTCTCGAATAAACTTTGTTGAATACTTATTACGACTGTAAATGCCTCCGGCTGGAAAAAGTACTAACAGTATCTTTTACTTCTACATCAGAGCTTTGATGATATTAAAAATCTGGCAGGCATCAATAAAGAATTCAAGTCCGATACTTACTATGAATTTTACATGCTTGAAACGAAAAGTAGTTTAGATAAATATATCTATCTATGGAATTATGGCCGATCGAAATGATGGGGTCACTGTAGTTCACCGTATAGAAGTGTCTCTTTACAAATACTTTATTCGTTCGCCCATAATTCTATAGCCGTTTACTTCTTCATATTTTAGAATCGTAGGTAGTATAGTCGAATGGGTATGTTTATTGTCTGTTTTTACTAACAAAAAAACCTCTGAATGACAATGTCTGTGATTTACTCGTACGTAATAATTATACCCTGCTCAGTATACCTTTACCGTCTATTGTTTAGGAGACTTCCCGAGACGTACTGGAGACATATTTGTCTTCAGAGATATTGTGACATGTATTGCAGTTAACAATTTAATTGTTTTGGATTGGAATCTAAAATATTGGGATCTAGGGCTTAAATTGAGGGAGGCCGGCGAGGAATGACAAATAGTGCCGAAAGTAGACTTGTTTTAGTAGTTATGAATGGTACAATAGTACGGGGCAAGGAGGTGTATTTCGCGATTACCTAAAAAGAAAAAAATCAAGAAACCAGGCAAATTTCATAATAAAACAGAGAATAATAAATGTTAAATTGTTGGTGTTAACAATTGAAGCCCAAAACATAAAGTTTTTATGTTTGTTTTTCTCACTATTGTTTCGGTTTAGCGGTTTTCATTATACTTTTGACTTTTTTGTTATAAAAACGATGAGAATTTACTAATCTCGAAATAATAAAAGTTTGTACTTTATTTAAGGCAGTAGGTATGATCGATTTATTCGTTTCTTTGAAAGTTTGGATTAAAAGGGAATTGTCGACCCACACAATGATGTAAAAAAAAATAAGCTCTTTTAAGTTTGGACTAATTTACTAATCACATTCATTCAGAAATCCATTTTTAGTTTTTTTTCAGACGGTAGATCAAAATAAATTCAAGATTGAATATTTGATTATTCAAATGATAAGGTCACTGGACTTTACTTTGAGTATTACTTGCGTGTTATGCAGCTATAAAAAAAATGCACCGTGATTAGAACTCCGAAATTAAAATAAGATGCAATCTTTAATGGATGAGGGTTTAAAACCCGGTCTTCTCAAATATGTGTTCATGTAACAATCAAATTCAAATAGGTATATTACGAATAAGTGGCAAGACGAAATCCTAAAGTGGAGCAACGTTGTAAGGAAAGTTTATGTAACCGTGACTGCGTTTACGGACGGGAGGAGTTTAAGGTTTTCTGTGAGCAGGATACAAGTGGTTCAAGGCTATATAGCAAAGGGAGCCTTGACTAGAGACAGTACCTCCTTTGTGCATGGTTCGATGACAACAGTGAAGTTATGACAAGAAAGTTGCTCCACTTGTAATTAAAGTTGTATGTTTTGAGTACCTTAAAAGTGAAGTTTTGCAGAGCGTTATTTGTGTCAAGTATTTCAGCGATGTTATAGTTTCTAAACTGAAATCTTGATGAAATTATTGAAGGAACAATAATAATAACGACACGATAGCTCAGTTGACAAAGCTGAGTCAGCTGATCACCGAAGGTCGCAGGTTTGATCCCGTTCGTGTCCATTATTATTTAAATTTCCTTCATGAATTTGAAAACAGTTTCTTTCACACCTTATATAGGGTTGAATATTTTTTTAACTTCCGCCGTTATCTTAAACGTGTTCAAACTATAATATTCCTGGTCCTGCGTCGTTGGCTAGTGCCTGTATCGATTGGCCGCTGTGACCAAAATTTGGACAAGAGAACAATTAATTTGAATATATAATTAATACCGTAATCGATCATATGAAACAAATATTAATCCGATTACATACAAATAACTGATATTGCTTCTTCGATTTAGTGAAAACATATTAATATTATTTGAATAGAGTCGATAACTTCCATATGGTTCCACAAATATCACACAGACCATTACTCAGATACAAAGCAAGGTTTTCGTGTATAATTTGTGTAATCATAACGATATAGGGAAAATCCTGGTGTGAGGCCATTTATCTTACTTAATCATAATCACCCTTCTTACCTAACGATACAATGTTACTTGTAACAGTATCGGAACTCGCCTTAATTCAAATTAGATTACTGTTGTATTGCGTGAATTATTTCATTACGGCCTTTCTCCACCGCGATATAAACTAATCGAGCTGAGCTGAGCGAGTATGAAAGAGTAATGAGGTATCGAGTTATACATTGTTGACACCTAAAGGGTGTTGTGTTATTTATACCGGTAAAATTACAGGGATTTGTGAAAATATGTAACTAACTTATTACTTAAGTATGTTTCCATTATGCCAGGGGGTCCATAGAGCACAGCCTATCCTGTTTTGTGGAGAAGACGGATTTAAAGTACAATTCCCTTCCAATGCCGGAAAAGCGAGCCGTAAGTGATGATGAACTCGGTGTGGACCCAATCAGTGGCAATAGGTTCGCCACGTATTTCATGGGACTAATAAATGAGGTACGAAGTGTATATAGATTCATGTCAGATAAAGGAGAACACCTATGCCTATTCCTACTACCTCAGAGATTATCATTATTATAGGCGTGATATTGGTGTAGGCATAGAATATTCAACTCAGTCCTTATTTATGTTAAACGTTTTCATCTGTCAATGTTTAAATTTATAGCAAATATTTGCACAATTATGGGTACTGATATCAAATGTTTGTCGGTACGATTAAATATACTTTATAATTAACGATCAACACCGCAGCTGTGAGTTAATAAAGAGCAATCAAACATGTTTGGCATTAATAATTATTATATCAAGCTAAATTCAGCTCGTCATTTCGTGGTGGCAAAATTTCAGAGACTAGGAGTTGTTTGTATTAACCTCGATGTTTATAGAGCTCAATAAATGTCAATAAGCTAACCCGTTAAATAAGTAGAGACTAATGTCAATAGTGTAACCCACGTTTGTGCAAGGAATTTTCGTATTATATCATATCCTGTCCCTATTTTAACGTACTCTTATAGCCGGTGTGAAAAACGTATGTTACACGAAGTCTTCTTTTAGTATTTTTTGTTGGAAGTCAGACATCGGCACTCATACACTTCTACAAATTTTTGTTCTATAATAAAAGCAGATCGCATCTGTGCTGCGCGATATTTTCCTAGCTCTCCATTTTGAATGATACCGCATGCATACATACAGTGACGATAAAGACGCCTATTATGCTTGGAGGATAGTGATACGCTAGTTTATAAACAGTCACATACAGCAGCAACTTCCAGAGTATTCTAGATTATTTAGTCAAGGTTTCCCTACGTTAGTTTTGAAAACTTTCTCCATACTTGTAAAAAATCTATTGCAATTATTTACACATTTTTAAACATAACGTTACTGGTAATTGAAAGAGATAAATTTGCGGTGTTTTAAAAGAATGATTTAATGTAAAAATGAAAATTTAATGAGCGCTAAATCACTTCCATATTAAGGTCAACCTGCAACAAATTTTCCTATTATTTAAAATCGTTACAATAACTAGCTCTTAGACAATAATTCATTGCGATACACATCGTAATGTAACATTCAACATTGTAACTATAGTGGGAAAATAGTATGATACAAAAAGCTACGTGCGCGAGAGATTATGCAAATTGTGCGCTGACGCATAATGGGGCTTTCATAATCAGTTATATGCATGACTTGTGGTATAATAAATTAATAACATAACAAAGACTGTAGAACATTAAGTTGTAGAACGTTCGATTCCCGCACGGGAAAAAAATGTCTGATCCGTAAATGTTTGTCCGAGTCTGAGTGTTTGTATATGTGATATTTCATGTTTGTGAAACGCACTTACGATACAGGAAAAATTCCTGTGGTGCTTTATATAACACCGAATGCATTCTAGAAATGGTTGTAAATAGCGAGATCAGCTCGCCACTGTAATCTGGGTAAATAAGGAGCCTTCTATGTCATTGAAATAGGTAGAGTAGAGGTATTATTTTTATGTGTGATGAAATAAAAACTTACTGTTGGTTTTTAGTTCTTTATTGCCACTGTAAACGTTGCCTTATCTATACCAAGCGTCGTAAAATACGACTTAGGGGCTAACTCAAAGAGATAGGCATAGGACGTTAATCAAATACTTGTTTCTATTCTTGCATTAAGATTGGTGTAATAAGGCAGTATCACTAAGGAAGTGCTTCCTTGGTATAATTATAATTACATATTAATATATCACATTGGTTACCTTTCGTGCGTGTTATCCGTATTATTTTATTCCGGTTATACTCACGTGTGTATATGGGAATGCCCGATTAGTATCGAACTCGAACGGAGCCCTTATATATGCGCTGGTTGCCTACCTGCCTGTATTTGGACCTGAAGGATTCTGAGCATTAGATAAAACCTTAGAGTTTTAGATACGATCTCCTCAAATACTATAAGAAGAATAAAAAACGGTACCCTTCCACAGTCCCACCTTATCATGTCACACAATCGCAACTAATGAAAATTCGTAACTCTCTCACCAATTATAATTGTGATCATTAAATCTGGTTTCTTTTAACAAGCTGTCAGATAATCCGCTTAATGAAACCCTTCTTTTATAATGACATTAACGAGTTTAACGTTACCCGGGTTACGGACTTACGGTGCTGATGAAATCAATTGCGTAGAGGATAAAACTAATTGTAACCCACTTTTAACTTTTATATAGGTTCCAGGCTGCTGACTTTAACTCGGGGTCGAATAAAATAATGAAATTACCAAAATTAAAACGTTATAATGTTGTTAATACTGCGATTTAGAGTTTGTATCGTTGGTTAGGTAAGTAGAAAACATTTCTTTGATTTTGTGATATGACAAAGCGTATATTATTTACACTTTTATCGAAATATCATTAAGAGTTATGACCTTATTTTTCTGTTACTTTTTAAGGTCAATAAATGGCATACTTTAAAAAAAGTGTTAATTGTTTTAAGTTTCTTACAATTACAACCAATTTGTTTTAGCATTTGGACTGAGCGCAAAGCAGACACAATACTTCAATCGCCGATTACTTTGATACTAATAAACTTTAATGCACATAATAATGGCCTATCAAACAGTAAATTGTGTCTCGAGTCTAAAGCGACATAAAAAAAGAGAGCGTAGAATTGGTTCATTCAATAGTGCAGGCGTCACTTTTTTGAGACAAGTAAACAAAGACCGCGGCAAATTTCATGGCTTCCCGTCTGACGAAGGTTCAGCGGTGAGAAAATGTAAATAAACAATACTCCTTTGTACCAACTACGCGAGTTATAAGGATTAAGTAATAATGGTTGGCGACTAATGAGCAACTACATGATAGGTTTACCGAGACTAATTGTTATGTAACCCAAAGGTATAAAGATAGTTTTATCATAAGCAAGAAATGTTAATGTTTTTTGACTCTGTCCGTCAAGCAGTCAAAACTTCAAATAACCAGCATAAAAATAGACACACATAAACTACATTCATATTACACAGTCGGCTACCAGTAAAAATCAGTGCGGCGGAATAGCATTATATCCAATAAATGACAGTCCCATGACCTCAACAACTCAATTACTGATCTACTAGTAGAAAGACTCAACCTTTCTTAAAAGGTTAGACTATCGAGCTACTTACTATTAGTAGTAGGTATAGCTAACAATGCTAAGTCATTGTTAGCTATACCTACTACTAATAGTAGCAGGCTTTAAACTTTGTTTACCGATATTGACGCAGTCTCAGAGGGTGGAGGGTCTTGCAATAACCGATGGCAAAGACTAGGTTACAGACAGTTTTCCATCCAAGATTCCAGAAAAACTAGGAATTTAACCTGTGTCGTAGTCGTAGATTCATTAGTTATTATTATGCGGTTAATACACCAACATCCAAATTCCGCTAACAGTTATGAGTCAGACAAATATCTTGTACGTGGATCGAACCCGCAACCCATATCGCTGACTCCTATCACTAAGCTGCTCTGTAACCGGGATCTCGATCCTTTAACGAGGGACCACCACGTCCGTAGTAACCCTTTAATGAGCGAAACACTGTTTTAAAGTACTCTTCAAAAGTTAATTAACCGGTATTTATTCTTTAATTAAAAGCGGGACAGCTGTTAGGATGTTTAAGGTAGATTATTGCATAACAAACCTTTAGTTAAATGTGTTATTAGGGTCAGAGAGCGGTGACATTTGTTTGCGATTACATACAGTGATCCAGCGCATGACTTAGCCGATATAGATTTATTTGTGGTGGTATTGCAATTAAAATCAATAACTGACGCATTTGCCAGTGTACAAAATATAAGTGCTGGGAGTTCGTAGAATTGTTTTTTTACGTGTGTCGTGTGTCGACGAAAATAATCGCAACTAATGTTGTGTTTAATTTGTTGGGGATTTAATAAAACAATATCATATCTCAGGATCGTAGCAAATGGAAATCCGTGGTCTCTGCCTGCCCCTCGTGGAAATAGGCGTGACTTTATGTATGTATAGTATGTATGTATGAATGTAATAACGTAAAATATTGTAGTACACCGATTTGGAAAGTTTCATTGTGTCATATTATGCTTAGGGTATTTCAAAAATAGTATTCAGTAAGCACTAGCTCATTTAATAAGTTTTCAAAATAAATTCCAGTTTTTTAGGATCTCAAGCTATATGCTTTAAAGTATTTCGTATTTGCATCATACGGTTTATAGGTCACTATTTCTCCCGTTCTATTGCTATGAACTACAAACCTTTGCATACTTTCACGTTTTACGATTTACTGCACCTTATATTTGCTAGTATTTCTTATCATTACCGGAGTATATGTTTCCTAAATGTTATGTTTTTCCCACCGTGTACGTAATACCTTTATTAGAAACCTTTTGTTCGTGGCGTTCGTTATTGTCCATTACTTCCCCATATTATCGTTGTAAGTCGTGGTGGCCTAGTGGTTGACATACCGGATTTCTATGCACGAGGTTGCAGGTTCAAACCCAGGCAAGTATCAATGTGGCTTTTTCAATGTCATAAATACTTTCTTAGATATTCTAAGACACCACTGACTGACGGTGACGGAAAACATCGTAAGGAAACCTGGATTTAATTATCTGAAATCGCCAACCCACAGTGAGCTAGCGTGGTGATCAGTGCTCAATCCTTCTCTATACGAGAAGAGGCCTTTGCCCTGCAGTGGGACAGTTATAGGCTGTTATTGTTATTATCGTTGGTGTGAAAAAATATTAAAGAGTGAAAGCCAAGTATTGCAACACTGGATTTTACAAGGTGATATTTTATGTCTTTTTCATATAAGGTCGTTGCCTTACAAGGTTTATGTAGAATGGGTTGCGCGCTAAAGTCTAACCTAGCTTGACTTTAATTTTGACTTTTATAGGTACTCTTGGGACTTACTTTTAAATTGAACACTACTTTTAATTGTTTTACTCGGATAGGTACAACCTTTTAAAAAATAGAACGTTTGGTATCGATCGAAATCACAATAAGTGTTGTGTGTGTTGATGCTCAGCTTAGATTACTTTAAATAATTGTCGGTATAATTTTCTCCAATTTGTTCATGCCTCATAACCTTCACTGTCCTTACGTAATTAAGAACACCACTCGCAAATTAGAGCGAGTCAATCACGCCTTGATGTCGGCTGCACGATTCGTATAAGTCATCTTAATACCCTATCATTAGCCATAAACATATTAAAAGCTATTCATACCTACGTGTGTATGTAACCTTCACAATAAAACAAAAAGAAACAAAAGATGATCTGTTCACTAAATGGATTTTTTATTTACTCTTAGAGTGACAGTAAAAAGGAGTGGCTGGTAGTACTGTTCTTGTAACGTATTAGGGCTTCAGACTTATCTAGGATCCTTCAGACAGGTTGAGTACCCGTTTATATTGCCGAGTTTTATCGTGTTGACAGACTATTTAGGTTCAATATATCGCGGACCTTACACAAAAAATAGACGTTTGACATCATCGGCATTCGAAACAATGAGATGTCGCAAATTGTTTCGACATCATTGTTCTTTTAGGATCTAAATGTTCCATACTTTTTATTTGGAATTGAAAACAAGATACTAATAGTAATAAAAAGTAGCCTTGTTACAATAATTTTAAGTATTGTGTTCGAATTTTAATATTTTGGGCAGACATTAAAAGATACAATAATTAATTGGGACATTACACGCTTCAGAACTGTAACATTGCAAAAATTTAAGCAATTCCGCTCGTTTTGTACCTGTATAATAAAATAATTTCCAAGTATGAATCTGGTTCAATACGAGTGAGGTATCGACGCATGCTAATTAAATAAATAGCCTATAATCTGAGTCGGTATGTCTTGTTATGTTGTGACCGATTGATTACCATAATTACTATTGGAACTGTTACCTACATATCAGTTACGATATTCATCATTATGCATTGTTTTGTAATATAATTGCTAAGAGGCACGCGTACAGGGCGGGTTGTACTACTTTGCTTGCAAACATTCATTCTTAATCACCAATTTACAACAAGTTATTGATTGTGAAATTCTTGCTCAATATTTGGTTAGTTTGAGTATGAATGTGCTATACCGCGTCTACGCAAGTAAGTACCTTGACTGCAAAAAATATCCTAAACTGTTATAAGCAGTTATGTGTACTCTCATTTGGAGAGAAATTTTAAGTATGAAGCGTAAACTTTCCAGTGTGACTTGTGTAATATATAAGTCGCAAAACTGACGATAAAGCGAATAAAGTTCTCACTCTCTTTATTATAGAATGTAAGCTACTAGATACCTTAATAGCTGGAGACGTATCTTAGGTTTACATAATATAGTTTCAGCTTATTTTACATTCATGAATCCTTTCACATATGCGTGCGACTGACGAGTAGTTGTCACTGGTGCGCAAGTGCGGCGACAACTGACCTTATCTTAAGAATCACAAATAAGGTTAGTGAGTGTTCCTCTAGAGCCTAGGGATATGCTCTCGCCAATACCACTGACGATTTAAATCTGTGTTGTTATTTTTTTATTCATGATTTTTCTACACAACCAGTCTAAAAAAGCGTCCATAACATTCCTTTAAATATTAATCTACTACAATAAGTAATACTTTAAGCCCTTGCAAAGTCGTAAAGACTTGCGCTCTACAGTTTTTGCATACTCTAGTTTAATCGATATTTTTTTCCAAATGCAGGTCTTATTGTTGTACCGGCGTATTATCTTAAACATACCGCTAGTACAGTATGTATACCTCTACATATTATTTACAATAAATGTATTATAGAGGGTACTTTTCCAGAAATCTGGAAAAAGGCTAATGTTATATTAGCCTGCCGGTGCATAAATCTGGCTCTAAACGTGACGTGGAGAACTATCGTCCAATCTCCATTTTGTCTACCTTGTCGAAGCTTTTCGAGAGACTTGTCCATGATCAGATCAATCCTATCTTGCACAATATATTATTAAAACAACAGCACGGATTTGTCAAAAAAAGATCCACAGCCACGAATTTGTTAGTCTTTACGGATTACTTATTTAATAACATGGATCAACGTTCACAAGTAGATGCTGTGTACACAGACTTCCGAAAAGCTTTTGATAAGGTGGATCACGCACTACTTCTTGCGAAGATTGCATACAACGGCATACGAGGCGACTTATTGCGATGGTTCTCATCATATGTTACAAATAGAACTCAAAAGGTTCTCAATTTACTGCAATAACAATAAACTCCAACTAAGCATACCTAAATGTCTATCTATAACATTCACAAAAAATAAAAATATTTTTTCTTATACCTATTATTTAAGCAACACAGCCCTACAAAAAGAGTCTACAGTTCGAGACCTCGGAGTACTGTTAGACAGTAAGCTTCATTTGGATCGACATATTGATAAAATTATTAGCAACGCATTTCGAATGTATGGATTTGTAATGAGAGCAACAACTGACTTTAAACGCAAACACACATACATACTCTTATATAAATCCTTGGTAAGGTCACAGCTGGAATATGCTGTTATGGTGTGGAACCCCTATTATAAGAAATATATACATAACCTAGAGAAAGTACAATACAAATTTCTTAAAGCAACGCACTACCGCTGCTCACGTAGATCGCTAACTTACAACGAACTGCTCAAATATTACAAGTTAACAAAATTGGAGTCCAGGCGCACCTTTCTGGAAACTATGTTTCTTTATGACCTCTGTGCTAATAGATATGATTGTTCGGACTTAACTAACAGTTTGTGCTATGTTGTAGCTAGAACTGTATTAAGACGAGAAGTGCGCGCGTGTCCCCTGTTTGCAGTGTCTTCTTGTTGCACAAATGCTGGGGTCCGCGCGCCTCTTCGTCGCTTGGCTAATAATTATAACGTACATTTCTCTGATGTAGATATATTTTCTCTGTCTGCTAGCAAATTTCGGAATACTTTAAACATTAAAATCAAAGACTTGTAATAAAATCAAAAATAAAATAAAATCAAAGACTTGTATCTCTAGTTATTAAGAAACTTGAATTGTGTCTCACTCGTGAACGTACCAGAACAATGTATTTTACATATAAACTGTGGATAACGTAGTGAGTTACACACTTATAATATGTATATGTTTGCCTACTGCCACGTGTATTTTAGTGTGTAATTGTTTGTTTTCCCGAACTAATAAATAAATAAAATAAATAAATTATTTTTCCTTTCGATTAACAACCAGACGTTTTTCTTACAAACAATTAACCAGCAGGATTTCTTACAAACAATTTACACTATTTTGTTGTTTAAATGTGAATGTCATACCTCGATTGATTTACTTAAAATGGAATTACTTTCCACATCTAATGTATATTATAGATAGGTACAGTCAGCATCATAAGAGTCATCATAGAGGAAGAAGAGGAATCATAAGATTTAAGTTTTTTAACATACTATTAATTAAAGAACAACTTTGTACATAGTAGTCTACTACTACTTGAACTGATGTTTGTTTCTTTCAATCATATAAGATATGGTTTTTTTAACATGTTAAGCTATTTATGTTGCTGACTGTACGTTGTTCGTTGTGGCGTTCTAAGGGTGCCTTTGTCCAGCGGTGGACGTCTTCCGGCTGATGATGATGATGGAAGTCTTTATGAAATTATATCATGGTGCGAATACTTGAAGCAGTCAGTACCGTATGTGACATGATAAATGAAACCAAAGAGAAAGTGGTTTGAACGTCTCCATGCTAATGACTCGCTAAAGACTGGTTTTTGCCGCAATTAATTATAGCAATCATTGAACACAACACCGAGTTTTTGTTTTAAAGTCTGTGTAGATTACTTGAGAATCATTTAAGGATTTCAGAATTAATCTTCATCAAATTAATCTTTACTTAGTAAAATAAAAGGTTTATTGGTTAAATGAAAATAGTTTTAAGAATTATCTTTGTATAGATGGCGATGATAATTAGTTAATTAAAGACTATTTTGATTGATCTTATCTACTTACTTTGAAGGAACTCAGCCATGATTAATACGATTTTTAAATAAATTGGAATGGTTTCATCAATTGATTTCATCTTTGATATAGTCTCAAATGCTCCCAATTTAGATTTCAGTATTATTTTCCTCCATGACAATATTAAAATGTATTGTCTCCAGTTACCCTTGATCTTAATAGATAAAACGCCTAAAATAAAGTCCGCACTCAATTCAAGATCAACTAACACCTTATCTACATCAAACAAGAATGTTTTAATTAGTATTTCGTGTGAACCATTGTAGGTAACACTTGCCGATCTAATTGAGCTGATATGGGACATATGTATGTGAAAATTTGAACGATGCTATTACATTTCATGTTTACGCAGGTATTTACCTAGTTCATATACAGTCGAGTAATGAATCTGTTTTGACCTGTCGAAGTCCGTGGGAATTGTAACAGTCACAAACAAAGGTTTTATGAGATAACATTAAACAAGCATTAAATCTATACACATAGTTTGGTATATAGAATAGTGTATTGTTAGAGTTTGGCCCAATAAAGGTAAACGTGTCCATCTTACTTTTCTTCCGTCATCCAAAAATTTACTTTATTTGCAAAAATCTAAAGAATTTTAAACGTCCCGACAAAACCAAAACAAATATGGCTATGAATCTAACCTTTTAAAAAAGTTCTTATAAAGAGCAATTACTTCATGAAATATGGTCCTGATATTTGCGTGAGAGCACCAAAGAACTCCCGAGAGAAGCCGAGAAGCGAGTATTCAAAATGATAAGCTGCTTTCACTTCAATGGTCTAAAAAGGTAAATACACTTTTCATGCTTTTAAATGTAATTTGGTAGATAGATTAGTACACATGTAATTGGGTACTGACATAAAATTATTGCAGTCTATAACTTGATTGACTTTATAAAAATGAGGTTTTAACTTTTAACCTTGTTAACATATTGTGTGGAAACAATAATTATATTTTTTAAACAAGCATTTATAGATTATAGAAGATTTCTTTGAGTTTTTTGCCCTTTTTAAAGGTACAGACTATACCCAAGTTGAGCAATAATTTATTGGGAATTACCTTTAAAGACTGTGTCTTAGTATCATATTCAAGTACCTAGATACATAATGTACTTTCGTACGACGTCGCTTACACGATCGTCTATCGTTAATCTCCTACGCTTCCTTTTGGATGTTCGTTTCAATGCATTTAATGGGTTTTCATGGGTGCTTGGATATCGAAGATTGCAGTTCACGTATCTACTATATATGTATATCCAGGGTATGCCGTATTTAATGGCTGACTTATTCTGAATGATCTTATTCGTCTTATATGAATGATGATGCAATTTTGAGGATAGTAGTCATGCGTTTCGTTGGTACAATAGATGACGTTATTAACTATTTTGGTCGTGTTTATATAAAGCAAATTTTTTAAGAAAGAAGAGACCAGTGAATTTTTGCCATTTAGGATAATTTTATTACTGAAGCATCATAGGAAAAATCCCCTATAGCGCCCACTTCGCTTCATAAGTTCATTACAACAATGATGCCCAACGACCAATTATTTCAAGGAAAGTTTTTGAAACCAGGCGTTATGCCTAAGCTTAATGCAGCTGTCCAACATCTGTTTAAGGCGATAAATAATGCAAATAAAATAGCCGAGCATAGTTTTCATAGTCATGTTTCCTCACAGCAAACAGCTTTCGTAACAGTAGCCATGTCATTAGGCCGCTATTCAACTATGAACGTGTCTCGTTCGCGATTGAAAGAATAACAATAAAAATGAATAGTTATAATAGGTAATTATAATAAATTGCATACCCACAATATTAAATAGGAAAATAAATCATATTGCGACAAAATTAAGCAAATATTTATAATTCCGTTCGAGACCTAACATTCTATTACTAAATGATATTACATGTTGTGTTTATTTATTAGTCGTTATACAAAAAATCTGAAATTTAATAACATTCTACGCAATTAGTTATTAATGTAATGATAATAATTGTATAGTTTTATACCTATCCTATACAAACCAGAATGTAATTAATTTTCTAATATGATTAGGTTCGGTGGTAGGTATTTTGCGGGAATTTCTTTCAATATTAGGTATACCTAATCACTTTTATTTATATTTATTTACGTGTTATAGGTAGGTGCTGTATTTTGCTATTTATATTTTCCATTGCGTAACTAGTAAATTGCAAGTTGACCCACAAATATTTATCTAGTGCAGGAATCAAAACGCGACCCTTAACACAGCAGTAGGCACAAATATTAAACTCGCCCGCGTGGATTTCGAATGTTTTATAGTCTTCCTCGATAAATGGGCTATCTAACACTAAAAGATTTTTTCAAATCGGACCAGTAGTTCCTGAGATTCGATTGATTCGATTTTCTTCAAGCAAACAAACTCTTCAGCTTTATTAAGTATAGATATCTAATAAAATTCATTCATGAGATTGGGAGTTTCATAATCTACATAATAAATCAACATCAAGGCACTTGTAGATTTGTGGTGCTCTTTACCAATCCCTGACTTGTCAGCACCGACGCAGTTTGCAATACAAGTTTCACCGAGATTTCAATCGACCGCGTTCCCGCTCGCGAGGACTTTATATGCAAATTGTTGATTCACATCCATGATTACAATAAAATAACTTGGAGGTAAACATTTCATACTTGTTCCTTACTACTACCTACTAAGAACTTACTATTTACTAAGTTACTATTTTCTTTCATACAGTTATGTTTGCCCATTAATAATAACAGCCTATAACTGTCCCACTGCAGGGCAAAGGCCTCTTCTCGTATAGAGAAGGATTGAGAATTGATCGCCACGCTAGCTCACTGCGGGTTGGCGATTTCAGATAATTACATCGAGGTTTCCTTACGATGTTTTCCGTCACCGTTAGTCAGTGGTGTCTTAGAATATCTAAAAAAGTATTTATGACATTGAAACAGTCACATTGATACTTGCCTCGGTTTAAACCTGCAACCTCGTGCATAGAAATCCGGTATGTCAACCACTAGGCCACCACGACTTTTTGCCTTGTTTGCCCATTAATAGATAATAATAAATACAATGATTAGATATAGGTAAGCGTGTAATGAATAAATCATCACCTTACCATTCACATAGGCACAAAACATTGAGGAGTCTAGTCCTAGTCATCGCTACCATACCCTGCCCGTGCACATTACACAATAAAATAGAAAAAAATAATTAATCACTGGTTAAAATAAACCTGTCATTGTAAACGAGAAAATAGAGATATCAATAGACTTACCTGGAGGTGTTTATGTTAAACGACATTGTAATATCTTTTAATAGTAAACATTCAAACGCCGATAAAATTAATCTATTCACTAGCATTTTTAAGTATCTACTCGTAAACGAATTCTAGAAATAAATAAGAAATTGTGAGGTTTTATTTACAAAACACACATTTAATTTACATAAAGAACCTAAAATGAGATTACTTATCCATATTCCAAAACGTGGATAATGAACCAAATGTTTAACCTAATAATAATCTCATACCCAACGCGATGTAAATACACACAAAATTCTAGAACACAACCTAACTACGCTACGGTTACTTAAATAAATTATAAGTAGCCAAGTATTTATAATATATTGTCGGTAAACCTACAGTTCATTCATAATAATATTCCAATTTATTTTTCTTTACGAAGACAGAGGCCTCATTTAATTTACATGAGTTATTTATGAAAGTACCGTTTAGAAGAGGGAAAATGACAGTAAGAAAAGACAGCTTCAAACCTCAAATTATCTTTTATATGATACTTGTTGCGAAACTTTTTGAGATCCGTAATTCTCGATCCAGTTGTTTATTTTTGATAACGTTTCCTCATTTAGAACAATGTTTCTTTACTCATCATAGGTTGGGTAAACACTTCTTGTAATTTTTGATTAGAGTAGAGTTGGGACCACGTGGATAATAATAAATAATATTTATTGACTGATATTTAATGGACAACAGTAATTAAGTGTTTTGCGATGATGAGTTGTTATGATCAATAAAACGTTACATCGAGTAATATTGTTATATACAAAAATCCCGCAAGAAACCAAAAAACCATTTCATTTTAACAATTCGAACAAAACAATCGATTGATCGGTAACTAAACCTTTTACCAAACTAATTAGTGCCTAACATTAAGATATAATAGTATTTGTTCGCGTGTTATTTGTACTGGAGTTATTCTTGCAAAGTTTTTTCATTACGTACGTACGTGAACTTGTTTACATCTGTTTGGCAACTACCTACAATAACGTTACAAGCTACGTGTTAATTACATTGCGAACAATTATTTCGTGTGAATATAAGTATAGATTGCAATGAACGGTAGGTCCGTGGGAAGTTGGAAACTCGCTCCGGTGACAACTTGAATGGACATAACGCGGCGTTCACGATCGTAACTTTTTAAAGTAAATCTATAGAGCTGTCAATTAGTAAGTGAAATTCAGCTGTTAATGGGTCTTATTTTATTCAGCTAGACGTTTTACAATGTTAAAGTTTTATAGAAAACTCCTCTGCCTTTTTGTTGCT
Organism: Abrostola tripartita; assembly: GCA_905340225.1. Lineage (NCBI taxonomy): Eukaryota > Metazoa > Arthropoda > Insecta > Lepidoptera > Noctuidae > Abrostola > Abrostola tripartita. Next base: position 6,995,132 of record HG996498.1, on the reverse strand, counting down.
CTTCTTGCATAATTTTATCATTATGTCTATCCCTGTAGTTATAGTCAGGGGTTCTATTGTACTCTCAATTTTCTGATCATTATTCATTATAATAATTATGGTGAAGTAGAGGCCATTGTTCGCAAAATTCCAAATACTTGATTAGGATTTTACTACTATTCTAGGGCCACCAAGAGAGAGAGCTTACCAAAAAACACTTACCAGAATAATTTCGCGTGATCTGATAATAATTGTGAACACAGCCGAACACCAAAAGCATTCACTTACAAAACAAGCTCCCGATTGCTTTAAGGAGGTCATCGTATCGAGAATACTAGGGAATGTTCATTATACAACACTTAAAAGGATAAGTACGAGCATGTTGACAACACTATGCGAATAATGGGAGCGATCGGAAAACGTTCCGTAATTAAGATGTGGTACAAGTAATGTGAGAAATTCAGACAACGTTCTTTAGATGCTCGGAACTTGTACTTTTTGCTAGTTTTACCTTTAGCGTTGGGTGTCATGAACTGTCTTGCAATGAAATCGCTCTTTCGTTTATCTGTTCATTATCTAGTATCTATAAAGTTAGTCCTTTGGGTTCTTGGATTTAGGAAACGTCTTTAAGCTTAAGCATTTCAGTTTTATATGTTATTGAAGTCGTCAATAATATTGGACTTATGTTTCTTACTTTTCGAAACCCATGTTTTTATTCAATCTTACTGTTAATATGTGTGTTTTATATATCGAAATTCTCAACTTAAGATAAATATCTGTAATTACACGAGCATAAGCTGTGCAGAATTCAAAGCTACCAATGCGCAGAAAACGATTTCGTTTCTTGGAAATTACTTTCCATATATATAGCGTATATTAAGTATACACGTACCTATGTCACAGCGTATGTGTAACGGTGTTATTACTTAAAGTTACGACTTCCGCGTTTCAAGTTCGGTAACAACAATAAGATATAAAAGTTGACATTAAACAAACAGTCAATTTGTCCTCGATTAAGTAAGAACTCGGAGTTGAGTTGTTCTTTCAAAGTGAAGTTGATATTATATTGAATAGGCATTATACCGCCTGTTTTACTCTCGGGAACATTGTGTTTTTATTTACATAAACAATAGCTTATTGACAAATCTAAGTTACCTATTTTACGTAAAGGAAGAATTTGATAAAACTTTTAAGTTTATCTTGCTTGTGAAACTTTACCATATCAATAAGATTGTTACCTTAAAGCTGAAAACCAAATGGAAAGACATTTTTTTATCAATTTTCAAGTTTTTATGGTAACTGTTGTAGGACACAGAAATAAATAGAATATAAGATTAAATGTTTCGCGTAATATACACCTGTTTAAGTTTAAACACAAACATAACGTCTCCCCTGATCAACGACCTCCCCAATTTCTTACAGTGTATGATTTTAAAAAACTTTCTCGGACATTTGATTGACAATTATTATTTTGCCACGTATTGTTCAAAACAGACAGTGTTTTCGTAAACAATAGATCCATTTCGAGCTATTTCACATTGACATTCCATTCCATGAATAATTCTAGTCTGGTGGTACAATAGTGTGTTTTATAACGGCATAGTGTTCAGTGTCTGTTTGTTTGTACCAGTATTCAAGGCCGTCCCACATAGTTCATGCCCTACTGACTCGGTTTGTGATGCAGAAAAGCGGTCGAACCGCGGCGTTTTGAACGCTAAAACTTATCTCTTAATTTCCATATAAATCTTATATACAAGGAGTGCTTAAATTTTCGATCACATGCAGACAAATTGAACTTGTGAATATAGTTGTATTTTATTTAGAAGAGCTTGAGTCACGTCTTTTGTAAAGAAAACCTCAATATGGAACCCCTGTCAAACAGGGCCGAAAAAATCGAATCGAACATTAAAGTAAAATGGGTTGTATATTATGCGCAATTGGTTTTAGGTCGCCTTTAAAATAACACCATTATTAATTCAATAAGTTAATTACACTCCTCCTTTGGGCAGTCGTGTAAAAAGATTCTTCTTTAAATAGTATACCTACATACGTCGTCAGTAAAACGTTGCTCCGTGTGTTTATTGTAAACATTATAGTAATGAATCGCTTAACTTATAAAAATAAAAACAACAGGCGGGCCTACTACAGAACTAGGTTAAAATGCGACTTTGATGTATTTTCTCGGATCGTATTTGATTTTATAATCCATCTAGCCATTACCTACATACCTACGACTGCAATTAAAAAGTATTAGGTATGGCTTTTTGCCTGTCCTAAAAACGCTTCAGTTTTTTAACGTAGTTAGTAGTCTTATAGAACTGTTGAATTGCAGCGTATATCACCTCGTTTATTTAAATGACTTTTGGTGTCATTTTTGCATGTTGCCCATGCTAAGCTATCGTTTATTTAATTCCAATTGTCATGAAGGCGTATACCTACCAGCTCAGTTAATAATGTATATCGGCATATTCGGTACAACATTATTGGTTTCTTCATCCTACATCCTACTGTTAGCAAATCAGGCCTGAAGTGGGCTAGCGAGAATTTTTAATTCAGTTGTATTGATTACTTATTAAATTTCGAAAGGTACCTACCTACCGCACCACACTGACGTATAAAGAACCTAAATGTTTGTGAAAGGGAATTATATGCGAGGTTGTAGGTTACGAAGCAAGTAGGTACCAAACAGAACTTTAAAATGCCATTATAAATGTAACTTTTTAGTTATTTCTAGACCACGCTGACTAACAATTAAAAACGTCGTAACCCGGATCTTAAGGGACCATTCAGGCTAATTTAGCTTTTAAAACAGCCTTTTAGTATAGCGATGATTCAGCTTTCAAAAGTTAAACGCTTGTCTTTTATGATTATAAAGATGCCAAATAGAACTGAACAATCTTAGTAAGTCCTTAATACTTCGAAAACCACGACACACTATGAGCATGCGTGGCGGTCAAAGTACATTTCTTCCCGGCATCATATAAGTGGACGTTCCTATGTTTTGGGAGGATATTATGAAAATTTGAAAGTGATGAGGGTCCAGTGCTCATTAGTAATAAATAGTTGGCGTAAAAGAATTGATAACAAAAGGTAAATATATACTTACTGATAACAAAATGTTATATGTATTTGTATGTTTTGCTGAACCATCGAGCTTAAATGAAGCCTACGCTTGTAAGACTTGAGAATCTGAAGACTTAACTTAGAGAGTAAACCAACCCTAAAAAAGGAAGTGTAAATACCAAGTCTTGAATACTGTTTTCTATTTGTTTGCCTGAAATCCTTTGTCAAAAACTTTTTGACTACTTTGGATGTTTTGCAAGTAGTTTTTCTTTCGAGTGACAGTTTGAGCCCAGAAAAAGTTATTTACGATGAATAAAAACGTTAAAACGAAACTCTTACATAAAATGCATTATTCATGCTTTATTCGAGATTCTAGGCAACACAATAGAGCTTGTTGTTAGCCTACAGTTTTAATTTCATCCTTATTCCTTTTATCGAGCTTTTTGTAAGGATTAAGACGTTAATTTTTTAATAAGATTTTGGTTGTAGGTTAATCTAGGATAAATTTAGCGTTAATAGCATCAATAAAATCTGTTCAGTCTTACACAGCATAACAAATACAGCAACATGTTTTAATATAAAGGAATTGTTCGCAGCTAGAGTGGTTTTGGTCTTGTTCCTATATAAAAGTGTGTTTCCAAAGTTATATTGTGGATAATCCAGAACACCTGGTGCCTAGGTTTGTGAAATTTCTTGTTAGCTACGAGCTTTTTAGGTCCTAACTCGTTGTTGTGAGTCAACTTATTACAATTTGCGTTCACGAAATGAATGTTAGAGAGTAATATTTCAAAGCGCGACGTTGTATTTCAATTTTATGCTACAACTTTTTTGAACAAACAAATACAATAGAATAATGTTTGATGCTTGTTACTATTGGAATTAGTGCTTCATATTACCTATTAGTTTGAAATTTAATGCAAATGTGTATTTATATGGCTAATTTGTTAAACTTGTGGATAATAGAGCTTCCGCGCAATTGATCAGTGAAGTTTAATTTACGAGAGCTAAATTATTAGTCAGAATTATTTACTATGTAGGCTCTCTTTCGATTCCGTAAGTTTAATAACTGTGAATAATAATACTTGTAATAAAAGTAAATAACCTCTGACTGATCCCCTGATAAATACTGGCAAAACGGTGTTCTAAGACACCTATTTGTGTGTTTTACTGCAAGCCGTCTTAGTGTCAGTGGCGTACGTATACCCAACTTACGTATATTTTATGAAATTTGGCTTTACAAAAGATTGGATCGAATTGAGCACCGACAGTTGAAAATGGTAAAGAGCTTAAGTTTCTATTTCGATGAAAGAAATACGAAATAGTCTGTATATCAGCGTCGGGGTAAGCGGCTCAAAAGTTAGCATAAAACACGAAACTGAGGCCATTAGAAGCAGAAAAACGGGTGATTTCACATGCCGCTAAATTTTGTATTCCACCGTACACAGAAATTCGTTTCAACTTTTGGCATAAACTTAGTACAGTTTTAAATATTCGCAAAGTTTGCTTGCGTGAATAAAGAACATCTCTTATCATTAACGGCAAAGAAAATGGTCGATATACATGTACTTCCTTTAAGCAGAAAATAAAATAACTTACGCATTGCGGTTTGAATGTTTTTCATTGACCCTTCATTATATTCAGTGGTCAAGCACTCAGAAGTTGAACTTAAAAGTGATATTATTACTAATTACATTATGAAATACATAAATATAGTAAAAATAGAGCTATGTATTGTTGATGCTTCTGATTGTTGGCATGTTTGTGGAAAGTATCTAGAAAATTATACTTATCCAAAAAAAGCTAGCAAAGAGGCGAATAGTCTCTATGACTACTTAATATCTTTCAACAACCCAAGATCTGAAACATGACCATCGCAACCAGTCTTTATATCCCAGCTCTAACGAGTCTCGTTGTTTATCACGTCTATGTATATAGATACTAACTGATCCTAGTCTGTGTTTTATTACCAGGAGTGTGATTAATAGTGATTCTCACATTCTCACCCTAATGAATAAAGATCTTGTGGAACAGAATGCGAAAGTGGCACTAGCAGAATATATTGTTTTGTTAGAAAATATATTTAATTAGGATTTTTACTTGTTGCTTAGTTTGTTTTAATTCATAAGCCTACCCTGAAGTTTTTTATTTAATCTTTATAAATATCGGAGATTTTAAAAATATTTGTAAATTATGAATTCTCATATTCTGAACATACCTCATGCAAGAAATACCACTGCAAATATCAAGTTGTCGATGCTCAGCAAAATTTATGAGTCTTCAATTTCTTGGTGCTTGTTGTATTGAATCGTAAAGCTGAAAAGAAGAGGGTTAAACGTTTTATACATAAATAGTCTGTAATCTAATTAACGTAATAGGCCCCCTAGATGTAATCAATACATTAATATTACTAAAGAAATTAAACGAGAGTATTCTTTCTGAAACGGAGAAAGCTCAAAGTTTCCTCCGTCAAGATTTTAAAACTTCTTTATACAACTATCACAGTTCTTCGCTAATACTTGAGCGAATTAATAAAGTTTTGAGATTTCTTAACAATATCTTCGCAAAGTAATATCAAGTATCAACTTCGTTTGTGTAGAGCTGCCATTTTTCCACAAGATACAAAATATATAGAATAAAAATCATCTCATTTACTCTGTATTGGGTGATCCCGCCCGTTTTCCGGGCAATTTCTCTGTTTAATATTTTATCTTTGTCGCTAAGCTGTATTCAGAGAATGTGCGTAGACGGATTATATATTTATTTATCCTTGTATCAGTCACCCACTTTATGCATCCGTCGATGTGAGTGTTTTGCTATGTCGCCTCATCCGCGAATGAAGATCTCATGGGGGTCGTAAAAAGTGACTGATGGGAATATGATGACATGGGTTGGCGAAAATTGACCTGGTAGATAAAGATATGAAACATTTGGATGTTACTTTAACATCAAAATTTTAAGAAAAAGAAATTTAAGAAATATTCACATTTCAGTTCCTCTTAATTTCCAATAAAAAAAGCAAGCATTACTAAGGCATTTTGTAATATTTAATTGCTCTACAATTCTGCAAATTGGAAACAGGATAACAAATTAACAACACTCGCATCATTAGCTTTTCAACAGCACATTATTTTGACATAACTAGGTATAATATATCAACGTGTAGATATTAAACTGGTAGCCTTTAAATAGAGCGTTAACATACTTTCAATCAACGCCCTTACCGGTTATCAATTATAAACGGTTCATTCGTCAGACTTCACAGTTTTTTTTCAATCGAATAACTGGATTATTGTAATGTTAGTCGTTATTCAACCAATAGTAACACGCTGAATGAACAATAAACATTGATCATATGATTTTAAGTGGAAGTTCATCCATTGATGCGTGTTAGTGATCTGATTATTCACTTACCTTTGAGTACCAATCTGTTTGATTTTTGACAATATATTAGAATCTAAGAACGTTATATTTATTTAGCAATCTCTTTAACGTAATAATATTATGGGCACGTCGCCAGTAGATAGCAATGGGTACCTATGATTATTTTGATCCTTGTTATAGTTTTTATTAAACTTGCTGAACTTCATAATTGAATTCACATACATAATTATTATCACGTCTGTAATCCTCAAAGCGATAGGCAAAAGTGTTGCCCTTTATCATCAAAAGGTTCAATAAGTGGCTATTGCGATTTCACGTCTCACCTTTTACGATCCTCTATTCTGACTTCGAGAAGAGATTGTATTTGTGATTCTTCCTACTTCCTACGTATTAAGGTTGTCCGCATCATTTCAATAATCATGTTTTTGTCTAGAACCAAATTTAATGGATATCACGATTCACGAGTTAGTACTTTGGGGTCTATTTAAAAAGGGTTTACAGCGCCCTAAGGACTCTGGTGTCACCATTTTAAGTAAGCCTAATTGGATTGTGTAATTTATTTTTAGGTCATACAGTAACAGTACTTTCACTTGTTTTGTGTAATTAATTAATTAGATAAGGTTCGTAAACATTTTAGTACGTACTTAAATTTATAATAATGGCGACATCATAACCTATATATTCCATTTTTGTAATGTTATGACAAAAGTTGATATTAAGTTTACAAATAAATTGTTGTATTTGTAGCTAATTTAATTCAGTTTATGTAACGTAATAAACGTAATGTGAAAATTGTTGATTAACTATATATCTAATACTTACGGATATTTGGTAGGTAGGTAGGTTAGGTACTGTTTCCAGAATTGGTATTTTGGGAGGTCCCGGGACCTCCCTTGTTCGTGCAGATGGTGACCACCGGATTGGATTTAGTGAGGCAGAAGCTCATTATCGTGTCGGCACCAGGCACGATTGCAACACATTACTAAATTAACGCGACTAATTATAACGTATCACTAATAAAATGGTTTGTTAGACGGGTATGGACCGTGAAATGTTTTATTGCATCGCGTGATGAATAATATTCATTTGTTACGACATGTCTATACTTATTCCCTAAAGGGGAAGCCAGACAGGTAGGTAATCAATGACGGTATTCCTACATGGTAGTCTGGTAGGCGAGGCTAACATTTACTGCATTTTAAAACCCAGTACTCATTTAAAATTTCCTGAATATAAGGATGATTAAGTAAAGTATTTGTTATTGCGAAATACTTAATAACCTCGCGTGATATGTAACAGTCATTGCCCCCGCTATAAATAAGCTGGATTAGTCATTACCATTTATATAATCTATAATTCAACCTGCTTTGATATTATGAATGAATGTCACTAATCAACGCTTGTTTTTAACGAAGTCGTGGTACAAAAAGGTGCAAAAACATTTGATAAAGGACATTGAAAAAGTTACCTACATCCAGCGCACGTTTAAAGTTGCACCCATTGTGATATACTTATTATATCTATATCAATTCAGACACTTCTAGATAGGGCGTAATAATGGTGCTCCTCATAGGAAAACGGTACGATTTTCTAATCAACCGAGTGAACCCAATGTTTTGTGTTAGGCTCCATAAGGCCATGGGACATAAAGCTTCCAGCACACGGGACTTAATGGACGTCACAAATAAAATCTTTTCGTATCTTTAATCGTACAACGTTTACGTAGTCAATTTAAAAAACTACTAGGTACCTATATTATATAAGACGAGTTGATTATTCTAATTTGAATGCGTATTTTATATATTATAACGTTATTATAATATTAAGTTACGATACGAACACAGTACACACACAATTAATTATAATTCTACGAAGGCTTAATTTGGAAATTACGTAAGTAGGTAGTTTATTTTAATTGGCAGTATCCAGTGAAACTCTCTTTAAATGCTTTAAGAGTCATGCTTTGCTAGCTCTTATTCCTTATAATCTTAATAAATAAATTATACACTAAGTTACGTTTATAAGTGGTGTTTAATAACATTTAACTAAGGACAAATAAGTACATAGTTAAACAGTGTAATTTCCAACGATCATAATAAATTAAACACTATAGATAACTACATTTAGTAAGTAGTAATTTTATCCTACTGCGTCGGCAACAAAAATGGTAATTGCTAAGTACAATGTTTACAATAATATCAGCTTTATTTCTTCCTTTTAATAATCATAAACGCCGAAAACAGATGCACTCCGATTGAGATTGGCAATCCCCCGGGGTTGGCCAATATTCGAGAGAGATTACGTAGCCAACAAATTTGATAGGTTACAGCTGTTTATTTTTATAATACAAATTGTATAGTTGGGTACTTTAATATTATAATAAGTCAGAGTTTTGTTTCTCTAATAGATGCTCGAAATTAAACTGATTTTGATTGTTTCTTGATAAGATTTCGTTTGTTTTTAATAGTGCCTGACAATATTTAATTGCAATGAGTTTCTTTTCGCCAACAATATAAATGAACGATATTTAATCACTCTGGCTAAATTCATATCTATATTCGATAATTATTGAACCATTAATAGGGCAAGATGAACATTATTCCTAAAACAATTTTTTATCACTCAGAGCATCTAACTCTGCTTAAGGTTGACTGGTAGAAAATGCTTAATGGCATTAAGTCCGCCTTTATACAAAAGTGTATAAATAAATATAAATCATATTAAAAAATTAAAATAATTATATACTTTAATACTTAGTGACTGTCTGTCTTTAAATTTACATGACATATTATTGATTATATTCATGGACAATGACACGTAGTCGCTGCTTTGATACTTTTCCTCGTCTTCGAGTTAAAGAATAAATAAGTTCTTTGTCCTTAGGGACAAAGTAAAAAATATTACTGCAAAGAAACAAGAGTGCTTATTAGGTATCTCTTTGGAAATGAAATCTCAAGATTTATTTCAGGAAAAATTTATAGATGTCCTGTTGAGTTGTTTTATTTATTGTCATGTTTTATTCATTGTCTGTAGCACCTACTGATGTTGTTGCAAATATGATGAGTTTAGAAGATTTATGTTATTATCTCGAACGTGGTGAAAGAACACGAAAGGCGCAGTGGCTATTTTTGACTTGTTAAGCTAAGGGTTTACAAGTTACATCCTGAAACTAAACAAATATTTCTGTGATTACTGAAATTGAAAAGCTAATAATTGTTTCGACTAAATGTTAACTGTACTTAAATACATATTTATTACTATATTAATTATTAAAGACTTACTGACTTTGGTTCTATACCATATAACGTAGGTAATCGAAAATTAATAAAAATATTATATCACTTCCTCGTGTAAGATACGACTGAAGTCGACAATAAAAAACCTTTTGTCATTCAATCAAGTTAGTGTTACAATAGGAAACAGAACATGACAGAAATAACTCTATTGTGACGAAATCAGAACCTACCACGTTCAAAAATAATGATTGTAGCTCCTTGATATTCGTGAGGGCACTTGGTATGTAAATGCCTCTTTGTGCTCGCTTCATTTAGTCGAATTGGATTCCGGACACAAATAGACGGATTTAGTCTAATCCATAATGTAGAAAAACAAAAATGAGAATTTCTTCCTGCGGAAATTGAATGAGAATCATTTCGGCTTCCGCTGGGCCTTCTCTGAAATTGTAATCGTTAGTAACCAATGAAACACGCTGTTTAGTAGGTACTTGTGCCGAATACTAAAGGAGGCAGCGTCTTGATTTTTAAGTTATGACGTACCTACCTAATTACAACGATGACCTGATTAGTGCCGTGGCTAAGCGTTTGGACTGCTGCGCTAAAGGTTGCGGTTTTCATTCCCGCACGGGACTAAAATTTGTGCGATCCGCACATGTTTGTCCCGTCTGGGTGTTAATGTATGTGATATTTCATGTTTGTCGAACGCACCCTCGATACATGAGAAAAACTATCTTTATAAGTTTTAGACTTAGGCGTCGTTAGTACCTATATTATTACCTGATTCATTATTACTCATTAGTAATAAGAATATCGTGTAGAACAATAATTCCTTAATGGACAGACTTAATCCATCACGCTTCACGTTCTCAAAGGGCTGCGTAAATTGTAAACCAAACGATTTTATGATGGCAGCAAAGACGAAGAACCTTACAAATTGATATTGACAGATATTTCTTTGAGTAATAGGTACTTCATCAATTGATAAGATGTGTACACTGTACAATGGTACATACATTCAGCCCATCCTATAAAATTTGAAGTAGCACCTTGTTTTTACGCTACCCAGTAAAGAAAAAGAGAGAGTACTAATGCAATTCTCTTTCTACAGATATGACAACAATGGACACAGCGAGGATATGCCTAATGCTGGCATTGGGTTGTGTAGCTGAGGGCATTCACCTCAACTACCGCACCAATCTACCGCAGCTGCTACTAGAAACCGATCCAAGTCTGCACTTATCTGGCCCAGGTGCAGCCTTCGCTAAAGTTGCAGCTTTCGGCCCAGCCCCCGCCAGATTACCTGTTAATGGATTTGGGTAAGATTTCTACGAAAATATATAAGTACTTAGTGTAGTACCTACTATCTAGTACTTGTTTTGCTCTCTCGTTAGTGCAGATGGTGACCACCGGGGTGGCTTAAGTTAGGTTAGGTTAGGTTATGAACAAACAACGGTATGCTCAATTACGAAGTTCAATTTATTGCAGCTTTTGAATTTAAATGGAGTACCCAGTGTTGTAATAAGGTATATGTAATTAACTTCCAAGCATGTCCTGGTTATAATGAGAAAACTTGAAATGTTTTCCTATTGTTTTGAATGTTGCTTTAAATAATCATAAATGTGTATCTTATCACGTTGTTAGTGCTTAAAAATACAATTTACCTGTAAGAGATATTTGTGGGCTCAAAGGTTGTCCCTAGCGCTGTTCTGTTCAATTCTTAGAAAGATTTTCCAGTTGGTACTAAGCATGATAAAACTTATGTAGACTTACTTCGGCATGCCGAACTAGTAAGTTGTACTTGTGATGTAACATGACTGCAAGCACTGCATGCAACCTAAACAAAACCAGTCGTAAATTTGTAATTGCCTGCTCCTCTATTGTCTGCATTGAATGTCCTAATTCCTAGTGTAATTGTGAATAATTTCTATGGCCGCTATGGTGAGGACCCTGTCTGAATCTGTACAATTGTCCGCGCATTATGCACTACTGTCGCTAATAACATGTGTAGTCTCTGTGTCGCATGACTGTAAAATGCACCGATTCTGTCTACAGCTCGACGGCCGACCCAACATTCACCGCTGGATCTACTATAAGGTTACTTGTTTTAATGTGATTGACTAACAACATGCTAACAACAATAACATCTAACCCTGCTATTTAGGTTTTTATCATACCCATAATTAACACCTTATTAACTCCTAACTTATAACAACTTAAAACTACTACTAATTTAGGGTGACAGAGAAATGCCATTAATAAAATTATATATACGACACAAGAAGGTTCTATAAACAACCATTTCTATGAAGGTTACGTTAGTTAATACGTACAAATCGAAGTGAAAAGTTTCAACAATGTTTTGTCCACGAATTTAAAATGAAGGGTTAGTTTGAAATATAGACCCTGTTTAGATTCCTGGTATATCCAATACCGAGAGTTAGATGTAAATTTATTTGAGTAATACGCAGTAAATAAACCTTGACAGTTGTAGGAATTGCTAATACTGCCTATAAGACTTATTTCCGAGTAACAATGAGACTATACTCGTGTATAAAATATGGTAAGAGAACTTGTATCTTTATATTGTAAGCTCTTAATTATATTTAAATATTCTCTTTTATGTCTAGCTTTATGTATTTTAAAATGTACACTAACGAACACCTGAAACAATTTATCCTAACATTACATAGATTTACGATAGAACTTAAAAACAAGTTTTAATGACTGTTAAAGGGTACCTCCTCAACTTTTTCCACATCAATCGAGTCTAAATTATATTTTAAGCTACTCAAGTTAAGAACTTTTTAATGAAGTCCCTGCCATTATTCTGCATCAAATTCTCTGCGTGACATGTAATGTGAATAATGATCAAAATGGGGATACGACACCTATTAAAGGCGGCCTTTTTCCCCAACTATTTTCATCTCATAAATATTTAACATGTCTCTACGCCGCGCAAAGTGAATAGCTATTTTGTAAATATTGTATGTATTTAAAGGAAAGTTATGTATAAAATGTAACATGAATTCTCGTTTTGTGTAATAATATGAAATGTAGAAAGAAAAGAAGTAGATAACATGAAGCTTGATCAGCGCTCTGACGAAAGGTTAAGGATGATTGTTGAATGCGTAATTGCTATCATAGGGAACTTAAAACAAGGACATAATTAATACCACGTGTCAATGAGGCACGATATAATGTTTTTTATTGAAAAGGTGAAAAAGTTTATAACGTGACTGCCCCTCATTTTTTAATTTTTTAATTAAGTAGCTGACATTTTATTTATATCCACTGAAATATAATAATATTCAGTTCTTTTCACATTCCCCGACATTAAGAAGTTCATAAGTCGTAGTTCCTTTGACAAGCATAATTGTCAAATGCTCAACGAGCCGGTTTGACAACCAGAACCAACATTAATTATCACATTAGTTCATGTAGTATTTGCCAAACTTCTTGACAGTATATGGTTAGGCGTAAATGAGACAAAGTTGTAGTATAGTCTGGTTATAATTATCCAAAGGTGCATCTTATATACTAACGACTACGTGTTGATCACGGATAGTAGAAACATTTAGTAGATATTGAACGTGCGATAAAGATCGTAAGATTGCGATGTAGATTGTAGATACAGCACAAAGATATTGTACTGTAACAGTACACCCTCCTTTAAAAAAAAAAAAATATTATTATGGTAATAGTGTTTACAATATAAATTTGACCTAGACCTTACTAGTTATTTGCTGATGTATATAAATAATAATGCTATTGTACGCGGTGGAATTTGATGACGCCTGTTGTGGTGTGATTTGCTGACGTATGTAATTTTGACTTAGCTGTTGCACGAGTGTTTATTATTTTTTTCCGTTAAACTCTTCATTCTTCTGTCCAGTGTTTTCATTATGCCGTAAAGTAGGATCACGCCGATTGTTAAAATAATCTGTCCCATTGCAACATTTCTTGTCCACCGTAAGTCCTCCTGGATCAGGTTACGGAGTTTGTCCGCTTCGTTTTGATTGAGGCAACTGTCCGTATTGTATGTTATCTGGTCCTTAGAACTTTGATTTCCCATTTTAGATGTCTTGTTGTTACGAGTAGTTGTGAATTAATGGTATATGTTAAGATCTATGTTAATATATATACGAATGGCTTGCTTATATCAGCGATTTTTTATAGACGTACTACTGGCTTTACTTTACGTCCCGATCGTGTAGTGTACGTGTGTGAATGTCTGTATAAATCCTTTGAATCTGGCACGTAGTTTGATTCGTCATTGATCATGAATGCTGGTTTCAATCTATCAATTGATATCACTGTCTCTTTATCCCTAATTCTAATGCAAAATGTTTTATCTGTTTTACTAATTACTGGGTAGGGTCCTTCATACGGCGGTGTCAGGGCTTTCTTAATTCTATCACACCGAACAAATACGTGTGAGCATTCTTTGAGTTCGGGATGCACAAATATAGCTTGGTGGTGGTTTTTTCTTTTCGGAATTGATGTCATTTGTGTGATGTCCTTTTGAATTTGTTTTACAAACTCTTCGTACGTTGATAACTGTGCTGCTGATGACTCAAAAAATCCTCCAGGGAGTCGTATTGGCGTTCCATATGTCATCTCTGCTGAACTATAACCTGTGTCTTCTCGCAAGCTACTCCGCAACCCGAGTAAAACTGTTGGAATTTCTTTTAACCAATTTTCGTTGGATTCTCTTGTCATTAACGCCACCTTTAAAGTTCTATGAAATCTCTCTATCATCCATTGGATTGCGGATGATAAGGTGTTGTCCTAATTTTATGTATTCCCAAAAATTGTGAGAGTGACTCAAATATTCTTGATTCAAACTGTCGGCCTTGATCCGTAGTAATGCGCAATGGACATCCAAAACGAGTAATCCATCCTTCGAAAAGTGTCTTGGCTACTGTTTCTGCCGTTATATCTTCTACCGGAAATATTTCGGGCCATGACGTACAACGATCTATGATTGTGATTAAATATCTCTTCCCTTGTGAAATCGGAAGTGGTCCGACGATGTCAATATGTAAATGTTCAAAACGTTGCGCTGTCATAAATGTACCAGGAGGTGATATCGTATGTCGTTGTATTTTTGATTTTTGGCAGGCTATACATGATCTACACCAATTATTGATATCTTTGTTCATATACGGCCATAAATACCTTTGGGTTATCATTTTTCTCGTAGTTCTTTTTCCTGGATGGCTCATACCATGAATGGTATCGAAAATTTGTTTGCGAAATTGCTTTGGTAAGTAGGGGCGGCTTTTTCCAGTAGACGTGTCGCAGGTGATGTTTATTGTGGAACCCGGAAGCGTAATGTTTCTGAATTTTAATCTTTTATTGTCACGTAATTTACTTAGTTCATTATCTGTTGATTGACATTTTTCCAATTCAGCGTAATCGATAGGTGATGGCACGTATATTTCCTCTATTCGAGATAAGGCATCGGCGGTAATATTGTCACGTCCGCTTATGTGTTGAATGTTGGTACTGTATTGTGAAATGAAATCTAACTGCCGGACCCGTCGCGGTGTATCGTTTGATGATGGTTTTTGGGAGAATGCGTATGTCAAAGGTCGGTGATCCGTAAATATTGTAAATTCTCTTCCCTCGATTAATCTGTGAAAGTGTTTGACGGCCATGTATATTCCTAACAGCTCTCTGTCAAACGTAGAATATTTTTGTTGAGTTTCGCTCAATTTTTGTGAAAAAAAACCTAATGGTTCCCAATTGCGTCCGGATTTTTGTTGTAAAACTCCACCAACGCAAGTAGCACTAGCGTCGGTCATGAGCGCTAGTGATGCGTTGCGGGAAGGATGCGCTGTTAACACTGCGTTTTTCATGCTTTCCTTGCATTTTTCGTAAGCTTTGTCTGCTTCCGTTGTCCAAGGAACAGGTGAATTATCGTTCTTTTTTGAACCATGTAGATATTCGTTTAAAATTCCTTGATTTTCCGCTGCGCGTGGAATATTACTTCTGTAGAAATTGACCATGCCCAAAAATCGTCTTAATTCTTGAATTGTTTTCGGTTTGGGAAATTCCATGATTGCTTTGTAATTTTCTTCGGTAGGTTGTATTCCTTGGCTCGTTATATGATAACCTAAGAAATCTATTTCCCTTCTGAGAAATTCGCATTTTTCGAGATTAATGGTTATTCCATTCTCGTGTAAACGTTTGAAAACCGTTTCTAAATGCTGATAATGCAAATCTTCGTTGTCCGATGCGATGAGACAGTCGTCTACAAATATAAATACGAAGTTTAAATCTCTAAATAAGGAATCCATGAATCGTTGAAATGTTTGTGCCGCATTGCGTAATCCGAAAGGCATTCTTAAGTACTCAAAAAGTCCGAAAGGTGTGATGATGGCTGTTTTTTCTATATCTTTAACAGGAATACAGTGGTATGCTTTGCGTATATCTATCTTGCTTAGTATCTTCTTATTTTCTAATATGTATGTAAAGTCAGTTAATCTTGGTAGTGGGTATTTGTCCGGTACTGTCGTGCTATTGAGCATTCGATAGTCTCCGCACGGTCTCCATTCGCCATTTTTCTTTTTTACCATATGTAATGGGCTTGCCCATGGGCTATCTGACGGTCGGCAAATTCCGAGCTCTATCATATTTTGAAATTCCTTTTTGGCTATGTCGTATTTTTCTGGAGGTAATGGTCTTGCCCGAGCTGCGACGGGTGGCCCTGTAGTGATAATGTGGTGTTCAATCTTATGTTTGGGCGCATTGCGTAGAGAGGACTCTTTCGTGATGTCTTCGTATTTGTTTAAAAGTTGCGTAATACGTGAATTCGTTCCCACTGCGATAGTACGAATTGTTTGTTGTGTCGCTTTTTCTGAAGTTACATGCGTTGTCAGCTCTGTAACTTTGTCGATAAGTTTGCGACCTGCTATGTCGACTAATAGTTTATAGTGCTCTAGAAAATCTGCTCCAATTATTGGTTGTGTAACATCGGCGATTATAAAATTCCATTTATAACATTGTTGTAGTCCTAAATTCAAGGTAAGCGTCTTCTCGCCGTAAGTCCTAATTTTAGTCCCATTTGCAGCGTATAATGTGTATTGTTCATTTTGTAAAATTGAATATCTCTGTTGCTTGCTAATGACTGAAATATTTGCGCCCGTGTCAATTAAAAACTTCATACCACTTTTTCGGTCGGTAATGGTGAGGCGATTGGATGGGTGGATTGCACAGAGTTTCGCCGTTGTCTGTGCTCTTATTCGTTTCCCTGGTTCCGTACGTAAGCCATTGGTTTCCAACCGCATGGTTTAATGCAGTTCCTTGCATGTTTTCCGAATCTTTCGTGGTAGTAACAAAATCGATTTGCTCCTCTATAGTTTGTTCTCGGCCTCATAATCGGGAATTGTTGACGTTTCTTGAAATGATTGTGCGTGCTGGGTCGATAGCCATATTGACCTTGCTGAATTGCGTCAATATCTATCTGTAATTTTGCTAGCTGGGCAAAAATGCATGCTGTATTGTTGTCGTTTGAAGTGTCGTTGCTAACAGCTGATATTTCGGTTACTTTTGAATTCATTATTATTTTGTCTGCAATTTGGCTCAGTTTGTCAATTTCCATGTCTTCCGTAACTGCTAGAACCGTAGTAACTGATGTTGGTAAAAGCCTGAACCATAGTAGTTTAATTGTTTCGTCACTGATTTTTCCTCTCCCGAGGACTCGCATTTGACGTAATAACTGCGAAGGTTTTTGATCACCGAGT
The DNA here is from genome assembly GCA_905340225.1 of Abrostola tripartita. NCBI lineage: Eukaryota > Metazoa > Arthropoda > Insecta > Lepidoptera > Noctuidae > Abrostola > Abrostola tripartita. Next base: position 6,977,725 of record HG996498.1, on the reverse strand, counting down.
TCTGTCTCTGATATTAATTTTTGAAACTGTCGCTGTTCTGTTTCTTCGTAACAATCAATTAAACGTTCCTTGATGTTTTTATATTTATCTGTAGTCGGTGGTGAAGTGATTAGGTCACTAACTTGTAGTATTTCTTCCTTGGATAATTTTGCTATTACTGTACAGTATTTGTATTCGTCTCCTTGCTTCTGTGGTGCTAATATGGCTTCTAGTTGCGTGAACCATAATCTTGGTTGGTCTTTCCAAAATTCCGGAATGCGAGATAAAACCGAGGTGCCAGCGGCTACTTCAAGTGTTCCTTGTTGATTTATGTTCGCCTTGCATGGTGATTGTGCCATGTTTCTTGCTGCGTATTCGTTCGTCGGGGTCACCAATTTGCCAAACTTCTTGACAGTATATGGTTAGGCGTAAATGAGACAAAGTTGTAGTATAGTCTGGTTATAATTATCCAAAGGTGCATCTTATATACTAACGACTACGTGTTGATCACGGATAGTAGAAACATTTAGTAGATATTGAACGTGCGATAAAGATCGTAAGATTGCGATGTAGATTGTAGATACAGCACAAAGATATTGTACTGTAACATAGTACACACATGCAAACTTAAAGCATTTACCCAATGCTCTAAGCGTGTAAAAGATGAAAACTTGACAACCAATATTGGTCACAAATGTTTTGAGATCCCACACGGAACACAGTCTACGACCAATCTCATTGTCACCGCTGATATGTAAACTAGGTTTGAGCTTCGATCAGTAATTAATGTATGCCATCTATTATGACAAGTTCACCAGCATTACGGTTCAAAAGTCTAGCATAGTCTAGTCCAGAGGGCGCCTCATATATTGTCCAAGTAATTAATTCTGTACACTGGCATGATTTATGATTTTAAACTGGCTGATCTTTTTGTAATACCCTTGATTAATGAGAGTAGTACTACTAGTAAGAGAAAACTACATTTTAAATAAAGCGTGTAAATACTAAAACGATTACTAACATACTTTTGATTAACCTTAAAGTCACACAACCTTAAAGTCACGCCAAAGTGCACAACCCAGTTATATTTGCCTACACCTATATTTTGAAAGGGTAGGCAGAGGTACACCTGTGCCTACCCCTGCCTACCTGCCCATATAGTACACCCTCATTTTGCCATTTATGCTATAGGTCCCAACGTAATAAGAGCGAGCCTATTCCCATTCAACGGGCACAATTCCAGACTCCGTACTGCTACTCAGGATTTCATAATGGAAAAACCCGATAACACTTTGCCCGACCCGGGATTCGAACTCATGCTCAGCAGTCGAGCTCAGCGACCACTAGACCAACGAGACAGTAAACACCCGTAGAAATGTACTTAATTACTTCTACATGAAGTTGTACGCCGTAAATTGAGTCCGTCATTATCTCAGCTGAGAAACATCAATGTAGCGACGTAGAAGATACTGTTGTTAATCAATTGATGTGATGTTCTACCTAACAGGTGTTACTACAGCTGCGAGTCTCTAGGGTGCTTATTTGAAAGGGTTTACGAGAATTAATGAGAATGCTTGACTTCGTGTTATGCTACTGCATCCCCAGTAGAGAAGGGTTGACTTGGCGGTACCTACTATGCCTTGGTATTAAAAATTTGGACATAAAGTGTTTCTTAAACGCTTTTAAACTGTTAGAATGTCATTGCTAACGTAACTAACGCATGCTAAGTAGTGTTTACGTAATATGAGTAAATATTAATATATGTAAACTTTTTTATTAGGTATGTAAGTATATTTGAACTTTTATAAAATGTTGTACATAATTATATCCGCCATTAACTTATTCATCGTTTTATACCTGCCTACTCCTTATTTATAAATCTCATGACTATGATTTAAATTACGCTTTTTCATATGTGATCGATGTATAAATATGTAAAACAGGATATCTTACAAATCATTTTAAATTGTCAAGATGTTTTTATGAATAAGGCTCCAGGTATCATAGGCCTTCATTGAAATAACATATATCTATCATTCATTTACTTTTGAGGTCGTGTGGTGTGACTACTAAAATTGCACTATGAATAATATTGGTTTAAAAAACTCTTATTTGTTCAATCAGTTTCAGCAATCCCCCCCCACCATTAGGATCTGCGCAGGACCCGGCTACGCAGACATGTGGTCTTGCGCCGCCATTCTGCACCAAATCCCGGTACAGAGCCATTGATGGCAACTGCAATAACCTCCAGAGACCATCGTGGGGCATGCCTCAAACTCCTTACGGACGTTTAGCACTGTATAATTATGCTGATGGTAAGTGATAAAAATATTTTGGAATAAATGTATCTTTTGCATTTTTTTTACAGTAGTGTATAAGAGGGAGCTTGCCACTTAACATATATATTGTAGTATTGGGATAAAGGAACCTAGGTAGGGACTGGTACAAGAATTTTTGTGGAACTTTCTTTTGCAGCTTGATATATACAAAGAATATCTACAGAGTGTTCTGGTTTCAATGTATACGTCACAAAGTCTGAGTTGGATGTTTATTATGACTCGAATGTCAAAGCAATTTGCCTAAACGTTACATGTATTTATTGCCTAACATCTTGCCTATATTTGCCAATGAGGTCGATAAACAAAATATTCTAACTAGTCTTAGATGAACGCCTACTCATCACAGCCATTATATCGCCATTGACAATTCAAAAAGGGAAGTCTAAACATTTTACTGAGAAAGTACAGTTATAATTATCATGCAAACCTACTACAAAATCAATCCCTTTTGTTCGGATTGTACCCTAGCCAATCAGTTTTAAAAGTTAGATGTTTACTTAACGAACCCGTAACTGAGAAATAATCACACGAAGGTAAAATTGTACCCAACCCAAATTTATTAGCGATGAGGACTTATTTTATTGCCGACTTTTATAGGAGTTTAAAAGAATTCTTTAACCTCTGCAATATATAGGTCATTATTTGTCGGCCGGCCAGGGTTCCGATATAAACAAATTCCCTTTTAGTTTATTTTGTCTATAACTTGTACTTGATACACCTTTATGGCATTTTTTTAATTCAACAAATTTAAATAATTTTATTGGTTTGATTTAAACAAAGTTTTAGTTATTACTAATTAATGTTTTCCAATATCAGTTCTTTCTTTCACCTCCTTATCATAGTACCTATACATTCATATCTTTCACTTTACAGTTCCGGACACTATTTCTAAAATTACCCTTTAATTTCGCACGAGTGAACATTTTTTCGCTACAAATTATATGTCCTTAGAAAAAGAGTGTTAAGAGTCTTTCTAATTTAATGTTTCAGATGTAGCTAACGTGTAATGTATATCCTACGTTCTCCAGTTCTTGGAAAAGTTATATGTCCTCCTTTATCAACATATCTTAAGAGTTTATTTATACTCACAATATTACCTTTATTCTAAATTATTTACTAGATATTTGAGAAGGTACTTAAATATATATAATTAAAAATGATTTCAGGTAAAAAAATGATTAGTTAACTTATGTCAAACTAAATTATTATATTGTCGACTATTGATGCCACAAAGCTTAATTATTAATTCTACAATTCAGACGATACTGTAAAGTATGAGTTGTTAGATGAGTTATGTAAGTAAGAGATAATCCATAAATCATAACTTTGAACCTTGCGAGTACACGTACACGTCCGACTTTTAATTAACAATGAATTATTGACCATCCTACCCTGACCCTATTACATGAAGCTAATACTGTCGTGCAAAATGTGGGAATACAGAAACATGCCTCTGAATACCCTGAAACTTTTAAAATTGTTTGAAGTAGAAAATATTTTAGGTTATCCTATGAAATTTCTTGTTAGACTCCACACTTCTAAAACGCAATGCTTCTAAAATGCTTCAGTGAATAACTAAGACGATATTGATCATCGATGCGTTCGCAAATTCCAATCGTATATAATATCAACAGAAATTTCCGTGTAGAGAGATAAGTTTTTGATATTCCGACGGATATTCTTTATATCAAGCTCTTTTATAATGCTACGGGTCTCATTCACAACTGAGCGCAATCAATCATTTTACTGGTTCCATTTCTGATTAGATAACTTCTCTTATTTACTTATTAGCTAATATGCTAAGGACTACAATATCATCAAGATCATTACTTATTTTTTATACATACTAATAATGAACTAATTATTACACAGGTAGTACAAAAAAAGCTTTACTTTTACAAGTTCCGTCAGTTATTATGTCTTTAATATACATTTAACAGAACAGAATTGATGTTTTTTCCCTTTGAAGCTAGCGAAATTTCAATAACATCGGCTTTGCTTTGTAATCAGATAAAGTGTGATCACATCGCATTTTAAGTACCGTACATAGGTTGAAGCACGACATTATTTTTTCTTCTTTAAAATAACCTGCTTAAATAAGTGATCTTAATGATTGTTTACAAGCAATGGATGGATGACGAATAAAAATATGATCTCCAATAATTTTCCAACCGTTTGAATCTTAGTGTCAGCATAGAATAGTTTTAGTTTAGTAATGACGATTACTAAAGTAAAACTATTTCTCCTGTATCGTGGTCGCGTTTCACAAACATGTAATATCACATATACAAACACTCAGACATGGGACAAATATCTGTGAAACGCACACATTTTGTCCCGTGCGGGAATCGAACCTGCAACTCTTAGCGCAGCAGCCCAATCGCTTAAATACTGCGCCAATCGGGTCGTAATAATGTCACGTCTATATCTAGATGTAGTTCTTTAATCGAGTTTTATAAATCTTGTATTTTTAAAGTTGATTCTTAGATTTGTGTTCCAATTACCGGTTTATTTTTAATTAATTTAATTATTACGTAGATATATGTAATTTTACATTTCTATGAATGTCACTAAAAATAATCAGATCGATCGATGTGCGGTTAAGCAATTTCGCTACGAGCCCCTTGAATATATACAAGAACGGGGAGAGTAAATTTTACCCTAATGGCGCAGGATGTATACGGTAAAGTCATCAAACTTTAAATAAAAAAACAATGACTGAATCATATAAAAAGCTATCAAATTTAAATGTTAAGAATATAGTATTATTTACATTTCCTATATCACAGTGTTTGTCTCAGGGAGAAAAAAATTCTATACATAGGCTTAATTTAACTTTACATAATTTGACATGTTATAATAATAAATTTAATTTAATTGACACTAACAATTATGTTAGTAAACATTTTTTTGCGACAAAAGATAGTTACTATCTTTCCAAGTATTGTAAACGACAAATAGCTATATCGCTATCATATTTTTTTTATGTATCAGCCAAGAACTTGGCTATTAACAATATTGCTTCTTTTAAGCAAACAGCTGACATTGTTAATAATTCTGCCAATTGTGACATTTCTTTAAATTAAATAATAAGACAATGGAGGAAATCTCTTGCAGCCCTACAGTCAACTTAGATAGTACAATTTGTGATTTGGAAACAAGCCCATCATTTATTTTGTCAAATAATAATAGTGATAATTCTAACTCAAATGTAATCAACCTGGTACACCAAAATATTCAAGGAATAAAGGGCAAAGACCTAGAAATAGAATTGTTTATGGGCTGTAATAGTATTGACATTCTATGTATTACAGAACATTGGCTTAAGAGTCACCAATTCATGTTCAATTTCAGTAACCACCAGGTGGGCAGTTCGTTCAGCAGAGAAAGTGCTATTCATGGTGGTTCATTAATATTAGTTAGTAATAAACTTAAATTTAAAGAACGTAAAGACATTGTAAGCCTCTCGGTTGAGCGAACTATAGAAATAGCATGTGTAGAGTTAGAACTGTTTATTATATTAAGTGTATACCGACCTCCTTCAGCATTGTATGACAATTTTGAAAAGATCATGGATGATGTTTTGCATAAACTTTGTAGGTCGAGCAAGACTATCATCACATGTGGTGATTTTAATGTTAATATTTTAGAGAATACAGTTGTATGTAGTAAGATTAAAAGTCTTTTTAAGTCATACAATCTTGAAAACTTATTTCTGGAGCCTACTAGAATAACTCCTACTACAGCCACATGCCTAGATAATATCTATACAGACATTATACCCCATCATAAGCAAGTTATTAATTTATTAGAATCAGATCACTGTGGACAGTTAATTTCAATTCAGAATAGATGTAGGGAAGTGGCTGTAAAGAACATCACTGTTAACCCTAAAACTGCAGGTCGCTTGGAGAAATTTAAAACTAAATTAAGTGATAAATTACCTCACCTCACTACAGCTCACCCTATGGACTCAAATGATTTGTATAATAATTTTTTTCAAGTATACTGTAAAGAATTTGACTCCACCTTTGTTCCTAAGACGATCGCGGTTAAGGGTAATGCTTCCTTTAGTGAATGGGCAACTATTGGGATTCATGTTAGCCGGAAAAGACTGTATGAATTATATCATGAGAGGACTTATATTAATACTCCAGATTTTAGTGACTATGTTAAAAAATATTCAAAATTGTTTAAAAAGATTTGTGGTCTCGCCAAATCCCGTTATCTTAGCACGAAAATAAAAAACAGTAGTAACGTTATTAAAATGACTTGGAGCATCATTAATAGTGAAACTGGAAGAGTCAAAAGTCGAGATAGTACCTACAGCCTTTCTATCGCCAACAGCAATATTGAATCGGACATTGACGTCGCCACCGCATTCGAGAATTTTTTTACTAACATTCCAGTTTCTACCACCAAAAACCTAAATTCGTCACCTGCTATTGCAGAAACTTTATTGACGGAAAATGTTTGCTCCTGTCACGAACAATTCAAATTTTGTCACGTAAATTGCTTAGATATTAAGAGAACTTTTCGTAACTTAAATATAAAAAAGACTGCCGACTTGTGGGGTCATTCAATTGATGTGACTAAGTCAATTATTGACTTAGTAGCACCCGACTTAGCTTTTATTTTTAATCATTGTATAGAATCCGCTGAATTTCCTGATCTAATGAAATGTAGTAAGATTATTCCATTATTTAAATCGGGTAGCACTTCTGACCCTACAAATTTTAGACCAATTTCAGTGCTACCAACATTCAGTAAAATTTTTGAAAAACTTATTTTAGAACAAATGCTCAGATTCTTTAACAAAAATAACCTTCTTCATTCTAAACAATTTGGCTTTACAAAGGGTCGTTCAACTACTGATGCTGGTGTTGAACTACTAGGACATATCTATAGTGCCTGGGAGGACTCACACGACGCGATGGGCGTTTTTTGTGACTTATCCAAGGCATTTGATTGTGTCCTTCACGAAACATTGATCAGAAAATTGTATTATTATGGTGTAAGAAACAACGCTCTGAATCTTCTTAGTTCTTATTTGAATAATAGGGTTCAGAGAGTTGATATCAATGGAAAAAGATCCCCAGGGTCCTTGGTGACAATGGGAGTCCCACAAGGTTCGATTCTTGGTCCATTCTTATTTCTCGTTTATATAAATGACCTGCCTTATCTTGTTAAGGATTCTCATGAGATTGTCCTATTTGCAGATGATACTTCTTTGCTATTTAAGCTCAAACGCTCTAATCAAGTTACTGACGACGTAAATAGTGCTCTCTCTAAAGTGGTCCACTGGTTTAATGTTAATAATTTGCTTTTGAACGAGAATAAAACTAAATGTATTAAATTTACAACACCTAATGTCAGACAAGTGAAAACCAGTGTACAAATGAATGACGAAGAGTTGGAACTTGTGGATAACACAGTTTTTCTAGGCATAACTTTAGATGCTAAGTTACAATGGGGTCCACATATACATAAGTTGTCCAAAAGGCTGAGCTCTGCAGCGTATGCTGTAATGAAAATAAGAAACTTAACCGATGTTGATACCGCTAGACTTGTTTATTTCAGTTATTTCCACAGTGTTATGTCGTATGGTATTCTTTTGTGGGGGAATGCTGCCGAGATACAGACAATATTTGTACTGCAGAAGCGGGCAGTTCGGGCAATTTATAAACTAAGTCCCAGACATTCGCTAAGGGAAAAGTTTAAAGAGATTGGTATTATGACTGTCCCATCACATTATATTTATGAGAACTTGCTTTACGCTCATAAAAATATTAATCTTTTTATTAGAAACAGTGATGTTCACAACATTAACACTAGGAATAAACACAAATTTGTTGTACCAGCCACTAGGCTTCAGAAAATTAGTAACTCATTCAAATGTCAATGCATACGTTTTTATAATAAAATCCCAAACGACATTCAAAATCTGAGTGTGAACAAATTTAAGTCGTTTATTAAGCACAAACTATGTAGAAAAGGTTACTATAAAGTGTCGGACTATCTCCTAGACAAAAATGCTTGGGCTTAAGCCACTTCACTTACCTATTGTTATATTGTTTAATTTTGACATTTAATTATTACATTATTTATTTATTTTACCCCTTTTTTACATTTTTGACATTGTTTGATCATTTGATCTATTTTGTTTTTGATTTATTTATTTATTTTTTACAAACTGACATTATGTATTAATTTATCTTTATTAATGTGAAATTAATGTACAATGTAGGATTTATCCTTTTTATGTAGTTTTTTTATTTTTTTTGTCTGGCGGTTTGAGTATTTTTTATACAGCCTACCCAAATGTCCTGCAGATGGTACGAGACGGGGCGTCTGTCAGGACAGGTTGACTCAAATCTGCTTTGGCTTTCTCCAAAAGACCATCACAGACGACCTACATTGTACAAACAGACATGAAATTATATTATTTGTAAATGTGAGCATTGTGTAGGATTTGCTTTTTTTTTTTTTTTTACTAATTTTTCTTTCACGTGTCTGACGGTTTGAGTATTTCAAGCGGCCTACCCAAATGTCCTTCAGATGGTACGAGACGGGGCGTCTGTAAGGACAGGTCGACTCAAACTCGCCGTGGTACTTTCTTAAAAAGACCTCTTCTCAGACCACCTACACTGTTCTCACATACTTTATTTTTTACCTGTCTGGACTTTAAAAGAGACATTGACCCCTGAGTTTGTTTCGGCGTTTCTTCTCAGAGGTAGTCATTTAGGAAATGCCGACGCCATCTATCTAGTTTTAAAAAAAATGACGTGTAAAAGTGTTTTTTTAAGACCTATTTACAGAAATAAAATCATTTATCATTTATCATTTAAAGGGATATGGGAATTTATGGAGGTGAAATATTTCTATAAGGTAGCGAGTGTAGGTAATAGACTATACATACGTAAATGACAACACAAATCAATTTGAATGAAGATTGTGAAACATCGCCGATTGTATCGCCTCATTGGCTGGTGAAAGAGCGCGGTACGAAGCCAGAACGGAAAAGTTCATTTTATTAGATTTTCCGTAAGGATGTTTTCTATATACGAGGAGTAAACATATGCAAGAATCTTTAAATATTGGTATTAATGGACTCAAATTTCACGTGTTTAAAGAAAATAAATGTAATAGCAAATGGAAATCCGTGGTCTCTGCTTACCCCTCTGGGAAACAGGTGTGACTATATGTATGTATGTAAAGCATATTGATTATTTTGATTCATTCATTTGGATATTTTTTGCAGGTATAAGTGCCATGACTCGTGCGAAATCCGGACGTCCTCTGCCAAATGCTAGAGACATCAGTCTCCGTCTCTTCCCTGACAGACAGCTGGTGGACCCTGTATGGAACCTCAACACGCAACAGTGGGGACAAATTGTTACTCACGACATGTCACTCACAGCAGGCGTAGTACAGTCCCGTAAGTTTTTTCTCTCTAATCTTTTTTCTCAACAAAAAGTTTGTTTGTTACCTACCTATTTGTACATTACGCCGTACAAAACGGGTCGGTATAGATTTACGTTAGGATTATTGGATTTCGTGCAAACAATGTTTCTTTTCGTGAACTTTTGCGACATTCGAAGACAGAGATCGAAAAATAAGCTGTATTACGACGTCATTTTGTAGATATAATTATTTGTGTACACATGTCTATAGATGTAGATTTATCTAATCGAGTTTTGTGGAGCTCGAATTTTGAAGCTGATTCTTAGATTAATTCAACACGACACATGGCAAATTTCTACTAAGTACATTTAGTTTTTCGTCAAATTTAGATTCAACTTTAGGAAATTTTATCCTCCTATCAAATCTGAACTAATATGTGATTGAGTGTCAGTGAAAAATTCCTACCTATTTTTTCCACAATAGCTTTTCCCCTCACAATTCGAGCCGGTTTGACAGCACTTTTGTGTCCAATCAACAATTAGGCTTTCAGTCTTCTACAAGGTAGGCATCGATTTTGGTTTGTAGAGTGGAGTATCAAAAAGGTATAATTGAAAATTTGTTTATTTTTTCAGACAAATCAACAAAGTGTAAGTCTTAATGTTTGTGTGTGTGTGTCCATGTTTGCTTTTATTACCTATATTTTTGTAATTTCGTACCGAATATGCTACCGTTATCTTGTTAATGTTTCATTTGTTGTACGGGTTCAATACGGGATTTTATTTTAAAATACTTGTTTTATATAAATTTGTAAATTACATTTCAAATATTATTGACTTTATTACATTTTAAAATTAAGGTTTCTCCCCCATATTTATGTAAAATCTTTGCTAAATATTTTGTAATGCATATTTTTTCCGTTTTAATTATGTGTATGTACACTAGAGAACTATATTTAGTTACTAACATTATTTATTATATTTGTGTGTGGTTTTGCTTTGGTTGTTTCTTTGAAGTAATTTTTGCATCTTTGACAAATATATAATCTCTTTTCAAAATAAATATAAGAATTTCATGTTCATTACTTTACATAAAAAAGTACCTTTTAAAATCAAGGCCTGACAAAGGCATACTTGCTTGTTTAAGTTCTACAAATTTGGGTTAATTGGATAGCTAAAAAAAACAAAACATCGAGCTCACAACATACATTTAACAAATCTTAAAATAATCTCGTATGATAATAGTCAATGATGTTTAGTTTAGTAGATACCTAAATAATGATCAGTTCTTTGTTATTGATACTGGATAGTATAAAACCAGTATTCTTAACATTAGTGCCTATTACTGACGTAATTAATATAGTTAAGGAAAAATGGTGCCCGTTTACATTAAAAAGTAATTACCAATTAATATTGTTATTATAAGTCAGTCAGTGTTTTAGGACTCTTTTGTAATATGCAATTTTCTTTATGATTATGAAGGAAGTGCGTCTTTTCAGATTGACTGCTCAATTCGACTTTGTTGACATCGATAGACGCAATTCAATAAAAGCTTATCTATTGTACTGAATACCGTGGATTGCCAATATCGGCTCGGAGTTTATAGTGAAATTATTGGACAACATATTTTCTTGTTGAATAGCGGTTTCTTTAGTTATCTATATATAAATAAATCGTTACGTGTTCAAATAATAAAGCCAACCATCTGAAAAGAAAACCTTAATTAAATTAAAAACATTTTTTTCTGAGAGGCAATAAATCGAAGGAACTACTGTTTCAAATAAAAATATTTTAGGTGATTGCTTCGGGAATAAACGCCTGGCTCCTTAATTTAAGCAAAACTCGTCGGCTACGGTTTAAACAAAATAGAAACGGGTTTCGGTTTTCACCTGTAGTCCGGAATCCATACTCCCATATTTTACTACTTGTCATAAGTCCAATTCAGGAGCTCTATCTAATACTTGTTTTCCCAACAGATAGGGACCCCGTCACGTGCTGCGACGATAACGGCCGACTGGCTCCCGACGTCACAGCCAACCCTGTGTGCGCGCCATTGCTGATCCCCCCCAACGACCCTGTCCACTCCCCACAAGGAACCCAGTGCATGAACTTCGTCAGGACTGGCACCACTAGAGACAGAGGATGTACGGCACCGAATGCTCCTGCAGAACCGGTGAGTTAGGATTTACTGATGAATTTAAAGCTCTTTTAATTTTTAGTAAGGGTATGCAGTTTCCTGCCGTCTTATCTGGAATTACATTTTTGGAATGGAACAAATAGCATCGAAGTTAGCAAAATTATAATTAAAGTATCATATTTAATTTATGTCCGAATTGAACGGTTTTTAAAAACAACTAAAACACATACATACATATACTTGTTATACAACAGTGGGGCTCGTAGCTATGCAGCTACCAGGCAGATCAGTCGATCTGCGAGGATAAGCCGTGCTCGCCGCGGTCAGTCTTGTGATGGGTGACCGTTTTCACATGTCGAGACCCCACCGTGCTTCGGAAGGCACGTTAAGCCGTTGGTCCTGCGCCTGATCTCTCTCCGGTCGTGTCGGTCTACCGTCCCATCGGATTATGAGAGTGAGGGAATAGGGAGTGCACCTGTGTCTGCGCGCATACTTGTGCACTATAATATCTCCTGCGCAGATGGCTAGTCTCAGCTGAGACAGGCCGCCGTGACCGAAATTCGGTCAGGAGGACATTATACAACAGTAGGTAAAGGAGTTTCAAAACAAAGTAACAAATATGTGACTATATTTGACTAGAGGAAACAGTAAACCAATTGACTCAATTCTTGGGGTGCCAACATCCGTATGAGTATAAATAATGTGAGGCAAGAGATGGAATGAAAAAGACATTATTTTATAAGTATGCGTAGGGACACATTTTTTTCGCCGTGCTTTTTTTGTATTGTATTGTTTTTGCTAAATTTCATATAAAAGGTAATAATAATATTTAGGGGCTATGATTTTATTTACTTACACAAAATACATCTCGTTTCCTCTGATTGGCAACGGGATGTGCCTCTCAATTGCAAACTTTTCCTAACAAAACTTAAGTTAGACATTGACCGATCGGGGCAATTAGACATAGGAGTTTGGTAACAACTGTCGCAGTTTCACAATGCTTATGAATAGAACTCACTAATGATCGCCTCTTCGTCCACATAAATTTTTGCCATAAAGTCAAGGCACGAAATTATCTATATAATCTAAAGCAACTCATTCATACATGACTTGCTCTTAACTTCTAACGTTAACGCATTTTAAAAATTGTCTTAGATCTTCAATTGTTTTGTTTCCGATTTCCAAATCGAAGTTGTGCATCGTCGTTCATTGTAAGAGAGAGATCTAATTTACCTTATTATACCTATATAAATGTTTGTCTCCAGATTTCTACAGTAACAGCCTTCATGGACCTGTCGTTGGTGTACGGCAGTAGTCTTGGCCAGGCCACTCCCATCAGAGCCTGGCGTGGTGGTAGAATGTTGACCACAGTGAGGAACGGCCGCGAGTGGCCCCCACAGGATCCCAACATCACCATTACCTGCGAGTCCGCGCAGTCCCCCAATGAACCTTGCTATTTGGCTGGTAAGCTGGTCTGAATTATTAAAGCTGGCGGAATATTTTTATCTCTTTGCTTTTTGTCCGCGCTCCGATTTATTTTATACTTAATAGGTATGCGCTTGCCCACAATTCGCCTGATGGTATGCGATATTATGGCCTAGGATGGAGCGCGCCCACCTTATAAAATCCGGTTCACTCTCGTCTTGAAAACCGCTAAATTGTAGTTCTTTGGGAACAGGGAATCCAAAATACAATAGAAAGATGAATTGTAACAAAAACAAGATATTATGTACTATCGGGGCTTTTAGTATATTCGTTGCTCGAATTCAAAATTAATTGGTGTGTTATGGATTGGTTGGTGTGGTATTGTCCAACGTGGTCTGAGTTTTAGATAAAGTACCTACTAAGGAACTCAAAGCCACGATCATTAACATAATGCCATTTTTGTCGATTTTGTCCAAAAGTTTACTTTTAGTTTACTTAAGGTTCCTCCTGTAAGTTAAAATCCGTTATCTTAGGATTTGGTTCTATTTTACGAATTATGATGAATGCGTAATATTACTTACTTTTTTAATCAATATTTAATTTTATTCGTGTCTTTTCTATAAAATTTGTAAAATTTTGTGTGTGACGGAAGTATTTACCTTTACAATTTTAATACAATATAATATTTATTTATCAATAATATATTATTTTGGTGTCTAAGAATGAAAATACTCAATTAGGCAATGAGAATAGCGTTAAGTAACGAAATTCTCAAATTGACAATGAATACAGCGTTACTTAACGCTATTCTCATTGCCTAATTAAGCCAATATTAAGCCAATATTCATCTTAATACCATAACATGTAATAACATGTTATGGTATTAAGATGAATATTGGCTAGTCAAGCTTATAGTTTGAAGTAATCCTTGTAGGTTTATTGATAGAGTCTGCGGTATTAGGTTAACGGACTTAGATGATTGACGGCAAGTCCGTTTACATCATCCGTTTGAATACTGATGGTAAAACCGACTTGATCTTGGCTTATTATGCTATTATTAATCCTTGAGAGCTTATTGTCCCAAGGGACACTGAATACCTATTTAAGCAGTACGTCTAAAATAAAGTAGATATATTATGTCAATAGATACTTGAGCTAAGAAATTATCGTATGAACAATTGAACAACTTGGTGTAAAATGCCGGATTATGTAATCTTTTGTTATTTTGGAAAAGTTCTTAATACTCTATACAAAATTTAAAGCACTTTTCGTCGTACCTGGAAATAGAATGCAGGTCTTTAGGCATGTCAGACTCGCATGTGACCTAAAATCAACACAGTTTACCAGCAAGACCCAGGTATACTAACCTGTTAGGTTTCAACTTTAAGTAGAGCATTTTTTTCTTTTAACAGGTGATATACGTGTAAACCAGAACCCACAACTGACGGTTCTCCAAGTGATCTTGCTGCGTGAACACAACCGTATTGCAGACGGTCTCGCTGGACTCAACCCGCACTGGAACGACGAGACTCTGTATCAAGAAGCCAGACGTATACATATCGCTGAGATACAACACATCAATTATTATGAATATCTTCCTATATTACTCGGTAAGAATCCTATAGTAAGATATATACCACTTGGTAGAATTATAGATGAATGTAAAATACATGCAGCGCGCGCACTGAGACATGTGAGATTTGGCATGAATAAACTTTATGTCGAGAAAGCTGTAATTTACATAATGCGGTCTATTTTGGATCACTAAACAACTACTGGTCTTGATAATTATTATTACAATCAAGAATTGAATTAGTAATCAATGCAACGACATACGAATGCTATGATTGAATTCGGTTCCCAACTAAAACGCGTAAATACCGAGAAATATTTATAGTATGTTATATCACTCAAATTCAGAGTTACTAATTGAAATGCAATCATTACTACACAAAATTAAATTCACATGTGAAACCTTTGCGGGAAGTACATATTAAACTAATATTATATTTCTGGAACTGCTATTAGATTTGTTAGTGTTGTTTTAATTTTTGTAATAATAATTTGGGTTGGTATAATAGAAGTGCATGTTGAGGACTTTGCACAAGTGATGACGTGTGCCCCTTATGTACGCTAAGTACGGGGCACCCTATACGATTGATTAACCTTACTACCATTCTTAAAGACTGGTGAATTTCCACATCACGGAAGACTCTGTTCCCATGACACAATAACCTTATTCTGTTATGAAGAAGAAAAATATGAGCATATAATTAAACGTCCTATTAAAATAGAAATTCTTAAAAAAAAATTGTACATTGAAAATATTTTAAATCTTAAACATACAAATTTGATAAAAGAATACATGGAGCGGAGAATTACATACATGTCGACTTTTCGTTGCTGACCAGTTTCGTTTTCTATGACTGTTCTCTTACATACCCAGGTTTTGAAAATATGGTGAAGAACAAGCTGATCTACCCGGGAGCTCATGGTTACGTGAATGACTACAACCCTGGAGTGGACCCTTCTATCCTGGACGAGCACGCCACGGCCGCATTTAGACACTTCCACTCACTCATTCGTGGTTACTTACAGTATGTAAAAGCCAATTTACCGTATTCATTATAATGAAAATATATCTTTATTCTGTAAAATACAATTATTTTTATATAAATTACAATTACTTAAGAAATGAAAAATGGGTGCTTCTTACCAGTTATTAAAATTATATGAAATATTAATATTTTGGACAACATATAAAAATCATGAATATGGAATATAAAGCACACTTAAAAATTAAATGCCCCATATAAATGGGTTATATAATTATAACATTATGGCTTTCCAAAATTGCTTCAAATGTAATCATGCTACACATTTATCGGGTATTAATATTAATGAGATAGGAAATTGCAATTCCCGAACTCCACATACCTACCTAGTACAAGCTGAAACTTAATTAAAATCAGTAGGTTTAATTCTATTTTATTTTACAGATTAATGTCGGAAAACCGCAATTTGCAAGCCACTGTCCGTATGAGTGACTGGTTCAACAGACCACTACTGCTAGAACTTGATAATGCCTTCGATAGCTTGGCAAGAGGACTTACCGTACAAAAACAATCCTACAGCGACCAGTTCTGGGACTCAGAGATAACCCAATTCCTTTTCAAGTAAGTTGTTCGTTTCGAATGTAATATAAAGTTTTCGCTTCAAACTAGCATTAGGAGCTCCAACATTCAATATTGAAAGTAGGTACGTCACTTCGGAAGTAGAAAACAAATTTTCCTTGGCATCAGTAGGAACATACCTCTATAATGTATTTAATAGGTATTATCTTCAGCAATAAGAAAAGAAGGGTTAATGGTCGATGGCCGGTAAACGTCGATGATTTACGACGAAAACAGTCGCAGAAATTATGCTTACGTTTTACTGTATAGAAGATACGAGGCGAAATTTATTGCCTCATTAATATTAATACAAATCTGAGTTGGATATTACGGGCTCAAATTGAAACGTCTATAAAGCCGATGCCATTCAAACTCCCGGATGAACTGTCAAGGACGTATTAGAAGTGAAATTTGAATAATGCCTAGTTTTGTAATCAAAGTATTATGTGACATCAAAGGAACAAACAACCCTTTATGTCACGGGATAAATTACGAATGTTCTCACATGCGACACATACAGATGTTTAAGTGACTTCAAAGATCTTAAAGCCTGCGTAACCTTGATTCTTGAAAATTTTATTAAGTTTGGTGCATTTTACGTTGTTTCATTTAGTTCTTACAAATTAGGCATCTTTATAAATGTATTTGCAGCTTTTAGCTTAAAAACCAAGCCAAAATGACTACGTAGTAAAATATAATATAGCGTTAACGATTTATTTGGGATCCGTCAACTCTAAAGCATAACAAAGGAGAAGAGATTAGTGACGTATACAATAGGGGTAAAAGGGGATAACTAATGGTCGTCAAATTTCTCTCCAATGTCTGCGACTAACTTGGATAAGCAGGAAAAGTGACGTAGATTAAAGTTTAGTTGCAGATGGTAAAGTTCCAGATACATTTTAGAGAGTGTAATTCCGCGTTATATTGACTGAAATATTTATTATTTGACAACATTCGTCGTATAAAGTTACTAGTAATTGCATGCAAATTATGTGGCCGTCGATGCGCGTTAAATTAACTGAAAGTAATTTATTGTGAGGTTTCTGGTTTTTATGTTAGAAACACTTTGTTATTGTATTTATTGTACTTGCTTAAACAAGTATTAACTTCTAAGTATTTATTAGTATTACTTTGAAGACAAGTTTGCCTAGTTTGATGTAATCAATCTTTCAATTTCAGATTTGTCAATAGCTTCCATAAGTCCTAAATCCAGTTCACCTACTTTGTTGAAACAACAAACTTTAATAATGAAACTTAACGTTTCAATTATTATAGCTGTTTATCTTGTATTTAGTGAAACCGGTAATATCAAGTTGTTCATTTTTTTATAATTGAACTTTATACTTCATCGTTATGTATTACGTAGGTTGTCGATAACATAATCTGTATCGCATTTTGTATTTCGTGCCCAACTGGCCACAATGGTGCCGTAAAATCCTAGTCAGTAAGTGTCAATTACGCCGAAATACAGGAAACCTGCAAATTAATTGCAATCCTGCGATACAACCACGACTATGAATTTGGCTCACTCGAAACATTGTAGGAATTCAATAACTAAGCGATTTTGACGTTTCAGTGATATTTATTATTTCCTCAGAGTTATCACCAAATGTGATTTTTATACTTTATTAAAATTAAAAACTGATGTGTTTTTATCTAAACAGACGAAACAACACTTTCGGTGGAGATCTACGAGCCACGGACATCCAAAGAGGTCGTGACCACGGTTTGGGCAGCTATGCGGCGACGCGTGCTGCTTGCGGCCTGCCAGAGCCCAAGACCTTCCATGATATGCTCGACTTCATCTCTGAAGAGGTTCGTGACTTTTTCTTCTTTCTCTACATTTCAATTGACAGAAACATAGAATTTGCTACCCTGAGGTAATGCCATTTCGATGTTTTATCAGGATCTGTTACCAAGTGTCTAGCTAAGCAGTCATCAACATATAAGCGTCCTGTGACAAAGGAGAGATTTTGGAAAACACTTCTTGCATTTTAAAGAATCTATGATGATCCGAGTAGTGTGGATATTTTATGGTAGATTTGTGATTGTTGAAAACGTGCATGCCTTTGTTGGTCTACTATCATTAGTGTGTATAATAATGTCGGTTCTATTATACCCGGTAGCGATGGTGTCACAAAGATTAACGCCGTGAACTTGTCAGCTGTTATCTTCCATTATAAATCCAGTTTATAGTGGCTTATAATTAAGGCCAGTGTTGATGAGCTTTCCAAAAGCTATTAAGAGGAGCTTTTATGTCGTACCTACGATGGATGATAATAATTATCATTAATATCATGCTGTTTTTGTATATCTGTTTTGTCACATGACTTCATTGGTAGTGGTAGTAAATAAATGTCTAATCTTGAGTTTCTGCAATATACCGCGCCTTCGATATCGAAAGCAGATACATATTTTGGTGACCTATAAAACGTATTTTATGTTTCGTGCTTGGGTAATACGTGTTTGTCGAAGTTTTTCGGTATATGTAACGGGTTCAAAACTCCAAGTAATTTTCTCACACAATTTTATCTCTTACATGTCACTAAAGGCTAATGTAATTCCGCCATTGGTAAGGTTATAAGATCATAATTCTTTTGTGCGATCGCTAATCAGTTTACCTGGAGGGGTAATTATAGCAATCTTAGGTAATGATAGTCGATCGTAGCGGTATATTAGACTCATGAGTTTCTGTGAACATTACATAAGTGCAAATTGATAAAATAAATTTTATAAATGATAGACAGGAGCAGGAACCGATCCCGTGACCTACGCCGCTACCAACTTGCCATTACTAAAGCGCCTGTGATTTTAACTTTTTGATTCAATTATCAAGTTTATATCTAAATGTCGTGTCTTTCGTTCTTATCGAAGAAAATAGCTAAAACTTGTGAAATTAGTTTAATTTTACAAAGTCAATGACCACAGCACAAGTGGATGTTCATTCTAAAACATTGCACATTGTAGCAGATGTTCCAACAGAAGTGTAACATTAAGGGAAATTATTGAAATTAAAATAATTTTAGCGTTGAATAAAGTACAAGTAGGTATTATCATTTTGGTAAGGTAGTTTTTATTTTCATAGTTTGCCTCCATCCAGTGTACAGTTTCTTGGTAGTATTTACATACAAATAAGCTGTACCTTTGATGGGAGTGCCTGTTTGTATGTTATATAAGTCGTAAAATAAACAAAATGGCGGTCTTAATTACTTTACGATCGAGTTAAACCTTTCTACGACACATGCGACCCTCGAGAACTGCCAAGTGAACGTCAATGGGATTCACGTGGAAGGGAACAGATTAACTTCATAATTATGTGAAAGTTATTTATACCTTCTTAGAACATGTTGATACTTAGGGCGGCCCTTATGTTTCCCAGACGACCCGATTGGCGCAGTGGCTAAGCGATTGGACTGCTGCGCAAAGGGATGCGGGTTCGATTCCCGCATCGGACAAAAATTTGTGTGATCCGCACATATTTGTCCCGAGTCTGGGTGTTTGTGTATGTGATATTTCATGTTTGTGAAACGCACCCACGATACAGGAGAAATTCCAAGTGTGGGGCGATGTATAAAAAAAAACATTGCCTTCATCATATTAGTAGTGTTATTCTACGAAGGATGCAAAGCCTACGCTCAGGTCGTTCCGATGTACTTTTAGTAATTGGGTTGTCTAGTCGTCTTATGGTAGCAAGCTCCAACGACAAGATTGATTTTTTATACGACCCGCACCAGTAACCTTTTGCACGGAATAAGGATCCCTATTTATTATCTCAACTTCATGAAACCAAGAATTGGATAACCAAGTAGGTTATAGAAGTTATCATATAATTGCTAACTATAATAATTGTCTGCTTATTGCCGCTCTGCATAGGTTAAGCTATAAAAACCACTCCTTACGACAAACAAGAACAGAGGTGCCACAAGCTGCAGCCCAGTGATAGTCTTTTTATTATAATTTGCATAATTATTCCTATAAGACCTTTAACATTTTTGAAAGCGGAAGAAAATTTCCTGTTGCCCGAACTCAAAATTACGTCTAAACGCCGTTGAGGCTATTTACTTTCTTGGTACATAATATAATATATTATCATAAATGTGCAAACAAAAGAACAGGGTGGCAGAGTAATTTTTGTGCGTGTTCTGCAAACGTTGTTTTTAGTTGTTTTAACCAGACAGAGACATGTTTTCAGAAAACAAGAATTATAAATAAAAACAACAATTCTTGGTAGGTGTTGCCTACGGGACACGAAATGTGTAATTAAATTATAATTTAGTCCGTCAGCACTTTATTTTTTGGTATCACTCCTTTTCCCAATAATCTTTTTACCCGACTGCCAAGGAAGGGTTATTATAACTTTTATCTGACATTGTGTTACTGTGGCTTGAAAGCTGTTATAGCAGTGCTATACAGTAATTTATATAAAATACATAGTTACATAACATAATAAGCCTTCCGATAGTCTGTCAATTTGACCAAAGTGTCTGTCATGCAAATACTTACCTCCATAGCATATTTGTACCCATCATCACTGTTCGAAGTATATTAACGGATTAATGGTAGCAGTTAAATCACTTTTAGTAGTATCTTTATACCTACCTACTAATGTATTATAAGCATCGGTCAGATGTAAACATATTAGAAACAAACAAAAATTAGAGCTCTAATCAGATAGGCAGTAGTGTGGCTTGTCCTGTTATTGAATAATTTTAACATACACCAGAATTGTCTCCTGTTATACAATTAAGCACCTAGTCCATAAATCAAACTTAAGGCAGCAATCAAGACAATGCGCTTATTAAGTCTTCTAACAGATTCTTAGATCGATCATTATTGTTTATATCACTGCCTCAGTGGAGTCACAATGAGAATAATATCTTTCCATCCTCTTCCAATGAAACAGAATACGATATACGATATGTGATAATGTCAACGAGGATCTACCTCGTTGACACTATCACAAATCGTAAACCTGATTTGGCAAAATGTTTAGTTTTTTTCATTTAGAGTTGGCAATAAACACTGTATCTGTTTCGCGCATCATACAATTATTTCGCATTTTTACGTCACACAACAACATATACCTATTTAGTTCATAAATTCTCTCTCATCATGAGTTGTGCCTCTTAAAAGTCCTTTCTTTTTTGACATTCGTCAATGCCGTCAATATTTATTCAGGATGCCTTAATTTGAATATTTAATCGCCTCGTGATCGCAAACGCTACAAACGAGCACCTTGAGTCCGATTCTCAAATCAGGTAAAGTATTTTTTGGATTTTTCGGCAGGAAATTTTTATCTGCAGTAATAGTAAAGATTAAGCTCTATTGACGAGTGATAATGCAACGTTATAACATTGCAATCTCTTAACAGCGCCTGTATTAACGTTCTAACTAGATTCTTTCTTCACTGTAAAAAACAGTATTTATGTATCATGTCTGTGCAACACTCCTCTGATACAGGAGCAGTTCTGAGATTCGATCAACAATTTTCTTAGAGTAAAATTTATGACTTGACTACAATAATGATGGGTTGTTCATAATAAGATCACTGATCGATTTATACCAATCGAATGTTGATAATTACACAACAAGTTAGTGTTAGAAACAATCGGTGGAGTACCCATAATATCTTGAACAAGTTTGTAACAACAATCCGTGGCCAACTTGAGAATAGGCGAAAACATGAAGCTTAATGTAAATATAGAACTAAACGACATTTCGACATTAACACTTCAAAAAGTGGTTGTATGAAAACACCTATCATAAACCTATAACCTACTCGTAGAGAAATAAATTTATTTACTCTTTATTGTTGACAATCAATGATATGTCATTTAAGAACTGCAGTTGGGAGGGGTTAGCTGCGGAAAATTAGAGTCTGCAACTGGTTGCTGGCATCCAATATGACGCATTATAAAGTGTTCAAAGATGTATCATTGTTGACATTCCATTGATAGAGTTAAAATAAAAATAGCAATCTGAGTAATACTTCCCAAAAAATTTTATTAAACAATATTGTTTTTTTTAGAACGTCGGAGTCCTACAAAGTTTGTACGAATCGCCTGAAGATGTAGAGTTGGTGGTGGCTGGTTCGCTGGAGCGCATGGTACCAGGCGCGCTGGCTGGACCCACATACCTGTGTATCCTAACGGAGCAGTTCTACAGGACCAGGGTCGGGGACAGGTACTTCTACGAAAATGGAGCGGATTCTGGCAGCGCTTTTACGCCTAGTAAGTATCATCAAACTATGTTTAGCAAGTGAAGGTTCAAGAAGAATCATTATATATTGAAAAGGTTGTATTTTGTCCATTTTCACTAGCTTAAATAAGGTTTTCCCATCTATGATGGGGTCGGTTCAGGTCTTATCGGATTTTGCTCGGTATTTAGAACGGGAAATCATTGTAAACTTAAAAATAAAGATAACAATGAAAAAAAAACAAACTAATAGGTACCTATCTTTTGTCAGTCATTACCTGACAAAAACACACTTTAATCACAAACTTTATTGTCACCAAAAATAGACTGCCCATCATCCACTGCGCAAAGTTGGTAACATAAGCCCAAGGGTATAGCGTTACGCGTGATTGTTAATCATTCTTTCAACCGAGGAATTTTAATTTGGTCAACCCATGTCCAGCCTTTATTATTGGATCTCTCAAACAAAATCATGTATCCGCACATAAATAATATTTTATAGTCACATTTTTCGCAAAGTACGCAGTAAAGTACGGATAATAGAAATTATTTACCACATGAGCCTGTCTAAGCAGTCCTCCGTATACATATGTATATCGTGGATACGTTTTGTTGTTTTCCTCAACAAATCTTGTTAATCCGTGTGTTTAGTGCAGCAGTAAAGAGATGCCACATTACGTTAGCAGGCGTCTAAATAACATTAGCTTTAACTGAAAACGAAGAGGAATATATAACATTTACTGCGGTGACGGAAAATGTTCAAATATTAAAGCAGGAGCAAACTCCGGAGCCAGTGAGAATATTCTGACCACTTATGACAGTTTTGTAATAATACTGTCCAAACATGAATGATGATTTTTAATAAGATATAATGATGACTAAAGTGAAGTTGTCTTAACTTTCCTACAACGAATACAGAAAAAGTAATGTTAATTTTTGATTAGAGATGTATCATATTATTATAATCTCTCTCCTAATTTATAAAGACGCTTGATGCTTTTATTCACAATTATTGATACAGGTACGTACAGCAGGAACATGACTGAGTGGTCTGGCGTGTAAATAACGACAATTAAAGCAAGTCATGCCTACTCGACGGTCGCCTAATCTCCATTCCGCAACGAACACCTTAAGTTATAATAGATATAATAAACGAGGTTTGTTAAATCAGGTCAACTGGATACGATACGTAAGGGCGCATCTATGGCGCGTCTACTCTGTGACAACGGTGATGGAATACGAGCCATGCAGTCTAGAGCCTTCCAGCTGATATCGCCCGAGTAAGTGTCGCCATTACTTACAGATCCGACGGTGACTCACGAATCACAGATTTGGATTATGTCATTCCTGCCATTAAATTACACTGCGGAAAATGAGTAGCTATTGTGTTGTGCTTACCCCTTTAGGTGATAAAATATGTTGCTATAATTTTTCATTGATGATAAAAAAAATCCTTGAATATTTAGGATTCTGAGGAGCCTACTTTGAGAATTTATTAAACAATGTTTCTGTGCTTGGATAACAAATATATGTTTGCAATTCTGTTGGGTATACTTAATTTTACAACATTGTTTTATCCCTATCAGGATACTTTATAGCTACAACGCCATGGTGATTTCGCAATCTTACGATTTATTATTCTAATGCAGTATGTTTTTATGGGCTTGTTATTTCATCGTTTATTTTTCAAGCTACTATCTATTCGCCATAAGAAAATATATAAAAACTTTATGTTATTATTAGATACTTAGATTACCTTAGTGATAGTAGTATGTCAAATAAATATTTACTGCTGATAATGAATCATTTTAACTGGATGGATAGTGAATTAAGATATACGAGAATTTATCAACTGTTATAATTTTTATTACAATTGCCAGTTTAACGGTCATATTATTTTCAATATAAATTTTATTAATTTAAGTTTTTTTTTAACAGGAACAAGGTGATACCGTGTGATCAAATGCCGTATGTAGATCTATCTCTATGGCAAGACGTACGAGGTCATTTCTAATAGATCAGTTATAAATAATTAACAAAAATGTTACCGCCAATTGCCAATCATTTTGTAATTTACCAATTTTGTTCATTACAAAGATAGTTTCGCTAGTTGTCGCGACAAAGTTACATATTGTTACCAGTAATACAAAACTGATTATTTTATTTATTTCAATATCAGTTCCGTTAATTTTATTTTCGTTGTTAAAATTGTGAGGATGCTTTTTTAATTATTATTTATTTGTACAGATTATGGTTTTAAGTTGTAAATGTGTGTTCATGGCCATTATATATTGTGTTAGTTTATTACTACGCTAATGCTTACGATAAGTATTAGTTTTGGTAATGTTGCATATTTTGCGACTGTAAAAAACTGTATAATAGATATGTATATTTTATTTGAAATGAATGATATGTAAGAAAGTGGAATGCGTGTAAAAATAATAAAGTAATAGTTTTCAATATTTCTTGTTTTATTTACGCAAATTAATAACAAAAGGTTTGGATAGTGGTTGACTCAACTGGGCACAAATATTTTTACACTGGATTGCTTTTTGTTTTGATATACAACTTGAGTCCGGGTCATTCCCTCAGGCTCTTGGCTCTTACCTCAGTACTTCTTCTAAGTAACGTTAGCTAATTGCCATTACTCGTGGAAGCTAGTCTACTTGCACATCTATAGCAAAGCATAGATATTTTACAGTAGAGGTAGTAACTAACAACATACCAATCTAATCAGCTAACCTTTCCATCGTTCTACAATAGCAAGTGTTTATAAGTAAAAAAGTATAAAATATTAAAGACAATTGTAATGAAGACATTCGATGTTTCCTAGGTAACAGGGCTGTTACAGGTAGGTCAGTGGATCATGTTTACTCGCAAGTTGAGAAAACATACAAGTGTCTACAGTACCTTCCTACACAAAAGATCCAAAATAAAGCTTCAGAGATCCGTCAATGTAAATATCAGATGCTTCAACGATAACTTATATTCATCTAGCCTTCACTGGTAATAGGATTATAGTACGTAGGTATGCTGTAGTAAGGGTATTGGAGATAACTAAACCATACAGAGTACCTATAAACCCTTTTCTAGACCTCATCTCGTAGCAAGGTTGTTGTTCTTAGACACCGTGTATAATTTACGTTTATTAGTCATAAGCGGCTACCTAAGTCCCTCTCAGACTAAGTAGGTGCTAAACCAAAATGCATCAGATGCGTCAGTGTATATGGTACTAACTGTCCACTGATGACTATGACACCTAATGTAAGATGTATCTCAGACATGCGCAGATCACAGTTGTACAGTCTGGCGCAGCAGTAACATACGGACACTATGAGCGGTAATCAGCTACCCTAGTCACTAATGAGGCTTGTATGTAGCATACCAGCAGTAAGCATACTGAAAATATAATAGAGGATAAGTATGTTTTAACAATATTTAAAGACAAATAAAATAGTGAAGTAAAAAATAAATACTTCGACATAACTATGAGCTAGAACTAGTACCTGAAAATGTGTCCTATTTTAACGTGTGTTCTCTTGAGTTAGATAATAAAAAAGGTCCAAAAACTCTGGGATCAAGGTCTTTCTCGAAGCCTAAACATTCTTTATGACACTTTAGTTAGATACGTGCAAAATATCTAGGGCACGTTTTTGTTAAAGGAAAATTCCGTAGTAGTTTGAGTTGGAAGGCACGCATGATATTTAGGCGATGTAACGATAGAATCCTTTTTTATATCTTGTATCACAGCGAGTATAAAGTATATTTTTAGTATCGATGGCCTACTTTTTAGAGAATGATACTATAAATAATTCTATAAAACACAGCGATTCACGAAAATCGTTATTCATGAAAGGAATAGTATTTGATCGCAATCAGTCAGACGTTTAATTAAAACTATTCCATTGCTGCGACACTGCGATTTATTCTAATAGCAGTGCTGCAGATTCATAATTCATACTCGTTAAGCCACATATCAATTTGTGTAATTCAGCGTAATGTTGCTTTACCACCATTGTTCAAAGTGACACGGTTGTCGTAAATCTTGGTGAGAGCCTAAAACTATGTTTCGGTTAAGTAGGTATCTAGGTACCTATGTTAAAAGGATTATATCTTTTGTTAACAACATAAAAGAGACAAGTTGAATTAATAAAGTTATTAAGACGCGCATGCTTTCAAACATACTTAGAATATTGAAATCTTAATACTGAATCGAGTAAATTAATCAACAATTTATTAATTAGGACGACATTGAAACAAAATACGTTTCAATAAAAGAAATTCTTAATTTAATTAATAAAATTATGGCTATCATTGACCTTGGTTCGCACCTTTATTAGCGTAAAATATTTTCCAAAGCCAAAACAAACAAAAGCCTGCCTGAGTAGTTACACGCGTAAAATTCACGTTCACGGCTAAACGTTTAGCTAAAAAGGAGGTCGAATATTCAAGTTCATTTTGTTACTCCATTATTTTTGACTACGGCAAAAGTATAGGACTATTGCTGTTGACGTGTTTCAATACCACAAAGGTCATCTCTTTGGTCATAAAGTAAACCTATGGCAAATATTTGTAAAGTCGCATGTCAATTGTGGGGTGTCGATTTATATATATAATCCTTGCTTTCATTAGGTATTTTGGTCAAAAGAGCTATAGACTGACAATAATGAGATCTCGTAAATAAGATTGCAACTTGATCACGTCGTTTTGACAATGACAGTCAATATGAGAACTGATTTAAAATAAGTACCATAAAATACTATCCCCTTCCATCTCCGAAAAAGGTGACGAAACCGGTGAGGGCTGTATGAATGGAATAAGGTTGGTATTGAGAACTTAAAATAACGATCTTACACTAGTTGTGACTTCCGCAAAATGAGAACAAGAGTCGAGTCATTTCTCTGGGACGCCTCGAGCTTCAATGCCTCGGTGGTTCCTAATGGTTATCATTGTAGATCCTGGCTTGCAGGAGTATCAATGATGGGCACGAGTGGTGGGATTGTCCTAAAAATAAAAAGAGTACAACTTTTTTTCTGGCATTACAGACTTGAGTATACTTTTCTATTTTTATTTATTGAAGGCACATTAATTATATCCAATCTATGTGTAACACGAGAGACGCTAGATTACCGCTTTGTTTTATACTTTATTAATTCTAATTAATACAGTTTAGAAAACAGACAGAAAAACTTAAAAGCAGTTTAAAGTTTTGATATTTTTGTGCGTGAAGTCCTAAACTAAAATGCAATACCTACCGAATGATTTTCCGTTACGGAATAACATAACACAGTTACTAGATACAAACAAAACATTGTTCAACATACATACATAGTCAGCGCTTTCAAAAGTTCTAGTTCGCCGTTGCAATACGATATTGACATAGCCCTTAGGTACACATGTGTTTCCTAGCTCAGAGAACTAGACTACACATCCTCAGGTTCTTGTAGTTATAAGAACGCTTTGAAATTTAGTATCTACGAGTATATTTAGAACTTACTAGACTAGATTTTGGCGAAGATATCCCAAAAACAATAGAAGTTGTGTTCACTGCAGTAAAACCAATACGAGTAAGTATTTATTTAATACATATTTGTGTATTGTTACGAAAACTAATATTTATTTTTACTATTTCTATCCCTTGGAAATAAGTTAATAGGATCAAGGTCAATGACAACGCTCCTGATCAGATTTATATCGGGAACCGCAATAAGAAGTGTTTATGTACACTCACTATTTATTGGTCTTACAAACTGCTTACTTCCTGTATCTTCCCCTTATTAGGGTTCCGTACGCAAAGGGTAAATGGGACCCGATTACTAAGACTCTGCTGTCCGTTCGACCGTCCGTCTGTCACCAGGCTGTATCTCATCAACCGTAATAGATAAACAGTTGAAAAATCCAGTTTCAAAAATAATGTATTTCTGTTGCCGCTATAACAAAAAAATACTAAAAAACAGAATAAAATAAATATTTAAGGGGGCTCCCATACAACAAATGTTTTATTGCTCGTTTTTGCTCGATATTGATAATGGCAACAGTTTGAAAGAAAGTAGACGCTTGAAAGATTTACAGAATATTTAGTTATTAGTTAAATAGTCACTTTAAACATAAATAATTAAATTCAAATAAAACCATACAACGGGCATGATTTTTTTGCCGTTCTTATAGATAAAGGTACGGACCCCTTAATGCACGAGTCTGACACGCACTTGGCCGGTTTTTTATAGATACGACAAGTCGGGTAGTATTAAAAAAGTAACGAAATCGAATTCTGGTCAAAATCGTCTACGAGCCTTAAAGCTTACATATACATACAAATACATATTATGTGAAGGTTTTATCGATTTCAATTATACCTAGTAGATAATAACTGCTGCTACTTGAATATAAAGACAATTACTTGACAGAATCGTATATTTCGAGAGATTATAAATAATTGTAGGTATAGGTAAATGCCGTAATAAAGGTAAAAATAGTCAGCCAGACTTAAATTATATGTTACGAACACCCTACCCCAACAGTAAGTCAATCGATACAACCCCTTGAAATATTATAATTAAGAGACGTGACGTGCGACAAGAAAGCGTTCGAAGAACTTGTAATTGATAGTTTTCTGAAATGAAACGAATGATAAATGAAGGCAAAATTGTTAAGCTAAATAGCTTTTAACAACTTCCGTACTATTCTATCTATAAACTTAAATTGATGTACCTATGTCACTAAAATAGAAAAATGAATAGTTAAACAATTATATTTGCGTTTCTTTGAATCTAGGAACTAATTGGTATTTAAAATCTATGTTTTGATCCGAAAAAAAGGAGTAGGATAATGTGTTTTTTTTGCTCATCATCTTTCTTATAGAGGTGTAGTCGATAAGTCCCTTGGAATAGGGAGTTAGTCATAGAAATATTGTTGGTTCAGGATATGCCGGGGCAAAAGTATAGTATACCTAATAGCCGGTAGTCATTGCCAAAATTTATTTAATATTTTCCGGACTGAGAGCGGCAAATCAACAACACAACAACAATCCATAAGGATTGTCCATAATAGAAAAAAATATCCGACTCCACGTTTGACAATTCTGTTGTGAAGTCATCTTTTAAGTGGAGTATCTACTCAACAATCGCTCCGTTAATTATAATGTAACTCAAACACCACTCACAGACCCTTTCGTTTTCTCAACGATTTTGTTTCTTCACAAGTCACTTCGCTTGCTTCTTTTACTGTTCTTTGATATAGTGGAAAGAAATCGACCGTGTCTTAATTGATGAAATCGTAAACGTTGTTATTTGACTATGCCTAAAGACTTTTAAACTAATTAATATTTCTCTACTATTAGGTATTTAGATAGTTATATATATAGTATAGTAGTATATAGATAGTTTCATATCATCATAATCCAGTTAATAATAGGAACTTAGTTATCATAACAAATACTTGTTATATGATAATTTCCTGAAATTGACGATGGTATCTGTGTTTATTGACTCTCAAAATTTAGAGCTGCCTTCAACATTATCATGTCTTAGGTGAAGTAATTAGTTTATTACCATTCCTCGGGCCCTAATGTGGATATACTGAAATAATGTTACTTATAGGTACTTTATATTATACTTTTAGCTTACCGTCCACCTAAAAATAATAAGTTAGTAAATAGAACACATCAACTACGGTGTTAAAGTACCTATAGTTATATTCAAACCCACATTGATCACTGCCAACAAAAGGATTTCAATTACTTTGCGTTATTTATTATAATTTGACCGTGTTGCTTCTGCTACAACCCTAAGTCCCTCAAGTGACATTAGAGACAGCCGTATTCTCCGGCGACATATTAATCAATATACTACTGCAATTTTCTTAACATGTTCTGTATTATAAATACTAATAAAAAAACTTAGTAAGTAAAATATATAAGACAACTTCTACCAGTTCATTTATTCTGAAATTGTCAAAAATAAATATATAGATACTTTGTATGAACGTATAAAAGTCTTACGTCAAAGCTTTTGCCTACACAGTTTATGAGATTATATGATTATGATAACAATATCATCTCATTCTTAGTTACTCCTCGCCACAAATGATAATAATTCGTACGAAATAACTCGCTACGCATAAGGCGCTTGATTAATTAAGAAGTATAATGTTCCACGTGTAATTATGTGATCCTGACTTCAGGTTGCAACCCGCGACACTGATGCTCTGCATTTATTTGATTATTTCGACAGGCCTGTATCAAACAGAACAACGTAAGCCGTAAGCCCCTTGATATTAACTCATTACTGTAGGGTGCTTAATGCTATTAGGTAATTACAAGAGTCCCAAACATTTAAGCATTCTTATGGAGAGAGAAATTGAATACTTAGGTCGTTTTTCGTATTCTATTTGTAATTCAGGTTGATGACGTTTCATTTTCATTTATACTGTAAGTATTTATAAAAGTGCGTTGTAGCTGTTTCACATTTTCCCATTTTGATTTATAAATGAAAATGAAAGCCTGTTATGGTGTTTGCCTTTTTTCATTACTGCTTTTTAATCAAATACTACATTATTCAGTTTCTTTATATTAATGTCTCTTTGGTGGAAGTTCGTGGAATAATTTTATTTTGGGGATCTCGTTGATTCAGTAATTAAATCATGGCGCTGATGTCCTGATATCACTACACTTTGATCTACTAAACGGTAGTCGTTTATTTCGGTTTCCTCCTTGTAATCTAGCTTGATGTTCTTATTTGGTTTGGGCGGCACTTTCCTTATTTCATTTAGTAATTTAATTTTAGATATTTGACACATTGAATGCCTTTTGCTAACTTGATTATCTTATTTTCCTTACTGCGGTAGCGTAGCAGTGCGGCTACAAAGACCACTCAAATTATAAGCGTAGTATCTAAGTAAAAAATACATGATACATAAGAATACAGGCAATGCCTCTTTGCTTCTCGTTTGTTTGTTAATTTATAAGGAACCTTACAATTTTCACCAAATCTGGTTTTAAATATTTCAACGAATTCAGAATTTATTACAGAGCCGTGGTTCATTCTGACGATATATTTTATGCAAATAAAAGAAATGCTTTGGAATAAAACACTCGCTAAGCCAATAAAAGTATTATCTGGTTAAAGCCATTGACATTTTATGAGCTTTTATATCAGGCCCTTTTTGGCTTAGTTTCTATCCAATAGTTGTTTAAATAGACTGAGTTATATTAAAATATTTGTAATATAATAGTATTGAAAGTAAGTAACTTTCTTAATAAAACTAAATCAATAGGAAACATTCGTATCATTTTAATATACATTTATATGAAGCTAGAGTAGGCTATGAATATAGTTTCTATGAATGGAATACTTGTGTCGTTGCATTTGATTGCTGGTTGCAAACAAGACTCACTGAGTATGCTATTTAGAGTTTGTTCCTAAGGGCAGGCAAGGTGTTATTGATGTTTTCTGATAGATACATATTTTCTACAGCATTGCAGTGTTTAAATGTCTTGTTAAATAATCGATGAAACCAGGATATATACTTACTAGTACTCTACTATTCAGGGAGCTAACAATAAACAAGCATTCATATTAATTGAACTGTGATTTATACCGAACGGGTAACAATTACTATCGTTAAATAATCTCATACATACATAATTTTAAGATAGTTTATAATCATCGTACACTTTACGTATTTGAAGCATAATAATAATAATACCTGACAATAGGAGTTTACAATTTAAATGAGAAAGGTTACCGAAGTTTAACTAGCGGTCTGGCGAACAAGAGATTAATAACTTGTTATTACAAATTAGAACATAGTAGAGTGCTTAGCAGGATTAGTCTGCGGTGATTCCAGTACTAGATAAATCGTTTAATACTTGTCATCACGCCTGTATTGCCCGAAGGGATCGGCAGATGTGAATTCTACATTACTACATCCACCTTTCGCCAGTTAAGTTTATCCCAAACTTCCAACGTAATTGGAGACTAGCTTAATGCAATCAACCGCGCACTAATCCGGACTCCGTGTTGCTATTGAGAATTGCCTAACGAAAAAGCTCAGTAACACTTTGCCAGACCCGGGGTTCAAATTCTGGGCCCCATGCGACCTCGGTTGCGTCAGCGACCACCAGACCAACGAGGCAGTCGTTTAACCAAAAACAAGTTAGCTATTATTTTAGAACCATTCCATGAAGAATCATTATAGCTTACACTGGTTTACTTAAATATAAAGTATTTTTGTGCAAAATTGTAATAGACAAGCAACGGACAAGCAGCTTTCAAACCAATTACCAAAACAAGTAAAACAAATAAATTATGTAATATCTGAGTAATTAAAAGGCGAAATGGCCTTTTTGATTAAAACCTTTATTTTAAACTATCAAAGTAATACACGCGTATTTTAATTAAGAAATGTTAAATTTTCTAGTTTATGAAATATCATTTCGTTGAACTTTCGTAACTAAGCACTAATAATTTAAGGGTTGGCAGGTTTTTTTAGTTTGAATAATTGATCCAATTTTACGTAGGTATAACTTACAAGGTTCATAATGTTATTATGTTATCATATGTTTTTGTGTACAATAAAGAATTAAGAATTAAGGTTCAGTTTCCTTTGGTTTTTGTCAATATTCGAGTTACACAGACGATATTACATTCGTTAATTTCCTACAAGGTTCAAAACACTTTCTTATTTGAAGAGAATTAACTGATTATTGAATTAAATGAAGAATTCTACTCTGAGGCATGTTTCAGTAATTAAACATTGTTATCATGTCAAGGTCCAGACAATGAATTATAAAATAATCGGTATTAAGATTAACATAGTACTAACTATCGTTGCAAATTCCCAAGTTAAACAAAGTTGTAATTAAAGTAGAGTTCATTTTAACTTAAGAACATTAAAGATATTTGAAGTGTAAACTTACACTTCAAATGACTTTAATGTTCAGGAAGTAAAATATATTTGTAATGGACTGTAGTAACTTGAATGAAAATGTATCTTGGTGCCAGTTAGGAAGTAAATGACGGGTTTAGACTAAAACACCCAATACACATTTCGCCAATTACGTTATAGTTCCCAATAGGGGGTTAGCCTATTGTCATCATGATATCATAATAATTGTATTGTCTGCCTCGTTGGTCTAGCGCGACTGCTGAGCAAGAGGTCCTGGGTTCAAATCCCGGGTCGGGCAAAGTGTTACTGAGTTTTCCATTAGGTAATTCCCAGTAGCAGCACGGAGTCTGGCTTTGTGCCCGGTTGATGGCAAAAGGCTCGCCCCCTATTATATTGGGACTTACAACATAACTGGCGAAATGTGGGTGTACTATATGTTCACCTCTGCCTACCCCTTCGGGGAATACAGACGTGATGTTATGTTATGTTATGTTATGTAAATATTATTTTTATTATTTTTACCCACCTTACAATACATCAACAGCTATTCAGGCCAATAAGATATTGTTCAATGTATTATAGTAGTTATTCTTTAATATCCAATAATAAAACATACCAAAAATATACCAAAATAATCGAATGTATCAATAGATTACACAAACAGTTATGAAAGATATACTTATTCAATTTTTAATTAACATTTTTGCCGCTTTCACGGCCGTTACCAAAAATGTAATTATTTATCGTACAACTGCTGCTATAAAATGCTCTAAGTATAAAAACAAAGCACCTTGAATATTGCATAATAAGAATTTCTTTTATACGTTTTCTTTACCGATAACACTGACAATTTATTACGTAGCGAGTTATACAGCTAGTATTATAGTGTTTACAGATGTCCGATAATGGTGTGATCCGAACCACCGCACTATATGCCACTATGGTGGTCTCTCCCTCACCACGTGCGAAGGGCAAACGATCAAATATATGATCCAATCGCACTGATGATAATAATAACAATGTGCGGCGGAATCCCCTACAAATATCAAATATGGTCCGAACCGCACCAAGATTGAGGTGCGGACCGCACCAAGTTCGGTCTGTTATTAGTATTACCGATTCTGCCTAGGCAGTTCTAGGTCCAATCTGTGGAAAAGATAATGAACATTAAGCCTATTTAGTCTAATAAATTAATTTACTCTTTGACCTTTTACTGTCGGCTCATTGAGCAATTAAATTAGGAAGACGAGGGGTACTACAGGGTAACTAACAGTAGGTAGAGGACATTTCGTAACTGAAACTGGTATTGGTAATCATACTAATCTATGTTACCATCCAATAGGACCCATTTTATGCTCGCCTTCCAACCTTTTCGTGCTCTGTAACCATGTAAACAAATGAAATGTTATCATATCATGTTTTTATATAGGTACCTAATTCCGACTGCAGTTTTGCACATTAGCATTATGCAGGGCGGTTTAATCGATTTAAATGCGCTGCGTGTAAAACGTTTCAACGATGCGCGAGATCTATTTGAACTGTAAAATCGTCAAATTAAGCAACTTTTTCAAAAATCACATAACATTTTAAAATACAATTAGGTATTTTAATGTTATTTCTGTGTGAAATTATTTGAGGAAACTATTAAGCGTTAACTAATAATTTATTACCGACATAATATCAAGAAGCAATAACACTTGTAAGGTATGATCCTTGAACTAGCTATCGGTGCGGTTATTAGAATAGTTTGTAAAGGCCAGTCTTTAAGCGATTAAAACTTGGACTTCCTACTCCTGAGTGTACCGACGCAGCTGTTGCGAATTATTTGTCCTTCAAGCTTTCTTCCTACTATTCAGAGCAACTACACTTAAAGACGCAACTTCGAAGTATTTTTTACAGCGTTTATTTTGCACAACGCGCAACGGCTCGTAGTTTTATTAAATTGCATGCCTCATTTTTATTGCATGCTTTAAGAATCAGGATTTTCGTTAAAATTATTTTATTTTTAAATGCTTCTTAAACTATGTTTTAAAATAAATACAATAATTATCCTCCTGACCAAATTACAGTCACGGAAGTATGGCCCGTATCCAATATCAACTAACACTGGCTATCTACGCTGATACTTGATCGACTGATCGCTAAATTGCTACAAGCCCTTCTATTAAAAAAAAAACTATTATAGATCATTCGATTTTTCAACGGTGTGTAAAGACATGTCATAGGCCTACTGGCGGTTTAAACTCTGACACCAGGTTGTTCATCACCATACGATAAGAATAAGATTAAAAAAAAATGATATTGGTTTATATCTACAAATACTATGGTGTTTAAAAAATTCGATGTCTACAATATTTTAAAAATGTTTAAAAAAAAATATACTCTGAACTTGGACTGAACTTGGACATGGAGTGTTCATGGAAAATCGGACAACATAATACCTTTCCTACAGACACGGAAACAACTCATCACAAAAAAGGGGTAATAAACCCCTCGAGAAGTAAAGTTTCTATTATTATTACTGACACGTACCGACCGAGTTCCTTAATCTTGAGCTCCCCGGAGTACTGTAGTGTATAAGTATAGGAAGTTCACAGGGTTTGTTACAGTTTCGTATTACCTTTAACTTGGCTTACACTGTCACGTTAAAGTTTGCAGTTTACCTACATAATACATGAATCGTCATAATAGGTATCATCAATTAATAGTATAACATTAATCGTCATTATAGGTACTTGTCTTGTCAAGAAAATTATATTAACACTATCACCTTTCTCGATCATAAACTTTAAAAATTTTATAGTACAGTTTTGTAAGATGATACCTAATAATAATAAAATACCTGGACAGTATTTCCATCCTGCCCTGTTGGGCGCCAATACAAAGGTACTGCGTTCCATGTTGTTAACCAAGTGGACGTACTCATTATCGGATATCGACAAATATTATTAATCTGTAATTTAGTATTTTTTACACAAAAAGATTTACCTAGTGTAAGTATTTTTTACACAATAAGATATACACTAGGTATATCTTTTTGTGTAAAAAATACTTACAAATGATAAAAATTTGTAAGTATTTTTCTTCTCTAACTAACCTGTACGCTGAGGGGTCTTATCATTGACCGTTATCCTACAGACAACCTTAGGGTTGAATAAAATGGTATGTACTTTGTATATTTTATTTAATCAATGAAACCTAGCAATACAGAAGATTCAACGCACATATTTTAAACCGCGGTCCATAAATCACAGCTAGCAAGACATAATAAAGTTTATCGCGCCTTTTAGGTTATGTGCGAAAAGAAGACTAAGTCATCTGAACAAAATAACCTTTTTAAATATTTACAGACATGCTGATGAATATTTTACAACACGTCATCCCGCTTGCTAGGCTGGTTTCGCAACTCATTTCTTCAAGGAAAATAGTATAATTTCTGAATTACTAGGAAAACAAGATCAAAGTAAAAGTGTGAAATAGAGGAAGCCAAATAGAATGTTAAATACTAGCCTAAACGTTGTATGAATAATGTTCTGGTTATTTAGAGTCTAATTTTCCATAAATTCGGGTCAACATCAACACTTAAAACTAATTGTTCTTAATTTGGTTCGTTAAAAGTTTCAAGTGGACAATTTTGTGGGAAATAATTACTTCCATAATAAGTTAAATTTTGATTAAATAATGTATTGTTAGTTAGTGTTCTTATTTGAAAAAAAACTGCTTTTCAAAGTACTTAACATTCTTTTATACCTTGTAACAATATAGTGAGGTACTTACTTATTAAATTAATCATTTAAATACTTACCTATATGTGTATTGTGTAACGTATCATTTAAGGTTTAATACAAACTGTCAAGCTCACCTTTAAGATGGGTGACATTATTGATATAAAGTATCCTGTCAATATCCATTACGTATTATAAATTGTATTCGTCTCAGAGAAATATATTCCGGGAATCGATCATTTGTCGCAATTTCCCAATACATAACAATTTAAAGTATCTGATTGTCCCTTTGAGTAAATGGAATCGATTAGACTCCTGTCTAAAAAGGAAACTGGTCCAAAAACTCATCAACCGTAACGACAATTCCTTTGCAATTGTTATTAAAATACTTTGTGAAGAATGTGTGGTGTTTTTCTTTCATGGCTGTATCGGGGATTTAAAAGCTTTAGTACGCAAAATTGTGGCGCTTCAGTGGCCTTTGTTTCTCTTATTCAGTTTTGTGCCTCTTAGAGCCTTTTATGATATGAAAGCCAGTACAAAATTACAGAAATACGTACTTAGCTTTTTATCAAATAGGCCTTAGTCAGTTACTTTGTACCTAAGTAACTTTCGAGTTCGTGACATTTGTAAAAAAAATCCACAAATAAACCTACTTACTCTTGCAAGTTTTATTATCTACTACTTTTAGTAAATTTTAAGTAAAAAACAGGCTAATAAATAGAACTAAGTGCAGTTATATTTAGTTTATAAAGTGTAATAGGCCTTCAAAGTTCTTAAGCCTAGCATAGCGCCTTTTTACTTTACGCTGTAAACAAATATGGCGTTGCTAGCTATTCCACAGAATGAAAAAGAGTATAACCTTGTACCAAGCGTTTTAAGATTCCTATATTTTTAGCGCAGGGTCCACATGTTATCTCAAAAACAGTTTTTTTATATTTCTATAACCTTGATACCAGAATATGTAAAAATATGATAATAAAAAAGGTTTGGTTAATAAAAAGAGGAAGTTAATGTAGTGATAAACGATACGGGATACCTTGTAAAATACCCGTTTCCAAATAGCTGTTTATATGAATTATTCGTTTTATATAGCGTCGTCCTAGTCAATGTCGGCCGTAATATTTTACCGGCCTCCGGAGAAGCTGAATGGAGAACCATCTTGCCTTTACTTCCTGGTCTCCTTAAATACAGTCGATAATATCTAACTATATTTTTTCCGACTTTATTTCACGACCTTGATGTGTTAGAAAAAATACAGGGACTCGTTATTTAAATTATCTATATGATAATTACAGAAGATTAAGTAAACCTAGGTTTACCTGGGTTTGTACATGTACATTAATTGCACTTTATTAATATGATTGAGCAAAAGTTTAACTTCTGTTCATTTAGATAAACTATAAGAAGTCAAGTTATGCCTCATATTCAGATTAACCTAGCGTGATAGTGTGACGGAATGGAGCCTTCTTTTACCCAAAGAAAAGATGTTTTAAGTACTCTGTAAAATACGTCCTTCAAGGATAACATATTTCTAAGTTACAAAGTTTCGCAGAAGAACGACAAAAAATAAGCCGTAAGTACTGGGTACTTATTATCACCGCGACAATCACGACGAGATGACGAATAAAGGAGATATAGAAAACGAATGAGCTGTTAAAGAATACTCACATTCAAGACAAACTTATTTGGGGAAAACGTTTATGTTTATGTGATACAGATATATGTAAATCCATTTATTTTAAATTTTCAGTTTTTCATGGGGGATGTATTAGCGCAAACCTGATGTGGCCCCATTAATTACAATAGGCTTCCTATAAGGCACTTATAATGTGCGGCGCAACATGTAAAGACTCCTGGTAAACAAGAGCCTACTACTTCAGGCATACTTAACAGGCAATATAGACACTTCTTTTAAGTAGTATAATTATCTTTATTTGGACTTCGCCTCTTTAACACACTTAGCTGCTGTGTTGCATTGCGCATTTTGATTTTATCTCTTACACGAATCTTTTTACGAACGTATCTTTTTATATATATCTTTGAATTTCAATCAGGTTGTGGCCACCTCTAGATTCCACACCAAGCTTCTACACTCTACACTCACTAAACAGTATACAGTGAATACCGCATTCAGGCTTTACATCGCCCACATGTAGAGTTACTTACCTCAAAACAAAGTTTGTGTTTCTTTTTTTAAATGTTTTATATTTACGTTAGTGCCAGAGCTTTGTGTTAAAAGAGAATAAACACGATCTTATTGTGCTTAAAATAAAGGCGGGAATTAAATAAAAAATGTACTAACAGCGTCGGGCTTGTGTTGAATTTTTCTTTGTTCTAATGCTTTGTTGAGGGCGCTGTGTTTGTAGTAACCTTACAACCAGAGAGAGCATTATAGACAGCGGTTCGCCACAATATTTTGAAATTAGGTTATACTTTTTTCTCAGGACTTTTTCGGTCTGATTTTTTATGGACTGAACGTAATGGATGCTCGTTATAGTTCACTGGAGCAAATGCTAGTCTGTGGCCGCAGTCTGTGGTTAATTAATCAGTTGGTATTGTGAATGCTGTTAGGCTTTTGTAACTGGTTGAATATTATGACGGTAAATAAGTAGGTAATATAAAAAAGGGTAGTGTATTCTCTGGTTCGACTCGAGAAGATTATTATTATTCTCTATTGCACATAATATAAATAAATTACTTAAATACAAAGGCGAGCTTAACTCAATATTGAGTTGTCATTGTTTTACTTATTATTAAAAATGAAAATGCGCGACCTTGCAGCATACACCACAGCGTTGTACAAATTAAAGTGGACAACGTTCTAATATCCAGTCCATGTAACATTCAGATTCAGATGTTAGAAATGTAATGAAAAGTCTCCAGTAAATTACACATTTACAGGAAGGAAATACTAGAGCTTTGTAACTATGTATAATTTGTTGTTTTTTTTTTGGAACACTATCGGTGCATAAGTATCAGAAAATAAAAACAACTTTTTCACAGCATTCCTCTTCTCTTATACATAGAGAAGGAATATAATTTAAAGTAGGTATTTTTTTGTAACTAAAAACATTGTTCTTGTATTGTCTTACGCCTTTGCTTGTTTACCTACTCAATTATGCGGACAAATTCTTCTAATAGCATTAGTTCTTACAGTCTTAATCATTTTGGATCCACCTTAATATTCTAACCAAATTACAAGTAGTTAGGTGCCTATATACTTAGTTGTTTCTTAGTAAATACTTACTTAAGCGTAGGTTGCTAGAAATCGGACAAAGTATTTTATTTACGACTCGAGATGATTATGTTTATTCTCTATTGCACATAATATAAATAAATTACTCAACGATTTTTTTTTTAGATATGGTCTGCCGCAGTCTTTATCTGCTTTACCGGACTTTTTGGCGAGACCCAAGGAGCCTCCAGCCAAGGCTAGAACTACAAAAGTGCGACGACTTACTACCTATTACTAATATCTACGATACGTACATACTGCTTAACTATATAAATTCATAATACACTCCACACATATAGGTATCATGCTTACTAGGAATACTAGAATACATAATTCAGAGTAGGTAGGTACACTAAACATTTGCTTTGAAAGGAAATACGACTTTACTTTTTTCTTAAAAAAGACCAACGTCCGAGTGTCTCGTACATCGTAAGGTCGCACTGCACATAGGGTAAAAGAACCATCACCATCAGTCGGAAGTAAGTCGAGGAGTACGTAAAACAAGAGATGTCATTAATCGAATGGGACCCCTGGGAATAAGATAGGTACAGTCAGCATCAAAAGTCGATGACCATATTCAGATTTTCAAAATCACTGTACATTATATCACCCATCAATCGCTCAACAAGATAAGGCGCCAGTATTGAATGAACATCATTAAAGTTCAAAATTAACTGAACACTACTTCATCAAAGGTCACTGAACACCATTTTGTCAAAAATTTCTGATCGTAATAATATCCGAAAACATCATAACATTCAGTTTTACAAAAGTCACTGAACAATATAAAATGCTTATTTTGGTTATCTGGTGTAATCACGGCAACGTCCAAAAATAACTTAACATCATAAATAACAAAAGTTACTGAACATTACTTTGTTTCGGATACGTAGCGTGTAAACTTATACTATCAAAAGTAGCTGAACTGCAAACTAAAAAAGTGCTCGTTACTATCTTCAGAGTTATAAATCCAATCTTGTCCTATACAAACTAAATCATGTAAAAAAAATTAAATGGATGTAAATTTCGAATTTTACTTTCCAAAATACTTCTGTTTGAATTAATACCATCTTTATTTATAATGTTCATTTGTCACTAAAGCACAATTGATAACTAATACAATATTTATAGATGATAAATAATTGCAACCGCAATGGTCTACATCCGATACAAAGTGATAATTAAGTAGAAATATTCTTTTTAAATTCAAGGGTAAACAGTTTTTCAAATACCCACAACTATGTTTCCCAAAGAATTGAATTAAAACGGAATTTGTGTGAATTTTGAAAATGAGTCTTATATGTATACAAAAATTCAATCGTAACTATAAAAATAATAAACTAAGTCGACGTTATAAATTTGATTAGAATCTGCGTGATTTTTGGAAATGAATGTATTGCTTTACGAATAAGGTTACAATTCAATCGAACTAAAAAAATCATTGATTATGTCGATGGTATAAATTCAAACAGAATTATTTTGGAAAGTTAAATTCGAAATTTACATCCATTTAATTTTTTTTTACATGATTTAGTTTGTATAGGTCAAGATTGGATTTATAACTCTGAAGATAGTAACGAGCACTTTTTTAGTTTGCAGTTCAGCTACTTTTGATAGTATAAGTTTACACGCTACGTATCCGAAACAAAGTAATGTTCAGTAACTTTTGTTATTTATGATGTTAAGTTATTTTTGGACGTTGCCGTGATTACACTAGATAACCAAAATAAGCATTTTATATTGTTCAGTGACTTTTGTAAAACTGAATGTTATGATGTTTTCGGATATTATAACGATCAGCAATTTTTGACAAAATGGTGTTCAGTGACCTTTGATGAGTAGTGTTCAGTTAATTTTGAACTTTAATGATGTTCATTCAATACTGGCGCTTTATCTTGTTGAGCGATTTATGGGTGATATAATGTACAGTGATTTTGAAAATCAGAATATGGTCATCGACTTTTGATGCTGACTGTACTCAAAGACTATCTGCTGCTATAATAATATAGGTATATATCTGCTCCTGGCTACGCTTCGGTGATCTCTTTGGAGAAACCGAAGGGTTTGTCTGTGCAATTATGGATGAAGTTATCATGACGAACAATTGCCGGAAATATATCTTAAAGCATGGCACGGTTGACTTATGTCGGGCATGTCACCGTCCGGGTGAATCCTTAAGACATATTATGTCTGGTTGTTCTCGTCTTGCTAACGGTGAATACTTACACAGACATAACCAAGTAGCCAGGATTATCCACCAGCAACTTGCTTTGAAATACAAACTGGTGGATTCTGAGATGCCATACTACAGGTATGTCCCCGACCCAGTTCTTGAAAGTGATCATATCACATTGTACTGGGATCGATCTATCATCACTGACAGGACTATTGTTGCCAATAAGCCTGATATAGTGGTGATAGATCGATTAGAACGCCGCGCAATGATTGTTGATATCACGATCCCCCATGACGAGAATCTCGTGAAAGCCGAAAGAGATAAGCAAATTAAATATCTTGATCTGGCGCACGAGGTTGTCGACATGTGGGAGGTGGACTCAGCAATCATTGTACCGATAGTCGTTTCGGCCAATGGTCTCATGGCCAAGAGTCTCGACCAACACCTGAAGAGGCTCACGTTAGGCGGTTGGGTCAAGGGCTTGATGCAGAAAGCGGTACTCCTTGACACGGCACGCATTGTGAGGAGGTTCCTCTCTCTGGAGCCCTAACCACCGGTAGCTTGGACCCTGTTCCCGCTGCTGGTTGAGCCTATTTTTTATATTTTTGAATATTGTATTTTTATATAGATATTTAAAATGTAATTTATAAGAAAAATAATTTAAATAAAGGAAATAATAATAATAATATTTATTTATTCAAGTTACCATGACTCATAATTGTTAGTGTAACTTACAAACTAAGTTAGTGAGACATAAAAAACAATACAATTTTTTTTTTAATTTGGCCTGCACCGTGACTTACCGCTGTACCATTCCGT
This sequence comes from Abrostola tripartita, assembly GCA_905340225.1. Lineage (NCBI taxonomy): Eukaryota > Metazoa > Arthropoda > Insecta > Lepidoptera > Noctuidae > Abrostola > Abrostola tripartita. The sequence goes on along the minus strand of HG996498.1, from coordinate 6,934,235 downwards.
GAAAGATGGCACCACAGTGATTCACGTACATGCAATCCAGCCGACTAGCAATCATCTTTAGAATGCTATTGGAGCCACCCCGCACCCTGCACACCAGAGACGCACACCTCTTACGCATAATCGTATAAAAACAATTTACTTGTGCATCCGCGAACATCCCTGATGCGCTACAGAAACGAGGTAGCCCCACCAGCACCCGGAATGCGTTGTTGTATTGAACACGGAGGGCGCTGTACGATTTCTGCGTATATCTGGCCCACAGGCTGCATGTGTAGAAGGTGGTACAGTCAGCATCATAAGTAGCTGAACATTTAATTTTATAAACATACCATTAATTGAAGAATAACTAATTACACACTAAAAAGTCTTAAATATTTTAAGATCATCGTTTGGACGCTCCTATAATTTGAAACAAAAACTTGAATTGGTTTTTGTTTCTTTCCATTATTTGACATAAGGTTTCGTAACATGGTAATCTACTTAGGATGCTGACTGTACAATAGGCTCGAAAGAGAGTAATTTTACTTTAAGTGAGCAGCGTGCAAACCTGCGAGCCAGCATATTCGCTCTTACCGACAACGCCCTCCGCTCGCGTTCAATGTCAGGGTCATCATTGAGACCAGGCGTCAGAACATGACCAAGATATTTAAATTGCGTAACTCGTTTTAATGTTACTCCGTTCAGTTTCACGGGTGGCACATTTTCAGTGATTTTACGCCCTGTCTCGAATACCATGACCTCTGACTTATTACAGTTGTATAACAACCCGTGTCTTTGAGCGTATTCTTCACAAATGTATATTAGTTTTCTGAGTCCACAAACTGATGCGCTCAGCAGCACCATGCCGTCTGCGTAGCTAATGTTATTGACACAGATCCTATCTATGTGACAACCGACTCTGGTGCTACTGAGTTCGCCAATCAATTCGTTTACGTATAGGTTGAAAAGCGTTGGTGAGCTCAATCCCCCCTGCCTCACCCCGCATTCCAACCCATACGGACGAGAAAGGCCTCCAGCTCATCGTACAGAATTGGTCTGGTTACTGTACCAAAATTTTAGAATTTATGATAAAAACGCGAGGATATTTAATGTGCAGCTCAGTGGAATACTACCATTGTTTTATTTTTAAGATGCAATTTGATAAATTAACTTGATAACAAAAATATTAATTTTATATTATGTACCTACTTAATATGTGTTTGATTTATTGTATATGTAATTTTTATGTGTTTGATTTTTCATATAAAATCATGTGTAGGTATTGTGACTAGCATTTATTTATTAATACTTTGTCCGTTTATTGACAGGATCACTGTGGTACGCATAAGTATTTGGTAGTTTCGGAAAATAGTATTACAATGATGTCAAAACCCTGCTCATAACTGACTTTAATTAGATAACGATGATGAACTCATTTAGCCAGGGACTGTTATATTTAGTTGTACACTGCGTTTGAATATTAAATACCTACATAGTAAGGTCAAAAGTTGGTAAATTGATTAGTATTTTATAAGACAGCTATGTTTTGTAAATACTTCAAAACTTACTTGAGCTCTGATCCCATTCTTAGAAATAATAACAAAAATCAGGCGCTTGATTATCAATCAATAATACTGACTCTGTATTTTGGAGGGATTATGTACTACGTCGTCAATACCTACTTTGCAGAACTTGAAGCACTTATTGATCGTCTTTACAAATGTAATGAAGAGTATGAATATCTAAAACAATCCGACATCAGATCATTTTGGACCATTTTACAAATGAAACAATACATTTAAGACTGTATTTCCACCCTTAAAGTAAGCTTAAAATAGTTCAAAAGTACAGCACTTACTTCCAAATTAACTAATATAAAACACCCAAGTGAGTAATTTTCTAAAGTGTCTAGACGTCATATTGTTAGGTTAAAAATATTCAACATTGAAAATGGTCCTATACTGCAAAACAAAGTAGATGAAATTCATAGACTCGCCAGAACCCTGAAAGGGCTTCTTATTTAGTACTCACCGGACGTATTCGCTTTTATATAAACGGTTATTAAACTAAATTACATTTGGCAAATTAGAAATGTCTGACTTTTAAGAGTTTAACAAATATTTAAGTAAAGTAGAAAAAGAGTGCAAGGCCTCTCGATGACGCATAAATTTTTTGAAAGAAATGACATTGGAAGGGGCAATTTTAGAAAAATATGGCATTGTATCTCTACACTGTATCTGTAAATATGTAAGAGGTAAAAGAATTAATTTATTAGTCATATTATACTAGTAGTAGTATATTCGTGTTTTACTTGTACGTATAATATTTCGTGAGTTAATTCCATTAACATTGGACAAAAAATAACCGCAGTTTAAGGAATGCAACGAGCCTGAATTGTCAATTTTTTTATTATTATTATATGATCTGCTTTGCCAAGCAACGAAGTAGGCAGCAGTTTGAAGATATCCTCAGACAGAACTTTTTCAAGTGAGACCGTAATTTATTAGAGTCAGTCCCATGGCACATATTTCAGTCCATTTTAAAGCTGTCTCAATATCTTGCTTTATAATTGCCAACTTACCGCAAATCCCTCCATATCACGTCCTTTCACATTAATGCTTACCTTCCATTATGTCGTACCCACAATTCTGTTATCGCACATTCCGACATTTCACTTTTGGGCGCACTTTTACGGTATTCATGACTCTGAAAGTAATAGAACCATCCAAGTTTATGTACGTCTTAGCTACGTTTACACGAATTCTTTATCTTTGATATTTTCTGGTACTTACCTTTACCTATCACAATGTAATTAGGTATTCGATTAAAATTTTAACTTCGACCTTAAATAACTATTTAAAAATTCCCCTATTACTGCCAGCCAGCGAATGCCTCACAGTATCAAAATCTAATAGTGATCCTTAAATTAGATACATAATTATTAATAGTGTAATATGGACATTTAGACAGGGTGGACCATAAAATCCACAACACAAAATAAACAACCACTATTATGCAACAACTGACAGGCCCGGGTTTATGAAGAATTTGAGGCAGTTGGAACGTGACATGATTCATAATTAAGGGAACCCCCCAAATAATTGTCGTGATCCAAATCCCAAACATGCTTATAATGATTAGAGTCTTAATCCTGATCACGTCATTGTTTGGGTTGTTGATATTCATCGATTGTTTAGGCAAGGCAGGAGACGCAAAATATAAATCGTGCTGTTATGAAAACGCAATACTTTCCAGTTCTATTTTCTTTAAATTTCACGAAACAATGGAAAATCCTTTAATATGACACCTAACACAAGATATAGAGAATGGAATTATACAGTGGTAACCGAAGCTTGATAAATTGCTAACACGCAGCTGCAGTGAGAATAAAGTAATCACCGATCTTTTTTATCGAATCGAAAAACGAATTATATATTAGTATTGGCTGGCTTTCATCATGATAAACCAACGAGAAAAATATTATTTAAATATACAAATCTAAACAGCGAGTCTTATCCCCCGACAATATACAAACTAATCTTTTATAATTGTAACCTTTTTTAGATTCAGCTAGCGGACCACTCATACGCTTCAAGAACCGAAAGTTTTTGTCTAGTCCCCCATAAAAATATTATGTCTATCTAGAAATTTTGTTCCCCAAAGCTAGACACAGATTCGCCAAGTTTTATGACGCATTGCGTACCGAAAAAAAGGCGAATAATAAAGGAAGTGTTGGGCATTACTTATACGGCAATTATTACGATAGGGAGAACATTATAATGTTCGTATTGCGGTGAAACTATTCTGGGAATATTAACTTCTCCATTATATAGGAAGGGGCAGGAAATGCGACCACATTTTAGATACACAACGTACATAACACATGGGTTTTAAACATTAGGGGAGTTGGATTATAATAATCGTTTATTACAATGAGATCTTAATATTTTCACGTGTGACCTAATTCATTTTTATGACTACCAATTTTTTATCGTGGCATATAGAATAATTTTAGTAAACAACGTTAGCTTATTTACTATCATTAGGTACCTAATAAAAAAGTATAATTAATTAAGATGTGATTCCTAAATTTCAGTACAATTTTAATTCTTACAGCTCCGCTGTACTAGTGAGTACCTACGCAATCCGATATAAGTTCACTTGTTACGTAATAATCAATACGTTTATGAAATTCACAAGTCGCATAAATCTCAGCAATATTTTGCTGATCCATAAACAACTTGTACGCAGTTTTTATCTTTTATTGCGTGTTTTGTTTGCGTAAAACTTTGGTGACGCATTAACTGTTTCGCAAACAAATTGGTAATGTGATATTTAAGAATGTGAATTAATGATAACAAACAAACAATGACTCTTCAGAAGGAAAGTCTGACGTCATTGGCGAGAGATAAGCAGTGCTTTAACCTATCAGTAGCTACGCAACCTACACAATAGTAGAAGAATTTAAAAGCGACGCCCACGCTCACTCCGATAGCGATGCGGTTAGCTTTGTTGATTGACTTTCTATAAAATTAAAGACGATGACCCTTAAATGTAGGTTCATAAGCTTTAAAATTAAAAAGATTTTGCAGGAAAATGTTGTGTGTCTACTGCTTTTAGTGCTAGAAGCTTTACGTGGGTAGGTAATAATGGATAATGACGTTGACATGCAGTCTTGTCAGCTGCTTATTATGTGTTTCTAGAATGATTATGCTATGTAACAGGTATGGTATGCGAAAATGTTTAAAGTAAATATATTGTGCAATAATATGGTTCAGCGAACGTATACAGTATTCACGTCTGTATTTTTAGTGATAGTAAAGTATATCTTATTAAAATCTGCAATGTTATCAGCTTGTATATTAAAACGCATATTTTACGAAAGTAGTAACAATCTGTGCCAGTGATATCTCTTACTGCCTCATTGGAGAGTTGAGTCGTGATTTATCTGTATATTGAGGGTTGGCCGTCGGCATTCCATCCCGCAGGGGACAGCAGATATAATGTTTCAGTTCAAAGCGGGCGTTTGTGCATGTGATATGTAGTCTGAAAAATGCCCACGCAACTCGGGAAACAATACTACTGTATTTACAAAGTACTTTATAAATATTTATCATTCATTTTCGGTTCGCATTCATTTGCCACCCCATCCCCACAATTTGTTCCCCTTTAACTATTTGAAATTATTATTAATTCTGTATCGTACAACACTTGCTACTTACTATTAAAAAAAAGAATTATTAATATTATCAACCATTTAGAGCATTAAAAACTCGAACAAAAATACCAAAGTATGATATTATGATGCCCTACTGTTTTAGTATAGAATTAGTTGGCAAAGGTTTGCCTAATGTCATTTAGATATTTTGTCTTACAACTAAGAAAATATTTTATGATGTTGTATAAGTTACATTATAGTAAACTGCGTCTGAAAATCCCGTCTACATACCGTCACTACCATTAAAACAATTGTCATATTTTTATAAAATATCAAATATTTTTTTTATCATTCGTTATACCTAACCAAAACGTTTAACTAAGATAGATGGGTAACGACTGCTGCTCGTAAGGTACCACCTGTATTATTCTAGAACACGTGTCTCTAGACTAAGATCCTTGTTTCGCTTGGGGATTTGCCAACCGTGTTAAGGATAAGGTTCTAGAATATTCTCGCAAATCCTTGCCGTCGTAAATGTCACACAAGGAAAAATAGGTACAACGAATGCGTTACTGACTTAGCAATATTCCTAAACAAAAAAACTGAGCTATTCTTCACGTGCATAACGGTTATACCTACTGAACCTGTATTACCTACTTACGTGACGTGGTGAAAGTAGGTACCTATTGAGGGATTAAGTAATCGGTTCTTAAAAAATGACATTTAACATTTTGAGATATTTTTGTTAGGGCAAAAAATAAAAAACATACTAAATCTGGGATCGTATATTTTTATTGTTTTAAAGCAAAATATTTATTTATTTTGAGCTGGTGAATGGAGAATTTAACGCAAAATGTCATCGAGTAAATTTACCTGCTTCAATATTCATGGCTATCGTTTGTTTTCACTCTCTGCATTCTAACTACAGATTCTGATAACAGAATGATATAGTATTACAGAACCTAAAGTGCTGGATAACGGCCGGTACCATTACATTATCACCACCTTTTCTGGAGTTCGTGCGGTCAATGGAATTATAATTATGTACTTCTATGGTCCAGTGGCATGCTATCGATCCATCGATATGGAAATACGATTCAGTAGTGTAACATTTGAAGCGAAGGCATCGAGACATTAATAAAATAATTAATTATTTTATTATTGTTTCGATGCCTTATACCTACTTTGCATACCACCTCATTGGTCTGCGCATGGCCTCGGTGATCGATCGTGACTATCGAGTTTAAGGTTTTTTATTCCATTTAACGTTCCAATCGAATACGAAGTGCTACTGGAATTTCCAATAAGTTTCAATAGCTCAATCAGGTCAGTCGCCAATATAAATGCAACAATTTTATTTCATAATCATATTATCTAATGAATATTGTTGCAATACCTACTAATACTGCACCTTGATTCGATAGTTCTAAAACAATAATTGAACTGCTTGTAATAATACGTAACGTTAATAGTAGGTAAAACCCATAAATTAGGTAATTAAAAGATTTACGATGAAATATGTTATGATGGCAATATAATACTTAATAATCCAATTTCACGGTATTTCTATAATATTGCTAAATTAATTTGCAAGAACGGTGTTAATATTGCTATTAAGTTTCATTTCTGGCATCTTAGAATATGAAACTACTCCTGTGTCTTACTTGTAAGTAATAAAATATAATTTTAAAGTATCATTAATTAAATAATGTATTATATACTTCATTTTGATATTAAGCAACAAATAATAAAAACGTATCATTTTCTATTTAATTTTTTTGATGTTTTTTGTTTATACTTCATGGTATTAAACATTTTTTGGTAGGTTTAATATCCTTCACAGGTACAAATGCTAAGAAGATAAAGATACAAATTGAGCCAGATGACATTGTAAAGATAATGGACGGCGTAATGCACTCGGATACATTCAAGAACTTTGCAAGCCAACTAGCTCAACGAACAGTAGCAAAACAAATAGGTTATAACAACCCTTATCACCCTGAAGATGATCTAGTAAAAACATTTAATGATGCTGTGGACAAAGAAAAAGATAATTTTGAAACAAAGATTCGACAAAGTGTACCACTAAATGATCCTTTAGATGAAGAAAATGATAATTTTATAATAGGAAACGACGTTGTGAGCAACGATGAATTAACAGAAAATGAACACGGAAGCTTAATAGTTGTTAAAGCTACAAATAATGATACAACCATCAAACCTGTGGGGAAGAAACCAAAATCTTTAATAGAACCTAAAACAATTCTAACAAGAAAAGACTCCAACCAGTTGTTTAATGACGATAGAGCAAACTTTAAACCCGTTCAAACAAGGTTTGTTCTTAAAAGTTCCAACGACGAAAATAGGAGGGATTAATAAGTTAAGTACATCAATATAACATCTAGAAGCATCTTACTTGTTATTAAATGTGATTTGATTACTGTAATTTTGTTTTTAATATGCCTTGATTTTTTTTTAATTTTACTGCCGTGTTAGCATTTTACCGATCGTCAGCATAAATCTTTTGGTCAACAGTTTTGTTGATTCGGTATTAAACGTATAAGGAGGGCATCATGGTCTATCCATTCCTGATATTATAATATTGAATTCGAAAGATAAAATAGAAGTCGTAAATATTGTTACCTACATAATAATATATCAAAGCATTATTCCAGCACTATACTAAATGCTTGCAAAGTCCTGAAACTGTTATTATAATAAAACCTTAAAAGATATTCGTCGTCTTTGTATCGTATGGTTGATGAACAACCTGGTGTCAGTAAATAAACCGCCTGCAGTCCTCTGACATCAAATCTCTCAGGTGGGCCGATTTCCTCACGATGTTTTCCCTCACTGTTTTAGCAACTGATCAATAATTTATAATACGCACATGAATTCGAAAAGATATTGGTACGGGCCGGGGTTTGAACTTAGGACCTTTGTCTTGGCAGTCCTACCTTTATAAAGTTTATACCACTCGGCTATCAGTGCTTGTGCAGTGTTAATAGATATAATAATACGATACATTATTTTTTTCAAGAACAAACCTTATCTATCCGTAAAGCACAGAGTGTTCAAAAACACGATGTAGGTTTATAGATAGACATTATACACGAATACCAAAATGTATAGTAATAATTTTCGTGTTATTAAGCTGTTAATGTGCTATTTGGATTTGCCCCGTGTTTTTGCATAACAAATAACTCTCTCATATATATAAGCTCGTATATATTTTGAACCCTGAGTAAATAATTTAACTTCCGCCATGCCACTTTTATGAAGAGACAGTAAGCGATATTTTTTTATTATTTCCATTGTTTGGTAGTGTTCTAAACAATTAAATTACCACTGTCTATAAATATGTGTAACTTTACTCTTAATTATTCTATGCAGCAGCCATTCCTCTCAGCAGATAACAGTATGCTACTATTGACTAGTGGTGAAAATCGAATTAAAATGTCAATTTTATTTGTTTAAAAAAAACAAAATTCTAGTCAAGTTACCTACTAACACTCCTCATATGTAATATTATTTATTGACTTAAGTTATATTCATAGAATATGTTAGTATCTAATAACTATGTAAAATTAGAATTATATAAACATACGCCTAGGTAAGATAGAGACGAATCCAATGAATATTTTATTTTATTCGTATTGAGAAATAGATTAAGTCAAATTGCGTTACCAATCACAATTTGCAAATATTTGTTGTTCTTTTTGTATTTTCGACAGCGAAGAAACAGCGTTTTAATAAACCTCGTAACAACTCCCACAGACTGAGGTAACGAGTTTCTCCGACCATTGTTTTTCCTCGGAGTGTATTATATAAATCTATATAAAATAATATCACATTCGTTTATATTAAAATGCAAATGAAAATGTAGCTGAAATCCCAAGCGGATAAACTCACAAATTATGAAACTATCAGTAACTCCAGTATTACAACGGTATTTATGGTACCTACTTAACATAAAAATATATGATATTCATATTTGTAATGTTTTTTCATTTACTTTACTATAAGCAATACAATTTGTTTTTTTAATACAATCGTATTGCACTCAGTTAGGCAGCCAGTGAACTCATGCGAACTAAATTGAAAACAATTTACCCTACGTGAATTTACAGGCGAGCCTTATCAAGAGGAAAACGTGACGGAAAATTCAAGTGCAATACGAATAATGAGATCTTGTACATTTTCTTTGTGGGTGGCGAAATTGACTACTTTATCCTAATACTACGATATATTCAACTGAGTTTACGTGTCGACTGTCTGAAATGTTTTTAATCAATTATTTTTACTGGCTAAATTATCATTATTACATCGCATATCTATGCCAGCAATGCCATGAGTATTAGGCCAGTAACGTGCTGGCACAAAGAAGTTAGCTGAGTATACTCGACGGATTATTCCAAGCCATAGATAAAGTCAGATTATAGATGTTGGCGACATAAGTAATGTGTAATTGTGCGTTACAGCAAAATACTGCTTTAAAACTACTCATTACTTTAACCTACCTACCTTTACTTATTTACTTAACTTATCTTTTAATTTACCAACTAATTTTTTTTTCCGTCTATATTGAAGTAATTCTCTCCGTCTTGGTGTAGCGTGTTGCTGAACGCAGATTCATCATTTTAGCAAAACTGTTCTGGTAGATGCGTCAAGGTTATTAAATTGCGCTCAGCATGGAGTGTTTCCAACAACCACTAACTAAATACCTACTAATTTATTATCCAACGGAAACAGAAGCCTAAGTAAAGCTAAAACTCACTTCCTATCTTGAACTTGAGGAAGGAAGGAAGTTGATCGTTCTTGAAAACTAGTTTAACACAACAGTCCAGTCACTGATATTGTAGGACCGAGTTGGATGAACTTACGATATCCTATATTCATCGGGATGGCTAATTACATGTATGTATATATTAAAATGTTCTAAAGTTAACAAAATTAGGATTCTCGTACGAAGAAGTACGTAGCGTAAAATAAGTACACAATTTGTTTTTGATATCAACGATGCAGAGAATTAGAATTAAAGTAGATGTTCTCTAAATTAAGTTTTAACAGTACAAAGACATTCAAGATTGCCATGATCTAAGTTTCTATTAAATTATTCTAGTTTCTGCGAGCGCTTTTGGTCCAGTGCCAAGAGGTTTGTACGCATCTTCAAGGCAGGAAATAATTTTTTAACACTTACGAACCATATAGCTATGGGTAGATGCATGTATATTGTATAATGTATATGTACACGACCTGATTGATGCAGCGGCTAAGCAATTGGACTGCTGCTTTAATGGTTGCGGGTTTCATTCCCGCACGGGACAAAAAAGTGTCCCGAGTCTGGGTGTTTGTGTAGGTATGTGATATTTCATGTTTGTGAAACGCACCCACGATACAGGAGAAATTCCTAGTGAGGGGCGACGTTTTTTTTTTATTTCTATCTTGGACTATAGGGACAATTAATATCGTTCATTGATTTTAAAATATTTGCTATGGTATGCACTGCCTATCATTTAAAACAATTGTGAAGTTTAACTACTACTATTCTTGTTTTCGACCTCATTAATAATTTTTTGTCAAAAGGAAAAAAGGCAGCATGCCACACAAGGTTTTATGTACCTAGATACCAAGCAATTTTTATAGAACTTTAATAGGTAATGAACTTCGTCGTCCCTTGAAGCATGAAAAACTTAGCTCTATCTTTTGCTGAAAGCGATATTGGTTTCTAACGAGTTCTGAGACTTTAGTATACAAGCAATTTCATAGCAAGTAAGACACTTACACACCTGGATAGAATTTAGATTGAATTTACTATAAGGGAAAATAAAAAAAGTGCGGATACTTTATTTAGCAGAATAATACTATATGACTTTTGGTGCCATTTTAGCATGTTGCCCATGCTAAGCTTGAATCTAAATTGATAAAGGAAATTTGTAAAATGATGGAAAGCAGGACTTTTATCGTTTTAATGATTTATAGCTGTAAAGCTGCAACCCTGAGTTGGTAATCATAGATTCCGATTAGAACAGATAATTCCTGACGTCACCCTTAAGACGTAAATACTAAAAGAGAACTTGAAATTCGATGGGTACGATTGCTCACTTGTTAGAGCTGCGCCACGGCACAGAATAAAAGCCACGGTAAGGCGAAGGTCGCAGGTTCAAATCCGGCTCGTGTCCATCATTTTTCAAATTTCCTTTATCAATTTAGAATAATACTAATTGGAATTGAGCACTAATATGGTTAAAATTGTTCATTTAACTTTGTCTATGTCTTTTTGATCAAGTATCAATTGTGGTTACGAGTAGACTAATAAGGAGATAACGTACCTTATGTTAAAACAACCTTGCTAAACTTCAGAACAAGGCCATAACTAAGATAGCGAAAAGTGCCCTAGTCAGTACTTAAGAGTATGTCCTAAAATGATAAAAATTACCTAAATAAAAAATATGTCAAAGCACATTAAATTCTTTTACTTGAGCTCGTAGGTATAAAGCGAAGGGTGTATAACTCGTCATATAAATCTAGCGATTGAAAGAGGCCCTTAGATATTAACGGCAAAAGGTTTATTGACATCCCTCTAGAGATTAAGATGTGAAACAAATACAGAACTGGCCTTGCTTTCAATACCTCTTGTATTCCCTTGACGAATGACAGAATAAAGTTATATCAATATCATAGTCGTATTAGACTGTATTTTTTATACTATAAGATTATTATTTATTTGATACCAAAGATTCATTTAAATATTTTGTCTGGACACTATTATTGTTAGATTCCGTTAAAATTTCGTCGCAGAAAACAATTATTGGATCGAGAATTCTAGCGAAGCAGAAAACAATTTGGTAAACATTACACTGAGCGTCCATAAAATTCGAAAACTCATGTTTTTAAAACAGGTTTCATAATATACTGGTAGTTTAAGTATTAATTTAATAAATGACGTCAACTCGTGCTTGATTTTAGAATTCGAAAACTCGGAACAAATAATATTTGTGGGCCACACAAATATTATTCCCGTGTCGTGTTATTCAAGGATTATAATTAATAAGTAACTTTACTTTTTCAGGTCGGAAATAACAGGATTTTTAGAGACACTATCTGCCCCTGTACTTTTTATATCATGATTAACTACTGTTATTTAACTAAGGACCTGTTATACCGTCGACAAGTAAAGTATCAAGTAGACTAACCGTCTCTTAAAGTCACCCGTAACTACACATACGAATTTCACAATATCTGCCCCCGTACCATGAACTCTTAAAGCAGGACAGTTTACGTTGTAGAAGCGAGACGCCGCATTACACTGCACGTAGCGGTGTCTCGCTTTCACATCTTAAACTGTCCTGCTTTAAGAGTTCATGGTAAGGGGGCTGATTACCATTAATCAGGGAATAAACTGGCCTGTAAGATACAATAGAAGATACTCGTAACTTTCACTTGCCGATTAGCGTTAATCAAGAAGTAACTATTCAACATTTTACACACTTTTTACCGTAAGACTATAAATAAAATTTTATAATTCAAATTAATACACCTTATGACCTTTGACGTAAAATTTTATTTTCCAATCTCACCTCAAGATCTTCCACTAATAATTTTGTTAACATTAGATGCTTTTCTACGTTTAATGTTACATGTTTAGAGTCAAACTTAACTGCACCGCCGCGCGCCGGTGCCGGTCTTCAAGCTGTTACGTAAGCATTTTATATTTACGTTGTCCTTGCTGACAGGAAATAGAAAATATAGAAGAGATAGTGTGATTATCTAGGATATTTACTGGCATATAAATACAGTATGTACATTGAACAGCCTGCAAGTCTTCGACTGCACTTTAAAAGGCCTTATTTCGTACACAAAGGGAATGCTTGCTTATAGCGTATAAAAAGTAAAAACGAGTAACTAGGGAAGTAATTACACAATACTTTTTATCAGACTGAGAGTCAATACACAACAGGTACAATCAGGTATTTCTGACTGAAGTATTATTTGTATTATAAAAGTAAATTAGCAGATTTTTTTGCCTTGTATTGATTTCTGGCTACAACCCAACTTAGTACCTACCCCCTTTTTTATAATTTTTTCCATAAGACATCAATTATTATCTCCTTGTCTTCTTCCACTAATCCTAGTATCTACAACCTTCATGATCATTCCTCTTCTACATATTTTCTATTAATACCTGCTTTCCATTCATTATATTTCTGCCTAATCCCAATTTGTAAACAAGGAATTTATTTTTAGCACAAGCCTTGTTAATTTACCTTCTGCACATGGATACGAGGCATAATATAATTACGGGAACAGTGCCGTGGAATGACTTGTCGTTTACAAATAGAAAGGGCCAAAGGGCCATGCCTTATCTGGGCACAGTTTAGGACGCACGTCTTTTCTTTAGTGTCGTGCGGATGAGCTGAAGTTAAAAGCAATCGCAAAGTTTTAATTACTTTACGAATTTACATTATGTAGGCGTTTTGATTCTGAGATGTGAATAGGTTGGGGAATTAAAAGCCTTAGTGGGATCCACAAATGTTTATCTAACCTTGCTATCTCTTTGAATGAGATTAACTTTAAAATTATTATTCTATTTATAGGTTTTTTAAGATGTTTAATCATAATGCCCCCCTAATTGTGGCTTATTCAAGGTCAGCTTAACTAAACGTCAACTATATTTTTTAGAATCTTCTGGAAAATAAATTTTACGTAATGTAAAGAAATATTAAATTTTTGAATGAGAAAAATAGAACGCAAAGATTAACATCTTTGCGTTCTATTTTTCTCATTATAAGACTAGTTTGCCTCACGATCAACGGGAAAAGAATATAGGTACATTCTGTTTATAATAATGAATTCAAAACACTTAGAACTTTGACCATTACAATTTCAGTTCCTAACGTAGATAATTGTAAGATATATCGTATTACATAATTAGCGCGTAATTACATTTCTTAGTCCCCGTTAGAGACTTCACAGAATTATAGTTCTAAAGTGTCAAAACTTAGCGCTGGGACAGCTTCTTGGCAATGTCCGAAACTCAACAAAGATAAATCTCTAGTTTACTTCGTGGAAAACTTAAATTGTTTGCTTACTTAAGAGCTGCTACTTAAACTATATAGTGGAAAACTATAAATTCATTAGCAAACGTCCTTAGAAATCACGACGCGCAAATATTCGTTAAGAATGTTCAACTTGTTCCGGATGAAAGTGTAAATTACCATAAATTGTACAGACGGAGAACTTCTAGAGCTGGCATTAAGCCATGACTGGATAAATGGAATGTGGACAAGATGCTATAAGACAAGAATATACGTCCTCTAAGCCGTATTCATTGGAGTTCCTTTTCGAAAACTTCAGGGGGAATGCGGGCTCTCGCCGCAAACTTTTGGTGTCATTAAAGATTAAAGTAAACCATATAACTGTAATGTGTATGATTATTTCATGGGAATCCCGTTAATATTGTCGAAATGCGAGAAATAAATGACAATTTCTACCAATAATAAACTAAGCGAATGCATAGGATTTGGCGCAAACTTCCACTTCGCTTATGTAAAGTGATGTGATAAAATATTTTTGAAGAAGGTTTTAATTTTTTATTTCACTATTTTTAGTGGTGTATAGAATTCATATGCCCCAGACTTTTGTAAGACTAGTATTTGAAATCCTTTCACACACATAAGTAAAAGCTTTTAAACGATACCTCACACGATATATTTAATCCAGGAAAGTGATAGGAGGGAGGTCAACGCACCCCCACTCCCTCGTGGGAGTAGTAGTCGATAACTAACCACTAACAACAACAAGGAAGACCTTGTTAGTGGTCAGTTATCGACTACTACTTAAGCAATATCATCATCATATCATCAAGATACGGGCGTTTTGCTGTGACCCTATGAGGAGTTCCGTTCCATATCTTCGAAGTTCATCATCAGGTAATGACAAAATTTCTAGGGGACCAATTGGTAAGTAAACCCAATCATACGAAAAAAATAATTTTAAATCGATTCATAAATGACTGAGTTATGAGGGAACATACATAAAAAAAACGACAAATTGAGAACCTCCTCCTTTTTTTTGAAGTCGGGTAACAAAGCGTTGAAAAATAATTATTATCCCAAATTTTGTGCCAGTGAAACAAAATTGTTGGATTGCAGTAATCATTAATCTTTATTTGTCTGAATATGTTACATGTAACAAGAACAGATCTTATTTTATTATCCTTCTTGCAAGTGAAAATCATTCGATGTGACTTTACATGTCTATTAAATTCTGATAATGCGCCAATAACCAATCAACCATCGTCTAGCCACTCACCTCAACTGAATAGAATCCTAATAACAAGTGACAAGTCTCTTAAGATTTGTATTGAATATAAATTTGTATTCATTCGAGCAGGTCAATGTCCTAAATTGGAAATGTTTTCTTTTCCCAAGATTATAACCCAATACAATGCTATGTAGACTGTATTATTTAATGCAGGTATAAATATAAAAACCAAATTTGTTTGAAAATATAATTTTCCGCTACAGTTGGTTTCCAGTATATGTTTGTTGCATAAAGCACATAATTGTATACATTTTTGATTAGGTCCAAATGTGGCATAGTCCATACAAAACTGTTGTAACCTATGCCTAAATATGAAAGGAACTCTTTTGTATGTACCTCACGGACAGAGTCGTTATATACTCATTATATAAAATACTATATACCCAAGTACCCACAATAGTTCCTCGGAATACGACAAACTTCTTGCTATTCAGTCTGATGCCAAAATCAATGGATAGCAATTAACTCTTTTTGTCTACTCAACCCTAAATTAGTCATAGCCTCACTTGTTTTTACATCCGAATGACCTGAGATAGTGCCCTCCCAATAATTAAATTGTTAACCCAATTTTGAAAAAAGCTAATTGACGTTGGGAATTGTGAGCTTTTGTATCTGGCGCTGAATATCTCAAAAATACCTACTCTTCAAATACGGCTGATATTCAACTTTACGGTGAGGGAATAAATATGATTTAGTTTTATAAATTAACATGTCAATAAAACACCACGCGTGACAATATCTCGGTAAATTTTTGGGTAAATTGATTTTATCATACTAGAACACGGATTATAATTTTACGCACGTCATCCGCATTGTTTTATAGGCCTAACTCGTTCTTTGCCATTTTATCAAGAATATTGATGTTTCTTTTTACGAAAATTGTTGAAATTTTCCAACCAAGTTTTCAGGAATTCTAGAATCCGAAAAATGATTGTATTAAGTACCTATAAAGCAGTTTAGCGAGTTTGTAGCGTTCAACCTAAAATAGAAGATTTAAAACTGGCAGTGGTCGTAGAACTTAGACATGTTTAATAATAATTAAGTACATGCAGATAAGTATCGTTGAAACCTTGGAAACACTCACTAAAATAAATCTCTCTAAAACAAGCTCAGTAAAAAGTTTTTGCTATAATTTTTAACTAAGTACCAATTTGAGTCTCTCTTGCGATCCATTAATCTGACACACTGAAGAAGCGATAGGAGTCTTAAATATTTCGAGGCTCAGAAATAGGTCTTCTGGGAAATTATAGGTCAACATTTCACTTTTATAGTCACATTTTTAAGCATAGTGATATTTATAAAAAATGTAGACGGGTAAAGAAGAAAACCGTGTGCCGTGTGGTATCCGGCCTAGAATCGACCACCCCCTTTCCTCCCGTGGGTGTCGTAAGAGGCGACTAAGGGAAAATCCAGAAGATGGGCAGCAGCGTCTTCTGTAACTTCACCACCAATACTGCGATCCCCAAGCCGCTTGCCAAGCGTGGGGATTATGGCAACCCCCCCGCTTAAACGGGGAGGCCTATGTTCAATAGTGGACGTCTTTTGGCTGATGATGATGATGATGATGATGATGAAAGAAGAAAACACCGATACGTGCTCAATATATTTTTTTTTTTTAAAAACGTCGCCCCACACTAGGAATTTCTCCTGTATCGTGGGTGCGTTTCACAAACATGAAATATCACATACACAAACACCCAGACTCGGGACAAACATCTGTGGATCACACAAATTTTTGTCCCGTGCGGGAATCGAACCCACAACCCCTAGCGCAGCAGTCCAATCGCTTAGCCACTGCGCCAATCAGGTCGTCATATATTAACACATTATGCCAAAAGCTTCTTTGGCATCGCTCCTCAAGTTTATAAAAATACCCAATGAAATAAAGAATATGCCAGTACGAAAGTTCAGAACTACCTTACATGAACTGCTGCTTAAAAAGTGTTATTATACATTAGATGATTTTCTGAATGACAAAATTAAATAATATATTATATTAAGTTTAATTTTGAGTTATGTTTGTTTTCTCAATTTACTTAAAATTACTCATTGTTTAAATTATTTTTCTGAGATTTTATGCTACCTGATTGATTTATAATAATCTGTATGTCATTATTGACAAAACATAGCGCACTACATATTATAAATTTAACATCTCTGTATGACCTATGTTTAATAAATAAATGATTTTAAGATTTGTTTGAAAGAAATGTGCTATTAATAATATCTATACATATTATAATAAATAAAAAACTAGTAAAAACTATTTTTTTAGACTTCCTTCGTCCTGGGGCGGACGAAGGGATATGCCGGACTCCCACCAGCTAAAACCTCTGCGTACGCTACACCGCATCCCTTGACAGGTTCCGACCCGCCTCTCCGGCGGGTCCCGCTCACTAAATACGGCTAATAGGTTGACTTACTCTGTTTAGACAACTTACGCGTGTTTATCACTTGGTACCGTCTAGTCTGTGATATTATACGTTTAAGTTTGAAGAAGTAAACTGGTTTGTAGCTTATTTTGGCAATGCTTTCAGTACTTTGAGAGCCAAATTTTGACCTTATTCCGAAGCAAACAGAATAAAACAACCTCAAAAAACGAATGTTTCAGTAAGACATAAAATATAAAATATTGCTCGACTCCGCTTCTGAACTGGCTTTATTCCAACTCAAACAATGTATACACTTATCCACATGGTAACCTAGTTACCTATAATATTTTGACACACTTAGGGCCCAATTCATATTTACTCGTAACATGCTAAGAGATTCGGAGCATGACCTTGTCTTTAACTTTGTGCCATAAATATGACACAGGCTTTGTGTCTTTCACGCTGATGTAAAAAAGAAAAAGGTACTAAAAAGCTTCTTGTAACTAGAATCGACTATAAAAAAGATAAGTATTGAAAAGCCAAACGCCAGATGGTAATAAATGTCCAATAATTTGCATTACACATCCCATAAGTAATGTATTCAATCTTATGTAAATAGCAAATAAAAACACAACATCAGAGACAGAGAAATCACTCAATCTGGTTAAGTTTGCGGTATTTACTTCACTAAGAAATTAATCTCAGAATTCGGCGACTTGATCAAGAAAGTAGATAGGCACCGCTCTGCTTTAATGTGGTTTACGGGTGTCCCAATTGTCCCGTGTAATTGCTTCAAACGGCGGTCTAACGAAAAGAGGAAAATTCCGTCTGACCTTGCGTGTACTTTTCCGCATTACCTTTCTTCTTTCTGCGTATTTCTATTGTTTGCGACCAGTATTTACATCTATTATGAGACTTTATTAAATTAATTAAGTATCGAAGTATTGATTAGTGGTAACAAATCAAAAAGTGATCTCTTTTGAATAATATAATGTTTTGTTAAATTGTACTGTCCAAGAAAGAAATAGACTCCTTAGATAGGAGCTTTGAAGTTTTAATCGCTTTCAAATAGATGCTGTGTTATTACTAACTTTTTTGCTTGTCGCATAGCAACCTAGTAATTTCATCTGATACAATGATTGTATCAGATCTCATAGAAGGAGTTGACTAGATGTAAATCTGGCGTATAGCGTGTATTAGTGAATCCGAGGAAACATCTATTGTTTAATCGTAGCAACAGCTAGCGAAATACTTTCCTCGATATATTACACTGGGTACAATGGTTCTATCGATAAATAATCGATGGCAAAGTCAGTGATGCAGGTCAAATAAAAATAAAATATTCGTTTTCGTATCTATTACCATTTGCCAAATTATGTGGGAGCTATACTTTGGACTAGAAGGTTATATGTAGATAAATAAAACTGTGGAAATAAACAACAACATTTTATTGAAAAATGAATGTCTTACAATATTATTACATACTGATCTTTTAATGAAAATCTAGAGTATTCACAAAATAATGTACGTATTGTCTTTAATATTATGAATCATTGTTAGGTACGAAAATAAAATATGGTAAGAGCACATGTTAGATTTACCTTCATTATAATATAGTGCTTGTTAGCAAAGTACTATATTATACTGTGGGTAGGTAGGTACATTATATTTATTCTACTATGAATCGACCTTATCAGAAATGAGGTTTCTTGAATGACCCTGAACGTTTCGAAGTTCCTTTAGAGAATCAAAGTATATTTCTTTTTTCGTTTTCGTCCATTAGGTATATTTTTGTACATAACAGTAATCTAATTAGTTATTTTATAGAATCCACATAATATAATCTAATTTATAGGATAATAGGTAACATTAAAAAATTGAGAGTTACTTAAGATAATCAATGCATAATAACAAAGAAGTTTACTTTAATAACGTTTGCGAGTTTTCATATTATCTACTACAATTTTCGGATTGTACTCATGTAAATTATCATTGGGCTCGCGACCACCCCGCGTCCATTCATGAATAAGAGCTTCGTTTGAATTCGAAACTCATCACATTCCCAAATAAACATGACATGAGTACAACCGGAGTAGGTGGTAAAAAACAATATTATAAAAAAAGTCTTAAAGACGAGCAAAATGTTTTATACATATAAATAAACTGTGAGCCAAATCATAAGCATGCAATATAGAGACAGTTTGAATTGATTTGATAACAGATTAGAAATATTAATTTCGATGTATCGATTACAGGGCTAAGTTGGGGTTCATTATCGAATAAAAGTGAAAAAAAGGTCTTATATCATTATCATATGACTACATCAAATTTTATTATAAAAACTAGCATTTTCGCGTGACTCCGCCATTAATATCTATCAATAATTTCAATATCAATAAAAATATTTATATAGTATGAGTAAAGTACTTATTTAGATTGTTTTGTTCAAATAAAAAAATGGTGGCAAAATAGATTTAATATTATCAAATTATTTAGAAGTGTTGGTTTCTGACTGTAATTTTGTGTTTGCCTTTTCTGATGAAATCAACATAAATACTTGTTCAAAAGCTTCAACAAATATTTAAAAAATCACCCCCGTTTATTGTACTTTTGTTGCTGACATGGCATAGTACAGTCAGCAACAAAACAACCTGTACTTTTTCATTTTTATACATATGTACTATTATAGATCCATTTTGATGAATGATAACAACATTCTTAGATCTGAATTTGGACTCTCTTAGAGTTTGAAACTATAACTTAACTAAGCTACTTTCAATGCTGACATACTATTGAGTCATCAATCAATTGTACATACTATTGAGTTGACTCCAATGACTTACTTTTTGCCTGGCAAAGTTCAAGGACTCCAAAGCACCAGAAATAGAGAGTCAATAAATTGATATCGATCTTAATTGTTAATAAGAATCGTACGAGTTAAGATCTTGATTAGTAGTTCTCACGCTTGATGAATGTATGGTATGAATTGTATAGTACTATTATCGACACAATAGTACAACATATCGGCACTACCTCTATGTCGATATTATTTGAGGCTTGGGCAACATTTTTAACCATAGTACATTTAGTAGATAACACATGAGAGATTTTCTTTGATCAATAAAAAAAATGACAAAGAAGAAATTAGTTAAGTAAGTAAGCAAGTTTGAAATTGTAAAAATAAGTAAAATGTTTGGTTTCATAGTTCATTTGTCTTTAACTCACATTTATCTTCATAAATCACACATTTCATTTCACCCACATTTGTATGTTTTTTAATTTAAATATTTATTACAACTAATGGAATTCTTGTAGAAAACTTTCTTAGTTATATATTGAACTTATTCTATAATTTGTCGTCACACATGTCAAAGTGTCTATCGTCGGGTTCACCCCTCGGGTTCATTCGCACTGCATTGCCGTTCGTTATCAGTTCTGTAGCATTCGAATGATCTGTCAACAAAGAGAAAAATCGGTTAGCATCGTCATAAAACACAAACGGACTGCTTCGATGGTCAAGTGGTCGCTCGGTGCGACTGCTAAGTATGAGGTCCTAGGTTCGAATCCCGGGTGGGGCAGTGTTATTGGGTTTTCCACTACGAAATTCGCAGTAGCAGCACGGAGTCTGGAATTGTGCCCGGTTGCTGGCAATAGGCTCGCCCCCTATTACATTGGGACCTATAACATAACTGGCGAAATGAGGGTACACTCACTTTTCGCATATTAGAGACCCCTGCCTACCCCTTTGGGGTATAGAAGCATGATATTATGTAGTGTTAAAACACAAACAATATTCATCTTACCTATCCAGCCGTTAAATCCTCGCCGTTACTAAATAAACCTAACTACTGAAGTAATTATAAAACCAGTAAGTATCGATTTCTTGTATGCCCTGGGTTTGACTTATGTTGTTAGCACAGAAATTATTCATTAATGCTTCAGAAATTGAGAACCGAAATTAAACAAGCATTGTTTTCATAAGGTCAAGTATATTGTATTTATAATTAAAGGTAAATGCTTTCGGCGGTTTAAAAACTCTTTGGAATATTTAATAACATTAATTAAAGTATTACTTAAAACAGAATATCTTTATAGTTTGTATTTCTTGTTTTTTCTTTGTTAGGGCAGATAACAAGAAATTCATCATGATTCACGAACAAAGAATTGTAAAACAGAATGGAGTCTGATAATTTGATGAGTAGATTAACTTAGGTCCGTGAGATAAGAATACAAGATTTATTCAGGTAGATTTTCTTTTATTTAGAAGACTTATTTTTAGACAGAAATTAAAACTGTTATAATAATAGACGTCGTCGTATGATATCTTTTACAATAGAATCAATATTTAATAAATGGACAGTGTCCATTCCCTCCTTGAGTGATTAGGACGTGCGTAACAATATTCTCAATTGTTTACTTCATATCTAAATACCGGTTGTCGACGGCGCGCGAGCGCGCTGTCGAACGACATCGTGTCGTTGGATATTGAACCGTATTCGTAATGAGTGAGAGTGAAATAGAGATTGACAGGAACGCTGATGATAATATAGATATGGAGGAAAACCGTTTGGAAGAAGAAGACATGACTGGAGGTAGGATACAACAATCTTACAATGAAGAAAACTTACACGATGAAGAAGGATGTGGTTTGAGAGATGATGAAAATTGGACAATAGTCGGTAGCAAAGAAAAAAGAAGAAAAACTGAAAAGATAGATATTAGCATTTCAAGTATAGAAAAGTTACCAAAACAGTTTGCTTTGGCCAAACTATTTAACATAGAAAACATAACGGGAATCCATCGTGTGAAGTACATCAACGCCTTCAAAGTGATTGTAAGCTTCGATGACGAAGCAAGTGCAGAAAAACTGATTAAATGCCAATGCTTTAAAGAAATGGAATGGAGGATCAAGAAAACATGGGAGGTGGACCTGACTTATGGTATTATTAGGGACATAGATATTGACTTGTCAGAATCTGACCTATTGGAATGCATAAAAAGCAGCAACGAGACCAATATTATATCCGTGAAAAGATTGAGCCGTCGAAGTACTGAGTCAGAGTGGATACAAAGCGAAACCGTACGTATATGTTTTAACGGAAGCAGCCTACCTCCATATATTAAGATATTTAATATGAGAATCGCCGTGGAGCCGTACGTCTTTCCGGTAACGCAATGTTCTCGGTGCTGGCGCTTTGGGCATTCAGTTAAAATATGTCCATCACTCAAAGTTATTTGCCCTAAATGTGGCAAGAACCACCCTAATTGCGAGACTACAACATATAAATGCGTAAACTGTAAAGGTAACCACATGTCTCTTGTAAAATTATGTCCGGTATACCTAAAGGAAAAGAAAATAAGAACGCTGATGTCAGAGTTTAATTGCACTTACCGCCGAGCATTGACCATGTACGTGCCTCCTTTTTCCCCACGCCCAGTAGATCAATTTACAATAACTAATAACATAAATAGACATAATAATAATTCTAATGAACAAGACTATCCATCAAGCCCTAGGACATATGCAACAGCTTTGAAGAAATCTGTTCAAACAAATATTATTCAAAGTTCATCGAGTGAAGTCATACAAACGCAATCAGCCACCAAACGAAAACAACGTAGTTCGTCGGAACAATTAGCATACGAAGAAAATGAGTCATTATCATCGGAGCTACACACAGCGGGCAGCGAGTGGTGCACGCCAGCCGCCGCGCACATGGTCACTGAGGACTGTCGCCCGCGCACTGGAGCCGAATACACGATAAACATAAACACAGTTAATGATGCTTGTAATAATAGTAATAACAATGATCCAGGTGAGCGCGTCGCACATTCAAATACTCAACAGCACTCCAACAAATCGTTTGAAACACTTATTAGCAAAATCAAGTTAATTATACTTTCTGAAAGATATAGCTTTAAACAAAAAATTAAAAACATTATTATTATAAGCGTGGATTGGTGCTTATCTGCTATTATTGAGAACTGTACGGATATATCAATATTTAGGAAGATATTCGACTTTGCTTGCAATTCACAGAATGGCTAGCAATAACAATGGTATCAGAACTGTTGTGATAAATGTTATGCAGTGGAATTCCCAAAGCTTGAGACCAAAACTATTAGCATTTAATAATTTGTTGATCCAAAATAAAATACATATAGCTACAATAAGTGAAACCTGGCTGGAACCTCAAAGTCATCTGAATATAAGTAACTACAATATTTTTAGGAATGATCGAGATGACAACTACGGCGGTGTATGCATTGTTACTCATAAATCAATTAAAGCTCAACGTTGCGATATAGTACATCCTAATGAGAACATTCAGATAGTGTATGTTAAGGTGTTCAATTGCAATCGTATAGACAATGTAGTTGCCATATACTGCCCGTCATGGGCCCATACACGTAGAACAGACTGGTATGACATTTTTTCCCAATTCAATAACAAAACCTTAATTTTAGGGGATTTCAATGCGCATCATTTTACGTGGTCATATAAAACTGATGTGAGAGGGTCCCAAATATACGACTCCATAAGTGACTGTAACCTAGTATCTCTTAACGATGGTAGTCACACTCGTATTAAATTAGTATCCGGAAATGTTCAAAAAAGTTCTCCCGATATTTCTTTCTGCACTTCTGATATGGCCTGTCACTTTAACTGGCAGGTGACAAACGAGTCTTTAGGAAGTGATCATCTTGTTATTAACATATCTTCCTCCAGTTCATATATCCCTAATTTTGTGAAGAAACGTAACTTTAAGTGTGCGGATTGGAAAGCTTATGAAACCTACCTGGAAGAAGCCTTTTTAAATTTTGTATTATCTGGTGAATCTCAAATCATTTACGACCAGTTTATTGATCATATTAACAAAGCTGCCGACAATCATATACCCTATATAAAAATAAATTTAAATCCATCAAGTAAATTTATTCCAAAACCCTATTGGACCCCAAATCTCTCGCATTCAGTCGCTAAAAGAAGACTAGCCTTATCAAACTTTCGAAAAAACCCAACTCCCTCAAATCTGACAATTCTTCAAAATTGCATTAGTGAATCCCAAAAGCTTCTACGTAGGGCACAATCGAAAAATTGGCAAACATTTTGTGACTCCTTGGACGAGATTACATCAGCTAGTGAAATGTGGAAGAGAATTAAATGGTTTAAAAGCAATAAGGCCCACAATTCATTTTTAGATAAAAACAAATGCGAATCCTTATTAAGTAATCTATGTCCCTCATATGTAGGCCCGGCAAAACCTACTTTTTCCTCAAGTAATTTTAAACTAGAGTCCATAATAACTATGCACGAATTCGAGTCATGTATTAAAACTAGTGATACCGCGCCGGGATGCGATAATATATCATTTTCTATGATAAAACGATTGCCTAAAAACGGAAAAAGTATTTTACTATTCTTATTTAATAATTTTCTATCCACTGGTTTTGTACCTAAACAATGGCGTGATATTTGTGTAATCCCAATCCCTAAACCTGGACGTGATCCTAATCTAGTGTCCTCTCTTCGTCCTATTAGCTTAATTTCGTGCGTGTGTAAAGTATTCCACTCAATTATTAACAGAAGATTGGAGTGGTATTTCGAGAGTAAAAGGTTTTTTTCAAATGAGACAGTTGGCTTTAGGAAATCGAAATCTTGCCTAGATAGTTTAGCCCGTTTAGTTTTGAGGATTCAGTCAGGTTTTTCCACCGATCAGCTGACCTTGGCATGTTTCTTAGACATTGACAACGCCTACAATAATATTAATGTATGTCTATTAATCAAAATTTTGGACCAAGCTAGTGTAGGCCTTAAAATATGTGATTATCTCTGGAACTTTTTAAACTTTAGAAATTTAATAGTGACATTTGAACGTAATTCTATAAGTCGATGTACTGGCCAAGGATTAGCTCAAGGTGACCCATTATCACCATTATTATTTAATATCGCAACTCACAATATCTGTAACGCAATACATAACGTACAAATTTCTCAATACGCTGACGATTTTGTGTTGTATATATCCAACAAGGATGCAGAAAGTGCCTGTAGATCGCTTCAAGACTCTTTAGACATTTTAGTGAGATTGTTGAATGAAATGGGCCTGAATGTGTCTCCCACAAAAAGTAAATTTTGCATTTTCAAAAAAGGTATTTACAGGCATAACATGAGCATGTCTATAGACAACACGCCCTTACAACAAGTAGCTAACGTGAAATATTTAGGCATGTGGTTCGATCGCTCATTGAAATGGACGAAACACCTTAATGAGTTGTATGAAAAATCCCATAAATTTTTGAACATCTTTAAAGTGTTAGCGGGTTCTGGTTGGGGTGTGCATCCTAAGCATTTAAGGCGACTTTACATTTCAATTATTAGAAGTCGATTAGATTATGGTAGTTTTTTATTCGGTAACAGCTGTCAGTCAAATTTATTTAAGTTAGACAAACTACAGAATCAAGCCATGCGCACTATAGGAGGTTTCGTTAAGAGTACTCCCATACACGTGATGGAGACTGAACTGTGTTTAGAACCATTACGAATTCGTCGATTATGGCTTACGGGAAAATTTTGGCTTAGATCAATGTCATCAGCTAACAACGTTACGTGTAACGTAGTTAAAGAGTTAAATTCACTTACTACACGTAGATATTGGAGACGTAAAAAGTTTCCCTTACTTGTTCAAATATATTCAAAATTTAAAAGTTTAAAAGTCCACTCAACAGATCAGCTAGATATGTATACATTAGACAACTGGATAAACTGGTACGACATTAGAAGCATAATTAAACATAAAATTGAGGGCATTGATCAAGCTAAAAGAGGATATAACATTTCCGACCTTAGAAACATTTGTTCCGTATATCTAGATCAATATTCAAATCATTACAAAGTGTTTACTGACGGATCTAAGATGAGGTCAGACAATAGCCATCATGGATCCATGGGAGCTGCATTTTTCGATCCACAAATAGATATATTCTGCAAATTCAAAATTGAGAATGACATGTCCATTATGTATCTCGAATTAATAGCCATCTCTGAAGCACTATCTTACATCAAATCTATAGATAATAATAAATTTGTAATTTTCACCGACTCTAAAAGTGCTCTACAACACGTGTCTCGATGCACCTCTTCTTTAAGAGGCACACCGATTGCGTACGTTATAATTAAATCAATATTTCAACTAAAGGAACAGTTAAAAGAAGTCACCCTTCAGTGGATTCCTGCACATATTGGTTTAGTGGGGAATGAGAGAGTGGATATATTAGCAAAGGAAGCTTCTTGTGATGGCGTGTCTTTTAAGGTTTTGCCGTATTTTTCGGACTGTTTTTATATAATTAAAGATTATTGTTTTAACTTGTGGAAAGCTCAATTCCATGAAACATCCAAGGATAAGGGAGTGTGGTATCAGACATTGCAAAAGGAACCTTTGAAGTGTCCATGGTTTGAGAATTTCACTGCAAACAGAAATACATTGATAACAGCCTTTAGACTTCGATCCGGACACATTCCACTTAATAAATTTGCCTTTTTAATGAAAAAAGTTACATCTCCTCTCTGTTCTGAGTGTGGAGTAATAGAGGATGTAGTACATATTATGCTGGAGTGTGTCCGGAATGAGGACATTAGATTCAATATATTAAGACAGGCAATAGATATAGGAAATGTTGGATGCTGCAATAGTGTTTTGGCATATCCGCTGTCTGAAACAGCAAAATTAATATACCGTACGGTTCAAGTCGGCTTACGTCGACGTTTTCAATGAATAATTAAGTTGCTTTAGTTTATGCTGTGAAGTATGGTATAAGAGTAGGTCCAATGGAGCGGCATAGTCATATATTTGACAAAGCTCCTTAAAATTAGATTAAAAAAAAAAAAATATTTAATAAAACTCGGTATTATTTTAAGTATAAGGCTTAATTATTGAACGTTTGTGTTAAAAATTTTATACTTACATTTTAATTTATTTTACAGTATCTATTTATTATTTAAGCTATTTAACTTTACGCAAACAAAATTAAGCATAATTAATTTATTATCCTTTCAGTATATATTATGTCTTTTAAACTGTCTATTTTCTTTAAAATAAAGTATTTAAGTCTGTTAGAGGCTTTACACTACCAAAAAGTTGGCCACGGATCTTGTGGCCGTCAATTGTTTTCACGGAAATTCCTTAATTGAAACGAGTTTGAACTTTGTACCACTAACAAACAATGAAATTAATTAATTGATTGAAGCTTATGGAAATACCGTTGTTGTGTTTATTAGTACACTCTGTTTTATATTAAACTTTCATGGTGCTTGAAATTACTAAAGCAACAATAGGTCAATCACCTCGTGCTTACGGACATGAAAGAGTGTCAAGTTTCTGAAGTCGACGTTCGGGATAAAGATGACGGAAACATACTGACTTATGACTGTAAAGAGAGCAATGTGGAAGACAAACACTTCGATTAAAAATCAACCACGATCACTACTACACTCTGGAAATGGAGGGCCCATTCTTTTGATGGTAGGTATCTAACAGTATGCAACAAGCAACTTAAAAGCAATGTAACGAATAAATGAGATCTGAACTAAATGTAGTGACGTCAATCATGATATCCACTAGCTTTTATAATGACTAGACGTACCCGCCTATCTAACACGTGCTACTACTTAGATATGCCAGGCATTATGTAAAAAGACCAAAATGAGCTGCTCAGATCTTTATGAGGGCTATATTCCTTTGATATTTGAATTCCGATTACGACGATAGTAAAAAAAGGCTTTGAGTTTAACGGTCACGTGTAGACGCGATTACGAGAGGTTGAAGAAGGTAGAGAAAAAGAGGTTTGGTTTCGGATCGCAGGGATTTTAGCTGGAGATTATAATGATATAATATTAAAATTGATGCTTGATGTTACTATTGGTATCCTGGTGAAAAATACTAATTAAATAAGAAATATTTCTTATAGGAAAAAAAACACAGTCTTTTATTTCACGGATATTCATACAAATCTAATCGCGTTACATACTATAGAGTAAATACAATAGAGACCCGAAAGTAAAACTTAATATTTTTTTTAAACACGTAAATCGGACCTATTTTGAAATTAGAATTACTATTCTAACAGTTACCTAGTTAATGATTTTTTATAGCTTGTATATTCTAATATTTGGACTAAAACTTTGTGTAGTCCTACTTGCCGATTTCGACAACGGCGACCCCTGAGATTACCTTTTATGATGAGCGCTAATGTGGCTCGCTAGACCGAACTTAGTTTTGAATAATTATTCGTTAGCAAGCAATACAGTTGAAAGTCAAAAAGTTGCCCGAAGAATTGTAAGTATCCCTACGTATAGGAGGTCTTAGGTCTTTCTCTAGGTAATTGGCGCTGTGTGTCCAGAGTTGCAAGTCGCATTGTATTCTCTCGTCTATAGACAGAATAAAAAATGTACAGATTTTGAATTTTGATGTGACATGGGTAGTCAAGTATGACAGCCACATTTTTTCATAAATGCCTACCATCATCAGCTGGAAGAAGTCCACTGTTGAACAAAGGCCTCCCCCTTAGTAGGGGGGGGGGGTTACCATAATCCCCACGCTTGGCAAACGGCTTGGGGATGGCCGTACTGGTGGTCAAGTTACAGAAGACGCTACTGCCCATCTTCTGGATTTTCCCTTAGTCGCCTAATACGGCACCCACGGGAGGAGAGGGGGTAGTCAATTCTAGGCCGGATACCACACGGCACATAAATGCTTATTGGTATTGTCTAATATTTAACTTTTGCGGACCCCGAGTCCATGAACTTTGGCAAAACTAAGACCCCAGCCAGTTTTTACACGACTGCCCAAAAAAGGAGTGTAATGTTTTCAGGGTTCATGTATGTATGTGAGTTTCATTATTCCACCATAACTTCTGAATGCCTGAACTGATTTTGATGTATGGAGTGTCGTTAGAATCCTTAAACCATCGCGAGTAATATAGGCTATAAAAAATGAAACAAATAAAAAAATATAACTAAAAAAATAAAAAAACACGACTGCCAATTATTCTTGTGGCTACTCGTAAGATTGCTGACTCAGTGTTTTATTTAAAACGAAGCAGCCATTGTTTTGCGTTACGGGCATATTGTAAGAACCTCCTACGCGCAAATTGTAATATGAAACCTGATCATTTGTAAAAGCGCTATAAATATCAATTTCAGGCTGTGAACAATTTTTACTAATAATTACTCTGGAGTGGGTTGATTTCAACAGATACTAAATAAAATATACTAGACTGTTAATCATAGCTTTGTATAAAAGTGTGGGGTGCGGGAGTGCGGTTTCAGCTCGATTAAGTCCATTTATAACGGCTACGAGCTTTTATATAAACAATCATTCATCAACAGGTTTATTTTATGAGGTTCTCTTGAGCTCAACTATAAATATTTGTAAGTATCATAGTTTTATAGAATTTATAGTTTCAATTAGTCTAAAAGCTTAAAAAATACTTTAAAGGTATATATCATGCAGGCTTTAGGGTCCATCCTTACATACTCTACCGATACTCGTATTTCTATTCATGTTTCTTACAAGCATTAAAAGATTTATGGATTTAAAAAATGCTACCTACCTTAATCAGCTAAAGTAATGCTCACATAATTCAGTTAAATAATCCTACATGTTTTTCCTAGAATAGACATACATTTCTAGAAGTTATAACTCATTATAGAAATATAAAAAACAGGAATAAAACTTATTCTTGTGCGAATGGAATGGACCAAATTATATCTCACACTTATTCAGATTCACCATTATTCTCAATTTATTATAACAGAGTGAAACACGGTGATGACTTTTTGATGGCAGCTAATGTAAAAGAAAACGAGTTTATCTAAGCTAACTTGAACTTGGCAATATGCCAGGAAAACGTTACGAAAAAAGCAAATACCTTAAAAATAACTAAACATATTTTCCTTATTACTTCTAGGCAGAGGAAAAAAAATGAATACTAATAAACTTAGAGGATTAATTACAATCACATTCCTAGTTCAATCAATATACCTAATTACCTACTTATATGTGATACATGATGTTCATATTTCAATGCCACAACAATGCAGCTTAAGTTAATATTGAATCGAAAATGATATTTTTCCTTCTTACACAAATCTCATTTCCTTTTCATATTGCATTTGACAAATCGTCACAAGCTGGCGTAGACGTCGTGGACATCGGTTTATGGTGAAAGGAGAAAACTATCCCTATTGGTTTGAGTGCCAACTGCCAATATGTTTGGCAAAGTGCTCGTTAAGATAACTAGCATTTGACCGAACGAGGTCCATAAGTAGAATGCCACAATGACTGTCGCAAATATGGCATAGCCGCCCGAGCGCTGACTGCCCAAATAGTGTTCCCAATCAAAAGTGCCGAATGCTCAACGCATATAGAATATACTACCATGTTACCTTTAAAGAATATTGAACTAGGTGAATATCTTTTGTATTAAGGAGGTTAATGATATCTAAAGTACAGTATTGAATATTATAGAAGGACATAAGAAATCGCCTTAAAAGCGACTACACGCGGCTCTTAAATCAGTAGCAATATCGGGGAACAAGTAAGAAGCGTCCTAAATCGCTTCCTTGACCGCCTCGTGTGTAGGAAAATCAGTACCAATATTATTATTATTTTTCCTAGCTTTGAAATCAGTTCGGGTGAACCCACAATTTAGGGACATCCAGGATTTCAGGGGCGTGTGTAGTCGCCTTAAAAGAAAATTTTTCAAACGTTTAATGATTATTTTCATCATTCAGTTCGATTCTATGGTGAAAATATAAATAAATCCCCATCTTTACACTACGTAGGTACCGCTTCACCACGACATGACGTGCCGACAGGTTGGTTTATGTCCCAACTGACACAGACCTATTTGTCCCTGTGGATCCGTTCTTATTACGTTGACACTAAAATGCAAATAATATTCATATTCCATTTAGTAGAATATTTTGGTAATATCGCGTGTTCTATTTGTCATATCAATTTGGACGCTTTAGACACATTTTTAATGTAGATCACAATGCGATGTATTCTGTATGTCTTGTTTTGTAGATCATTTGTAACATTTAGTAGTCTAAAAGCTAATAAAAAAGGGTAGAGTCGTATCTCTACCCTTGTTCAACTTGTCCATTTTAATTTGCTGTATTTTCTACTCCAAGTCGCTTGTGTTCAATTGTTTGCTATCAGTAATAATGTCTTTATGCGGCCGGAAACAATTAGCGTCTGCTGTACTGGATCTTGCACAATGTAAATTATATTCTTTTTTGTCTATAAAATACAGAATCACAGAATATGCATGTAAACTTATATGCATGTTCCCACTTGTATACCTTTCTATTTAATAATTTTGTTGCGGGTTTCAAGACAGTCTTTTCTCTGGGACTCGAGCTTCATTATTGAGTTGGTATTTTTTAACGGTTTTCATTGTGGATCCTGGCTTAAGGAGTTACAATGATGGGAACGAGGGCAGGGCTTGTGAAAAAAAATGGATGAAGATATAAAATGTTAATGACATACCATGCTGCGGCGTTGAGCGCGAAGTGTTACTCCGTCTCTTTGAATGTCATGCTCTGCTAAAAGACGATATGTCTCGGTAGTTTCTCTGGCTTACTGCAATACACAAGTTTAAATTAGCATTTTCTTAATTAATGTCGTGTTGGTGACACGTGTTTTGTGTTCGGGAATGTTTCATATTTGTGACTGAATTCGCAATCCACAAAATTTCACAGAGACACACGTTAAGAATTTTGTTTGTCAAAATTGGAATATTATAATTAAAATAATGAGCATATGTGTATGTATGTAAGGTGTGATAAAACTATAAAAGTTATCTACTACTTTTAGCAAGCACACTGATAAAATATACTAATTAGTAGGAACGCAATCTCTTCATAGTGACAACAAATTCCATACGTGTCAGATTTTAAAACCAATCAGAAGTCCTTCCGGAAATAAATACTTTCGAATTTCTTATTATTATTTGTTTGCCTAAAACAATAACTTTCATGTTTTTAAGTAAGTTTTTATACGCTGTGGCCTGTGTGTATAATATACAGATATACTAAACATGACCAATCCTTTCGGAAAATGAAGGCGTAATGATCTACTTAGATTTATACAGGATTCAAGCCAGACTAGGTACATAAAATCATTTCTTGCATAGAATTTTCATGAAAGTACTACTACTTAAAAGGTAATTATATTTTAGGAATGCTAAATAACTAGACTGAAACTACTTTCAGTCTAGTTATTTAGCATTCCTAAAATATAATTACCTAGTTCTGTTTCATTGTTTTCTAAAATAGCTATAATGCAAAAAAAAATTAAACTGAAGTATACAACGTTAGGCTACCTAATAGCTAGGCTATATTTTCCAAAAATGTAATGATGATAACTAACACTGCGCAAAAAGTCTGTCAAGGGTAATGTGGAGAAAAAATGAAAACATTGGAATAAATCAAGCACTAACAAAACCTAATAGCATGTTATTTATCTTACTAACATTATAAATGCGAAAGTTTGTGTGGATGGATGAATGTTTGTTACTCCTGCACGCAAAAAGTAATGGACGGATTTCGATGAACCTTTTAAGTAATATAGTTAATACATCAGAATAACACATCGGCACTTATTTATATCAATACAAGTTATACTTCGCAAATTTGACGCGAGTGAAACCGCGGGGCACCTACAGTCTGAAAGAATAAATTTCTAAGAATAAATAAATACATTTTCCACATCAAATACAATATGTCAAATTACTATAGGCCACACAAAAACATGTGGCTTTTACATTCTAGATTAAGTCTGCCTAGACCTTAACAATAACATCTAATCAGCTGGTTTGTTACTTGTCACGTTGATCCCACACTACGAATAGTACGAATACAACATAGTTTTACTAAGATGTTATGTTATGTTTCTACTAGATCAATGTGTTATTTGAGTCGAGAAGATTTGCGTAAAAGTGAATGTCTGTTAGAATATTTGTTCTACATCATTTTATTCTAAAACCTTATACTAACAAAATTGAGATACCGTGACTAAAGCTATCAATTTACAATATTATAGAAAAGAGCTAGAGTATTTGGGTAGCATATTTAATGGCTAAACAATTTAGGGATCGTTAAACAACCTTTTAAAACTTGTAAAGTCGATAAAGGAAGATTTAAGAAGATTATACATTTAAAGTTAGATCTGAAGATCCGAAGTTATTCGGAACTATGTCTTCAGGATGGTAGAGAGGCGTGTCTAAATAAAGGTCATTCATGCAAGGCGTAACATTGTAGGTGAAGCTATACCTAAAAAATGTCCGGTCTTGACGGTAGCCTTTCAGTAATGAGGATAATCATGTCAAAATTGAATTCTTTTTAATAAATGTTATATAGTCTAGTCAGGTATTTAAAAAACCGCTGTAAGTGACAGCAAGTGGCTCTAAAAGTTATGTCAAACGATAAATCTAAATTGATATAATAGTTATCTATCTTAAACTCTGGCTCAATATGCAAATACGCGTTCTCTATCGTGTGCGCACTGCGCAACTGAAGTCATGATTACAAAATAACACAGGCCTTCTCTGTAAAAGCAACATCAAAATTGAC
Source organism: Abrostola tripartita (assembly GCA_905340225.1). Classification (NCBI taxonomy): domain Eukaryota; kingdom Metazoa; phylum Arthropoda; class Insecta; order Lepidoptera; family Noctuidae; genus Abrostola; species Abrostola tripartita. The sequence continues at coordinate 6,899,761 of HG996498.1, read as the reverse complement.
TTTTAATTGATGAAGTTCGAGGGATTAGTCGAATCCCTGAAGTGATTAATCACGGAAGCTCTCAATTTATTGGAATGATTTCAGTACACGGCTAGTATTCTGAATATATCTCATGATCCAATTTATACAACCCGTATCACATAATAAATGTGATTGGTTTACTTTAGGGTAGGTACATCATTATGCATATTCATTGATGTTTAAATAAACCGCTTCTATACAAAGCAAATGCTGTCGAATATAGAATAGAACAAGCAAAAAAAAATCAGTCGCAATAGAAATCATTCAGTGGTTTGTGAAATAAATCACTTGTGTATTGCATGCAACCCTTGCTATTTACAGAAAAAGAAACAATGCATTGCAAAGCAGAACAAGATAAATAAAACATAAGCAAACAGAAAAGTTAAAACATGTGTCCATTTGTGACTTATGGTTGCTGTACAGAGACATAGCCTTTGAAATACTAAGCAGGCCAAGGTTTACTCAACTTCATGTTAAGAAACTAATTATAATGTAATCACTGTACATTTACATCTGGTATGGTCGTGTCCTTGACATAAGGAGGAAGCACTGAGGAAATTAATTCGCCTCTGTTCTCAATTGCTTTCAACGTTCTGGTTGAACTTGAAATAAATGCATATATTAAGTTCAGGGACTTACCAGAAAACGATTTGTTCATTTCTAATTTCTTGAGGTCCGTAGATGTCGCTGTTTTAGGTGTCCAACACCAACATAACACCATTCGAAAGTAAATCCGAAATCTGAAACAAACTTTGTGTTGGTTCGTTCTAATTTCAGTAAGGATTTTGTCGCACGGAACAAGGTTTTAGCTGTTCAATTGCCTTCGAAGATAAGTGAAATAAGAGTAACTGTATACAACTACTTATTCTTAAAGTCATATGAGGGTTACATCAATTGTAACGAACCGATGACTATGGTGCATATTTGGGTACCGAAGATTGAAAAGGTATGTGCCATTAATATTGAAGACAGTAACTAACCACTCAGGATCATTCTAGAAAGATTCCTCCAGTCAAGCAGTAAATCACGAGAGATTAGCCCCGTCGTTTATCGTTTGGGTACACGTCCCTTCTTACAAACAGTTGTTGGTATCTGATAATTACGAATTTTCGAGATTTATAGCTAGTTCTAGTGAAGAAAATAAGAATTGTTAATGTTTAAGTTTTATCTTACTCTTTGGCAGTAAAGCGCTGAAAAAAGGAGAAGATCTTTTCTAAAATAGTAATCCCTCTACGCCAACTTCACCCTCAAGCAAAGATTTTACAACTTTGTTTTTGAGAGAAACAACAGTCAGCCTGATTAATCGGTTTATTACCATTGCAATCCGTTTTTGTGCCATCGTCTGATAAAGTAAATCCAAATTTCCGTCCAAAAAACTTGCGGATGATTGGTACTTACCAATAACTTACTTTATATTAGTCGGAAAGCATAATATAAAAGTTAAATTTTTAGAAACATGATGCCTGAATTCTTGGAAATGGTGCGTAGGAGGTAAACTGTTGCACAGTTAAATTAAAAACTAAAAATGGCAAACATATAACGTTTTATGCTACGAGCTCTCTGTTATATTATATGAGTTTTTTTGTGACCACAATGCTAGCAGAATCCGTTGCTAGACATTTGTATAAGCTCCAAACCTCCTACAGACAAACAAAGCTAAGAGACTAAACCAACGTACTGGGAAAACGGCACACAGGGTCAGACTCAAAACGTTAGGTTTATAGTTTAATACTCTTTGCTGCGAACCTAGTGCGTTATTAGTAAATATTTTATTTACAGTACTCGCGGGTAGTTGTTACGGATAAACCACAAAGGGTTCGCACAGGTTTTCTAAACAAATAAACAACGTTATCCAGTCGTCCAATATGAGGCCCATTACTTACTGCTTTAACTTTTCGTAAAAATGTTGGTCAATACCTAATTCTTAACTCACTATCTTTAAAATGGAATACAATGGGAAGTAAGATTAATTATTAGGTGTAATAAAGTAAGTCGTTTCTAGTTAGGTATGAGATATAGCATAGAAAACGTGTTAACAATAACAATTTCTAACAAACTACTACTTTTATCAGTCAGTCGGATCTTGTATGAATTTTTTAAGGTTAGTTTTCTCCAGAATATTCGGTATTCATTCGGGACTTAAGGTTTATTTACTAGCCTGATGACCTCAAGTCCACAACCCAATTACTAGGAAATACCGGTATTCTTAGGTCCACCTAGAAGGCTTATCTGTTTGTATTGTTAAGAGCTGACTGAGGTACACGTACGTACACAAACAGCATGACTAACGTTTTTATATCCTTTTAGCGGTAAAAACTAGGCTTTATGCTAGAGAAAGAGATACGAATCGAATTTAATATTGCTACAGTTGCTGAATTGCTACACCAAACAAATTAAAAACAAGTAATTGTAAAAAACCAAGATCTTGAAATTCTTATTCAAAAAAGGGTTAAAATTAATTTACTTTTCCTAAATATTAAGTATGCAAATTTTCATAAATTCAAATGCTGTTATTATAATACATGTAGGTACAATTGTATAATATGTCACTAAAGGAATTTAATGCCAACCATTAATTTCTCTGTCACAACCCTTAACTTTCCGACAGCCTATTGTTTCCCAAGTTATTTGCAAACACATAAGTTAGAATATTTAATCCATAGATTTTGAATTCCAAGTAGTTCCTACTAATTTAATGCAAGCATAGATCAACCTTTTAATTGATCTTACAATTTAAAGCTTTTTTCGATTTTGCTAAACGAAACACAACGTATGCAAATAGCTTCATTAAGTTTCTTAGCTAGAGTTTAGAATTAGCTACCGTTCTAAATATTTCTTTACCACAACTAAGCAGAACATTTATTTGAAACAGACTTCAGACGTTTTTTCAAAGCTTTATTTAAACAGTAATGAGATACTAAAGTAACTTTCAACACTGAGACAGACACTTATTTAGAACGACAACTTTCTTAACTTTTCAGTTTAGTCAGTCTGTTAAAATAAAAAATTACCAACTTGATTTATATACATTTAATGACGCCTGATATTTTCAGTACGGTAAGCTGAGATACTGATTAAACTATCGCGTTACATGATGATAATTATACTACAACACGGGAATTAACGCAAACACAATTTTTTAATTTTTGCTTGACGTTTCGTCCGAGTTGCATCGGCCGTGGTCACAAGTAGACTAAATTGAATTAAAAAATTGTGTTCGCTTTAATTCCCTTGTTGTAGTTAAATTCTCATTTTCCAGGAGGTTATAATTATTTAACTCATCAGCATTTTGCTGATCCGACTACGAGTCTCGTATACAAATATGGTGAGCCTATTGCTATTAATTGAGATCATTCTGAGCTTGGCGCCGCTTACACCGTGTTTTGAACCCCTCCCCTTACAAATTATACATTAGCAATTTAGTTTATATTACGATGCAAACGTACAAACACAAACGACTACAAAACAAGAACTAAATTGTGGCAGATTAACGTACACTTGCCTGCCAAACATGTGTCACACAACGCCTTTGTACACTTGTTTTGTGCATAAAGTATTAAATATATAAATAAACCCCGCCCCACCTTTTAGATTTCTCTATTTAAAAGACAATCTATGGAAAACTAAAATGGTTTGTTTGTCATTTTGTCACGACATTATTAATAAAAATAAAATGTTTAATGGTGTATAGTTTATAGTAATATAGGTAAGCCTGATGTAGTGAAATCCTTATTCTATCGAGATTACATAATATAAGTATGTACAAGTGTGAGTGTAATCGAATATAGCCCCGGGCTGTTTTATTAGATGCGTCACACTAAATACATAGTTAGAAGCACGGGTGATATCTTTAGGCTTTAATAAATCCTTTTTCGCAATGATCTCTCACGTTTAACTTTAAGGGAGTTATGACGGCTTAATAGGATTATTGGCGAAACCTAACATAAGGCCAGGCAGGGCTTTATTAACGAACACTAAATTATCCTTATAATAGCCAACTGGAGTTATTCTTGGTAATATTGAGGTGGCTGTAATACCATCATTGATATTACCAGGAATAATATTATAATTTTAATTATCACGTGGTCACAGCGTAGGCGGACAGTCTGTTAAACAGGTCACAGAGCGATATGTCGTGGTAGTGCAAAGTTTTTGGTCTGGATCCGTAGTATTATGCATATTACATTTATTATATGAGTTTATAAAACAGGCCACTTTTAATTTAAGGACTAAGTATAATTTGAATTATTGATGTGGGTACATTTCTTTTAATTATTTTGATATTCAGTTTTTGTCTTGTTAACTGACTGGTTTTATTACAATAGACTCTCGGATGATTGGTTAGCTGTGGGTGTAAAGGTGCGATAAAATTTAACAATAAATTATCCCAACTTATAGATCTCTATTTAAACAGACTTCTTGCCTATATAGGGTTTCTTGCCTTATGGAATTAGTAGCACTTCAATTATATATTTAGAAAACGATAAATTTGTGTTTGTTTTCGATTTATTTGATGTTTAATGTCAAATATTTATTTAATGATCGGAATGAACGACCTTTCTATTATCGAACAATGTAATTTTGTTGTGTTGTTTATCTGCTCTTAATGTTTGTAGTACAAGAAGCTCTTTTTAGCTAAATTTAAATTCGTACAATCAAGGAAAGTTTCGAATTTATTAAAAAATTATTCAAATTTACAGAATGGAACCGATGCGTCGTTCCAATATTGGAACTTGGCCAAAAATATGTTTATAATAGCTGTAACTTCAAGACGTTGATTATATTAAATAAAAGATTTGTGTTCAATACCATTCTGTAATTCCTGAATCAGCAAGTCTTTTAAATATCTAGTATTCATTTATTGATGTACCTACACAGATACTGAGACTGACATTCTTGCGAAATTTCATACTTTTATTTAACTTGTTATTGTATCTGTGTTAAAATACAAGACTGATTTAACTTATCGTTATATTAACATGCAGTAAAGATAGATGCAACCAGGTTAAGGTAGGATATAATGTGGTCCGATGAATGCGGGAGTAAATCTTGTGCTCCAAGCGGTGACTGGTATGAGCTTAACCCTCGCCAACCCACGTAAAAAGGGGTAGAATAATGAATCTTGTATACCGCAGTATCTAGTTTTACTTGATTCAAGAGCGGAATACATTCCCTTGAATATTTTGTTCTTGTACCCTTCGAATCTAAGCGTTTTCTTCGTTGGGAGTTGAGTCGTGAGGTTATTTCTGTAACTTTGAGCCTGGGCCCGATGAATGAGAACTGGCTTGTCACTTATTATGTAGTACTTACGACGAGTGTCGAGATTTCTGATAAAGGAGAACACTTCTATCCTTTGAGGATTACAGGTACCAATATTATACGAATTCATAAAAACTACCGACTTTATCTAATACATTTCGGCGTAATTACGGCTATTCTTAGTCAAGTCTGCGATTTTTACCATGAAGGTACAACAGTAACTTAAAATTAAACAAAGGAAATATTGACTTATAGCCGGCCGGATATTTAAGTTTCTAAGTTAAGTAAGCAATATGCAAAAGTTAATTTAAGGACTTACCTTACATGGTATAATACAATAAATTAATTTATAGAGAATAGAGTACCTAAGTTCAAAGATTATATTCAAGACAGGGCAGGATAATCCATTTAAATAAATTGGTATATTATTTGCAACTATGTCTAGGCCTACGTAAGTAACAAAGTTCCTTAACGAATAAAGGGGTTTGTCTTTGAAAGAAAGGTTTGGAAAAACATAAATATTTAGTTTTCGAGTTTAGTGTTTCGAAACGATGTTATGCTTTAATTAAATTGAACAAATAGGTACTACATTGCGGTAAATGATAGCTTCAAAATTTGCTAGTTTCGATAAACAGACATTCTTAAGTCTGGTATAACTATATAATGATACGGTGCGAGGTTCTACGTGTTTACGCGTAAAGCAACCTTCCCTCGCGACATCCACCGATAACTAATACAATAACGAGGTTCTAGTTAGTCTAGAGTTCGCGAACCACAACACACCATGTCTTCTGGTTACAGTAACGTGCTGCGGTTACAGTTACAGAATGAGTACCTAACCATTAACTTTTAAAGTAGGACGGTTATGTTGTGGAAGCGAGACGCCGACGACGACACTGCACGTAGCAGCGTTTCGCTTCCACATCGGAAAATGTCCTACTTTGAGAGTTCATGGTAAGGGTACTGTTCGTCATCATCTCGTTGCGAGCACAGCGCAAATTACGTACTCACTGTGATATTTGGCAACAGCAACGTGCAAAGGTTATAGTTACAGCTCGCTAGTGTATCTGTGTACCCGGTTTTACGTAATAAATCACGGAAGAGGCTGAAGTTTTGACAATTAAGCTTCAAATCTGCTGTCTGTTTTTCAAAGCTATCTGTTTTTGTTTTCTACATTTCACTAATTTAACTGGACACGACAACAATGGATAAATGGGTGACGTAAGGGTGTCACCCAGATCCTTGTCATAAGAACTATTATGCACACAATAAATGTTTTACGATGAGAAGGGATAAAAGGCGCCCTTTATCAACATTTGTCATATTATAACCCTCTCTAACCTAATAGTCGCGAAACAGGGCCTGTATTTTTACTGTTATAGCGTTTTATGTGACTCGGCAAATATACGTCTAGTGTAGCTTATCATATCCAATGAGTAAACTATTTATACTATTAGTTTAACATTCCAATTTTTTTTACCTCTTATGTACCTTCATAAAAGCTTATCTTACAAATACATAAAGGGTAAAATATAGCATTTAATATTAAAGATATCAGTCCAAATAAAGTAGTTCTACTTGCTTCAGTAAACCCTTCATTAGACCCAATAAACTCTACACGGTTAGTTTGTCCCGTGTTTATACCTATCACTTCTACAGTGAGAATTCTTAATAAGATTCTTACATCCAGACTGCTAGCTTTTAATAATGCGCCATCTTTGTCGACCTAACAGAGTCGTATAAGCATACAAAACTAACGAGTGCGTATTCCGCGTAATTTTCAAACACGGAAAGCTCGCAGTTATGGCAGCAAACAACAACCTCTATATTAAGCGGTTTCTGATGGAATATATTTGGAATATTAAATGATGTCTGTGGCAAAAGGTTTTATTTAAACACAGTTAAAAATAATATTGACATGTTTAAAAGTGTCCAGCAGTATTGTACTTTTTGTTATTACCAGCTAGTGGTAAATAAAATGCCTCTAAAAAAAGTTGTATTGTATAAGTTCTATAGTATTTGACATTTTTATTCCTAAATGATAATTCTCCATTGATTTACGGTTGCTTGTTTTATAGAAGGCATTCTAATGGCGAGACTAGTCTCAGCGTGCATGCTCACACCTACACAAATGTAATACAGTCTACAAGTTACTAAAATATAGTTCTACGAACTTTCGAAACAATTGGATTTAAAACGTAAGACGTAACAGTGTTAATTTAAATGTTTGACAACTTAAGCTGGGTTAATAACATAGCAGTTTTTATTATTTCAATTGTTCCGTGTGCAAGCAGATTTTTATTTAAAATATGCACGATAACCCTGTGCTCAGACTAAAGAACTGAAGGTATTTAAATAAATTGAATATCAAATAAATAACCCAATCAGAATAATGATGGCTTCAATTTGTCTAAAAGAAAAAAACGAATAGATTAGCATATAAAGTAGAACGTTTCAAGAAGGCACATTTAGAACAAAACTGTAAAATATTTCATGATAGCATGTCTACGAAAGACGCAATTTTCATTTGTTTAGTTAAATCTTGAATTTACTTTAGGGGTCACGTGGTCCTGTTAAGCTAAATTTCTGTCTAAACCGATGACGCAAGCAGTGATAACAAGTGCGTCATTCTGGCATACAGACGGAAGAGGGAGGCTAATTGGTGGTGACAGAAATGAATTTCAGCTGTAGATGGAGTACGCAGAAAAACAAACCGTCTCTATTTAAAAAAAATGTGTTTTTTGTCGAGTTTTCTAGATACGGTCAAAATTGGCAGTGTTCATTAGGGACGACCTTGGAAATCTAGATTATATAAAATATAATGTTAACTGTTAACTTTTTCCTGCATCATTGACCAGATACAAATCATAAAAGTACGAAACCTGGTACAATAAGGTAACTGAAAAATATATTGAAAAAGGTCATATTTACGATAGCTGAAAAAGCCTATCGGCAAAAACCGCCTTCAGTCGGTAGATTCATCTTAAAATCAGGCCTATATATTTTATATTATTTACTTTATATTCCGGTTATACTCACGTGTGTATTTGGGTATGCCCGACTAGTTTCGAACTCAAACGGAGCCTATAATCATGAGCTGGTTACGCGGGTTAACCAGCTGGTCTAAGTAAATAAAAAATGTATACTTACTTATTACTCATCCAATAATATATTAAAGGATTGAACATGGAGTTGGCCATAGCGAGCCAATAAAAGAACAGATATATGTGCTGTGCGAACGGCGCCGACGCTAATGACTGGTAGTGATACGTCAGCACGAAGTACGAGTGGTACGGCAGCCAGCAGAGAGCGAACACCATCACCACCAGCACGAACATTCTCACCACCTGCGAAAGAAGACCAATGTTAAAAAAGAAGAAGAGACTTTAAGGTTTAACAAACCCGTCTAGCTCGCTGTAAATACTGGTAACATAACTTTGTTTGTACAGATCCAAAGCGATATGTCGCCAAAAGTCCGGTTAAGCAGTTTCCTCGTAAATAACTGTTTTCATGGAAGTATTATGGATTTGTATCAACACGTAGCGGATTTCTCCTTCGAGGTGCTGACCTTATTATGTTCACACTGGCACTCCAACTATATTCTACTATTTTTTTGTATTCCCTTTATGAATACGGAGTTATTCGCAGTTGAAACTTTTACATTTCTATTCAAAATTCTGTAGAATTTATTCTGTTGAAAATTTTCTCGCTTCGACGTAACATTTTTCTTAGTTCTTTTCAGCAAAAGAACTGAGAAAAATGCGTGGCGACCACAGGCTCTCTGGAGTACTAACAATCGTCTAACTACCTTTGAAACTCCGTGTTTCAAATTTTTATAGATATAATATTCGGAAAAGATTTTGGAGTAGGTGTTCTAAGGTAAAGTTTGTTTAGATGTATTAAAGTAGGTGCGGTTTTGTCAGGATATTCATTTTAAGAATAGAAGTAGCTAGCAATTAAAGAAAAGTCGAGTTACACAATTCATTTTTTAATCCTTTTATACAATTTAGTAAGTACCTTCATAGTTTTATCAAAACATGGAAGTAGGTGAGTTCTTTAACAGAAAATAATTTTTAGGTAGGTTTTACGGGCTTTTACTTGGCCAAAGGCATGCAATAATAAAAAAATTGTAGGTACCTAATGAAAAAATTTTCAATACAAAATCAATAAGTACCAAATCATAATTGAAACTGACTTGAAATCCTTCAATGATACCGACATTGTATACAGCTTAACACTGACAATTATTGTTTTTACAAGAATGTTGGTAATATTCTCTGTCCCCAAATAGGTAAGTTCATGCGATCATGATTAAATTCATACACAATAACGTTTTTTCAATTATCAAAGTATATCAGAATACGTGAATCTACTGCGTTTGTCGGTCAGTCAAATAAAATACCTACTCAATTAGAGTCAAATAAACTCTATGAAACGAGCGAAATCAATAAAATCATACCAAAACAAAAGTTTAGTGAAGCTGTCGTTTGATAAATAAAGAACAATGGCGTTATTCTCGCTTAATGTATGACATCAATACCATACGAATAATTATTTTTTTTATCGTATACCAAATAACGTACTTTTCCATGCATACCAAATTAATAACCCAAAATTCGAGGAAATGTCAAATTATTGAATGTTAAGTGTGACAAAGATTATGGAAAAGACAAATTCGAAGAAATGGTACTTCAAAGATATAAGTAAAATAATTCTTAGTATATCATAAGTGCGAAAGTAGCTGTGTCCGCCTGTTCACTACCAATCACAAATAAAATACTGAACACTTCAATTATAACTTAACCCAAAGAAAGGAAACGGACGTAGTCGCGGCCTGAAGCTAATGTAAAAAATGATTATTGGATAAAACACCTTTTCTAGCAACGTACGAGTAAGTATAATGAGCTATTTCATATTTTATGGCTTACTATTATTTACTAAAACTAAAATAGTATTACGAAGCAAAAGACTATCCGATTTCTATAAAATGAATAACTAAACGAAGACCTTTTCTCATACAGAGAAGACAGCTTTGATCATCATACTTGTGGTAATTAAATTGGTTTCATCAGAAATATTTTCTTTGTGGTAGGTACCAGTAAACCGGTACATATACCAAACAATAAAAAATATATTCTGTATTGGCAAACTCTATGGAGAGGCGTGGCATGAACGTACGAGCATCTATGTACGTCGTATAATTTTCTTTGTTTAACCACCTTTTATGCTTTGAATAGCGAACGGAAATAGGGAAGTCGAGGGCTGTTCATTCGTTCGAAAACCATTCTAAGTCCGTTTAGAAAATTAGAGGGATTTCTCAAAGGTTCCATGTGTAAAAGGCCAAAATATTTACGTAAACATTTAATATTTTACATATTAATAGTTTGGTTTGTTTCAAGTTAATTAACACGATGTTAACAATGAACGAAAGGTTTAATTTCATACAGCTTTTGTCGAACATCGCCGATGGAATGAACAGTTTATTATAATAGAGTTCAGTAACGGATATTACATTGCGATGGACATCAGTTGAGAAGGGTATAACACTTTTTACTCCCAATATGTATATTTAAATATTATGCAATGTAGTTATATTAACCAGGTTTAAAATTACTTATCTATTCACCTTTAAGTCTTAGAATATTATTTACGTTAGTCGATAGGAGGTCCCTGTGTCTGGTCTGGTGTCTGTTCTGCGGCTATAGACCGTTTTCGGACCGTTTCAACTTTGGCCCATTTTTTTTTAGATATGGTCGCCTCGAGGGAGGCTTTATCTGCTTTACCGGACTTTTTGGTGAGACCCAAGGAGCTTCCAGCCAAGGCTAATACTACAAAACTTTAAGCGGGTGTGTCAAAGGGCGCCCCATGCGGGGCTCGGACCTCGACTTTGCAAATCGCTGACTATCATGACAAGGGCCAGCTGGATAGAACAAAGACTATTTAGGGACGGTTTTATTTATGCTTCTACTATTAATTTAGGCTCGGGCCCGGGCCGGCGGAACTAGTACTAGGGATGGGGGAGGGGAGAATTGACATTGTTATTTGTCAAACGCGGCGGACCTCGACGGCGAGATCTTAGTATTCTACGACCGTTCGTCTGTAGAGTGTTATATGTTATTATGTTTAACCTGTCCTGGAGGACGGTTATCTCATCGCCTGGGCCGTGGCAGTACCTCCCGTGGGCGTTTAATCGCGGATAACAAGGATGGGGTATATTGAGTGGCGGCTACTATGAGCGGGTTTTTATGATCTTTGGCAGAATCAAAATATCGGACAGAGAGACGCTTCATGTACTGCCTGGATGGTAGGCAGTTTCGAATTCCGCACGAACCACGAGGGCTTCGGCCCACTTTCATTTAAACACCTTCCATCTCTTAACATCACACTCTATAATCTGGTTATGTATTACAAAATACTCTTCATTTTTTAATTTTGGTAGCCAATTATTACCCTAAAAAAGTAGTGGCAATCTTACATTTTATTCTAAAACCGAATAACTAAACATTATTGTGCAATATGCATTACTTCCTAGACAATAGTATTCATTCCATTCCGGCACCAGGACTTTACGTAACAAATAGCAAAGTTAACTAACACAGAATCGTTTCATTAATACCTTTGTATGAATATAGTAGAGTGTTCAATAGATTGAAAACTCCTACAGGAAGCTGTGTGAGAGCACCAATTACAATAAAGTTTAAAATTGATGGCTAGCTCAAACTCGTGTCGTGTAGGCATTTGTTATTGCCATATTCTAAAGCTGAATTTAATTGATAGTAATGTTCTATGACTCTTGCGGTTTAAGCATTAATGTTGATATAATAACATTCAATTTGTTACAGTAGCGCTTAAACGTTTTCTTAAGAAAAATGAAGGCAATGTGCGAAAAAATATTATTTGCTAGAGAATAATTTAAAGGCATCAAACCATTTTTAACGCTCTAATGGAGGCACAGAATGCATACGGGCTTTAAATGGTAGGGGGCTAATATTATAGTCTGTTATCTACGATCGATCAACAATGTACGAGCAGTCGAGCACCCATTGTAATGCTGAACATTGGTATCGGTATTAAGCCTGTTCAATTGATAGCTTGAATAGGCATGTGAAATTCCTCTTCAAAATTATTTTCATATTTATGGATTTATTGTTTAGGTTTGGTGCGTCAGGTCGCATTCATGTGTAAAATATATAAGATTTTTTGAAAAATTGTATCTACCTTGCATAATATACCGGAGTGTAATAAGGTTAGCTGGATATCAAAAGGATGTTCTGTTAAATCCAATTTTATCCCTAAAATGCAGCAAGTATTAATTAGTTTTCTTAGTACGCTATGATTCCTTTATTAAGTTCGATTATAGCCTGGATATTCTAAACCGAATGACTGAAATTTTGTTGAATTTCAAACTCTAGGATCAGATCTGCTCCCTTACCATGAACTCTTAAAGCAGGACAGTTAACGTAGTGGAAGCTAGACGCCGCATTACACTGCACGTAGCGGTGTCTCGCTTCCACATGTCAAACTGTCCTGCTTTAAGAGTTCATGGTAAGGGGGCTGAAGTTGTGATAGAGTGTAGGTACCATTGGGTTCCTTGTTTTCCCTCTGACGTTAATTTATTTTAATTGCTTGTCGGAATAATTTGTTTTGCTTTTGTTGGACTCGTCCTTTTCATTGGTATCTTCGCAATTCGGATCATCAGCTGCTGCTTGAACCATGCTAACTGTTATAATCAATATTACCTGAAGTTAGTAAAACTCTATACAACTTTTATTTTGTTCGATATTTATAGGTACTTTCTGGAAAATGTATACTAGTCTATCATGCCCTAAGTAATAATGGTGTTTAATAAAGTATATTCTAGTCTAGCTATTTATCTATTTATTTGTTCACACCTAGATTTTGTTATATTAAGGAACTGTATGTTTTTATTATGTGACGAGTACATAGGTAGGTATTTATTGTTTTATAGAACACTGTTTGTACGAATAAATACAAATCATTCCGGCACATTTTTCATTAAACATGCGTTTGTGTTTATTACCAATGATGAAAGTAAATTATTAACTTAATTTACCTACGTTGAAGATAATTACCTACTGCTGTGCTAAGGCATAATGGTAATTAATATGAAAATCTTATTTAAGATTATACTTCTTAGAATAATGAATTATTTTTATTTTTATTCGTTCTGCTATATGTGAAAGGTTCGCCTGTATAATATATAATCTGATCTCAAAAATTATGACACTCACACAAAGATAACTAAAATTGTACGTTCACAAAGTTACCATCTCGAGGGATCAGATGTGGTTGCTCTATTAAGGGTGTTTCAAATCTAAATTAAATTGCTATCTAAATAATTATGTATAAAAGCTAAACATGTTTATTTAGTTTAGGGTTTACTTTACATAATAACAAAAGGCTTAATCCGCAATTAGGTGAACAAAAGCCTGTGCGTAACACACTCTGTTTTGTTTATTTCTGAAAATGTACGTGATTTTTTTTCTCATTGTATATTTCTGATTGCTTTCGCACTTGAGTCAATTACTATTTTTTAACACGATTAGCTAAGATTGTTTTTTTTTAATCTGCTTTCGGTAAATTATAAACCATAACTCTAAACTCTAACATTAGAATACTGTTTGTAGTATAACATTTACGTACATAAATGAAAGAGTAGCCAAGAAAAACGTTATCAGTCTTGTCAGTTGGACAGAACTCAGGAAATGAATGGGGTCTAGGGCCGCCATGTTATTTAGGGTGTTATAATAATGAGTTCAATGTACTACAAGATACGCTGCTTAGTGCTCACGTGCATGAGCGTGAGGCGAATAAAGTTAATAAAAGAAAAATAAAGTCAAATTGATACGACAATTTCAGTTCAACGACCCTATTTTGAGATCCCTTTTGTCGTAGACTACATTGTCGCTCTTTTTCGTGTATATGCGTATTACTATAGATATTTTATTTGCGGTATTCTTTATATGCGATTTGAAATTTAATAGATTTACCACCTATACTAGACTGGGATAAAATAAAACACCTACCACTATGGGGATCCCAGGAGTGATTGTACCTACTTATGTATTAAATACTCCGTCTGTCTGAGGAATTGAATCAGTCTTTATATTTATAAGACAGCTAATAAATACTTCAGTCAACAAAACAAATTTCTGTGACCAATTAATTAAGCCGAGGGGTTTCAGCCCCGGTCGAATTCCTTTCTGTCCAAAATGTTTTACCAATAAAGTAAAACCTAAATTCATAATGTATATATTGGTTGAGTCCTCTGAGATGCGCTGTCACCCCTCTAATGAATTGACCAAAAAATTTAGGTCCCTATACACGTGCACAAAAGGTAACGACATGTGACGACTCACGACCATGGAGCGACGGGACAATCATGGGAAAGATATTTCATCCCTTTCAAATTACATAACAATGACGTGAAAACCATATTGTGGTCGATCGAATCACGTAGATTTTTGTGTGTCTTCATAGGTAATTTTAACAAGTTCTTATCTTTACAAGTCTAAAAAAAAAAAAAAAATATTATACTGACCTTTCTCTTAGCTCTGACGACTTGCATCTGGTGAAAAGTGCACTCCCCAATAGCCCGGCCTCGGAGAGCCGAACTCATCCGCGCATAAGCCCACACCATGACTGACATCGGTACCACGTACGTCACCGCCAGGAAAACCAAGTTATAGCTAGAGAAACAAAACAAATATAGAGTAGGTATGCATGTGAACAGAGACCAGTGAAAGCACAATCCACATTTCCTAATAAAAAAAATCTTTTCAATATACACGCTTTTTTATACACTAAGGCTGGTTTCACAGCCGTCCGGGGGACCCGTACACCCGCCGTACGGGCCGTCTATATGGTACGGGAGATCGGTACGACGCGACGGCCTAACAGAAACACTGAGATTCGTCTCCATTGGTTGTTATGATGTTTAATCGAAAGTTATTTCGATTCGTCAATGTTTGTACGAGGCCCTTAATGCTTCTATGCCATTGAGAACCGTTAACAGCTGTGTACCAACGCAATGTTCGAATCATCGCATCGCCTCATCCCACAATCATCGTTCAATCCCATTTAAATTAGATGTGCCCTATTCACGATCTTCTATCTTCGTAGTTAAATTTTTTTTAATAGGGGATGATGTTTTTTTTTTGGGCGAGACAAAACAAATGTGCCATTATATTAGAATGTATTAGATCCTTGGGTAGAATTTTCAAGTCCGTAAATATTGATGCTACGTGTCCGCTAGCTTTGGGTATAAAAAGGCCCATTTTAGTAGGGAAAAGATTCTGCGGACTTGGATAGGCCAAGCAGCTAATACCTAAAAATGCGCTGGTATAATATGTTAATCTAGTATCCCTATACAATCGATATTTTATGTTATGTGTGTGAGATGAGTAATTTTATTAAATTTTTTTTCACGACATTTATTTTTTACTTCCTTTTAGCCGGTATTTTGAGGTTTAAAAACACATGTTCTAGGGCAAGACACAATATATTCTTCTTCTTTGAAAGCTCAGCTCTTGTTAGTGGAGTGTCAATCGGCACGGTTTTCCATAATTATGTAATTAATTCTAGTCGCACAACTATTATTGGAAAAACATATAAATAAATTTGTAAACAAAAAATGACTTGATGTGACGCAAACTTCCGGACTAGCATTTGTGGAAAGTGTTTTCTTTAGCTATCTTGAGTCGACAGGTCCCAAGCAGACCCAACTAATGACACATATGAATCAGTCATCGTGTTACTTGAATCTATTTCCGTGTTAGAATGACCCACATATATTAAAGTCCTTACTAGTAATCTGTTCTTGAGGATGGGTAGCTGCTGCCGTCGGGCCATTTTATAAAACATATTTCTCTTTCACCATTTATGTATCTGCAACAAAACATAAGAAATATTAAGGATCGGATTACGTAAATTGATGCAAAACTTTATCTAGATTATCAAACACAGGATGCGACATAATAAATTGACAGAACTAAGTTAGAACATTACGTTGCATTGCTATAATTTGCAAAGACAAAGACGCTTGTTCGGTATCAGTACGGTCTCCAATTAAATCAAATGTGTGTAAGGTCTTTCTGTTGTTATAAAAACAATACAGGAGTAATGGCTATACAGAAACAGCCCTACACGAAAAGTGTTTACACGATGGCACTGATAGTCAATTTAGATGAAGCTTACTTGCCCTCACGACATTTTCAGTTGATGTACTGGATGTACTGTACACCGTGTCTGTGATCATCAGTGCCATCGTGTAAACACTTTTCGTGTAGGGCTGTTTCTGTGATAACTTCACAGTAAGAAAATGATGAAGCACATGAATAAAAATGATGAATGTTTATATTATTTTGATTTATAATAAGTTTATATACCTATCTACCTCTTACTGCTGCAACATTATTTCTGATAGACCTTTCAGAAAAAAAAACCATCCAATTTGATTTATTTGCGGGTAGGTAATTATACTGTTTTTTATGGTTTCGAATATCAGTTAAATCCCTTCATAAGATGTTATTGGAGGTAATTTAGATGTTGTTTAGCACAAAGAAATGCAATAAAATGTTTTATTCGCGAAGAACATTGAAAGTTAACGACTTAGCACCAGACGATGCAACAGTTTGTTATTTTGGATAACGAATTTGATGAACTGGGGATTGGGGAGGCAAGGTACATTTACAAAGAAAATAAGAATCAATTTTAGAGTGTTTGCTATACAAATCTATTCTAAAATGTGTATCTTATTTATGAAATATGATTGAAGTTCGTTAGACACCTTGTAGTTAGTTCGACGACTCACAGAATATATTTTTAGTGGTTGACTTATTACATTTGAAATTACATTATGCCACGAACTTTACGTAAATTATAATAAAATAAATATGTCTTTCAATTATTTAAAGTGCAAAGAAATATAACGATGTTTTAAATATTAATGCTTGACGCCATTAATATTGGAAGCGCGTAATATTTATGTAGAAATAGTTTATTCATTTTCATGTTATAATAATTTATCTCCCTAGAGGAATAAAGTTAATATTTTGAATGGCCCAAATCATCAAAACCTTTGCTTCACATCTTAAAATCTGGCAAAGCATAAATAAGATTGTATTCTTATTCGTCTTTTTAACCGAATTCGTCGGGATTTTGTTTTTATGTATAACTCAGTCATTTATGAACCGATTTGAATTTTTTTTTTCATATGATTGTGTTTACTTTCCGATTGGTCCCCTTAAATTTTGTCATTACCTGATGATGAGCTTCGAAGATATGGAACGGAACTCCTCATAGGATCACAGCAAAACGCCCGTAACTTGATAATATGATAATGATATTGCTTAAGTAGTAGTCGATAACTGACCACTAACAAGGTCTTCCTTGTTAGTGGTCAGTTAGTTATCAACTAATGTCCTCCTGACCGAATTTCGGTCACGGCGGCCTGTCTCAGTTGAGACTAGCCATCTGCGCAGGAGATATTATAGTGCACAAGTATGCGCGCAGACACAGGTGCACTCCCTATTCCCTTACTCTCATAGTCCGATGGGACGGCAGACCGACACGACCGGAGAGAGATCAGGCGCAGGACCAACGGCTTAACGTGCCTTCCGAAGCACGGTGGGGTCTCGACACGTGAAAACGGTCACCCATCACAAGACTGACCGCGGCGAGCACGGCTTAACCTCGCAGATCGACTGATTTGCCGGGTAGCTGCATAGCTACGAGCCCCACGTTATCAACTAATACTCCCAGGGAGGGAGTGGGGGTGCGTTGACCCCCCGACCCCACACTAGGATTCCCTGTGTCTATTTGATTAACTAGAGAGTTTCTTAAGAAATTATTCAATTTCGTTTTAAATAAACGTTGTTTATGGAAAAAAAACAGCATTCATAAAAAAATGTGTTTAAATTTTATTATTACACGCAAGGAAAATTCATTTTTCAATAAAATAATAAAAAACCACGGGCGAAACAATAATTTATCATCTCATATACAAATAAATTCACAATGAATTTAATTAATTTATGCATTTAACCAGCAATTAAAACTTTAAACAAGGTCTTTGAACGTTGTCCAACAATAAGTGAACTCCAGTAATTTGAAGTAATTTTATAACTTAATACAACGGAAAGGGTACCAACTTTAAAATTTGTATATTCCCTTAGGAGGCTGTTAAACATAAGTATTTATTGTTACGATGTTTTGGCTTTGTTTTCTTGAATTAATTGCGTATTCTTACTTTATGAGTTTGTGGCGCAGAACTTTACTTAAGCTGGATTTATTTGCACAAGGTAAGGCACAGTCATATTATACTTGTAGACGTATAGACAGTGGTAAAGGGTTGAAATTCAGTTATCTATGTTATCTACCAATGTTGAACGAATGAATGAATGTGTTACATTATATTATGTGGGTACTACGTTATTTTAAAACATCAGCGACAAAAAAAAACCCGATAAGTAGTAAACTTGCTCCCTAAAACATATATCCCGTCCCGGGACGTGCGTGGATGTTTTCGGCGCATAACTACTTACCTTTTTGAGAAACCTAGTCATGACGACACTTACATATTTAGTATCTTTGTTTATTTAACCCTTCGGTTCTATGGCTCTTTATTTAAACATTATCTCGAGTTCAAATATTATGTAAATCCGTGCACAGCGTGGAAATCAAAATTCATATCTGTAGACTATATCTGCAAGTATTTACTTTGTGGGGAAAGTAAATAATTATGACCGCAGATCCTCAATGCCCCAATTAGGCGCCATCATAACCTTAAATAAAGGTACAGTTTTCCATTCATTTACATAGTAAACTGTTGCGTCGCTCCCAACACAAGATTTATATTTATTAATAGCAAGAGGGGTGAAATATCATAGATATTATGCAAAATTATACTATAAGTACCTTCCTACCTTTATTATAGTTATACTGGTAGACCGGAATTAGAAGACTATAAAAACCTATACAAATTATAAACACCTAAATTTTACTATATTTTGACAAATACATTACTTCTTTCTTTCTTTTACCTATAAGTATTTATATAGTTTATAATAGTAATGATCTTTTTTTTGTATATACCCATATTCGCAAATAAACGATTTGATTTGATCTATACTTTTAATTTTATAGGTACGTAAAGCGAAAACTTTTTTACAGAATATACGCGGACGGACGAGTATAAAATTTGTCACAGTTTAAGTTTATGACAAGAAGAAGTGCAGAAAGTGTGATGATTAATATATATAACTATGTAGGTATAAATAAATGGTATAGTCGCGGCTCGGGGCGCGAGGTGGGGGGCAGACACAAACGGTCGGCCAAGCCGAGCGAACGTGCAGCGACTATTACGAAATAGCACTATAGTTGTTTAATTACATTTAATACTTACCCCGTGACAAGTGGACGTCACAACTGGCGACGAGTCTACGGGTAAGTGCCACAAAAATATAAAAACAAAAAAAGAGAAGGATAATGATTAGAGGATTGGAGACAACAGGTGAGTGAGTGCCTAACCTAGATAACTAAGTGTTTCGTTTTATGAATACTGTGTCACTTGTGCTGTGAACAATGTATTTCAAGCGTTTGAGTTGATAATAGTAATGTAAATTAACAAATTAAATTTACAGAGAGATTTTAGATACAATAAGTCGTTTGGTTTCCAATGTCATAGTTCCGATGTTACCTATTAAACTTACGCACATTCACATACCTACTACATTTGCCTAGATCTGAAATATAACAGCATAACCTAGATTATAAATTTCCTTCCACCTACTGGACACGATTTGGTGCAATGTGCAATAGTGAACGAAAATATTTTGTAAAGGAGTTGACGATCATTTATTAATAACAATGTCTACGATTAATAGTAAATATCTACTTGCAAAATAAGTTAATATTTTTTTTATAAATTACTAAATATTAACCAAACGAAATTGTTAGCTAAGTTCGGGACTTTCGTAATACTGTACTATTATATCGTTTACATAGATAATATCGTACTTCGCACGGTTTGTGCTAGTACGATATAGGATGGGTACTTACTTACCTGGTTTATGTTATAAACATTAAACTACTCCTACCCTCTTTATTTAGTAGTAAGCGATCAACGGCTGGTACTAAGCGAATTAATAATTACCTATAATGCATAACTGCAACCTATACTGCATAACTGCAGTGTGACATTGAGAATATAATTATAACAATAACAGTATTAAGCTAAAATTAATATTTGGCTGGTAATAAAGATTGTTTTGCATTACTTTAACGGAGTAGTAAATTGACAGTGTCAATAGGTACTAACAAAAAAAAAAAGTTTTAAGCTGTACTTATAGCAAGTAGTATACTGGAAAGTTGGTACTATCAATAAATTTTATTCGTGCACCAAGTAGTAAACCGAGAACATCGGTTGGTACTAGCAATGATATATACCTACATTTAAGTCGTGCACAAGAGTAGTAAACTGACAAAGTCGGTTGGTACTAACAATGATATATACCTACATTTAAGTCGTGCACAAGAGTAGTAAACTGACAAAGTCGGTTGGTACTAACAATGATAAATACCTACATTTAAGTCGTGCACAAGAGTAGTAAACTGACTAAGTCGGTTGGTACTAACAAAATCCTATAGTCACAGGAACAAACTGAAAAACAAACGGAAAAAAAAATCAAATGAAATTAAATTATATATGCTTACAGCATGCATTACCTACACGTATGATTATTTACTCAAATCTGCTGAACTCCTTGAAGTATTAATACATGATCATAGTTCTGCTCCGTGTTATACTTAACCCGATACCCTGGAAAAACAGTCTAGAGATTGCATTGACTACTTGCAGCAGTAGGTACGCCTCGACGAAACTGATACATATCCATACTCCATTTGTTGTGTACCACTAGCATGTAGTAAAATAATTATGGGTGTCTTTGAAGTGTATTTAGCAATATAATTTTATATAAAAATAAAAAAAGTGGTTTGACGTGAAATAAATATACCGTAATTTACAAGACGGTAAGGAAATACAGCACAATGTTGATGTATAAAGGATTGCTTAAAAAGGACCTGGATGACTACTCACCAAAGCAAAGTATTAATGAGAGACATTTATTTACATTACTGTCTGCTGCCCGCGGCACCAGTAGACTAATATCAAGTTTTCGTACTTCAGGCTTAAAGTAACAAAATTAAAAAAAAAACAGTAAATTACTTATTGAAAGGAATTTTAATATATAGCATTCAAATGATACAATGAAAAAGGTATTTTTCAAATTGTGATAAGGCTAGTTGACTTTTAAAACCGATTCCCGTGGGAATAATCAGCAAACATTGAGTGGCTTACAGGAAAGTTATTGTAACGATTATTTGCTTTTAGGGGACATAAACTAACTATTCTGAACTCACCTTTGTAACTATAACACTACAATACTTTACAAAAACTAACTACATTGAAATTTGAATGCATATTATTGAAAATACTCTGAAAACTACGTTTGTAGTTGAGTCCTCAGTAGACAACATTTACAAGGAGACAGGACTCGTATTTTGGAAGTAAGAATCGTACAGTCAGCACACACAGTGTAAGACTGAGCTGGTTTCAAGGTTAAAGACTACGTCTTCCTCTGCGTGTGTTAATGGTGACAGTTCATACGTCAAAACGCGGTAAGGGCTTATATTGATTAGAATTTGTAGTAAACATTTGATCCGACCGGCGGCGCACGGCGGCGCGGCGGGTCGGTAGGCCAACCAGATAGTCCGAAATGTCGGCGCGGGCTGGTGTTCCGCGCGCGTTTGTCGAGAAGAAATATGCGGCACGTAGGCCGTAGATGATGAGCGGGACCCCCGTGAAGAGGCGGGTCGGAATCTGTTTAGGAGTACAGCGTAGCATACGCAGATCCCGCGTCCCTCGACCTAAAGATTTTGATACCTAATTATGTGGAATTTTGAATTTGACCGCTTCATTGACCTGGTGTTCGCAAATGCGACTTGGAGCGTAGGTCTCGCCGTGGGTTCGTTTTCTGGGACGGGCAAACTGTTACGGATTTTTTCCACTAATTTTTATTTATAGCAGTACCGAGTTGTGCCAGTTAATGATAATTTTATAGACTCGGCCTCTGTCACTTTGGGACCTACGACATTACTGGCGGAATGTGAGCGTAATGTACACTTCTGCCTACCTCGGGGAATAAAGGATTAGTTATTTTCACCTCAATGATGTTTCTGTACGAAAGTATAACTTTGAGGACATCAGACCTTCATCTTGGCTATGTGTGCCTACAGTCCACTTACTGCAAGAGAGTCGAAACGTGTGAAGTGTTTTTCATATATATTTAATATATAAAATATCCTAATATATACACATATATACTAATAACTCGCATGGCGGTCGGTGAGCCGCTAGGCTATGCTAGTATGTATAAATGTTTCTATACATGTCATAATTGATTGCAAACACTTTAAATAAATAAATAGGTAGATGGCGCTAATCTAAGTACATACACAACCAAATATTGCAAACCGATTGGCACAGTGGCTAAGCGATTGGACTGCTGCGTTGGGGATTGCGAGTTCGATTGCCGCACGGGGCAGGAATTTGTGCGATCCGCATTATATGTTTGTCCCGAGTCTGGGTGTTTGTGCATCTGATCTTTCGGGTTTGTGAAACGTGCCCGCGACACGGGAGTCTAGTGCGGGGCGACAAAAAAAAAAAAGAAAAAAGAAAAAAAAATGAATTAGGTACATAAAGCTGAACCCTTATACAGAAAACCATCTATGCCTCTCTTCTTCTTTGCCCTTATCCTATTAATATGTTGCCGGCGAAAACTGATTTATTTATATTTTTTATATAATCAAAATTAAATAGGCTAACGACATTTATTATTTTGTATCATCAATAACATACATAGATTAGATGCAAGGACAGGTCGACTAGAACTCGCCGTGGTTCTTTCCTAAAAAGACCTCTTCTCAGACCACCTACACTTTTCTCACATAAATTATTAAAATTCTCTGAGCTTTTAAAGTGACCTTGACCCCTGAGTTTGTTTTGGTATTCTCACAGGTCACAGTCGGTTAGGAAATGCCGACGCCATCTATCTAGAAAAAAATGTCGTGTAAAAGTGTTTTTAAAACCTATTTGTAGAAATAAAATCATTGAGATTGAGAACTTTACACAATATACAAAATTTATGAAATAACTATTTAACAACTAATAAATGTGCATCTCACTACCACTACACATCAATATATATTAATGTAATCTTATATTTTTCTAAATTCTTTTGGTTAGGTATCTTAAAATAGATATCGGTCCAAGTAACGATACATCGCGTAATTATAGGTTCAAACACATAAAATGCTTATTTCTTTGGATGTACGTAATTGATTGCGATGAAACAAAAACTAAATGTAACGTTGAATTACACCTAAGTTTTTATTTTAGTAGTATCCACAATAATGTTGAGTTTTTGACGCAATGGCGTAACAAGCAAACAGACAAACAAAAACAAACTCCAATTTTTAAATTAAAAATGGGTTATTATGCCTCTCTAACGCCCCTACAAGTTTTTGTGAAAATACATTCGATATACAATCGTCTCGCCTACAGATGTATTATATTATTATATATATAAATATAATGTATATATTTTAGGATGTTCACGTTGTGGTTTAATGCACTATACTGGAGACAGTAATTTTCGTCCAGCAAATAATAAACAATGTAGATTTATAGGCCATTTCAGGACCAAATGTCGGACCCGGGCAAGCAAAAAGACATTCTAAAAAGTTTCAGGATTAGCCAGAGCGAAAAATCATATTGATTTAGAATCGCCCTCAACGTCCGAAACCAATATGAAGACAAAATAATAAAAGAAAAAGGAAAGGAATATAATATAAGACACGATGAGACAGGACAAGAATCGAGCAGAAACATTCGAGAATCATTGGAGAATTGAAGGTCAATGGAATGTAGTGAAGAATATAAAACTGATTCAGATGACATCAGTGATAGCGTCGATAGTCTACTATAAATTCCTAACTACTCAAATTAGACTAAATCATAATAGAAAGAAAAAATGTCTACATATGTATGTATATTTGTGATTTTGTATAGGTACTATTCCTGACTTTAATGAAATACTATTTTGTACATTCTTAGGAAACTGTGTTCGGTTTTATAATAAAATTCCAAATTCTATAACTGACCTTACAGAAGGCAAGTTTAAATCCTATGTGAAACAAGTACTCATTAAGAAAGCCTACTATAGTATTAATAGTTATATTGACGATAGGGACGTGTGGCACTGATTTTTCCTGCATTTGTGGCCTCCCTGGCATACTGCCAATCAACCATAATTTGATATTTAATATTGTTTACCGATTATATTGAACCTTTTCACTGTCATGTATTTTACCCAAATTGTAAATGAGAGAATAACCGATCTATATTATATTTGACTTTGATGCTACTCGTATTCTCATTTTAAGTATATTGTGTAGCTAATTATTCTCTCATACCTGAAACGATTGTTAAACATTCCTACAACATATTTTTAAAAGAGTAACTATGGAGTTTCTTGCCGGTTCTTCTCCATAGAAACGACTTTTTGGAACCGAGCAACTAGGTAGTTTGACGTTTTGTAAGTGCTCTAAACATTATGACTATGACTAGTTGTATCCACTGAATTTGTTAAAAAGGGAAAGGTGTGATGATTAATATATATAACTATGTAGGTATAAATAAATGGTATAGTCGCGGCTCGGGGCGCGAGGTGGGGGGCAGACACAAACGGTCGGCCAAGCCGAGCGAACGTGCAGCGACTATTACGAAATAGCACTATAGTTGTTTAATTACATTTAATACTTACCCCGTGACAAGTGGACGTCACAGAAAGCTATATTTAAATCATAATTATCGTCAAATTTTAGCCGTAGGGTGACCTCTAGAATAAGTAATTATATATAAAGTTGATACTAATAGCTACTTCAAATCTACATTTATTTTCACTCACCTACGTTGTTTAAGCAAGTCTTAATGTGTAGGATTGTATTGTGCTGAGCTACCCTCAGTAAATAAAGGAATTAAACGTTGCTTGTTTTCATTGTAGGTAATGCATAACAAAACTCCACTTGTTAGTAGTTGTGTTTATATGGATATCTCAATATGGTCGGCGAAAATTTAGTTGAACACAAACAATAGATATATTTTTATCTAAACGTTTCTTTCATCAGTCTGTAATCATTGTTCCTTTGAGCAATTTACTGAGGATTTCATTTAAAAAGCCTTTTACCAAGCTTATTCTACTCACATGAAATTTAAGCTTCGCGATAGCTTCACGATTCACCCTTAAAATCGTATTGAGTAACTACGATTTCACTTTATTCGCAAGCGCTGCCAATAGGATTTTATTTACTGAGTCAACTGAGGAAATCGGATTATTCTGTCACTGGGAGCTGATCAATTGGCAACTCATCGGGCACGAACTATAGTTATACCAAGTACGTCTACGTAGTAGATAATTTCTATCTTTTGTATAATAAGGGTAGAGCAATAGCAATTTATTGCTCACTGACAAGAATTTCACTGTATCTCTACTGCAATTTAATGTATGATTATATGACTATGTATGCCAATTGTCTTTTTATTGCTGTTAGAAAGCCGTATTCAACCATTCATTCTTGGCAGCCAATATGGTTTTGTGTGTTGAATAAGTTTTGGAACGGCGTGTGTTGGGAATAAGTACCTAAATAACTAAATCATATGTGGATAGGACTATAAGAATATAAGTAACCTACTCTTTTAAATGGCTTAAGATTATGGTTGACCTGCTGTCAATACAATGCATAGGTCGTATTTAGGATACAATATTTTATTAATTATGTCCTTTTTATTTAAATACTAAGGTATATTGTTCTTGCATTAAAGATCATTATTGGTTCTTAAAAGTTAGAGATGTCGGTCATCGCTGAAAATCAGCGCCGCGACACTGTCTCGCATAGGGTCGCTGCATATGCTGAGCGAGGGCCATTTCGCGTGCTTGTGACGCATATTTTTTTTTCCTACTTTGTTCTTTTGTTTTACCATGTTCTTTTGTTTTGTAAGTATATATGTATATTTGCCTATCTGTGTCCTGTACGCGTCATGAATGCTTTTAATTTTTATTTTTTTTGCGATTAAATGCTTTTTCTTTCTTTCTTCTTTCATGTGCATCAACCATTAACCACTTCACTGTCCACGATTCAGACACAATAGTTAAACAATGACCATGTATCACATGTGACTCACGGGACAGGGAAGTTATAGCAATACTGAAATCCAGTTGGTACCTCATAAAGTAGCCGATCAAGTACCTATAGGTTCTATCAGTATGCAATTAGGTAAATCGATAAAAACCAATTCACATAAAACTACAACAAAAATCCATTATATTTCATATGCTACACGGTTAACGTCAGTGCATTACCCGAAACACATTTTAAAGCTTTGCGTTTGCTAAGTAAACCGTTAGCGTAAGGTTTATAGTGGCAGTTAACGGGCCACCGGGGATAACCGTCGACCGAGGGTATAAAATTATATTTAAAGCTCCTAGACTACGCACTGCCAATGTAGGCTCGGAGATTCTAAATTATTCAGCGTACTATGTGAAACGTAAATATGATTACGACATAAATTCAGGACAAGACGTGGTCTAGAAAATGAAGCGCGTTAGCTCGTAGGACATTAAAGTTTATGAGGACAAAGAGTACTGTGATGATTCCAGGAGATTTACAAAGCGACTGTAACACTGTTTTTTTATCTTAAAAAATGTTTTGCAAAGATTTTATATATTTCCTTAGTATCTACTTTTCTTACTTAAATTAACTGTAGTAGTAGAATTACCTACATAAAAGTTTATACCCATGTAGATTTTTATATTCTACCTACTTAGCTTACAACAAATAGACAATGAGATTTGTAATATAATAAGACAAAGGATTATTTTTAAAGCAACGTAGCCCCTCACTACGAATTTCTCCCGTATCGTGGATGTATTTCACAAACATGAAATATCGCATACACAAACACTCAGACTCGAGACAAACATCTACGGATCACACAAATGTTGGTTCCATACGGGAATCGAACCAGCAACCCAATTGCTTAGCGACTGCGCCAAACAGCTTGATCGTGAGATGCAAATCAAGTTATACCTAAAAATCATCGACATATATATAAGTTCGGCCAATTTTTAAAAAAATTATATTTCAAATCTCGTTTTGTTTCAAAGGTTGGTAATAAATAAGGTTGTAACCACACCCGACATCGTAATCCCTAGTTACTACACTCAGTACACAAACTAAAACCCGTGTTAAATAATTAGCTTCAAAACAAGAAGTTGTCATAACCCCTTGTTTTTTGATGGTCATTAAATAATTTAACAAGGAAATTTTGTGTATCATGTCACACTAGGAAACTTTATTCCCTGACGAATTAATTAAATACAACAACTTCTAACTTTATGAAACAGAAGTTGGAGACCTGAATAATAATGAATGTGAGCAAAAATTATGTCCTCAAAGTTAATTGCGTCAGTACAATAAATAGGAAAACTTCAAAAAGGAAACTAACCATATAAAGCAATTATCAACATTATCTCAAAAGCTTGGTTTTTTTCATATTTTAGAAATATAATACTAGGATTCTGAGCATAAGCCGGCTGGAGTGACGTTAAGAGATCTTATGACTCTCAAAACGCCGCGTGCCCTTTAAAATCCACCGGCGGCGTTGGCTAATCCTATCACTACCATATTTCAACCACCGCACATACCACAACTCCAAAATCTAATAATGACATTACTCGTCGAAATAAAAATTTAATTTGGATTACATGCTATGCATGCAAGCTTAAATAGGCAAATTATACTATTCTTTATGCTAATAGATATTATTATATAGGTCTATGAAATAATGTGATGACAAGATGCGATAACCGATCACTAGACTTACTTGAGTATAGTATGTAATATACACTGTAATAATATACTTACGTATACGTAGATAATATACAATATATATATATACATGTATACTGTTCAATCAAATTTAAATCGACGATAAAATGTACTTACTGCTTCTTATAAGTGTCAGAGTAGAGTAGACTGGGTAGCGCAAGCAATACGCTGGCGCACCACACAGTAAATAGTGCTGCGCGCGCAACTCGACGACTCAGTCTATGTTGAAGCGGCTTTACTATAGCCACATACCTGTGTAAATGAAAATATATTAAATATTTTATTTCTAAAAGGATGTTATCCAAACCATTCAATATTTTGGAACATTATAATTGGAAACAAGACGATAGAATGAAATTACGCAGCAAAAGCCTTGTTTTGTACTTAGATCGAAATCGCGAAGACAATCTTATTACTTTTCTAGTGCTTCAATAATAATAACACATATCTCATATGTAAGGCTAAAACAATAAACTCTCACTCCGCAATGGATGATAAATTTAGATCTAATATAGTGCTGCCGTAACTTAGTCTTATAGGGGAGATAAGCAGTATATTATGTTTAAAAACAGCCATATTTTACCCCGCGTGGGTACGCGTGGGGTAAAATATGGCTGTTTTTAAAATTATGTTAACAAGTCTATACCTTACTGTAACGTAAAGATACGTATTTTACAGAGTACTTACAGAATATTTGAAAATTATATTTCTGAACCTAATCTTGTACTACACGCGTCTTATGAAATGTTACTATGTTTGTTGTTTACTTTAGAAATCATTTTCAATGTTAGTCTTCAATTTGTTATTGGGGAGCAATATTAGAGCATCCACGAGTTACTATACTCGGCGCACTCTGGGCACTCAGCTCTACTAACAGCCTGCTGACTGGCCAATATTTTTCCTTGAGTTTGAACTATTGTTGACACAATAAAAGAATAAGAAGAGCACAATAATCAAAAACATAGTAGGCTAGACATAAATACACAGAATTAGACAGATGAAAACCTAACGGCATTTTAAAATTGACTGTCACTGTCGTTTGCATAACAAAGAAGGTGTATAAGTTCATCATCGTTTATAAGTAAGAGCCTACGTTATCTGGAACAGATAATGGTAATTATGGAAGCCATACAACAAAGCCTATTATATTAGAGCAGGAGTACCTACCTAATTACGGTACAAGAAGCGTCACACTAAAGTCCTCTTTAGTGTTTTGAATAGGGTAGAATAGATAACCCAGACTATATTCTGTCTGGGCAGGTCGTCAGTAAACAGATAATTGCGTAATCATAATGAACAGTCAAACAAAGGGTAGACTTACGAAGGGTAAACGTACCAAAACGACAGTGGTATCCTTCAAATCTGACGACAACAATATTATGGAATACGTACGAGTATTAAATAGAGAGAAATACAGAAATCCATGAAAATTTTCAAAGGATAAAAGGTTTCTTATTTATAATAATGATATTTATTTAACCAGAAACAGTACAATAATATGGTTACAATATTAACTTATAGTCTAGTAGTTATAATAGTACATCA
The DNA here is from genome assembly GCA_905340225.1 of Abrostola tripartita. Lineage (NCBI taxonomy): Eukaryota > Metazoa > Arthropoda > Insecta > Lepidoptera > Noctuidae > Abrostola > Abrostola tripartita. The sequence goes on along the minus strand of HG996498.1, from coordinate 6,869,905 downwards.
TTTGGGAGCATCTGTAGCCAAACCACAGCACAGCCTCAAATTAAAAAGGTTTTTTTGGCAAGTTAAACTAAATTAAGTAAATAAATACTTGTTCATATACATAAGGATCATAATATAAATAAGGATATTTGTATTACTTCTATAATGAAACAACGTGTTTTTTTGTTATTCCTAGTATTAATTAAGTATTAACTCCCATTAAAATAATCTGCATCGTTGAGTTAACGCAATGCTAATTAGGATTAACTGGAACGTACTGTGTGGGTGATATATTATAACAAATCTAGTTAACTTTGATGTGTAAGTTATCTTATGTAGCCACAATAAATATAAAATGATCACCGAAATTAATTTTATCAAAAAGCCTTGCAAGTATTTTTGCTTATCACTCTTCTTCAAGATGGTTTGTTATTATTGGTAGGTACCTATATATTAGTTCAAGGCAATTAAAAGCAAATCATTCAATCGCAGTTCTACAGTTTGGAAAGCTAGATTGCCAAACGAAATAAACCTTACTGAAAAACCGTGAACACAGGTAACAAAAGGTGTTTTTGATACCTTGCACGCATTAAAATTTAGATTGCATAGATCAATTTATTTCAAATGCATTTACACTTGCTTCCACAACGTAAACTGTCCTGCTTTAAGAGGTCATGGTAAGGGGGCTACAATAGATGATTGTCATTATAATACATCGAGCAACGAGATAAGTACCGACCACAAGACAATCACTTAGCTGATCCGCCAATAGGTCGGTTAGTTTGTGTAGAGATAATATTATAGAGATTGGTTGTATCAAACAATTGCTTTGTCACAAAACAATGCCCGACTTATAACAAGAGTAATGGGAGTTGTGATGCTGAGTGCAAGCGAGTGGGTTGAGTTATGACTATATGGGTTGACGACCTCGGCTGGATCGCATTGCAATTGATACGTGACAAGTATGAATGGATCATAATGGGATAAGGCAAATGAAACTTGCAGAGTTTCATGACTTTGAAACATTTTCATCATTATAATTATAAATCTCATTAATGTGCTGTCAATTATTATTTATATACGTGATGTTGTAATATTAGACATAGAACTATAGAATGACATTTTTAAATGTAAAATTCAACTTGTTCGAAATATAAAAGATATAAGGGTTGTGGATATTGATTCTATTACGCATTTCATTAGATGTAAAGGTCATAATTACAGATGTTAGTAATTTCCCATACCTAGTAGATAATACAAAATTACAAATATTCGTTTGGCTTTCATCATTATCATCCACAGCCTTCAATATCCCACTGCTGGGTATAAGCCTCCCTTAAACAAAGCCATCCGCCGCGTTCCTGTGCAAATCTTATCCAGGTGCGTCCTGCGATCTTTGTAATATCGTCGACCAATCTCGCTGCTGGTCGACCTACGCTTCGCTTGCCCGTTCTTGGCTTTACAATAGATCAATTGCTGGAATTTTAAACGTACCTTTTTATAACTCAGAATACAGAACTGTAGGTACATTTAAGTACTTGATACGCCGCAGAATTTTGTATCATGGTTAGAGAAAACAGTTTCTAGTACATAGAATTAAATTTTAATGTTTCTGTGCTAGTTAAATTTTCTTGCGTTTAAATGTTTTGATTCCAAGAAAACTGTTTGTACAAGCAGACCAGTTTTAATGAAAAAGATAAATCAGAAGCAATAATTAAAATTTGAAATGGAACGTCCAACCTTAAAGAGAATTTCATATCATCGTTCGTCGCAGCTGACGCAGGAAGAAATCAATCAAGCCTATCAAGTCGCCGGGGTCAACACAGTTCATCATTTGCTTATGGTTTTGCACGAATCGTTTTATGTGGGTCATGAACGAATAATGTTATTACTATTCTATTGGGATTTTTATCGTGTAAAACAGCGAATGCCCCTGGAAATAGCCATCGAATAAAATAAAACGACTAGAGTTTCGAGACCTTTTTCCATCGGCTCCCATTGGGTATGTAAATAAAAACAAGAGCAGGAAAACATATTTTTTCAGCTACATTCTAGAATAAAAATAAAACTGCCGTAAGAAATGTTATTGTGAAGTAACTCTCTATACAACCCGAGTGTTGAGTATTTGCAATACTTTAAAACTTTTATAGGTACTTGTTACAAAAGTTAAGCCTGTTCTCTAGATTGTAATGGGATAGGCAGAGACTATGGACATTTTATTTGCTATTAGATATACTTACATAATTATTTCGCTAAGTCAGTATCGGCTTTCAAGTTACAAAATCTGTTAATATCCAGACACAATAAATTGAGAAAGTTAGTCTTCCCTATATCATCTACTAATTATGATAAAATAATGAACGAGATATGCATAGCCAAAACTAGCCCGGTAAAGCGATATTTTACGGTTTTATATATAAATAATATTAATAAAAATCATATGAGGTACCTACTGGCAACTGAAACACCTCATATCCAAACAGAGTTGGTTGGATCACTAATTAATAATCCACCCACACACGACATATTTTCTTTACCCTCTCCCTATACCGCTGAAACGAACTGAAACTCGTGGATCGGGAAACAAAAAGGACAAGACAAAAACGTGCGATTTATAAAAATTGCCCTTTTATCGAGTCCATTTCGCATCGGGCGTCCTAATCTGTTTCGTTTCAGACATTTTCAGTGTGAAGCAAAATCGCACAAATCTCAACTGTTCGCGTAATCTCAAAAATAAACTTCAATAAATACTCACGAAAAGTGATGTTGGAGTCTGTTTTACTAGTACCTTGCTTTTTATTGGTGCGCAGGTAGGTTGATTCGTTATTTAATTTTTACCACTTGCTGAAACTCGTTGAAACTCAAAGTACAAAATAACTTTAACATAAAAACTGGGTATATTTTATAATTAGGTCGAATACTTTATTTTATACGCACTTGAAAGTGTATTTTTATTATTTTTAACCGACTTCAAAAAAAGGAGGAGGTTATCAATTCGACTGTATTTTTTTTTTTTTTTTTTTTATGTTTGTTCACTCATAACTTGCGACTGGGTGAACCGATTTTCATGATTCTTTTTTTATTTGAAAGCTGGTGCTTCCCGTGTGGTCCCATTGTCACCATTTCAATACCTGATGATGGGATCTTGTAGAAATCGGGGGAACTCTTCAATAAATAACAGCAGATTAACCGCGATTGTTGCTATAGCATATCTAAGCATTGTTTACGCCATCACACAACATAATATCACGCCTGTACTCACTACAAAGGTTATAAAAACAATTTCGAAAAAAAAAATGTTCAAGGTCACTTACAACGTTTTACAAAAAAAACGCAATACTGAAAAATAATTAGATGTTTGTTCTGATGAGATATTCGGTTATAAGAACAAAACTCTTCAAATTTCATGCGTCCTAATTACGTAAGCTGATCCGTGATCGCGGTACTGTCCCTGGGTAACCGTGACCCTGGAACGTAAAGGGCTATTGAAGGAGCACTGTGGATGAGTATGACAGTAGTATGACTGTCAGTACAAGTCTGACAGTCCCTCCACCCAGGGTGGGAGGACTCATTGGATAATTTTGCCTCGTAAATAAAAGGTTTATTATGACTTACTTATGTACTACTGACTTACTTATCTACCTTCATTATCGGAAGACAGATTTCGTAGTCTTTTCATTTCCTGCAACGATCTATCGTCGTGTGGTTTATTATATTTCACTAAATACCCAATTCACAAAACAAAATTTAAATCGCTTAAATGGTCATACAAATAGCAAAACCACATTAGCTGAATCTAAAGCCAAAAAATCGTGAAATAAAAAAATTTAAATAAAAAATTATAACCTCCTTCAAAAAACTCAAAAGTGAAAAATAATATTTTATCACTTCACTTTACATAAGCGAAGTAGAAGTCGGTGCCAAATCCCAACATCCATTAAGCGATTCAGAAAAATAGTACTTATGAGAATGCTGCCATACGTGCGTGGTTCATAGTTTAAAAGCTAACACTATAAACTAAGCGAACGCATAGGATTTGGCGCCGACTTCCACTTCGCTTATGTAAAGTGAAGTGATAAAATATTATTTTTCACTTTTGAGTTTTTTGAAGGAGGTTATAATTTTTTATTTATTAATTAACCAGTTGTAGTTGTAATGTTGGTCGCAATAAAATATTGTTTCATTTTCTTAAGAGTGAGGTTTTTTACGTTGAAGAAACTGTTAATAATTTGTTTGCAGTTGGTACATAAATAAAAAATAAGTAACTCAAGCAATATGTTGTGCGTACCGTAGAATTCTTAATATATTATAAAAACTTTGAATAACATTTATAATAAAAAGGCTGTTACTGCACTTGATTCGGACCCATATCCATGTAGCTAAGAAACCCGACTACTAATCCACCTTGGTAATGTATGATATCGACTCGTTTTTCTATAGGCATATAGAACTAAAAAATAATTATTCAGTATGAGATAACTATATTTTTTTCATACTATTATATTTACAGTGTGTGTGCCGTGTGGTCACGCACAGACATGTCTTATTGAATTGTAGATATACTAAACTTTGATACAATTTGGCTGGATTGTATGAAAAAAGTTTAAAAAAGTTGTACAAGTCATAAATATTAAATGGATGTTTATTAATAAAATTAAACCTTGTACTTATGTTAGTGTTAGAAATAGTTTTTTTTATACACGTCTCAAAACTCAATAATGTGTTTATGATTCTAATCAGTAACGACGCTACAAATTGATTCATATTAATAATATTAGATTTCCTCTAACGATAACCTCAACTAAAAAGTACCTGTGCACTAGCTTTTATTTACCGTTTAGTTTTCCGTCATTCTCTTTTATCCAAATCATTATTATCTAGAAACTAGACAGTAATAACAACTAATGCCGACAAAATAGACAAGACAACAAGCACGTTCTAGTGTTGACCTAACCAAGGTGCGCGGTACGATAACTTGAGTGTCACTTAAAGCGACCTCTTTAATGCACCCTAAAACAGACTCGATTCACAATATAAATCACAACATTAATACTTGTAATATCGAACATTATATGGACTGGTCATTACAGTAAACGGCTGTGAAACCTTATTGTTATTGGCACTGTTTCACGTGCTGTTACGATCCACTATTTATTGGATTTTAGTGAAGTAGACAGGTAACCAATGTCATTTTAATGCTATATTATATTTATCACAGTCTGTTTCATTTAAAGTATATTTATAGATATTATAACTACAACTATCTTAGTACCTCAATTGCGTTAGATAGGTACAAATCTAAGTATAATCTAATAAAACAAGACCAAGAAACTGCGTTAGAGAAAACATACTCATAATTTTAATTTGCTTTAAAAAAATTGAAAAAATCCCGTGAGTTACCATACGCTTGCACATCTAAATAATGAAATACCCGTGTAAGAACAACACTGATTTGATCTTCATTATTTTCACGTGGGCTGTCACAAGTCACAAATATTTAGGTACAACGTACAAGTACACCGACTTAAAACTTCTTAAAAAAATATTAAAAAGGACTTCTGTACAAACTGTGCGGTCTGATATTTTTATATTTTCCCGTTTCAAAGCTACAAATTCAATAAAGCATATAGAGTTGAAATGCGGAGAGATAACATTCATCTGAAAGACTCCCTCCTTTCACACAATATATTCTCCGAATTTACAAGTCAATATACATATTTTGCTTACAGAGGTTATTTTGCATGACTTTTCAAAATGGAATTCGAGAATATTATCCCTTTTGTTAGAGGACCAAAAAGCCTACATCAACATGACTTCATGAAATGGTCCTGATATAGTAAATTGCGTTTAAAAGGACTTGGTTTTATATTTACGATGAAACTCCGAGACTAAAGCTGTCGGTGTACTTGATGCATCTAAACTCTGGCATGGCACAATTGAAGTGTAAACATGTACCTATATAGTAAATACCTTTATAGTCATAACCCTGAAAAGTAAATAAAGGTTTCGACTCCGGGTGACTCTTTAATTATTATATTGACTTTTTTACTGACCATAACTTACCATCTATCCAACCATCTTGTTTAATTACATTAATGTGTAATACATATACAAAGTCACCATTTGAAGTCAAATAATTTCTTTACCTAAACTGTTTCGTTCAATTTAGCTGTATCCTACCCTATCTTGGTTTATTTGGTGGAAAGAAACCATTCTTTATTGCACCGCGAATTGCGGCCGAACATAACAATGAACATTATCAACGGGCAACGGACCATAAAACATAATTGCTTCGCGATTTTGAGGTCCATTCAATACTGATAGTATTCCAAGCAAATTGCTTTCGAATGCAGTTTGAAGTTCTACTTATTTTTTATTATAAGCTATATGAATAAACTTGTAGGTTAATGCTGCGTTTTATCTTATCCTAGATTTACCTATTTGCGCGTAATTCCGAGTTGAGGAGGTATATTATACTCAGAATGTAGTCACCAAATTAACTCCACACGCAAAATAGGATCTGGTGACCTTTGACCATGAAAGTATTCGAGGCTTATTTTGTTTTTGTATATTTTATTGGATCAGAATGAGTTGAAACGACGTCGTATTTTTTCTTAAAACGGGCGATCGATTGAGTCTAATTATTGCCAAAGTTTGTTATACAGAAATACATCATATCAATTAGATGTTATGGAAATTTACGACTGTAGGTACCTTTTCAAGATGTTCTACAAATTACACGAAACAGTTAAATTTTCCACACGTGTTCTCAACTTATCGTTGTAGTTTCTTAATTACTGTCTAGAACTACTAGAAGTTCTAGAGTTAGAATTTGATAAGTTCGTTATACCAACTTTATCACTTCCAAAGTTTTGTATAAATTGTCTCTTTAAACATTTATAGAAAGATGATATGGGCATTAAACTTTTTAAAGTTCCTAAAGTACGTACAACCACTACAATAAAATGGATTACGACCTAATTGGCGCAGTGGCTAAGCGATTGGACTGCTGCGCTATGGGTTGCGGGTTCGATTCTCGCACGGGACAAAAATTTGTGCGATCCGCAGATGTTTGTCCCGAGTCTGGGTGTTTGTGTATGTGATATTTTATGTTTGTGAAACGCACCCACGATACAGGAGAAATTCCTAGTGTGGAGCGACGTTTTTAAAAAAAAAGAAAGAAAGAAAAAAAAAGATTCGTATTATTATGTAAATCTTAAGTATTCAATATATTGTTATATAAGTATTAATTGTTTAATAAAATCCCGTAATATTTTAAGTCAGCGAACTTGAATAACATCAGAAAGACGAACGGTTTTGTCTCCAGATTTATAATCACGGAACATTTATCTCGCTGCGCAATAAAACGCTCCTTAGTTTTAGTTGACGAGTGTTTTCCAGCCACACGTCAGGCACACCTGTTCTCAAGCTCTACCCTCCGTAGTTATAATAATAACGGCCTATAACTGTCCCACTGCAGGGCCTTTGCCCTTTGCCATCAAAAGAAGAGAACTTTGTCTCTTCTTTTATAGAGAAATATTGAGCATCGATCATCACGCTAGCTCACCGCAGGTTGATCTTTATAATTAATATAGGTACACATTGTCAATATCAGATAGGTGACCCACTGCATGGAAAAAGTTCCACTTACACCCTAAGGAATTAATTCGAAAACTTTATTTTGTTACAACGCGGTCTGCGGTGGTCTTAATACGAGTACCTCTAGAATCTAGATAATTTAATTTCTTGTATGAATTACACAGTACATGCTGAACATTTCTCGGATATGCAGGGACTGTACAATACGAGTATCTATTGATATCATTTACCAATAAATGTTCGTATATAATTGTAAATAATATTGTGGGACTAGCTTCCACCTCCCGATTTTGTTAGAATTTTCTGGGATTAAATTGCCCTTTAAAGTTCGGTAGAGTTTTGCAAGCTTTTTAAACAGTTACTTTTATAAGCATTGTTACAACGTACTCTTGTTCAGTATTCAAGCGCCTAATAGTGTTTAAGACCGCTAAGGAAGACGAGACTGGCAACCTCTTTTCGTGTTTTCAATTTCCTGGTAGAGCAAATTGCTATTAGGTTTATCTGTCTGTCCGATATTTGAATAAATATCAACGGACACCTTCCAGTTAAGGGAAAACAAGCAATATGATATTTTTCTTAAAATAATAAAAAATTAATATTATAAATTATATAAGTATGATTAATGGTGTTCAACAAAATTCCTCCGCATTGTAGGTAGTACGTAGTAAAAATTAATTAATTTTTATTTTATAATGGAGAATGCAATCAATATGCTTGTCCACTGATTGTAAGTGTAGTAAAGAAAATAATTTATCTGAAAAAGGTTTGCTTAGATAGTTTTAAAGAATGTATGAGAAACGGGATGAAAGATAGAATGACATAGCAGTAAATCAGGCAAGCGTGATGACAATTGAATTGGAAAGACCTCAGTGAACACATTTTAACTGAATAAAAAATGTTTTGAAGAAAGGACAGGTCAAGAGCACCTACACTAAGCCCACGAACATTAAAACGTGACAAGAGTAAATGAAGCGAACGTCTTATGCCAAAATAGTAAGAAGTGGAAATTTATAGAATTTGCTTTCACCTGTGAATATTACGCGCGACGTTTTGTGAGGATAAGTGAATAATAATAATGTAGGAACGCTACAAAGGCTACCGTTATACTTACAACTTTAAGGCAGGTAGAATGCAAAATTTGGCACACAACGTTAGGCCATTAAAACTAGGATGTTTTTTAGCTGTAATTGGTCTGCATTAAGGTAATATCACGTGATCAAGTTTAACTCCAGCATAATTTTGTTATATCCACATTTGTATTACGTTTTTGTAATGAATTAAAAATTATGGTGAATAGATATAGGAATATAATTTTCACGTTCCTTGCGGAAGAACGGCTAAAAGGAGGACCACTTTATAGCCTACACCAATTATTAAGTTTTAATGAACATGGCGGACACGCCAGCGGATTGGATGTGGTTACACTTACACCGCTTACTTTCTCATTAGTTAAGTTTCACTCCTTTTGAACATTGAAATTTACAACTATACCTAGGTACTTTTTTGTATTGATTACTTACATGAAGCTACGCTTGGTTTGCGGGGCGAAATAATGTTGTGGCTTTTTGGTAAAAATATTTATAATTATTAAATTAAGTATAGTTAAATTACAGTATAGATGTTAATTAGTTTTAGTTGTATTTATGCATGACGTTTTGCGTATTCCCAATCAATTGTTCTTCTTTTTTCATAGTTGCATTCCATTTTTAAAGTTTGAATATGTGCCCTGTCTCATTAGTGGCCAGCGATGAGGTCGCAACATCACAATATACCTCGTGCTCAATCAGATATAGTATATGGTGTCTCAAAGGCTTGGGCATTTGATTCAAATGAATTCACAAACGACCATTAGAAAAATAAATAAAATCCTCTTTTATCTTCTTAAAATATTGATACCGTAGAAATTAAGCATTCCTATTAGTATTATGTTCTTATAAAATAAAATGGCGGACGAAAATATGCTTACCTAGTATAAAAATAATGCTCTCTCATCCCTTTGAAAAAATATTGGTCTCGTAAAAATTCATTTCCTTTCGATCCACGACGAAAGCAGCTTTATTGATATTTCATTTCCAGATTTAATATTATTATACTAGCGACCGTAGACAGACAGTTCTCAATAATTTGCGGAACACAAGATTACTTCAATTATTTCCATATTTTCTTTGCTAAGAAAGAATGTTAGAATAATACTCAGATAAGATGGTAGATAACGACAGAATAAATTGAAAGTGGTACGAGGAGACGTTTTATATTAGGTAAAAAGATTGCTGTAGGACGCATAGCATAATATTCTAAAAAATACGAAAAAAAGGTCGTGTAGGCGGTGTATGTAGTACGTACAAATTGTACATTGTACTGGGATTGTAAAGGACTTCGCCTATAATTATCCCAATGGAAATAAATATAAATTGAAGGGGTTAATTTAACCCTAAAACGTAATCAAAAGTGAAATGACACGCAATACTACAGTGAATATTGCTCAAAATCCTTGGAAGCCTTACAAATATCGAATCCAAACAAGGATCGAAACTAAACACTTAGCAAATCAAATAGTCTTATTGGTAATACAGTAAATGTAACGTTAGATACACATTTGCAAACACATTGTCCTAGTTTCAAACTGTTTATCGCCTATTACAGAAACAATAACATTATTAACAATTTAGGCCATTTGAGCCGTAGTGGTTTGAAAACAAGGTGTAAGTTGATCATGATTCAAGATTAATTCAATAGACAGTTGAGCAGTTGGATTAATTTAGGTATAGGCATTTCTGCGAACTTGCGGGTAAGACTGCCTCGTTGGTCTAGTGGTCGCTAAGCGCGACTGCTGAGCAAGAGGTCCTGGGTTCAAATCCCGGGTTGGGCAAAGTGTTACTGAGTTTTCGATTAGGTAATTCTCAGTAGCAGCACGGAGTCTGGAATTGTGCCCGGTTGATGGCAATAGGGTCGCCCCCTATTACATTGGGACTTACAACATAACTATCGAAATGTGGGTGCACTATATGTTCACCTCTGCCTACCCCTTCGGGGAATACAGGCGTGATTTTATGTTTATGCGGGTAAGTTGTTTTGCAGAAGGATTTGATTAAAATAATAATGGTAAAATAAGCATATATAGTTAAATACCTACACCTATCAGTCTACTATTGGACTCGGATGATAATGATGTTCTCTGATCTCTGAGTCAGGCCGTTAGGGAATCTATTGCATAAATTCTTATTGTCAATGAAAGTACGGCTCTAAACTCAAATATATATATGAGCAGAGCACGTTATAGTTAAATTTATTTTTCAATACACAGTAATAAGGACGGAATCTGTGAGTCATAAGTAATATATAGAGGGATAGAGGACTCATTTTACATTTTACATGCGTATCTATGACCTACATAAATCCTCTAGTTAGAGGGATATTAAAATAACGGACATCTCACGAACGTGTGCCAACTTGGCTTTGAAAACGGTTTCAATGACTTTAAGGAAGTACTCAGTGAATCAAATAGTCACAACATCTCTTAAAAAAACTTGGCAAACTCCCCTTAAATAATAACATCGAATAAGTCAAAACCTGCAATACCACAAAGTAATGTATTCAAATTACGTCAGCAAGTCCCATGGTGATGACAGGTAATTTATTCAAATAATGGAATTGCGTAAATTAGTGTAGCATGAATGATTTACAATTCACTTAATAGGAGTCGTATTAATGGAATGCTAATTGGACTTATTACGAACGTCCATTCATTATTTTCATAAGAAATGGATACCTACATTCAATGCAGATTTTTAATATACCGTTACCTATAGAGATTTGTTTTGAATTAGTGCAGTGACGCATTATTTCTAAAGTATGTAAACTTTACCACATACAGACAACGCAGGGGATATGGAAAACTTTTCAATAACAAATGAACATGCTTTCAATAAGCTCGTGTAAGCAAGAAACTCTTCATTTTGCTTCGCGCATGTTCTAGATTGTCGTTTAAATTACCCCTTACTTTATTGAGGGCGCTTGAGTCAAGAATAAGTCCTGGAGTTGGTCAACTGTGACAATAGAAACTGTCCTTCGAGTATGACGTACACTTACCTACGATGTATATTATGTACAAATATAATGGAACGGCTGGCCTTTTTTAAAATTTTACTTAGAACATAGCGCGTTGTTTACTTCGAAATTTCAGATTATACAATAAGCAGGGGAAATGTAATTATTGATGGTTGATGGGTAATACCTAATGGTTTGGAAAAACAAAATTTCTGGATTTTATTCCCGCTCCGTAGTTCTCGTGTTCAGGAATAGTGTTAGGGATTGAAAGCTCGGGTGACGGGCAGTTCGTCGCACGACCTAATAGGCCCGAGTAGGTGGTGGGCGCTGGTGTTCCGCGTGAGCGTCTTGAGAAGGGACGGCATGTAGGCCGTACGTAGTGAGCGGGAATCGCCGGGAAGAGGCGGGTCGTGACCTATCGAGGAATGCGTTGCAATGTACGCAGATCCCGCGTAAGGTAGCTAGACGGACACCCTGAGGTTTTAGCCGGTAAGAGTCCGGCATACCCTTTTTATCGCCCCAGGACGGAGGAAGTCCACGAGGATTTCCGCGGTAAAAAAAGGGTTGAGATCAACTCTGAATAAAAATGTGACTAGGATTCAAGACCAACCAACTAATTAACCTATAAGTCTTTTAAGTATGTCTATTTTTTCTTTTTATTTATGCCTTTGGCATAGTATCTACAATAGCAAACCCCATCTTCCTCTTTGGGAAAAACAGTCGTACGTAATCACCATTTAAAAAATGAATAGTTAAATTACTATTAGAACTAAGAGACAGACCTTTAAAGGTGCTGTCAGTTTGCCTAGCACAGTTTGTATAGAAACAATATTTGTGTTTACCAAAGTTGTAGTTCTATTTGCGATATAATTTAGCTTCATTGTTTCACGAACAATAAATAGGCATCGGCACGTTTACATTTCTAGTCTAGTTAACGTGGGTGGTTATGGAAACATCATCTTGTTAACAAAATAAGTTATTAATTTGAAAATTGATGCTACAGTAGCTTTAAAAACTCAATACTAGCAAAAGACTAAGGCCAGCATGATCTTTTTTCGTTTTACAAGAAACGTGCATTTTTCGGATATCGTTCTTACACCACTCATACACACTAGAAAACATATCCAACGTTATTTCCTTGCTACGTGAACAAATTGTACTGCATACTTCATTGTTTCTGGTTAAACGTGGGCGTGCACACATCTGCCTGCGCTTTTTGGGAATACAAGCTTGATCAAGTATACATAAACGCTGCTATCTTCGCCGCCACTTTATTACTCACAGCGGTCGTTTCGTACAATCTATCAATCGCAACTCTAGTGCATTCTATACTTATAAAGAACACAACTGGGTGGCCTAAATGATGACGATCACACCGCTGTAACTTTTGCACATTCCGCTAAGTTAAACTTTTCTTTTTCAGTAAGTAGTCGTAACCAAAGTTAGGCCGAATAAGGAAGTTATAAGAACATGAAAGGCAAAGAAAGTGTCTTGTTGACGGCATCCGTCTCTGGCTGTTTTGGAAATAAATAAAGGATAGTCTCGTTTTTACGACAGAGGGCGGATCAGGAACTCTAAATACGGCATTACTTGTCCTTTTTCCCTTGTCCACATACCTAGATACCATCCATCCGTCAGTCTTTCCTACAACTATTCCATCACTAATAAATAAGCTTAGATAGTATTAGTTTGGCCTTTGAACATACGTCTTAGATTCATGTACAATACGTGAGTCGTGTTGACTCTGTTAGACGGATTAAAGTTAGTTATAAACGGCGTCGCAGTAGTAGATATTACCTAAATGTGTTCAATGATTTTTGTTAAAAACAATCATATGTCCTCTATATTTACAAATTATAGTAAAATCATGAATCAAGCACGATACAGGAGAAATTCCAAGGGTGGGGCAACGTTTAATTGATTTTAAGGTTATTAAAATTTACTTTTACCTCCTAACTTAACATTCTAAAACCGATGTACGCACGCGTAGTTTAAAAGATTCGAGTGGGCGGCCCCCAAAACTCGAAAGACCCCAAAAGGTACAGGAATATTTTCTCTATCTTCCCTAAACATTAGGTACCTACAGCTGACAACTTTATAAAAGATAAATGGGATAATATTCATGCTGTCAGCAGCTCTTCCCACTGAGTTTATCTTTTATCTTTTACCATGAAAATACGTGGAAGACCAAAAAAAGTTAAAACAAAATCTTAGCAGATTTTTTAAACTTTTACTATCCGAGGTTATGAGCAAAAGAAAATCAGAACAAAGCATTTTCACAAACCGCTAATTTATCACACACAAATCATTTACCTGGTTTGTTATTAGAAAAATATGAATGCCCACTTAAAACGAAACTAAAGAGCTTAAAATTTATGTTGCCTGGAGGTTACTCTCAAAACTTTTGATAGAGGTAACTTTCTAGTAAATCAATATTTCTGTCCTACAGCTACAACCGTGTTCGTTCATACTTAGTGCCAATTTTAAGTAATTTAATATAGAACAGTGGTCAGTTAGACATTACGCATTACGCAGGTACGCGAAACACAGTTTATATCATAAGATTGGTCTGATTGTGCCATTAAGCAATCTTTCACTTAAAAAAAATCAGTATCTGCCGGGGGTTAGAAAATGTAAAACTCATTACTTACACGACACTTCTCTGTCTATTCCTTTTGGGATTCATTAATCCTAATACTTGCAGTCAAATATACCTGAGACCAAGGCCAAAGCTAAATTACTAAGACAGTCAAAGTTTCTTCGAATTAGTCTAGTTTCGTATTTGTCACTAGTTGTCTGGTGGCTACCAACCACCCTAGCAAACAAATCGTGTCGGCAATACCTAGATCTCTGTTTGTAAATAACTCAAACATTAAGTTCGGAGATTCAATTTCGGATAGCTTTGTAAACATTATTATGTCACCTGTTTACAGAATATTAGATTATATTATGTGGACCTATTTTTAACCGACTTCAAAAAAAAGGAGGAGCCTCTCAATTCGTCGGGATCTTTTTTTTATGTATGTTCCCTCATAACTCACTCATTTATGAACCGATTTGAAATATTTTCTTTCATATGATTGGGTTTACTATCCGATTGGTCCCCTAGAAATTTTGTCATTACCTGATGATGAACTTCGAAGATATGGAACGGAACTCCTCATAGGATCACAGCAAAACCCGTATCTTGATGATATGATGATGATTTTGCATAAGTAGTAGTAGATAACTGACCACTAACAAGGTCATTCTTGTTAGTAGTTAGTTATCAACTACTACTCCCACGGTGCGTTGACACCCCTTCTATCACTTTCCTGGATTAAATATATCGTGTGAGGTATCGTTTAAAAGGGTTTTTTGTTTTGTGTGTGAAAGGATTTCAAATACTAGTCTCACAAAAGTCTGGGGCGGATGAATTCGAGACACCACTAAAAATGGTGAAATAATTTTTTTTTAATAAAAAATTAAAACCTTCAAAAAACTCAAAAGTGGAAAATAATATATTATCACATCACTTTACATAAGCGAAGTGGAAGTCGGTGCCAAATCCCAACATCTATTAAGCGATTCAGAAAAAAAGTACTTATGAGAATGCTGTCATAAGTGCTTAGTTCATAGTTTCAAAGCTAAAACTATTAACTAAGCGAACGCATAGGATTTGGCGCCGACTTCCACTTCGCTTATGTAAACTTCCACTTCGCTTTTGCTTTTGAACGAGAATAAAACTAAATGTATTAAATTTACAACACCTAATGTCAGACAAGTGAAAACCAGTGTACAAATGAATGACGAAGAGTTGGAACTTGTGGATAACACAGTTTTTCTAGGCATAACTTTAGATGCTAAGTTACAATGGGGTCCACATATACATAAGTTGTCCAAAAGGCTGAGCTCTGCAGCGTATGCTGTAATGAAAATAAGAAACTTAACCGATGTTGATACCGCTAGACTTGTTTATTTCAGTTATTTCCACAGTGTTATGTCGTATGGTATTCTTTTGTGGGGGAATGCTGCCGAGATACAGACAATATTTGTACTGCAGAAGCGGGCAGTTCGGGCAATTTATAAACTAAGTCCCAGACATTCGCTAAGGGAAAAGTTTAAAGAGATTGGTATTATGACTGTCCCATCACATTATATTTATGAGAACTTGCTTTACGCTCATAAAAATATTAATCTTTTTATTAGAAACAGTGATGTTCACAACATTAACACTAGGAATAAACACAAATTTGTTGTACCAGCCACTAGGCTTCAGAAAATTAGTAACTCATTCAAATGTCAATGCATACGTTTTTATAATAAAATCCCAAACGACATTCAAAATCTGAGTGTGAACAAATTTAAGTCGTTTATTAAGCACAAGCTATGTAGAAAAGGTTACTATAAAGTGTCGGACTATCTCCTAGACAAAAATGCTTGGGCTTAAGCCACTTCACTTACCTATTGTTATATTGTTTAATTTTGACATTTAATTATTATATTATTTATTTTTTTACCCCTTTTTTACATTTTTGACATTGTTTGATCATTTGATCTATTTTGTTTTTGATTTATTTATTTATTTTTTACAAACTGACATTATGTATTAATTTATCTTTATTAATGTGAAATTAATGTACAATGTAGGATTTATCCTTTTTATGTAGTTTTTTTTTTGTCTGGCGGTTTGAGTATTTTTTTAACAGCCTACCCAAATGTCCTGCAGATGGTACGAGACGGGGCGTCTGTCAGGACAGGTTGACTCAAATCTGCTTTGGCTTTCTCCAAAAGACCATCACAGACGACCTACATTGTACAAACAGACATGAAATTATATTATTTGTAAATGTGAGCATTGTGTAGGATTTGCTTTTTTTTTTTTTTTTACTAATTTTTCTTTCACGTGTCTGACGGTTTGAGTATTTCAAGCGGCCTACCCAAATGTCCTTCAGATGGTGCGAGACGGGGCGTCTGTAAGGACAGGTCGACTGAAACTCGCCGTGGTACTTTCTTAAAAAGACCTCTTCTCAGACCACCTACACTGTTCTCACATACATTATTTTTTACCTGTCTGGACTTTAAAAGAGACATTGACCCCTGAGTTTGTTTCGGCGTTTCTTCTCAGAGGTAGTCAGTTAGGAAATGCCGACGCCATCTATGTAGTTTTAAAAAAAATGACGTGTAAAAGTGTTTTTTTAAGACCTATTTACAGAAATAAAATCATTTATCATTTATCATTTAAAGTGATGTGATAATATATTATTTTTCACTTTTGAGTTTTTTGAAAGGGGTTTTTTTTTTTTTGTATTTATTGTTTTGTATCACGTAGGTTAAATGCTAAATAGCTTTTTATTCATGAGTCGGTTCTCGGAAATCCTTTGCTGGTACAGTATAGGTCTGAACTAATATTTAATTACCACTTTAGCTGACGCATAATTTGATGTAAATGATTTTTTTTAAATATTTGCTACTTATCACTATTATATTAGACCAAAATCTCCTTTAAACACACTCGCAGTAACACAAACAATTTAAACTGACAAATCGATATCTATAGTAGGCTACTTGTGCGTGATAAATATTTTCAGTAACAAGCTATATGTATGTATGTACCTACTTATCTAGATTTATACACCTAATCCCATACAATCTGTTTCGTTTCAATCTTATCCAGAAATCACACGTTTACGTCGTTCTGTTTCGATGAACAGATGATAGACATTGACGACGGATGAGACGTGAGCAGTCAATAGTCAAAACACATGTAATAAATCCAATAAAGTTCTATTCAGAACAAGCTTCCTGGATTTCTCTTCATAATAAAATATAAGTATCATGATTAAATAGTGCTGTATACGACATAGGTACTGCGTTTTATACACGTGTCTAAGTACTTTGCTAACCAACCTAATGCTGTATTTTTATTAGATGAAGCTGGTGGGTGAAAGGAAATCTACAAGTGAAATCACTGTAGAGGGTTAAGTTTAAATCGTAGTACAGCCACAGCTGTACTTCTGTCTATACAAGTATACATATAGGTAGAATTGGTTCATGTATGTATACTATTTGTAGACTGTGGTACAGCTGTTGCAGCAGTTGACTAGCTATGCTGAACCTAACCCTTTTGGCGTAGCCGTAGCACTGTCCGAATTTACATTCCTTTGTAGTAGGTACCTATTTCTTGATAAGTGTCTCATTGGGTGGCAAATAAATGCATTTAGGTATGTACATTATTTCCACAGTCTTTGTTATATCTACCATTCAAGTCGATTATTTAAAACGTGCGTAAACATTATACACAATTAATATGTATGTTTAATATACAAATTATATTCTCAGTATTATCTACAAAAACTAACAACACAATACATGTTAATGCTTTATCTGCTAAAATATCAGCTGCATTATATAAACAAAAACCAAACTAAGTAAACGTCGATGACAGATTGGAATGTAGATTGGTACCTTTCGCCAGTTATGCTGGCTTAGCTTATTGCTAACAACCAGGCACAAATCCGGACTCCGTGCTGCTACGTAGAATAACCTAATAGAAAAATCCAGTAACACTTTGTCCGACCTGGGATTCGGACCCAGGACCTCAAACTCAGCAGTCGCGCTTAGCGACCACTAAACCAACGACGCAGTGTATAAAAAGTAAACTTACCTATCAACAGTGATGGCTACTAAGGTGAACACTCCGGCTGACACAGTGAGGTTTGCGGTGAAGTTGCTGGCGGTACAGGTGACTGCCCCAAACGGCCAGTCCGCGGTCACAAGGAATATGAAGTTTGGCGCCCCATTTAATGTCGCCATCAGCAGATCTGCTACCGCGAGGTTCACGAGGAAACAGTTCGTAACTGTTCTCATGCGTCGATGTGCTACGAAAAAAGAAAATTAAAATTAAAATAATTTATCAATATAGATAATTTAGGTGTTTTATACCTATAAGATCAAGCCTGCGTTTGAGTCCGAAAGTATTTAGTCGGGTATTCCCGAATAAACATGTGGCCAAAATCGAAAAATAATACCTAAATAATAAATCATATCTGTAACTGTTCTGTTTTTTTATTAATCAGTTATACAAATTAATCCGAATAAAGTGTAATATAAAATAAAGTAGGTACATGTAGGATGGTTACCGTAATAAAATGGTCAGCAATGCAGGAATAAATTAATTTAATTAAAAAAGAAAATAACTGAGAACCAACCATTGCCATTGTGCGAATACAAATGCCAACCTGACCTAATTCCGGTTATCTTACAATTGGTTACTTTCCTTTATTACTAGATCTGCATAGAGATGTCGGTGTACCCTGTATTCCATACAAGAATGTTGACCCCTTTACTTTAAGTACACACATCACCAAAAAGGGTAAAATTGTACAAAACAGTAGTTTGTGCAACTGATGCTTAAACGGATTTTTTGATTAACTTGAGTAAATCGATCGTTATGTTGTCTTAAAAAATGGATGTTAACCAATAAGCTTTTATTTTGACAACCCGTATCATTGAAAACAATTTTCACGTAGAGACCAATATTCGAATGGTTTTTATCCTCGTTAGGCCAAAACCCATGAGTATTTCGCATGTAACTGACCACGTCCCAAGCCCTTGCGGAGTAAGCAAAGATAAGCGGATAGAAACTAGGGTGGAATGTGAACAGAATGAGAATGTGTCAATATGGAGGAAAAGCATGCCAATGACGGGTTGTATGTGGTATTTGTCTATGAAGGTTATTGTAATCGGATGGGACATTGTTTTTCCTCGTCGTTTAAGGGTCTTTCTGTTGTCGGAGGGACGAAGATAAATTGTTTATTGAGAGGTATTCAAGAAGGCATAAGTATAACATAACATAACATCACGCCTGTATTCCCCAAAGGGGTAGGCAGAGGTGAACATATAGTACACCCACATTTTGGCAGTTATGTTGTAAGTCCCAATGTAATAGGGGACGAGCCTATTATATATATATGGCATAAGTATGTTTATCTAAAACGAAAACAATGATAATGCAATAAACAAAGTACGCGTATCTGTATTTGACATCAAAGCTCATATGGTTTGTGTTATAATTATGTAGCCGTATACGTTGTATCATGTAAAAAAAGTAATTCTCACAGTTTTGTTTTTTTTTTGCTTCGAATAAAACATCTAAGCCTTAGGTTCTCGTCTGGTCAAGTTATTCTCAGAAAAAATATTAATTGAAAAAAAGCACTGTTAAAGATAATAAAATTGAATATGCACAATTAGAAGTATGAATCTTACTCAGGTCAAACTTAATGTAGCTGTAACAAAAATTATGATCCAGTATTATTTTTAAACAATCAGAATATTTTGCAACATGTCTCGTTATAGCTGGTATGCTGACTGCGCATTTTATACCGAGGCGTGATTAAATAACTCACCAACAACGACAAAAGGTTGCAAAACATCTAACTAATATAATATGCTTTGTATCAGAATGTGGCTCGGTAAATGATTTTTTGGATAATGTTTCGAAAAATATAAAAGTAAACATATTTTGACGTATAAAAACACTAGTATGTATTTTCATAAATACATTTACGAATCCCTATGGTTTCCTCATGTGAAACACGTTCAGCCTCAAAAGGACAAGGCAGGGTTTTACCCTGATAGCTTTATGATGTTGCGAGCGAAACTAAACTCACATAGCAAGGGAAGTCACGTAACGCAAACGATGTCTTCCTGCGTTTTAGTGTGGACGAGATTCGAGCTATTTGAACCAAAATACGAGTTTTACTAAACCTGTGCAGTTTATTATTAATGTAGAGTTTTGGTTTTTTTTCAGGGTTGTCTCTCGTAGGCAACTCTGAGAAGACCTCGCACTCTTTTATGAGACCTAATAAAAGGCCTCTAGAATAAAAAGCCAGGACTTTGAATGTATTAACTTCCAAGCTAGTAGCCGAACAAAAATAATGATTTTACGTTTGTTATGACACGAGCTATATTTAATTTAACCAAAAAGCATCCGTCCATCATTGCGCATGAATCCTCTGTGATCTGACGTTGTTTGGATATAGGTAAGTCAAAACAAAGAACCGTTTATCGATTTGAAAGAAAAACTTATCAGCCCTATAACCTTACTATGAACACTTAAAGCAGCTTACAGCACAAAGCGGCGTCTCGCTTCCACATCGTAAACTGTCCTGCTTTAAAAGTTCATGGAAAGGGGGCAGGTGTAATAAAGGTGAAATGAACTATCTCCGCTCGTTAATATGACATTATTTGGAACTTAACCACTTTTCTTAGAACTTTTAAATGAAAGTATAGACAACTAAAGTCTGTTGTATGATAAATATGTTCATTTTAAGTTTAAACTGCCACTGGTGTTTAGAAACGAATATATTGCTTAGTAAATGTGTAAAAATGACTTTGACTTTTAGATTTATTATTTGCATTTAACTTTACTTATATGTCCGTTATCAAACTTGACGGTAAGATACTCTAAGAATTAAAGTTCTCTTGAACTCAGAACTTGAGTCAGATTAAAATTAGTTCATAGTTTCTTTCATCATAAAATACTAAAACGGTTATATGTACGTCCTTCTAGTTTTACTAAATAATAACGTATTAAAGTCTCATCTGTGACTCAATTCCAAGATTATTTACAGTACATACCTATATGGTTTTATTGACTCATAAAAAGTTTTCTTTGTAACGCCCACATGTGGATTACGCGTACCGTGTGGGTGCCTTCGAAATGTTTAGACTGGGTAATTCTATATTAAACGGGATCGAACCGTATTATGTCTACAAAACGTTAAATATCTTAGTTTAATAACTCGGAAAAATAACATTGTTTAAAATTCTAGCCAACATTTCGAACATAAATAAAGTTACATTGTAATTATCATAAGACTGGCATTCGGAATACATAATGAGATATATCGGAAGAATGCAAACATTTTTGAGAATTTTTCGTTTGTGATGCAACTTTTCGGATTTATTCTCCGCCTTCGTTAGTCCGTAAACATCCATTGATGGATACAATATGAGCCTACTTAAAAATTCTAACAATACACCCTATATTAATATAATCAAATGTCGGAAACTATGAAGTAATAGTAATTTATAAAAGCTCGATCATACGTATCACTCTAACAAAAACAGAAGCAAAGACCGTTTCAAAGTTAAAAAAAAATGTTTAAAAAAAAATTGTTTTTAAATAGTCTTAGAACTGAATTTGTCGGTAACCTCAATTTAGTCTCTATATATTCTCAATAAGTTATTACTTTTGTAACTTTACCCTGTTTTTGCCGCAACCTAGCACAGCAGAGGCAGGTGATTAGACGCCTCGTAGCTCTTACACATGCCACACACTCATTAGGAGTTGACGTCTTGCAGTGCAAAGTAATTAAAATGGTATTAAGTTTCTCTACACAATAAAGCTCTTGCTTTCACATCTTCGTAATGAAGATGTTATTATTATACCTTTGTAAGAAATATTGAGGTAAACATGATTAATAATGGAAATATAATGTTTCATTAGTGGTCTATTATCTTAATCTATTTTGGGTTTTATTGACGCAGAGCTAATTGGTTTATGACAGCTGTTAGCATAGTTTCAAGGCTGTTGCTAGTCTTAATTGGAGTCTTGATTTATGTATTCTAGGTACGTAAAGTACCTAACACCAGGGTATTGTCTTGTGAGCAAATATTGCGTCATACTTCTAATTCTTGAACAGGCAGTGGCGTTCTTTATTATAATAAGTCTATACACCATATTTCGCCCACATTATATATGGCGAGCCAATTGTCGCCCACACCAAATTCAATGCCTCTTATGATTTGCTTTCTCGCCATCGGAAGGGAATAGTATGGTAAATTAGTCTACCTACCTTGATTACCATAATTATAAACTCACCTAGAACAATCCATATGACGAGTGTGTTCCCCAATACAGCTAACAGCAACATGACTGCGAACACGATGAACCAAGCTAGTTGGCCCCACCATGGTGGACTAAATGGTCTCTCGCCTAAACCCATGCAGTTGCCAAGTGTGATTCTGTAAAAGAAAATCTCTTTATAGTACCTAAAACCACCATTAAAGTATCCTAATTGAAGTAGGAATTATGGGTATATAAGTAGTATATAGTCTATATAAGTAGATATGAATTGCGACAAGTGTTAGTGTAACTATCTGATCAATAAAAGGCTAACGGCACTTCAAACTGCTGGAGTTTAAGCTCAATCAACATCAGAAATTTCAAACTCATATATGAGACTGCAAACTTCTATTTGCCTGATCTGTATGTAAGCTCAAATTACCCACAGATTATGTAAAATATGGTATACATAGGCACATTATGAGGATACATTAGGTGGGTAGATACTTATGTCAAAGTGAAAACATATGGGCTACACTCTACATTCTACAACAAGCAGTAGTGGCAAGCATTCTTTTTGTTTTCTGTGTTGAAGAGTCCTTTCATCGTTAATGCAGAAAATAATAACAATATATATCATCATTATCCTCAGCCAAAAGACATCCACTGTTGAACATACGATGGTCAATTCTAGGCCGGATACCACACGGCAAATAATATATATAATAAAATTTAAAAAAAGGCTAACAAGACTAAAATCCCTACAAGTAGGCGCATATATCGTGAGCCCAATAAAACTGGGAAATACCGTACAAATTTCTTTATATAAAAAAAATCTCTTCTTAAATAAAAAGTAAATAAATCACCGATATTATTTTCTGAGGAAGAGGAAGTGGGAACGTCCTTGAATCTAGCCTAAGGGCATGAAAATTGATCCAAGTTCAACACTCAGCAAGAAAACGAAAAGAGAAAACTTTTAATTTATTTTCTTTATATTATTTGTTTCCCAATTTTATTTGTTCAGTTATTGTGTATTTAATGTCTTTAAATCTTTTTATTTGTAAGAATGTGTAGTACACTACCTTTCCATATATTCGGATATACATACATACATACGTGTATATATACCTAGTTTATTGTTTTCTAACAAAAGTGTTAAACTGGTGTTAGTATAGTAGTAGTTTAGCTTTAACTCATAAAAAATACATGTGTGTATGAAGACGATGTCCCATAAATCGTCGACCTCTGCACTACAGGACGTCCTTAGATATTTATTTATTTGTTGCGGTCATTGAACGCTATTACGGCCCGCTCCACCCTTCATCACCTCATAATATGTACAATTATTTACTTTTTTCATACACGCTATATTAACCAGACACTGAAAAAAGGTTATAATTATCAACATAATTCCAGTAGGTAAACTAGGGTTTATCCATTAATGCTTACTACGCTACATCAGGCAAAACGCACATAGGCATAGTTGAATGTATTCAGTTGTATAATTAGGACACCATAGCATGCTTATTGATATTATTAAAAGCATAACCAGTCAAAATAAACTTCTATTTACTAATAATAATTATTATCTTTTCTGAAAGCCAGCAAATTAATTGTTGTATTGAACACAGTGTTGAACATTTTTATGGCAATCCGATAATAAACATATAAGATTGAATTTAAAATATTGGTTTGGAATTACGTGTACTGCCGTAGAAGTACTGCTGTCTTAAGTATTTACAGCTACAAAAATACAAAACTTATCTCCTATGCGCAAGTGTACCCGTTTAAGAATTTGTAGTACGCGGTATTTTTGCGAGCAAGTTACCTTTATTATAAGAGCGGAATTTATATTAGGTCTACAATTTTTATTTTATATTACATTTTATGTAACAGCTGTTTATTTACAAGTACATTGTACCGTTACAAAACACGTTTCTAGTAACCAAGTTTTAGGTCTCTATGAAACAACATACAGTTTGTACGCAAATAGAATATGGAATCAAACAAGAGGTGAGTTCCTTTGATCAACAGCTGTAAAATTTAATATAGAAAATTGTGTCGGCTTCATACCTGAAGTCGGGGCCCTGAAATAATTCGGAATTTAGCACACGCTGCCACGCTGACAACCATCTGCTACCAATGAAACCTCAGTCAGTTTAGTTTCTAAGTCTATATAAACTCGGCTTGTTGCTTTTATATGCTATATAGATTAATAAACTTTAGTCTGATTAGTCTTGAATAACACATGACATTATAATTTATTGCTAGAACTGAACGATGATCATGGACCATCAAAAATGACTTAACTACTAGCGTTATTTTGTATAACGAAAAATAAAGAGAGAACTTCGAGAACTTTTAATACAAACTTTTACTATACACAATTGATATAGGTAGTTACCATAATTACTTCATAAAAACAAAAGGTGGCAAAAAGGCGTGTCCAAACAAAACAAATTAAACTTTAAAAGTACTCGCTTAATAAAGAAAACTCTTGATCTTTGAGTTCAAAACGCCATCACAAACAATCTTCAAGTTTTGCTATCGGGCGGACTATAATTAAGTAAAAGTTACACCAAAATACGTTGACAAATCATAATTGAATATCAAATCTTCTACAGGTGAGGTTTGGATGATGATATCTGCAAGTTAAGAATAAACAGATTACACTGGATAACAATCTACTGAAATACTGATCTAAATAATCCTCAAGAGATTTAGACTAATTTGAGTAAAAGTAAATTTCCTCAAAGGCAATAAAATGTTTAATTTTCTCTTTACACGAGGAAGGACAAAGTGATAAGATTATGTCTAGTAGTACTGACTTTTACGACCTTAACTTTCATTGTATTGGTACTGGATATCGTAAATTTCCGACCCTAAACACCCTTTCAAATAAAAAAAGAAATACTTTGGTCAGCTTTCATTACTTATCCGGCTTTTAAGCCAAAGTTCTTTAGTTGAAAATCTACTTTTATCAATGAATAAGAAAAGTTAATCTATGATAAAGTTGTAAGGGTACGACTTTTAAACTAGATGACTACCTCAGTGCTAAAACTGAATGAAAAATATAAGAAGCAGGACCATCACATCATTTAAAAAGAATATGTAAATAAAAAAGACTGGTATAGCACTGCCATACCGAATTCTTATATTTTTAAGCACTTAAGTTATTTACTACCAAATTTTTTGTTAAGTATGTGATGGGTGGGTTGTTTCAAACAGTCTGTTAACGTACGTATAAGTATGTATACGTCCGTAAAAAATAAAGATTACAGATGATGTTTAACGTGCGTAAAATATGACGCGTTGTTTCATGGCATAAAAACCCGGTTATCAACGTTATTAGGGCTGCAAGTAGAAAACAAAACATTTTCGTTGTTAAGGCTGCTAGAAGAAAAAAAAATGGTATCGCCATTTTGAACATTTACGTGTGCGTCAAGTGAAGCTGAAGCAACCCCGCCTTAGAGACACAAACTTTACTATTACGAAATCCTGGAATCTACTCACAAATATTTCTTATGAGAATATCCATCCTGGGGCGAAAATCAAGCACTCCCTTTGCCTAAAATCGTTCAAGTCTTTAACTCAAGTTAAATTAATAACGGTTTCATAACTTCAAAGTTTTTGTTTGACAATAGATTCAGAGAATGTTTTAACAATGCCTGAAAATCTAGTTGAAGAACAAAGTAATAACGTTTAGCTTTGCAAAAGGCAACAAATAAAGAGCCCTACTAATAAAAACTGCCAAAAGGTAAAATCATAAATAAAATATACGCTACAACTGCACCTGTGCCGAGATATTAATTCCTAAAATCATTCACCATTTTCGATACAACTAGAGAAGACTTTTTGTATATGGCTTTTTTGCACATGTGAAATATTTATTTTAACTTTTATAGGCAAGCTCGTATCTCAAAAAGTAAACCCATATAACAATTTTATCGTTAAATATACACCTAGTATGAATTTATGGCATGACATCAGTTATAAGTAAAATATAGGTGGGCACATTTTCGCAAAAAAGACCCAAATATAAACATTAGTCTGCTATACAATTATTATTTTAATAGGGATCTTTTTTGCGTTTTGAATAAATGTGAAAATGTCACCTAAATTTAAATAATAAATGGATTAAAATTTTCACAAACATGTACATAAGTAGATAATAAACTAAATACTAATTAAGAATGAAGAAAAATGTGAATGCAGATGCTAATTAGTAGTATGAATAAATAAAACTATGCGAATGACTTTTATTTGGGATTATTATTACATATTTTATACCAACTGGCCTCTTTTCTTAACGGTGCGTGTTGCGTATTATGTTAATCATAGCCATTTATTATAGGAGGTCCAATAAAAAAACAATCAAGTCGCAAAGGACCATAGAAAATATTTCGTGTTACTATTTTACGCGGCCATAGGCTGGCAGCTTAGTAATTGCATTCTAACATTTGGCAAAAAAAAGTAAGATCTAAAAGTTTTAGCAGGCAATAAAATAAGTACCATAAACCGAATACTTAACAAAAAATATATTCATCATCAGCCGTCATCAGAAGACGTCCACTGTTGAACGACGGCCTCCTACTTTTAGAAGGGGGGAGGTTGATAATTTCCACGCTTGGCAAGCGGCTTGGGGATCGCTGTGTTGGTGGTCAAGTTACAAAAGACGCTGCTGCCCATCTTCTGGATTTTCCCTTAGTCTCCTCTTACGACACCCACGGGAGGAAAGGGTGGGAAAGGGTGGTCAATTCTAGGCCGGATACCATATACCTACCCAGTACCCACTGAGGTGACTGACTAAAATCGTTTTTGAAATGTGCCGAGGGGATGTTTTTAATGGAAGCCATTATTTAGTCAAGGAGCAAAAGCGAAGGTAGTAGGCGTCCTTGATTTTTAACATCAATTTATAACACTTTGTCTTTAAATGTAGGAAATTACTTCTTCTATGGTGTTGACGTCATCTGAGCAAAAAGTATAGCTTAAGCCGCATATAATTATTTGATTCATGTTCTTTTGTATTAGTTTATATTATTATATATAAAGCAAATAGCAAGTGAAATAGCGTAGTACTTTGTTGACTACATAAATACCTATGTGTAAAGAAATGCTCTAACTCGAGCATTGACACTGGGTTACATCTTTATTGTTAGGAAAACTGGTTACCTAGCATTAATAGCACAATATAATGTTCTTTATTGTATGCTATTGCGACGCTTGCGAATTTTAACGTATTTCGTAAAACATAATAATGGACGATTAGAGATGACATCAGGCGAGTCATACTGCTTGCTAAAGCAATTTTCCAAGTCTGGAGCTAAACTGTGTTCTCGTCATAACCATCGGTAATTTGTGCTTCTTTTAAACGATATTCTTCTGCAAAGTAGACTTTCCTTAGTTTTTTACGACCTTGGCCGCCAAAAAAGTGTATCCACTTTTATTTTGCTTAAAGTAAGACGATTTGCCTTAGTCGTTTCCTGTTATTACGCAAAAAACATCGTAGCCTTATTTCGCAGAAGCAAACACTACAAATTACACAAAATGCCATATAAAGTAGAAAGAAGACTTTCAACATAATCAGGCATCTGCTCCCAAAATGTTTGATCAAGTTAAAAGCCTGTTAGAGGTCAATTCGTTTGATATAAGTTTACTCCGCAGTTCGTGCATCATTAGCTGACTGAGGGAATAGTTTCAATGTATGTATTAAGCTTGTGAAGTGGTGAACACACATTGAATACTGATAGCTTTATATTATTGCTGCTAGTGTTTTTTATTGGCGCAAAAGCTTTCATAATTATGTTTACTTTATGACACCACTCACTAATGAGTGTAAACAATAATACTTATGAATCTACACAATTATTCTAAGTGTAGTCAGTTGCTTGCTTCAGCTGGGCTACACCACTATATTCCTAATTGCGTACAGTCATTTTAAACTTTCAGGCATCTTTTTTATCAGACATTTTGAGAAAGTTGCAGTGACAGATATAATGATTGTCATCATTAATACAAATTAAAGCAATTACGAACGTCAAAATATATTTATTTGGTGTATACCTAGATAATCAAAATTTTCTGCTTTATCAAACCCAAAATACCGTGAAACTCAGTGTAAGTGATGCCGCCAGAAAAACTGGACAGCCACATATTCTATTGATATTTTATTTTATGGGTATTGGAGACTGTACGTGACGATTCCGCAGAGAGTGCAATATGTTCTATTTCATCTAACGCCGTTGGTAGCGACAGTGTTAGCCGTAATATGATCCTTCCCATTCTTGATGAAATCCTACCCGTCATAAGTCATATCCTCAATCACTCTATTTCCTGCGGTGTATTCCCTCATACTTGGAAAGACGCTGTGATTACTCCCTTACCTAAAAAATCTAATCCTGTATCCTTTTCCGAATATCGCCCGATCTCCATACTACCATTCCTATCTAAAGTCCTGGAACGCCTTGTCCACAACCAATTAAACTCATTCCTCTACAAAAATCAACTTCTTAGTCCCTTCCAATCCGTTTTCCGCCCTGGTCATAGTACCGTCACAGCCCTGGTGAATATTACGGATGACATCAGGCTCGGCATGGAAAATGGCAAGTTAACGGTACTTGCATTGCTCGATTTTAGCAACGCTTTCAATACTGTTGACTTTGACATCCTACTTAGTATACTGCGCTCTCTTAACATATCTCCAACGGTAATTGATTGGTTTCATAGTTACCTGTTTGGCCGCCGGCAGCGTATCCGTATTGAGGACACCTTTTCCTCGTGGTGTAATACGTCTGCCGGTGTACCACAGGGTGGCGTTTTATCCCCATTACTCTTCGCAATCTTCATTAATTCAATCTCTAACTCTCTTATTTCTTCCTACCACCTTTATGCAGATGACTTACAAGTTTATGCGCAAGCGCCATTGGAACAGCTGTCCAAAGCCGTGGCTCAGATTAACTGAGACTTGTCTGAGATATCGAATTGGAGCAAGTATCATGGACTTGTGGTCAACCCTTTGAAGACCCAGGTCATTGTTGTCGGTAGCTCTAGAATGGTCTCGAAAATTGACTGGTTTACACTACCACAGGTTTTGTTCGACAGTATCCATATACCCTATAGTGAATCTGTTAAGAACTTGGGAATATTCTTTGATCGAAACCTGTCATGGGCCACACAAATAAAAGAAACCAGTCGTCGGATGTTTGCGTCAGCAGGATCCTTAAGGCGACTGCGTAACTTTCTGCCAACTGCCACTAAGATTGCGCTAGCACAATCTCTTCTTCTTCCTGTCCTCGACTATGCTGATGCCAGCTATCTCGATCTCAACGAGGACCAGTTCGATAAGCTTGAGCGACTTCAAAATTTTTGTATAAGATTCATATTTGGCTTGCGCAAATATGATCATGTTTCTGAATTTCGTTCCAAGCTCAAGTGGCTTCCAATACGCCTTCGACGGAATGCTCATATTCTTTCACTACTCTACAGTATTCTGTTCCATCCTTTTACTCCTTCTTACCTCAAAGAACGGTTTGAGTTCATCTGTGATACGCATTCATTGTCTCTTAGATCATCGGAAAACCTGAAGCTGAAAATACCAGTGCATTCCACTAGATTCTTTGACCACTCATTTACTGTTCAGGCTGCTCGCCTATGGAACGAACTGCCGCTGTCTGTCAGACGTGCACAGTCTCTGGCTACATTTAAAAAAATGGTAAAAGAGTTCTACTTGGCAACTACTTAGGCTTTGAGGGATTGCTATTTATTTTTATTTATTTTTTTGCTAAGTATATTAAGTTCTTACGCTTGTAAATGTTATATAGTACGAATAATGTATATATATATTTATACTATATAAATTATACTATATAAGTTTTATAAATATAGGTATAATATGTAATAGTTAATTTTATATAATATGTTAAGTTATGTATGATACCTAATGTACACCGTCATCTGCCCGCTATTCTTATTGTTTCTACATATCCATTAATGGTTGTCTGGAAGAAATTGCTTTAAGCAATAAGACCGCCACTTGCACTGTCTTTAGTTTTAAGGCTTTTCTGTAAACTGTGTTTCTTGGTGTGCAATAAAGAGTATCTATCTATCTATCTATCTATGTTCGACATCATTGATAGCTCTGTTTGAGTAGGGTAGTCACCCTCCGTGTTCATATTGCCTAAACAATACATGTTAGAAATATATTCTTTTTTGCTACATTATTTTATTACCGTTTTGTTCCCGTAGGTATGCAAAAATGTTGAGTTGTTCTCATATGTATGACACATATAATACATACATGTCACACAAATTGTATTAGGCCTAAACTATAATGTACTAGTTATATTTTTATAGTTATCAATTTACGGATTCTTTAGTGATTTTCATATACCTAAATAGTACTACAGTACCACAAATTAAATGGTCAAAAGCTTCAAATAAAGTTAATCTATTAATGATTATCGTCTATATATGTAATCATTTATGTAAGCGTATGTAGCTTGTAATTAAGAAAAAGGGATTTAAAATGTTAACAATAATTTGTCTGTCTACTCAACATGAATGTGATGTAATGTTGCATTTTTATTTATTTTTAGAATAACAATAATTCATGGCCGATATGAACTATACCATG
This sequence comes from Abrostola tripartita, assembly GCA_905340225.1. Classification (NCBI taxonomy): domain Eukaryota; kingdom Metazoa; phylum Arthropoda; class Insecta; order Lepidoptera; family Noctuidae; genus Abrostola; species Abrostola tripartita. The sequence continues at coordinate 6,838,817 of HG996498.1, read as the reverse complement.
ATATAGCTCACGCCATGGAAGATACATTGTCCAATCAGCAGGTTAGGACTTGATAGCAGGCCTAGAGTCTGCCAGATGATCAATTGTATCCTCACTCGTGGAGCTTGTTTTACATAGGTTACTAATTACCTAATTAGTAACTTTAGGTTATCATCAGTGTGTACCTACCTATACACACTGATGATAACCTAAAATGACAAATTACTACAGAATTTATTTATAAATTATCAAACGCTAAATGATATCTTCTTAATCTTTAGAGCGAATAATTAATGCCTACCACCAGCCTAATATCCAAGGACTAAATTAGGCTATAACTACCTATAATATCTATGTAGACTACATAATCACCGCTACTTAGTTAAGACATGGTCAATTCCCAAATAAAAACTACAAGTGGGTAAGAGGAAATGCTTTCTTGTCCAATAAAAACAAGCATTAACATTCTGGCCTAATACCATGATAAAAAGAAATAACAATAAAATTAAAACGAACGATAAGGAGGAACGTAAAATAATTATTTCCTAAAGGAAACAAACAAAAACCATCTCATTTTTATTAAGCATTCCGGAGATAATCCCGCGTTTGGCTAGCAATTCACTGTAGTTTATTGTTACTTTCACCGCCATGGCAAAGAGGTCGTAGACCTCTCGCAATTTTCTTCTCTCCTAAACTATAGACGACGCGCCCGTATGTCATTCAACGATATGGCTCGTTAATTTTCTTTGCCTAGACAAAGCTAACAAGAATTTACAAACATAAAGGGGCGTAGGGTATCTAATATATTAGTACCTTTTGTTATATTAGGCACCCTACGTGCCCACGTGTCTTATTAAACGTTGGTTAATTTAAACACGATTTACCAATTGCATGGCAAGGTTACCTGTTTGTTTTTATACCATATTTGAATTCAAATTAATAAATAAGGACCCTTTTTAATCCAATCCCATTAATCTTGACATTTTAATTTATCTGTTTTCGGTGTTCGCGCTTGAACAGGCAGCGTGGATGAGGTTAACTGTATAACACGAGTTTAGGGAACTGTTGTTTTCAAAATAGCCGTCTGGGTCTGCAGATAATATATTAATACCTGTGTAGTTCGTTCTTGTGGAAGGACGCTGATACACGTAGCGCTAGTAACACGTATGTGATTTTAATTAAAATAAATTTTAATTACACTTTGGGACAACCAGATTGCCCAGCCCATTGAACAAATATAATGTAATCATCCGCAGATACTAGTTCCCAGCACAAACTTATGACAGGCTGCCAATACGTGGGTGTCCGATAGTAGCCTATCGCTTCGGAGAATTCAAGATCGAATACTTACATAATTTTCAAATTCAAAACCCGAGTAGCGCTTCCATATTCAAATTAATCATCTAAGAACAACTTTATTGTAAACAACATAAAACAAAATTACCCGCATCAACAAGCTTCTGAAACAAAGTTTATGATCATGTTGGACCTTTGATTTAAATTTTGAATTAGAAGCAGTTTTTTTACTATTGGTATAGGTTCTCTCTATGCATTATATTCGAGTGGTACAAAAATGCAAACATATCTATTGTATGATTTTGGTTTATATCGAACAAAAACACTTACTCGTACCTACCTACAGGTCCGCTGGAGAAATAGAACTTTGAGCTATATTGAATTATGGAGGGGTGATGGAGGGATCATTCACAAAAATATCGTAGCAACAGATTAACATTAACAGACTCGAGCTGTTATATATCAGGGCTAAAATATTTTCAAGTTATAACAAACTAGATGTTTGTTCTTAATTAAAGCAATTACTTTAGTAAAAAACAATTGGACAATTAGGGTTGTACATTTTTCTTGTGGGCTCTACAACAACGTTTTATTTTAATGTTGCAAGTTAAACTTTAGACAATATTTAGTAATAACTGCACAATCAGATTATTAACTTTAATCACACCTCGAAAGAAATATTTTGACTGTATGTTATAACGGCTGAAATTGATAGAAACAAAATTCTATTGATTCATATTAATTGCAATTCATATATCGTTCGTAAATTACTTTAAACCCAAGTTATCTACATAGAAAATATTATTTTAAACCGCTAAAACAAATCAAACATACAAAGACAAGGTCTTTAAAAGGATAAAAAAAACGTTAAATGGAATTGTGCGGTAGTCGGTAGTTTGGTACCTATTGTAACATGTTTAACAACCGGACCTATGAGCCTAAGATCGGGGCAATAAGCACCAATTTATGAGCAAGTGAGTAGTAATACCTTCTTTTTATATTGAGGGTTATTGCTATCATCACGTAGCATCTACATATACATCTACACCGAAACACATGGTTTAGCCATAAACGCGGATCAAACCGATTCAATCTCCACAAATTTAGTCTCGACAGACCGTTACGTTCCGAGAAAAGTTTTATAACGATGCGGTTTCTGAAAATCGTGATAAATGTATGGAATTAATCAGGATATATTTTAGAATGAACTAAGTCATTTAAAGAAACTAATTACGCCTTTAATCCCCGAACTGGGGGGAAAGGTTTTTATACATTTCCGCTTATCTTATTTATATCATAATATTAATTATTACACAGTAGGTAGTTACGTTGTGCTTAAAAGTGTATGATGAAATGACATCCCGTGTCAGTATTCTTTGAACACAATGCAATGCTCTAAATTGTGCCCGATGATTCAATATAAAATACTAAAGGTTTTACTGCATGAAGGCCAATAAAATATTTACGATCAACCCTAGTTGCCCTATTAGGTACGTATCTGCATAATAGATGGACAGATAAAGGATCAATACTATAAATCAAAACTTCAAATAAGTTTGTTGTTTCGTAACTAAGAAATTGAAATATGTAATACCAAAAATCTGTAATAATAGGTACATGAGGCGAACTTGCCAAAGATAGGTAGGTACCTACATAATACGTAGGCAAAACAATACCAGGGTTTATGTAGAGCAGAAATCAAAGCGCGGTACCTACTCTCCGCTCTGCGAGCAAATATTATTGAGTGTACAACTCTCAGTAGAGTAGAGAGCTATTAAAGCTGCACGTAGGCGGTAAGTAATAAAATTAGCCCTCTGGAAATACATTTGCCAAAATAAAATATGGTTTTGGCTTTTATAAAAAGGTACCTTGTATTTCTCTTGTACCAAAATATATTCACAATCATAAAATATTTGTAACACAGATAACATAACATCACACCTGTATTCCCTGAAGGGGTAGGCATATATTATGGAAGGGGTGCGCATATTATAATTACCCACATTTCGCCAGTTATGTTATAGGTCTCCATGTAATAGGGGCGAGCCTATTGCCATCAACCAGGCACAAACCCAGACTCCGTGCTGCTACTGAGAATGATCTTATAGAAAAAAAAAACCCGACCCAAGATTTGAACCCAGGACCTCTTGCTCGGCAGTCGCGCTTAGCGACGACTAGACCAACGAGAGAGAGAATTTTAAATTAATTTTATCACGTTTTTTTATTGTTCTTGTAGTTTATAATTAAAAATAAACAAAGCCAATAAATTCCTACATAAATCATGATTGCACCAGCCGCTAAAGATTTCCCACTCTTGCTAAAGATTATTTAATTAAACTGCCTATCATCATCATCATCATCAGCCGTAAGGCGTCCACTGTTGAACGAAGGCCTCCTCCTTTTAGAAGGGGGTTTTGCCATAATCCCCACGCTTGGCAAGCGGCTTGGGGATCGCAATATACTTAATTACTTTTCCATACGGTGTAGCATGGCACTTTAGTAAATATTTATAACAGTATGCTGCTTGCCACATATTCCACGCTACTTATTATATAAAATACATTAACCTAATTATGTAATATGTAAAATCAGATTTGAAAAAGCATACGTGATATTTTGATTGATTTAGACGACAAACGCATGAACTTTATGAAAAATAAATTTGATGAAACTTGACTTGCAATGGTAGAACCAATTCAGTAAAAACAACTGCAATCTAGATTTACGTCATACACAATGTGCTTAATGGTTGGTATAAGTGTGAATTACCGTATATATTTAGCCATAGACTGGCACAACGCCAAGTAGAGACTATTATGTCAAAGTTATCGTAACACAAAACATTGAAGCAACAAATATCTTGTAAATCGAATTCTAAACTAATTGAATGTACATTGCTTTCATAATAAATGTATACCGCTATATAGTTAGCTCGCAAATAGTAAAGAATAGACTTTAACAATTGACGATTTGAATTATCGTTCAGCGTGATGATTAACGTTTAGTGTAGGTATAAACGTACACTGCAGTGTGGCTGACACTCTAACTAAATGAAACCCTAATTCGATGCCATGCATTATTTGTGTTAGCTCTTTAATATAACTGTTTGCACCTGTTTAAGTGACATTCTATTTAGTTGACAGATGACTATGGATACTGCAAGCCTATGGAAACAGTACAATATAATTCTAACAGCAAAAACACTATTACGACCTTAGGCAATGGCCACACTGAAAAGACGTAAGACGAGAACGCGTCGCGGATAGGGCGCATACCTTTGCCCGTTTGATTTACTTTTAATACAAAATGTAAAGAAACGTCGCGGCGCAGAACATACATAGATACAGAAAAGTCGGGGCGCAGACACAACGTTTATCCGCCTGCGCCCTATGGCAAAACATACAGAAAGGACGGGGCTCGATCGAGAACGGAGGTGCGGAAGAGGCGGGGTGAAATGTTGGGGGTCCTAGGGTCGTGTAAATTAGACAACCAACTCGATCGAATGCAGTTTAATAAGTAAGTAAGTGAAATATTTTATAAAGCGTATTACAGTAAAGTGCTTACTTAGCTTAATATTATACTTATATTCTAAAGGAGCGTACTTACTACGTTATGCAATATTAGGGAGCATACATACACTTCACCTCCGGGGGCGAAGGAAAAAAAAAAAAAAATCAAGTAAATGTTTTTTTTTTTTTTTTTAAGTAGGTTCAAACCAACTTTACTAATAATAGTACTATTAATACAATACTTATCTACCCAAAAAAACTAAAATAATAATTATTATTATAATATAATTATGTCTTCTTACAACATTGCAATGTATGTAACTATTAAACCTTATCTTTAATCTTCCTAAGTTAACAGACTTAACTATACGAGTACTATACCTAAACAATGCATTTTTTTTTTCTTTTATTGGAAGTACGGTCTTGTTCTATTTTTATGAACTAATTCTATCTTATTATTTTTATATATTCTAACGTTACAACCTAAATCCTCTTTCACTCTAAAGGGACCTTCAAAAATAACATCTAGCTTACGACCTGTTTCATTTTTTAACAAAATTAAATCATTTTCCTGATATACTATTGAATTTATTGATTTATCGTACAGTTCCTTGCGTTTATATTTATTACACAATAAATTATTTTTTGCGTCGGCGTGGGCTAACTGTAACCGATATCTCAACTGCAATGGATAATTATCACTATTGTACAATGGTTCTACAGACTCAGAAATTCGACTAGGTATTCGACAAAGTTTACCAAAAACAAGTTCGTAAGGCGTGTATTTTGTTTCCGAATGGACTGTATTGTTGAAACTAAAACACCAATATGGTAACCAATAGCTCCATGTATCCGTATGGTTCTCACATTGGATCCTTAAAAATGCACCCAAACCCTTGTGAGCATTTTCAAGAGCTCCTATCGATTGGTGATGATAGGCGGTTGAAGATAATTTTGTAATGTCAAGTAATTTACAAACCTGTTCCATAGTTGCAGAGATAAACTCTGTCCCTCGATCTGTAGCTATTATTTCAGGAATTCCAAAAATTAAAATAAAATGTCTTACAAATGCATTAGCTATGGACACGGTTTCTTTATTTTTTAAGGGAATAGCTTGAACAAATTTTGATAATTCGCACTGAATGGTCAATATATAACAGTTCCCCTCTATGTCTCTATCTAAAGGACCCACTACATCTAAATAAATTTTTTGAAAAGCCGAGGACGCCGTGGTAGTAATTACCATCGGTTCTTTTATGTAACGGATATATTTTGACTTCTGACACTTTGTACACTTTTTTACGAATGTTTGTACGTCCTTTTCAATACTCGGCCAGTAATATCTCTTTTTAATAGTATTAACCATTCTGCGCACTCCAGCGTGACCACTAGATGGCAGTAAATGGAAGTCGTTCATAATTATATTTTTCTCTTTGTCATCACTTATTCTTTTTATTCCTCGTAATATACATATTCGCGGTCCGGACCAATTTTCTAACTTCGATATCTCATCACAAACGTTTTTAATAAAATCTATATTATTTTTATTTTTTATCATACACACTTCTTCAATATGTAACTTTTTACAAAACAAACTTAATTTCTGCACAAATTCGGCTCGCGTAAAATGTGCCTTGAATTCAAGGTTGATGTAAATAATATTTCTTTTAGGTAAAAATACAAAACATTCAAAGACATCAGCAATCATATCATAGTCCCTCAATCTATTCAATTCTCTACTTTCAATAAAACTCATTTCGACTGAATCGCACGGTTTTCTTAATATATCCACAACCCTTGGTTGGCCAGACCAATAGTCAGGAGATTTATTAAGATCCGACTTTTCATTGTCATTCTTATTATTACTTAACTCAATCTTTCGCTTTTGTGCCCTAGTCATAACAGCAACTACTTGCGCTTGCATATTCTTAAGTTCGTCTGATGTTATACATATTCTAGACAAAGCATCTGCAACAACATTTTCTTTTCCTCGTACATAAATAATTTTGAATTTATATTCTTCTAATATCAAACGGAATTTAAGAAGCCTACTTGAAGGATCTCTCATGCTAAAAAGATAAACTAAAGGTTTGTGATCAGTCATTATTGTGAATTCTCTACCATATAAATACGGTCTAAAGTATTTTACAGACCAAACTATTGCTAAAAGCTCTTTCTGTATTGTAGGGTAATTCTTTTCCGCTTTATTCAAAGGTCTACTTGCATACGCTACAGGTCTGAGATTTTTATTGCACAGCACGGCACCAACTGCAGTGTCTGATGCATCTGTTTGTAATATGAATTCATTATTTTCTGTAAAATCAGGATATTGTAGAATAGGTGATGAAATTAATGCATTTTTTAGATATTCAAAGGCATGTTTACAATCATCAGTCCAAATAAAGGGTTCACTTTTTCTACATAATTTATTTAAAGGCAAAGCTATGTCTGAAAAATGTTTTATAAATTTACGGTAATAGTTACAAAAAGCTACGAAACGCTTAACTTCATCTGCCGTTTTGGGTACAGGGTAATTTTTCAATACGTTTGTTTTTTCCGGATCAGGTAAAACACCTTTATCTGTTACAACGTGACCTAGATAAAGAATTTCTTTCTTAAGAAATTCGCATTTTTGGGGATTTAATTTTAAGTTGACTTTTCTTAATCTTTCCATTATATTTATTAAGTTTTGATTATGAATTTCCAAATTTCTACCGAATACAATAAGATCATCCTGATATACTAAGCATTTATCGTAAGTCAAACCAGACATTGCTACTGACATCATACGGCTAAATGCGCTCGGACTTATCTTGAGACCCATAGGTAACCGTTTCATTTGATACTGACCTGTATTGGTAGTAAAAGCAGTTAATTTTCGACTATTAGGCTCTAAGGTCACTTGATAATAACCTTGATGAAGGTCAAGGTGAGTGAAATATACAGCTCCAGAAAGAGAATCTAAAATTTCATTGATGTTAGGTAAAGGGAACTTATCATCACAAACAGTCTGATTTAATTTTCTGTAATCTACTACTAATCGCCATTTCTTATCAGATCCTTCTTTATTCTTTTTTGGTACTAATAAAATTGGACTTGACCATTCACTATTCGATTTCTCTATAATATCATCTTCTATCATTTTATTAATCTGTTTAGCTATCTCTGGTTTTAACGCTTGCGGTAACCTATATGGCTTAACATATACAGGAGTAGAATTTTGTTTAATGACAATAGATTGCTCATAAATATTTGTAGTAGTTAATTTATCTCCATCTATATAAAAATTATCTGAATATTTTGCGCAAATTGCTTCAATAGATTTTCTCTCTTCTTCATTTAAATAATCCAATTTGAGCTGAGATAACAGCGTTTGAATCCTAGAAACGTTGATAACATTATTACTAAATTGACAAATATTATAATCACTCAAGGATTGCATACTAGGAATGACATTTGGTAAAGTTATTTCCTTCTCAGTAACGTTAAGAATCTTTATAGGAATCCGGTTATTTTTTACTGTGGCTATCGTATTTGCCAGATACACATCCTTCGCTAACTCACGTCCACAGACAATAACATCATCATTCACGTTTTCACCTACGTATATAAAATGAATTGACTCGGAACGAGCTGGAATAATCAGGTTATTACTTCTCATAACATGTTCATCCACGAGATTAAAATAATATTCTTTCCCATGATAATACAAATTTAAAATATTAGTATTTAAGTTAATATTTGCTTGATACTTTTTCAAAAAATCTAACCCTATAATTCCGTCTGCTTTTAATGGTAAAGACTCAAAAATAATAAACGAATGCTGAAATATTTCACTGTTATACTCCAAACTTAAATCCACTAAACCTCGAGAACGCCTTTGTCCACCGATTCCATTTACCAAAGTGTCATATTTTCGAACGATAACGTTTCTTGGTAACGCTTCACTTTTAATGATTGACAAAGAAGCGCCTGTATCAATGAGCCAAAAATATTTAATATTATTAACATAAAAAACTACATATTTTGCGTTGCCTAAATTTGATAAAACACAATGTTTAAGATCGAAAAAACTGGGTTTCCGATTCCTTTTTATCTATATTGTCATTTATACATGGCTCATTGTTATCGTTTTGACCTGCTAAACAAACATTTCGGTTATGATTTCTAAAATATCTTGAACCCCCAATTCTTCTTTGACCCCTAATATAATTTGATGACGCACGCCAGTTATTCCTATTTCCGTTATTATACATATTTCCGTTATTACCGCTGACATTACCACGCCATGTATGTCTTTGATTAGTGTAATTACCATATTGACCACGACTACGACTATTAAAATATTGACCACGACTACGACTATTAAAATATTGACCACGATTATTATTAAAATGACGATTACCTTGTCGCCTTAAATTATTAAAACCTTGTCCATATCTATATGCATGCAAAACATTACCCTGCGATGACTGGCTTGCTGTATCTTCATCTTTGGCAGCTTGGATTGCATCTTTCAGGTTGCTGTAGTTCCTAGCTGAGATGACCGTGCCCAATTTTGAACTGCGTAGACCTTCTGAAAACCGTTTTATTGCGAGCTTTTCATTCAAAGGTTTTAAAACGTCAATTGCATTAGAATTACCATCTGCCTGAGATATAGTAAGTTCAGTAAACAGCTTTTCAACTTCCTTGGCAAACTCTTCGATAGTACTTGAACCCTGTTGTATATTTAGCATACGTGTTTGTAAGGCCGTAAAGGATTTTTGGGTCAATAGATGGCATCTTAAATCTTTAATTAGGTCTTGAATGGTCTTATAATTTCCTGTAATGCGTAATTTGGCATTTTCAGACAATCTACTTTTAAGAACAAATGTAATAAGTAGTGTCTTACCTTTCTCATCCAGCATATCTGCATACATCTCGATCGAATCTATCAACCGTTTAGTTGTCCCTTCAACACCGTCCATTACTGGAAGCAAACTACATGCCACTTTAAGGTCAAACTCCATTGTGACAGAAACGATTTCAGGGAAAATACACAACCTGTTTATTTCCTCAAAAGTTATCTTAATTTTCTGAAAAATATCCAATGCCGATGCAACTAATTTCGTATCCTTGCCTTTTTCTAAAAGTAACAATATATTTCCACATTCATCTAAAATACTTTTTGCCTCATCTAACTTTGTCTTAATAACTTGACCTCTATACCTAGTCTGTCCTTTCTTAATTAAGTATTTTCTAATATCTATCAAAACATTATATTTTTCTAACAAAATATCACTCATAATAAAATATTACTTAAAATTATCATGCCGATTATTTCCTAATGAAAAAAACAAAAGCATCATGTTAACATAATTACTACGAAACGGCATACAAAAATTCACACGTTGCAGTTTTAGCCGCAAGGTATCATATTCACTGAGTCTTCGTGCACTATTTTATGTCGTTTAAGTTTTTGCGTTATAAACCAAATAGATCTGACTGCACTCCTTGATTTATTTATAGAATTAACTTGAAACTGATTTTGGTGCTGGATTAATTAGCAGATGTACCTTCCACTCGTCCACGTAGGGATGCCCTTATGCGCTGAACTGCGTTGAATCCGATTTCTTCTTGTATCCATTGACGATGGCAGCTGCGGTAGTATTTCAGGAAAAAGTAAATTACCAGGAGAGATATGACAGCGAGAATAATGATAGTGATCGTGCTCAGCCGCTCCATGTGTCCTCCGATGTCCTTCAGAAGAGCGTCATTGTTTCCGCCAGCTGCGTTTTGGTTAACGAATACCTCGTCTTTTTCTACTTTTGAGTTACACATTTTGAAAAACAACTATTTTGCTTAATATGCCCCTTGGCACACCCTATGGCAGGGTCGCCATGAAATGTTGGGGGTCCTAGGGTCGTGTAAATTAGACAACCAACTCGATCGAATGCAGTTTAATAAGTAAGTAAGTGAAATATTTTATAAAGCGTATTACAGTAAAGTGCTTACTTAGCTTAATATTATACTTATATTCTAAAGGAGCGTACTTACTACGTTATGCAATATTAGGGAGCATACATACACTTCAGGGGCGCCGGTGCCGGGACTCGCAAGTCGCACGCAACGCTCGCTGTCGCTGTCCGTGCCCCGTCTTTTCTATAAGATTTAAAAAGTCGCGATGACGACGCGGGCGGCGCGCGGCGACCCGTCTGCGCCCTGTCCGCGACGCGCCTTCGTCTAACGTCATTTCTGTGTGGCCATCGCCTCAGAATCTAATTTTTTTTTTTTTTATAAACTTCTGCTACTTCTTCTTCGCAGCAGTAAGAATAAAAATACGCTATTAAAAAAATCTGTTATTTTACTCATCGCATTCCAAATCGCACAAGATTAAAATGTACACTGTATTTCATCGGAAACAAGAATATTTTAACATTGTAATAACTTCCTAAAGAACAAGATTAAACTTTGTTACAATTCAATTCGAATATTTTACATATTTTCCGTATGTTCATGGTATTCAAAAAGGTTTCAATCAAGTATTGGTATCTAATGAATGAATTACAGAAAATGTTATAAGGAAAATAATTGTGAGTTCAATGTTCAGTTTGACTGTAAAATCAAACACTAAGCAATTTAATCAAAATCTTCGCTTTTACGGGTGTCAATAAACGTTTGTTACACAGTTACGAAAACAGAGAAGGAAGAAAAAAACAAAGCTTGACTTATAAAGCTAAACTTGATTGGGTGGAATAGCTAAGAAATTAAGAATAGCAAATAAATAATCAAACTGCCTATTACTTAAACAACAAGTAGGTCCTAATTTTTAACCAACAATAAATAAGTAAGTTCATTTTTAATTCAACTGTACATTTTGTTTTAATTTTAATAAAATTATCTTTTTTAATATTGAGACCATTTAATAATTTATTAAAATTAAACATTTGGTTAAGATCCGATGAAGACAAACGGTTTTAGACAATACGAGGACTGTTATTGAATCCAGCTAATATTTATTGTTTAGGTACTTTTCCGGTTCAATTTTCAGGTTTTTCTTGATAGTGTTATCCGTCTCTACAAGATTAAATCACGAACAAGGAATTAAGTAGACTATAGTAGGCTTTAAGTAGAAAACCATGGCGCGGCCCGCGGCTCGGTAAGACTAGTAGACATTTAGGAGAGCTAACACTAGTCGGCAGGTAGAAATTCCGTAAGTTTACCTAAATTCTAGCTTTTAGCACTTCTTTCTCATAAACGCTTTAGTGTACCTAATCTCACACTCCTCCATGTGCAAATGTAATCATAGATTATATTTTTTGTTTAATATTTGAGTTGCATTTAGGCTCTAGACTCCACACTGAAGGCGTAAAGGCAGGTCTCTGTCTTCCAAAACAATTAAGACCCGTATTATCCGACCACATGACAAAAGATACTGTTATAATATGTACAACTGAAGTCAACTACCAAATAACAAAAAGAAGTCGCATACATTTCGTATCACTGACACAAGTTGTATTTACTGTCAATGTCTTTCATGCACAACACAGATTATCCAAGAGGCTTTCGTAGGTAAAACAAATATTTAAACTGCGCTGAAATTGAGCTCGCGACCTTTACTCAGTAAACTAAACACAGCCACTTCACCAGTCTAGTGTTTGGGTGTAGTCATAACCATTTTGTTGAATTTAATGGGATATGACAAAAAGACAATAGATGTTTTACTGACGCATATTGTTTTTTATCTTTTATTTTAGTTATAGTGATCTTCATGCTAATGTAGCTTGATTGAAAAAACCATGACTTTTCAAATTTTTAAAGAAATTTTGAATACCCGCGACCTCCGCCGATCCTATTACTTTTGACAATGTAAGTTAAAAAAAAAGATTGAACAGTAATTTACAAAATACATTTTGCGACTATAAAACTTCTAGAGCTCGTGATCCTTAAGAGTTAGTGTGTAGTTTAGCTTCACTTGTTGAATTTCTTTTGGGAATAAAACTTGTTGCTGAGTAAACGTTCAATTTTGAGACTAGAATCGCCCCTTGTACTTATCGCTGTTCCAAAGTCTTGTTTTCAAGGATCAGTACAATGATTTTTTAAATTACATTTGAGACTCAGCGTTTTATGTTTGTGTTCAATGTATAGCAATTAAGTTAAGTTATTGTTTATTCCTCGTCTTACGAAAGTAAATTTCTTGAAGATAGCATTTAGATAAAAGTACCTATGTTCTCCTTTTTTTCAACAGATTTCATCCGAATATAGACCAAAACTTTTCCATTTATGATATAAATGGCATTGTATAAATTATATAGTTACACAGTTTTATTATACCAGAGACGTAAAGGGTGCCCTTCGTCTCAATTGAAGAAATTCCGAGGCATTTCCGGAATCCGGTTTACCCTGTTTAAATATAACTGAAACGAGTATTATTCAAAACAAGAGGGTGGTTGTTTAAGTGGTTTCCTTACTGGGGCCAGCAGATTAGGCAGTACAACTCAAATATTATGTTTTTAAGAACGACTAAAAATATGAATCTTTTATGCGATGAGCGTCGGCATAGGCTTTATCTCTCTTAAAATTGAAATTAAAAAAAATACTCGCACGTGCGGTAAAAAGTAAGTATCGAGGATGTAGGTAAATAATTTGGTACCTAAGTAGGCTCTGCATTTCGAAATCAATATTTTTATTTGTTATTGACGAGTTTTTAACTACTCAGTATCTACTTACTTACCCCGGGCATGAAATAGTGCTTAATAAATGGCAATTACCAACATTAAGAAAACATCATGACTGTGTTCCTAAAGAGCATTTATTTTTTGGGAAATGAAGGCAACATAAACCACAAGTGTCAAAACACTTGACGAATTGAAAACTAAAAAAAAACAATTAAAAATATATAAGATTGACATAATATCTACTATGTCATGGATTACAGAATCGAAACATTTTTTGATAATATAGGACATACTTGATTTTTTATTTAAGTATCATACTTATATTACTACATACTTACTTGAGGTTGATATCCTCGAGGATCTTAGTTGGGAGCAAGTCGAGGATCTGGGTGACATTAAGCTGGTCCCACGACTTCTGCCGACCCAGTATCTGCTGGGTGCAGTTGATGAACAATTGGATATCTATTTCGGAGTCCATATTTCACTTACACTTCACAATCAAAGTCATAACAATACACGAACTTAACACACACATGAATCTATTAATTCATTCGTTTTATATGAGTAAAAGTTTTGCTTTCACGTTTTTATTTGCTTTACACTCTTTGAGTAAAATTATCTCTATACCACAGAATTGTTTTTACAGTTTGCGTTCTTCGTTAAGTCACTATTCCCCGAAGGGATATTCCCAATTGACTTAATACACTTAGTTCTTGTGAAAAACTGTAATTAATTCGAAGTTATGGCTTTTTGATATTATTCAGGAGCAAGGAATAAATAATAATATTAATAAGCCTTATTTCAATTTCAACCCCAGGCTACTACATCGTAGTTTGCAAAAAAATCGAAATTTTCTTTTTGTCCGACGTGAGCTCTAACCCAAAAACCTTCCCAGTTGCAATAACGATTACAACACGCATAAGGTTATTTTAGTATAATCAACTTATTTTGGTCAAGGAGACAACGAGAGAAGTGTCCAACGTTTCTGAAATAAATCACACGTAATAAGTATGCTGGCATCATTTAATTACTCGACACCAGAAATTATATTAATTACCTACTCATAGAACTTTTTGGCACTTATTACGTGTTACATAATTATTAAGACCTTAGATATTTACTCCATTTAAAACATTTTTATGGTTTAATGTGTGAAAACGGCCACTTACAAACTCATTATAATTTAAAAGACTCAATTGATCACTTTTTTTTGTATGTGTAATGATGACGAATAAAAATGATACACCAAGCTTTTAAGATTAATAAAGAAAAGAAAACATCCTAGATTAATTATTTATAAAGTTGTTATAATAAATCCCGGTTAGATTCGGATTCCCGTGTATTCCCATGAGACAAAACCATAATACCAACCTATACCTATCTTGCTTATCAGAATCCTTTTTATCCCGATACTGCGTAATTTCAACGGATTTTATATAAGATGAAATTTACGAGCAATCACGTGCGTACCTGGCCGAAAAACACTTCTAATTTAAAACCCAAGCAGACATTTTTAGACTTCCATTTAATTGTATTTAGAATAATCGAACAGTATTCAATTGAAATAGGTACCTAGTGACTGCGTCAAAGAAAATTCAAAATTCGTTTTATTAAAATTGGAAAATGTTCGTAACAGTTCAGAAACTCAATGGCTATGCCAACAATTTCACATGACATCTATATTTGAATTGCATGAGTGTCGTCAGTTGGAAGTTTTGAAAGCTACCTTAATTTATTTAATAGACAATATTATGCCAAGAAATGCTGATTGGTAAACAGATTCTATGTTATCTATTTGTATTATGGAAACTTTACGCAAGTATAAGATCACCTCATTTTAAAATGAATTTATTTACCATACGTTTAACTTACGTGCTCTGCGTAATTTGTGCATAATGGAAAAACATGACTGTATGTTAAACCAATCTGAATAAATTTTTAATAACCAATAAATAACAACCTTCATATTGAGAGATTTAGAATGGATAGATTCATATACCTCTATATATTTTAATGGCACGCTTAACTGGACATTGAACTCAACGATAAAGGAAAGACTAAAGAACTTGTCGTATACATGCACCATTAACTTCATTAGTGAAATTGCCTCAACGTTAAGAGAGTAATGCTCTTTCCTTACACCTGCTGCTGAGCTGGATGGTAACAACATTCTTTTACTGAAACTAATAAATAACTGTTGGCCACTTTTTACGAATTCAACAAAGAACAAAAGGATTTAGGTCGTTTGACCGTGCGGAAATTGGGTGCGGTGCGACTATAGATCTTGGAACAGAAAAGAAGGAATAATGTTATTTGAAAGGTGAATCCAAAAGGCGGCATAGGGCAATGCTAATAATAAGCGTGACATGAATCGGAATACTTCATAAGAAGAAAATAAATTCAATGACAGTTATCGGTCGATCTAAGGTCAATCTAATGCGATTTGGTCGCGTTGCAAAAAGTTCAGTAATTACTAACAATTATGTTTGAATAATAATGATTTTAGTGTATACAGGATAAGACATGTTACAGAGAAGAGACATTTAGTGTATAAATGGAATAGCCTAAATAAATAGATTATAGCAAAAAACACTTGTTCACTAAATAACTAAAAATTTTATTGACGATTTTTAAATGTATGAAATGGGGAATATAAAGTTGCAACAAAAAAATCGACACTAATAAAGTCTGAAAGAACATACCGCCTCCTGAAAAGCGCTTTCGAA
The DNA here is from genome assembly GCA_905340225.1 of Abrostola tripartita. NCBI lineage: Eukaryota > Metazoa > Arthropoda > Insecta > Lepidoptera > Noctuidae > Abrostola > Abrostola tripartita. The sequence continues at coordinate 6,822,650 of HG996498.1, read as the reverse complement.
TGAGATCTCCTAAAGGCGTAAATGGGAGGTAAACGGATTTCCAAGGCCAAAATGGGGTAGCAACTAATGTATTGTAAATGTACGCGTATGTTGAGATTCCCGGAAGAAAATAGACCACCTCATTCAAATTTAATTCCCGTGAAACTCATCCTCGATACCAACTAACCAATAGAGGCTTTAATTCCGTAACAAAACTATACACTTACAGCAAGATTGCGGTGGATGGTGATAAACATTTTATATCCTACTTAGCACTTTAATGTAAAAAGGCCGCGGAGGACTTTTTATTAACAATATGCTACAGCCACACGCGTGAAAAGGTTTTAATTTTATGATGGTGATCTTTGTCGAGTTCTCCGGATTATATTTTGCCAGTGCCAATTGCTAAAAATGTTATTCATTTCAAAAAGGTAGAGTCGAAAAATTTTGGATTATTAGACTGCCATCAAGGCTTCCTTTGGAAGTATTTCTCATTACAGAAAATATTACACGACCGTACCCGCATAATTAAGCCTTCAAAAAGAAGACATAAAGCGCATGAATGTCCTAATTTTACATTAATAAATTAGTATAGATTCATCTTCATAAAATCTAATGAAACATTTATTTGTAGGTACTTAGTATTAAAATTGAATCCTACGGCAAAACTAGCCACATTAAAAGTCGTAAGAGCAAAGGTTAATAAAAAATCGGGGTATATTTTAGAATTGAAAATCACGAAATTTTGTTGCGATCACGAAACTACAGAAACAATTATAGTTGCCAAACACAGATCTCTTTTAACAAATAACATATAAATATGTATGAGAAATTTTATATTAGATAATATTAATATGAAGCGTTTCATAATATTTTTTAACTAAGCACGACAACTTTTTATTATTTTTCTAATTTTTGTAAAGCAATTCACACTTTTAATCAACTAAAAGGAAAACTTGTAAAAGGGCTGCCAGTACTTGGTTTGAAAACTCTAATAATACACATCCCTTGTATCCCATTGAAAGGCAGTGAACAGGAACTGATTGGGAGTACTTTTCGCCTTCTCCCGCTATAGTTATTGCCTTACCCGTTTTTATAAGAAATTGAATTCAATTCAAAATGAAAACTTGTTCATTCCATAAGTGTCGATACAACTATTGAATACAAAATACATCAAACGCTTTAAAATTAATTATTGAGGAACTCGAAAACTTTTGACAAACTTTCTAAAAGAACTTTTAAACAGCACAATAATGTCCAAATTATATTTTTAAATCTAATTTAATGATTTTACTTTAATTAATGTATTATACTTTTTATTATTTATTTGTTTTGATAAGTCACAGTACATGAAGGTTTAGTAGCATTATCACTCGCGTCGTAAACCGCGTGTTATCGGAACCGCGGTCGGGACTCGACTGAACTCGGCCACCCTTCGAGTCAGTCTTTTTCACTTATCACAATTCACCAAACTGCATCAGACAGGTGTAAAGATGTTTATTATACATTCTACTAAAGGTCACGTACTAACGAGCGATGGAAATCTTTTCAGGGTATTGCGATCTCGATTTTAATTTACGTCATCTCGATAAAAGTGCGATACCTTTTTACAAAGCAGGGAAAGGCGATATCTTTTATATTTTTCTGAAGAAAAAAAGTCTATGTACAAGGTTATAAATCCGTAGATACTTGGTCGTGCCGCTAAAATTATTAACAGTCAAATAATTTCTTGTAGATTTCATGCCGGTCGAAACTACATTATTTACATTTCCCCTTGGTTAACTAAAAATAATTAGTATTTAAATATAGAGTTATGGTATGGCACGCAATGTTTATACTTAAGAATATGTTGTGCGTAATACCGTAGAACTCTTAATGACCTGCCATTGTTGGCAATTTCAGTTGGTTGCAATACGAAGTATTTTGTTCATGTTATATAAGATCGCGAATTCAAATTCAAGTAATTATTCATTCCGCGAATCTCCTTTCATAGAATTTTAGTTTGAAAGATGAAAGCAACTGAAATATTCTAAAGAATTTGACTGACTCATACAACAATGCAACCTGTAGGTATGTGTTCTGATGTTACTTTTAATTATTGCGCACGTCAATGCGAAATATACTTTTCTTTTAATACCAGGAAGTTAGTAACAGATACGCATTAAACTATATTATAAATGGAACATTTTGACAACGAGCACGTTACAATGTCAAGTATCCAAAATGCGGATGTGTCGAATGTAGGAACAATTCCACTAATTGAACAAAATAAGGGTTCGAGAATATTGTTACTGTCGCTATCTTAGTAAGTATCATATGATGTTTACTTATAATTCTGAGGAACTCTACCATCTTTTTTGATTATTATTATTTGCCTTTTATAATAATAAGGAGATATAAAATGCTGTTTACTTTATTCTTTCCAGAACTTGTACGATTTATAATATAATGAAGTTCCTACCCATGTGAAATAATCATTTTAATCATGGTGTGCTGTGTGTTTTAGCTCTAGTGTTTGGGTTTTATCAGGGAAGTGTTTGCTACTAATGTAAAACATAATGTTGTATAAACCTAATTTGACAACCTGTTAGTATATTAGGTATTCAATTTTAAGTGCTTTGCCTTCAGTGCAAACGGTTGTAGAATCTTTCTGATTCCTGTACGAGATAATATTTGAGTTAGAGCTTAGTGAATACCTATGTGGGATCAATGTAAGCGACTAAACCCTCAAAACGAATTCCTCGAATTGGGAATTGGTATAATATACCTAGAGGGGATTGATGGAACTTTGTGGAACAATTAGTGCATTAGAATTCTTATCGTCTGTGTACAGATCATTATGCATATTATAATAATATGTGTGTGCTTAAATCATTAAGCCTCCTCCTCGGATGATAGGCAGAGGTGTATAAGTCTAATGCTTTTAAAATTGAATAGGGGCGACGAAGCCTTTTTTGTATATTTATTAGCAACTATATATTCGGTGACTGACACGGCGGATAAGATAAACGGACTAACGGCTGAACATGTTTTTCGTGGCACGCTGCTTATATGTGGAATCTCCCATCTACAGCATCTACTGACAGACCGCGACAATAGATGTTCACATAAAATTAAATACCAAGTTAATGTGTATAATTGTAACCAGTTTCATGCAAAGTGAAACTTACACTGTTACCACATTGTAGAGAATGTAGTAACCGCGCCCCAGTCATAGTTACTAGTTGCATATTATGCGTTTTTTTCATGCCATCTAAACAAAATATCTGTGGGTGACAGAAAAATTTTCACTAAAATATTATTCATTGAAATATTCATTTTTTTTTAAATTAATTTACGCATCTGCGCTTATATAAGTACTACCTCTTTCCTGAAGTAATTCTCCAATTGTCCCTTAATAGCTTATCTCGCTTTAAGGTATTTAAAATCTGAGTCACAATTTATCTTAATGTTACTTAATTTCATCAATATTTTGATGGCCACACAATAAAACTATTTGATACAATGGTGTTCACACCGAATTTATTCAAGCAATTAAGCCACATTAAATTTTATGCGAAATAAAATTGGGGCTGTGCCTATCGCAAGCAAAGAGAACCCCAGCCCTAAATCTCCTACGTCGTTGATGAGAAATTAGAGACCACGGAATCAGTAAAGCAATGTGAATGAACAAACTCTCCTTTGTATGTTACAACATAATTACAGTTCCATTTCGACGGTAAAACTCCAATTGTAATTGTAATTCAGCTTCACCCTCATGACTGATTATATTAGAGCTAATAATGCTATAAAATTGGGGTTATTATTGAATTATGCGAACATTCAGGCCAACCGGATAAAATTGTCAAAGGTTTGATTAGATATTGGAGTCTGTGAATCCAGCATTAAAAACACATTATTTACATAAAGTCCAACAAACTCACCGCAATATTCTCCGCGTATGTGTGGGCACGCCTCACCCAGCTTTGTATAAAAAGACAAATATTTATTCAGAATGTAAGTCTGCAATTTTCTCGAGGGCCGCGGGTAGGCCGAGTGTGACTATGAAATCTAAATTAGGACTATTCAGGCGTCGAGAAGCAAGTTACTTAAAAAGTTTGAAATTTACAGCACTTGCTCGTTGGTGTTGCGGTAATGTTTTATGTGAACCGCCCGACGCTCTCCAAATGGAAAATATCTTGGTCCGCCTTAGCGCTATTACTGTTATCCCCACATTTCTTCTCCAACCTCCTAGCCCTTCGAGGGAGCTTTATTTCACTGCCTTACTCAACTCAGAACATAAGGAAAAGCTTAGCCCGAGATGTTTTTCAAAACCGGTGGCTTCGGTCTAATTACATTATATCATATCTGACGCGGCCGCTTGTCTTGCGATCTGTTTTCTTCAGCTGACTTGGATTAAATCACATTGTTGTAATTTATTTTAACTTCCGACGCAGGAAGGTTGCTATAAATTAGATGCCTTTGTTTGCATAGGATTTAGGATTTTTTATTTTTTTGTTGGAACAGTACTTTTGGTTTTTCTTTTCGTTTTAATGTTGATAGGTACTTCAACAAAGAAATGCCGTATTATTTAAGTAAAAAATGCACTTCCATTTCAAAAACCGTTGTTAAGTGAACATGGAATACTCAAATGAAAATACTTTCTCCAAAGTGAAACGTAATGTGGTAAGCGCATCTTCCTTCTAACTAGCTTAAAGATTAGGCTAGCTATTATGATTTTTTATTTAACGAACGTGTTTTTATGTTACCAGCTACCAATGATAAATGATGCATTTTCTTTTTTATTAAATACTAGCGGCCCGCTCCGACTTCGCACGGGTATAAAATCTAAATTATAAGTATTTCTCCATTATTTAATGGATGTTATTATACATATAAACCTTCCTCTTTAATCACTCTATCTATTAAAAAAAACCGCATCAAAATCCGTTTCGTAGTTTTAAAGATTTAAGCATACATAGGGATATAGGGACAGAGAAAGCGACTTTGTTTTATACTATGTAGTGATAATCACTTCACGTGAAATAAATATTGTCGGCATCAACCCTACAAAAAAAGAAACTTGAATTAGCTTTTTAACAACGAACTGTAGATAGAGGTATATACCTACATAAAAATAATATTATCTCATCTAAATGTCAAATTAACGCCAAAACAAATTGTATGCTTTCGTTAAGTTCATGGAAAGCAAATTTGAAATAATCACAAACTCCGTTTACAAGGATTCGCATCAAAAAGGTCCATTATGAAACGCTTTAAACATAATCCCTTAAACGATAAAGCATTAAGTTACGCTTTTGAAGCGACAAGACAATCTCGATGGAGATCTACAAAAATAGTAGGTAGGCGCGCAACTCTGGCCGTGTGGAAAAATTTCGACATTTTAACTTGATAACAACTAGAGTATAAGATTTTGTCTATCTACTACATACTCGTTATCGCCTACAAGTATAATATAATAAAATAGGTACCTACTAGCTTACTCCCGCAGGTGATGTGCTACAAGTTACTCCAGTGATAGGTAGATTTAAGGACTAGTTTAAACCCGCAACATGGAATTTTGTACCAGAATGAATATTGTGATTTCTAGATAAAAAAATTAGATATTTTGGCGGTGATTAATGTGGTGTAACACCGTCTTGTGCCTTGTTACTAACTTTGATGTCCATATTATTCAGGAGCAATGCGAATCTCTATTTGATGAGCTCCTATAAGATTCTGATTTTCACAAGATCTCGTTTAATTTTTTCTTAATTTATCGAAAGCTTATCTTTATCTAGGCGCGTTTTAGCCTAAGCTTAGAAGTAGTATCAAAACCCTGCATGAAATTCTGGTCATTTTTAAAAGTAGGCGTGAGTTACAGAACTTTTTATTTAAGTAAGAAGTTTTTTTAGTTTCGACAAATAATGTTGATTTAATGTAATCGAATGTAGCTGTATGTTGAAACAGTACCTATAGCTGATTATTTTAGACTTTTTTTGTATGATTGTTTTGTAAAAAAAAAGAGATAAGTTTTTATAATATCTACTAATTTTATAATATAGTGTCCAGCAAACTATCATTGATCTGTTAAGAACCGGACCCAAAGCGAAGACAGTTCCTTGGGGATCAACAAAATGAATTTTAGTTATTCTAGATGAAATTTCCGGATTCCACTATCAGGATCTTAATTATATATTCCCTTTGACATATATTTGGTGCAACACCTCTGGCTTCTACATCATCCAATTTAGATCGCAAATATTTACGACATTCGAATACATACCCCTGACTAAACCTTTAGGGAATAGGGTAACATGTAATACATAGTGATATCAAATAGTAGATAATAATACAGACAACCAAATCAAAAATTCGTAAACCTCAGCCCATCGTTTATTGAATCAATGATTGTCGAAACAAATATACTTTTTCTTTGTCAAAGAAATCACGGTTGAATCTATTTTTCAAGAGAGGGAAGTTAAAATGAAATCAGTTGTCTTGACCTCGTCCCCGATCGACGTATGATACGGGTTGGTGACGAATAACTTTAGGTAAAAGTACTTAGTTACTGTTCAACTCAAAAAATTATCAGATCATTTTTGAAGTTGAATAAAAAGAAATGTTCGTGTCTATGGCGCGGTGGACGTGGAAAGTAACTTGTATGAGTTTATCGTATCAATTAATTTTTTTTCTGCTAGCTAGCTGATAGCTGCTTCTACATATTAAACACAAGGTGAATAAAAGTTTACATTCCATTATGTAGGTAATTAGACGAATTCAAGAAGAGTCTTAAATAGAATGTGCGCATACAGATCACGAGATCTAGCAGCCTGAAGACGACGTGTATCCGTAGGGAAACGCTCGCTCCCTATTACATGGTAAGAATTGTGAAAGCAAATTCTTCAGGTGTAAAATACTCTAAGGAATTGCACCTACATTTTTTTCAGGGTTTCCATATTAATCAACAGAAGTGGAAACTAAAGTTGACTAAAAAAAAATTCTTAGTCTAGTTGACTTAAAACGATGGTTCATACAAAATTAAGGTTGACCCAAAATGAAATTCGATAAAATCAACATCAAACATAATATTTTTATCAAATGTTTCCGACTACCTATCTATCATATGACATTAATTGTCACATATCAACTGACAAACTCAATAAAAGTCAGTGACAAGGTTAATAATTTGACGTTAAACTATTCCGTTGGCTCTAAAAAATCGTACATGAAATATCGAGCATTGGTTCGGCCTTATTTGTACCATAGTACTTGTAGTAGTTATGAATGTTTTTCACGTGTTTAATCTTCTTTTATTTGTAGGTATATATATATTTATATTGTATCAATATAGTCTGATTTGATTTCAGTACCTAATGAAGTAATTAGTATGTTAATTTATGAAAGGTATGCATGTGATAATTGGCCATCCATCGATATCCAGATCCATAATTTATCCGTAAAAGTTACTGTACTTAATAAATCGTTTTCAGTAAAAACACTATTATTGTAACACGCATTCGTGCGTGATTTATTAAACAAGTATGACGTCAAGGAATATTACGAGTAACATACCTAGGTGACGTCAAATAAAAAGTAGCATCTACATACAAATAAGACATGATTCAACAACAATTAAAAAACCATCAGAAACTCATCAATAGTCATATGAAGTAAGTCTTAATGTTTGTAAAGAAAAACCTCTAATTAACCCCTATGACATAGTTCAACGGTTACACTAAAATTCGTTTACATGTATACTTTTAGCTGTCGTCTTTATTTATCGATGAAGAAAGTTTATTATCATATTATGCATGTCACTCCTAGACTGAAATTGTGGCAAGGACATGGCAAGAATGATTGTGAACATTCATGCCATGTACTTGCCACATGATTGTGATTGTGATTGTGATTCACATCACAATAGTAGGTGTGCTCAATTTCAGCTATCTAATGTTTAACTATGAGACAGAATATTACACTACTAATATTACATTAAAAATGCTCGTTACTTTATGTACTGATAAATAAGGGATTCCATAAAAAAAATTACCTCCATGTTTTTTAATGTATAAAATGTTTTATTCCTGAAAATTAGGGCAGTGTGTCCGGAGTAAACTACAACAAGACTATGAATGTGGCTATTATACAGCCTACTTTAGCAGAAATTGTACACTAAAAAGAAAGACAACATGACCTCCATTTAGAACGTGCGGTTTTTAGCTTTCCTATCTATTTTCCTGAACAAAATGTCGTATCTTTTGATTTAGACTTTAGTTATGCCTGGTCACGTGACCTGACTACTAAAGCGACTCAGCTTGTTTACTATATAAACTGAAAAAGCTCATCTATAAACCATCTCTTCGAAAAATGCTCTAGCGATTATAAGCCAAGGTAGGCACTATAAAATACACTGATAACTTGAGCTGAATTGCTTGTAAATTTTTTATGGAAGTAAAACTTAAAATATAATAGACGTCGCCTTTTTGACCACTTTTTAGTATGTAACCAACGGCAAAAAGAGATGCCAGATAGGTCAAGGGCGGCGACAAAACTGACTACAGTCTATACGCATTTTAATTTGTCGACCAATAGGTATTGAATGAAGCCTTTTGTGCGAAGTTTATATATAACGCTTTAACTTAATTAAAATCAGGATACAGACGGAAATTATTATGCTTGTATTTTGTGAAGATAAACGCAGGAATGAGATGCTGGTCACTTACTTATTACTGCAAACGTAAGACATGTCGTAATATGTGGTTGTCAAAGGTATTGTAGACGATAAGCATATCTAGCATCTTATAGGACCTCTGATAGATTGCTCTTACTGGAACAAAAAAATAAAGTAAAACCGTAAGATTAATAATAACTTAAGCCAACGGTTTTACAAAAAGTAAAACCCTTGGCTTAAGTTTTTATTAATTAATCTTGTAGATAATGTTGTATAATAGCTGTTATTTACTAACATTTAGTTTATACACCCTTGCCTCTAACACAAATAACATACAAAGATACAAAAGTCTGGCAGCTTAGGTCGAACTGTTTGCAGTCGATGACACATCGTACCCAAATGCCCCAAACAGTCAGTAAGGGACTCACTCTGATTTATCTTTATTGGGTAGCTGAAGTGGAACCCCAAGAGTGTAAACCCGAGAAAACCGCCTCAAATATTAATTAACTGAAAGTTAATGGACGTTAATTTGTCGTGCTACCATTGTGGTCTCTACCTATTAGAATGTAACTATTAATTAGTGAGAATATCCTTGTAGGAATCGGCTAATATAACGGAATAGAACAATTATTCATGACTATCTATGGTAATCGCTTCGAACATTTTGTGAGGAAATACCCGCTATTTACGAAGACATTTGTATATCTTTTGCTTTTTTATTGTGTGGGTATTTTTTAAATCGTCGCTCCACACCAGGAATTTCTCCTGTATCTCGGGTGCGTTTCACAACCATGAATTATCATATAAACAAACACCAAGACTCGGGACAAACATCAGCGGATCGCACAAATTTTTGTCCCGAGCGGGAATCGAACCCGCAACCCATAGCACAGCAGTCCAATCGCTTAGCCTCTGCGCCAATCAGGACGTCCATATACTTAATATGATCGAATTAAATAATATTTTTTCTAATTTTGGCTACTTATTAACAACTGAAGGAGTTAAATATCTTGAGCAGCACTTACTACTTCTTTGCTTTTTATTAACTCATCATCATCAGCCAAAAGACGTCCCCTGTTGAACGTTGGCCTCCTCGTTGATGCAGGGGGTTGCCATAATCCCCACGCCGCCTCTTACGACACCCACGGGAGGAAAGGGGCTGGTCAATTCTAGGCCGGATACCACACGGCACCTTAGGCCGGATACCACACGGCACGATTTTTATTAACTTAATGATTTAAAAAAACGTGGATCTTAAACATAAAATTGAAAAATCATAAAATCTTAATTTTTCGCATAAAGAGTGTAAACTAATTGAGATGTTTAAAATGTGCTCTATCATCTTGTAACCACTTAACCCATTTCAGCCTTTTCTCTACATTTATTCTTCTCTATTTCGCTACAACATCTCGTTCTTACGAACAGTTAGGTCGTGTGGCTGTAACTATTTCTGTCTACATCATTTTAATATTATATTCTAAGATAAATATCATCCTTGCATACTCCAGTTCATTTAATTAAATTAAAAAACCTTTACAAAAAGAAATGTTGTTAAAGTTAGCAGAGTTCAGCCGTCTGGTCGCAAGTTACTTTGCAACTGTTGGACAAACTTGTTAGTCTTCCTTGTAATCTTTCCAAATGAGATTGGTAAGCACGTTTCTCTTCTAAAGCCTTAAGCAGCGTATCTCAGTTGTTTAAACAAAATATTAAATTTCAACTTTCATATTTTTAAACGTCGTCGCCGTCAACGAGATGTCATCTAGATATTTTGTAAGCTAAAATGTAACTGGGAAGCCTGAATATATTAAGACGAGAACTGCCATTTTTTTGTGTTTTTAATTTATTTCCTCTAGTCCTATTTTTCCTACTTTGTGCTTATAAAGGTAAAGCTAGAACTTTAAAACTTTTAAATCAATGTTCAATGAGATTATTATTGTTTTTGTTCAATTATGCATTACAATTTTTTTAATTGTTGTAAAACTTGTTTAATAAGGTTCCCAAATAGGGCACGAGCAACCATCGGGTTAACGTTTTCTTTGTTTATCTATCATAGAACAAAACAAAAAGACTATCAACAAAACTAAGGGACATTTGATCACTAGGATACACTGTAATGTTACCATTTTCTGCTTTATTTAACTCAACCGCTGGCAGCCTATCTGGAGATTGGAATAGAAGTGCGTAGTCAATTTTATTATAGGCACATACATCTTATGGCTGTGTTGATAAAATACTTATTTTATATCGTACAACATCCTTGTGTAAGAAATGAATATTCGGAACCGGCTACGTCTTATACATTCATCTCAGTCTTAAATTCAACGTTACGTATTTTGGAATAGGTACTAAATAATTGCATAATAAAATAAGAAAATTGATTAAGGCATGCGAGGATTAAGAGCTTAAAATGTATCCAGAAATTCAATCTGAATTTACAAAAGCCTATAGTTAAAAAGTCGTTATTCTGTGAGTGAAGTAATACCGTAACAAAATACAATAACATGCTGATTTTCCTCCAGATTTGACACACTTGACTAAACATTAACAAAATATTCATAATTCAAAGCGAATACCTACCTACCTACCTCGCAATTTCAAGCTTCATTATTGAGCAAGTGATCCGTTAAAGATTTATTTGAAATCGTCGATCCATAAAAATGTAGACAGTATCTACTGACATAAAAAAACTGTAGACCTAAATTTATTGTAACATATGGGTTAAAACAGGACTGGTCTCGAGTCCTATCTCCAGTGAGTAAATCAATCAGTAATTATAGAATATCTGAAGTAACGGGGTACGTACCTATAATACAATTGCGCTTTAGCAAATAAAACCGACACAATATCAACATTAAACAAACTACGTAATATAATGTATGGACAGCACCAATACCAGTAAACACATTAACGCCATCAAAAACATAACTGTAAAAAAACCAAGTCTCGCGACTCAGTTTTTCTACCGTAAAAAGTTGTGAGATCCATATAATACCAAGTCGCTTTATTAAGTCCCTACTTCAGGGACCTTCTGTCTTAAGTTATTACGTAAATAGCTAACCGAACAACATTTTATATTAACCTTATTAATATTAAAAATCTTTTATGTTTTAAATAAAATAGATTGACTTGGCCATCGCATGAAAACACAATGTATCTCACAAGTATAACTTAATATAATATAAAATTGTTCAGTGTTCTAGTTCTCAAATTCAGGGTTCTAGTTTTATTCACCACGTAGCTATAAGGGGTCGAAAATGGCCTGAACTGCTTCGAGAAAAGGATGGTACGGCCGTGCCGCTTTTTAGTTAGACTTGGCGGGGGCACTACCGTGCCCCCAGAAAATAATAACGAATTCTATAAACTCAAAATCAAACAACCTAGCTGTCATAACAAAGACAAAGATTAGGTTACCAGTGACTGAAGCGTTGAATATCCCAGGCTTTCAAGGATTCGAATAATAGTCATAATTAAACATTGAGCTGACTTAAATAGATTAAACTTTGGCTACAAATCGATGATCGGCAAAATAGTCTACACGTACCTAAGTCTAACCTAAGTCTAAATATTCTCAAAATATGAACGTTAATATAGGTAAAAATACTAGTAAGTATGCTACTCAAAATGCCATTTGTAGCTTAAATATTCTATGCTATGTCGTATTAGTATGTTGGATATGGTAACTGTTTTTTAACTTCAATTTAATTATGGAAGGGTACCGTTACTAGAGAGTTGTAAGTTCTAAAATGTGGGATACGTAATAGACCCCACATATCATAATATATGAAAGCCATTAAAGTTTATAAATCTAGTTATTATCCGGGTCAATGGTAATGGCCTTCGACCCTCTAGCCACAATCACAAGCGACCCAGGAAGGTTTCATAATAGAAATTGATAGCAATTTGCCGAAAGTGGATAGCGTGAAAAAAATATTTCATTCAGGTTTATGCGTTAGTGCCCTAACATTATGTCCTTAACCTCATGACTTAGGCACTGTATTTAAGTATACATTTGAATTATTACAATATCAGTTTGTTCATGTCTCTAGTATTGAGCCCAGCTAGATTATAAGAAGAAGTAGAACCAACACTTGATAATCTTGATAGCGTTCGCCATCACTATTTAAAACTTTGTCAGAAAAAGTTGTTATTAGATTTTAAATGAATATAATTATGAATAAGTTAGTACTATACCTACTACTAACCTAGATACATACTTTTCAGCACTTAGATGTTTATATTGAAACGCATAAGATTGTTTTACTCGGTACCAACAAATACTATCAGGATCGTAGCACGTAGATCGTAGCAGTCGTAGCACTCTGTAGAACCTACGACTATGAACACCTACAACATTACTGCGTGATAAAACTATATAAAATCAAACAATACATAGATCTTCCCTGATAAGGAAATAGTATGCTTGTCTCTATTTATAGCACACCGCCATTAGTGTCTTTACTGTGTTCATATCAGTACGAACATAAAAAGTTAATGCAAACACGCGAACTATTTAATGAATCGGACGTGTACAAACAATGTACAAGTAGGCGTGTATCGTATGTGGAATGCAACCAATTAAGCTATAAATCATTACGATATAAGTACGACATTAAGTATTTTATTGTTGTTTTTACAAAAGCAACATTCTATTGTTTTATTGTAATAAATCCTATTGTAAAAGCACAACACGATGTTTAAACTTAAAATTAAAAGCTTTGTCGGAAAAGCAAAATAATGAGCGGCATTGCTCAACCTAAAAAAATTAATTTCTCAATAAAATACCTTTCTTCGTCTTAATGTTAAAATTACGTTTTTTATTACTACTACTACTACAACAGTTATAATAATAATGTATCAGTAGATACGTATTAAAAACTGAAGGAATAAGTTCGTAATATCTTCTTATTGGTAAATACAATATATTTGCGACCCAATAAAGAAACGATAACCTCTCTTTAGCTGCTATAAATACAATATAAATTGACGTAAACTCTGTATTTTACATCGCTTACGGCGATGTATGTGACGCCTTGTCTGTGTTTACCATTTATGAACACAAGCTTCATTTATTGAAAAGTATGGGGTGAATGAATGCTGTGAAATTATGTGATATGTGGTTGTCAGTTATAAATTATTTTTTATTCATAAATCCGTATCGTAACTAAGCAATACAAATAAAAACACCTGTACCGTAACCGAACGTATTTTGGTAAAAAAAACTTAAGAATATAAAGCTAAATCGTACTCCGTTGTTTACGTAAGTATACGGATAATTCATTGAATTATTAGGAAGATGCCTGCCTAATAATTCAACAAATTCTCCGTAGGTGATAATTCTACGATTGAATCATGTGAGTCATAGGTAAGCACGATAGGTAAAATAGAAGGTAGGATCAAGTTTATTAACTTGGATCGGTCCCCAGTCCCGAACGCTACAAAGTTTCCATTTTGGACAAACTTTTAAAACTGACCGCCAATGCAGCCGCCCAGCCGGCGAGCGCTTGAATAATAATAACATAATTCGCTTTGGGATTAAGGATAGTCTATCAATTATACATTTAGTTCATGAGTATGCCAAACAAAGACAACGAATAATACAGTAGAAAACAACTTGACTAGAAAGTTAACACAATTGCAATTTTATCCGGCTACAGGCTGCCAACATCGATTGACCTTATTTGATTTGATAAAGAGAAAATAGACTGCTATCGTACGAAAATTGTATGTGCAGATAGCGCAAAATTGCGTTTCAAAGGACCGACCACATAGATCTACTAAACGCAAAAAAGGGTTAGGAAATACTGGCTACTGGCTACTAGAAGACAGTGGTAGTTGCGTATAGTAGGTATATTAAAGATTAAAAAGGAAATTAACTACAAAGAGGTGTACCTACTAGAAATTTAGAAGATAAGCAGCGTATATAAACTGTAGGTAGGGTGAATTGTACTGTTAGGTACGTAGGTATTCGTGTGTATCGACAGATTATATTATAATTAGTTACCTAGTTACAAGTTTAAGGCTGAACTGGTAAGTATTTTATTAAATAAAAACGAAGAGATTTATCCTAAATTGCTATAATTCGATAAAACTACAACACTAAAATTAAATCGAATCCATTATTCGTTTATCCAGTAACTTAGTCACTGAAGTCTCGTGTCGGTGTCACAGAAGTCAAAGCTTCCCCAGTATCTTTGCGCAGCTACTCAAGTGCGCAGTTCATATAATTGAGTTAATTCAAGATGTTTAACAAATTACCACAAACCGTGTAATTACACGGCTTAGAGCGGGAAAATTGTATATAATAGTACGACCATAAGCCTATATTGAAACGTCACTGAAATATATGTTTGGCATCTTTAAATATATGCTTAGCTTAATGTGTATAATACGGGATATAAGAAGAAAATCTCAGTATAATTAATTAGCCTACGGACTTTTAAAAACACTTCAATATAAATATTTTTTGCTACCAAAATTATGTGCCCGGCTGTTGGATAGTACTTCCTCTCTATGTCGTTGTTGGGCATTTCCGAATGAATACTCACGTTAGTTAAACGGGCATAATATCTGGTAAACAATATGGATAACTCTCGCGAAAGCTATCATAGTAAATTATTCTTCAAGTTTTCAAATCTCGCTATATTTGGTAATTTCTAGGCAATAGTTTTGGAAGGCACCTAAAACGTCTCGCCCACCGTCTGTCTGGGTCTACCACATCCGCAGTCGCCGTCTTGTAGCGCCCACTTTGTAAGGAGTTTGTTTTCTCAAGGTGCAAGCCACACAGACTTCACCGGCTGTCTTACTTCAGCTCATAAACTTACATTTACAGAAAGTTTTGATCAGAACCGTTTGAAAGAACTGCGTCTACAAAAACCTCAGACTATAGTAGGAACTACTTGGTATACTAAATCTATTACAAAAACCAAAACACTTGTATTTAATACAATCGACTCGATTTATAAGTAACTACCTAAGTAGGTAGTAAGGTACATATAGTTACCTGTATAAAGTTAATGATTGTTTGATTCTGTTTAGGTTATTTAAGTTTAGGTTAAATTTAGGTTATATAAGATTGAAGGTACAATAATATTGCAGCTGCTACCGGAACCAAGTTAACATAAATCAGTTAACTTTTGGTTAGCCAAAAGTAATTAATATCTACGGAATTAATCGTCAACCGGCACCAAACTTAGAATATCAATTGGTGAATTATATTCAAATTTTAAACATTATTTGAAGAAAATCGAAACTTCATATAAAACACGACACTTCCTTTATTTTATATAAATTAAATTACCTACTCATGTTTTAGATAAGACCAATATAGGTAATAATATGAGTTAAGTAATATTATAGTTTTGATATGCAAGTGATCTGTGTAATTCTTTGAAAATCATAATATGAATCCCAATCAACCAAGATGAGATTGTTCTAGTGAACGTATACCTACTGTACATTGCAAGAGTAGGTACGTAACTTATTATCTACCCATGACATTTACGTCCCCCCAATTACCGCTAACCACAGCCGTGTAATACCACAGAGCAGCGGATTAAATTAAATAGCTACAGCGGGCAGTCAGTGAACAACAACACTGCAATATCCACAAAACATGATGCCACTGAACTGATGCGGTAAAGGTAATCGCAAATCGTACTGAGACTGGTTATTAGTACACTCTATTTTATTACTTATTTTATTTTAAGAAATAGGTACAGATATCTGAAACGAATAAATAATAACTAGGTTAGCATATGCAGCGTGCTTAATAGGCACAAAACCAGTGCAATAAACTAATAGTAATAGGCTCAAAAGCCTCCCAGTTCCCCTTCAAGAATCAATAGCCCTCTTAGCCAAACTTCGAATACGAAATTCAATCGCAACGGAAACAAGAACTACGCATAAAACATTACAGTAACAAGATCAGGAGCATAAAATATTGTTATAGGTACCTTTATAAGTAACTAAACTAAGTATGTAGATTCACTAACTTACTTTGCACTTGAGAAAGCTAACAGTTTTGGTCTAACGGTCCTTGGAGGCGGAACATGATTCCATATCTTGATTCGCGAAAGTGCGATTCGATTCTAAATAACTTGATCTGATCCGATACGATATTTATATCGACATTCAAAATCGGAGGTTCCTTCGGCAAAATAAAAAGATATCCTCTTCTTCAATCCGTTAAAGAAACTGAGGAGGATGTAAGAAAAATCCTGTTATTCCCAATAGAGATATTGTATCATGTAGGTAAAAATATCGATGTAAAACAGTTCTGAGCAATTGGACTGCTGCGCTTGGAGTTTCGGGTTCGAATGTGACTAACATTTTTTATGTAATAATACCTATATATGTAAGTTTTTCCAAGTTTCAGCGGTAAAATAGCTGAGTTAACACCTAGTTTCAATCATTTTCTTGACTCTTTCTTAACTTTACCACAATGTTACCATTTATAAAGTTCTTTCTGAAACTATATTAAGTAGGTTAGGTACCTACTTAATATAGTTTCAGGGAGAACTATCACCATTATGAACTTAAATATTGTTCGTCACAAAGTAACACTTCATAATAATTTATTATAGTGATAAATGGTCGCGATGACCTAGTTGTGGTTAAAATAATTTGACGTGAGACACAATTGATTTTACACACAACCCTCTCATAATAGCAGCCGCTTCCAATAGTCTGTTTTCTTCAAACAATAACTCTGTACCCTACTTAGAGTTTGAAAACTTAGATATTGTTGATTATTCTCTAGAAACCTATTTTAGGTAAATAACTACTTGCTTTATATTTACATTCCTATTTAACTTCGTACCTACTTACCCAATTGAACATTTAAAAAAAATTCTAACGTTTCAATTTTAGGTTTTAAGCGTAGGAAATGATGCTTACTAAGCTAGTACATTGCAGTTGAATAAAAAACCAACAAAAAAAGTAGGTACCTCATTATCTACTATCTTATTTTATAAAAAGGTAGAAGTACATTTAAAATACCTACAATGCTCTTTTAAAGGTAACGGAATTACTCATTGGGAAGACGCAGGGTGGCTTAAGTTAATATTGATGTAAGAACTAAGATAAGAACTTAATAATTATACAGGTACCTACTTAACCAGCATAATTATTAGTTCCTACTTCTGGCTAGAAGAAGCTAGATTAGACGGAGAAATAGCAACAAGGGATTGAATTCAGTCAATCCTAATCAAACACTTACTTCTTCTTTTATATCTTATATGCAGCATCTTTTCATTTTATCTTATAAATAGGTATGTACCTATTCTACTATAATAACTTTCGTGAGTGTCATCCATATTATATATCAGTTCGGCTTGCGACTCTGCCGCGTAACCAGCTCATGAATAAGGGGTCCGTTAGAGTTCGAAACTAGTCGGGCATTCCCGAATACACACGTGAGTACCTTTAACCGGAATATATAGTAAATAATAAGTATGTACCTAGCACCATCTGACAATATTTATTTGGTATTAGTTACAATTGGCAAAGTACAGCTACGAAAAACTGTAGAACCTGCTACACCTAAAACGATGTCGCAAGGGATAAGTAAATGCTTCGCAATGTAAAAGCTAGATGGCGTTGAAATGGACCTTAAAAAATCGCAGGGCTTTGCAGGACAGAAAAGTATCTACAGCCTTTTTAAAGATAGTAAAAAAAGTTTAGGGACTGTCGAAGGTCGACTCAGCTGTTAGTTCAGTAGGTATAAAGATTTAAACTATAGATTTCGTCGAAAAGTTGATTAGTTGACATTAGTATAAACTTGGTACGTATTCTCCAACGTACGTATAACGTAGTGTTTATACATTTATACTCTTTGCTCTCATGCTTTTAATATTAGCATTTCTATAAAGTTTGTAGAATTGTTTTGTTTGTTGTTTTTATTATAATCTTCAAGCTACTCAACAGGTATGTTATCCCATGAAGGACATTTTGCGTTTAGCCATTTTATAATAATATAGGCGGAGTATATTATTATACCATGCGTTTAGCAAAATAACTTATTCCAACAAATTATAGTGATTGTTTTGTTTGTAATGTAATTTATGTTACAGGATACAAAGGATCACTTAAACACTTCAATGAATAATCAGATAACAAGATACTTAAATCTATCACGCGAAAAAAAGAAACAACGAAACAAAAAAAAAAATCGGTGCCAAAAAAAACAACGCATTAAAAAAAATGCAGTCCTTAAGAGACAGTTTTGGAGTGTTTAAGTAACAAATCGTATATTATTGATGAACAAGCATATGCACTTTCAACAACCAATGTTACAATCCAAGAACTTTATTCTAAACAGTTGAAGAACATGGATGTATGTAAATGGCATGTCAAATTACTCACCAGAACTTCAGAGCTTTGCTCATACATTACACTTTTATTCATCCAAAGCTTACGATTATGCCCGTAAGGTATTGAATTTGAACTTACCACGTCCTGCCACTATTCATAACTGGTATAAAAGTGTAAATGGCACTCCCGGTTTCACCACTGAAGCTTTAGAGGCATTGAAGGTGAAAGCGAATTCAACAGAAAGTCCATTATATTGCTGTCTTATGATTAATGAAATGGAATTAACAAGGACAGCCGAATTGCATAAAAATAAAATCTATGGATGAAGATTTTGGTAGTGGATTAGATACTGATGTGGTCCCAGAAGCTAGAGAAGCACTAGTATTTTTACTAACTGGAATAAATACTAATTGGATGCTGACATTGAAATTAGTATTGATAATTTATGTCTAATTTGTGTTATTTTATAAATTAGTTTCTGTTTACAGGTTCCTATTGGATAAATCATCTAGTCAGCAAAAAGCTGATATAGTGTTACAATGCCTGAGACATTTAAATGACTCAGGCATAACCATAGTCGGACTTACAATAGCTGGATCACTATCTCATATGGCAAATATATTGGGTTGCAAACTAGAACCAAACAACATAAAAACCACATTTGAAAATCCAGTTACTAAAGAACCTATTGCAGTATTTCTAGATGCTCATTATATGATAAAATTATCTTCAAACGTATTATAAAATTGTTAATGGTAATTTTGCATGTCTGAACAGAGGTCAAGCTATGAAATATTTAGGAAAAAAGAGGATTTTGGATGGGAAAGATTTATTAGCAACAGCAGAATTCATACGTATTTTAATGAATTATTTGACATACTGAATTCGAAAAATTTTAGCAAAATTGGCCACATATCTCAAATAACAAATCGAAAATGAAAAGTTTCTTACGAAACACTGAACATTTTATTAAAGGATTGCGAACTACAGATGGTGTATTGTTGACTAAAAAAACGGGAATAGTCGGTCTTTTAGTCTGCATTAAGAGTACAAAAGCACTGTTTCAACATTTGATTAAAGAAAACGAAATCAAATCTGTGTCTATGTACAGTTTCAGCCAGGATAATCTTAACTTCTTCTTTAGCAATATAAGAGATCATTGTAAAAGTACCAGAGGTCGTACTTCAAAGGAGTTTCAAACTGCCTTCAAAAAACTATTGAGTCACATTAAAATAAAAAAATGTAATGGTGGTAATTATAAAAAAAAATCGATGCTCTATATCTATTGTTCTTCGCCTATTCAAATGATTAATGCAACCACAACAAACTCACCACTCAGAGTTGATGAAGCAGAAAGTATGGAACTGGATGTAAGTAGTATCATATAGTATCTATAATTTTGACGAATTCTGCTACACATTACCACAACTTACACAATTCAATTGGCAAATCATTACATACATGGCTGGATTTGTAGTAAGAGCAATACAAAATATGATCAATTGTGATGAATGTATTAGTGTGTTGACTGTACAAAATATACCAGACATCGGTCATACATATGAATTGGTTACTTATAAGGACAACGGTGGTCGTTTACCCCACAAATTATGTGATTCAAATATGCAAAGTAGCAGAAATGGAGATTCAAGCTATAATTAAGAAACCACGAAAATTCAACATGAGTCAAATCATTGATAAACCTCTTCTCATAAATAAGATTTTACGATATTTTGTCAATAGTAAAATCTTCAGTAGCGTTGCTATTCATCAATTTGATCAATCGCCAATGGAGCACCATTTAGTTCATTTAATTAAGACAGTTGCAAGTACATTTATCGATGCGCGTTCTCATTTTCTTGTTGGCCATAGAAGACTTCCTAAGTCTTGGTATTAATAAACGTCCGTACAGGTCCTAAAATCTCTTATCTTATCTTTACGAAAACTGGACGAAATCGATTATATGACCAATTAGACTACTAGTTATTTTAAATCTATGAATTAGACAAATAAAACTAAGTACTGCTGTTAATTCTTAATTGTTAAGCTGAAGTTGAATAAAATATTGTTGTGGTTTTTTAAACTTTATTATAAATACAAAGTGAAATAAATTAAATCTAATCTTAAACTAGTCCTTAGAGGACACGATTTGCAAGAACATTGTTACATTTTAAAATAAAATGAAATCCTATGTGGCTTTAAAATATGTATGTATGTATACTACAAATGAAAATTCAAACTGTCAATACTCATGAATGCATATGTATAGATTTATAATACTTAATTTCTATATTGCTAATATTCACAACCAGAACCAAAATGGAAATATAAGTGTAATTAAGAATACTGCATTCACATTTTTATTTATTGACAAGCAATTTCATATATTTACACAAAATATTCTAGAACACTACCCGGATTTTAGTAGGTGGCACACAAATCTATTCTTATCTTGAATTCACTACACGATGTGTTAAATATTGCCCATTATTGGTAGGTATGAAACTACAATATTCATAAGCTTAAAAGAGTTCATTGAAAGCCAGCAAACATATAATGTGACAGCCTAATTGTTATTATCTGTAAAATTCTACCACTCGTGTTAACAAGGTCAAAGTGCCAAAGTCAAGGAAATACAAAATCTATAACATTGAATTTAAACATTTTGTAGTACATACATGTCTTTATATCAAAACAGATTACTATTATTCACTGTATATTATTGCGAATTTATTGAGAGGTTCAGTATAAAATAGTTTTGTTACATAACACTAAAAAGATAACAAACAACCCCAATATAATTTAGATATTTGAACTTTATTGAGATCTAATATAGGGGATGAATACCTAATATCTATAAGCATAGGTTTTATTATTGTTTAAAACACGTAATATTTAGGAACTAAATAAAAAATTAAGTAATAACATAAAAGAAATAACTACCCACATAAATATTTCTGGAAAATGACATTTTGTTAAAATATTTTTTTATTGATTTAATAAATCTTATTCACAGTACACATAAAATCATTATAATCGGGTTTTGTGTATTATTTATGTATATGTAGAGAATATTTTATTGTTGATTATAATATTTTAACCTAGTGTTGTACTTTTCGCTTTTACTGAAGCTGCTTAAATGTTATACTAAGTAATGCCCATACAGGGTAGAGGCACTGGGTGCAAACTGCGAATTGAAATTAACATTCGCAGAAAATAGGGATTTAAAGTTCGAATTGTTATATATGTATGTAGAAACTAGAAAGATCAGTGGTGTAGTCCAAAATCTAAAGAAAAATAAACTAAGAAGAAAATCAATTAAACGCGCCAGTATTACCTTATAATATTTATTTTTACATAAATAATAAAGGCGGAACTATAATAAGGAGGCCAACAACCGATGACTAAGTTTTAAGTAAATTGTAGGTAACTGTGTATAATTTTCAAATTATGATTCATTAATCATGCAAATACTATAGAGAATAGCGTAACGGTAACTGTCATTTTACATAGGTTTATATATTTTTTACTATAGCACTAAATACGAACTTATAATTCCTTGGAGAATGCTATCTTGACAAAAACCCTTTTTATATTGACGCAAAGAAAGGAAACAAATCTTTGAACATAGAACCTGTATCTCATCACCAGGGTATTACAAAGACTAGATCTGTTTTACAAAAGGAAGTCAGATAAAAACTACACCACCAAATAAATGATCTGCAAAGATTCATAAAAAGCGCGTTAAATTTAGAACACTTGTGAAATAGAAGTACCTAATAACTACCCTGGTTTTCTAAAAAAATCGGTTAAAATAATTATTTACTGAATTAAGTCGTGTAGGTTTATCAGAAGTGATTAAAAGTGTTCAGTGCCTATCACAAATCCGCATGATGGCGGATACATTTTTTTTTATTTACCTAAGAGTTAAGCAGTGTTTCAGTATATGATCTTGCTGGGCGGCGCTGCAGTGTTAGCGTTCATAGCTTGTTCTAGCGTGTCCAGGCGGCGGTACGAGTGGCCCCTGCTGTTGCGGCGGCGGCCGCTCTGCCGTCCTTCCAGTATTAAGCCAAAGAACTGTAACAGCAAAGCAACGTAGGTAATTAAAAAAAAATGTTTTTCGACAACTGACAATGAGTTACTGAGAATAATTTATTTCATAATCCAGAACAAAACGAGGGAGATTTCCGCATCTGACAAACACATTAAAATGTCTTTAGTAAAGTCATTACTCAGATTATGATTTATTGCAGAAGCAAAAATAAATAGGTTAGTAGGTAGGGAAGGTAGGTAGGAAGTAGGGACCAGGGAGTATGAAATTTTTTATCACTAAAACTACCCCGGTGGTCAAGGTCAAATCATCTGCATGGGCAAGGGTTCCGGGACCTCTAAAAAGACCAAATACGGAACCACCTCATGCAACGATTATATTGATGTCGACCCGATTGGCGCAGTGGCTAAGCGATTGGACTGCTGCGCTAAGGGTTCAATTCCCACACGGGACTATAACTCGTGCGATCCGCAGAATTTCGTCACGAGTCTGGGTGTTTGTGTATGTGATATTTCATGTTTCTAAAACGCACCCACGATACAGCGGAATTACTTTATATGGGCCGAGGTTTTTTTTAAATATTACATAGGTACCTACTGCAATCATACTAATCATGTATTTTGTATGATTACGTTGACCAACCTCGAAAACAACTGAGTAAATTATAATGATATTTTTTTATTTTTAAACCATTTTGAGGAAGTTTTTCAGAATTTATTAAGCATATTTTTCAGACTTTATTAAGCATTACACAAAGCACTTTGTGTTTTTCCTATTGGCTGGAATATAGTGGAATACTCACCACTTTGCTAACTTTGCTCTTGTTATGGTACAAGACGTAGAGCAGCACCATCAACACAATCGAAGTCATGAAGAACGGTAAAAAGTGGTCGCCATCCTCTGAGAAGCCATCAGGAATAGTGTTGGAGAAATATTCTAAAAAAATTTTTTTTTTTATTATATAATGTACAGTCAGCAGCATAAGTAGCTCAACATGTTAAGAAACTCTTTAAATATAATTTAAAAAAATATAGATATTATAGGAGCGTCCAAATGATAATATTTAAGACTTTTTCCTATGTAAGAAATTGTTATTCAATTATTGGTTTGTTTAAAAAGAAAAATGTTCAGCATACGAACAAACGCATTTGACAAAATACAGGATGTATGTAACATACAGGACAAAATGTTGCAGAAATTGCACAATGCTTCCAGCATAATTAAAACAGATTCACAGTTAAAGAATAATGTTAAAACCCGTAAGTAGAACAATCTATTTATGTAAGTTGTTCACACCTGAGTAAACAGCCGTTGGTCGGAAAGTTAACATGTTTGATTAAAAAAATAAACAACATTCTACACAATAACACATTATTCTACTTTTACACTTTTTACGAATAGGTATATAGTATACCTATTCGTAAAAAGTAAAGTAATATTAATTTAAAATTTTCTCGTTAGCAAAGGTGGTTAACTCGAGTTGTACCTTTTTGAGATTTTTCAGCAGTTTAACAAGTTTCGGAGTTGAACAAAGCCCATATGATCATCATTCATAAACTAGTGGTAGTGGACGCGGCGGGTTCGCCAGTCGACCAATGCTTCGTTCGGAAACTAATCGGGCATTCCCGAATCCCCAATAAACAATTCAGAATAACCAGAGATTTACTTACCATTTAAAAAAAATTGATTTATATAAAAAAATAAAAACAACTGTGCCATTAATTAAAACGTGACGCGTGATGCAATAAATGATTTTTAAGGTCAACTAAACACTGGTTTTAACTTAGGCACGAGTTTATGACGGAATCATGACGTAAGACGATTTGAATACACACTACTAAAAAGGCTGGATTTGCCTGTAGATTTGGATTTGAATGAAGTTGTGTACTTCAAACTAATGAAGTATATTCAAAGCCGTAAATGTTTCAAAACTTGCATATATGCATAAGGGCCATGAATATTTTTACAAAACAGTAAGGGTGGCTATATTTTTTATTGTTGTTACCTTTTTGAGAGACATCCATTTCCTGAGCTGGTACTATCTTGTTTCTAACAAAAATATTCTGGTTCGCTTCCTGGTCAGACTTGATCTCCATTCCAGGGTCATCTGCGTCATCATCACCTACATTGTCATTACCCTCTGAATCTGAAATTAAATTCATAATCTATCATTCCATAGTTATAAACTATTATTAATAAACAATGATAATACTGGTCTTAATTTAAACCCTTTTAAGTCTATTGATCTCTATTCTTTGACATGCAAGCAACAGTGACAGGTATAATTTAAGTTTAGCCCTTTAACTTAAGCCCATAAGTGTACATGTAAGTATGTAAACCTGGCTGCATCACCAGCTCTCAAGTAAGGGCCCTAGTGGGTTATTACCTCATAGGCACATTGTCATGAACTGATGTATAACAGTACCTATATACTTATACAATCAAAATCAAAATGTTTAACTTAAAAAATAGCTTAACGTAGTAAGAATTTGTCCCAATTGTGTAATAGGTAATAGCAATATCATTACTGGGACACTGATGTCAAATATAAGATTATAAACACATACAATCTAAGTATAAATAATGGGCTTACAATATTAATTTTATCAAATTATCATAATGCATTCTTTATTTTATTTGATTCAATACTAGAGGCCCAACTGTCTGTGGCTAGATTAAAAATTAATTAATTATCCATCTCATCTCATATATTTTATTATAAAAACAAATACCCATGTCCATCTGGAATAATTTACCATTGAAATAGTACCTAAAAAATTTTTTCATATAGGTGCAGTGGGTCAGGAATTTCCTCCCCTCATGCACACAAAATACACAGTTCATACTATTAGTATTTATATCTAGATAGTAAAGATAAATGTAATCTATATCATGACACAAACACATATCAAAATATAAACAAACATTTGTATGTATTATACAAATGATGAATCATTTTCTTATATGATGTAATATTACAATTTACAATGTTTTTAGCAAAATTTTTGATCTAATGCATGTGAAACTTTACATTAAAGTATATTTTAAGTATGCTAGGCATGTCAGCCTATCATGCATATATTCTTAAACTGTTATACCCCTATTAAAGGGATATCCCATTTAAAGGAAGTTAAAGTCAGAGAAATTACATCAACATTTTGCAAGAGCAAGTAAAACTGGCATATACCATATAATATTAGTCTGTTACCTTTTATCAAGCAGAATTATCAGAACCGTAGCTTAAATTATAACTTTAATGAATGTAAGTTAAATAAAAGACAAGAATGTGTTGTTACCTGCATAATCATCGGCATCACCAGCTTTCGGTTTTGGGTTATCTAGGACCGTCTCTTTCTGTTCTGCATTAACCGGCAAGTCTTTGCCTGCTTCAGGAACAGCCACATCAATGGCTGCGGCTGACTTATCTTCATTACCAGCTGTTGTCTTCACTGAATCATTGTTTGGAATAACATTTTCAGGCAATATTATTGAAGGGTCCTCCATGCCATTCACATTAACATCAGCTTCATCATTTTTGTCAACATTGTTTTCTGCCACTACAGTTGGAGTTTGTTTAGATGTGGATTGTACAGTAGTATCTGATTTTACAACATTATTTTCCACAGCTACTTCTTCCTTATTAGATGTTTTAGCTACTGCAGGCAGAGTTTGCTTGATTTGTCCCTTTAATACCTTTGTATTTATATCTTGAGGATTTATTGGATTACTATTTATTTGGTCTGGAATGTGAGGTTTAACAACAACTTCTGGCTCTGAGATCACAGGTGCAGCTACAGCATTGTTGTTAGCATTATTGGCCATAGTAGACACTTGACTCTTCAGCATTTCTATTCCCCACATATAATATTTGCAATAAAAGTTGGCCTCATCTAAGCTGTCTCCAACACCACACACTTCACCACAAGTCACTGACTTTTTTAGGTAAGTTTCTGCCGACTCTTTATATCGAACATACTCTGTTATATTTGTGAAAACCCAGTCTTTAGCCTGTGCACACACAACATTAAGATCCTGTTTTTCATTGATTTTACCCAGATAATTCTCATCATTTAGGGTTAATTTATTAGAAGCTACAGCAGAGCACAATTGCACATTTATGTCATAGAATATCAAACACTGGAATTGCTTTATACTATAAGGTGGTACAAACACAGCACAATCTTGTATTTTACTCTTAATTTGGTTGGACAGAAATTTATTTTCGCATTGGCTTGCTAGTGTATTGAGTGATTTGGAAATTAAATGGTTTGGAGGAGTAGGCTGAATTGGGTTTCCTAAACTTTGATAACACATATTAATCAATAGAAAAGTAAGGAAATTATGAAACATTTTTGATTGGGACTAATTACTTGTCACAACTAAATTGAAACTTGTGAAAATCGTATGTTAATCACACAACACGATATCGTCAGATTTTATGGCAATAAACTGTCAGGTCTGTGTCTAATCAAAAGTCAAATCTTATTGTCAAAACCACATAAACTAAACATGAAAGGATGGGATACATCAAGTTACTATTTAAAACAGAGTGTAATAAAATCAACTATCTATTAAAAACAAGTAGCTTAAGACATTTATATTTAATTGTCAATAACGTCTATAATAGATACAGTCTCTTGTTAATAGGTAAAAAAAAGTAACGTTTAATTGTATTTTTGGTGTGTTTTGCCTATGGTTTTGCTCATCATAGCTCAAAAACACTTTAAATAGGTTTTTTTTGTAATGATCTGGTCACACTTCTAGGAAAAACAATAAATTTGCGGCAACTAAGACGCCCCACACGTGTTTAGAAATAGAAATAGAAGTCTTTATTTGCAAACTTGTTTAAATTGACAGTATTAATTAGGCCATTAAATCATATATGATCATATTAAATATAAAGATTATGATATCTTTAATTTCGCAACATAGCTATTTCCAATTATTTTATATAATTATATTTAAAGTTCGGTTTGGGTTCGCTATAGCATAGCTATAGTAATATAGTTACATTTAAAATAATTATGAATAAGACGTGTGTTAGGCGTCTTAGTAGCCGCAAATTTAGTTATTGCTCTCCGAAGAAGTGTTGTTAAGCTGTGATTTGTGATGAGCTAACACAAAAGAAATACTATCGCGCCTCTCGGCGGCGCATTCACCTTAATAGTTATGGTCTATGGAAAAAAATTAGTTATTTCCAGGTTATTTCAATGGTAATACTGCTACTATTAAATTCTCATTAGTCTATGCTATTAACCACATATTGTTGAGGTATCCCCATAATAGATGGCGCTGTAATAGTTCATACAAAGCCCAAAAGGTATTTCCAGTGTTTACTTCTTTATTTATCCAAACATGTTGCTAGCCTATGTTTTGTACTATCTATAATTTTTAGTCTGTCTCTTATTTTATTTCTTAGTTTACTTAATCATGGAGGAAGAAGTTTTTATTATTATAATTCTATTATTTAATTTATTTTGGTCTATGGAACTCTTATAATATAATTTTAATTATAAACACAAGTAATTAAATAATATCGAATTTAAACTATCACCCTGATTTTCACCTTGTCTCCCAGATCAGGCATAAAAACTTTTACATAATTACCGATAAACCATTTTAATAAGAACCCTGTCAGATACAGCACATGTAGAAACGTAAAAGAGCGCATGAATGTTCCTTTAGTTAGTCTTACTGCAATGTTTTCTGTAAACATTTTTCTTTCCAACTGGTTACCATCTATAAAACATGTCTCACAAAATCGTTCACCTGAGGATAGCCTTGCACTGAATGAGTAAAAATGTTGTAAAAGCGTCGATTGTTGTGGTATAAAGTTAGTATCTACCTAGTATGTAATATTTAAAAGCTTTTGTGTTAGCGCCGAGTAAGATCTATCTAATCTAGTTAGGTAGTACCTACCTAGTTGCTCACCTAAGAACATTAAAATAAAACTTATGTTGACATTAAAATCATCTCATGTTACGTAGGTACGTATAATGTACGTTTAATACCTACGTACTTACCGCCGATCTCAGAGACATATGATTACTTAAACTATCACTAAGTAAAGGTTTCCTTTGTGAAATCTTTACTTATTGTCGGTTTAAGTAATCATTAACGTCTCTGAGTGCGGCGGTTAGACTATTAAATAATATAGACGAAGTCCCAAGAACAAGCAAAGTGAAGCATAATGTTCGCGACGAAGCGTCACCAACATTCAATTGTTATTTGTATTACCTTAAGAGTTATACGCAATAAAGATAGTATTAGAATAGATAGTTACGGCGATACTTCGCCAATAGCGTTTCAGCTAAATAAAGCATTGTGATAGGTTTTCAGGACAGTGAGTCACTGAAAATAGGGTAATTTAGGTCTTGTTTTATTTAGTTAATAAACTTAAACTCATAAACAGGTAGTCATACACCTAGAATAGTTTAGAAACCCACTGTTGAATTCCTTGACTTGATCATGACGGTAAGAGTGTTATAACTCATGAACGGTTAGGAACCCTGGGTCTAGACTTACTCTGAGTACTAGCCCCAGCCGTAGTATGCCCTAGACACTCTTATCCTCGTGATTGAAAGAGGGATAGGCAGATGGGCAGCTTTTTTTGCAATAACATGAAATGCGATTCTTTGTATCGGCACATAAGGGTATATGGTGCCTTATGTGCTTGATATGTAATGTTTAGATAGCTTAACTTCGTTAATTTAATAGATTAGCTAGTGCTTTCAGTTTATTTCATGAACCTAGCTCTTGTAGTTTTCTAGATAATCGCCTAGAAAAATAATATTCCACCAAAATTTCCAATTTTTCCCCTTTTTTCATTCCACAACTTTTCAGCCATGAGGCTTAGGAGGTACCACTATACCTCATTAGATAGGTGGGATCAGCAGGATTCCAATGATGTATGACACACCTGCGTACTGATTAGGGTATAAGTAGAATAAGCAAAAAACTGTATATTTTGTAATAATTTTGTATAATAAAGTTTGTCTCGGGGAACGGCTCGCGGTGGCTCTCGTTATGGTAAAGGAGCGTCGTACTTAAGTGCGCGCTCAAATCGGGTCATTTGTAGTCATCGGCAGAGCCCATTTTTTTGTTAACTTAGAATCACTTGAAGAATTTAGAAGCAGTCGAGTCGTTCCCTGAATAGTCCTGAAGAGTTATAAAATAGTGTTTTCATTAGTCCGAGGTACGAGATACCCCTTCTTCGTAAGTATAGATATCTTCAAGCTACGGTGTCATTCACAGGGATCCCTGAACCGTAGGTGCAGGACGTGAGAGCTTCACGAGTGTGGTACGCTGGTATTGTACTCGACCGAAGCGCCCGTCTGGCACATCTGATGGTCCTTCGAGCCGGATATCCGTGTGGGTGCCGCTGAAGACAGAAGACTTATAGCTACGACTTCAAGCCAACTTCAAGAATGCCGGTTACCAGATCGCAGGGCAAGGCGCCTGAAGAACGGGTGGTGGAGGCGAGCAGAGAACATCCCCCCGCCATTCGACATCAGCTACCCCCGCGTTCACCATCCACGATCGAGGGCGCCGAGTCGGCGCGAC
The DNA here is from genome assembly GCA_905340225.1 of Abrostola tripartita. Classification (NCBI taxonomy): domain Eukaryota; kingdom Metazoa; phylum Arthropoda; class Insecta; order Lepidoptera; family Noctuidae; genus Abrostola; species Abrostola tripartita. Next base: position 6,792,093 of record HG996498.1, on the reverse strand, counting down.
CACCGCAAGCGGCCGGCGGAAACAACACGCCTACACTAACCCTGATACCGTTGGAGCGTGTCGAAGTTGAGCCCGTAGCTACGTCGAGTGCCAGAAGGGGAACCCGCATAGAGAAAGACTATTCAGACAGAACGATGAAACCAACCGATAAGAGCATGCCGATGACTACCCGGGGTGACGCCCGTCAAGAATATCAGAGACCGCCGTCAAACAAGACGAACCGGTCAAACAGAAAAGCTATGAAAGCACGTGAAGACTTATTGAAAATTAAGTTGGAGCTTGCCCAGTTAGCGTTACAGAGAGCCGAAGAGGAGTCGGACGATGGCTACATAGATGACAGGATATCGAACGACGAGTACGTGCGATCCTGGCTGGAAGAAGCGCCGGAGCCTGAACGATTCAGGTCCAGAAAGGAGGACATCGCCGCCGAGGGAGACGACTTGCCACCCCCTGCGGAATCAGAAAATATAGTGAACCTCCAGCTAACAGGGCCTTCTATGAAACCCAGTGATGAGAAGAATACAGTGCCATCAAAACAGATAGAGGACTCCAAGGCTGAGGACTCACTCCGTCCGTTCATCACGGAGTTGACGTCTGCTATAGCGTCGCTAGCCGACAAGAAGATAGGACCATGGACTCCGAGCAACCCCTCGGCGTCGAAGGTCATCATGACGCTCCCGAATTTCAGCGGGGCGCATACAGAGTGGTTGTCATTTCGTGCCATCTATGAGACCACACGGGGATATTTCAACGACGTTGAAAACACAGCGCGACTCAGAAGGAGCCTACGCGGGAGAGCGCTCGAGACAGTGAGCTCCGAACTTATCGGACATGCGAGACCGGACGACATCATGAGGGAGCTGGAGCTGCAGTTCGGCCGTCCAGACTCAATAGCACAAGCGGAGACAGACAGACTGCGAGGACTGCCGCGCTGCAGTGAAACGCCCAAGGATATATGTACGTTCGCGAGTCGAGTCCGGAGCGGTATCGTCACTCTTCGCGCTCTCAAGAAGGAACATTACCTCATGAATGCTGAGTTGATGCGTGTGCTCACAGAGAAGCTACCGAATTCCCTTCGTGTGCAGTGGTACAGGACGTACACAGAAAAATATAACTCAGTGCCTAACCTCACCCTCTTCAGTGATTATATCACCGAACAAGCTCGGTTTTGTAGTGCTTTCGCGCCGCCGGAGAACATCAGTGCCGCAGACGGGCCCGTGCAGAGACGTGCGACGCAGAGGACTCACACAGCTACGGACAGACCGGCTGCGAAATGCCGATTGTGCGACAAGAGCGGACACTACGCATCCGACTGTGCTAAGTTCAAAGAGGCGTCGCCGGAGAAGAGATGGGAGCTCGCTAAAGCGCAACACATGTGTTTTCGTTGCCTACGGACGAGGCGATATGGTCACACGTGTAAACCTAAGAAGTGTGGTGAGAAGGGGTGTCCAGCGACGCATCATAGACTCCTTCACGGCAGTAAGAAGCCCGCGGCCGAGCAGAGCGACAAGCCAGAGACTCCAACAGTGAATAACTCGACTCAAGAGACAGTCGCGAGCTCGCGTGCTACCTCTAGTCACGCGTATTTGAAAATAGTGCCTGTGAGAGTGATCGGACCGGCGGGAGAGCTGCCGACGTATGCGCTTCTCGACGACGGATCGACCGTGTCGCTGATAGATGAGGACGTCGCCAAGCAGATCGGAGCTAGAGGCCGCGTTGACCCTCTTAAAATAGGAGCGATCGGAAACACTATGATCGACACACCCGGTTCGCGTCGTGTCACCGTTACGCTCGCGAGCAGAGGAGACAGCAGAGTGCCGTTCAGAGCGCGCACTATACCGAAGCTCGACCTCGCCCCGCAGACTGTCAGTGAAGAGGACATATCGCGATGCAGCCACCTGCAAGACATCAGAGAGCAGCTGATATACAACACAGGCGCACCCAAGATTCTTATTGGGCAAGACAACTGGCACCTACTGTTAGCTAGCGAGGTACGTAGAGGGCCGCAGCATCAGCCCGTCGCGTCGCTAACATCGGTCGGTTGGACTCTGCACGGTGCGCACACAAGGACTCTGGGTCAGCAGGTGAATTACGTCAACGGACTGACGAACGCTGACCAGAAACTCGAACAGCAGCTACGCGAATTCTTCGCCCTAGAATCACTGATCGTCAACCCGCGACGCCCAGACTCTGACCCAGAGAAACAGGCAGAGGACATCCTGAGTAAAAATACCGTACAGTTAGAAGATGGACACATAGAAACCGCTATGCTGTGGAAAGACAGCCGCATAGAAATGCCAGATAGTTATGAGACAGCCATAAAGAGACTCGTCTCTATAGAGAAGAAGCTGGACAGCAAACCTGCACTCAGAGACCGATATATAGAACAGATAGACGCCCTCGTAAAGAAGGGCTACGCAGAGAAAGCTCCCAGCACCACTACACCCGGTAGAACCTGGTATCTACCTCACTTCGATGTCTTCAACCCGATGAAGCCGGATAAACTCCGTATAGTACACGATGCCGCCGCCAAATCGCGTGGGATGTCACTCAACGACTTCCTCCTAACAGGACCCGACCTGCTGCAGTCGCTGCCGGGCGTGATGATGCGCTTCCGCAGACATAATATCGCCGTCTCCAGCGACATCGCGGAGATGTTCATGCAGGTGAAGGTTCGCAGAGAGGACAGAGACGCACTCCGATACCTCTGGAGAGGAAACAGACGTGAAGGGGCGCCCGAAGAGTACCGCATGACGTCCATCATCTTCGGCGCAGCCAGCTCACCGTGCATGGCCATATTCGCGAAGAACTGGAACGCGAGGAGATACGCCGCAGAGTATCCAGAGGCCGTGGAGGCGATAGTAGAGAATCATTACATGGATGATTACCTGGACAGCTACAGAACATTAGAGGAGGCGACGCGCATCGCGACAGCTGTCAGAGACATACACAGGAAGGCACGCTTCGAGTTAGGAAAGTGGGTGTCAAATAGCACCGAACTTATAGAAAATATAGAGCCGACACGCGGCACAACAGAAGTGGTCAACATAGGACACAGTGATAATATAGAGAAGATACTCGGTTTAATATGGAAACCGCAGTCAGACGTGCTGAGCTTCAATTTAACGCTCGCACGACTCCCGAGCAGTATATTAGAAAAGGGAACGCCTACAAAAAGGGAGGCTCTCAAGATAGTAATGTCGCTGTACGACCCGCTCGGCCTCGCCTCACCAGTCACGATTCGGGCAAAACAAATATTACAAGAGGCCTGGAGGCGAGGCGTCGACTGGGACCAACCGTTCGACTCAGACCTGGCTACGCAGTGGACAAGCTGGATACCGCACTTAAAGAAACTTAAGGACGTCAGTGTACCGAGATGTTACCCGGGATATAGTGAAGCTACAGAGACACAAGTTCACGTGTTCACCGACGCGAGCGAGGTGGCATATGCAGCAGCGGTGTACTGGCGAACCACCACAGAAGACGGCGCTACACACGTCAGCCTCGTCATGGCGAAGGCGAAGGTGGCGCCGCTCAAGCTTCACTCCATACCGCGTCTCGAGTTGCAGGCCGCGGTGATGGGAACCCGCGTGGCTGTAGCTGTGATACGCGAGCACAAGATCGAGCCCGCATCAGTGACATATTGGTCAGACAGTAAGACCGTGCTTACGTGGATACGACGTGGAGCACGCGTGTACAAGCCCTTCGTTGCCCATCGCATAGCCGCGATCGAGGATGGCAGCAAAGTGGACGACTGGCGGTGGATACCTACCAAGCAAAATGTAGCGGACCTCGCCACACGAGACGTGCCACACGACCTACATTCAACACACGAGTGGTACAACGGACCCCGCTTCCTGTATGAAGAGCCATCGTCGTGGCCGACAGAGAAGCCCCTCACAGACGAGCCAACAGGCGAGGAGCGGACACTCGTCACCATCGACAGTACCGACGATAGGGTACTGACAGAGGTCGTGCCGGATTCAGCGCGTTTTTCAAAGTGGGAGCGACTACTGCGCGCAACAGCAGGTGTTTTACACTTCATAACACAGTGTCGAAAGCGTAGAGAGAAAACCTACTACAAACGCACCAAGAAGGGTGCCGACAGCGATCCAGACTGGCGTAAGCAGGCACCGAGGATAGTAGCGCCACCAACGGCGCCGAGAAAGAGTCGTGTAGCGGAGCGACTCGACATAGAAGCCGAGCATCTCAAACAGGCCGAGAGAATGCTCGTACAGATAGTACAGCGTGAAGTTTTCGCTCAAGAGAGGGCGAACCTTAAAGAAAACCGAGAGATATCGAAAGATAGCAGGCTGCGACCGCTGCGCATAGAAATTTCAGACGACGTGATACGTCTGAGTAGCCGTATAGACGCCGTCAGCGGCATAGAAGAAGAGGTGAAGCGTCCGCCTATACTACACGGCGACCATCGCATCACACAGTTATATATAGACTGGACACATCGCAGTCTACAACACAGTGGGACCGAACTCACCGTTAACGAGGTACGACAGCATTATTGGGTCGTAAAATTGCGACCGACAACGAAGATGGTGGTGAGCAGATGCCTACAGTGCCGTATTCGTAAGGCACAACCTCCCGTACCTGCGACTGGCGACCACCCCAGGACGCGCCTCGCGCATCACCAGAGGCCTTTCACTTTCACCGGGCTAGACTACTTCGGCCCGTTGTCCGTGACCGTCGGCCGCCAACATCAAAAAAGGTACGTGGCGCTGTTTACGTGTCTCACCACTAGAGCCGTTCACCTCGAGATCGCGAGCAGCCTCAGCGCAGACTCCGCTATACTGGCGCTGCGCCGATTCATAGCACGTCGAGGCTGCCCTACGGAGATACATTCGGATAACGGTACCAACATGCATGGCGCCGACAAGGAGCTGCGCGATGCGTCTAAAGAGGAGGCGAGTCGTCGAGGCGTAGTGTGGCGCTTCATAACGCCATCCGCGCCGTTCATGGGAGGAGCCTGGGAACGCCTCGTTCGATGCGTAAAGTCCGCGCTATATAACGTGCTCCAGGAGAAACACCCGCACGAAGAGGTGTTGTCCACACTGCTGTGTGAAGCAGAGTACACAGTAAACAGCCGACCGTTGACACACGTGTCCGTCGACAGTGAGGACGATGAGGCCATCACGCCGAACCACTTCCTACTAGGTGGCTCGGCAAGAGTACCTTCCCCCGGCGAGTTCACCGAGCAAGACATCGACAGCAAGAAGCACTGGCGACGCTCTCAAATACTTGCTGACATGTTTTGGCGTCGCTGGGTGCGTGAGTATCTCCCAGAGCTTCAATACCGGCGGGAGCCGCAAAGCCGCGGCCCCAGTCTACAAGTGGACGACCCCGTACTCATAGCGGACGGTCAGCTGCCTCGCAACACTTGGCCGCGAGGCAGGATAGTAGCAGTTTTCCCCGGAGCAGACGGCGAAGTCCGGACCGCTGAAGTGCGCACAGCTGGCGGCACTCTCAAGCGTCCGGTGAAGAAACTCATCCCACTCCCGAAGTAGACGAGAGAGGAAGGCACCGGCGGGAGACGCGTAGTCTAACGCCGTGCCCATCGACAGCGCCGCAAGGCGCTCCAGTAGCGTGTGCCACAGCACGCAATCGCAGCGCGCGTCATCAGATGCGCGACAGCGCATGCACCACATGCGCCAGCAGCCGTCCCCGCGGTGTGAACCGCAGGGGCATCGACAGCGCCGCAAGGCGCTCCAGCAGCGTGTGCCACAGCACGCAATCACAGCGCGCGTCATCAAATGCGCGACAGCGCATGCATCACATGCGCCAGCAGCCGTCCCCGCGGTGTGAACCGCAGGGGCATCGACAGCGCCGCAGGGCGCTCCAGTAGCGTGTGCCACAGCACGCAATCGCAGCGCGCTTCATCAGATGCGCGACAGCGCATGCACCACATGCGCCAGCAGCCGTCCCCGCGGTGTGAACCGCAGGGGCATCGACAGCGCCGCAAGGCGCTCCAGTAGCGTGCGCCACAGCGCGCGATCACAGCGCGTGCCACAGCGCGCGGTCATAGCGTGCGTCATCCGATGTACGACAGCGCATGTACCCCATGCGCCAGCCAGCAGTCCCAGCGGTGTGAACCGCAGGGGCACCGACAGCGCCGCAGGGCGCTCCAGCAGCGCGTGCCACAGCACGCGACGACAGTGCGCGTCATTAGATGCGCAACAGCGCATGCACCCCATGCGCCGACCGCAGTCCCAGCGGTGTGAACCGCAGGGGCACCGACAGCGCCACAGGGCGCTCCAGCAGTGCGTGCCACAGCACGCAACCACAGCGCGCGTCATCAGGCGCGCAACAACGCATGCACCACATGCGTCAGATGTCGTCCCAGCGGCATGAACCGCATGGGCATCGACAGCATCACCAGGCGCCTTCAGCAGGCGTGCCGCAGCGCGCGATTATAACGCGTACAGCAGCGCGTGTCCTCAACGCGTGCCACAGCGCGTATCAGCGCGCGGTTATAACGCGTACCCTTAACGCGTGCCACAGCGCGTATCAGCGCGCGAGTACAGCGCGCACAGCAGCGCGTGTCATTAACGCGTACCACAGCGCGTGTCATCAGCGCGCGTAATAACGCGTGCACCATTGTGCATCACCGGCGCGCAGACACCGCATCCATGAGGCGGACAAACCAGGCGGCACACCAGCGAACCCCGCCGCGAATTTACGTCGCGGCGGCAGGCGTCGCAACAGACATCAACAGCACTGGCGGCGAACCCCGTTACGGCCCAGGCCGTGACGGCCGGAATCGCGCTAGCCAGGCGCATCCACCACGCCAACCGGCGACCCCCGTCGCGGTAGAACGTCGCGATGATAGGCGTCGCACAGAGCAGACGCGCCTACCAAAAATGCAAGAGCAAAACACAGCTACGTGGTGGCGAGTATCACGCTACCAAAGGCGTCACCAGACACAGCAGAGAGAGCGGGGCGGCGGGCATCGCGACGGCAAGCGTCGCGACTGCGGTCGTCGCTCACCGGAGTGATGCAGCGCCGCGCCGACACCGAGCCGAGTCGTCACTGCACTGCACGGCGGGAGAGATGTTCGCGACGAAGCGTCACCAACATTCAATTGTTATTTGTATTACTGTTCGCGACGAAGCGTCACCAACATTCAATTGTTATTTGTATTACCTTAAGAGTTATACGCAATAAAGATAGTATTAGAATAGATAGTTACGGCGATACTTCGCCAATAGCGTTTCAGCTAAATAAAGCATTGTGATAGGTTTTCAGGACAGTGAGTCACTGAAAATAGGGTAATTTAGGTCTTGTTTTATTTAGTTAATAAACTTAAACTCATAAACAGGTAGTCATACACCTAGAATAGTTTAGAAACCCACTGTTGAATTCCTTGACTTGATCATGACGGTAAGAGTGTTATAACTCATGAACGGTTAGGAACCCTGGGTCTAGACTTACTCTGAGTACTAGCCCCAGCCGTAGTATGCCCTAGACACTCTTATCCTCGTGATTGAAAGAGGGATAGGCAGATGGGCAGCTTTTTTTGCAATAACATGAAATGCGATTCTTTGTATCGGCACATAAGGGTATATGGTGCCTTATGTGCTTGATATGTAATGTTTAGATAGCTTAACTTCGTTAATTTAATAGATTAGCTAGTGCTTTCAGTTTATTTCATGAACCTAGCTCTTGTAGTTTTCTAGATAATCGCCTAGAAAAATAATATTCCACCAAAATTTCCAATTTTTCCCCTTTTTTCATTCCACAACTTTTCAGCCATGAGGCTTAGGAGGTACCACTATACCTCATTAGATAGGTGGGATCAGCAGGATTCCAATGATGTATGACACACCTGCGTACTGATTAGGGTATAAGTAGAATAAGCAAAAAACTGTATATTTTGTAATAATTTTGTATAATAAAGTTTGTCTCGGGGAACGGCTCGCGGTGGCTCTCGTTATGGTAAAGGAGCGTCGTACTTAAGTGCGCGCTCAAATCGGGTCATTTGTAGTCATCGGCAGAGCCCATTTTTTTGTTAACTTAGAATCACTTGAAGAATTTAGAAGCAGTCGAGTCGTTCCCTGAATAGTCCTGAAGAGTTATAAAATAGTGTTTTCATTAGTCCGAGGTACGAGATACCCCTTCTTCGTAAGTATAGATATCTTCAAGCTACGGTGTCATTCACAGGGATCCCTGAACCGTAGGTGCAGGACGTGAGAGCTTCACGAGTGTGGTACGCTGGTATTGTACTCGACCGAAGCGCCCGTCTGGCACACATAAAAAGAGGTGCCGGCTTGTGTACACGCGAATTACGCACACAGGCAGGCAAGAGGTGCTGAAACGTTCAGTGTGTGTGTCATTCCATGACTGTTAAAGTCACGCACACATTCAAAAAAATGCTTCACTTCTATGTTCAATGAGGTTTTGTCTATATTTGGTTATGTCTATCTACTCCACATACAGTAGTAGACTTAGACCTACATAAACGGGTATATTATAAAAAGCCAAAATAGGTATATATACCTTTTGTCGCACGGGTTCTTTTACATCGATAGTCGATGCTGGTAGCTTAATATTGACTCACTAGCTCCACTAGGTAGGTAGTGCGAGTACACAACATCAAATACGTTAGGCCGCGCCGACTTGATATCGAACTTAACATAGACTGGCAGATGCTGGTTTCTGAAGGTCTCTACCAACATGAAATAAATTACCCTCTTGTCAGTGAGCTGTCAAAAAACACATTTTCAAGGTTATCTGTGTCAACCGGCTCCCGGTATGCCCACAGACAGGGGTCTGGGGCGCGAATTTTTCATTCTAATTGGAATATCTCTGATTCTAATAAGAGTTAAGGCTATTTTATGAGTTAAACATGATTATGAATAAAAGATTTAACGTATTTGTTAACATTATTATCCCATTTATATTAAAATTAAGCTAAAATACGTCACTCAATATAGGGTACCCTAAAGTTGACTATATTTTCACAAATAAAATAAAAATAAAACCATTCTGCTATGTTATATTATGTTTTATTCATAGATTTAATACATTTAAAAGTTATTACAACATAAACACCACATGTCTTCATACATTAATTTTACACAATTTGTGTTTGAAAAATAAGCACAAAAAATGGCCGCTCAGTTTGCTATCATAAGTGGGCGTCATATTTCTATCTTGTTTACATTAACTCTGGCGTCTGCGCCGGAGATTTTTTGTTTACAGTAACTAGACCTTATCAGCTACAAGTAACAAAAGCCACACAATGGTGTGCTTTATGTATATTGCGTATGAGGTAATCAAAAATAGTACTCAAATCGGGCACAAAAACCAGTACTCGTAAAAAGTAATGATATTTGTTTGTATGTTCTTAATATTAAAGTAAATACATATTTTCCAACATTGACATAGAATAATACATTAGATTTGAACGGTAAATATATATGCTTCTAAGAAATATTTCGAGTTAAATGCTGATAAAGATAGCGAAAAATCGTCTATTTTGGTCAAGAGAGGCTAAGAAAGTAAGGACATATCTTGAGGTGGTTTTTTTTTTACTTTTACGTGTAAGTCAAATTCAATATAACTTGTTTCCGTAAAAATTGCAATATTCTTTTGGACAATCATGAAGTTTATTCATATATTTACTACAATTAAGTTCGAAATATTATGTAAAATAATAAAAATCTTATTTTTTCTTATGTACGCTACGCAACAAGCCAAACCAGTCAAGTAGCCATAATCATTATATATTTATTTTATGAAGGCTACAAAAGGGCACTTATAAAGCATCCAATCAAGTTGTTAGTTCAAAAGTGTCGTTTTTATGGAGAAGAACAAGCAAAAAAGTTCTTAGTTAGTCTATTAAAACAGTAGGTATTTTTAACAATCCGTTTACAATATAGTAAGTTTACAAAGTGTTGAATTATGCGACAACATTCACGTGGATTTTGAGAATGCTCTCTACTTAAAATTAAACTTATCACTAGGTTCATATATGCATGCACTTACAAGCAGCGTTTCGCCCGAGATGAACTTCCCCCACTGTTGTCCTCAGGATTCCTGCAAAAACAAATTTTTTTTTTATTATTTCCGTTTTGTCTTTTTTACGTATGATCATACGGCATAAAAGTGCAGTTTTATTACGCACTCGCGTGCCCTTAGCAACCTGCAGTAGCCAAAGTAATGTAATAATAAATAATGTAATGTAAGTATGTTTACACAGGATCACTGATAAAGTACGCGCAGTTAGCGGCCGGACGACGGTGCCATGGCGCACAACGTGCCTATTGTTTGATACATTGTTAAAATGTTATTAACTACTGTGTTGCTCATAACTAGAGGATTTGTTCTTTCTATCTATATGTATTGGCTTAAAAAGAAAGAATCTATTATCCGAAAATTCCTTTATACGGATGACACTGTTGTGTCACACAAACTAATTTAATAAAATTCTGCATTTCATCAGCTATACAAAAGTCGTTAGTTTATTCAATAATCTCTTAAACAGCTATAAATCAAGTTTAATTATACTTATGCGTGCCGGGCGCCCGGACCCTTTTTTTTGTAAATCACTGCACTTCTAAGTGTCTTTTTTTGTGATCTATGGCACAAGAGTGGGTATAGAGATTACGACAAGTGAGAGATTTTATTTTAGAAAAAAATCTTTGCAGTTCGAATAGTTACAGTAAAAAACATGAAATATTTAACTGTACTTACACGAGTCGTTTCAGTTCTGCTCGCGGTGTACCAGTGCGCGGTGTGCCTGTGCACGGCATGCCGGTGTGCGATGTGCCAGGTGCGTGGAGTGCTCCATAGAGCCTGCAATAATTTTTATTATTAGTATGATTAAAATATTTAAAAGATTGATTAGACTAAGTCGAAATGTCTCAATAATTACCCAGTGAGTGATGGTGGGCCTGATCACAACACTAACGGCACTGCCGTAGGTACTCGTGGACGCTATGGCCCTGACTAAGGACCACACATTTTGAGATCTGGAAATAAAAAAAAGTTATAATCAAGCGTCGAAGCATATTTTTATGTATCTACATAATTACAATAAACAAAATTTAATATATTTACCCTGCCGGCACCGGCGTGGCTTGTGGCAACATCCGCGACTCCCTTCGCTGAGAGCCCTCACCATCAATGTTGGTCGCTTCCCACGACCAGATCTTAAATGACAAAAAGCAAAAAATCACTCAACATGCAAACAAACGTTCAAACAAATAAACCCAATAACGCTTAGCCCGGGAATCGAACCTAGGTACCGCATGCACATGCAGAGCCGATAAAATATTATCTATGAATTGAATGTAATAAATTACCTGAGTACAAAATATTATATTGAAAGTTATTAATACCTACAACCTTTTTTTTTTTTTTTTTTTTTTTTTTTTTAACGTGAGGGAAATGCGTTACGCATTCCCCGCCGCTGGGAGGCGACGGGGATATGTGGGACTCTCCCCCGTGAACCCAATAAGATCCACAGGGGCCTACCCACTAAAAACCTCACATGTTGCCTGCTTCGGCGCATAAGTGGCGGGGAGGCGGGATCGCTATAGCATTCTACCGCCAACCCCACCAGCGCTATCCGCCCTGTAAAGTGGGGCGGATTCTTCGCTCCCCCCTATGTAGAGGTAGGGGGGGACAGGACTTCGGTGCAGAGGCCAGTGCAATGCAGAGGTGGGTCTCCCAACCCAGCCTCCGCGGGCCTCTGCTCAGTGAAGGGACGACAGCTCCGTCCCCTCACTGACCCTTTGGCGCATGGGTGCGCGTCACCAGAGGGAGAGGTGGGCCACATCAGACAGACATGGGCACCACCTCCCCACCAGTGGCAGCTGGAGCAGGGGTCGGCCGCAGGGTTGCGGCCTTCCCCTTACCCTTTTGGGACACACTAGCCCCACAGGGCTTGGTGCCGATCGGGTGGTCAGCCTTTCGACCCGCAGCAGCACAGACTGTGCAGTGCGGATCCCTGGCGCACGACTTGGCCAGGTGGCCGACCTCGCCGCAGCGGTAACATTGCGTGCGGCGTTCCTCCTCGGACGTGCAGAAGTGCTGCACGTGCCCGTTTAGTAGGCAGCGGAAGCATCGGGTGGGCCTGGCATTGAGCAGTTTTACCTGCGCCGAGACCCATCCGACCAGCAGCCTACCTCGGGCCACCTTTTGCGCGGCTGCCACAGGGCAGCGCACCCATACGCTGCCAAGGCCGGAGGGGGTGTGACGTACCTCCCCCGCCTTGACCTCGTCGGCCGTGCAGCCACCCGTACGGGCGACTGCGGCGACGACACTTTCGGACGTCGCGGAGTCGTCCAAGCCCGAAATGCGCATCTCTGCGCACTTGATAGGCCTGGAGACCCGGACGTCCTCGGCACCTAGTGCCTCTCTCAACTTTGCCGCGAGGGCGTCGGCCTTCTCGCCGCTCTTCGCCCCCGGCAACTCAAATATGCGGGCCCCGGTCACCGCCTGCCTGTATCGCAGGCCGGTGATCCCGAGGTCCGCAAGGGGCACCTTTTCCTTGGCCGTCGTGAGGACGGCCGCGTAGGAGAGGCCGCGCTCAACCGCGCCTGGCTGCAGCGTAATCACCACAGCCGATGAGCGCGGTACGCGCAGCCTCGGTGCCCTCTTCTTGGGCGCCTTCTTAGGCGCCGTCTTCTTCTGCCCCTTTGCAGGGGCGCCCGAGCCCTTGGTTTTGGGCTGTTCGGGCCTCTTCTTTTGCCCCTTTTTCTTGGCCACCGTGGTCCAGCCCTCCTCCGTTAGGACGGGGCTGGCAGAGGTGGTGGCCTCAGGGGCGGTTGCCGCTGCAGAGGTCGAAGGCCGCGGCGGCTCCGCGGCCCTCTTCCCCTTAGGCTGCTGCTTCTTTCCCTTGGGAGGGTCCGAAGCAGCAGTCTGCTGCAGTGCAGCGTTTGGGGCAGGCGCCTTCTGCACCCGCTCCGTTGCTGCCGGCAGACTCTCGACAGAAGCCAGAGAGTCCGCCCTTCTCCTGTCCGCCGCGAGGGGTGGACGGGTCCGCTGCTCAGGCAGCAGTCGGTCGTCAAGGGCGGCGAGCCGCGCGTTCACCATGGTCCCGACTTGGACCATGATGGCGCGCGACAACTCCTCAACGTCCAAGGACGGTGGACGTGCCGCCGCAGCAGCCGCGGCTTCAGCCGCACCCTGCCGCTTCGCCATGGAGCGGACCTCACGGCGAAGCCTCTTCAGTTCGCTACTGAGGGCGCGGCCATGCGCCTTCAGATTGGCGTTTTCGTCCCTCAGCGCTATCATCTCGTCGTTGACGAAACGACCGCTGAGGAACCCCACATCCTCGCGGATGGTCTCAACGGCCTCGTTGAGTACCCGCACGTATCCGCCCTTCAAATTTTTGGACGTCTTGGCCACCTTCGTCACTAACGACAGAGCGTCGTTGACCTTGTCCTTGACGTGGAGGCCGAACTTTTCCAACGCCACTAAGTCGTCAGAGTCCGAGACCTCCATTATCGCCCTCTGGCGAGCTTGGTTCCGCTGCTCGACAGCTTCTGCCTCACGGAGGAGCTCCTCCTCCGTGTCTAGCTCCCGCTGCCGAGCTTGCGCGGCCTTCAACTCGGCCTGGGCCTTGGCCACACCGACATATTTGCCGGTGGTTGGCGGTCGGCCCCTGCCTCGCTTTGACGCGCTCCCCGAGCGCGATCCGGACGATGGCCTCGAGCCGCCTTCAGGCGACGACGAGCCAGACCGTGGCCGTTTCCGGTAGGTTTTGCCTACCGCCCCGACCACTAGGTCATCCGGGCTCCTGAAACCGGACGCGCTGCCTTCCGAAGTCGGCTCCACGTCGGTCCCGGAGCGTCTAGAGTCCTCCCGACTCTTCCTCAAACTGCTCTTGCGAGCAGATGAGTGGCACTGGGTGCCCCCCCCAGAATACGAGGGGCAGACGGACCCCGAAGGGCCCGCAGAGGATTGTCCAGCCGCGGAGCGGGTGGTACCTCCCTGGGGTAGTTTTCTATTGCCAGGTGCCATTTCATAAGTTTCCTTTTTTGTGCCAGGGGTGTGGTCCCCTGGGACATCCTCGGGACGGGGTTCACCCCCGCCATTCAGCCCACGGCCGGACGTCACCAGCACGAGCTTAGGGTAATTTTATAGTGTTGTCTTCACGCAGCCCCCGGCCAATAAAGGCAAGGAACCCCCATCCCTGTCCCAAAAAGAACAGGATTACGGGTTCGGCCGGCGGTGGCCAACTGCCATGCCCGACTGCCCACTCTCGTGAACAACCGGACCCGCCGCCCGCGCTCGTAACCACCTCCCCCTCCAGAAGGAGAGGAGGAAACAAGCACTCCGCCGTCGCCGCTGCTCGGAATACGTCCGAGACGCCGACCGGCTCTCCGCACCTCGCAAAACCACAAAGTGCGGACCAACGACGGTGACCAAAAGGTCCCGCCCGGCCAGACAAAAGGCATCTGACCAGACCCGCCGCCATGATCGCTTCTCGCGAGAGAGGCGATCCCAACACAGTCAGTCGCTAGTTCGCATCCCAGTCATGTCTGAAAACAGACACGTACCAGGAGCGAACTTCCCCAACCCCCCAGCGACCGACTATGACCGCGTCCTCAATGAATGAGGAGCGGTCCCAACGCCTGGTTTTGGTCCGCGCCGGTCGAAACCGGTACCGCGCATATCTGCGCGGCGTTCCCCTATCCGCCACCCGGGGGACGCGCCCGATACGAGTCCAGAAACTCGTCCGGCAGGCCAAACTGACCCGCCGCGGGATTAATACCTACAACCTACATCAACACTAAAAACAGCGAAAATGTAGATCGTAAGTACCTAAGATGGTAGATAGGGCGTGGCAGTTTTACTATATAAGCTTAGACCAGGAATGGAACCCGGGACCACATACACATGCAGAACCACATGAATATTATCCTTGAATTGAATGTAATAAATTCACTAACCATAAAATATTATATTCAAAGTTATTTCATACCTACACAAAATACCGCGAAAATGTAGATCCTAAGTACCTACATGGTAGATAGGGCGTGACAGTTTTAAAATCTGTATTCTAATATCAAAAATCTCAATAACACTTGGCTCGGGAATCGAACCCGGCACCGCATGCACATTAAGAACCACATGCATATTATCTATGAATCGAATGTAATAAATACACTAACCATAAAATATTATACTCAAAGTTATTTCATACCTACACAAACAACCGCGAAAATGTACATCGTAAGTACCTACATGGTAGATAGGGCGTGACAGTTTTAAAATCTGTATTCTAATATCAAAAATCTCAATAACACTTGGCTCGGGAATCGAACCCGGCACCGCATGCACATTAAGAACCACATGCATATTATCTATGAATCGAATGTAATAAATACACTAACCATAAAATATTATATTCAAAGTTATTTCATACCTACACAAACAACCGCGAAAATGTACATCGTAAGTACCTACATGGTAGATAGGGCGTGACAGTTTTAAAATCTGTATTCTAATATCAACAATCTCAATAACACTTGGCTCGGGAATCGAACCCGGCACGCATGCACATTCAAAACCACATGAATATTATCTATGAATCGAATGTAATAAATACACTAACCATAAAATATTTTATTCAAAGTTATTTCATACCTACACAAAAAGCCGCGAAAAAGTAGATCGTAAGTACCTACATTGTAGATAGGGCGTGGCAGTTTTGCTATATAACGCTTAGACCAGGAATCGAACCCGGGAGCGCATACACATGCAGAGCCACATTAATATTATCTATGAATCGAATGTAATAAATACACTAACCATAAAATATTATATTCAAAGTTATTTCATACCTACACAAACAACCGCGAAAATGTACATAGTAAGTACCTACATGGTAGATAGGGCGTGACAGTTTTAAAATCTGTATTCTAATATCAAAAATCTCAATAACACTTGGCTCGGGAATCGAACCCGGCACCGCATGCACATTAAGAACCACATGCATATTATCTATGAATCGAATGTAATAAATACACTAACCATAAAATATTATACTCAAAGTTATTTCATACCTACACAAACAACCGCGAAAATGTACATCGTAAGTACCTACATGGTAGATAGGGCGTGACAGTTTTAAAATCTGTATTCTAATATCAAAAATCTCAATAACACTTGGCTCGGGAATCGAACCCGGCACCGCATGCACATTCAAAACCACATGAATATTATCTATGAATCGAATGTAATAAATACACTAACCATAAAATATTATATTCAAAGTTATTTCATACCTACACAAACAACCGCGAAAATGTACATAGTAAGTACCTACATGGTAGATAGGGCGTGACTGTTTTAAAATCTATACTCTATCCAATATCAAAATACGCAATAACACTTTACTCGGGAATCGAACCCGGCACCGCATGCACATTCAAAACCACATGAATATTATCTATGAATCGAATGTAATAAATACACTAACCATAAAATATTATACTCAAAGTTATTTCATACCTACACAAAAAGCCGCGAAAAAGTAGATTGTAAGTACCTACATTGTAGATAGGGCGTGGCAGTTTTGCTATATAACGCTTAGACCAGGAATCGAACCCGGGAGCGCATACACATGCAGAGCCACATTAATATTATCTATGAATCGAATGTAATGCATTCACTACGTATAGAATATTTTAAACGAAGTAATTTAACACTTAAAAACAAAAACCCGCGAAAATTTAGATCATACCTACATTGTTGATAGGGCGCGGTATTTTTAAAACCTTTATTCTATCTAATGTACCTATATAACTATTTACAACTTAAATATCTTTACGGCATTCATAACAGTAAAATAAGACTTAACAAATTTATCTATTTTTTACATACTATACCTATAACTACACTTACATTTTTACGTACCTACTTGCCCTGACTGACTGATTCATGATCACAGGGCCTAAACCACTGGGGCTACAAACTTGAAATTTTGGCAGCTGATGCTTTGTATGTTGTAAGCACCCACTATGAAAGGATTTTTGGAAATGTCACCCCTAAGGGGGTTAAATAAGGGATGAATGTTTGTATGGAAGTTCGTTATTTTTAAAGTTAGAAACACGAAATTTCGTACACCTGCTTCTGGTTACAAATAATTCAACACGTATATCGTGGTTTTGCCAAATTTAACCCCTAAAGGGTAAATTAGGGGTCGTAAAATACATATTTTTTTTCAACAATTTGAATTTTTTGGCAAAATTTAAATTTAAGCGAGCGTAGTCGCGGGCAATAGTTAGTTGAAAATATATCCTTTTCCATAGTATTCTCCCACCCAAAAATTAACTGTCAAACTCACGTCAGACCCTGTCTGTGGCCATACCGGGTCCCGGTTAATGAGTACCTAACATCGAATTTCATCAAAAATTATGCTTTTCAGATAGAAATATACGTTACACATTACATTTATACAAAATACATTAAATGGGCGTGCAATTAGACACATAAAACCGTCATTTTATCACGTTTTGATTAAAATATGGCTAAAACAAAATCATGCTTACAGTTCGAAAGAGAGAAATCTCATGTTACAGACTGATTTTAACAATATTCTAATAACGCACTTATGATAGTAATCAAAGAAATTAAACATTACTTACTGTTCCATGTTGTAATAACTGTTAAATGCACTTATCACAAAACTGCACTCACAAAATCCGGTTGACAACATACGCGGGCGATGACGCGACACGACTGAAGTGGGGCGATTTTTAAAAGACGTTGGCGTCGTATTTCGGCCAATAGCAAGCGAAATTTAAGCGTCACTTGCTAGCTTACTCTTTCATAAGCAATATGTATGCGTTTGAAAGAGAACGGAACACTATGAACGTTAATATCGGCGCGAAACGATAACCTTGAACACTAACCGAATCCCGGTGTGCGCACAGACAGCGGTTGAATCACGCATACCGGGAGACGGTTAGTCTCAAAGACAAGGGGTTACTTATGCAATAACTAATACATTAACACAATTAGCATATTTAAGTTATTTCTTACAACTTAAACGTACAAGTACCAAGTAGGTTTCTACCGTAGCTATTACAAAGGCACACATTAATAAAATTAATAGAATTTAAGAATTATGACATAGGTACAAGATGATGACGATTGTCCTGATTGGGGCAAAAGCTTGCGTTTATAGGGAAGGTTTTATTCTAAAGCTCTACGTCATCATTTTCTTTAACTAATCCATGTACTTATAACGATTTTAATCTACGCCTCTACACGTTAACTAGACCGTATTATTACCTAGAGCTTATTTCCAGCCTGTTAATAAAAAGATGAAATGTACTAGCCTACTAGCCTACTAGGTACCTACATAAAATGATTACTAATAAGAATTTATTAATAGCTCAACGCTCTGCCAGCCGAATGAGTAGATGTAATTAAGTTTCGCTGAAATAGCTATCTTTTGTTACAGTTACAAATTATGCATGTAAAATACCGGCTAGGTTGTTATGCCAGTAGACAAAATTATGATAATCTTAATTCGCTCTGCTACGTAGTTTCCTGTTTCTCGGTATTGTAGTTACCTACTATGTATACCACGTAAAATGTACGTTTTATGTGCAAATTTGAACTTACTGCGGACTTAGTTGGCGTCAAAGGGTAACCATATTGCAAACTCAATGGGGTTTCTCTGCACTATACTAGAGTACTGGTGAGGTTAAAACCAAGTTATTGGACGTAAGCAGGAGTAGCTGGTGTCTAATCTTGGCTGTCGGACTAAGTATTCTCGCGTTATTCTTCGCAAGACGAATAATATTGTCGACTAGTGTTTAAGCGTTTATAAAATATTGTCAATCGGATTGCCTCGAGCTTTACGGAGACGAAACACTACTGCCACTTAAGTCTTCATGGAAGTAGGAGGTATTACTTCTGAGTAATTTATTGGATTTTCTAAGCAAATAATTATTATAAATATATTCTCATTAGCTTGAATATCCTATTTTAAGAGCCTAACTTATTTCTCTATGTCCCTCCGTGCTTAACTACCTACCTACTTAGATAATGTGATTCTTCAAATCTTCCACCATTCCGATTAACGCACAATTTAAATTAAATAGCTAATGTAGAAAATTGGGCTCCTGGAATCGGATAAAAATAGCAACATCTGTTATTTACCTGACCTTTGACCCAGCAATGTTAGCAACACCCTAATCGATCGGTACTTTTGACATTTTATTTGAAACCACAATTTGAATGTAATTATACACAAATCTAGCGTTATTTAATTTTTCATTGAATTGGGTTTAAATTTTAGGGTCCTTAGTGAGTAATTATTCTAGGAATGAGAAATTCGAATTCAATAGAGTATTTTTTCTTCATTAATTATGATTAACGGTAAAAAAATTAACTAACAAATACAAATCTGAAGAACATGATTGTATTCAAACAGGGAAATCAAACCATTGGACCTAAACATTAGGTTAGGGCCAAGTACTAACCCACTGCGCCAATCAACTCGTAATAAAAGTAGGTAGGTAACTAAAACTTTTAATTTCTGACGAATTGGCGATTAAGTAATAATTCTGAACATAGAAACTTTTGCGATCATAACAACAGTGAACGTAGTCGATACAACTTCAAAGACAAAGTTTTTTATTCGTGTAAACCATTAACAGGCGCTTACGAAATAGTTTGAACCATTTCATTCGATTCAAATGGAGCAGTTTGTGTTATATACCTACATATGTATGTGTTATATACATACAATTATGATACAATTCATTTTTTCTATATTAATCAAAGTCGCTGTTTCACGGGCTGGCTATAAATAGGCCGTATGGGAATTCGCAAATTTTCGACGACTTGAAATTTGATTCATAGAAGCCACAAAACCGTACTTCAATAAACGACGAAATATGTAAGCAACGAAGTGTGCCACGCCACTGGTTTCTGCCAGAAAATAATAGATTAATACAGAAATAACAAATATACTTAGAAAGTACGTAGCTCTACTTAGGTACAAGGTTCTGAGAATTCTTTGTAGCTGTTGTTTGCGACTTCTTATTAATTAATTCTAAGAACGCATTCTCGACGATTTCTTTGTAAATATGATAGGGCCTGTGTTTTTTTGTCGTAAGTGCTGGTAAACTCAACGTGCAATCATCGGGACCTGCATGAAGTACCCTAAACGACATGCAAACCTGTAACAGACCATAGACCAATACACTGACTTCATTACCTCCTTGGTCTAGTAGTTTGCTGAGGGTCTATGACTCTTGGCTTGGGCAGGGTCTTTTGTGAATTTTTCCACTAGGTAATTCTCAGTAACGGCACGGTGTCTGGATCAATTAATGGCAACAGGCTCATCCCCTATCATTTTGGGACCTATAAGATAACATAACTGGCGAAATATGTGCGTATTAGTTATATTTACCGATGTCACCAATTTCGAAGGACTAGTAGTCAAAGAAAACTGAATAAGTACACGAAATGTAGGTATATTTTTAGGATTCGCAAAATAACACAGGCAGTTTTAAAGTCCATTGTAAAGTTTTAATAATTACAATACATTTTTAAATATTCTTTCCCCCTAGGTAACCATTGATTTGCATAATGCAAAAAACTTCTTTTTTTAACGCAGTGGATAAAATCTGCCACAATGTAAATGGACCTACCTTATTATGTATTTTTGGCAGCACACAGGAAGAGATGGATATTAATATCAAGTATTGTTTATTTGCATTATTCAACTATTTTTGGCAGACACTTATTGAACTTTTCAATCTAAATAAAACGTGCATTTGGTACCTGTGGGCTGTTAGATGCTAATTGATTTATATATTTTGATTATAGTTACCATGAATGCTGTAAAGGATTCTAAACGTCGGGTATCAAACATCATATAAAACTGCAATAAAATCTGTTAGTTTTATTTCAATAAAATAATATCTGCATTGGTTTGAGCTTTAAAATCGCACACCAAATAAAAATCATACATACCTATCCGAAAAGTCCAACGCCTAATAATATAAATCTGAGAGAGGTATCAATTGACAGAACTCTTTTTATGCATTCTATTTCTTTGTCATTATTCTTCGTTTAAATGAATCATTAAAAAGTCCACAGACAAAGTTTGTTTGACAGTTTTTTGCGAATAACATTTCATTTGTGCCTGGAGCCGACGCTGTGGGACCCAACTTTTCTATTAAGAACTCAAATATCCCTAAATCGCTTGAAACTGTGTTTATAACAATAATTATAGATATTGTTTCAGTTTATAAATTGCTTTTCTCGATAGAATTGGCTGTCTATTCTCACGAAAAAGTTCCCTAGCCAACTACGTATTTAAGATTAGTTTGTTTACTTTTAAGTTAGCATACTTACTTACATTTTTATAGACAAAATTAAATTATATGCATTACGGTTATACCAGCATAACCAGCATTATTTATTCGCTTATAACCATATAGTGCGGCGATCACCAACCCATTTCCCAAGTGTTATGATTATGGCAATATTCACTTACATACGACCGTTCATTGTTGCCATCCACGAAGAGGTCAACGGGTAAGTTTGGCAATTGGTAATCACCCTGATATCGCACAGTTTTTATATATTTTATTCTTGTATTTGTGATTGCAGTAAAATACGAATGCTTTTATCAAAAGAGAGATTCTCATATTCTGAAAAATATGACTAAAAATGACTAAATAATGTCTTATTTAAAATACTTACAAGCTTTTTGAGTGATTTTATTCTAATCTTAAATTGATGTACATATAATTATATTTAAAGGTAATATTTATTTTGCAAAAATCACTTTTCAGATGCAGTTATCGTGATATTCTATTCTAACTATAAATTATAGGAAAGAAAAAAATATATTGACGTTAGACTATGTAATTAAAAGAATATTCGAGTGAAACAGATGTTTAATTTCCCATGAAGTTTAAAATGGCAGCCGAGTTTAAAAGACGCGAGTGTGTAATAACTTAAATGTTTGTAGAAGAAACATGTTGGTCTTAAAAACACAATGTAATTGCTATATTTTATAATATATTTTAACCAAGCTGCTCACGTAAATAAATAGCGGTATATAACGGTGAATTAGAGCTGAAATTCTAAGACTTTATAACAGTCTGTTTACAACATCTATTTTAGGGCTCAAACATTGTTAGAGTTGTCTAACTATACTAAAAACTTTCAAATGTTTAAAGAATAAGTGGTCGTGAAATTTGGGGCGGATTGTCGTTTTGAGGTAAATTTTATTGTTGTATAGATATTATAAATTTACTGTTCTAAGACAATGAAAATTGTTAATGAGTTATCTCATAATCATCGTCGTCTTTTCAGCCGATGCACGATGGACGTCTACTGCTGAATGTGATCCTCCTGCATTCATCGCCCAGCACCGTGGTCCTGCCTTCATCATGATTAAAGGAAATTAATAGCTTATGGTAGATTTTGTACCTCTACAAATTGTAGGTAAACAATACAAAGATAATTATATCGTTTAAATAATGGATCGTTGAGGATCATACACACGGGTTTCATAAAATGTAGGTAAACCGCTTTTCATATTTAACACATACTTTATAAATGACACAAAGTTATTCACCAAATAAGTGATACAGGAAATAATACAAGTGCCTTCATAAGCGCTCGCAGTTTAAGAGGCAACAAGGCCCTTTGTCACGTTTAGTCCGTGGAGTACAGACTGAGCATCGTTAGCGATGTGTTATTGCTCACTTAATTCTTACAACGCCGAGTACTTAACGAGTACTGTAATTTGCGACGAGCATTACGTATACACGCCTGCGAGCATGTGTGAAAAAACAAACTGGTGAAGTACCTAATACGAAAGTTAAAGTGTTTTTGGACGTTTCACATACGTATTTGGTTAGTCTTGAGGTTGGATAGGAAAAGATAATTACCGATTCTAGAATTTAGATTAATG
Source organism: Abrostola tripartita (assembly GCA_905340225.1). Taxonomy (NCBI): domain Eukaryota; kingdom Metazoa; phylum Arthropoda; class Insecta; order Lepidoptera; family Noctuidae; genus Abrostola; species Abrostola tripartita. Next base: position 6,769,172 of record HG996498.1, on the reverse strand, counting down.
CATAGTTGCATTGCAAACTATAATGACTTGAAGTTGTGATTTTAGTCGTTCATACTTAGTTCAGAACTTCAGCGTCATTAGTTAAATGCAGGACAAAAGTAAAATATATACATGACACATATGGTAAAGGCTAACAATAAAAATATCATCTAAGAGCAAAGACAAGTTTTCAAACAGCTAAATTATGTTTCAAGTTTGCCCCACTTATGCCATTTTATGGAGACCCGTGTCTCCGTCGGCAATATTTTTCCTATATTATTGCTCCCGACTTTCAGATTAGCATAAATAAGCGAAAATATAAAAAGCTTTTAAAGAAACATTAAGACGTAAATGTGATAATCGCGATTCCGTTTCCTGCTATCTATGTAAAGCAATCTTATTCTCTGAAACATAATTTAATTTATAATAAAATCCGCTTTGTGCGTTAAATTGCAACTTCTGTTAGATAGAGATACTCATAGTCAGTCGTTAAATTGCGCGTCTTAATTAGTTACAAGTTTATTAAAAAATGTGTTCTTAGATATACCAATGCGTAATTGCGCATTCCTATCTTCAAGCGTAGTAATAGCTAATGAGAATTGTAAAGTTTGCAAGTCTACAGTACAAAAAGTTGAATTTGATATTTTATGTTAAATTTATAGGTACATTTTATGTTCGCGGAAAAAGAATGATAATGGCATAATATATACTTAAGGAAAAACGACCCATTAACACACATCTGCGATCACCCTCAAATTCTCTCAATGACTGCTGAAAGGCAATTTGTGAAGTGGTATTTTAGTTTTTATTACTGCCTGAAATAAGCATCAACGTTCCCTTCGAAACTATTTTATTTATAGGTACGGTTTTCTGTGCTGAGTTGTTTGTAATTCGATACGTTTTTAAATAGAAGCCTCCGTCTCAAATTTGAATAAAAGTATTTTGGAAAAATAAGGCAGAACAGGCATTGTTTTGATCTTCCGTGTCGTCGAGATGGCGCCTTCTCGAGACCCGCGTCTTTGTTATCATTGCGTGAATTACGCAGGTAATGGGCCGCATTTACAGCGTACGTGCCTCGACATTCATTAAAACGGCTAATTAAACCAGCCGTCGAGATTCCTACGACGAATTCGCCTTTTGAGACGGCAGAACTCTACATATTTCTTTGGAGGAAATTTTAAGCGGAGCTGTGCTGGCATTCATTGTTTCTCTGGTAGAAGTTTTAAAAAGACTTTAGCTAGGTTATTAGAAAGGTAAATTACGTAGATTGGGTATATATTTGAGGACCTAGTTACTTCCATCGTGTGTGAAATACGAAATATAGGTTTTGCGGATGTTGTGCCCAAATTTATTAGCTATTATGCAAAGTTTAGTGGCGTAATTACTGGCAGAGTGTTGATTAGTTTTGTATGCTGTTTATGGTACAATTAGAAAATAGGTAGGTACATTGACCAACAAATTGAATTTTGACCATATAATATTAGACTTATAATTGTATTGTGCAATTATCACATGTATGTGTAATTATTACATGTATGTATTTTAACCGTTTTAGACAATCGTAACTCCATATATATTTTATGACATATTTACTAATGAGAGAAGAAATTATATTAGTTAACTGGTTAATAACTCCAAACATACCAATAAATATTTCGCACAGTTTAGGTTGTCATAATAATTTTCATAAAAATACTTTATTTACATAAAATTATGGTAACATTAAAGACGAATATCAATCTTACAAGTGCCAGGTACATTTTGTCGCTGAACGATATGCAATTTTTTTTTCTGCCACATTTCATAAGCCAGCTAATTAAGACTATCCCGAGTTAATTCACCGGCTATTCCATTATTATTATTACTTATTATTATATCAATCCAGAAACCATTATCAGCCAGGTAGGTATGTCCCACTGTTCTTCTTACCCTTGAAACGTCTAACTTAACCTGTTACCTAATTAAATAAACTTATTGTATTGTATGTATAGTGAATTTCCAACTACGTATCTACTATGTAATATTCTATTCAAAATAGTTGGGCACACAAAAGTGCTTTTCATTAGTACTTCTAATAAAAACCCGGCTTTTCATGATGCAAACATTTGTTTAATTAATCCCATTCGAGCTTCCACGAAGACGTGTCTGGTAACGTTTTCGGTTTTATCTAAGCTCGAGCATATGGTGCCTAGTAATTAACAAAGCTGAACTCCCAAAGGGATCGGATGTCCTACATCGAAAACCAAACCATTGCCTTTCATTTCCCCAAATTAACAGTAGTCGAAATCAGAGCTGTGACATGTGTTTGGATGGATCTGGTTTGCGGGTAATATGTGTTTTGGTCTGACAGGATTTATTATACAAGTGCATTTATAAACACGGAATATAGATGCAAGTAATACTGAAGGCTTTTACTGTGTTGCTTGCATATGTGTTAATTAGTTAACTCGGTCCAATGTGCTCGAATGTACTTGTACAGTGCTACTTTTTAAATTAAAATTCTGATATTAAACTGATATTAAACAAACTTACGCTACAGGCGTAGATCCTATTCGAATACGAATAGGATCTAGGCCTGTAGTGTAAGTTTGTGTATAGCTAACGAAACTGACGTCAAGAGATAAAAATCAAACGGCTCTATGCTACCACTGTGGTGTTTAAAATTATTATTCTTCAATCTAAAATTATTCAAGTCGGGGTGTCATAAATTATTTTCCGTGACAAAACTAGTGTAATCAATTTTGCCACTACCGTACAAAATTGATATAGAGACATTGTCAACTGCTACATACACTGGAACAGGACAACCATGACAGTAAAAAACAAAGTAAACTTAGCATTTAATTGTACTTATAGAAACATTATTATTAAGCTTACTAAGAGAGCATAACAACAAGGTTCATAATAGAAAATTACAATGCTACTGTACATTATCAGCTTGTTTTTGCTCTGCAAGGCCATTTACCTTGAAGTTAGACAAAAACGGCTGTACATCTACGAGGAAGAACGAGCATTAATCAGCATGCTTACTGCAGGTTCGCGATTTCAGACCATTTCAGTCCAGGTTCCCTCATTATGGTCTGAAGTCCGAGGTAATTACGACTGTGATTTACTTACAAAGTGGATGTAAAATTGTAAAAGTCACGTTGATTTATAAACTTGGACTTATAAACGTTTGCTTAAAATTGACGACAATATTAAGTACGTACCTAATAGCTAAGTTTAGTGGTTGGATTGCTACCTTAGAATTTGCGGGTTCGATCACTGCATGTTTGTCTTGTCCGCAGTTACTTGTTACGATTTTAGGCGTTTGTATTTTTTGTGTTAAACGCACTTACTTAGGTACGGATAACGATATAATTTAAAATAGTTTTTTTGGTAGACACAATAGTTATTATTACGTGGAAAAACTGCATACTTGTAATACTTTTGTCTACGTATAATACCATGTATGTTATGCCCTCGACTGTACCAATCAAACTGTTTCTATCTTCAATGTTTACCAACGTTTACCTGTTTCCCTAATCGGGTATTTGAATTCAATCTGATAAGTAGCCATATGACATCCATTTAGCAAATAAATTTATGAAATGGTACGTTACCGTAGGTTCGTAGTAAATTTGCTAAATATCTGTTTTGTTATTTAATCTAATACAGTCAGTTATGCAATATTTTATGTAGAAAGCCTCTGAATGGTCAATTTCGCAATTATGCTGAATGACCGACCACTAATTATGTTCGCATCAAGAATAGCAAGAAAATACACAATACATACATACATACATAAAGTCACGCCTATTTCCACGAGGGGTAGGCAGAGACCACGGATTTCCATTTGCTACGATCCTGACATACTTCTTTCGCTTCATTCACTCGCATGACATACACAATAATAGAAAAAATACATTAAATAAAGAAAGGTGTACGACCTAATTAAGTGACAGTAACTTAAAGTACTAGGTATAATTTTTTACAAGACCGACCTTATTGCTACCTAAAGCGAACTCCTAAATATTACAAGAGGGCTTCACCTAAAGCTGTTATGTATTTACAAACGTTTCAATATCACCTCCGATAAGGACCGTTTGATCTGGGGAAATTTCCGACGTTACCAAGGACGATGACGTAGGTACTTCACGATCTCCACAAATTGAAGAACAGATAGGCCCCTTGGGGACACGGAGTATTGCCAGAAATGTTAACGGGTACTACTTAGACCTTTGGGGATGCGTTACTTGTTTATAGTTTTTATAATTTGGATACTTAGTAGTAGTGAGATTAAAACTGTGTAAGATACAATATATAAACATGTTATTTAAAGCCAAAACTATATTCATATTTAGCCGTTAAACTAGGAGGAATTTGCATTCATGCAATGTGTTGATTTTACTGTAATATAACACCGTCAGAGATACAGAATAAAATACATAACACCGTTTAATATCATCACACTAGTACTCGATTACTCTCGTCACTAATATTTTAACAACTCCTAGATAACTGTTATCTGTATGCAATTGTTTAAATCCCAAAACATTTCTCACGTTTTATTTTTGTATCGGTTACTGTAGTGCCAAAAAGACCGAATCAGAAATAAATGTAAAGCCACACGCAGACTCTATGACACTTGATTTCGTTGTTTGTTTTCAGAACAGTCAAAAATAACACTTCATGCAAAGCAAATAAACGCGACCGGAGATAAAACCTCCGAGCCGGCGGCGAGCCTGTTTTCAACTTCAGTAAGTTGATAATTTTATAGTTGGCCTTTCTACTATACAACTTTTGACTAACTGAGACCTATAAAATGTAAATGCACCAGCTGTCTGATGGTAAATAAAGTTACAACCGAAACGTAGGTTGTACTGTTGTGCTTTTAGTTGCTAACACTTTTTTGTTGTTTTATTTTTTTCCTTTCGGACTTTTGATATCCTTCCGTCGCAAAATTTAATGTAAAGTCCCAGTGCAAATTATTTATTAGATTAATTCTCTTTTTTCGTTGAGCACTTCAAGATAAGAATACATTATTCGTTATTATTCAGGAATTATGTAATATCTACGACAATCTGGCAACGTGACGAATAAGAAAAGACACTGTTCTGAATTATATTTAGGAAAGCAGGTGAGAATGTTTGGATGCCGAGTGTGAGCTCGTATAACAATATCCTTTGTAAACCGCGTGATTTAAATCTCCTAGTAGGTACCTAAGAGCTGCAGAATTTACTAAGAGAAGATTTGTAGCACCTCTTCTGGGTAGCATGAGTGCTTCCCAAGATGCACATTTCGTTTATGCTTCGGTAGGTTGCATTCACTCTGGAAACACGTAGAGGGCTGGAGGTATATTTGAACCACACATTTACAGAAAGCCAGACAGATATATAGATTTTATAATCTAATAAAATAATGAAAATATGCCTGGTTATTATCCTAAAGAATATGAATTCCATAAATTACCTACTACTGCTTAAAAGGGTTTTTAAGATGTACATCGTAGTAAGCTGTTTAGTTTCTTGTACATTCTTCTCCATCAAAATGTCAATTTAGAATAGGCAGCGCAAGTCTTGGCTATTTTTAAGTCGAGCGGTAGGTTATTATTATTGTTATTTATTATTTCAGCCGTGGTCGTCCCACTGCAGGGCAAAGGCCTCCCTTTGCGTCCTTCATTCCTCCCAGTTATGAGCTGTAATAGTTTATGTGTCATTTTAGGAGTCAAGCCCTTCTCGCTATTTTCTTCTGGGCCAGTCGCGACCCGAATCGAAAATAATCACGAATGCAAATGCCGCGGTGGCTTATGCAAAAAAACACTTTTGTTTTTAACCAGTTGAGGCATAGAGTAACGATTATTCATAGAGCGTTATCGCATACGTTTGCTTTGCACGTCCCCATATAAAGGGAATTAGCTAAGGACTATGCAGACATGTCGAGACGTTAGCTAATACCGTTATTGCGGTAACGTTGCTAGGCGTTATGCATTTACTAAATCGAAACGTCAACCACACGAAGATATGAGAAACTACCAGAGGACGAACCTTATCAAAAGAACCTTTTGGTTAAATATTATAAGTTACACATATTAAAATATTTTCATTTATGTATAGTTTCGAACACGAATTTTGGCTTTAATTTGAATAAGTTAGAATATTCAAAGACGTAGATTAAACAAATTAAGTTAGTAAGTCTAGTAAATTAATGAGATTCAAATAAATTGGTGCTAAAATTATACGCGACCAGTGAAACGTGTTATTTGATGTGGTGACATCGAAGCGCACTCAGTTAGATCGTCCATATGTAATCTGCTCTTTATTTATGTAGGGTTGTTGAACAAGCTGCGGTTGGAGTGGCTGCGTTATACCTAATTAAATGCAGTTTTGTGTGGCTGACAGAAAGCGTATGTGATTAATTTGATTGTGTTTACTTTAAATATTCAACGAAGCCAACAGCCGACTTTAATCCGTCTCGAGCGTACCATTTAACGTTAAGTAAATATTAATTTCAACTAATTCGTGTGATAAGACTTTGCACCGCTTTAGCTTCTTCATTTTGATGCCTTAGTTAAAATGTTTTTTAATGAGAGTTATATTGATAAATCGTCGCGTTATTGAAATGTGAAAGTGTAAGGATTTAGCGGAAAGATTAAAGTGTGACATTCATTAGCAGCAATCAGTCAAGCGAACTAAGCAGGGTGGCCTTCCGACAGCTGACTGCTACTTATCTAAATAAGATCGGCGTCGTGCGTGATGGATTTTAAGACCCTCGTCCCACTTGCCTGCCACCGTTCAGTAATTTAAAATTAAAATCAGCTTTCGCTTTCAAAATGTTCATAGGGCTTAAAGCATTTTAACGTGATTTAAATACGGATACGCTTTACGCTTACGTCGTTTGACGTGTTAAACAATGAACAATACCATCCAGCAGTCAGGCTCGAAACAACCGCCGTACCTGTATAGCCTGCCTTAAAACCCCAATTTTATTATGACAGTAGTCGCACTTGCAATGGTTCCATTAAAATGTACGCACATTGCAATTTGCATAGTACTCAAACCTTTAACGTAGGTCAAATAAACACGGCTTTCAGATTCGGCTATTGCCCTGATACGTTTTGAATTTATTAGTATAATTTAATTCTGCATATGTAAAACATACCGTAAAATCTCGTACACTCGTATGTACAGCTCAAAGTAGCTATAGTATAAGGAAAATTCAGATTAAACGTGACTGCCAGAGTCCCGGGCGCCGAGTCTTACGGATAATTCGCAATAACATAGCGCTAATGACCCAGCATTCACAAGGGAGAATTCTCAGCTAACTGCGACATTAAGACCTTCTTATTTGGCTATTTCACTTCGTTATGGGGCCTTTGTGGAAAGTTGTGGAAAAATATTGAGTTTACAGTTCTGAAAGGCGATTATAGATATGGCCAACACGTCCGAGCAATTCGATTGCTAATCTATGTCCAATTTTATTTGTGGAACCAACCAATGATAATCTACCTATAGCTATAAAATCATGTTGAAAGTTATTTTTATACAAAATAATAACGAGGTATCAATTAGTGAGAGAATGAAAAACTGTGGTACTAGAGAAAATTTGAGCGATTTGGTTGACTTGTTTCTCCTGTCCTCTTTTTATAATAAACCAACTCTGTACCTATAATAGTGATAAAATGTAGAGAAAACTTATACAACAATATCATGCAGTACATCATAAATAATGAAGCTTTCCTTTTGATTAATTGTGGTAGAATACAGTGAAGTATTTAGATAAATGATAAATACTCTAGCTTCGGTTACATTGGGACGTGAGTAATGAACTTGATACTATAGATTAGACGGTTTAATCAATATCGATAATGTATTCAACGCGACTGTTTCAATGCTCACCTACCTCGGCAACCTTCTCGTTACTGGTGGAAATAGAATAAAAGCCACCCATTACGAGATGAACAGAAAATTCAATTCGTTGAATGTGGTTGAGAACATTTTGATTACATAGCGACTCGCAAACACTCTATCTGTGCTTTCGTACAGGTAAATAATTGGATATACATTCAGAGATCCGATTGCGTCATCTCGTTCCACGCCGATTCGCCCTGTGTAGGACTAAGGTTTGAAGAAATTATGATACACCTACCTACTAACTTTGTGCGCGTGTATCTCTCGACTGTAAGTCAATCGACATACAGATAGATACACGCTCACAAATATATTAAGTATGCCATTCTTTTTTTGTGGCTAAAATAAGTGAGTTGTGAAATCAGTATTGAACCATAACGGAAAAGATTTTGTTTTAGCCCGAGTAACTAGAAATAAATGACTTATAAAAGACCTACTTTTCATAAATATGTATGAACAGACAATGTTTATCTTAAAACCTCTATTATATCCACAAATAAGTACCCGAGCGTTACTGAACAAGTATTGGGACATATTAAGTAAACTTTCTTTGTTCCAATAGTCATAGTCATAATGTTTTTATTTCATATAGGCTACAAAAGAGCACTTTCAAAACGTCAAAACTAGTTGCTCGGTTCCAAAAAGTCGTTTCTATGGCGAAGAACCGGCAAGAAACTCCATAGTTACTCTTTATCTATAAGTCAATAGATCTGTAAAGGTTTCGATGTACTTTATCTATTTACCTATTTCGTCTCGAGTGAAAGACCATAATATCTGACAAAGCATAGATAACAATGTTAATTTCTTCAACCTTTTAAGTAATTACTAATTAGAATACATGGAAATCATCTACGATGTTAAAGATTATTAAAAAAACCGTAGAGTAAAACAGTTATTGTTCCTATAATTCGCTTACCTATACAAACAATTTTATCGTGACTGTAATTATTACACAAAGCTAACAACAAGGCAATAGACAGATATCAGTGGATCATAAAAGAGATAAACACGAGCAACTGCTCTTTTACACTCAGAATATTAAGCATACGTCGAATATTTTTATAACAGTTACCAAAAATAAAGTGCCTTATAAAGTTTTTATTAAATTGACAAGTCATGTACACTTTCAACTAGAGTAAAAACAAATATGCTGCAGGCTGGTTGGTAGAATCTCTGGCTAAAAATAATTGCGGAATATACGCTGTACAAGGCGAACGCAGTGTATACTCTACCATGTCCTATAATAATGAGTTATTCGACGCTTATGTGGTAGTTAGCTGTACTGAAGTCAATAAAACGAGCCTGAATATCCCACTGCAGATCAAAGGCTTCTTCTCAAACGATGAACGAGCATTGATCACTGCGGGTTTGTGATTGTAGGTAGATCTTTAAATCCGATTTCATCACAATATTTTTCTTCCTCGTTAGATAATCGAACTAAGGTATATCTTAGGATACCTTAGTTATATCCTCCATAATATAATATATAAACTTAATTCACATGCACTGGGTAATCACGACATTGTAATAGTAATCTGGCATATTGGTTAAGTATTCACTATCTCGTCTGCTGTGCAAGAGAATTCAATTCCCAATTTACTTTAAATGAATATAAATTTATATTTTTAAGAATAACCTAATTTTCTTTGATTAGTTACCTATAAAATGGGTCGCATGTAAGGCTCTTTTGCCAAGAGTACTAAACGAAAGGTATAGCCGGTTAGAGCAATTTTATAAAGTGCCTTTCTGTTTATTTATTCTAACTAATTAGACATATTTATTTGGTCTAAATACGTTAATCAAATAAACGAGCCTAGTTACGATTTCACTTGATTACAAGGTCAATGAATGCAACCTTTTTTAAAATAGGTATTTCTTCGCGGAATAAGTAATTAGGCAGAATTATAATCCAGTGTAATTTCTTCATTATATTTTAATTAGTGTAAATACAAGGACGGAAGTTAAATCATATCGCCAGATTTTGTTCTATCAAAGACAACAAAGATTTCAGTAATCATCCAGATCCTCATAAGCCGCTTTCAAGTTGTGACCACTAGATTAACAAACTACATGATGGTTGCAAACAATTTAGTTTGAACCGCAAAATTTGCTTTACCTTTAAGAATGTGACCTTTAAACAATCCTTAAAAGAGGTCAGAAAGTGAAATAGCTAACTAACACTATCTAAGAAAGATAATGGGAAGTTGAAGGTTGCACGGCACCACATCGCAGTAGACATGGATTCAATTACCGAGGAGGTGTGCGAAGTATGTAACACGCTACGCTACATGATGTCGTGCTGAAGCGCCTGCGGCTTCCTGCACCCGCAGCACTTAGGACTGCTTGGCGTGATTGACAGGCCGAAGCGATTTACTTATTCTTTAGTAGTATATAGTGTTGAAGGAGGTATAGGCATTTTCTACCAGTCAAAACTTTAAGCACATTAAGTTCGTGGGTGCCAAAAGTGGAAAGGTGCCGAAACGAAACACGATAGATACTCATGCGATTTATAATTATGATTCAAAAGGTAGTGCTTTCTTTAATATACTGAGGCACTACATATGGGACTACTGACTAACAGTGAAGGATAAAATCGTGATCAAACTTGAATTTAATGAGCTAGTGTGATGATCAATACTCGTTTCTTCTTTGGGTGAGGTTTCTTGCCTTTGCCCGGCAATGCGATATAAGTAGTATAGTAGGTACGTATTATTTTTAAAAATCTATGACATCCATTGCGAAGCTATGAAGTAAATTATGGACAGCACGCAACTTTGCCCTGACCACGACCATCGTCGTTAGTGACGAAAACATTTTGTAAGTGTCTTCCAGAGAAGTTCGGAAGCAGTCGTCTGCGTTAGCGCGGAATGCAAGCGACGATCAACGCCGACTAGAATATGTTAAAGTTCAAATTCATGATTTTCAGTAAATAGTTTTTTATATCTATAGGTAGGTGTTTAAATGCATTGCATGTGTCTTTTTACTAACACTCAGTTTGTTTTTTCCTTCTGTAGGGGTGCGATCACGAATATAAGCCTTTAGTGAATGTTAGTCTCGCGCGGCTAGCCTTATCACATAAAAATTATTTAAAACACTTGGTAATCTCACTTATCCCACGCGTTAATAAAAAGACAAAAATACTTAAAACAATGGGCTTAACAGTAAGTTCGGAACTTACAAAGCCCGGTATTATATTCGGAATAAGGTAAACATTATGAATGGATTGCCTACGCACTCGTTATTCAGTTATTATTACAGTGGTGAACTCAATTATAAATACAGAAAGGTCAGCAGATTGATTTTAACTTTATTCACCGTGTGAGATCCCACGGGAAAATCTAAAATTAATGTAAAAAATTATAATCACTTATTTGAAACCACAATTATGTTTGTTGATTTAGAAGTGATATTCTTCATGATTCGAATTCTCCACGAGTGTCTTCTTCCTTGCTGACTTTCAACCGACTTTCTTCCATCTAAAGAACGAAAATCGCTATTATACCTATAATAATCCATAATCACCAGCTTATTTTTATATTAAGCTTTTACTAGCGGGTACATGATATCATTAATGTCCAATACTAGATCGTATTGATGTAACCTCATTAGTTAATTTGTCTGACCGATGGTAGAGCAAACCACGCGTCTACTAATACCGTAAATTCGAGTTTGAAAAGGTTTAATTATTGAAAAGGTTTACCCGTATTATTAATTAGTCCGCCATAGAACGGTTGAACATTGAATTTTGTTCAATAATAAATGTTAAAGAGATATTACTCTTGAAAAATCTTCCTTTTGCAATTAATGTGTAATTTAGGGCCATAAGTCTATAACTAATCAAATTATTAGTGCTTCTAAATTGCGTTTGAAGTTTCAGATATCCAACAAGATTACTTTGTCCGATGAATCGATGATATAACTTTTAATTATAGATCAGGTACTAACTAAATAGATGAACAGACGTGGTATTACTTAGAGTATGAGTCTACATGGTGATCAAAACTTTAAACCTGTTAAAAATGCGAATAGTATCGTCGTATTATGTATCTCCTTAGTTGTTTTAAGACACCATTGACTAACAAATATTTGAGCCTAAGTAATGGCAATAGGCTCGTTCCTGCGACATGAACCTGAAATAGAGATCATTGCTCTTTTGAAGAATACCTATAGATTAAACGTTCAAATTGTCTTTTTTTTAAGGAGATGTTTTTCGGGATAACCACTATACTCGTGCCCATCATTGTAACTCCTGTAACCCAGGATCTACAATGATAACCATTAAGCACCATCGAGGCAATGAAGCTTGAGGCGTTCCAGAGATATGACTCGACTACCTAGACTAGACTACAATTTGTGTTTCTATTTGGATGGCATTATCACTGCGTGATAAAACCCAACTTAAAAGTCTTAAAAAAAAATATAAAAGGATTCTTCTTGTTCTTGTTAGAGCATAGTGTGTCTCAGTTTTGTCCGCTGGTCTTTTGTCACTTGTTCCACAAATCTAGAACCGCCTCCAAATTACCTGACTGACGTTCCACTACTCCCATTCTAATACCAGTTAGTGTACTTGCCACTAGCATTAGTATCACGTTTTATATAATACACCGCGTAACAAAATTAATTTACTTAAATAATTTAGTTCACTTTAAAAGTCTTCCTTTTAGTAATATTAATGTGTTTAATATACCTAAATTAGTTAAGCGATTAAATTGCTAATATATTTTTGATAAATTATGTATTACTAGCTCTTGCCTGCGGCTTTGCTCGCGTTTAAGATTGTTGGGTAGTAATATATATATAGGTACCTTTTGCCCGCGGCTTCGACCGCGTTAACCCCTATTTAAACCCATAGTGGGAGGAATTTAAAAAAAATTGCCAATGTTCTTCTTCGGGTCTTAAACTTTCTACAGGCCAAATTTCATCGAAATCCGTCCAGCGGTTTAGTTGAGTAGGAGTTTTTTATTTATTCTAAGTAGAAGCTCAAAGCTCTGGATTTGTGTCCAGCATTAATGTTGGCCATTATTACACATAGTGTTAGCATTGGAAATGTAATAGGTACTATTTTTTGTTATTGTAACCTATTTCCTTCATACTATGAAATCACCAGCCCGCAATGAGCTAGCGTGGTGATTAATGCTCAATTCTTCTCTAAGTATAAGAGATCAGGCCTTTGCTTTGCAGTGGGACAGTTATAGGCTGTTATCATTATCATATACCTATTTCCGGCTTTAACGTGAAAATACGGTATAGCTATATCTCATTTATTTTTCAAAGATTTTACATAAATCACTTTACGAAAAACAAAATTAAATACTAATACTAGTGAACATAAGAGAAAGTCCAGAGCGCAGATCGTAATAACAATTATTCGGTAAAGTATACGAAATGTGCTACGCAATGTTAATAAAAGGGTATAAAATGAACTGTGAATAAAGCGCGTAACAGTTATGTAGACAAAAGGGTATAAAATTAACTGTTAATTACAAACAGATAGGTGGGCGGAGGCAAAAAAATACCCGTGTTTACTTGAGGAAAGTTCTTATAAAGGATGCAGAAGCCAAACAAAGTCTTTAAGGGCGAACATTGCTCAACAGCAGGTCATAACTTGCTCGCAAGTATATAATAATATAAACATTACATAATGACTACGCAGACCGACGTACTTCCCTTACATCGAATCAATTTCATAAAATACTTATAAGGAATTTTTTGCCCTGATTGTATGTAATTAAGTTCCGATACGACCTTAAATGGCTTCACTACAAAGTATTTGCAGAGTTCTTGAAATATCTTTATTCCAATATTTTTATGTTCCCTTCGTAATTAATCCTCAAACGAAATCAAATTTGGTACATACTTTACAAAGTAAATTGATTTCGTATGGCTTCCAACTAACAGAACATAATTTACCAATTTCTGGTAGTAATTTAAATTGTATTGCACTGTTTCGACAAATATTAACGCTCTTCGCGCACTGTTGGCGGGCACTAGATCATAAAATATGTATATCCAATTCGCTGTGGAAACAGCAGTACCTATTCAGAGCATAATTATTGTTAAGTAATTATAGTGTAAAAATAAAAGAAGATTGTATTAATATTGAAACGAAGCCGAACTCTTGCCATACTGTTATAACAGAATATTCATATCACCATGCGGTTTCTCCCTCACTCAGCAAACACACGGAGTCGTACAATGTTTGATTGTATGCGGAGGTGTTATGTGTCTCCAAGCGCAAAATACTAAGTATATAAAGCCAGCGAAAGATGGTAATTATGTACCAACTTGTTTATGTAATATAATGATGTTTGCAAGATTATACATTATCATTTTTTCTTAGTGAGGATCAATCTAGTAGAAAATGCCTTAATGATTACTTTAGTTAACACTAGCTGCGGCCAGCGGTGTTACCCGCTACATTTTTACGGAATAAAAAGTAGCCTATGTATTAATCCAAGGTGTCAGCTACCTCCATACCAAATGTTAGCAAAATCGGTCCAGCCGCTTGAGCGTAAAGAGGTAGCAAGCATACAAACGCACAAACACACTTACAAACTTTCGCCTTTATAATATTAGTGTAATTAAGTGACCAACTACGTCCTGTATACGCTACAGTGGAAGAACTATGCATATGTTACACTAGACTCAATGTGGTTACAATAAAAATTGATGATCGAAATAAGATAAAAATTAGAACATTTACGTTTGTAAAACTTTGATCTCACACCGCGCCGTAGTTTTCTAGCGTCTAGCGGCAGGTGGCGGTATTGTCGTATCGAACATGAAATATTGGTACCATGAGAATACATCGAATGGCAAACGTTTTACCATAATTCAATTGCCTCACGGATCTACATAGTCGTACACATTCACACACGATTGTTTGTTTATGTTATCCACAAAGCGTATCGTAGGAAACTATGTAGTTTTGACTAAAACGTTTTTTAAACTAAGGTTTTCTTTGAAATTAAACGATTTTCTACGGATTCTGATAAATAGATTTTTTTTTTGTAATATTGTAGTGAATATACAAATGTTCATATTGTAGATTACTTATGGAATATGTATAGGTATAATAACTAAGTCAAAGTAACTGAAAAATATGTACTGTTGCAGTACTCACTGTGCAAACTTCTACAGACTTCTCAATTGCGATATTTTATAATACCAACAACAAAGTTCTAAGTCGAATGATATTACATTCGGTTTCTATTACTCGTAAGGTGTTCTTGGAATATTTTATTCTTACATTGTCATTGACCGACCTCTGCCTACCTCTGCCCCCTTACCATGAACTCTTAAAGCAGGGCAGCTGGCGATGTGAAAACGAGACGCCGCTACGTGCTGTGTAATGCGGCGTCTCGCTTTCACAACGTAAACTGCCCTGCTTTAAGAGTTCATGGTAAGGGGGCTGGAGAGATATCACTCAAAAGGTAGACAGAGGACATGATAAAACAAACATAAACTATGTTATACCTATATATTATTCTTATTCTAATAAACTTTTTTATTTTAAGGGACTTTAAGTCTATAAAACTATGTCAGCCCCAAGTGACGTAATGAAAATTATACGTATGTAAACTTAACTTCTAAGCTCTCAGCCACTTGACTGTAGTCTCCTCCACTTGTAAAAATCAATTTCAATCAATGATCATTATACCCGTCACTGTCGTTGCCATGACAATGAATAGAGATTTAGATAGATTAAAGAGGCTCTTAAGTTCAGAGACGTTTAATCAACGTTTATAAGTTAGAGTCCATGTTTAATTTTAGGATCGGATAGTTTTTTTTTAAACTTCGCCTCACACTTGTTTCTCTTGTATCTTGAGTGCGTTTCACAAACATGAAATATCACATACACAAACACTCAGGCTCAGGACAAACATCTGCGCACAAATCTTTGTCCCGTGCGGAAGTCAAACTCTCTGCGCTCTTAAGTTATAAAATATATAGACGTAGGTCTGTTTACCATCTGCCAATAGGACTCGTTACAACAGTTAGCTGTCAAAAATACGCTCGTTTTGAATATCGGCTTACCTTGATATGCTTTACCCATACGATGTGACTTTGATCACCTATAATTCATACAACATCAAAGCCTTTCAAAAATATATTTTTTACTCCATTCTCGCAGCTATGAATATTTATTTATATTTTAGCATAAGAATATTTGTTTACAGTATAGAATGTAAAATTGTAAATGCTGCATGGATGCCTTTAATGTAAATAGATAATGGTTTGGCCGTATCCATGTTATTATTTTTATTACCCCTTTATTTGTTTCAAAGTAAGCCCAAGTCTTCAATGATCGATATTTGTGTATAGTTCGTTAATAGGTACAAGTCTAGTTTTACTAAGTTGATTGAAAATGCTTTTTGTAAGCTATAATTAAGCTAAAAACATTATTTTAAGAAACTACCACACCTCTGATATAGGAAAATGGTGTAAGAGTTGATTAAGCAATCTACCAAAAAAAAACAAGTGATTTTGGTAAAAAAAACTTACGGTATAGACCTTATGTTATTTTCCCGGTGGGAAAGTGCGCAAAATAAATCGATTTGATTTTTTTTTTAACAAGTGCGCGTTATTTGTCTTAAAGCTGTTTACCACGCACATTAGAACCACGAATCGAATTTTCTGGCTCCTCAGCCGTGCGGCAGACGTATTCAATTAACTGGAAGTGGGAGAGAGTAACCGAATTACATGACGCCTCGCCTCCAAACGTCGAGCTCAATACACGGCTTAAGACTGACGGATGACTCCTACAATTCCTACCACCTCATATATTAATTACTTGAAACTAAACTCGGGTATGCACTTGATTTCCAAGTTTAGCTCTTAAGCAATTACTCTATTCTGTTCACCAAGTTGCAAGGTATGGATTCGGGTTTGAAATATCTTCGTTTGAGTTGCCAACTAAGTACTAAGCCGTGTTTACAACACAGACGTACAATTATCCAAGAGTTTATTGCGTTTGTGTAATCTAAAATGTAGAGACTAGCTGTATTTACACGTCTGAATCTTAACTAGAGAATTTACAAAGTCTAACTACGGAATTTTGACTCCTATGTGAATTTTGTTCCTCTCTATTGATGTAAATCTTTGAACGTTATGAAGAAAGGAGACTCTGACTTGAATAATTTGATGACTGTAAATATTCAGGTATAGAATTATTTATGAACAATGACGAATCTATAGATGATTTACTGATTGCCAGAACCAAATATCACTTTAAAAAGGAATGGACAAGAAACTCCATGGTTACACTTTGAAGAACACGTTTTTTTTAAACTATAATTATGTACGGTCTTCTATATAATAGTAGGCGACTACTTAATGTTTACTCATTCACTAACAGAGTGGCGGTAACAAATGTCACTTTTAAAACTCTCACGAGGTACAGTACATACTGTCATCCAACATGTTGTGACTGAGAGTAGAGTGTGAACGTTACTCGTTGCTCTATTTATGGGAACCCAAAACTAGCACAAACGGCTTAAGCTTACTTTGAGGCATTAACAACGTTGCTAGTAATATTTTGTTTTACATGGGCATTTTTAATACAAAGTAATTAATGTATGCAAGGATTTATTCATTTTGATATAGATACGGAACATTGTCCTGACTGCGTTTACGGTCATGAATTTCATAAGCTCTGATATTTAAGTGGGTTCTACGTAAGATTACTTTATTATATCGTTTATATTAGCAGGAGGCATTTGTTTTATTACTTAGTAAGATTGCCACTGAACTTTCCTTAACTTAATTTTGTACACCTAAAAAGAAGCTTATATATATGTAGCAGGAAAATAATTAAACAACAACCTAGTTGTCTTAAAATGTCACGATGATATTCTATAAACACATTTAACGTCTGACCTTTACTAAATATAGGCATTCTAAAAGACTGCTACGGATAATGAAAAATTATCGATGGTTACCGGAATATTTCAATAATTCCTTAGAAAATAATATAGGAACCATATCGTAGTAAAGCCTGTACATATTGGCCAAAAATTGCCAACACATAGTTAGGAACAACTGTGATCAGTCTTTGCTCTTTTTTGTACAAGAAGAGGCATGTACGCTGTCGTAGGACTGTTTTATGCTGGTATAGTCATATAGGAACTGCTGGTAAAGTTGATATCACAAAGAAGTATGCTGCAACTCAATCTTTAGGCAACGTTAACATAACTTTAATAACCATTCTTAAATCAAAAGTCACCTGTTTAAAAGAAATGTATGGCAAGGCGTTTTACATTTCAGTCGTATTTAAAAATCAATCGCCAAAAAACACTAATCTTAAAATGTTTTAAGTTCGGGAACTGTTCAATCGGATCGTACAATCCAGTATATTATGGGGAAATTAACTGTATCATTCGTGCTATCGACGTCGTTACATCGATAGTTGTGTAGGCCACAAACCGCTGCCGATGTAAACGCCCTGCCGAAAGCTTTCAACTAGTTAGGCGCTTTGTGTTTTATAACAATTGCGAAGATAAAGGCGGGTCTAGTTTTAGTTTCAACGTCTATTGTTCGCTAATGCAACGTCAAACCTTACCACCTTCCTTGAAGCTTAAGTTCATTAAACGTTCTCAAGCCAGGGAGGCTCCCTTTTCATTTCATTTGTACGCGTGATATTCATTTGTTTAGCTTTGCCCTGTTGATATAAATTGATGTGCCAGTTTCTTTTGTTTTACAAAGTATTGTTACACCACACAATTGATGTTATAAGTACAAAAGCATGTTACGTGTCGTTGCCTAAAAAGTATATTGCGAGTCATCGTTTATTTCACAAACAAAAGGTTTTCCTTGAGGCAGTTTTTATTTAATTGAGAACTTCCTACGTCCATGTCCAATGTGAAGTTTGATATGGCAAACAAATTGATTGTGTTCTCAGTTCTTCTGAAATATGTGAGTTACAATGAGCAAGCGTACAAACCAATTCAAAGTTTTGTGAGCATACAATAAGTCCTAACAACAATCACATTGTTCGAGTTATATCTAATTTAGCGTGTTACGTAAGTAGGCCGTGATTTTATCTAAGTAATGAATTAAATATTTCGCGTTGTGGCACACGAGTGCTTCTAATTGTTTTCTGTGTTGGCCGACAATTAACAAGGACCTATTCTGGTGTGGGCGGTGCGGTTCGAGCGAGCCAAGTCTCCCTCATGCCGCCGCGGCGACGAGACCGACCGACGGCAATTTCCGTTGCAACACCGCCTGTTAACGCCACCTGGTGCCTACTTAAAATAACGAACAAAGTTACATACAAAAAAGAAATATTCTTAAACAAAATTATTTCATAAACGACGTATTTCTAGTCCGCAGCGGCAGGTGTAACTGGGACGCAGCAGAACGCTGGCTTTAAAGGAATTACGCTGAGCCGTCTGCGGTGGAGAATTATTATAGCTGCTTTAGTCAAGTCTGGATTATCAGCAAAAATCCAGCATTTGCCCGATTACTTTACCGACATAGTATACAACATCACATCAGTTGAGGTGTATAGAACATCCACGTTTCGCCAATTATGTTAGAGGTCCCAATGTTATAGGGCACTAGCCTATTGCCATCCAACGGGCACAATTCCAGGCTCCCGCTGCCAATGAGAATTACCTAATGGAAAAACCCAATAACAATTGGCCCGACCCGGGATTAGAACCCAGGACCTTATGCTCAGCAGTCGACCACCAAGCAATCAACTGACTAGTTTTCACTTTCAGGAGAGGAATTTTCATTGTGATATAAAATTGGTTTTACGTAAACGTTTCATAATTTATTATTATCTACTAAAATATTGCCTTGTAGTAACATATAAATAAGTGCTGTGTGTTTAACATAAATAAGGCGTGCCCGTCGGCGTCGGTTTAACATTCACGCTGAGACAAATCTGTGCAACAGCTGGCGTGTATTAACTAGAATACAGTAACCCTAGTCGACCGACAAACTACTCAAAGTAAACATACGGTCTTACAAATGTTACGTCTCATTACAATATAGCACTAACTAATAATATTACTCTTATTAATGCGTCGAGATTAGAAATTCCACGCTGTAATAACAAGTTATTAGCGTCAAATCCAGAGCGTAATTTTAGTTAATAGAATTACTTGGCTCGCTCACCATCGATGGTATCACAGCCGAGTATAGTTTTAAAAATTCTATGAATTCCGGAACAACACGAATTACAATAAAGCCTCACACAAATTACCACAAACAAAAGAAACAATATTATACCACACCACGCGCAACTATAGCCATCTAGAATCGCTATTTAGGTAGAAAACTCGGAATTTATTATTTATATTCAGTACCTTCTAGAACATTATTGAGACTTTAGGGTACAGCGAAGACACGTATCTCAGTAAGTTATAAATCATGTAGCCGTGACACGAAAAAGCCTAAGAATGAGGTAGGATGGCGCGGCTTTTGGACGCGGCTACATGCGAAATGTAAACAACGGAAACGAAATTATACCGCACTGTGCAGGCAAATGTTTGGACTGGGAATATAGTGCCTTAATATTCTACAAAAAGTCGAAAATGGCTGCGCACTGAAAAGTAAAAAGAGGTATGAGCATCTCCATAATTAAATACAATAAATAAATGTGCCTATTCCGAATTTATAAAATGAAAAGACTGGCACAGGACCGCGGTGGATGGCTTTGTTTAAGCGAGGTTTATACCCAGCAGCGGGATATTGAAGGATGAGGATGATGATGATGAAAATGAAACCTTCGCGATTATAATTCATTGCAAAAAAGCAATCCTTCTTTCTTCATTGAAGTGATTCGCAAATATTTGTTTCAAGTTTTGTAACGTGATATAATTTCACTAAAAATATATCATTGCAGATGCAGGGTTATTCCTCTTCTCATACGAGACCGAGATATAGAAATTCTTTGTTTGGGACTTATTCAAGAAACATAAGCGGAACGTAAACATTGTTCGTTGCAGCGTCAAGGATTTTTGGAGAGTCTTGTAGCTTTGTTTAACCTTTTCTGGCTGTCACTCAAAACCTTTACACAATCCCGGCATTCACATTAAGATGTTATCAGTGTACCTACAGGTAGAGGCTGCCCATTCATTTGATTAATCCCTTAATCGCTCTGTGACGCTCTTGGGGAATATAACACAGCATATTCGGAGAAAGGGACTCGCATAACCTGTCACTTCTGGCTTATAGTTGCAATCTTTAGATGTACTGTACTCCCGACCGTTATATATAGAGCTTAAAACGACACCTTTACTTGAATTGTTGTGAGTATTGCATATACCACGTATTCGGCTAATTAAGACATGGAAGTGGAATGCAATACAATTCCTTTCTGTTGCTGGAAAAGCGAGCTTTAAGAGGCGGCGATCCTGAATGGCCATTGGTTCAACTACTAATGATAAAAAACCGGCCAAGTGCGAGTCGGACGCGCGCACGAAGGGTTCCGTACCATTATCTAGAATAATTGCAAAAAAATCGCGTTTGTTGTATGGGAGCCCCCCTTAAATATTTATTTTGTATTTTTTGTTATAGCGGCAACAGCAATACATAATCAAATCAGTTCTTGAGATACAACCTGGTGACAGACAGTCAGACGGACAGACAGCGAAGTCTTAGTAATAGGGTCCCGTTTTTACCGTTTGGGTACGGAACCCTAAAAAGAGAACACCTTTGCACATCTTTTCATGGATTTTAGGTGAGATTATCAAGAAGCAATATGTAATAGTACTAAAGTACAAGACATCGATTTTTATTTTATTTGCATCCCTACTTGAGGGTACGCATGAACAATACACCCATTTCAAAGGTGTGACATAAATAAACAATTCAAAATAACGACAGTGCAAAAAAGACGGTGTTTGTAAGTACCATCTTAAAATTCAGTTTACTCAAGTAAAAGCTTCTAACTTGCGCATCAGTAAACCGTGAAACATTACATTGTATGGTGTGTAGATACATCCGTGTCTCGAGTTGTCGCAGTGTCGACAGTTTCCACAGCACTGCCGGTAGTTAGCGCCACCTGTGTTGTACTAGATACATGGCTCACTTTATGCCATCATAACAATAACATCGCACCGCTTTACCGCCTCCCTCCCGCCTCCTAATATAACGTTCAACGCATCCCTAATAGGATTACCCATTACTTAAACACAACGTCATTCCGCTAAGAATTTAAATTAAAACTTTGACTTAAATACTTCTTTTTCCACAATGTAATATTGCAACGTTAAGA
Organism: Abrostola tripartita; assembly: GCA_905340225.1. NCBI lineage: Eukaryota > Metazoa > Arthropoda > Insecta > Lepidoptera > Noctuidae > Abrostola > Abrostola tripartita. The sequence continues at coordinate 6,747,077 of HG996498.1, read as the reverse complement.
AATAGCGATGGCCTGGTTTTTTCCAATACATTAAATCGATATAAAATGGCAAAAGTACGTCAGGAGAGAAATTTATTCAATAATACAGAAGACAGGATTAACTGGGCTTCGTAACGCTTCGCTTGAGCCGAACTCATCTACGCGGCTATAGCATTTTTTGAGCCTTTGAATTTCATATACTAACAGACTTACCACGTCGATTGGCTTCTAAATCTGTTTTATAACAAATTTGTGTTTGCTTTATAGATGACGATATTAATGTAAACCGTGAGTCTTAATCAGAGATACGAAACAATTGGAGGAGTTCTATACGTATAAGTGTTTGATAGTAAACGACAAATGAGTAAGTTAAAGCGACGACGAAGAGTTTGTTGCAGTCGAGGTAAACCCAGTTGCGGGGCTTGTTTGTTCTTTAAATTACGTAGGGCTCTACGTCGGTAGACCGTTGTATGTACTGTTGTTCCTGTTAGATTGCTTCCCGTCCAAGTTTCAATCCTGTTTAGGATTCGACGTTGCGGACGGCATACGATTTGTTTTGACGTTGACGTTTCCAAATGCTCTATCTAAACCGACACGTATAACAAGAATATTTGTACAACGAAATTGTTTTGAGGTAACTTCATGTTGATTTAGAATGACTTGTATGCTTGAGGTATTTAGAAGCAGCATGTTTCAACGTTCTCTACACGTTCAATTCGATAGGAACGTTCATTGAGCGCGATCCGTTAAATAAACAATGTGCAAGCACCGGGCACATTCGCGTATCCCTCATACCTATGTATGTATGTACGTACAAAGTAAAGAAATAAAGTGCCCGGTTGATGGCGTCGAAAGTATAAAATGCAGATAGCCGCTCCACTGAACGATAGCTGTTGCACTGAACAGAATTTTATTGGCCTCTTTATTTTCCAGAACAAACGTAACGTCGCGCTGTCTACCCGCTTTGTTTACTCGCCACCCTTCATTATCACAATATTTTCATGCACGAGTTCTTCTTTCATTCATCATTTAATTACCAACTTTATGTATTCAGATGTATTGACTTGGAAAATATATTAATAATGCTAGATGGAAATAAAGTTGTAAATAATGTTGTGTGTTTTGGATTAACTTGTTATATGTATACTGAATATGTGGACATCTAAAAAAACATGATTAAATACAGTGTTTGTAGATAATTATCAACCTAAATTTAAATGAATACTAAAAGACAAATAAGCAGTCTATAATAAAAAAATAAGCTCCTCAAAAAATATTCATAATACGTATTGTATTATAAATATTTTTTGAGGAGCTTATTTTTCAAACGTTAGTTATCAATTCTACCTATAAGTTGGTCGTTGTTCATCAACCTACTGTCGTTAATGATTAATTTTCCATTACAAACCAACAATTGCAGCCGAAACAGCAATAAAATAAAATCACTACAGTATAAAGATTCGGTAACAGATTTGGTTTTTAAAACAGCCACTTTTTGTTACAATTGTAGAGCACTTGCAGTGAAACAAAGAACACTGACCTGTTCAAGTTTGAAAACTATTTCCATAATAACACGTTACCGCCACCACCGGCGGGCGGGGGTTAGCTGCATGCAATTATATTTCAATATTAATTCACCCCGCATTATTAACAAGAAAGTACGCAATTATAAAAAGCAAAGAGCTCTTACGGAAAATTATTTACGTTGTGCAGTAATGTATGATGAAGGAGTATACTTGTAGTTATCATTTTCATAAGAGGATGCATGTTCTGAGGAGGCCATAAATAATAGCAGGTGCAAACGGAATCCGCTGTACTTATCTTTTCTCACGTAACCACAATATTCATAGCGTTATTCAGTATTTCATAGATTCGTACCAAGTTTTCATCACCGATGTAAAATTTATCTTTCAAATATAGAAAAATTCTCTAATCTTTCTCTTCTCTCTTTCTTAATACTTAGAAAGAAAACATACTAATATGTAGTCTTGAAATATTTGGTAATTAGTTGCTGCTTGGACCACAAACATTTTGGTATGTACATTATATTTTATACGAAGCGTTTTCCATTTTCATCTATTTCCTTGAATATGTCCTGTGAACCATTTTATTACCTGAACTGGGGGCCGATGACTACTCAGAACTGGCTAAAAACAAACAAAGATACCATTTTCGAATACCCACATCGAAAGTAATTACATGGATCATTTAGAATCATTATATCCTCTTACCATACGTACTGTATTTATAGGCGACATGGGTTACTGAACTGCGTATCATAGGAATGAAAGCAAAATAATTTTTGTTTCTTCACACAATGAATACTTACCCGCAGTTGTTTTGTTAAGGGCGGCGTGCGGGCCTCGGATCTCTATTTGGCTAATGGATATATCAACGAGATTGGTTTCTAACACAAACGAGCCGGTCGTCTAGTTAAAAATACCGTGTGTATTTCCACGGCCGGTAAATTCAAAGCGGTATCCAAAGTTAAATATTTGTAACGTGTTTGGAAACGAGATCGCTATCGGTTTCCACGTACCTGAAACTAAATGAAAACAAGCAGGTAGGCTCGACAACCGATGAATTATCGTAGGAAAAATACAGGACTAAAGGTTTGGAGTAACAAATCACGTAGCGCAGATTATGTTTTATGTAAGTACTTCGTTTTACGATATATTCTTGTGTCAAGTTTTATTAATATATTACTTGACCATTTTCGGAACTTATTATTAGTGATTGATAGTTTAATCGCGTAGTTTCTTCCTTATCTATAGGTATAGACCAAAAATATTCAATACTAAAACGTTATTTATTTATGAAAGCTGTACCATTTCTTCTTTGTGCGACTGGCGTCTTTAATCCTGGATTATCCCCGTTTTTCAGTCAGTCTTTTACGTTTTTCGATTACCGATTAGGCTTCTGAGACTTTTCTTAGTAAACACTGATACTTACCTACTTCAACGTCTTTTCTACTTTAGACATGTCAACACAAAAGCTTAAGTTGTATTAAATATATAAGTATTTCTAAACTCTTTAAGATATTTTTTTAATTTAACAATGAAATCTAAAATAAGATATTTGGATTACCGTAATTCTTAAGTTTTAGATACATGATTAATTTAGCCACTTTATTTTAATTATTAAACTTATTGAATTTTATTGGACTCCTAAAATAAATATATACCTTTTAATTAGTGGATGAGGACTACTACTGACAACAAACGAATAAGGTGCCGTACTATGTCGAAGGTCAAATTCTAATTACATATTTAGAACCTAGTTCTATTTAGTAAAACTGAATGGACTGTCGAACCTACGTCAATCATTATGAATAAACACCACTTTCACGCTACTAAAGATAAGTACCGGCTTGTCCTAATAAACTTGCTTGCAGCTAGTTTGTCAGTGTTAGGGTTAGTTCCCATTGTTGTAACTTGTATATCCTTAAATAAAGAAGTCATCAACTATTACGGTTGTGCTATCTTCAGAGCAGTCCAATATAATAAGGCCAGATTTGTGGCTGTATTCCAAAGCGTAGGCAGAGGTGTATAATACACCCATATTTTACTCATCGTTTTATAATGTCATGTAATAGGGGGTGAGCCATTAACCGGACACAAATCCAGACTCCGTGCAAATTAGTAGCAACTGAGGATCATGAAATGCACGAAACCCAATAATACCGGAAATCTAACCCAGTACTTGAACAACGAGGCAGTCGTATTCCAAGCTAGAGTTGAGAAACAAGCATTAAGATTGTTCGATAAGTATTCACATGGCCTATTCTAATGTCCTGCTGATTGGTAGATTTGTGTGTCGGGCGTTGAGCCTCAAAATAGGGTTGAGCTCCGATGACTGATTCATGTGTGCCGACTGTCCGGCGGTCAACCCTAATCTGCGGCTCTTTACTCAGAGGTCGCTTCCATGCTTACCTTATACTACCACTATCATGAGAAATCACGAACTTGTTTTCAACTTTTATGTCCAATAGTTTTTTGTTTGTTTTCAACTTTTATGTCCATATTTACTATACCTTACCTTTTGTTATTTATTTATTTTATCTTACCTTACCTTTGAATTTATTTTACCTCTTAGATACATTTTACACCTTGTAAGACCACATCCAATAATTAGTGCCACAGATTAGAGTACCTCTCTTACTATGTACTTGTATGTTTTTTTTTCCCTCTTATAAAATAACGTAACTTTTCCCCTCAAAAACAGCTTCAAATAAAGAAATATAAGTACTAGTTATTCACCCTGTTTCGTACAAAGAGCGTAGAGATCAAAGTAGTAATTCGAAGAAGCAACAAATAGAGTTCTGTTGCACAAACTAATTAGTGTCACGAACAAATAAAGACTTTCATATCCGTACAAACGACACTCTACAAACATTCAGCAACGACAAAATATATGCGTCATTTATTGCCTAGGTAAATATACAAGTTGCTATGAGAAATTACTCAGTTTAGTACTGTACTTATACTAATATTTAATGCTTCATGACGTCATTCAAATGGAAAATTACCTGTATAATTATTGGGTACTATTAGGATTTCTAATTTGGTAATTGTTAATGTTTATCATTTGTTTTTAAAGTATTGTCCTAATTTTAGGGTTTCATACCCGAACTGCAAAAATAAACTACGTTTTTTATTAGATCAATGCTTGCTTCTGCCAAATCTTTGACCGTAAAGTAAAATATTGTTACAAATAGAAACACAAATAGATTTTTTTTAAAGAGGTTTTAATGGCCTTCGGCCAAACAGATTATAATTACAATTAGCTTATAGGGCAAACAATAAAATATTTGAATTAACGACAATCGCCAGCTATTCGGACAGAGTTTTCGTACTACGTGATGATCGACGACAAAAAATGGACGATTGCCGCCAATAGACTTCCAATAGGCCGTTGCGGTGTTGCTATACTTGGATTGATTTTTCTTCTTATAATATAATAAAAACATTCGTTAGTACTGGTTGTCTGATTATTATAATTATCTCGTTTATAGAAAAAACAAAGCCGAATCTCTGATAAATAATGTTTAAAAAAAGAACAGCAAATTTTTTTCGTCCTCGCCGTTGGCGACGATCTTTTGTTTGCAGCAAGTTTTGACCACGGTTACATTTGAATTAAGAATAAATAAAAAATACATGAAATCTTTCATTATTTGTAGTGTACCTAGCTACTGTTTCACTGATAGGTACTATCTCTCTCTCAGCCTATCGCGTTCCACTGTTAGACATAGGCCTCTCCCAAGTTGCGCCTCAACACCCAGGGTACACATAGGTACTATAAATAGGTGTATATTTTTGAATCTAAAAAGGAAGCTATTTATCTATCATTACACATTGCATCCGACCCAATACTTAAGCACAGCTAGTTGATAGATAATTATTTATCTGTAGCTTAATCGTCGAACAACCAATGTGTTTATAACTTAGAAATTAGCTTTAACTTCTACTTTGGAACTTTACAATTTCACACAAGACCAATAAATACAGTAAAGTTCCAGTACTTGAATGTTTTTAAAATCTTTTTTTTTTTAATCAGCAAAATTGCTACACTAAAATAATACCAACAGAGAATAAAATAATGCAGTACATTTGAGGGCGTGTTACATCGGACGCTCGATTACGAAAACGTTTATTAGTGCGCGGCTAAACTGCGATAGGGATGTGAATGGATGAACGTGACGAATTCAGCTGAAAACGCACGTAGACAATTAACCCAGGGCTGACGTCTGCAGTGATACATGAAGCGAGCCCCCAAAGGACGATGGAAATAAAGCGGACCCAAATAAACACAGAGTTCATACATTTTCTTACCTTTTTCCCCCCGCTTAACTAAATTGGACGGAGATAATGTACGTATTTGTATCTGAAGTTCGCTTCCCCGTGGATCTAGGAACTTAATGACCTGTAATTTTCCTACTGTAAAGCAGGCTTCTAGTAAGATAAATAAATATGTATATATCATAGGTCTTTGTTGCTACGTGAAGACGATGCTAGATTAATTTATTAATAAGCCCGATAAAGTCCGATTGTTTCCCGATGATTCACGAAGAAAAAATATCGGGTTTAAAGCGCTGTTTTGTTTGGGTATAGCGTTTATACTACTAATAACGTATTGCTTCCTTATAAATTCCTATAGTAAAATAGAACGTCCAATTTGAAATATATTGTTAGAGATCATTTACAGAAAAAAAATCGTACCGTTTTTTATATTGTACAAACCATAGAGGCACGAGCCAATCAACACCTTATAGTTATTGATTTTAGCTTACCTTCGTAAAGTGGGAGCCTATTATATACTTGTACTAAATATCTAAGAAAATGTCTTGTATTTTTATCTATATATCTTAAGTGTTATATTTTATTGGGTCCAAGCCAAAATGGAACCCTTAAAACAAAAGCCACATTGAGAGCTATGCTGTTGACATGAATAATGAAATTTTTGTTTAAATAAAGTTCAGTGTTATACAAATTTAATCGGTACACTCAAGAACGTGTAAAAGCAATTTTATAAAATATGTGGTACTTAAACTTATTAAAGTAATAAGTTTTGCAGAGAAAAAGTGTTCAAGAAGGAGCACGTGTCGCAGCCAAAAATTTAAAAGAATTTGGGAATTTCCGTAACATAAATCTTCGTAGCGTCTAATTACATGGATCCAGCTCTCTCCGCTCTTTTCTGGGTAAACTTATGGCGGTCATGCGTCATGATGTTTTTATGAAAAAATAGCGACGCATCCTAAAAACCTCTAATAGAATTATGAAATAGGTAATTCGGAAAACCTGTAGAAGCTTCTTAGATTAATATTTCATCAGACGTACGCTCACAAAAAGGTCGGTGAAATGAAGAAAAATTGCTTCAATTTAATGTTCTATCCAGCCTAAATCCTTTTACATTCGCCGAAGCAATGTAGTTATTGCTATCGTTATGGTTGAAAGAATACAGTCCGTCACATACAGTTTATATTAGCTTTGGTGCACGGGGGCTGCGCAGTGAAGCGGCTTACTTGAGCACAGACTGTGTGTTCAACTCTAGGGCACTCGTACTTGGAGAAAAATAAACTGAGCAAATAATGGCCGCCAACTCCAACGAGGAAAAATTATTTCGATTGCGAAATTCCGCATAGAATTTCACTTAACACAAATTAATAGATTTTAGCTCTGTGTAGTATAGACCGTGGTCTCTAAACTAGCGCTATAAAGCGTTTCATCTAGCGTAATAAACTGATTAAAAATATTTCTATTCTTTACGGGTTATACGTTTAACTTCATATTATCTAAGCTCTATGTTATAGTGATAGGAAGGTTCTGAATTTTATATACTAGTTTTCAGATAATGTAATATAAATTATATAATTGATTATTTATTAGATTATTGATTTACTATTAATAGGCAAAACAGTTAATTTCAAATGATATTATTTATTTTAGACTGCCTCATTACTCTAGTGGTCGCTAAGCGCGACTACGAGGTCCTGGGTTCGAATCCCGGGTCGGCCAAAGTGTTTTTCTTTAAGGTAATTCTCTTATTTCTTGTACTAAAACTAAAATAAAAATACATTATTTGTAAAAAAAATAATATTAAAATATATTGAAGTAATTTTTATCGAAATGTAAACTAGCTTTTTGAGCCGACTTACTCAAAAAACATACAATTTAAGGAAAATTTAATTGGAATAGACTATACATACGTGTACTTTCGCTACATATTTGCGGTTGCACGTAATCGACTGCGATTGTGAAACCCGACCCTCGCTCAAGTGGAGGATCTAGTTCACTAGAAAATACTGGAGAGGCAAGCGTTTCTCCTCTAAATTAAATTACAATTTATTTTAACGTAACATAAAAAATCATTTATTTTGTTACATGCAAATACTGGATGAGCCGTGTGGTATCTGGCCTAGAATTGACCACCCCCTTTCCTCCCGTGGGTGTCGTAGGAGGCGACTAAGGGAAAATCCAGAAGATGGGCAGCAGCGTCTTCTGTGACTTGACCACCAACACTGCGATCCCCAAGCGTGGGTATTATGGTACCCCCCCCCCTTATAAAAGGGGGAGGCTTTTGTTCAACAGTGGACATCTTCCGGCTGATGATAATGATATACTGGATGTGCCTAATGATGGTCATTACTATGTATTAATATCTAACTGTGACCACCAACACTGTGATCCCCAAGCGTGGGAATTATGGTACCCCCCCCTTCTAAAAGGTAGAGGCCTTTGTTCAACAGTGGACATCTTCCAGCTGATGATGATGATATACTGGATGTGCCTAATGATGGTCATTACTATGTATTAATATCTAATAAAATTCGAGTTCTTAAGAAACATTGTGTATACATATTTTTATAGGCAATCATCGGAGATAAGGTGCAGGGTCTTAAAAATGACGTAAGGGTTTACGTAAGGAATTTAGGGTTCCGGGTACCATTTTGTTAATTGTGTACTGTGTGGGAATTACTTTTCTATTTCTTATTGTATGGTTGATAAACAACCTGGTGTCAGAGTTTAAACCGCCTGTAGGCCTCTGATATGGCATTACACACCGTTGAAAAATATCTCAGGTGTACCGGTTTGTTCACGATATTTTCCTTCACCGTTTCTAAAAACTGATAAGTAAAATATAGTCCGCACATGAATTGAAAAAGTCATTTTTGCGTGCCGGCGTTTAGAACTTGCGACCTTTGACTTGGCAGTCCAACGGTCATACCACTCGGCTATCGCTGTTGTCACTGGGAATCACTGCCGGTGAAGCAGTCCACTGAGCACAAATGGGATAACAAAGTCAATTCTGAGTCGTCGTTATCAGCTTCTTTTAGAACACTGCTGGACATAGGCCTCTCCTGTGGCACGCCACTGAGCTCGATGTTCGCCCTTTCGCTTCCAACCGCTGCTTACAATTCTAGGTAAATTAATGAAATTATTCAGATATCAAAAGTGCATAAAGTAAAACTTGTAACATGGAATCACCCATTGCCGCTTCCGCGTAATGCTTGGTAATAAAATGTTCACTATAAAGGTTTTCACAGTAACTAGCAGTTATTATAAATAGCATGCACATTTAAGTCCGCATATCATGGGTGAAAGCATTTCAACTGCACTCGAGGTTGATCCGCTGAAAAGCTTGCTCATTAAACTGGTTGATGAATAGTGTAATGTAATTGAAACATTATTTAGCATGGACCAAAAACATGTGGTATATTAGTTGCAAAAGCCACTTTAGTTTACGATTTTCATACATAACATTAACAAAGTACACTTCTACATTCCCCGTAGGGATAAACAGAGGTGTATAAATTACGTGCTCTCATATTTTTCCAATATTAAGAACCGTTAATAGAGAGATGTCCTCTGTAATCCTACGTATGTAGTATTTACAAATAACTCCACTGTTAATTGACTGCTCATCGATATATAGGTATATAAATACTTTGGAAGTATTACCTTAATAGATAGATATTATTTATGCACGTCAATACTTTCTTAAATACATTTTCTCCATCATTTTAGAACAGCCGTGCTATTCTAAAGACATAACTTACGAACTCACTTCTAAATCCGTGGTGAGATTCGACCCTAGCGCAAAACAAGGTGACATGCGAGATGACTTCCGAGATGATGTTAGTGTTTCAGAATAGCATAGCCGAGCTTCTACGAGTGTATTGTACTGTATTTGTCTGACTGTGGTTGCTATCTGGACAGTCCAAAAGTTTACAAGTCCAGGCATCCCGTAGACAATTTTGACAAAGTTTCAGCGCGGGCGCGGCGCCGATAGTCAACGGCAAGTGTCACCGACGCGACTTGCAGTTGTGACGTCGCACGACGCAAAACGACTGACGCCTTTGAGCTCCCACTCTTTTGTTACGTTAACGTATGCAAAATTGTACAGTTTCCAATCTGTCTGCAGAAGTATGAACATGCAATACGATGGAACGAATAGAATCAAAAAATCAAGCGAGTGTTAGGTAGTATATTGCGTAAACAAGGATGCGAGCATTCGTACACAATTCCAACAACATTGCCAACATGAAAGTTTACTTTCGTTCAATTCTCTTTGAGTTGTGTAAAGTTTGAAACTGCAGCTTTTTATATTGAAATAAGTTTTTAATAAATTTGAGCGTTGGTAAATATTGATATTTGTATTTCTAAATAAATGTACGATTTCATATAATATCCATGCTAATTTAAAACGTATAAATACAGATAGTATAATTAATAAAACCTATTTAACTTTTCGTAAAAATCGAAACGTAAATTGCAAACTTCAAAACGTTTTTAGTTCAAACATTTTACCAATATTTTAAAATTAATTGAAATGTCGTAACAGCCTAGAAATTACATATACCAAACGACAGTAGTACGCTGCTCAAAATATTACTAAATAAAAATACCGTGAGTAAAATTTTCATTCATGTGAAGTGTCCTATTAATTCCTTCGTGAATAGAATTCGTTAGGAACAAATGCTAGGTAACATTGCGAGTGGCCTATGCAAGAGCGCGAGGCCACTTGACCTCCCGCATGCCTCATGCTCTCCGTGATTGGCTCTGTTAGCGGTATAAGTTCACGGGAGCTTTACAACGAACGCGCTCTTTTGTCACAAGAATGTATAAATATTTTTCGCAAACTTTGGAAATAGAAAAGCGGTTTTCAAGTACCCTTTACTGCCGCACAAGAATTCAGGTTTTGCTGTACGAAGCAAAACAATTGCACTGGACACATTTTTGCTAGTTGTATCTTGTATTGGTGTACCGTATTGTAGGATATATTGACAGCGGATAAGGATTCGAAGATCTATATTTGAAGCTGAAGTTGAGTTATAATTTTCACAATGGAAATACATATTAGGAAACGAATGCATGATACATATGTATATGATAGGTTTCGTTATTGGATTTGCAATTATATAATAAAACCCCTATAACTAACTTTAATATTTTTATGGCTAAGGTATCATAATAGCAATTTATCTATTAGGATACTCGTAAATAAAGGTCTGTTTGCTAGTGTTATAATATACTTAAATATTAACGTAACAAAAGATATTTATAGGTATTTCGTTTTATTATCAGCGATCCAATATAGAGTGTATTATTCTTTTCCTTACAATCTTTAACTACAAAGCCCAAAAAGCGGTCAAACATCCAATATAAAGAGAATAAATTTATCTCTTGGGAAAACGGTTGAATAAGAAACCCGAAAGCAGTCGAAGCGTCAGTTACAATAACTATTGTCACATTCAATCAAACCATTCAAACAATGTGTGCCCTCGACAAAATAAAACGCGGGGAAGTTGGTACGTAAAAATTCCCGGGATCCATACAGTAAAAACAGTGGGATCTCATCCAATTTTGCATTCAATCTACGACCACGAGAATTGCTTCCTCCGAGATGACCCGCCACTTCCACTCGCCGTAAAGCGATGACCTAATCCGGTTTATTTGATTTGGGTTCCTGACTTCAGCCTTCTTTACCAATTCGTAAGAATAATGTCAGATATGGGAGCACACCACCACTTCATATTCATTTAAGAGATTACTATAAGGTATTTGGCACGATATTCTAAATATTGAAACCACGTTTGAAAGTCCTTAAGAAGAAAATAAAGTTTCAAACGATTGATGTTTTCACAGATGCTTGCCTCCTATTTAACACAGTTTTTCAACTGCTTCATATTCTGTACTTGTCCATTTTGTATTGTGATCATTTACCTTGATTTTGCGTCCGACGACAAAGTTGAATTAAATACGTGACTTTAGAATTTCAGACAAAATATCAAATAGAAATTTGCAATTCCAAGTTTAAGTCAAATCTGATTCACCATGCTGCTAAAACGTCGTGTGTCTGACACAAGTTGCTTTGATTCAAATAATTTTACGTCTCGCTGAATAAACTGTGAGATTTAGCTACAAAGAACAATGAAAACTTAAGTTTAAGGATCTTAATTAGTACGTTTGAATTGCCATGGGCGAGGCGACGAAAACTTTCAAACTACGTAGACATGTTCCAGTCTAGGATGGTACTTTTATAAAAGCGAGTAAGAACGACAGTCATTAATTCACAAGTGAAATAAAGAAGTTATCAAGAGTCGCGAGGGTAGGAGTAAACAAGGCCTGTTGTGGGTCATGTGATTAATTTCAGCGAACACTTTCCGGCCACAAATGGCTTGTCAGAAAGTTTATTGCAGTAAAAAGCTTGAGTTTGTACGGGGAGAATGACGCGAGGCTTTACACTAATGGCCCTTGAAGTTTCACCCATTAAAACCAAGTTTTTACCCAACATTTGGGTATCTATGAAATTTGATATAATATTTTATTATAGTAAAAATGGACACTAGAATCCAGTGGCTTTGAATATGAACTCAAAAATAATGTTAGGTCATACGAAGATATTTGTGTTATCTTTAAAAATCTAATAAATATTCGTAGCTGATATCTTTGCGAATTATTAAATTTTTAAATTCATCTGAATTCAGAATTGACTTAATGAGGAAGCGTTTTCAGGTCACTTTATAGAAGGGACTAATTTGCATATTATCGGGGTGTGGACAGAAGGTCGCGTGACAGTGAGGTCGAATTACCATAAGAATGGGCCAACGAGGTGAACGTTTTGTTAAGGCTCCAACCAATGTCCCATTGTAACACAAGTTTTCTTAACAATTAAGCGAAGAAAAAGTCCGCGTCTAATTGGGACCATTCTCTTAACAAGAAATTGGAGGAACTCTACAGAGGCTAATGTTCACAACGTTTTGTTGAATTACTTTAACCCGAGTCAATCTTCATCAATGATAAAAATATTATACTTAAATTATATTTTTTAAATTACCCACCAAAAGTATATTTCACACCATTGTATGAAGAATAAGACGATTGAACTAGATGGGAGGATACATCAAAATATACATTTGTAAAACAATAACGTTTAGTGCCAGTTTCTTTGAATAACACAAAATATTCATTATGTATAAAAACCAACAACATAAAAATAAACCAATTAATAAATTTTCTCTGTAGTTTTCTTCATTTATTTCTATTAGGTGTGTTGCTATCGCTATTGTCCTTCATTGTCACGGTGTCACCAGACAGTCAGGTTTATAGTCGCATGCCTCGAGGCAGTTTCCTACCACCAGAAATTTAGGGTCCATAAAATTGATGAACAGTTTCTTAATAGCGTCGAGTGACTTCTTGCGTTTTTTAATTCCTGATTCTGTGAATTATATACACAGATATACAAAACATCGAATGAGGTCACACTGGCTTTATTTGGATTCAGAAAATCAATTTAGTCAAAAACCATTTTTGCTTGGGTCGTCTAAGTGTCGTACGAACAATATTTGCTGCCGAGACGCTATATTCGGAGCTACGAGTGGTGCTGTCGGCATTATTGGAATTTGCGGGACCACCTACACTACATAAAGGCGGAAGAAACGAATAGATAGCACTATTATTATTTTAGCGTCGTGGAACTAATATAACAATACTCTTTGATTGCCATTTTTGTAACTTCATGAACCTGAGTAATATTGATCTTAAGATATCTATAATATAATATGTCTGTTTATCAACGAGGAATACTGATAGCCTTGCGTCCTTGTCATTGCGTGACGGTTTTGCGTCGCGTTATCAACGCTCTTAGATCATTCACCGAGCAAATTTACTGAAGTTGAATTCGTGAGGTAAGTGTTTTATCATGGTAAGTACTTGAATATGCAAGCTAGAAAATAGAAACTAATGTAGTACGGTAATAGCATTAACTCCAGCTGATATGGAAACGTCTTTAAGTCCCCGCTGTACGGCACCCACGGGGAAAGATAGAGAAGCCTATTCAAAGGAGGTCACCTAAGAGAATATATAAAGCGAACTCGACTGAAACAAAATTCAAAACTTAATACAAAATTTTAAATTTAGGTTAACTTGACTCATGTTTAATGAATTCAGACGGCACCGTACATTTTTTTTGACTGAATCCTTAATTGTCTGTTTTTTTGTAGTAATGCTTTTCAAAACTTACCAGAGCTGGCCGTCAAAAATAGAGAGATTTGGAAACTCTAAAGACAGGCGTTTGCCTTGTCCACTACAACACACGAATATACAAATATCAGACACTTAACTAGGCTTAAAACTATTAGACGGTAGGGTGTGACTCTTTCAGTTACGCCTGACATTTGCGTTTTGAGCTCAGCTGAGTATTTATAATTCGATCCGTTACTTCATAACTGAGCACACTGCGGTACATTGCTTCCTGGAAAAACATCTTTCATGACTTTTATACTGTCAAAGTCTAGTAGCTGCATTCTGTTTTTTTTTCGTCCGGTTTCTCATTCCGTAGTGAGTGTGTTACCTCCTAGAAATCATGACGTTGAGATGAAACTCCCCGAGTAATATTTTCTCGTATGTTTCTTCTATAGAACTGGATTAGTAGGTCAAATTAAGCTTCGGAGAAACGTTCGTATGTGTGTGATTCTGATTTGATTCTTCCTAATAGAATAAGACTACAGATTTGTGCACCGGTGCTACAGATCGCAGGCTTAATAAATATATCCCTTACATTTTAATTCCCTGGTGTGTTTTTAATGTTTTTATTCAAAGTTATTACGTTTGCTTGAGGTTGAATCTAACAATAATAATTGTGTCTGAAAATACATTATGTATAGGTACGATTATTAAGCCATTAATTCATTAATCACCGCTTCGAATAGATTAAATTATAAAAGGTACAAAGTAAAAGTCGCATTTATTTATTATTGTTTTATTTAATGGAAGTGAGACTAAAGCGTGGAGCGATTCAACGAACTACAAGGCAGACACGCAATCCCTTTACATTATGAAGGTACATCATTGTCTCTTATCTAAGATTGTCGCAGGCCCGTTCAATATTAGCTTTCAAATATCGAAGCAGATCCACTGTAAAATCAAAGGCGTGCGAGTGCGAACAAGGAAAACATTTTACTCACAACGCGACGCCGTTGTTGTGTTCTCACACAAACTTTTCAAAGAAGATATCTGTGTACAAAAATTATGCAATAGAAATCCGGTTCCATTCTTTTACATTGCACACTTTTCTTTATACAACTGTGAAGCAACCTAACTTTTTTCTGACATAGAATATTCAAATATCTCATATTTTAAATGAAATGTTTCAAATCCTGAAATACAATTTATCTAAGCGAGGTAAAGGTTGAGTAAAATTTTCATTTATTTTTCTATTTTCATAGTTCAATCATAGTGGAAGATTCCAACAATTTATGCAAGCAGATAGAGTGGCACGCCATGATAAGTTTTAATTAGGATATCTAAGAAAAAAGGTACCCAATGCTTCGTCTAGTGAATTATATGAAGGTAGCTCTTATTCGTGCACCTTCAATTTAATTTTACATCACTCGTCTCTACTTCGATGACTTAAATCCCTAAAGGCAGAAAGTTTGTATAGGAAAACTTAATGCAACTATAACAATGTAACAAGTACCTAAGTTCTATTCAGTTCAATCATATTATGGTTGATTTCAATGTTGGTGTTTGTGTGTTGAATCTAAATCATAATTAAGGAATATATTTGACTGCGTCGTTGATCAAGAGGTCGCTAAATGTGACCCCTAAGCCTGGCTGTGCCTGGCTCCTGTCCTGGGTTGGACAAAGTTTTATTGGGTTTTTCCATTAAGTCATTCTCAATAGCAACACAGAGTCTGGATTTGTGCCAGGTTGATGGCAGTAGGCTCGCCCTCTATTCCATTGGGATTTTTAACATAACTGCCGAAATTTGGGTGTACTATAGGTACTCATCACGCCTGTATTCTCCGAAGGGGTACGCCTTCGGAGACTACAGGCATGATGTTAGGTTAGGTTATATTATGTAATGTTTTGTAATTGAGAAACAAGGTAATTAAGACTACAAATCTTTGTGTCTTGTTATTGAGACTATGTTTAATGTGCACTACAAAAAATGAATGATTTATGCTATTCTAAAATACTAACACAAGTTACTAAATACAATCGCAGTCATACCTACGTACCTAATTATATTCAAAGGAAAATCGCGCCAAAACACATAGACCCGCTCACTTCTATCGGGGGTAAAAAGTGCTCAAGGATTCAATGGCGCGAAATAGCGGCGCGGTTGGCGCAGTAAGCGTTATTAAAATTTGCCTACAGTAGCACAACGAGTGCCAACCGACGAATGAGAAAGAAAGACGAAATTAGCCAATTTTATGAGGTTGCAGACTCGTCAACTTGCGCCTTTGAACATTTTCAAACTTAATTTTTGATTTAAGCTGAACGGTGTAACAAACTTAACTTCCATGTTTTGTAATTATTAATTAAAATCCAGTGTATATTATCATCTCTTTATTAAACAGTTTTATATTCACTTAGTATGCATACTTTCCCTGTTTTATGCGTGCCTAATACAGAGTATTATTGTATCCTGTTTATTCGGTAGTGCACGTTAGCGTTCCTTATCCTCATGGGGCAAAGAAAGGGTTAATGCCTTCTGGTGGACCGCGTTGTTAACCCGTATGACCGCCATTCCGCCCAAGGCTGCGGCCGAAGGAAAATAAAAAGGTTATCGAAATAATTTTTGATGTCCGCCAATTGTCATTTACTACTGCGGGTCTGCACTGAAAATGATAGGGTGGCTCAGAACACTCACTAAGCG
Source organism: Abrostola tripartita (assembly GCA_905340225.1). Lineage (NCBI taxonomy): Eukaryota > Metazoa > Arthropoda > Insecta > Lepidoptera > Noctuidae > Abrostola > Abrostola tripartita. The sequence continues at coordinate 6,730,436 of HG996498.1, read as the reverse complement.
GCCTGCTTCAATTATATTTCGTTTAGAGTTTGTGTAACAAAGCCAACCAACCAACTGTTTTTACGACCTTCTATAATATTGTGTCGTTTTATCTTTTTGTACAAAAATATTTTCCAAATAAACGTATTTGTATTTGCATACTTAGGTCTATGATAATATTACATACAGAGACTCTACAGACTTATAGGGTTTCTTTCTATTTATTTTATATCTACTTAGTATGACTTTGATAAAGTTGTCCTCGTATATTCGTGTTTTTATTTAATTAAGCCGACATCCGACGAAATAAATGGTTTATTTTATTTTTCTTGGTAAACTGAAAGCATAATTTTATTTTTCCATTACCGCTGTCTTCTTAATTGCCATTATTAAAAGATATTGAGTCAAAATAATTAAGGTTTTATTTGAAGCATGAAAGCTACTAATGGACAACTAATTTTAGATGCCAGTGAATTTAAAAATGATGTTATTTACTTTTTACGTTCTAGGTTAATTATAAGTCCAACGATTTATATATTATGTAGGCATTAAATACTGGAATTACAGACGAAACGACTTCAAAGAATAATGATATATATTTAAATATTATAAAGGTCGTCCGTATTTTAGAAAATATTAACCCTTACGCAGCTTTCGAGCTACTGAATATCTTTTTAAATTGTAACATTCGCAGTTGGGACTTCTATTTCCTAAATTAGCATTTTAAAATTAAATTTCGAAATTCTGTTATTCTAAACGGAGTGTAGCGGTATCGTTAATTTAATTCCTTACGATCATTTATCTATCTATCTATTAATGTGTAGCAAAAACGTCAAAACTTTTTATAAGGTTATTACGCGCACGGTAGGTATGTGAGATTTGGCATTGCATTTGTAGTTAAAATTATGTATGAAAGAGCAGTAAGATAAAACTTATATATTATAATATATATTACATTGGGTTATGATTTTACTACTTATTTTCGTAAAAACCAATCAATTTGTGAACCAATAGCACTGCTATGATGAATATAAATGGCATTCTCACCGTTCATAAAGTAGAAAATGAGAGTATAATAAACGAGCTCATGTTCAAGACAGACGTTGTAGAAATAGACGCAATATGAGAGACTGGTAATGTACATGTGTCGGTAAATAGGTGAAGGTACACAATCGGTAGCGAGTTAGAAACCCTTCATGGAACAATCTCGACGTATGCGGCTATATCGCGGGTTGGCCGTCCCAGTGATTTGTACACTGCTTCCTATTTATTCATGCAGTTTCTAGAGACGATTACCTACTCCCGCGGCTCATGAATAAATTTGAATAATTTCCCGCTGAGGTGTAAATGATGCAAGTTTTTGCATTTAAAACTGTTATTAATCACTTTACTTTTTCTGTTGACAAATTGCGGCGTCGCCGACGTTGTGTTCGTATTAACATATTTAAAATTCTCCAGAGACGTTGTTTTGTAACAAATGATTGTGTGTGAGGTGGTTGATGTATGTATGGTACCACGATAGCCATTATAAACGTCACAATACAATGTATAACTCACTTGTAGGCAGTGTACAGCGACACGGCATTCGTAAAATGCAAATTTAAAACTGCATGCAAAAGCAACTATTCGAAATGCTTTATGTTATAATCGGTTCTTACACCAGAACCTGTTAAATTATTATGGGAATAATGACGCCTAACAATTATGATAGCATGCATATTTCTTAAATTTTTGTAGTAAGTTAAGTATTTATTTTGGGCCCAAGAATGGCATCAGCCGGTGTGAAAATTGTGAAGCAATCAAATGTGGGTGTGTATACTTACTCGTAACTTCCTTATAAAGACTACCTCGCGGTCTACCTGTTCGGTGATTTAATTATAATAAAATTTGTTATATTAGGAAGCTTATATTTAATTATTGTCATTTATTTTGTCAATCTACTTTTAAATGGAACACAAAATGTCGACAAGCTTCGAATAGAGAACGCTTATGTCACCAAAAAGAACATAGGTCACTTCTCGTCTCAACAAGATAAGTAGTTCCCCAGGGACACAGAACATTTTATTTCTTTTGTTACCAATCACATTTGAGCAATTTCGGCAAACGTGAAATCTATGCGAATGAAGCCACGGATAACATTCCCAAGTTTATTGATATGATACATGTACGGGCCTGGATTTTACTTTTAAATTAAGATGAAGTTGAGCTGAATTTGTCCAACATTGTACCTTGCTTGTATCATGTTAACCATTATTTAAATCAGGACGCTTGCGAACTTCTTTGCAATCACTCTATTAAAATAGTACTAACTATATTTTGTTAAGGCATTTTCCTGTTAAAAACCGTTTTAGCGGAAAAATGCCTTAACAAAACTCATCACGCTTCTTATAAATGCGCTTAAAGTGACTACTTTTACATGAACAGACGTCAAACTATTCCAACTCAGTTCCTTAACAACTTCAGTCCGGCGTTTTTTGGTTTGGATAAAACTATTAGGTACGACAAAATCTCGGATTATAGTTTCAAATTGGAATTGAATCCGGAACATAGTAGGCTCGGCCTTTATCACATTGGCTTAATATCGTCGCTTCAGAACTGTGCGTGTGCGATACTACACCTATGCTTCGTTTTATCTTAAACTACTCTTATTCAAGAAGTTGTGAGGAGGTTTTACTTGTTAAAAAAAATACACCTGCTCATGTTTTGCACAATTATTTACATTTTAAAACTAACATAAATTAAAAATAATACCTACACATAAAAATAATGCTCATGTTGAAATACAATTATTTACCAAGAAACTACTGAACTAAATTGAAAGATTATTTGACTAATAGTCTACTTTCAATAATATTAATTCCCAAACATTTACTTTAATTAGTTTTGGTTCAGTGTAAATGCACCAGTTTTTTCATAGATCCTTCTTCGATAGTATGTTCCTCATTTATAGGGTCCAATTACCTTGTTATTTAGTAAAATAATTATCATTTCAGTGCAGTGAACAGTAGTGACTGAGGCGCGTGCTGCAAGATTGATCGCTTGCCCTGTGACTGGTCCACTACATTCACCCCTGCTAATCACCGAAACGTCGACTTGTATTAATTGTGATAGAAATAATTACTGCGCCGGCTAATTAATTACAGGAAAACTTATCCTACAAACGTGTTTACCTGTATTTCCTGTTAGTGTTGATATATGGATACAGAAATGGTGTATATAAATATAAAGGATATTCCTTTTACTGATAAATAATAGATAAATAATATTTATTAGGATGACACGGAATTTAGCGTTTCACTGGAATTAAAAGTAGTAGTTTTTAATCGTGCTCATGATGAACAATCAGTCAACGATTTGAAAAGCTTTTTTTTCAAGCAAAGATTGGTATGTTAATTATTTATTATATCGATGCCCAATTATATAGGTACAACTGAAATAAAACATTTCACATTAACAAAATCCAGTTATAAATATACTCTGTAAACAAACGCAGTAAATTGCAAATAATTTTAAATGTACCTAATAATAACAAACGTTTCAGTTCTGACAACAGTTACTACGTTACAGACTATTTTGCTTCATTGTAATCCCTATCTATGTAGATTGCAAATCAATAATTTATACACAATTGCTTCGCTGTTGTAGTTAAAAGCAATCATAATACGATTTAAACGTGTTTTCGTATGCGTAAAGCGTACAGCGATGTGGATATTCGATATTTCGTTGATAGCGGTGGTTGACAATGAGAGATGAATTTATAGTGGCAGGTAATGCTTGTCGGACGTCAGCCTTTCATGAGTCAGATTGTGTTCGAAAATGTCCCTAATTGTTACCATTTAATTGATTTTTATCACTAAAACGGTTGGCCTGTAATTTGTATTCTAATACTATGTGTTTAGTGGGCGAACCAAAGGTGACTTTGGTGTACCCTTTTTACTAACTTTGCCTTTCAGAATAACCTAGTAACAAAATGTATTTTTGATCACATCTTAATCATTGTTTTTGGTCATGCGACGGCAATTGCATGTAAAACTCTTTATTTAAAATGTATAATTTTATCAAACAAATCAGTAGGTACTGAATGAATTTTCTTTTTAATAAAACGATCAATTTTGTTCGTAAAAATTATCGTTGATTTTCCGCCGGCTCATTAATAATAAATTAAACATATTGCAGCAGTTCATTAGTGCGTAAAGCAACAACATGCATACAATGAATGGACACGCGACACTCGACCGGACAGAACATGTCACGAGCTCGATTTATGGACACCACTAAGTTGCACGTCATATGCTACTGCACCACCATCAAAAAAGTGATTTCAAACTGTTCAACGGCAATTATTATTATCCCCACGACTATTACGCCGACACGACACGCACGTACGACAAACGTTCCTTGTCTTTTTAATGAAAGTTCAGTCACTAGCGTCCCACAGGATTAGTTCATTTGGACATGGAGTAAATTTACTCAGACCAATCTAATATGGGTACACGCACGAGATAGCTACGATCTTATTTAATCTATAGCTTTAATTTCGACTTGGGACCTACGATAATATCAAATAGTACAAGAAAAATATCTAATAAAGCTAGTGGTACGTTTTGATGTTTACCTTTTAGAAATAAATTGAGAAGTGAATTTCGAACCATAAGGGTTATTTTATAATATAAACAATTGCCTAAACGGTTTATAGTCTTTTAGTATTAGAGATGTTGATAGTACCTATGTGTGTTGTTAGGAACAGCTGTTTTAAAGCTCTCCAATAAGAAGGACTATACTGTTATTACAGCGACATTCAGTTAGCTAGCTGCTGACCTTTTCGCTTAGCAAAGAAACTATTTTATAATCAGTCGGGGCTAATCAGATAAAAGATAATAATTATCTGCGTAAATTGGTATTAAGAAGAAAGAAATTTTATAATAGGCACTTAATTTGATTTCATGAACCTTATTGAAAGACATTGCGACTGTTTTTTTATAGAAAACCCATTTCATAGGAAAAAAATATTTGTAGTGTAATCTAAAATGCATCGTAATCATATACCAGAGATATTGATTTGATTGACGTGAAAAACTGTATCTATTTCCGAAAATAACTAAAAAACCTCTCACCTGTATAAAATGGAATATTGAATACCACAACAATTATAACCCAGTATTCACTGAAAAAGAAGTTAATTCCATTGCCAATAACAGCTTTGTGTATTACACAGTCGAAGTTCACATCACGAGATAAAACCAAACATTTTTGCTATCGGCATAGTGGATCACAAAGCAAGTAATTTTTGACAGAGTATGAACAAAATGGGATATCGTGTGCCCCTGAGGGCAGCTGACCCGAGATATTGAACTGGTCAGGCAAAACGAATAGCAGGGCTCGGAGCGGGACCAAGTACCCCTATCCGACTAAATCTACCTTCCGCTGAATTGAACCTTCCCAGTGTTTAATACACCAACGTTTATTGAGTTACACGCAAATACATATTATCGGTAAGTAAATTGTGTACGGTTATTGCATTTGCTGTATTGTTTTTATTCCGTTAGATGATATTAGTGCATACCTGTTGTTTTTTAAAGTTTGTTTAAACATAGTACTTAGTTAAGTTATTTTATAGAATTGAATATCATGTGTTTAAAAGTTAGTGGATTTGGCTGTTTGATTTTGAAATTCACGCTTAGAAGTCTTACCCAAGTCTGGGTGTTTCTATATGTGATATTGATTTAAGACTGTGTAAAAATGATCCGCAACACAGGTAATTTTGATGTAGAGTGAGGAAAAGCTTATTACAACAAAGTTATGATACCTAAAAACTAAAAACCTATCTGCGGTCCGTCAATCTAGTCCTCAGTGAGTCCCGGTAGATGAGAACTGAATTAGCAAAAGTAACTAAGAAACGAATTATTCGATTCAATTATCTTCTCCGAGCCAAAATAATTACTCCGTATAATGTCTTAGGCTACAGTAAGATACTGAAAGCAACCATTAAAGCTACTTACGAGATTATTACCGAGTAGAATTAGGCACTTGCTAATGTCACTAGGGCGCGTTGGATAGAGCATGTTAAAGACTTGTAAGGCGCTGCGATAATTGTGAGTCAAGGAAAACGATGCAAGTTTCAAGATAACGTTGAAAGTTTCTTCAGTGTTTAAAAAAGGTGCTAGCTTAGTCGTGTGGTACTTTTTGTGATTATTTTACTGTCAACTGTTACCAGGGTGGTATTTACGTTTAATTCGTTGCTTTGACAAGCCCTTGATATCACAATTAATCCACTTTTCGACAACACTCTTAGTAGACGCTAATATCCATTTTGTTTTCAATTTTATTATACGTTATGTTAATATTCCTCGAATAGGTTTTTCACTTCCCTTCCTTAGGTGTACTGTTTAATTAGCGTACTAATTTCTGCATATTAACAACGATTCCATTACTTTTTATTAGACACGAATTTTAATCCCGAGCTACTTATTAATTACTTTTTCTACTAAACCTAATCTTAGTCTAATCGGCACGACTGTCGATTGCTGTCGTGAATCCGATGACGCGTTCCAAGATTAAATCCAAGTTACAAAATGCCAGGTGTGTTTGCGTCCCAATTTCTTCGATATAGATTGTACACATGATCAATGTAAATATAATTATGCAGCTCAAACCTGGGAACAGCGGGAATACATCAGTTGGTTCGGAGTTGGGATCGCCCAGTTTCCATCACGTAGAATAATTAAACGCAAACAAACTGCCGTGTCCACGAGCGATTGAGATAGTTAAGTTTATTTTCGATATCTGCCGTGACCTAAAATCGATTTCATTTATTAGATTTTTCTAGGCTTTCGTATATTCGAATGTTTGTATCGTTTGGCAAAAAATAAATAACGATTTCTAGTTTTTTACGTTCTTTTTTTGGACAGCTAACAAACTAGTAGATACCTATAGATTATCGATTTATAACAAGCTTGCACGTTAAAAAAATATATTAATAGAAATAAAGTGATTCATATTTGTTGTTTTAATTTCAGGTACTCGCTACACAACACAACTATAATAAATAATATAAAAAGTGCATATCCCTTGGCATCATGTCGCTTAATTAAATGAGTATTTGGCTCTCAAGCTGCAATAGCGTCGGCACCGTTATAGCTAACAGCACATTGTCACCACTTGCCGCCGACCACACCACTTATTAGATTTCACACCACCTGATCTGACGTTAACTCCACATGAGTCTTGGCTGTGTCAACATTAACCTATTATACATGCCTTGCTTCATGATTTATGGGTATATTAGTCGGATCTTTATTGTAGTTACAAATATGTATAATGAAACACAAATCATAAACAGTATTAATATTCAGTTAAAGACTTGATAAGACAATAAGATGAGTGAGAATCATGGATTTTTAAGTTTGGTAAGTGATTTGTGGTAGTTTTTACCTAGTAAAACATTTCATAACATATTGCCCGTTTTGCTCAAATTGTATTTAAAAAAATCACATCACAGGTAAGATAATCTAGTTCATGTTCTCTTTCAACTGCAAGATATGAATTAACTAGTTACGGTGATATTCTGCTTTTTGGCAAACGATAATGCATATTAGGTAATACTGAATTTAAGTTTGTCTTATATTTTGTCCTCCTCCTTGCGTCGGTTTCCTCATTACTGGGGGTCGTGGTCAATGTCTGGGTGCAATTTAATGTGAGTGATGCGACGCCAGTTATGTCTGTCTGTCGCCGAGTGTAAAGCATCGTGGGTGGTCGTTCCAAGTGCGTTGCGGATCTGGTCAGTCCAGCGAGTTGGGCTTCTTTCTCTTGGTCGCTTTCGTTCGACTTTACCAGTAACAATCAGTTTCTCGAGGTTATTGCCATCCTTCCTAGCTATGTGACCGAAATATTCTAGGATAATAGGCAAACACGTGGAGGAGAGAATATATTTTGTACTAGGCCACTATACGAAAGAATCCTAACAAAGTAAATAGGGCCAAATTCGTAAGAATCAAATAAAAATGCAAGCAGGGGCTAGATAAACAAATTTCCAAAAACATCCCCACCTTCCGTTGCAGGTACTACATTATGTTACAATCTTAGTGTCAGAAGGTTTTTCCGCTTCTCAATTATTTATGTGTACGCAGTTATTACGACGTAAAAAGCACAACCTTCCCCAGATCATTAGGACCAGGGAAAAACAGAAAATGAGAGAAACCTTTTGGGTGTAGCGTTACGCCATATAACACTTAACTTGTGATTGAGGTACACGTTTTCTATGGCCGTCTCTGACTCCTGTATAACATTTTCTGTAATCATTGTAGATAAGAACCTCTTTTCTTTGAGTCATAATTACTTTTTGCCACACATCATGTTCATACAACGGACCGCGATATTAAAATAGCTAAACGCTCATTTAGAAACAGGTTCCCCACGAGAATATTCAGAATCTAACCGAGTTTAAAAGCTACGCTATGAATTTTAAACTGAAAACTACATTGGATATGAGCAGAAAGGCGAGCGTTGTGTAAACAGTGCGCTGTTTCCGCGAGTAATATTTGAAAAAAGTGCCTCTGAAAGGATGCTGCTCCGACAGTGGAAATAAAATATTCGTATACAAGCCCAAGTGCTGAAAGTTTTAGAACTGTTTCATAAGGAATCTAACATGTGAAAGTGTCTAATCATTGTCACGAGAAGAGTGGCGCAGCTGACTGTGTTCATATATTGTAATGTATAGCTGAAGGGACGAGCCACTGATAAGGAAACCGCCGTAGGCCCGTAGGACCTCGCAGACAAAGGACTTAGTTTGTTTTCGGGAAAACACAAAAGAGAACCCTAAGTAAGCACAAACAAACATGTAACGGTACAAATTACGTTGAGCAATTCCAATTTATCTTAGCTACTGAATCCATTACCTTAATTTATCTTACATTGATACAACATAAATAGCGAAGATTTTTACACAAATAAATAATAAGCGCTTACACACAAAACAACAAATGTCGAAAAAATATTTATTCAGCTTTTCTTATATTTTGTTATAATTTTTGAATAATATTAAACTGTGAATAGAAAGGCAACTATTGTTCTATTCATAGTAACCAATAATATTAGTACCAACTTATCATTATTGGCAGAGTTTAAAGATACCGCCTGTTTAATACCAAAATCGTGACCGCGGTCAGTTTGAGTTTAAAACACCAACTACCAACTGCGTCGAAGTCGGCTCGCCGCTCGCCGCTCGCCGCCGTATCCTGAAACTATAACTCGGACCAGCTGACGGTCTCGTTGTCTTGGCTAAACAATCGCATCTTACTACTAGAGCACTGAAGTCCGGAACTAAAGCAAAACAGGACCGCTCTAAATATCTGTTGACAAATGCAGTATTCAAAATGGTGGAAATTCTGCACACCCTATTAATAAGTATCGATCGCAGTGCTGTAATAATTCCTTTAACTGCGTCGCAGCCAAATGAGTACGGAACGGTGCCAACATAAGATGTGTGGGTGTTTGCTTCACCTATGTAGAGCGGTACTTCTTTCAATCCGTGCCTGAAATCAGCATAGAATTTCCGCTAAAAGAAATTACAGGATTTATTTAGAACTAGCAATTTTATGGCAAATAATAAATCGGAGTATTTGAGAGTAATTCAGTTGATTGGGCGGTGCACACAGCTACCCGCACTAATTAATCAGATGCGGTAGTAATGCTAGTTATTTTTTTTGTGAGTTTTTACTGCGCGATCTTATCACAACGTACAGATCCAACTTGTTTATTTATAAACATAAATATACGTGGTTTACGTACGTGAGGTACCGTTACATTTAAATAGTTCATATTCCACAAAATTTACACAGTTTCAGCAGTTCGGCACACTCTCTACTTCTTCAAACACGTGTAATTACTCAAACGTACTTAACGGCGGCTATAAATTGGGGATAAGTTTTTAGAAAAATAAAAAGGATTAAGGCACAGCATTACATTCACATTGCAAACCTAAGCTTGCAATAGACAGAAAATATATAAGCTATGGTTGCTAATACAAAGATTGATGAAATAGGTACTCGGAATCCAAATAGAAAGATCACGTACCCGCAAGTTCTTCAAACTAATTTATTTGAAAGATTTTGTATGCGCCGTTTGATAAAACTTAGATATTCTCTATCGGCATCGTGAACTGTCGCTAACCGGCATCGGTTACTTAATTTTATTATTAATTTATCTATTCTTATTATTTAAAAATCCATTTTTACACTAAGTTGCAGTAAACGGAAAAAACAAAAAAACTTAACCCTCATGTTCTTATAAAAAGCTATTTTAGCCAGATTTATATTTGTATAGCGCCCACTCTTAATTTCCGGTGACTCATAATGAAATGATAGAAAGAAAGCGTTCAAAACCAAATTAGGACAAAGCAAAAGTAACATTTTACGCAGCCTTTTTGAAGGAAAATGTGATATAATTCAAAAGAAAATTATATTTATAGCCTTATATTGTGTATACAAAGTGCTTACATAATGAATGCTTCTGATTACGAACAATATCCCGTCTTGTAAGTAATAACCGTGAAAAAGTATTTTTTTAATTAGGTAATGTTGATTTAGCAATCATTTGCAAACACATTGAGAATAATTTCATCAACAGCCGATAGATGTCCACTGTTGAACAAAGGCCTCCCTCTTTTAGAGGGGGGGTGCCATAATCCCCACGCTTGGCAAGCGGCTTGGGGATCGCAGTTTTGGTGGTCAAGTTACAGAAAACGCTGCTGCCCATCTTCTGGATTTTCCCTTAGTCGCCTCTTACGACACCCGCGGGAGGAAAGGGGGTGGTCAATTCTAGGCCGGATACCACACGACGGAGAATAATTTACCATCTGGTAACTGAAATCAACATTAAACAGAAACCGAACAAAAACTTGAAAGGGATTTTATATAGGTACATTCAAGATCAAATTCAACTTTATCAAACGATTGATCAGTGAAGTGGGAAGAAGGGAATTATTATTAAGTTTGATTCAGCTCGTGTGGAATGCGTTCGGCAGCGCATGTGCATCGGAGCGTCGAACTTCGAGCCAAGTACCGCGTAGCGGGCCTACAGTCGCGGCTCGACTCGCTACGCGGACGCACGTAGCACGTCTACGCCGCTACGGGCTACGAACTTCTACATCGTCGAACTTGGCGTAGTATGCCGCGCAAACAGTGAAGTTTTTTTCGCTAACATACGATGTGTTTTGAATGATGTTGTTGGGAAAACTATTGTTCTATATACACTTCGGACTTGTCTTCCATGTTGTGATTTGTTTTAAGGATACCGTGGGTAAGTTAAAAATAATCGTTATAATACTCAATACAAAATTTTTCAACGTAGCGTAGGATTTCAAAACTGAAGCAATTAAAATACATTTGAAAAGATACTTTATTTAGTTAACACTAAAATGTACATACAAATGACGTTTAAATTATTAGTTTTATCATGAACGACAGCAGCAACCGGGAAAACTCTTAGTACCGTTATTATAACAATTTTGATGTGAATACGAGTAATATTAGTGTCATTAAAGTTACTCACGATAAATATAATGATAATAAGTGCTGTCGGTGCCGCGACTAAAGGTATAAAATTAGTATTAAATTACGTTTTTCGACCACGATTAATTTATTTATCAAAACTAAATTATTTCAATTGAATGAGAAAATTTTGCTTCTATTATTTTTATTCAATTATGTATTTACCTGTGATTAAAATATGTTTTAATAACAGATTATGTTATTTTCACTACGATTTTATTGTCACAAGTTTCTGAAGTGATAAAAGGAATCTGAATATATTCATAACATTATATTACCCTACTTGATATGCAAAATATATAATAGTACCATACCAACTCATCGAATACGTAATACTAATTGATAAAACGCTTTTAAAGTTGTTTATTTCATATTGAATGCATCAGTATAATTGTAGGTGGCTTAACATTTTACTATTATTTACATCTTCATAACTTTTAATAAATCTACCTATGAAGCACAATTTTATCCTCCATTATTTTTTGAGGATAACATGGGGATGTTTTATACAACAGCAACTTTTGTGTACTGTTAGGGTAATTATTAACAAGTGGTCTTCTATTGGTCGAAATCCGAGCGTTGTATTTATTTATTTAAATTAGTACATCCACATTAAACAGAGACATATAACATTATCCTTACATATTTCATTTAATAATTTTGCAATAGTACAACCGTGCGCCATATTTAAAATGGATCCTAAGTTATCACTTCACGAATTAAAAATAGATAACGAAACCAGACTTCTTTGCTAGCTAAAATATAACTTGTATTTTTTTCTCACAACTATTTTTGCATCTACCGTGATCTATCTCTGCACTACCCAAAAGTTTGACTGGTAGAAAATGCCTAAGGCATTAAGTCCGCCTTGTAAACTTTTGTATGAAGAATAAATAAATAAATATTAAAAACTATAATAATATACAAATCAGTATTTTAAGAAAATAATATTGAAACATCCTATTTCTAACGTACTAAACAAACACGATATCTGCATATACCTTTATTAAAATGATACTCTTATTTGTGTGGTGAGCACTTAAATACTACGTGCTTCAAGCAGGACAAAATAAAAATGAACTAACTCTCTCATCATGTTCGAGGCAATGAACTGTTTCTAGGAATATTTCAAAGATACTAACTGAGACCTATTTGGTTGTTATTACTGGACGAATATTTGCCAGCCCCAGAGGAATATTATATTTACCAGTGGTCCAGCGTGATAGGGTATATATTGGTATATACATGGGTTCAAGGTTTTTCGTTCGAATTCAAGTATTATTGTGACTATTTTAATAGCGCGTCTAATCCAAATGATGATGTGAATATGTTGTGTCACAATTGTATAGTAGCACCTGAGTATTTTGTAATCGTGTCCCATAAATAGAAATCGGCTCGCGCCTTATATTACCGAACATTTTCTGTTTGAGCGTAGGTATGCAATACTTTACTTACAGAGCTTTGCCTATTCAGGGAATACGCTTAGTTGATGTACTTAGTACCCTTAACCGACCAGTTTGTATGAGGAATGTGATGTGAGTCAATGAGGCGAAAGAATTACGTCAGGATCATAGCAAATGGAAATCCGTTGCCTCTGCCTACCCCTCTGGGAAATAGGCGTGGTATTATGTATGTATGTATGTATGATGTACTTATGATACAAGTGTATATAAATTCGTAGGGCTGCTGTCATAAAAACATCACAAAAGTTTGAAATCTCTTCATATTTTCGATTTTGTCGTTTTTTGTGTTAACTTAGTCCATTTTAAACGGGAACGATGCGTACTTCTAAGCATGGCGGTACTATACGTATATTCCGCTCTCGATACGGCGGGTCTGATTTTATGCAAATCGCCTACGGCCTGACCACCGCTACGTTTAGGAAAACAAGGATTTTGCCGTACTGTATTAACAGAGAATTTCGAATTTCTACCCGCTTTCATTATCAGTCTCTTCAATACCAGGGTTAGAAATAATGTTTCCCTGACCAAATTTCGGTTACGGCGACCCAATCTCAATGGAGACTAGCCAACTACGCAGGATATGTTATAGCGCACATATGTGTGCACACTCAGGTGTATGTAGTCTCGATTCTCTCAGAATGATAGTCCGATGGGATGGTAAACCGAAACGACCAGAGAGGACACGTTAGGACCAACGACTTAAGGCACAAAGGGTTTCGATTTGTGAAGCAAGGTTCCATGTCTGCATGAGACAAAACATTTGCGTGATCCGCGACTATTGCTATCGAGCCTTTGCACATGTATGTAAAAAAAAAACAGAAACCTGGAAATGTTATATTTCAATTGCACCTACGATTTATTAGTTGAAATCATAATTATTAAAAATTAATAAGTATAATTTAATGTTTTAACAAGTCCGTTTATTATTTAAAAAAAACCTATATACAACATTTTATCTAGTGAGGATAAATATAATTAACTATTATGTAATTCTATACGTATTGTTATGTTTGTAACAATATTTGTTTCCACCCGCATATTACAACAATTAAAAGAGATTGAATAAATTATTTTATTTGAGTTAGTTGTACATCGGTTACAAAAATATGCTTTTGTTCTATAAACGGCTGAATAAAATTCTCAAAAAGAAAATCTCCGAATCATTATCGTTCTTAATTAAAACTCAAATGTAAAAGTAACAATTCAAGTGTAATTAAAACTCGTCGTTTCGTTTCATAATTATATATTTAACCGTCATAAAATTATTTTAAACCTAAAACTACCTAGTTGGGCCCCGCGGTGCTACCCGCAATTTTTTTCAGGATCAAAAGTAGCCTAGTTAATCTAGGGTGTCCGCTACCTCCATACAAAAAATTTGTCCAGCCGTTTGAGTGTGAAGAAGTAACAAACATACACACATACTCACAAATTTTCGCCTTTATAATATTAGTGTGATAATGTTTGTTCTACTTCAATAGAATAGCGAGGCAGTTATAACCAATTCAGTTATTACATAAGCAGTCATCGGTATCCCTCATAACAATAGAACCCTGCTTGATCTATTCGAAAACGCGTAATAGTACATGTCATGTTTACAGTCTAAATCTATGAAAGACAAATTAAGTAATCGATTTCCTTCAGTCGCAGCAAAAGCGAGAATTAGTAGGCAAAGAACATGATGTGAACTCAATTAATATCAATATATTTTAATAACCTCGTTGACATTTCGCCCATCTTTATAATTACCATGGGATTTATTAAGATTGGCAATAGATGAGTACTGGTCATCCTAGGTAGATAAATACAGATTGCTAGTAACATACAGATTACAACAACAACTATTGATAAAAGTACACATAAAGAAAGAAGATAATAATTAGCTTTTGTCTCGCATAGTACACATGAAATTAAATTAAAACGTACCAGACCAAAAATAATGCTGCTGCTATAAAAGTATAGCGCTTATAGTTTACTCACGACTAGCTCTGCCTGCCTCTTAGATGATTGCAACATTTTTGGGTTACCAATAATACCTACGTTTCCCGTCCCTTTCATACAATATTATAAAGTACCGATTTTCCTTAGTGGAAACTTGCTCAACGACAACCAGGTGTTACACCGCGCTTTATTTAATTTAATCAATTTTTTTGTATCACAAAGGTGAGAGTATGAAATATTTCTTTTTATGTGAGACAAA
This sequence comes from Abrostola tripartita, assembly GCA_905340225.1. Lineage (NCBI taxonomy): Eukaryota > Metazoa > Arthropoda > Insecta > Lepidoptera > Noctuidae > Abrostola > Abrostola tripartita. The sequence goes on along the minus strand of HG996498.1, from coordinate 6,715,251 downwards.
GAATTAATAAAGTCTTGGTTATTAAAGTATATTATGCGGTAAATATACACAGTCACGCCTGGTTCCAAAAAGGTAGGCAGAGACGACGGGGTTCTGTTGGCTTCTATCCTAGCGATCGCATCTCCATCAATTCTCGTCGGTTTCGTTTTCTCCTTTGCCCTGTCTATAGAACAACTTTGATGTAATCAAATATAAGTATATATGTCACAATTTTAATATATATCTCCTCCATATCATAATTCTCATATTATAATTTAACTCCATGCTACCATACTATAATTCTTAAATTTCTATGTTATGTCCACTAACACTACTTAATAAATTTTTTGTTACTAACGATATGGACTTGGTCTGAAATAAATATTATTATATACCATTAGGTACTATTATTGTAGCTGTTTCTGGACTATTGTATATTCACAAAAAAAGTTCAACGAGCCAGTGTCAATGTGACTTGTTTAACACTTTAGGTACCTACTCTCTTGGGGATTCCAAGACACGACTAAATATGAATTAGGCCTTAAAAAATTGCAATAGGTTACCGCTTACTCATGGTAATTTATTTATTTGGAACTTATGAGTAAGAAGCAGCACATTTTTGCCCTTTTCTTTGGGGATTACAGATGCGATGATGTTTAAAATATGTATCGTGAGTTCCGAGTTAATGGGCTTTAGCAACAGTGCCAAATTGAGGTTGGATCTTAAAATCTACTGATTTTGGTAAAGACAGACAGAAATTTGTAGCTTAATTATCATCACCTGCAACGGTCACATCACTCATTGTTAAGCACATCAGTATTACTTTATTTCAAATTCACGTCTGTGAATTGTGGTGGTATATTGCGCAATGAGCGCTCACAGGCTTATTATACACAGACTATTGTTATGCCCCCAATTCTGAGCATGAGTGACTTTAGTAACTGTTGTACAATGATGTAAGCCATACTGCAGTGTTCATTGATAGATTATGTATCTGCCAATTAACTTGATCTTCTATTGAATAATGCAGCGATTTTAACGTTATTCGCTAAGGGAAACCCTGTTGGATGGGTATAATAGATTATTATCATTGTAAACGATAACAGATAGGAATAAGCCTTTTGTCTTAAAGGTCGATTTAGTGGTTCAGTTTCTGCTCGATAGAAAGGCGATAGGCGCTTAAATTTTTTTTACATGTAAGAAAAATATCTGTTAGCGCATACAATAAACAACTGAAACTTGTAGACTAAGCAATGTTTCCTTGAAAAATGTATTCTAACCATTTTCCCGTCCAGTAAGTTACATGTGATACACGGCTATTGTTTAACTATTCTCTACTTCGTGGACAGTCAAGTTGTCAACACTTTGTATGTCTATATAGCACACATATATTGTGTGGGTCACTGAACACGGAAAGGTGTAACTTGAGCAATGCTATTCTTATACCCAACAACGATATTTAAACAAATAATATACAAGCATCGTCAACAAGTTCCGTGAATGTTGAACAGCAATGTAATATCTGAAAGGACAGTCCACTGAGATGTTGCAACAGCAAGCCTCCGGGTGAAAGCCGGCTTAGCAGCGCGGCGTAAAGGGCACGGACTAGCCCGCAGTACGGACGAGAATAAAGGTTAAATGCCCCAGGGACAACAGCGACTGTCGTGTGAACATAATCAGGGGTCGCACACATTTATTATTCAGTTAATTTTCCTAGTTTCTACCTTTTTATTATAAGCCCACGATAGGGTTGAATTTACGCCCAAAGTTTTCTCATGGGTAATTGATAGACATATGTCCGTGAATTATTAAACAAACGATTAAGCGTCGGAATTCCCAGTGTGGTAACAATGTTTCGTAAAACTCCTAAAAAAGGAAATGTTTCTATCCAGGCGGTTACTAGCGAGCCAATCATTATCATGGTAGGTGTAATAATAAAACATGTATATATTTAGACTCTTTATGGCTATACTTACCAAGATGGCGATAGCCGCGTGTTGTGTTGTGTGAACACAGGTGAAAAGCAGGCTTATTGCCAATTATAGGACTAAGAAACTAGAAGAGAACCCAACCCCTATTTATATCATAAAAACCCTATTATAAATTCCTCCGAGCTTATAATGAAAGCCATGCCGTTATTTTCATGAATACGTGTTTGGTGATTTGATATCTTACGACATAGGAAAATAAAATGGCGTCCTAAAAAAAAGTTGCTAGGTAGAAGCATTATGATAAAGCTGTAAGCCTGGTAGTTGACCAAAGACCCAAAGTCATTGTTGTTATTAAATCAATATGAGCAGTCATTGTGTTTCTGCTCATCATCAACCGGAAGACGTTCACTGTTGAACAAAGGCCTCCCCCTTTTAGAAGAGGGGGGTGTTGCCATAATCCCCACGCTTGGCAAGGGGCTTGTGGATCGCAGTATAGGTGGTCAAGTTACAGAAGACGCTGCTGCCCATCTTCTGGATTTTCCCTTAGTCGCCTCTTACGACACCCACGGGAGGAAAGAGGGTGGTCAATTCTAGGCCGAATACCACACGGCCACGGTGTTTCTGCTCATAAACTGCTTTTCTACACAACTATTGGGATAAAAGAGACATTTTGCAACGTAGGCGTTAAGTCCCTGACCTATGCAAACATAACTGTCACAATCTACAAAACCATTTTACATACATAAAAGAAACGAGCGTAGATCAACATGCTTGCTTACGCGTGTAACATTTAGCCAATATGTATGAGATTTGTGAGAAGTGTTCAATAGAGAGTCCTAAATAAATGTTGAACACAATATATTTTTTTTAACAACTTTAAACATGATTGTACAAAGACTAAATGCCTCTGGGAGTAGGTATCAGAAACCTCTTACATCATACTTCTAAAATCCATAATGTTTTAAAATAACGCTACTATGGTAAACATCATGTAACTTTGGCACTAAACATAACCATTTTACTTTAGTATTCAAATTCTTACTCCATAAAGCTGAAATTTATAAGTTACAGCATTTTCATAGTTATGTCAGTGGAATAGGGTGTATTTTACTTTAATGGCAAGTTAAGATTTCGCAAATACACGGATATTATTACTGCGTATTTAGGTACAAGTATTACTCAGAATCTGTTTTAAAAATTTCATCTGGCTCATTTTATTATTATGATCATTGCGGTGGGATTTTTTAATTAGACTGTCCCGTGTCCCACGTCTTACCAAATATTAGAAATGGCATTATTTAAAAAGAATATTTCTTTACCAGAATGACTTAAACGATTTGAATATTCGAATATTAAACAATAATACTTTCTATAACTCTCATTAAAACCTATACATTCGTCAAAATCGCTTAAAGTTCTATTTTTTATACCTACTATATAAGTCTCATCGGCTCTTTGGTCAAGTTATCTAGCCTTTTCAGACAATACATTCTAAGTTGTACGAGGGGCTTTACAGAGAGCGTCTAAAACTCAATGTATTCCCTTTACGTTTGCAGTTCATGATACAGAAAACCTACAGCAAATGCAAGCGTATCCTGCAAACGCTCGCAAATTACATAGCCTTGTTTAGCTTCGATTTATTTAATTCGAACTGTGAATAGTCTCGCTGATTTTGATATTTCTATACACGTGATGATCGCCAATCAAATAGCAATTTATGGGTCAATTTGGATTTTGAATATGAAAGTTATGCAGGTAATTTATGCTTGTATATGATAATATACTGTTCTAATAACTCAATTATAATATACCTAATAGGTATGTACGAGTATAACTGGCCCGTCACACCAATAAAGGGCCAAGTCAATAGCATACGTTGTTACAGCATGAGATAAGATACAAACCATATACAGTCTCAAGAATATTTGTACCTATAAATTTAATTAATTCCAAATTTTAATTAACATACAAGATTTCACAATTTACATAACAAAATTAATATAATCAGTGATAAGAAATTCGTGAAAAATAAGTGTTACATCTACAGAATAAGAAAATCATAAAAATATCAACACGAAAATCAAATAGGTATCGCGTCAGCAATCAAAAATTATCGGTACCAACTTTACGCCAATTAGGTACTCCGTCAAAACACGCCGGTGATACTATATGCGTGTAATATATGTTGCTATTTAGTTCCGGACTAAGAATAGAATGCCCACCTCTTCCCTCGGGTGTTGTAAGACGTGACTAAAGGATTATATCAATGAACAGGAAGCAGGTTCCTCCCTTAAGGTGAACAAATTTACTTAACAATTGTATCCAAATGTTAAGTTATGTATGAGACCGAATTATGTTTGTTCTATTATAGCCCAACGTTTCTAAAACAGTTTTCTTATAAATTAATTAAACCAACTTCGTCCGAAATAACTGTAACAGACACAAAATTAACTTTTATTAAGTTAAAGTAATATCTTGTTAGCTCTTGTTTACATAGAATAAATGATTCAAATATTCAGTGTAGTGCGAAAACCCAAGCATTTAAACCACATCAATAAATTGATCATCTCGTTAAGGAACGGCGTTTTTATCAAAAGCACGATCAGTAAACTAAATTGAGACCCTTGCTTTGAAACTGACTGAGAAAAACTGGTATAAAGAAGCCGGAAAAAATGCCTTTATCGAAACTTAGCGGCATTCATTACAATTTCTTCTAATTTAGCTCGTACTTCACAAGGGGCTATTTTTACTGGTATTTATTTTAATTATTTCTGTGTGCTATAATTCCTGTTTCATTTCCTATCCTAGCTAGATATAGATTGCTACCATTAACGTTTATTTTTTATTACCGTTAGTGTATGTGCTATATGCGAATATCAGTTAGGGATCATCATCGCCGATGAATACTCGAAAATACAGAAGAGATCCCGATTCTACAAAATATGAAGCATGCCTGTATGCAACATGCTTTACTTGGCAAATGGAATTGGGCTTTTGGTTCATTACTCAGCGTGCAAAATGTAGTTACTCCATGTTGCTACTTTGAGTCGGTATTTCGTGTGTACTCCGGGCGAGACTGCAGTTTTTGTGGCGTCAACTACTTGATTTAGTTAGTCTGTGCGATGTTCAAACGTTCAGGAAGAGATATATTATTAAGGAACATGGTTTCAACGACTGAACCATTGAGGTACTGAAAATTTACTACGATTTTAAACTTAGATAAAAAGTTCGTATTGTATTTAATACAATTAGTATATATTTACGGTATTTTTTTTTTAAGAATCCACATGTTGTAAATTATCGTAAATATGCTTGTCGTATGCATGTATGCACATGCTTGTTGTAATAACTTGGCAAACCAATTGCCTTTCATCGGACATTCACCGGGATGGTCACCTCTTAAGGTGGCAAAGCATTTATATATTCTCATACCCAGCGGAATATTGAAACACAACAAAGATCCAATATGTACCTATATAAACATGATGTGGCCGCTGTTGATGAAATTAATGATAAATGCTGACAAAATGAATTTTAAAAAATATTAAGGAATTTTGAAAAGTCATGGACATTAGCGTGATTTGAACCAAACTGTACCGTATTGTTGTTTGTGTCTATCAAAGTTTTAAACTTACAGTGACCATACTAAATCATTCCGTAAAGACAATGTTTAATTTATAACTGATAAACTAATTAGGGGTTTAGCGGTGATTCTGTTACAATTTGTTCCTCAATAAATCTTAGTTCCCGCTTTAGCTTGTCCTGTCTCGCTAGGTCTTCCTCCTCGTCCCCCCGTTTCTCTTGTTCTTGTGTCATCTCCGATAAATCCTTTAAGAAAGCGTTTAAATCGTTCGCCATTTGCTCAGTTGCGGTGTTCGAGAGACTTGAAAGACATTTACCGTAGTTACTCGACCCGCAACTCGTTTGGCAAGCTTTAATTGTGAGCTTCGTTTTATTTATAAAAGAATGTAGCCGTTACTTGTTTTGAGGAGATACCTTAATTTTACTATCCCGATCTAATAATATTTAAGGTTTTCAAAATGTATTTTAATTACTTACAGACATTTCTGTGGATTTAATTAACTTTAAAAGGTGTTAACAATTCTATCAATACAATGTCTTATTAATTAGAGAAATAATTGCTAAGAAAGGGCCGCCTCCTCCATCCGGTCACGTCATCCAAACTTCCGGCCAGCCATTAAATTAAGAGCAACTAAACTTCATTTATCTCGGCTTGTTACTCCCACGGACGATAAGGTTCAGAAACACGGCTGGAAACTTCCACAAACTTACAGCTAACTTCGGCGAAAAGTTATCGAATCACGCCGATCGTTCGAAAATTTGTTACTTACTCAATATTTTAAATAATCTTCTTTGCAACACTTCTTATCTTAAAAGTTTTCACTCCCTTTAACTCGCTTTGATTATGTAGTGATACTAATTTACCTGCGTTAGACTTAAGTTTCCTAATTTAGTTAATTGATACTCGTGAGAACGTGTTTAATTATAATCTGATATAAAGCTTTAGTAACAACTGCTGCCACTAACCTAATGACTGTATACTCGAGTTCATTAGGGAACTGGAAACATTTCTTTATTATGAAGTATTTTATTTATTGAACTGTGTAAATTAATAAATATAAACATTTATAAATATTTACCAAACCATACCGAGCTTATTATATTTTATTATGGTTGAGAATATTAATGTTTTCGTTCTCCGAATAACATCTAATGACAGTTCCACAGTAGGTATGCCATAATAACCGGATTTAATTTGTAGAACATATCGATTCACGTAGGATATTTAAGGTGGAATAAACTCCTTACACTGAGGCAGCGATCGCGTGACGAGCCACGTTTGGAGGAGCGGGCAGGGAAGCGCGCGGGCGCGGGGCCGGGCACGGCAACCGCCAGGCGATACGCAAATATTTATATCGCCCCCCACGGCACAAGTCATTGCCTGAAAGCGTTGTCTTGTACCAACCTCGTTGTAAAGAGAAAATATTGCCTGTCAATGCTATTCACAACAAAGTCACGGCACAAATAAGCCGCGTTGCATAACGCCTATTCAAGGTAAGTATCGCCCAAATTAAGATTAAGTGAACCTCTACAGAGACATGATTTATCGACGACGTCTATTTTATGCTCGCACTTTACAAAGATTTGTTCTTATTCATTATTCAGTATGAATTTATTAGTCGAATATTACCGTACCTAACAAAAAATAGATTTCGGACCCAGATTGTCTAATCGAGTGTAGGTAATATGCAAAAGCAAAATTTTTGTTAGAATTCATGTCTAGACTAAATGAAACTATGTAAATAGGGCTAAGATATTTTCTTTTACACAAATGGAGCCTTGTAAAACTATCGCGTAAGTTTCAGTCGTTACAGATGATATTTACAATTTCTGTGTTTACTAATTTTGTTTATTGTAAAACGCTACACCTTAGTATTGTTATATCTTTTTTGAACTTTAAGTTCAATAAGAAAAAAATACGTGTGCGTGATCACATCAAGCATTAAGGGCAAATAACGCTGGTTTTAATTTAAAGAGACGATCAAGGCTTGTTTGGTACTTTAATATCGAATAATCATTAAGAGAACGCTTGAATATCATATTTATAGACGCCGCGAAACAAAACGACATAGCAGAATATAAATTGCTAATGAATAATTTCCTCTTTTGTCTCTTGTACAAAAGAAATCTGCATAAAAGGTTTTCCTGGTAAGCACTATCACAGCAAGTCTGACAAATAGACGTAAAGTAGTTTAAATATCGGCGAGTCTCGGCTAGAAGAGAGCCGTCGACAAAGCGGGTCCTTCTGTACAGTCAGCAACCGAAATAGAGTTATCAAATTTCGTAATTAGCCCGTAAACACCGACACTAAAAGTTACGTTACAAAGACTTAAGTTTGAAACATGTGTAGGTGTTTCATCGTATTTACGAGCCGCTTCAAACTGTGAAGTAGGATCTAACGAGCAACAAACACATTCAATTTTCAAAACTTAGAAAGCAAGTGTCGAACCGCAATAAAGAGTAACACATAACATTTTTAGTACCTAAACCTACAAGCTTCTAGGACAAAATTGGACTATTTGTGAAACTAACGTTCATATTTTTTAAATATAATTTATCAATATTACTAGATAATATTACTTATACAGTATCTAATTGGATCATAAATATTCTAAATCAAACATAAACAAGTCTTAATATTTTACAAGCTAATCATATAAAATAATACTCAGTTCAAAAACAATGATGTCTAATTACGTTCTTATATGTTAATAGTTAATAGCATCTATTTTCGTCAGGCCGTAGACTTTATAGCCTATTATTAAGTAAAATTGATTGGAACTTATATAAAATGAATGCAAAACGAGCGAAATCCTGAACGGATGAAAAGCTATTATAGTTAAACCAATCGTAGTGTGATTAACTTTGTTTTCAGTATTCCGATTGTAGATTGCTTATTCTATCGACTTTGCTTTTTGTTGCAATTTTATAAATACTTTGCCTAAGCTCTCCTAACTTTACTGAATTGCAGAATATTCACTTTAGAAACACAATGTTTTAGTTATTTTGACACAGATTTCAGTTAACCCAGTAGTGTCGTGTATAAGATTGTTGTTATGTTTTATTACGCATATATATAGTCGATAAGTCCTTCTTATACCTACGTATTTATTTATTTTCTACAGTACTTGATTTGGAGTAAGAATTTCCTTTCGTCACCGAAAAAATCGTTATGCCGTTTTGGTATGGGTCCAGATAAATAACATGGAACTTATGATAAACGACATTACATGGGACTCCTGATATAGTGGAACCCCTTACCTTAACACTTACACATACATATAATGTAACTGTTAACGCATAATTAATACTTTAAACTCGTTTATTGCTCCGATAAATGATTTTTATATGACATAACGACGCGTATGAATGTTAACATCACTGCGCCATAACTAGACTTGACACTCCATAAAACAATAAAGGTAGGTAGTATTTGTCACATACTTCATTTATATATACAATATAAAATGCAATGCTATAAATTGTTTCATTAAAATTCGACCCATCACAAATGACATTAATTATATTAATCACGTATTTCACCAGTTTAATTAACGCAATTCATCAACAGCAAATGGATAATTACCTCACTATTCAAACTGTGGCCAAAAGACTAATCCAAACAATTCGTCATGATGATCTAACTATAACTGTATGTGTAGGTGTATATACACTTATCTTTATAATAATGTGACACAATACTTAACTACCTCTTGTTTGGTAATGATTCACATAAAGCACTTATTTACTCTCTGTTCTTCAACTTCTTATTAATAAAAGTTTAACAGTGGTTGTTACACAAAACCTTGCCTCCTTTTTACCAAAGTTTGTAGACATATCGGAGACAGAAAGAAGGAACTTGGTGAGTAACAATTGATCCGCTATATGACGATTATAAGTAAGCTTTTGAATTTAGTAAATGACTTCAAGCCTGTTATATTTTACGAAACTGAAATATCCCTGTCTTTTTAAATAAGGCTAATAATTATCCGAGTACGACTATTTGTCAGAAGAGGTTAAAGAAAATTAATCAGTACATAAGGTCGTAAACAACTTGTTTCTCTTAAACATCTTAGAAAAACTATTAAAGTGGTATACTTTAATTTATAACAACATCGGTAACCTTATACTATATATTGTATCTCTTGTGGAGTATAAAATGATAATAACGACTCGTAGACGGATTGGTAATTACATTCTGATGTCATTAGCAGTCGGGATGCTCTTGACGTAATCACTTATTTACCTTTTACGACACCCACGTGCGAGAAAGGGGAGGGCCGGGCACCGCACGAAACACATACCGTACATTAACAGCAGGAAATTATTCAAATAATGTTACCAAATAAACATGAATAGGTTTAGTAAGTGTTATCTTAATTTACTATTTACTCCGGTAGTATCTATCCTCGTGTTTTTTTGGGAATGTCCTACTCCCGTTAGACCCGCGGAGTTGCGAGCTAAACTACTCATCACATCACAGCTCAAGAGTTAAAGCTCTGTATGAGCTCCAAACTAGACGGGTATTCCCAAAAAGTGAATAACCAACAGGTACAACCAAGTAAATATTTTTTTAAACGTCGCCCCACATTTGACATTCCTCTTGTATCGTGGGTGCGTTTCACGAACATGTTAAATCACATACACAAACACCCAAATTCGGAACAAACATTTGCGGATCACACAATTTTTGGACCCGTGTGGGAATCAAACGCGAAACCCATAGCTTAGCAGTCCAATCGCTTAGCCACTGCGCCAATCAAGTCTTGAATTCAGTCAATAACGTGTCTAAAATACAATACAAATAGAGACATTATCTAAAACCCGTTAACATGCTTTCAGACATTGTCTTGCAGCACGCATACTTACAATAAATCTTGTTTGACTTAACATTTTCACACTTTACATCCCGAGCGTACATTCGTACAATCTGAAAAATAGAAACGGATGCTGAACGTGATAAAACACAGTGACTACTAACCTGCGGCATGCTGGGTAACACGTTCGCACGTTTGATACGTACTACGTACCTTTATATGTACTTATATATAGATGGGGATGCAGTATGAAGCAAAATGGGTTTTTTAGGATCGTAGAAAATGAAAATCCGTGGTACCTGCTTAGGTAGTCTTCGTTTTATATGTGAACTTATTTAAGTAATTCCCGGGATCTTCTTTTTTCGTTATAAAGGATCAATATCTTTACAGGTACTTTTTTAAAGCGGTTAACAAAATCTGTATCCTTTCTTTTAATATTAAACTAGTACCTACTCAATTTCGTCAAAAATATTTGGTATCTAACATTGACATAGACTGTTAACTGTTTTGAACGCTGATCATGTGGGTTATTTTGTTTGATGTTGTTTGAAATAAAGTTTAGACTTTGACATTTTACTTTCATCAATGTAGACCTATGTTTTAATATTAAAGCATCGAATAAGTCATGACAACAATTATATTTACAGAACAATCGGAACAAAGTTCATATACTAATAATAATCTAAAAAAACTAATAAAAAAAACTACAACACATACTTATTATTAAACTCTTTAAACATAAATTACATATTTAAAAGAAAAGTTATTATACTTTGTTAGGAAAATCAATGAAAGTAACAATTATACTCCCATTTCATAATCAATTCAATGACTTAAGATTTGTTTGTCAGACAATAAAAAACATGTGTACCCTATTTTTGATATAACGCAATACTATAAGAACTATCCTAGTAATACAAGGCATAACTGTCAGAATACTAAACTTTATACCTATCAACAGAAGTCCCAAAGAATCGTGCTGCGTAGAGGTAAATTAATACACTAACCTATATCTAAGCTTCTCCGTAGCTTCCAACTCGCCGATTCGCTAGTTTTTTAAACACGGCATAAGCAATTGTAATGCTATTGCTTACCCAGCCTGTTCTTTGCATAAACGTAAGCTAATTACCACATGGAAACAAATCCTGCAGTAGTGTAGAGATTGGCAGTCATCAAGGATGGTAGCGATGTGTATATATATATATATGTATAATGTATATATATATAATTAACTTATATCGACGGTATAGAAAAAAAAGCTTCTAGTGAAAAAAAACACGTTCTTACTTTTCAAATATTAATTGAATAAAAAAAAATCTCTTTCGAAACATGTCAAGATTTGCAAAGTTTACAGAAACGATGTGCTTAGTATTATTTCAAATGAATTGTAACACTTTTGCAGCTACCTGTTTGGATGCAGGCAACAGGGCTTTCGATCGAACCTCGGACGTGAGGTTATGCCGGATAAGAAGTTTTATAAAAGTAAAAAATTCAACAAGAAATTGTAAAAATGTTCCTTCGCTACAATACATTTTACTTTCTATCTGCTAACCTCTGTGTAATACAGGTCCTTTTCCATATCATATTCTTTGAGATGATATTAAGTTGATTACGAATAAAATGTTTGGTAATAATTAAATAACCCAATGATAAATCTTATAGGCAAACATTTCATTGATCTGTTTTATTAGTAAAACACAATCTCTTAATTAACTAAGATGTATAATATATGTTTATTCACATCACGCTACAGAAAAAGGAAAGGGAACAAGTACTTTGCTTGAAACAGATTGCCTCACTTCTAAGAAATGTCTAGTGATGGACATTGTTCTATGACAAATGTATTACTTGGCGATTATTCCGTCCCGTTGGAACCGGACCCTTGCGTCACGGACTCTCATTTCGAATTCCGCGTAGGTCGTAGATATTTTCTGTGCGTGTTCCCCGAGTATGTACTGCTTCCTTTAATTTGTGCTTCTCTGTAGCCTACGTCCTCGAAAAATATACTATTAAAAAACATGTTATTCAACGTTTTGTCGACTATTCTCTGTATTATCATCTAAAGGACATGTGTCTGTATAAATTGGACAGTCTACTACCTCTGACCTTTAAAATGGAACAATTTTTACGACCAACTTTATGAAATCTAATTAGTTACCTTTTAACTAGGCTTTAGAATATTTTACTAAAAATAACTGTAAAAAAATTAACTTTGGTGCAAAATTTGTTTGATTCGTGTAGTACGTTAACACGCAAAGTGTTTGAGCGCATGATTCGACTTTTACTAACGTAAAACAGACACGTCATAAGACAATATTGTTAAAAAGAAACTGTTATTACCTACCAACGTGCTATGCCAATGTGCTCGGGCCATTCAATTAACATGCTCAATCTAAAGTCGACCTGCAGAGACAATGACACGAACACTGAGCTAATCGGACGCCGCTATATTATACAAACACTCAATAACCGCACTGTAGGTTTACATTATTAGGGTACAACGTAAAACGCGATGCCATACCACACGCCATTTAAAAGTTAAAAAGATAACGTCGATCTAAACATCAGATTTGTACAAGTCAAAATAACATTGTAAAGCACTGTCACGTATAACCCCTTCACAATCTCTAACAAGGCCCGACAAATCGTGTATTGACTACGAGCGAATAGAGCCAATTGCCGTCCGATAAAAAACAATAGGCAGTGCTTGCCTTTCTGTCATGTGGAATACAATGGCATTCTTCCTGAGCGATAAAACAGTCGCCCGCAGACATCGGCAAACGTGAATGACAGTTTACGATGTAAAAATACATACTACATTACAGAATTTAACGTCCGCAACATCGTATGTGCAAGTACCGACATAAAGCATTTAAAACTTTCTTTTAGAGTCTCTGAGGAGGGTAATATTCTGACATAAATTCTCCCCGGGGGTTCACCCCACTCCTTGAACCCATAAAGCGATAAAGATCATCTTTTGTAGCTTCTGAAGGGAACAGTTACGTACCTCCTTGTGTCTTAAACAATTCGTTCATTCCGAAGAAATACATTGAGACAAATCCACTCATTAATATGCGGAGTTTAAACTTTGTTTCGAGTTTGTTATCTGAAAATTGTCTAAAATGTACAGAGATATTTGAAAGGGCTCCATCTCATAAGTTATAAACAGATACCTTTTCTGATATCAGGTCACGGCTCAAATTTAATAAAATATCTGTGAGGCGAAGCTGACAATAATCCGAATTCTTTGAATGATCGGTTTGTCAATTTGTGAAAACAATGTAGTGAAGCTTCGGCGCCGCTTGGATTAATTTATAATAAACTAGATACCTTTATCCATCTGCATTAGTGAAGAATCTTTACAGTACCTAGTACCTCTCTAGAAACCTTTCTCGCTAGCCTATTTTATTTTTAGTAGTTGCGCTCTTTCTGTTACGCTTTCTTTAGAATATATAGGTATAAACGCTGTATACAAGACTTATAAAAAAATAATTAAATCTACGTAAATTTATTAAATTTCAACGTGCTGTAAAAGACAGGAAATGTAGGTAGCTTTTAAAATTGAGAAGAAAGATACAACTTGATAAATGACCAAAGAAACTGAGGGTAATAAGTAACATGGTTGAACATTGATTACGATTTATGCGTAAAACAGTATCAATAAACTAGCGCAGGATTTGGGATTTCACAACTACAAAATAAGTTTACTTGTGTACCTATTTATGTACAAAGATTTGTAAACTATGATAAATAGACTAACCCTAGACTAGACCTCTGTATAGAAGAGCTATAAAACTAGTATTCTTTTATAGACTATCAAATATTATATACTCTACATTTGCATAATCTTTTATATTTATCATTGGAAACCTTACATTTAAAGAGATACGACATATTTTGCATTGCACATAATATTTTTTTAGGATCAATCACTCGTCGGAACTAGTAAAAGCATTATTACATGACAATAAAACTTCAGTAGCTAAATAAAGGGAGACGGAGGACTATTAATATGTTAGCATTTATTACACCTTTAGTATATTGAATGCCCAGAATAAATACGGGGAAAAAACGTTCATTATCGGCTCTGGCGCGCAAATAAAACAAGATAGCACCCCAGGGCCCGTTCACTTGGATATTGCGACCCGCAAGCAAATTTGCTCTAGGCACAATAAATGCTTAGGACTGTACGTGTGAGAACACAGTGCCGAGGCAACAATAACATTGGTATTTATACATATATATACTGATACATTAGAGAGAAGATAAAGCTCGGTGATATATGGACGACAATAAACATGTCGCCTTCATACCAACGATTGCTTCGTTTAAATTGATAACTTTATCAGTTCGATGTACGCAGCTCAAAGTACAGGCTACTGGTGTTCAACGTTTCTCATTATAATATCTAAATTAAAGCAGATATCTAATTGATCGTTATTTTAATCTTATTACGTAATTGAATTTAATGAAATGCTCAGTAAAAAGATGATATTATGAGATTTCCACAAAATAATTGCGATGACTTCGTAAGTATCTACATTATTGGAATTCCAATCGACGAGAGCGATTGTGTTAGATTGGTTTAGCATTAGTTTGAAAAGTAAATTACAATTATAATGCATTGATTAAAATGTATCTTGTTCATTAATTTGGTTCTTATTAAAAACAGATTAAACCAATGAGCTTTATCCCAGACAATGTTCAAAATATTGCTGATGTTAGTTGACCCTTCAATAATTGTAAAGCATGCAATAAATCCAATGTCAATATTTATTCCGTTCATAATTAGCTAACAATCCAGTTGTTTGCCGTTTATCATCTTTATTTTATAGCCAACGCCAGCCTGATAGCCTCATTCGGCTACTGTTTATTTTATTTATTCATAAACTCCCAATAATTTATTATGCATCTATTTTTATGCTGGCTCTTTATGTGGATTTAACATTTTTATTTATATTACACCGATCTGAAAGGGATATGAATATTGCCGCAGACGAATTCTCGACTTTTTTTACAGGGCACAATTAATTACGTTATAATAATATACTAATACCGTTTATTAGCTTGAGTCCTAAAAGTTATAGAATGAACCACAAGGTTAAGCCGCGTTTCCTGAGGGCATGAGTTGGATGGGTGACTGATAGTTGTATTAACAGCGTGACTCCTTATTCCCAGAAAAAATAAACTAAAAACACGTTACTAGTAGTATATGCAGTCTATATTGCTAGCCTATTAAAACTAACAATAGTCGGTACAACAACTAGCTTTGCCCTAGAATTTAGATTTTCAGCAGACAACACATAATGGCTAAATCTGCATATTGTTGCACTTCAACATGCGTAGGATGAGCTAAAATTAACCAATCATAATATGAATTCAACTAACATTACATTTTATCAGTAAAATGATTTTCTAATTTCAAAGCATTATTATTATTCTTCTATTGTAGATTCGTCTCGTGATTGTAACATGTTAACAGAACATAAGCAATTTGTTTCCTCATCTATCGAATTCAACAGATTTTTATAAATCCAAAAAAGGGGTGTTATCGACATCGTATCATTCGTTTTTCAATCGGAGCTTTTTGAAATTAATATTAACGTATCATGTATTTTTGGGATTAGACTGTTTTTTCAATGCATTTGTAAGGATGTCAACCGTAAGGATCTCCTAAATGCCATTAATAAGTAGGTATTATATTTTAGTTTTATAGTGGCCTTGTGGATGACGAACCGGATTTGCATGCACAAGTTTGCAGGTTCAAACGCAGGCAAGTATCAATGTGACTTTTTCAATGTTTTAAATACTTTCTTAGAGATTCTAAAACACCACTGACTAATTATTATCTGAAATCGCCAACCCGCAATGAGCTAGCGTGGCGTTCAATAATAATCTTTACCAGAATAGGCCTTTGCCCTGCAGTGGGACAATTATAGGCTGTTATTATATACTAAAATGTCCGTTCCTAAACAGGCACAGTTATGAGGCAGCAGTATCTTAGAATAACTTAGAATGTTCTATAATAAGTAGGTACTTGATAAAGTCCCATGGGAACTTGCCTGGATCTGAACCCTTGCCTTGTGTATATGAATTCGGATCGTATACCTTTGAGACAACTTTATAAGAGATAGAATTTATAAAAGTGTAATGTGATAATCCAATCAAACCCTTCCTTCCCTTATTTAACTTAGCCACTGCGCCAACCAGGTCGTCATCATTGTTCATTAATATTATAATATTATAACAATAACAGCGTGCATATGCACATAATATATATAGAATACATTTCATGGTTATATATCATAAACCTTCTGTAAACAAGACAACATCGATTTATAATTAGGGACTCGATTACCGCAGCATAATTACATTCCTGAGCGTCAACAATCGTGTTTGATCAATTTGTGAAAAATGCTGTAAGGCCTACAAATCATGTATTTAACCCTTTCCCAATCCGATGTGCCATATATAGTACATGTCGATTTTTTACCTATTGTGTCTGCTACGCGGACAGTCAAAGTGTTAAGTTTAGTTGCATGTCTCGATTAAAATAAAAAAACTAGGAAGTCTATGTTATCTTTAGGATACTAAAATACTTAATTAAAAGGCTGAAGGCAAATTTTTGTATAGTTTCAATTATTGTTTAGTTCTTGTCTTAATTATTTAAAGTAATGTTACTAATACATTTCCATGGTTCTCTATGAGAAAAATGAAAGTAATGTTTAAAGTTACATGAACAATTTTTGTGGTATTTAACGAAAATGTATAATAATATAATTCACTTTATAAAGGATTACAGAGACCTCACATACCTAGAATAAACAAGCACAGTTTACCAAACATACCTAAGCACTGCGTGTTGTCATTAGATATCTATATTATTTAGTTTGGCTCTCCTCACAATGTTTTCAAATATGCGTAAGCTTAGATAACAAAATAGAGAAATACTTAATTATGTTACACGAGTAGAGCAATTACTGAAAATATTTATACGAACAAAACTCTCAGCGCTGAGAATGTTACCACAATAGATAAATAGCTAACTTCTATATTATTACTAAGTACTTTACTTAATTAACATAATATATTATTACATCGGTTAAACAATAACAAGCGAAACTTGTCAAAATTAATTAGTATTATTATTGTTATAGAAGTTCCACGCTTTGAAGATAGCCTAAACAACTTGACTGTGTCGTTGGGAAGAGAGGCTGTTTTCACTTGTGTTGTCAATGACCTCGGCTCTTACAGGGTGAGTACTTATAAACTTATGCTTACACAATAATTAGTTGGATAAGCTGAGTTGCTTTCGATCCTAGATTCCAAGAATGATCTTTAAAACAACAAACCTTTCTAAGATTTTTCTTACGTAAAAAAACTATTTTTACTGTAGCTATCCTTGCATTACATGGAAAACAACTTTTAACCTTGTTTGTGTAACTGTAAAAAAAAAACATGGAAAAGATCCCGTTAAAAAAATAAAATAGTTTACACACTGGATTAATTGACATAGGTGAGGTTGTTACAAATACTTGATACCTACTCAATAAGTATTTAGAATAAAATTCAAATAAATAGAATGTCGCGTTAAAGCGTGATAGTTTCTTTGGTGAGGAATATTGAGACGGGCGTTTTTATTCTGAGAACTGATCTCACCTACAGTTTTTGAAATCAAAGGCACGATACTAAGTAATAAAGTAGAAGTGTAGATCAGATTACATAATAACCTCTAGGTTAATGTCCAACCTCATAGGTCAGGCTATTTTTTTCCGGAAGGAAAGCAGAGACCGCTAAGTCCATTTAACGGAGTAAATAACCACGACAACTCGGCCTGCTCACTATTATTACATTCTGCACACACTCATGGCCAAGGAAAATTACTAGACTGGCCTTTCTTCTGAACATCTCTGACTCCAATGTTCCAATAAAACTCATGTTGAAGGTGGCGTGGCTACGCGTGGACACGCAGACTATCCTGACGATAGCGACCCACGTGATCACCAAGAACCACCGCATCGCTGTCAACCACAGTGACCGGCGCGTGTGGTTCCTGCACATACACGACGTCAGAC
The DNA here is from genome assembly GCA_905340225.1 of Abrostola tripartita. Lineage (NCBI taxonomy): Eukaryota > Metazoa > Arthropoda > Insecta > Lepidoptera > Noctuidae > Abrostola > Abrostola tripartita. Next base: position 6,696,867 of record HG996498.1, on the reverse strand, counting down.
AGTCGGACCGCGGCTGGTACATGTGCCAGCTCAACACCGACCCCATGAAGAGCCAAACAGCCTATCTAGATGTAGTAGGTAAGTCATTGTGTATACGAGAGGTAGACGGTAACCAATTAATGTAGCAAGCAATGAAGAGTTTCTTGCGTGATCATCGCCATTGGAATGACGATGAATTGATCGATAATGATTAAACAAGATGATATTTTTCATTCGTGCTCCTAAATGTGAAAAAACTTCTGAATTTCGCTTTTTTAACTTCAAATGTTAATTGTATTTAATCTAAGTATAAAACTGCGGTACGAACCTCTAATGATACAGTTTGCAAAATATTTACCATGAATATCAAGTTACCCAATGAATGTTTCTAAGTTATGCTACTTACAACTAGGCCAAAACAACATGGAGAATTGTACGTAAAGAAAGTTTGTTTGTTTACTTGTGAGCAAGCAAGCGTGAAGTATAACTAATTTGTGTTCCAAACCGTTATGCCTACCTGTAATAGTCATAATTAATTCATAAAGACTAAGGTGAATATTAAATCAAGTTTACACACCGACTTCTTACCAATTTGGGATTGATCTCCAATTTAGATTTTTCTGGATAATATTGTAGAAAATTATTTCGTCTAACATCTATAATATAATTATTGTAAGCAACATAGGTTCTACATATATATATTATACTCAGGTTTTTTTCGGGAATGACCGACTAGTTTCGGTCTCAATAGATGCGTGAAAGGCGGCGGGGTCGAAAGCCGGCCGCGTTTCCGTTTAAATCTGAAACTAGACAGGCATTACCCTGAAGTTATAATAATAAAATAGGTATTAAATATTACAGTTATGCGTTAAAAACGTAACTTGAATCTAGTATAACGAAAGCCTAAAGACGTATCATACAGCTCAACGGTCTCAAAAATATGAAAACATCCGATTCGTAATACTAGTTTCATTTCAAACAATAATATTCGCGTAGATATGAAAAACCGCTACGGATTTGCGCAGTTCCTCCGGACATTTTGGACTACCCGACGAGTAGTGACCAGGTGGCCAGGGAAGGTGCAAATGTGACGTTGAGGTGCGCGGCGCACGGCGTGCCGACACCCACCGTCGTGTGGAGAAAGGAGGCTGGCGACTTGTTGCCCACTACCAACTTCAGCGACACACATAGTAAGTATCACAAATTGACATTTTATCAACTGAGAGAAAAAATAGGAGCGCCCTGCAGTTGGGACGATCATAGCCGAAATAATCTATTGTTAAATAAAACAATCAATTTATTAGATACTTTTTGAGTACCAAAGTGGACTCAACCTTTATATTTAATTAAGGATTCGGGTTGTTGTTCACTGAAGAGTTCCGACAAACTCCCTACTTCGCTTATTGACCTCCTACTTACAATGGATTTATATAGGAGCAACATTGCTTAAATTTAGAATATTATCTTTTTATATTGCAAAAATAAGACAATTCTTCACACCTTTTATAAAATTTGATCTGTTTAGTGTACCCGATTTTTTATCGAGAGCTGCAACCTTGAGTGAAGCCATTACTACGTAAAGGGTACCTGAAATAGTTAATGAATGCGTAATAGAAGTCCGCGAATAGGGACGGCCCCAAGCTTTATTGCCGACATCGATAGTTTAAATTTAAAATATCAAAAGGCACAGTATTTTTAACGACTAAGCGAAATGTTAGTTGTAAAAGATTCCGTGTATTGATTAGGAGATCTATAGTAAGTTAAAAGTTCTAGCGGCCAAGCATTCTTGTACATCTGCTCTTATAAAATAAAATTTGATCAGAAGGAAGTACAAAAGTGTGAGAAAAAGAGCGGCCAAGTAATCCGTTCAAGTGCCAAACAAGTCTCTACAACCCCACTTAAATTCTTTTGACTTCGTCATTGTCAGGGATGAATCTCAACGTCTTGATATACCTTTTGTTACTTAGACTCGTCAGTGAACGGCGCAGTGCTCCAGCTAGTCAAAGTGTCGCGGTTACACATGGGTGCCTACTTATGTATCGCCAGTAATGGAGTCCCGCCGTCTGTCAGCAAACGAGTCATGCTCGTCGTGCATTGTAAGTGAAATCAATTACTATCTACTTACACTTTGTTAAATATATTATTTCTCCTTTTTGTTACTAAAAATCGGTGTACATTTGTTGACCTTTTACAAATAATTAGGTACTCTGATTTACTTCTATTGATTAACTTCTTTCTGGCATCAATTATATAACATTCAAAAGAGGAAAACATAAAATTGTGTTCTTACGTACAACATTCGTAGAAAGCAGCAATTGTAATGTAAAACATGATATTTCCTCAAAATGATTCAATTTCATATAAACGGTAGAACCTTATACAGGTTCCACCGATACCTTAAAAGGAAAAAATTGGACCCTTATGAAATCACTTTCCCTCTTAAGTGATCTTATAAGGAAATGAAAAAATAGTATGAGTGGCAAAGTTGAAGTTATTATAATGTTAGATTTAGATAGAACGCAGAATCCCGAAGTGCATGAAGACGAAGGTCTTTAACCAGTTTGTATTGCCGAGGATGGCGTATGGCTCTAAGAAGTAGTCGCTAACGGTTGGTTTTTTGGAGAGACTCAGAGGCACGCAACGAGCTATGAAGAAAGCTATGTTCGGAGTTCCCTTGCGCGGCAGGATCCGGAATACCGAAATTTGCCAAAGAAATCGACCTCCGACGAGAAAAGATCAACGACATAGCTCGAAGAACATGCAAGTTGAAGTTGCAATGAAAGAAAGATTCTCAAATAGCGACGACAAACCGGAAGACGAAGCGTTGGCAGGCCTCCCGCCAGATGGACCGACGATATCGTCAGCGTTGCGGGCAACCGGTGGAGGCCTTTGTTCAACAGTGGACGTCTTCTGGCTGATGATGATGATAATGATGTAGATAAGGCATAGCTTCTGAAAAAAGGTTTTGTGGAAGGCAAAATTATTAATATACCATTCCAAACAAACTAAAATTTTATCCTCTGGTCACAGAATGATACTAAATGAGATATTATTCATTTGTTCAAAATGGAGCTATAAAAATAACTGCACAGTATCACTATTACAGATTTAAATGCACAACAAGGACTATCGATTACCACAAATAGTCCGAAACTACGACAAGATCTACCTCAGCGCTGCGCCGCGCCACACCGCGCCACAGGGCAGCTTTTGTCCACGCGCGCTATGAGCCTTAGCTTGGACTTTGAGATTTGAAAACTTAATAGTCTGGCCGCAACCAAAATCTACAACATTTTACAGTATATCGTAGACTTTATAGAGATTACATGTAGATAAATCTTTAAGCTAGATACACTCATGCGGTTGCCTCGCAACGAGCAGAAACGTATGTTGGCAGCATTTGAGCTGAATCCCGAACCGCAGCTACGCTAATTTAAACTAAATTACGTCAACCGACTTACTCAAGATCCTAGTAGTTTGTTCACTACATATGGTTATGTGAAAATCGGCTTTTCTATAAGCTAAACATATTGTTACTTTGTTACAGTTCCGCCGATAATGACTATACAAAACCAATTAGTAGGAGCCAAGGAAGGCGATACTGTACATTTGGACTGCCATTCAGAAGCGTTCCCTAGATCTATTAATTATTGGACGATAAATGATCAAATCATATCACAATGTAAGTATCATATATAATCCCAGCTTGACCCCTAATTAATTATGGACCTGCCAAGTATAAAACTATAATTATGTTTACTTTGTAGCGGACAAGAGGTTCGAGATCACAGCTGTAGAAAGAGGTTACGAGGTGGATATGAGGCTGAAGATTAAAAAAGTTGGTAGAAACACTTTTGGCACATACAGTTGCATATCAAAGAATTCCCTTGGAGATACGGACGGGACAATAAAATTGTATTGTAAGTATCTAAGTGCGAAAGCTTAAACTTTTGTTTTTGTTGATAAGAAATACTTAGAAAGCGTTTAGCGGCAAAGTTAATGGTCATGTCGTGTAATCTGATATTTTGGAAAGTGGCGAAGGAAAGCTTTCCTCGGGGGATTTTCGGAGCGTTACTGAGCGAGTGTTTTGTTTCAGCACTGTCCGGCAAGTTCGAAGAGATGCAGTACAATGAGGTGGGCGACTCAGAGGAGAGTCCTGACGTCAGCGAGCTTGAAGCGCTGAAACGTAGCGCCGGAGCGCGCTCGTACCCCCCGCTCGGGATCTTTGTAGTCATTTACGTTGTATTATAAAGCTACTTTGTATATAAAATATATTGTTACTTAATATTTTATTTGTCGTTTTATTACCCACTACACGATTGTTTGCAGCTTTAAAGGTTATTTATTCTACACGATATGCATCGCATTTAGTGCGAGCAGGCAAACACTGACCACTGTTCTCGCCACAATACAAACATTTCGTATTTAACCATGATATTAATGCCTCCGTATGTCATTATATTAATATATATCATAGTGGAAACATCGAATTTTTCGAGTAAATAAAATTTTTAGTACAATAATTTGAATTAGATTAACATTGATAATGCAAAATCATTCATTTCAAACCAATACGTATCTAAACATAAAAGATCAACATTCTAACTTCAGACCTTCAAAAAAATGGCATAAAAATATAAAATAAGGATAGGATTATTATTAGGATAAAATTATTATTTCTTTCTATGTTAAACTTTCTGTATTATTGTAAATTTTTATGAGAAATAAAGATATCTCAAACCTTAAAATGCCATGTTCAAAGAATTGTAGAACACGTTTTGGAATAGTTAAACGTGGCCGTCACTAGTGTCATATATCATGCACGGGGTGTTCTGGTAGTTCTATATTTCATGTATGTCGTCGGTCCGGGACCGGGGAGGGACGCGACACCTGCGCTCCGGGCGACGCGACGACGCGGCACGGCGCGGCGCGGTGGGGTGGTGTGTGACCGCGGTCTAGGGCACTAGGAGCGTCGACATCCACACTACAAGGCTTCAGTACACTTCGCGACACGAATTTAAATGTGCTACATGACACGTCCGAAGGTGTCACATGACGACTGTTATCTGACGTACGAACAATTTTCTCGTACCACTTGCGAAGGTACCCTCATACCGCCACAAATAATATGTATCATTAGAATTCATTTCGCATACACCCGATACTTATCGCTGTTGTGTGGTGTACCACGGGTACCTATTTGTTTATGTAACTACCTGAATTCATGTACCGATGTTACGTTATGATCAATATCATTGATATTAAACCTATATTTATTAAGCTTCCGTCCCCTCTAGACTGAAATTTATCTTAGTATAGGCAGTGGGCAACTTTTGCTCGAGTTTCAAGTCAAACATAAAATAAGTTGCTACTAACATATTCCAAGCAATTCCTGGGTAAGGGATTTTAATGATAGCGCTCGTAACCGTAATTTTTTATTTCGTCTTCCCTTTTTCGATGGTCATTAACCTTATAAGGGCCATTCTGCCAAAGTACTACGAATATGAATAGATAACGATCAAAGAAATGGTTTTCTACATACTTATCGCACTAAATGGTATTATTGGGACACTACGAAAGCAAAAGTCAAGGATGATATCGATTACATTACGTTCAATTTTGCTTAACAGCTGGTTAGAATGTCCAGTCTAAAGCCTTATTAATTGAATGCTATATTTAATGGAAAGTGCCTACGGAAATGTGCTTAATAAATAAAATAATGTCAACTTCGCTGGGTATTTCTTTAAGTGCTGCTCGTAAAAAGTAAAACATCAAATGCACGCGACGTTCCACATTTAAAACAAAATTTAAAGAACACATTACGTGCATTCATTTAGGTATACATAATTTTGCAATAGATGTACATATTTTTTTGCAAAACCAGAACATAATTTTGCAACACGGTGTCCAATTTAGTTGAAAGGCAAGACTAACAATTTTTTACTATTGAAAAACTGATGCGCAAATCACAAAAATGTTTCCGCTCCTCACAATACCTAAGTAAATATTAGTTTATATTATGTTTTTTATAAAATCTTAAATTCAATTTATAGGATGCACTAGTTTTTGGTTGAAATCGCTTGTGAAATATCGTCTACCTATTTGAAAATATTATATACCAACCAACTAGCGGACCTGAATCAGTAAACTTCTAAGCAGAATCAAAGAAAATTTTTCTAAATTAAAAGACTTTAGAAAACATTTTGCATTATGATTTTGAACGAAAAAATTTTTTTAGCATCATGCTCACGTCACTCCTCTAGTAGATAAATGATGTGATGCAAACAATCACGTCTATCTGTTGCTCCTTAAACCGTAAAAAAAACACACCGACAAGTTCACTTTCATTTTTGTAATATTAATAGGATTTATTGTAGAACAATTTATTCGTAGCATGGCCGCAAAGGCCGTAACCGAAATAGAAGCTCGTAGCACGGTGAGGTCAGCCGCTCGGGGCGGGAAACTTCTGTTTACTTTAGTGGCAGCTGTATCCTAGAAACGTAGGTTTCAAGCAAAAAATACTGATCATATAACTTTTCTAACTGAACGCTAATGAGGACATTTTTATTTAGTCTCCAGCAACCAGCTATGCGAGAGTTTTATGACTGATTAACTTTTGGCCAAAGTTGACTAAAAACCGCACATGAATACGGATAATTGTGCGATTTTTCTCTAATCAGATTACGCCGACACTAAAGTTCGAAATCTATGTAATTTTATTTATAACTAGATGTGCCCGCGACTCCGTCCGCGTGGAAATTCGGAAACAGCAAAAGTATTTTTAAATTGTTTTAAATATATTAGCTCTAAGTTTGAGCGAATTCGATTTAGTAGTTTTTACGCCATGCCGTAATATTTTATTACATGTATAGCTGTTGCCCGCGACTTCGTCCGCGTGTATTTCGGATAAAAGACCAGTATTAATTGAACTTTTAACAGAAAAAAATACCTACCAGGCAGGCTTTTTTAAGTAGGTTAAAAATCTTTAAACCACTTATTTAACTAAGAATACTTTCCGGTATTTAAAAAAAACCGCAAAAATTGAACGGTAATTACGGAAGTTACAGAAAGTCTATTGGAAATAATATATAACTGAAGAAGAGAACATAAATAAATCCGTTTTGTGCGTTTCTGAGTTTCTGTACATTGAAACTACTGTAGAAAAAAAAATGCCAAGGATAAAAGACAACCGTGACGACCTGATTGGCGCAGTGTAGCCACTGCGCCAATCAGGTCGTCACGGTTGTCTTTTATCCTTGGCATTTTTTTTGAGCGCGAGCGGTTGGTTGTGGGTTCGATTCCCGCAAAAAAAGTGTGATCCGTAGATGTTTGTCCAAAAAAAACTAAACAAACTAATTATTATTATTATTTAATAATACCTACTTTAAACTTATATCTAAAAACTACGTATCTGTATTTTTAAAATCTAAAGTGCGCTTATTCCAAGGAACTTAATGCACTGATAGCCGAGTGGTATGACCGTTAGACTGTTAAGTCAGATGTCGCAAGTTCAAATCCCGGCACACACTAATGTCTTTTCGAAGTCATGTGCTTACTATAATATTACATATAGCGGGTGCAACCAATGCTGCTTATAGAAATCTTGTCAAACTACCCTCCATGCACGCTCCGGGTTGTCGTGTGTTGAGACACTTTGAAGAAATGCCTAACGATCAAACACGTTATTGTGGCTAATTTATAAAAGATAGATATATACTATTGAAGACGTTTTTGTAGATCTTTTGGAGACCATCATCTTTGTAATACATACTTTTGGTGTATGATCAACGAATGCGAGGATAAGAGCTCGAAAGCGCATTTTCATCCGACTTGCTTCAAATTTATCATTACTGCTCAGCTCCTATGTGTTTTAGCGTTATGTTATATAGCCTATAACCTGCCCAGGAGTATGGACTACAATCGTACCAAGTTTGGTTAAAATCCCTTCAGTAGTTTTTGACCCATGCGTGCACATACAGACAGACAGACAGACAGACAGACAGACAGACGGACAGACAGACAGACAGACAAAAAATTTACTGATTGCATTTTTGGCATCAGTATCGATCACCAGTCATCCTCCAATAATAATTTTGAATATATATTCAATGTACAGAATTGACCTCTCTACAGTTTTATTATAAGTATAGATTACGTATGTAGGTTTGTAAGAGAGTGATTCATAAAAATTGCTGTTTCGTTATTGTAGATTTTGAAAAAAGAACTCTGTTACAAAAACGAACTTTAATTGAATACAGTCAAAAAATATTTATTAACCGACCTAATTCGAAACAAAATATGATTACTTTTTAATTTACTGTATTCCCTTTTGAGACTTCCCAAGTTATGAAATACGTATTAAATATTTTTGAGTACGATATGATTTCCAAGAAGGACATATTTTTAATATGATTATCTCTCATTTCCATTTCGAAGGATGCTTAAGCTTACTCACGTAATTAAATGATTTATAAATACTACGACATTGCTGCTAGAACCCATGAAGCAGTAGGTAATTTACATTTCTATAAATCAATGTATGAACCTGAACATTATTATATTTATTCATATGTAATTATATTTATCAAGTATTCAAAGTACCAAGAAAAAAGTAACAAAGAAAGTCGTAGAGTGGGTACCTAGAGATGGAAAAAGAAAAAAAACTAAAGGAAGACCGCGAAAGTGGGAAGATATATTTAAAGAAAGATATGGATCAGACTAGACGAGACAAGCCAGAGATAGGGAAATGGAGAAATATGTCGGAGGCCTAGGTCGCAGAGACGACGTCCATAAAAAATATTACTAACCCAAATGAATTTGAACTTAACTCATTAAATATTACTAATTTACAAGTAGTACTACCGTTCAAACTATCTATGGTAGAATAAAGAAGCTTTTTATTTAATTATTTAAAAGAACCAGGGACGTTTTATAAAAATAAAATAACATTTCCTGAAGTCTAATCTCAAAAACTTACTTTTCCCACTGAAACACAGAACCAAATAGTACCAAGAATAAATTAACATTAATATTACTTAGCAATAACATTGCGAGATTAGCCGAGCCACCTGCACTAACGCCCGCACCTTAACAATCCAATTTCGCACAATAGGACTATTCGAACATAAAGCAAACTTTTATCTGAATGAGTTTACAAATTAAGGTTTTTCATCACGTCTTCGCCTGATCCGAATTGGAAAGGAATCCAGTTCAGGTAGCTGAGCTCCGATGGCGATTGTCACAATTCCGAAGGGTCCGGATGCATTCAGGAGGGCACAAATGGAGCTATTCACTGTGAATCAGATACAGGATTACGTCGTTCGTGATCTGAAACCTCTACTAGACACCGTCAGAGTTAAATAAAGCTATAAAAGTTTAATATACCAACCTTTGATTACCTTTTCGTTTGCCATTGAAATTGGGATACGGTCCAATTTGCTAACACACCTCTGTATACGTTGATACTCATACATATTACATAGATGGGAACATAATATCTGGGATGTGATCTTTAATATTAATATGGAATAATTAAAACGTACGTAAACGTATACTTGACTGCGTAGTCTACAAACATGAATCCTGACTTTCTTTTGGTAAGTCTGATCACCGCTGCATCGGGCGTATTGGCGATCTTGAACTTTCAAGTCAATCTACACATTGCGATAGCTGATTTCTTTTTTCGAGACTGGATTATCATACTCGATGTGGATCTACTCTGTAGATCTCTCAGAATGTATAGTCAGATACTATACATTCTGAGAGATTTTGTGAGGCAAAGTTGTTATCGCCTTGCGCATAATTACTAGCAAGGGTAATTTTATGTTATCCCATAATCAAGTTTCATCTATTACCATAATCACTTTAAAATCACTTTCAACGTCAATTTTGATTAAACAAAATTATCAAATCAGCCGTACAGAAATAATAAAACCACTGCTATAGCTGTTAAGATTACATCACAGTCCAACACGATATTTTTGTAACTCGTTAACAACACGATTTCAATTTCATACAACCACAAGCAGTGTGAAAATAAAGGCAACACGTTGGTTAATTTCACTAAATCGTTACAATTTGTGGGCGAAATGAACCCCTGAACACTTAACGGAATTATATTGGACACGCACTCACAGCGCCGCCGCCGGCGACGGAAGGTTCTTGTGAAAAATGAAAATGTTCACTTTTATTTATACGACTAAATTGAAAGTCAAATCAACTATGCCACGATGACTATTTAACTTAGACAAGTCGTTTCCCCTTTAGGGTATAATTGAGTATCATGATAGTCGACGTAAAAATGGTTTTGCTTTAACTATGTATATACCGATAGCTTTGTGGCCTGTACAACATAAGATTTTTTTGAAATAACTGACCGATAAAAGATGCACAGATTAAGGATTAAGCACTAACTGTATCAAGGAAAACAGAAAACTATAACGAGTTACGTAAAATCACTTTGCTCATAAAGCCATTCAAGTAAAATCAAATAAAGCTTGTGCAATTAATTAAGAAGAATATTAAACCATGAGTCGCAAGTAAACCCAAAGAAAAACGTTGAAAGACCGAGGTAAGAAAATCTTGGCTTCATAAATAAATTGTGCACTGAACTTCCGCTTACTTTCGCGCAAACTATGCAGTTTTGTTAGAAAATATCATCTTCCATTTTTTTCCTGGTAATTTAAAGAGTTGGGGCAAAGTATTGGCGTTAAACGGCTTCATAGATAGAAGGTAGGTAGGTTATAATATTAGAATAACAGCTGTCGAAAGAGTAGTCTTAGTCCTAAAATTGGATCCATTCTTAAGAACCGACTGCCACATACCAATCCCACATTTTAATCAGACTTAAGATCGATAGAAAACTTTAACAAAATTCGCACAAATGAGATTTAAATCACCACTTACACATACGTAGGTACTAGTACTCAAATGTAATCGAAAGCATTCACTAACACGACTAAACTTGTTCAGATAGGTGTGCGTACAATGTAATCTAATATAACCGTGCAGATTCTTAAATTTTGCATAAGTACCAGTTTGCATAAGTAGTCTGCCTCCTTGTGGGTATAATAATCGCATGAGACGTTCTAATTTATATCCAGAAAAAGTTTCTAGATTAGCGTTGAATACATATTCAGCGGCAATTAGTTAGAAGGCCCGGTAAGCGGTTTGGTTAAACGCTTGGGGTTTTGCACTTTGAGTCGAGAGTTCAATTGAATACTTTTTAAGAACCTTAAACTTTTGTTTGGTGTAATATTCTGCTTTTGAAAGCAAGTGCGCAAACGATACGGAACAGGTTAAAGTGTTTCAAAGCATGACAAATATGGCCAAATAGCCTGTAGCTATAACGTGTGCCAATACAAATACAATATTAAAACGTAAGACACATACAAGCATAGCCCACATGGGCATCTCAAGTATTAAGCTACCTTATTAAAAAGATTAAAGGTGACGAAGGTACCTTTTATATTTCGGATCGTTAGACTCCCCAATGACTGATACAGTCGTCACGTGCCGTCTATTAGGACAGGTCAACTATAATCTGCCGCCTGTAACATCACAAGGTCGCTTCACAAGTAGTCGTACATTGTTCTCACATAATATCGTATATCAGGACTTCAAAACAGTCTTTTGAGAGATAGTTTATGTGGCATTTCGTTTCAGATTATTATCACATGCTGTAAAATGTTTTCTTAAGATCATCAACGCGAAAATAAATTATATTAACTATAGGTATTAAAAGTTAAAAATAATATGATAGTTTCGATTATTACTTTCACAATCTTACATGAGAACATTTATAATGAAGGAGGAAGGTTAACTTAGTTCATAAGTCCAAATTAAAACGCTGCACGAGAACACTTAGAAAAGCACAGCCTTGGAAAATACAAGTTTTAATAAACTCACATCCCGTCTGTTTCATAACAGAGCTTCACATGTAATATGATGATCGTTTTATTGCCTCCCCCTAACGGATATTGTAAGAAGTCAGCGAATAAGTCGTTAATACTTATTTAGTTAATAAACTCAATTTCCAATTAGAGAAGATCGCTTTTTCACGACTTTTCCACTGATCAGCCTTTATGAAAGCTCCGTAAAAACGGTCGTAGAAAATGTCCGATTCCACTGTACTAAGTACTCGCGCAATCTTTATTGGAAATAAATTAAAGCCAGCGGAAAAGAATTCAGACCCTTTGTTTGTTTGAATGAGGGACTAGATATTAAAAAATGGAAAGCTGTGAATTTCCATAGAATTTTTCATGACAACGGGGTGGAATTGCGAGTAGAAACACATACGTTTTATTAGGTTATATTTGAGACAATGCCCTTTTTTATCCACCTTATATCGTTGTGCTTTCACGTAGAAAAAGTTTTGCCATTCTACCTCTATTTTTGCTTTTTAGTCGCCCAGCAACCAGCGAGCGGCGTTTACATTCAAAAGACTTATACTTTTATGTTTTACAGAATATATGTGATGTGATAGTGTACCTAAGTGACAAGATTATGCCATTAAAAAAACTTAGTTCTGTAGTTTATAGTAGCACCAGCGGTGGAAAATACTTTGCGCTCTAGAGTATATATTATACTATTATTTTAATACAATAACACACTTGAGGAACAAGTTTTACGACTTTTACATAGATATAAAAAAGAGGTTATTGTATATTATAATGTTGTATTCACATTGGAAACCCGCATTTCGTTTATATTGTTTACGTTACAGTTTTCAGATTTTAATTCATATGCTAGTTCTGTCAATGTTGCATTAACATTAGCTAATAATTTATCTATCATAATAAAGGAGGTTAATCTTTGTGCAACTTTTGCAGATACCCCAAATTCAAAGTACTTTATTACGAAATAGATGATATCAGCTCAGCACCTCAGCCATTGGTTTATTATACGAAGCAGCTGCGTAATAAACAGAGCTATAGGAAACGAAACTTTCTTATACAGCTATAGCAATACTGACGAAGAAACAACAATAAACAAGTAATTAAAACTTATTTACCTATACGGCTAGTTCGCGTGCAGTATACGAACTAAATGAGGCTCCGCGTTTAACTAACATAAATATGTGTCCGTATCTAGCTGCGGGGAACATAGGCGCCTTAAGGCTTAATCTTTATGAATACTACTATTCTAACATTCCAATTTAAATGTCAGCTACTGTGAAGCTAGACTTTTTGTCTACTTTTTATTCCCTTTTCTTCCTTAGTCGCTGATAAAAATTCTATATCGTTATTATTCTGAATATCGATATCGATTTTTTATAAGAAATTCAAAGACAGCAATCAACAAAACAGTCAAACAGTATAGATACCTCATATTATGCTACCAGAATGAACGAGAAAAGTGTTCCTAACTCTGAGTCCGAACTTCACTAGTGTTATGTGAAATCAGACAACAATGTACTACCCAAGACTACAATATCCCCTTTTCGAGTCTTCAAAAGGAGCGCGCTAGTAACATATCTGTACTTTTTAAAATATCATTGATAGACAGTCTTCCCCGCCCAAAACGCGGTGGTGGCAGGCTTTAAAGAAGATGGTGTAACGAGCAAGAATTTGCACTTTACATATTTTACACCGGGTCTAGATTAAACAAATGATAGGCATCGGGGACCTTCAAACAGGAACACCAGTACAATACATACCTTATTGTCACAGAATACAAGCACGATTCAATAGCATTTTATCTGAATTTCCGTGTTGGTTTAAAATATTTTTTCGCTGGTTCCTTTACAAAATTATGATAAAATCTGATACTGAAAGTGGAAAATAAATAGTATAACCAACATTTCAACTCGCATGTACAAATATTTTTTCGGATAAAAATAGTATTTCTAAATTCTATTTGAGTCGGATGTCGACAAAAAATGTGAAACAAAGTTTTATATACTACTCTATTCGGAGTACGTTCGTTATTTGAATACCTGTTCCTAATTGTTATCACGTCAGGTGTGGCAGTTATTTTATTGCCAACATGTCCATCAGGAAGGAATTCTAAAGCACTATTGTTTTACACTGCCTATATATAGAGAACATATTAAATTGTCAACACATTTTACCTACATATGTATTATAAGTTATTACGATACATGACATTATGCACAATACCTCCTCGCATTATATTTATTCAGAATTAGGTATACTGCATACCTGCTATATGGAAATGGATTATAATAAATTAACTAACTTAATTTCACACGTTGAATTCCAAGCATTTCGACATTTATTAACACAATCTGAACCAGAGTTTAAAATGAATCCTTTGAGTATCTGTTTAACAAAGAATTTCAATACAATTTCGGCTGGAATTTTATTCTCAAACGTAAGTATTTACAATTATTGTCATTTTTTACTACACACTTTGCAGTCTATAAAAGGAATTATGTGTATAATATTCCTGTAAGGGGAGTGTAGCATGATCTGCAGCCCCTTTACCATGAACTCTTAAAGCAGGACAGTTTACGATGCGGAAGCGCATTACACTGGACGTAACGGCGTCCCGTTTCCACATGTTAAACTGTCCTGCTATAAGAGTTCATGGTAAGGGGGCAGTTTACGTTGTGGAAGCGAGACACCGCATTAAACTGCACGTAGCGGCGTCTCGCTTTCACATCTAAAACTGTCCTGCTTTAACAGTTCATGGTAAGCGGGCTGGTCATGATCTTGCGAGGTGAAGCCGCGCTTACTGAGGATCAGCCATTGGTGATCGTTAGTCTCACATCGAGGGACTTCCACTACTGTTCCAAAGTGGAGCCATCGGTATTGAACCTAATTTCTGTCCCGTCGTGCGGTCGTGTCGGTTTATTTTCCTGTCAGACTTTAAGTTTAAGGGAACAGACACAAAGTAAGAAGAGTTGTTTTAAATGTGTAAATAACGTCCTAATAAACAAAAGCAACTGACAACCGAACGCGGACGGGCAATGGTTGTCCCTCCTGTGTCGACATCTGTCAAGTGTACCTTATACCTATGCGTCTCATCTGCATCATATCTACTCTGTGTGTATAGCTAAGAGTCCATATCATAGATTAACTTGCTTTAACTTCAGCTCTATAACGCAGCGGTAAATGAAGTTTTTCTTAGCAAGCACCAACATGTTATTATTAATATATCCCCTATCATCCCCTATCTCATTATAACTCTACAAATATTGACCGTGTGTGTTTGTGTGCTTGTATTACCTCGAGAATGAGTACGGATTTAGTAGATCATACTTTCGCCGCTGTTTTTAAACTAGTTTTAGCTAAATTAATTCCTGCTAAGTCACTAAAAGTAAGTTATCATTTTAAACGAATTTTACACTAAGATAAGAGTTAACCGTCTCTCCAAGAAATGAGGATGTTAAAGATTACGGTGACAAAATGTAGTTTTTTAGGAGCTTTATTCAAAATGATATAACAAATTTTATAAAAACACTAACACATGACATTTATCCATAAATTGTATGTAGTCATGTTTACGTAAGAATATTTTAAAGTTTATATTTAATCAAACAAATGCAAGCTTCAAAGCATTACGTGAAGGTTACGAAATCACAGTAGCTTACCCTTCCACGCTAGTAAAATTCTGTCTTGTCTTTCTTCTTGCAAACATAAAACATTTTCAAATATTATGCACTGCTCTGATTTATGGAAGACGGCAAGCTAATCTTGCCACGCTATCGCAACCAGCACTGCTGTACAAAAAACGAATTTCAAATGGCGACTTTTATGGTGGACCCTTTATACTGTCTAGCCAAAAGTGAAACCTTATCTGGTAGGCTATAAATAAATAAACTTGACGTTTCAACCTTATATTGATAGCATCACACTTTATTTATATTAACATATGCGAAGCCTTTGTTTGCTGTCCGTCAAAAGTTTTAAAGGCCGGGACATTGCTTTTAAACTGTTTTATAAATTAAAAGTACATTGACTATTATACACACTTGACTATCCGCAAGGACTCGGAATATTGCTCTGCGATCGATAGACCCAAAATAGACTTTATGCTTGTGCCTAAATTGTGCTGTGTGGAAACTATATAGTATGTATAAAACTTTAATATTGTGCGTCATTTATTTATACCCTGATATTTAAACATAAAATAGTGGAGACACCTACCTCCACTATACCAGGTCCTTTCTAACCACCTCACCACTTTCACTCGGCAGCGATCATCTGGCACTAAACTAGTACCGAAATACAGCCGAAAGTTCGCGTGTTCGACGATGCGCCAATAACAAACCAGTTCAGTACGGGTGGTTTCCTCTCACCGGATGACACTGAAGTGGCCTTCATCGATAGCTTCGTTTATAAAGCTGGTTCTGAGCCTAATAACTAGCTTGTATCGGGTTGAGCGTATTAACTTACTAATTGCTCCGTTACACACGAGCTTAGTTCTCAAAAAACAATATGTTAATGCAACAACCAAAGTCAACCTCAAACATTCAGGTAAGCTGATTTTCGCATCTTAATTACATCTTACCGGTACCGTTATTGAAAAAAAAGATTCTTATCGAAAACGATCCCCTAAAGAGGATTTACGCAATTAAAACGAAGAAGGGAAGCCCGATAAAGGAAAAATATTTATTCCTGCCTTTTGAATAAACTTGAAGAAATAATAATCTTCTATATTGTGCGGTACTGTAAATATTTGAAGTTCATTGGAATACAGTTTATCATTTTGAGATACATTTCCTTTGCGTAGGTGTTTAATGTCAATTTGTTGCTCGTCTTTCCGCTCAAATTTCCTTCGATTTCACGGTTTTTGACTTCAACATTATTGTTTACTCTGAACAAATAATGAATACCATTCTGTTACATCCTCCAAGTTTAAACGTTTAACTAAATTATATTATCTGAATCTAATTGATTAATCTTTGATATTTTTAATCGTTCTGATTTGTTTTATTTTTCCAATCATTTTACACTTCGCGTCGTTGCAAGTTTTAGCTTAAAACCTTATAATATAAGTTATATTATGTATGAACTTCTTCAAATTCTAGCATACAATTAAACAGAGTATAAACTATTTTTTTACTTCATTAGCATCTTCGATTCTATTATTTCGGATGCATCTGGCCTACGTCAAAAAAGTATTTATATAATTACCAGATCAGGGAGACCTCAAACATTTCCTTCTTACGTGCTTTTGTCGAAAATAACTGCCACTTCAGTCAGCTTATTCTGTTTATTCCTTATTTTAAATCCTAACAAAAACATTTGAACATCCCATAAAAAACAAAACCAACAAGAACGAAAGCCTATCGCCCATGTTTACAAGATATACTGCGGTACCAAATTAACCGACAAATAAAAGGTGGAGAGGGTGAATAATATCTTAAGCCACTTTCTTCATCCTCAATCAGCTGCCTGTTGGGGTAAACTGTGCGACGGCAGCACGTGATACGCATTCAGATACAAAGGGATATTGGGGCATTGAAATATGAGCTACCGATCCATGCCCAGGGGCTTCACGGCGAATTGACCATACTTGCAAGTTTGTAACCTAATTAATTCCTTGTGAAATTGAGACGTGTTGGTAATGACAAGATTTGTTGCTAGTTCAGTTAATGTTCACCTAATTTTCGTGTCTTCTTTGGTTCGTTTGGTATGTTAATGAGAATACTTGAGTAAATTGTGTACTACGGATATTTAGTCTACTGAAAAATCACAGGTCTATAATAACATAGACACTGATAAAGGTACCTACAGTAAATAAACAGAATATCCGAGCTAATTAAAGTATTTTTAAAGGAACGAAACATTTGGTACATTTGGTCTTTTAACTTTCGTTTTATATTGAAAACCAATTAGTGAATTACAAACGATCGGCCAATTAATTTTCCTGTGCCATAAATAGACAAAGTAAAGAAGGGTAACAAGTACGTATTAGTTACAAAAAAGATCCCCCTAAATAATAGGAAGCTTATAAACTGATCAACATATTGTTTATTATATCCGTGTGTTCGTAATTTTTATTAAATATTCATATATGTAGGTGCTTAAATATAAAGGTAAATTAATGTTTGTTTATCAAAGTTTAATTCAGACGGAGGCGCTACCGAATTACAAAGCTCGATCAAATTTGATCATCGTCCAATTAATTTGTTACGTCATACAGTAGATAGACAATTATGTACACACCCTAACATTCACTTACGGACTATATAGAGTTGCTTACGCACTGATTAATATGAACGCGCCGTGAACTGGGACAGTGTAAATTGTGTGCTTGTAAGTTGTAAAGTATGATCTCCTTTATTCATATGCAGGAAAATCGTTCAAACTTTTTCATTGGTATCTCCCAATTAAAAAAGGAATGTGGAGTGCATTGGTGTGATGCAGCGCAGCATTCACGAGGACCCTAGCCGGCAATAAAGTAGGCATCAAGCGAGCTACGTGCCTTACGATAAGACGAGTTGTACGTGCTAACTCCTTATTTGTGCATGAAGCTCAGCCACCGAGCAAACTGGGACGTTTAAAAAAGGAAAGAAAATTTACATTATCACATTCCTCTGGAGAGTTATTTTACTGTTCTCAGAGCTTAAATATTTCATTGTAGAAACTGTAGACCTCCTTGAACGTTCATCTGAAAAAACATTTTATAATAAAGATATCTGCCGAGATACCTACTGCAATATAATTTAAAGAGACCAGACCGAGGCTCTTTGCAATTCCTTAGATGGACTTTTTCAGATAGTACGATTTGTTGTATTTTCAATTACGCCTACAATTTTATTTTTCACGTTTTATTTTACTTCTTGATAATAATTTGTTAGATATTACGTATTAAAATCAAAACTTGATCTTGAAATCCAGTTAAGTGGTTGTACCACATATTTCATCAAATTTCCTATAAAAACTGTAAATGTCCTGCGGCATAAAATAATGTTTCCCGCGTTGTACGAGTACATATCGTAGCCCAGTCGTGCGTTACTTGGGCGGCTACTACGGGTGCCAAACGCTCCCTGTTATCGCTCGGCACGTAGGATATAAAAATGAGATGGATCTTTAAAGTGAAAAGTAAAGCGAGTTTGGCTTTTATGGTAGTTACCCTGAGTTATCCAATCAGTCGGTGCCGGGGAAGCAATAAACTGGACATCACGTCCGAACGTGTCCTCCCAGTGACAAACTACTAACGCCTCGCGCCAACTAGCGCACTGAACGCTTGCCTGCACTCACTGATGGACGAATTTAGATTTATTACTCACCCCGCGTGTTTACTTTTCCTCACATCGCCTGAGCTCCGACGAGATTCATTAGTAATGGGCCTCTAGCCATGTACCGGCTTAGACACAACGAGCGGGCTTGAGATGAGATCTTATCAAACTTTTACTTATTAGCAATTTATACTAATAGACGAAAATGATTTTTTTGCCAAAGTAAATGAAAATTAAGTACTTTGCATACGTTTTAAAAATGTTTATAAAATAATATAAACCCTATAATTTTACCTGCGGCTGCTACTAATGGATCGCAAGGTGTACTTCGTTACGCACCGTGGATTACGGAAAGAAATGTAGGTAAGTGTAGAAAACAATGACGGTGACAACGGTTTCTTTTGTATATTAATACAAGCCAACTCGAATTGAAAAACAAAATCAAATAGTAAAATATTAAGAAAGTAATGTTGAAATCGTACAATAAACTTTCCGGATAGTGTTAGTGTCCGATCATTTAACGTTTTGAATGCTTTCTGCGGTGCTACCAAAAACTTCAATCAATTTTATTTACGTTTAAATAATACTAAAGAGACAATATTGTTATTTGATATATAGCTTCCAACACGTGAATATGTCTAACGTGTTATTAAGATACACAAACACAAAGCGCTTCTCTGTCAACCACTCTACATTTAATATGCCAAGATATTACGTGGCTATAGTGTCTACATTCTGAATTAGCGTGTATTTAACAATGTATTCTATTGAGAACGAGTTCAATAGTAACAACAATCTATGTTCAACGTCACTAATTGCGGATTATAGCGTATTTATTGATCTAATCAATCACATGTGGAATATAATCACCTGCATT
Organism: Abrostola tripartita; assembly: GCA_905340225.1. Classification (NCBI taxonomy): domain Eukaryota; kingdom Metazoa; phylum Arthropoda; class Insecta; order Lepidoptera; family Noctuidae; genus Abrostola; species Abrostola tripartita. The sequence goes on along the minus strand of HG996498.1, from coordinate 6,676,858 downwards.
ATCAGACTCTTTGTCTCTGTCAATCCCTAAAAGTAGTTAGACAATACACAAGTGACTTATACTAGATACCTACTTAATGGTATTTCAAAGATAAACAGTTCAATAATTATATATTAATCTGGTAAATAGACTATAAAAGAATAAACTGCTCAAATAAATATTCCTTTAAAACTATCCTTAATGCTCCACCAGTTAAGCGGTCGAGTTAAACCCGTGTTTCCATTAATGACTACGTTTAAATTAACAAATAGGTAATTTTATCATTTAAATACACTGATATCAATACTCTTGTAATTATAGGGGTATTCGTTTGTAATGATTACCGTCTGAGACCTGTCTTTTTATGTTGCTTTATAAATAACATAATATATAATTATAGTCGATAAATATAGTCGATGTTTTAAATTATTTTTGAAACTTTTGTCAATGGCTAGAATGTTATTACATTATCTTCTTTGATGGAAACACAATCGCAAAATATAAAGTCTTGTTTTTCATTTAACTATCGGATATTGTTTCAGTTGTTACATGAATGGTGATAAACTCGCCCTGTATAAACAAACGTTAATCTCTGCCTTACTTTCTCGAGAATAACAAGCTTAGAAAATGTATTACACGCAGCTTTAAAATGTCAACGTTTACACTTACCTCCTATAAGCAAGACGAGAGAATAAACTCGGTCAGTTCCTTTAATAAAACAATAATAAATTGTCAGACCTTTTCCTTAAACAAACGGGTTTAGGATTTTATTTCTTGACAGATATAAAAATATATTGTAGACAGTCGTAGCGTTTATTGGGGACGATCAACCCTTCCGAGTCCGTTTCTCTAACACGAATCCGACTAAATCGCTGATTCAAAAAAATAATGAGTACTGTATATTGTACGTTCGAGAAAGTCGAGCTTTTTTCCGCACATTGAGACCTAGAAGGATTTATTATATCTCACTTATTAGTTCCACACGGGTTCACGGTTTTTCTGCTTGCGTGGCTTAAAAAATCTTATTAAGGGTTATAACTATGTAATATCCAATTGAAAGTCAGGCTTGTTAACTTTTGCGCGGAATGCTGCTTCTTAACAAACCAATACATCAGTAGCTTAGTAATGTATCTTGGGACATTACACAAACATTCATTATGCATGTTAACATTAGCAAGAGCTTTTGCTCTATAAACTTGTGCTAATATTGATAAGTAATTAAGTGTAGAAGATATGACAACAGTTTTACTTTTTATCTAGTAGATCAATCGACAATACTTATTTGTAAATGGCTTTGTCAGTAGCTATTCAACTACGGACTTCGGTAAAATTCAAACGAATTTTTTGGGTACATTTTGCAGTGCAGCACATTTTAAAGATATTCCAATTATTGTGCTATGGACAGTTCTTTTTTTATTTTCAATAGGTCTATTCAATTAGCAGTAGGCTGTTAAAGCTTTGTTGGACAAAAAACCAGTAGAGCAGTGGATTTTACTAGCATATACATGTTTAAAAAAAAATTAGATTTCTCGACTTTTATTGAAGATTTTATTTAATATTCTAAATTCTGTCGAATGTACTTTACATTAGGAACAACATTTTGTGGTCGCTGCAGCAGTAAGTAACATAAAATATAAACGATTTTTGATTCTTTTGAAATACCAATTCATTTTAAAAGAATCAAAATTTAAAGAACCATTATTATACCAATGAATTAATACAGATACATAAGATAAATATAAATTAACTTGGTATACAACCAAAATAAATACTCACACACATACTTGTTAATGTGTTCATGAGGTAAACCATAAAAACTAGTTGTAGTCGCACGAAAACGTAGACTAAATCGTGCAACAACCAAGAATAACATAATAATATAAACATATAATTAAATAGACTTGGCGAATCGCTCCCTTAGTGCCAAACTAATTTCCAGGAGTAGGCAATATAATTCTATGTTCTAAGTGTAGCGGGCAGTTAATAATCGACATTAGTAAAGTGGCTCGGTAAGGGGAGGCTCCCCTTGAGGTATCTACACAGTGGCCGACCGAGCTCGCGATACCATCAACCACTTCTACGGCAATTGCAAGGAGGTAATTCCTCAATTTAATACAATTTGCTTTTAGAGAACTGGAATATCGGTGTACAGCACTAGCATCGACTGTGGGCTACAAACATGGCATTCGTTTTAGCAGCACCTGTGTATACTATATGCATTTGTTATATACCGAAATAACCGGACACAAAATATTTGTTTACAAGCGGCAACGCTTTTTCAACACTGCATAGACATTAACAGTCAAAAAGAAAATAATTACCTACTTTTATATCCCCCTCATTTGCTTTTATAACCGCAAATGGCATATTGTATTGTTTAACTTATAAATAACATCATAAACGTCATGTTCAAAATGAAGCACTCTTAAAAATACACAAGAAGTTACACCCCTGGCGGCCATATTTCATATTGATAAGACGATAAGCTAACAACATGCAGGCCTTTTTATAGCCAATAAATAAGGGTTTAAACATATATGCATAACTTCAAATTAACCGAATATACCTATCGGTTAAAATAAGACATGTAACGTTGAAGTAATGGCAACACTAGTCCGGAAGCGGAAAAACGAAACGGACTGGTATTTACGAGCAGCACATCCGCCCAGTGGGCTTCATTAGCACACGCGCTGGACAAAAAATATATTTGTTGTACATGCATTCATTGAACTTCACTACTTAGTCACTACATTGTGAATGAGTTATACGGTATTGCGAACGGCTTTATTCAAATTAAACTGTTCCAACGAAATTGTAATTCTGTTTAAAATGTACAGTATTTAACTTATCGACTGGTTAAATGTAAAGCGAAATACATAATTAATCTTTGCATTGTAGTATTTAATATGACGAAGTGTAATAAAATATGAATGCGATTGTTGTTTTCGGAATGGTGAAGTGGCCCATTGTGGTTAGAGTCAGTTCAGTGGCGCACGCTGGCTAATTAGCCGGCCACAAGATAAATGTCAGCAATCACGAACCGCCGCCAACGCTCCCGCTACACGCTACCCTCGCGCCTCCCCCTGCGATCAACAGATTACTTACAAACTAGCATCTCGCCTTACAGACCTCGATCCTCCTTATTAGAGTGTTTTTGTATCCGCATCTGCCCTAACCGGGCGTTGCTTCTGATTTATATTAATAGTTGACAATCAATCATCCACTATCTTGAGTCTACACTGATAGCTCAATAATAAGCTTGAATTGCCCCCATAATAGTGTCTTCGTCGCAAATGTCAATTGTTGAACTTTTAAAGGGCTGTTGGTAATAATAGGGGTTGGTCTTGTTGAACCATGTCGTTGTAAATCAGCGGTTCATTTTATATTGAAGGTAAATCACTTTGTTGAAAGTTCAGGCGGTTATTGCGAATCGTGTCACTTTGACGTGTATCAAGTTACAGTGTGTTATATCACAATATTACTCCTTTTGGGATTATAAGATTCGTTTTGAATGATTTATCCGGCAGAGGTATTAGCGATAGTTTTGCACAACTCCTGGCAAACTGATTTCATTGTGTTTCAATCATTTTCATAGTGCAAATCAATTGTTGAATAGTTTTCGTCGTTTCGTACATAGTAGGAAATGATATGTCACGTTTATCGATAGTATATTTAATGATTTTCCGTGCATTTAGTTCTGTGGTGAATTAATCCTATATATAGCTTACTCAATAGGATATTCCACTGCATTTTCCCTGTAATAATAATCTGGCTAGATTTTCGGCTAAGTATTTAATTTTCATAAAGAAGTTGTGAATACGGAGCATGTGCAAGTTCTAAATATCTTAATTACCTGCTGCCGCGAGTTTGCCGTGGGAAGTTTTCGCGTTTCATTCGTAAAGCTTTGAATATAGTTCACTTACATGACGTCACACCTCACAACATTATACTTAGAATTTATTAAGGGTTTGTTTACATTGAACTAACTTAACTTGTGCCATGATAATTAGTAGTTTTTGTAACATGGCAATAACGCACCGACTTCTGTAGAAGCTTGCGCATTCAAAACATTACTATTATTAATGGGTTTCCGTAATTATATAATATATCGATACCACTGACTCATGGCACAGTGAAGACATTATTATAAGGAAACTAAAACAAAATTCTTCGTTCTGTTTGTTTGTAAATAATTGTCCTTACGCAGACATAACATAATGTTATCAACCTTTCTGTTTAAGGCTCCGGTAATAGTGTAGGCATAATAAAAATACACTTTTACATCATCTTCGTAGAGTAAACATCGAATCTAACTGATAAATAAGAAGCAAGTCAATTTCTTATTTATTTTGATATAACATGTAATTGCTTTCTGTCTGGGTACATCGATAATATTCCTATCCAATTTATTCGACGTAACTTTCGTAGCCATCTAAATTCTTAGGTAAATGATACCTACCTATAAAGTCGGGCATATAATTTTGTATGTATAATATAGGTACCTACCTCTATATATAGGTTTATTATGTAAACAAATACGCAATAAGTACTCCTATTTATTTAATCAGTTATGTCACTATAGATCAAAGTAAGAAGGAGAAAGTCCTAGTGTGGGGACTTTCTTGTATGTGATGTTTTTTTTTAAATAAAGAAACAAGTTATTTTAGCTTCTCCAGAATCGAGATAGTTTGTTTAAACTCATATGTAGTTAACCGATGCATTTCAAGTACCTAAATAGAAAAATACTTCAAAAGTTACCCTAAATAAAATGTTATAACCTACGTTGAATACGCTTTACTAAAGCAAAAAACACCTGATCTCGGAGATAGCTTCAAGTCTCTTACAATCATGGAAAAAATGTTCAACGCAGGTATTTCTGAGTGAAGACACAAAGAAAAGAAAGAAAAATATGTTTACTACTAGACGCAGCCCGCGAATTCGTCTGTGTGGAAACATTTTTCGTGTCTTTTCCGTGATTTAGCCTATGTCCCTGAAGGTCCATTCTAAATTGGTAAAAGAATTTTGGGAATCACAAGGACGGTTTTAGAGATTACACCCACATACAAACAAATAGATATATAGATCACAAACAACAATTTGCAACATTTAAGCTACAGCAATATACGCTAAACTAAATAGCTAAACCTTTTATTGTTCTTGCTACTCTATGGAATGTAGGTAGATACTGCCGGGATTCAGTTGGTTGTGCGCAGCCGTTAAATGTCAATTAGAGAATAGAGGCTGATAAAGAAATATTTATCGCTTTATCACTCAAATATATCAGTCTTTTGTCTCACAAAGAAAGGCGATCAATTTATCATGTTTTCTACCTCACTTTCAAAACTATAGGTGGATTTAAGAGTTATTTAAGCTGCCTAATAAAATATTTAATTACTGACTATGTTTTAACCTATTTTTATTTACTCAGATTTATAATTGTGTTGTTTTATTTTACATTTGAGTAATCTATTTTAACATACTAAGTGAGAATGATTGAAAAACTAAGAATCATAAATTATGCTCAAGATAATATTTATTTATAGAAAATAAAGTTAAAACGGGAATGTTATTCGTAACAACAAAGTCGTTGACCTTTATAATAAATTAGTTGCTTGATAAAGTTTTAAATGAGTAGTCGATGAAGGGTTGAGTTCACCGAAATATAAACCGATGTTCAAAATATTACTACAACTGTTAACCTATTTACTTGATTAAAAGCTATGCCAATACACAAGTATTATGTGTTTAAAACATAATTATATTTGCTATCTGTATTAGTTTAAAAAAAATGCGTCGAGTAGAAAGTTTAATATTTCGTATAACAAGTTTTCGTTAAAAAATAGCTCGTTAGCATCTTACTATACCATGAAAATAAGGACTAAGTATTGTCTAATTAATGTTGTATTTATACAAAATCGACGCATGCTTAGAGTTAGTATCTTACTTCACTTACTTGCGACATTTCACTTCAAAAAGGTAACTTCTCAATCTCAAAGTATTATGTCACTGAGACAGCGTCTTACCGCTAGAAACTTACCTACACTTTTCCCAACTTCATTTCATATGCAGGGAATACAAATAATTTATAACGACTGCCATCTGATTCTGACCTCCACACGACTACGTCTCCTACATTAATGTAACAAAATAAAATGACAACACACCGACAAGGCAATTAACACCAATAAAATAAGAGGATAAAGGTGACGGGTTGCCATCTCATTTATTCATTATAAATATTGGAAGTTAAACAGTATTTCAACGATATAAATGATTGTTACAAAAGTATTTAAAGCATTGCCGTACCATAACATTGCCTGAATATAGTAAAGGGTATGTCAGTTTAGCAATTATTATAGTAATTATTATAGTATCAAGTTAACCTCAATAGGTAACTGTTCAACCAAAACATGTTTCTTTGTACCAGTAACCAGGTTTCTTTGCACAACAATTGAACCAAGCCGACTGTTTGTAGAGCTGTCGCTTTGTCGATCGATTAAACCAAGGTTAATGCTGCGGTATCGTCGGTCCTAAGTTACTACTAATAAGTGTAAATAATTATATTAACAGTATCATCATCAGGTTTTTTGTGACCCACTGCTTGGCATAAGCCTCCTCCCTTAAACGCCAATGTTTCCTGTTTTAGGTCTTTTGCATCCAGATTTAGATCTTTCCCTGTACAGCCACAACATCGTCAGTCTACCTGGCTGTCTACCTGGGAGGTCTGCCAAGCTCTACAGAATCCTCTGGGCCACCACCCTTTTAGGGTACTTACCTTACTCCACATGCCACTATAAACAGTATAGAACCAAAAAAAGCTAGTCTCTGTTAAAAATACTTCATCGCCTTTGAGAAGAAGGAACTATTTACCTATAAATATTCTGATATTTGTGGAATACCAGAACATTATGGATCAGTACCTATAGAAACTCAATACAGTCAAACTCCTTCACTAATTTAATCAAAACAATGTGACCACGTGCTAGTTACCTAACTTTGCTTTTAAGCAAAACCGAATAACTAAAATATGTTGTTCATAAAACAATCAACTTCTAAGTGTAGGTAGAGGTCATCCTCTGCCGCATTATATAAAAATAATTTAAAGTCCTTTTTCAACACATTAATTTTGTTAGAATAAAGAAGTTTTATGCCAAATAAAGTTAGACAATTCGCGACGTTTGTTTTGTGCGAAATAAAATATATTATTTCACTTTGTTTACTCTGTTGATCTATTTTTTATTTAAATTGCTTTTGTAAGTACCGAAGTTAAGTGGCTTTTATATGTTTCACAGATGGTTTACTTTACTTACTTGTATTATTACAGTCTTACAATACCTATTTAAGGTAAGTGTTAACGTTTGTGGTTGGGTTTCTTTTCTTTAGCTTGCTTCTTATTAGTTCACGATCAAACTTTGATTCTCAATTATAACAAGAACTATGAAAGAACTACTAACTAACTACTAACGTCCATTTACAATTAAAAAGAGCACTAACATTTTTTATGAATTAAAAATTGGAGAAGTTTCTATGGAAACGGATATTATATTGCACCGCATATTAGTGCAATAGCACAGGAGAGAACTTGGCGAGGGTGGATACGTACAAGTTGTGCAACTATTTCTCGTGGCTGGCTTGAAAACTTTCAAGCTTCATTAATACTACACTCTTAAAGCCACTGCACATTTGAGTTCCTTTTACAGAATTACTATTTCACGTTTTAATATTCATGCATGCATGTATGTAGTATGCTGTCTAATTGAGTTGTAGTCGCGACAGTCACAAAGTGCGCAGGTCTAAATCTTAACCTGTGTACACCACACTCACTACTCCCAAAATCTAACATGCTGATGTCCGCCACTCCACTCTCACTCTACAAGTTTCTTCATGTACGCGGATAAAAAGTAACCTAAGGTAAGATAAGGTCCTGTTTCAGATCATGGTCCACCAAAATGCCTTGATTCAGTCAAATCCTTTTACCGTTAAGATGTCATTGATCAAACTTTAAAGCTCACATTCTCACTGTGTTTCACGTAAAGGGAAGCAGTATAGCTTCTTAATCAATCAGCTCTTATAATATTTATCTACTGATACAAACACATATAAATTTAAATCCCTACCTATATACATATATGTCACCTTCATCTTGACTTTCCTGGTACAATGTAAACATTGTAATTAGTGATCAATCAGTGCAGTGTACGTTTATAAATTAATCTAGCAACAACAACATTGTTGTGTTCAGGGTTCAAAAGTTATCACTTAAGTCATAACTGTTTAACTGTTTAATATACTTTTTACGTTTGGTTACCTATTTACCGTCTTATATAATGTACATAATAAATACATATACATACGTATTTATATACCTAAAGACTATATACTATATACTTAATCATGTCAGCAAGTATAGATAACACTACAAATATATTTTCTAGAAAAAAATCCGTATCCAGACTGAATCCAAATACATCGAAATATCCAAATTTTGAGCTGATTTATCTATGAGTAAGCATCGTTCTTTGTTCGTAGTAACATCGATATACGCGACGCCTGCGCCTGATATTTATTACCGTTTCGTATCGCACCAATTTTATCCCACTCCGATATAGTATAGAGTTTTTACGATCGACTCGAGAAACAGATGCACAATTTTATACCAACGTACCCTAATTTTTATCGTTAAAATCCCAAGCAGCTCCATCACTCGGCATCTGACATTGACTCGTCCAAAATGATAAAGCCGTCTGCCCTCACAATGGCTTTATTAATCTTACAGTGCTTGAACAAATCACGCGAGCGCTAGAAATAATAACGTCGTTCATATGAGATTGAACGCGACTGCACAAATGGTATCTAGATAATTCCCTCAGGTCTATGGGCTCCAGTATTTTCATACCATATCAAATAGTTACCATGCTGCACGTATCGGTAGTAATACATGTGCGTACGCCTTTTGCTTTCCTACGAGATATCCGCTTTTGATATGAAAACCCCTATTAATATATTTCTATATTTTGTATTGTTGGGAATAAGAGGAAAAACGCGATTCAAACGATTTCATTCAATTTTCTAATGTTATACAGGCGCTGAATAAAAAATCGAACGTTCGGTGATTAATCAGTGGTTTTGTGATAAATCGACGCGTCAAAAAAGCTTTTACTTACTTTATCCAATGTGGATATTATAATAGTCGATGAAGGTAGTATTACTGAAACGTTTTTGTCGTAAATAATCATGAAAGTATTCAAATGAAATGTAACAATGAATTACGCCAAAATTCAGGTATTCTGCTTTAATTTACAAAGTAAGATACGGTTACGAATACTGAAACGACAGAAAAAGAAGACAAGAGAACGACTGAACGTGTCATTCAAAGCAAACAGAACTGACTTTGCGATAAGCTTAGCTACTTCAGCTGCATGCACGTTTTGCAAGCACTTTGTAAAATGAACACACAACACGAGATACCAACACGTGAAAATTTTACTCAATTTCATCACAAACCGGACTTTAATATCTTAAGTCATAGATCAACAGAATTGACCCGAATATCGGACAAGAAGGAGCAGGATTAAATTTTAAGTACAATAATAAATTTATGGAAGGTTTGTGGAAGCGGTAGCGTCGTCGCAGCTTAGCCCGGTGCATAATGGCAAAGATAATGATGTCAAGAGGCGGAAGAAGCAATTACGTCCTCGAGCCGTTTGCAATCACGTCGAGATATTTCTGAGGAAACAACACAGCTTCCAGACGATTCCGAGATTATATTTCTTCTGAATATTATTGCGGTAAGTATCTTCCGTCTCCAAGAAAGAAAAGAAAATCTGTTATCTTATTCTGTTTTGTAAGCGACCGATAAAATGCCCGGGTAAAGGAAGATAGGCACAATACAAAGCTATTATTAGCTGTGAATAGTTCTCTACACAATCCTAGACTTCAATCGTGGTGGTAACAGAGGTTCTATTATGTTGCCTATTGATCGCTTTAATATTGAGCTACGGGTAAATATTCATCAACCGGACATGATCCTAGTTGATTGAATATAAGTATTTATAGACGAAATTCTAGAACTTTAGTTCTACCGGCATCAAATAACTTTAGTAGACTAGGTACCAGAAGTTTCGAGCGTAAAGCACTTTTACATTTGACGAATAACGCCGAACAGGGTTTACGGCTAAAACGTACCATAACCCGCAATTCTTTTTCATTACTTATTCGTTGTGTTACGTATGGAATTTTTTTTTTATAAGTCACAATATAGTTTCTAATTTTAGTATTCTTACCTATGCAATGCTGAGAGAACACACTATGGAAACAAGCTTCTGAAATCAGCAGTATCTACAATGTATGCACGCTCACAAAACACGCGCGAAGCGTCAGCACATAACAGGCTGACAAATTGCTACAATTCCGTGATGAAAGCCACCTCCATACATTTGTATCAAACGAAGCGAAACCACAAACTTAGAAACTAACACCATGCTACTTTTATAATAGGATTTGTTTGTACCTAATCATATCAGTAATTCCCAAACGGGGTAGAAAGAAGAATTATTGTGCTTATTACACGTTCGCATTGATAGTACCTAAGTTTCATCTGTAATCCCTATTACCAATAATAATTAGGTCTAAATTATCATGTTATAGGTATAACTAATTCAAGTGCTACTGACAACAATTAAGGAATCTAGGTAATTACATTAATGTAAAAGCTGTGCTAGAGCTTAAACATAACATACGTACTCGACATTGTACACATCGTGCGATGCAATCTAGGAGAATATTGAATATTCGAACGGACAAAATAGGCCGGCGTAGAATTCCCAGAATCTCTATTTCATAACCGTAAAATTTCACTTACATAATAAATTACACAACACAACGCAAGTATTAATTTACGCCTGAGTAATAGTATGTCAAGATTGTCAAGTAATCCGCTTAAAGTAGATAATGTATTCTCGTAAAATAAAGTCGAGTTAAGTCTCAAAGTAATTTGTATTATTTCGCTTCATGTTTTGCTTAATTATTCGCTACATCTAGACAGGCAGGTGCGACGAATCTGTATTTATTTGCATTAAAAATAAATTTGCCGAGCGACTTGCGTAATTCAGGATTATCATCCGACAGCTGTGTCAGACAAATTCGAATTTGCGGATTAAGACTTAATTTTGCTATCAACATGATTAATAACTGGAAGCTCAATGTATGGACAACGACTATTAATGGAGCGATGCATGTTTCATTGTTTACTACTGTATCATTCTCTAGTCTCTAGTTAATTATTAAGTCGCCAGCTACATGCTTTTGCAAATTAATGTTATTGCCGCATTTGAGGGATTTTAGAGTTTACTAAAACATGCACATACGCTCCGACAGTGTCAAAATATTTACAAAGCTAAGTAGGTAATAAACTACTTACAAGAATTAAATCCATTTGCGCATACATCCAGATCCTATTCAATTGAATTAGTCAATCCTTATTTATTTATTTATTTATTTATAACTTTGGAAGACTAACAGCTAAAGCAAACAGAGTAATTATCTAAATAGTAAACAGACAGCCAATTACAAGTCTTCACGTATAATAAACAGTATATATCTATATATATCCGTGAACTAAGTATACAAATACATTAGAGACTACAAAAACAAAAATAATAGTTAAGACACAAAACAAAAACTACTTGAAAAACGTAGAACTTAAGTATCTTCTGACGGAGGATACACTTGTCATAGAGGGATCAATATCGCGCCGTCTACACACTTTGTTGAAAAGTCTGATTGCGCGCACAATGTACGTATTTTGCCTATAATTAGACGAAGCGAATGGTATACATAATGGTGGATTAAACCTGGCTGACAGTCGTGGAACGTTAATACGAATTTTAGATAACAGCTCCGGGCTATCAATGTCGTTGTTGAGAATCTTTAATAAAAGAACGCAATCACTGATATCCCGACGGTTAACCAGGGGTAGTAAATGAAACCTTTTACTTAAGCTATAGTAGTTTGTTGAACTGTATGAAATTTTTTGGTGAAAACATAAATATCTTATGAACCTCTTTTGGACATTCTCGATACGGTCTATGTATTTGTGATAGCGGGGGTTCCAAATTTGGGACGCATACTCCAGGTGGCTCCTAACGAAAGTGCAGTACAAGATCTTTAATGTTTTAGCTTTGGTGAATGACTTGGATAATCGCATTATAAAACCCAATGATTTAGAGGCCTTGGAGACGACTGCATCAATGTGGGTCTCAAATATTAATTTTGAATCATGATGAACACCTAAATCCCGAATGCAATCACGTCTAGTTAAAGATTGACCTCCCAGAGTATAAGATGTAGGCTAGGATATCACGCTTACGAGTGTAAGATATGACGGAGCATTTTGTTGGGTTGAGGTCGAGCTTATTTAATCTACAGTACTCCTCAAGTCTTAACAGGTCGGCCTGTAGTGCTAACATATCGTCCACCGATGAAATCGAGGAATATATTTTCATGTCATCGGCAAAGCATAGAAGTTTAGATGACCTTAGACACGAGTTGATGTCGTTTACATAGATCACAAACAAAAGCGGACCAAGTAATGAGCCTTGCGGAACTCCACTTGGGATATGAACCCAGCTAGATATATAATTGTTCAGTACTACAGCTTGAGACCTATTTTTCAAATATGAAGAAAACCATCTTAGTAGGTCTCCGCGAATCCCGATGTTGATTAGCTTTAGCAGCATGAGATCGTGGTCAATACGATCAAAGGCTTTGCTGTAATCCGTGTAAACGACATCAACTTGTTGACCTCTATCCATAGCGTCAGTTACATAATCGTTCAGTAAGACTAAGTTGGTCACAGTAGACCTACCCTGCAGAAAGCCGTGTTGAAATGGACTGAAAGCATTCCTGAGCGCAGAGTAAAGTTGGTTAAATATTAGTCTTTCGAAGATTTTGGCAATAATACACAGTTTTGAAATTGGTCTGTAATTTACAACCTCTGTTTTTACCCCTTTCTTGAATATAGGAGTGATAAACGCAGATTTCCACAACGTAGGAACCGTAGATGTGGATAGGGATTTAATAAATAAAAGTGAGACAGGTCGGGCTAGAGATGGCGCACACTGAACAAGGAGTTTGGTTGAAATATTGTCTGGGCCTGGCGCTTTAGTCGTATCCAATTTACGGAGTAACTTAGCAACTTCTTCTTCGTTTACTGAGATATTATAGATATCAGATAGTGAGTTATGGGATTCGTTGAGAATAGGAGATGCAAGTGAAGAAGAGGTCGAGGTACTGACATGGACGATTGGGTCAAGAAAGGTTGAAAGAAAAAATGTGGAAAACGCGTCACAAATAGATTCACCAGTGAGCAGAGTTCTGTCTTCATAAGTGAACGCACTAGGTAACGCATTAGAATTATGCCGTTTTTTAACAAATATCCAAAAGTAACTAGGATTATTTTTAATCGATTCTTCGGTAAGAGTTAAGTAGCTAGCGTAGCATTGAGATTCAAGCTTTTTAACCTTATCGCGAAGAAACTTATACGTTAATTCGTCGGACTTATTGCCGTAAGTTTTGAATTTAGTTAGATGTTTATGCTTTTCTTTGATTAGTCTGATTAGGGACAAGCTGTACCATGCCGGATATTTTTTATTACGAAGTGTTTTTTTCGGTATGTAATTCATTTGAAGATCGAGTACTGTTTGATTAAAGAAGGTTACTGCTTCATCTACTGACCGATCCGAAAACTCGAGCTTCCAGTCAACCATATTTATTTTACTGTTAATAGATTCATAATCTCCTTTATCAAACTGATATAGTATTCGCGGCGCTCTCACCAACACTTGTGGTTGCACAAAATCAGCGGTAATTAGTAATGCTGGGTGGTATGCATCAATGGGGACTAAAGACTCAAGGGATTCGACAACGCTTACCGCATGGTTGGATAAAACTAGATCCAGGATTTTACCATATTTATTTGTGACTCCATTATACTGACAGAAATCTAATGTGGATAGTTCATCAGAGAGTAAATATTCATCAGATGTAGTAAGACGCGTAGGTAGAAGTGAAAAGTTTACAGATGGAACCCAAGTAATTCCGCTCATATTAAAGTCTCCTATGACTAGAAAGATATCCGACATATTGTTAATAACTGTTTCATTTAATTTAGTAAGAAAATTAGATAGCTGCGATGAAAAAGAAAGTCCTTGATTCTGTTTACATAAATAAATTATGCACAGATGCAGATTAACGTAGCTACGCGAATGTAATGTTCTTAAACGTATATTTAAATTCAAATTCAAATTCAAATTAGTTTATTTGCAAGAATATAGGTATACAAGTAGTAGGTAAACAAGTATGGTCTTAAATATAGAATTATCGTCCCAATATATTCTACCATAACATATGGTGTGCAAATATTAAATTTATAAATGCTAAGAAAAATGTATTAATAAATTCCGATGATATTAGATCAATATTGTAGTTGCTAGAGTATTATTAGTATATATTTCTTGGATCATATGTAAAGTATTCATTAACTTCGTAGAAACATTTCTCCTTCAGCCATAGTATTAACTTCTTCTTAAACAAATTCAAAGGTAAATCTTTAAATTCATTAGGTAATCTGTTATATACCTTAATAGCATTAACATAAGAGTTTCTTTTATATAATTCGAGCCTACATTGTGGAAAACAGAGTTTATATTTATTTCTAGGAGCTACGTTTCGTCTAGTTACATCTATATGTTTAATAAAGTGTTCAGGATGTTGTTTAACGAACAGGCACAATTCTTTAATATACATGCATGGTAATGGTAAAATATTGAACTTTTTAAACAAAGGCTTACAGCTGTCCATATACCAGGCTCCACAGATAGCGCGCACACATTTTTTTTGGACTCTAAATGCTTTCATGATGTCCACCGAATTACCCCACAACAAAAGTCCATATGATAGGACGGATGAGACGTATCCGTGATATGCACATAAAGCAGCTTCTGTTGATACCGTGACTCGTAATCTTTTAATTGCATATACAAATCGGTCGAGTTTGTCGCAAACGTAGTCAATGTGTGTCTTCCAGTCGCAATTTTGATCTAGTTGTATGCCTAGAAATTTACTACTTGGTATTTGTTCAATGACAGTATCATTATACTTAATATTTAATATCATTGGTTTTTTTTTATATGTCTTAAATTGAATCATTTTAGTTTTCTCCATATTAATTTGTAAGTTATTAGAGTTTAGTCAATTTATTATATTATCTAATGCTTTATTTATTTCTAATTCATATGTCTCTACGTTTTTACATTTCACAATAAGGGTCGTATCATCAGCAAACAGTATTGTGTCATGGCAAGTGGCATTTGGAAGATCGTTTATGTACATAAGGAATAAAAACGGTCCCAGAACACTGCCTTGTGGAACTCCAAAATTATTTTGTTTATATTGACTTCTGTAGGATATTTTTTTGTTGTGATTTGATTTGCTTTGTTTTGTAATTTTTGAAATTTCTACGCATTGTTGTCTGTCTCTTAAGTAGTTTTTTATCCAATCGTTTGCTCTACCTCTTATTCCATATTTGTCTAATTTATATAGGAGCAGTTTGTGATCCACGAAATCAAACGCCTTGCTCATATCTAGGAAGATCGCCGCTACTGGTATTCCATCATTTATTGCCTGTGTAACAGTTTTAATCAAATTAAAGCATGCCAATGAAGTTGTACTGTTCTGTCTAAACCCAAACTGCTTGTCTTTAAGTATATTGTAAGTTGTAGTAAATTGTTGAAGTCTTATTAGCATAACTTTCTCAAATATTTTTGACATGACTGGTATTAGTGTTACTGGTCTATAATTATTCATGTCAGATGTTTCGCCTTTTTTGAAAAGCGGTTTAACTATTGATTTTTTCAATAAACTGGGAAAGGTACCTTCTTCAAATGATAAGTTAATTAAATAACTCATCGGTTTGCATATGTGTGGTGCACATACTTTAATAACATTAGTTGTTATATCATCTACTCCTGCTGCGTTTGTGTTATTGAGATTTTTAATTATTTTAAATATTTCTACAGCATCAGTAGGTTTTAGAAATATAGTATGTTCGTTGTTGTTATCAATAGTTTTATTTATTAGTTTAAAATTGTAATTAAATTTATATTTATTTACCAATTGTATATAATATTCATTAAATTTATCACTCATTACCTTAGGGTCTTCATATGTCTGATTGTTTATAGTTATCTTGTCAATCTGTGTTTTGGTGTTGTGGTCTCTAATATTTTCATCAATTATCTTCCATGTGGCTTTGCATTTATTTTTATTGTTATCAATATACTTCTTATTTTGTAACTGTTTAGATTTATGTATGCACTTTTTGAGTATATTAGTATAAGACTTACATTTTTTTTTTAAATTTTTTTGATCAGTTTTATTGTGTTGTTGGCTAAGATATAGATACCTTTTTCGTATACAGGATTTTTTTATGCCTTTTGATAACCATTTCTGGTTCCCTTTAAATGTTGACGTTTTTATAGTTTTTATTGGGAAGCATAGATCAAAAAGTAATTTAAATAAACTATGAAATTCATCAAACGCTTCTTGTAACTTATTTTTGTCATAAACATTAGAGAAAGTAAGAGATGACAAGTAAGTGCGAAACTTGTTCATATTTTCTTTACTGTAATCTCTGACATCTGCATGCCAGATACAAATCTCGTAAGATTTATTCGTTTTTAACGAAAGCGTTTGACCTGTTTCGTGGTCTGATAGGGCGAGATGATGTACCTCTGCTTTAGTTTGTTTGATGTTGCTTGCTAATTGATCTAAACATGACATTTGTCTAGTTGGTGTTTTAATATGCAATTCAACATTGAAATTTTTTAATAAGCTTTTTAACTCATTGCAACTCTTGTTTGGTTTTAAAATATCTAAGTTCCAATCCCCACAAAGTATAATTTTTATATTTCTTCTTGTAGTTCTTTCTAGTAACTGTTGTAATTTGTCGAGAAAAATTTGAGGATTACTATTAGGCGTTCTGTATAAACAAATAATAATAATTTTGTTTATTTGTACGCCACAACATTCAAAGTTAAATTTGCATATCAGGTCACTAATATTAGTTAGCAACTTGTATTTTAAGTTATTATTTATCATTATACAAACTCCTCCTCGTTTAGTGTCACGCGAATAAGACGCAACTAATTTGTAACCGGGAATTTTCATTAACGATTCAGTACCTTTCTTAATAAAAGTTTCAGTCAAACACACTACATCTATTCCTGGGCCATATTGCGACAATTCGCGGATTGCAATTGTTAATTCTTCAGTTTTATTTAGAGCACCGGCAATATTCTGGTGAAATATTCTAAAATTAAATTTCAAATTATGGACGAAAACATTTTTCTACTGGTAAACCTGGTTGTATGTTAGATAGAATAGTTACACCTGGTGTTAACTTTTTAAAATAATACGGTATAGTCCCTTTTTTGTGAGTTTCAGTGTCCATCATATTTATTTTGTTCACAGAAGTGTTAGTAGAATTAACTTTATGACTACTATCCCGAGCCTGTATATTTTTACTAAAGTAGAATGGAATTGTGCCCTTATTAGGAACTGTGCATTTTTTATTAGCCTTATCATAGAGAAAATAAGTATAGAAGAGGGGCGGTGTCTTAACAAAACAGCAACCCAAGATCGATTAGTTCCCCATGCCATCAGAGATGTCACTAGGAGTTCCAAAAATCACGATCGCGTATTTTTAGACTAGTTTACGGATACAACAACAAACTGAACCTTCTCTTTATGAACTACTGTTGATTATAACACAGATAGATGGCGCGGAAATAAATGAGATAGTGATTATATGAACACTCATAAAGAACATACATACGCTTACTTCGTAATAATTATTACGAAATTAAATATTTTATTTACATCAAAAATATAATTATTATTAATTATAATATTTTAATGCTTTTTGATGATTAGTTAGTGGGTGAATGGTTAAAGCCAAAACTATATAGGACATGTTAAAAGGTATTTGAAGTTGATTCAGGGCCGATTTAGATGAAAAAGTGGTCACATTCAAAGCACAAGTTCCGCGAGCTATTTTACCAGTAATACTTGTAAGTTTACCTAATTTTTTATTTATCTATAATAGTTTTTAAATTCATTGCTGGAATGTATTTGAATGTATTTTTTCTAATCGACTTAAAAGAAATAGGAACTTTAAATTCGATACTATTTAAGAAGATATGGTAGTTCAGTCGATTATGGTTCTGCTTTTCATTTTAGTAGTCGTAAGTTCAAATCCTTGTGGTATACATTATTTTTTACAATTTTTTAAACTATTTCTGATATATAAAAGCTTTTTATTTTACATTATGTTGTTGGAAGCAGTTAACGTGCGATTTGTTAATATTTGATTGTAATAAGTGCAAGACTTACTTAATATGGTTTTACAATTTAATTAATAATAATACGATAAAATAATATTGAGTGGATTCGAAAGAGATAATTCAGTTCATACGTAGTTGTTTTACTTTTTGGTTCTTGTATCAGTGGAATGTTGTAGAAATTTTAACATAAAAAGATTCAAAAAGTGAACTTGTATATCATGATTTGACCCCATTACCATGTACATTACAGTCAGTGTTACATACTGTAAGACTATTCTACCACTAAATATTTTTTCAAAATAGATGTTCCAAACCTGCTTTTATTGTTTAAGAAACGTTATGACGCAGTGAATTTGAATTTTAGAATCGTATGACAACTGATAAACTCAATTAAAATAATACGACTCGGCTACTGCTAGGCGACCATTTTTCATAAATATATCCACCATTATCATAATATTTATAATTACTTCGTGATATTAGGCGTATCATAAAATAATATTTTGTGGATTCGAATGAGATAATTCAGTTCATACGTAGTTGTTTTATTTTTTGGTTCTTGTATCAGTGGAATGTTCTAGAAATTTGAAAAAAGATTCAAAAAGTGATTCATAATACCGTGTTTTGATCTTAGCATCATGTAAGCTGCGATCAGGGTTACATATTTCAAGACTATTCTAACATTAAATTCATTCGCAAAATAGATGTTCCAAACCTGCGTTTATTGTTTAAGAAACGTTAAGACACGGTGAATTTGTATTTTAGAATTGTATGCCAACTGTTAAAATTGATTACACTATTTAACACATTTGATTATTTTCATCAGCCGGAAGACGAACTATTTAAGTTACAAATTTGCTTATTTTTTGGTTTGAATTGAAGTAAAATACGAGGAGCTGACGTTGTGCGTGGCCAAAATATATCTACTATAAATTGTGTCACACATCAACATAATATTATAATATGAACATAAAAAGATTCAAAAAGTATAAGTAGAAGTTGTGATTTGATCCAGGTGACATAAAATCTGCAGTCAGTGTTATAAACCATAAGTCTATATTGATATTTAATATATTGGTAAAATAGATGTTCATACATTGCGTTTATTGTTTAAGAACGTATATCTTGTATTTTTTATATGTACTTGTCTGTACTTTATATTTAAAAATAGTATTGGAGCGAATGAATTTCAATGTCATAATTTTAACTTTGACATAAGAGTAATACACGCATGCGCTTTAATAAAGTACTTTATATTTGTAGAATTGTAAATTCTTATGGGAAATAAAGAAATCTCAAACCTCATTTAAAAATAGTATTGGAGCGAATTAATGTCAATGTCATACTTTTAACTTTGACATAAGACTAATACGCGCATGCGCTTCAATAACGTTTCGTTATACAAAATCCATGAATGCGAAACTAATTGTTATGCAACATTTTTCTAATACATAATTATTTGCATAATCTTTAATGATTTTTACGTACAACGTAATGCATACGTTCGCTTTCATTTAATCTATAATTAATTATTTTATGTAATTTAATTTTTATTACCTAGATATGTTCATGCGTAACAAGAAACGCAGATAGTTATAGAATAGGGGAAATGGCAAAAGGAAATTTCCGGGGTTGAATTTCTTTTAACATTGATTTGAAATCCGCAAGTTCTAAAGAAAAACAAATTGTTATGAAAAGGTCCAGTAGTCGTTACAATTATTTTCGTGGATTTATATATTCTGTAAATGGCTAGGGCAGGATCTGGCATTGTCCTTTATGATCTAGTTTTGTAACATTTACGACAGCGCCATCTATTCCAATTACGCACAAGTCAATTAGTATACTAAGTTTTGCAACATTTATGACATCGCCATCTATTGTCCACTCTTATAAGCCAATTAGTAAAGAAATTATTGTTATTACTTGTAAGTACGCGCACAGTAACGCCATCTTGACCTTCCTACACAGTTTGGGGAAACTAGTGAGCAAAGTCTATTGTTAGAGGTTGGAGGTCTTATTCTGATTAGTCTATGGCCTTATTCAGTAATAACATATTATTATAACATAAAAAGGTTTTATCATAGTAATTTGTATCAACCTTAAAGTTAATCTTTTTACAAACTTCGAGTAAATAATAGTATTTATTGTACTGAAACTTATGTTCTATATTAATAAATGAACAATTAGAAAATTTGTTACATATAATTTTTAAGTTGCTATTTAGGTACTTTTCATTTAGATATATGTTCTTTACTACATTAAATATTAATATATTCGTTTTTTTGAAGGATTTGAGCATAGTTGCTAATTCAATAATAATAGTATTGGGGTTAGTATCATTTTCTCCTATGCATATAATAAGATAATTATTTTCAGAATCATCTAAATTATACACAGGTTTTAAGATTTCCTCCGCAGTAGCATTTGGCTTTGTGGTTGAAGAGATGTGGTAGTATTTATACATAGTGTTTTTTCTGGTTTGTATAAGCTGTGAAGCCAATCCTGTAAATTGTTGTCCGCCAAATATCATTATTTGCGGCTGCGATTTCTTCTCACAAATCTTAAACAGTTTATGGTTATTGTTAACTTGGTTTCCTCCGTGTAAATTTAATAAAGCGCCATCTGTTGTATTTTGAACGGACTTCTTCAAGTTGATATGCTCTTGTGATGATCCGTTTTCGCACATCTTGATAACAGCGCCATCTGTTGTGCCTGCTTTACACGACGTGGTATCCTGATCGATTATTAGACTCATATCTAGTTTCTTTTTGTTTAAATTATTTAGATTCTGTACTTTACAGACCGTTTTTTTTAATGTTGAGGTATTTTTAGAAATAATTGTTGATCCGTAGCTTAAGTGTTTTAAATGTTCTATGGTTTTTTGTTGTTCAATAGTTTGCTTTTTTAAGGCGTTGTTTTCCAAATTTAATTTATCTATTTTTAATTTAGCGGAATTTAGTTCTTCTTTCAACAGTTCATTTTCTTCATTCAATCTTTCAGACTCCGCGTAAATTAAATCGGTTGATAAAGGTGGGCATTCTGAAAGATATTCAGAATAAGTCGATTCAAATGAAGAATTCGGCGATATAGCTTTTGTAGTATTTCTTCGTAAGGTTATGTTTTCATATTCCATTGTAATATTTTATAGGCTTTTGCCTGTTTTTTTATTAGTATTTTAAAGAAATGTTTTTTTTTTTTTTTTTCACAACACTTTAACAAATTGTTTAATAAACCCAAAAAGTCACAATATCAGGGCAGTGACTTGAACGTGGGCAATAAAAATACAAGTCGCGTCTGAATCCTCTACGACACCTGTTAGTAACACAACGTAATGAAATACTGCTTCATTCGTAATTATTTGATGCATAGTCGTTAGGACGCGGGCTTTTGAATTTTTTGAATTTAAACAATATACGGTATTTGTTAAGACACTTTTGAACTCGAACACTATATTGTTGTTTATTATTTGAGAAATAAGTAAAATAAAGTTATTGTTTCACTTCACTTATGCTAGTTAATGGTAATTATTAGTTATAATTAGGTTTTGAGTAGAAAAAGTCACTGTGGCGGTAAATGTAAACAAACTGTTCATCACTGTTTTAAATGCAGTTTTTACACACTTCTATTAAAACTTAGTTCGAGATAATATTTGTACATAGTCATTACACTGTTATGTTGATGTTTTACTATTTATTCACTCTATAACTGTGTTTTTACTATTTTTAATGAATTAAAATACGGAGATACGAAGTTGCTCGTGGCACTAGCGCCATCTATTGTTCCAAAGTTGTTGATTTAACCAAAGATCCTCAGCTGAAGATTGAAATAGAGGCTCGGAAATAACCGGTATATCCCTACGAATTGCTATCAACACACCCCCACCGCGCGACTGACCAGTTAAAGCATAGTCCCTATCACGACGCCAAACAATGTAGCGGTTATCAAAGAACTCCGAGTTTGAAACGCCATCCAACAACCATGTCTCCGTAAGTAAAATAATATCATAATTACATAAGGACATCTGGCGGTAAAAAGTTTCCGTTTTCGTGCGAAGTCCGCGAACGTTCTGATAAAAGAGGTTCAAGCTGTGTTTAGTATTGACATTAGCCATATCGCTTTGTACCATTAATTGTGTACGAATCATTGTATGTTACAATTAGAAAAATAAACAAACTAAGTTCATTGACAATAGGTAATAACAAAATTAAGTGCATACAAAGAGGGTAGAAGACATATAGGTCTACACACAACTGGGAGCAAAACTTAAATACGTAGTAAACAAGTGTGCGAGCCGTCAGGAAATAGTGCACTGCACAGATAAGTGCGAGCAAGTAGAATAGATGATTGTGAATTGATGCTTTAAAGTGAACGGCGCGATAAGGAACCGGTAAAATACAATAGGAAGGTGTCAGGCTCATTAGTGAGGCAGAGATGCTAAACATTTTGTAGATACTAATAATTACATACACATGTATTAGGTAAAAACGATTAAGTAAAGAATAATAAATTGGGTAACATATTAAACAATTTTGTTTAAATCAGATTCTTTTCTGATAATTAGAACTTTACAGTTTGAGTTTTTTAGGACGTGGATTTTACCGTGTTTAACCCACACATACTCATAAGTCTTTTCTTTGGCAGTCGATTTGACCTTACTGAGTAGTTTTTTCTGTTCTACACTCAAATGGTCATTTACGTAGATACGCTGGGGAAAACCATGGAATCCCACATCAGTGGTAGAAAGTTCCTTTTCAGATCGAGCAGCTGCAATAAAATCTTCTTTTATATATCTGTTCAGAAAACTCACTATAATCAACTTTTCATTTGAATTGTAGATAGGAACTCTGGATATGTAGTTAATTTGAGCTTTTGGACAGCTATAACTAACTTTGCGGCCGATAGCTTCCAAAATTGAGAACAAATTCTCGCCGTTTTTCGTAGGAACTCCCTTAATCTCCACATTATTCAGCCGAGACCGTTGATCATATGACGAGAGTTCTAACTTTGCTTTCGCAAGGTCCGTCTGAAGGTAGTTCACAGTATCCTGTAGCTTCTCAATATCAGATAATCTTGTTTCAACCTCAGTGATTCTAGCATCAACTTTTTCAAGTTTCTCCATGGCACCCTCACATGACGTTTTGAGTTCGGAAAATTCTTCTTTAATGAGTCGAACATCATCCACTAGGGTCGGTAAACTAAGAAGTTGTCGCTTCATATCTCGGATTTCCTCTAGGATAGTTTCTAGAGATGCAGGCTTAAGCGGTGAGACAGCTGGTAACGCAGATTTGCAAGTCGGGCACTTCCATTGGGCCCTTCTATCAGCTCCCAATTTTCTCCATCCAGGTTCCGATATGCTTACACATGAAAAATCAAAGTGTTTCTTGCAGCTTCCACACTGAACGCCATCGTTAAATTGAGAGCTACAAGAAGCACAAGTTTTCATTTTCAAAAAATAAAATGACTGTTTTTAATAGTTTAGGGTATGAACAAAAGGTTGACGATATATTTTTTGAGCGACACGCACTCGGTCAACGAGTGTTCACGGATACAAGTTGCTGCTGTACTGATATTATAAAATAAAATATAAAGTAAAAAGGTTTTTTTATTTTTTATTATAAGTATTATGATAACATTATTTGTGATACGGTAAATTATAAGCTTAACTGGATTTCTTACAGTGGGTAGGTAGGTACTAGGTATATGTACACAATCATAATAAATGATTCCTCTAGAACAGTTAATTGCACAGAATCCCTCCTTTCAAAAATACTCACCAGCCTTCGACTCAACATAGTCCCTGAGTCAGGAAGTAAGGAATAACAAAACACCCACCGCAAATACAATATTCTCGCAACATATCGTATAAAATTATTTAAGTAATAAAGGCATCTCGTTTAAAAAGGTATACTGAGCCAGCTTATGTTCGTACGTACATATGTCGTTTATGAGGTAACTCGGTCATCTTAAATGCTTGGCACTACGTATCGCAGTTTTCGGGGCATTAGCGACACGCCCGGAGTTCATTATGAACGTTGGTACGTGGTGTTAAAGTAAAACAGTCGCCATTTTTCCTTTGCCATTTCTTTCTGTACTATAAGTACAAAATAAAGGTACAAGAATAAGCCTGTATACTTAATGAGGTTGCCAAGGGGTGTATAATGTGCTGTTGCTTGTATATGCAAGTTTTAATGCTAATGTTTAAGGTCCCTGCTAAATAGGTAACGATACCTAAATACGTCCGGCCCACCCTAAGTAGCTAATCTCACTACCATCCTTGTTGACTGGCCAATCTCTACACCATAGCATAATCTGATTCCCATGTTAAGCGCTCAGTCAATACGAAGGCTATACTTATTTTGGAAGAAACACAATATGGATATAAGACCCATGACAAGGCTCCTCCAACACTTTTCGCCCACTCCTATGGAAATGAAATTTTTACTATACATACTGATACTTCTTCTACACTTTTAAGATAAAATTGTACTGCTTCATTCTTATGAATGTAAATGAATCGTAACGTCGGTCTTCACTTATCAACAGCCTCCAATTCTGATACCGAAAACAATTACAATTTAGGGAATAATACCAAATATATATTAAAAACATTCATACTTTTCGCAAACAGTCAACATTTATTTTCGGTTTCCTGAATAACAAAGTGTACCTATACCTATCAAAATTCCACGTAACATGGTACACTTCTATTTGCCATAATATTTACCTTACATTGTGTACTTATTCGTATCAGCATGAACGTTTGTAACAGATGGCATTGATAGGAACAGTGTCCGGAAACAACGATAATGTTATAATATACCGCCAATTGTAATGAAGCTCACATAAACGTATGAGTGTGAAATAATAGACAAATATCTACATAGATATGGCTGCGGCTATTGCTCGCCCAAAACAAAGGACTGCCACCAACAAACAAAAACGTGATTTAGGGGAATGTGAAATGAAGGTACCCTTACGAACCTCTAAATTATTATGATAGGGCCATAATAAAGTACCTACCATTTTTGTCTTTGTAAACAAAACAACTCAATAATATATGATGTCAGTCTCTTATTCTGTATTGACTTATCTTATACATCCCACTTCAGCCTGTTAAAGTTTGTCCGACCAAATAGGATTATCAGATCGCAACGCCTTTAAAACTAAGCAAACGAAGTAATCAATACCTCTGAAAGTATTTGTCGATAAACCTTTGCAGGCTGTTCACGTACGTTCCACCTTCCACATCATTTACCTGCGAGCCTACACCTGCCGACAGATAAACAAACGATTCGATAACTGATTTTATTTTGTTTGAGAAAATATTATTTATGTGCCAATAAAATACATTCGCCGGCGCATATTGTTACTTGTATAGATTTTTCATTAAGCTACATTAATCAAAATGACAATAGGGAACATTTGTTTTATTTAGTAGTTTTAGATATAAATAGCGTGCGTGATTACTTAATTATAATGCCATTTCCTTCTCCAAGGATATCTTGTTACACTTTCTTCGCTAATTGTCTTAAAAGGGTTCTAGGAAAATTGTTTTGTGCTTTTCGAGATACGTTAGGTCAGAGAGTCCGTGAGAACGTAACAAGGTGCACGCGTCCGTGTTCCATTGGATAGCAGGCGTAATGTTCCATTACGTTTTACTTTTATTTCTTTATTATCCCGATTTAACTGCTGTTATCAACATTTATGTCACCAGCAGGCAGGGACAGTAAATACTTGCGTATCCCTCACAAATTTAACGCGTCAGTCAAAAGACAATATCTATAATATTTTTACTCTCCATATATTAAGATGCGAACGCTATTGATATACCTGCGATAAACTTTACCATTTTTAATATCAGCTACCAATAACCAATATTTTTTACGAAGCCATCTTCTGGCTAACTGAAAGTTTAAGCGATATTATTTACGTAAGACCATATATTTATAAAATCAAGTTAGGTAATATTGTTATGGAACGGGCCGCAGCAAGAGGAGCTCACTCCTGATTTGAGTGGTTGTATTTATCTAGGTACGCGCGCTAAGTAAGCGCATAGACAATATCATGGCAACAATTGCGGTCTTTATTCAGATATAAGCCACAATTGCTGCTAAAGAAGACCTTGGAAATTGGTTCGGCTCTTTCGCTTTTATTTTTCGCTTACCTTTGTATACAATTTCGTCAACCCATCGCTTTGAATTAATTTCACGCCAGGGCGGTCGTTTGTATTTCTTTTGTTTCCAAGGTGGGGACGCTTTTGGTCCCAGTTAAAGATATATTTGGCCCGTTAGCACATTGCGACAACTTTGAAGCCGGCTATTTATTTACTTGTCTCAATAGATGCCGCCGCGGCTCGTATTTCAGATTTAATCAAGTCTGACAGCATGATTAACGTCACCTTTCCCATTCGTTGAGCTATCAATGAAAATGCCGAGACCTCGATTTCTGCCTTTAGTTAACTGTTTTTAACGAAAGCTTGTTTTGCTACTTTGTTCGGTCCCAAATGACGTATATAAGACGTTAATATGTTGATTAATGTACAAATTTTAGATAGTTACTCGCTTCGTGAGTTGCGAACTATGCTAAACACAGTAATAATAAGAAGCATCTGGTTTAATTGCGTACTTGTGTGAATAATTACGTGGTTCGTTCATCTCGATCGTGGCTGACTTATGGGGTAAAGTTGTTCAGGCATTGCGGCTTGCCCCTGACACCTGGCAGTAATTAGGTTCAAATTTATTGCTTTTCCTTGCACCTTCCGTCGTCACACAATATAAATCATTTTCGTTAGTTCTCTGACAGTGGAGTGGCAACGTGTATTTTATGAAAATTTAATTTCTCTCGGTTGGAAATATACGTTTTCGAATAGATAACGATTTATGCACGAATGGTGTAATTTATTTTAGAATAAACTATTGCTGTCGAAATTTCATATAAATCGTTTGCCAAATAGCCAAATGGCCGTCTGATATTTTGTAACTAAAATGTAACAGAAAAGTAACTCCATTACGGTAATGGAAAACAGTGGGCTCTCACCGTTGCTAGATTTTTTTGCTTTAGACCGATGCCGCAGTGCAGTTACAGGAATACATGTATCAAAGCTCTCTTTCATTTGGATACGCGCAACTCGCAGCTGCTGCATCCCAGGAAATATCGGCTTTTATTAACATTACACCGTACCACAAATTATGAATTGAAACCAACTGCACGCTAGCTTTTACTGTAATCACGGTGAATAATATTTGCGAGACGGCTACTCCTATACTGGCTGTCCAATTGGTAAGAACGAAGCGTGTTTTTCGTGTTACCTATTTCGGTTACTATTAGAAAGTAAAGGTAGAAAAGGTGTGCGATTTAGTAATTTATTTTAGATTGAACGCCCAACTAATGCACTTTGCCGTGTTTCCCGCGCAATAAAAACCTTTCTTTTATTGCGTGTTTACAAACATATGCAGTGTTCCGGTACGACCGCCTGAAAATTAAGTTTCACCCTGGAAATGGGCCGGCGTTGTAGGGATATATATGTACATAAAATACCCGTGTGTTTCAGTTCACTCTTTAATATGAACATATTAAGTGAAAAATTTAATTAACAGCCAGCGCTTGGCGTTTTTCGAATTTTTACTTTGAAAATCTATATGCGTAAAATAAAATTGGTGAAAAATGTGACGATATGACGTCATGACTACTTGCATATCAATTATTACAAGCATGCAAGGAAGCATTCCGTGTTAACTTCCGTAATAACATGTTATAACTAGTGGTTATTACAAGTTATATTATCGATGAGTTTATAATGTAATATTGTATTATTAATATGATGACTAACGTAGTGGTAAGCATTGTCTATCTGTAGGAATTATTCAATAATAATGTCCTTTGATAATCTTTAAGTAATGTATTGAAACTCATATACATTTTTTCAGTACCTAACTGATAATTCTCATGCCTTTTGATTGTAATAAACTGATCTGTTTTCGTCATTTTACGTATCTTGTCTGTTGTCACTTTAAATGATAGAGTGGCAAATGTAAAAACGGGAAGTTTCACAAAATTAAATGAAAAGTTTATACATAGATTATGTAAACAACAATGAAAAATGTTCTTGTGTTTCGGTTCATTGTAACGATCTTGTAGTCGAAGCATTCATATAGTACCACGGTGGCTTCCCACGGCGCGTCATATCACAGGCCGCGCCAGTGCCAAGCCGAGCAACCCACCGTG
Organism: Abrostola tripartita; assembly: GCA_905340225.1. Lineage (NCBI taxonomy): Eukaryota > Metazoa > Arthropoda > Insecta > Lepidoptera > Noctuidae > Abrostola > Abrostola tripartita. Next base: position 6,648,254 of record HG996498.1, on the reverse strand, counting down.
AGAAGGGGTGGCTCTGGCTGGCTCGTGGTACTTGCTGGCTCGTACAAATCGGCTTCGCATGGCGCGCTTCTCGATATAACGCCCCGTGAGTCAACACCATCAGACTTATGAAAATATTTTTGGTTAGAGGAATGGTTTTTGCGCGTATTAAGTAATTGTGTCGATTTATATGTATTTATTCTATCATTCAAATTATTTGATAATATCGAATGGTACAGTTTTACTGACTCTTCTACCGTTAAAGGCGTTTACATACATTCCATACTGCTCTAAAGCACATGGTATAAAATATACCTATATGGCATACATAATCGTCTGTAGTAGTATTTATTTGGCAGAAAACTTACAAAAGTTCACGGTAAGTTGTCTTAAATGAAACGCAACCTCTTTCGTGGCCGCCGACACTACACGTGCCGAGCGCTTAAACAAATAAATACATAACCAAATAAATACAACACCTTGGCTCAGTGCCTGTGGGAGATAATCTGTGTGACCATTGTCTGACTTTGGAGTGACAGTTTGATAGAGAAATTAGCTTATTTTTTACAGTTTGTACCTAATAATACCTAATATTGAAATTTTGGCTTATTGCGCGCGTACACAGTATAAACTTTTGTTATACCAACTAAATTTCATACCACTCCTTGTTCGCAATATGCTTAAAAAGGAGCACCAGGCTTTTTCTTCTCCTAGGTATTGTAGATTACCACACACAAGAAAAACAAATAACTTACGAAGAAAGAGACTATTTGATAAGAGAAAATATCTCTATTTATCTAAGAACAACACAAAGGTTTTAGTTCTTACAACTACGTAATTAATACCATGCGGTCCAAAAAATAAATAAAATAAAAAGCGCTATTTAATCAAGGAATAAATAATCGTCTCCCCTTACATACAGTAGCAGTATCTGCATCAGCCTTAATCCGGCTGCTAAGCGAGCGCTTCTTAGATATTGATCAAAGCTCGTCCCTATTAAGCCGTTTACCGCCGCGACTATCGATACAATGACCGTGGAAACCGCAAGGCAAAGCTTTGTGCTAAGGTTAAATAATGTACAAATCACGGAGATTAATGTTTGTAAATACCACAACATTCGCGAGTGTTGAAAATAATAATTATTAGGATACTATCTACACGTATGAAATAATAATCGTCGGGACTTACGTCACCAGCTTATGAGTCAGGTCTCCGTTTGAGTCTTGAACCGGTCAGACCTTCCCGAATACTCACGTGAGCGAAACGGATAAAATAAGTACATCTTAGAACACCAAGATTTCGACCCGTGAATCAAACCTTAAACTCAGCAGTCGCGCTTTGAAAACACTAGACCAATGAAGAAATCACTAATATATTAACCTACAGTTTTGATAATATATAATATGTACCTACCTACGTAATGGAAGTATAAGGCAGAAGGAATATTTCAGGATACTAGCAAATGGAAATCCGTGGTCTCTGTCTACCCCTCTGGGGAACAGGCGTACCCAATTAACTATGAAACGTTCGCGTGACTTGTACGACTATTATAAACCCCTTTAAACACACGGGGCTCAAACCCCGATTTCGAGTGTTGTGGATTATTTGCTATGCAACAAATAATCATAGGGAACAATCTGATTGTTGTTTTATTTCGATTAAAAGTTGGCTTGCGTTGACTATAAGTTTGTCTTCTTGTCTGTTTGTAACAATGGCATGGCTACGAGATTGTACCGATTTTAATTGTTGTAAAGTATGTACAGCCCCCTTACCATGAACTCTTACTCGTAAAGTAGGACAGTTTACGTTGAAGAAGCAAGACGTTGCAATACACTGTACGTAGCGGCGGCGTCTCGCTTCCACACCGTGTTCCACAGGAGCCTGAAAAAAGACATAAGCTGTAGAAATAAGCTTACAAAATGAGGACCCGGTTAGCGCAGTATCTAAGTGATTGGACTGCTGCTAAGGATCGCAGGTTCAATTCCCACAAGGGATTATTTCATTTCTGTCAAACGCGTTCAACGTTATAAAAGTTATTGACGACCTGATTGGCGCAGTGACTAAGCATTTGGACTGCTGCGCTAAGGGTTGCGGGTTCGATTCCCGCAAGGGACAAACATTTGTGCGATCCGCAGATGTTAGTCCCGAGTCTGGGTATTTGTGTATGTGATATTTCATGTTTGTGAAACGCACCCACGATACAGGAGAAATCTTGGTACTAGTACCTACATCCATGCTTCTATATAGTTAAATGATTAGTAATTAATCAGAGCCGTAGAGATATAAGAGAAGAAACTAAACAGTCTGTCAGTTAATGAAATTGCTTTCGCCGACAAACGATCTCTTCACCAAAACTTCTATCTTAATATTTTATTGAATAATTAACGTTTATTATCCACAATCAGGTTGAATCATATTATATTGAATTGACTGACTGAATTATGAATGAAGTGTATTGCTTTGAAATCATGAAGCGGTTGAGTTACATTAATATTAATGGTTTAGGCGTTGAATATACCAAAATCATCATCGTCATACCAAAATAGACGTGAGCTTATAATACTCACTGACTGTCGAGTCTATGGTCCCCTGTTTGTACGCCGGACAGTCCATCCCGTTCAAACCTGTTGACTGGCAAATTGCAGCACTTCAGCTTGTGAATCCCTAGTGATAACGGCTACAAAAATAGATGCAGTGGTTGTCTAGCGTGGCGACCCTAGAGACCATGCAAACCAAAAGTTTTTAGTAAATAAAGTTAGTTCAAACTCAATATCGGTGACAATTATAGTTGTTGAAGTACACCGAACAAGCATTACGTGTTATATTGTGCGTTTTATTGTTTGTAGGTATAGGAATTGAAAGGATACAAAATAACACCTGAATCTATCTTATCGGTGGTTGTCTACACATACACGGTTTCCGGTTAAAAAAGCAATATGTTATTCTTCAGACACCAAATTAATACTTAGTAAACAGCTCAGACACGAAATATTACTCCATTCATTTACTTATTTACATCTAGTGAAATAAGCGTAGCGGCGGCGTAGCAAATCCGTAAAGACACTTTCTTAGCTAATTTTAAATCTGCAAGGCTAAAATAGTCCGAATATAATAATTAGCTCTTTTTACATTCATACTATTATATTTAAGAGCTATTTTGTGGGGCTCGTAGCTATCCGGCTACCCGACAGATCAGTCGATCTGCGAGGTTAAGCCGTGCTCGCCGCGGTCAGTCTTGTGATGGGTGACCGTTTTCACATGTCGAGACCCCACCGTGCTTCGGAAGGCACGTAAAGCTGTTGGTCCTGCGCCTGATCTCTCTCTGGTCGTGTCGGTCTACCGTCCCATCGGATTATGAGAGTGAGGGAATAGGGAGTGCACCTGTCTGCGCGCATACTTGTGCACTATAATATCTCCTGCGCAGATGGCTAGTCTCAGCTGAGACAGGCCGCCGTGCCGTGACGAAATTCGGTCTGGAGGACATTATTACTCTTTACTTTACATAATTATATTTCGTTATTTATACCAATTTCGTGTTGGTAATGTACGCACATCGTGATTATTATGTTTTGTTACCATTTCTGACTTTACGAAACGATTTATATTAGATTAAACTGGCTTTTTTGGCTGACTGTACCGAGCTGGAAGTCTACAATTATGAGAAACTACGATAGTAATTATCTAATTTATTCTTCTCATTAATGTATAGCAATTATATTTGCGCCGCGTATTACAATTTAAATTGTTGACAAACAAACCTAATGCTATTAAAAAATACTAGACCGAGTAAGGTGTTTCTGTTAGTAGTAGGCATACAATTTAAATGATTTAATCTGAAAATTTCTAGTACGCAATTTGACGAAAACGTTATAAATCAGTGTATTTCATTAATTGCTAGTTAATCTTTGAGCTGGATTTCTAATTTCTTATTTTGGATTCTGGCAAAAAAATCCAAGGCACCAAACTTTACATAATTATTGTCTTTTTATATATATTACTATGATGATATCTTTCTGATGAATAATGAATATGTCTCAATTTTAGAAGTCCCGATCACTACATAACATAGACACTATTGTTAATAAACGTCATTGTCATCATTTCAATGCCAAAAATGAACCTGCTCTTGCTACTTTAATACTAATGGGCAATGCATAGAGTTAAAATATTGGTATTATTTTAGTCCATAACAACTACATTGTTATCGGATATTACAACTGCAGGAAATAACAGCTAAACTAAAATTTTAAAATTAAAATTGCGTTTTAATTTACCCTCTTATAGATTTACCACCTATTTGCGTACCGTTTTATGTACACCCGACAACACAGCAAGTGTTATAAAACGAAATAATTATAATGTACTAATTAGAAGACCTATTCAACAACAGGTCCTTAACATTTCCAATCAGTGTTTGTGTGCCCGTACACGAAATCGGGTGCTAATAGGCCAGTTGTCTGTGAACCACGGCACGCCAGAGATTTACTGGTGAATTTTACGCGGCCATTTGCATAGTTGTAAATAACGTAGCGTCGGCCTCCGCCGCTTATTTAGACGTTATAAACTGATTACTCATTCGATAACGCCACGCCACATGTAAATTGAACTGGTACTCCATAACTCTGGATATAAACGACTGATAATTTATGATTATCCCCACTTTGATTATAGTAGTTACGAGTTTTTTATTGCTGAATACTATTAATATTTCGAATTAAATTGTTGTAGGATGTAGTGTATTTGAATTTCTATAACCATGATTTTTAAGTCGTTTGTTTGGCATGCATGCAAGCAGAGCGCTGACCTTTAAAGAGTGCAGTTAGGTATACACCTAGAATACCTAAGACAAGAAATGAATTGATGAATTATTGAAAAATGAAATTTGCCCAAATAAGTACTTATGCAAGTTTGCTAGCCTTTTGCTGGAAATAAAGACTAAAATATTCCAATTGAATATTAATGAAGAGTCAAAAACGCATGCTGTTTATATTTTATAAACTTGTCTGCAACTTTCGCGTGAACCCGGCGGGCTAGCAAATATTTCATATTGCAGCATCACACTATGTTTACAGCAATATAAAACACATATTTCAATACGTTCACCTGAACATATTGAAATATGTGTGTTCCACGTATGTTTTAGACAAATAGCAACAATAAAAGTGCCCCATTGTAAATTCAAGTGCCTAGTATTTTATATAGTTACAGTATTTTCGTAAAACGATGACGTTGTGTTTTCATTACGGAAACATTTTTATTTGTTTGCACTGCAGTTGTTTATTTTACCTTTCGACCTATAAAGTGCGGAGAATCGAGTGAATGTGCAATTTTCCATGATTGGGAATTTAAATTTGTTATGGCTTGCTGATGAATTGGTTTCACAATGATTGTGTGCAGACTGGGAACCGCTTTGTGTAGTTACAGTTTGATTGCTAGATAACAGCTTGTGAAACGGCGGGTTTTGTCTATAAAGGTACGTAGGTAAATGTATCGATTTGGGCCTACTAATTTATTATAAAGAAAGCGTACCTAGCTGCTTCTCGAATCACTTCCTTTATTTATTCATTTAAGGCTCTGTAGATACAATCAATATATAAAGTAATATGCATAGCCCTAGACCATGCATAGGTAAGGTCTAGGCACCGGATTTATACTTCTAGTACTAGTAAAATCTTAATCATGTGTAAGTGTACAAATTAGCGGTAATCTGGCATCTGTGTTAAATTCTGTGTTTGTCCGTAATTGGCTTATTTAGAATATTACTTGATTATATCTAAAAACAGAAACAGACTGAAGACCGACAAAAATATTATGTAGGTGTATGCTGTCAGGTGGGATTTCGTTTTAAGAGGTTGGTACATTACATTACGCGGCTACAAAGCATAACCTTTTTGTCTTTTATTTTCGTATTTTTTATAAAATGTATTACATCCGTGGGTTTCACTCACATTTTTTTTTCGTATTTCATATTATTAAGACAAGTAAATGGTACCTACCTACTATAATACTCTTTGAACTAAATATTTTAAATTAGGTAGGTACATAGTGCCGATTAATCAATCAATACAGGTGGAGTATTACTCTTCAAGTCAAATGGTCGAAATAATCATAATACTTACAAAAGTTATTTAATTCTACATGTAGACTATTAATAAGGATTACAAAACCAGAAGTTGTTGGGGGATTTAACAAGCAGATATACGGTGATTCTCAATCCATAACTAAATGCATGTGTTCACTGTTATTGTTAGCTCACTGGCGAACCTGTCATCAGTCTTATTTATCATCAGCCGAAAGACGTCCACTGTTGAACAAAGGCCTCTTTCTTTTAAAGGGGTTGGGGCTTGCCATAATCTCCACGCTTGGCAAGCGGCTTGGGGACCGCAGCATAGGTGGTCAAGTTACAGATGACGCTGCTGCCCATCTTCTGGATTTTCCCTTGGACGCCTCTTACGACAACCACGGGAAGGGAGTCTTCAATTCTAGGCCAGATAAAACACGGCGTAACCTATTATCAGTGCGGCTTTAGAATTGCACCCTCATCTGAATCCTCAGGCTTAAAACCCCATGAACTCTAACTGTAAATACTACACATCCAACACGCTCTTTACTATTGTCTTCTGATACTTAAATCCGTCGCCGAAGATGCGAACGACCATGATTGGAGTGCCTGTTGAAATTGCTAATGTTATTTATCCGCATTTCAATTCGGCAAAACATTCGGCTAAATGTAATCGATATCCGTAACTATCTAGGTAAACTTGTGTTAGTGGTAAAGTTTGACAACACGGCAGGCGGGGGTCGATGTCGACGACATCTCATCAATAAATCACACTGAGACCCCTTAAACTGAGAGACTGCATTTTATCTGTCACTTGTCACAGTCGACTTGCTCGACAAATTGATGATAACGGATTCACTGGCGCATCGTTAGCTAGTATTCGGAAATGTTCGTGCTAGGTTTAACATTGTTCGTTTGGGAAAAATCTAGTTATATAAAACATCTAGTTATGCTAATCGCTTAATCGACTATTGGTTATTTGCTACTCACTGGATGAAAACATGCACATTCCTTTTCCTCTTGATTGTCAAATAAAAAAGACAGTTGCATACATACTATTTCGAATATTTAATCATTTTATCTCTTTCATTTACAGCGCGCAATTAACCATACCTATAATATATCATCGAAACTCGTGACAATTCTACACAAATTTGTTTTACATAATATAATTACCTATATTAACCTTGAAAAATTTTATACATTAACCTTGGAATGTCGATACCAATTAGTTGTTAGGCTACGGAGTAACAATATCACCCCTATTTTTTAAAATATCGATAAAATTCGTAGTTTGTCGTGAAGTCAACAACCGACTTGACACAAGGTTGATGATCGGTCATAACTCGAAGTTCAAATATCCGTAATACCACATAAATGTGTTACGTAACGTTGCTGTAGTAAACACTATACGAAAGGAAACTTGAGAAGCTCTGGCTGTCTTCCGCGCCCGTTATGTAGTGTTTATGTCCTCTCTACATTTATCCTGCAAGTTTACAATCTTTCAACTCTATACTCCGTAGCTATATGCGGTAGCAATGCTTCAGTTACAATACAAGCAACGTTTAGCACAGTTTTTACTAGGATCTATTTAGGTAATTGTGACATTTAGTTTAGTGCTTATTCTACTGCAAATATTATAAGCAACTAATAAAAGTTCACTTAATTTAATATTTGCACGATCATGCCGATAACCCGGAAGTTTTAAGATTCATCACGTTGCCTACTATCAATATTCTCATGGCCATCTATCAACATTTTTGAAGCATGATCTGATTTATGAGGGTCTTCGAAATACGTTTCTATCTCTTGCAGTGTTTTATTTTTCGTTTCTGGTAAATATTTATACAAAAGCAATACAATAACAGACGCTGTTAAACCAAAAAATAAAAAGGTTCCTTGTAATGTGAAAACCTTAAACATATATGACGATATTTTGAGAATCGATGCCATTATTATTTCTGAATATAATGTTAGTAAAAGTAAAGCAACGCTTTTGTACCTCAACGATATTAGTTCACCGAATAGACAACCAGGAACAATAATTAGGCCACAGCTAATACTGACCGAAAATGACGTTAGGAAAAATATTGACACTACATGATTCTCAGGAAATAAGCCCAAGCTTATAAGGTGTAAATATAAAGAAATTATAAATAAAAAAATTATACCAATAACAGAAGATCCTAACAATAATGTTCGTCTATTTAAAAACTTACACAGAGTACACCCAACCTGCATGCTGAGTATTGTAACACCATCCATTACGAGCATGCCTATATAAGCAGCAGATTCACTATCTGATATTTGCTCCATTAGTTCTACTGCATACATCCCACACACAAACTTACCAGAAAAATGATAAAGTGACATAACAGCTACACAAAGTAGGAATGGCTTGTGAAACGCTCTCAACGATATTGTTTCAACGGCACTTCTTAACTGGTATCTCGATGAACTTTCTTCTCGTTGAGCACATATTTGAAGATATTCCTTTTGTGAATTTATAAGATTTACGAGTTCATTCTCAGAGGTTTTGTCGGATCCCTTTAACCAGTGATGTGAAGCGGCACACTCATTAAATCGCCCTTTCATAGCTAACCAGGAAGGAGATTCTGGCCAAAAAACTGCTGTTAAAGAGTAAAAAGAGCAAAGGAACGCTATAATGCCTATGTTCTTCCAGGGAAGGAATGTTCCAGTTACATTTGCAACCCATACTCCCCAAAAGAAAACTGCTGCCTGTATAGCTAGAAACACTCCTCGATATTGTGGGGAAGTGTACTCAGTAACGATTACGACCAACAGTGTAATGTTGCTTGCGAGAAGCATGCCCTGCATTATTTCGCTTATTAGTAGGTGTAATGAATTAGTGCTGCAATAAAAAACTATAAAACCAACTATAGTGTTAATGCATACAATTAAAAACGGTATTTTTCTGCCCGCAAACTGAGAAACGAGTGGAATAATGAGTACCCAAGGTAACGCGCTGTAGCCGTGTACGGAAGCTGGAAAGGAAAAAGTTTGTTTTAGAAGAACTCATATTTTACTTTTATTTCATTAGCTTACCATTATTGTACAACTTAAATAAATAAGTACATATCTCAGTATAAAAATAGTCCTAAGCACGAGTATGTGAATGACTGTCATGTGCACAAACAACCATTATACTAGACTTATGACGAAGATTGTACAAAACAAATGCACTGAAATTGCCTCGTACCCAACATTTCGGTTAATTGTCTCTCCCTCCGAGGCAATGTGGCAAATTACTGGGACCAGCTGTTGTTTCAATTCACCCCATTTCATTATACGATTATAATCTAAAATATCACAATATAATTTACCTACAAATTCTAGTAGGTAATTGCGGATACTAGACTGGTTAGAAACAGACTATTCTGTGCCTCCTACTATTTTACAGTGGAAAGTACGTTATTCACCAATCTATACTTACATAACCAAGACGCCATTTCATCGGTTAAGGGTTCGGTAGAATTCACTTCCTTTCTAATCTGAGGAATGAAGACAGTAGGCGCCCCGAAACATAATCCAAGCACGAAATATATCGAGTAGACGCCACTGCACACAAATAACTGCAAGCCAAAAATAAATAGAAGTATAATTAGGACGTCAGCCGTGGTTCGTAACTAATGTTTTTCCACTTATTCTAGAAATAGTACTAGGTAGTATTGTGGTTAACAGAAAAGATGCCACGTGTGGGTCTCATCAGTAACTTGTAACGTGACTCAGTACATTATAATATAATTGTTTAAATTGGCAGATTTTACGTATAGATACTACTTAGATAGTACTACGTATATATACTAACCAACCAACAATAATAATAATTAGAAGTATTTCAGAAAATCTGACCTGATTTATAAAAAACATTAGGTACCTACTCAGCCGGTGTGGGTTATAAAATAAATTAGCGGGTGCCGAGCGTTGACCCTCTGCCATCACAAGAACCTTTCCTACAGTATTCTAACCTTATCTTTACGTAGAGATTAGCTTCCAGATGTATTATTTTTTAAACTAAATACGTTAGGAATCCTTCTATATTATGGGTAAACAAAACAGCCCGTACTGAAAACAAATATCAGCAATCGCAAAAACCCTTTACATCGTCAAGATACAAGCCAGTTTTAAGTCAATTTGTTCCGTCTTAGCAAAAAAAGGAACATAGTGGCCTAATCAAACCATCCACCTAAGTACAGTTCGCAGTTCAGTTATCGCAAGGAAATCCGAAGGATAGACCAGCATAGAATACTGTATGCCGATGTTGTTATAACAAATTCTCTACTAACTATCTCGGGGTATTGTGTTTAGGACTTAGGAGTCTGAGCATGAGATCCGTAAGCAAGTCAAACGATAAACGAAGCTTTAGGAAGAATCTTCTATCGCCAAAATGTATTGCAAAACAAGTAACTGTGCATATAGGTCAGTTCCTGTCTGCATTGCTATATTACTTTGTGTTTTTGTGTGTGTGTCTGTAGATAACGGGTGAAGGTGTCATGAGCATTTTCGTATCTTTACTGAATATAGGTACCTGCTCTTACTGCTACTTTATCTAGGAACTAAAAACGCTACCTGTCTCATTAGAGGCTTCCACGATGCATTGTTCTGCTCTTCGGCTTCATCAACTTTAACTTCATTATATTTATACGTCTCCATAGCGCCCATACAATCACATTATTAACTAATGAATATACTGCGGATTCAACTATGTATTAAACTGCCGGCTACTTCACGATAACGATTAATACTGAACTACAAACTTCTACAAATATATTGTCTACGTACTACGTAATTATTACGGAGTTCTGTCTGTTCGTTAAGGTATAAAAATATGTAGAATTGTAGATATTGATTAGCGAAATGCGATCGTCTATTTATTCTTTGGCATTTTATGTAAATAATGATGGATTTAATTATTGACATTTATAATCATATCTCATCACAGACATACCTAACCTAACAGACAAGTGCAAGGAGATAAGAGCTTTAGAAACTACATCGATAATTATACATACATATTACATGAAGAATCGGGACTATGAAGAGGTCTCAGTGCCATCTCCTAATTTTCATCTTCTCATAATTTCAATGGAAACAGCTAATTCCATCTTCTCATTTGTATCGACTTGACCTAAAGCAGTTGCCGACTATGCTATTTAAATTAAAATATAGAATAAATTTCAAGTAAACATAAAAATTCTGTTGAATTTGAACGTCCATAAGATACAAGACAACAACAAGATGTTTATATCAGAAACAGTACAAAGAAAACTGTTTGCCTTTACAACAGTTACGGGACATAACAAAGCGCGTTCAGTTTAGTTAAACAATGTTATTGACGTAAAGATGTTTCTTTATAAATACCACTTTTTTATTCTCAATGTCACTGATTGCATATATATCTCGAACTTTTTTCCGCACGAGTAAATAATACTATTTTTCTAGATGTACACGACGTACACGCTATTTTGTACTACTACAGACGTAGGAATCTACTTATAATAATAAACTAGGTTTTTTTTTCGCGAGCGACTTTGTCCGCGTGGAAAATTCCAACGTGTCTTTTTCAGTACAAACTGTAGTGAATTTGCTCCCCTTGAGTTCTAGCCTTCGATCATCAGTATATTGTTGATCGAAGGTTCTAGCTATTATGTATAATTAATATGAACTGCGAAGAAACTAATAATTTACCGAATACAGGCAACCAAAATATTTCGCTGTTACAGGTACCTAGGTATTGCATCAGCGCCGTGCTATCGCAATAGCATATTACTTCGAAGCCCAAACATGTATGATTTAATACGTCAATTAAAATGTATTTTATAAATACATCTTATATTATATAAACAATCTTGTTGGTATCGAAAGAGAATAACAAAACATTAGTATTAACAAACACGAGAATGAGTAGATACCTATATTAATCTGTTATGTGCTTGAGAACCGTACACCAAGAGTCATGACCTTCGGCAATTGCCCTCTTTATTGTTTACCAAAATAGAGAGGATAAAAATAGACTGACACAAATAGGTACTCGAACTAGGAGTCTTCTCGTAGCTAATCAGCAATTTACGTCTATTAGAAGAGATTTTGATTAAATTGGAGGTTCGTAAAAATATCCCAGATTATAGTGTAGTGTAATAGTAAAAACATAAGTATTCTTAACCATACCCAACTTTTTGTAAAATCACCAAAGACATCGTTTACAACTTAACTTACAGCTTAACGACGCTGTAAGCAAGCGTGGTGATCAGAGCTCGTTCCTTATCAGCGTAGAAGCAAGTTTCCTCGCAGTTCATATCTTTGTAAAAGGTCAATCAGGATGGAGGTGTGTTTTACTCGAAAACAGTGTGTAATACCTATTAGTTCCTGAAAATACCCGACGCTAATTAATTTAGCTCCAGTAAAGTGCAAACATTGTAAATCAATAGCACTTAGTACCATGGCAAATGCATTTTAAAACCCTGTAATAAACTTATATATGGAATCGTTTCAGATTAAAATACTGATATAATTACACGCCATATGCAATTTTGATAAGAAAGTCACGCTAAACCGTGACTTTAAACATGCCTTTTCTGAACTAATCTTTATGTTTCTAAATGTATGTTCTACGACAAGCCAGACAAAGAAATGAAAACATTATGGTAAATAATGAGAAAATCAATCTAGCTTCTGGATAAAATCCTCATCAGCAAAGGCCTTTCACAATTAATAAAATAATATTTAACCTACCTATTTAAGTAAATTTAAGTAAATTAAATAACAAACATTATTCGCCTCAAAGTACGTATAGTATTAATTGTACGGACAAAGATGCAATTGAGTATTTAACATCAGTAAATCCTGGTATTTTGAACATTGTTCATTCAACCCTTGCCGACTGGTCACAGGGCAACGCGGTGAAAGGTACTTAATTGTGGCTTTTGTGATCAGTTATCTACATTGTGCTTGAACTTTGGGCTTTGTCTTGGCTTGACCCATTTTATAGGAAAGACAAAACTTCGGTCAAACTTCATAAAATTTAAGTCCACATTCAAACAAAAGTTCTGTAATACAATAATTTTGCTTACGATAAGGGCGACAATACTACTTGGGCTTGAACTGCTCCAACTGACTTATTTTATTAGAATTCACACCAAGAATTATGTGTCAAAATAGTCACTTTATACTAAATGATCGTAATCAAGGCATATTATTACGTTATGTTCTATATTACTCGTATCTATGTAAAAACGTATCTTACAAAATTGGCCAGCTTGGTATTCTAACAGTTGATGTTCATTAATATCATCATTATACCTACCCATTTAAGTCCAAACAAACACACATTTTAAAAGTATTTATTTTAACTTAAATAACGTTAATTATTATTTACACAGTAAATGCAATTAAATATAATTACTAACACATAACAATCTTCTAACATTTCGGAGTAACATAATTATTATCCTGTTTCTCAATTATAAACGCTTCAGAGGCTTCTTCTTCAATTTCATGCGACTCTTTAAAATAATTCTCGATTTGTTGCAGGGTTTTATCTTTGGTTTCAGGTAAGTATTTGTACAATAGAAATGCAAAAATTGAGGCGGATATACCGTAGAACAAAAATGCACCGTGCAATGAGAGCGCTTTAAATATATGTGGTGCTAGTTTTAGTACAGTTGCCATCAACAATTCAGAAAACAATGTAAGAATAAGCAAGGAACAACTTTTGTATCTTAAAAATATAATTTCCCCAAAAATTGTAGATGGCATAATCATAGGTCCACAAGTTATGGCTACTGAAAACGATGTCAACAAAACAATAGAAACAATCTTGCTTTCCGTTATGACTTGTAGATGAATCAGATAGAGATACAGTGATATTAGGAACAAAAATATAATACCCAAAACAGATGATGATAGCAGTAACGTTCTTCTATTTAATATCTTCGATAGAACACAGCCGATTTGCATACCAAGAATAGTAACAGCGTCTAAAATAAGCATGCCTATATATGCGGCAGACTCACTAGAAGTTATTTGACTAATTAGGTCTACTGCATACATAGAACAGACTAATTTCCCTGAAAAGTGATACAACGACATGACGCCCATGGACAGCAGAAGCGGCTGATAAAACCCCTTTGCTGTTACAGTTTCTTTAATAATTCTAAGTTTATACCAAGAAGTGGATGTTTCACGCTCGGCGCATTTCCTGAGGTACTCTTTTTGAGACTTTATAAGGTTTTCAAGCTCCTCTTCAGATTCTTTGTCATATCCTTTCAACCAATGATGTGCAACCGCACAATCCTCGAATCGCCCATTAATTGCCAACCATGACGGAGATTCTGGCATGACGATGGCGGTCATTGCATATAAGCAGCACACGAAGGCAATTATGGCAATGTTCCTCCAATGACTAAAGGTTCCAGTGACGTTTGCAATCCATACCCCCCAGAAGAAAATAGATGATTCTATCATCATAAAGACACCTCTATATCGAGGCGACGAGTATTCCGTGATTATGACGATCAAAACTGTCATGTTACTTGCAAGAGTGACACCTTGAAGTATTTCGCTGATTAACAGGTGCATCGCATTAGTGCTGAAGTAGAAAACGATGAAGCTTACGATGGTCAATACAGTCACGATTAGAAATGGTATTTTCCTTCCAATGTATTGCGTGAGTATCGGCAGAATGATCACCCATGGCATCGAGCTGTAGCCGAGAACGGATGCTGGAAAGTAAATGAGGTTTACATTAAGTAGTCGCCGGTCTGTCGTAAGTTAAATACAAATGACTAAACTACGACCGCTATTACAAGTATGCAATAAGTCCAAAAAATTATGTTTTGTAGTTTAAAAAATGAAATTTGTATGGTCATATAAAAGTAAAAACATGAATATAATTACACAACCAAGATGCCATTTCGTCAGTTAGCGGCTCCGTCAAGTTCGCTTCTTTTCGTAGTTGTGGTATGAAGACTGTTGGCGCTCCGAAACACAGTCCCAACACAAAATATATCGAGGTGCATACTGTGCATACGTAAAACTGAAAACAAGAATAACGTTACATTAATCATTTTCATTGAATCAAAGTAGTTATGTTATTAAGTAGTACAAAGTAGTTATTAAGTAGCCATGTTTTCTTGTAAGTGCTTATACTGACTGCTTATACTGGCAAAAGAAAAGTTTTCTTTAAGATTCAATTTTATCAGCTTTCCTTTAAGATTTTTTTTTATTTAAAATTCTATGTATTTGTTGGCTACTTTGGCTATACTCAGCCAATGAAATATGTATTATTTGGGATTTTAAGCTGCATTTAATACAGACGAACTAATAAACACACTTTCGTATTTTGGTATTAATAGTATTGTCATGTCGGCAAAAATTGGTTTAAGACAGCAAAGGCTCAGGCGTATGTTACAAAAACATACAAAATACTTATATTAAAATATTATTATGTCAGAATCAGCTGTACACTTGGTGTTCTGCTCACATAGACAAATGGCGTCATGATATAAATTCATAATATTATACTACGTGGGCAAACACAATCTCTCTACAAAGTAAAGATCGGAACAGAATCTATAACAATTGATAAAGAATTCTAATTATTGGTATAAAAGTAAATAGTTTTGGTACTATATGAATCACTTCCTATAGAAATGATAGTAGGTAAACGTAATATTTACACACCTGTCTAAAGAATGGTTGCCGCGAAGGTCGTGCGTGTCTCGCGCATTCATCGTTGTCATCAGTATTCACACAGCCCTCACTAACCTTCCCCATTGTAAATTATCTTGTGCGATTTCTAATTAACAGCCAATTACCGATAACACATCTAAAATTAAATATTAGCAATATTATTTCCTAACACATTAAGTAACAAATAACAACTAAAAATACGGATATTAGGAACAATGTCAAAATACACCATTAATTAATTATTCTTTGAAATACATAGAGTTAAAATTAGAAAATTGTAACGTACTCATACAGATTAATGTATAACGGCTTAGACTAGACTTTTAATGTATGTCTGAACACATACCCAATTGTTTTATTATTAAGTGCTTAGCTATTATCGATTGGGGATTTTTAGTTCAGCACAACACACGAGCCAGTCGCTCTGAGAATGCGACGCGGCAGCGGACGGTCGTCATATCCCAAATTATACGTGTTTAAATATTTCTGAACACCTTACATGGTTTAAACAATATACACTTCCTGAAAATATAAAACAATATGGGTCTAACATAAATTGATATCTAATCTATCTAGGTATGTTGTAAGTATTTTATACCAATCATATTATATTAATTACTCCTTAAGACTCAAGAGTAGAGTAATAGTATATTTAACTAAATCATAGTTATTATTATAAAATAAAACTTACATCACTGTCAAGTTTGAAATTTAGTACACGGTAAGAAGTGCCAAAATATCAAAGCAGCCAACATGTTATACATATCACTATCAGTTTCTTGACCACCATTTTCTTCACGATTTTTTCTTTGCTTTTTGAAAATTAGACTTCACTATTTTGTTAACCACACTTTATATTTCATGTTTATTAAATATGAGACTGGTCGCAGTAGACACTACGATCGATTTCGTTATGACAGTATCACTGAATCGTATTGCACTGACTAATTAAGGCTGGGAGACATTTACGCGACGTCGGCAACCGGCGCGTTCTGATATAGTCGTGCGAATACAATATAGCAATATATAAATAGCTTATCAGTGCTTTCTAACTTTAACATACCTCATATTCTACAATTTAACATATAAATATATTAAATAACAAACAAAACGTATTACCTGTAACATTGAATTAAATGGAATGTGTTCACTAAATATTATTGGGAACGTTTTCGGTCCGTTGCCAAAATCAATTTTTATTTTAAAATAATTTTTATAGTAGATAGAGCGTCTTCCTTAACTGAAATCACGAAACAAAAGTTTTTTTTTTCGAGAACACTAATGGGTCTAGGTCAGAATAGACTATTAGATAATTCGGTTTCTTACCTCAGACCAATAAACTCCATTATTTACATAAAAAAATAATAAAAATTCAACAGAAATTATACATGTAAGTCTGTTTGTGCGCTCAATACCGAGCGCACAAACAGACAGAGAGACGTTGCGATAACTAGCATTTATTTAAATAAATAGGTACCTTATGGGATGCATTATCTTCAGATAGAAAAATTGTGCTTTCAAACTGAGAAGAAATAAAAAACCGACTGTAAGTAATACTTGACTGTATCGCGTAAATGAAACCGCACCCTAACGCGTACTTGAGTCGGATTTGTCAAACGGTTGTTATGGAATTTTTCGTCTGATGAGTCCACACAATAACATGTGGGTACCCGAGTCTAATGCAGACGTTTGTGCTAACAGATTAGCCAATGAGGAATTTGACAGCAGTAATTATTATCAGTACTAAAAGCAAATTATATTTTATCTTTCTCTTCTAATTAGAGTTCGGAGAATTGTCATAGTATTATTTATTGATAATTACTCTAATCCTTGACAAGACACTAGAGTAATATGGTTTGAGAGCATTAATATCGGCGATATAAACTTTTAGACAAACTCACAATATTGTAAACAAAATAATTATGGTCTATTTTGTATACCATATTAATAATTTTTGCGAAACTATTATCCAGAATCATTAATTTAAATTAGTTATAAACTGCTGTCCGACAAAAATAAACATTTTATAAACTCCTGCTACATGGTATAAAGTAGTGATATTTACTTAGCATCTATGCTATAGGTAATATATTCCTATGAGAAAACACTCTGAGACCTAATACCGACACACTGAGTGAGATAATAAACCTTTACTTACTCCCTCGGATACAACGCGCGTGAGAGTTATGTACGACGGTAAATCAAAATACACTCGTTATTGAAACATTTTACACCAGATACTAAGTAAAAACGCAGTATTTATATACACCGGTAGGACTTGCATGAGTAAACTTTAAAAAGATAAGAAGACTTTTTAATTAAGTAGGCCATTAAACTATCAATCGGGGTTTTGTTTAAACAAATCACGGCTTGTTTTCTCATTCCAGATCATTATGAGGCCGATGCTTATTTATAGGCGTGGACTTTGAATGCTATTTTGTCTTGGTTATTTTTTGATGCCAAGCCAAATTCAGTTTTATTACCCTATGTCTATATATAGGTATAATAGGAAATTGAAATAGACGTGCGCCTATTGGCCGTTGCAGAATCAAACCGACATTTGAATTTTGATACATTTACTTTTGATTTCTTTAACGATTGCCAAGAATACTATACCATTCATTATTATAGAAATAACGATACATGTAGGTAATACTGCGTACGTTTACTATTGCATAAACTAGAAATTTAATGGCTATTTTCATCATTAAATTGGCGAGCAATTCTCCCCACTTAATACCACCAAACCTCTATAAACAATTTTTATGCTTTACAAGATGTCTGTCTAGTATACCTTAGTGAAAAATTTCTTTCACGACTCGTGCATTAAAAGTTCCATGTATGGGTACCCTCAATTTTTCTTCCTGTCAAAGAGCGACATTTTCAAATTTGTAAGGTAACCCTCTTAAACATAAAATCCCCTTTTGAACAAATCATTGTAAGTTAAATTTATTTAGTACATATCATAATTTTCCCATGTCATGCTTATTGAGCTCCTTTGGACGAGGCCCACACTAGTAGTTTATTTAGACTTATATATCTACTAATGCTTTTATCCATTTTCAGGAGCCTACAAATTGTCCAGACCCTAGGTGCCAGGTCTAGGTGAATGTCGTGTCATGCGATGATGTGAATGATTTACTTTGCACCAAAGAATTCATTTTCACCTTACAAAATAATTTCATAGCTATTTTGTTTACTCTTATCAAAACTTTCGTTCACAACCTGTACCTTATAAATAAATCAACTTGGATAATTTATTGAACAACTTCTTGTATACAACAATTATATCTTCAGTAAATTATGTGTACCTAATAATTTACTTCAGCTCAAAACAAAATATAAACTTTAAATACTCGTTTCATTTAAGTTAAGATAAATATTTATTAAAATAGTCACAGAAACAAAAGCAGAACTTGCAAAGACACAGCGTACAAAGTAAGAACACATTTTAAATGTGTTAAGGAGCTATTCTGAATACATTTGCTTCCAACGATTCTACAGCAGTGTTAGTACAAACAAAAAAATACACGTGTATCGTAACAATACTAATTGGCATTGCGATGTCCTAAATATAGACAAATTGAACCTTTCTGATACCGATGTAATACCAGTAGGTTTTTCTATTTTTTTTATAACTTTTTAGATTTTATTACACTTTGTTGCTCTTCGAAATCGACTTTCGAGTAAATTCTCCGAATCATTGCTAAACCCTTTCAAGGTATTATGTGACGCTGCAAATTCTCAAAAACGTCACGTCATAACCAACAGAAGTGTGATTGAACAGAACAGTCCATGTTTGTTATACAAGATCTAGGTGGAAATTCGATTTGTCAGGACCTTGTATTTCGAAGACACCGCAAGAATAATATTGATAACATCAGTACATTAATATTTCCCTAAATTTTCTCTTCTAATACACCATAAAACCTTAGAGAATACAATGCAGTAACAATAGCTATTCAAACAGAAGTATCGTGTTGCTTGCCAGTGGCATTTGCTGCATTATTTCGTTAATTAATTGTTACATTGCGTTAATGCTGCAATAGAAAATAACAATGCAATGTGTTTATGCAAATGGTTTTTAGGGAACTTCCGTTCAAAACATTGCAAATGCTTAGGTTTAAATGCAGGCATGGACTGACACTGTTTAACATTAGATACTGGAACTGATCGTACGATGCGGCCTGGGTAGTCAGCTCCGCTACTATCATGCTGACTAACTATATAACTATACGATCTCGTACAGCATCGTTTTCTAACAGCCTGCGAATATCAGCCAATCAGCTTCTGATTCTGAGAACTGAAGTAGGCCGATCCACAGGTATTGGCTAGACGTCCATCGGAATATCTACAAAATTAAAGCGCTATAAGTGTCGTGTTTCCAATATATTTAATGTATATTAAATTGGTTATAATACTGGAATATTATAAATTAGAGTACCAATTTGTTTTATTGTTTAGTTTGTTTTTAATTATTATGCGTTATTTTCAGTGATCATTAGAATAATAAAAGTACACAGATATTGGAGATAATCACGTTATAAAACCGCCCTATCCCATCTATTATTTAATACTAAAATTGCAGTTATATAGCAAGATCAGCATTAATAGACGTAACATCATCTAATCTAACACAACCAGTAGTTAACGATGACAGACACTCTCTGTACTTCCCCTAATCATATAATTATGAATGGCATGGCATACACGAGGGCAAACAACATAGGAATCAGGAACAATGAATTAGAAGGTGAAAAAAATATTAGAAACAAAGGGTGGTCGAACTTTTAGAAAGCAAAGCACTTTCTTGGTAGAAATCAAAATAACCCATTTGACTTTTATTAGCTTTATAATGAATCAAGAAATCAATTGACATTGAGAATTTAAATCGAGAATTAAATGTACAGACAATTTAAAAAAATGTTTTTTCTTTGTAAATTGGTTTGACTAGCTGCCGTCGGCATTTAACTACCTCTGATACGAAATG
Organism: Abrostola tripartita; assembly: GCA_905340225.1. Lineage (NCBI taxonomy): Eukaryota > Metazoa > Arthropoda > Insecta > Lepidoptera > Noctuidae > Abrostola > Abrostola tripartita. Next base: position 6,627,513 of record HG996498.1, on the reverse strand, counting down.
CCGAAACAAATCAGGGGAATGCTCTAGTAAACTCAAGTAACCATAGAGATCAAAAGATTTTCCTGTATTAGAAAATATTTGTCGTTTATGGGTACGGTAAAAGCGTTGCCCCACACTAGGATTACTCTTTTACCATAAGCTTAGGTACGCTTACAGACAAATCTCGCATTCACAAAGGTCTAAATGCGGACCAAGTACCTATCCTCTATGCAGTGATACTTTTTTACCACACTAAACCACCCTCGTAGCTTTGGCAACTATTTGTCATCAAATATGTGCCAAGATGCCAATCGGGCGTCTCAATAACACTTACCATGTAATATGTGGCGAGAATGTTTTTTCTTTCTGATTGGTCTGGACAAGTAGCCCCGAGAGAGGAGATGTGATTGTTGACTCCTTACAAAGATGAACACAAGATTGTATGTATATTATATGTATATAAACGTGAGTTTGAGACTGCATTGTTGATCAAGTACTCGCTAAGCGCGACTGCTAAGCACGAGGTCCCGGGGTCCACGGAGTCTGGTGTTGGGTCCGGTTGTTAGTAATATGCTCGCCCCCTATTACATTGAAACACCTAACAATTCTAACATAAATGGTGAAATGTGGGTGTACTAGTACCCTATCCGGGAATATAGGCGTGATACTCATATCATGATATGTTTATAAACGTAAGTGACATTTTTATCGTAGTTCGTCTGTTATTATATGGGTAACATTAAAGACTGACGTAGCTAATGTTTAATGACACCTGCGCAACAGACTCGGCAATCTTAATTATGTCATAAAAGAGAAACACATACAATGCTTTACGTGGTCACGTGTGGAACAACTATATATGTAGCTTTAATGTACGAGAGAGTGGGAAAGCGCAGTGTATTTAATAAACAAACTAACTTAATTTAAAAACATTTAATTAATTTTATCTACATTAGTTTAATTAACTATGCAACGCATTTTGAATCATGAAGGTGGTCAAACTGTGTCGGTTGCAAATTTGCAAAAAACGTTACATCATCGTATAAAAGTAGATAATATCTGCTACAAGTCATAAACTAAAATGTATATTAATATTTCATTGTAATAAATTTTTTTTTATTCTCGGTACTTTTTGTGTGTAAGAATCCATATGCATAAATATGATATCCTGTTCAACGCGAGTGGTTGTGGAAATTGAGCAGGAAAACATTGTTCATAAACTGCTTTGTTACATGATATTATGTGGCCTTACAAACATACTTTTATGGAAGATAAACAACCGATGACATACAAATGCGGTTGAATAAAACTTATTTGGATAACAAGCTTTTTATAAAATACGTATATATAAATCTACAATTTTTTTTTATAAAATCTAGATATCAAGTTGAAGGCCACTAATTAAACTCTATAGGAAAGTATAAAATAAGAACAGATGTTGGTTAGAGCTCATAAATTAATAACACTAATTATGTGTGGAATGAGAAACATATAGAAGTCTGATAAATAAAGGAGCAGCAAATGTTAAATGTACCTAAGTTCTTCGTTCGGAATCAAACCAGCAGCGCTATCTATTGACTATTTTATGAAGCGTTAAACGACAGATAATTATGAAAGAAAACCGATCGTTTTGCTTAATTATGTTTTTTATAGTAGGTACCCATATCATTTCAATCCAATCAATTTTAGTAGTCATCATCAGCCAAAAGACGTCCACTGTTGAACATAGGCCTCCCCGTTTAAGCGGGGGGGTTTGCCATAATCCCCACGCTTGGCAGGCGGCTTGGGGATCGCAGTATTGGTGGTGGAGTTACAGAAGACGCTGCTGCCCATCTTCTGAATTTTCCCTTAGTCGCCTCTTACGACACCCACGGGAAGAAAGGGGGTGGTCAATTCTAAGCCGGATACCACACGGCATAATTTTAGTAGTGCCCAAATCTAAATGAGTATAATTGTCCTTTCGTGTGTGACACATACGTCATACATGCTTCCTTTCAATTCGTCATACTGTTAATTACTTAAAATTTTCTGTAGGTACTTACACGAATGAGTTGTTTACAGTTTTATAAACGTACTATTAAGGACTTGTTTGTTATCAGTCTGGTTTAACCACACTGCTTTAAAAAAGAAGCCCAATATTTTACACTAGAAATCCACCACGTGCCTAATTATGTCAAACTAAGCTCCTGAATACTTAATATTCATCTAAATTCGCACAGCCACTGCGCCGTGTTCGAGTAACATACTCCAAATACTAAGAAATTAAAACTTTCGTATCCTGTGTTAGTGCACCAGGTAGTAGTGGTATTTACCTTGACGTTGCACTCTGCGGCATTTAGGAGTTCTAAGGATAAATATGTGTGTTACCTAAAAATATTAACACCGTGTAAGTCTATGTGGTTAGCCTTTTTTTTAGTATAAAAAAGCGCTAGCCCACAATTTGCCTGATAGTAAGCGATATTATGGCCTAGGATGGAGCACGCTCACCTAATAAAAACTGGTCAAGTTTTGAATTCACTCAAATAGATGCAAGGTTAGTTAGATTCATTTATTATGTAATGATTTAATAATAATAAAATTAATTATTTACTATATATCCCGGTTATACTGTTCGGCTCGCGACTCCGCCGCGTAACCAGCTCATGAATAAGGGCTCCGTTCGAGTTCGAAACTAGTCGGGCATTCCCGAATACACACGTGAGTATAACCGGGATATATAGTAAATAATATGGATAACACTCACGAAAGTTATTATAGTAAAATAAAATTAATGTTGTAATCGTAAAATTTTATAAATCGTAAAATGAGGAAGATGAAATTAGACAGTCGGTACATATACAGGGTTTCCTACAGATATTAAAATATTTTTAAAGAAAGCTATATTTAATTTCTAACCATGACCTATATAAAGATAATAATAACAAAAAAACATAGAATATACTATATTTATACATGCATCGCTTTGTTATTTTTCCTTTATTAATTCTTGGGAAACATCTTCTAACGTTTTAGATTCTTTAAAATAGTTTTCTATTTCCTGCAGAGTCTTGTCTTTACTCTCCGGTAAATAGCTATACAATAGAAATGCAAAGATGGACGCTGAAAGTCCATAGAAAAGAAAAGCACCGTGCAAGTCTAACAAGTTAAAGATGTACGGCGATATTTTCAGAACAGTTGCCATCAATATTTCTGAAAATATAGCAAGAGTTGGTAAGGATGTACTCCGGTATCTTAAAGGCGTCAACTCTCCGTATACAGAGCATGCTAGAATCATTGGGCCACAACTTATGGTCATTGAAAATAATGTTAGTAATAATAAAGATATTATCTTATTTTCTACAATAAAATCTAGCTTAATAAGGTACAAATAAAGTGATATTAAAAATAGAAACACTATTCCTAAGAACGATGATGAAAGTAGTAACGTCCTTCTTTTGAGATATTTTGATAATACGCAACCAATTTGCATACTAAATATAGTGACGGCTTCCAATATAAGCATGCCCATGTAAGCAGTAGACTCACTATTTGTTATTCTCTTAATCAATACTATAGAATACATACTACAAACAAACTTTCCTGAGAAGTTGTACAGTGACATGACAGTCATTGACAATAACAGAGGCTTGTAAAATGCCTTTGTCGATATCATTTCTAAGACGCTTTTAAGTCTAGACGAAGAAACTTCTTTTCGTTTGACACGTGTGAGATATTCCTTTTGAGAGTTTATTAAACTTTCTAGTTCGTTTTCGGATGCTTTGTCGACTCCTTTTAGCCAGCGATGAGACGCCGCACATTCCTCGAAACGCCCATTCATCGCTAACCAAGAGGGTGATTCGGGCCAAAGGAAAGCTGTCAAGGAATACACAGAACAGACAAATGCAATGAGAGCTATGTTCTTCCAGTGGCTAAAGGTCCCCGTTGCGTTGGCAATCCATACTCCCCAGAAAAATATGGTTGACTTTACTGTCATGAATATACCACGGTAGCGGGGTGAAGTGTATTCTGTGACAACAACAATCAACAGTGTCATATTGCTAGCGACTAGCATGCCTTGCATGATTTCACTGATTAAAAGAACAGTTGTCGTAGTGCTGCAATAAAATACGATGTAGCCAATTAGTGTGGTGACACACAATATAACGAATGGTACTTTTCTTCCGAACCTCCGTGACAGTATTGGTATTATAGGTATCCATGGTAGAGCGCTGTAACCGTGGATTGAAGCTGGAATAAAATAAAACTTAGTTAATATACAAATATTAGATTTATTTAATATTAAAACCTGTCTGTGTCTCATTAAAAAAACTGGTGAAATAAATACTTACAAAGCCATGACGCCATATCATCGCTAACCGCACTGGTAGAGTTAGCATCTCTTCTTATTTGAGGTATAAATACTGTAGGTGCTCCATAACATAATCCGAGCACAAAATATATAGTCCAGACTCCTCCGACAACAAATAACTGAAAGTTAAAAGTAGCAAATAAATACATCAGAGTGCAGTTCCAATTTATTATTGATGCAATACTGATAAAGTTTGATTTACGGCTTCTTTTCGAGTTATGACCGTTTAACTGGAATTTCGGTAGGAATACACAAAATAGAAGAACGTATGTTTGTAGTTTTGAAATGCAGCATTTAATATTTTATACTTTGCCTCTCGCAGCCAAACCTACAAGGGATTCAACTGTTTAACATGACTGTTGGTTAAACCTAACCATAAGCCTTTAGCCAGGTTGCTATCAGGTAATCTAGGAACAACACTTGTATAAATTTGCATTCTGGATAATATTTAATGTTACTTGGCCTCTAGGTATTATAATTATAATATAACTAATAGAACATAAGAATATGCTATATAAAAATACCAACGAAAACGCTTCAATTATTATCCCTCTATTTATAAATTACTAAAAATTTAAAGCACTATATTTATATTTTAATTACATGCTTTGATAACGTATAGCAGGATAATTAGTGTAAATTATCATTACTATAAACCGTTAATTAAATATATAACTTTTACATTAAAATGTTTTAATACTTTATTATAATTATATTATGCTTGTTGCGTTACCACCGAGTATTGGACCCGAGATTTGGACCGGAATAATCTCTATAGATCATCCTGTAAAAAAGTTGTCGCACCTGATCGGATGATCTTGATAAAAATGTACCAACTCAGACTGAGTGATTTTTGTTTAATAGCTCTACAGTGTTTTGTCTTTAAGTGATCCGGGATATAAAGTATTCCCTCTTATGGTTGACGAAATACTAAATAAGTAACGAGGATCAGACCATCTTGCTCAGTTCTCTCAATCCTCAACATTTTAACACGCACGGCGCGTGTGCAAACATTATTGTAGTATTTCCGGGTAGGTAAATGTCACAATCAAACGTTGCTGCTAGTCGCGGGAATCACAACACTTCATTGTCACTCGATACTAAATCAATAAGGGTACCTGTCGTATAAATGGCCTCCAGGAAACTTTCACTTCACCATCACTTTCCTCCACATCTTCAGCTTTAACGCCACTGTACTCGGTCTTAACCATAATAATCTGTTACTGTAATCTTATTATATCAACCGCAAAACGCGTTTCTATCGAATCGAGTGTTGCTTAAAACTTATTGGACTAAAACAAAGACCGGAATGACTCAACAGCCACTAAAACATTCGCTTTTATCTTAATTTTAATTTCTACCTAATGGCATGTCTTTTTAGGCTGGTAGGTACTTTAAGTTATAGCTTTAGTATCAATTAATATACATATCGCATCCGGGTCATAAATATTACGTAGAAGTTAGATGTTCCATGGTCATGTGTCGCAAAACCATAGAACTATAACTGAAAAAAATATCAAAATACAAACGCCAGTTTGGACGTGTACAGAGTCAAAGTAAACGGTTTAAAAACTAGTAAAAAAGGCTGAGCTTATTGTATTAGCATGGAGTCCCCCATAAAGTTAAGGAACTGTGCTGTGTATTGGTTGGTTAATTAACCATAGTGATTGCATTAACAATTAGGTCTTATTGTGTTTAAACATTGAATTTGAAGACTTTATTTCTCGCCCGGATCACTTCTAACGCCCACAATGAATGACCGAGAGTATAATGAATGTCCGACATACAAATATCAAGTATAATTATTATTCCAGTGAATATATATTTTAAACCACACTAAAAGTGGCGACAGACAGCGTGATTAATCATTGAGTACGAAAAAAATGGAATGCTAATAAGACAACAGACAATCCAACATAATATTATGCTAAAAATAAAATACTCGTAGTTTGCGTTTCGTCAACAAGAACTATAATATTAAGATTTATAAGATTATAAGACGTGCAGATATCACGCCGAAATGTTTATTTGGTTAAATTAAAATATCAAAGATAAGAAGACGCAAGGAAGATTGTTTACCAATTATTTTGGGAAATAATCTTAATGACAAAAATGTCATGGTGGCCCTGACATTTAGGGGTCATTTCTTGTGCACTAGGTGAAGCTTCGCCGAAAAAGTGGATTCCTACCCTTTTGCAATTAAATCTTAGAAACGAGATCAAAACTATAATCCCATTCCAATTCCCTGAAAATTATATTTTCTGGGAATTTGCCCTTTAAACGTAAATAAATACTTTAAATTATGACGTTTCTTGTATTACGGTTCACTAAACAGGTAGATAAAAAAAATACTCAAAACCTCTAACAATAGGTTGAAACTAAAGAACATGTGATCTACTACTGTGGCCCAACAAAACAGGTTAGCTAAAGAAAGTTCTTTGGTTTATTTTCAGTGTGTAAAATTTGCGTAGGTATGCTTTACCTATTTACTGACAGACACGACGCGCCGCGTTGACATCGATGGGTGCGCCATTTGTAATACGTCGAACCGGCGCGGCGCCGACGCCGCGGGCGCTGGCATGGCATGATGGCGCCAACCGACTACGTAGCACGATCACGGCCTCTCATCAGCAGTCTCAATTATAGATATTTGAGAGCCTACTGAACGACACGAAAAGTATGATAAAAACTAACAAATAGACCGGTCCTTTATTACTTTCACCAAAGGCAAATTATGCTGGTGATTAAAAAAATACATGTTGATTTTTATTCTTCTTCTTATCGTATGGTTGATGAACAACCTGGTGTCAGAGTTTAAAGTGCCAGTAGGCCTCTGACGTGGCTTTACACACTGTTAAGAAATCTCTCAGGTGTGCCGGTTTCCTCACAATGATGCTACATTTACATACCTCTATATGAAGAGTTAAAAAAGGCGTATAACTAAGTAAACTAGTAATAAAGCCATTTTGACCTTACTGAGTAGGTACCATGCTATCGAATAGGACGGCTTCTAAGTTTAGCCCACGTCAAGCACCCATCCATCGTCGTAGAATTACGACTATCGCGGTAAGTATACATTGCTGATACGTCTGGCTTCGCAATACTGGATACTCCTTGCTAAAAATAAACGTTAATTACCTTTAAACACATGCTCTTACAGGGCTTGTAAATTATAACCTTAGGTACTGTTCGTTTTACAGGAATAAAGTCTTCTATAGTGCTTTCTTATTTATTATTTGCATTATTAGCTTTTTAAAATGCAGTTTTTAACATTTTTAAATAATTATAGCAACAGAAAAACTAAACGTAAACAATTAGATATTTTAGATCATTTTATATTACATGAGATGCAACTACTTTAAATACTAAATATAATAATCAGAAACAATAGGTTTTTTAACCCCCGACGTAAAAAGAGGGGTGTTATAAGTTTGACCGCTATGTGTGTCTGTCTGTGTGTCTGTCTGTGGCACCGTAGCTCTGAAACGGGTAAACCGATTTGGATTCGGTTTTTTTTAATAGAAAGGAAATTTTCCAGCGAGTTTTCTTAGATATGTTTTATCAAAATCGGATCAGCCATTTACAAGATATGGGGGGTGAATGTAGGGATGATCAATCTAACATTTTTATATATACAAAAATGGGGTATCAAATGAAAGGGCATGATGTGTACATTAATTAAAATTAAATTATATCAAAATCGGTTCAGCCATTTACAAGGTATGGGGAGAAAGTGGGGATGTCCAATCGAATATTCTCATATATACTAAAGTGTGGTATCAAATGAAAGGGCATGATGTGAATATTACAAAAACAAGACTTTAATTTAAGTTAAAAAAAATTAAAATAAAAACCGCCTTAGTAAGTCCCTGTCCCTATTTTAACTATTTAGATATTTAGTTATTGCTTGAAGCTTAGCGGTACCCCGCCGCGACATTGTCTTAAATAGGTGTTACTCGATCGGAATTGATGGGTCAATGATAGGTGTTATTTTTAACTTTTTAAATGATGGCTTTACTTTTTTGCGTAGGGGGCTTTTTAAAATGTTTAATTTAATTATTTTTTTTTTTTAACTTAAATTAAAGTCTTGTTTTTGTAATATACACATCTAATATATTCTGTAATATAAAAACAAAACAATTTTATTCATAATTTAAGACTTAAAATTCAAACGACCTAAAATGTGTTTGCTATGACGTCCGCACATTCTGCACTGATAGCACCTGCTGCGTCAACAACATGCACTATGCCCGGTGCAGACGCCAAGGTCATTGACCCAGCCTGGTCAACCAACCACTGTTAGTTGATTGATTGTTTATGAACGTGATGTCCGTTCATATAATTGCAGCGTAATCAATACTAGACTACAAGCTCCGATTAGACTCCGGCCCTTTAAACAAACCTCATAGTATCTACAACATTTTAATCTCCATACATGTTTATACTCCATATACATTCTGCCTGTCAACTCCTTTTTCTCAAGAACGCGTGAAGGTATAACGTTAAAATTTATATCAAATACTGTCCCTTAGTGCTGTGAAAAAATGAAATTTCAAAGTCAACGCAATCAAAAGATACGAGCAATTATGCTGATTATTTTTAAAATGTTCACTCTGAAAACCTTTAGGGTACTTCCCGTTTACCTAGACGAAACAAATTGGTAAGGAGCATTGTCTTACAGCACAAGTAAAGGAATAAAACTGAAAACTAAATATTTAGTTACATCACTTAAAAAATGAATAACTTATTTGCAGATGGTAAACTAACCGCTACCTATAGGCCTATATTATCAATGCATTAGAGTAACCGTTTTCCAACGGCAAAGTTCAGTTCGTTCATCAATGTTATTATGATACAAACATAATTTAAAGTTTGTACCGAACCCTCGGTGCGCGAGTTCAACTCCGCCTTGACCGGTTTTTTCTGACCAATGCACAATGCTTGTGCAGTAACTTCATATCGTCAGCTCACATAGCCCATGGAGGAACAATGATTAATTTTTTTAGTCTAGAAATGCACTCAGGTATTACCTTACTCCACCTGTTATAAGTTCTTCTCAGAAGGTATTCCGCTCACGTGTCGCAGTTCTTGCTTGGATGCCAAATCTCAAGATTTTAGACACGATCTTGTAATTTCATGCCGATGGCGTACTCCATAAGGAAACTTGCTTAACTGTAATTACATTTGAAACAGTTCACTTGTCTGATGTTCATATTTAGGTCACTTATTTGTTAGTGTCAGTATTTCCTTACGCGAATTCAGAAAATTAGTTTTTTTTCGGTGTTACGTATTATGATTTTTATCGATAAAAGTAGTCTAACTACGCTTGCCCTTCCACGCTCTCTTTGCTCCGTTTCTCCATCTCTAGGATAAAGAAACGGTGCAGGCCAATCACTAAGCCAATGCACCGATCTGGCAGTCAATCTTTATGATACATCAGTCATCCAGTTTCGGCACACTATTAAACTCGCTTTATAATAAGGACGTCTTATGCTCTACGTTACGTTTGTTTGTAAAAATCCATTAATATATTCACAATATTTGGCACATAAATTAACGTTATCTTCTTAATCTTTTTTTTATGCAAAATACACGCATGTTTAAGCATAGATATATACCTAATGTGTTTTAATAAATCTTAATGTGAGAGGTTAACTAATATGGATACTTGGATAGGTACTTACTAGTGTAGCCGTTATGTTTCTATGTCAGACTACAATGTTTAAGGATATAAAAACTTTTACAGATAATATTGATAAAAACCTACTATTGTAATATTAAATAAAGCTTATTCGACTGTACTATTACCATCTCTTTAAAAAAAAAACATTTTTACCATTTTGCTATTCTTATTTGTTTATATTCCATGGATTAGTGCGCACTATTTGAATCCTTATTCAAGGCCAACTAAATCAAAAACCTTTTTTAAAATAGAAAGGGCTTACCTTACTGCCCTATATGTGTACCTACCTAAATATTAAATACGCTACGGTCCAATCCATTCTGATTTAAGGTATTGCAATATTCTTTATCTGTAAATTTTTTTTTCGTAAATAGTTTTTTAATCTACGGCTTGAGGCTAGTCGTTTCTCCCCTATTGCGTCCGCGTCTATATTAAATAATATGGAACACAAAAACCTAATCTACTTAATTTATAGAAAAGCACAGAATATCTATCAGCAAAAGATAAAACTACGGTCAAACGAACTATAAAAATCGTGGAAATTTATTTATGATTAGCAAAACTACATACCACCATCCCTTTCCAAGTCCAGTCCATTTATATAAATTGAAACTTGTCAAGGTTTTTTGTCAATAAAAGCACCAATGTACATTGTACGCCATTCGGAGTCATATTTACATATTTTTGCCTAAACCTAAAAACGCGCAGTGCCGTGCTTTTTTATTGAAATGTATTTTGATGCAGTTTGACAAATCTAGCCTAACGACTCTTTTACAGTGAAACATTTATTTATTTATTTATTTATTTATTAGGTATACCAACAGCATTACATATATTGTGTACAAAATTAAAACAGTAATGACAACATTTCTTATATGCATGCCTATTATAGGTACACACAGCATTCACAACATAAGTCTACTATTAAGAATCACTTTTAAATCTATTAAAAAGAAAAGATAAAATCTAAACGTAATAAAAACAAAATTAAATACACTTTGGTCTCCAAAAATATAAAAACAAAACAATAGTCGTCTATCAAATCTAGAGGATACAAAAACAAAATTATATTATAACTAGCACTAAAAAAATTTTTAAAATTGAAGTTAAAAACAATCAACTATAGTTAAATTATAACTTGACAGTTAACTTTAATATAGGGAACAATGTAGTAACAGGCTGGTAGCAATCAAATATTACTGTAAACTGAACTGCTATGATATACTTAAATCTACCTATTGCATTATAGTACGCATGTTACCCATCCACTGTTACTTTTTCTAAGTATTTATTCAAAGAATCAGCGTGTATATCAATGTTACGCGATTTGTCCCCAAGGGCGTTGTACGTCCTGCATATTCGAAGAAGTGGAGCAGTAAGGCCCAGGTTTGTATTGCGGCGCGGTATGTGAAACATGTGAATTATTGGATGCCTGGGAATTCTTGATGGAACCGAGTACATTATGTTTTCGACCAGGGCACTGCATTGTGTGATACCATTTACGATTTTAAATAAAAATACGAGGTCACTTGATTGGCGACGGTCTCTAAGAGATTTCATATTAAAATGGCACAGACGCTCCGCATACGGATATCGGTAACTAATATCTGGGGAAAAGTAAGCGAGATGTCTGGTAAATGCTCTTTGTATGCTTTCAAGTTTTTGCGAATGGACAGCATATAGGGGATTCCAAACTACACTTGCGTATTCAAGTTGACTCCGTACTAAAGCATTGTACAATATTATTCTAGTTTTAGGTAGCTGGAAGCCCCGTGCATTACGCTTGATAAATCCCAACATTTGGGCAGCCTTTTTTACAACATTATTCACATGTGGTTTAAAGCTTAGCACATCGTCGACCATCACGCCAAGATCACGAATTTCTTTTACTTTTTCTAACTTTGTACTGCATAACATGTAGTGGATCGGGGAAGAAGCCTTTTTTTTGGTAAAACGAATATGGAAACACTTTTTTGGATTGAGGTTCATATTGTTTGCATTGCACCAGTTTTCTATAACATGTAGGTCCTTTTGTAAAAGTAAAGTATCTTCATTTGTTGAGATCGTCTTGTAGATTTTTAAATCGTCTGCAAAAAGCAAGCATTGACTATGCGTGATCCTGCCAACAATGTCGTTCACAAACAAAAGAAACAACACTGGTCCAAGATGAGAGCCTTGCGGAACTCCAGAGCGCGCATGAAATTCTTTTGAAATAAAGCCATTGACCGCTACAAATTGGGAACGTTTTTCCAGATATGATGAAAACCACCTCAATAGTGAACCATGTACGCCACTAAATTGGAGCTTAGCAACGAGGAGAGGATGACTGACTTTATCGAAAGCGCTGCTGAAGTCTGTATATATAGCATCGACTTCTTGTCTTTTATCTAATGCCCCAGAAATATCTGATATATATTTGACAAGATTGGTTTCCGTGGATCGTCCGACTCGAAATCCGTGTTGATTATCTGAAAATTTGTTATCTAAGAATTTAGTAATTATGGGACTTATAAGACTTTCAAATAGTTTCGCAAAACATGACAATATGGAAATTGGCCTATAGTTTTTAATATTTTTAGGATCACCTTTTTTGTGTATCGGAACGATGCGCGCTTTTTTCCATTCATCTGGAAATACCGCTAACGATAAGGAATGGTTATATATAAAACAGAGTGGTTGAGCGAGCTGTCTTCCACAAGACTTTATGAAGACAGGTGGTATTAAATCTGGACCCGCACCTTTGGATGTATCCAGATTTTTTATTTTTGTTAGGACTTCTCTTTCTGTTAGTTTAATACAACTTAAAACTTCAGACGATTCCGGAATACCAGCTATTGTATTGGCTATTGGGTCTGTGAAAACCGATGAAAAGTGAGAAGCGAATAGGTGGGCAATTTCAGTTCCATTCGATGTTTCCATATTATCCATATACATGCTAGCAGGTATCTTCGAATTATTATTATTGTTTCGTTTGTTTTTTATGTAACTCCAGAATGCTCTTGAATTCTTGGATATATCTTTTTCTATATTATGTTTGTACTCACTATATGTTTTATCAATCATTGCATGACAGCGGGATCTAAGTAACTCGTAACTTAACCTATCTCGTTGATTTTTGTAAGTGCGAAATTTTCTTCTATATTTTTCTTTTTCAGCGAGTAGTTTGATCAGCGGTTTTGTAAACCACGAAGGGTATTTTGAATTTTTTGCTGCTTGCTTTGGTATATGTTTATCGATAATTCTATTTAATTTGGAATAAAATGTATGTACTATTTCATTTATGTTATCGTTACATTGAGAAAATTCTTGTTGCCAGTTAATCATACTCAGTTCAGATATAATTTTTTGATAGTCCCCTTTGTAGAAATTAGAGCGTACAACGCCCTTTGGACGTAACACCCTATCATTTCCTTGCGTAATAGTAACTAATAGAGGTGGGTGTTTAGGATCAACTTTCGTGAGTTCATCAGTGGATGGGGTAACTTCTACTTTTATCATGTTACTAATAACCAAATCTAAAATTCTATTATCACAGTTACAGATACAGTTAAATTGATAGAGATTATTTATAGATATAAAGTCGACAAAAGTTTCACCTAATATGTTGCCATAATTTAATGGGTTGCAGTAACTCTTATGGCTGTCAGTAGTCCATTTAATAAAACCCAGGTTAAAGTCACCAACAATTAGGATATCTTCAACTTGATTGATAACGGTACTTACTTTGTCTGTTAAGTTGGTCAAAGAAGTATTTTTTACGGGCGGAGGTAAATAAGTTACGCACACAGCCATTCTTTTAACGGTGTTATTGATATTAATTTTTACTGACACCCACAGGTCCTCACTACTGCTTTCCCATTGGTTTACTCTGGTTGAATCGATTTCGCGCGAAACAGCTAAAAGAACTCCTCCGCCATCCTTTTTCGTGTTATCGCACAAACGATCCCGTCGATATACAATATACCTAGAGTCAAACAACTCGCTATCAACTATGTTCGCATTCAACCAGGTCTCAGTAAAAGCTATGATTTTATAATCATTTGATAAAACATTTTGGTACAGTTCGTTTGTTTTTGTTCTTAATCCTCTTACATTTTGGTAATAAATATCGAATGTTACAAAAATATGTACCAGAACATTGTTCGTATTAAAAATTAAAAATAATAACAAAAAACTAGGCTACTTATTTTACAATGTCTGTGTTTTTTTCTTTTTTGAGTAAAGAGAGGCTATCCAAACTACGAATTAATAATGCGGAGTGGGACTCATCCTTGCGAACAAACACTCGCCCATTACGAACCCATACAAACTTATAATTCAACTCTTTGGCTAGTTTTCTAGTTGCTGCGTGTAATTGTTTGTTCGCTAGACACAGATGCTCTGCTACATATACCGGCTTGCGTTCGCCACTTAAACCCAGGTGCTGAGAGTTCAGCTTGTCAGTAGTGTGCTTTTTGTTGAATCGCACTACTGCGGCTATTATATTGTCGCGCTGACGAGGCGTACGTAGTTTTACGACCATTGGACGAGGTCTGTTGTTCTCCTGGTTTAGCTTAGCCACTCTAGTAGCGTGAAGGATGTCGCCATCTTCTAGTGGTTCCCCTACCGTTTTCGCTAATTGTAAAAATGTAGTAATAACATTTTCTGTCTTGAACTCAGGGACCCCGTTTATTTCCAAGTTATTTTCGCGTAGGCTTTGTTCAACATGTGTCAACCTTGCTCCATATTCAATATTGGACGCCAATAGGTGTTCATTTTCAACTTGCAATTTTTTTATTATCTCTTCTTTTTCCTCCAGACATAATTTATAGGATTCAAATTTTGCGTTGTAAAAATCCATAGACTCTTTAAACCCAGCTATTTGTTGCGACATTTGCATAAGTTGATCAGAAATTATACATTTTATCCTGGTTTCAAGAAATGTGTTTAGTTCTTGTTTTATTATCTCCCTTAATTTGTCCTCTAAGACTAGACTCATTGACGACTGGGGGCTTTCGTGACTTTTTTGTCTAATTGTAACGTTGCAATCATCTTCCAAGGAACTATTTAGCTCGATATTAGTGTTACTCAGAGAGCCTTTAAGCGGTGTTGAAGTAAGTTTCTCCGAACAGTTTCTATTTGGCTTTAATGCTGGGGCTTTTTGCATCGGTGACTCGATATTCTTATTTTTTGGAGCCTTGTTACGACTGTTACTTTTGCTAGCCATTTTTTACTATTTATCTTTGGTAATTTATAGTTTTTAAGTTACTTTACTTTGTTAAGAATATTGTCAAACATTCAAAAAGAGAATCAAATTTCTTCGGATTTGATCGCACGTCACTTCATACAATCCGCCTCCGTTATCCGCTGAGCCGTTTTGACATTACAAATAATGATGAATTAGAGGAGTGTATGGTAAGACAGTTGTTTTTGTTCAAAATATTGCTGTTGGAGTTTGAATTTGAATCACTGACATTCCACGAATTTTTGCACACATTCCACGAATATTTGCACTTTGTTATTTTGATTTTAATATTGTTCTGCACTGAGATATACTGTTTATAGATGTTTATTTGCACAATTTATGAGATGTTATTATGGGTTTACACTGAAAATACGTTTATTTTTGGTTTAATTATAAAGTTTTGTGGTTTTTAATGCCACTGATGATATTTCGTATTTTTTTGCTATTCACTGTTCAGTTTTTTTAAAAAACACTCACACTTGGTTATTATACCGTTAACTCTGAATTAAGGCGATAACTATATTGATACACTTGTTATTTTTAATTTTAAACTATTTTTAATACGGAGCTTTAATGAATCAGATGTTCACTTTAGCAGCGCCATCTAGCGTTACATTTCAGACTATATTTAGATCCCATATACCTAAGTGAATTTATTAAACTTTAAATACCTGTATCTAATCTGATAGAGGAATAATAAAGGTTATAGCTTGCGTGGTAGGACCGCTAATATCAAGTGGCAATATCTAAGCTTCAAGCATTAGACTTCCAATGATAGGTGATCATACTGACAACGTCGTCTAAGTACTGATAATACGAGGCTTATGTCAAAGGACAGAGACATGGAATTATGTAGTCGATCCAATAACCAATTAGTAGAATACGTTCTATCGCAAAGGCCCAGCTTGAAAAGACAAATCATATCAATGAATTGATTTTTATCACCTACTTCAGTATTATTACCTAGATTTTATACTTACGTATTATCTTTTTCCATATTTTGAGTTCTACGTAGGTAACAGTGTGTACATTCTTGTTGTCGAAACTTTTTACATGATGCATCGAAAATTGGTTTTAACAGCGTCAGTAGTGTTAATTGAATGCTAAACTTATTTATCATTATTGATCGGATTACTGTCCAGTCCCACCGGATTGGTTTAGTCAGATTAGAATTGTGACTGGCTCCGGCAGCATCAGTAATAAGCTGGGAAGGTACCAGATACTAGCTTGTAGAGACAGTTAAGGCCCTGATAGGCCATCGCCATACTAACCTCGGGTATTCCAGCGTTTCTCAGGATTGATTATGTCAAGAAATGCAAGGTGGCTTCTCACTTGAAGCTTAAGATAACGTTATCCAACAAGTGTGATGAATAGGTGATAAAGTACCTTAACAGGAGTGCCTTTAGAACTCATCATACAATAAAAAAAACATAAAATCAAATATTAAAACAACATAGATTTTTAATTACCAACTCAACACCCGATTAAAGCAACAACAAACCGAACATCGCTTAATTACGTATTGTATCAATTTTATCACAATATCATGTTGAATTTAATACCGATTAATTACCTTGATAATATATCACTCCTTATGGCCAGTTATTAATAAACAGTTTGCATTTTACTCCCACATTATCGGGAATTTCACAATGACATTTTATGAAGCTAGATCATTTGCTTCTGACACATTCAATATTAGAGATAGGCGAAATAATTATTGAAGTTCGAGCCAAAACGTGTTTGTTTTCATTAAAATCGCAACACTATTAGTCTATTGCCATACTATACTAGTTCCGAGTAGCGAATAAAAGCAATATAGCTTTAATAAGTGATCATTGCTAGGAAATTGTTATCTCTATAATTATTGTATTGTGATACAGAAATTAACTGTTGTTCTTGGAGAGCAACTAGTGTTGACGTTTCATCAGCGTCTGTAATTGATTTACATGAATTGAAAACATTTTTAATTTTGGCAAAACTGCTTTTCTGCTGTTAGTACTTGGATGAGTGACCGCTTTTCACACGTTCCGTATGACAACTACAGCAAAAGCTTAGTGTTCATCGTGGTCTACGACTTACGAGGCATTGAGGATTCTTCATTAGTTAATAAATGCAAAAGTAATTCTGTCTATCTTTTTTTAACCTAACCTTCGGTATTAAATTAGATAAGAAAACGAACCCTAGAGAAGACTATTTTTATTTCGTAATAGGCGTGAAATTTTCACGCGGACTGTAGCTAGTGTATCATAGGTATATTCTAAAACTTGCAAATAACTATACCTACGTCTTAACAAGGCTTTCTAGTTAATTAACTGTCGATCAATAAGTATTAAAGTATGGATTGAAAGCTGATCTCATAAACGCTTTGCCATGTAAAAAATAGGAATAGCTAGATAAACTAGCCGCTCCATTTCCCAGAAAATAACAGGATTTATTTCAGTGTAAACTATGGTACTTTTAGCCAGTAATATTTTAAATACATTAGCTTACTATACTGTACACACGTATCATCTAGAGTTAGTACATACAAGAAAAACGGTCGGCCTTTGAATTATAATTGTAACAATGAAATTATAATCCCAATGCGGGGTGGCTACAATGAGAATGCTAGTAATGTTCAGGAGTAAACCGAGAATTTGTTAGTCCACATAAAAATGTATAGGAACTGAAATATTATTTCCAACAATTGGTACTTTTTACAGTTTATTACATATCGCATTTATAATACATATCTATTAGAAGATATTGATAACGCCACTCGACTCCACCTACCAATTCAAGTCGATGTCAAATGTAATTTTAAAGGTGTTATTTTCATCCGATTAACACGACCTGTGAATACCTTAAGGAAGGCGAAAAGCTTGTCAACTATAGTTCTAGATTTTAATTTTCCTTGTAGTTTTATTTTCTATTTAGGTACAATTAAAATGTGCGAACGGAATGGGGTTTGTTAATGTATCTCCTATATGGGATTATATGCTTTATAATCCCATAAATGGCGCAAATATTTCCTATAATCGTCCCTAGTTCCTATTTTTTTTTAGCATCATTCATTTATAATACAGATCCCGACTAGTAGTGGGAGGCCAAACAAACAACTATACTAGTTTTCATTAAAATAACTACTCACTGTTTCGCATGCGCAGAACTAATACAAACTTAGTTAACACTTTTTCTACGAATGAATGGAACTGAATTTTAATAGGAGAGACTGGTGCCTAAGTAAGCCGGGCACAATACTAAAGAATACCTCTAAAATACCTTTAGGAATCGTTCTTGATTTTGTGAGATGATATGAGTGAAACATTGCTCGCTGCAAATTAGTCCGTAGAAGAGACTGAATAGTTTTTATTAAATAAAACGTTTTTAGCTACCTGGGATTTAGGTCGTCTACATTATGTTTTCACAGATTGTCAGAAATAAACGTGTGCCACAGCTCTCTACCTCTACTTATTCAGGAAACACAGGCATGTTTATATTTTCATATTCCTTACTGCAGTTCGATTTTCAGTTCGATCAATTTACAAAACTTTTTATAATATAATTATAATGACGTCTAATATTTTACGCTTTCTTTCCAAATCCGCAAATCACTTATGGGCTTAAATCTGTAGAACTTAGACTACAATCAAGGAATTATTAAGTAACAAACTCTCTCGGCAAAAACATCTTTCACTCGCGTGCCTCAAGATAAAGTTTCTGAATTAATTTGCCAAATAACGTCGAAACACGAGATTTAAACTTGCCATTCAACTTTGATTGTTAAATGTTAATTGTTATCAAACGGAATATCTTATAAGACTTTATTATGAGTTAAAAATATTGATGAATAAGGTACAAGTAAAGGGTTGTATACTTAAATACTTAAATGGAATATCTTTAGGTAAACCTAATATTTTCATTGTCCAAAATTTTGGGCCACAGTTTGGAGTTGTAACAACGATCCCTAGCTAAGACATAGATAAGCTTGATAACGCGAAATTCAATTTTTAAAACGGAATCATGAGGTCGCATTACTTACTGCAGGAAATGGAATGTCGTCGATTTATTTTAACCACCTCGACTTGTTCCAAGCCATTAGCTTTTTCAATCCAAAGATGAGTGTAAAGTGGTAATGATAACGCGAGGATTATTTGTTAGATATTATTCATTATTTTATTCCATTATATTTCAAAAGAATAACAGACTACCATTTAAAATTAACGAACTGTTATAACTAAATAACAGCATTTAATTGCTTTTGGCACAATCATAATATTCTTCATAAAGGTAACACAGCATTTCATTTATTAACGCCGCATTTTAGCGTTAAATATAAATTTTATAATTGAATCAATTACCGTTACAAAAACAAATAGACTATAATTTAACAGAATATATTTGAATACATAATTTATAATTTTGAAACGCAAACATCGACTGCCTCGTTGGTCTAGTGGTCGCTAAGCGCGACTGCTGAGCAAGAGGTCCTGGGTTCAAATCCCGGGTCGGGCAAAGTGTTACTGAGTTTTCCATTAGGTAATTCTCAGCAGCACGGAGTCTGGATTTGTGCCCGGTTGATGGCAATAGGCTCGCCCCCTATTACATTGGGACTTACAACATAACTGGCGAAATGTAGGTGTACTACATGTTCACCTCTGCCTACCCCTTCGGGGAATACAGGCGTGATGTTATGTTATGTTATGTTGTTATGCAAACATCGTAAAAACACATTTGATCATTGCCACTATTATTATATACATAGAATATTTAAGATAAACCATAAGTAAATAAAGCAATAAAAAGGTACCTGCATAAATTACCTCAAATAAAACATATAAGTCTCATACCCAATAAACATACCTGCCAATACATTTAAAAAGGGCAAGACTCAGACGAATAGTTTCAACGTATTGAGAAGGGATGTGAAAACAGTTTAAGTAAAAAGGATAAGTGTGTTTTCGTAGCATGTAGAGAAATTCGACACCCACTCGGCTATTTACGGGCGATGGTGCGATAAGCATTTTCTCTTTCAATACCATCAAAGAGACTGGCCGCCTATTCAGGGCTCCACCCGACAAAATGTAACACATAAAGGGTATACGAAGATTGCAACGCTGTTTCTGACTTGCCTCGCAAAAACACTGCTAAAATCCATTTTTATCGCGCACATCATTCAATTTAGATGTATGTACCTACGGTTTGTAACATCTAACTTTTTCATTTATAGGTCGCGAAACGAAACATTATCCGAGCGCTGTCGAGTGCTGATGAAGCCCATCAAATCATTTGTCGGCATGGCGACGCGAAACTTCAGCTATTATTCCGGTCGGTTTACTAAAACAAAAGTGCTCTTAATTCTTGATCTGGGATTTCATGTGATCATTACTTTCTACGGTTCGTTTGGCTGGCCTCGTGGCGGGAGAAGGACTCGTTCCTTGTGACAAATTAAATTTTATCAAGCTACAACAATGGTCCTTGGGCATTATGAAGAGTAATCTCTTAAGCGAGGAGACGTCTAAATATCTGAAAAGCAAATTAGGCGATCGCGTTTTCAGTGGCATTTAAAATTATACCGAAACGTTGTACTTCGCTTGTTAAATAACTTGTACAAGATAAATGTTTTTAAAATGGTACTCGCCTGTCCAAAAACAATAAAAATATTCACTCAAATTTCCTTTCGCGACTGCCTTGTTGAGTTCATGGCTACGTGACCTTGGGTGTGTTATTGCATAGCAGCCTACGGTTTGGAATTGTGCCCGATACATTGTAATAGGCCCGCTCCCTATATTATTGCAACTTACCAAGCCATGAAACAAAACCTACGACACCAAGGAAAACTATGCGTTATACACATGAGTACACAAAAATCATATTAACCTATAAAGCTTGTTACTCACTGCAGTCCAAAAGAAAGTCAACTGTCGCTGACGGCGTGTGCAAGCGTCTTTGTCGTGTGACGACGTGTGCATTTCATCTTGACCATTTTCCTCTTTTCTGTGTGAATTGCGGAGACCGTAAAGCATTTCACTGCATTTACACCAACACGCTTTGGTATCACTTTACCGGTGGAATATGTTAGCCAGCGACGCCTAGAACCAACTTTCAATGCTTTTAGTAAATCTTGATAACATTTTAGTTTTATTTTGGTGATTAAGTCCTAGATAAGAAATATTATTATTACATAAATGCAGATGTAAAGTTGTCTAATAATAAGCTGAAAAATAATCCACCATAAATGTAAATTCTGAAAATGTATCTTTATTTAATTAATCTTCAATTATTTATTTCAGACTAGAAAAGATGTAATTCTAAATATCCTATTCGGACTCTTATTGATTAACAGCTTGAAAATTCTTTAACAAAATAAATGCACACCGTAAATTGACCAAGAAAAATAGCCTAACATCGCATTACCAAGCTTAGCCAGACACCTGAACTTTCCATCATCATAATTTAATATAAACTAGTTATTTAAATTGTTATGTACAAAAATGGTTGTAGTGCCGTGAACGTCGAAAGCGGCGGAAGCTTTTTCGCTCGTAAATCCAACGAACGCGGCTCTTCCGCTCCCACGCCCGCTCCCCGATTAAATTCTCCAACATTAGCGCATTCATGGCAACAGATAATATATTCAATCGCCTCAGCTGAATCTCTGTTCAATTCATTGATTTATTCGTTTGACACTTTATTTGGTAGGTTTATAAAATTATATCCATAATTAAGATGAAGATGTGATTAGATATTATATGATAGGTATTTATACAAACGCTCCCAGCGGCAGCGCCTGCAGCCGTTAAACGAACTTTTCCATGAGTTACTCTAATTTTAGAACTCTAAAGTGCGCCAGTCTAATAACTGTTTTTACTACACCTGTATTATTTGAACAATACATTTTTATTTCCTGTTATTAGATATACATAACTGTGTCAAATGTATTTCTTACGAATTTGATTTTATCCAATTTCTTCATAATCCAAAATGACGAAACTGATTAATTCTCTCGCCGATGCGATGGTGATATTCCAAGGCAAACACAATAGTGCTGCGCTATAGAATGTGAATGTTTGCGCGCACGAGTCGCAGCCGGCCACAAATCAGAGGTAAATCAAATTCTGGCATCCATTGGTAATACATTTGTGATAGCAATCAAAAGACCCGACGTGACCCTACGTTGCCCTTCCTCACACGTTTGCACTACTCAACGAAAAAACAATAAACCAGTAAATGTATAATATAATAAATCAGCAAATGAACCAGTATTATTATTATTTAGACCTTAAATATGTAGACAGTGTGCGAAAGCGGTATCTCTTAAATACTCAAAAATTGAATTGAAATTTTAATAAAGAGCTCATAACGAAATTAAAATTAATACATAAAAGTTGGATACCTTCCAAAAAGCGTTAAACAAAAAGTGACTATAAACATGAGGTTAACACTGCAGCCTGCATACGAACAACACGTAACATAAATTCATGCGCTTTGCTAAATTCGTCTGATAAGGAACTTATGTACAATTACATTAGGAATAAGTCGCTTATGTGTTGAATTCTTACACCCTCATACCTCGACGTTTGGGAACAACTTTCCGATTCCTAAACTTAGAAAATAAGATTGGGCCCCGCGTCTACTGGTAATGGCTTTGTTGTGTACCGGCTCTAGTTTGACGGGTAACTCGAATTCGCTACCAGGATATTCCCGAGGTACTTCCCAAAGTACTACACGTGTCCTACTTCTTACAGTTTAAAACAATTTTACCTCAAATAAAAAGGACAGCTGTAAGGAATACTCATTTATCGAAATACAAGTAAAGTCTGTTCATAATTTTCCTCGCCTATTATCATGACTTGAACAAAGAAAGTTTTGCGCAATAACCAATAATCGTTCCTTAATATCTTTCGCGTAAATGTTTTCCAAGTTCGATCATTATTTCCGTCTCGGCTCACTGCTGGACAAAAATTATTATATAACAATTTATTACCACAGTGATTTTGTTATAAAAAAGGATACTGTATTATTCACCACAGTTTGAGAACATTTAAGTAAGCATGTTAAAGTCACATTTGGCAGAAACTTCCTCAATACAAAGTACTCTATGATTTACGACTAAAGTTGGGCCGGTGTGACTGAAAAGTCTTTAAAAGTACATAATACCTATTGCACCGGTATCTGTCTTCTACGTCGGCAAATTTGGACATAAATAAGTAGGTGCTCGTCGTAAATGAAACAGGTTTGACAGTTTGCCGAGATTTCAACCCAACTTCGACGTCCTCACTTCTGTCTATAACACAATCCAGACGGGTGCAAGTAACTGAGTACGACTTGGCAACTGTTACGTTTTCTTTTTCTTGTTTACAGCTCAAGTCTTAATTTAAGACAATTTATTGTCACTTATAACAGCGATAATGGTATGGTATTTGTGACTTACAAAACGATAAACACACGAACGATAAAATGGGCTTCGACAAAAAATCGTTTGGCTTTGAAATCGAACATTTTCCAGCCTATTATTTTTTATCACCGAAATTCTAATAGCGAACGCGGATGAAGTCGTTAAACAAAGCCTAAATTTTAAGGGTTTTTAAGGACAAACGGGTAATGTTTTCAACAATAAAGGATACATCACCGTGACTGATAAAATCGTTCCGCGGCGATATTTCAAGCGAAACGACAGGTGACACGAGTTATATTTGTAGCATAACTTGGTTTGTGTAGTAGCTACGTACGTAGGTATGGGTAGACAGAGCGCGGTAGGTACATGTACGCAGCCGCACCTGACCACAAATCAGCAGTAAATCAGATTTCGAACGTCCATGTCCGTGATTGCAGAAACGAATTTGTGTTGTGTTGTGTTATGCCGACAACCACTAACAATGTAACCGCTTACGTCATTCGGAGTGCAGTGGTTAAATGCCTTTTTAAACTAGATAGACCTTCTTGTTTTTTTTTCATTATGCCGTAAATACAATTTTCAAATGAATGTTATCAAACTACGCCAGTGCAACCGCAAAAAATCCGTCTCAAATTAAAGCTCAATAATCTCGTTTCAAAACGTAGAGTCTTCGGTAAAAAGCAGAGCTAAGTAATTAATTCATTCACTCCTAATTCCGCATTGGAAATTCTACAAAAGAAGCACATCAAAGAGTGGTGTGTACAGTACAGGAATACAACAACTTGTAGCGGGTTTGCATCGCAGAATTTACTTAGGGATTATTTGCGTTTCATTAACGCTGGTCAACAGGAGACCCTATTTATCTGCTTGTACTTTTAAGACTCTTTTGTATTAAACTAAATCTTTCTTGGTTTAATTGTAAAACAAAACATTAAGTATTAGTAATTAGAATTTTGTTGAAGTTTGCAAACTTTCCGCTCTTAGTAACCCAAATAAATATATAGGTCATTTGTAAACCCCAAAGTTTATGAAGGTACGAAGCAATTTTATTTAATATTACTCATAGAACAAACACTTCTAGTAGCATACAAAACGCGTTGTAAATTAATAATTTAACCTAACGAAACTAACACGAATGTACATAAATCCTTATTACATAGAGATAAACTAACTGGAGCTACCTAATTGCTAGTTACGTAAGATAATTCGTGGAAAGTTAGCTAATTAAGGGGAGCTAATATTTTCTAAATGAGCAACGATCTGTCTCTCAAGTGCCGTTAACGTCACACCGGCACTTCCATACGTCGAGACACAGGCGTATTCTGACGTAGCTAATCCGTTCACGGCAATATTTCAAAGCCTAGTTAGTACCTACCGGTCCCCGACACAGATCCGAAATTCGACGGTACTATATTACACATGATAATATATTATGCCCGAATCTTAGGTATAACTCATTAAATTGTAAATCAGAACCTGAATGCATATAAATTTACGAAGGCCAGCTGTTATGATCAGCAGTTACCACCCCAATCTTGGTTGGGTATCTAAGAATAATATTACTGAACCAATAAATCGATAAGGCACTTGCTTAATTAAAGTGATGAGCCACGTAAAGTATAGAAAAGTGTATGTGGATCGAAGCTATGAGATTGGGGTAGGTAATTATTTTTCAGACATGTTAATCGATTCTTTCAACGCGTATAAATAGACTCTTGCACTAAATAAAATGAATTTTCGCCACCATGTTGTGACACTCTAATTACAAATATTCCCTTAGGAAAAAGCGTGAAATTTAAACACATATGTACAGATAAGTACATAACACCTAGTCAGATTTCGCTGCGACAAAACTCCACTCACATTGCAGTAGTTGCGGGAACCATGTACGCGAGTAGAATACGGAAAGGTGTAGATTGTACTTACATCTGCAATTTCTTGCAGATGCCATTGTTAGCCAAGTGATAGCCACTCAAATCAAACGAGGACGATCTAAATAAATTGTCCGGCAATTATGTTTTTATCACAACTAAGTAAACAGAAGAAGATGGCGAGATAATTTGGACATCTTTGCGGGAAAGACATGCCCGTAATAGCATTGGACAGGGTTTTGTGGAAAAATAATGGGGAGGCCTTTGCCCAGCAGTGGGACATTGAACAGGATATAAAATATATATATATACAGTCACATTGCCGCGTCAGAAGCTCATGAATAAAGTCACTATTAAGTTTGAAACCAGTCGACCTCACCCAAAAAATAATAACATATAATATAATGGATCTTTGTTAGCTTAATAAGTAGTTATAAGCTAGATTTGCTTCTAAACATAGTACAGATCACAACTGTAATCGCCAATCCAATCCAAGCGTGATAGTTATTACTACGCAATCATATTTACCCAAGATTGTTTGCTGTAAGGAGAAAGTGATAGAAGCAAAACAAAGACCGAGTACGGCAAAAGATATACGAGCTTGTATAGCAAACTAGAGTGCGACAAGGTATACACAATCGCATCACACCAACGTACTGAGAAGAACAGATGTAATGAACTAAACAAAATTATGTTAACCTTTGTGAAGCTCTTAATTTAAAAGAGCCGCGATATTAAGGCTTCCCTACTACGAATGCAATAAGCAAGAAATCTCAACAAAATGATGATTGAAAATGAAAGCAAGGGCGAGTCTTTGTGCCGGGCCGGGGCGCGACTACCGGGAGAGGACTAACGTAATTGCACCGCTTCACTCCGTTCAATAGAAGTGTACTTACCAGCTTAAGTTTTTGCCCCCAGTTTTTAGTCGGTCTCTAGCTAAGCGGCCAAGCAAGGCAATAAGTCTATTCAAAAGCTCTATTTAAAGTTTACTCACGACTAATTGTCTCACACAAATGCTAATCTCGAAAATTAACTGCACTTATGCTGGTGTAACTAGGTTAGCTCCACGGTGCTACGCTAAATTAAACCGACTTTGTATACAATCGACCTGAATATAACTGCTCGCGTCACAGGTTTTGTCTGAACCAAGCTTTATTCTGATTGGATTTGGTGATGTTTGACAACAACTATTAGTGTTATAATAATATATGTGTAATGTGTATAGAATATAGATGTAACGTATAAATCTAAAAATAACTCCAGAAATGTAATTGGATTTCCTTGTGAGGAATTTTTCAGAATTACAGCCGGATAGCGGATCTGTGCTTGAGCTCGGTGATACCTACCTTTTGCTCTTTTATACTTGATCCAGAATGGTAGCACGCGTGCCATGTGGTAGGCATGTGAGAGACTATTGTCGGCCCGGGATTGACTGCGCTCCTTTATACATCAAACGGTAGTATGTTTTGTACTTGTAAAGAACCGTGCTTGTAAGTTCCATCGTAAATTAGGCATTCAAACTTCCAGAACAAAAAATATCTAGATTTTTATTCGTTATTGTTTAAACATATATTAAATGAATAATACTTTTTTGTTTTTTATATACATACAGCATGCTACAGTAAAATTAGGCTCTTAGAATAAAATTTTTATTACTCGTAGGTACTCATATAAATTAGTTATTATTTTGCTTATTCACTTTAGAGAAAGTATACCTGCAAGTGTTGGCATGGTAATTGATATAAGCCGTAAAAAATATTATATTTCTTTGGCAAGTATCATCATCATCATCATCAGCCGTAAGGCGTCCACTGTTGAACGAAGGCCTCCTCCTTTTAGAAGGGGGGTGTTGCCATAATCCCCACGCTTGGCAAGCGGCTTGGGGATCGCAGTGTTGGTGGTCAAGTTACAGAAGACGCTGCTGCCCATCTTCTGGGTTTTCCCTTAGTCGCCTCTTACGACACCCACGGGAGGAAAGGGGGTGGTCAATTCTAGGCCGGATACCACACGGCCTTCACGGCACACCTTCGGCAAGTATACCAACGGATATTAAAAAATGTCGCCCCTGCATCACCAATAGCAATTCCAACATGTTTTAAACTCTAGTAACCTTTGTCAGTACCGCACATTTGTTATACTCGATAAAATAGTCTACAATATTTCGAACAATTTCAATAAAAAAAGTAGATGAGAATTTGAGCTCCAACGTAGTATTGCTTTGTAGCAAAAAAAGTGTGGGACTACGTTTCATATTTTTATTAATAAAAGTTTCTTAAATGTCGATGAATAACATGGGAATTATTTAAGGATATGTTATTTACTCTTGGAATAATAACTAAAAACTAATAATTAAGCGACCAAATATCCTCAAATTGAGAATGGTATGACGGCCATACATTTTTGTGTGCTGAAAGAAGGTATGTGACTTTAATATTTCGAAAGCGTTGTCGTATTTGAATAATTTGAGGAGCTCGTTACTACCGCGCTGATCAGTAAATCTGAGAAGAGAAGACAGGGAAGCAGCGCCGCCCGAGGTTAATCCTATAATAGTTAGGTGACCGTTTTTCTCGCATCGAGACCCTTCGGGGCACGTTAAGCTATATTTCTTACGTAGATTGCAAGTCTTATTTCAGATTGGCCGCTGTGACCGAAAATTTGGTCAAGAGGACAATATAATGTATTGTTATAATTTGTAAATACTATCAAAAATACACAACATTGACGAAACGTAACCACAGGGAATAATTGTAACAGATATTTCCAGTAACAACTCTCCAAACAGTCCAATGGTTACATTGTTGTGTCTGACAGTTGTTTACGGGAAAATTAGAGGCAAAGTGCCTATCAATGAGTTTGAAGAGTAAGCATAAAGTTTTGACCGTCGGGAGAACCCTTGGAGTAATGTCCTGACGTATTCCCAGGAGAAACACACATCCGATAAACTTTATTAGGTACTCACTTATATTTTCGTATGAAAATAGGATAAAGAGCTCACCATAACTTATAGAATGATACTAGGGGTCAACTCGTGACATTTGACCAATTTAAATATACATTTAGACGTAAAGTAGTAGGTGTATATGTATTTTATGTTTAAAGTTCTGTATAAATGCCCTGTATGCTTGTCCATCCGCGTATTAGCACATTTTCTATGAAAAACGACGTGAGATATTATTTATCAAAGTAGGTCTATGGCCCGATGACTCAAAAAAATGGAGTTCTAGTTGAACGAAATATAAAAAACTACCTTTCAAAGCGATAATTCATATCAAAAGCCCACTTATTGCCTCAGAACGAATAAAGTGAAATAATAACTCCAAAAACCATTAAGTTTCAATCTCTTGTGGTAATATCACGATACAAACTTATGTTTGCGGTTAGTTTCATACACGAGCGCTTGCTTCATAAAAGTTGGTCACTAACACATGTATGTGTACATCTGTAGTATTCCGAATATGTAAAACATTTAATTTTATGAAATCTTCTTACAATACCGGAGTGCTGGACTTTCTACGACGTTCCTGGACTATATTTTATTCGTTTCGGCATTTCTTCTTACTAGTAGTCAGATCACAGACCTAAAACGACTCACATTCAAGTTCCCATGATTACAACACTCGTTTATAAAGCATGGAACTCACCCCAACAACTTATACAATTTTAAGGGTTAGTTAGACGCTGCCTCAGACAGCTCGCCGTCGCTTTCTTACCTGATTAGGGTATACTCGCCTCTACCGGGCGATTTAACGTCATAATACCTTTAACAATTCAATTGTATGCACCCTGCTGGGCCCAAAAACCGACGGATTTTACTCAGAACATAATGTAATTTTCTCGTATGAAACTGCCCACAAACTGGCGTGGATTTCATACCTCGTAATTAAACTGCAATACAGAGAAAATTGAAGTACTCGTACGTTTTAATATTCTCTTGAATTAAGATTGTTAAATATATTTTATTTAAATCGTAAAAGTATTTTAATAGATTCGTATCTACTGGATACAGTAATCGACATGCTTTTACATTAGATCTCACAATTTTTTTCGGTAGAAGAAAAGGGTTGTGAAACTAGGCAATTTTTTCATGTTATGTTTTTATGGGATTATGCTTAAGAGGATACATTAAATATAATCAGCGAAGTAGATTGAATCATTATAATAAAATGTTATTCAAATATTTTAATCAATATGGTCAAAAAAAGTACAACTCCTCACCAATGTCATAATGGTATTTCTATATATTTAAATAAATTCTAATGTAGGTTATCGAGCCAAAAGTTAAAAGACAAAAATAGCATTTGAATCCCTATTAAGTATTCCATTTTTGCATTACGAATTACGATAGACGCTATCATCCGTCGCATGCCTCACGAACTTAGACCGTCTTTTGTTTCACTTATCGGTTTACACAAGAGATTTGGTAAAATAAACAAATGCTAGCGTTCATTCTTAATCGTTGGCACACAGATGAATAATATCTACTAAAAAAAAAGTTACAACAGCAATAGAATGTTGTCATATAAAAGGAATGAAAGCTATGTGAAAAGGTAAAAGCAAAGGCAAAGGCCGAAGAAAAAATCGACAGCAAAGAAAGGAATAATGGAAGAATAAAATGCGATAGATTATTCCAAAATGACTGAATTTATGAAGAAGCAGAAGTAATAGAACTTAGCAATTAAATTCTTCTTAAAAAAAAAGAAAGAGACGAACGCAACATAATTTAAATAGCTGTGCTAAAAAGTATCTCCAAAGTTTATCATCATAACGATAGTCACTTTATATCAAAAGAATGACGACGCAAACTCAAAATTCTTTGAATCTGAACTTTAAATTAATAAACAGGCCTATTGCGGAACAATAGAGACAGCTGTTGTCATTGTCGCAAAAGTATTTGCTTTTGTTCATAAGGTGACTATTCAAGCAGGGAAAGATAAAAATTACGAACTCCGAGGTGCTTCGAGGCGTTTTTATCAAAGAAGAAAACAAAGGGTTGTTTAATGACGGTATTAGTGGAAAGTTCACGATAAATTCGGGTCGTTAGGGGTTCTTTGTCACTGTTGTATTGTGTCGTGAGTCAAGTACCTACTCGCAACCATTTCATTGGAAAACCTAATTCGATGTTAATTTTAAAATTCTATATTCCTCGGTTACCTAGATATGTAAATGAATTTTTTTTAAGAATTCATTTTTGGTACGCTATAATTATTCACTTGTCTTTTTAAATAATTCTAATGAAATTTTAAGTCTGTACAAAATGCTAGTCGTTACTCGAACAAATTGGGCCATAAATTTTGTTAATTATTATTTTCTATTTTCAAAGCAGTATTTTAATCGAGTAAGTGTACCTCAAAGAAGGTAGAACATTTAAAGATTTACTTTTTAGCCAGCCACAAACAAAAACTTATTAGTGAAAGTAGTGGTTCTAATAATTTTAGTAATAAATCTATTATTAAGAAAATACGCGGTGCTATCGATCACATAGTATTAAACTGTCCAACATTCAGAAGATAAACACAGTACGCCAGACATGGTATTCTTATAATATTGGTTCGATAGTAAAGATGTAAAACACCCACGCTCAAGCCTTTAATCGCAAATTGATACCAACTCAAACGATTTCAGGTCCTTTGCCACATTTTCAATCCTGTTTCAACCTAAATATCTATAAAACGGAATCTTTTAAAAGACACATCGTATATTTACATACTAGGAAACCAGAATTCTGTAAGAGTACTACAAAGTGGTAAATAAAATAGGGCCAATGCCTAAATATGAGTGGCAAGGCAGCTACCTAAATAGGTACCACAATCCATTAGTAGAGACTGTTATTACTTTGCGGCGCGGTGCCGCGCGCCGGCGTCCGACAAGACTGACGTTTGCACTGCCATCCTGCTAAAGGCCCTTCCTCGTGAAATACATTCACGTAGTCAGCCTTTTTTCAAATCCCTAAATGATTTGTTTTTTTTTTTTTTTTTAAGTGCAAAATTGTATGGGTATATTTAGGTTATGTATAGTAATTGAGGGTTTTCTTTAGAACATAAAAAAGATTAACATTTAAACTGGGTTTTTGTATTGGTTATTATGTACCGTTGGCACCTAATTATAGAAATTACTTCTAAGATTATATACAAGTATTACGATTTGTCTTTAGGTATCTATTTACATAAACTTAAAGACAGGTAAATTCAAAACGTAAATATCACCCAAGTAACAATTACGGGAAATTGGCCCACTTTCGGTTAAACCAAAGAGTTCAAAATACTTATTAAGGTTGTAAGTACCTATTACCGTACCCGGCGAGCATCCCAAGTATATTAAGTACAACAACAAATAGGTACCTTTGTTGTTTTACTTAATTCGCGCTTACTATGTTGTACGGGTTGTACCAAAGTTAATCTATACTATTATAAAGCTTGAACCAAATTGCGGCGTATTTCGCACGTATCCTATTACGCTTAAAACATTATTTCTCACAAAATTTGAAAATTTCCATTTTGTTCTATAGCATTGCGTATGATATTTAAAACATCTAAACGCATATTACTGCCCATGATTAACTTTTTTTATTGTATTCTACTAACATGTTCGTAGGCTATGACAGTTTTTGTTAGACAAGTCCAAGGTACGGCATTTCTCAAGGGCACTCCGCGTAAAACGACGCGCGTTTTATTTTTTGGCACTTGGCTCATTTTCGCTTGGAAAATGCCCTGCAAAATTAACTTGCCACGAAACGTAACTGCAAAGGCTACTATTAGCCTTATTTACAACTGGCGAGTGTATCCGCGGCTCTTTAATACAAGCCTTTGGATAGAACTCTAGTTGATTACTGCAGCATTAGTTGGTTTTGTGCTTTGAAATGTATGAAGCGCTCTCGATCAGAACTGACGTTCTCCATCGGGCCTCAATTTAAGGTATGAATATTGATCTTGAACAGGCCAGATTCGAACAAAAATGAAAATAATTTACGACGGAGATCTACAGCATTAATTTAAAGACTGATAAATGTCGGCAATGAAGTGCCAGCGCCACTTTGGGCAGATACCACTTTGAGGATTTTCTTTTGTATTCTTGCATCACAGAATAGTTCATCTAGGCTTTTGATTGCTATTGAAAATCTATATTGATTGTGGAGTCCCTTGCGCGAGACTAGTAACATAGCACTAAATGGACGTATTCTACTGGCAGCCGATGGCAAGCATGCCTCCTATTGTTCCATTCCCGTTCTCATGGGATGGCCCACGTCCCTCGCTTGGCAGTGAATCCGGAATGCAATAAAAATCAATTTATTTCCCGCCAGTACGTCCTCTCGTTGACGATGCGAACACGTCAGTTGCCTTTGTGGCAGAGCGTATTCATTGCACGCGAGGAACGCAATGATCAATTACACCTTCAGCCACAATACATATCTCAGCAAATAAAACCATTCGTAATTTTTATGTAGGATCGTCATCCAGCCTCTATATTCTAACAATGATAGAAAGCTGTGTGGTTTGGATTCCCTCTTTTAGTCAGACAGCATAAAGACCATGCAATAAGCCCCTACCTATTATTTCATGGTCATGGTCAATTTTTCGAAACAGATAGTAAACGAATATTTAAAACAGCCCCTTTACCATGGACTCTTAAAACAGGACAGTTTAAGATGTGGAAGCGAGACACCGCTACGTGCAGTGTAATGCGGCGTCTCGTTTCCACAACGTAAACCGTCCTGCTTTAAGAGTTCATGGTAAGGGGGCAGCTCATAGAAACTATAAGATGCACATGTTTTAAAAAAACATAATGTAATCTGTATTGGATCTTACTATACTATTTCGAATCGAACATGGGTACGAGGTGCTTAAGCCTCCGGGTACCACGACCCTCATCATCAATATTTGAGCTATATTAATCACGGAAGAACAAAGAAACACATTACCCTACAGTTTGTATAGCCGAAGACGGATAATAAATAACAGTCTCCATAGTTAATTCGTAGCCACTTTATTTTACAGCCCTTTATGTTACCATAGCAGACCACAAAACTTTGGAAGTCGTAGTTTTATTAATTTTAGACCTTAACGACTTGACATAAAGTCGATTTTAATTTGTTCATTTGGTTAACGAAAATGTACAATGCCACTTTTAAGTAGAGTCGCCTGTAGTCTAGTGAAAAAAGCAAAACACTTAACTCTGGTTTGATATATTTCTTTATAGAATAATAAATATATATAGTATAGGTGACATAAATAGTACTAGCAAAGAATATTTAATTGAGATTATGACTACTGATTACATTCGACTTATAAAATGCCGGCAAAATGTGGCTTCTCTAAAACAGAGAATACCTCTAGTCCTCCGCCTAGCCTTTCAAAGATAGGTGGTATA
Organism: Abrostola tripartita; assembly: GCA_905340225.1. Lineage (NCBI taxonomy): Eukaryota > Metazoa > Arthropoda > Insecta > Lepidoptera > Noctuidae > Abrostola > Abrostola tripartita. The sequence continues at coordinate 6,593,667 of HG996498.1, read as the reverse complement.
ATAGCTAGTATGCGTGTATTCACGTGACCTAATACATAATTACTAAGTACAGTGCACGTGACAAGTGTTCAGCTAGTCGCCGTTAAGCACAGTTCTCGAGGTGTCATTAAGCTAATATTTCCATTAGTCACCTCCTACGACGTCTAAGGGATGGTTGGGAGCGACACTTTTTGTGTTTCGTCACTGACGTCACGTATACGCGACGATGTAAATATATAAGTAATTAAACCTTCTTACATTATACCTTATTACATTTGCCGTGTGGTATCCGGCCTAGAATTGACCACCCCCTCTCCTCCCGTGGGTGTCGTAAGAGGCGACTAAGGGAAAATCCAGAAGATGGGCAGCAGCGTCTTCTGTAACTTGACCACCAACACTGCAATCCCCAAGCCGCTTGCCAAGCGTGGGGATTATGGCAACCCCTCCCAAGGGGGAGGCCTTTGTTCAGCAGTGGACTTCTTCCGGCTGATAATGATAATGATGATGATGACATTATACCAATTATAGTACGAACTAGCTTTTAACCGCTTCTTTGCTCCCGTGCTTTGTAACTCTTTAGCTCTACTAGGTACTGTATACTCTTGCTGCGTGAAAGAAGGACTAACTAATTAACACATTTTCGAATTTCATACCATTTATATTTGACCTGATTACATGTAAATACTAGCTATAGATGTTTCTACCTTTCAATGAAAAACATATTAATATCCTATGTATGTTAAATTAATACTCTTGTAAATAAGAGGAGTGATACGCCTTACTCTTTAATAAATTTGCTGCAATGTTTCTTCTTCTAATACCTTCAATGTACCTAAGTCTTGCTATGATTTACTCGAATATGAAGGTAAACATAAAACCTTTTGATGAAGGTCATGTGAGTAAACGCCGGGCGAGAGCTAACACAAAATGCAAATGACTTCCCGAATAATGTCAAATAAACTATGTATTTAGTTTGCAAACAATCAAATATTTAAGCTATTGTACTATAGGCACTGTATATAATAAGGTTGTTGTAAAATAGATGTAAGCAAACAATCGTGACATCCAATTAACTATGCAACCACACCGCTTGAGATCGTGACACCTGTAATACACTCGTGTAATATTATTGAGACTACACAGGTAGGTACCTGCCTGATAATAATTTCAAAACTTAATACACGAGTTTCATTCCCCGACATTTCACCAATAACTGCCATGAATGGTTTTAATTACTTATTTTGTTTTTATTTATTCGTATTAGAATTTTATTTGTATCATTATTTTTAAATAGCCTGTCAACGAGTTTAGAAACAACGGACGCAAAAGCTAAGGCAGTGCTACGGGCGGAAAATGTTTTCTTGCGTCCTCAACCTAAAAATAGAACTGAAAAACGAGAACATAAACAAATTTTAATAAATACATACCAGTGTTAACCAATGTATAATACAAAATTAATAGTTTGACGACCAGTATTTACAATGACCCCTCTATTACAGTGTTTTTCTAATATTCAGTACATTTGCAACCTCAGTATGGTGCATAATGATAGCAGCATGTAAAGTGTTACGGATATTTCCGAAGCGTTGCCGCCTTGCAACTCGGTCGACCGGCCTGCGATTATGACCTACATTGCGGTAAATAATAACATACAGTTTTTATCAGTATTAATAACGAGCTGATTTCATCGTTAACGGTGTTTTGAGGCTGCATTTATTCCTATAGCGCGGAATAGGGAATATTTTTATTGTGCATCCTAGTTAGGTTTGAAGACCGAAAATCCTCGTTAAGCGATAAATTCAGCCACAGCGCGAAATAAATTTGTAACTTTATTTGTGTAGAAGTTGTGCTTGCCCGCCCCACTGCGCTGTCGCGGCACACTCGCCTCGCTCGCTCGTACGGTAGTCTCAGTTACAACAACTTAAACTCAACATATACATTATTTAGAACAAATTCCGCTTGTGGCCGTTTTGAGCACCGAAATGCAATGTGGCCAATTTTTTTAAGTAATACCACGACATTCCCACCTTGTGGACTTGAAATATCATATTGCCTTGTATTCAACTTTTTCGTTTATTCAACAATGAAATTATGGTTTTTGACATTACACACACCTGCACGAACAAAATGAGACTAATAATATTAATAAATACTACAGACCTTCCGTCTTATTACCATAAAGTTTCTTATTCACAACAATTTTTTATGGATTTCCACCACTCATTTAAGAAACGGCATAAAATTACTACAATTAAAATTTGATTAAGGGTAATTAAGTGCACGCTTTAGCATCGATTTTTCAAACACTTTTAGGGCTATTTATTATTTATAAGCTGGTTTAATTTAATATACAGTTTGCTCTAGAAATCTAATCAAACCGGAGCCATGTTTCTAAAGTTCCGTTGCGGTATGACAAAGACACATCTCTTATCACTTCCTGCCTGTCTATACGTCTCTATGTCCGGTTCTCTCAGATATAGGATATGATATAACAGACTATTTTATTCTACATTAGGAGAAATATGTTATATAAATAAAAAAAACAACACAAGGATTGGTTTAATTGGAAATAATTTTAATTTGGCTAGGAATACCATTAACTGAATTTGACGAACTACAAACTCTTCAAAACATGTCGGTGTAATATAATAATAACGTACCCAACATTACTATTATTAAATTAATCGTTCCAGGTAGGTCTAGTCTAGGTCTGTTGTAAGTTCTAAATAGATTTCGAATCCCATTTTCCCTGGAAAGGAAAATTGTCTGCAAAATTTATACTTACGACTTCTATGAAATGTAGTTTTGCCAAACTTCTTGACAGTATATGGTTAGGCGTAAATGAGACAAAGTTGTAGTATAGTCTGGTTATAATTATCCAAAGGTGCATCTTATATACTAACGACTACGTGTTGATCACGGATAGTAGAAACATTTAGTAGATATTGAACGTGCGATAAAGATCGTAAGATTGCGATGTAGATTGTAGATACAGCACAAAGATATTGTACTGTAACAGTACACCCTCCTTTAAAAAAAAAAAAATTATTATGGTAATAGTGTTTACAATATAAATTTGACCTAGACCTTACTAGTTATTTGCTGATGTATATAAATAATAATGCTATTGTACGCGGTGGAATTTGATGACGCCTGTTGTGGTGTGATTTGCTGACGTATGTAATTTTGACTTAGCTGTTGCACGAGTGTTTATTATTTTTTTCCGTTAAACTCTTCATTCTTCTGTCCAGTGTTTTCATTATGCCGTAAAGTAGGATCACGCCGATTGTTAAAATAATCTGTCCCATTGCAACATTTCTTGTCCACCGTAAGTCCTCCTGGATCAGGTTACGGAGTTTGTCCCCTTCGTTTTGATTGAGGCAACTGTCCGTATTGTATGTTATCTGGTCCTTAGAACTTTGATTTCCCATTTTAGATGTCTTGTTGTTACGAGTAGTTGTGAATTAATGGTATATGTTAAGATCTATGTTAATATATATACGAATGGCTTGCTTATATCAGCGATTTTTTATAGACGTACTACTGGCTTTACTTTACGTCCCGATCGTGTAGTGTACGTGTGTGAATGTCTGTATAAATCCTTTGAATCTGGCACGTAGTTTGATTCGTCATTGATCATGAATGCTGGTTTCAATCTATCAATTGATATCACTGTCTCTTTATCCCTAATTCTAATGCAAAATGTTTTATCTGTTTTACTAATTACTGGGTAGGGTCCTTCATACGGCGGTGTCAGGGCTTTCTTAATTCTATCACACCGAACAAATACGTGTGAGCATTCTTTGAGTTCGGGATGCACAAATATAGCTTGGTTGTGGCTTTTTCTTTTCGGAATTGATGTCATTTGTGTGATGTCCTTTTGAATTTGTTTTACAAACTCTTCGTACGTTGATAACTGTGCTGCTGATGACTCAAAAAATCCTCCAGGGAGTCGTATTGGCGTTCCATATGTCATCTCTGCTGAACTATAACCTGTGTCTTCTCGCAAGCTACTCCGCAACCCGAGTAAAACTGTTGGAATTTCTTTTAACCAATTTTCGTTGGATTCTCTTGTCATTAACGCCACCTTTAAAGTTCTATGAAATCTCTCTATCATTCCATTGGATTGCGGATGATAAGGTGTTGTCCTAATTTTATGTATTCCCAAAAATTGTGAGAGTGACTCAAATATTCTTGATTCAAACTGTCGGCCTTGATCCGTAGTAATGCGCAATGGACATCCAAAACGAGTAATCCATCCTTCGAAAAGTGTCTTGGCTACTGTTTCTGCCGTTATATCTTCTACCGGAAATATTTCGGGCCATGACGTACAACGATCTATGATTGTGATTAAATATCTCTTCCCTTGTGAAATCGGAAGTGGTCCGACGATGTCAATATGTAAATGTTCAAAACGTTGCGCTGTCATAAATGTACCAGGAGGTGATATCGTATGTCGTTGTATTTTTGATTTTTGGCAGGCTATACATGATCTACACCAATTATTGATATCTTTGTTCATATACGGCCATAAATACCTTTGGGTTATCATTTTTCTCGTAGTTCTTTTTCCTGGATGGCTCATACCATGAATGGTATCGAAAATTTGTTTGCGAAATTGCTTTGGTAAGTAGGGGCGGCTTTTTCCAGTAGACGTGTCGCAGGTGATGTTTATTGTGGAACCCGGAAGCGTAATGTTTCTGAATTTTAATCTTTTATTGTCACGTAATTTACTTAGTTCATTATCTGTTGATTGACATTTTTCCAATTCAGCGTAATCGATAGGTGATGGCACGTATATTTCCTCTATTCGAGATAAGGCATCGGCGGTAATATTGTCACGTCCGCTTATGTGTTGAATGTTGGTACTGTATTGTGAAATGAAATCTAACTGCCGGACCCGTCGCGGTGTATCGTTTGATGATGGTTTTTGGGAGAATGCGTATGTCAAAGGTCGGTGATCCGTAAATATTGTAAATTCTCTTCCCTCGATTAATCTGTGAAAGTGTTTGACGGCCATGTATATTCCTAACAGCTCTCTGTCAAACGTAGAATATTTTTGTTGAGTTTCGCTCAATTTTTGTGAAAAAAAACCTAATGGTTCCCAATTGCGTCCGGATTTTTGTTGTAAAACTCCACCAACGCAAGTAGCACTAGCGTCGGTCATGAGCGCTAGTGATGCGTTGCGGGAAGGATGCGCTGTTAACACTGCGTTTTTCATGCTTTCCTTGCATTTTTCGTAAGCTTTGTCTGCTTCCGTTGTCCAAGGAACAGGTGAATTATCGTTCTTTTTTGAACCATGTAGATATTCGTTTAAAATTCCTTGATTTTCCGCTGCGCGTGGAATATTACTTCTGTAGAAATTGACCATGCCCAAAAATCGTCTTAATTCTTGAATTGTTTTCGGTTTGGGAAATTCCATGATTGCTTTGTAATTTTCTTCGGTAGGTTGTATTCCTTGGCTCGTTATATGATAACCTAAGAAATCTATTTCCCTTCTGAGAAATTCGCATTTTTCGAGATTAATGGTTATTCCATTCTCGTGTAAACGTTTGAAAACCGTTTCTAAATGCTGATAATGCAAATCTTCGTTGTCCGATGCGATGAGACAGTCGTCTACAAATATAAATACGAAGTTTAAATCTCTAAATAAGGAATCCATGAATCGTTGAAATGTTTGTGCCGCATTGCGTAATCCGAAAGGCATTCTTAAGTACTCAAAAAGTCCGAAAGGTGTGATGATGGCTGTTTTTTCTATATCTTTAACAGGAATACAGTGGTATGCTTTGCGTATATCTATCTTGCTTAGTATCTTCCTATTTTCTAATATGTATGTAAAGTCAGTTAATCTTGGTAGTGGGTATTTGTCCGGTACTGTCGTGCTATTGAGCATTCGATAGTCTCCGCACGGTCTCCATTCGCCATTTTTCTTTTTTACCATATGTAATGGGCTTGCCCATGGGCTATCTGACGGTCGGCAAATTCCGAGCTCTATCATATTTTGAAATTCCTTTTTGGCTATGTCGTATTTTTCTGGAGGTAATGGTCTTGCCCGAGCTGCGACGGGTGGCCCTGTAGTGATAATGTGGTGTTCAATCTTATGTTTGGGCGCATTGCGTAGAGAGGACTCTTTCGTGATGTCTTCGTATTTGTTTAAAAGTTGCGTAATACGTGAATTCGTTCCCACTGCGATAGTACGAATTGTTTGTTGTGTCGCTTTTTCTGAAGTTACATGCGTTGTCAGCTCTGTAACTTTGTCGATAAGTTTGCGACCTGCTATGTCGACTAATAGTTTATAGTGCTCTAGAAAATCTGCTCCAATTATTGGTTGTGTAACATCGGCGATTATAAAATTCCATTTATAACATCGTTGTAGTCCTAAATTCAAGGTAAGCGTCTTCTCGCCGTAAGTCCTAATTTTAGTCCCATTTGCAGCGTATAGTGTGTATTGTTCATTTTGTAAAATTGAATATCTCTGTTGCTTGCTAATGACTGAAATATTTGCGCCCGTGTCAATTAAAAACTTCATACCACTTTTTCGGTCGGTAATGGTGAGGCGATTGGATGGGTGGATTGCACAGAGTTTCGCCGTTGTCTGTGCTCTTATTCGTTTCCCTGGTTCCGTACGTAAGCCATTGGTTTCCAACCGCATGTTTTAATGCAGTTCCTTGCATGTTTTCCGAATCTTTCGTGGTAGTAACAAAATCGATTTGCTCCTCTATAGTTTGTTCTCGGCCTCATAATCGGGAATTGTTGACGTTTCTTGAAATGATTGTGCGTGCTGGGTCGATAGCCATATTGACCTTGCTGAATTGCGTCAATATCTATCTGTAATTTTGCTAGCTGGGCTAAAATGCATGCTGTATTGTTGTCGTTTGAAGTGTCGTTGCTAACAGCTGATATTTCGGTTACTTTTGAGTTCATTATTATTTTGTCTGCAATTTGGCTCAGTTTGTCAATTTCCATGTCTTCCGTAACTGCTAGAACCGTAGTAACTGATGTTGGTAAAAGCCTGAACCATAGTAGTTTAATTGTTTCGTCACTGATTTTTCCTCTCCCGAGGACTCGCATTTGACGTAATAACTGCGAAGGTTTTTGATCACCGAGTTCTGTCTCTGATATTAATTTTTGAAACTGTCGCTGTTCTGTTTCTTCGTAACAATCAATTAAACGTTCCTTGATGCTTTTATATTTATCTGTAGTCGGTGGTGAAGTGATTAGGTCACTAACTTGTAGTATTTCTTCCTTGGATAATTTTGCTATTACTGTACAGTATTTGTATTCGTCTCCTTGCTTCTGTGGTGCTAATATGGCTTCTAGTTGCGTGAACCATAATCTTGGTTGGTCTTTCCAAAATTCCGGAATGCGAGATAAAACCGAGGTGCCAGCGGCTACTTCAAGTGTTCCTTGCTGATTTATGTTCGCCTTGCATGGTGATTGTGCCATGTTTCTTGCTGCGTATTCGTTCGTCGGGGTCACCAATTTGCCAAACTTCTTGACAGTATATGGTTAGGCGTAAATGAGACAAAGTTGTAGTATAGTCTGGTTATAATTATCCAAAGGTGCATCTTATATACTAACGACTACGTGTTGATCACGGATAGTAGAAACATTTAGTAGATATTGAACGTGCGATAAAGATCGTAAGATTGCGATGTAGATTGTAGATACAGCACAAAGATATTGTACTGTAACATAGTGATTAACAACTATAAATGCGAAGTTTAGGAATAGGTGGAGTAGTTTGGTAACAATACATTTAAACGTCCTTTTCACAAAATAACGACTAGCAAATCAAACTGAGATATGAATAATCACAAAAATAGAAGTAGATACTCACGGGTAGAGTAGCTGTAAGACCTAATTGTTTATTTTTAGCATTACGTATAAAATAAAGTTTATTTTAGGTGTACTTAAGTAATAAACGATTTGTGAAATTATGAAATTGCTTGCTTATGTACTTAGATTTTCATAAAACACTATGCTATAGCCTCTCTATTTCTCAAAACACAACATTTTTTAAAGTTCAAATTAATTGAAAGCTCGTGATATTAAAGCAAAAAGGAAGGATAAACAAACAAATTTTCTCATCATAATATTATTAGTATAAATGGATAAAATATATTAAAGAGTACGTAGGTATTAGATTTAACGAAGTCTGAGCAAAAGGTCACAGAAAATTATTAATGAGAAGTTAAACGACGCAAAAGTTTTGATTAGTACTTCTATTAAACCTACCTAGTTAAAATACCTTCTAGTTAGTACCTAGTTAAAATAGAAGCGCAAATGAAAAAGGAAATTGGAAGTATAGAGGTAGTGTAAAAGTAGTTAAAGTACTATAAGGTAAATTGTTTACTTTATTGAGTTTTTGTTTACCTGTGATCGCTGTTGAATCACACATTCAACACGCACATATTACGCACTGGACATCGGCGGGAACGGAGCGGGGCGAGAGGGGCTTCGCGCGCCGGCGACGGGCCCCACCAGTCAGCTGATCGACTACATACCGCGCACACGCATCGCGTTCTTATCCTAAACTTAGTTTTATATTATTTTCCCGGCAACGACAATCTGATATACTCAGTCAGTTTTTACAGTCAATAATTAGTTATACAGTCCACTCCGAGTTTTATTCCGCCTAACACCCAAGGAACCACGCCAACAATCGCCTTTGATATATACGTACTTACCAAACGATTTTATTTCATCTATAGGGAGAGGTATGTGGATATCTCCGCTATTTTAAGTCAAGTGTGTAGGGATGTAAATAAAGCACGGTGGTAGGTACTTACAGTTTATGTAGTCCAACACAGTACACACAAGAATCACAGAACACAGAACACATAAGGAGAAAGGTACATAGAATAGTCACAGCATACAGTTCTAGTGAAGCACAATTTAGGCACAAGCAAAAGTCTTGATTCGGGTCTATCGATCGCAGAGCGATATCCCGAGTGCTCGCAGATATGCAAGCAAGCGAATTAGAGCGGTAAGCAGAGAGCACGTGTAAAGTAAGAAAGTCAAAGCAACGTGGGCTTCGCGTGTCAACAGGGTGTCTCGACTGAGGTCGCCGCAAGGTGATGGCCGGACGGAGGTCCATGCTCCCACTCCGCGGCATCGCGGTAACATAGGTACGTCACGGATACGTCATAGGTACTGTGCACCAAATGCGCGCTTCCACTGCACCGCGCGCGCATCGCCGTCGTGTAGTAATAATTGACGTGCGATTTTATGTATATTATTAATAGTGTAATATTAATAATGTGTTGATGTAATATGGTAAATATTATTATGATGTAAATATACTAATTATTATTATGATGTGAATATAAGGTAAATTATGTATTTAGTAATAAGATGTAAATAATGTATTGTGTTGTTATGTACTGTGTGTGTAAATAAATATATAGTGGCGCTGTACGCCACATCACTCCCCTCCAGAGACCGTGTTACGGGCGATAATAGTCGGGGAATCGAACCCGTCTACCAGACTTGGTAGTCTTATCCGCGACCGTGGTCGGTACTGGCTCTTCCTCTACGGATTGGTCGGTTGGTGTGGGGTCCACCAACAAGTAGGCCGGCTTCAACCTGTCGATGGAGACAGTGACCGTCTTACCTTTAACGGTGATTTTAAAGGTTTTATCACCTCTTTCCACAACTTTGTGAGGGCCAGTATATGCCGGCTGAAGGGAACCCCGGAGTTGGTCTTCCCGGAGAAACACGTGGCTAGAGGTGAAAAGGTCCTTGTGGACAAAAATGTTGTCCTTACAGTGGCGCGCAGCAGGACACGGTTTTAAATTGGCCGCGAATGTGCGTAGCCTCGCGGAAAAGTCGGTGATGTCGGTGGTGCCGCTGTCATCCGTTTGGAAGAAATCTCCCGGAAGTCTCAGCGGCTCACCATATAAAAGTTCGGCAGAAGAAGCCTGCAGATCTTCTTTAAAGGCGCTCCGAACACCTAATAGGGTTAAGGGCAGGGACTCTGTCCAGTTACTGTCGGCGTGACACATAATCGCCGCTTTAAGCTGTCGGTGGAATCGTTCCACCAGGCCGTTGCACGCAGGATGGTAGGCAGTAGTTCTGCGATGTTTGAAGCCGATCATTTTGGCCAGACATTGAAACAGTCCGGACTCGAACTGTCGTCCGCGGTCTGTGACAATGTCTGTCGGGCAGCCGAAACGTGCTACCCAGCCTGATAGTAAGGCTTTGCCTACTGTCTCTGCTGTCATGTCCGCGATCGGCACAACTTCCGGCCACCTGGTGAAACGATCCACGGCGGTCAGGCAGTACCGGTATCCCTGTGACAAGGGAAGCGGACCTATGAGGTCAATGTGTACGAAGGTAAACCGGGCTCGGGGTAACCCGAATGTGCTCAAGGGTGCGGACACATGGCGATTTACCTTCGCGCGTTGGCAACTCAGACATGTTCGTGACCATTCCCGACAGTCCTTGCGAACCCCGGGCCAGACATATCGCTGCGCTACGAGTTTAGCGGATGCGTTTGCGCCGGGATGGCTCAGGCTGTGCAGGTTGTCAAAAACCTGTTTGCGGAAGGGTTTGGTCACGAAAGGTCTAGGGGTTGCCGTGCTGATGTCACAGTACAGTTCGACCGGACTGCCGTCTATCTTGAGCCTCTTTAGCTGGAGCGATGACTCGGACTGTAGAAGTTTCAGCAGTTCAGGGTCGGAAACTTGTGACTGGGCTAAAATCTCGACGTCGATGGGAGTTTGCAGCTCACTAACGCGTGACAATGTATCGGCTACGACGTTGTCTTTGCCGGATATGTGTCGAATGTCGGTAGTGAACTGCGATATGAAGTCGAGGTGTCTATACTGACGTGGAGAGCAGTTGGTCTTACGCTCGTGAAAGGCGTACAATAAAGGTTTGTGGTCAGTATAGACAGTGAAGTGTCTGGCTTCGAGCATGTGGCGAAAGTACTTAATGCCCTCGTAAATCGCCAGCAACTCGCGATCGTAGGGTGAGTACTTCACCTGCGTGGGGGTAAGCTTGCGCGAGAAGAACGCAAGTGGTTGCCAAGCTCCGTCACTGAACTGCTGAAGCACAGCGCCCATTGCCAGATCCGATGCATCTGTCACAAGGGCGAGTTTAGCGCGATGGTCAGGATGAGCTAGAAGTGTGGCGTTGCAAAGGCTGGCCTTGCACTTGACAAATGCAGCTAATGCCTCGCCAGTGACATCCACGGGGTGTGAGCCTTTCACCGAACCGGTGAGTAGAGCGTTAAGGGGGCCCTGGAATTTGGCGGCGTGAGGAATAAACCGCCTGTAAAAATTCAACATACCCAGGAACCTCCTTAACTCCCTGACGGTCTTCGGCACTGGAAAGTTGCTGATGGCTTCTACCTTGGTCTCGAGGGGCTTGGTACCTGCAGAAGAAATGCGGTAGCCCAGAAAGACTACTTCGTCAACACCGAAAACGCACTTAGCAGTGTTGACGACGATCCCGTATTTTTGTAGACGAGTGAAGAGCTGGTGCAGGTGGTCCCGGTGCTGCTCCTGGTCTCGCGAAAAGACGAGGAAATCGTCGAGATAACAGAAGCAGAACTCAAGACCACGCGTCACTTCGTCTACGAACCTTTGAAAGGTTTGGCCGGCGTTCCTCAAACCAAAGGTCATGTACGGAAATTCGTACAGACCAAACGGGGTGGTGATGGCGGTCTTCTGGATGTCCTCCACGCTTACCGGTATCTGGTTGTACGCCTTCACCAGGTCGATGGTGGAGAACACCTTGCAACCAGCTAAGCTGTGGGACAGATCGTGGATGTGCTTAATGGGATACCTGTCCGGAATAGTCCTTGCATTAAGCAATCGGTAGTCACCACAGGGACGCCAGCTGTTGTCCTTCTTCGGTGCCAGATGTAGGGGAGAAGACCAAGGGCTCTCGGAGGGACGAGCAGTCCCGTTGCTGAGCATGATCTCGAACTCCTGCTTTGCGATCTTCAGCTTGTCTGGAGCTGACCTACGAGGAGAACAAGAAATTGGCGGTCCTGGGGTGGTGCGTATATGGTGTACAGTGTGATGTGTGGGTGTGTAGGGTGTGCCGGCGGGGCGCGTGGTGTCAGGGAACTTACTCAATATGAGGTGATATTTCGAATCCCCAGTAGAGACCTTCACCGAAAAGGTCGACGAAGCCCTCGCTGTAGCTGCTGACACAGACAATGTTGTGGTCTTATCTATTAAGCGTTTGTTGCGGATGTCAACAAGTAAATCATAAAAATTTAAAAAATCTACGCCTATAATAGGCTTGGTGACGTCCGCAACTACAAATCGCCAAGGGAAATTACGGCGCAAGCCTAAGTCTAAATTTAATTGTAAATAACCATAAGTGTTTATCACGGTGCCATTAGCGGCTGAAAGTTCATAGTTGGATTTAGCGCGCTGTTCGTTAAGGCTGAACTTCGGAAACACACACAGATCACTACCCGTGTCCACCAGGAACTGAGTTTTTGACCGCTGATCGGTGACGAAGAGGCGACCGGAAGACGAAGGACAGTCGTCAGTCGCCATTACCGACCGCCCTTGGGGTTTTCCGCCTTTTTGAAGTCGCAGGGCGTAATGCACTGATGAGCCTTAGCCCCGTACTTCGTGTGGTACCAGCAGATTGGGTGCTGCCGGTGGCTGGACTCTGACCGCTGCCTGGAACGTTGACGCCGACGCTGCTGACTGTCCTCGCGAGGGCGTTCGCGAGGCCTCCTGTTTAGCTGGAGTGTTAGGTCTCTCACAGCCTTCTTCAGCTCTGCAATCTCGCTTGCCATCTGGTCCATACTAGGACCGGGCGCTGATGCTGCAGCGACTTGGCACGGGGTCACAATGTCCTGGACCCTGTCTGCCAGATCTGCTAAAGTCTCAAGGGAGCTCTGCGGTTGTGAAGCGAGCAGGGCCTGGATGTTGCTGGGAAGTCGACTGCTCCAGATGGTCCTCAGAAAGTCCTCAGGGACGCTAGGACCAGCTAGACCCTGAAGATGACGCAGGAACTGTGAGGGTCTGCGGTCTCCTAGCTCCTCGTGCATGAGGAGTTGCTTGACACGCTTCTCGTGCGACGCCGAAAGCCTCTTGATGAGCTCCGTCTTCAACTTCTCATACTTGTTCTGAGCAGGAGGGTTCAAAAAAATATCCCTGATCTGCTTTGAGTACTGGTGCTCGAGGTTACCAATGACGTAATTAAATTTAGTGACGTCACTCGTAATATTCGCGTTCGAGAATTGGGCCTCTACTTGAGCGAACCACACCTCCGGGTCATCTGGCCAAAACGGTGGTATCCGTACGCCGATACGGCAAATGTCGGATCCGTCATCAATGGACACGCACGCTTTTGTTCGACGGGCCGAGCGCTTCGACCGTACACTGCCGAATGATTTTGAAGAGTCACTGCTACTACTCATGTCGCCGGTGTGCTTTCAAATAACTACTGGTAACTAAGGACTTACTGGACTCAAGCCTCAGGATTCTGATACCTTTCTGGCGTATCCTTTTTCGGGGTCACCAGTATAGGGAGAGGTATGTGGATATCTCCGCTATTTTAAGTCAAGTGTGTAGGGATGTAAATAAAGCACGGTGGTAGGTACTTACAGTTTATGTAGTCCAACACAGTACACACAAGAATCACAGAACACAGAACACAGAAGGAGAAAGGTACATAGAATAGTCACAGCATACAGTTCTAGTGAAGCACAATTTAGGCACAAGCAAAAGTCTTGATTCGGGTCTATCGATCGCAGAGCGATATCCCGAGTGCTCGCAGATATGCAAGCAAGCGAATTAGAGCGGTAAGCAGAGAGCACGTGTAAAGTAAGAAAGTCAAAGCAACGTGGGCTTCGCGTGTCAACAGGGTGTCTCGACTGAGGTCGCCGCAAGGTGATGGCCGGACGGAGGTCCATGCTCCCACTCCGCGGCATCGCGGTAACATAGGTACGTCACGGATACGTCATAGGTACTGTGCACCAAATGCGCGCTTCCACTGCACCGCGCGCGCATCGCCGTCGTGTAGTAATAATTGACGTGCGATTTTATGTATATTATTAATAGTGTAATATTAATAATGTGTTGATGTAATATGGTAAATATTATTATGATGTAAATATACTAATTATTATTATGATGTGAATATAAGGTAAATTATGTATTTAGTAATAAGATGTAAATAATGTATTGTGTTGTTATGTACTGTGTGTGTAAATAAATATATAGTGGCGCTGTACGCCACACATCATTTAATCAAGTCCAAACTATAGCATCGTTGTAATTGTTCTCTTAAATATTTCTCCAATTAACGAGTCTTCACTCGAAGACACGCTCCACATTCTTCTTAAAGTTTTGATTGACAAATTTTCACTGTCTTAAATACATATTTCCGAAATCACCTCATTGACCAGAAAGAATATGACCTATTTTATCCTTTACTAGCTTTAATAATACTTGCCCTCAATTCCCCGTGGATTTCGAATTTACCGATTTGAATCGGATGTTATTAAAATTTTCATGGGTTAGGAACTGATTTTTGCCCGCGGAACCCTAAATATTTTTTAAAATCAAAAATAGCCAAGCCTTATGACATCAGCAATTTGCCAATAAAAGTCCCATCTAATCCGTCCTCCCTGCATCGCGGAGAAACAGAAACCTGCAAATTTCCCGCGTTTTTCTTATTTCCGCGAAACCTTAAATATTTCATAAATTCAAAGTATTCAATATAAGGCCTTATATTATCAGCTAACTGCCAGTGACAGTTACGTCAAAATAGGTCCAGCTGTTACGGAAATTAGATAACCTACAACAAACTGTAAGACAGACGTAAAATTTTTTTATGCAATTGCATTTTTGTTATATGTATCGTATATACTGTAAAGCTTAAAAAAGCTCTTATTTTGATCATACAAACGGACACTCCAATTTATTTATTTGTAGAGAACCTTCACGATTGAATTGCTTCAACTTTACTTCTATTTAACCTCCTACTTTTAACGTAGCGTAAGGGCTCTACGTGGGCCGCTTTTCGCCTTCGCATGCAACGAGACATGAAGGGTTTCGGATCACGCCACCACTGTGCTGAAGATTTTATTGATGCTCTTTGAGTTCCCACGATTAAATATGTCTCTAATTCAACGGTCACCCACGCAGAAACCTGGACAAATAAGGATCACCGCTATATTATCGGAAGTAAATTTTAAAGTCTCTATTTACAATAAGTATGCATCATGCTCAATTGCTCATGCATAATTGTACATTCTGCAGCAATGTACAATGAAGTGTTAATTGCCTCGACAGGAATATTCCAATTAACGAAAAACCATAGGGTTTTTAGATTTATAAATGTTGATGACAATATTTTTGTATTAGAATTCTCATAATAACGTCGCGTTAATGCCTATCAATGCTAGTTAAATTGTATGATGACAAAGTGCATTTATTCGGTAAGTACAGCACAACATGTAACCAGATAAAATATTTGTTTCTCGTTAGAAGAGTCCAAAGGAGTCTGTTTTTATGCATAATCCTACAGCACTAAAGCAAAAAACGATAAGAAATAAAGAATTAGATAATGTCGAAAAATTTATTCTGAAAACTTTAATAATTATTATAGTTATCGATGTAGGTATGCACCTTGTATCAGAGATGAAACAAGCAATCGGCCCATGACGCTAAGAGTAAAAGAGATGAGAGAGAAGACGCCTACGTCTACAACTATTGCTACTTCAACTTCAATCACGGTAGTCCAACCTTTGTTGGCTTCTTAAGTAGATAGACTCGGGTATAATGAAGTGCTATTTATTCATTCATAACTCTCAAAGTCGTAACTTGTTTAAACGAGAAACAAAAAGCCGTTTGCTGTAGGTAAATGAAAACAATGGTAGCTAGTGGTTACCGTTGCAAATCAAATTACAACTTTTACATTACGCTTCTGGTTCCTAGATTCATTCAACACATAAACTTGTGAGGCCTTTTGCACTTAAAACTTCCTCCGGGGAAAACTGTGCGGTCACATTATATCGTTGAACGAATTGTTATTGTTTCTGAAGGGAACTTTAACCGCTGCGGATTAAATTCAGCCGAAGTGGCTCGTCGGCTTTCATTGTCATAAACTGTGCCAACATGTCATCTCAATGTGTCCTATTTTTTTTTGTTAGACTATTTCAATTTACGTATTTTATTCGTGCGAAATGAATTCCGAATGGGTTCGTGAAAGTATTGAATTTTATTGTTATTTTTATTCGCAGTAAATTTAATAACTGGGATTCGCGTTAAATATCGACTAGGGCTCCAATTCTTTGTACATTAGAAAATAATCAGTTTTTAGGCCAGAAAAGATTTATCATATAAATATTAGATATGTACCTATATGACATTGTAAAAGTATTGTTTCTTTACTTAATTCGCAATCTGTATTTATGTTAAACATGCAATGTGTGCTAAATGAAAAATAACCCAGAAAGAAACAAAAGTGTAATTATAAGCAAGTTTCCGAGGAAATGAGTAGGTAGGTACGTTTTTAATTTAGTTATAAAAATACTACTTAAGATTTACCTTTAATTACAAAGTATGAATGTGTGTACAAGTTAGAAGTATATTCAGTGTAAATATTAAAATTCAATCGCACTCATTCATTACCTCTGTGTGCGGCAAGACTCGAGTAGTTTCCGACGAAAGTTCTTTGTCTCACGGAAATCCATTTTCCTGCAGTTTCCGCACCCTCTCTTTTTGTTTATATTATATTAACAGAAAATACCAAGTACAGTATTATAAACTAGAGCCACACATATCCTCTAAGTTCTAACCATGGTTTACGCAGTTATGTAGTTTTTTTCATTAATCCTATTTAATTTTCAGAGGCATCATGAAATAAATAATTCATCCCCTCTATGAAATGCAAATTTTTAAGCACTGCTCGAAGCCAATTTTGAAGATAAACTCGTGGAAAACATATCCCACACGTTACTATATTTCTTTTCACATGAGGGAATTCAAAACAACCATTAATGTTACTCAGGGTAATCATGAATATTCCATTGGAAAACCCTTTTAGGAGATAACCTTCTACGTACTGCTTTAAAAAAATATTTCTAAATAATTAATGCTCGAGAGGAATTTTTTAATGGGTAGTTTACGATCACGCCGTTCGTATTAAAAGTTTCAAGGAGGGCATTGCTTACTTTATAATTTGTTTGATAATCATGATGGGCACAGTGAAATATCCCGCTGTGATATCGCCTTACAAAACAAAAAGAAAGTCAAAAGTGGAAAATAAAACGTGAGCCTTTATAGAAGTTGTGGAAACGGAAAGTTTTCCAATTGATAATAATTTCCATTGTGATGCAACACAAAGGGGAACAGGAAAGTAAGAAGTTCTGAAATAAATTCTTAATTTAAGAGCTGACTGAACGCTATCTGAAAGGAAAGTCGGGATTAGAAGAACAAAGACTACGGCTCAGCTCACTGTAGAGCTTAATTTTTTGTTGACGTCTGTTTCGCTCTTTGCTGTTTGCATAAATTGGACTCGAAAACTTCATCAAACCGCTTTATACCGATAAAACTTACAATAAATAAAAATGCAATTATCTCCATTATAATACCAACCTGCAATCTACCCATTCCAAAAGAACAACATTTTAATCTTACAACGTATACAAATTAATACAACGTCCGACACAACTTTTGAACAACGACATTCCACGTTTTGACAAAATTGCTTCAAATACGCAAACGACCAAATTTTAGCTTTAAGTAAATCGTAAACCTTAGTAGATCGTAAATCATAACCGAACACTGACTTTAATTGGATATGAATAAATCAGGAGACACTTTATTTTGATTACGTACTTCTCAAATGATATTGTAACAATTAGGTACTAAAACAAAGAGCAGGCAAATCACGGGTAGGTACGTAGGTAGGTATTATGTAGAATAGTTTGCATGCAAGTTCTCCGGAGCACGACCGACGATAGCTACATATGCGAGTGCGGGCGACGAAGAAAAACCAACACGAGTGGACAAATTGGTTGGACGTCCGCAATTTATTCCACTTATCATAAAAAAGCTATTCAACGTACAAAAAGGTAAGGGGTGTAGTTTTTGAGTGTTTGGGAGTGCATGGTGCGGAAGCGTGCTGGCTCGTAAATCCTTGTTGTTCCGTTCCGCCGCGCCGCTACCCGATTACATTCTAATTCCGACGTACAAAGACTGGTTGATGGTGGCCTAACTAAGTACCCATAAGAAATACGTGCAATTATTGCCCGTAATGACTGTAAAGACGTAAGGTACTACTATACGGTGAAACAGACATCACATTAATATCAGCATATCAAAAACTACCAGAACCATATTATTATACCAACAATTAATATAATATATTCCACTCAAATAGCAGGTAATATATCTACTTTCCCCTACCATAATAAGCATACAATAATATCTGCAACTCCGTTATAAATTTATTAGGAGAAATGAAGAATATTTTTCAATATCGAATACGCTGTTTTTTTGGAACCTCATAATTCATTTGCGTTATCTACAATTAATTATTGCAGAATATTTAATCTGCACATACCTATTACATATCGCTTTTCTCGACGAGCTCTAATAATAACACTACGAACTGTCTCATGTCTGTATGAGCCAGGAATCGAATGCCAAGTTGAGCAAAAAGTAGAGGTTTTTTGTGAAGTACAGCAGCAACACTGGCAAGTCGCAACCAAGAATTCTGTTTAATTCTAAGTGTGCAACTTCTGCCTACTGACGAACATATACATATTTTTTTTAATTAGATATATATATATAAAACTTACATACTAATACAATGCATGCATGGGTATGAAGGGTTACACAATCAAACTAGAAACTGAAATACTAAATACGCACAGTACGGGTGGGTAAACTATGCAATTAATTGTTCGAAATTAAGCATATCAAGTTGCTAGTGAGGTAACTTTCAATAAAAAATTACAGTGTTTTCTGTTCCGCGAAGATCCCTATGTAAGAATTTCCACAACAATTTTTCGTAACGGCTACCATTTGACCTCTGCTACACATATTCTAAGGTACGACCGTATTCCGTCGCAAAGCTTTGTTTAAAAAATTATTTGAGCTTTTTCATTTTTCTGCTATTGTTCTTTTGCTTCTGTTAGGTAGCTTTTTCAGGGTGCCTGCCTATACATAATACTAATTAAATTTCGTGATAGGCTTTGTGTTAAGACAAATTGTGTGAGACTTTGAGTAATAGCTAATTAAAATACTTTAAGTCTGTAACGTGCGAATAAAAACTAAATTCAAGCCGCATCATTTGTCTTGTGGCTTTTCTGCTAGGAAATTTTCAATAGCAGTAAAGAGTTATGAATTGTCCTCGATAAAAGACAAAAGGTTTGTTCCTTTTTGCTTAGAAATCGTGGTACTCTCATATGAAATGTAAGTTTGACCACAGAGGCATAATATGTCTGTGGATTGGTCACACTTCTACTGAAACATAATTGAATGGAGTTACAAAACAAATAACTATCGAACACCAGTATAAATATTCTAGATATGAAAAAAAAGTACTAACTCGTGTACGTGCGTGCGTGTGTAAGCATATATTTTATAATTTTGCAGAATTCAATAAATATGAACTGGAACCTGAACTAGTATTATACATCTAACTGAATTATCTACTTAAATCATTACAGCATTGGACCAGTCATATTTGCACCTAATTTGTAAACAGGGGGAAGGTCAGCGGACCGTTTGGTCATCTTAATAATTTATTGCCATGCAAATTACACATCCGTCCTGAACGCTACACAACCACGCCACGTTAGGTCTACACGACAACTCTGTCGTGATCACGGAGTATAAGTTAATGGAGTGCCAATACCCACGTTTACCTTCAAATATACTACTTCTTTTTAAAGTGTGGTGGGAGAAGAAACTTCTGTTGAATGTCAATCGCTAGTTATATTAATATATATTAATTACAAATAATGCAACTGTTACCAACATGGCGATAGGTTTAAAACTGAGCGTATCTTATAAATTGTAAAAGGCCTCAATAGATCAATAAAATCTCCTTCATCATAATACCTAACATGAGACAGAGATTACTCACGAATTCATAAAAAAGCTAGTCAAGCAATGGACATTAACTGATGAGGATGATGGCAGCTATCGCGAAGATAAACTCCATGCAAAAGATTTTTGCAACGTTCGCTCCATTGGTTAACGGCTCTGTGGTTCTCTGAGTAGATACTTAAGTACCATATAGTGTAGCCTATACGTAGAATGAATAGTCTAAATTTAGCTAAGGTTATGTGGTGGTGGGAAAATTAGATAGGTACGCTTATTTTGATTATAAGTACAGTATTGTAGGCATCGTTACGTATAATAATGGGTAAGTGAGCAATTTGTACAGTCTAGCTAAGCGCTAATTGCGCGTACTACAATATTCAGATACAAATTCCGCTGCCTAGGTTCCTGCTCTAACTATTCGATATCAACAAAGCTGCTATAAGCTCAAAATATTACGACTTAACACAACAGAATGACCGAATGACGGTAACGCTTACTCCACACACGTTATAATGTTATCGCTTAAAACTTTTCCCAACACGGGAGCAGAGGCAATAAACGAATGCGAATGATACACGTGTGCACGTCATACATAATGTACTTATTACTGAAATTATGTACACTGAGAGAGCCTCGTTCATACGAATTAAAATAATCCTCTTAACAAATCGTCTCCACATTCATGGACACAAATATAGAAGTGGACGGCTGTTAAAAGGGTTGTATTCTGGTTTCTGTAATTAACATACCGCTGACGAAAACCCTTTTCTTTTCGATTCACAGGAATGGGTGGCATTAAATTTGAGAAACGTTTTAATAAAGATTTTCAAAGGCCATGTTTAGAACAGTTTTATAAGATCGCTTTAATCCTATACATATTTCACAAATCAAAGTATATTTTTAATTGTAACATTACTCACTCACATTATGAGGTTACAATATTTAAAATAAACTACTGACACGAATAATAGTATACACAATTAGTTCGCTTAATTAATTCTGCAAGCAAAACTCAGGTATCATAAAGCATTAATATCCCGCTATGTTCCATTGAATCTAATTAAAAAATACACGTTTTCATTAATAAAACAAATTACATGTTGAATTACAGGAATAAAGTAAATACTCGACACGTAGGCCCCCGTGCATATTCCCCCGACAACGGTTCTGTAAAAAGCGACAAGTGTGAAATCGCCTTTCAAGCATGATCGCATTTCCATATAATCACTATTGGACTATCACAACCCTCGATTCTCACAGCCAGCTGTTACGTTTTCTCATTTCCTACTACCTATCCGCATACGAGTAGATTAGCTGGATAACTGTGCATTAACTATCTGCAGCTAGTGCGGAACAGTGCGATGAGAAAGAGGTGTGGAGCAAATGAAGATGAAATAACGACAATTACCATGTAGATACCTAGCTAGGTATATATATAGGTACTTATTTTCTTCTTCTTAAAAAAAAAATTGCTAGTCGTAACCCTTTTGAAGTTGCTTCACTCAAATACTTTTAGGCATAAAACCACATGAGTGCTATATTCTTTTAATAAAACATTTCTAAAATACCTACTTACATCGCATTAAACCAAAGTTCGTTATGTTTCGTCGTCCTCCTACAGACAACCTTTGCAAGCTACGGCAGACCTTTAAAAGTAGATATATTAACGAGCAAATTGCCTCGTCATTTGTGAACAAGTCAATTAATATTAAACTCAATTAAACTCTATAAACTACAGATAAGAGCTTTCGTATATTTCAACGGCGATAAAACAATTTAAAGAGCTCATCTGATCCGAAAATTGGATATCAAACACATGCAAAACATCAATTTGATGTATGCTATACATGGCTATACGAACAGTGTAGGTATGAGAAAAATAAAATAAATATTTTACTGACTACGCTGAACTATAATAATGGAGGGAAACTACAAAGAATCTTGAACATAACATTAGCACTTATTCAAAGCTCATGTTCACCGCTCAACCTTTATAATAAAAGCGAGTGCCTACGATAGGTACCTATCTCGTAGGCCGATGTGCAGAAAACGGATATCGGAGTGCTACACCATGGACAAAGTAAACTCTCCGACTCTGTTTGCTTTTAATTAACCAATGGTCAACAAACGGCTTTGCCATACACTTTTCATGAAACAATTTTGCTGCACTTTATAACGGCTGTTTGCTTAATGTAACACGTGTAAATTAGTAACGGTACAATTTCCCGTCTGAAAGTATCGATTAAAACTCGTTTGTTCGGTATCGATGATACAGCAAGCATTCTGACGGACATTCATAATTGCGTCTTCAATCAATTCAATTCACTGATACCGAATGATGAATCGATTTTATTACATTGCAAAAAGGTCTATTGGAAGCGTTTTAATGTAATTACTCGAAACAGGTAAGCGAGAGCTACATGTTCTTCAACTCATCAAGCTTAATAAGATTACTACGTTTAATGAACGTGTGCCTCTATTGGTGCTCACACGATGTTTACACAACTCCTTTAGCGGACCGGTGAAAAGCAGATGTTTTTTTTTAAAGCTGAGTTAGGTAGTCAGTTTTGTATAGATATTCTTTTCAACATATTAGTCTTACATATTCTACACGTAGGCATAGGTATACATTTGTAACAGATATCTAAATGTATCCCGTGAAGCAAAATAAAGTGATGGGTGTAAAAGTGCGTGCGTAATAATAGTTCCTAGCCCATCACGCGAACCGTTCAAACTTTTACGACTTGCGCAGGTTTTTTCTTCTACTTCCTCGTACATACTTTATAGCTTTCCTTTCATTCCAAAAATTATGAACATAGAAGTAGCATAATGGATGTACCGGCGAAGGGCATGGGCCCCGCATAAATAGGCAAGGCTCACCTACTCCTATACAGTTATGAGTAAGTAGATACATTGAAAATATAGTACGTCAAACTACAGGATTTCGTAATTGATTTTCAAAAAAGTAAAATATAGTCGATTTCTTTATCTGAATGTTAGAAACATAGAATACGCCCAGTTAGGTACTTCCATAAAATTACCCAACGTACACTTTTTATAACAACGATGTTCCACTTATACTAGAACTCGACAAAGTAGGTACCTTTAAACTTTTGACCAGTCCAAATTGAGGAAATCTTAATTCCTACTTGAAAGTTAAGTTTCTGAACTCAAAGTTTGTAAACTTTTATCGAACAAAAAGAAACCAATGAAGTTAGTGCGAACCCACCTAACCTAGAGAACCCAAGATTTCTAAACTGTTAGGTATCTACTAGCTAGACCGTGCTACTTTAAATAGGTAGGATAAGTAGTACCTACCTATCTCATAATTGTATGCATATGAATTAGGTATTCTGAAGATTTATACATAAGTACATATACCTACCTAACTAGATTTTGTTATTGTTGCACATTGTACAAGTTTCGATGTAACGAAACTAAAACAAAATATTTTAAAACAGCCTGTATATAGGAGTGGTTAGTAAAATTCGTCAGTAAGTAGGTACTTAGGAACGTAGGTACACACTTTCGCTGGCTGACTGTACAATAGAAACTATATGTATATTAATATCTTACTTTTAAAATGCATTTTATAATCTACATCAATAGTTAATTTACTAGATATTGAGTTTAATACCCAATGGACGCTGTCAAGTGGTCGCGGGCGCGCTCCGCCCACCGACGCCGCATTATGAAGATTCAACTTTCAACTGAAAAAGTTAAATGGCGCGGAATAAAGCATCGGTAATAGAAAATGGACGACAATCCTCATTTCCTTGTTCTATATTCTGATCAAAGGAACTATGCTGCGATATCTAAGAATAATGAATATTTGCTACATGTGTTATTGACAAGCTACTAGGTAGGTACATGCTTACAAATTGTGTACTCTTATTCTACTCAAAGTAAATATTCTTATGAGATATATTAGGTACCTACGTATCTACATGGGTTCTGCTTTTCTCTTTTAACAAGGATGAACCTTTAGTATAGAGCATTAAGATACGCAGCGTAAACTCCGAACACATTTCCAACGACATCCATAATAACACGTCATTACTGACGACAGAAGTTTGTTTTAGATAAAAAGGGAACTAAGTACTCACATCTAATGAGGAGTACGTGCATATGTATAGTATTACTACGTAAAGGTATTCCTCAAACGGAAAAACATACCTACGTCCGTAATTATCGTAGCTGCTCATAGATTGCTTGTAACCATACATTATAACTCATATGTACTTACAGAAGCTACGCGCTCCACACGCCCTCCGGAAATTAACATTTTCTAAAGCGCCTGCAAATGAAGGCGCATACACATCGAAATGACTTTTCAAAGCCTTTGTTACATCTACACATACCTCATGAATTCTACTTTGCAGCGAATTCTAGGCAAAAAAATATACACATTAATGAAACCATTTACTTCCACGCTATTTGCTTAACACTCGATCCGGCTCAAAAAAGGAATCGCTAAGATGCGAAGGAATTTGATAGATATTCATAATGCAAAGGAAAGGAAGCACAATCAGATTTTCATTGGAGATTCACGGCGGCGGTCGCGGGCCCGGCGGCGAGGGGGGTGAAGAAATGAATACTTATTGCGAAAATGAAGCGGGCCATTAATGAACGCCGGCTCCGGTGAACCGATCGGCCGCGATTTAATTCCCTTCGAAAAATATTCAATAAACGCCGCAAAGACCCTCGCGCGGGATCATCCGCAAACAGGCGGAATCCAATGGAGTAGAAAAATTGCATAGACAGGGCAAAATTTATATTCTATCAAAACGCGAATAATCCTCATAAATCTTTTCATGTCATTGAATGGTTGTTATTAACAGCTCAAAATTGCTTCCGAGTTAAGGGACGGTAGCGACATGATAATGCGGACACAACGTTTTAATGCGTTATGTATGCCAGCTGTATCAGGACTCCTAAAAGGTATCTATTTTATAAGAGGCAGCTAGAATAACAAGATTATTTACATCGACTTCTATAAAAACCACTTTTTCAATGTTCACAATAAGAAAGAATCATCTATTACGCTCCATTGTTGGGAGTGCGCCCGCACTATACGTTACAGTTTTTTCTCTTTGTGTATGTACGAACAGCTTTAGTTTGAGGCTTTTTCATATTTTAGTTTCGTATACTCATTCTTTTCCCTCCAAAAGGTAGATTCATGTTAATTATAAGTGCTAGCTACAGAAAATAGGATATTAAATAACAAAACAATGAATTATTAATATATTTTATTACTTACATTTCTTTCAACGCTTTGACGACGCAAATATTGTATAATAATTGGTTTTGTAACTTAGACCACGCTTGCGTCGCGGTCTCCTCAACCGCGACTAAAACGTTTCGAAGTTCCTCATTATGCGATATAACTTTTGTATGCATCTTTAAGAATAAGCTCATGTAGGACTGAGCTAATTCAAAGTCTCTGTTACTTTTTAACATAACGTCTAACATACTGAGGAATTGTTTCATTACGTCTATATTGCCGCCGGCTTCAGGCGCCATACTAGTCACCTCTGCTTCGATAGCGGCAGGTGGAAGTGTCTTCAACTTTTCTATACATTTTTCATAATTCTCATCCGTCTCGCAAGCTATCAATTTCTTTCCAAATACTGTTAATGTTGATAATGAATCTGGCATCAACAACTTTGTATCTGAGTTGCCGTCTTTGTCTTTTTCTAAGTCGAACGCTAAATCGAGGCTGGATATCGTGGGTAAGAAGAAAGGCGCTGATTTTGGCACGGTGAGCGGGGTTTTGGGCTTGTTTCGTTTTTTGACGATATCCAAATGTAGAAGATTAAGCCACCTGGACGTAGGTTGGTCCGATAGCGTAATGAGTTCTTCACTAATTTGTATTGGGGATCTATATTCGGGCTCTTCTCCTAGGTCTATCGTTCCTATGTCATCGATCTCTGGCTTTTCGGGTGCCGTACTTGGCAATTCTAAAAAATCGGTGGGTAATTAATAACTTACAAAAAAATATATTATCATAAACAAAAAATAAAGCCGGAAACCAAATCTGTAATGGTAGGTTGCAAAAAAGTACAAAAAATCTTACTCAATTTAGGTATATTGATTTCTTTCTTCTCAATTGGTTTAAGGAATATTCTCTCGTACAGCAATTTATTAGCCCATAGAAACACGCCTACTTCTCCAACGTGAGTCGTTGCTAGGAAGTCACTCGTCGGGGACATACTGAGTGATGTACACGGCTGCTCCACCTACAACACACGATTTTATCGAAACATTTCGAGCATAAATACCTACGAAATTTCACAGTGTTAAAAAAAAATCGTTATTTTTGTTTGGCTTACGTTATTTAGTACGTGGAACGTAACTAAATACCGATATCCGAACAAAAATACGAAATATTGAGTAACGTTTCAAGTCCCTGTTGAAAATCTCATTTTCTGAAAATTATAGGTAGGTACTTACCGAAAATATGTCGACTAGTTTAGCGCTCGGTATATCCCAGGTGCAAATAGTGCAATCCATTGATGCACTTATCAACCACCTACAATAAAACATAATTTTATACATTTACATCACAGTTTTGCTGTGCCTCTATTTCCGTAGCAATTAACTACGAGAACTTTAATGCGTAGCAATAGGATACATCGTCTGCCTTCGAAGATCTGTCACTTATTAAAAACAAAAACTATTGACACCAATTAAAATCTTTAGTATCCCACATGTTACCAACAATAACGGCCTTATTACAAAAAGCGGTTTATCTAAAAACCAAGGTTTAAAACCTCTAAAAACCACGGTTTATAGGAAAGTGTTATTACAAAAAGTGGTTCTGCGAAAAACCATTGTCCATTCTATGGTCTAACGCCAAACCTGGGCGGCCCCTAGTTTAAAGTAAAGAACTATGGTTTAAAATATCATATCTGTCAAATTTCATCTTTTAGGTTATCATAATATATTGTTGTTGTTTTTACCTGAACATGGATATTATAATGGTCAATTTATTTGATATTGAGGATATTGAAGCCGATAATACAGATATTATTTGCTTTTGTTGGTTCATCATACAAAATATAATAGAATACGATTCACAAGAGGAATTATTAGATCCTCTCGTCTGTGAGCCATACCGGCTCCCGGTATGACAATATATTCGCATATATTTCACTACAAATGCCGTTCTAACGCATTATTTATGTTTATCAATACATAAACTAGCATAAATTACATACTTTTGGTTTTAACATACTAAATTACGTCAACAAACATCTCATAAACAAATAAGTTCGAATTACGTCACGTTTCGTTACACGGATGTACTTAGTTGTATTACTAGCTAATACAACAAGCTTCATTCTAAACAAAACTACAGTTGACGATATAATTGATATGAAAATCTAAGCAAAATAATAATAGTCTCAATATTTTTAACACTTCTATAGAATATTTAATCATTAGTCTATTATTAAACTTTTTTCTTTTCTGGGCAAATGGAACGTTTTTGTAGAATGATAACATTATGAACGAACGATGTTTGTATTAATCTGTGGTTGCTATACAAACAATGGTTCAAATGACAGTGCTAAGAAAACCACGGTTTTTATAACTTTTGTAATAAGGACAAATTTAGACCATGGTTCTTCAGATAAGCCTGGACTTGAAAGGCCAGGTTTAAACCGATGTTTATTTAGTTTTTTGTAATGAGACTGTAAGAGTTTTAAACTCGAATTTTACCTTTTTTTAAACGTAGCTACAGTATCTATTACATAAAACCTAGCCATCGATAAGTACATACATAAATTAATATATTAACTCACCGGCTTTGGGTATCAAATTCAATATCGGTTATCCTCCCGTCGTGACCGTCGAACTTCCTTACAATATTCATAGTGTCGATATCAATGAGCGTAATAGAGAAGTCTTCGTTCGCTAGAGCCAATAAACCGCTGTCTCTATGGCATTTTGTACTGGATACTGATTCTTCTAACCTTATAATGTGGTAGGGTGTCGTTGCTGAAATATTTGGATGGATATAATTTTTGCAATGGCGACTCAATAGTTATTAATAAGCGCGGAGATTAACTGTTTATTTACGATGTAAGTTTCGTTCTTCCAATAACATTCTTGTTGAATGTTATTCAAAGAACAAAACCTACATAATTTGTATTTATCCTGATTCCAAAATAATTATATTAATTTAAGTATGTACCTAACTACATAATCATCTATCTATGTACTTATAATATTATTTTTATTTACATTTACACTTTATCAAAGTATAATAATAAATAAAATTAGATGTCTGAAGTTTTTAGTTATACATTTTCAAGTCGTTGCAAATTAATTTAATTACCTAATAGACTATGTCAAGTTCATCAATGATATAAAAGACGACTTAAATGTATTTAATTAAACTCGCAGGATTAACAAGAAATATTTAACGTCGTGTTTGCTTATCATCCAGTGCAATTAGCATTAGTTGTGTAACGCTAGGTATGTTCGTAATGCAGTTTAATTAACTTTTACCCAGACAGATAAATTCAGTTTCGCATTTTTAATACAAAGTAACATTTGCTTATAAGTAGACCACACAGCTACGTATCCTCTACGATAGCACAGTTCGTAGCGGTTCTTTTTGTTTCTATTGGTCTCTTTGTACACTACACAACTAAAAACAAAAGTAATTGAATTTTTCTTGTATTCATTTTGTTTATTCTACCAATATTATTGGCAGATTTTCGTAAGAATATTTTTTTTCTTGAATTATTATGTTTATTATATTATAAAGTAATGTTCTATTAACAAATCGGCCATAGTCAGTATGTAAGAATATTTACCTGATTTAAAATGCCAGAACTTGAGTTTATCATCAGCTCCAACAGATATCATTCTCTGGTTGCACAGATCTGTCTCAACCCCTCTGACTGCACCCTTGTGAGCTAATTTATTTTCCTTACCATAATACCCACGATGCAAACCAGATTGCATGTTGAATTTGTTTACTTGCCCATTGCTGTAGCCTGTAGGACAAAAAAAATATTAAATAAAAATAACTTCTATTTAAGAAGCTTTTATATAATTTATAGCAATTTTGTTCAATCAATCAATTCAATTTTGTTCAGTCTCTCACTCACTATAAGAATTTTTAAAAATGTTGGTGTTAAAAATGTACCTACCAATCACAACAAAGTTTCCACAATGTGTGACTGTTAAACAGTTAGCAACAACTCCTTTGTCCATATCTGGAGGTTTCAGCTTGTGGTCTCCCATGCGCATCTTGTTGTATGACCATGTAGTGGCAACAAAGAAGCCCTCATGTAATGAAGCAATACTGTCCCACTGCTTGTCTCTCTGCATACATGAACTCAACTTTGTGATTGGTGGCAACACTAGATGGTCAATTTGCAATCTCTCTGGAAAAGAACATTTTGTTTATATCTTCTATAGAACTCATGTTACAAAACCATCTGAAATACACAATGCTTACTTTTCTTTTTAGAGGCCTTTCTGTTATGAGATGCTTTTCCAAGACTCTTGTTAAATGTTTCTGATACAGTATTCATGATGTGTAGACTGCTGTCACTGCCTGCTGCAAGAAGGTTATTACCACTTGGCTCACAGTGGCAAACCATAGATGGTGGCTGAGAATGACCCTCTCTATAAAAAATAAAGTAATAGAGCATTTTAATATATTATTTATAAGGCAAATGGTGGTAAACAAATTTCTTTAGCTATGTTTATTACAAACCTTTTCCTTAATAGTCTTGCACCACCATCAGGCATATCAAATATCCAAAGCTTCAAGGAGTTATCTTCAGAGTTTGTTACCATTAAAGGCTCAGACATCAAACACTTCAAGCCTGCTATCTTTGAATAATGTGCAGATTGCACTTGAGACAACACCCTCTTTTCTTCTAAATCCCACATTACTATATGACCTTCTGAACTGCCTGTCACCATGACTGGTGCTCCGTCAAGTCTAAATGACAAAGCACTGACCATTCCCCAATCATGTACAAATTCCATGACAACTTTGTTAAATTTTAAATTGTGAAGCACTATTTTTCCATTGGCTAAAGCAACTGCAACAACATCTACGGCTGGTGCCGGCTCCGTTACAGTTATAGCTGATTTCCATCCTTGAAAAGTAAACACCAACTTGGATGTGCGAACATTCCATAGCTGCATTTGACCTTGCTGACTTCCAAGCAATATTTTATTCAAATATGTTGGAGGATGACAAAGCGTAGTAATTTTAAAGACATCCTCATCGAATCCAAGCTCAAGAAACTCAGATTCTTCTTTGATGTCAAATATTTTCAGTACATTATCTTCATCAATGGATATAAGATGAATACCGAAAGGGAACATCAAGTGTACTGGTGCATTGTGGCCTTTATATACGTGCTTAAGTTCGCAACCACGTCTCCAGGCATATATATTGTTTTCACTGGCTGTATAAACATGGTAACTGTCTCCACTCATATAAGTGATAGGACCGGGATGCTCACCGCTGACACTCAGTAAACGGAACTTATCACATCCATAGGTATGGAACCACTTTCCTACACTCGTACATAATAGAGTTTCACCTCGTCTCTTGATAAATCTAGCAACAAAAGGCACATGTGTGCTGACATAACCTAAAACCCTAGAGCCGGTGTAAATCCGACTGCTCGAACTTTCTGGCATTGTAGAAAACTATTCTAACTGGCCTACTATTTTACAATACCACACAAATTATTGTATCTCCACTATATTAATACACATTTCCCACAAAGAATAACACACAAACACATGCGTTTGTTATTGACCAGCTGTCAACTGTCACTTGTATTCTGACATTGACAGGCAAACTCAAACCACAATAATATTGAATCTATGAAAATCATAGATTATTAGTTTTAATGTAGGTAGTATAAAAACCGAGTATATATATAATTTAAATAGAAACATAATAAATAAAGTCTAGGTATTCATTTACCATTATCTATGCCATTATTTATAACATAACATCACGCCTGTATTCCCCGAAGGGGTTGGCAGAGGTGCACATATAGTACTTCCACATTTGGCCATTTAATAGGTCCCAAGGTGGCGAGCCCATTAACCGGGCACAAATCCAGACTCCGTGCTGCTACTGAGAATTACCTAATGAAAAAAACCCGGTAACACTTAGCCCGACCCGGGAATCAACCCCAGGACCTCGTGCTCAGCAGTCGCGCATAGCGACCACTAGACCAACGAGGCAGTCACATTATTTTTAGATCTATTAAATAATAATTTATTTTTATTAATTCAGCAAAATGATTCTTGTTAGGGCTGGTACATTTATTGGCCAAAGAATAAGCATTGCTACCATCAACGTGGGAATGCTGCCAGTCTTTTGGGCATGTTACCAGTTGACTTCGATGAGGACCAATTTTATTGTATACAGTATATGTATTGTTTGTTTGTTTTGTGTATAGGTATTGTTTTTAATTTGTGTTAGATTTAAGCTGTAAATAATTGTAAAATATGTAACTAGTCAATGATATATTTATATATCAAAATATTCTAATATCATTGTTATTTAGTCATTTTCTCGAATCAAAGTAGGTGCATCTATATAAGGGAAATTCATCATCATTGGCTTTTCCATCTATTACAGATGATTTATGCAGGGGAAAGAATGGGGTAATAAACCTATTAAATTGGAGATGATTGAGTCCAAAATCAAAGTTCATCATTTATCTGGCCTATAATTTTATATTTAGAAATTCAAGTAGGTACATAACGATATTTATAATAATCCTTGTCGTTTCAAATCCTCATATGTCTTACGATTCACGACATTTCCTTGAGAGTCTTCAAACTCCTCATCATTTTCTGCTACAAATCTCTCGTCCTCTTTTTGATGCTTGATTTTCTCCCACACTAAAAAAATATTGATGTTATAAATACTTAAATGACGTACTTATTCGTGCTCGACTTATCTTAGAGTAAAATCTAGTCCTCTAAAAATGATTTTTTTTTGTCATTATATTCCAAACAAAATGGCATCAGATTTATTGTCAAAATACTTACAGGCCAGAGCATCTTCGATCTGCGTGACGTTAGCAAAATGCGCCGTGTTCGGTATACCAAGACACCGCATGCCGTGAGCGTGTCGCCATTCAGCAAAGTGTCGCTGGAAGGCTTTGGGCCCTTTGTATGTATAGTTTCCGCAAATCTCACACGTGTAGCTAATGTTTAGACCGTGCAGCTTGTACAACCAGTATGGGATAGGCTGCAAAAAATATATCAAAATTAATGCATATTCAGACACCTTATATTTTTCT
Organism: Abrostola tripartita; assembly: GCA_905340225.1. Lineage (NCBI taxonomy): Eukaryota > Metazoa > Arthropoda > Insecta > Lepidoptera > Noctuidae > Abrostola > Abrostola tripartita. The sequence continues at coordinate 6,561,338 of HG996498.1, read as the reverse complement.
ATTCAACAGGCTATGGTACTGCAGGTTTGATGGTTTGTGCCACTCTTGCCTATCAGCACTCACCTTTCCATCCCATCCAAGCGGTAAATTCTTAGGGTTGTACGGCACTTCATCGTCATCAGAATCAATATCAGGTGCTGCTGAAGCGTCGCTCTCGTCACCGCTGTCATCACGACGTTCGCCAGCCGCACGAGCCGCGCGACGGGTGACATTCTCGATAGTCGCACCGCGCGTGTTGCCTACGATGTTGGCAAATCTAAACAATAAAATTAAGAAAATAAAAATAATATTTCTATTAAAGTTGTATCTAATATCTATATTTTAGTATTGCTTTATTATTATTTCTTACCTGTATACTTGTGCTTCAATAGCAGCAACATCTTTGTGTCTTTGTTGAGTTGATGCCTTTGCTTTATTTCCTCCCTTCTTTGCAACTAGGGATTTGTCTAAGGATGTTTGGCCTTTAGTACTGAATAATCTGAAAAACACAAATTAGAAAGAGGCAATATTAAGTACTTTACACAGTCATAAACATGCTTTGGTGCTAAATACACTCAATAAGTATGTATGACTACTTAACAGATAAATAAACCTGGTATTCTGTTATTTTTACTGTAATAAATAAATAAATATTTAATTAACATACCTTTGTGCCCTTTCTTCTAAAGTTCCACCACATTTTAACCCAAGAGCCATGAGGGCAGACTTTAATCTGTCCAATCCTAGTGAAGCCAGTTCTTCCCATGAAGAGAAAGCTGATAGGTCTAAATGGGCTCCTATATTTGTTAAGGCACCACCAGTTTCTTTCTAAAAAGGTACATTAATATATGAATTCTAACACATAACACCATGGGCAACAAAAGTATTTCCTACTAACTTCAGTCAATTATACTTACAGGCCATCCAGGGAAGTTTCCAGACTCCCATTGTTTGATAAACTCTTGATGAGCAGCAGCCATCTCCTGTGCTTGATCTTGTAATGGTTTAACTCTATTAACAAAGTCTTTCAAGTATGTCAAAAGTGCTCTAATGTAGTTCCTGTATTCACTGTTCTTGCGTTCACGGGGAATGTCGAAGAGATGGTCAAATATACTCAGGTATGTGATGTAGTCAACTTTCTAGAAAGAAAATAAGTTTAAGTAGAGCTGGCAGTTTTGGTTGTAAAAATCATAGTAATTAAATATTATTGGTTCTCAAATAACACTAAAGAACATGGGTTTTTTTTAAATAGTGTTAGACTACACTTACTTCAATTCCTTTTAAATTAATGTACTTTTCATAGCACTCATGTAAATCCAAATATTTGCCATAACCCTCTTCATCTGTAAACTCAACAGGAGCTGAAATAAGCACAATGAGAATATTTATTAGTTGCTATGATGTGGACTTGAAAATTCACTTATTTTTAATGAAGTAATCCCATTGACCTTGGGTTTTCATGCTCAAAAAAATTTATTATTTGAACTTACTTGTAAAATCTTCTGCGGGGTTTTCACGTATCTTGGCCAACTCTTCAAACTCCACAGACATTGGGACACAAATCTACAACAATCCAAATAATATAAGTAGTAGAATAGGATTAATAAGACCAAAGGATAATTTATTGTACAACAAACTGGGCTCACTGAGTTTTCAAACTATGCTGTAACATGATATGTTAACCAATCTATGTTGCAGACATTAGTGTTTAACATAAATCATACTTATAGTGTTGTATTTATAAATAGCAAGTAGTTACCTCATTTGGATGTTTTCTGTGGAACTCCTTAATTTGCTTGAGCCTAGCATAGAACTCATTAAACTCACTGGGACCAGACAATGCAGCTATCTCTTCTTTGCGGAGTCCATCCTTATCCTCATACAACTCCTTCAGCCTTATTGTTGATTCCACATATCTCTAAAATAAAAAAGCAATTTTAGTAATTAGTTTCTGTACAGAAGCATAAACAATACTTAATAATTGAAAAAGACTGTTAGGGCATATAAGTAGGTCCCATAATAAATATGAAGATCAATCTTGTTTTATCAAGACAGTGTTTGAAGTAAGCAACAGACCTTTAAGCTACTGTGCTAATCAGGTTTAATATGTCATTCATTTTGTAAAAACATTAGCTTGAGCTAGTTGTACATTCAATATGTTATTACTATTGGAAATTAAAATTGCACTTTTAATTGATCTTAGATTTAAATTATTAATATGATAAGAATAGGTTACTCACATCATGCAGATTCTTTAAGCGATGATCAGCATTAATTGTCTCTCTATGCTGAAAATGATAAATAAAGTTCATAAAAAACATAATTCATATTAATATGATCAACCACATATCAACTATTGATCTTTATAACATCCTAACAGTGATGTAAACAATAACTTAGACAGAAAGTGTAAGGAACTTATTTAGTTACTTATTTACACAATCATAAATATTCGACAGGGACATCCAATTAAAAGTTTTAAGATTGTCACCACATATTTACATACATGTTAGTTCTGCACTTCTAACAAAAACTATTAATGATGAGTCTATTTTGGTAACAAACACAACTTATATACTACGGTAATTATAGTAATATAACCAAAAACATTTAGCTTGTGAATGCAGATTGATTTAAATTTATCCCAGGTTATTTTGTTGCAACTATTACTTTGGACTTGTGTTGAAACCTGTGAAACTAGATGTGGCAGACATAAATACATACTTATCTGGAACAGTAATTGCATAATAACTAACCCCAGTCTTTTTATGGAGGATTTCTTTGACCATAGCATCCATCGTTCTCTCCCTCTCCTCATGGTAACTTCTTTGCTGTTCTAATATGGTTTCCATATTGATTTACAACTTTCACTACTAAACAAATTATTATTAAATGGATCTCATACGGAAAGAAAAAGAGGTAAGTAAAATATTATGATTAAGTAATTTATTAATTGAAGATAAAAGCATCAAACAAGCTCGATTGACATCCGTGATATTTGGATTTTATAATCATGCTATGGCAACTACGAACATTGTCAATTTTCTATAAAACAGCGCCACCTATCCCTAAGTTAGTAGAAATTATAAGTCGGTGTTGCTACATAAATCAAGTAAAACAATACTGGGAAATATGTACCTATATATATGTATTAAATTAAATAAATATTCTAAAAAATATTAGAATTTAAGTAAAATATAAATGTTTGCAAGCATTTAGAGGTATATAAAAGAAACAAATTAATTTATATTGACATATTACGGTGATCTCATTTGCATTATAGCAACACTTTAATTGCAAACTTCGGCGCGCGAGTTTTACTGGTCGTACGCATTTTTGCAATTTTAAAGTTTGTATATTTACTATATTGGCGTATCCTATTCGTTTAAAAATAAACATTCTTGATAGAGATTTGATAACTATACGCCAATATAATAAAATTATCTTGATTTAGCTCAAATCTCAGGCTCAAATAGAGCAATATACAAAACTACCAAGTAATAGCTATACTTAATATGTGCATATCTATATAATGCTATAAATATATACGTCGCTATAACTAGGTGTCTATAGAAAGATGTAATAGTTTCAGCTAACTATAAACCAGATGGCGCTGATGGCTAAGCATTAAAAAAATGACAAGTTGCCTGTCTATGTCCAGTATACTATTGTAGTCTTTGTTTTATAATCTTTGACAGTTCACATTTACAGACAGTAGTCGATCATAGACAATTAACAACACATATTATAAGGAATTATAACTATTGTCTATGCTATTATGGATGGGCTGGGCAACACTTATCTGTGGAGGCCAATGACCAGCTGTGGACTGCAACGGGTTGATGATAATTGGCCATAACTACCAACACAACTCTCTGTGGCTCAGTCTACCTTTGAAATATTGCTTTGAACAATTTCAAAATATTCTGTCGAAGCATAGACTAATGAGAATATACATACTTATTTTCTCTATGGTCGAAGGGCGTATATCGTGTTTGCTACTTGCCTAGCTCTCCCATTCTTAAAAGGATTAATTTAGTAAGTAATTCATTTCTGCAGTCGGCTGGCAGGTATACTAATTATGAAACATTTTATTGATTTCAGTCACTGCTGCTGCTGCTAAATAAACCTAGACGTTTCTTTTTATAAAATTAAAATTTTAATTGCTTTTATTTAGTAATCGATATTAGTCGAGTTTGATAATCTGTACTATAGAATTATTTAAGTTTGTTTGTGGTTGGATTTGGTTGGGTAACGTCATCCCTGTCAATTCACTTCGCTACACGTTCTCTATTTATCTATTGCAATTTTGCAAGTGACCGGTGTTTAGAAAATAAAATTGTTAACTTAAAGTAATCATGATCTATTCTACATGGATCAATCAGTTTCACTCAGTGTTTTTAATAATTTGTTCTTTTATTGCGTATGTTCAGTCTGATGTGCCAAGACCTCGCGGGGTCTCGTTATCTAAAGCACCGCTATATTCACCGACAAAAGATTTCACCTGTTTCGACGGAACAATAACCATACCGTTTAGCTACGTAAACGACGATTATTGCGACTGCTTCGACGGCAGTGATGAGCCAGGCACATCAGCGTGTTTGAATGGTTTTTTTCACTGCACAAACGCTGGTCATCGGCCTCAAAACATACCCAGTTCGAGAGTTAACGATGGTGTATGCGATTGTTGTGATGGCACTGACGAATATGCATCAGAACAAACGTGCGTCAACTCTTGCGAAGAACTAGGAAGAGAAGCAAGAGCTGAAGCTCAAAGAGTGGCTGAGCTTTATAAGGCGGGTAGTCACTTGAGATTAGAATTAATAGAGAAGGGTAATGTCAAACGAAATGAGATGGCTGACCAATTACAACAGTTAGAGAAAGATAAATCTGAAGCTGTACAGTTTAAGAATGAGAAAGAAATACTTAAAAATGATTTGGAAGCTAAGGAGAATGATGCCCTCAAAGTGTACAGAGAAGCAGAGGAACAAGAAAAACAAAAGAAAGTAGAAGAAGAAAGACAAAACACAATTAAAGAATCTTTAGAATACTTCAACAAATTGGATTCTAACTCAGATGAACAGCTGACAATTGATGAAATAAATGTAGCAAATGTCTTTGACAAAAACAAAGATGGTCAAGTTGATGAAGAAGAAGTTAAATATTTCTTTGGAGAAAAGGACAGTGTAGACAAAGATACTTTCACTACAGTTACTTGGCCATTGGTGAAACCCCTGTTAATGATGGAGCAAGGTATGTTCAAGCCAGTTGAGGAGCAAGAAGAAATTGAACATGAACAAGAGGTTGATGATGCTGCTGGTGACCTTGACACTGAATATGCAGGACAGGATGATGATGCCAGTGATTTGGATGCACCCCAAGATGATGCTGAAGAACAAGAAATAGAAACAGATCAAACAAATGTGTATGATGAAGAAACCCAGAAGCTGGTTGATGAAGCTTCAGAGGCTCGCCGTCATCATACTGAAGCTGAAAGGACTGTTAGGGAAATAGAGGCCAACATAAGGAAAATCCAACAGAACCTAGAGAAAGATTATGGACTGCAACAAGAATATGCCACATTAGATGGTGAATGTTGGGAATATGAGGACAAGGAGTATGTGTACAGATTATGTCTTTTCCAAAAAGTTACACAAAAATCCAAGAATGGTGGTGCTGAGGTTGGACTAGGAAACTGGGGAGAATGGGCCGGTGGAGATCACAATAAATACTCAATTATGAAGTACACAAATGGTGTAGCTTGCTGGAATGGACCTAGCAGAATGACAACTGTACATATCAGTTGTGGATTGGAGACAAAACTCCTATCTGTCACAGAACCTTATCGCTGTGAATATAAGATGGAGTTTAGTACACCTGCAGCTTGTGATGAATCCAGTTCATCTCCACAGCAGGCATCTCATGATGAACTTTAATAATTCCAGTGTTCAAATTTTCACAACTTTATGTGATGTGTTTAACACTTAAGTTGCAAATGTAAATCAGTCATGTTCATTATCATGTTTGTCTTAAGACAAGTCTCAAATCACTAGATAAATGTGAATAATTCATTTACTGAAATAAAAATCAACTGAAATTTAATATAGCATGATTAAGTAGAAAAGTATCAAGTAGTAAATTTATTTTTGTTTAAGTGGAAGTGTTGCTAATTTAAAAGTTGTTTTGGTATTTACAAGGATTATTCATCAGTGTTTTGATGTAAAGACTGAAATATTTAACATCATAATATATTATCATTTTATCTCACATTCCTTATATGCAAGGCTGTTTTAGTTCAAGTAGATACAATAAATTTAATAAAGTGAACAAAACATTGTGAGTGATCAATAAAATTATTGTTTTAATATTACCCATTTGTTTTATTTGATCCACCTACTTGGTATTATTTTTGTGTTGTTCATGTCTCCTAAAGTCCTAAAATATATTTATAGTTATCATGAGTAGGCATAATATAAGATGAGAATGATCTTGATTACGTGTACCGATTTTAGTGGCCGATTGCAAACAATAACAATGAGATAGGTGAGAAGTTCAGCTGCTACTGTTGCATTGTAACGGCCTTAAACGTAGCAACACTTAAAATACCTACTCAAAACAGGATATACTGCCCTATTATTATGTACAATATATAAGTATGTTAATTCATTTAAGAATAATTTTACCTAAGGATTCAGTTAATAAAATTATTACAAAGTAGGTATGTAATTTAAATATGAAAAGAAAAATAACAGTTAACCCAGAAATAAGTTATCAACGGATTATATTTTTTTGATTTAGCTACTTTAACTACCGAGATATTAATTTTTTGAAACGTTTTAACTCCCTCATAAATACCAAACGATATCATTGCCTGTGAACAACTTAATTGTCAATATGTCATCTGTCAAAGACTTATCAAACATAAATAGAAGCACGTGTCATTTTATTATCATTTGATAAGAGTTCTATTTTATGTATGATTTTTAATATTAACCTCTTAATAATATTACAGCAATCCTAGTGCTAGTGTTACTATGCATTTGTCGTTGAATGCCCATAGCCTAATCGAATCATACAAAATGGATGTAGATGAAATTGTTTCTAAATCTTGCTTTTCAATGTTAGAAGGCAAAATTGATATCAAGATTTTAAAGGCTTTACAATTAATGGGTCTTGAAAAGCCCACACGAATACAAGCTGAGGTATTACCTCATTTGCTTCAAGGAAAAGACTTGATTGGTGCCGCCAAGACAGGAAGTGGGAAAACATTAGCATTTCTTATACCGGTTGTTGATAATTTGTTGAAGATGGGTTTAACTTTGAAAGCAGGTATATTGGTCCGCTTTTACTCTTTCTATTGTATAACATAGTATAATGACCTTCTCATTACTTATGGTCGATTTCCTTTATCATTCAATAAATAAATTAAATATCCAAGTATATTGTTGTAACTGGTAAATTACTTTTTTAAGTGATTAAGGCATTTACTACATTTCTCAATATATTTTATAATCAGGTACTGGCTGTGTTATATTGTCTCCAACAAGAGAATTAGCTTTACAAACCTTTGATGTTTTAAAGAAACTGCTAGTGAACATAAAGTTGTCTCATTGTCTTATTGTTGGGGGAGAGAAGAAAGCTAAAGATGTCATGAAATTAAAGAAAGGTAAGTAAAAAGAATACAGCTAATATTAAACTCAACACACTCAACTTAACATTAGACTCATTAATATGATATTATCTTAAAAGTAATATTGTCACATTTACAAAGTAAAATAAGGTACCAGAAATATAGGATTCAGAGTAATATTAAAGGACTATTACAGCGAAGTCAAAAAAGCTGTGTTACTTAATACATTTTTTAAGGTATTGAATTCAATTTGATTCCGATCTCTATACTAGATCTATTTATTTAATTTTAATTAGACTGCAATGTACATAAAATAATATTTTTTTAGGAGCAAATATTATTGTAAGTACACCAGGCCGCCTATTAGACCATTTACAAAACACTGAAAATTTCAACTGTAACACACTACAGTGTTTAGTTTTGGATGAGGCTGATAAACTGTTGGAAGCAGGCTTTCAGAAGCACATTACTGGTATCATAAATTTACTACCAAGTAAGTCCCTGTGAACATGTATTTATTTTAAGGTCCTTCATAGCTACAATACCCCAATTATGAAGAACACATTAGAATATAACATTTCTTCAACAAGAGCAGAAAGTGTATATATCGTGAACTAATTAACAGAAGAGATTAGCAACAATTTTATAAACTTTAATAGTGTGTGTAACTTAAAGTGTATTTAAGTTTATCTGTATGTAGCTTATCAGTATTTAAACTTTTTGCCTGCTGAAACAATAAATTTAAATCATACAATATTTTTCAGTTTAATCAGCTTTTTAATGATAAATACATGTTCCGACATTGCTCAGGAATCTTCTAGAAAATCGTCTTTATAACAATAAAACAACTGTTCAATCAAAATTGTCTTACGTATTGTTTTTATGTCACTAGTCATTACCATTATTTACATATATTTATTACGTACTTGAATAGTTCCAACAATGTGTTTGGTTAACTAATAGGCTAACAGCTTGACTTTCGGAAAGTGTGAGTTTGATCTTGCAAAGGGAAAATATTTATATGATCTACAATACATAGTATTAAGCACCTATTCTATTATAACTGTTATTTAACAGATAGATCTTACGGTTGTTGCTAAAAAACAAAAAAAATCGTAGGAATTAAATATTGAGGATGAATTAATTATATAGTAATTATTATCCTATTCAATTTTTTTAGGAAAAAGACAAACAGTCTTGTTTAGCGCAACTATAGGAGAAAATGTGAAGAATCTAGCAAGATTGGCAATGAGAACTGATCCAGTTTTAATATCTGTAACTGATAACAAGATGTCCACTGTCTCGGGACTTCAACAAGGGTAATTATGAATGTAATGAATGAGTAAATAAATATGATTATGTCGAGATTACTGTCTGGTGATGATGAAAATATGTATATCCGCTCTGTCATGTTTTCCTCAAGACCTACTAGTATTACGCATCATTCATAGTACATGGTTTAACCCAGTTGCACTAGTAAATCAATTAAGTAATGTGTCACATTTCCATAAGCATTGAATCTAGGAAATAAATTACTAAGAGTTAACAGACACTTTATTTCAGGGTATTTTAAAACGGGAATAAGTACAGGATGTTGTCAAAAACGCACAGTTTTATACAATATCCAGTTTGTTCTGTATTCTGTGTTTTGAGATAATATCCTATAGCAAATTATCCTGCTGTAGTCAATGTTCGATAAAAATACTGGTGAAACTATATTATATTTGTATTTGATCAATACAAAATATTTTCTTGTATAACACCACTTTTTTAGTGACATACCTATTTAATTGACTGTGATACATATCTTTTTAGGTACTACATTTGCCCAGTCGAAAAAAGGATATCGTGGTTATACAAAATGCTGAAAAAAAGTAAAAAGCTCAAAGTCATGGTGTTCTTCTCATCATGTAGATCAGTAGACTTCCATCATGATTTCTTTAGTGAACATTGTAAAGCTTCAATTTTAAGCATACATGTAAGTATTTTTCTTAATTATTACATAGCATTTCAAAATTTAGGGTTTCGTCTTATTTTAACGAATGCAAACAAACGAAGAGATATGTTTACATTCAGTAAGTAAGTATCTAAGAATCGTATTGCTGACGTTAAGTTTGACGGTAGGCAGACCTAAGACTAAGCTAAGGATATACCAACCCACGCAAGTCATCATCAGCTGGAAGATGTCCACTGTTGAACAAAGGCCTCTCCTTTAGAACGCCACGCAAGTACTATTCATTTAATTGTTTAAAATATTGCATTAGCGCTCGATTTATATGATATAATACCAGGGTGTATACCTGAAATAAACTGATATTTAATTTAAAGTTGAATGGAGCAGTAGGTACCTATTTAAGTCCCACGTATTTTCCGAATGTTATCGATAAGACCGCCAATTGTACGATTCGTTTACACATATTGATAAACATACACAACTACTGGGTGCATTTCATTCTCATTTTTCAGTGTATTCTATAACTTTCCACGGATATTTATGGTTTTGGCGTTAAGGCTAAAAGCCGGCTTTGATTAGTTCGGCCGGCTATGAGTAGGTTTGTAGTATTCTTTAATCTGTAGGCGATAAGGGGGAGGGGGGATATAAAAATAAGTTAGTTATCTATTGTAACTATGCGATTACTAAACAGTGAAGGGAAATCCTAAACCCTCGTAAGTCAAGAGGACGCACTTAAGATAAGTTTACATTGGAAAGTTACTGATATATCTATAGTCTTACCTTATCTGTATTTGCATTACAATACTTTTGTTACCAACCAACGTTTTCACAAACTTTTTTTTTATCTTGTTTTATTTCCGCGATAAACAAAAATGCACAATTACCTACATTGATACTAACCAGAACATTGTCACGAGAACGAATATATATCTACCAAATTAAATTTACCTACCTTCTCATGTGAAGTATTGCTAGAAACGGGTTTTTTTATTCTAGGGACAACAAAGCCAAGCAAGAAGAAAGGAGGCCTATCATAATTTCGTCGAAGCTCAAAATGGGGTCTTATTCTGTACCGATGTTGCAGCTAGAGGTTTAGACATCCCGTTTGTCGATTGGATCGTTCAATACGATCCACCGACGGATCCTAAGGTACCTTAACTTTTAGAACAGATTTTTGAAAACAGATTATTGCAATTTCTGACGATTGAACTCTTCACCTTTTGATTGCCAATCAGACACATTTTACAAGAAAAAGATTAAAAATCTCACTTATCTTGTTTATTTAAACGTATTATGATTGACATATTTACTATTTCATAATCTATCTTATCTTGAAGGAGTACATTCATCGCGTTGGTCGCACGGCCAGGGGACTAAATAACAAAGGGAATGCAGTTATATTACTGAGGCCAGAAGAGGAGGATTTTATAAAGTATTTGGAGAAGGAAAAGGTGTATTTAGATAAATACACCTTTGGTATGCCTCATGATGAAGTTCAAGAAATGGTAAGTGATCACATATGTTTTAGGATTGATTGTAAGAAATCGTCGTGTTGTGCCGTGTGGTATCCGGCCTAGAATTGACCTTTTCCTCCCGCGGGTCTCGTAAGAAGCGACTAAGAGAAAATCCAGAAGTTAAGCAGTAGCGTCTTCTGTAACTTGACCACCAACTCTGCGACCCCCAAGCCGCTTGGTAAGTGTGAGGATTTTGCCGTTGCTCCCCGGTAGGTGTAACGAGCTTTCGTCTCAAAACCTTGTTATTTTTCCTAGCTTACCAAGAAACCTATTTTACTATGTCTGTATTATATGTGTCAAATAATTGACAAAAACATAAGACAGATTTTTTTTTACTTTGGATATAGTGAATATAATGTACTTTAGAAATGTTTTCCTACGTCCTCAATAGATAACTAATTTCATCTTTCCAGCTTGAAGATTTAATACTAAATAACGGTGTTATGAAGACACTAGCAAGGAAAGCGTATCTATCATTCCTCAGGTGCTACAAAACTCATCCACTAAAAAAGATATTTGATATCAGTTCATTAGATCTTCAGTTAGCAGCAAGAGCTTTTGGATTTCAAGACCAGCCACATGTTGACTTTTGTATCCTTTTGATAATATTTGAAGTAGGCTAAAATCCTCGAAACATCGTTGTGGCACAGTAGTTACGGGCTGGATTTATAAGCATTAGATTGCAAGCTCAATCACATACAGTATAATGTTTATATCTGCTTTCTTAGATTAACTCTATGATGCGGTATCTCAGAGTTGTATCTATATTCTTTATGAGACAGATAAATATGTAATGAGACTATGATTTAGGTATTTCCTTAACTATAACACAGTACCGAAAAAGAAAAAGCTGCAAGTACTTGAGAGTTGAAGAAGTATGATCGAGTAAATAAGAACATACCTATTGTTTATCAACAAAACGCAATCGAACTGCAAGATTATTATTTTGTCAAGATATAAACGTTCGAAGTGACGGGTTCATGCAAATATAGCATTAAAGTGTGAGATAACAGTGATGTTGAAATGGAATCTTATTGCCTAAGGTTATGTAATTTATTAAATAAAACGTTGGTTAAAAATAAAACTGATTTATTAATTTAAACCTAGCTGTTACTTCTTTTATTGTTGCCCTTTTGCCTGTACATTTTAGTTTTCTCTGCCTTTTGTTTGAAGTTTATTGGTGCGTTCAGAGACTTGAAGTATCCGTAGCCTCCGCCTCCTTTCCTCTTCTGCGGAGGTCCTTTGCTGGCCACTTTGAGTTCGACGGCAGGTGGTACCGTGAACCCGAACGACTTAGATACTTTGGCCATATCGATGGTGTCGATATCGAATATAGTCTTGAGATGGTGCGAGTCGTAAGCCCGCAGGTAACTCTTGAATGCCTCCTTAGCAGACTGGTTTAGGAAGTAGTTTCTTGATATCAATTTTTCCAGCTAAACAAAAAAATAAATTGTTAATGTTGTAGATAATTATAGTGCAAATAAAGTTTGCAAGATTCAGGTGCAATAATATTGATCCATGGAAATATAAAATTTCTAACTTCAGGAAATTTTTACAATATTAATTTAGGATTAATAGCATCTTGAATTAACTAACCTGCAACTGAATATCTGCGATCTTATTCCAAGAAAACTCAAACTCATTAAGTGTGACTTTGGACTGTTTCAAAAATCTCAGGAAGCCAAGTTCTTCAGGGCGGAGAAACAGCAACGCATGCCCGCTTGTTCCAAGACCTCGTGCAGTTCTGCCGACGCGGTGGATGTATTCCTAAAAAAAAACAAAAAAAAAAATTGTTAGCCATTACTAATAGTACCCAACTGCAGGGCGATGGCAAGGGAGGCCTCTTTGCTTTGCAGTCCGTTCTCATATCTAATGTCTGATCAATATTATTACTATTTATTTATTTAAATAACTCCACACAGACCTGTCTGTGTATTAAATGTATGAAAAAAGGTCAATGATTTTTTCGATGTCTTTAATCATAATTGTACATACCTTGGGATCATCGGGTGGGTCATACTGTACGATCCAGTCGACAGCCGGTATGTCGAGGCCTCTGGCGGCCACGTCTGTGCACAACAGTATACCGGACTCGGCGTTGCAGAATTGGAAGAAAGTCGTCGTACGTTTCGTTTGTTGTTGCTTACCCTGATACAAGAATTAATATAGTTACTTAAACAAAAATAGTACCAGTCGTGCTATTGCATGTAATAAACAAAATGGAGGCATGAGTTATGTATTTTCACTTTTTTTAAGAAACTGACAACACTGGTACATGCATACATAACATCACGCCTGTAATTCCCGAAGGCATACAGCATACCGCAAGAGTGAACCTATAATACACCCACATTTCGCCAGTTATGTTATAGGTCCTAATCTAATAGGGGGCGAGCCTATTGCCATTAACCGGGCACAAATCCAGTCACCTTGCTGCCACTGAGAATTACCTAATGGAAAAACCCATTATCACTTTGCCCGAGCCGGGATTCGAACCCAGGACCTTACTTCAGCAGTCTCTCTCTTCAGTCAGCGCTTAGCGACTACTTGACAGTCTGGTATGTTTCCGTAAAAGGAAAGTAATGAATCAAAAAGTATCTCAACAAAAATATGTAAGATTCCTATATTATAAATATTATACTTACATGTATAGACATGACAGGCAGATCAATATAGTTGAAGAGCTCATGATGGTACTTCACAGACATACAAGTGGAAAAGAACACCATGACCTTTTTCTTCCTATTCTTCTTCAGGAATGTGAATAACACCATCATACGCTTCTCCGAGGGGCATACGATGTACCTAAAAGGTAAATATATACAAAGGTAAACAAATTGCAAGATGGAAGTTCATAATACCTAATTAGTGTGTATGATAATAAGTAGATACGTAAGTATCTTTTTATTAATAACAACAACAAGGCATCTTAAGCTGTATCGCGGAATTATACATAAATGATAAATAAGCTATTGTTTTGTTATGTGTGGGCTCGATGAAAAGCATAAGGCTCGCCCACTGATCACATAGGACTTATAAGTTATAATGAACAGTGGATCGTAGGTCTGTATACTCTTTATGAGAAAGCACCCTTACTAGAAGTAACGACAACCTGATAAAGGCGTGATTGCAACTTTTAATACATTTTATAATTGAAATCGTGCAATACGAAAATAACAATGCTTAAACAATAGATAGTAATTGCATCAGTAAACTATAAATCAATATTATTGTGCACTGTTATTGTCTTATTACTGCTGCGTAATTCCCCTGGGATAAGTAACTAATTAGATGGAAAATAAACATGTGAGAGTCATTAAGATTATTGATTATAAATCTGTTTATCTTTCTTTTTTTATTTATGAATAATCTGATAATGCGAAGCTAGTATTTCTAAACAGATTTTGAAGCAAAATATCAGAGTTTGTAGACTATGATGTCATTGAGTTTTTTACGGATTAGTGGAATTAGTACTTATAGTAAGTAAGTGCCTATAATATAGCAGTGGAATGAAAATAGTAATAGATATGTAGGACTAATAATATAATCTAAATTGATAAAGGAAATTTGAAAAATGATGGACACGAGCGGACTTGAACCCGCGACCTTCGCCGAACCGTGGCGCTGCTCTAAACAACTGAGCCACCGTGTCGCTGCTCGCATCCATCGAATTTCAAGTTCCCTTTTAGTATTTACGTCTTAAGGGTATAAAATGGCACCAAAAGTCATATAATAATAAAAAACTACTATAATATAATATCAGCCTATAGCTCAGGCAGCTCCCACTGCAGGACAAAGACCTATTCTCTAACAGAGTAGGAAGGAGCATTGATCGCCATGCTAGCTCACTGCGGGTTGGCGATTTCAGATAATTAAATCCAGATTTCCTTACGATGTTTTTGTCACTGTCAGATTTTTATAAAGGATTACATAAATACACACCCTTGTTCTAGAGAATCAACAGTAGCCTGTTCTCTGTGATCATCGACTCCTACGTAAACCGGTTCGTGTTTGACTGCAAGGGCTGTCAAAGACTCTGTTTTCTTAGTCTGTGTGGCACTGAACAGCATTGTTTGACGGCGTTCTGCAAATAGTTTAAATATATAGCAACAATTTAATTTGATGTAGAGGTGAAGCCAGTCAGCAAGCTGTTAGTATGGCTGCCTGACTACGGTTTGCCGGAAAAACAGGTGCTGTCTGGGGAATTTCTGCACCTCAACTTATTGATAGCAGGAACTATGGAGCATAGGACGTATTACCTCAGCATTGGGGAAATGCACAGTACATAAGGATTTTGATGTCCTTGCTCTTCAATTTCAATAGCATTAAAAAGCAATCTTGTATGGCAGAAATACCATTTAAAAATACACTGGCAACTACAATTTAAAAGTTATAATAATTAAATTTATTAATCACTTACTAGGTAGCAGTTTGATAATCTGTTTAACTTCTTCTTCAAAACCAATTTCCAATATTCTGTCGGCTTCATCAATGACAAGACACTGCAAGTTTTTATACAAAAAGTCTGGTGTGTTTTGCAAATGGTCCAGTAATCGACCGGGTGTTGCTACTAATATGTTAATACCTGAAATACATAAGTTAAATATAATTAAAGTCAGCTTAAAGCCAAAGAATGCCTTTTTATTTTTAGATCTGCAGATTAAATTATTATTTTATTATCTATCCTATAAGAACTTTATTTAAGATCTACAAGAACTAAAAAGATGAGTTACTTATGGTATATACATAATATCATATATTCATTTCCATCATCACTCATCAGGCTCAGTCATCATGTGAACAACAATAAAAAATTATTCATCTTCTTCTTAGTGTGTTGATGGCAAAAAAATAAAATATGTGTATAAAAATAATATAATATATAATTTTAATATATGTATATATATACACACACATAAATATATAATTATAATAAAAAATTTGTAACATCATAATTATGGCAACTAAATATTGACCGAGTGTGTGTATAGAATGTATTACCTTTTGAAAGCTTCTGAGCTTCAGTACTTCTATTAGCACCTCCCATCACCAAGCCATATGTATGATGATGGTACTTCATTAATTCCATTAACACTCCAAATGTCTGCATAGCCAACTCTCTTGTAGGAGACAGGACAATCACACCAGTGCCTAAAAGTAGGTATGTTTGTAATAAAAGTAGAAATAAAAATAGAATGATATATTTGATGCAAATGTTCAGATATCCATTCTGTGTTCATAAAGCAACTGTTCTCATACCCCTGCTGTGAATGATGGGCATCAACTAAAGTGTGCCTCAACAGTTTAACTCCACTGGAGACTCTACTTTTAATGAATGCCAACAAACACAGTTATGGAGTATGGCAGTTGATATTCACATTCGCCTTTTTATCATCATAACAATATTAGAAAACAACATATTTGGGAATTCAGTCTTTAATGGTGGTGGTTTGATTTATGAGAGTTAGTTATTCATTTAGAGTCCTACTTAGGGTATGACTATTTTATTTTCCAAACAATTAAAATTCTTATGTTATGACTTATTACAAAGAATATCATTGCAGTAAAATTTGCCTGCTCAAATCACTATATGCAGAATGTACTAGTATAATTATTCAACTTACCATTTCTAGGCTTAAATTTCAGCTTGTAGATAAGATCAATAGCTGGTATTAAGAAAGCTAGAGTCTTTCCTGATCCTGTCCTAGCTGCTCCCACCAGATCCCTTCCTTCTAGCAGTTGTGGTATTGCTTTTGCCTGAATCTCCGTCATGGTGGTAAAACCCATGTCTTTGATGCCCATCAAAGTTGATTCACAGACTTTTCCCTCTAAAGCGGTGAATTTCTGATCTGATAATATTCCAAGGCTTAAACTGGATCCGGGCACTGCAATTAATGTTATAAAATTAGGAAACCAACCCCTAAGAATAGTACTTATACATTTGGCAATCTAACAACAGATAAAGTCTTCGAGACAACCATCTGTATGGCAAAATTAAATGCATGTTCTATGATGATGATCATCATGATAAGAAGATGAAGGTATAATATAAAATAACCACCACATAACAAGTATTCATTTCATGAATTGATTAACACAATTATGCTACCTGAAATGCAACTGTTTTCTGTCTGTAGAAAGGTGATGCTAGTAATTTTTTTAAAGCATATATGGATAATATACACATGCATTTTACCAAGTTAATGACCTACTTTCTATACTTGTTAAAAGTTTAACTAAGGGATTATTCGTTAAAATACCTACATTCACTTTCAGTATTGGCATTGCTTTCAACATCATTTTCTGTGTCGTCACCATCTTCCGATTCACTATTTTCTTCTGAAGATGTATTTTCTTCTTTAATAGGTTCTGGGTCTGCTTTCACTTCTTGTTTTTCCTTTTTTTTCTTTTCTACCATGCAAAAAATGGTATGATCAAATTGGTTATAAAAAAGGTAAATTGTAGAAATAACAATGAAATAGTTAAACAATGTTGGTGATAATTGTGTGACTTAGATTGTTATTTGGTGATAAAACAAAATATACGAATAATCTTACTTGTAGGAACAGCTTTTTCGTTCTCTTCACGTGGTCTTTTCTCCACTACTTTCTCTGTTTTGATTTCAGCTTCTGCAACAGAAATGTTTTATAACACGAAATATGCAATGTATATGCTATTAAATTTGAGGGAAAGCAATTTGATTCAATTACAGCGATAAAAGGTTGGATCAAACACACATATTGAAGAAAAATGATGAATAAATGAGATAAATAACTATAACTCTTAGAGGTTATGTTACCTGCTCGTTCTTCAGACACATCTTTTGCTTTCTGATTGATAAGTTTTAACTTCTTCTTTTCACGTTTTTTAATCTTCCTCATCAGTATCTTGTCAGGGGTAGGCATTTTGAGTAAGTTTAAAATAATATTTATTTTACACTGATACACACATGCTTGAACAATGTGCGAAAGGTACAAAACACCATTTCCCAAAGACAAGATTAAGTGACAGATGACACAACGGTACAGACGCATAATATTTTTTCTTTATAAATAGAGCGAGAATATAATCGACTAAAATAGGTTAGAAAATGCTGTTTCTACTTGATAGTCTGTGCATTTTGCTATGACTGACACACTCTCCTCTCTATCGTCCTGGCGTAATATGTCAAAGTGTCAACATATAATCTCATATAATTAATTGAAATTGACAGCAATCAAACACGCTTGAATGTTTTGGAAGTGGTGCAACAGTTCACAATTTCACATTTATTTATTTGGCATCTCTTTGTATAAAAATTGAAAGATTTAGCTATGGAAGAGACAGTAAATCCAAGAAAGAAATTTAAACATTTGAAAGATAACATTTCATCAGCAACTATGGAAGCAATCAAAGCAATGGGATTTAAAATAATGACTGATATCCAGGCTGAGGTGTTGCCTGAAGCATTAGATGGAGCTGATGTTGTGGCAACAGCTAAAACTGGATCTGGAAAAACTTTGGCGTTCTTGATTCCTGCAATTGAAACTGTTATCAAGTGTATCGAAAAACAGATAGAAGGTATAATTTTACTTATTAAATATAAGCATACTAGGGTCTCTAAAAAATGTAACTTGTTAAATAATTTGGTGCACTAAAGGAGCCTCTTGTTTGTAGGTTTAAAATGCTTTGGGATATTCAAAATCATAATTTAAACATTTTATATGTTTATATCAATAGGGTGGCCTTTAGGCCACCTGGTGCTCCTTATTCCACTGATTAATGTATTAATTATTATATTTTACCGTGTCAGTGTTTTTTTATTAATTAACTTATATTGGATTTATCATTGGACCAATCTCCTTTTTTATGACAGGAACATGCTGCATAATAATATCACCAACAAGAGAGTTAGCTATACAGACACACAGTGTACTACAGGAACTTGTAGTTAATCATGGCACTATCTCATCCTCTTTAATCATTGGGGGAGAAAGTAGGAAAAGACAGAGTGCAGAACTTTCATCAGGTCAGTGAAACATATTTTTTAACAGACAGTCATTCCTGTTTCCCAGAAAGGACCATCTCAGTGACCATAGATTTCCAGTTGATATGACTAGACATTTCCCTTTTCCTAACTATGCTGGAAATTTTACTTTCTTTGAAATGTGAATAATGAATTTTATATTTTTTTTGGCTTTAATGACTAAAAAAGACATTCATATTTGCCTAAAAGATATCTAAGAGGACACATTTTGTCAAAGTATAAAATTAAATTTTTGGCACATTCATGTTATAACTTAACAACTTAAGGTTCTTAGAAAAAATAATTTAATCAACTTTGCAATTTATTTTAGGAGTCCACATAGTGATAGCAACTCCTGGCCGATTATTTGACCATATGAGAACAAAAGAGTTTGATTACAGAAATGTCTGCTGCCTCATACTAGATGAAGCTGATAAAATATTTCAGTATGGCTTTGAAGAAGATTTGAAACAAATCATTAATAGATTACCCAGTAAGTTTTATAATATTTTTATCTATTTCATTCAATAATTATTATTTTTGTAATAAAATAGCTTCATATAAATTGTAAAAACATATTAAAAAAGTAAACTGTACGACACTGAAATTAATAAAGTAATATTTATTCTAGAGGACAGACAAACAATGTTGTTTAGTGCTACACAGTCCGAGAGAACCGAGGCCCTGATAAAATCGGCAATGAAAGAAAAAGTCCATCATATTAATACTGATGAAGATAATCTCATGGCTACTGTTGAAGGATTAAAACAAGGGTAAGGGAAAAAATAGGCAGACCCGAGACAAGTAGAGATGTTTCCCATATTTTAATGTAATTGGAGGGTAATATAATATCAATAATTTATTAATATATTGTTTATTATTAAAACTATGTTATAATACATGACTTTTAAAATGGCAGGTATGCTATATGCGAAACGGAATATAGGCTGTGGTGGCTTCAAAAGTTATTGAAAAAGACTCGTAACTTCAAAGTAATGGTGTTCTTCTCTAGTTGTAAGTCTGTCGAGTTTCACCATGAATTTTTTAGCAAGTTTTGTCAGTCTTCCGTATTATGTATTCATGTAAGTATAATATTATGGTATTGCTCAATTACACCCTAGAACATTGGAGCTAGGAAAATTCTTTAGAAAATACAGTTCTGAGGTGTGAGGAATTTTTTGATCTTGAATCTAGTAATGTATCTTCTTTGTAAAGTTAACACTTAAAATTAACTGTAAAAAATATCTTGTTGCAGGGTAAAATGAGTCAGACCGATAGAACTAATGTTATAACAAACTTTTACAATGCAGAAAAGATAGCATTGTTTTGTACAGACCTAGCTGCAAGAGGGTTAGATATACCAGCTGTAGATTGGATTGTACAGTTTGACCCGCCAGCGGATGCTAATGTAAGTATTTACGGCAGCAATATTTTAAGCACCATTATTAGCCTATTTTTTTTTCTAAATTTTACGATTTAATAGGTAATCGACTTATTCTCATTTATCACAAAAGTTAAAGCGCATATTAACAAAGAGGATGCGCAGGCATAAGAATCGGTTTAGTCCGTGCATGTAGAAAAAATCCCCTAAAAGCTTTGTAAGGCTTTTATGGAATGGCAAATTGAAGCAAAACTCCAATGCAAATACAAATAACTATGTATAACAGACTGGCAAAAGCTATAACTTATGTACTTATTATATTTTTAATATAAAAAAAAAAATCCAGTACAGTTCATCATATTTACAGAATTTGCGTGACCCAAGGGTCACCTGTGCGTGACGATACCCAACAGCTATATGTCGTAAAGTCGATACCTCATATTTTTACTAATCAGGGGCTAAATTGTTTTCAGGAATACATTCACAGAGTGGGAAGAACTGCCAGAGGAATGGGAGCAGAAGGCAACGCAGTTTTGTTGTTGCGACCGGAGGAAAAAGAGTTCGTCCCATACTTGAAGGAGTCCAAAATATATTTAGACAAATACGAATCATGGGACTCATTTTCTAATTTACAACCCAAGGTATGAAACTTATAAATTTAGATTTTCTCCCGAACCTACTCAAAAAATTTATAGGCTACGTAACAAAATAAAATAGTTACCTAAATGTAAAATTAATAAAGTGTTTATTAATTTTACAGAATTATTTAAGAAGAGTAGGTTGTTTAATGCGTGATTATATTGATGTATGTACTTGTAAATATTTAGAATACCTAAAAAAGAACATAAAGTACAATACAGAAAAATGTATAAAACTCAGTGATATGTCATTGATAAAACTACAATTTCAGTTGGATGCTGCAATGTCTGATCCCCAATTTCATGCATTGGCAGTAGAAGCTTTTGAAGGTTACATGAGAGCCTTTGAAGTAAAGAAATTGAAACATATATTTAACGTTATAACTATGGATGTCGATGCCGTAGCAAGATCATTTGGACTAAAAGAAAGACCAGACGTCGATGTTCGTAAGTACCATATTGATCGTGAGGACATTCAACTTGTGTCTCAATATAAGTTTTAGTACTTAATTTAAATATTAGTTCATTTTAATTAAGTTATTGTCAGTAGCTATATCAAAAATGTGAAACGAAACCTGTTTTAATAATAACCTATATATTACCAGTACCATAGCAGGGCCAAATTGTCTTGTTATTCGCGTTCATAAAAGAAGACTACTACTACTACTAGTGTACAAGTTAGTTATTGGTAAATCTTTCTACACTTTTTCGTTTAAATTCTCTATTTTATTCTAAAATATTGCTTGGTAATACCTTTTAACTGACAGTTACACAGTAGGTGGCCCTTAGGCCACCCACTGGCTGCTAAGGTTTAAATTATGGTTTTTATCAGTATATAAAATATCGTAGTGTTATAAATTTTCTTTATCGTTTTAATAAATATTACCTATTAGTTTATTCAAGTGGAACAGACCACAACGAGGACCAAATTGACTAACAATTACAATTAGGTTTTTTAGCATAGAATATTTTTTAATTATAATTCTTGACGGGTTGATTAATAGGGAATATGCATGTGAATTACATCGTTTTATAACTTTTAATAAGATTCAGCGCAAAAAAAAGTAAACAATGAGAAAAAAAAAATTATACTTTATTATTATAACATCATAACACTTAAACTTAACGCCCGCCATTTAGGCGCGCTTGGTATAACAGTTCACTTAACTAGTAAATAGCTGTAGAATAATTGTGTTCTGCAATTTATAATATTTTGTATTTTACAATTATTATAACATGGAAAATATTGTTGTTCATTAATGTAAAATACACTTACGATATCTGAACTCGGGCACATTTCATTTGAAAATTGAGTTTCAACTACTTTGAAATTGCCGCTCATTGGCGACACGTTTTTATAATTATTTCTCAATTAAAAATAAATTACTTGTATAAAAAATATTGATATAGGAATAATTCTTAAGCAAAATAAATTATTATTACAAAAAAAAATTGCCCTTAATTGAATCACATGCATATTCCCTGTTATAATGGTTTTATAATTTTGTTTCAGGCATTGGATTTAGTAAAAAACATAGACCAAGAAAAAGAGTGGCAGCTATGCTTGCTGAATCTACAGGAAACATAAAACTTATGAAGTCAAAACAAAAATTGAACTTGTAGATAAACAGAAGCAATTTACAACACATAGGTAACAATATTATATTAATAATTGTTATAATTAAAATGTTAAATAAAACAAATGGAAAGTAAATAAACATTTTTTATATTAATCCTTGTAAGGGCAGAAATAATTATGTTTTTACATGATTAAAATAATAATCAAAGAAATAATCTATCTTCTGACTAGACAAGTCTAAAGGTATATTTACGTATAAAAATCATTTCGAACTTTATACATTCAATTATGACAGATGGTGATCAAATATTTTTTTTAAATTAAACATAGGAACTTTTTGATACCTCACCATTGGGTCACAGGTTCGTAGTTTAGGAACATCATTTCCAGCTTAGCTTTATCTCATTTTGCCTAAAGCATGAAAAACATTGCCACACTGCATTTAAATTTAAATGGGCGAAGCTAGAAATGGTTTTGTTCCGCTTACCACTGAGGTCCATTTACATTAATAATACTATATACACGAAACGCCGCTTCTATTTAGGCGAAACACTCATTTCGTAAATATTATTTCTTGTTAACTTCTCGTAACAATCTTCATGGTTGTGTTGATGATTCACGGCATAGATCATAGAGTCTATTGTCTCAACAGTGGCTGGACATCGGTTTAACGAAAAATATTGAACACATCTCCACGAAGTTTTCCCGTGGGTTGTAGAATGTTTCGTGTAAACAAAGTTCATATGCACTAATTGTTTATGACCCTTCCTACTGTAAATATATTTGTAACGAACTGGTAGCTGCTGGTGTTCATTTGATCCATTTACGACGAGAGAGAGAGCACCTGAAAAATATACAATATATTAGTCCAGTCTGTAAACATAGAACATTAATAAAATTAAAACTAAACAGAAAAAATAATTGTAGAACTAGATAGAAATTAAAATCTCAACATTTGTTTGTATATCATTTAATTGAATATGGATATAAAAATACATTCGCTTACAATAATAATTATCATTCAAAACACACTTTTAGTAGCATCACACATTAAAAATAGCACTCATGCTCCAATTTATAAAAAAAATACGCATTAAGTAATTGTTTCACAAAAGAGGCCTTATAAAAATACGAATGTAAAAAAACAGGAATGTAAATCTCAATTTGGTTCTTATACACAATATAAAACTGCTGTTACAGAGATCATTTTGATATCAAAGTTGTTTCATGTCAAAATACTAGTCCAAAAACTATTCTAATTAATATAAGTATATCTGAAATTATTGTTGGATACCTTAAATTAGTACAATAAATAGACTAGAATATGAGCAATAAAGTCTTTATAAAATTTTATGGCGAAACACAATGGCACAAATCGAAATTGTGAAAATATTCTCTTATAGGTTGCAAGTTTATTATAAAAGATATTTATAGATTTAATATTTTAAATTTAACAATTAATTGGCACTTGAGAGCATAGTCCCACTATCACAGTTGATTTAATTATTGTGCTTTATGATCTTTATTACTCTGAGATGTAACTGGTACTTAATCATAACTTATGCTACAATTTACGTAACTTTTGTTACATTCATCCAGTTTATAGATTTGGTCCCAGATCTTATTTGAATCTATGATTCATGGTGTATATTAAGAATATAAATAACAGGCCTCAATACAAGCCTTACAGTAGACCTTTTTTATGTATGTATATGTAATATTATTTTCACTTATAATATAATATGTAAATATATACTGCCTCTATAGAGGGCTGTAGGGGGAAGCATACTATGTAAATAAATTTATAAATGTTAATTTGCATAATAATCTCCTTGCAGCTGAGATACTTTGAGTATATCATTAAAGTGGATTCCAAAGCAAGGTGATTTGCAGAATGGAAGTTCACATGCACTGCACATAAACCTAGTGTCTCGTCTTCTTCCTATTTTCCAACAGAGACGGCATGACCGTTGTGGGTATTTCTTTTTTCCATCTTCTTTCTGCGGGATTGTGACAAGACGGTGCTCCGTTGTTGGTCTGGGATACTCCTCACTTGTGTTAGTTCTCAGTGCATTGTTAGTCACCTTACCATTCACTAAGTTTTTAAGGTCGATGAATAACGAACTCAAGCTGGTATCTGAAATCACGATGGGCATTTTCATTGCGCTGTTTGCATAAATATTCACACCAATTGTTTATAAGATTGTAAATTGTTGAAAATGCCATCGTGTTTTCAAAATAATAAAAGCATAATGCAAAAGAAAACAGAAATATTACTTAGTGAAAATAAAAAAATGATTGCATTTTCAACACAATCTCTAATCTTATTGATCAGGATGAGAAATAATGAGAAAGCATTAGTAAGCAAGGAGATGAATTAAATTATTTAAGGAACAATGGATGTCATATTGGTGCTATTTATGCAGATGTGATTAAGAGATTGTTACAAATATTCTTATAAAAATACTTACTGTCTTGTGGTGATGGGTATTCCATTGGTATAGACTGATCTCTCTTCCCGTCTCTTGATGATTCATAACTTTTTGGAGTGTTACACACTGCTGGGTCAGTTACAATAATATCACTGTCATCACATTCAGTTTTCAATTCTAATCCATTATCAGAGGGGCATTGCTCTTTATTCTTGTCAACCATATCTTGGGGGTTTGTTTTCTGTAAGTGTGTGTTATATGATGAAGTTATGTCTACAGGGTTGTCTTCATACAAGCTTTTCAGGTTATCATAATTATTGGTCTGATATATCTGATTGTTTTGTTTGTAAATGGGTTTCTCTTTTGTTTTTGGCCTCTTTTCAGGGTTGAGAATATCCGAGAAATAAGTTTTTTGAAGAAATTCATCTGACTTTCTTTTAAGATTACTGAGTCTGTGCAGTTTTTCTATGAGTTGTCTTTGCTTGAGAAGCTCAAGTTCATTGCTTTGTGTTGTCTCATCATTCATGCCAGTGTCATATGTATCAGAAACACATGATTCTGCATCTGGGGTATTGTTCTGAGTTTCTGTTCTGTGCTTAGATAAATCTTGCTCCCTTTCACTATCATCATCTTCATCAGTCTGAAAAACAAGAGAATTATTAAACTTACAACAAACTTTTTAATAAAAGAAGGTGTCAAACTAATATTTTTATTACATTACAGTTTACCTCTTTGTTCGTCAATCCTTTGATTTGCAACACTTCGGCTGTTCCTATAAAACTAGTGAGATCTTCACGTTTCACACTAACTTCTCCATGATACATGAATTGTAACAAGTCTTTCATTGCTTTGTGAGTCACATCCCTGAGTACAACTGTAAAAGATTTGTGTCATAATCAATAAGCCGGATAATATTAAAAATAAACTGAAACATTAATTAATACATAGTTTTAATAAAACAGTTAATAGTTACCAATCGGATGTTGACATGGATTCGTCTGAAACATTTTCTTGAAATAAGGTGAACATATTGATAGTATTACTTTATGTGCTTGCAACAAATGGCCTTCGACGGCAATAGTTACGTCGACAAACTCGCCATTTCCTAATAAACCGGCGAATCCTTTAGTCAGGTTTCCGTGAAAATTATTCCAGGACAATGAGAATTGTTGGTCCATTTCTAACCACTGTGTAGTTGCATCTAAAAACGAGATTCAATCTATTATAACATTTATAACTTGTAAACTTTAAAAGAATGTGTAATATATTTAAAACTAACAATTCACAGCTGTATTTGTTGAAATAAAATTGATAAATATTTTGTGTAAGAAACGTGACAGATGTGAACGGCGCGTCGCGTACGCGTAGTGTTGTGCTTTTAGTAGATTTGGGGTGCTAAAAGTTTTAGTACCTTAATCAACAACTCTATCAAATCGATTACTTCTACATGCTTCTACGATATAATTATGTAGTTTTTGTCTTAGTTTTTGTACTAAAGAATTAGTATTTTTGAATGCATTTACGTACTACTATTATCTTAGACTAATAAAGATAACTCTTTTATCCATGCTACTATTGACCCTAAGTAAGAGCCTTGCAGGTTTTCATTTAATTTTGTGTATCCTATCTATGATCCTATCCTGATCCTATCCCTGTACCGAATTATTTATGGTTTTGAGTCATTAGTAATTTATTTTTTTAATATCTTTGACGTTACCTAATGTACCGAGGTTACAGTCAAAGAGGAAAGTAATATGGTAATAGTTACAGACGTTAATTGGGGTGCAAGTAGGGGCCTCCACGATTAACGACAAACTAAGTACGTCCGGCGAACCCTGGAGGTCAACTTCGCTACCATCCTTGTTGACTGACCAATCTCTACACCACGGCATGACCTGTTCTTTTTTATGTTATATTTAGCTCATGCCGAAGCTATACGAAGCTAGCATAGCCATACGAAGAAGATGAAGAAGACTGGCTTTAATTCAGTGTTAGGCCCCTAAGTTAGGCACCGGCCCAGCATAGAAGTTTAACATTAGCTTACGGTTACGGTTACGGTACCGTACAGTGTGTTTTAACGCAACAGTAATAACTACTTACACGTAAGTTACTACTTCCTACACATCAGTAAAATCGGCCTGAATTTGAATCAGTAACTTAATGCACAGTTATGTCTTATGAGTAGAGTCCGTAAGTCATCACAGGGCATTTATAAGTAGGCAAAGTGTATTGCAGCACCAAAGCCCGAGAACTTGTGCAATAAAACAAGGAAGTAGGCAGATACAGTAGGAAGCTGTCTACATATTCTTACTACCATCTATGCTACCATACATGTTTCATAGGATTGAAGGAATCGGTAATACGTAACTACATACCCATGCCTAATTACAACGATGCAGACTATAAATTTGTCGCTGTAAAAGCAAAATAACTAAGAAGCTATAAAGGCACTAAACAGGAGCGCTTTTTTTAAACTTTAGTTTGTGAACATTCAATTAGGAGTACCTACCTATCTACCCACAACTGTAAATTACTCAAATTAAGCACTTAATTGGTACCTAATTCGAAAGTGCAGTGTGGATTGTTGTACAGGATAATTCGTTACAACTACTTATTTACTTATGGTTACAAGAGGTTGGTACCTAAGTTGGCTTTAGTAAATAGTAAATCAGGGAATTAGCTACCTAGGTATTCAGATTTAAGCTTCTTATACCACTAGTTACTATAATACATAAACATTTTACGCGGTTGCTAGATGGTTTCCAGTTATTTAGTTCGCCTTCCATTAGTACAGAGCTTTGCTAAAACTTTCCATCAGCGGTCGAGGACTAGTCCAGCTAAATTAAGTTTCAACCAAACTTTTAGGAGTTTGTCGACGCAGTGGAATCCCAACGAAGATGTTAGTTACACTGACCAAGTTTTGTTTGTTATGTATCTACGTGCGATTTACTATAATTCGTTTTTGTTCAGGCCGTAGGACTCTATCCAGACCGCCATATAGAGGTGACATTGGTCAATGAGTTAAGGAGAACACTCTTTCTAATACGAATAGAATATATACTTTGTAATTACCTAGGTAATATCATAGGTAATATGTAATATCGACTTTCAAAATATCTCTCTTATCATTATCAAAATTCATAGTTAAGTAAACTAAAAACATATTTCACATACAGCTACTTATTATTGTATTTAATTCGCTCGCTGATATGCTTTTTTAAATGATGAATCGTGTCCCTCAGATTCACCATCATAATTGTGTGTGCCGATTCTTATCAATGCCATTAAACCAGTGCAAAAGCCACACGTCTCGTGCACTATCGATTATATGTCACTCACAGTCCTGGGAGAGCACAGTGCTTTACCATCTAAAGAGGCTGTCTGTGAAGTGTGGACTCGCTCTAATTGCAATTTTGTTTCTGGCTGTTATTAAAAATATACTTTGAAATGAGAACTTGATTTGGATACATACCTTACAAAACATTTTTATTTTCGGAGTTAGAGAAAATAATTGATTCGAAGTCATAATTTATCTTTAGGCAAGTCAGAGTCTGTTTGTGTATCTCTGTAGGTACCTTTCTTAATGTTTACTTTGATTTCTACAAACGAATGTTGTACCAAGGTTGTAGCTATATTTTATGACTATTTTCTGAAGTAGACGAGGCTAGTGTTCACCCTCGCAAAATCGATTGTAGGACATGTCCACCGAGCGGCTTAAGCGTCGATTAATTAAGTTCTGTAAGAGCACAGTCACCCTATTTTCTAAGATAGCCCTACCGTGACTGCGCACTTTTAATTTTCTGGTGTCACGAGTTACAGCGATAAAGCCATCCCCCTTCTTCTCCACTTTCCTACTCATGAAAAGTATGCAATGAATGGGCCTCTTATTAAAAGTGTAGAAAACTTTCGTCAAGACAAAGTTCTCTCTATTGTGTTGTTAACACCATAATAATGAAATTGCGGCGCAGATTCTTCTGTCTTTTTGTAATGGTGAATATAGAAGGATTTACTTTAGTTGAAAACGTTGTCTTATGTTACTAATCTTCTATAACGACGTCTTCTCGGGCAGTTTGCCTTAAAATTAGTTAGGTATTACGTAAATAAAGTGTTTGTTGACTATTACCAGGACGGTCTCGGGTTGTCCGGCGACGCGGTCACTCCATTGGAGGCTGCCATTGACAGGTAATCGATGCGGTTTGCTAGTTTATTTGGCTATCGGTTCCGCTCTCAGCATGTGTATCTACTCGATATAATCGATACAGACCCCGGCTTAATACGGTTATGAATCGGAGCGTATTCGATTATAGCGATTCCGATATGACTGTGCATTTAATAACGTGCGGGAAACTTGGGTACCTGTGTACTTGTCAGGTAGTTCGATAGTTGTTATAATAATATGATATTAAGGACTCCCTATCCATGCGAAGCTAACCGTAATTGATAATTTACTTATATGATGAGTATCAAGTTTTTATGAGTTAGTTAGTATTTTATGCTGCACGGGTTTTAGCATTTTTATCCTTTTCATTATAAACTCATTTCCGTTTTATTCATATATGTAATACCTATAGGTTAACAATACAGTAGAAATTCTATGATCATAACTAGTGCTTAACGATATAGAGAGCTTATAAACTCATCTATTAAGTAGCAAGTTGGTGGCTTACATGGTTAACGATGCACCTAAATTATGTTTGTTAGTGCTACAAATTTCTCGTCTCATGAAGTGTAACACACACAAACTTCGCTAAATATATTTACGCAGATCCTTCGGTTCACTCGACAAAAAACGTCGTCTACAATAGTTTCTTGTATCGTAGATATCTAGAGAAGCATCGAGACGGCAGCTGCGTCGGACATCTGTGAGTTCGGTTCGGCTTCGGCACGCGCCAGAGATGGGACAACTTTTAGCCGACCTATTTACTGCACAACACCGGATCCGACTTGTACCGCGGTGCTACCTGTAACTTTGAGCACTATATATCTGATGGATTTACCTGCTATATCTTGACAATCTTGTATTTGTGCCCGGGAGATTTATTCGCTATAAAATCGTGAGGTACAGCTCTCACACATTTCTTTCAGCAGGTATACTTAAAATTGGTGGCGTTATAGGAGTAAGGTAAATTGAGACCAGAATTTTCTGAATTGTAAATATTCTTGCAGCTATAAGTTATTGAACAAAAACTAGGAATTCGCAAGAAAAATAAACATTATTATTTATTGGTACCTACGCAAAAAGAATTAGTAAGAAATATAATAGGGCGCGAACATGGTTCGAATAAATTGATGTCAGACGATATCATTAACTTTATCATGATTCTTCAATTGATTGGGGATTTTTCGTCCGTGGCTGAGTTACTCCGCGAAGTATCCGCACAACTCGGAAGTGCGAGAACGTGCTCTCAGAAGGTCTTGGAAGTTGGAAGCGTGATTGGCCCCATTGTTAAACCTCAATAGTCCGTCTTGAGACCGCTAACTGAACCGTTTCATGCTTCATCCGTTGTGAAAATTTAGACGTCTCATAGCTTTGAGTTGTATGAAATCTATTTACCATTTAACTTAATATTTATTGTCTAATCGCATTGAATATTTGCAAAACCAAAAAAATGAAAACAGCTATATTTAAAACAAATCTTCTCAATTTTTTTTTGCACGAATTGCATTGTCGATGTCGCGCGTCGTACAATTACAATTATATTAGTACCTACATACTGACTTACTAAAATCTATTTATGAGAAAAAGTACTACATAAATAAGCTACATAAATCAAATATTTGAATATTTAAATGTGCCAATACCCGTAATTACGCTCACAATAACACAAGAAAGAGAGTTCAATCAGGCGCCCGCCGTCGGTTGACCGTTTACCAATATCTCAGCTGAATGGACCTCAATTAAGGCTCGCTGACTAACCTAGAATAAATCTCTTTTCCTTAAAATTCAATCCCTTAGAATAACACAGATGACAATCGAAATGTAGATTACATCCTATCACGAGATGAATTATTATATTTTTCAATCTTGGCGCACTTTCGAGTCACGTTTGAGAGTTTGAATTGCTTCTCCTCCGCGCTGCCGCCTCAATCATTAGCCCACCTACTTATCCAGAGTACTGCACATGCATGGTTATGAAGCTTTTGTTCGAAGACATTTTGTTCGTGGTTTTTGTTTGTATTCCAAAATGTGAAAGAGCTCGTTCTTTATAGGTGCATTTATTTTCGATATGCATGCCATCAGTGTGTAGTGGCTTTTTGTCTTCATATCGGACGTTTTGAGCGGTATTTGGGAAAGATCCAAAGAGACAATGGCCAGCTTTTACTAAAATGACGGCGGGCGCGTCAGTACTCAGCGTATTTAGTGGTCGCCTGAGTATTATGTGGATAGATTTCTGATGGAAGTAGGTACAATATGCAGCTTGCCTTTTAACACCTAGTATGTTGTAAAAATGGCCTATCTTCTATAAATGACTTCGTATACTTTAACATTCTACTTAGTCGTGTCTTAAGCAACTTTAAGAACTTTAAAACTTAAAAGAATGTCGTAAACGTTGTCTAATACTCCGGAAAACGGAAAACAAGAAAAGTGGTGAATATGATTGAATTAAAAAATAAAAGTATGTCTACACAAAAATGACGACGAGAAGGAGAGATAAAGATTGTTAACTCTAGAATTAAATAAATAATAAACCTTAGCCATACCTAATTAAAACATTAAAAACTAAAGATATTTCTAACCAAACAGAAGACGCTGAACGTTCATTACCACGCCGTTTCTCTATTGTTTCATTCACAATTCCTCCTAACTTTAAGAGTTTTTCGCGAAGACCTGGTCATAACAACTTATAATACTATATACATAATAGATAGCCAGATCATCCATTCGATAAACAAAGCCGTGCTTGCAGTGATAACTTCGATTATTGTTGACGCTCAAGTCTTCTTATTACAAGGGATACGTGGTGTGGTAATACAAAACACGTGGACATAATAACGCCTCTTCGTGTTTCTAAAACATGAAAAGACTTTATTTTACCAACGTAATAGTCGTGACTGTTTCTGATAGTACAAGAGTTAATGACAGTTGTCACTGCATTGTAGGATTCGTTGACGACTTTAAAGTCGTAGCTCGGCCGTAGCGGCGTAGGCGCAGTTGGCGCACTTTCTACGAAATCAGAAGGTATCGTAACGAATAACTTGATTCAGCACCCAGAGGTTGAAAGAAAATTATTAAAATATATTACTGAAAATTTTCATTCATTTCATATGACTCGAGAAAATGCGTGACTTATGAGAGACGTATTCACAAGTCACAAAGCATGTCCCGTGTTCTTCAAAGAACTAAGTCTGTTGCATAAGAATGTGCTCGTCAAAACGCCAACACTTACAATACAATGCAGGTGCTTATCCCTCGTCGGGTGGACTCCACAGTACGATAATACCTCTTCAGTGAGAGGATTATGCCGTGAAACGATTCTACTTATCGTCGCCTGCCGTCTCTGGCGCTGCACTGCCAAGTAAACAGCGCCAAGATAGTTTGCTACCGGCTTAAATCTCGCGGAGCAAAATTATTTTATAATAATTATAATTTTATATAGGTATTCTTTGGAACGAATGAAGAATTTAGGTTGCATGTTCACGTATAAATAGCCAATAAATCCTCGTATGAATATTTTGAATAAAGCTTAGTGAGATAAAGATACAATAAAAGTATGAAAATGCACCGTCAGGGTGTTTGAGGAGAAAGCTGGGCGGGGAGAGCCGCTAATGCCTCTCGGAGTGCGGATTACTTCATGAAATGGTCGCGCTTAGCGCCACTCCGGCGTGAAAGCTGCCTGGCGATCTGTTTGCGCCACCCACTCGACAATACAACCAAGTGTCAGTCAAAAGATATCGCTTCAGGAATTATATCCACTCATACTATCAAATAACCTAAAATTGGGCTGATGTTAAATTGGAAATTGACCTTTTCGTCAATAAAACAAAGTGTAGTATCCGTAGATAACAGGCTGGGTACAATTCTACGGGAAAGTTATTTTTATTGACGTTATCGGATATCTACAAACTGGGGCAAATCCAGAAGTTCCCTTGGGGACCAGCAACCTTTTATGCAAATTGTAGTGGCTGCCCTAAAAGACTTAGATATGTTTATTGTATCGTGTTTATAAAATGCATAGGTATATACTGAAAACGGAGTCTTTAGAAAACATTTTCTTACTCTTTCGCACGTCGATTGTTGAACTTCGGTTGATACTTTGAACGAAGTTGAATAAAACTTTTTATTTTCCTTTCCTCTATTGGCTTCCTTCAGATAAACTTTGTCTAGAATGAAATGGAAACCAACATTGATTTAAAACAGATGAAACTTGTCACCGTGTTACTTGGTAACTCTTCCTGACAAGTTGAAAAATAATTTCTTGTTTTATTTAACGAGGGCGTTTCCTTGTTCTCAGAATACTTATTAACTATTTATTTTATTGTATTTAGAAGACGTGGTGGATAACTCATTTTTTCAGTTAGTTACTCTAAGACTATACTAACTAATATAAAAATAAGTTAACCCTATAAAACCGTGTCGAAAAAGCGGCAAACTTTATATAGAGTTTAAAATAAATGTACTTTTCATGTAAGTTATCCTTAAATCATAGGCACGTTATTACCATATGAAACATAAATTCTCCGTTAAAAATATTCACCCAAGTTCGCGTTCATATGCACGGTTAGACACACCCAAGCCATCTTTACTGCAATAAAGGATCAATAAATCCAAAACAAAACCCTGGCTACGTACGGCTCAACAGGAAATGTCCCTGTACCTATATTTCACGCGGGTTTTTGTTTATTTATTCTTTATTGCGTAAAAAAACAAATCGCCATTTCCATGACTTTACCCAGATAAAGTTGTTTGCCTTTGTTTCTATAGAAAATGTAGTTTGCTTATGGAAAGATTATTTCTTCATCTAGTCGTTAGATTCAGGCGGGGTGACTGCGAAGCCTGGATTTGTTTTGCGCTGTTGCAATTACCTACTGTTTCTGTTGGATTTTCTCAACAGTTTCTGAAATAGGAAATGTTAAGATCATAATTTAATTTGTCCTTGTACGTTAAGCTTAGTCTAAGAAACTTTAATAATAAATTGTTGTAAGTTAGATTGTTAGTTTACGAAATTCGTATAAATTCTAGCTGTTTGCTTATTTTATAATTCGTTGTACTTAAGTCGGTTTTAATATAAGGGTTTAAAACTTGTGATATTTGATTAAAAATAGTTTATAACATAGGTAGAGTACCTATAGATATATATCGCCACTATTCTTACTTTTTAGGTGATATCGGCAGCTGGAGCAAAGACTACCTACTTTTTAGGGTTCAGCTTTCCGTAAGCAGTTCAATATTCTTCGCAACCCAATTACTAATTGATTTGCTGTGTGTTTATGGATTTAACCTTCTTTGTTGGTAGGTATGCATGGTTCTTGGGCTCAATTCCCGGGTTATTAAATTGTGTATGAGTTTTATTGGGTTTGTATAAGCCATGAATCTGCACACTCGTTCGTGGTTTATGCAAATTATAATAAGGCAGTCAGGAATTTCAAATAATTTCGAATGAAGACAAACGAAGTGCCTTTACTCTAATTAGTAAGTAGCAACTAATGAAGGCTTGCAAAATGTTGATGTGTCGGTATTTAATCAACAATACAGGTTTTTTACCAACCTCTTTCGTCACTACCTACCTCTTTTATTTCACGCAAGTCTTCACTACTATTACGTACTCTATTATTATGTTGTGTGTTACAAACTTTCGCAGTTACGAATGGTAAACATTAATCGATGTTTATTATTCATAAAACTGGCATTGCATCTCGCTGTAGAAGCGATCGAGTAGAAAAGTTGTTTCCGTTTAGTTTGTTTTCAGCGCCGGCCGAATGGAAAATTGCATTGTTTATATAAGGCTAGTATAAAATACGTAGCACTAACTGTATTTTGTTGACTTTACGTGTTTATTACGGTTGCAAATTGATTACATTTTGACTTTTGCCTATGTTTCTCTATATTGTCATTTATTTATTTATATATGTTTATTAATCCAGTCAGACAGACAAATGCGTGGCTTTTTCAAATTGTACTTATTTTATAGAAATCGATTTTAGAAAAGTTTTCATACGAATGTTACAGAGAAACCCACAAATCACAATATTCTTAAGTTTTTGCCAAAGTTTACTAGGTTGACCCACCATAGATTATAATCATTATTAGAATTCTCACTGCTGCAGTGAGAATACATAATTTATGCGCAAATAGGGTAGTCCACATGTACCTAACCTGTGTCTAAATAAGTTCGGAGTAACAGGCTAAAAAGTTTTTTCAAATTGACTGGCTTCATATTGGCTTATTGGTTTTGATAGAGTTATTTTTACATACAGTTAGTACAGCATGGTATATAATGCTCGTATTGTACGAAATGGAAAACGTTATCACGGCGACGGTAACGTTTCTCGTGATCTCCCGTAAGCCCAGATTAGGTCGGATTGAGTCGAACCGTGCCACCGAACCGCTTATATTGAAGACGTATGTAGAGTGTCTGAACACTCTTACTACTTATTAACTTGTAAAGTAATTAATTGAAATATATTTGTAGCATTCAGAAAACTTGTATAAACATAGTAGGTACGTAAGTATCTACAGGTGTGGTACTAATAATAAAAATGAACACCAGAGAAAAATGTTAAGTTCACTAAAATATTCTTGCTCTACAATATCCAGCGGCGCGCAATTTGAACGGAATAATCTCCACATTTAGAATTAGAGGTTCGCTTTAAGTCGTCGTAAATATAGCGCAACATAGTTATTTTGAAAAGGCTTGCACGCCGTGCCCGCGGCGGTTCGCTTGGCGGAATATAATAATAGTCGTCGGGGCACCGCGGAATATCATCTCGGTACATTGTGAGAGGCAGGATGCTCATTAGATGAACGCCCCGGGCCTCCTCCCGCGCCGCATGCCTCGCTTAGTGCCTACCTTCGGCTACTCTCTCTGCTCTGCCTACAACTGCACTTCAAATTCTAATTAGTTTTACTTTTTACCTCCCCCTCCAACATTTAAATGGTTGCCAAAAGCTACGAACTGATGCCTTGGTGGCCTACTTTTTCTGTCCATTGCACCAATAATATAAATTTCCGGATCCTTCCAACGACGCCGACGTTCTGATAAGACTGAAACGAGCAACTGAAACGCAAAGTGTACATTTTCAAAGTTATATCTTCCGATAAAGTTTTAGTTAGGACCTATTGGGATATACGGTTCACAGATCTAATAGGCTTTAACCTCTTAATGTTATCGCTTAAGTTGAGTACGGTGTTAACATTATAATTATAACGACTACAGTAAGTCAAGAGTGGAATAATGTCTGACTGAGTTTGCCAAGCCGATGTAATATTTTAATCTTATCATCCGAGTCAAGTTTCATGTCTCGCGAGGAAAGTTTGATCCGCGGTTCAAGTTTCGCGATGAACGACGAGCTTACAACTGTGACTGCGAG
The DNA here is from genome assembly GCA_905340225.1 of Abrostola tripartita. Lineage (NCBI taxonomy): Eukaryota > Metazoa > Arthropoda > Insecta > Lepidoptera > Noctuidae > Abrostola > Abrostola tripartita. Next base: position 6,524,697 of record HG996498.1, on the reverse strand, counting down.
GCTCTCTTCAGCTCTCTATATTCTTAATGGATTCGATGCCATAAATAGAGTCGCTACTTCTTCCTACATTAGTGTCGTCTACAAAATGTAATTCACTAAGTTATTGACGTTTTTGTTTCTAAACAATATATGCAGTTATGCACATCAAGATAATTTGTTTAAAAACAACAAATAGCTATAGGTACCTAAGTAAAATTTATTTTCAAGTTTTGTATGTACAGCAAAATTGTTTATCTACTTGAAGAGTGCCGTTGTTTTCAGAAACAATCTCTTTTGCACAAGCTCGAGAGTGACTAAGCATTTTCAAAGTTAAGAAGCCTTGTTTGGCCGCTTCCGATATTTGTTAAGCCCGTGTCGGTTTTACAAGATGCCAGCTTGAGATAATTAATGTGTAGCCTCCTAAACCCTTCTTAGTAATTTAACAACTTCTAATTGAATAAAACTTAGCAACCTTTGCCTGTTTTGGTTGATGATATATAACATTTCAATATCATTTTTATAGAACCAATTAGGTTTTTTTGCTTTTGATAACAACAAAGTAATATGTCCTGTTTTTATGTGATGTAATACCTAAGTGATATAATTTTACCTAATAATTTTACAACAATGCATCGCGCAGGTAATGAACCCATAATCACTTCGACCGATAGCCAAACACGTAGCCACGTAGTTTTATATATTTTGTTTTGTACGTGTTTAAGAACTGAAAAGCAGAGGGTATAAGGAACAGAAGTGTTAAGAATACCAGATACTGCACATAACATCAAGTCATCAGACACGTCGTAAGATTGTTCCATAATCATCATATGTAGAAGCTTTTTTAATAAACCAAAAGAAGATACTTTGATGGCAAGTAAGTCCCTAGGTGCACACGAAGTATTAGAAGTTTCAATATCATGATGATGGTGAATAGTCCACCTGTTTTTATGTGACAACTCGATGCAAAGCCGCCGATGCACACAAAGAAGAAGATCAATGGTCTACTTAAATCTTTGAGCCTCCAAGATATGGTTTTTAATTCAATGCATATTATTCATCTATTAAAATACATTTAGTTTTGTATATACTTTCATAGTGTTAAGTATACAGAGTAGAGATTGACATTGTTAAGAGGTTTACGTAACGGATGTGCTAGCTGCTCGCTTACCCCATCAAGATGACATAATAAATGATGGAGGGCGGCACAATTAATTGCTTCTAAGGAATGCTCTCAGCTGCAGCGGTGCAGTCATAACATAAATAATATATTAAGATAAATCGTTCACTCTTACCACCGAATTATTATAATATTCATACATGTAAGTATTCTCAGTAAGGTTTATTACGCTAGTAACAAGCCTACGATGATTTTCCTATACGTATACACATTTTAAATCTTGCCAGATATTTCCTTTTCAGAAACAGGAAAAGTCGGAGTAAGTACAGGGCGTGGTTTAATAAGACAAAAAACAACTAAGAACCATTAGGTTTTCATAGCTCTTTATCCTTGTTTGAAGGTTACGACGTAAACGTTACTTGGTAAGGTTACTCGCCTTTCATTTAAGTGGAAATTTCTACAATCACATTGATTTTACTTAAGTGGATATTCGGCGCGCCCTTTACCATTATCAGAACATTGTAATGAGCGTTCAATATTGCTCCGTCGCACTAGTAGAGACTCCGTAATCTTTAAACGCCACTTTACTTAGAGTCATTCGAGGTAACGAGACCGTAACTTCGTCTTGTCTGGAAACTGAATAATCCCGAAGCTCACGAAACTCCGCAGATCCAGATACAGAATAGAAATACGATTAGTGGGGTTTGTTTAGTTTGATTGGAGCCGGCTAAGCCTGTATTACTTGGAGATAGCACGATTTCTTCGCGTCCGTGGTTGATAACTTCAATTCTGTCTAACAGCGGGATCAGTGACAGTTAATCTGTAAGCCGCCGGTTCACACGATACACATCTAAGTCAGATGTTGTCTATCTTGCTTAGGACGGGTGGGAGTGGGTTAATGACTCGGAAATCATTCGGGTTAAGTTCCTTCGGGTACGGATTGGAAGATAAGGGCCGACAGATTTGTTGGTGTCGTGTCTCTATCAAGACTCGAGTTTCCAACAAAAGAATTGAAGACAATCGGATTGAATTGACGAAGATTCAAATCGTATTTATGTAAACAAGCTTCTCAATACCTAGACAACGTAACAACGCACCTAGTAACTCACAGTTTAACTTAGTTATTGGGTGTTAGTGTTCTATTGTTTGATTAGCTACATTGTGATCTAAATGATAGAGCTATGGTTTACAGTTCATTAGCGTTTGAGCAAGCAAGTTTGCCGATAATTAGATTTAACGCCTTTGATCATGTTTATTAACAAGAAACTATCATTCCAAGTCTAGTGAATATATTAAAGTTTTAGTAAGTATCTAAGCAGAACTAATAAAATTCATAACTATTATATACCGACTAGAAATTTAAATAATAAGTGATAACGCCCGTTTCTTTATTTATGTAATCACACCACTCGTCCCCACATTTCGTGGCTCATCCCATGTATTAGGATTTAGCCTATTTTTATTCAACGTGTTTACTCTGGGTTCGCCAACAAGAACAACAAGCTTGTGCCAATAGGTGAGAATTTTAATAATAATTATTATATAATCTGTCCCCTCAAGAACTTTTAAAAATGTTCATGCATAAACAAAATACACAAGACAATATTATATATTATTGTGTCTTTACACATACAAAACAGTGTAGCTAAGTGGGAGGCTAGGTTTCCGGTTCATTTATCTGGTGTCTCATCATAGTTCCGCTGCAGCCGGATGCAGGCGGTCAACGGTTAATTGATTATCCGGTAGTTAACCGGGTAAAGCCGTTCTTGCAAGCCCGCGCCGCCTTTTAGATACCTAATATGGTTATGTTTGTTCAGCTCAATGCAAATTATTTAAACCGGTTATGTAGGAAAATGAATTGGCTTTATCGGCTGACAATTTGTTAGGGGGATGGTGAGGGAGGTTGTATATTGGTTGTTTGTTTATTTACGGTTCGTTCGAGTTTAGAAACGGTGTTTATTTGCTGTTGAATGTAAAACAAAACAATGTCGGTGGAGATTGGATTAGAAGTATAATTCTCCTCTGTCAGCAATTGTAAGAGCCAACAAGTCGGTTACTGGACGATAAACGACAATAGGTTTGCCACTTATGGATATGCGACTTGTAAAAATATGGGTCAATTATAATCCTGATAAAAGATATGATATCTACTAACTTATAAAAGCATAAAAATAAGCTCTTTCTCTACCATCCCTATAAAGTTATTCATCATACTAACATTGCAGAGATTGTAAACATTTGTTGGTTTGACAGACACACACACACTCACAAATCTAACTCCTCATACGACGCAAACGTGCAGACACATAAAACACACAGAGCTAGAAGCTACACGACTTTGACAGATGTTGTAGTTTACGTATACGAGCGTTTGCTTAACTAAGTCAATTTTAGTTAATAAGGCGGGATAGTCCGCTGTTTAAACAGAATAGTTGCAATGAAAACGTTTCGTTTGATTTGTGGTACTCACACAATTGGATATTACGAGTGAATCCCTCTAGGTTGTAATCGATTAAGGATATGCGTACTACCATGTTTATAAGTAATTAAGTAGACAGAGTGCATGAATTTATTAAATTTCTGAATCGTCTGAAAACTTAATAGGGGCTGTGAATGACTGAGTCAGCTAGAATTTATTACCTGAGATGGGGCTCAATACTGTCTAGCGGGTGTAGGTGAACTGTGCAATAGGGATTTTGACTACATTAATAATTAACTACGTTAGAATAATTTGAAATCTGAAGAAGCGCACAAAACGCTGGCAAAGCACTGGTATGCTTGCTGTGGTCAAGTGTTAAAAGACCGAGAGTTTGAAGCCACTCTAACCTAAGGGTATCTCCCATTAATTGAGTTGAGGGGTCAGATGGCAGGCGCTCCTGGTAAAAAGCCAATATCTTACTCTGCAAGCGGACCCAGAATTGAAAAGAAGTTAGTCTTTTAAGATACTAACCATCGTTTTATATGAACTGAAAAACAGTGATAAAATACACAACAAAGATTCTAAAAACGATTATTTAATTATCCATTACAAGGGTTTTAGTTTTGATGATGTAACTACTGTAAACCCTTACGACATTTAATAATGCCTTTAATCTCCTAGGAAATAGTCCAGTTTCGGGTATTTAAATTATCTTAAATTTCCATTTACTAAAACAGTTTTAATGTCTAAATCCTACCTGAAAGTATTTGTCCCTAAAATACCTAAAGAAACCTGGCTCGTCATTGAAATCAAAACACAACCGATGACAGCAGCAGCTTGGTTTTCGCAATTTGCAAAATAGTAGTGTGTTATAGTTAATTATCTTGTACGTTGAATCCTTGAAGCTATGAACCATTATTTACGCCACACCCTGTATATTTAAGAATTTCAATTATCATCAATACATCATCTTGGCGTTGGTAGAGACTTAAGAGGGTATACTTATCTATACCTTCCTATTATAACCTAATTATTCAAGTTTACCCTACCCCACTTCCAAATTTCAAAAACGATCTGCGATACAACATGGCGAGGCTTATAATAAGGTGTTGTCAAATATCTTGACAGAAGCCCTCGACCGAGGCGCGTCTCTGATAATTGACGCCCGGGAAATTACATGTCGGGCCGCAGACAGTTGCTGATGACGTCACGCCACTTGATTATAAACGATTTATTTCACAAATGACGCCCCGCGATACTGTCGCGAGTGTGCGTAATGTGGTTAGTTAATAAAAGTCGTAGGTGTGAGGTATACGGCTGTTTACGAGTGCGGCCATGACACTCGATTTAATTGGCCAAAAATATTATACGGGAGGTGCAAAAAGTTTGTAATCTTTATTTTTTTTTGTGTTAGTACATCATCGCTATCTAATCATTGCTTCGCATTTTCTGAATGGTAAGTAGAAAACTACTTTTTTTTGCCGATAAAATAACATAAGCACGACAACTTGTATAGAAATGTTAGTTTAACTTATACATTGTTCTGACTCTAGGTGTTGGAACAGTGTTCCCCTTCATTTTTACAATTAAAATCCTCCAATATTGCTAAACGTCAACTTAATTGCATCCCAAGCGTGTGCAACACGAGCCCCCGTATACACAAACTACACAATATTCCACCAAGCACCAACGCGGCAACGCACTTTAATTTACTCGTTTATATAAAAACGATAAAAACAAATGACAACAATCGGTCGGCAGTACCTACTTATCATAAAACAGTCGGGCCGCATGGCACACCCGGTTAAGTGGCTGGGTAATTAATGTCTGGCCCCGGAATTTCCGGATGCACCCGGCCCGGGTATGGTAAAATTCCCGACTATCATGCTATTGCAATAACACTGAATGTTCTCGTCGGCGCGCCAGTGTTCGGTACACAGAACTGTGTCACGACTTAAGTTGTTTTACATAATTTTCGTGGTGTATCTGTAGTCTGGGTGGCTACTAATGTTATTATTAAATGAGGTGGGAAAGCCTAAATGTTTCCACTTTGGAATATCTATGTAATACCTATTGTATAAACTTTATACAATATTCTAGTATAGTTTTCTATGTGTACTATGTGAGATATATAAATATCAAATACTGTTTAAAAACTGTATTAAACCAAAGTTTGATCATTTAAAAAAAAACTGTCAAATACCTATTCTAACTGGTAACATGCGTTGATATTTATCTACATAATATTTATGAAACTTACCTTTGACGTTAACGACAGCTTACAGATTTATCTGACATGGTCGATTAATAGTTTTTTCAAGAGCTTAAATGTGACAACGACATTAAAATTTGTAGAGGTCTGTTATGCTACAATCGTATAGTATGTTTTGCTATAGCATGATTAAGATACACACAGATACACGTCTAACGCCACCAAGAACCTATTGTTTCTAGTTTAGATCAATCCGCCTATGTATGATAGCAGTTAGTTACAAAGATACTAGTATGATTGCTCTCGTTGCTAACTGGCTATCGTACATAGGCGGATTGATCTAAACTAGAAACAATAGGTTCTTGGTGGCGTTATACGTTCAAAGTGTGCAAATTGATACTAGGTGCAATATCTCATCTCGTAGTTTGTAACACTTCGTATAAAATGCCAGCGTACATCAGAGTACGTTCACAAGCCATTGTGTGATTTGAGTAAAAGTTCATCTCTGAAAAAACTCAATTTCATGTTGCCCGAAAACAGTAACGATAGGTAGTTACATTCCAACTACGAACGATGCATGTAGCGGCGCAGTGTCGGACACGGAAACGGAACAGCGAAATTCAATAGCGCGCGTGAGTAATAAAACGTGGCCTGTTGACAACGGTCCGTTGCACCATAGTTGAGACTTCATTTCAGTTGGTAAATTTGTCGAGCGTCCGTCCGAAATTGTGAGCTTATTGCGTCTACGGCTTGTTTGTACGGACGGGACGGTCAAAGCTTTGTAAGCTACAAGGTGCGCCCACAATCAAATAAATGTCGCAAAATAATGACGTTTCCCTGCCGCTTTGTAACCCACAGTTGTTGATGCAACAGATGCAATTTTGCTGGCAGCTAATGAATGACGTAATTCGTACTCCTTTTTATGTTCGTTCGGCTGTAATGCGCCAAATATTATATTCACATCTACAAAGAACGTAATGAACCAAATAAACTGACCAAGTACGAAGTTGCTTTAATGTTACATTTTATGTTTTCCGCCCGTTCATTAAATGCAAGCTAGTTTTGATGAATTTATAAGTAGCAACAGAATAAGGATGAAATAAAATGAAACATAATATAAAATAAAATAAAATGTATTTCATGTATGTGACATTTAATCATGAGTATGAGTCACAATTTCACAATGCGATAACTTTGGTAAAATATGTCGCTAAACTGTAAAAATATGATCACCGAACACTTTTAAGAAGAAAACAGAGACTAGCTTTCAAAAAAAGATATATTTTATCCAAACTGTCATTAGACAAGGGGACCATTACTAATATTTATCCACATTACAGGCACCGATCGGCTCTAGCCCGCAGTCGCGGCACTTGGCACAAGTTAAATGTAGTGTAAACAGAGGTAGTTATCGCTACAGCGCGCCACTAAATCTTGCACTACCGCCGCCGCCGGGTACGCCCGCGACCGTTTGTCATGTCACCTACCGTCGCTCATGCTGTATACTGTGTATGTCGTGTGTGATTAGTATGACCATTTATCAATTCGCTATTGAATTTATCAATGTGACTTTTTGGTTGTATAGCCGGTAAAAGATGGCGAAATAAACAGAAAATAAAATATACAAATAAAATGTATAAGTATCTATCATACCTTCGCGCAGTTATCCACTTCTGATATTTATGACCCTGTTTAAATCCAGGGAAATGTTACTTGTGTTCTATCCAGGTCAACCTTTTTGTTTAGATTACATTCCCAGCTATTTTAGGTCACAACTGGACTAACTAGGAGTTGCGCTTGATAACTATCGCATGGGACTTATAATTAGTATCGGCCGAATAATTACTGAGCAACAGCACACCTCTCTCCAGTAAGTGCTACATAATCACTACTAGTATACAAACCAGTACTAAAACAACATCACGCCAGTATTCCTCAAAGCGTATAAAGTGCATAGCACACATTTCTCCAGTTGTTATGTAAAAGGTCCAGTTTGTTTAGTAGGGTATACACTACACGCCCTACTAAACAAACTGAAACTTTTATAATTCTACATAATATGTGTCTACGCTTTTTATGGCAGGCATTATTTCATCTCTTACAACAAAATGATTTTACCTACAATAATTTACAATTCTCAATTCTCAAAAATATTCTGGACATTCATGGCTGGCAATCACGGTCGCCATCTGTATTTTTACGTTTGGTTGCTCCTGCTCAATATGCTGTGTGTGTCGAGTGAAAGAGATGACAAAGAGATTCTATCAATTCGTTGCATTGAAGTATTTTTTTTAATAGCCTGGCCTGAAGTTCGGGTACAAACAACGTCGTTGCATTTAATGCGTTTAGTCATTTTTGGATTTTTTTTTTAACGTTAGTTATCCACTTTCCGCATCACATAAGAGAACATTCCGAAAGGATTTTCGAAATGTTCTTTCAGATTCAGTTTAGAACAACTAGACTGTTAGCCAGTGATTACGATAGGTATAGGTCTGGGACACCAATTAGAAAAAAGTTGTAGTAAGTATATTAATTTACAATGTTACCTTGCCATTCTGCTATAATTAAAAAGTCATTTCGAAAGTCGAGTAAAAAATATTTTGGTACGACTAGCGGCTCGCTTGCGGCTGCGCTCAGGTTGAGTTCAAACAAAAACTTTCCTTGAAAAGGGTTTAAGTGTTTGTCAAAATCGTATTTAGATCCACTCGGTAGGTAATTGTTGAAATAAGTCTAAACAAAAACAAAATGTATTATTAATTTGATACGACTTAATTAAAAAGTCTCTGTTTAGATGTATAATGAGACAAACCCCAATGTTACATCATATTGATTCATATTGTAATAATTGAAAAAGGTGACTGACTGACTAACAGCTAAGTTTGACGTTGATCAGATTTGACTGTATGTGATTTTCGTCTTCTTGAAATGTATGTGTATTGTGTACCTACCTATCTACTTATGTAAAATAATATGTTCTCAATATCCAGTTTAGGTTTTGTTCTCTTGTTTATTAATTTATCATTAAGATCCAAACTTGAATTTGATTTTGGTTTCCGAATTCGGAATTCCATGGCATCCGTGCACAAGCTCGACTTGATGTCAAAATAATTTGGATCCCAACCATGTGTGGTCAGCTTTGCCTTACACTACTTTCTCTATTAATAGGTGCGTAAACAAATAGACGGGCTTTTGATTTGAGTTGAATATGATTTGAGGGCGTGTATCCATAGTTGTAACAGTGCTGCAATCTCGTGATGTTGGTATAAAGGTTTGCTTTGAACTAAGGGAAGTTGTTCCAAAATCAAATAATGCTGCGATATTGAATTGGTTTCAAAACTGTTATTAGCGAAGTTCTCGTTTCCTTGTAATTCATTTACAAGTATTATATTATATACAATTAATCGTAACCTTCTGATTAGAATATCTGCAATTATGTTCTGTTATACTAGTACTGTAGTTGGCTAATTTGACCACCACATCCACTCTATCGAAAGCGACAAATTACCTTTCATCATATTCTTCACGTAGCGTACCTGTATCAAACCAACAAGCACTCGCTCGAACAAAACAATGTACAACCCTTTTTTTAACTTCACCAATAAGGCGGTTAGAACCTACACCCAACAATGTAACTTGTACTTTTTAATTTAAGCTAATGAGTTTTTCAATTTAAAGCTCCACAATTTATGTCTTTAGTTGCCAGTTTTTATTCGGTTTTATGTAGGTTGGACCGGAATTCTGTGAATATTTTCGTTACACCAGTGACATTTGGAAGAAATCGATTGTCGTTCTTCTAATGACGCGATTGTCAATTATTTTGTCCAAATTGTATGAAATGTGGCTCTGAAATTAAATTAAGACATCGCTTCAGGCAAGGATTTTGAAGAGCAAAAGAGGCTTAAAATGACACGGAAACGTATTAATATGAGTTGCGAATAAAAAATGGCTTGAGGCAACAGATAATCTTCCTTAAGAATATGTAGGAAAATATTTAGAAACCTTTTTAATCGTAGGATATTTTGAGCCAAATAACAGCGATTGGTAAAAGGATCTCAACTTTACTGCTATGGCTTTTTAATACATTATCAATACGTTCGAACTACATCTGCATAGATGTATTATGTAAACTTTGCTCCTGCAGCTCTAGTAATTCTTTCACTACAACTAGGTACACATACATATCGTATATGAACGTCAGTGCTATCAAAACGAGCTTTGAAACCACGTTCAATAGTAACGGTTTCGTAGAGTTGAATCACCGCTATTATTGTATGAATGGTTCTCTAGTTCTAGCTGAACACTTTCAAACACACTAGTAACCTATTTCCCTTAATACCGTTGCTGCTATTACATTTAGAGTCTTGATTCTTTAATAATTTTGTTGATACATACAAGCTCAGAAGTGCATTTATCACACAGCTTTGAACTAATTATTATAGGAAGATCAAAAGACCTCGATATTATCCAAGATATGCAGTACTAACGTTAATCTACCCTTACATAGCTATTCTTATGTAATAACTGTGTCTTACTTAATTGACTACAATTTATTTTCATAACCCCCACATAAACCTTACAAAAGTTCACACCACTTTATTTAAAATACGCCATTCGCATCAAGATTAAATAACTGCCCGAGATCTTATAAGTCAAAATCTCACAACCGATTCTATGGATATATATATAATCAAAACGTTCCACAGTATTCTGTTCGAACAAGTTTATCACAAGGTTTGAAAATTGATGTGTTATTCAAAAACTCATGTAGGTGTACAAGATTTACATAAGCTTCGCTTTCAGTAAACAGCTTCCGTAGCACCATAGATGTTAGGACGTCAATAGGGTAATATTTCCAATGCTGAGACGTGCAGTGAGCGGTGTGAGCTACGGAAAAGGCAAGAGATTGGTACATAATATTGCAATCTCCGTTGGCAAACACTCGCTATATGCGTTAGGAAGCAATACTTATTCGCGTCGAGCGCCCGTGGTAAAATTTCCCAACGTACAGCAATCCGCTCTTTCGTATTTAACCACTGGCGGTTAAATCGTCTTGTTGTGTGTGTGTGTGTGTTCTTGTTGTCTGTTTTATCGGCACGAGGTAACACTTGATTGCTGCTGTTTCTATTTATCATACAGCTTTGAGATTTCTTGTTTTTATGTCGGAAACATGCAGTGATTTTTTATCGTATCGAACTAGGTATTACTTTTGTGTTGTAGTTATGTTTAGACACAAAAACACGTTATAATATTTCAATATCTGTAGTAATACAAATTTCGCAATCGTATTCAGCGTTATCAATCGACGATCATCAGCAAGATCAGCCGTAGAGATTTATTTAGATTTTCCTTTTCGATCTAATGTTTATTGTTCCTTAGTTACTACACTGTAATGTTAGCTTGCGAATAGCGCATTTCATAATAAAACAATTCACATAACTGACTATTTACCTGCGACCGGAAAGTTGAATCAGAATCAAAGAAATCTGACCGCATTCAGAATGGATTGCAAACAGTTCGCGAACGATGCGAGCTTAAATTAATAATACTTCATTGAGTTAGCTCGGACTCATCTGAATGATACGTTTTATGTGAGAGTTCATTTTAAGTATTCATTGCAGCTTTTAGCTTTTAGTTAATCATATATATCTAGGTTGGCTACTAAAGACCCATTAGTCTGTTTTTGTAAATTATACCTACTACATTTATGGAAACTTGGAAGGTTGATTGCAAGAGGGTAAAACAACGTATGATGTAGTTAAGTACGTCTCATAGTTATGTAAACATCGTTAATTCCTGACATACATTTTATCTTAACCATATTCTGTTTAAAACGTCTCTTAGTGATTACGAAATGGAAAATACAGAAATTAAGGCAAAGTTTCGGCGGGTGCCTCTTTTATGACGTGTTCTTATCTCCCGGGAACGGCGCGTGTGGCGCGAGTGTGGAGTTACAATGTTAAGTCTGCGACTGTAAACTTTCCACTTCTGTGGCAGCATGCAGTATCACGGTGTCATAAGGCATATAATGCTTTATTTCTATTTTCATAGTTGTATATATAACGTGGCTGTTGTTGTACAAGTGGTACCTATTGTGGCACTGCCGCTTTGTTTGCGAGTGTCGCCGATATATCTCAAAAGTTTTGCGGTGCAGCAACGCATCTCCACCAGCACTGGTTATATCAGCTTATATGATGAACGTTTAAAATTTACTTGTATCAAGAAAAGCCAGAAAGCGCCTTAAAATTTTAACTTAGCTTTTCAGGTCTACATTGATCATGCAACGTAATGGAGTAATGTATTAGGTACTATTCCTGGTAATCTAAATGGAATTGAACCTACCATGCCCATCCCAATCAAACAGTCAACAAATCATTTCTAAAATCTAAACAATCCGATTCGCATCTGGAATACACAGCTCAGCTTTTAATATGTATGTACATGTGTAGTGTTCGATAGAAGGGATTGCAATGTTTGTTTCAATTTCCTGAGGTGTGAGAAGCGCCGCCTTCCATTTCATAGAACCTCCATGTTTTGGTAGAGTGGAACATTCATTCATCAATGTGTTCTAGCAACTAAATAGCTTCCGCAGTTTAATTTGAACTAAAAAGCGTTCGTCTTTAAACAATTTCTGCACAAACTACTTATTATTCTACGAGGATTGACGGGTACAAATTCTTCTAAGCAAAAACTGTACGTTCATGTGTTCGTTCTCCGATTTGATTGAAGTTAGGTGTATTAAAGTCCTGTTCCTATCAGTACTTATGAATAAATAAGGAAAAGACTAGACGATACGAATTCAGTGAGTAATTGGATCGAAAGCTGTAATGTAGTTCATGTTACATGTTTCATCGAGGAACTCTATTTATTTTTCGGAATTGGTTTTTCCTATTTCCCTTAGGTTTTACAAGATATCAATTATTTAGTACGAGGGTATGATCTGTAAGTGAATCATGGAATATAAGAAGTACGTTCTTCGTTTTTACCATCATTATCGTTATTAGATTTTTATGACATTGCACTTAGTTAAACAATATAACATTCCAATACAATCATATTGTAATATTCATTATTTCTTTCATTATTGTAAGTAACTAAGGCTTCTTGTCAAATTATCAAGTTATTTATTCAGGTACGTATACTTCATGTAAGTAACGTAAAATTTTGCAAAGAACTTGATCATGGTATAATTTAAAAATAATCTCGCAGATAATAACGCTTGGGTACTAATTTTTATTCATATCATCAAAAGTCTATAATATTTTATGTTACACCATAGGTATAAAACTCAAATCAAATAACCAAAAGACAGAGCTTTCGTTCCAGTTCAAAATGAACTCTGAATTAATCAAAACATTCTGATCAACGAATTCCTAATAAACGGTTTAACAGTGAATTTCGCCAGACAATCAAGCGTTAACGGGCTGTTCATCGGGTGACAATGAAAGTGTTACATTGAGCTGTCCATTTGCGAGGGTAGGCACGTCGCGTCGCGTAACGCAGTCGGCGCGGAAGGCGCGTTAATGGTCTCTTCGCCCGCCACCTGTCAGATGACTGTCTACCGTGTGCCTGCTGCGAATCTGTACGGACAACTGCGTAAAGTTACGACTTTACACTTAGATGTTTGAATTTTGAGAACTCTTTTGAGTAGGAACATCGTCTCTTTCGGATCATCGTCGTCATCTCGTCTCATCGTAAACAAGATGTTATTTTAAAGTTAGGTTACGCGCGGTTAGGTATTTCGAAGGAATTCTTAGAAAGAGATCTTTAAGAAAGGAGGCCTCGCCCGCGAAATGAACGTTACGTGGCAGCATATTCATTAGGCACGCCACTTAATAAGGAAATCATTTTTTCAATAACCGTAGGTAAGTGGCAGGTCGCTGCGCTGTTATCAGTCCCCACAAATGTCATTTAATTTTTTTTACATTTGACCCGTCTATGAAAATCTTTATACTGTACTCCAGTACCGAATTGTATGAATAAAATTCGTTGCGCTGTCATAGCAGCGTTATTCAGCAAGTCACGCCTAAATTAACATTATTCGAATCTTTTACATTTGAAGTTACTTTACATTTTGTAATGGCATTGTTATGTAATTCTTTAGTACCTACCGTCATACGACAATTTATTTTTGCCAAAGTAAACGTAAATTATCTTGAAAACTCGTAATAGTGTGAGTTTTGTTTGAGAAAAATACGCTATAATAAGCTAGTATTGCTTGATGTTAGTTTTTACAAGTTGTAATAATAGCTATACGAGGAAATGTTTGTCAGCTCACACTCACCTGTAAGCAAATATGCATAATTAATTTCAACAACTGCTACAGCGTTGACTAACGAACAAAATGTGGTGCGTTTTACGACGAAGGAAACAATATTACCCATGTTTATTTATGGAGTAAGAAAGAAAAGAGATACCATTTTATTGTAGGTACCATTTTGTATTTTCAAATGCTTTTGAATTCTGAAACATAATTTACTTATTATTATTATTTCAGTAAGCATTAACTATTCAGCGTATCGTATTTATTGTGCTCATACACGTCGTATTACGTCACTCATGTTGAAATGGAATCGTAAAATTTAATAACAAATCAGAAAACCTGCGTTGAACGAGCCAACTCTGGTCCAACAAGCAAAAAACCATTTCCATCCAACTTTTCAGCTAGATTTTCAGCAAAGCGCACTCGTCCACAGTTCAATAGAATTCAGAATTCTATTCCATGTTAATGAATTCTCATAATGAAAACTGTATGTAACTAGTTTTTAGATATGTTCGAAATTGAACGTATTGGTCGACTTTGGGTCATAGTTGTGTTGGACTTCCAAATCGGATGCTTATTTCACAAAACTTTGTTAAACTGTGCCGTCCACGAGTTGTGTGGCAAGTTTTCGACATGTTACTGAGATCGCATTTCGTATTCATCAAACATCCATTCTAGTCTCAATATACGTGCCGAAACTTAGTATCGCCCTGGGGTTCATCTTAGTTCCCGCAATGGAGAACTTGTGAACTTGCGCTGACGAACTTACAGACCGCTTGTTTACAGCTCTGAGCAAGGTCAACTAGAAGATCACCAACCCACACTTATCAATGACACTTGATGACATTGGTTTGATAAAGTTAAACTTAGTTTCTTAATAGATTAACTAATGAATGATAAAGCAAAGGAAGCTAGATAAGCAAAAGGATCTGGACAATATATTGCAGAAAAAACTATTAAGGTTGTGGAAATAATATGAAAAACAGTACAACTTAAAGCATAATTACAAAATATAGTAAAAATGTTCGATATGAAACAAAGTTCAAGATTTTGTCTACAAACGTATGAAACAAGCAATGAACTGTGAAGCAATTTCGCGCAATATCTGGAGTTTTTTTACGAGACCGCAGGTGTATTTTATAGAACATTTCTGTTCATTTAATGCTACCTAACACCTTTCATATTGTGTGTTCGGATAAGGCCTCCATACACGTATTAGAACAGCAAACTCATCACTATTAAAATATAAGTAAGTAATTCAATCTCATATTTACTTTATCTGCTTCGTCTTACTAAACGTTTTATTTTCATAGAACTCAGAACAAAAGAGTTTATTAAGTTAATATCCAAGTAACTTATATAATTCCTAACTTTTGAAATTCTTGAAAATACGCCCCGAACTTGAATTATTTGCTAATAAAGTTGTACACAATCGACATTATTTAATTAATATAAAGCTTTTTGAATTGTAAATTCTCATAAAGCGTTGGGGATTTTTATTTATTTATTTCAATAATACGGTGCAAACCCATTACACTACTCAACAATGTTGTATATACTATACACATAAAAGTTATTACAATATGAATTACAATAATTAAAAACGCTTTAATTTTCTCTTACATAACTACAAATATTCTGAAAATAATAATCCTCTCATACTCCCAAACACGTCACACTTTGGTTTTGGATTCAGGAATAGGTTCACTAATTTAAGTGTGTGGTGTGAAGGGGACTTTGGTCTACTGAGTGTTTTGGATGATGGTATTGCAAAAACGTGATGCTTGTCGGGAGTAAAAATATATAGTAGTTAATTGTGTAACTCAGGCACGTCAATATGTCTATAAATAATTTTGTAAGCAATTAAAATTTGCTGCATTACCCACCTAACTTGGAGTCCGTTACATCCTAGACTCCTTAGTAAAAATAAGGTTTAGTACAGGTATGGCTAGGTAACCGTTAACACGCTTGTAGAAACATCTTAGAAACGCTTTTTGTACCTTTTCTATAAAGTAACTCATACGTGATCCCATGTGGATTCCAGATGGCAGAACTTGATTCTAATTTACTGCGCACAAGCGTGTTGTACAAGAATTTAATAGTTTGGTGGCTATGGAAATCATGGGTAAACTCCCACCCGGAGACCAAATCCTAGGTTACGAAGAAAATCCTTAGCCACTGCTTTCATAATCATATAAGGTTAACTTTTGATCGAATATCACGCGCAGGTTTTCTTATAGCTTTTTCTATAATGCTGTCTCCTATTTTGTAATTAGCATAAAGTGGGCGTCCTATACGGCCAACACTTCCTAAGATTAAATTCCATTTTATTTACCTGACCCCAATTGTACATAGACCCCAATTATCTATATGAGATTTTTTTATTATATTATATAATAACTTGTACAGTATGTTTTACATTTCAGTAAAGTGTATTTGGTGACCATTATCCATCGAGTCAGCCTAAAAAATTTCTCAAACAAGTTATTCGGCCTCGAGCCATTCGTGGCATTTTCGCTGGCTGGAATAAAACATTTCGATTTCGATTTAAAGTGAGTGGAAGGAACCGATGGAGCCCATAACTTTGAATGTTTAAAAAGGCATCCGTAATGCTATTATAGTTGTTAATGTATGAATTTTATATTTTTTATTTGATTTAATATAAATTATAAGCTATAGGCAGAGTATTATTTTTATTTATTATTATTAAAGCATTACCGGTAATCTTATTGCATACTATGGTCCACAAAACTGTATTAAACAGTTTGTCTGTGGACTCCTATGATTCTCATTGTTAATTAGTTACTATTATTCTATTCTCCCTGTTAGTTCATTATTATATAAACAATAATAAATTAAATCATTTATTGTTCAGTCTTCTTGAAATATCTTGCCAAACTTAGCATACAGTTATTAAAATTCGTTCGAGTAGTGCTCTGATAAAAAGATAGTATAGCTTGATCTCTTTTTTTTAATTTTCCCTTTTTATAATATTTAAATAGGTAATATTTATTGAGAGCAAAATACGCTAAAAATGTTCGATAAGATGTTATCTACAGCAGCTAGCTATTGAAAAAATCTGTCTTGAAAGTGTACATATCATGTACCTACCTCTCCAGATTTGCAGTATTGTTTAACGCCAGTAAATAATGTGTCACATCCAGCTATAGAACCCAGGTCAATGTGATTCCGGGTAGCGTCGCTCGGTCACGTTCCAGAGTGCGGACCGATGTACCGCGCAACCGCCTCTCCACAGTAAAAAGACCCCGCCATTCTCCATTTAAATAATATATAGCAACTCTTTGATTCGACACTATATTGTCCGAATGTAGCCACGATATATTATGACCTTATAGCTTTAATGGCTTTATTCATTTCAATTTTTATAACGGAAACTATATTTTAACTTTTAAATCTTTTATAGAATGTATGCCTACATACTGCATATATTTAGTAAAATTTATAAGATAAAAGTGGTACTCTCTAAGCGATTTTCTCTGATCTTATCACGATTATTTATTTACGATTCTCATTTTCAATATCAAATAGCGGAATTCAATCAGTGCGTCGTATGACAATCCAATGGAAGTCATTATTGGTAGATATACCTGGGACTCAAAATACAATCGGATGATTAAATTGGAAATTCAATAATACGTCTACTATATCAGACAATAAAACGAAGCCAAAGATGTGAAAGGGCATCATAAATAAAAGGCTTGAGTATAAAAGTGTTCTTTATGAAGTGTCGCCGCAGTGGAGTCGAGGCCACACGCCGCCGCCACCCGGCCGGCTGTCGTTCATACCTATTTGAAAGTCCTGTAATATTGAACTGGGTTGTGCCTTTCTTTTATATACCACGATTATCGATATTTCCACGTATTGTGTTAATTTGAGTGTTAACGCGTGTAATCGGAATTAAAGTCTGACATATTATGAACGTTTAATACCTGTACCTGAATATAACATTCGTATTAACTTTTAAAAGATTTGCTTGGGATTTTTATGACGATACCTCGGAAAAATTGAAGTGATATACCTACCTCCAAATAAAATTATTCAGTTAAGGAACACAATAAATATTGTCGGATATAAATATTTTGTTGGATAACCCCGCTTAGTATAAATATAGATCCTGAGTGTCGTAAATATTTTCTGTATACATACTCTATGAACTCTTATCTTAATCCCACAAAAGGACCGGAAAAATGTTATTATTTTGTTGAAGGTGTTTCCTTCTACTTGGGTTCTGTTACAATAGTTGTAACAACTACTTCGGTATACTCAATACAATAATAATTTGAGAGCCTTGAACTATTATCCAGTTGAATGAAAATATTTAATATTTTGTATTTTAAAGGACAGATAGGATATTTGATATGTTCATGTAGTTCTTGTAAACTAATAAACGGTTATCGAAATTTGAGTTATATTTTTTTATAAAATAAAAGACGTTTATTTGTTTATTCCAATATTAGAGGATTTATGATGGTCTATATGTTTTTCACAAAAATGAAAAAAAAAAACTACGAAAATATTGAACGAAAAGAATTATAATGAAGAAATATGAATCCTGCAAAACTAGAAAATAATTTGCTTCCATGTTACGTACCTATGCCAACATTTTTTAGTATTATTTTGGCATAGACGGATATAACGACGGCCTATGTATTTGAATCGGTTAACCCGATTTAGTTTAGTTCCGCGTAAAATTCTTTTTTAGTTCTACCACCATCATTCAGTTCAACCAATATTTATGTATGTAGCGGCTATAACTGATCTCCAAAAACACCTCTCAATTTCCCAAAAATATCGGTGTTGTAGTTATAGTAACTATGCTCTTAACATTGTATAACCATCTTCTCAGGGGCACGTGTTAGACCATTAGAATACTTAACTGAAGCTAGAATTTCCACACATTCTAATCTTAACACTATAGTAAAACATCGATATGTCTTCCGTGGAGAATATTCATCACTAGAACAGAACGTCCCGACCAACAGAGGGTCGGAGTCGGCGAGGGAGAGTCTAATAAAATATGTAGATTTGATGACTTGTCACATTTTTTGTTACAAATCTGAGATTCAAAGTTTTTTAGTCACTTTACCAGACCCTTCGGTTCTTTTCATTAAGACTTTAATAATGTGGAATTGAGGTACTTAATCTTTCTCATCTAGGATGTGTCGTTGAACTCGGCAATTCTTCAGCTTTTAATTAACTTGCAGGCATATCTAATATTCATTTAAAACGTACTGTAATAGAGTTAATTGCTGTTGACGGTTGCTTGTAGAAGTTATATTTAATTTTAGACTTAATGGAAATGTACTGTACTGTAATTAGGATTCAAGGGTCGCCTTATTATTCATTGTTTCACAAAGTATGTCATTATGGGTTCAGTCCATCTTTTGCTTGTAAACACAACTACATTAATACAAAATATTTATAACTTTTGGATAGTTTAGTCAGGGTTTACATTCCTGTACAGAAAATCTGAAATAGGCTTCAAGTAGTACTTACCGTAAAAATTGCGGTAATATTTCCAAGAGGTTTAATAATATTGGTACTTACTTTTCTATTAGTGTCATAATATATGTGTAAACAGACCTCAGACCGCTATACCTCGGCACGCTGCTACAGCATGTCTACGGTCTTACAATATGTTGACCTACGAGAATTGGAAGCTAATACCTACGTGTGGTATTTTCTTGCTAGCGTGTTTGTCTGAGGCCGGACTTTATTATATCGTTAATGTCAGTGTTTGCAGCTGTATTATTACTAATTTATTCTAGGATCCAGCCATTATAAATTCAATCTGATCGTTAATTGTAAAATATATTTACCCAGCAATGATTTCTGCTCTTCTATTTAGGCTCAAACTATGCAAATTAAATACGCTTTATGTTATACGCCATACAAGATACAGTATCATGTAGACATAATCAGAAAATGATTGCTTTATTTCAAAATCGCATGTCTTTTTATTAATCAAAGTTTCACATTTCTCTGTATCAGTCTAATTATATTTGCTTGAAATTATTCCACGCGTACTCTGTATCGGTATTGTGAATATCGTGATAGCTAAATAAACTAAAGTGGCCGGAGCGGGAGCACGTAAACCACTACCTCGGTCGCGATGGGCAGATATGATGAAAGGCGTGACTTATATTGTAATAAGCGACGTGCTACCAGCACAGAGTGTATAATAATACCTTTTTGAAATTACAAGAGCTTACTACTAACTTAGCTTACGCTGATTTGGCACAAAGCATATCTTAGCGGGAATGTTACTTTGTCATAGTTGTGTACAAGCGCACAAGGTTGACACTGCTAAGAATTTAACGTACAAGTCTGAAGATATATATAGAGGGGTAATTTTTCCATTATTGTTGAGCACATACCTATGTCCCGAGTAAGTCGTTTAACAATCTAGAATAAACTCTTTTCATTGTACCATTTGTCAGGCTGATGGATCGGTCAATTTAGCAATCAGCGAGTGTTAAAATACCAACATTGTTCGCAGAGTGTTCGTACTTTAAATTGCTAAACAAGTAGCTATATTGAACTTGAAGAGATTCATTGTGTTCTAGTTTGTGGTCTTGGAATCTTACATTATTTGAATCTGCGGACTGAGTTTCTTATTGTGATTTGTGTCTTATGTAGAAATGTTTTAATAAGATTACTACGTTGGAAGCTTGAACAGTATTCACGGGTAATATAATCGTCTAATTGATGTGATGGTACACCGGATTGGACGAAAAAAAAACGATACGTGACGAAAAACTTGACAATAAGTCTATATTGTTTTTTCTCAGTTGCAGACGAGGAAGTTATATGAAAACATTTCAAGTGGAATATGAATAGTTACATCATTCGATTACATACTAGTTAGTACCTACGTTAATTCATGGTAATAATCAGCAATTTTCTTTTGATGCGAACGTGACTTGTCACTGTCATTTTATTCACTCTCATCACAACCTCCTTACTAGCTGATCGGCTGCTCAACTTGGCCTTTCTCCAGAACTGCCCTATCATCCATCCATACATTAACGATATAGCTCGCAATTCTACATAGCATTCAATTCTAAACCGATAGTGTTACAGTTGCGACTGTTCCAAGTGAAAAGCACGAAACTCATACTCCAATGAACACCCTAAGTAGTAATGCACACACAACATTGACGTAAAATTACAAGAGTGATGTGTGGACACATAGGTTTAGCTATGCGAAGGGTGTCCACAGTCGTCATAAATCGCCTCGTGCCGGCGTCGTGCCATTGCACGAGTCATCGGCGATTAGCACCACCTCCCTAACCCCTCTGTTAGTATCACGGACCTTGAGAGGGAACTTATGAAATATGAGGGAGTACAGTTTAGCGTTGTATTGTCGTGATCTATTGAGAATTGAGGGAAAAACTTTTGTGTATTATGTTACGAAAAAAGTTATTGGGTGTATGAAATAAGTTATAGATTAGTTAACTTTTAGCTTGAAGCACAATATAAATTATATTTATATTTATTTTAATAATTTAAACATAAGTAAAAATGACGATCGATATTTAACATATTTTATTTTCAACATACGTAGTATTATTTGCGGCTTAATAACTATTTTGCAAAGAGTATTAGAGTCGTACACAGCCACCTTAGATACTTAGTATATGTACAACATTGAATAGAGAACATACCTACGTCATATTACCATAACTTTCATACAGGTAGGTTGATAACACCAAAACATTACCTTTGTACCTATTAATCATACAATTTGTATACTAGGGGTATACAAATTAAGCTATCAATTTATGGCTTGATGCCATTAGCTACCTACATATTTACGTGTGCCTGTAGATGGTAACGAATCAATAGTCCAATCGTTGGCAAGCGCGTACCACTCTATCAGCGATTAGTTTTGGTCTGGTGGACACTCGGCCGTTCCTTGCCGTTGGGACAGGAAGCTTGTCCATGGTAAATTACTACTTACGTCGGTAAAGCTTTTACCGTGAAACATGTTCGACGTTAATTTCTCTGACGTTGTCGGATTCATTATTTCAGTTAGTGTTCCTATGATAGGGAAAGTACTACATACATGATACAGGAGAATGTATTTGTATTTTTTGTCCCTACTCTACTCTTATAATATTTCGGATGGTAACATACGAGTATCATTATGTACTTAGATTTTTGTAAAAATCAGGATATGTTTACAATACGCCTTTGTCATTTGAAATACTGTCAGTGTTTGTTCGTTTGTGTGGCTTCAATATTTTGATGATTTTGTATGTCTTCAATAAACTGATGTGTCTATTACAATCATAGATTTAAAAATAATAGGTAGTTCCGAATATGAATGAATTGTCATATGTCATATTCTATCAATAAATGGATTACAATGATGAAATACTGACTACATTTATATAATTAGCTGATATGGCAAGTCTTCGATTCGAAGAAGTGTGTATGACTGTTTAGACAGTGTGTGTAGACTTTTTATACATCTACTTTTCTTTCAGCTAAACTTAAGAGCTATCATAATTTACAGGCATCATTTGAATCACTTGTTAAATTAATAAGACATAATCGTAGTAAAACAAGAAAAACCTAAATATACATTCTTCAAGACATTCGTAAACCAATGTTTAAAAGTAACGGAAGAAAAAAAGGCATAAAGCGAAAAAACTGAGTGTAGTAAAATGTCAACTAGAATCCATCCTTAGCTCACCAACAAAGAATCGGTCCATTATGATAATGAAAGTGACTCCCGTTTGTCTTAAAGTCGTAGCTCAATTTGCAAGGCGAGAGATAAACGCTGTTAAACTGTCGAAGTTCGTGACAAAGCCTGAATAATGCAGATTACACCGAGAAAAATACGGCCGCAGTCAAATCTGCATATTTTATTGGTCCCTTCGATGTCCGCTCTCACATTCAAGTAAAAAATTATATCTAAACGTAACTCTGCTATCTCTCAAACGGCTTTCGACACGTTGAACGTTCCTTAATAGCTTTAGTTTGAACCAAAACCGGTGTCTTTGTGGAGTCAAAGTCGTTTACCGCTACCTCATCGAAGTGTTTCTCGTACAATCTGGATGAAGTGAATTAATTTCTCGACAGGGTTTAGTGTTTAACTATTCGCAGAGAGATTCGATTCCTAAAGTCAAAGTACAAATTACCGCAAGTAGAGCTGGAATTGTTCTGTCGGAGCGCCTCTAGTTTCATGGCTTTGTGTCTAGAAGCCGGCAAAGCATAGCGCCGCTCTAAAAATTTGACGGCCTACGTTTAAAGCATTCGCTAGCTTAGGAACGAATTTACGTTTACGAGTTCCGGCCTCGTATTTCCTAAATACATCGAGGTCTCCAAGAATATTGTTGTTGTAGAAAACGCAATATATACGGGACTTGCAAAGTGAAAACTGGAATTCCAAATCTGGGATTATAAGATTAATTTAATTACCTACATATACTCGTATCTATGTGGGCTGAATGTATGGCATGTAGAGCGCAGAGGATTTAGTAAATGTGTTTCGGCCCAATAGTTATTTAGATGTATACATTTGATTTTACACACCTGTGCTTACGGGCGACCCTTTTAATGTCTTTAGTTCGGTTCATTCGTTGTGAGAGTGAAAGTAGTAAACAGATATTTATGTAAGTAAATAATTTTGTGTAAATTAGGTAGAAACTGAATTTATTTGGTTTCATGTATAACCTATTACGTTAGTCGCAAACGAAATATATCGTTACGTGTTTCCAAATCTCTGAAAACGATACAAGGGGTACTATCGGTACCTTATTGATATAATATTTCGCAATTTATATTAGGTAGGTACTTATTGTAAATATTCAACATAAAAATTTCCTTTCAAGGAAAATCAAGATACGAATGTGTGAATAAGAAGAATATTAAAAATGAAAGCTTTCTAAAAAAATATCTTACTCACAAATTATTTTGCCTGACGTGTTTTATGATGAAGAGAGAGACATGTCAATTTGGACTTATTCTTTTTACAATATACCTACTTGATAATATAAGAAGTGCTTTTTTAAAGATAGTTAAAAAATAATATATTTTACGGATAAAAAACGAATAACTTTAGCTCAAACGTATAGAGTAGGTACTGCAAGTAGAAAGCCTCCGAGAATGCTGCCTAAGTGTACCTGCGCTGGCGCATCCTGGGCGGTCAATCTCGCCACCATCCTTGTTTCAATATAAAAATTAGATGATACTATGGAAAACTGAAAAAATGCTGATGCTTGTGTGTAAGTTAAAATTTTACCTGATACCTGCTCTTCAGCTGGTGAGACATATAATTATCAATAATTATATAAAGTGATTAAACTAATAGTAATATCGAATAATCTAGAATGCTGCACCAGATATTCCTCGTTGATTCATTACGTACAAAAGTAACATTAGCCAAGCGGAGTTGCGGGATTGCGCGTCCAAATAGCGAGCTGTGGAAAACCAAAAGTTAATATAATATTTGAACGAATGGTTTTCAACCGACAATTAATGTGAGGAATATTTGTAACAATCTATCGTGGTGTGATGGCAATATACGACCATTGGCGAAGCAGTAATCATAATATCACGCCTGTATTCCTTATAGGCGCAGGTAGAGGTGCACATTTTGCAAGTTATGTTGTAGGTCCCAATGTAATAGGGGGCGAGCCTATTGTCACTAACCGGACACACATCCAAACTCCGTGCTGCTACTGCAAATAATCCTGGAAAAACCCAATAATACTTTTTCCGACCCGAAATTTGAACCCAGGACCAGTCCAAACCAGACTCTCGAAGCAGTAATCAAAGTGCATTATTATTATAACGCCTAGTCTATGCCATGTCTCTGGTCTGTATACTATCTAGATACAAAAAATCACGCCTATCTGTTGTTTTCTTGCTGCTTGAAAGAAGGAAAAACGAATATAAACATAGGTTTGAATCTACTTTAGTATAAAAACAGGCTTCGATATTGGCTGTCTTGCACTTAAAAAAAACACAAAAGTTATATTCAATCAAACAACGTGTACATTATGCCATTCTAATTTGGAATAACTATACGGAATAGCTTAAACCTCAAAAGGAATTTCGGGAAACAGGCTTCCACAGAATCTTACAAGGCTTTTTGTACTGAAGTAGGTAGTTGACATCTTTTGTGGCTGCGGAAAAAATATAATAGATAAAACGGGCTTTTTATCAAGGTTTTCTGACTGTCAAGCTGCTTTCTTCTTGGTGGAGTGAGTCAACATTAACTGTCTAAGTTAAAATATTAGTGTTTAGTACTATGTATCACCATAAATGAAACATGCCTTATGCAAGCTGTCTATTTAGTCAAGTTTAAAAAAAATTGACTACTACGTTTACGCAAACGCCGTACTGGTTCGAAGCATGACTGGCAAACGCACCGACGTTTTTATTTAATTGAACTGGTTTTTAATATTATGCAGTTATTGTAGGCCTGTAAAGAATAGCTTATCAGCAAGATCGTAGCAGTGTTGATTGCTCAGGGTGCACTGGACGCACTACGCTGACATACAGGTCAGCTTTTAACTTTGAAGAAGAAGTAAGTAGAAGTCGGTTAAAAATAAATAATATTATGGCCTTAACTACCGGATTCTATCTAAGGTTCAAAACCAGGTTAGTACCAATGTGACTCTTTTAAAGACATAAAATAGGTAGGTACTAATTTATATACCTAGTCGTTACATAGTCTTAAACACCCGAGATGCAAATTAAAGATATCATGATATAGTTAAAATACAACCATAATGGAACAATTATAAAATACAAAGCATAAAATATCATATTTATATACTTACACTAGCCTAGTCTCGAAACAGTTTTTGGTGGCGTAAATCCATCCAAATCCTGTTCCTGTAAATTTGTACTGTGCAATAATTGAACATTCGACCTTTAGCGCATAAAGCCATAAACTTGAACAGTCAAGTAAAAAAAAGACTAATAGACGAACATTTTTGCTCACGTAAACGTATGTTTTCTTTTGAGAATTATTTGTTTAGTATTATTATAAGCAGGGTGTGTAAAGAATTCCTTTGATTCGTTTTATTTAGCATCATACTTTTAACGTAGGTACACATTTCTCTTTATCTCAGAAATTTTTCCTCAAAGGACGAGTCTGGAATGCTCAAGGGTATTCATTCATCTGATTATTTTCTTAGAAAGCGGGAACTTATAATTAAGGCGAATTAAGAAAATTATTTAGGTAATACAGAATTGAGATTTAAATAAATTTTTGTGAGACCAACGATACTTGAACAAAACTTTGTAGATTTGAAAATCTGTCGTTTCATTTGTCAATTACTCCTAATTATGCGGGATTAAATACTTTAAAAGAAACAGAGCCGTTTTGCATTTATCTTCAAAAATATCGTTCGTAGCTCGCCTGGTCTTCGGCTTAACTGGTGCTATTAGCCCTGCCATAAATATCTGGGTAACGTATTTAAGGGATTTAGATTTAGCTTGTACGGCCCTGATGGAGGTTCAGCGGGTAGCAGTTAGGCACCGAGCGGGTTTTATGTTTTTTAAGTAGTCCGAGCTTTAATTCGCTTTGCAAGATTAAAATTACCTCAAAACGGTTGTTTAACGTAACATTAACAAAATACAATTTAAATAATTAAATTTATTGTTATTAATTTATTTAGTCTAAACAATTAATGCATTTATCCAATTGTCACGAATTCTTGGATGTAATTGCTTTATAAAGACAAAATAAACCTCAATTGTAAACCAAACGTCTTGGCCAGTAGAAAGGAGTAGCGTCTCGCGAACACAATGCATCTGTCGCTTCCCGTAAAAGTTGTCCTAATCTAAACGTAGATCATCGCGATTGTCGGAAGATTCAGCGGCGATTAAACGTATTCATAGCATTTACGTTTTGACATTGCGCGGCCGTCAGAAGCAACAGGACCGCGATTGGAGGGCGGGCGGGCGCATGCGCGGTGGGGTCCGCAAGCGGTGCAGAGCGCGGGGGGTAGTCGCCCATCGCAGCCTCCACGCTCGTTCTTAATGAATCGCCGGTACCCGCGGCTCGCGCTGCGCTCGCTCCATCCGAGTGCTCCCTTTAAAAAGTTGTTAAGGAGCTTTACTCGCCGTCTCCCTCGCGCCCTCTCGTGTTGCAACAAAATAATATCCGCGGGTGGTGGCTTCCGACGCTGCAACTGACACAAGGTAATGCTGCAATAGTGCTTAATATACTTTTGTTTTATAATAGTTTTATTAGTTTAACTTAATAGTAGGCTAACGCAAAACTTTGTTTTGTTTTAAACATGTTATGCAAGTTTGGTGTTTTATGATTTTGTTATTTTTCAGGTTTAATAATATTTTTTACTGTTATGGTTTAATCACAGTGTGGATTTAAGCGTAATCTTATTTATAAATTATGTTTAAAAATAAAATATTTGTAGAAGTGAATAGTACTAAAAGAACATTAACTTTGTTAATTATCTTGGATGTAAATAACAGAAGGGTCGAAAGAGGTCGGTCTCGTGACAATATTAAACCATTTTGTTGATTATTTCGTTTCCAATTCAGTGGCACAGTTTATACAATATTTAATTTACGGAATGATAAACTTCAGACCTAAAATAAGTGTTGTATAAATAGCAATAAACTGCAATAGTAAGTTTAATTACTTAAAACAAAGATAAATTATTAAATTCCTACAATATATAAGCTTTTACTCAGTGGTTATTAAATTTCCTCCGCCAAAGTAACTATGTAATCAAAGACTGAATACAATTCGGGAGCAACAAAACGCTGTATTATCAGAGCTATTCGCCACTTTAGCAGCGTATTATGAAAAACGGTCCTTACAAATTTGTATGGTGCCGTTGCCATTGTTCGTAGTTATAATGGATCTGTCAATGTTTCATTCGAGATGAATGAACTGTCGATGAATAACAAAAATGATGCTTCGCCGCTTTCGCTGACATTCGATCTAAAAAGTTACCAAGCCTAGCTGTCACTTGATATTTTATTGCAACGGAAAGCTTTCAAACAAACGCTATCGGGTTATTTCTTGTGATGCGACAATGCAAAACATTACAATAACTGCTTGTTCGACATTTATTTCTTTTTAATCTTCTTTATACATTGGTTGTTTTTACTTTTATTTATATATTGTTCTGTTGTAGATATAGACAATGCAATCCAATACCAGGTTATCGGATCCCCTTGATTGGCTAATAAAGCTTGCTCGGAGGCACACTGAAAGGCCGGAGTCTACTGATTACGAGTACAAACACGCCTGTAAAACCCCAAGGGGTAGTCAGCCAGAGGAGTCCTTCTTTATCAGCAGTCTATACATTTATATAATGCATCTTTGGTTCCCAATATATTTGGTGGGCAAGCTTGCAAGCCTATTATCGAGCACACAGGTTCATCGCCTTTTAAGATTCGCTGCCTGCCAACAGAAGGGAATCGTTCTCTTAATCCCTCCCCTTACGGGAAACTTAATTAGTATCTAATTGCGGGCCTACGTCACTAAATACTTAAGGATGTCCAAATAAGGATTAATGCTTAAGTATTTTACTTTTTATCCTACTGTGGGGACTGTATACCTACACGAGATCGAAATATTTTGTCTCCTCTGTTATAATATAAGGTCTCATGTTTTTGACCTATCTTTGCAACTTGCCAGTTAGTGGGCGGCATTTGAATACCGCAAAGCCAGTGACTTGTAAGGCAAGGATACACTCTACCAGAATGCTGATATGAAGTTGTGACATTGGAGTGCTTCTATCGCATACAGACGGAGTTGTCGAGGTGACGCGCTCTAGGCAAGTGGCAACACGCTCTACGAACAGAAATCGAATGACATAATGTTTTGACTAAGTAATCTATGACTTGTCAATCTCAATATGAATTCTTTTCGTCAAACGTTTTGCCACTTGTCTAAGAAGAAGGACTGGGAACACAATTTCTCACCCTAAATATATCAAGACAAACAGGTTGCGATACGTAAGGAGAGGCACAAAAAGCAAACACAACAGCGACTGTATGGTGTAGTTAGCGGCAATCATTTTCTAGTTACCTTCGAGGGATACGCATGCTCACTTGACTCCTTTATTACGAAAGAAATACAGACGCACCCTCGACTATTTCCGTACGGCTTAGGTAAATAATACTTAACACTTGGATGGTTATCTCATAATGTAACTCTTCCTTTACTTAATGAAATATTCGCTTGGTTTGTATGGTACCTACCTAGTATACTAGGTTAGACTTTTCATGTATTGTATTATCAGATACTTGTAAGTACTTTTCATGCATTGAAATTAGGTATTAGATACTTAGTAAGTAGGTACCTACTTACAATTTCCATACTAAGAGTTTATCCAACTCCATTTATTAATATGGCGTAATTTTAATACGGCTTCGTAATTATAATACATTAAAGAGTGAATCTTATTGATTATAAAAATAATACGGATTCTTAAAAAAAAACATTTTAATTTAATAAAACGGATAATATTTGTAACGATCATTTAACAACGTTTCTTAAATGAATAATGTAGAAAATATTTACATTTAAAACAAATAGACTCGATACGGATTAAATATACATGTCCCGGGTCCCCCAATTCTTCATTCCACATTTCCCGGAATATTTAAGTA
Source organism: Abrostola tripartita (assembly GCA_905340225.1). Classification (NCBI taxonomy): domain Eukaryota; kingdom Metazoa; phylum Arthropoda; class Insecta; order Lepidoptera; family Noctuidae; genus Abrostola; species Abrostola tripartita. Next base: position 6,495,074 of record HG996498.1, on the reverse strand, counting down.
CAGAAACATTCCTATCTATAGGAATCCATGAATCTTTTAAGGCAACACGCGCCATCCAATATGGGCGCTTTGGAGCATGTGGTACCCATAATATGTAACGCTCCCTATATTTTCCTTATCAATTCCTTTTGGCAGTTATCGTGAGTTCGTTATTGCGGTATCATTACGATTTTTATTGCGATTCCTCTCTCTACTTACTTGCGTTATGTGTCCGTAAGTAATGAAGATAGAGAGAGATATTATCTAGTACATTATATTTACATATTATACTGTAATGATCTTGAGAGGTATCAGTTCTTTTGTAACGGGCCGTTAATCCTCCCTACCTATAGAGTTTGCCTTTTAGTGAGAAGTAGCTTATTTGTTTGAAGTCTATAAGCCAAGTAATTCTTTTTAGTGTTTATCTTTTTCTCGTTCTTGGAACGGAGTTAAAATATATCTTTACAAGTAATTCAATACATTCAAATAAAAATTTATTTATTTTTAGTAAAGAGGTTCTTATAATGCTCCGTGGTCAAGGTCCGTTAAAGTCTAGAGATACAATATTAAATCAGAATAATAGAACAATATCAAGCTGGTCTCTTGAGGAAAAGCCATAGCTGTGCTTTAAGTTTGACTGTCCTAAAAGACACCACTAAGCCAGACATTTGAGAAGGCAGCCTACAATAATCTAATTAGCAAGATGTATTTAATTATGACCTACATAGAACATTACAACTGGCTATCATAATATACAACTTAAATATATTCAAATTACCAAGGTACTCGTATTATACACCTAAATAGAATAAAAAGTTCATTTTATTATACGTAACATTTGCCGATTTAATGGATATAAAATAATAGAGTTTGATGTGGGAAAATTAATATGATATCGGCTATTCCATAATAAATGTAGCTACCGACAAATTATTCACAACGTTGGCCTAAACATATAATTGAATAGTAAGTACTAGGTACATCAAATAATATCTGACTATTGACTTATCACTTTAGGCAGCCGACCTTGCCTCAGGGAACAGTTTAGTACATTAAAATATCTAATACCCGAATTAATGTAGTAGAGGTGGTTTTATTGGAACTTAAAACAAACAGTAGAAAGTAACTGATATCTAACATATATTTTTATTACCAATTTCATGTTATAATTTGTAAAGTGTTGGGTCAAGGGATGTGAAAATACTTGCTTAATGTCTACGTGTTTATTTTTTAATGATAATTTAATAGTATTGAATACATCGTCCGACTGGTATCCATGTGTACTATCATATAGCAGTATCAGGGGCAATCTAATGTAACCGACGATGCTGGCATGAGCCGGGCAATACCGCCTCAGTCTGACGGCAATCGATCATACCGCTTAGCTACTGTGACTACTATATTTTCATTATACTTTTCTATAGTGTGAACTTTAAAAGTAACTTTACGAGATTTTGAAGATTTTTTCTTTGAAATATTAATTAGAAGGAGATTTTTAACTAAGATATTTTTAGGGTATTTTACTAGCCGAACATTTTAAACTCATTTAAAAAAATTATATAGGAAGGTACCCACCCTTAGATAAGGCACTCATCAGCCAACTTGCTGACTGCCTTACCAGTTTTCACGTCACGGATTGAGCTGTAATGGCCCATGTTAAAACGATAAAAGGAGGAGATCCTGCTTATAATCTATTAGATACAGTACATTACATGTACCATTAGCCCAAAGTCTCTTGAATTCTCAAAATATGATAATAAAGCTTCAAAGCAAAGTCTACTATACCGTTAAATAACCGAAATATGAGGCAAGGGTACTGTCGCACACCACTAGTTCACCGATGACGTTATTAGGTGCCATGTAATAGGCGGGAAACTTATCGCCATTTATCGGGCACAGTTCCAATCCCGCTATAACTGAGCAGCATTGTTATAGAAAAATTCAATTTCCACTTATTTTCTGATATATGAATGAGGCCTTTGAAATCTGAAGGCGCACTTGGTATTACAACGTAGGATACTTTAGCAATAAACGGCAATAGTAGAATGGGTAAGGCATCTGGTATAAAGCTTTCAGTTTAAAGCCTACATTATGTTTTTTACTTGCGACACAAATAGCATTAAAGTATTTGTGCTTTAAAACTTTTATCTAGTATTGTTTAAACGATAAAATAGGATACAATACAAGTTAAATAAAGTCGATGACTTTAACATTTTATGTCGTTAAAAGTATGTCTAAAAATAGTGGAGTAAGTTTCTACAGGATTTGGCCAACATAGTATAGACGAGCAGAGACTGTCTCTAATGGATTCATTATAAAATATATTAAGTCTCAGATTCAGGTGCTTATCAAATTTATCCGAAATGATATTCACTATGATTACAGTTACGGTAATCGATATGAATAATCGCATGATTGATTCAGAAATGTCGTTCGAAAATAATCCATATTCCATACCTGTAAATAACGAGATAGAGCGCGTTTTAATTATTTCCCGGAACGAACGAAGTTTCAATCCTATTATAGACGGATAACTACGCGGTAGGTTGTTACCACGATACAAATAAAATTTATGCATCTGCAGTAATTGGAATTGCACTACAGAAATAACTTGGGCGCGCATCGTTGGCGATACGGTCAGCTATGGCTTTTTACGCACAGATAACTCTTAACACCGCAAAAATTTAATGGAAATTAATTTTAACATCGGTTTCAATGGAACCTTTTGTGATATTATCATTATTGATGAATGTTTCCGTATTTACTGTATCATGTCACACCAAGTTGGGATATTTGTATATTTATCAATTACTCTGAAAATTCAGCATTAATAGAGCAATATACGGTAAAGTGAGATATTATGGCTAATTAACAGTACAAGTAAACAAAAACGAATATATAAATAGACGTTGTTATGTAAATAATTATTTAGGATCGTCATTTGTACGGAGCTAAATTTGTTGGTAGATTGACTTCCAAAATAGAATATTCTAATTGGTGTAGGGATAGACTAGTGCCGCCCTAGAGGCCTATTTAAATTAAAATTAAACGTTATCTTTTTTACGATAGTTTTGGATCGTTAATTAGGTTTGTGAATAAAAATCTCAGGCACACAATCTAGATTTGAGGAGAATTTCGGTCACGCAATTCTCTATTCAACGTGTAAAGCTAGTTACCAAAACATGTAAAGAACGACCGCTGAATTTGAGCCTTACAATTTAAGCTAAATGTGGTTTGTAAAGAGATTTTGTCAGAATTATCATACTTCGCTACACGGATTAGTGATCACAATATGTTATTATTAGCAGTGAAACGCCCGATCATGTAGATATAATCCCGAATTTACTTATACTAACCAGTAAGGAAGCATTTTATTTTCTCCTCACAACTGTACAATACGTGTATTTTCATTTTAATGATCTTTATTACTAATAAACATGCTTTAGTATGTCCTGTATGTGCCATTTACGTCGTCGTTTGACGTCACAAACGGAATGCATGAAGCATAATGTGATACCCACAAACCGCGTCTTTAAACACATCTTATATGCAATGATCTTTTCTTTTATTATTTAATTATCCTTTATTGCACATTAAGTTGTTAATATATTCATAGAATATTTTTCTATATGATTTACTACGACTGGTCCTCAAAGGAATGATACTGTTATACAGTGTTAAATACAGAAAATTATGAAAAGTTAAATAAACACAGCCTGCGAAATTGGTTTCGTGTCATTACACAAAAATCGTGTAAACATCGGAAATCAGCAGTATTCGTTTACCTTAGTACCTACCAATGACGGTTAACAAACAGAACCGAAGCTTCGAAATGAATGCAATGAAAATACCAAAAGGCTTTAGAGTTTTTTTTAATGTTGCCTCTCACTCTGATACGTGTCTCACATGCACAAACCGTACATCTGTAAGTACTTAGCCACTGCGCTAATCGGGTCGTCATATTGATCTGATGTTGAGCAACGTTTACGCGGTCATGGGTTGGATGGGTCACTCTAACAGAAAATAAGGTAGATTACTGCTACTACTAGGCAATAATCGAATGCAGATTCCAGCTGTATTCCAAATATTGCAAACATAGATGCAGGAATTGCATAGATAATCAAAAAGCTGGTCTGGTATTGGATATCAGTATAACTCAATGATTGGATTTTGGAGATCAGATTGCAGTAATTTAGTCGGTAACTCTGGTATTTCGCCACGTAATAAAAGCTAGGTTGAAATTTAGATTAATCTTAGCAACAATATAATTAAGGAGGTAGGTACCTATTAAGCGTAGCTAATACATGTGCGTGCGTAGGTGAGCTTTAAAATAAGCAAGTTTGCGAAAAATGAAAAATCAAATGCCATTCCTTTAATAATATAGAATTCATTATTTTTAGATCCAATAAATACGTATTTTTAACTTAACCTATACATAGTTTATTTTTAAAGTGTAACGATATTTTCATTTTCATTCATATTTTTCGGGAATCCAATAATTGCCTCGACGGGCTTCTGATTTGCGACTAGAGGGAAGTTCAATTTTCGGTGCCCGCAGACTGTTTCCAATAAAAATTGCAAAAGTTATACCTTTAATATAGAGATTTGAAATTATCACAGACTTTGAAGCTTGACTGACGGATGAGGGTAGACGAAGAAGAATTTGAACAGTGAATAGTTTGAATTAGAGAAATCTGGATTTAAATTAAATACTGAGCAAACTTTAGTTTTAATATTAGTTTAGTAATTCAATAAATTAGAAGCTTGCAATGACACAATGAATTTTATTATCAGTTGCCTCAGGTATTACTGGAAAAAATTAGCTCAAGAGCATGAAAGGATAGGTCTGTTCAGCCAACAATGTGCTAACTTAAAGCGCTAATCTCTCTCTCTCTTAATCTACCAACACCTTGTCAATTGATTTATATGTCCACCGATCGAACATATTATTTTGAAGTAGGAAAAACAGTCTGCTAAATGACATTCACAAGGATTTCGATTTAACCGCTGTACTAAAGAACCCTGAAAAAGACCCAATAACTATTTTTATTGAAGCTTTTTATCTACAGTTCGCACAGACCCAAAGTCTTGTCCCGTCAGACATGTAATATATTGAAGCCGGTAACTGTGCCAATAATGTATTTTGCTGACTACCGTCATTTTTGCACTTTCACTGCGAGTTGTGCGGCTTACCAGTGCCAAGCCTAAGGCAATATTCCAAGCCCTTCCCTTTCGGTTCATGTAGCCAGGTCGAGAGTTAGCGGGGCATGGCTATAATAGCAAGCGGTTGCGGCAAAGCGCACAGATGCAAACATTGGTATCGCCCAGCGCGGTCGGCGTCGGAAGCATTTTGATAAAACGTTGCATAATTTCCGTCTGCTGCGGTATCACCCCACCACCGTTGATTACTAAAATAGGCTTTAATAAACTATGATTTCATTTTTGTTGACTGATCATGTTATGACTACTTTATCAGAAGACAATTTTGTTGAAAATTCTCTGAAGGTTAACAGTTTCATTTAGTTAACGGGACTGCTTGTATGAAATTCTTAATTTGTCTGTTCCAGGAATAATGGCGAAATATTTGATCAGATAAATTTTATCATATTTTATTTATCGGATTTATCATATAAAATGTGGCAGAAACCCGATATTTTGATGAGATTTCCGAGTACAGCGTTCTTGTTAAGAGGGAACTACTTAGTACTAATATGTCAAATTCTCTTGCAAACGACATCAAGTATGAATGGTATTTTCTAATATAAACTTCAATAAAATGTACCATACGACGGGTATTAGCGCCGCGAAATTCCACGCCGCGTAAATAATAACATAAAGATTTTCCAATACATGTCCTTGTAAGAACCTCCGTCGCTAGCGAAGCCACCCTCCTCCACGCATTAGCTAACTGTCGCAAAATATACTTTGTGTTTCAATGCGAAGTTGCCAGCAAAGATAATCATAATTTACCAGGGCCGAATACTTTCATTTGTTCTCCCCTTGATTCTAAACTTATGAGTTTAAACACCAGCTTCGGCCGATATTTTAAACATTGTTAACATTTTTCTTTGGGGAGAAATACAGGAATCTCGAACTTTCTTAATAAATATCAAGCTTGTATTTATTTTTTATATTAGGGATAATAAATGTAAAGAAATTCTTTTCACAAAGGAAAACGTAACAGTAAGTAGAAGATATGAAATATGATTAGTAGAAAAAGAAGTTCTTTAAAGTAAATTCGTTTGCGAAAGATATGAAAGGAAATAATAAAATAAGGTCTCGACAAACGAGGGAATAATAATTTAGTCGGTCGTGTCGGAGAACAAATATAGTGTCAACAGATAATAAAGGCAGAGCTGGCCGATACCCGCCGCGAACCCAATAACCGAGCCTCCGAACATATAAGAACCTATATACGACGGACCTGTATAAGGAAAGGATGTCGCCTTCGTAGTTATTGCTGGAGACTTGGGTTGGGACCGACCAGATTTGAGCCGAATGCGTTTATACGAAATATCAAAAGCCAAAATATGGGTAAACAAGCTCGTTTATTGAAAATAATATAGAAATACTCTATCGTAGAACGCTAAGAAACTAAATAAATCGGGATGGGATTCCATATTGCCAATCAACCGTAAAATCGGCACTCCTAACATCTGTGTTCGAGGACTCAGGAATTTGTCTTAGTTGCCAACTAGCTAACGTTTTAGTACAAACTTGAATCCCTTACCGAGATTCTGTAAATTCCACCGTAACCCTACTAAATTAACTTATTATTTTCCAAAGTTCCGTTGAATTGTATATTTCATCATAATATGATTAATCAAAGATAATATAATTTGTATATTATCGAGGAGATATGTTTAATAGCCTGGACAGCATTATGAAATCGTATTAAGTACGTGCGCCAATTGGTCTTGAGTCGTGTGTTCAATGTTCACACATGTACACACGTAATACACTCCATATTTACCGAATAACCATATTTGAATGTAGAATAAAGTCGAACCCGCACGGAGAATAAAAATAACTTGAGAGGAAAATTTGGTAAATCTCATTGACGCTGTCTCCGAGGAAATCACTAGTACTCGTCGTGATGTCGTTCCGTCGAGCACAAACAAATAATATAGTGAAATTCTTAAAGCATTTCGTGAACTTTGAAGAAAAACAAAAGATTTAATGGAAATACGAGAAGCTACCGGCCTGTATACATTTAGTAGGTAAATATTCTTTGCCATTTTCAGTGATTACACTCATTATTTTTATTACGTGCATTACGTTTATCTGACATTGAGTAAGATACCTACTGAATTAGTATGATTGAGTTGTTAAGAGAGTTTTAAGTTATGTTTAGATGTTACATGAGGTTGTGAACTTGCCTAATATTTTTGCGTATTTTGTTTTAGTATACAAATATATATAAAGTGCACATCAATTGAAATCTCGTCAATCACTGTTTACGATATCGGATATACGGATATTAATTTTATTGTTAGCCCGGTGTAGCTCTTTATTATTATGTACTTACTATCACAATATACAAATAAGCCCATGGACGTATGCCGAAGTGTAATGCGCTAGAACGGTAAACAATAATATTCAAATTGCTTTTGATAGCGTACAGCGATTTTTCAACAATATCGAATATTAATATTGTATTAGGCAGTTTTTTAAAATTTGAATATCATAAGAGGTGCTAGTAGAAAAGAAAGGCGAAGATCAGTCGATTCGAAAGGCAAATCAGTGCTCGCCGCGATTTTGTGCCTCTCAGAGTAAATTCCACTCAAACTGACTGTTGGCCTGCCCTTTCTCAGGTCTGGTTCACTGTCCCATTGGACTATGAGGGAGTAGATAGGGCTTCCTTGTTTACGTCCGCGGTAATAAATATAATATCTTCTGTGTAGATATTTAGTTGAGGTTGAAAAGTTTCGACAGTATTGATGAGATCTTTGAAACGTCCAATCATACGAATCCAATTGAATACAATTTCATATTCCTTGTTGTCACTAGATTGGCCCCTCTGAATTTACGATCATTTAATAACCTTCGCTGGTGGAGCCTCTAAATTAGGTACGGAACAGAAACATTAAAAAAAAGAGCCAGTAAAGTTAAGCATGTGAATGTATATAAAAGCGATTAGTTTCCGTATTAGTTGACTTTTCCTCAATAGTAAAAGGTTTTGTTTCCGTGACATATTTGCTGCCAATTATCCGCAAGTATTATTTGACATAAATCCTGTTTGTGTATATTTTATTGAGTATGTAATTACAGTTCATTAAGTCTTCTGCTTCGTGGTACTCCACTAAGAAGGTAACGTCATGTGTATTGATGAGAAAAAAAGCTCTGGAAGAAGAATAACCGTAAACCTTATCATACTAACACACTAATCATGGCCGAATCACTGTAATACTGAGGTCTTCTACTTCATTAGGAGCTATTTACCCACATTTAACTACTCATCATAATTCACATGTGGCAAGACTAATATCACCAATTTTATTGAACCCGCATCGAGTTTATCGCGTATTACGACTCCTTTTCTTGGCGCGGATGCTTAGCAGAGTACCATTCACCCTTTGCTTAATACAGTTAAAATAAATTGTTAAACTAAGTAAGATGTTTAGTCTATGAACCTGTTATTAATCCATTGCAAATACCCAGTTAATAAAGAGAACGCACGAGCTTTAATTGACTTTCTTGCTTACTCAGTAGGTTGGGTTTCAGGGTATTACATACTCGTACTTACAGCGTTTTCCTTTACCGTAAGTCACTGTATCTTAGTTCTTGAATTTAGGAATTTCATATTACTAGGCCGCAGCCCTATTGCTGGCCTCACCGTTATTATCTTCATTACTTAATGTCGTCTAAAAAAGCTGTCCCTTTAAAAGCAAAATATGTTTTACCAAATATGCCAAGATCGGTCGGGTAGGATGTCTAAATATTCAAGGATTCCTTAATCAAGTTTAACCGAAATATTGAACTGACAGATAAATGAAACGAGGGTTCTCTTAAAGACAACGGGTTCGATCTGTAATCGATACAGGGCCCGAATACTCAACCCTTTAGCTCAATAAGACCCTGGCTTTGTAGGAGGCTATTAACGGACGATGTTATCGGTACAATAATCATTTCCACGGTATTTATTCCGATAATCCCGCGCTTAAAATAAATTCAATTAAAATTACCAGCTGATATTTTATTGTTTGTTTAATACAAATATTCTCAGTCCAGACAAAACCTTAAATTAATATGCTAGCCTACTTTGTTAAGAAGGTCATGTTTTGATCATTTCATATTCAGATTAGAACAATAAAATGGTGGCGGATTGGTTACAGCGAGAATGTTTGATTTATATTCAAAGTTAGTTCGATTTCAACGTTTAGGTTTATCAAAGGGCTTTCTGACTGTCATTTAGGTCGTAATGCATTAATAATTTCTTTACTCACTGATACCTTATATATGTACTAAATCCAAGGGGTTTTGTAGATCAGAGAGATTGTAACCTGAAACTTATTCAACAAATTAATGACTGCATAATCAGTTCGGTTGATTGTTGTGCAGTTAGCAACAGCTAAACCTCGAATCCGGATCACATGCCTCGGATCAAGTGGTGGTCCAATATTTGACATGCACTTGGTCCAGCGACGGGCCAAACATTTCAATAAATGGAATTTTGGTAATGCCCTTACCGGCTCGGATTTGTATGCAACCAAAAATGTGTTTGTTGGCTGTAGTTGTATCGGTTTGATTTGCGGCTTCGATAATATTTTACTTGCTTTTGAATAAATTATGATTTCATGTTGGTCCGAACGTTTATTTTAGATATAAGTTTGAAGGTTTTAAACCAGGCAAGCACAAATGTGCGTTTTAGTTATTTCAAGGAATTACTGACTTGAAATTGTAGATAAGCCACTATTAGATAAAGGGCTTAAAGTTGCTTAAGAACAAACCTTCCAAACCCTTAATTAAATAATACAGTGTGATGCATACTTATCTCCTACTAATATTATAAAGCTGAAGTGTTTGTTTGGTTGAACGCGTTCATCTCACCAACTACTGGCTCGAATTAAAAAATATTTAGGCAATAAAAAATCCACGCAGACGAAGTCACAGGTGGAAGCTAGTTATTTATACGATTTTATGATTGCATTTAAGATCCGTGAGAATATACCAACAAATATTCAAAGGTAATTATTGCATCACCGACTTACCGTACTTACACTGGGTCGGTGGTAGAAAGTTATCCAGTTTCCATTGTTTCTTATTTCGCAGAAGGAGATAATGAAAATTAGCTTAAAACGAAGAAACTTAATTTATGTTAAGTCTCGGGAAAAGTCATTGTTTCATGACTGCCAAAAGATAATACTTTTGCATTTTAAACGCAGGAAGTTTGAATTTTATGTAAATCGTCAACACAAGAATTGTAGAGGCTTTTTCTAATAGAATTTATGAATTAATAAAACTAATTATTTATTACTAGGTAGGTAGGTATCATCTCGATACTGTTTTAAATTGCGTAGGGGTAAGACCACTTTGTAATCTTAGTATTAATTTAGTATTCATTAGTTATCAAAGTCACCCAATGGCGAAGTTAAAGCTATTGACCTGCTCCCAAAGCGCGGCAAAAAAATCAACGTGGGTGAAAAAAGTGAAGAGTGATATGACCGTTGGACTGCCAAGTCAAAGGTCGCAAGCTCAAACCCCGGCACGCACCAATGTCTTTTCGAATTCATGTGTGTATTATAAAGGATCATGGGGACATAATATCGTGAGGAAACCGGCACACATTTTTCAACAGTGTGTAAAGTCATTTCAGAGGCCTACAGGCGGATTATACTCTGTCATCAACCATATAAAAAGAAGAAGAACGTAGCTGAAGCCATAAGATCATCTAGGAGGAATAGAACAATTATGTAAATAAAAACCACCTGACCCTGGGACTTATCATAAGTCCCGATTGACAGACAAGAAGAAGACATCTATGCCTGCTCTGGCGGAAATTACATGCTTGTATGTATTTTAATGAGTTCTCATCAAGTTGCAACTTCTGCTAAATCTTAATATATCACGTTTGACGTAAGAACGTGGCAGTACTTATTTATTCATGTAATACGGTATGTATTAATACTAGTAGTGAAATATTCAAGAATAAGTTATAATTATGTACTAGGTATATTTCTAAAATGCTTTATTGTTTTGTATCTTTGAATTTTTATAAGATTTGTCTTGCGCTTAAAACGAACTTGCGAGATATTGCTGTATGCTTAATGAGATAAAGCAAAAAGTTTTTAATGCTCTTATACAGAAACACTCAAATAGTTTAATATTTCAAACTTATTCAAGAAGTTTGTGGTGTATCTCAAGGATGGTGTTTAATAAATATACTCGTAAGTAATGTAGACACAACATTATGAAGAAACTTCAAATATTTTTATTTAGGTATTTAGTTAGGTATTTGGAATAAGTTATAGTTGCAATTCACCTATTTGAAGGTCAATTGTAAAAAGTTTAATTTTACTTCGAGGTACCTAACTAAACAACGGAACGTCTTTCGAGTGTCACTGCCAGATCAATACTTCTTTTGAAAAGTTACAAAAGGGATTTAGTTGATACTAAGTTAAACCTGAATTTAAGAGAATCGCCGGTAACGAGCGAAGTTTTCGCCCACAATGAAAGTAATTAATCGAAAATTTAATTTATAACTTTATTTTCTTTGATGATAGTGCCAGTAGTATATACATATATATGAATATAGTAGTCACACAATTTAGAACGATTTGCACTTTAAAAAGTTAACATTTTAATTGTTATACATTAAGATGATGGACTCTTTCGAAAGCGGTTTAATATGATGCAGTTACTTATTTATTATCGGCATTAAAATGAATATAGGTGCGTTTATTATATCTCTCTCATTGTCGTATTCAATAAAAGAAGACCTAAAATCACAGTATTCTATAATATTATGTATTTAAAAAAAGGTTTTACCCTTTGGGAACCCTAAAACGATGTAAAAACTGCTGTCATTACATTAGAACAATAACTGTGACATTAATTGGTACTTTATAAACATTGATTTAAGGCTCGGAACGGAACTCATAATCGTTAATTGAATTATGCATAATGATGCGAATAGTAATTAATTAATTAAGCTAATTTGATCCCTTTAAACTTTATCTCTATTTATTTTATTTTGTTATTACCTTTATTAGGGCAAAGGCCTGTTTAATTGAATCGCAGCTAGGTCTGCTTTTACGTCGTTTCAAGTTAGTAGACTACCACATGTACATGCATTTAGATAATAGGGAAATTTTTTGGCCGTAAATAATGTAGTTTTTTGTACCAAATTTAAGTTTAATTTTTACACGAGTGCGTTGGTAATAATGTTTGAATATTTGAATGTTTTACAATTACACTTGTCAAAATATCTTGTTAACTACTTACAACTTTTTTGTATAAAATTTGTGAATTTGACAACAAAGCTCGTAACATTCTTGTGTTCAACACACAATATACGAGTATCTCAAGCTCGAACATGTCGAACTCAAACATCGGTTACAAAGTCAACCAAGAATTCGGATACTGTGATTTATTTAATCCAAGTTATTCACTTCGTTTATTAAGCAGAGTCGAGATTAATACTGAGAGCTTAACGTAAGACGTGAACTCGCCACCCCGCCCCCCTGCGCCGCGGGACCCTGTGAGACCCCGCGTGACGCCGACAGATAAGCTAATTACTTATTGTGATTTAGCAACCGGTTCTTGGCAAATTTTTCATCAAATTTTCAGAGAGCAATTCTGAATAATAAGTAGACGTCGTCCACCACAATGGCAGCAATTAACCGGACAATTTAACTTTTTAATTGCGAATTAAGAAACTGGGGAGTGCAAAGGTTGAACACGGCCCGTGAAATTAATTGTCAAGAAAGGTTTTTACCGTCCGATGGCTTCACTGTCAGATATGTTCACGTGTTGTGCTACGCACTTAGAGAAATATGGTCCAAATGACAATATTAAAATGTTGTTCGAAGCTGTAGGTAATTTTAAATGTAGTTCTTTTTATTTTTGTTTTGTAACATCAAGCTTTATGCATTAATAAATTAGTAAAACATATTAGATAGTTTAAATGTAAGTAAATATGTGTTATAAACAGACCGCTAACAGATGGTTTTCTTTTAATTATTATATTGTAGGTACTTCTAAAGTTGCTTAACACCGCAGTTTTAAAACTTGGACTAACTAGTTTTTTTATCGGGTTCTTTGTTTTCACCCATAATCCTAGTTTTTCTTAGTGTCCGTACCAAGCCGAGGAAAACTTTTCAAAACTTGAATTCATAATGAAACTTTTAAGTTTGAATAAACTTCTAAAAATAACAAAACCTTATTTCGTTGTGTAGTCAAAGCACAGGCGGCATTACCTAATTGTGTTCGTGTACGTTATCAACGTAACTTGTATCTGCTTGAGAAACAATATATTAATATGAAAGCGATTTTAGCTTTGCGTTAATCGGAATTCGGGAATGAGCATAGACAATGTAAACATGACAATAGAAGCAGGAGTAAGGGACTGGTTGGAACTCGTATCGGTAGCGTGGCACTCGTGCGATAACACAACGCGGCGTCTTTGTGGACGGATGTAAAATTATTAAGCAACGGAATGCCGTAAATGGGGTTTGCCTCTGTAATATCAAGGGTTAGAGGCGACTCGCTCCTAATATGGGGCTTCATACGATTAAGTTTATCGAATTCCGGGCGTAGGTACGGACCTAATTATGTTCCATGATATCGCTGGCCAGCTACATTGTGGGCTTGATATTGTGATTTTTTCCTTATCCGCCAAAAATTATAATGTATTTTAACAGTGGCTGTGAGATGATTTTCCCTCGCCCACTTTTAGCTCAGACAAATTTTTTCGTGCATATTTCAAGCGGGATTAAATTGTTTCAAACTTTGTCGGACAGTCTGTCGAATGCGAGAAGGCTAGAATCGATTGACAGTCGGATGATTCTGGCGTTATGAAACCTCAAAGATATTGAAAGTCGATAGTTTTTGCGAATTCTAAAGCGAATTTTGAATTGGCAACGCGCATAAAGCAACCACGAAGTAAACACCATTCAATTTTATTACGGAGTCTCCTTTGATATCCCTCGGTAGCAATCCCGTAAATCTCTATTTGTCGCAACTAAAACAGGTCACGGCGGAAGGCTATTACGTTCCCTAAATGCTGCCGAACTCCCTGTAGAGCGCTCTAATCCACTCCGAACGGGCTGGTGTCAAACGCAGGCCAGGGTTGTTTGTATTGTTTATTGTCGCGCCGCTCGTTCGTACGGCAAAGACGCCGACGGCGTCGCCGGCACGGGAGAGCATGTTTCAATTGATGGAGCCGAACAGTCCCCGGAGTAAACTATTATATTCCTGCCCACGAACGATACTTATCCTCACTTAATGTCTCCTTTACCTTACTTTGAATTCTCAGAAAGCTTTACAGTATTTCAAACATGGAACTAAATGGAAAGTGCTTGAAAAAGGATTGTCATGTGAAGATGATTCTTATGGAAATAGTTACCGAAGCACATGGCCGTTAGGGCACTTAAATATAACGGGAATATGGTTTATTGTGTTGCTTCTAAATATACCTATATCACTTTTATTTATGTTTTATTTGCTATACTACATTCACGTCATTCCACTAAAAGCAAAATAATAAAGGTCCCTTCGATATCGACTTATTAGACGAATGAGAAGCTTAGATATATCAGGCGGTACATCTGCAAAGAAACGCCTCGTCAGTCGGATGGTTTTTATGCGACAGTTCGGCGTTCGGGTGTGGATGAATAAAAAGCACTGAAGAGCCAGCAGAATGGAACAAAACACTTGAAACAATATCGCGACAGAGCGGCAATCATTCCTGTTTTATCTCAGTTTGCGCACGCTGCGCCGCGGAAACTGCTCTAATAAAAAACTACCATGTGTTTCACGTACGTACCTATGTGTACTATGTGTACACAGCGTGTATGTATGTAGGTACACATATGAGGCGCTGCAGTGCTGCACCTGCGTTGTTCCTTGCAGATATAAAGTAAAAAATATTACGCTTTCGTTTCTGTGAAGAGGTTTCGAGATTTCGGCCAACACGGTTCGTATTGAGATTTATAAAACAATGATTAAAATCCGCAAAGCGTGTAAAGATAAACATTTTACGGCCGTTGATATTCTAAAAACAGTTCAATGCTATGGAACTTAAATTATAAAAGCAATGTAATTTCTTGATTTCAATAAATATTTTAATGGTTTTTTAAATTCATATAAGTAGTAAATGTGTACAAAATTTGTCGGGATTAATGGCAATAAGCCATCATCTATTTATAATGAGGATCAATAAACGACGAAAGTTTGACATAGAAATAAACTTCTAATAAAGGCGAACACCTCTACCTACCCCTGAATTGGAATCAATTATTATCTTACTAATTAATGTAATTTATGATCCCAGTAATGATAAAAAATCCGATCTGCTAAACACCAATTTATATTACCCTATTAGATAAAACACTTGACGATTACAACATTTTCCAGCCACTGTGAAAATCACATTAAGCGAAACCTATGATAGTATGAAAAAATAAATCAAGCTTATTTAAAGCGATTCTTTTGACCGTAAAGTCGCGGTGCGGCTGTGGGCGAGAGACGACCGAGGTAACCTTACTTGAGCTAAAGTTAGTTTACTTTGCAACTTTTTCACGGTCATGTTGGCTACATAATGTGAATGTTTTACGACCGCACTTACCCTCCACTCTCAGTGGAATCGCAGCTTAAATGTTAGCAAAGTATGAAGGTCGTGATGAATTGCATAGTTGCAACAGTAACTGTTATTAATTGTTCGCCGAAGAGATTTGTAATGTATGGTGTAACATCAACATACTATGTATTGAAATATATAATTGAAACTCTTTGAACTCTAGGGGAGTTACATTTACATGACATCAATTTTGGTTCTACCTCGTGTGATCAATATCACATTTTGACATTATTTCGATACAAATATATGCCATTTTTGACATGTAATCATCGAGACTAGATTAAAACTGTTTTGAACACACGAGAATGACCCTTCATTTGTGTTGAGAGACAAAAGTATTTTACCAACTCATGATTTCTCTTTTTGTTTCAGATTTACCGAGCGTGGCGGAAATGAAACCATAATAACATTGTAATTTTACGAGACAATAAATAACTGTTATATATTCTCAACGTACGTTTTATATGATGCTCTTAATACATGTATAATATGTATATTCAAAATTTTGAGACAATATAAACCTCGGGAGGAGGGCTGTTATGACAATAACGCGATGTGAAGCAGGACCAAAGAGCTTATTGTTATCACATGACTTTTGACGTCATGTCGGCGGAATCATCGCTACGATCAAGATCCGTTTCCATGGAAACCGGCGGACTACCACTGGTTTCGACGTTTGCGCTACTCACAATCGTTGCAGGTAAGTTAAATGATACCACATTAATTAAAATTAAGATGCTAAAATATCTTTACTGAACACAACTTTAAGACAAGTATAACCCAGGAAATGACATTCTTTCGGTCTAGTCTTATAGATTTATTATCAAATTGACATAACTTTTGTGAACTAATAAAATAACAAATGGAAACTATATCATAATCAACTAGCTGTGCTTTAAAATTTCGTGAATTGCGCTACAGCGACAAAGAATCGTTGAAAGAACTCGGTGGTCAGGATTGAAATAAATGAATGCAGACTGAACATCTAAATATTCTGACGTTATCTTAATGGGCTGATAGATCTGACGATAAACTGCCTTATGTCTGAGAGACGGAGGCTCTATTCAAGGACTAAGACAATGTTCGTGGAAGTCCCACATCTGGCTGTAAATAAATGACTACGTAGAACACTCGCAGTCATTTATCTAATGTTTCTGAGACTTTAATTAGTAATAAACATCGTTAAACTTTAAGGCGGGGTGTTAAAGCTCATTTTGAATAAAATTAGGTACCTTTATATACAGTCACGAACAAAATATGTATACGCGTAGCGGTACCGACGTGAATTGTAATAGAGATCGTTATAGAAATCTCTCTCATAAAAATGCTGCTATATTGGGGGATATTGTTATACTTTCGGGTTTGGGTTACCTTGGACTTGTAAGTGATGTAAAGAAATGTGGAACTCTATAATAGCATATCATTGTTGTTGACAAATACAGCTACATTACCTAACGCCAACGGCCAACCTATAAAAAATACAGACAAAATAGATTTTTATTCATAACATACCTACGTTAATACACGGTTTTGACTTAATCCACATAATAACTATCCACGTATAACTTCTTGCCATTCTTGTTTCAACTGAGTTGAGTCCCATAGCTTAATATTGCCTTAAAGTAATTTACAAGGAAACTTTGTAACACGAATACATCTCACTCGTCAGTTATAATTGCGACTTCGTCCAAAGCTTTTTGCATGCAGTTTGCAAATACCAGAGGTAAGTTTGAAGCAAACTATTGGATGGTAGCGAGTTACTGTACTAATGGCAGCCTGATGAAAAGCTTAATATCCTGTCAGCTATCTCTTGCCTTACAAACATTAATTTTCCCTTTCCTACTCTATTACTAATGGGAATGCTAAACTGAAAACTGGTCCTCTAATCACTGTCCTCTCAAATTTTCGTTCGGGGAAAATTTCGTGTAATTTTTCTAGGAAAATTTATTTTCAATTTTAGTGTTGAAATATTTTTATTACACGTTTAAGTTTTCGTGTAAACTATGAACTGCATTAAATGGAACATGCATATTTTACCCACGCCTGTTGTCCATAAAGGGGTAGACAGAGCACGTTTTTCCTTTATCAGGAGTCCTAACACTCACATTTAGTTGCTCATTATGATATAAGGTAAGTCTATTGACATTCATTAGGCCCGGTTTATCGCCTTTAACAACTCGCTTTCCAAAAAAAATGTAGCTTGTTACAAAAAAAAGTAGGTACCAAAATCATATATAATTATTATCATGCTCGTACCTATTAATTATTATTAACACAAAACCATTGTTATTTTTTAAATAATTGTGTACGCTAATTGTACAAAGGCTGAATGAATGTAAACTGAAAAACAAAAACGTTTAACCGAGCTTAAAAATAAATTGTTTAACCCTACGTCGGCACCGGCGAGTAAGAAAAACACGTCAAGTCACAATTCAAAATGCACGTTTGGTTTTTTTTTCTTTCTGTACGTGTTTGTTCCGTACGTGAGTTAAAACTAGACCACACTTCACGTGATGTAGCAAATTGTTGCACTTTAACGACTGTCTACAGTGGCGAGCTGCAGTTTAGAAGCAATACCGCTCCAGATTCCCTCACGTACGGCGGCGCGCTAGACGTAAGGAACCCGCACTCAACGCTGCCCTACCGGATTCCAAGTTTAATTGAAAACGCTTTATATGACCTTTTCTTTTAATTGTTTAAGGCTTTTACTTCTTCCCTGCCCGTGCTCCATGAAATGTTTAATTATAGTTCCTAATGAAATCTCCACGACAGATTAAATAAACACGTGCGATATAAATAATGATGTTTGTGTGCAATGCAAACGATATGCGTAAAACCCACATTGGATTACAGCTAATCATTGGATTAATTGTATGGAAATTAGTGATCGTACGCGCGGTGAATTTAACGCAATTCTATCAGAATGTAATTATAGACGTCGATGAGCGTGAAATACTGAATAATTGGAACACGTAATCGAATACGGAGGGCTCGACCGATGAAATTCAGTATAATTGATATAATTATTTCATATTGGCAGGAAAGTTATTAAGTAAATTTATATTACCACAAGAACGCATGTGAATCAGTCTGGTGTTTAATTTAAACTCATAAACGTTGTTTTTACGCGTAAATGATTTATTACTGGATAAACAGAGAACTTTATCCATCTCTTGGGTAGTGGATATCAAGATAAAGGGGTCGTCGGTCGGCAAAGTTCGTCGCATCGCTAGCGGCTACTGGCCCCAAGTTATTAATTTTCATTTGACTCAGATAAAGCCTTACTTATTGCTATTAAATGTCTTTGATTAATTTCTTCAGAGACATCATTGCGTTACGATACAAATGTGGCCGATTATTTATTGTGAAAAATATTTTCGTGTCACAAATTAAATGATTGCTTTGCTGTAAAATCACCAGGTATCATGTTAATGAAACCGCTTTGTGTTTCAGCTTTCATTTTCAACTGCCAAAAATGTGAATACTTTTATTAAAGCTGAATAAAGGGGTGATATGTGGCCGGAGACGAGTGACGAACGTTCGGTATCGGGGTGTTATTAATTTTCATTTGACACATTCGCGCCGCAATCCAACAAGGCGGGCTTGCGATGCGACGCCGACGTGACAAAGGCCTCGCTTCTGCTATAAACACACCCTCGTTTTGTTCCATTATCGGCTCACTGTGATTTAGTATAGTGTTGCATTTGTTTCTAGGGAAGTAGGTTAGAACCACAATAAAAAGTATGCGCAGTATATATGTACCTACATTTGCGATAATTATGCCTTCAAATTCCAATGTTTCATGAACTGTATAACCCCTAACTTTAACGAGTATTTTGTTCAAGGTTTTATTTTAATATTTCGATAATAAAATACCAAATGTTCTTAAACAAAAATGGCGAAAAAATAAATATTCCAGCCAGAGTTTATCAAAAGTTTCATGCAATAATGACAAAATAAGATCGTAGTACCCGACGGCCAAAGTCGACAGAATAACGGCCTGCCTGACCCCTACTTATGTTGGCAAACTGTGTCGGTATATTTTTTGTGAATTATGAATATATTAAACGTTATCTCAGCAGTAGCCTTACCTACTTACACTAGAAAGATACAATTTACATACTTAACGGTTAAATAGTTTAGTTTACTTTCAATCTAACTAAAGTTTATATACGCCTAATATAATAATCATTTATTTTAAAAATTATTTACGATACATATAACATAGCTTTATTTAATAGTTTTATAAACTGACTGACTTTTGACATTGCCAATATTCATAAAGACTTCCGACAAATAATTAAAATGATCTTAAAAATTAATATTATGTAACTTGGCATGCAAATAAAAATATTTACTGAATATTTTGTGAAAGGTCCCAACGGGCCATCTTATGTTCTGGGTATGGCCGCTTAGGCCGGAAAATACTAAGTTACGTAAATCACTCTTGTATAAAAGGCATTAAAGTCTTAATCCAGAAAACATACTGTAGCAAATTTAATCCGTTTAGCCGTTACGACATGATAAAGTAACACATTATTATAATATACGGCTTGATATTACTACTAAGTATCTTAATACCCTGTCTCCAAAACTACTGCATACATTATTTTAATAATTGCGTAATTTTATTTATAATAATAGGATGACAATACAAATTCAGTTCGATATAAGAACCTATAACGCAAAGGTACAAAATACAAAAGGTGTTCAATTAATCTGCGATACTTACGACGTACGAAGTATCAATTTGCATACGATTGGTTTAAAGTAAACTAACCGCCTTGTTTGAAACGCTATCCTGCCTTAGTAGAGATGAACTTAGAAGAATATTTTATGCTTAGATACTCATTTAAAGGATTGCTATTTTCCAGGTTTAATGGTAGTCCAGTTTTAATACGCAGGTAAATGTTGAAGTAAAAGTAATGTGATAAGAATATAGTCTTATGTTGTAAGCGTAACAACGACATAATTGTTTGCGTTAAGAGCTCCCAATGTGTGGCCCCCAATTTGGGGCATGCCTCAGCATTCTTTAGTTCCTCCATATTGTAGGGAGCTTAGCGAAGCGGAAAGATCGTATTTCGTCGCAGAAGCAGATAAGGTCTTTTAGAGTCTATTTTACCTTTAATCGTCGTCGGTCGACTACAACACGTTAACGAAGCGTAGGTTACTCAAACTTCTAGGCAAACACTTAATAAGTCTATCTATAATTTATAGTTTGGAATGTCAGGATTATAATAAGTTTGTTGTATAGTTTAATAATCAATTACGCTGTGAACCCACTTAATAATTTTCTCACAATATATTATTAAAGTTCATTGCATAGATAAAGTTTTACACTAGAATTCACAAGGAGTTCTGAAAGCGGCGAGATAGAAAATCTTAAGTACTGAGCGAGTGAACACGTAAACAGTGAAGTTAGGAGCGTATTACAGGAGCTACGGGTGAATCAGATCCATACCCATTTAATTTACAAGGGTCATATTACCACCATTGATCCGGAAATCCATTACCCGGCCGTGCGATGAAATAATTTTAATTTTCTCTACGTTTAATCTTTTCAATACACTGCACTTTGGGGATATGTTAGGTATCGCAATATTGACTTACATATTTAGATTTTATATTTTATTTTGCGCGACATGATTAACATGTTCGTAGCATTACATAATATTCGTAATTAATCTATTTATCACTCAATGGTTTGCTGTTAGAGAACTCAACACTCTTCGTCTCACCTCAGTTGATATCAGTTTCACGTCACAAAATCCAACGATCCGTCTTTATTTGGAATTCAAAAACTCTATTTTATTCGTCATACATTCCCACCTAAATGTTCTGTTCGATCCTGTTTTCGAATTCCGACAAACGAGTAATGCGAATGTGGGCTGTACCGATAACTCGAACAATTACTGACAAGTACATAAACGTTTGAATATACAGTTAGTTTGTACTGAATGGCGAAACTATGGGAATTCGGGGTATTGTGCGGGGTTATTGTTAGGCTCCCTCTTGCGAACTGAAGGTGTGTTTGAGGATTATATCTAGAAAGTGTCCAGAATTCTTCTATGAGTTAGAAATTATTTACAACTATTAAATTGTGGATGGGACTAAATTGGCCAAATAAACATTAATGATTGTCACACATTCCATGCGAGAGACTCTACAACAAAAAACACTACAAATATTTATTTCGTCGCACTATAGTACCAAAATATACTCACAAAAGAGTCAGCAACTACTATAATATATCCAGTGTCATATTGCACCACGTCTAATAAGTGTTGATGGATTGGACGTTAAGATATGGATTAGGAATTATTCATGTTCCATAAAACTATTGTTCACACAACACAAAAGATTTTATATTCTGCGCATGCTTATGTTAATTTTTTAAGCTTAAGCTTTAAACTGCTAACCTTACTCTGCAGTTTATAAAGCCAAGGTATTTTCTAACCGCAGCGTACGTAGCGAGCATAGTTGAAGTCATGTGCCGACAACATTAATAATATATTTTATAATGTGAATATAATTATAAAATGTGACTCTCTTCTCTCTCTCTCTTCGTATCCTTAACTGCCGAACTCAGAGACATTGAATGAATACAAACTATCACTAAGTAAAGGTTTTCTTTGTGAAATCTTTACTTAGTGTCAGTTTAAGTAACCATTAACGTCTCTGAGTACGGCGGTTAAGGATTAGATAACAGAAAAAGGTAAATGCTATTAATATGTATGTATTATGTTTTTTAATGGTACTCGAGAAATAAGTGTTCTTGATATTAGTTTTGTTCACCTGACATAAAGTAAAAACAAATTAATACTTTACTGAATCAACGAGATATCAAAGGCTACTGGCATTTCTCAGGATTTCATGAAAATGGTTGCTTATCCTCCAAAACAAACTAAATAATGTATTGTGTATTATTAGGTAATTTTTTTGTTGTTAGGTTAAATTCTTCAAAAAATGGAAGCACTAAGCAAATGGACTTTATAATATGCATGTATAATTATTATTATAATAACACATTTGTAGTTTTAGGCCTGATACAATCCAGAAAGGTTTTAAACTAGCTAAATTTAATTAGCAGTGATAGCTGATAGTGATAGCAGTATGACCATTGGACTGCCAAGTCAAAGGTCGCAAGTTCAAATCCCGGCACGCACCGATGTCTTTTCGAATTCATGTGCGTACCTACTTTAAATAAGTTCTCAGTTGTTAAAAACGGTTAATGAAAACATCGTGAGGAAACCGGCACACCTGAAAGATTTTTAACGGCGGGCACAGCCATGTCAGAGGCCTACAGGCAGTTTAAACTCTGTCACCAGCTTTTTCATGAACCATACGATAAGTAGAAGAAGAAGAATTAGCTAAAAGTATCACCATAAATTGGCAATGTCAATTTGGATTAATTACGCATCAGTCATTACCTATAACACAAAAGGCAATGTAATATTCAGTGAAATATTAATAAAAACAGAGTATCTTTTCAAGTCCATAGCTCTGTACCATCAAATTAAAAGGTAATGTATTGGTTTTACCAAATATTACAAAAAGACCAAATATTGCAGAGCGAATAAACATTAATCAAATTTGATTGAAATGTTATTTAATTAAATCAAAGCCACCAAATGGTTGGTTACCAAATGTATTCACGATTCTGGGTGAATAAGTTTATTGATATTTATAATTTGTTGTTAATGAAATACTAATTGGTAGTACACATTGCAACGATTGTTATGTAAATTTAACAAAATCTGTTACAGTAATGAAATCTATTTAATTTTCTCTAAAAAGACAAGTAAATATAAGATTAAAAGGAATAAATTATATTTAAAAGATAAAATAGAAAAGTAGACGGGACCATTTTATTGCGACAAATCGACGAAAAAAACGCTGTGTAGGCAAGGAAAGCTGTAACACGGACCGGGTAGACATTACTTTTTGCTTTTACATCAATGCGACCAAGTCGGGCTTTACAAATTTACTGCATCAAACCATTTGATTTGACTCTTCAGAGATATCCTTGTCATTACAAATGAATGGGAAAAATAATGGAGGCGCCTTCATTTTTTTAATTGAATCATTTTGTGGTTCTGGCTTTGGCTCGCTAAAAAGTGAAAAATTTATTTAATCTCATCCCCGCATTAGCTGAATTGAACGAAAATATTCGGCGTTCCGAAATCCCGCACGAAGCCATTAATCGTTTTGATGTCACAGTATGGGACATTTAGTGTGACCCTTTTTATGCGCCAACCTTTTCCGATTTACGTCCCTAATCGCCGAATACCGAACGCCGAAAACTGAAACTCAGGCGTACAATGTTGGTCGCGTTAAAACGCCGAGGTACTGAGCGGTGCCGGTTCATTGTGACGGATTATACAAATGATGTTTTGAAACATGAGCTACTGCATTTGTTTCGCAAATCACCCCTCTCCGCTTCTATAAATACTGGATGGATCTTGCAGATTCAGTCTCGCTTTCCACAATTCACATATCTTTTATTTGCTATACATGCTATTTACTCGAATGTGGAAAACGTATTCACAGGAATTCATTTACTTTAAGCAAATTGGAGTAAACGTTGCCAATATTGGAAAACCCTGATATTATTCGACACTCTGGTTCGATATATGATGTGAAATAAATGGACGGTATTACTTTCCGGTAAACAAAGTAGTTCGCTGCTATTTTTGGTTACGGATGCAGAGATTTATTTAATGAAAGTAGATCAATTACTATAGAATTCAGTAGCATCAGCAATTTCCCCACTTTTGTTTGTGCAAGCCTGACCCAATTTAAACCAATTTGAAAGGCCAATTCGACCTGTATTTCTTCTGATTGTATTTGGCTATCGTTGAATATAAAGCTGATCCAACTGTTCGCTGTATTGTTTATCAAGCCCCTGCAAAGTGTCAGTTAATTTATTCTAGTAATTGTGAGCTGGGTAGATAAGGTGCTATTGTTTGAGAAGTAAATAGCTAGTTAAAGGAGTATCCAAACTTTTTATACACGTGGTGCTCCTTTCTTCGTATTTTTTGTCCTTGTAACAAGTTCAAGATAAAGTTTTGTCTTTCAGCTGGAGTTGTTACAGTCATACTCGTAAGTTTTTATTTCATATAGGCTATAAAAGGCACTTTTGAAACAACAAATCTACTTACTCGGTTTCTAAAAGTTATTTCAATGATGAACCGGGGCATGAAACTCTTTTTAAAACTGTTTTGCGTTTAATCGTTAGGTTTTATTTAAATGGAATAATAAACTATATGAAATAATAATAAAGTACATTTCTAGTTCCAAATAAAAAAGCAAGAAAGATAGAAGTGTAGTTACTATATCCTTTTAACTTTAGGTTGTAAACCTTAGCAATTATATATAAAATTAACTGCTATTTAAACATAAAATAACATCACGCCTGTTTTCCCCGAAGGGATAGGCAGACGTGTACTTAAAGTACACCCACATTTCGCTAGTTATGTTATAGGTCCCAATGTAATAGGGGCTAACTGCCATTTAATTTAAATTAATTCAGTTAGTGGAAAGTGTTCATTTAATGTTATGGCAAGAATCTAAGACAGAATCATAATGACCGTTACCAATATTCAGGAAAGTCCTTATTGTTAATGTAACTGCTATTATTATGATAGGGTTTTTAATTAACAATCGTTTTATATGGATTTTGAACTTGGTCTTTGTAAAGGCTATACTGTTTAAAACTTGCGATAAAACGTTCTTTGTTTCCTCAATAACATGACAATTTCGAGACCTAGCTACACGATAATAATTCTACGAGGAGTTTTAGAAGTAACTTAAAACTTCCGTATATTTAAATCGCTAATAAAAGTCTCATTAGCACATACCTGGATTGGAATCCGCAACCTTGCATGTATTTTTGCTACCTCAATAAATACCGACATGATAATATTAACCGCTATTATAACACATCACACGGAATGATTCTATTGATATGCTGACACACACAGACATTGTTTCCAAGTCTTTGTGTTCGTGCAAATGATATTTCATATCTGTGAAACATACTCAAAAACTTAGTTACCAGGAATTCGTAGTAATCTTAGTTTGGTTATCTTCATTTGTTTGTATCAAAACGTTACCCATATTATTTATTATTATTTAGCCATGATCGTCCCACTGCAGGGCAAAGGCCTCCCTTTACTTCCTCCATTCCTCTACCATATAGTATAAAAAAAACAAAAGAATATAAGATAACACCTGAAGAAAATAAAATTACATGTCTGTTTCCAATAACGTAGTATAATTATAGGAATAATACATGAGATTACCTAGAATCTAGATAGAGACCGACGTGGCAGTCAGTCTGTAGTATAGTCTAATCATAACAGGAATCACTCTACACCGACACCACATTAGTATCTATCTACATTGCACCAGTGCCGGGGCGGGTCGCTAGTGATGAGATAATAATGATGAATGTTGTTGTTAACAGGTCAGCTGCAAGGGTCGAGCTACAGTGAACAGGAGCCGGAGTTTCTGTCCCCACTAGAGAACCTCACGGTGGCTCAAGGCAGGGATGTACACTTTACGTGTACAGTCAACCATCTTGGCACATACAGGGTAATATTTTATTATTAAAATCTATAGCAAAAACCCAACAGATATGTAGTCGTCACTAGCATAAACACCCATAAACAAGTCACATAATTTCTTAAATGTCTCACTCAAGTCGTTTGACATAAACTTGTAGACGTCACCGTCGTTCTACAATGAAAAGTAAATTCATCATCTTCCCGCCGTGTTTGCAGGACACAACAAACTATAAAAGATTCGTGCTAAACAAGAAACTTTATAAGTTTGTAGACTTTACTACAGAGTTTAAAAGGTCATAGACTCGTCCTGTCTAATTTAAGATTAGCGATTTTAGTAGTACTTATACAATATTAGATTAGATGTTAAATGTAGCGGTTGAGTAAACTATGGAATAAACGACAATAAATCTTGTACAGGATCGCGTTAATGTTAATAGTCATTGCTGTTTATCAGAGCACAAAGTTTAATAACTCGCGCCATGAACTGAAAACTAAATACTATTATTAGCTCGTAGTTTAAAGTAGTTTGTCCCATTTCATAATATCAAGTTGTGTCAATATTTTGTGGTGGTAATCAGCGTTTGCTTTATAAACTCATCTGTCGGTTTAATATGATTATTAGATACCTAATTAAGTTGCGGTTTTAGTGGTCGATCAACGTAGTACCTACTATCTATACATACAATTGTGACTGTAATTCCCATAGGAGTGTGCTGTGTTCTGGTTTATTAGGAGTCTCCATCAATTTTCGTTTCGCGCTTATCATAGGGCCCACGTGATAAGTGGCAAGCCACATCCATTCATCGGGCCTACACTGAGTTCTTTGTTCTTACGGCTAGCCTTCTTTCGATATTTCAGACCAATTTTATCCAAAATAAAAACACTTTTTTTTTATAAAGGGTATATTCTAAGAACTTTACCTTTAATTTTGGTACAATTTGCTCTTCATTCGACACATACATCCACTGCAACGCAAATCCTGATCCAATTTCAAAAGTGAACTCTAAATCTGTATGGTTCTACAATCAGTCATTTTCCAGGTTGCCTGGATAAAATCCGATACGAAGACAATTCTTGCGATACATACGCATATGGTGACGCTGAACCCGCGTCTGTCGGTGACACACAACGGCCATAACACCTGGAAGCTGTACATCAGTAATGTGGAGCCTAAAGACTCTGGCACCTACATGTGCCAGATTAATACAGACCCTATGATGAGTCAGGTTAGTAGAAGTTTATAATAATAATAATTTATTTAAATGTACTATATTTGTGTGTAGGATTTAAAATAATGTGTTTAAGACTACAAAAGGTACTTATATTTATTAAATGCGTATTTGGAATGTTGAAATGAAGTCTTTAGAAGCAAGAAGAGAATTGCCATCCACGCACATGGAAATGCAGTTATATTCTTGACTGGAGTTAGTTTAAGCGCCGTAGGCAGAAGTTGGTTATTATTTTCCGCAGGGAACATATTTTGTTTCACTTCTACAACATACCATAAGTACCGCCCAATTAATGGCCAGTGTCTTTAATAAGATATGGAGAGTTTTATAGCCGATTTACTTAACCGGTTAGGTATTTATCAATGCCATAACACTGTTAAGTTACTTCTTCAATCTACGTTCTTAACATCCCAGGAAGTCTATGAAGGCAGTAATCAGTACCCGCAATTTACCAAGGTCTTGATAAGACTTAAAAACTCCTTGGTAAATTGCGACATCTAACGAGCAGGAGATGAATGTAATCAACACGCTTGGATGACTAATCATTATTTATAAGTCAGCGTTAATATCTTCGAAGATCTTTTCTAGTATGATTCCTCATCAAATACAATTTTATAGAATAATTAATAATATTGGTAAGGGCTGTACAAGAAGTTATTAAAAACAAAATTATAAGGTTTTTTAATATGACTTTGATCTGATGGGCTAGGTAGTTTATTGAATTTTCCAGTTCACTAAACACCTTTTGCAGTTGCAGTGAACATAATTGATTTAGCTTCTTGGTATAAGTCTTCTTCAATTTTTATTAGAGATAAAAGTATATTAGTATCGGATATTGTACGAAGAAAGGCCATGTTAGGAGTTTATTTACAAAAGCGAATAAAGCGGGACAAGGAAGCTAGGAGCACAGTAAATTCAATGTTTTCTAACTCCTCTAGAAAACAGGAGTGACTTATATTATGGTCAGTACGCAAAAAGAGTGCCCGGTTATACAAGTCCTTTTCATGCAAGAAAACTCTTTAATGCAAATGGACCCTGTACTGTATACGTAAGTCCGCGACAATCAATGCATCACATTGCTCACCGCGGTCGGTCGGGGGAGCTGCGAGGTAGGGACTCGGAACTGGCATTCCAACCCTACACATCATTATCTAGTAGTCACTCTTATGCTCCCTACGGGTTATTCATGCCCTACTTTGGCTATGGGGTCACGCAAGTCAGCCTACAAGACTGAGTTAAATTTTCCGAGGATTAAGAAGTTACGAGTACCACTTTATTATAGTGCGAACTACTAGAAACTAGACTCTTCGATAAGTAGAAAAATATCCTGGGCAACGTATCGATAAAAACAACCTCTGGCAGCGTTATAAGTTTGTTAGACATAGTTTTGATCGTTTGTTAAGTTTCACTCGGGCTCCTGAGCTAATCAATAATTTATTGCTCACAATATACCACAAACAGCAGTGAATCATTAACTCTATTATATATTAATTACACATCAGTTGCTTATCAATTATATACTGTAATTGCAGTGCTATCTGGAGCAGCTCTGTGCAGTAGCCGTGGCTAATATTAAAATATATGCAATCGATACGGGTCGTCAGCTTGCATCGAACTCCCCGACTCTGTCACGTACCGAGCGTTTCATCTGATAAATTAAATCCGTATTCTTTGTATTCCGTTTCTCCATTTTCACATATTCTGTATTGAAGTGGAATGTGTATTCCATGTTATACACGGTCTGCATTGGTGGTGTTACAAAAGGCTTACTGCATTCTGTTGATATTTTTAGGATCTTTTTCGGTTGTGTAAGCAATTTTTTATTGGTCTCGCAAATGCGACGGGTTAAAGGACTTCAATCTTGACTTCGTTAATATGAATCATGGATGAATTAGATGGCTTCAGTGACAAGACGTCTTTTACGAAAGGTCAAGAGCATTACTTTTCAGCTTAGATAGATATAACTATGTATTTCGAGGAACTTAAACTTATTTCTATCTAAGCCATTTCTGGCAAGCTTGCACAAAGAGAAATTTTAAATGAATGACGTAAGGTTTCGTAGTTTTTTGATCAGATATCTGTCTAACATAAGTGTAAAAATTAACTGTAGTACTACTGTAAATTCTTCGACCAAATAACCTAATACACAGTACTATATATTAAACGAGCACATTGGAGTCAAACCCGTGGTCTAATAATCGGATACCGACTACAGCAGGCGGTTGAGTAATAAGTCAACGAATAGAAAAGAGTTTTCATTTTACGATAGTGCTTCTGTTCAAGCGAATATATCGGAAATATTGACTAAATTGACAGATTAATGATCTATCAATTCTAAGATAAGAATCTCGGACGCTTCTGGTTGGCTAGACACTTCGATATATCTAGCTGAAATGTGTGATAGCGTTTTATACGCGAGCATATTGCAAGTACAAGGAAATTTCAGTTTGAGAGGTGAATAGTGAGTTTATGTAAAGGAAAATGCCCTTAAAATGTTTGGCAAATACTTTAATCAATACAGAATCTTATCTATTCTCATCACATCAAAATTATTAAGAGGTATTACATTTTTTTTTTTTTTAAAACGTCGCCCCACACTAGGAATTTCTCCTGTATCGTGGGTGCGTTTCACAAACATGAAATATCACATACACAAACACCCAGACTCGGGACAAACATCTGTGGATCACACAAATTTTTGTCCCGTGCGGGAATCGAACCCACAACCCCTAGCGCAGCAGTCCAATCGCTTAGCCACTGCGCCAATCAGGTCGTCATTTTGGAAGGTATCTTGATTTTATGTAAAAACTATGTTGAAATTTAGATTGGTTCAGCGGATTTTGTCTGGTTTATTTCAATTTCAGCAACAAGCTAACGTATTTTCCGGAAAAAATATTTAATCAACATTACATGCAGTATACCTCTTCTATATTATACCTACCATAAAATATATTTTTGGCCTTATCTGCTTAGTGATTCTAATTATAAGAACTTTTAAAGTAATATGGCTCATGTTTGTTATTGCCTACTGTTTTCTTTTGGAGGAGATCCCAGTTAATTAGTACGATTGCCATGCCTCGTTTGGCTACAGATATAGGTATAGATTTCATCAACAACCTAAATAGTAACCTCGTTTCACTTCACACGCAGCGAGAACGTTTTTTAATCATCCTTAATTCAACGTTAAATATTACGAGCGTGTAATCCCATGAACACGTCATGTCAAAGTGTAGAGAAAATTGTTACGGCGTCGTGCCGGGCGTTCCAGCGCCGGAGTAACTTTGATACAATATTATTATACACAGGACGCGGCTTACCTGCTCGTATTGCGAACGATACTATGCCTTATTTACTGCATACTGTATTTATATTGACAGGCACATTTGAAAATATCATTCGATTTTTATACGAGGATTCTAATTGGTTATGATTTTATATTTTTATCCGTATTGTGTGTAGCTTAAGCAGGTATATATGATATTTTTTATCATATCAACCTGCATTTTCCAGGTAATTAAAGCGTTTATCACAAATTGTTTAACAATGCTTTTTAATTTTAATAGATCCGATCGTTTATAGAGAAATAAAAGTGTTTTTCTTTTTTTCTTTCTATTATGAGAATCGGTATTTTTTAATAAAAATATGAAAAGCATTTTCCTAATCCACTTCAAGAGCTATGAAAATGTTTATTAATATAGTCAATAATTGGTAGAAATTTTCCAATAGTCGCTTGAGTGGGATAAATTTTGGGTGCTTTGGAGAACTTTTGTTTCTCAAGTGTGTGGCTCTCATACAATATGAGAGACTCTTATTATATTAACTGATTTTTTTCTTTACTACAACTAAGTACATCATAATTTATAGCCCATGCCTTATTAATAGTATCTAACCATAAGTAGATACTGACATATCGAAATATGAAAATAGTCATTGAGAAAAATGTTTTCTACCAAATGAAAAATATTTTAAACATTGAGACGAATGTTAATCTAAATGGAAGTCAATACATACCTTACAAAAAGTCTTATAATTATTTTTTAGTTTACATTTTTACACATTTCTTGCAATCGAAGTCGGCCGGTATGTTTTATCATAAGCATGAATTTAAAAAAAAGTGTCTGAAATAATTTGACTTTCCCCATAAATACATACCTTTAACAGTAGGTATTACACCAATTTGTCTCACAGATAAAATAACACAGGCAGAGTATGTTAATGTGAGTCAAAGCTACGATGTTAGCGTAAACCGTATGTTATGTAAGGCTTGAAGTAAATGTCTTTTGTACCATGCGGGCATAATGAACGTTGGCATTTAGCTTTACCATAACAGCCGGGACAAATATGTGAATGAACTACACAAATGTGTATCAGTAGTGCCAACTGCCACTTACTTATTTTCAATCAGTTTGGGAGTAACATACTTGAAAATAAAGCACGTAAACAACTCGCCATTCGATTCTGCATATACGGCTTATACCTACGTATAAATTGTGTCAATAGATACTCATAATAATAAAATAGAAATATGTTTAAAAATCCTATGATCCCGTGTATCAGTTGTATAGAGAAAACGGCCTTAATCAGCACTAATCTGTACTTAACTTGCATTCTACTCGGTTGATTCATATGTTGTATATTTCTGAGGCGATTTACAATTCATGTAATATTAACCAACAAATACTTTGGCGATTACTCATTATCATCTGGTTAGTCTTTTCATAAGGAGTCATTTGAGACTTCATAGTTAGGAAAGTCATTTAAGACTTTTACATAGAGTGACTGTCTAGCTCTCATCCACTGCTCAGTTTTTGGGTAATAAAGGTTCATAATTTTTATTTATTAATAGAATTTTATTAATTGAAAAAATTATGATAAGACAGGTAGTAAGATATTCAGAAATTAATGTAGATTGAAAACTATTTAATATATTTGGTTTTAGGATACCTGCAAAACAGTGGTGGATTACCATTCTTTACTTGGCACACAGCATCTTGTTGCCAATTATATAAAGCGGATGCTTCCAATTTATTGCGCTTGTAACTTGTAGTGTCCAACTTAGTTCCACGAAGTAAAACCCTTAGAGCAGTTCTGTTTTGTTGGCTCTCGTTATCTCCTCGATGAAATAAACAGATTTATATGTAATAGGGTTTATAAGATCATAGTGCATTGCAGTTTGCGTAAGGAAAAGGTTTATCCTTCTGTTTTGAATGATTGAACAATTAAGTTCTGTCTAAATTAATGCTGCCTTCTGGATTTAGATTAGGAATTGCGAGCTTATAGAAATTCTATTATATTTTGTGTGATTTTTTTTTCCGAGTGCATTTAGTTTAGTAATCATGCAGGTAAAATTAAGTTATTCAGTCAGTGGTTTCTTAGAACATCTAAAGTGGAAAAAAAAATCTCGGGCAAAATGAAAAGGGTTTTAAAAATATGTAGGATGTTTGTACCCTTTTATCATTTTCGTTTACATTATTATTGTTATAATCGTTCAATGGTTAGCTAAATGTATGAGGTTATTCCAGTTAACATCGAGGCCAATATGTGCCTTAATATAAATATTTTGGCAAAGCTAAACCGTATGTCAGGACGGTGCTAGATAGGAAAATAATAAATATTGGGAATCTAGATTGATATCGCTGTGAACCACCGAACGCTTTAAAAAAAACTAGTATACAACAATACATTCATTTACATGTATGCATAAATTTCTTTTTGATGTTTTAATAGTTTTTTCTTGAAACGCAATCATATTCTCACATTCCCTCGTATAGTTTTTATTATTTTGATAATCTGATATTATATTTCTCCCCCGTTTTTTAAATTATTTTATACAATATAAGAGCATGCAAGAGTTACTCATTGTATTACCCATTGTACCTAAATCAAGGTTATTCAAATCGTTTCCAGTGTCGTTCATAAATATGAGTTCAACAACAACTTTTCACATTTCCAGTGCTTTCTATTTGTCATTGTATGTACATCTAAAATATCATATTACACAAAAA
The DNA here is from genome assembly GCA_905340225.1 of Abrostola tripartita. Classification (NCBI taxonomy): domain Eukaryota; kingdom Metazoa; phylum Arthropoda; class Insecta; order Lepidoptera; family Noctuidae; genus Abrostola; species Abrostola tripartita. Next base: position 6,461,494 of record HG996498.1, on the reverse strand, counting down.
AGTAGCAAGTGTGAGTTAAAAGTGATATTTGTCATCCACTGTTGTGTTGACTGTACGTACACAAACACAAACATCGACACTTATTAAGTTATTTACCTTTGCGGCGTGTAGGCACATAGCGCGCAGGGTACCGGGAATTTTGTTAAGTCTTGCGTGGAATGCACGCGCTTGCCAAAGGGAGGCGGTGGAATGTCACCACGACATCTTCATGAGACACAGACAACTTTCCAAATGCTCGGCTGTGCCGTTTATGTTTTTGCTGCAAAACGGCTAACAATTAAATAGTTGTGTTGCAGAATTTTGAGCGTGATACTTGGTGTGACTTGAAATTCCACGTGGCGTTATTGTAATTTATGTGATTATGTGAAATGGGTTGGTTATTTATTGCTGTACAGTCTTGCGTACTTCATACTCTCCTCTCTTTATCAGAGGGGTACTTAAATTAGTTTATACTACCACACTAGTTTAAGGACATTACTGAAAGTATTATACATACCTAGGTATGTTAAGGTATATGAAGTCGGTTAAAAATACTGATGAGTGTTATATTGAACGTATACAAAAGACGAATAGAGGAAGATATAAAAGGCGTCAATGACAAGAACTTGACTCAAAACGACGACGACATGAATAAAATACCTTCTGACTTGACTTGATAGTTTATGATTTCCACTTGTTAACCATCCTAATGGTTTTATTCTAATTCATTCGTTCTCATCTCATTCTTTATTCATAATATTACGTATCTTATTAGCCTCGTGAATACGTACGCAGAAAGTTTAGTATATTTTTAATTTGATGATAACATCGTTGAACTTAATTAAGAATCCTCACCCCCCTGTATCGGGGTGTGCATACTGGAACGAATATGATATTTATATTATTTTGTATTTTGATTAGAACATCGACCATCTCGGAATGATAGGAACTTCATGCCTTACATGAAGAACAATTAAGTTATTATAATAATACATAGGTAGTTGTTGTTACCTTAACAGTACCTTCTTTAATAAAAGCTTTACTCAAAGAACACAATTTGAGCATCCTAAAAAATTCTCTAAAGGCTTATTATTTTGTTAAATATAATAATGTGCTACCTCATGTTATGGTTGCTTATTTTGTCAATTTTTATTTTTTCGCGACTAGCCACTGTCCCGTTAATTTGTTTTGTCAACACAACACTGGACTATCAGTTTACCGTATTCAACTACGCTAGAGTAAATAAAATTCAAAAGATTTACTTTCCAAACGTCGCAAAATTAGTACAATATTTAAGAGAATTAATTAAAGACAGTTCGCTTTTTTGCAGGGAAAAAACTGAAACATTTTCGTTTTACAACTAAAAATGGAAGGCAATATTCAGAAAAACAATTTTTTATCCTGACTCATTGCCGCTCTCTGTTTTGTGCCTTACATTCATTACTCTAAATTGCGATTCCTTGCCCCGTACACGTATTTGACTTCTCGTTTTTAATGTTGAATAGCAATTCTTAGTTAAATAAATAGCAAGATTCATGTATAATGAGGAGGGCCATTTGAGTTTTAATTGAAATTTGGTGTTATAAAACAATTAATTATTTTGGTTCAAGAAGGAGCTACCATGAAAATAAATTATGTCAAGAAGACTGGCAAGTACAATCTCTTGTGACTCTAAATTACTGGAGATTATCAGATATTATTTTTTATTACGTTCACTTATCCATTCGCTAAGCGTAATTATTATTGTTTTTAGTTGTAACGGTCTCAGCAGCACGAATTTAGTTCATACATAGTCCTTAGCAAGCTTTATAGAAGACGATTAGAAAAATAAAATATGATTAATACGAACCACCAAATAAACAGATTTTTCTTACATTGTTTAACTAGAGTCAGCCTTCCCTTGAGCTTTAAATAACGAATTGCGATTAGGTACTACGAATATTTCGGTACTAGTATTAAATTAATTGAAAATCTTATTTCACGTCACATTATTACACGTAGATATCGCTGTACAAAAGAGATTGTTCTTTGCCTCTCGTATTTGCGCTATACTACGGCGCGTGGCGCCGGAAAACGACTTTTTTATTTAATTTTTATACGACACCTTTTAAGTGTTTAAGTAATAAGCATCGAGTTACAAACGCATCTGTTCCATGGCATAGTTTAAAAAGCATTTTAGTAAAGGTTTAATTAAAGACTGTAAGAATTTATTTTCACATAGTTTGATACAATATAATACTTATTATTATTATCATTGTAGATTGATTAGGCATGCAGAAAATCCGAATGAAAGAAGAGTGACAAAGTAGATATAGAAATTAATGGATTAGCTGTAAAGGGAAGGCCTTCAGTGAACATATTTTGAGTTTTTTTTTAATTAATTTTATTTTGGGGTTTTTATCAGAGATATGACAACCCCATCATACCCTTTTACAAAGTAACTACTGTACTAACAATATTATTCTGCTTAATCAACTTAAAAACGTACCAGGTTAGGATTACCCTAAACCGATGGGCATCTATGAAGAGTGCAAAGCAAATGAAAAATCGTGGTCTCTGCCTAACCCTGTACAAAATAAGCGTTATTCATGTATAGTCACACAAACATTATTTAAGTCGGCATTCGATTAAGATGTGTATCATATAATGGCATAAAGGCACCGATTTTTGAAAGTGTATTATTATTTTTATCATATTATTACGAACCAGTGCATATTAGGCGCCACTTTTATTACCGTCGTAAATATTTTATTAGCTGCTCTTCCCGACACAGAAGTCACATTAGTAGTGTTGCCGAAGTTCTCCTTAAATAGATAAAGAGGTCATTGGTTTACTGGTGACCACATACTGTGTGCCCTTAAAGTTCAACCTATTGGGTGATTATAATATTTCCATCAACACAATAAACACAACGGTTTTACCGGTCATCATTCATGGCCGGTCAGTTTCAGGCAATTAAATAAATATTGACCTACTAATTGTTTTTGCGGCATTGATGGGAAGCGTTGTTGACAGAGGTTGTGATGGACGACCGTGTTTTTTGTAATCCTACCCCTTTTTCTCCCTTCAGCAAGATCACGTTCCAACACAACCAAGTGGCCGCGATAAAGAATTAAAACATTTTTCTATCAATCAAACAATTTGAAACTTCCAAACTTTGACGTTCAAATAAAACTCAGTCGCGATTCGAATCCGTTTAATAGCAAATACTTTGCATAACTTAAACAAAAGCAATTTTGTAATTACAAATCAATACGGCAACAGTTCGTAAGTCTGTCGGATTGTATTAAATTGAAAGTATTTAATGTTTCTGAAGGCTCTAAATTTAATGCGAGTACCTAGGTCCTACCCGCCTACTCGGAGGGGAAGTATATACACGAGCGTATAAATAAGCCTTTAGCCGGCTGTTAGCGACGAAGGGTATTTTCAATATGGGTAATTTCGCCTGGAACACAAATACTTTAGTAGCTTTATTGCATACTCCAGGATTAACTCAGTATATGAGCGTTGAAAAACGAGAGCTTCTGGCTTCCAGTTACATACAAAAACTCCTGGTATTTTATCTTAATTACTTAGAAATCTTTGTGAGAGAAATCCCTACCCTTATGTTGTCCATCGTCGCGTAACTTTATGAGCGGATTACTTTTATGACCGGGATTAAAGTCCCGTTTGCGAAATGTTTACAGCGTTGAACTCCGTGCCCAGTTAGACGATAGATGGCCTATTACTATGGGCCACGATTTTAAAACGACCGGTATAAAATAATAAGAACTTCTTTGAGATATCGAAAAGGGCAAAGTGCTAGTATATTTTTAGGCGGTTCAAAATGATAATGAAATTCGTTTAGTAGAAGAATTTTCGCAATTCTAAAGTTTATAATAAATCGTTTCTCCACCTCATAGTATAATATTTAAGGAATTTTCATAACGAATGCTTTGCAATTTAACAGGTAGGCGAAAGGCTTTTTAGGTATTTGTTAAGGTCAGTGCGGAAATACGTTGGATTTGGAAAGTAGCCCAGGAAAAGGACATGATAATGGGAATAAAATACATAGGGTTGTATGTTATTCGATGCTCATTTGCTAACTTAACAATGCTTATGTTTCTAAGAAACAGTATCATTATTCATAATTATCTTTAGTGTTGTAAGCTCCATCGCAAGCTATAGTTTTAAAAACAAAGAATGTTGCTTACTTCGTTAAACTTTAAAAATAGGAACAAATATTTGTAGATGAAAAGGTCCGCAACACAAATTAAGCCGTTACCTCTGAAGGTGTAACGGCGGCGGCGGCACAGAATCCCGCCGCTGCTAAGGAGCTTCATTCTTGGCACCATAAACACATTCTTCGACATAGTTGCCTCGTGATGTCGCAACTAAGGCCCGCCGTAACAAACACTTAGTAATACGACGAAGGAATTTGAGACGCTCCGAGGAATCCTTGCTTGTAAAATGTGAACCTATTGTGCATATACTATTATTTCACCTTCAATATAAAGCCGTAGCTTTAAAGCGACCGCCTAAAATCCAGGCGCTTCTAAATATTGTGGCAAAGCTTAGCTTCCTATGCGGGATTTACGATGCTCACAGGATTATACATAAGCTCGTTGAAATATTATGCCGAACCATGTTTACTAGGAATAGTCTTAGGCGTTATAGTGTGCGATATTTTGCAAACAGTGTACAGATATTGTTGCGGCGCTAATATTCGGGCGTCAGCACTGTATAGCGGCTCACGCTAACCGGATAACGTGCCAAAGCTCGTTGGAAGTAAAATAAATAATACATAAAAGGAAAGTAAGTAGAAAGCTAGAGAGTAGAATCAACAAGTGAATTATTTCTTAGCCGAAAAATCGGCAGGCGTTACTCAGCATTCTTTTGTTGTGCCGGGCTACAGGTGCGAGCTCAGCCAGAGTATTTGCTTTTTCATAAGGGTTTGCCACTCCACGTCTGAATATGGTGAAAGCGGTCTCGAGAATACATCAATATTTATAGTGTCTAAGAGATTTTTCTCTTATTATACAAAGTTTTCCCTTTCACGTTTATTCTAACGTTGCGGATTTGGTAACACAATATGTGGAAAGTTTTTTATTCCGAAAAGAGACGTTTATATTTGTGGTAGCTATTTTAGCATTGAGTCGTAAATGCAGTCGTATAAAAGCTAGGGGTTTGGGTCAAGGGGGTGAAAAAGTAGGCAATAAAGTGACGGCTGTTGTCCATCATGGAAAGTGTCAGGCGGGGCAGTTTAAACTCCCGAATAATTGGCTAGCTGAATCGAGTTTCCGAAAACTAATCGTTGTTGCCAGTAAAAACCTTCTACGTACGGCTTACAGCGTACAGCTTTTATGTGCAAATGTTTGGTTAGTTAATCTCGTGTAAACCTTGAATCCGGCTGAACTGTGAAGCAAAAGTTGATGGTAGTCATACATAATATTTGAACGTCAAAAACGTTACGAGAACAAAAGCGCAGTATGTTCATTGTAAGTATTTGATAGTACAAATATTTGCGTCCACTAAATATATTATAATTAAACAAAATTATTTCAAGCAAGTTTTTTATTTGAAATAACTCATGATTTGTTCAGCATATTTCCAACTACATAATAATTGTGTAAGGGTCAATATGTAACTCCATGTGTTATTCAACTGAATACACAAAGCAACTGCCTATATGTCAAGTCTAAATTACCGGTTACTTTACTAGGTGATTGATACCTATAAATAACAAATATTTTAAAACATACCTACATAAAGGTACCTAAAATGAAGATAAGTCAAATTACTACGCCGAGAATACAGGATCGTAGCAAAACAAAGCAATATTAAAGACATTACTTAACTTCTTTTAGCTCCACCTACGCCTAAAAACTATTAAAGGTATAAGAAAACAACATATTCTTAGTATAACAACAATGATAATCATTTATAGGTCAGTGGCTTCAGTCGCTGTCAAACGCTCTGCATACCAATTAAGCTTCAATTAACTAGCCAAATTATAATGATTGTAATCATTCAGGTGTATTCACGAGGTCGGCATAATATAATATTATGAATAATGTAATTAGTATATAGATAAAATACAGCAAAAAAAAATGCCGAACACTCTAAACATTGACTCGGTCTGACGTGTACAAATAGTCACAGCTCCAACACGTGCAAGTTGCTTGTCCGTCTTCCTGATCGTATCCTGGATCGCGGCACACGTCAGGACCTTACTCAGCTGAGATGTTTCACCGGGGAAACAAATGACTCACTTACCTGTTGATGCCCAACCTACGGAGTGGAACGAAGCTTTGAATCTATAACTCGGAACGTTACTACGTGACTTGCGTCTATCAGGACAGTTTCCTTTTTGCTTCTGTCCCACCGTCAAGGGAATAAAAAGCTTTTATAACTGTTTTAGTGCTTGTTTTCTTTAACTGCTTTGGTAATCTATAAATAGAGCCGATGGAATACCTAAAACAGAACCTCTTCTACCTGCGCCGTACGTGATACATGATAAATGCGGAAGAAATAAACAAACTAAACCGTAATATGGACGGTTGGAAATTCAAATTCTAAGCTACGGAATCAGAATGTGGTGTAGTTCTTTATACAGCCAGTATCTCCGAACCTGTACACTGAGCTCTAGGTTGCAGTATAACACATTGTACATTCAGCGACAATAGTGTTACACACACTTATATTTATTTATAATGTGAGGTCGCGCGCTTCCCGGATGTAAATCTTGGAGGCACTCGGTTCGCGGGTTGCACCACGAATTTGCATAATTCATGTGACACGAAACTGTCTCCAAGAATTTACACTGCAGAGAAAAGTGAAGATAGAAAATGTTATTAGGTGCTTACATACTCCGAACCTTAGAGAAATTTAGCAAGTTAGTTTCCATTGTTCTGATATATGTTAGCAGTATTCGCAGGTAGTCGGAAGCTCTGTCGCGTGACAATCCGACTGAATACGATATTGGTATCTCTCAATAATTGGATTAGAGCACTGGAAGATTAGGGAGGTTCGATGATAGTAACACAGTGTTGTATAACCTAATACAAACAGTCTTTGTGGGAATAGGCTGCTCCGATATTTAATTAAGAAAATTATCGTGAATCTATAATTAATCAATCTTAAAAGCCTGCCATAATTATGCGAAGCTACCTATATAAATATGTAATATTTAACTGTATGTTTTCAGTGTAACATTCATAATTTTCTTTCTTACTATATTATAACTTTTAAACTGCCAAACGCTTCAAAATATTACGGATTGCTTAAGTATTTTCTGCTTTTTTAAGTTGGGCTGCAAACTGAATCGTTAAGCGTTTTTTATTGAGTTTTATCTGCAATTTTTTGTGATAGTTTGACGTGAAGAAATTTTGGACATATATCTACAGAAGATATCAAAACTTTGTCTATTTAGAAACCGGCTTTTAAAATGGCAGGACGATGAAATTATATCTGAATATTCGCATGAGGAATGTGAGTCATTCAGTGGCGCTCACTCGTACAGCTCGCAAGGAATTCACTCAAAGTCCGTGTGTCGCTGGTTCCTTCTGAAATCGGAGATGCGGACAATACGGGCTGTTACATCGCATTCTCCGACAAATGTTATATATTTATATACCTACATTTAACAAAATAAAATGCAATAGGCAAAATGTTGGTGACGAGTTTATGTTTAACTTTGAATGTTTTAAAAGAAAATTCTAACCTTTTGTAAGTTACTACATTTTATTCCAGCCTCTGTATAAAAATGGCCCTCTTCACAAATTTTCAACATCATCCTCGCATCAGCGTAAACGTCGACGGCCGCGTAAAAATAAACAAAAAATAAAATTGTTCTTTGTCTTTCGCCATCAAACGGGTGTTGTTTAAGGTACAAAAATATCCAAGTGGCGATTTTCGGCATCTACCTGGCCCACAAATACCGGGGTCGGGCGTTACGCGGTGCGTCCCGGGAATTTTGTCAAAGTCACTCCGCCGAGCCCAGGAATGGGGACAATACGTCTTCATGCAACATTCACGGAGCCCTGCCTTTACATTATTAGAATAAGGGACAGACCTATATAAACTATGAGATTCCTATCATCTCCCTTCAAATGAAAGCAGACCTATTTGCTGAGGTTTTCTTAATTTCTGTTTAATTGTAAATTGTGTAGTAATCAGACAGTTAATCTGTTCGTGTTATACAATAGATTTGTGAAAACGTTATCCGAGTGGGTATTGTGCTAAGCGCGGGAGATAAACGATGCAATATGAGACGTGTACAGTGTACACAGCGGCGGTGTTGTCTATTAACTAATGGCTAGAGGTTTCATAGCCACATGTGCAACTGTTATACGCGTTTTAAATATAAACGGACCGTGTTTTTAAATTATTCTACGTGTGTAAACGTCCATAAACCTACAGTTACTTATAAAGTTAGTAAGATAAATTTTCTTTAATTTTCATCCATTATGACCCTTAAACAATAACGATCCGTGTATGAAACTAGTATAATAGTCGATTTTCCTCCTCCAGCGACGTTCAACGTTAAGTTAGTGGTTTACTCGTGGGAGCGAGCGCCGTAATGACTGTGTTTTCCTTTGTCTGCAACGTGGACCAACTACGAGTATGTCAGTAATGTCCCCGATTAATATCTGTGTGTGTTGCGTGCGACTCGAATACGTTGAACTTCTTATAGCTCTGTAGCCAGTTAATTGACTTCAACAAATGGATAGCATGTACCAATTTGTAACTTGTAGTAGTGCTACGTGTTCGTAGCACTGGACGCCGCGTAGCCGCTACGTTTCTATCGTTTAGTTGAGACCGTCGACGGATATATAGCGCTTTAATTCACTTTAACGAGTCAAGCTTCATTCCGTTCCATTAGCAACACATATAATTCGTGCTTTTATACCACTACTACTGGTCTATTATAGTTCCGTTTTTTTATGGTTCTTTAGTACAAAGCCGATTTAGAAAGCACTGTTATACGTCCTGGGCAAATGGTTTTAAGACCTATTGAGTGCTTAACGGTAATTGTAATAACTTTTGTAGCTTAAAAGGCTGCTGGCTGCTTAAACTTCACCAATTCTAAATGTATTTTTTTTCTATGAAAGAAATTAATAAATCTAAATAAAGAATTTTAAAAGCAATCGGGTTTCTGTTATATGCCGCCGATTTCAGCGTCGAACTTAATTTATCTTGTAAGCGTTTTAACGTCAATCAAATTGTTTACGACGTAATTGTTCAATGTACGAATAATGAAAAAATAAACATTGTGGAATCTCAAGGCTATTTAAATATGTTGCTCCTTTGTGAGTTAGATTTTTAAAATTATTGTGAGTGAATTACGATACTAGTTTGTAATTTTGATTGTGTTTAACAATTAACTATTCCAATTTTGATTTTTACAATAAGTTGACTGCAGTAGTGTAGTGTATTTGTTATATTAAAATGTATGGTAGGTACTTAGTAAGGTATCATGCATATTATATCAAAATATAACATGCACTATGAATTATGATTAACCCATGTGTATAGAAATAAATACATTTATATGCTGCTAAAATGTTATTCAATACAAAATAATGTGTGTGGTATTTATAAGCATTTAAAATAAACCCTTGAAATGGGCAACCAAACCTGAATGGAACGTTGTTGACAAATGACATGAAGGTAGAATGTTTGTCTATGGCTTGCCCTTTGTACTAAGCTTGTGGGTTCGACTGAAAGCTTCGTTTCGAGATAGATGCTTGTTTGTTTTTGAGTATATTGTATATTCTATGGCTGTTATTTACGTTAAATAAATATTGCGTGAAGTTTGACAGCATGAAAAGTTTTTGGAATTGAATTAAAATGATTCTATGGTACTAATAATATACAAGCCACGTTACTTTTCTGCGGTATAAGAATAACGGTATTTATATTAATCGTGCTATCTATTTGCACAGTGCGACATTCAAATACGTAAGACTAAACTGCAGACTTCCTTTATTCGATTCAAGCTATACAGTAGCTTGAATCGAATAAAGGAAGTCATATTCAAATATCATACCACGTAATATAACTCACTACGTTATGGTACAAATAAGACTGTCTTTATTAGTTAGAAATTCTTTGACGTAGCAAGAGAGCAAATAATCGACGTGATGTTACAAAGAAATAGTTTATCAACCACATAGTTATAGGTAGATATATAATGGATTAAAAAAAAACCATACCCCTTTTTAAATGACTCCTTATGCCACTAAATTACTCTGATTGTATGAAATAAACTACAGCATTCAAGACGTAAAAAACTAGTAAAAACAAAATAAAACACATACTGTAATGAATACGACAAAACTAATACATACCCTCTCCTCAGATGGGTCAACTATCAGTGGTGATACCACCAGACATCGCAGACGACGATGGCTCCGAAGCCAGTGCCGCTGAAGGTGGGGCGGTGGAACTGCGCTGCACGGCTACCGGAGTACCAGCCCCCGCCATATTCTGGAAAAGGACCAGCGGACGGAATATCGTGTTCCGTGATGATAGCGGCAAAGAGGTTCAAGGTGAGTTTATTAATAAAGAATATATATGAGATACATAGAAGACTCTTTGGAAGGTATTCTTTGTAGAGATCCTTAGTACAATAGTGAAATTCGCAGTTGGTTGTCCAACGCGTTGTGTTATTCAATAAAGCATGTGACCAAATATCAAATTGACGTTTTATACTTATGGTTGGTATTAATTTCCGCAGAAAGAGTCCTCAATAGCTGTAATAAAAAATATCGTTTGCAAAATAATATCTCGCCAGTTAAAACCTATGTACTTATCTGAACAAAAACGATACATCATTGTGATCAACATGGCACAATACTAATAGGTATACCTAAGTGAATTAGTGAATGCTTTTGTTTCTACTTATTGAAACAAGTCGCACTCAGGAATAGTTACGGTTTAATAATCTCTTTACATTTATATCCTTCATTTATACTTTCCCATTCGTTATATTATACGAGCTCAATTTTCATAATATTATTAGTTAATTTATTCTTTAAATTATGACTTAAATAAAGGGTCAATATTTTCCTTTTGTATTAGACTAAAGAATTCAGATATGTGGCTTCCATTTGAAACAGTTTTTATTTCTTGATAGGCTTACACGTGACAGTGATTGATTAAAAGAACGCCTCATTTTTGCAAGTCAAACGAAAAAAGGGCCTTTTGAAGAAAATCTAAGTGAATTTTTAACCTGAATACAATTGAGTGTTGCAGCAACCGAATAATTAAAAATAACAAAAGTCTAGCTTTTTTTGAGTTGAAAAAAATACTTACCGCTAATTTTTGTAGCAAGCTGTTTCAAATAAAAGATAATCAACGTGCCTTTTAAAAGCAAAAAATAAACCGTCAATTTTCCGTTGAATTTTATTCGCATTGGTTAGATCCAGCTAAGTGGTAAAAAAGAAACAAGACTAATTTTGCATTCAAAGCCCGCCCGGAGCGGACGCAGGTGCTAGAGCGGTTAAAACATTGGAGTTTTATGGGATTTATTAAGATATTGCCCTAAGATATTGGAAAGAAAATTCAAATTCAATATAAATGTACACCGTGCTTACCGAATGTCATCTGAATAATAGCAGGACGGGATAATCGCGTTCATATAATCATGCAATATTGATTTATTGTCTTTTGCGGCTAAATAAACAAATTATCCGCATCGACAGGCGGGACGAGGCGAGGCATCGTTAAATAAGACACGCCCACTCAAATTGCCTGTAAAACTGATTTATTTTATTCCATCAATAAATAATGTTTGTTTGAAGCTTTAATTAAAACCTATGATTCTATACAATACCATTCTATAGAATGTTTACGTAATATATAAATTCAGTGAGCTTTTTTGTCCGATAAACATTTAGGGCTGTCAGCATTATACAAAAGAAAGCGACGTCTGATGTTCAGGGCTGGTATTCATTTCCGCGGAAAAAACGTGTTCAAAGAACTCAATAGCTACTTAAACAAAATATTGTAGCAATCCGGGTTTCGGTCAGGAAATTAAACGAACGGATTAGTGACCGGCCTGACAAAAGGTTGTTATCTCTTATAGTTATAATGACATACCCTTTACAGCGCAACGAAACACTAGGTGAAAAGACATAGGAGTTTGGAGCAATTATAGGGCTAGTAATTTCAACACATACGCACACTGTTGTACTTCTAATTTATACCTTAATATAAATGTATTAGACCCAAAATTGCCGGTCCCCACTGCTCTATTTAAAACCTTTTCGGTGCGGTGTTTTACGAATTTGACCCGTTTTATTTAAGCCATTAAGCGTAAACAAAAGACTGGCGGCCCTCTGTAAACGGAGGGTGGTTGTAATAGTTAACAGAGTGGTGGAACCGGCTCTGCCTTTGTATTAATTGGACATGTTAAACACGCTTCACTAAATATGTAAGAATTGCCTTCGCTGTAGCTATTCACGTTTTCCTTTTTCTACTTTCCCGTTTCTCTTTTTGCGGCAAACGCGAGTCTGAATGGAATTATTGAAAATTCGTTTCACTGCGCATAAATAACGGTAAATCGTTGATTCTGTCGTGATTGCAGTACCGTTAATTAACAGTTAGTAAATATTTGCTTTATTTGCAATTAGGAATGGGCAATGTTTCTTTGCGAATTTCAATACAGCAATCGAAATATATATTTGAGAAGAGGGTCTAATTACGATTGGATTTTTTAGTTGTAAAAATACTCAATGGCCACCATTTTTTTATATTACTATTACAGGTTAATATTAGAAAGTATATATATAATGTGAAAATTAAACGGTGGCTAGGAACGATCGAACGGGCCACCTGTTTTTATATACCTAGATAGTAGTACCGAAAACTTAAATTTATTATAATAAATTTATTAGTCGCTATAACTATTAAAGTAAATGTCCGTAAAATCGTAATGTATTAATTTTAAACTGACTGAGAGAAATTTACGCTTCATGGATGCGTAGATCAAAATAATCGAAAACCAAAATAACCGAGGTCCAGATTATTAAAGTAACACTGAACAATAAAATGAAACACAACGTTCACAACATGTGGACCTGAAACAACAATTGGGAGTTATCACACAGCCGATTTGCGGGCGTGTTTCTAGCGATGCGATTAATAAACGAGTTTGTAGCAAGTGTGTCGCGCGTCCGCAGCGAGTGCGTCTCAAAACTGCAACGCGGAGCTAATTTATGCACTCGCAAACGATGCAGCCCGCTCCACTTCAGCCACACAGCATTCGCACGTTACGCACTCGCGGCGATCTCGCTACGCACAGTTGCACACGCGTCGTCTACGTTGATTTATAGCCACGCTCAAAACATGTTCACGAATCGCGAGTGTGATAACGCCCTTATGTCGCAGAGTGAACTATATCAGTTTACGATTATCTAGAGTCGGCGACGGCGCGCTGCCAGCAAACTTAATTAACTCACTTATAATAAAACATTGTGGATCGTTAAATTAGCTTAACGAACAACATAAATGTAATTTACTATGTACGATTAACTTTGAGCCTATTATTATAGGAAAATCCCAGTCTGCAATTTGATTTAGTAAACGTTAGATTGATGACAGTGTATTTCTGTGCCATTCAGATTGTTTCAAAATAAGAAAAAAATAGGTATTTTTATTAGTCATAAAATAAAATTGAATCTCTGGAACTAACACGGAAACTATACAATAAATACGCAAAATATAATACAAAATGTTATCTTTTCACTACTATGTGGTTGAAAAGTAAAAATTACCTCAAGGAATAAGTTCGCCTCAGTAAACGTTATTCCAGCAAAGAGCAAACAAACAATGTATACAAAAACCATAATCTTCAAAACGATTACACCGCAAAAACAAAAGCCTAATTACAACATATCGTCGCTTAATAACCAAGCAATGTCGTCAATTAAAACATGTTTAGTTGCAGAAAATTGTTCAGCCAGAATGAAATCGGAAAACAATTAGTCTCGGAGCAATAATAACGGAGAATTGCTGAATCAGGACCGACGCCGTCGTGGAGTAACAAGTTGGCAACGACATGTCGCAACCCAAGTTTATAACCCGTTAATAAAACACAATTTCATACAAACGCTCGCTTCTGATATTGTACACGTTACGTAGTAACAATATTTTATGTGCTCCCTGGATTCAGCGGGGGGTCGTATGCCATAATAAAGCGATAAATTATTTCCATTTAAATTTAATTTGACAGCCATCGTGAAATAGCAAATTGCTTTCGCTGTTACATTTTGATTAAAGGACGCGGATATGATTTTAGACGCGGATATGGTAAATCTTAAAATATAGCTGTCTTAAATGTGCTGGTCGTATACATTAATACATGTCATTCTTCTTTCGCGGTAGTTAACGAATCGATCCAGGCTCCGATCCTTATAAACCTCTTCTGTTTTTCGCTTACATTATTTAGTTCATAAAGCTTCATCATTTATATATAAATACGAAACATGTAGTAGGTACCTATGTATATCGTGTGACGATAACGTCTTTACAAATTATTTTTCCCATGCGGAATTTAATCTAAACAGAACGTCTTGCTCTTCACTCTAGATCTCATTTTCTAGAAGCCCCTTAGACACTCATATTGCGCTACTGACAACTGAGAACCTGGGAAACAAATTAGCTGTAGGTACTACGCTTAATGTCTTTTGACTTGATTCCAAACCTGAACAAAACACCTTTTGAGTTCATGTTGACTACATCAATTCAAAAGGCGCTTTGTTTAGTATGTTCTTACAAAAACAGTTTACCTATTAGCCTCTCCCTGCGACTTTGTCTGAGCTTTAGGATTTGGTCCATAAAATGGAATTTTATTTAAATCAAAAGTTCGTGAGTAACATAACATTATCTTGATTAACATGCATTTATCGCTATTAGCATTAATCGTTAAGTTTAATTCAAGTTACAAACTATCTGTATGTCAAACATCGCAATGCAAAAACGGCTAAAATAGTCCAACGAATTATCCTGAAATCCAAATCTAACATTTATGTACTCTATAATATTAGCAGGATACAGATGTTATAGTAAAAAGATTGAAAATAATTGCTTGCTTTGCTTTTGAAAATATGAATCTATTTGGCATCTTGTAGCAGGTTACATTTTCCCACAGCTGGCTAACTCTACGATTTATCTTAAGATTATGAATGTTTAAATCCTCACTAAGTATTTTCCTTGTCCGTGACAGTTATTAAAACGAATCTCAACTATAATAGGAGTTGGAACAACAATGTATAGGAATAACGGGGTAATCTTTAAGTCAGGCATTTATTCGCCAACGGGACTTTTGTAAGAACGGAATTTTGTACATGAATTTTAAGATGTACTGAGATGTATCCGTAATCACATAATACGTATTATACATAAATATCACATTATTTTTCAGTTCAAAACGTATCCCCTGAGTGTTGCTGAGTTATGAAATTGTTGTAATAAATATGAACCAAGATCTCGCCGCTTTAGTAAATTTATTCATGTAAGACGCGTTTGACTTTATTCATAACTCGTGAAGTGCTAGTTTGTTTGATGTTCTATAATATGAACGTGTTGAAGTCACGTATTCACTAGAGTGTGATATCACAATAAAATATAGACGTCAATGTACTTGGATATTATGCATGTGACGGGTGCATCGTCGTTAGTTTATTGTAGGTTACCGACATCATGTCTTCTGAACAAAACAGAAGGATATGACTTTTGGTGCCATTTTAGCATGTTGCCCATGCTAAGCTTGAATCTAAATTGATAAAGGAAATTTGAAAAATGATGGACACGAGCGGGATTCGAACCCGCGACCTTCGCGATAGATTCCAACAGATAATACCTGACGTCACCCTTAAGACGTAAATACTAAAAGGGAACTTGAAATTCGATGGATGCGAGCAGCGACACGGTGGCTCAGTTGGTTAGAGCAGCGCCACGGATCGGCGAAGGTCGCGGGTTCAAATCCCGCTCGTGTCCGTCATTTTTCAAATTTCCTTTATCAATTTAAAAACAGAAGGATTTTGGAGGACACTTAAGACACCACTAGTATGTTAATTGGAAAGCATGTAAGAGTAAATAATGTTTAATATTAACTTAATGAAGCAATAACAAACAGACAGCCTTGTGTGTACTCTTTACTTTAAAGTCGATGTGGAATGTCTGTTTTCTTTTTTGGATTGTAAAAAAAGATTATTATAAATTAATCCTTTTCTAGCAGTTACTACACTTGGCGTATTGATTTTACAAGTAAAAAATCCTTCGATATGCAGGCATGGAAGGTGATTGAGATGCACTAACATACGGTCGTTCGTTTATATCGCACTCTTGACACAGAAACAAGGCCAAGTATTTTTTCCTGCAATATATTAATTTCACCTTTTGTAATGTCTGGCACATTGTAATTTTATGAGTGTAAGGTTTTTAAGCGGCCGATGAATGCGCTTGTTACACTGATTTATGTTCGGCAATTAAGAGGCCGTTTATTCAACTTGTTGAAAGGCCTAGATCATAACTGTTGGAAGTGCTAAGTAATGCTAGCCTCGAGGTAATTAACACGCCTTCCAAGTTGTCAGTGTTGAGAATATAATAGTAATAATACTCTTAACATACTCGTATGTTATAATTTGCATATGAACTATGATCGTTAAAGTAAGCAGCTTTGGTACGAAGCTGATGCTTATTAATGATAGAAGAGTGCTGTTTTGTGTCTAAAAAAGAAAAATAGAATAAAACGAAATGTAGAGCTTTTTCTTGTTGACGTGAATTCTCAATTCCATTTTTATAATTGACGTTGTTTTCCAGCCAAATTCTAATGGAGTCTACAAACGCATTCAAGGATAAACAAGCTTT
This sequence comes from Abrostola tripartita, assembly GCA_905340225.1. Taxonomy (NCBI): domain Eukaryota; kingdom Metazoa; phylum Arthropoda; class Insecta; order Lepidoptera; family Noctuidae; genus Abrostola; species Abrostola tripartita. Next base: position 6,444,658 of record HG996498.1, on the reverse strand, counting down.
GGTAACTTGTGTTTGCGTTTAAAATATTTAATTACCAATTATAACGTTAGACAGACGGAAAAAAGGGTCTTGACGCAGAACATCACATTCATAAAATGACATTCCAAACATTTTGGTCACTCTCGCACAATGTCTATTTTGCAGAAAGTAACTGTTTTTTAAGGACGAGTCCACTATTCGTTTCTTATTTAACGATATAAACTAAGAGCCATTCTCACAGGTGAAGCGTATCAAAGCCAGTTATTAATATTGTTTTTGTTGTCCAGTTATTGAAAACTACGCAGGTTCGACCTTGGCGCTGAAGGGGCTGCAGCGATCCGACATGGGTACCTACTTATGCATCGCTGCAAACGGAGTCCCGCCATCCAAGAGCCGGCGATACGAGGTCTCTGTTCAGTGTAAGTAAAACGTGTTTCTATTGTTTGTATTCAGACGGGAATTGCAACGTAAATATATCTACGTGTATTTGAATTTATAGTTGTGCCCCTTTTACTATGTTAGGTTTGCGAGTAAGTAGAGCATTGTTATCCATACGTATTACTTTACGCCTTTTTCCTATGGGTACTGCGGAACGTATAGAACGCCTTGTGCGACAGATGAATACATTTTCCTTGTATTTATGACTCATATAGGTACGTGTAGGGGCTTTAGAGTAATACACACTTAACCTCTTTAAAGGACGTTCAATATGGTAACAAAATATGCTCTTACGATGATTAGATTTGGGCAGGAAATTATTTACGATGCTTTAACTTATCATGAATATGCTTAGAACCCCAGTTCACGGAATATTTTGTTTTCCTGTGGTTTTATTCGTAGCTACAGGAATTTCTGATCGGCAGCAATATAGATCGGACATCGGTACACTAACAGACCTACAAATAACCGCCATGCAAAAAGTAATAAATATTTAGCTGCCTGATTGTTACAGCATCGCAATAGAGACATGTGTAACGGTTGTAGGTTGAGTGACTGTTTGAATGCTCAGAATAATTCTTACTGGGATTTTATGAACAGTTTAATTCTTGTCTTAATCAGGATTTCAAGAAAGTTGTATGTATAATGTATACCAATGCGCATTATGTAACCTTTAATACAATCACAAAACAGAAGTACCTATATATCGTGCAACGAGTATAAACCAGGCGTTAATCATTACACTTTCACAAGAAAACAAGCAAAGCCTAATAATTGCATAATGAAAAATAAAGTACAATTTACATTATTGTATGAACAAACAACGCAATAAAGTTACGTAAAAATATAGAGATTCAAGAATATAAACTGTCTAAGTTATCTCCTTAACAAAAGTGTCTGACTTTAAAGGCTTGAGTTAACGTAATTGAGTGGACTTAATTTCGACCTAGTTAAACTTTGTTGATCATTTCTTTTGTATGGGTAATTAGGTTTGTTTCTGGATATACATTTTGTACGTAATGTTGTATTATACTTATCGTTTTAAGGGCCGCAGAGTTGTGGCATTTGTTTTTATGGTGTAATACATTTTCGTGAATTGCAAATGTATTTTTTTGTTAGAAGACAGTTTAGAATAGAGCATTTTCGACCTTATCATTTTGCTAAAAGCTGCAAGCAGCTTTGGCATGGGCATGTAGCATTTAAAATTGTAATGGAATAAACATTTAAAGTTAGAATTGCAATTAAGAGTCGGCAATATTTAATATCAAGATTGTTGCTAAGCATATCCTCTGCAAAAACCTTAAGTGACTGATTTCCAAATAGGAGGTTCCAAGCTACTTCCAAAATTATTATAAGCTCTAAAAACAATGACAGTCTTTTCATTATTGTCGTACCAATAATTCTTAAGTGAAAACGAAAACCTTCCCGTCCCATTACTTTACACCATATTCTTTGTGTCCAGTCGAGCCGATCGTGCGAGTGAGTAGTCCAGTGGTCCTTCGTGCGGCAGACATGCAAGTCACCCTTCAATGTTACGTGGAAGCTTCGCCTAAATCACTCAACACTTGGCAGCGAGGAAAATCGCAATCTGGTAAGTAAAAGTGAAAATAAAATGGGGCCCACGTTGTGCGCCAATACGGCAATGAACATTTTGTGATTTATTGATGCCTATAATAATATAATTAATAGGTGTGCTTAACGTAATTTTTAGATAGTTATTTTTAATTAAATCCTGTTTTTATAATTTTGGGAAAAACAAACCGACAACGAAATTTAAGTTAATAAAGACGAAATTGCGTTGATTTATGACCGAGAATATGAGAGTTGAATTTAAATCTTATTCGGGTGCTTGTAAAATTTATTGGGTGTTGAAGATTTTATTGAGTGGACCTTAGACCAATACTTTGAGCGTATGCACAGCTATAAATTGTTGTTAAAATGAAATTCCTATATCCAGTGTCGCAAAGACATATTTTGTGTACGTTTAGATAACTTTAAAATATACTGTAACTTATACCTTACAGAACGACGCGAATGTCGCGAGTGAATAATATTATAAAAATAATTTGTGACCACAGACTAGAACTAAACTATGTTTTATATAATTCATTAGATGATTTTAAAACGTAGTTTTTAGGCCGTAACGTACATTATATGTATATTATATAAAATATACTCTCATGCAGCAAACGCAGATATATTTTTTAAAGATAGACGATTTTTTTAATTTTTTGTTTTTGTAATCTAATAATATAATAATTTGTATCCTAGGTGGAAAGCTGCTAAACAGTTCGAAATACGTGATATCTGAGGAGGTACTGAACGAGTACGCGTTACGAATGAACCTCACTATCAATCGACTGAAGAAGAGTGACTTTGGGGAGTATACGTGCGGCGCGGCCAACGGATACGGGAGAGCCGAAGGCGTCATCATTTTGAAAGGTAAATATATCTCAAAGACGATTTAGATAAAGTGTTCTTTATTATACTTCAATATTAAATTTATTGATTTAATATAACTAAAATTTACTTGGTAACATTGATATCTTAGAAATAAAGTAATAAGTTTCGCATTTAGTTGTCAGTAGTTAAAGATCAGATGTCTTGTTGAGTTACAACCCCGCATTGTTCACGTCCATCTTGTTTTATGAATAAAATAATTAATAATGTGCAAAGACTGGAAACTAATGAAATACTTCTGTTCTTCAACAGAGACGCCTCAAAGGACGACAACAACAACTACGACAACAACTACAACAACAACAACGACTCCGCCACCGACAACCACTACGGTCGCGACCACGCGGCCGCCGAAGAGACACCTCAAGAAACAACCTGACCGAGGCAACCAGAACTCACTCGACGCCGACATGCGACAAGCAGAGCTCAACAACGCCTACAACTTTTACAACAACGCGTTTACACCGCCTAACAACACTCACAACGAGTACGCTCAGAGGACCGAACGCCAGAAACTACGCCCCACTGGCGCACCAAGACATTATATCGTATACAATAACACACACAAAATCTCTACAACAATACTTTCCATGTTCACATTGCTACTAAATTTTTTTGTATAGAAAGAAATTAGATTTCTGATTTATTTAAAGTATATAAAAATAACACGTAGTGATAAAAACATGGCTGTTGAATTTTATATGTGTAAGGTACGTATTTGAGGTTGTTGTAAACGTTTTAGTGGATCTCGATGTTAATATTGTTATATAAAACATTATCAGCAGTTAATGAATAAAATAATGAGTTCAGCCTTAATAAGTAAATTGAGACAATAAATACGAACTTCTTAAGGGTAAGGCTCGACTGTCTATAAAGCCTGTTTTGGTAAACGGTGATTAATGCAAGTGAAGAGCAGAAAGATAGAGTTCACTAATCTAAAAGAATGCATATTTTCTTGAATAATGTATTATAAGCGTACTCAATAGAATGAACTTCTCATTCGCATTAATCAATACTTAAACAAGTATCTTTTCGGAATTGCTATTAATATAAAATTTCGCAAGAGCATTTAAATTTTTTGAAAATATCATTATGGTCATATCAAACGCCTATTTATTAAAAATCAATGAGAAAGATAAAATTGACGCGAATCAAATGCGTCTAATGAGGTTTTTAGAAACTCCGTTTAGCTAATATTTTATTATTCTCGCTTTACAATTCTTATTATACAGTAACAATGGCATTATAAATGATAGTGGTAATTTATGTTTATGAAAGAAACGTATGATAATAATAAAGTTAGTGCGTAATATATTTGGTATGTGACAATACGATTGTTAAGACAATAGAAGTAGTATTAAGTAAATGACAAATAAAATATAATTTAGATACTGTAATATTAATATTATGTTGTTTATACTTATTTTTATTATCAAGTTTATTTGTTTTATACCGATGGTATTCTGAAAAAAGTACCTACGACAACGAAAATCAATGACCAAGAGTTCATTCATTTTTATACTTATCTACCTACATTAAAATATTATGTCGCACAATTAAATAATATTGACTTCTTTATATGACAAAATGTTGTTTATCTACTGTATTTTCACATTTGTTGTAAAGATTTTTGAACATTTCTATAATTTATCTAGTTTCAGCATATTATTTGAATATAAAATTACAAGTTATAGTTTTTTATGTTTTCAATAAGATGTAAGAATAAATTAGTTATTTTGTAAACGAAAAAGTGTTAGGCGATAAAATTTGATATTCGTAATAATAAATTTATGTCTTCCGGATAGTATAAAGTAATGTATTCGGCTCATTCGTGTTTATGAGTTAAATAAAATATTTGTAGGCAAAGTTCCTTTTGGACTATAGTATAATGTAGTATTATGTAAGTGACGAGAAAGAATTTATTGTAGGAATAGTGTTACGATGAATATAAAATGAATTTTGATAAGAATCGATTCTACTGTATAAAATGAATGAACGTGTATTTAGTAATAATTATAAAATTGAATATTACTAATGTATCTGTATTAAGTTCGATTCAGTACTATACGAAAATCTTATATGATAATCTACTGGTTATATTATAAAATTTAAAACTAGTAAATTTAATTCAATTTATATACAACTTTCAATTTTCGCTTATACCCTTTTTGTATTAATTAAAAGTAAATTAAAAATAAATAGACGATTTGATTTGTTATCCTGGACAATATCCTTTTGCATCAAATACATTTGTTATTATGTTTTATTCATTATGGAAATTATAAGGCATTCAAGTCAAACTCAATATTAACAATCTAATATCTATTAGAAATACTAAAATTAATTTTTATTTTGTATGTAAATATAATTATTTTATTTATATCTGTATTTTATATAATAAAGCGTAATAATTAAACTTGTTTTTAAAAATAATAATGACAATAAATACGACAATCATTGTACATAATTGAATTCATGTTAAACCAATTTATTAGTATGAAATGCGACTATTTATCAATGTTAACTTTAAGATGTTGATATCATTTTATGACATTTGAAAATAAAAAATATAATCAAACTAATCTTACAGACTAATGTTATTTATTTATTTACCTATTCTAACAGTCAGCTTTTTAGAAATAACCTCTTTTCATAGGAGTGCTACATTTTAAACACTGGTCACATTGAAATTGCCTGTTTTTCATTTACTGGATAAGTTTTAATTGTTGAAGATTGAGCGGAGGGTGTTGACAATAACATGTTAACTATGGCTGATATTCATATAATACACGGTGACCCCAGCTATTTCTCAAGGGTTGGCTGTGCAGGAGCATCATTTACTATGATCATTGACGCCTTTCGCCTCGTTGACTGTCAAAAGATAAGAAAAATAGAAATTGGAACTATTACATAATTATCCAAACAAAAGGTGGCAATACGCATTGTTTTTCTTACCATTTCAGAAGCCGTAAGATCGACTGAAAGAGACGAATACTCCAATTACCAATGATATTTGTTCTCAGAATACAATACTAGAGAAAATCGAGGAACCGATGGGTATGTAGCTAAGTAAATTTAAGGGTTGTGGGTTCGATCCCCGAACAGGACGTATATTTGTATGGGCCGCAGATATTTGTTCAGAGTCTGGGTATTTATGCATGCAATGTTTCATGTCTATCAAACGCTCCTACGATACATGACAAATGCCTCTACGATCCAGGAGAAATATCTAGGAAAAAAGGTAAAATTAATCCGTAGGGCATTGCGAACAATGCATAACGCATTGTTTGGAAAAAAATTACAAAAACGTACTTTAGCCCAGACAAAGTGTATTCTACAAATAAATTATTCTGCTTTCAAACACTTGGAGGCCGGAGATAAATCGCGTTACGTCGTGTATTGAATAGGAATGCTACAGTACTAGGTAATGTAGACTATTGTAATAACACAATAGTACGAACAATTCCTATATTTATTTTATTCTACTTCTTCATTTTCTATTCCGCGTGTGGTAAAAGATTTTATTTACTTACACGACTGCTACCTTACCATACCTTTTGTTATAATCTTGAATACATACTACTTTTGCCTTCGACTTTGCCTGAAAAGGAAACTGTAGCCCGTCTTTTTCAGCTTAAAAGTAGTTTGTGTATATCCTGTCCTACAATTTAAACTAACTACCATTACAGTATATACCTACCATTAATTAAGATCGGTTCTGTTAACAAGCAGACAGACAAAGTTACTTTTGGATATGTAAGAGTAAAGACGGAGAGGAATATGCATATCCAATAGATGAATAGATATCTATCTACCTATGTTACAACTAAGTAGCCAGGGTAGATTCTTGCATAGGCATATACGCAAGAATACTAAGGGTTCTATAAATAGGAGTGTGTTGTTCTGAGAAGCTCTAAGAATTAGTGCTGAAGCTCTCAGAAACTTCTGTGAATTTTGTTAGGATAGTATTCAGTGTAGGTAAGTCTTCGAGTGATGTTGTCGATGTTATGGAAAATAATATTGACGGCACGCATTGACTCGAAACACATTAACTTCCATTACTGGTGTGGTATTTTGAAATATTACTTATGGTCCAGAAGATTTAAGTTACACTTTCTACTTCTATTTATTAGGTGCAAGTATCAGCAAATTGTTTAATACTAATTAATACGACATATTTATAATACATGCTGGTGTTATAGTTGGTAATTAACCCAGAATAATTAAGATTAATTTACGGGAGCAGCTTTTTATTTCAAGCGTCTCATCTGTGGATTTCATTTGATACTATTAGTTAGTTCCGTTCAAGGAAATGTTATAAAGACTTAGTTTCTTAAAACAACAATCTTGAATAGCTGTCTTACGTAGGTACAGAATATGGCTTCTTTATTTAGGTATTATTATCACCTGTATTCCCTGAAGGGGTAGGCCGAGGTGAATAGTATACCCACATTCGCCAGTTATGTTAAAGGTCCCAATGTAATAGGGGGCGAGCCTATTGCCATCAACCGGACATACTTACATCCAGATTTCATGCTGCTACTGGACGAAATACGAATCCAGGACCTCATGCTCAACAGTCGCGCTTAGCTACCACTAGACTAACTAGGCAGTCGTATGACTTATAACATATTTTGTTCCTACCATATAATAATGATATGGTAGGAACAAAGTAGGTTATAAGTTTATCTTTCCTATAGAAGAAAACATAGGATTATGCGGTACCTTTTTCTGAACTATTTTATCTAAGAAATACTAAAAAAAATCACGACACGGTAAGCAGTATCGGAAATAAATTGTAGCCTATGTTTTACGTGAGATACAAAGTCGTAAAACATGATAGCTCTTTCTTGGTTTTATTCGTCAAATCGACAATTTGATTCCTACACCCCAAACGTATGTTGCGCATGTATGTAAGTACTGTACCAGATACTATCAATCAACTTGTAATAAAGTGCTTAAGCCTATCACGTCATAGTCATAATGTTTTTATTTCATTATTATAGGCTACAAAAAAGCAATTAAAAACGTCAAAACTAGGTGCTCGGTTCCAAAAAGTCGTTTCAATGGAGAAGAACCGGCTAGAAACTCCATAATTACTGCTTTAAAAATATGTTGTAGGTATAATTGACAATCACATGTAACCCTATAAATCTTATTGGTACGTTGGTAGGCTTGAGATATTATGACCTGCACACAAATAAATAAATTGCCTTAATCACTTCAACGTGGGAAACGATCGACGCCCTAAATGATTGTACTCTTGCTGTTATCACAATAAACAAGGACTAGAGCCGTCTTAACTTATAACTCAATTATAATTTCCATTGTGATTCAACACGTGATCGCCGCCGGCGGTACATACCGACCACGTCACGTCTGTAACAAGTTCACCAGATTTATTTGAAAGTAATTTTCAGTGAGCAGCTGGCGGTGCGGTATGAGAGATTCAGCTGATCAATATTCTGGAAGTCGCCTCGAAGAACTGAGAAATATGTCAGTCTCTCAATCCGAATGCAAGTTATTTGTAAGCGGACTGTATTATTGAACGTACTTCAGTAGGATGGATGATAAATTTGAAATCGATATGCGTACAGAAATCTGAAACGCTTGGGGTTAAAATGAATTTAGAATTAGGTGGGTGTGTTTTTATTGGTGGCTTTATTACTTTTATGGAATATTAACCGAGGCCAGCCAGTGTACTTAAATATGAATACGTTGGGGCTGAAGTGTCTGAAGTTAATAACTAATGAGTAACTACCTATTGACGAAGTTAAATGAAGGCCTTATCGGCTCACTGGCTTGAGTTACCGGCTAAGGGTTGATTCTTACCCAAAACAAATTTGACCCACAAATATTTGTTTCAAGTCTACGAGTTCGCCTATATTATAAGTAACTGAAAAATTAGGTATGGAAAAGGTAACTTAGCTATTTAATGAAAATAGAAAATAAAAGTTTTAATCAGACATTAAAGGTAATCTGGATGGAGAGGTTTGGGTTGTGTATGTATCTAGTCCCTGATAACTTTTACACTATTATGTCAAATTTATGGTATCGCAGTCAACTACTTAAGAATCCTCCAAATTATGATGTAACGGTATCTCTGGAAACAGGCCAGAAAAATGTGCAATGAATTCATTTTTAGTTATCTATTCCTAGATTTAGTAATACAGTTTTCTATATCCGCGTATAAAGTGAACATGAATATAGATTATCCTTTAAAGCTCTTGATATTATAAATACATATTATATTATTAAATGACGTCGCGTTAAACTATTCTACAAATACCCTGAAAACATTAACATATCGGTATCAGTATTCTGGAGGTACATACATATATATTAAGCGATACTGGTACAACTACAAGAATCGCTTCCACGAAATACAAACAGGTTACCATTAATCGAAACCGAGCTTAATGAAGTTAAACCGTTATTACAACAAACCTCTCTCTCCTTTAGTTCCAGGTTGCACCGGCCGACGGCACGACGTAAACTATTAGTCGCGACTAGGATTACGTGCCGCTCCTTATCAAATTATCTTCTCGCCTTCGCCCTTGGTCGTGGAACAACGTTAATAGTTTCCAAGACGCATGACACTATTAGTCACATATGAAAATTTATAGCTGTCTCTATTAATTAAAGGTCGCAACTAGAAGCCAAAGTTTCTTAAACAATTAAGTGTCCCTCTACAAATATCGTGTGTTAGTTTTGGTTCCCATCCGAACTTGTTCACTCGTGGTTTGTTTTATTAGCTTTACACGTAAATAGGACGGAATAATAAATAGCTTTTCAATATATTGAATATAATATTATTTACGGTCTAACAGAGTTTGTTGGTATATTATTATGTAATTTGTAAGTTACTTCTTCAATGTGTAGGTAGTGTTATAAATTAGGTAATTTCTATGAAGCTACTCAAGTTCTATGATATTGTCTGATGGTGTTATGGGTACGTAGTTGGTACTAAGATAAGATTTACAAGAGTTTTAAAGGAACCTCGTGTATATATTTCCTATTCAATGCCACATGCACTGCATCAGGTACGCTCTAATTCTAACAATGTGATGAGATTAGGCGCAAGATGTGCCAGGATCGTAGGAAATGAAAATTCGTGGCCCCTGCCAACCCCTCTAGGATAACACATGGTTATGGATACTTGCCTAATATACGTTCTTATATACTGTACTTAAATGTAACAATACATATACCTATGTATATGCCAGTTTTAATCGCGTGTATATTCGGGAATGATCACCTAGTTTCGGACTCCAACGGAGTCCTTATTCATGGGCTGGTAACGCGGCGGAGTTATACTGGCATATACCTACTTCTATAGGAAATAATATGGGTACTCACGAGAGTTATAACATTAAACTGTAAACACATTTACACACACATTAATTTAGCGTAATTTAGTACTTTTGAAAATCTTGTAGCAATGAAGCCAATGCTTAGACCTATAAAAGATTTGTCCGAGCCTATAATTATATCAAAGCAGTCGCCATACATTTATTAGTCGCAGAATCTGGAAGGGTAACACAACAGTGTCTGGCAGTTTATCTTCCCCTGCTAATCGGGCCTCATCTTGGGACAGAAGCCACTGTGATGTTTATAAGGGACGGACTAATCCACGTGTCACCTTAAATTAAATCTGATGTTACATTTACGATGCTTTAAGTCCACTACACACTTATCAATCTGTTGTTTAAGATACAGTGTGACGTTAAATAGCGGATTTTTTTAATGATTTTTTTTATCGAGAATTTTTACCCAATACGTGTTTTGAACACAATGGTCAAGATTTTTTTTTTTTTTTTTTAATTTCTCCTGTATCGTGGGTGCGTTTCACAAACATGTAATATCACATACACAAACACCCAGACTCGGGACAAATATTTGTGGATCGCACAAATTTTTGTCCCGTGCGGGAATCGAACCCGCAACCCTTAACGCAGCAGTCCAATCGCTTAGCCACTGCGCCAATTGGGTCGTCACCCAATTACCACCCACAAATATGATCAAGATTAACATTTTTTTTTCTCTCCTCTAATATGTATACATTAGGCTAAAAAACTGTTTTATGAAGCCTATTTTTACTATGTACAGCGCCTTAAGTTTAACTTACAACGAGGAGTTCCAGGTTTGATGCTTGGTCGTTTTTACCAAGATTAAGCATTCAGTCAACTGAAATATGATGAAATAGAATAAGATTGGGATTAGCCTCCTCTGCTAATAATAAGCGGCATTGCTCTTGAAATTTAGGTATTGTCGCAAGTGCAAATCCCGTTCGTATATATCATTTTTTAAAGTTCCTTTTTACATGTTAAATTTTATAAATAGTTTGGTAAGTCCTGAAGGATTTCTCGGCACATTAATTAAATAATGAAAATTGTGTGCCCGACAGCTATTTAAGAAAAACAAGAACCGTATGCATAGTACTTACTAATAGCTTGTACACGACGTAACGACGACAAAATCTATTAAATTACAATATTCACAGCAGCGTTACAGAACCGGTCTATTGTTCGCTGCTTCTTCTCCCATCTGATATGGTTAAAGAATGATCAAGTTACCATACAAAGACAATATCTCAATAGGTACGCGGAATAACTGTATTATCAAGTAGGCAGCGAGCGGGCGCAGACATGAAATATAACGCACTTACCGTACCTCGTAATATTGCGTTCTCTTGCAATATGAAAATTTATTGCAACGTATGTGTAAGTATAGAAATAGATGGCTAACTAAGAAAAATAGCGCGCTAATAACTCATGTACTTACTCGGCCCCATTTTCGATTTTATGTACACGTTTCGAATATCAAAGTATGGCCAATAAAACAAGTGAAGGCACCACGCATTTGTGTCTTTTGATCAACTAAACACTGTTTAAGTACGGCTATTTTTGAGAATTAAATAACGATGCGTGTATTTTGGTTTCATATAGTAGGTGCCCAAGATACGTAACAATCAAGTCACATTTTTGTAATTGAGCTAAAGCTAAATAAACAGGAAAATAATAAGCTGGCTTCATGAATATCGTGTTACAAGCAACTCCTTTTGGTCAGACCTACCGTATTCGATTATCGATTACCTACGCTCGAAATTCATTGTAGTTAAAATAATTTCTAGATTATCAATAATAGTAAGTAAGATAAAATCAGAAATATTTACGTACCTATCTACATATTCGCGGTCATATAATACTAGATGGAGGTCACACGACTCTTCAAAACAAACTCATGTTCAAAGTTCCCTTACCAAGTAATTCGCTTCAGCTCTCGAGTGCAAAAGTCGCGCCTTATAAAGTTAATTAAGTGGCGCATAATAAGCTTCAATTAGTGCGATGCTTATTTTATGACTTATCCCGAGCCTTTGTTTACGTCGCGTATACTTGGTAATCACGGTTTGAGTTGAGTCGAAGGTCAGTTTAACGGTGATGAAGGTGATGAGGCTTTCGGGGAAAATTATTTTTGTATGGTAACAAGCCTGTTGGTATTTTCCAAAATATAGAAAGAGGTGTATTTCACGCCTATTTGTCACCCGGATTTAACTGAAAGTCTACTACGTCAATATTATAGAGAATAAATTGGTTTGAACTCGAGTACTTTCAGTTAAAACAATTTCAATGTCTGTTTTTTTACGATTCAGTCATTTTATGTTCGATTGTAACTTTCAGTAATAATTCAAACACATTATATTATGTATGTAACCGTAGAGTGCCGGACCAGAATACATCCTCCCCATTTCGTCCCGCGGGTGTCCTAGGAGGCGACTAAGGGAAAATCCAGAAGATGGGCAGCAGCGTCTTTTGTAACTTTACCACCAATACCGCGATCCTCAAGCCGCTTGCCAAGCGTGGACGTCTTCCGGCCGATGATGATGATGATGATAATAATATAATTATGTATTGGCATGAGACCTGTTCATATTATCTAAATCATAAACAGTAATAGATTTAATAAATAACTTCTATGATTTTGTACCAACTTTACCGTCGTTAAACTATGCGAAATTATAAATTAATAACAATCTTTCGCACTTGACATTGATAATGTCAGACGTCTGACTATGATGTGGTTATAAATCATAATGAATCCGTTGTTTATTCAAATTTCGAGATAAAAGCTGTGTTCATAGTTGAATTATAAAATCGTAATTTTCGCGTATAGTGTTGTAGTAGGTATCATAAAATAAACTAGATATACATACGTTGTAGCGACATTTACATACAATAAATAATCTTTAAAGCATAATAATATACCTAATTAGTCCCTGGAAGTCATATATTTTGTAACTTACATAAATATTTTATTCTTGGGTTCTCTACTCTGGCTAAGGTACATGTTTTGGTTACAAGTAGCCAACTTATAGATCTACACTTAATAATTAATAATAGTGCTATCCAGTGAACAGCGCTTTTTATCCTCACTATGCCATAGCATACTGAGGATAAAAAGCGCTGTTCACTTGACTGCTTCCCTCTACGATACGCAGGTGTAGTAATTTTAAATAGAACTCTTGTTCTAAGTATATTACAAACATGTGATAAACATGCACTGACATCAAAGGATTCCCGGGAAAATGAGAATGCATTTTGGCGCAAAGAGGAATTTAGGTTAAAGTATTTTTCATTATACGTGCTTAAAGACATTGAGTTACACGGAAATTTTAAACACGTTAGAGTTCCTTAAAAGCTTGTTACTCCAATCAGTGTACGTACAATATATGTAGTTGTTGAATGTTTATGATGAATCGGCCGGTTACAGTGAGGGGAAATGAAGGATTTCTGTGCAACGTGTGCATTGTGTAATACAAAATGTATCAAACCAAGTTTAGATAGTGATAGAAGGTTTAGATTGTGATAAACTTGTATATCGAGGTTAAACACAATTATGTTTATTTACGATTTTTGTTTTTATAGTTTTTCTGCTCAGCATTCTGGAAACTACGCCACATTTTTTCGTCCAAAGTACCGCAGTGTCTGAAGACGAAGGTCTTTTGAAGAGGCTTAGAGTTACTCAACGAGCTCTGGAGAGAGCTCTGCTCGGAATTTCTTTGCGCGACAGGATCCAGATCGAATACGGAAATTTGCCAAAAAACTAGTCACAGATATAGCTAGAAGAATATGCAAGTTGAAGAGGCAAGGGGCCTATCGCTCTAAGAACCGATAACCGCTGTGAAAGAAAAGGACCGATGATGTCGACAGAGTTGCGGGCAATCGGTGGATGCAAATGGCAAGATGTCGTTCATTGTGGCGTTTTAAGGGGGATTAGTTTTTAAATACAACACATAATACTGAATTCTGCCTAAGGAATGGTCATAGGCACAGTCCCTGTAGCATGGGACATTTCCATTATTTTACTAAATATGGTACGTTAAGCCGTACAGGTGTATGATACAAGCATAAACAAAGTAAACAAAAACTCTTGACCTAATATAACTACAAACGCTGAAATGAAACCAAAATGTTATTGTGTTGCGAATATAGTCGTAGTAAGTTAGAGAAAATCAGATCGGGTGGCAGTAATACAGGGCGTTAGATAATGTTTCCTCTCGGGAGGAATCCGACGGTCAGAGATAACACTGGTCGCGACCTCGGATTTGTCTCTGCGATGTTACGCTCCGTAATAATATTACGACCGGTTATTTAGACCTTTGTCTACCGCGTTCGTGACGTTGACGTCACGAACGCGGTAGACAAAGGTAATCATCATGGCGTTTGAACGCCATGATGTTTACACGTTGAGATTGCAGTTTATGTTGTCCTTCCATATTTGATTTAGGTATGGTTTCGGTGAATTACGTGCGAGTGAGGTTATTGTTTTATTTCTTTTTGTGAGTTAACATTTATATTTTATTTTAGATACTGAATGAGTACATTGTTTGGATTAGTCTGTGGAGGGACGATCATACGTACAATATCCACCTGTCTCTGGGAAAGCGAGAAATATGTGAAAAACCCAGCGTGGTCCCAATGAAATGTAAAGAACTTTTCATAGCGTAGGAATGCTGGTGAGAACTTCGAGATTTACTGAAGTTATTTTATGCATGCATGTGTTTATAACTGTTTGGTTACTTTGTTTTTAAGTTCCACCATATTCTACACTTACCTATAAGCCACATAAAAATAATAAATTTGAATCCGCGCAATATTATAGCAAGTAATACTCGTTCCGTATAAAATAAGGATCCTCAAGTAACGCAGCAACCGAGCCACATACAGGGTTCGTATTTTCTTTTAAGTGCTTATGCGAAATCCTTTTTTCCATAAGAACAACTCATAAACTCACGAGTATCCATGTCGTATTTCCTCAATATAGTATTATGGTATGATAATACAGCGAGTCGGTCACATGAATCACAGGGCTCTTCCCAGGCGAGTCTTTGTATTCAGTTTGGCGGATGACGATAACCTTAATGTAAGCGCCGTCACGGCTGGTGGTCCGAAGAAGGATCGCTTTTGTCGTGGTCCCTTCCGCGCGCCCCATTCTTTTCTCTTTATACCGTTTCTCACTTGAGTAATTCGAGGACAATAAACATTTATTGTGCTCGTTTATTTGACAGACGATGAAGAAATATCGAATGAGTGAGTTTGTTATATTTGGCCGGCGGCATCCTCCCTGGTTGTTTAATGACCGCAGCACTACAAAGAGTGTTTAGGTATTTGGGCGAGAAGTTTTATCCTTTAAACGCGAAGAAAAAATATCCAGTCACTTTAAACACCGAGCGTGAATTTGCAAAATGTGTAAAGAACCCAGCGCTCTCAGGAGGACGTTCTCGACGAGAGACATCCGCATTCGTTTTTGCGCGTTTCATTTTCTTGCGAAGAATGGATTTTACGACTTCCTCTTTTAATAATTAACTGTTAGCTTGGTTTATTTAAATAGGAAACCCCGGAGTGACGCTTTAAATTATGTCGCTACATAGTAATTAATTATCCACACAGATTACAATACTTGAAACGTTAAGCACGCTATAAGAAAAAATAATGGTGAAACAAAATCAATCACGATGATAAAGTGCTCAACAAAAGCCGTGGCCATAAAATCAGCACTCACAGTCCCATTCTTAACTCCAGCTAATCATCTTAACAAGGCACATAGGAGCGAACAACACGGGCCGGGCGCCCCTGCATTTGTATTCAGTTTGGCAGACTACGATAACTTTAATCCGGGTAAAGTGTCACCTTGAGTGGCTTACACTGAAAGAACCTTTGTCTGGGAGTAGGGTACTCTGACCTTCTTATTTTTTCCGTCAGGTTTTCCTCCATTGTCACGGGGTAATGTAAAATCCAGCCACTTAAAAAGCGAGCTTTTCGCCGGATTGCCGAGAACCTAGACTATTGCGGCGCTCTGTACAGCAGTTCAGCTTGATGGATTGTGATCGAAAGCCTCGTTGATCATATTACACACTTGGTCATTTAACGTTGCGATATATCGCGTGGTCAGGAGATTGAAAATACTATTTATTTTCTTATTTGTACTACGGACTAGAGACGTGACTCGGCGAAAAAATATGGACAGGACCCTCCTAAAATTGAATTCCAATGGGAACACTTTGCAATAAGAGTGTCGTTTACCTGTCACGTAACGTACTTTGCTACATGCTTGAATTGTACTTTTGATGTCTACAGTTATTCGTAGCTTATTAAGTAGTCATTGAGACAAAGTTTTGACAAAAGGTGAGGAAATGATACGGTTCCTTTGTAAAAGTTGCAATGTACGTGACAAATCTTCTAGTTTCGACTTCGGATTGAAAACTGCGATAGAGTCGGCCCCGACGTGCCTCGAATCTGCTATTAGGCTCCCATTTAGAAATAGGTGCACAGACTTTATAGGTATTATATTAGAAATGTTAGTGTTGGAGAAATAATGTAACTTAGTTACATTGTAGTCACGTTTCTTACTCTTCATCTTGTGTAGTCCCGTTACAATGCAATTACACTGTCAAGTACTTATCTGTATTAACGCAATTAGATCAAGCAGTCGGGCGAAAACTAACTGAACTGAAAGCTCGTGAAATGAACACAATCGGATTCTGAATCGGTTTGTCTTGTATCTACAAATTGTTTGTACAATCTCTCGCAGAATTATAAACACGTAGGTAGTACATTGTTAACGGCGTTGCCTTCCGTTCCATCAACTCGTCCATTTATAGGGGTCTGTTGCATTGACATGGCTTAATTATTCCTCGTAGGATCTCGTAAGTGACGTAATATAAGATTAAGGTAAGACAGGTAGGTAATATACGCTAAGCCATTCGAAAATTGCCTTGTTGGTTTGTTTTTATGCCATAGTAAACCTATCTAAATTATAATCGTGTATATTGGATTTATGCGTTTATTTCAAAATAGTAAGGTAAAATACATCTATGTCGGTCGATTTCAAATAATGGATGGACCACTTTTGTTCGCGGCTGTATCTACATTCCAAAGTTAGCGAACTGTAGCCAACTCTTATTGAAACTAAATCTAACTATTGTTTACATCGATTCAAGTGTAAAGATATGTTGTTTGGCTCGTTTGTCTACTTATACGGAATTAGCGAACATGTTAGGCAACAAATGAAAAGGTTTTTACGCCAGTGATGCGAGGACCGCCAAACACAGAAAACCTTTGAAAAAAAATGTAAGCTGATTTACCGTGGCTGGCCAGGGGCCTCTTGTGCCCGCTCGACCGGCAAATAAAGGCGACCAGACAAATGCTCGCAAATTGACTCGACGTTTTTCACTGTATTCCATATTTTTTACGCAAGGAGAGCATCTATATAGTTGCTGAAACGTCGGAATGAGAGCCCTGAAGATAATTAAAAACATTCGATGTTTGCCAACGTTAATTAAATTTCATAAACAAAAAATGTTTTTGTGAAACTGTTTCACTTTTCATACGCTTTTTATCATGTAATAAAAATATAATCCGCACCCGAAATTTCCAAGTTTACCCAATAGCTTTTACACATTGATAATAATGAAAAGGGAACCACTAGTATACATTGAAAACCCTGGTCAGGCTAATCCGTAAACAATTGAAATAAAGAAGTAATAAAGAGGACATTTAACCTACTTTATACGATGAAAGTCAAATAAGGAAAGGTCTTCATAAAAACCGCTTCATTACCGAGCTTGAAGGTATTAAGTCGCTACAATGACCAAATAAAGCTAAGATTACAAGTTAACCTCATGTTAGTCGGAAACCCCAATGATAAAGCATCTCAGGAAAATCGAGCCCGAGGAGGGTACACTAATCCCTCTTTAGCAAAAACGCTTCGTTCCAAAAAGTGATGGGCGGCTCACGAGGGATGGATCTTCATTACCCAACCGTGTTGTCAGTTAAGCCAAAGGGTCTCAGGATTACATACTACTTAATAAAACTTAAAAAATGAGGACGTAATCGCTTATGTGTGACCTCGAGCTTTAGTTGGAATTTTCCACATTTTAGTCCAAGTAAATTCTTTAGTTTGGGAAAGATGTTAACTACAGGCTTGTTGTTTCTGTCTGGACGGAATATTCTTAAATCAAAGGCATTTGTTCGCAAAAATGTTGGGTTATTTGGTTATTACGTTATTTGGCTTGGGCCAATCGTGCCGTTGTAATCAAGGGCTACGTCATTGTTACTACAGGGTTCAGTGTGGCGGAAAAAAACTCAGCTCTGTATAGTCACGATGACTAGCTTGTTAGCTTGGCAAGATTTTTTGTGCCGGTGAAAATCTTGTCGGTGATAACTTAATCTTCTTTTAAAAGGAACTTCTCTTTTTATTCTGTCAGTCTATTTTAAATGTCAGTTGAACATTTATCAATGTTTAAAATTTTACGGCCTTTGGGTTGAATTAGTGTACTGAGTAATCCCTAAGGATAAGTATTGATGGATTAGGAATAATATTTCAATGGCCTAACAATAGGTTTTTTTTTTGACCGATATTGGAGACCCAGATATAATTTCCAGTGGTGTGGTGAGTGAGTTACGAGTACGCAATACCATTCAATCTCCTACTACACGTTCACTTTTTTTCAGACTGAATAATCTGAATATGTTGGAGATACCAAGATTAAGTGTATGTACATGACGCGGCTCTTGTACCAAAGACTTGGATTAGCTTGAGTTGAAGTCCCAGCCGTAAATCACCAGTGTAGTTAGCTTTTCTATTTTCTACCAGCGAATATAAGTACTTAAATAACGTATTCACGATACTCTTGTATAATATAGTTATATCTATCTTCTGTAAAACATACAACTACAATCAGAAAAGCAGTAATTTACGTTTAAATATAAAACATAAATAAATTGGGATTCTGTCAATTGTAGTATTCGATATTAACGTCAATATAAAACGTAATTACTGAAAATTAAATGTTATTATATTGGTCGTCACGCCAAGTACGTTCTGTATTGCAAATTACTAAAGTTTTCATTGATGTAGGTACTGCGTACTTCCCACTCTTGGTGCGTTCCGCCGCATTGGATAGACCCTTTGTTTCAAATTAAGTGCACATAACCAGATTTTACGACAAAATCGAAACCGTAATGGCTTCGAGAATATATTACAACAGCACAGGTGAAAATTTACGCTTACGATTCTCTTCAATAACGAGAGCATATCATTTTTCCATACAATAGCGTCATAAAAAGATTCACGGCAGTGCCTTTTTCGTATTTACCTTTGAAAATTTATATTCCCATTGGGTTCAAGACCGCGGCCGACCGCAATAATACACAATGGGCAATCGAATTATCATATCATTATGGGCGAACGAAAATTCCTAATGCTTGCTATTTTTACGTCACCTATGCCATGGTGTATTTTTGTTCAAATGGGAACCGATACCTTTGGTTATTGTTACTACTTGGGTAGTTTTGTACAATAGGATTTTGGGGTTACGGGTCTGAATTGCTTATTCGTGTGAATTTCGTTTCTTATGTAACTTTGTAATGTGCGCTACACTTTGTACGTAGAGTTGACATGGATTACAATATTCGAGGGGGAATTTTAGCAAACAAATAGCTTAAAAATATGGAATTTGTCCTTTATTAGGGTTTCGTACCTCAAACGGTAAAACAGAAACCTTATAGGATTATTTTATAATTTTATTAACGTCTGTTTTAGTCAATATTTAATGACGACCATAATGATCGAGCTCATTGGCGTGCCATAGGAGAGGCCTATGTCCAGCAGTGGACTGAGATAGGTTGATGATGATGATGAAACGAAATTTATGTTTATTTATAAAATAATGTAAATTCAATTTAATTTGGGGACAATATTATTTTAATGTAATTGCAGTAGGAATGTGCCAACTTATGTATTGAATATCAACTGTTACTGTGAATAATTTACAGCAAAAGCGTCCTTAAATGATTTTGTAGAATATATTGCAGCGCTTTAATTATATTTAGAACATAAATCCAAAAAAATAAACACAAAAACATATACATAACATCACGCCTGTATTTCCTGAAGGAGTAGGGAGAGGTGTATATATAATACACCCACATGTCGCCGGTTATGTTGTAGTTCCCAATGTGGCGAGCTGATTGCCATCAACCGGGCACAAATCTTGACACGGTGCGGCTACTGAGAATTACCTAATGAAAAAAAATCAGTAACGAAGAGAAAAATTAATGGAAATTAAGTTAAATGATCCCAATTGCAATATTTTAATATATAGATAAAGATAATTTTTCTGGATTCAAAATTAAATATTGTCGATTTAAATATCAATAAGATATAAATTATTTACCTACTATTTTATTACTTTCCTATACTTTGTTACATTCATATCAGTAAAAATTAAAAAGAGACGTTTAAAATATATTTTCTTAAACTAAAGTTACTCCTAAAGTATGTAATGGTGATCCACAAAATAATTCAACGAGTAAATGATGGTTTGGCAGTGACAATGAGTAATGAAGATTTCATTTATTATAATCCATTTAATTTAGACGATTCAATTTATCTTCATCTCTAATAAATAAATCTTTAGATGACTTTCATAACTAATTCTTGTTAAAACAAAATAAATGTTTTAAGACCTTTTTAGTTGTGAAACTAAACGTTTAAGTATATGTAGCAAAAGCGTCATAGCGAACTTGTAAGTGTAATTAACTTAAAGTAGCTTTCCTTCATACTTACATGTTTAAAAGCAAATACAATTTAGAAGCTACAATTGAACGTGCAAAGTAGAAAAAGAGAACCTTTTAAAATATATTTCAGATTCAGTAAAGTACGGCTCGAGAAAAGAGTTAGGATTATAGCGATAAGCTTTCACACTAACTTATCATCAAGTATTCCTCCAGCTAATTCCACGCAACTAGATTTACAGAGAGGCTCAACATTTTAGTACCCCGTACATCAAAACTTCGGTCGCAATGACGTAGTTAACACTAATGCGGGGACCACATAAATAAAACAGGCTTATAAAAACCTACCTAAATAAATAGCGACCACTGTAACTGAAGATATTATAAATTTGTTCAGATAACACTGTAGGCGACATTAAAGCCACCTCCGTGTGCCCCCAGGCAGTTTGTGCCCCTAGAGTAAAAGTAACGCGTGGTGACAATGTTTGCCTTTTATCTCTCCACCAACAGATTATAAATCGTTATTGACGACATATGAATTGTGACAGAGATAAATCCTTTTTACCATAGCGTTTCGTGCTCAAGGTTTCGTAATATAAATCGTAAGTGCGGTCAACTATAGCAAAGGTTGTCCAATCCGTAATCCCTCAAACACAACTTAATTTTCGTATATCGTGTTTGGAATTGTATAAATTTTACGTATGCTCCTTCAGAAATACACGCACGACTGCCTTATACCATTTATTTGTTGGTCGCGTATAGTTATGTAAAGAAAATATAAATAAAACGGAGCAATGGTTTCTGAAAGGCTAGGGTATAGGTCCGCAGTTCGCTCGAGTGATCAAAACTGCGAGATCTGTCAAACACAGATTGCTTCGGAAAGGAGTTGGACAGGCGAGCAATATCCGCTGGTAACCACGAAATACGATCTTAATACGTGAACAACTCAGTGTGTGTACAAAGCCTAACAAATATGGAACGTTATATTTTATAAAACAAAAAACGAGTTGGTAAAAGGACTTAGGATTAGCTCACTGGCCTATATTTTACACTAGCTTCCGACTGTGACTCCGTCCATGTAAAAGTTAATCCATGTAAACCAGCCTACTTATGTTATTTTCTAGGGTTCAAGTCATCTTTAATCTTTAAGTTTAGATTAGTTAAGATATTTATAAAATTTGCTATTTCCCCAAGTTATTTGAATCTTTTTTGTACTAATAAAACTGTATTTTGTAAGTATGGTACCGATATTTCTTGTAGTAGTGTCTACTGATCATGCAAGGCAAACAAGGCTGTATTAATACTAGCTGTTCACAAATACTAACTGCTAACTTATATCGATACTGCGTTACATCTTGTAGTTGCTTTGAATCTCAAATGCGGTCTGTTTGTGTAAACTGATTGTTTGTAGTTATGAATGTTCATCAGAACGCCTGTGCTCTCCGCAAGGTTCTGCATTGGGATTCGCATTTACGTCTACTATGCAAGGAATCTAAGTAGGTACCTATATGATACTGTTCATGTGCAATTACATTGCGAATCTCTTAGCAAAAGGGCAAGTCTGTTGTCAGTGTGCAGCCACAGTATGAAATCTTGACAACTGCTAGGGATTTTATGAATGAGTAAGGAGCAGTAGTACTTATGTTTTACGTTAAAATACAAAACTACAGGCTCATTACTATTTCGATTATCATAGTATAACAGTGGAGTTGTCTCTTAACAGTGTCCCATACGATACAAAGCAGGCGTTAGGTTCAAAATAAGTCATTTGAAAGAAAGTGATCCACTAAGCGTTTGCACAAAGATGATAGTACAATCACAGAGTCCCAAAGATACAGAAGTTAAAGACTGATAAAAATCAAAAAGTTTTTTAATAAAAGTTCTTTGAGGAAATAGCCGCGACATATTCGAGATTTTTTGTGCCGATTGTTTTAATTATGGCTCGTTAAGACGAAATATTATGTCCCTTTAATACACTTAGAATGAGACTATGTTAATGTAAAGGGTGCTTCAATTATTAGGTTTTATACATTGTTAATTTACCTTAAATCTACATGTGTAAACTGTTGGGTACGTCAAGAAAATAAATAAATTTTCCAACGTTAAAAGTGTATTTTTACGATTCTTTTATTATAAAAACACTCAAAGTCGCTTGTCAGGGTTGTCACATCACAACAGAATTAAATGAAATAAGCTTCGCATTTTCAATAGCGGCGTTTTCTCCGTGTAGTCATTGTCAGCTATTCTCATGCCTTGTTTGGCGTGTAATTGAATAAGACGATTGCCATCACCAGTCTCGAGGAAAAGAATTTAATAACATGCGATATAAACGTGCCCCAGAATACATCGCGCACTGCCGTTTAAACGACACATCTCCGCGACTCGAGGTCTCGCTCGCTGAACGCCGTATTTCCCAACCGATAGAATAGTTTTTTTATTTAAATAAAATTCCAATAATTTTAACGCTTACTGTTCAGTGCGTCGACAGAGGGAGAATTCATTGTGTGAATCGCGAACACGGTAGATATGCATGACCAGCCGTGAACAATTCTAAAAATAAAGGGATTCTTTCGACCGAAATATTTTTAAAAACGGTATAGGAAATATGCAATCAAATCGCAATCATTTGGATTTACGTCCCATTACATGCACATTTTTGTTGGATGTATTGAGTTGGTATTATATTTGGTAAGAGCCTTTATTCGTGGGCCACTGGTTTGAACGCCTTTAAATGGTTCATAAATCGTCTAATATTACATTTTTACTGTCATATCTTCAGATGTGACCAAATTTTCCCTTGTTATATATTTTGTTTATACATAAAGTTGTGTACCTATAATAAAAGCGTTGCTATGGGTAGTTGTTTTAAGAGGAAATTAATAACTGCTGACCAAACAAAACAATGAAATAAAAAGGGTAAATAAACAAAGCAAAGAAAAAACCGTGACGGAATAATTTGTAAAAAATAAAAAATCTCTACAGACATTTACGAGCAACGAGGAGGACGTAATTTATTTTACGCAATTAAATCTATAACCTGGGTTTTAAGATACTTTTGGTATTGATGAATAAATGAATGTAGGTACGATAAACGTTCTAGTCTAAATTCTGGAACAAGACGTACAGTTATAGTTATTATGGTTGTAGCTGGTAATGAGGAGGATCTGAACTCTTGACGTAAGCTCGTCTAAACATCATATTTGAGTTACCTTCGTTTGCTAATGTTCCTATTCATTAAGGGTTTTCGTAGCTAGATCTATAATTTTAAGTAACTAATGAGTTATAAGAATAAGCACGTAGGTACCTGATTAACTTTGTCAATCTTTTCTTATAGTCAAACGAATATAAAAGTGGTAAATTGCAGTAAAAAACTAGATTTATTATAGAGCTTGATACCTAAAAATCCATTACAGATTCTGTAGACGCAGTGAAATTCGATAAATTACATCATAAGTCTTTCGATACAGTTAGGGAATAGCACATTTTCTGTAAACGATTTTATATAGAACAGGAGTGCGGTGGGTCAAATGAAACGGGCAATAAATCTGTTAAAGTGACAGTGTAGGCGATAACACGCGATCGCTGGTGTGTGTATTTGATAATGGCCGGCCGACACCTGCCGTTGAAACCGCAAAAATGTATCCAGCGACACCGTTTCAATAGCTGTGAATATTCACTGAGATTCACTTAGTTTCCATATTCAAATTTTGTTATAGTTTTTTATTGAGTGATATTTTTTCTGGCCAGGTTATGATACGATATGACTTTTTTAGATTGAATGAAAACTGCTTTCGGATTATGGATCGCTGATTCGTAAAAGTGGATCGTAGAGTGCATTGGTAATAATATCTCAAGCTTGTTTTCTTATGACTGAAATATGAAGAGATGATGTTAACTGGATAGTATAAATAATCAAAAAATCTATAACACACACCTATCCTATGTATTTAACTTCTATAGTTTAGGGACAAGAAGATTTAATTACTTCTTCTAAATTAATAAATGTAAACTTAAATTAATTAATTTAGTTACTTTATACCTACATGAGTTACGTGAGTTAGTAAACAGAATATGTACGTACTTTTGTTTCGAAAATCCAAGAATTGAATACAGTATGTACCTACCAACATACACGTGTTTACTGCTTAACATAGTTTAAGTTAAGTTTATTCTCTAATAAGCATTCTACATGCCTCTCAAGTGACTAATCAAAACACAAAACGTTCCAATCTATTTCACCTCGATCAGGTATTAACAATGAAAAGTTCGTAACCCTTCGCTCACCTTCACTATTAGACTTTTTCAGCAATGGCACCTTAACCAGTTTACCTTTCACCTTTCAGTTCGTTCCTAATAAACCTTAAAAAATACAAAACGCTTACATTTGCTACAATCGGAGCTAGATTTACTAAAATCGGGTCACTTGTTCCTTAGATTCATTCAGTACGGAGTGAATGAGAGCATAGCACTGATTGAGAGACATAGACAAAAGACTTGCATTATCCTGTAAGTGGCGTGATCCGGTGAACGCCTATTCGGATCTCTTTATATCGGGAGACTATCGAAGTACGCCGATTTTTCACGAACGTGGGATGGGATCGTATAAAACAGTCACGTATTCTTTAGTGTCAGTGGCTTCGCAAGGACTCGATCCTTAACAATATCATAACCAGGGTAAAGAACATCGTAAGAGGGCCCCCGTACACCGGCTTATTGAATTTCTCAGTGAAAAGGGTTCAGTGACTGTAAATTCTTAGTTTCATTGCGACTCTCCTTGTAATCGACTTTTTTATTATATCTTGAAAGAGAAATTTACATGGAAATTGCTTTGTTGGCTTTAAGTCCCTATATGATTTGCAGTTGAGTAGGTTTGTTTACAAATAAAGAGTAAGTATGTACGTTTTTCTTTAAGACTATTGTGCTAAAAGAATTGCAGCTCTATTGTCTAGAAAGAAATGTGGAATATCGCATTATTACATAACACAATTGAGTCTCTTATATTAAGGGAATGCATTATTCGCTTCGACACATCGAATTCATGTAAAATGTGAACGGAGCAGCTAAACCATAGGAGTCGTTAAACGAATTTCGTGGAAATCGCTACAAACTGGAGCGACGAGGAGAATTTTCTAGAACTTTGTTTTGTTCTAACGGAAGTAAGTAATTGATTTTAATTCCACTGGCAGTACGTTGAAACGCAACCGAGCGTTAATGAAAAATAATTTTCTCATCTGAAGTTGCAAGTTAAAGAGTAGAGCGAACTACGCAGACCGGGCGCACTAGCTCACAGAAATATTGTTCATTAACAATTCTCTCTTACTGGAGGAATATAATAGACTTGTAAATGAGCATTTCCTTAGTAAATTGTCACTCGTTTTGCTAACAAGCCCCGTGCACTTCCAATGTTAGTGCTTATTGTGAAGAGAAAACGATCTTTGAGGCTCAAATCAAAGTTCCTGTAATACTTTTATGCTTCGTTTAATTTCGTTATTACGAGTTAAAAGAGAATTTTTAAATGAAGTAATTTACACTGCTTTATATATTGAAACTAAATGGACTTAATAGATTCTCTATAATGTAGGATACTATAAAAAATCTGGTCCTAAGGTTGTATTAACATTATTGGAACGAAACAAATATCCAAATCATTACATACATTTTTGTTACAAATATTGCCGCAATCAAATATGTTATCATTTTTTCATTTATATAACTTCATTTGGTTTGAAATATAAATGTTCAATTCATAATTCTAAACCTATTTTTGTTACAAGACGTTTCTAATTAATTCAGGGAAAATGTAAACTAACGTGTGATAGAACGCCAATGTTAAGATGTCACTATGTGTGCATTCAGTAACATATTAATAAACGTCTGTATTCATAGTTAAGTTTTCGGTCTTAGCACAACTTATGTGAACAGACAAAATTAAAACTAAGTAATAATTATAACTAAGTGAGATCAACTGATGATATATTACATCAAACTTCAAATTACTTAATTAATTGACGACCCGATTGGCGCAATGGCTAAGCGATTGGACTGCTCCGCTAAGGGCTGCGAGTTCGATTCCCCTCGATTCACAAAAAAATGTGTGATCCTCAGATGTTTGTCCCGAATCTAGGAGTTTGTGTACGTGATAGAAACAATTTGTACATAAAACATTTATCTGACTAGCTACTAATTTAGGTTCCAATACGTAGCATTTCATTTAACACAATTTATTGCTCCCATTGGATTACAATTAGAGTGATTACAATTATTATTAATACCACCTCAGTGCATTCTTCAATTAATTGTAGCTAATCAAATCGCTAATGTATATCAGTGTATTCAAGTGAATATAATAGTAATTAATTTCGAACAAGAGACTAAAGAGCGTCGAAGAAGGAAGAAAACGAAGGTAAAGAAATTGCATCCATAATTATAGTTTCTACAAAAGTAAATAATCTTGTGGAGAACTTTATGAATTTCCTATAAAATAGGTCAGTTATGCATGGTTGAAACCCTATCTATTGGTCAAGTGCAGCCACAGATATCTTAGTTTTCAGATATTTGTAATTGATAATAATTTTAGATATTTTGAGAGGCCTTTGGCCCACTACCGATGACCTTGAAATAAAATCAGCTACTTAAACGACTATAGGTAGCTAATATTGCTGGTGATGCGCACATCAAGGTTGTATATAAAAGCGGGCTTAGAGAATCTTAAATCAGATCTCCTTAGTAGCTCCTTTGCTGTTAGCTCGATGGCCCTCCACACGAGTCTATGTGGTTCATAGCTTTGTACTTGGGAGAAACTACTACCGTTTGCTTGTTGACGTGTTGTCAAAGCCGACTTTATGTACAACGACGCCTGGCTGCAAAGAGATCTACGTGACCTACGCAGTTATTCTGATATTCAAGGGGTTTGGTTGCTATAGCGAATTCCTACCTGAATAAATCACGGCAAGTTGCCAGCAATGTGTGAAACTACAATTTGGCAAATTGTAGTAATTAAGTTAAGTTAATGTTAATACTTTGACCGATAGCCTATGCTCACAATTTCATAGTTCCTATACTTACTTAAAAGAACCATTTTTATACTTAGGTACTTTAAAACGCTATCTACTAGACTAGATAAATGTTAGGAAAAACTTTCTTAGTCTTAACTAACGTCTAAGAGGCTTCGTCGATACATAAATACCGAAATGTTCCCATTAGGTCTTCAGGTCTCCGAAATAGATTGATGAGTCCGTTTGACGTCGTCATTAGGTCTCGGTCTGACCCGGCGTTTTTCGTGCGGACCGCTCGGCCTGGATAATTGGACCGAATGTTTTCGTCCGCTCAGTCTAATGACTGGCAGTTTTGTTTACCAACGGGACACGCCGGCTTTTATTGAGCCGTTTGCGTTTAGCCCCCGAACAATTGGTGACTGGTTTTATACATTTTTAACTTTAGACTCCGCAAATGTTTGGTTTGTGTTTAATGTTGGTGGAGATCTAATCAAAGTTTGGCCGATATTTTTATTACTAAAGAATGTACTTATTTATAAAAATATATTTTTGTGAAATTATTTATTTTAATTTCTCGTTACTCAACTACATAATCTTGGAATATAGTAAAATCGGCCTCGATTATTTTTTGTGACAAAGTATGCGGAATCACAGGAACTAAGCACCGATCATTCTTATTTTTTTGGAGCTTACAAATACACAAAACTTGCCCTAAATAAATTATTTATGCATTGCTAATACATTTTACTTTTATTTCACAGACAGCGTTATTTTTTGCACCAACCGAAACAATCTGAGAGCCTTAAACTACTCTCTACGAAGATACTCTCAATATCAGATACACACTCTAAGGAAATCGAAAATTCGTACAATATCAGCGTGCTACGCGGGAGTATGTAAAAAGGATCTCTTCTTGATTGTACCAATCTAAGTAATTGAGCGATACTAAAATATGTACGCGTCTATACTTACTCGTACCTACGTGTTTTTGCGTAGGGTCGCGCGGGTCTCGCTATCGATATATTTCGCTGTCCATCGATGCGTCACTTCGGCGAAACCGATAGATTGATCACCGCATTGAATGACGTCCTCATTCCAGCCCACTGTGCCCAGGGTCCGTCGGCCATTTTGTATATTATATACAAATGTAAATCTTTCAACTTTATTTTATGTAGGTTAACATAATTTGTTTGTGTTACTAAAATAGAACCTACATTACGATATAGTACTACGTTAAGTGATATACCTTGCACTATGTTTTACTTGGAAAGCATTTCTTCCTTTATGTAAATATAAAACATGCAGACGTTAAAAGATTGAAAACATTCCCTTTATGTAAAGCTAAGTAGGCACTACGTATTCCAATAAAAGAGATTTTCGAGCGATTTCAGTCGCGTTAGTGAATTAGCTTTCTTTGTGCCACATGAATACAGAACAGGTTTTCCATTGAAACATCGATGTAAAAATAGTGTGAAAGTAACTTATTTATTTCCTGGTTCGTGATAAGTTTTAATTTAATATCCTTTTTGCAATCAGCAAACGTGCTCACTTTTTTATGTTACTTATAATTATAAAGCAATACTTAATTGACTTTCTCAGCTAAACCTGTCTCGTTTCCGATAGATGTTTGGTTTAACTTTTCTTGTCTGACTTGTACAATTATCCTAATGAATCCGACGCTGGATAAGTATTTTTTCCAACAGACTTTTTGGGACAACAAAACGAAATCGGTTTTATTTAAGATCAAGATAACGCGACGACTTACCTCCAGTTTGTTTTTGTTTTTATTCCGTCGTGACGCCCGCCGTCGCTATTCATCTAGATTTTAAGATTATTTTTGATGTTTATTGTTTGGTTTGTAAATTGCGAGTGACAAAAGGCCTTGATCTCGTTTTGCCTGCTAACAACGGGAGACAAGCCGGTATAGCACATTGAGCTATAAAAGTCCGTTTAGCTAGCTAACATCGGTTTTGTTTGAATAGCTTTTGTGAAAAATTTCTCGTCGACCGCTAACGTCGTATGACGTAGTAAATCCCATTCTAGTGCAGAGGCGTCGCTTGCGGCAAAACTGTCAGCAGCGGTTTCAAAGAATTATTGTCGCATGACAGCATTGCCCGCGCGGACGAATGTAACAAAATGCCGCAAATCACAATGGCCGCGTTTGTTTATCAGCGTTGTATGGGATTTATTGGTTACTGTGCAAAGGATCGTGACTCTGTGCAGTTTTGCAAATATTTATTGATCCCTTACAAAAGCGTTATGAGAAACGCAAAAGACGAGCGAAGGCAACTGTTTTGAAGAATCAGATACCAACCGCATTCACCCGCAATTGGTGTTGATGAATGCTTCAGTCATTTCATAAAATTACAGTAGGTAGATACTTGAAATAAATTTATTGAATATTACCAACAACAATTGTTTATTTTGCTTGTTCTATTAATTCTAAACGCAGTGGATATTAGGTCACGTTGTTGGTAGCTATCAGCATCCGGCCGCGGCGCACATAAGCACGCCGGGGGCTGCCTATGACATTATTAAACTCAGGCGCATGTCTGCTCGAGTGACGCTAAAAAACTACGTGACCGCATTGCACAATTGAAGCTCCCTCTGAAAATCGTCTGCCCAAAATTCAGAGCGTATCCTGAACGAATAAAGAAAAAAATATCTGCGGAGTCCGCGTGGGCCACTCGGTCGAGTCCCGAATAAATTATGTTGATGAAACTTTTAGTTTGAGTGTTATACGGCGCACCGCCATTCGTTTTAATAATCATTTGATATGAATCCTGAACTTTCGTGATTAGCGAACACTACCTAACTAGTGTTAATAGTCTTACGGCTGTTTCTTACACCTCACTGTGCTTATGAAACTTCTATTCAGTTTGCACATCCTGCATTTCTATTACATTTTGGGTACAATTATAACAGGATTATACATGGATAATTATTCT
The DNA here is from genome assembly GCA_905340225.1 of Abrostola tripartita. Taxonomy (NCBI): domain Eukaryota; kingdom Metazoa; phylum Arthropoda; class Insecta; order Lepidoptera; family Noctuidae; genus Abrostola; species Abrostola tripartita. Next base: position 6,413,761 of record HG996498.1, on the reverse strand, counting down.
AAGTTTTTTGGCAATTTACTAGTTATAAGCCTAACTCTCTATAGGTAACGAATTTGTCAGTTCAATCTCGTTCCGAACGTGCGATATTAATTGATTCGATTCGAAAAATATTTGTTATACATTTTTGTGCAGTTTGTGGAATTCCGATACTCGTAGCATTATATATTTATCTACGTACGAGTACTCTTTATAACTCCACAAAAATACGTCGATCAAATAAATAGCTAAATAGTAAATGAATCTTTAAACAGCACGTCAAAACAAAAATCAAACATTTATTTACAGCTGTAAACATATTTATGGATTATCAAAAGTGATTTAAAATTGTCCCAGGATTGCATCCTAAAATCCTCATATACGTTGACGGTATCGTAAACTTGGGTATTTCACGGTGGCAGGTTGAGTCAACGTATCGGACGAGATAAACGAATGGCCAGTTAACTTCACGTCGAATAAAATGATTAACTTTATACGACCTTTTCACGGTTATTAAACCCGCCCATTGCCGGCGCTCCCCATGAAATGAAACTGGAGACGCATTAATTCAAGTGCAACACGAAAAATGCATTAGCGGGGCGTTCGTACATTCGTCATTGTCCTGCTATATCTCGTTTGGGATAGGTCAGTGAGTGCTTGGATATTGACTTTTAAAATACTGTCGATCGATTCGATGTGAGTTTTTAAACATTTTCTGTGGGGATGGAATCCTTTTGAAATCTGCATGACCGGTTGCATTTGTTTAAGTTTGTTTCCAATTTGAACAGTAAAACAATATTATTTTGAAGTGGAAATTGTAGAGAGTAAACCTTTTTAGTGTTATTTTATTATTATGAGAGTGATTTTATTTTTTAAATATGAGAGTTTTTATGTCTAGCATTGTAGTCGTATTTCTTTGTTTTGGGTATACAAAACTTTTCGTTTCCAGGACTTTTGATGTCAGTCTGCATTACAAAGGGCTCTATAATAAAAATAATACATTACAGTAGTGTTTCATAAGGACATTTATTTCAATATTATATTTCATAAATTACACATTTATTGTCAAAGTCAACGTAACTGTAGCACAAGATTTCGAGATAAAATAAAATAACAATGAATATCGATCAATAATTTGAAATGTTCCTAACAATAATACCTAGTCGCTTACATATTAACTTATACTAATCAGTTAAATATTTTTATTGATTATTATATTATACATTTTACTTGAAATCTGGCTATGACAATAGAGATTTAATCTTATTTTCTATTGAATTTATACGTTCATAATTTATTGACATGTTTCCAGCTAACACAATAGTAAATATTTAACAATAAATAAACAGTGTTAGTATAACGGAATTATTGGAATAACGCAGAGTAGTTTTAAAATAAATTCAAATATATAGTCATACTCTATCAAAATATTTACATTATAACGAAATACGTAAATAAAAAATGTTTGTAGTTCTATTACAATATTATGCTTTAAAAACTAACGCGATACGTGTTCCAAGAAAATAATGGATTATGAAAACTAAAAAATATTGACTCTATCAGTGTAATCAAAATTTCCTAGAATTTCTGGTATACAACTTCTGGTCAACTTAATCTATAGCAGTCTATAGCCCACTAATGGACATAGGCCTCCAAAAAATTGCACCACGACACATTTTGTTTTCCGACTGTACATTAAATCATTTTTTTATGCATTGTTCCGTTAATACACAATTTAGATTATGAGAAGGTATTGTTAGTAATTTTTATTGATTTTAAGTGACGAGTAATATTAGAAGCTTGAGTACAGTAGGGTTAGTACAAAACATAGGCAACTAAAGTAAAGAAAGGGTTTATGAATATACTCTTGAAGGGACCACTTCAGTTCGTCCGACACACTTGGACAGTATTACTCTGAAACGCACTTGTAGTCAGAAACTAAGGAGAAACATTAGCTGAACATCGATAAAGTATCTAATAATATAGCTATCAACGCAAAACAGCCGCGTAACGGGAAATTCTTGAATAACTTATTCCGGATCTAGTAATGTTTTAGTGCCTTTTAGGACAGAGGTAGTCTATGAAGATATCCCCACTAGGATATCTTCATAGACTACCTCTGTCCTGGGGTAATGTTTGAATACCCCGCTTATTTATATTAATAGGGGTCTGGTTTTGTGGCGATTAAAGTCAATTTTTAGGCTTTAAACTTGATCACGCCCGCTCAGGTATCTGTACAGAAATCTAGTATAACATGTTAAGTGTATTTCCAATACAAACGTTTAGAAAGAATGTATATATCTCAGTACGGATAGTAGTAATGCGTAGAGTTGCGGCGGCAGGTGTTGGGTTAGGAAGTATTGGTGCGCGTGAGACGCTGCCGGACGTGCGCGGTGCGAGGGGGAGTAGCGCGCGCGCTGCCACGCTGCACCAGACACCATCGGCTCCTCCGCGCCGAATCCGTTCATACTTAGCTCTAGTCCTGTAAACATTGTTATCATTGATTTCTAAAATCAAATAAGAAATCGTAATAAAGCCACGAATTAAATGGGCTGATAACTATAGCTTTCTGAGAAGTATAGTTTTTATTTCATTTAATATTATCCTTCACTTATTCGTTTGCTTGTTTGAATAGTCAAATGTATGTACGTTAATACTACAAAGTACCTAAGTTTTATATAAAAAATATACTGCGCTCTTGAAGTACCTACTATCAGTTACAAGCTATTCTACATAGGTATTATCTTTCTTAATAGTTACTACCTAATACACAGTACATCGGTGTTCCTTATTAAATAGACTTAAAGTATTTCCAGAAACGTATCACATATGAAAATTACTTCAATATGTATACGAAACTTAAGATGTAATGATATTGGCCACTTACTATGCAAACTGACTTGGCTCTCCATCTTTCCCAGCGCATTGACAGAGGCGCACACATAAGTTCCGTAGTCTGCCGGCGCTAGGGACATTATCGTCAAGTTTATCCACAGCGAGTACTCGTTCATTATAGTTTCTGATACACGAAGCTTCGGGTTTTCGGTCAATTTGTCGCTTAATAGCGCTGTGAAACGAAATAACTGTCAGCGAATGTACTTTTTGCACAGTTTATGATCGATTTCTTTGAGTATAATATTAATAGGTACAAAGGGCAATAAAAATGTACCTTAAGATAGCTACATTTTGTATGTTAAGAACTTTTTGACTTTCTAGCATTATCACAAATATAACAAATTGTGTCTTTCGATGTTTTTCAGTACCCATTTGTTTTGCCATTTATAGGATAAGAATGGAAGGTAACTACTAAACCAAAAAAGAGATCTATTTACCTAATTAGAGGTCTTTCAGGGGTTGTTTTTGTAGTACCCTTTTAGCATCCATTATTTTGCCAAGTACACAATTATTTTTATTTAAAAAGTATAACCAAGAAGGTATTCCTTTTTACATTTTAAGAAAAGAATACATAATACTTTTCATGATTTTTTTTTTGACACTTTTTACTCAACACTTAACGGATTATTATCGACTTAACTTTCTTGTTAAAAGTGACATCTAAATGTTTAAAAGTAAACCGATTTGGTTATGTTTTTAAAATGTGTTCAAATAGAATATAGATTGCTACTTACAGTTACCATCTTCTCTGTACCAGGAGTTCATGGCTTTAGGAGAGGCTTCGATGCAGCACTGAAGTTCTACGTCACTGCCGAGTGGCGCACCTACTAGTTGATTGGTCACCTTTACTTGTGGTATAACTGTCAACATAGAAGATACAAAACATATTTATGCGGCATTTTAGCTGTAGGTAGTAAGTAAGGGGAAGAAGATTTGGCAAACCAAAATTTTGGAATAGGTTTTTGAAACTGACTGCTTGTGGATCCAATACCTAATAGTAGGAGACGAGCCTAACATCCATCCAATTTATTTCATTTATTCCACCAAAATTATCCATCTGTCATGTAGTGACAGTATGTTAGTCCATCTTTAAATAATCATCTTTGTTATAGTAAGATATATAATATGCTATAGCTGTAAGAATGAATAAAAAATAATCCAGTAATGTGAAAGGTTTGAGACCGGTGCCAATATTATATTCTTTAAAACCTATTAGTTTGTTAATTTCATAGTCATTATATTTTATTGAGTGCGACTCACTATAAAGTTACATAAACGACTTACTTGTTATTTTTATTAGGTAAGTTTCCAACGATAATAGGATTTTTAAACACTTTTGTTTTAAACTCAAATACTTTAGCCGTCAATAGAAAAAATAAACTTCATTTGTACGACGTGTGCGCCAAACAAATGAGCTTTTAGTTCAATTTAACTGGATTGAAAATTAACTCAAAAAAACACTTAAAAGAATGAAAAGTCAATTACTTTGTAACTGAATAGTTGTTTGTTTATAAAAGTTTGTAACAAAATCAAATAAAAATATAATGGTCTTTTGTTTTTCATAACTTAACACATTTAAAATAAAATAAGCAATTACTTTGAATATTTGTCACTTAATTGGTTTAATTAAAAAGCTCTTAGAAGTTTTAATGATTTATATCGATACAAATCCGATAAACTGGAGCTTTAATTCAAGTTTAGGAGCAAGTTGCGAATTTCTATAAATAAAGTTTGTTACTTAAGTGAATAGCAACTGAAACTAAACGGACAACTCCAACTGAATTGCAACTCTTTAGCGTTTGCTATCCTTCATTCAATGTTCGTTAATGGCTTGATTGTGTTTTGTTTTTATTTTTAAGACTGCCGTATTACTCTAATTGATGACGTAGAAAGCTCGCCATGGTGTGTAGTTTTGTTTTAAGAGGCAAATATTAAAGTATTAAAAGTTCAAACTTTACACAAGTTGCAACATAACTCAGACATTACTAGATCCATACAATAATGTGAAGACACGACGCCTAAACTTCCTCTTTTATGATACACTAATCACACTAAAATTAAAAAGTTTGTGAGTGTGTGTGTTTGTATGTTTGTTACTTCTCTACGCTCAAAGGGCTGGACCAATTTTGATAAAAATTTGGTACGGAGGCAGAGAGATAAGATAAGTTCGTTCTAAGCCTACATTGTAAATACAGTAAATAAAAGTGTTTTAAAAACTATAAAATTTAGGGCTACACTCTAGCAAGCAATCCAGAATATAAGATTTCTAACAAGCTATTAGGATTTTACGGTAAGTCCTCTACGTTTCTTTTATATTCCATGACGACAAGAGTAGAAGTTTGGAAGTAAATACATATTATACCTCTGCAGTGTGTAGTTTTCTCCTTTTTTTGGAGTCGGCTACTAAAATTAGTTATTAATGTTAACAAGTAAGTATGCAATTAAAGTGCTTAACGTTTTATTAAACCCTGTGATTGGTCCATCCATACTATTGTTATAAATGCAAATATAACTCCGTCTGCCTGCTACGCTTTTACTACTAAACCACAGATTTTTAAGTAATTTGTGTGTAATTAAAAACTTTACAGATAATAGTCAGAATAGAGTTTTTAGACATAAACTTTCTGGAACGTTTAAAATTCGTCTAATTTAAGACCTTGTCGTATAATAAAGCGATTAATGTTTGGAAATGTCGTTGCTTGGCGATAAATCCATCTCGGTTAATCACTAACGGTATCGGTGTGTAACTCACAGTGCACTTCGACGTGGTACCGCCGGCTGACAGTGGGCGGGACGCCATTGCTGGCGATGCAGTAGTAGGCCCCCATGTCTGTCCGCTGCACGTGAGCCAGCTCGAGAGTCTCGCCTCTGTGCTGTTCCACAACTGAAAGGGGAGGTGACGTTAATGTACGAATATATAAGGTCATTTAGGAGTTGGTACATGCCCATACATCCACATTTCTACACATCTTTCACATTATATGTATTACCGAGTACTCAATGGGGATTTTGTCGGTTATATAGGTACCTACTGGAAATGAGACTATATATTTTTGTAGGCATATAATAAATTTCGCGATTATGAAGTAAGAAATTAATTGAAACGTTTAGTTTTAAATAAATTGAAATGCAATTGTTGTTGAATCATACACACATAATATCTTTATTTAACTGAAATTAATATACATCATATATGTAGACAAAAAATAGATAAGTATATCGGCTTAAATATATACAAATTACCATTCAGGTTTTAATATACATCATATATGTAGACAAAAAATAGATAAGTATATCGGCTTAAATATATACAAATTACCATTCAGGTTACAACGAAATTATGTGGCTCAAAATTTGATCATAATTTTAATTGATTTATTTGAAGTCATTTATAATTTTAATTTATGACCAATTTTGAATGCATATTAAAATAAGTTACGATTCATAATTCAAAAAATGTTGTATTAGAAAATATTCCTTTTACCCCTATCAACATAATACTGTAGAATAAATCCAACAGGCGACACAGTAACAGTGGCTCGTGTCCACCCCAAGATTTAATGCGATAGATTCAATTTCCGTCTGTGCTGTCCCCACTTAATTTCTTATTAAGTGTTAAAACTAACGCCAGGATTGCAGTTGATAGCTTTTATTCGAATCGAGTACTATTTATAGATAATATTAAATTGTTGCTTTAAGATAATGGTTTTCGATTTATCAAATTATTTATAAATGAAAATGAATTTTATATTTCTGCGTGCGTTATTCGAACTTTGTGTTGTTATATCTTAATATTTTAGAGCTTAGGGGTTTCCTAACAAATATTGCTTTTTTATGGTATTTACTAGATCTTATTATTTAAGTGTATTTAAGTGTGTGTAGTGTGTATTTTAGTGTATTTCTTAAAAAATCACCTTCACCGTTGCTAAAGTCAGTAAAGAAAAAAAAACATCATGGGGAAACCGGCACACCGGAGAGATTTTTCAACGGTATGTAAAGCCATGCCAGAGACCTACAGGCGGTTTAAACTCTGACACCAGCTTGTTCATCAACCTTACGATAAGAAGAAGAAGTGGGTATAATAATACTAATCCCTAAATATTATAATGCAGCAACATAGTTAGGAAACCTTTTAGTCAAATTCTTTCGTAGGGCGTTAAGCTGAAAAGAGGCAATAATGTTTTAGAATACCTCATCGTTTATAACATTCTCGCCAAGTCAACTGAGAATATCCAGGCTAATGCACTAAATACATTTATTAAATTCTCACGTAAAATGAAAAAATGTACCAAAGTAGGACAGTTTAAACACATTTTTATTCCAACTCTAGTAAACAAATTCGGGATCTTACATTGAATAATAAATTACGTAATCAATGAAAAAGGTTAAAACACATCAACCTACAAAAATAAACCACACATGGGAATATTTTATGCACTAAAAGGCTTTTAGGATTGGCGATAGGGTTCTACATAGGAATTCACTTACAAGGATTTATTTTCAGAAAACCTTAAAGCGTCGCATCGTCGATTAGAAACGAGTGCATATTGTTAGTAATAAGTACCCACTTTCCTAGCCGAGTAGTACAAATATATTTCAAATCAGAGGAACCAGATAATGCAATGTACATCACAGTTTTCATTAAAAATTTAATTCAGACCGGAATTCTTGTAGTTTAAATACGAGAGTTATCTACTATTCAAAGCGGCCGAAAGGTAAAACAATTTTTTAATAACACAGATTTTTTTTAACGAACTTTACTGCAATAAAACCCGAACTAAGCAGACCTATTGATGATAAGCCTACCATGACATGCTCATAAAAAAACGGAGTTTTTTCTGACATTGCTTTTGGACAGTAATTAGCCACTTTTAGCTAGCCTGGCGGACGCTGGGAAAGGAAATGTTTATTTCGTGTTTTCTTTATTAACTTAGGTCAGACACGCGAATTATATAATGCTCAGTACTTATTTAACAAAACTTATTATTGTGACAGCAAAAGAAATCTCGCACAGAACTTTCAACGAATAAATTATCTGGAAAAGAGGCTGCGCTCGCTTTACCAGCGTATTTAAAGTAATCTGAGCGTTATTTGTATGTGGTGTTTTCTTAACTTTATTCCCTCCGAATTCGGAGTCATTCGAGCGCGAAAAAAATATTCCAACGTTACTAGAGACGAGATGAAGCGTCGACGTGGAGTGCGGCATTTTCTCGTTTCACGGAAATATCGTCCATTCTGAAATCGCTTTTGAGTATAAAATCTTTTATTATGCGAACACGGTTCATTTAACGCGGCATTAAGTGAATTTGTCGAACATCGTATTTTAAAAATGAACGGGTAAAAGAGCTGTAAAATATGGACGCGGAGGGGAAAGGGGGAAATAATGAGTCGCTGCCGAGGTATTGTGCTTAAGTTCCTTTTAGCGCAGTTTACCGATAATTTATTAGGCCTCCGTTTATTGCGGGAACTACAATATACACGTGTAAAATATAGTCAGCGCACCACAGATTGTGTAATATATAATGTAAAGTTTTCTTTCCAAACGTTTTACAAAAATTTAATCAAACGTATAAAATGGCTTTTTGTATGCAAATTAAAAGGCATTAAAATTTAAAACTAAACTTTATATTAATGTCTCTATTAAGTGAAATTATTTATACATTATATTATTTTGGTAAACGAGTAAACGCTTATACGAGTAGAATGCAGAATAAATTATATTCATTCAGAGTTTTAGCTAAAACGATGCAGTGTACAGAGTACAGACCCGTTCAAAAACTATTTTGCTAATTCGCGGTGGACCAGCAAGTCAGTGTAATTAAGAGATTGTAGAGCAAAAGCGGACAGTAACGAACTGTGCGTTATGTTGGATGCGACAGATCGGGGCACATGAATTAGTTGCAGTCGATGCGTGAAACCACACATTAGCGAGTGCCACAATATTAATGACAACCGGCCATTCATTAGGCACGCGTCATCATTAGAGGCTCGAAAAATATGTAACGCGCTACACCGACGGCCGTCATTGTGGTGAAAACAGGAGGAATGTGTGAATTTTCGCGCTTAATTTCTGTTATAATATAAGTATTAAATGACGCGCATTTCTGAACATTTGTTTGAAAGACTCTTTTATCCTTAGCGTGACAGTCATATATTGTCGTAATGTTATTGTCGATTTGTATTATTCGACAATATTATGTTTTACAATACCAGTGCTTTGTGATTTTAATACTTCATACAATTCATGTTCAGTTCATTCCAATAATATGTGGAAATTATAATAGAATAATATATATATTATTGTAATGGAAATGTTTACAATGTGTAAAAAATATTTACAAACTTTTGAATTACTGAATCCTTATCGTAATATTAGTTATACTCAAATTCGTTGTAGTTTATTGTATCATTTACAGAAGTGGGTTCTTATTGTTACAAATATTGATAGGCTAGGCTAGATGTTTTAGTATAACATTAAACTGACTTTCCAATGTTAACAATCGGCTAACAAACTCAACTCAATCAAAATAAGAAATTTTCAAATAATTTCTATTAAAAAAAATGTACAGATATCTATTATTATGTATGTAGTTCTGTTTACGTATCCAACAGTGTATAAAATCGAATCAAAGAACACAAAGTAATGTAACTGTTAATAGATTTTTTAAACATTTCTTCTGAATCTAGACTAAAACTGTATAAAATTTTGTCCATCTTGTTTGAATTCATCTGCAAGTGACATTTAATCCAAAAGGGAGACTGCTTCACTGGTCTATAAAATTCTGAACGTGACCGAAATAAAAATGGCATATTAACTCAATTGTGTAATTTCGAAAACAAACTTCGAGGTACGCACAATGCTCATTTATAATTTTGGAAGATTCAATTCTTTGTACCTATAAATCTCTTCCATATTAATGCGTACTTTTATGCGGTGCGTAAGTTTTTTTTAATTTTTTTGGGTATCTACAAAATGAGGTTCTTTTTAAACATTTAAACCTCTTCTCTCCGAATTCCAAAACCTAGCCCACAAAAACTTACATAAAAAGGTAATTTGAAAATATCATTTAGTAATCTTCTTCAGCAATTTTATTTCGGTAAATGGTCGTCAATCTTTCAATTGCGTATCTTTGTCTTGACGAGCTTCGAATTTTTTGTACTATAGAGAAAAACTCAATGAAAAACTAATTAAAACGTTTTGTTGGATATCAAACAAATTGTAATGTTTAGACAGTGAAAATCATTTGTTATCTAATACTCATTATCACTGTCTATTTGCAAGCGTCACTTATTACAAATTCATTGTTTGTATAACCCACATTCACAAATAACGACCCGCCATGAATTTGATTATTACAATTTCATGGTATAACAGTTAGTCAAATTATGTTATTCGATGACAATAGAAGGCTCTTAATAATATTAATGTGCAATATAAAAGGTTAACAACATCGAGCTGATAGATAAACCTTTGTTGTAGGTTATTATACCATGACGTGAGAATGTGAATTATGGGCCTATCTCCACATAACTCATATTTTAAAAGAGCTCACACGAATTATTTTTTTCAGGTAATTGGTATCCGACTGTACAGCCGTCTGGTAAATGGTATACGTAGTTAATTTAAATTCAGGCAATAGACTGCAGGAAAAATCAAGTATTTGCAGACAATTGACCACTTAATTATTGTGCCTTAATTAATGGCAAAAGGCACTCTCCTCGTTACATTCGGTGCAAATACACAAATCATTCATAGTGATTGTGACAGACAGACACCTCAAAGAATACAGGCATGTCGAAGTACCTCAGTACATATGTACATGCGTATCCATACACTTTTTTCCCCAAAAACCCCTCACTATTTTATTCACTGTAAAATATCTTGTAATTTTTTTCGCCTTGGTCTCTCGCTGCTCTACAAGAGTTATGACTGCTTAACCGGACTTTGGGCGAGATCTTACAAAATGCTTCCAGCTCGTAATATATAGTAATCAGTTACTGTCGGCAGCCGCGACCAGCTCAATCTTACTTTAGCTTAACTACGTTGGCGAATTGTGTTTAAGAAGGCAATAAGTTGCTTCGAACCTGTTTAAAACCTAATACGTTATTGTCATACCAGAGATACAATACTCCAGTGTAGTTCTTTATTTTGTTACAAGTCAACTCGTGCTCTTCATTGTAAGTGCTGTAGCTAGGATTTACAATTATAACCATCAGAACCACTAAGGCAATGAAGCTCGGACCTAGAGAAATTATTTAACTTTTTAGAAACCACAACGAAATTATAGTTTTCTTAATCTTACTTAATGATCTTTGCCTCCCCTCTGAGAAATAGGCGTGACGTTATGTATTTAATACGGAATTAATCAGTACTGCAAATTTGAGGAAGATAAAATTTACTTTACATTTTCTCTTTATCCTAAAACGCCATAAACACTATATTAACTGAGAAATTGTCCATTCCTGGGCCGACAAAATTTTGATTATTGCCACCAACTTGATAAGAAGAAGGAGATTGTCCATTGTCCACTTTCTAAGTACCACGAATATTTTGGTTTAGAAGTCTTGCGCCGCAATGATGACGCCTAGAGGCAATAACACCTTACCTGGAACAAAAATCGTTTATAACCCCCAGACACTTTTCCCAGATTTCCATTATCCGTCAAACCACACGAAAATAGAATAATAAAACCTTTAATATAAAAATATATTTTACTTGGAAATCTCAACCAAATGGTTATATTGTTAGGTTATTTTAAGCTAAGTTAGAACCCCTTTCGTATCAAAACCATCTTTGCAAATAACCCGAACCCAAATTCCAATTTATATACAAGTAGGTTTATCATAATTATGGTACCTGAGTATGGTATCTACTTTCAACAGCCCGGTGTGATACTGGTTTACTAATACTGATGCAAAGAAATAAAAGCAAAAAAAATCATTTAAAAATAGAACCAGTAGCTGACCGCCCGAAGGACCTTCATCAACACACTCCAAAAAAAAGGCTTTTGTTCTAAACCCGGTAATGGTAAGGGACAAAATGTAAAATGCGATCTTTATTCTTGTCCCGTTTTATTGCTAATTTTTATTTTCCATCCCGCATCAAATATCGTCAGCTTTCATAAGGCACTTAAGTATTATGATCGTGGAGATTCGATCAGTTACCCTCGTATGATATTAGCATGAAATGCCGATGAACATTTTACCCTTGACCAGAAATGAAAATTGAATGGGTTTGCTTATCTTAAAGCATATCGGTAGATTTAAGATTCATAAATTGTTAAGTTTTAAATAGGTATTATTAATTGTACAGTATCATTATGAAATATCTCTGGATGTAATTAAATTATTTTCAACGCAAAATAATCGAAACATTGTACTAACAACATTCATTCAAGAAAAGTTTTCTAAAATTAAATTATAAATACCTAAGTACGTACTCACTTTTTCATTTTAGGGAAATTAGCGGTGAAGTCAAAAACATTGTCAAATATTTTAATTCGGCTAAACTATGTAACCAATGGACTAAAAAGAAAAATGTAAATTAAAAACCTTAATACTTTGTTAACAGCCGTAATCTTTAGTCCAATTACATTATGCTTATCATAAATTATATTTTTAAATGTAACGACGAAAGCCCTTTTATAAAACTTGGGCCTTCATAATAAAACAGCATTTTATCTAATGTGTCGTCCTATCATCATATTTTACTGCTATGCTACCTTTCTACGGAATTCTACTTTAGTAGGTAAAATCCATGGTCTAATAATACTGGCCAGTAAGAATCGGGGACAAATGACAGCTTTTGGCACTAGTGACGTCACTTGTGGGAAGTATTTACGAGTAATGTAGGTGTTACATAAGAAAGGGCGATATTAACAGGGAATTTTTAAATGAACCTAAATTTGTGCAAATTGAGCTCCGCGGTGTTTGACTACACCTCTGGAAAACAGGGAGGAATGTGTGTAGGTTTGATGAGAAGATCGCTTTATTGAACAAACGAATTAAACGTAAATAAGACAAAAATATACCTTTACCTACTTTTTCAAAAATACCCACGAAACATTCTAATAAAAACGTAAATAAACATCTTATTAAATATTCTACAACTAATTATTATATTTAATCTTGTAACGTCACTTTAATTAAGGTTTTTTGGCTAAAATATTCCGACGTTCAATAATAAGTAACAAGTAAACGACAGGAGGCACGCGCAATAACCCGGAAGGTTTTATGTGGTAAGGGATCAAGAATACCTTTGATACAGAAAGGTATTTTTATCATAATCTCACATAAGAAGGCGGACGAGTAGTTTTATGGCTTTACAAGTTTCAAGGTCTATAATGCGGAAACATGTTCTTTGCATACCTTCGTGGGTAGGGACTATTTAAACTATTTTTTTCTGCTATATAAGATTACAAAGAAAGGGGAAGAAAAAATACTGATTGAAGTTCTAAATCAGTTTTCTCATTATGGAATGAACGAAAAGAGCCCTCACAAGTAATATTCAATAGATCATACGCTACCTTGGGCAGTCCACCCCGCTACGCTGATTGGTTAATCTTTAGTTGTTTGATTGTGATATCAATATATCCTTAGCAGTAGGTAATCTATTACTCAGAATACATATAGGTGAACAAATGCAAGCTGAAGTTAATCTTAACTCAATCGAATTAAAATCGTACAGGTTCACTTTTGTAAATGGGATGGGAACCTTTATCTTCGATGATTTTGGCAATGCTCCCCTGCGGAGTTTAATTTAACGCTTTACGAAATTAATTGTACCTGATTGTTTGACATTTGTTTATACGATATCAGTTTGCTATAGCATAGTAACAACGGTACCTTGATATCAAATAGATTTTTCTTACCAAAATCACTATAACTAGTATTTGCCCATGACTTCGTTCGCGTGAAAATTTTGAACGCGTCTTTCAGGGGATACCTATGCCTTTGTTGTGTTATCCAGGTTAAATAAAAATATAGGGGTATCTAATTATTTATAATGAATAAAATTGTGTTAATTATAATTAATTAGAAATAACATAGATATTTATTATATCAACAAACCTTGCATCATTATTACTGCAGCTGCTAAAAATACAGATGTGACCACTGAAAGCGTTTTGCAAAACCCATTTACCTAATCAAGAAATACTACTGGTTATATGAAGTAGGTACTACTGCTATAGCCCTCTGGCCCACCACGACAACTGATAACTATTAGTAGAGGAAAGCAGTTTATTAATCATAATTTGAATATTAAAGTTTTAAATAAATATGTTAATAGCGGTTTCGTATTCATTGGACGTTTGTGCATAAAACATCCATCCCGGTAACCGAGACCTTACGCATAAAATAAATGATTGTTGGAAATCCGAGCGCGGGTCGCGATGTATCTTCGATGTTATCGCGCCCCGCTCTCACTCAGCCCTGGTTATGACATTATTAAACTACACCGTACGGATCCTCTGACGCTAAAAAATACGTGACCGCTTTACACAATTTTTCCACGTTGAAAAATAGCCTTCCACAAATTTAAGACCGGCACTGACAGGCTCGAATAAATTATGTTAATGAACACTTTGGAAGCGCATTCGTTGATTCGGCCGATTGGGCAGGGCTTTTTCTTTAATTTACATAATAACCGGGCGGCGCGAGGCGGCGGTCTCGAGCGCTGCGGTGGCATGCAACCGTAACCGATATTAACTTGCATTACCGAACAACTTTCAAGAAAATAAAACAAAGCACTGTCTGGCAATAAGGGATAATGCTTGCTTTGATATCAGCAACATTATACACACACTGTAACTAGTCATAACTTTTACATTCCGAACATTGAAACTTTAGTCCGCGGGTATTATGAGTTGAATAATCAACGAAGTCAGTGATAAAGTCACCGCGTAATAAACTAAATTAGTTAGTGACGCAGGTATATCCACCGCTACTTGTTGAATCAAGTTAAGGCGAGTTTCGTGTATACCTCTGAGTTAATTAAAACATCCAGCAGTTCATTTACTTTCATAAAGGAAATAAAATAAAAATATGGTCTTTATTTAAGCGCGGTGCCTGATAACGTGTTTGCGGGGTGGCTAGTGCTATTATTTTGCATGAACTAAGTCCCCTAAATGCAACTTACACGCTAAATCCATTAGGCTTATGTTCGCATTCTACTTGGCGCGTGTTGCCGGGTAAAAATACCGCTTTATTTACAAAGCTAAAGCCTTCTAGAAAATTAAATCGTATCCGGAACCCCATAACCGATTTATAAACGTTTTCATAACGCTAGTAACGCATCGTATTACTTTGTATAATGTGCCTTATACATTTAAGTATCTATGCCGGCGTCCCTTACCTATTACTTACGTCTTGGTAATCTTCTTGGCCTTTTATTGTTGGTTTACAATAGTCACATTGTTAGGTCTGGTGCGGCAACTGATTATGTAATCGTAAAATCACCACTGTCCTTTTTGTGTTCATTTTTTTGTTTGATTATAATCTTTTTTAATTTAATTGATATAAATAACTATTTACTTAATTAATAAACTAACCGACATGACACGCTATGTTGTTTAAATCTTAATAATTAATTAGATTTAGCTAAATACCTAATTATAATATTTACCAACTGTGGAATTAGTGTCAACACATGATTAGATTACTGTCCCTCCCTTAACTATTTACATAACAGAAAAACTACTGACTAGTATCGTTAGTTATAAATAGAGTGCAGAACACCCCACTTATTTACAAAAGGTTTATAAGAAGTCGGGTTCAAACGCGTGAGAAAAGAAGCAACTGTCCTGTGATGTTATTCTTTCATTAAAAGATCAGCCGCAGAACTAAATAATAGTTTATTATAGATAAAGCTAACTTTACCTTTACCCTTACATTGCCCGCGATGAAGTTGTAAAGGGCTCGACACTGAAAATTTAAACAATAAACCCGAGGTATACGAGTGTCCATAAAGTTAGTTTCATTTCTATTGCCCTGCCATGCTCACGTAAATATTAGAAAAGATTGGTATATTACAAAGTTCATCGCTACTGTCCCAAGTGTATGTACAGTCAGCAACATAAGTAGCTGAACATTTTAAGAAGCCTTATATCAAATAATTAAAAGAAATAAACATCAATTCAAGTTATTGCTTCAAATTATAGGAGGCGATATGATGATCTACGCATATTTAAGACTGACTATGTATGAAGTTGTTCTTCAATTAACGGTAGATAAGTTTAAAAAATGTAATGTTCAGCTACTTATGTTGCTGACTGTACCTATCTTTAGAACTTATTCAAGCGTCTATTGTTTTGGATTTGTATGAGAATGACTTACCTAATGCAATAATTAGCTCCTTACACCTACTGGTTTAAAAACGATAATAAACAGATATAATGTAATATTATAATAGGAAATAAATTGTAAATAAACAGTAACATAAGAATTAACATTTGAATAGTGAAATTGCTTGACATACGAAGTGCTAACACACGAAACGAACGAAACGAAAACACAGTGAGATGTTGAGCTAATCATTAATATTCTCATAATACACTGGAACAAATAACAGCAAAGATATTTCACCGTATCACTGACAGCAATCTAATTGGTAATTGCAATATAATTTGAATAGTGTTAACATCAATAAGTGCATTATTCTGAAGTACAATACTGCTGCGATTATAATTATAGTCCTTTAATTGCTTTATACGCGTAACGTAATATCCTACTATTATTTCTCACTGATATTCGAAATGCTATTGGTGTGTTTGATAGTTTGTCCTTCGTTCAAGTGGGACAAGTAACGAATAGACGACCGTGATTCTTGGCCTATAATATTAGTTTGTCAATAATAATTAATGATAAACCACGGAACCAAAAGTGCGGAACCAAAGTTACAAAGCAATAGTTGGAATGTAGACTTCAATTCAATAGAAGGCTTGATAATGTTAATAAAAGAAGAATAGGTTATTATATTATAGTTAGATACGATTATCAGAGTCGACCGTCTGAAACGGTTAAAGTTTTGCGAGTAAATAAGCTACTTAAACTTTTGAGTACGGCTTTAGCTTCTGTTGTTATTCTGCATACAAGATGAATTCAGCCAGATGATCGTAAAGTCTTCAGTAGCCAAACTATTTATGTTTGCCTCTAGAAATACTCAAACGCGAACAAATTTTTGCGAGTAGCTTCTCTCAATCCTGTTCCAAAGACGCAGAATAAGGAACTAATTGGGGAAGTCCCAACCGACATGATTAAACGCTCTAACAGCATGTTAATACGCCATGTGACAGACACCCTAGCACCAGCACATATTAAACGTATGACCATGATTGGCGGAGCTACATAATACCCACATTATTACATTCCCGACACGTTCAACGTACGCTTTTATCAAATAAATGTATACGATACATTCCTAATGTCACGTGATTCATCCAATTTGGGCTTGACAGGGCTTTGGTTTGACTCAGCTATTTTAGTCGCAAATTCAGCGTGAATCTTTCAACCCTTCCAACCTTTATGTAGGTAGGAATTCGATGGGATTTATGTAAACATGTTTTGATATATTTTTCTTGATAAATGTTACAGTAAAAAGGTAACACAATCTGTTCCATTGGCGATGATTTACTGGTTTTTAGGGATATGACTTTTTTGACGGAATTCTAGTTTCTCTACCGGCCCTTGCACTTATGGTAAATAATGTGGATTGTATTTACAAATAATGATGATTATAGTTCTTTTAAAATTGATCATTAAAGCAGTCTTGCCTGATGGGTCGCTGTAGTGTTTAAAGCATTTATAAACTCAGCTGAATTTACCATAAACGCTTTCTCTGAATACAAGAGTGGAGTAGAAACATAAAAATAGAGTAATTTTATTTGTTAAATCCTCTTCATGAAAACGTCAGAACATCGCACAGTTAGGAATAGTTGTCAAACTTTCCCATAAAAACATATTTCCATGTCTCATAGCAAAATAAAAACAGCTCCTAGCTAAACTTCTGTGTGCACGTATAAACTCAAAAAGTATTCACCTCTCTGACTGGCGCTTGCAATTGAAGTTTTATAATGCTTTCATTTGCGAGTCACCTTTATGCAGCGTTATTCTTTTTTTATTTTAATGTGTCAGTTAGCTTGAATATCGAATTGGGCTGAATTAGAATTCAACCTCACGTTAGACTGAGTAGAGTTTAAAAGTTCGGTAATTGGTTTTTTTATTAGCCCAAATTGCTTTTTTACACTCTACATCACATGATGCAAGCCCACTTAAAGAAAAAGTTGGAGATTTTTTTATAAGGAGTATTTATGTCCACATTTCACAATCGTAAGTCCTATTGCCATCGATCGGGTCCACATGGGCTACCTGTGATAATTTAGCTATGGTTTTATTATGTTGTCTGACAGGCAGACTGATATATTAGATGCTTATTCAGGCCCTCAGTGGCATTCGAAAACAGTATCTTAAAACAATAGCGTGAAAAGCTCCTGATTTACAATATGCCTGTGAAGCAAGGTGACCACATTCTTACTAAAGTACCATTATGACAATGCAGGCCAGTTGTGGTAGCTAATCCGAAGTACCGTTAAGTACCGAAGCCTTGTCGGATTAACTAATAACAGCCTGGCTGCGGTCAGATTGGCAAACGCAGCTGTATGTTGCAGCCCGATAGTCTAGTGCAGTGATTCCCAAAGTGGTCCAGGTGGACCCCCAGGGGTCCACGGGAGCCTTGCTGGGGGTCTACGTAGGCGTCAATAAAAAATGGGGGTCCATAAGATGTTAATAGGGGTCCACGAAAATTTATCTGCATATAGTTTTTATAAGGGCCTACCTATATTGTTTTAAGTACCTAACTAAGCAGATAACATTTTAATCTGGCAAGCGACTCTTACTTGTCCAAACTTGCGTATTCGATATTACAATTTCGTGTACAGACTTGCAAAGCGCAATCCGTCCGACAATGCTTAGTGCTTGTTTAGACATGATCTTGATCAAGACTATAAATACTCGATGCCAAAGGCATGCTCATTTATTTGTTTCCGGAATTTCGAAAAAGAAGGTGTGAGAAAATTTATATTAGTGTTCCTAGTGCCGGAGAAAAGTAAGTACGTACCTTTTTTTTGTTGTACCTAGTTCTTAAGTATTTTGTTTCGTGTACTGGTCGGTTGATAACAAATGCTTGTATACAATGTGTCCTAGGGATAAGTGACCGCCCGGCGTATTTAGAATATTTGTACAAAATTAAATTAAGTAAAGACGCGTGACGTGCTGCAGTTTTTTTACGATATTTCCTAAGTTTGTTCATCTTTTTCCATTATTTTTGTTTACTGACTAGCCGACATCATAATTTATCAATTAAAATCATTAGACAAAACTAAAATGTAGTAAAAAAATTACTTATATAAAATCACTAAGGCCGCTAAGTCACAAATGTAAATATAATTATTAATGATTTCGTACAAATATTCAAAAAACGCCGGGCGGTCTTATCGCTCGGACACATTGTATATAGCTAACTTAGTAACTTACAGATATTTTAATTGTCCTCTTTCGATTTGAAGACAAACACAGCACGTTTTATTCAATTGTTTTTTCACGAGAGGACTGCCTCTCTAAAAAGGCCGAAAAATCAATATTGCAGAGCAATTACTGTTTTATAAAACTACTAGCGCGTGAACTCATTGATTTAATGAAATTTTAGTTATTGTTTTTATGGTCACTTTTTTGGTCAATTTGGGATTTCGACTTTTATTTTTTCCTACACAAATATGATCAATATTCGATACTGAGTAAACTAATTTTTATTTCTACTATTAAAAAATTGTGGTAAATTAGGTATTTAACATTGATATCGCTTCGTGAAAAAGTCTGTACTTGTCTTAGCGGTTTATTAGTTGGTCCCTTTACAAGCCGTAATACTTTTTCAATATAATGATAATCATAATAATATAAAGCTGACAAAGGCTGCGTTGTGCTACCTATATTCAAATAAAAACTTGGTTACTATAACATTTTTTTTTACAGGGAAGGTAACTGATACAAAACATGGCTACAGCAAAGAAAAAATGTCGACAATACAGTGTCGATTATTTGAAATATGGTTTTGTTCCATCAGAGGCAGATAAACACTTGCCCATGTGCCTAATATGCAATAAAGTTTTAAGCAATGACTCTATGAAACCATCAAAGCTCGAAGATCATCTAAAAAGGTGTCATACTGATAAAATGGGTAAAGATTTAAAATATTTTCAAACATTGAAGGAAAAATATGAAAAGAGACCCACCATGCACAGCATGTTCGCTTCAACATCTCAAAGTAACGATGATGGCTTGCGGGCATCTTACAATATCTCATTACTAATAGCAAAATCTGGAAAACCGCACACTATCGGAGAACAATTAATTTTACCCGCTGTTGAAGAGGTTTTAAAAACTGTTTTGCACAAATCTCCATTTGACGTACTAAAAAGAATTCCATTAAGTAACAATACTGTACAAAGACGCATTGATGAAATGAGCTCTGACATCGAAAGTTTTTTGTGCAATCATCTGCAAAAAAGTCATTTTTCTATACAACTGGACGAGTCAACGTTACCCGGTAATGAAGCATTATTATTAGCATATGTCCGATTTATCATGGAGGAAGAAATTCACGAAGAATTGCTATTTGCCAGAACTTTGGAGACTGACACTAAAGGCGAATCAATATTTAATGTCCTGAGTAATTTTTTTACGGAAAAATCGATTCCATTTACAAACATTATTTCAGTGGCAACAGACGGAGCTCCTGCAATGGTAGGGCGATATCGTGGGTTTATAAGTCATCTCAAAAGAATTATACCAGGACTTACAGCTATTCATTGCGTAATCCACCGACAACATCTTGTGGCGAAACATTTAAGTGACAGGTTGAACCAATCTCTTCATTTTATAATAAACGCTGTCAACAAAATTAGAAGCAATGCATTGAATACGCGTTTATTTGCTCAATTGTGCGACGAAAATGACGAAGACTTCCAACGACTGCTCTTACATACTGAAGTACGCTGGTTGTCGAAAGGTGCATGCTTAACGAGATTTTACTCTGTTTTCGATTCCGTATTAGAGTTCTTAGAAAGTAGAGATCCAGATTTAAAAGAAAACTTGATCAAATTCAAAGGAGACATTGCGTATTTGACAGATTTGTTTAAAAAATTTAATGATATTAACTTGCAGTTACAAGGGGACAGCCTGAATTTAATAAAAACAAAGGGGATAATTTCGGCTTTTCTTGGGAAATTGAAATTTATGAAGCAAAACATTAGTCGGCGCGAATTATCTCAATTTCCAAACTTGTCGCAGGTAGAAACTATTGATGAGGATATCCATACCTACAGTCAACATTTAAGTGCCCTGCATGATGACTTCAAAACCAGGTTTGAAGATATGCTGACGATGGATATACCACCATGGATCGTAAATCCATTTGATGAAACTGAAGTGGCCAATGTATTATTACAAGAGGAGCTGCTTGAGCTAAGCACCAATGAGGAGCTGAAGGTGAAATTTAGAAAAGGCTACCAAACATTTTGGCTGCAAGCAGAAATACACGAAAAATATCCTGGACTGTGGGAAATCGCAAGGAAATTTTTGATAGCTTTTCCCTCATCATACCTTGTCGAAAGAAGTTTTAGTGCCGTTACAAACCTCTTAACAAAAAAAAGGAGCAAACTAAACATCACAGAGCGGGGGGATTTGCGGTTATTGCTCACAAAAATAAAGCCAAACATTGATCGTTTGCTGACACTCCATCAAATACATCCTTCCCATTAATTAAAATTATGTCCACAACCTATAAGTATTACCTTATTATTATTTTTTTGTAATTCTTTTCTTTTAATTAATAAAATGTTATAAAATGTACCATTTTTCGTTTTTATTTAAAATTTAAAATTTTAACCTATCAGAATATAGGGACGGAACTCAGAAGCGACACAATTTTTATTTTTTGTCGACTTTAACAATGTGGTAGGAATGTAGCAGCAGGGGGTCCACCGACACCAGTTTAATTTTGAAAGTGGTGCACGAGAAAAATAAGTTTGGGAACTACTGGTCTAGTGCGTTCTGTGTCTAAATGAGTACGTATTAGATTCAACTAGGAACGGTAATTGTATATTTGAGTTATACCCTGAAACGTTATGTATACAAGAGGGTTGTGATTGAGACTATTACTTTAAAATAATTCATCATCAGCCAAAAGACGTCTACTGTTGAACATAGGCCTCCCCGTTTAAGCGGGGGAGGTTTGCCATAATCCCCACGCTTGGCAAGCGGCTTGGGGATCGCAGTATTGGTGGTTTAGTTACAGAAGACGCTGCTGCCCATCTTCTGAATTTTCCCTTAGTCGCCTCTTACTACACCCACGGGAGGAAAGGGGGTGGTCAATTCTAGGCCGGATGCCACACGGCACATTCTAGGCCGGATACCACACGGCACAAAATAAACGCACGGTACGGTAAAATTATGAAGACTTTTGAAATATCAAATGCCTCGAATGAAAATATCAGAACCCTAGCATATAGGCACTCTAAAACTTTATTGTGCTCAGTACTTATTGTATATTATTTTTCCTTGAATACTCTTTAGATAAATACAAGAGTGATTATCCTACGTGCATTTGTGTATATATACTAGTCTCAAAATAAACGATAGAGAAAACCCACAGCAATTAGCTTGCCCAGTGTCTAGCTCATTCGAGCGTAGGGCTCTCAGCCGAAAACTGACGTTGCTCTGACTTTTGACAGAAGGCGGATTAACTAAAAAACTTCCTGCCCAACAAACAACAGACGTAAAAGTTATAAATAAGGCTTTTTTGGTCTACCCGCACTTACTACATACATACGTATGTTAAATGATAAATGATTTTTATTTTGCAAATAGGTTTTCAGGAAACACTTTTACACGTCATTCTTTTCTATAGACTAGATCGTCGGCATTTCCTAATTGACTACCTCTGAGAAGAAATGCCGAAACAAACTTAGGGGTCAAGCGTTGATTATGTCAATTGTTACATTTACATTTTCGTAGTAATTTTCTATCTTTATATTTACGAATCAACTGCATTGAGAAATCCACTATTCTATTGTGTACATTTTGCCAATTAGACTTTTAAACAACAATTAATTCAACCCTGTAATTGAAGAGAAAGGTGGACAAAGAGCCACTTATCTAATAGTTACAAACTCAAGCATAAAATTAGTATGCAGAATTAAAAAGCGTGTAAAATATTATAAAAGTCAGCTGTGTAGGGTCTGAAGCGGATATTTCAGTTAATTCGTAAACTTCATACTACTTTCTCGCTGGCACCGAGTTAAGACGTTAATTAAAACACTTTGCCCAACTTTTAGTACTGAATTTCTAAAGTACAGCAATCAACTTAATGGCTCAATCAAAGATCAAAACAACCCTATCACAATAAATATATAATTTCGTCCGTTTGTTGAAACCAGCTGCTGTGGATCGCTTTGATATTGTTTTAAATAATGCATGATTTTATCGAAATTGTATTCTTTATTTCAATCTTAGTATAGGTAGGTATACATGTAAAATTAATATTAATACTTGATATATTGTGCCAATTTTTGCATCGCGTAGGTAGTAAAATATGGTTAAATATAGTTTTAAAACCTAATTGTAAGGGATGGCTGAAACCTGATAGTTGGCTCATCATTTAACATAACAATGTTTATTTCAAGCCCTAAAAATAATTCTAATATTTCAATAGACAGCTACTTACAAAACGGTTAGGTTTCCTACTAGGAACATTTGACTAAAACATTTAGAAAACATAATAATTATTCTTTTGACCAACTCTCAATAAAACAAAACCTTCTTTAAGAAGTAAACTCTTTACGAAGAAAATTTTATTATGTAATATTATAAGCCCTAGACATTACGTAAACAGCGTCGTCTGTCCATACTGTATATAATAAACAAGGAAAAAGTGCACAAAGAACGAAAATGGGTCGGTAATCATTTGGAATTGTTTTATCGCCTTTATTATGTGTGGGAATAAAAAACAGGGCGTTTAAGAGATTGTGCTAGTGTTAGGGTAAAATGTTTATACGACGTTACTCAGAATTTCATTATATCGTTAGGACCTGTTTGCTTTGAGACGGCAATGGTCAGTTGAAAGCTAACCGATGTACATTAATGTACAATCTTCGTTGGTACGAACAAAAAAATAGTTCCTTTTATTCCTCCTCTAAAGACAGTATTCATGTTTATTTTTGAAGTCAAAGATGACTCGGAATTAAAACCACTTCAGGGATATTAATTGTATGTTTTTGTCTACACTACTAATGAATATAAGAGAATATAAAATTTTTATAACTTATTCTTTTGTTATTGTCAATGTTAATATAGGTACATAGAGTAAGAGTACCTATACAACATACACAAGATTTATATTATGATGATTAACGCCAACGGAATTTAAAATTAGCAATCTACGTAGTTACGCTTGGTAAGAATAAGTCAACATGGAACCAAGCAACGCTCTTTAGGCCTTCAGTATAGAGTTGTTTATACCTATTTGAGTATAGGTAAACCCCACAAGCATTTCTAAGCTTGTCTTCTACGCGTCGCATTATCCGTTGCACTCATCTAAAGGTTGATGCCATCGCTAATCAACATCAGTCCCTTTCTTTCTTAAGCAACAGCCCGGAAAATTGAGTGAGATACAAAAGAAACTACCTCAATAATCTATTAACTAACGTTTCGTATATTTATTTTGTTCACAGAATAAAAGATATTCGGTCAATGGCACTTCATTTGGAGGGTGAAGAAACAATTTAGACGAATTGTACTCAGAGCCGAGTTAAGATACGCATACCTATAGGGTAAGACGGTAGCGCCTAATTAATACAATTAATCCTGGCTTTCTTTATTTGCTTGTATATTTAGGGATTAAAAACGCTATTATCTCTGTTAGAAGACCACCAACCACTGTTTCTTTATCAGTGAATGTCGAATGTGACACGGGAATTTTCAAATCATCCTTCTATGAATAAAATGTGTTAGATAATTTGTCCTTTTTTTGAAACAATCCCTTGCAATGGATTGACGAATTTATTAAATAAAAAATATGAAATAGCCCCCTAGAATATATATTTAGGTAAACTAAAATGCCTTCCTATGTGTATGATGCATTATCTAGAGCTATTCAATTAGGGAGGTTAGATAAAAAAAAAGTTCGGACCTTTTGTTTGTTTAGGTACGTCACTAGGGAACTACTATGTAACAACCTACAATTAGCCTATGCTTCGAATTTCAAAGCATGTCGGCCACAGCTATTTGCTTTTAGAAAAATGAAGAACCGTCACACCGAATTCGACGACTTTATTCAAACTGAAACCAGACATTTTCAGCCAGGACTCTATCAATATACTCTATCAAATTATAAATATTAAAAAAGTATAATATAAATAGTTTGCTTTTTAGATCACCATTACGACATAATATAAAATTTATAAAATTTTACGTTATAAATTATACGACTTTTTACTCTTATAGAAAGCAGCTATGGCAATACAAACATTGTAATAATTGTCACATTTGATAGGTATCTGGGACGAACTTATTTCAATCAAGGAAGCACAATTAAAAATTTCACAAGCCACATTGTTACTTTTCTGAGATTGAGGTTGCAATCATATTAAGCATTTGTTTGGAAACGAATCTACAGTGTCAGACCTTTGACCTAATGTTTTACTTTAAAAGTACCTTAAACAAACAGTGACATAATAAGGTTTCTGTGTAAGCAAATAATACCCACATCATTAACAACAAAACGGCCAGTGTTGTGAAATATTGCGTCATGGCGTTTTTAATATAAATTTAACGGTTTGCCAGCAGTACTTATACGCCAACCCATTATTACTGCAACCACTATTCTCTATTTGTACTTGGTGAAGCTTACAGCGCCGGTCAACCTAAGGGATGTGACATCTTGACGTTCGTTGTATCGATATTAAAATTTTAATTTAAATTAAATGTTGCGGTTTTCTCTTGGAAAATTGTTTATAGTCTGGGATTAAAATCGTGGTCGGTAAATGTCGATAAGTTTGCCCATTAACAGATTGGTATGGAGCTAACTGTGATTGTATATTGGGTAACGGTTAGTTTTACGAAGTACTTAGGTACGTTAGTATCTACCCTTTTGGGGATTAGCAGCTGGACCCTCAAAATTGGTGCCTATCAATCATTTTACATGTAGTGGATACCTAAAGCTTTAGTGACTGGATATGTATGCACAAGGTAGCGAGTTCAAGTGCAGGCAAGCATTATTAGGATATTTTGATGACTATAATACTTACTTTCAGGAAGAATTTAGAAGATAAATCAAAGAAGATGAAATTCAATAATGATTCACGACACCTCAGACTTCCCCTTAAAATAATGCAGGCGTGATAATTTAGATATTTTATACTTCTTACTTTAATTAACCACTTTTTTCTGTTTATAATTAATTTATTTGCTTTTACATAAAATCAAAACAAGTCGTTAATAAAAAAAGAAGAAGAATATATTATAAGGATGAATCATTTAATATCATCCTAAGGATTTGTTAAGATTCCATTTAATTACTTTCAAATATAAATACCGCGAAAGTAATAAATCTTTCATCTTCATAATGTCAGCATGATGTCAACAAAATTTATGAACAATAACGCTATACCTATAAAGCAGAATTAAGCAATTCATTAATGGGACTATATATTACGATGAATTTTATAAAACTTAATTAACTAGGTATAGCGAAGCGTGCTTTAAGCTGTGGACCTAATATTAGCACTGAATACAAAATACGTAAGAAAAACATGCCTATATTCCCCTAAAGGGTAGGAAGATGTGTACCTATTATAATTGTACACTTACATTTTGCCAGTTATGTTTTAAGTCTTAATATGAGGGGGGCTCTATCTATTGCGATTAATTGGGTACAAATCCTAACTACTGAGAATAACCCAATGGACAAACCTAATAACACTTTGCACGACCTGAAATTCGAGCCTCGGACCTCGTGCTTAGTATTCGCGCTTAGCCACCACTAGGCTAACAAGGCAGACGAATATAATTACAAAATACGTAAGATTATTGATAAAGCTCAGGTCTAGGTTAGTTGCGGTCAGTATGTCTAGGATTCTAGCCTTTCTGTAAACCATAACATAACTTAGTACTTACAAGGGTTTAATCCTAAAGTGCCCTTAGATGGCTAAGCCTTTGTCTCGTCTCGAATGACCCGATCAGCGGTTTTTAAATGAAGCAGCAAATTAGACAGATCGAACTATAAAGCGGTTGCGACTAGATACATATGTATTTTATACCTAGATGAAAATGTCCCAGCTCTACAAGTTTGTATATTCTATATATTTTAAATTTTACCTCTATAGAGGTAATCATTTCGGATACAGATGAGAAATGATTCTCCACAGAGGGATTATTAGGCTCGTATTATTAAAATATTAAACAAGTACGTCTAATATTTAAGTAAGATGGTAAATATTTTAATTAAACCTGATTTAAAAAGCTATTTAATAGCTAAACCTACGATCTGCTATTGCTAAAAAGTAACCGAGTAAATTTAATTTATAATGTGCTATCCTCTATTGGGAGTCGATACACCCTTATTAACGCTCATCATAAGGTCGATAGTCCATCCATACCTAATAGGTATCGAGCATATCGCAATTCTAATCGTGATCGATTAGTCATTTCAGCGGTGTAGGAGATACTGCTGATATGACTAATCTATAATCACTTAGTAAAAATAAGTAGTAAGTTATACGTGGTAGGTATATACCTACATTTTACTTTTGAATGTTTCCGTTTCTTAATATATGTACGTTTTAATATTTATCGACAAACATCGATATTAAATGTCACAGCAATGTTTAAACGGTTCAGCTGTCTTTAATAAATAGCGATATTTTTCTGTCCGCAGTAATAGAAGCCTGTGTCAGCTCACTTCTACATTATTCTCACAATTATTGCTGTGACTATGTCATCATTTTTGTTGTTTGCTTTGAAGACAAACAAGTGGGCCCCGTAACGTTTACAAACATTATGAGATGTTTCTGTTATTAGTTTCTTCATATTATTGCGTGTCAATATTGGTATAAGACTTTGAATCACAGTCCTATGATATTTATATTATTTTATATTATATATTTATATTATTTCTTTCTTTAGTTATGTGTCGCGGCGGTCAATCTAAACTGAGAAGAAAACAGTGTGCGCAAACCTTATTCTCTCATATAGGTAGTCCAATGGGACGAAATTCCGACACAACTGGAGAGATCAGGCACAGGACCAAAAGCTGAACATGTTCTTCAAATTACGATGGAGTCACAACGAGTCAAGTCAACAATCTCCGAAGGCAGATCGCAGCCAGCCCCGCTGAAGCTACCAGATCGACTGTGATCTTTGCGGTAGCTATCTGTATGAGTGAATAAACTGAGCCCCTAATACAGAAGCAGTAGGTTTTTTTTGGAGCAAGGGAATAACGTCATGAAGTTAATTGTAATGCTCATTGTCTTAAGGGGTAAGTGGCGGAAGAGTCCTCATTAAGAGTCGGTCATCTTGATGAAAGTTTTGACCTCACTTTGGTCATTTTGCTCTTGTCTAACATCAGACAAATAAACCTTGCAACATAAGTATGTTATACCTACTTGGAATAATATAGTTTACCCAATTAGGAAAGGTATAGAGAAACCTATGCAACAGTAGATTATTGCTGTTCGCGAAATGTTGTAAGTACCGTTTGCGCCTTATTCTCGCTTGGACTAAGCAGCGTCGTATTACTTACAAAACATAAATGTTAATGTAAAATTACTAGACCAATTCACTTAAGTCGGAAAGGACTAGACCAGAAAAAATACGCCATAGGTAGATGCTATTAATAATACTGAAAGGGGAGGTAGAGGCATAGTGATTCACACTACTTTTCGATGACAGAAAGTCTCAGTCCTTAGTGTGATGTACAATTGTACCTACATAATATTATTATAATTATTATATTGCGACTCATAAAAAATAATAAGTAAAGTCACTGACTAACGAGACTTACAACAAACACAAGTTACTTTTTACATTAGGTTAGTTTAAAAGCCGAAAAGCGGTTATAAACGCAAATGTTTTCATAGTAGCTAATATCTAATCCGCAATGGCTCTTTTTAGCTCTTTGGCAACGACGCAGTGCACCGGTGTTAATGTTTTGTTCCACACGTAATCTAATATACTTATTTAAAACAATAGAATGGTAAAGTAAATAAAATGAAATTTTTGAGACGTAGTTTTTGAAAAGCCCATTGCTTATTCGACCACCATGCAACAATTTAACATGTGTCTGATTCCTACAATATAACTTTTCTTTTTGATCGATTACTATAATTATCTAATAAACTATTCAAATATAAACAAGCTGTAATTACCTAAACAACTATTGTAGCACACATGAACCAATTGTGTAATTTACTAGACAGCTAACTACACCGAACAACAATGAATAAAACTTTCACTGAACAGACGCGCTATAATAATCTTAATTGAAGACGGAGAGCTATAACCGTTTAACATCGAACCATTATCAAGTCACGTATAAGCTTTAAAAACATTAATATCCACGTACTAGACAATGTCGGTTAACCACGTAATGTGATTCAATCATAATATTTATGTATAATGTTAATTATCATATGAAACTTTTGGAAGTATATTTTTAGCGCTCAAATTAAATTCAGGAGGAACAAACGTATCTTGTGGCCTCATTTGCGGGGTTCTCCTCTGCGAAATTGTGTAACGTTGTTGCTTAATTTTATTACGTTTATGTTACAGTTTTTCCATACTTTATATGGAGAGGAGATCATTATTTATATCATTATCTGGATAATACCCCGTAATGCAGGAGAATGTTTAAGTATAGAGCATAACATTAAAAATGAAGTCGTTAATATTTTGTATAAAATAAATTATATTATTGATGTTCGGTATGCTACGCCAGGAGAGATACAGGTTAATTCTTATTCCTTTCGGCACAAATGTTTGCGTGACCTAAAGATATTTGTTCCGAGCTTATACGTTCGTCTATTATTATTTATTTTATACGTACTTGTCTAAAAAGGATATACCTATTAGTGATTAAATAGTACACAGAAAAACCTAGCAAGTCTTATGATCACAGTATGAGAAGTATCCTGCACTTTTCTCGTAGGAACCGAGTAAAAGCGATACTTACATGAAATACGGCGGTGTTGCTGGGTCGTACAGGAACAAAGTGGTGGGTCTGACAAATGCGCCAGTACTTTAGTAATAATAGTTGGCTAACCGCCGCCTACGGGCACTGTGAGCGACTTGTATTCTCTTCCATTAACTCTTATGGCTTTTATACATAATGACACATATCAACGTCCAACGCCGCTTTAATGTACAACTCTACACATCTACCGATAAATCAATGGCCGCTGTCACGTGGCCAACATAATCACAAATAGTTGATATTTTAATGTACTAAAGTTAAATAACATGTAATAACTATATTACCATAAATCTTATCACAATTAATCTATTACTATGTCTAAAAAAGTGTATAGTACCTACCTATCATTATACGTAAGGCCAGAAAATAAAGTAACGTAGTTGGAATAAAAAAAACCAGTTGATTATAACTATAACTCAAACAGAATAGTAAGCAGACGATATACTATATTTTGATGCCCAATCAGCGTAAGAACAAAGGTATCGTTTACTAGTTTTAGGCGACTGAAACGCTACGATCCATTTATGTTTTACGAAAAGTATTACTTACGACAGAGAAAAACTGACGTCATTATAATATGCAAAAAAAGAACACTCGACTGTCAGACTATCACTACCCAGTAGGTATCTACCCTTACCATTGGGACGGTTAATAATTCAAACTTGGAGTCCGGCGCACTCTGGACGGTCAATCTCACTACCATCCTTGTTGAGTGACCAAAATCTATACCACGAAATGACCTGTTCCAATGTGACATTTGGCTCTTATCGATATGAAGAAGAAATATAACTAAAACTATATCAATCTCTAGAAGATTAAATAAAGTATCTAAATATTCAAAAACATCAATAAATAACTATAAGAATGCCGAACGAATCGAAGGAGATTGACTACCCAATGACAGAAGTTACCAATAATACTTTAATATTTCACATTTAAAAATAAAATACTCTCATAAACACTTCGCATTACTCTGCGACAAACATCGACGAACATAACTCCAAGAAAACGGAGCTTGTTATCTCTGCGATGGAGACATTTGCTTTAGAAACTCAAACTTTTTATCTCTGATTTGAATTTAATATAAAAACCCTTATTTTCTTTAGCTTGTCTATTTTGGTTGGAACGCTACCGATTTGTAGAGTTTATGCAAGTAATTTTTTTACAATGATTGGTTAACAAGCTTAGAACACTAGCTTTTAATTTTTATATACAAAAGAAGATCGGAGAATAAATATTTTAGTAATAATAATAAATGGATGTCTTTCTATCAGTAGACCTGGATTTTGAACGACAGCTTAAAATCATTATTGTAATCGGCTAGTGGTTAATGGCTAAAAGTGGATGTACTATCTCTGCCCACCCCTCCGGGGAATATAGGCAAGTATAGATGTATGCTTCAGCTAGTCAATGATTTGCCAACGTTTTTGTTTAGTCAGACACAGTCAATAAATGGTTTGAATACCAGTAGTAAAATATCCTGGCCTATATATCTTACTGTCTGTAAATTCACAAACTATGTACTTGTACTTAGATACTAAAAACAGAAAACCATTGTCATTCTATGGTGACAATGGCCAAAATTATATTTTATGGTAAACAATTTACTGGTAAACGTTATTCATTCAGTAGTATAAAAAAAAACTCAAACCAACAAAAACGATCACTATCCTCAAATCTAACCCACCAAATGCAGGTGTTACAATGATTGCACACTTTACCGCACCACTCCACAATGCGTGTACAAAGCAATGCTAGTATATCAACATTAGAACGGAAGAGAATGAAGACAGTAGGTAGTTTCAGTAGCAAATTGCAATTACCGTTATTGCGGTAATTTGGAGGCTCCGCGGGCCGGGCGGCGGGCGCAAAACTACCAACATCTTGAAATGGTTACCGCTTACTATTTATAATGGAACGTTACTTTTCACTTTTCTGCAGCGTTGAAAATATTACTGCGTTTTTAAATTAAGTGTTTATTTTAGACAACTCTCTAATGCCGATGCAAGATAAAGTAAACTAAAAACTGATATGATAGAACACATTTTTAATCTATGCCGCTGCGTTTACTAATACCTAATCAAGAAAAACTATTAGGTATAAAAAACACGAACATTTTGCTGATTATAATCTAATTGAGAATCTAATAATTCGTTAAAAATGTCGAACCTTGGGCTTTTTATGGAACTCCCGAAACTACTCGGCCAGAATGTAATCTATTTCTCTCTGTCTTTTTTATTCGGCTACTACAACAAATTCGTTTTATCTGACTGTATTCCATTATTACTTGCATGATGCAATGCTACTGCATTACATACAAATACAGCATCCTATTGGAAATCCTGCGCAAAACCATCACCGTAAAACAGTGTTAGTACCAATCAGAACGACATTGACATTAGTAGTTATGTCAGATACATTCGGCCGATGTAATTGCGTTGCACCATTCTGTAATGCCGCCATAAGTTTCAGGTTTCGTTAGAGAATATCAGTTGAAATTATCTTTGACATTATTTAACCTATTTACTACGTTTTACGACAAATAGCACGTTATTTATCGATAGACGGCTTATCAAAATACTTTACGTAAGTACATGTTAAGTTTAAGCGCTCCTCACATGTGAACTGAAAGGTTCTACATTACACGTATTCTGGGAAGTATTTTGCAATAATTAAATCTTACAAACCCATGAAACTGTTTTACGCGAGCCGAGTAATGGGTAAAGTTTCATTGCGAGCTTTTATCTAATTTATTTTTATTGTTATATGAGCCAGTTTATGCCCCATTTTATATCCCTTGCAGTAGTTACAATCAAGAGTACTAAGCGTGATATGTTTTGTTAATACGTCACTTTACTCGAACACTTATTTATTATTATTTAAACGTTCGATAAAGTGGATTTTTATTTAATTAAATCATAAAACGATAATCATTTTCAGCAGCTATTGCCAAACAACACAGATTTCTACTTAAAACCTGGCTGCCAACCTTTCAGTACATTAAAAAAATATCTGTGATATTTTCAGCCTAGACTGTAGATAGAAATAGTAAATAAAAGTTATGGAATCGGTGACGTACAGTCAACATGCGCATTGGTTGTCCATTTCACATACTATCGACTTTTTGGGTTCGTTGTTATAGAGATTTCTTAAGCTTGCTTTAACTTTATGTTCGTCTATCATTTAGTTACACCTGCAAGTACTTTACTTTACTTTACAAAAGTGTTATAAAGCTTGTTCTAACTATTCTTTACACATATTATAATTCTTTACGAACGAATTTTATATACATAATTTTTCAAATGCGTTTGTTTTGTATGTTAACTTTATCAAAGAGTTTTTATTCCATAAAACTTATATTGTTCAATTGCATTTGTACGTCATCAATGTCTTAGATTAGGCTTGACAGAGCGAGCCTGATCCATCAAACTTATCCTCCTCAAAGAATACATATTTATAAGTTGTTTATATACTTAGTAGTAGGTGCGCACTTTACTGAACGAATGTGGAAGACACTTAGTAAAACAAAAGACTGAATCGCAAGTGACAATAAAACAAGGTGGTCAGATAGTTTGATACTATTGAATTTTATGGTCGGAGAGTACTCGTTCGTTCTGTCAAAATGTATTGAACTACTAGGTATAAGTGCAACTGTGTTCAATAATCTACACATGTGACACTTAAGATTTATTCTTGCTATGTCGTTAGTCTCGTGTCTAGAAGAAAATGAATTTCGCGCGATGATGTATAGTTGATATTATATTTTTACATACAGATGATACAATAATTTTAAAAGTTCCTTTATATCTAAATATAAAACTACCAAATATTCAAGCAATAGGAAGCTTCAAATATTTTTTATTACTGTATGTAGGGCTTACACAAAATGACAAACGAAAAATGTATTTATAAAATTCAAAATTGTCACGTATTTTCAGATTTACTCTTATATAATTAACGACTCTGCTTTAAAATTTTAAAATACAAAATCCCTACTATTTCGTCATGTTACAGTTTGTGAGTTTCAGATTACTGATCGAAACTATCTTCTGTAACTGTCCCTACATATTCCTTCTTTTTCGATCAGAACATTCTTGCTATGTCATCACACGTGTCGTTTCATTTAAACTTGATAACTTGTGGCTAAGACAATATAGAATCAAATGATTTTTGATAGATTAGAAATCATTCTAAAATAAGATTAAGGCAACAAGAAATTTTGTAGTGGTATATTAGTGTAGCCTGTAGGTACAATGTACATGCATAAATGACGATAGTTTATAACCGTGCAATAAGAGCATTGACGTTTCAGCGCAAGTAATGATGACGCAATGATGATACAGGATAAACAAAGCCATTGTAATAAAAAAACCTATACCTACCTAGATTATTAAGTGTCAGTATCAATCAAACATGGCTATCTATCACTACATGGATATGGATACAATATATAACGGATACAATGAGTGCACATTTACATGACAAAAAAGTCCCTTGGATTGTCATTTTAATCTTTTTCTTCAAACAGCGGCATTTCGACACGTGAACACGCGACGTGATGGGAAAGTTCAATTCTAAAAAGTTTATCCGGCGCTGGTCAAAGTAAAACGACAAAATGTAAGGCTAAGCTGTCATTGTGGTAATATTAATTGGAGTGGACCATGTAGATCTCTGTAATTTTTCATTTGAAAATCTGGTAGGAAAGAGGAACGTATTTAAATTCTTTAAAAATACAGTTAATTCAATAGTGCGGAAAAGGTTCTAAGATGTTGGGGAAAAAATGTTGACGGCAAAGAATTGGGAAATAAAAAAAAACCCAGCGGTTTGACTTTAAGAGCTACAAAGGTATAAAAAAAATATAAAAATTATAGATTTGCCTGGACTAACATATTGTATTTTTAATATCACCTGGCTCCTTGCACTGTCATAAAAAAAGTAGTCACCAATGTCCAAACAGTGGAAACTACAATACATTTGCATAGTTTTTAATTCATAATTTTCCTACTTTACCTGCCCAAAAAAGCATCGATGTATGCAGGTAATATTTTATTTTATTGTGATTCCTTTGTATCGGGATCGAGTGACGGTATCAAGGGAATTGGAGAATTAACTATACGATCACTAGCGATCCGTCACTGCAAATGCGTTTCTCTTGTATTTAACCCAGTTTTTTCGTTTCGATATTGTTTTATTTATTTTATTGTCACATTTGAATAAATTTCAATGTTCTCAATATCTATACGTTCCGCATCAATAAACTTCATTTCAATATCGCTTTGTAAGTAGCCCTTGAGAACACTTGAGAACCATTCGAGTCTAATAAAATATCGTGAGGTTTTACAATTGAATTATTTTTAATTATTCTCCTTACATAAATGAGAAAGTAACTCTGTCCATCTGTTTGTGACCTGATTATTACTAAACCACTGAACCGCTCATAAGTAAATTTGAATACTCTAGGGGAGGATATATAGGTATTATAATAATAGGTAACTTACTTACGAGGTCGTAGTTGGAAATGAATACTAGTATAAGATTAAAATGTTTAATTAACATTCAGAATGCACAATGACTTAGTCAACATAACCATCAACAGTACAACAATTGTTTAAAGCAATTTAATTTTTAAAATTGAAAATTCCAAGCCTTCCCACTCTCCTCTAGCTCTTGGCTGTGAAAAACTATATTGCTTTTTTTATTAAAAATACGAAGTGTTCCAACGAGGGGCAAACTGCCACTAAAACGTTATGGTTACTGCGGTGACATTCGCACGAATACCTAACTTATAAAATTGGTAATCCCCTACGCAATAGCCTTCTTGGGTACCCGATAAAGTATTACCTACAATGTATTAAGGATTATTTCGACCTCTCGCCGATATTGTTTAACGTTATCCCCATTTTTCGGTTTTACTTCCATTTCGCCGTGTAAGTACTTACCTTTATCGTCGACTAGTATTAGTAAGACAGTTCACAGCTAAACAAGTGAAGTAGGTACGCTAGTCTATAGGTAATATATTTCAGGCTGAGTAAAAAACTTGATGATAAAGTTTTCTCGTTATCTTGTGAAGTACAACGCGTAAGTACTCAGAAGAGATATTGATATTGCGTCCGTAAGTACCAATTGTAGAGAAATGGAGTTGCGAAGGGATTTTATAAACTGTGATATTATTACGTGCAATAATAAATTTTGAATGATGAATCGTATTAACCCTTGTGCCGCAGATTAATAGTTTTAATTAATTATTGTCATTATACTTGTGTTTTACCGTTGGTTAGGCAGAGGTGTGTATCAGTTCTATGTAATAGGGGACGATGCTATTGTCATTTATTGAGCTCACTTAGTCAATAGTGTCTTACAAGTATGAGGTAATAAAACACCAAATGATATGAAAATTCGTTGAGTTTGATCCATCAACCTAGTTGGATACAACATACAGTCCGATTCATAAACCTACGAGCCACCGCGACATTTCCTCTCTCACTTATAACATTCGTTCATAATAACGTAAATAATAGTTACGCTATGCCGATCGGGAAACAACACATTTACATTAGGAGAGCCAATAGGAGCGATCGGTACGTGAAATGTCCATTTGGTATGTACCAGTTTACCGAGCGAAATTATTAGTCAATTGTTTGTGTACCACGCTATTGTTGAACGTAAACGTTACGTTCGCGTTCATTGTCTGGTAACGACTTTTGCGTATCCTGCATTTTCGGGTCGCAAGACTTGGGAGTTGGGACACAGACAAATTAACGTTTTACGTAGCTATTGCGTTGCATTTAGGTGTTGTCATTATAATTATTTGGATGTTGTGTTTAGTGTAGGTATGGTATTTTTTATTAATACAACATATAATTTCATTGTATTTCTTTTGTGGCCCGGTTGTTACTTATGTTAATTTATCATCATCATTAGCCGGAAGCCGACCACTACTGAACAAAGGCCTCCCCCTTGGAACGCCACAATTATTGACAAATTGCAATTTGCATCCACCGGTTGTCCGCATCTCTGACGACACCGTTGGTCCGCCTGGTGGGAGGCCTGCCAAAGTGCCAACGCTGCATCTTCAGATAATTTATAGATACATACAATATGTAGACGACCTGATTGGCGCAGTGGCTAAGCGATTAGACTGCTGCGCTTAGGGTTGCGGGTTCGATTCCCGCACGGGGCAAAAATTTGTGCGATCCACATTTGATTGTCCCGAGTCTGGGTGTTTGTGTATGTGATATTTCATGTTTGTGAAACGTACCCACGATACAGGAGAAATTCCTAGTGTGGGGCGACGTTTAAAAAAAAAAAAAAAGAAATTATATTTTTTTACACAAAAAAATAGCATAATGTCACAGTCAATTTCATTGCCTGAGAAAGATGTAAGCACCTGACGAATTTACACTATAAAGTCAAAAGACTATAAACTGTACTGATGAATAGCCCGTGAGGCACTCCATCACACAGTGAAACTGGGGTTATGTGCAGGCCACAGGTGGAGCAGCCTCAGTCGTCTCTTTTGACAATCACTCGTAGCTGGCTCGGCTGTTCGTAGCGAGTTAATGAATTATATCGCAGACAAAACTGTGATGTGGTTTAAGATCGGACTCATATTTATGCGTGCAGTTTTGGGTAAAATTTTGCAGGAATTAACATTTTTGTTTAACATAGAATAGTGGTAATCATGATAACTTGTATTTTCTTGCTTGTTATTTCTGTTTGGATGTAGGTATAGTATAGTCTATATTATATTTTGCCTTATTCTTGGTAAGGAACAAACGTTATATAAAGCTTCTAATGAAATGTATCATTAATTTCAAGTTTGAGTAGGCTTGAAGTCCTTGAGGGCTCTATGTACATAACGTTGAAAATATGAATATGTTCTTATTAGAAAACAAACTTATTTTTTAACCAGTTTTTATGTCGAATGCTTCCTATTCTAGTTTTTAACTTACAATATTTTTTTACCATCAAGATTTAGTGTGCAAGTTTTGTCTAAGTTTGTAGGTAATCGTTTGCCAAGGTTGATTAACACAAACAATGGTGACATCACAAGCTACAGACAGGTAAACAACTGATGTTCCCAATCCCATTGCTTTTCGGTGCGGAATCTTAAAAAGCATTGATTTAAAAGGAAACTTAATTTACAGTTTCCTTAAAGATGCACTGCCCTTTCAGAAAACGGTGCCCGCAGTGCTGTTACTTTACATTTCGTCTTAAAAAGGCAAACAAAAAAGTTCATAAAAATTCAGTCGAGAGCGGCGGTTGTCCTTTTTTGGTCGCCGCTCGCCAACGGGCCGATGTAAAAGAGTCCGACAGAAACTTGTTTGAAGAAGTCGATTTAAGTTACGAAAGAAGAGTACCTAAATTACATTTTTATCAGAATTTTTATTAAACAATATGTATTTATGGTTCGTTAAATTATTTACATTTTAACCGTTGTTGGCTTCGCTAGACGTAATAAAATCGATTATTTAAATTGACGATGTCAATAAAGCGGACATTAATTATAATAGTGTTAATAAAATAAGGTTACTATGTACCTACCTAGTAATTATTTCCCACAAAATATCTTCACTAATCTAAGTGCTTGTATAATTACATGGCGCTGGTAAATTTTCACATCATTGGTTATTAAATAAGAGGCTGAATAATACATGTTGCGTGGGCTGAAGTAAGTATATATAATGGGCACATCCGTCCCACTGAAATTTGAGACCCTATTATTGTCATAACAACGATCTCAGTCCGCAAACGACAATCATTATTTTCACACTTAACAAAGTACTTCTCACATAAAAAGCGTCCATAAGCATAAACTCTGCGAATTATTCGATTCATTTCAAAGGAATCCTACTAAAAGGAACGCGAGACTAACTCAAAGCTTTTATATCTCGTTTCGAGGCGCCTTATTGTCTTCAGCGGTATATGTATTAAAGCTTGCTTTCTCTTGCGTAAATAAAATCCATTGGAAAGAGAAGTGCTTGGAAGCAAGTGCACGGGAAGGGGGCGTCTAGGTGTAATGCCTCATGCGAGTGTCGGGGACAATGCAAAGTAGATTGAATTGGAAAAAAGACTTGAACAGAATGGCGGCTTTCGGCACCCGAGGGAAAAGGGAAAACTCGCTCCGAAGGGTTAACAATGAGAGCAGTGTCCATAGATGTTGCCGCTCTGCAGCCTTCTGGAATTCAACTTTAGGATTAATTTCACTGTTAGCAGTAATAAATTATATGGAGGTATATTGTTTGTTCGTCTGGCGAAATGTGGTTGCACAGAACAGCTTTGCCTAGTCTTTAGGTGGTTAACACTTGATTATGTTGTACTGAATATATTTAAGTATAGGTAGAATATCTTATTGATAAAATATTTGACTATTTTGAGTAATTTGTTAAAGATAATCGTGAATAGTTGTTTGGTAGCAATTGTTTAAAATACAATAAGGGTAGTATTCCTTTGAACCCGCATTACTTTTGTGGACGCAGTATTCATATTCATTTTGCCATCCAGCCGTTAATCTGACAACAGCCATTTTGCATTGCATTACCATAATTTAATTTAACTAATCAATTTTAAGCCGCGTACGCAATATTGATATTACGATATGATGTTTTAAGTATAATGGGAGAGTCCGGATGACCAAACACTTCATTACCTATATCAAAGAAACCTGTGATTATTTCATACAAGAAGAAGAATTAAATAAGGAACTAAAAAGATTGTGTTAGCTTTGAATTGAATAAATAGTAGGTACATAGTAGCAAAACTATACTCAGAAACATTCCTTCAATCTCCTACTCCAGAACTGAATAATTTAATTAAAGTGTAATGTAAAATACATTTTGACTTTTCTATTGCAGGTTTTTTTGCTTCTACATTCTCGTTAAGAAGTAAAAGGCACTCATTTACACTTTACTTCAACTATATAAAAATGGAATGAAATGAAAAATTCTTTCGTTTAAATAACAGTTGCAAACCAGTACAACGTATCTGTGCTTCAGGTATTTAGTAGAAAGTTACTTGTTGCGAGCTATTGCTTTACTTCGAGTTTTATTTAGAATACCAAACGTTTTGGTGTAAACTAGCTTATACCCGGGACTTTGCTCCTGTTTATTTTGATTAAAATTACCTGTATGTAGCAGTAGTAAGCAGATTCATCTATTTAAATCTGATTTTGTTAAGAATTTTATGGGATTTAATTTTTTTCCCGCGGATCCCTAAATATTTTCAAAATTAAAAGTTATCTACGTTACAACCTTTAACAACTGCTATTTCTCAGTAAAAATTCCGCCAAAGCCCGTCAAGCCTTCGCGGAGTTGCTGTAACCCGCGTATTTCCCGCGTTCTTATATTTTACCCTACGTCTAAATATTTTTTGTAGAGGGTATGGAAGAATACAGTCGCCTATTTCAAGTCTGCTGATTCGACCATATATAAATAGACCGTGGTAAAATACAGATCAACACAGTCCCGATTAAATACTTCGGTTTACATCTTCGGGAATACAACCAAACGTGAAGATTTCAGTGACAAATAGATAGAACATTCTGAGTTGTGACAATAAACTCAAGATTAAGCAGCTGTTTCTTGTACCTGTGGCCTCTTTATACGTAAGATATTGATACGATAAAAGAATGTAAGTGCAACCAAATAAAATAGTTTTAACAAAAGCAGCTTAGAATCTAAAACCGTAACGTTACAGGGTGTTACATTTTCCTCACCAATAGAGGGAAACAAAACAAAAACCAGATAAGCTGCTTAACATCTCACGTGAGGAAAACTCGATGGAATGCTTTAGTTTCCTCGGAGAGAACACAGCATACTTCACCATATATCAAAGCACTGTAGTAATGTTATTTTAGAGAACTGTTTACCTATTGCCTGTGAGGTTAAAGTATTGAGCAACTCAAGTTTTCGATAAAAATGCTTATCTCAATTATCTCAATCTAAACTTCTGATAATTATTTACCCAAACGTCTAAAAACTGTTTTCATGTTTAACACTTTTGCCGAACCTGACACGGATTATAGATTATTATTATTGAACATATTTCCAGTGCACTAATACTGTCATGTTTTCGTCAGTTAGTGAATATGAATTGCTGCATTCCAAAAATTATTAACTACCTTGTGATTAACCACAGAAGCCGCACATTGTTTTACTTTATGCGAATTTGTATTTGTAGCGTAAATCTTATTTGAAATTGCTAGCATTAAGTTAGGAAATAGAGAGCGTAGAAATCACGATATTTTCCCCGTTACTGTCTTTGAATGCGCCCGTCTCACCGGCATCGCTTTCAATGAAGCTAATAGTTACCGATTCAGTCTCTTTACCATATATTCTTATTGGATGCTTTTCAGTCGTAATTTTCTTGTTTTCTTATGTTACAAATCTGAGCCTAGTAGTTAGGTAGGCAGTTTTTTTGCCAAAAACTAATGGTATTATCATGTACAATTGTTTGTTGTGAAGAGAATCTGCATGTGTTAAAATTGTTCATTTAGAAGATGCACCACATTGAAGTTGATTTATTATTATTATTTCCTTTATTTAAAACATTTTCTTACTAATTACATTTTTAAATATATATTATGTACAAAAACAGCAAAATAAAAATAAAATATATTTAAAAATATAAAAAATAGTCGCCAACCGGCAACGGGATCAGGGTCCTAGCTGCCGGCGGTTAGGGCTCCAGAGAGAGGAACCTCCTAACTATGCGCGCCGTGTCAAGGAGTACCGCCTTCTGCATCAAGCCCTTAACCCAGCCGCCTAACGCGAGCCTCTTAAGATGGTGATCGAGGCTCTTGGCCATTAGGCCATTGACCGTAACTACTATCGGTACAACAATTGCCGAATCCACCTCCCACATGTCGACAATCTCGTGCGCTAAATCCAGATATTTAATCTGTTTATCTTTTTCAGCTTTCACGAGATTCTCGTCATGCGGGATAGTGATATCAACAATCATTGTGCGTCGTTCTGATCGATCTATCACCACTATATCAGGCTTATTGGCAACAATAGTCCTGTCAGTAATGATAGATCGATCCCAGTACAATGTGACACGACTATTTTCGAGAACTGGGTCGGGCACATACCTATAGTACGGTACTTCTGATTCAACAAGGTCAATATTTTAGAGCAAGTTGCTGATGTATAATCTTGGCCACTTGGTTATGTCTATGCAAATATTCGCCGTTAGCCAGACTAGAACAACCGGAGACAATATGTTTGATTGATTCACCCGGACGGTGGCATGCCCGACATATATCAACCGTTCCATCTTTCAAAATATATTTCCGGTAGTTGTTCGTCATCATAACTTCGTCCATAATTGCACACACAAAACCTTCGGTTTCCCCAAAGAGGTCACCGAATCGTAGCCAAGAGATGGACGCTAAAAAGTCTACATCGGGCCCATGAAGAGCCCGATAAAAGCGTCCATGGAGCTCCTTGCTCTGCCATACCTCCCTGCGATCATTGGTATCTAATACTGCAGGCTTGTGCCAGTTCTCTTTAGACAAGGATAACGGGGTAAGGCCCTTATCTACTGCAACCACATTTCGATGCATCCCAACGTCAGTCTTTAAAAAGTATTCACGGAGGTTGCACACCTCACGATTATGGAGGGTCTTAGCGTTTAACAAACCCCGACCCCCACATTTTCGTGGGATGTACAACCTCATCATTGAAGATCGCGGGTGATGCATTCGATATGTGGTTAGCGTTGTCCGGACCTTTCTATCCAGGGTTTCCAATTCTGTCTGAGTCCATTTGAGTATACCGAAAGAGTACATCAAGACTGGCATGACCCAACTGTTAAAGGCACGCACTTTATTTCCGCCTGAAAGTAGACTTTTAAGTACTTTTTTCAGGCGGCCGTAGAAACGCTCCTTGAACAGTTGTTTCATATCAGTCTCTTTTAGACCTAACGATTCCGATATACCCAAATATTTGTAGGTCTCGGTAGAAGAGAGGACTCTAAGGTATGTGGAATCTGATAGATGTGTTCCCTCAGATTCCACAACCTCTCCTCGTTTTACATGGATGAGTGCACATTTATCTGCGCCAAACTCCATACTGATGGATCTACTAAAACTCTCTGTGATTTTTAGTAAATCCATCAGCTGTAGGCTATTTGACGCAAACAGTTTCAGGTCATCCATGTAAAAAAGGTGAGATATTACCTGACCTCCTCTTTTCAACCGGTAACCCAGCCTTGTGCCTTCTAGTAATGTACTCAGGGGGTTTAAGGCTAGGCAAAACCACAATGGGCTCAGACTGTCACCCTGGAATATCCCGCGTTTAATTCTGATAGGTTCATCGTATTCGCGGGTTTGCCGGCATTCTGGATATTTAAGGTTCGTCTTCCATTGCCCCATACATGACATCAAGAAGGCGCGTAGAGTTGCATTGATTTTGTACAACTCCAGCACCCTCATGAGCCACGTGTGAGGCACCGAATCATACGCCTTCTTGTAGTCTATCCAGCATGCTGACAAATCCTTACGATTACGTCTGACCTGTCTGTTAATAGTCATGTCAATTAAGAGCAGCTCCTTAGTACCACGTGATCCATTCCTACATCCATTTTGAGCGACATTCATGATATTGTTATTATCTATATGTTGACAAATTTTTGCCTTCAAAATGGATGTAAGAAGTTTGTAAATTGTAGGCAAACAGGTAATTGGCCTATAATTTTTGGGATCCGTGATACTACCTGATTTGTGGAGCAAATGGGTAACTCCTGTCGTAAGAAACTCTGGTAACGACGCAGATTCTAAGGCCGACTGAAACTGAGATGCCAGGCAACCATGTGAACTATGTAGCCATTTAAGCCAGAAATTGTGCAATTCATCTGGTCCAGGAGATTTCCAGTTTGACATCAGACGGACTGCACTGGCTACATCTTGGGTGGTAATGATGATTTCAGGCATTGTTGGTAATAATTCACATGATTGTTCAACGTCCCCAATCCAATCCCCCTCGGTGTGGTTGACGGGCACAGACCAGATGCTGCGCCAAAATTCATTAGTGGTACTATCATCCGGTAAATGCACGTCACCCACACCATTATCCGGTCGTTCCCAGTTTCTATATACCCATTTTTGGTCCCTCTGGAAC
The DNA here is from genome assembly GCA_905340225.1 of Abrostola tripartita. Taxonomy (NCBI): domain Eukaryota; kingdom Metazoa; phylum Arthropoda; class Insecta; order Lepidoptera; family Noctuidae; genus Abrostola; species Abrostola tripartita. Next base: position 6,369,472 of record HG996498.1, on the reverse strand, counting down.
AAACGGTTCTGGGTATATCGGTCAACTCGCCGTTTATACCTGCGGATACGGTTTGCCCATGCACAAATTTTTTGCTTAAGGAAGTCGATGCGTTCTGTGTCTTGAGCCAAATATTCTAGGGGATTGATTTCAATCCCCGAGAATGCTCGCCTCACAAAACGCATTACTATTATTATTATTTCCTTTATTTAAAACATTTTCTTATTAATTACATTTTTAAATATATATTATGTACAAAAACAGCAAAATAAAAATAAAATATATTTAAAAATATAAAAAATAGTCGCCAACCGGCAACGGGATCAGGGTCCTAGCTGCCGGCGGTTAGGGCTCCAGAGAGAGGAACCTCCTAACTATGCGCGCCGTGTCAAGGAGTACCGCCTTCTGCATCAAGCCCTTAACCCAGCCGCCTAACGCGAGCCTCTTAAGATGGTGATCGAGGCTCTTGGCCATTAGGCCATTGACCGTAACTACTATCGGTACAACAATTGCCGAATCCACCTCCCACATGTCGACAATCTCGTGCGCTAAATCCAGATATTTAATCTGTTTATCTTTTTCAGCTTTCACGAGATTCTCGTCATGCGGGATAGTGATATCAACAATCATTGTGCGTCGTTCTGATCGATCTATCACCACTATATCAGGCTTATTGGCAACAATAGTCCTGTCAGTAATGATAGATCGATCCCAGTACAATGTGACACGACTATTTTCGAGAACTGGGTCGGGCACATACCTATAGTACGGTACTTCTGATTCAACAAGGTCATATTTTAGAGCAAGTTGCTGATGTATAATCTTGGCCACTTGGTTATGTCTATGCAAATATTCGCCGTTAGCCAGACTAGAACAACCGGAGACAATATGTCTGATTGATTCACCCGGATGGTGGCATGCCCGACATATGTCAACCGTTCCATCTTTCAGAATATATTTCCGGTAGTTGTTCGTCATCATAACTTCGTCCATAATTGCACACACAAAACCTTCGGTTTCCCCAAAGAGGTCACCGAATCGTAGCCAAGAGATGGACGCTAAAAAGTCTACATCGGGCCCATGAAGAGCCCGATAAAAGCGTCCATGGAGCTCCTTGCTCTGCCATACCTCCCTGCGATCATTGGTATCTAATACTGCAGGCTTGTGCCAGTTCTCTTTAGACAAGGATAACGGGGTAAGGCCCTTATCTACTGCAACCACATTTCGATGCATCCCAACGTCAGCCTTTAAAAAGTATTCACGGAGGTTGCACACCTCACGATTATGGAGGGTCTTAGCGTTTAACAAACCCCGACCCCCACATTTTCGTGGGATGTACAACCTCATCATTGAAGATCGAGGGTGATGCATTCGATATGTGGTTAGCGTTGTCCGGACCTTTCTATCCAGGGTTTCCAATTCTGTCTGAGTCCATTTGAGTATACCGAAAGAGTACATCAAGACTGGCATGACCCAACTGTTAAAGGCGCGCACTTTATTTCCGCCTGAAAGTAGACTTTTAAGTACTTTTTTCAGGCGGCCGTAGAAACGCTCCTTGAACAGTTGTTTCATATCAGTCTCTTTTAGACCTAACGATTCCGATATACCCAAATATTTGTAGGTCTCGGTAGAAGAGAGGACTCTAAGGTATGTGGAATCTGATAGATGTGTTCCCTCAGATTCCACAGCCTCTCCTCGTTTTACATGGATGAGTGCACATTTATCTGCGCCAAACTCCATACTGATGGATCTACTAAAACTCTCTGTGATTTTTAGTAAATCCATCAGCTGTAGGCTATTTGACGCAAACAGTTTCAGGTCATCCATGTAAAAAAGGTGAGATATTACCTGACCTCCTCTTTTCAACCGGTAACCCAGCCTTGAGCCTTCTAGTAATGTACTCAGGGGGTTCAAGGCTAGGCAAAACCACAATGGGCTCAGACTGTCACCCTGGAATATCCCGCGTTTAATCCTGATAGGTTCATCGTATTCGCGGGTTTGCCGGCATCCTGGATATTTAAGGTTCGTCTTCCATTGCCCCATACATGACATCAAGAAGGCGCGTAGAGTTGCATTGATTTTGTACAACTCCAGCACCCTCATGAGCCACGTGTGAGGCACTGAATCATACGCCTTCTTGTAGTCTATCCAGCATGCTGACAAATCCTTACGATTACGTCTGACCTGTCTGTTAATAGTCATGTCAATTAAGAGCAGCTCCTTAGTACCACGTGATCCATTCCTACATCCATTTTGAGCGACATTCATGATATTGTTATTATCAATATTATGTTGACAAATTTTTGCCTTCAAAATGGATGTAAGAAGTTTGTAAATTGTAGGCAAACAGGTAATTGGCCTATAATTTTTGGGATCCGTGATACTACCTGATTTGTGGAGCAAATGGGTAACTCCTGTCGTAAGAAACTCTGGTAACGACGCAGATTCTAAGGCCGACTGAAACTGAGACGCCAGGCAACCATGTGAACTATGTAGCCATTTAAGCCAGAAATTGTGCAATTCATCTGGTCCAGGAGATTTCCAGTTTGACATCAGACGGACTGCACTGGCTACATCTTGGGTGGTAATGATGATTTCAGGCATTGTTGGTAATAATTCACATGATTGTTCAACGTCCCCAATCCAATCCCCCTCGGTGTGGTTGACGGGCACAGACCAGATGCTGCGCCAAAATTCATTAGTGGTACTATCATCCGGTAAATGCACGTCACCCACACCATTATCCGGTCGTTCCCAGTTTCTATATACCCATTTTTGGTCCCTCTGGAACAAACGGTTCTGGGTATATCGGTCAACTCGCCGTTTATACCTGCGGATACGGTTTGCCCATGCACAAATTTTTTGCTTAAGGAAGTCGATGCGTTCTGTGACTTGAGCCAAATATTCTAGGGGATTGATTTCAATCCCCGAGAATGCTCGCCTCACAAAACGCATTACTCTTGGGCGTGTGTTACCATCCCTAAAGGCGACAAGTTTGCCAATGAGCACTCTGGTCTCATCGATACGACGTTCGATCCTGCACTGCCAGGCTGGAGGGGCATTAGATGGTCGAGTAGCTCTATTAGTTGGAAACTTTATGTGAGCTACTCGACATGCCGCAACAGCCACGCAGTACATTATCGAGTGAGTATCACAGAGATCTTCACTGCTATCAAAATAGATTGGTAGCAGTGAATCCAGAGCGCACACAAGTGCCCTATTTCTATTGTGCATAGGCAATCGTGGTAAGCGCGGTCTAAGTTCGGGTGTTGTCGACCGATATTCCTGAAGCGCACATTCCAGAGTGCTCTTTAATTGTTCGATGCCCAGTCCTCCATAAAGGAGTCCAGGTCATCTCGCCATCTCCGTTTGGGTCTTGATTTAGGATTTTATTTTCCAATTTATATTAAACTAGCGGCCCGCTCCGGCTTCGCACGGGTATAAAATATATATTATAAGTATTTTTCCACTATTTAATGGATGTTATTATACATATAAACCTTCCTGTTCAATCACTCTATCTATTAAAAAAAACCGCATGAAAATCCGTTGCGTAGTTTTAAAGATTTAAGCATACATAGGGATATAGGGACAGAGAAAGCGACTTTGTTTTATACTATGTAGTGATTCATAAAAAATGTTCTTATGTACCATTCACAGATAAAATGTCATCTGCACAAACATCCAAATTCAAATCTAAAAATATCTGCGAATCTTACAACTTGCCAGAACTAAACCGTTGATCCTTAGTTTTTTTTTTAAAGTTAGTTCAGCAGTCCTGTCGCTAAGCTAATGCGCCAGTAAGATTCTCAAATCGAGAACAGTATGTAAGTACAAGTAAGAACAGTTTTTTGACACCCACGCCTTCACATGGACCAAAATCTCATTATATCGCTCCTCTAGAATAGTGGGTTCCCACAAGATTACCATGTTGTTCCATCAGAAGTTATTAGCCTAACCCGGTGATAGTATATTCGGGGTTGCGGATGAAAGCACAAAGCGGCAGAGTTCATTATGCACCACAATACGCTACGTTGATTACTTCCAACCACGAGACATTGCCACTATGACGTTTGAACGTCTTTAATAAGACGGAACTTGTGTTCTGTTTGATTGAGAGTACTGTGAACAGTATCTTGTAATATCCGTGTTTATATACCTACGTATTATCTATGATAGCTCTGTGATAGTGGATCTATACAGAGTTATTATAAGTCTGTAAACACTACGCTGGAACTGCAAGAAGTTATGGAAGCTTGTAAATAATACGGCAACCGATAACAAAACTTCTGTTGATGTTTTATAAGTACTGGTATCTTTAGGTTTACTTTACATCAAACTTATAAAATGTAGGTAAGATAACTTAAAAAAACCGTGTTGGTATTTCAGTTTATCTTAGATTTTATTATTGTTAAAAAACTTTCAGGATACACAATACTTAACCGTAAAAAAAATGTTGCACTTCTGAAGTTATAAAATGGATAGAGAGACTTTTGCATGATACAAACCTACATGCGGTATTATACGTAGGTATAGGTATTTGAGTATGTGTGCCGTTTTCATATACTGTTACAATATGTACCGATCTCTGTTACAATTTTACTGGCAGCAATACATACAGGAATATCATATTCGCGGCGACAGTTACATGTATTATTAACACGTAATTACGTTTTCGAGAATACAGGCGATATTATTTTGATGGTACCCATGGTACTCATCGAGTTTTATTTATGCTTATCTTCAGTATGTACGATTTCAGTTTAATCAACCTCGATCTCGTGGAATTCATCAAAGGATATAAATATCGTGACTGGAATTATTATGATATGAATTTAAATATAACGCTATTATTTACAAAATGTTGATTAAAATGCGTTCCCGTTTCGGTTTAATTTGCTGTATATGCCACCGTTATTGATTAAAAAAGTATTAACTACGTTCACATTTTACAAGTAATTATTTACTTGTTCTCGAACTTAAGATCAAGCAACAAAACCTGATAAACCACAATATCGAAATGATCCAAGAGCCGTTTCGTTTATAATTTACACGAAGCATAGGTACCACGTATCACGTGCCCAAACAGAATACTAGTTTAGGTTAATATTTCTATCGACGCGTCCTTCTCTGTAAATATATAAAATATTACGTTGCAAGTTCAAACGAAAAAAAAGTATTTTCGATTTATGTGCGTACTTTTAATTAGTTAGTCAGCCAGTTGCCAAAAACGGTGAAGAAAAACATCGTGAGAAAACCGGCACACCTAAGAGTTTTCATCGGTATGTAAAGCCATGTCAGAGGCCTACGGGCGTGAAACTCTGACACCAGGTTGTTCATCAACCATAAGATAGGAAGAAGAAAAGATAGAAAAAAGTTGTATTGTAATTTCGCGTCTAAAAACGGTATAGTTACAGCATGTACAACTCAAACACTCACCTTTCCTCTCCCTGCCGCCGTCGTGTCTAAACACTATGGGTCGGTTGTGTTCCCGACGCCACAGCACTGCGGGCGGCGGCACCCCGGTTGCGGTGCACGTCAATCTTATGCTCCCGCCCTCCTGCGCCGAGCTGCCCTCCGTCACACTGTCCACTATGTCCGGCGGGATCACGACGGATAAATGACCCATCTGACAAAAATAATTGCTCTTGTTACATTTTATAGACGTAACAGGAAATTGTTAGAAGAAAAAGAGGCAAAATTGGAGAGTGTAAAGCAATTCTTTATTTGTTTTTTTCTCAGTCATAATCAGTAATCACATTGTTGACTTAAATTTGAATTATATCGATTGTATTTATTGGTAATTGAATTGGAATTGAATGTTATAAATGTGGTGTTATTACACACATTTTAAACATTCCGATGATTACAGTTTCTATTGCGATACCAATTAAAATACTCATTTAAATTATTATAATTTGAATTAATATTATGTGGATGGTGAATATATTTGTTTTTAATTACTGTAATTGTATTAGAAATTGTCATAATGTAATCGTGTTTTACAAACAAAAACTATGTGAGAATCGAACCTGCGAGCTTCAGCCTCAAATAACGAACAAAACAAGCTCTTGTGGTATCTCATAATGCATTTAGCTTACATGAAAATAAAGTAAGAACCGAAAAGTAAACATCGATTCACAATAGCTTAACGAAAAATACCCAGCCTATATATAATTATATATATATATAATATAATTTACCAACAAATATAAATCTGATCCTGATGGAAATTATAATTAAAACACCTAAATTCATCACCTTCATTAGTAAGCTACTTAAATGTGTGGCTAGGATTACATAAAGTATTAAATTTAAAATGAATAAAATTCCTCTCGAGGCTTGAAAAGTAAAATAAAGCGTGCGTATAACCCGTGGTGGGCTCACCGTTTCACCCGTATCTAGCACCCAAACGTGTTGAATGTGTAATCTGTTGTTATATATACTTAGTTGTTTATACTGGTTACATTCTCAGGTTATAAGTAGCGCTTAATTTACTTTCTCGTTATGGGATATTCCCACTTATTTAGATTAGATTTCCAAGAATAGTTTTGAGGCAGCCCTATCCTTTACGGCCTAACACATCGAAGAGTTGAATATAAGTATTTTCGATCATATTTTTAAACAGGGATAGACTTGGGACAACCCTATTTCTTACCCCTGCCTCACACTGCAGAGTTAAATAATATAAGTATCTATTTACAAATCTTGTACCTACATACAAATTCATAAAAATATAGAGTTAGTGCATTTATTACGCCGATAACTCTCCATAGTGAAGGCAGAGGTCCTTTATTAGGAACCTATTCAGTATTTCGCCGTTCATTTTATATCAGTCATCATCAGTTTTAGCTATATTGTTTATTAATAATTTCTTTTTGTATTATCTTACATATTTCTTCTATTATTTAACGGTATCTTGAAAATGCAATATCCTAACGTACTCGTCCATATGTGGTGCAGCAGAATAAAATACCAAGCCTTTAACAATACGTAGTGGGTATTATACATTTTATTGGTATCGATTATGACTAGCTCTCAATCTACTGTTCGTTAGCTTTTTGCTAAATATTTCGTATTAATGTAGATACATCGTTTTTAAGTTGCAGTCTCACGAAATACTCCTAGGTATTTCATAAGAAGGTTAAGAAACAAACGCTATCTTGTTGGCACATGTAACATTTTACGCTTATCACGAAATAACTTGTTACTTTGTTAGCGTTTTGGTGTCACCTGAGCATAGGTACCTACTAAACTTTGCTGATAAAGTAGTTGGCAATGTGGACCTTACCTGACTTTTCATAGGGTCTGTGTTTACCTGGCACATGTAGGTGCCAGAGTCGTTGGCTTGGACGTTACTGACGTGCAGCTTCCACGTATTGTGGTTATTATACGTAACGCTGAGCCGAGGGTTCAGTGCCACCATGTTTGTGTGTATCGCCAGAATCGCCTTCGAGTCTGACTTGATCCACGCCACCTAAAATAATATTATCATTATTATACGGTTCCATCAAACCTTTATTGGATTCCTTATTAACTGTAGCGACTACATAAATATTGACAGTGAGACAATACGAACAAAATTGGCTTTGTATTGACACAGATATATAGTACACATTTTATAACAGAAGCACCACATGAAGTTTAATCAAAGTCAAGAATTCTGAAACACCCGGAAGCTAAATTTAACAATGCAATTAGAGAGGATGTCTACGAAACAAAACGTTCCTCCACCGTTGCATACAAGTGTGAAATTTCATTTTATATCTAGGATTAATGTCATAAATCGCTCTCGTACCCGGAGCTCCCGGGAGTTTTAAATCGTTTGTATTGTTCACTGTGAAGACGAAACTTAATGTGACTTAAACGCTGTAGCAAATGTAAAACTGAGGGTGCGACAAGTGAAATTGTAGAGAGTTTCAGTGGAGGAATGCACGGCGTCTCATCCGCGCCGCTTCCGAGCATTTTTCATGTGACATCTCGCTTTGTTGCGGTTGGAAAATAAATTAGTAACAATTTCATTGTTTGTGAGAATTATTTCCGACGAGTTCCAACGTAAACGTGGCTAGTGCTGCCGCATGCCGGCTGAATGCGAGCGCACTTGTCGCAACTACCACTTTTCGTTATAACTGCTAAGTTTTTATACTAAAATGTTAACATACTGTTTCATTTGAATAATACAAACGATTTATATTACGCGACTCCTGGCTTTAAGTTATTATTCATGCGTTAAAATAATGCTGAATAATGGTTCACTGTATATTTTAAACCACATACAGTTTCTTATTTTAGATAAAGCTTAACGAGCTTATTCTAACGCGGTACGTAAAAAAGTCCACATTATATAAAATAAAGGAGTTTTCACTGTAAAATTACCCATGTATTCTGCCCTGACGACATAGACAGAGGTGGTCATTCATCTGCTAAACTCAGGAGTCTACACTTACATTTTGCTCATCATCACTTGTAATAGGCGAGCCAGCCAGAATAGTTTATCGGACCTATACAAGGTTCGTCACTTCACGACTTCCACTCCAAGCGTCGAAGGGGTCATGTCGTTGTATTACTCGTTTCCCCACGAGAAATGACGAAAATAATATTGCAATTCAACTCTTTATTGTAAATTTTAAGCTTCGTAGCCTGAAGCAGTACTAACGAACTGTAAAACATACGTGATAAAATAGTCGTATGAATTCATGCTTACTTTGTATGCTTTATCCTTAATTTTGATTCACACGGTTCTCAAATTTAATAAAATAGTTGTTTTTCTAGAACTATCCTACTGTCGACTTTTATTCGATTATCATTTATTAAATAATAGAACAACTTGATAGTTTTTTGTGTTTTATAGAATTGACTGAAGGCATTCAAAACAAAACACTGTTTTGTGTTCAATAATAGTAGTTCATATTAGGAATATTCAATGCAATATAGACAAACTGGATCAGAAAACATAGCCAGATTTAACTTAGAGCACAATGTCAAGATTTTTCTCGTCTTTTTATCTGGCAAAACATTTTATATCAACACAGCCTCGCCAGAAAAAAAATCTGTAGAAAGCCCCATACCTACCTAAAATCTCTACTGTTTTGGTTTATTCTTAGTGTAATCAGGACGAGCAATAGCCTGGAAAAAGACGACTTTCTGTCGCAAATAATCGTTTATCCTTTTTTCACCTTATCCATTTATTTACCTTTAAGTAACAAGAAAGTAATCAAAACAACTATTATTTATGTTCTTGAGCAACTAAATCATTTGTATATTAAGATGAATGTTAGCAGCGGAGGACTCAAGTTGCATCGATAGTTTATGCTCAATGTGACAGATAGTGTTACATACGGAAACTAACTACCAGTAAACGTCCGCCACTGAATTTGAGCCTCCCCAAAGATTAGAGCAGCGAATAATCTTGCAATAACATGCCCCTGTATTACGCTTTGCAAGAGAATTGGAGATCACAGTTTGGAGTTATTTGAATGATGTTATTAAGATACATCATCTTATACTGTACCATTTTGCTTATAAACGATGATAAAACTTATTTTGAAAACCACCTCTTAAGTATATTATATATTCTTGGTCATATACAAACGATGGGTCGATATACTAACTTCATATCAATGGTTCATTATTAACAATTTTTCTTGTTTAGCTCTGAACAATGGTGAACAATGGTTTTGTTCCCCTTCGAACCAAAGCCTATCAATACGGTAGCACGACAATTGCTTTCATTGCTAGTACCTATTAATGAAACTTGCATCTTGTTACATTCATTTTGATGTATGTCGCTTTGCATCCACTGTTATACAAGGTTTTAAGGTGTTTTCAACCCAACAATACTTATGTTTACGTAATGTTTGAGTTCCACAAAAATTCAACGAAAAAGAACTAAAAATACTCGTATTTATATTGAGATGCCAAATTAAACAATAAATATTCAATCACAACGGCTTTATAATATTTGACAGTTACTTGTTATATTGATACATATTTATGCACATACCGAATCAAAGGAATGCAAAATAAAATTGTGTCCATTTCTGAATTTCACTTGTCAACAGAACGGACCTGTTATGTTATATATATACCTATTAAGAGTATTCAGTTATTTTGTGTGTATATTTAAGAACAAACATGTCGACTGAGTTTTACCGGGACGTTTCATTATGGCCAGAAATCCAGGCTATTTAAAGGTGTCGACTCGAACCATCACAACGGCGCATTGTGTGCGATTAATTCTAAAACGGACTTATAACCAACGGAACGCTGCTAACCAACCAATATTTTCTGATAGTCTGTACTTGACAGAAATTATTAAAGTAGTTTTTTAAATCAGATTTAACTGTATAAATGTATGATACTCAGCTCGATTTGCAAATGACAAATGAGTAAGAATACAAATAATTATGTAGAGACATTTTGATCGAATAAAAGTATCGACTTCAACTATTGAAACTACCCTCACAAATTGTGATATTACGTCATATTGGTTTTGAAAAAGTATTTTAAATTCAAATCATATTACAATTGTTGTTAAACCCTGAATTATTGTCATACTATGCTGCCATATTCCGCATAGCATTTAAACCCATGGAAAGCATATTCCAACGTGGCAAATTACGGAGTTTATGATGTATGAAGTTTACATTTCAGTCGGTCGCACGCAGCCGACTGAAGACCACTTATGTCACGGTTGGCTTGTCGTCTGTTGCACTTGGGTTTTTGTAACAATTGATGCTTTATTTGAGCTGGCAGTGGCAACTATTTTTAAAATATACCCCTACTAATGGGTGGGTTTTATTGTTAGTACAGGTTCCATAATTGATACTTACTGATGTAACATCCATTTTGTACATTTTAGTACGCAAATAAAATAATGAGTATCAAGTAGCGTGGATGCGTTTAGCGAATTTGAAATAACACATATTTTTGGATACACGATGAAAAGACTGTGCATAAAATACTTCAATAATAGCTATAAAATATTTTAATTAGTAACCCTATTACTTAGAAGATAAAAAGCAAGAAAAAAGAAAATTATATTATGCTAAACACAACATAAATGTCAAGATGTTTATAAATAAGGGTAGTCTTATTTATATTTATTGTATTAAATACAAAATGTCAAGGATACGTTTCAACGTACTTCTATAAACCCGCGCTTCCTGCTTCAAATGTCGGTGTGTAGTAATTAAATGTTAATTTAACGACGAAACATTTAATCAACTCGTTCACTTTGTTGACACATTTACCATGCAAAACCAAGCGATGAATTTGTCATAAGTGACATTTGATTAAATATTTCATAGCGTTAGGCTAAATTTAGTTGTGTTTGTAGGAGGTTTTTTTTTGCGGGGAGTAAGTAGCGAGTCTCCACGAGTGACGATACTTAAGTACGTCCGGCGCACCCTGGATGGTCAACCTCTCTACCATCTTTGTTGACAGACCATTTCCTATACCACGGTATTACATATACGGTATTACTCTTTTCCATATGGCTATTGGGATCATGCCGATGCGAAGATGAAAAAGCTGATTATTTACAGCACATTCGAGAAAATAAATAAATTGTCGGACTGTACCGATGGGACTAAAAGGCCTCCAGCTAGCAGAATAGCACAATACACAATTTTTACACAATTATAATATTAGTAACATTAAAAGGATGTATATTTATATATCATATTATATTATTATATCTTATAGGGCAGCACAGTCAGCACATCGCGAATCGCCATGAAAAACCCTCACCATGCAACAGATTTGTGATCAAAAAGCAGAATGCATATGTTTACACATAGGTATTATACTAATTAAAATTTGATGGCCAAGATTAAAGTGAAAATTTAGCATCTTCTTCTAATCTTTAAAACCCAAATAAATCTCAAACATTTAAAAGACTAAAATGAAACGAAGTACAAAATAAAGAAACTTTTCAACTAAAGGGCCATCAAAGCCCCAATGTATTAAGCCATTACCAATATCAGCGATCTCTTGTACTGAAATTAAATGGTAGGTATTTCTTTGTTAATTAAAGTGTTCATTATTTATTAATTGGCCACGGTTAATTGTAGCTGAGAGTATATTGGAATAACTTCTAAATAAGATCTAATCATTTTATATTATCCAATGTTATCTTAAATAGTTGAAATACCTATTCGTACCTATATTGTTTAATTAAAGTCTATTCTTATAGTATAAAATAGTTTTGAGAATCGCATTTACCTAATTATAGGTATAAAGAACGAGGATCAAGCTGATTTTAGTTAAAAATAAACACAGGTAATTTATGGACGAATAGAAGTCAACCAATTTACTATGCTTTTGCCCACCAGGGCATTGAAGAATTTGAATAGTAATTCAATAAAATATGCGTTTGATTTGCTAGGTCAAAATATGTATCAAAACACCAGTAACAAAACTGAAATAAAATTGCGTCCATAAAATCTTGGGCAGTTTTAATATGAAACAAAATTCCTCTTATTGAGATACTCGTGCTGACTACCCAAAGAGAGGAAAAGGTGAATATAAAAACATTTTTCAAGTGAAATAAGCTAACATATTTTAAAATTAGTTTCATTCCCGACTCTGAAATACCTAGCTTACTCAATGAAACTTTTATTTGAACAGATAGTCTCCAATAGTGTCGGCTTAAGCTAAATGCTCACGCTTGGTGAAAAAAATGGATTGTCAGCGAGATCCGAACCGAGCTGACTACATAGGGATGGACGTATGTCGTTGCTTGAGAAGTTTTTGTGAACATGTAGGATTTAGGAGGTTATATTATGTTTTTATTATACCTATAAGAATTACCATTTAAATATTAGGTTATGAAATAAAGAGTAGGTATAGCATTAGACATTGGATTCAAAGAGTACCGTGTATTTAACAAAAGAAAATTATTCCTAAGGGTCGATTTTTCAATAATCAGATGATTTTTATCAATAGAATAATTTTGAGGTTTTGACATAATTTCCATACACTAACTGTCAAAATGTCAATTTTGTCCTTTGATTATAATTTATCTGACTATTGAAAAATCGGGCATAAGTCTTAGTAATAACTGTATCGACAAGCAAGCTATTCTATTCCCAAATTTTATTTAGTGGAAGCTGTATCTACAGCAGAACGTATAGACTTTTCTACTTAGTTATTTTAAACGAGAAAATTTAACCATTACTTAAAAAAACATAAAACCATCATCAATACTACAAAGAAACATTGGCTTGTAAAACTCCAACGAAGTAGTCTACAAGAAACTTTTAAAACAATTCCACCAAACTGTCGTCTTGTACTCCGCTTTCCTTTCAAGATAATCCTTCCAAGATTTTATAAGATATTCGGGTTCTCTGAATCCGTGTCAAATCCTTTCAACCAACGATATGCCACAATGCTTTCACCCGAACGTAGTTGTGTAGCTAACAAGTAGACTGGAGTCAGTATAGTATCGGAACAAACAGTACCAAATGTGCCGATATTTCAACATACTGAATTTTTATAGCATTTAAATCTGGCTCTTTTTCCTTGTTACTGAGATTCGATGATAAAATAATTGGATATTAAAACAAAATCGCGCTTGTATTGTTTTAATATTATCAGCGGTGTACTGCTACGCGTCTATATAATGCTTCTACGTATATGAAAAAAGAAAATGAATATTAAGAGTTTTATTTGCGTTGCATAAGTTGCATAATATTATATTTATCAATTACACTTTCATGGTAGATATTTCTCTTCAAAGCAGATGCGCCAGGATTATTTAAACAATCTTAAAGTAAACGCTACTACTGCAAACTTTAATACAAGTCAACCAAGCAATATAGAGTAGCTTCTGTTTTATTAGTGCAGCCACTGCTAAAATTTAATTCTGAATGCCAGTTGTCTTTAGGTGTATAATACATCGACATTTCTCCAGTTATGTAATAGGGGACGAGCCTATTGCCATTAACTGGGTAGAGGAGGCTAGGTTCATATGATTGCGCGGTATCGCGTGGAACTGGATCAAACTAATACATTAAATCTACTATCTAGTTTGATCTTATACCTCACGGTTGGTAAATCTGCGCGGCACAGCGCGGTAATAGTTATTAACCTAGCCTTATAGTCTACTAACAAAACAAATAAAAATGTAAGTTCTCACCCTATAATTAGAGAGATGATTTACAACGCACGTGAAGTGCACGTCCCTTCCTTGTGTCACTGTGTGGTTCTCCAGCGCCTGAAGAAACTCAGGTTCCAGCTCCGCCTGGATCGGCATTTCACCTGTAATAAATATTATAAGTTAATCTAGGTTCCTGTAATAGTTGTGACTTATGACCGATTCCTTATACAGTTGATATGACCTCATATTTCATGTCAATTAACTCTACCATAGTTTAGATTATAAACGTATTTTAATTTTAATTTCTTCAAAACTTGATGACTTTGAATTAAGTCTTTCCGTATTATAAATATTGACATCATCTTATTATTTCATGTGATCATTCTTGGTTGTCAAAAAATTGTTTAACTGTTTAAAAATAAATTATATTAAGTAATTTGTTACAATTATGTTACTGTTAATAATTTCACAATAACATTTGAAGTAGATCGAAACAATCCGAACACGTATTTCAATTAAGTAATTTATTAACAACAAAAACAATATACGTGAGTACTTAAACTGATTGATTTAATTAGCCCAACTATTGACTGATTAACTTTTTATCTAATCCCTCAAACTTATTGATTCCACTTTATTACCTATTAATTTCATTTTACCAAGGGTCTACGGAAACTACTTACGCTATAACGAAATTTCTAATAAAATATTAATCTTATTAAGCTCGAGAGCATTAAATTGTTCATGGGACGAACTGAAAAATGATACTGTTCTAAAGTTAGGCCTTTTAGTAAACACGTTCGTAACACTTTGACACTCGCATTAGTGTAGTTATTTATGATATTTTTTGTTCAAAAGACAATTTATCTTAAAGTTGATTAGCCCGAGTTAAGTCCGTAAAGTTCTGTAATCGTCAAACATGAATTATGGGCAAACAATTTGTCATTTGCTTGTAGCAGTTGAAACAGATTCAAAATTTAATATAGTTGTATTATTCGAGTGGGTGGGTAACATTATCGCATAATCTTTATTCGAAGCATCTTTACTCACTCTGTTGATGTATGTAATGTTCTAAGATATTTTTCTTATCTAACGAAGAAGTCTTTGCTTGGTTAACTCTTTCTTGTCTTCTTGATAGCCTGCCACACATCACATTGGACTACGGACATTAACTACTGTTGTTTACTAAATGGATAGTGTAATTGTATCAAGTCACATACACTATACCTACACTCTATTCGCTGCAGTTTATAATAGGTATCGAGCTTACTGTCATTCATCGGGCCAAAACCAGAATATCTCCCCATTGTCCACCTTTCAGCAAAGACTTATTTCGGAAAAGTCTAAAATAATCGTAACATCAATAGGTAGGTATTTTTCCTTTGTAAATTAGTTATTTTGCCTAATTATAGGTATTTTATTTTTCTTGAAGGCACCAAACTGGTTTATTTTTGTTAGGTAAGTGTTTTGCTAATTAAGTATCTTGTATACTTTAACAACTTGTTAACGAGTCCTTTTATAACATCGTTCTACTTTACCTAGATGAAAAGGTCAACTTCTAGTCTTACGTCTGAATATATTATATTACGTTAGTGAAACTTTTTCAGAGCCCGAACCAATAAACCTTAAAAAAACTACACGTACTCGTATATAGTTAATTTAATTGGACCCATAACTCTTTAATATAATACTCCACTCAATTAAAATGTTGAAATTCAAATATAAGTTTAACAAATAAATGAAATTTAATCGGCTGTAGGTAATTTAATGTACTTAAGTGAATCCCAATTTATAATTTCTTCTCTTAATCATGAGAATATCCTATGAATTCATATTACAGCTTGCATAACATATAACTTCTTAGAGAGACAAATAGTAGGTATATTTATCAAATTTGGAAACAAAATAATCCAAATAATAATATTTTCGAACCTGGAAAAATACAAACAAAATCCTTATTGTGGTAATATCTTAGTGTACGGTTATTTAGGTAGAGTCGCCGAGTCGAGTATTAGTGGCGCACTCTAAATAAGGATGGGCTTTAACCGAACAGGAGCGGTGTGGATAAAATCTAACGTAGTACCGGCCGGATTTAGCGGGGACAAGTAAACTCGACTAATAGGGGTTAATACCTAAGTGTTGTGCTAAACAGGTGCGGACCGGGTACGCGGGGTTTCTTATGAAATAACCATTATCGTATTCGGGGAATTTAGACTGGGGTCGTGATTTTAGGAGGAAAGTGACAATGCGATGATTTTGCATAGATTTTGATGTTAATATTTGAGGGGTTAGTTACGTAAAGGGTAGGTACTATTAAGTTAAGACTTGAGTTTTCTTTTTATTTTTGTGTTTTTTAGAGTAGCGAAGGTACTATTCCTAGTGAAGCTAAACATGTTTCCTACATAAGTGTGTGTACACTGGCCATCACCAAAATGTTTTTATCACCTAAAAACTTATCTCGCCTTTTTTGTAGATATTACTTATAGAGCTTGCCGGTAATTTAAGTTATCAAAACAATTTTACAACAAACCATTACAAATTAACCCACTGCAGGGCAAAAACATCTTTACACACATAAAAAGAACGACCAATGATATTATTGTCAATACAAATACTTATTCTTGTTTAAAACAATCTATGAAACGTACAGAACGAGTGTATGGTGACAGCTTACAACAACTCAGACACAACAAGACAGCTAACATGAAGAGAAATGCTTCGTTTTACTTTGCTCAGGTCTCGTACTTGTTGTAAAGGTTGGAGTGTAATTTATTTCTATAGGACTCTTGCGCTGTGGGCAAAGCGAGTGTCCACTGAGTGAGATGATACAGGTGGATGTAAACAATGTTGTTGTTTTAGATAAACAAACCTCTTTAGTAGCTTTAGAAATTTATATTGGGCGTGGGTGAATGATTTTCTAGCGTGGGTTTAATAAAATAATTTCATAATGAGATAGCATCTCTCCTGAACTCTCTAAAGGGGCTGACAGAAATTGCCAGGTGTCTTTTTCCGAATTAAATATGTAGTATAAATCTCGTGCAATACGGGATTTGTTGCCACCGATAGCCTGTACAATCTTATATTAACATTCATTAAATACCATGCCATGCCCTCCACGCCATGATTTTATTAGAAGACAATATCTAATCGTAACATTAATTAGACGTGGAGAACACGTAAACGTTTGTCTTCTATACATGACCGTGGCGGTTAAAGGGTTAAAAGCTCACAAACTAGTATTATAAACTTATAGACTGAGTTCCTAAGAATAAATCCACATTTATTAGCCAGTGTCTAAGCGTGGTGTCAATACTCATTCGAAATGAATGATCTGTAGGATACGCGCTCCTTCTTCAAATATTAAAATATAATGAGGTACGTCTATTAATGAGAAAACGCAAGCCCTGTAGAATACGAAAAAATATTTAAAAAAAAAACATTGTATACTCACCAGTAACAAATACACTGAAGAACGTGGCCAGCCACCAGGCCGCTTTGGTCGACGACGGCGAATACATGTGTCTGTCGGTGATCCGTCTGGAACCAATACATACATGCATGAGTTTTCGGCTGCGGAAGGCACAAAGGTACTTCACATTCATGTATACGCTTAACACGCAATCCTAACAGATGCCTAGTTCGCAGGAGACTAATAGTTACCGTTACGTGCGAAAATATACGAACATCAAACGAAAGTCTAAAGAGAATTATATTCATTTTTTGCCTTTAAAGCATAAAATAGCAGGAAGATAAAATAGTACTCGTATCTGCAATTATATGTTTGGTTATAATATGTAAATCCTACGACAAAGTTGGTTGGAGAAATCATCATTTTAATTGGTTTAAGACTAATTCACTCAATATAATATTATTAAATTGTGTGAAATAGTATATAAAAATAGTACATAGATACTATTTTTATATAATATTTCACAAGAAGCGTCAAAACGTGTGGATAAGGCAAAAACATACATAATAAGTTATTTATAAAATATTCTGTAGCCAATTCAATTATATAGGTATACGTACAATATTCTTTTACAAGGAGATCAGCGTCAAATCGTGTAGATTCATGGTTTCGATGCCGAAAGAGATACAAGCCATATTCCGCACGCCTATTTACTTAACGTTATACAAACGAATGTTTATTCATTTTTGTATTCGTGTTTACTTATATTTCCATGTTGATCTCGAATGGAATGAAAACAGTTGCGAGCTACGTTCCAACGTGTAAGTCAAATAAGAAAGTGTTAAAAAGCTATTTTTACGATAATAATAATAATAATTAATTTCATTTATTGAAGTAATCCGAAGAAGAAAAAAACATTGTTATTGGTTCCATATTTTTTGATAATTTTAAAAGCACTTTATTGAACCCATATTTTTATCATGTTTTTTTTTACATTGTTCCTATTGTTCCAACATATTATAAGAATTGCTCTGAATAGAAACACCTATTAGGAACACTACCTACGAGTTTAGAATCTTTTTTAGACCGAGAAAAGGCAACGTCAGAGACCTAATAAGGTCTTTTCATTAATTTGGTTACGGACTTAATTTCCCCCTAAAAGTTGCTACAAGAAAATACTCGTAAGATTTTGATTTTACTCTATTCTCAACGCAGCAACCGGAATAAAGACACTTAGGCCAAAATAACGATCAATTTGTTTCTTGGCTCACGTTTAGGCAAGTCAGGCACTAACTTCATACATACATACATACATAAAGTCGCGCCTATTTCCACGAGGGGTAGGCAGAGACCACGGATTTCCATTTGCTACGATCCTGACATACTTCTTTCGCCTCATTCACTCACATCACATTCCTCATACACGCTCGTCGGTTAAGGGTACTCCTCACTTCATACATATGCCAATTTTTCATTAATATAATGACTAGTAGTAGCCTAAAGGTTAAATATCGACTGTAATGAAAAAATATTGGTTTGTGCACAGCCTCTCCAAAACTTATACCAAATCTGACACTCCTCGTATGATAATTTAATAGGGGTATAGAAGTCTATGATAGTTTTTGTATTGAAGGTATGACATGATTTTGTAACACAAACAATAACTAGGTATATCATGTACGTGTACAATCGTGTACTACAGTAAGATTTAAGCCGCGATCTTGATCGTTGCCTCAGGAGTTATACTCTTGTTTCTAACGTACTATAGGTGACAGAACAGCAATTCAGAGCAAATTATTGCAGCACGTGACTAACGTACTTTCGAAGTATTTTGGGTTGAATCCGCTCCGATATCCTTACTTAGACAAGTAGGGTTGAATATATGTTTCGGTATTCGCATTTGTGTTTCATTGAATCACCACATTGACTGAACTTATACAATCGCAGCAATTCTTGGAATTCCGTAGTGCTTACGAAGTAGAAATGTTACTTTTGTTTTGTAATGATTCTGGCTACAAACTGCTGACAATTAGAATGATTAATGACTTTCTGTCCATTTGTTTAAAGTGACTAGGTATATAAAAATAGAGGCGGAAAAACAAATCAAGATTTTTTATCTCTTGGTACGTAATTTTTGTAAAAGAACCTATTTTATTTTCAGTTCATATTATTTAATTAGGTACTACGGTTAAAATCGCGTGACCAAAAATAAAATTACCTTGAAATTTATCACTAGAAATTTTAAGTATCTACCTAAATTTCAATTTTTACCAAATATCAGAATAACAATGCCATTATCACTCGGAATGGTATTCTACGAAGTAGCGGTAATGGATCAAATTGTACCACTCACGGAGAAGGGTTAGACCCGTCGTTGATAATTTGAGTTTTATTGAAACAGATTGCTTGAAAAATGGTACTTTAAAGTGGAGAACCGACATCCAGACCGAATTTCGGTTACGGTGACTAACTGAAACTAACCAACCTAAGAAGAGCAGGAGATTTTATTGTGCACGAATGTGTGCGCGAACACAGAAACACTCTCTATTCTCTCACACGATGGGAAGTATGTCGAAAGACTCTACTCTTTAATAAATGCATATAATTATGATTTATTTCTGTAAATAGGTTTTCACTAACACTTTTACACGTCAGATTTCAATCAACAAGAAAATAGATGGCGTCGGCACTTCCTAAGTGCCTACTTCTGAGTAGAAATGCCGAAATAAACTCAGGGGTCAATGTCTCTTTTAAAGTCCAGACAAACGTAAATTTGTGTGACAATGATGTAGGTCGTCCGAGATGGGTGATTTTAAGAAAAAAAATCCAAAGCAGGCTTGAGTTAACCTGTGAGATACTCGAACCGTCAGACATATGATATACCTAGAGAAAAAAATCGTCGAAGTACTCAGGGATTTCAGTACAACTGTCCCCTATCGAGGTACTGAAATTAGTACCTTGTACCACTAATCCTGACTAATCTACGGGGTAGATATGTAAATACGACTCAATTGCGATTACATTGTAGATACCTAGACTATAATGTTACACATAATGCACCTGGGTAATGCATTCTTACTTTCTTATAGCTCTACCATCTTTATTGGTGTCGTTACTGACTGTATTAAGCAGATACAAAGTTTTTAAATATCCAGTCTTGGCTTTTAAGACAGTGAGTTCCGGACTAACGGAATTAAAAACTTTTAAAGTTCGACATTTTCCTTTATTGTTTGGAACTGTTGTTCAATTTAATAGCGCTCGAACATTTTGTGGCAAATTGTGTTCTTACATTATTTTAGTAACTTTTGTATACTCAGGTATTTAAAATAATAGTTGAACGTTATTATGTAAGTAGATGTAGAAAAGGGTAAAACGAATAAATTGATAGCATGCCTACTGGTAGTATAAATATTATAACTAATTTACGCAAAGGTTAAATTATTGATCACTAGCTGCGCCCCGCAATGTTACCCGCTACATTTTTTCGGGATAAAAAGTAGCTTATATCAGAGTGTCAGCTACCTTCATACTAAATTTTAGCAAAATCGGTCCAGCCGTTTGACCGTGAATAGGCAACAAATATACAAATACACTCACAAACTTTCGCCTTTATAATATTAGTGTGAGAGTTGGGGCATAATAAAACATTCCCAAGCCTCTGTGATTGTAGATAAAGATTAGGAAGAAAGTGATATAAACTGGTAATAGGTATATTTCAAGTTCGGATTATCAATTCAGTTTCGTGGACGCGGAAGCGAGTTGCAAGGCAACTAACCCGGTGTGAGCCTGTTAATGAGCTCGCTACCTAATGCTTGGGACTGGGACTGAGGAGAAATCCTCTGCCTGTCCCCTTTAAAGAATAAACCCGGTAAGGCGAGCTTCTGTAGGTATGTGTTGGATAATTATGTTTTTTTTATTTCAAAGGTAATTTATAAACTAAAACCTTTCCATCTCACAGCATCTTACCAATGTAATTCAACTTCCAAGATAAATTTAAATTGTATTTGCTGTGAAAGCCCGTCAAAATGCACGGAAATGAATGTTGATATGTTGTTACAGTTTCAGGAATGCGCTCAATTGTAAGATTGCTATTTATTCGCGTTCTTTACAGTTGACTGGATTATGTGCACATCACAGATGTTAGTTATTTTTAACGGGATAGTATTATTGTTATAAATAATGGCATTAACAGTTTATATCACGGACCTTTAAACTAGACGCCCCTCGAAAACTTAACTGAGTTACTATTGTCGTTTCTTGTATACTCACATTATCACGAAGATAAATAATAACTTAATTTTCTATCAACTGCTGTTAAATTTATAAGAAAAAAATGTAGTTTCGGTTCTATCTAAGTTACATTATACCAAAAATGACATTAATTTTAATGGAAAATGTTTAAACTTTTAGCTTTTAACACACGAGTTTGAGATTGAAATTACGTGAATGACCCTTCAAAGTGGTTATAAAATAATAATACTAGAATCAGTAAGGACTGAATGAAGGTATAATAACCAAGAAATTCATCTCCACTTAATAGTGTGTTTATCCAAATCCACAAAAACAAGCCACAAAAACCTTGCCTACTGATAAATAATAAGTCAAACTGAAGCCTATTTATTCTTACGTACGTGTACATCACTTTTTCCCTTACATATTAAATAGACAACAGCAAACACACCACCCACGAAACTAAAGTAATCCATTTGCCGCACTCGACGGTTACAACTTACGTAAGATAAGCGCGCAGTATAATATATTCTGTTTTCCCTTAACGTGTGAACGTAAAACCAACAGTTTGTAACTGTCTTCCTTTTTAATGTTTTATCTAGGTGTCTGGTTTTAAAGTAGTATAAGCTTTGTACACGTAGCTTCGGCAAACAGTAGTTGTGATACGCGTCGAGACGCCTCTGTAGTGAGATGCGCAGGTATTAGGTAAAGTAGGAGGTTTCAAAGGGAAGTAGAACTGTCGTTTTGGTACTGTTATTTGATTTAGAAGAAGTATGTTATTCTTATTCATTCGTGATAGCTTGTTGATCTCAGATTGTTTATTAATTTTCTTCTTTGAATATTTTAAGTAGGAAGTTCTATGAGTGGAAGTTAAGATAATTTTTCAAATAAAAAACTGAGATTAGATACTAAGATCGTCCATAATATATTTTTCTAGGTCGACCGGTCTTATCTACTAACATTTATCATTTCAGTACACCGTTATGTAGTATATTATGTGAAATCACAAATCAAAAAATACATTATCTTCAGTAGTGCAAAAGTTTAAAAGCGCATCGACAAATCTTGTAACAAAAAAGTTCATCATAATTTAACAAAATATAAACATCAATTTAAAATGTAAACACTTAAGCAAAAAGCTGTCAAACACAAAGGTGTCTCGCCGCCAATGATTTAAGCTCCGCCATTGTCTAGTAAGAGTCAGGTCGCGGTCTGGCGATGGACAGAATCAAAAGAATTTCCTGAGCTGTGTTTGCTGAGCGGCCATCGCCCCAAGTTAAAATGGGTTTATTTGCTTAAGTCGTGTTCTCGCTTTAACGTTGTAGTTTTAAGCATTTCGTGGCTTAATCTACACGGTTATTATCAAGATGGTACGTTTGTGGAAATACAGATATTCATTAGTGTTTCGTTGTGCTGAATGTCACAATAAAGTTTGCGAGGGATGGACTGTCGAGAGTAAAGATTTCTTCTTTATACATTATGTTTGATGTATTTGATATTTTTTAATCATCATTTGAAAAATAAAAGTATTCAAAAGTTATAAAAAGAGTATTAAGAGCAATTACTTGCAAATTATAAGCGATAACGTATACCTAGCGTGACACAACTGGGAATAGAATGTTATCGTATTTTATGCCACGGTCGTCAACATTAAGGAACCAACATAAGAAGAAGAATAATTAACGGCAAAAACAAAATGACGTCACATATTGCACTTGCATGCCGTGGCTATGGCTGGCTATTACCATAACCTAAAGGATTTGTTTTTATTGTACTGGCGGACAGCGTCCACGGTCAAACATATGCAAACATCATACTACATTTGTATTCTGTTTGGGAAATCAAAGGGTTATTGTGAAATGTAAATTGTTACAGCACTGAATATGTTGATACATTACTGACAAAATTTTCCGTTTTTATTCAAAGTTTGGTTTTTGTTTTATTTTAAATTTTAGTTCTAAAAACATGTATAGGTACTTGTTTTTCTATGTATAATAAGATATTATCTGCTAATATGCCGAAGTATGCGAGGATCGTAGCAAATGGAAATCCGTGGTCTATGCCTACTCTTCTGGGAAACAGGTGTGACTTGTATGTACATTGTACGTACATATGTATCTGCAAATTTTTATTGTTATAAAAATATAGTTAATGAAGGAAGTATCGGATGGACAAGATCAAATACATAGCGTTAGATAGGCCTATACCCATCAGCGGGATTTTTAATGCTTCAATGTTGATGTAATTCTGAAGACTGATACAATATTCATACCCAATCTAGCACAATTGATGCTCCCAGAATCTTTGTATACCCAAATATTTGAAATGTTTCTTTTATAACAGTACTAAAGTTCTATGTCACCAATTTTCGGCTTCGGTCTAATATTAGATTATTTAAAAGTTACTCAAATACGACAGTATAACTTTCTGTAGTTTTAAATTAAAGAAAAAGGATATTTGCCAACATCTCCGTTGGGGTTCAAAAATGGACGAAAAAAGTAAAGTTGGTAGAAGTTTAATTGGAAAGATTGTTCTCAAAGTTTGTACACGTACGTACACATGTTTATTTGAATTTTGTTTACTTCTACATCCAAAGTTTTTAGCTACCTAGTCGGAACGGGTTATGGGACAATTCGCACGAATTGAACTCGCACGAAATGTGCGAATCGACAACTTTTAATAATATTATTTTTTCTGTAGGCAATTCGCACGAAGTAAATTTATTGGTGTGTGCCACCTCAAAAAGTATGTAGCAATTGGCATTTTTTTTATTTTAAAGAACAAAAAATAAAATGTTCTGTCATGCTCACACGTCTCTGAAATAGTATGAACAATTAATCGAAGTGGATCCTAGAGTTTTCGTCGTGTAGAAATAATATTATAATAGATAAAATCAAAATGTTCTTAGGGATTTCAAAATTATGTTCGCTTGCAAGTAACATAACTTAAAAAAAATTCGTTCTCATAAAAATTAGCTCACCGCGCCCCATATTTTTGGACGTTGGGTACTAGGATATCAGGAGATTAATAGAGATTAAACCGCCAGACGTAGCCCAATTCTGAATCTACAAACGTGAATAGTTGAGATTTTAGAGTTAAGATTTTTTTTTATAAAAACGTCGCCCCACGCTAGGTATTTGTTCTGTGTCGTAGGTGCGTTCACAAACATTTAAAATCCCATACACAAAAACCCAGACTTGGGACAAATATCTGCGGCTCGCACAAATTTTTCTCCCGTGCGGGAATCGAGCCCGGAACCCATAGCGCAGCAGTCGAATCGCTTAGCAATCGGGTCGTTAGTTCAACTTGATATTGAAAATAAAAATCCAAATAGCGTATTTCAAATGCTGTCCAATAAATATATAACTTCACAAGTGCTTTATAACAAAAAAAAGTCAAAGTTCCTTAAAGTCAATTTCAGTTGGGCATCCGGTCAGCCAGGTACTCAAAACTCACTCAATTCCAAAATCAATCGGTGAATCCATGGAAAGTTTAATCACAATTCAGTTTCAATATTGATCAATGGATGAAAGAAAAATACAGTTCGAAGCAACTGTTAGATAATCTGTGGTAGTAGCTGCTTGTATGTTACCCGTGTGTGGATCGACAGATATAGGTTACTAGGCTATTGAAGATGTTTTATTATCAAACATATGAACAAGTGTAGTCCTTTACATGGGAACATATTTTAATGTATTTCATTCCATTCAGATCGTGTATTCAATATGTTCTATTGTTTTATTGGCACATATATTTTAACAAAAAAAGAAGTTTATGTAGTTGCCTACAGCGCAATTTTTTAAAATATGACAGTTGGTTATTTAGAAAAATACAGAAATAAAAAAGCTAACAGTGATTGTGAATTTATTCCGTAGCGCAATATTCTTTGCAACAATAAACTGAATTCCAGAATATTCCGTTTTCCCAAACCGCGTTTCATTAAACTTTGTACGGCTGTAACGGTGACTGGTGCCTCAAGATTAAGAAACACTAACTGTATGTATTCGCAACACTGAAATATCCGTCGCTCGACACTTCGCTAAATTTCTCTTGTTTAACACTACAAGCACAAATGTTTTCCGTTACTTAACATCATCACACATCAAGTGTTCATTATAATTAAAATGTCTGTGATCCAACATTATATAAATACGCAAAAATAAATATTGCCAGCGAAGTGAAATCTACAAAAACCGACGCGTCTTTTTCAAATATGTACGTGTTACATGTCTTACACGTATTTTTTTTAATCGGATAGTTTCTATTATTATCTTTTACATCCAAAAATACATACTTACTTCTTTATAATATTATCTAGTATAGATTAATGGCCTATTGCAATGTGTCCTGTAAACTTATAAAGTCGAACCAAAAATACCTCCGATATTTGATCCCCAACAATTTACCGACCCTATCTAAGCATAGATACTCTATGGAATAACACATGTTACTACACGCACAAACCAATAATCCTATTCATTTCCACGATAAACTCAGAGCGAGCAGTTTTCATAAGCAATCGCGGCGTTCGGCCGGTCGCATTGGACCCGCAAGATTCAATTACGGGGGCGCTGACGTGGCGGGAGCAGTCAGAACTTTAACCAGTGCCTGTCCGCGCCTGCACTCCGAGGAAAATACGACAGGGACTAAAAGAATAACGATGGATCGGACTTATTGAACGAGGTGGAAATTTGAGAATATTCGATTTGACTTTTGTTATTTGTTTTCCTTTTTTATGTAAATGTCGAATATGTAAAACTAGCTGTAGATACGTTATATGATAT
This sequence comes from Abrostola tripartita, assembly GCA_905340225.1. Classification (NCBI taxonomy): domain Eukaryota; kingdom Metazoa; phylum Arthropoda; class Insecta; order Lepidoptera; family Noctuidae; genus Abrostola; species Abrostola tripartita. Next base: position 6,342,969 of record HG996498.1, on the reverse strand, counting down.
ATTATGTTCGTATATTTAAATATTCGAATGTATAGTACGAGTTCTTTTAACGATTCAATTACGTTTGTTGTTTTTAATATTGTATACAGGTTTTTTCAGCGATTTTGCCGACCAGAAATTAATGAAAACGGATTGAAATACTCTGGTTTCATATGAAGTTTACATATATCCGAGTACTGTGTTGAAATAGACACAATTTATGTATATGCTTGTAATAATGTATTTATCTTCAGGATGTTGATAAATATGTTATTCCTCAGAACAATATTTTCCTAACAGAACTACAATCACAGCATCTACGGAATATTATAGAGCTTATGTGTGTGCAGTGATATCGCACGGTCTACACATCTGTTTACTTGAACACTATGCTCGGACTATGAGAGTCCGATGGGACGACAAACCGACACGACCCGAGAGAGATCCGGCGCAGGACCATCAGCTTAACATGCTTTCTAAAGCACGAAGAGGTTTTGATTAAAAACGTTTATCCATCACAAAACTGACTGCGTAAAAAGCTATTTAACTCTTTACTATCAAAATACTGTAACACAAATAGTAGATATCACCATACATTTGCATTTAACACAAACTATACTTTATAACGCTTAAAGTTTTGCAATTACTGTCTGTATCAAACTTCTAACTGTTCAAGGAATAACGCACCTCGTATTACACGCTTGAAAGTTATTCTACTTAAACTTATAACATATAATTTAAAGCAGTGTAAACTAAAAACAAATGAATATAAAAATCTATTGTGTTTAAAACGTACAAACGTTTTCATGCTAAATTACCCGATTAAGATTTTTTCCCTCTCGATTAATTCTTTCAACCGCAAATCGATGCAGGAATGTAGTTTCATTTGATCTGAACGGCAATCAGTAAACATGGGCCAAGAAATAAATATCCCGTGTGGGAGAATCCCGGGGGAACTAATTGCAGCCCTAGCTGTATTGATGGCACACTACCTACGCCGCGGGATCGATGTAAATTATCTATCCCTGATCCACAAAATGCGATTATCGTATATCACCCTCGTGTTATTTTGTTATATTTTTGTTATAATCTAAATACTTAGAGTGGCGCGAATATAGTTTTAGAAGGCTTAATTGATTTTGCTGAGTTAATTTACGAACCAATGGAGATATTATAATAGGATCTTTAAATGGTTATTAAGGTTTGAAGGGTCGAGATATATCTCCAAGGGACAAGGTATAGACGATATTAACCTAGTAATAATGCGGAGATGATTTTCTGAGAACTGATATAGTTCTGTTGATCTTCACCTAGGGTTAACTTGAATATAATAGAACTTTATTCATTACTAGTAGGTAAGGACCTATAGATACATTATCGATAAATAATATAATTGAACTGTAGGTAAGCTTTTTTGTTGGTATGATCAGAGACTGTTTTAATCTACACGATTTGCTCTCCTACATTTTGGCAACATTACAGTTTCGTAATTTAAGAGATGTACCTCGTGTCATTTACTAAAACTCGAACTGTTAATTGAGTAAAACTTTTCGTGTTGACATCAATTCAATAGTCACTATTAAAGAGTCTTTAAAGCTTAATATCCAAGTATAAGCCAATATACATTTAATCGATAGACTAAATTATTATCGCCAAGACGAAAACTTTTCGTGCCTAAAGGACAAAATATAAACGCCCTCTTTAATCATTACAAAATTGTTACGGACGAAAATCTTACAAAGGATTACAAAACAGAATACGGAAAGGATCTTACAATAATTGTAAGGAAAAAACCGGAGAGAATTATTATTGCTAACGAAGGTCTCCAATTAAAGGATTTAAAGCTCGGAAACGATCGCCATGCGGCTACAGAACTGTAATTAAAACTTTGTTCTATAAACTATGATTAAAAACTCCAAGGGTCCGTGTGCGATCCATATTCTTTTTTCTTTCAAACTTATGACTTTTCCAACTCCATCGTATTATTTACGTGTTATTTATTTACCAGGAGGACGTTCGATTATTCTACTTCGAAATTATTTTTGATAGTCTTTTATTTTATCGTTTAAATTTTAGGTTTTTTTCATGAGGTTGTAAGATATTTAGTAGGTAAATACATACTTTTTACAACGATGTTTCAAAAAAGTACAGATATGTTACTAGCGCACTCATTTTGAAGACTCGAAAAGGGGACAATTGTAGTCTTGGGTAGTACAATTGTTGTCCAATTTGACATAAGACTAGAGCAGTTCGGACTCAGAGTTCGGAGCACTTTTCTTGTTAATCTTGTTAGCTTATGACGTATCTATACTTTTTGACATATCATTGACTATTTTTATGTAACCAGTTCCTAAACATCAAAGATCATTGGCATAATTTATAATCCCACTACAGCTTTTTAATGACTAGCAGTGTAACAGTGTTCTAGTATATTTGGTTTTACATTCTCGTGTTACTGTTCCAAACTCATCAGAAATGTAATATGTTACCATCCAATTCCTATGAACGTAGTACAATTTATACTACGGAGTATTCTACTGGGAATTTCTAGATTGAAAAACCTAATAATATTCGGTTCTACTGGAATCTATGAACTCTAACTTGTAAACTGCACTCGCTTCCAGTTTATATAATATGGTGGAAAAATCTTGGATTCGTTTTTTTTATTGTCGCGATAGTATACGACACGATATCGACGCTTATGAAGATAATTATCACATAAATATAATATAAAATAAACCTATTGATGACAGGTATCTACTAAGACATCTAAAAATGTATTACAAAATGTTCATAAACATGTAACGAAGTTATATTTTATACAAAGTTAATAAGCGCGGGCACAGCTAGTTGTAACGTCAAATCTGTTTAAAGCAATTTTAGAAGTGCTTTGGAAGTTGAAAGCTCTCCACATATCATCGTACTACATTTCATTTAGACATGTTTGGCTATTTTAGTGTAATTTATCAACAAACATACAACCTTCGCATTTAAAATATTACAAGGATAAACCAGTTTGTTAGAAGCAACGAACCGTTTTAACGAGTCTATTAAATTTGTTGTTCAAACACGGTTTCTTTCATTCGATGTTTAAGAGCATGACGGCGTAATAAATTCTTGCGAGGCTTACCTTAATAAATCCAGTTCGACTCAGATTCTCTAGCCGCCATAAATTGTTAAATAAATCGTTCGAACAACACGGAACGGATCGGCTGCGGACGATATCAAGTTGTAATTTGGGGACCAATTTTAACGTCCGAGTACTTTTTAAATAGGGTTTAATGATGCTTGAATTTAAATTTCGGGTAAAAGTACGAACAAATACCGGGATCATGTTGTCGTACGTGATACGGTCTGTGAATAATAATAATTGTTACTGGCCTATTATAATATAGTCCCGTTTTAATCATTTCTTTTGAAACCTATAAGAGACTTCGTCTAAGTCACAATCTTACACCCAGTTTCCGGTCCTTATCCTGTGTTACGTAGATCGAAAGAATTAATAATAACAACGCATGAATGCTATATGTCCTCTGGGGTTTACGCGGCGCAGTAGGTTATCGTTTTCGGTCTCGTAATTGACTCAAAGACATACTGAAACGGCGTTAGGCTTGTAATCTTCTCTATCACCCCATTTTATGCTATGACACACATTTTAAAGATCATTTTCGAATGTCGGTTAATACTCGTCGTTTTCATTTTGTTCCGTCGCTTCATTGTATCTACGGCTTTTTTTCAAGTAATCTTTCCTCAGATGCGATAATAATTTTGAACGGCGTTTTATCGTCTTTGTCCAATCACTTCCAGTTTGCTTCTTGGGTAATAGACTGATCCGCCTATTTGGAAGAAGATCTAATGAACAGATTTGTTACATTGGGTGTTAGTAGGATCTTAAGGTAATTTATCTCGTCTTGAGCCATTATCTGATGGTATTTGCTATAAACCCCAATTTTGTTTAAAAGTAAATTGGGTTAACTTCCTTTAGGTTTTATGATCGTAAAATCGTTTTAAATATATTGAAAAAAGTGGCCAAAATAGACGGCCATAGTAGATCTAACTTCTACCATGAGTACGAATCGAAAGCCCGTACTACTAAAACTAAAGCTACTACACAGCATAGTTTATATTCAAAGTAAACCAACTAAACACACATTAAGAGTCAGACGGTATCACAATATTACCGTAGTGTCGGGTGAGTAGAGCTTATCCCGGCTATCCTTCTCTGACAACTTGTCGTACCATTATTCATAGCTACAATTTTCCACGTGTCACCAGCAGCCTACCATAAAAGCATTCTTTTTGTTCGCAACACACGCTTTTAGTTATACAAACGGTAATTTATAGGAGTTTTTTTGCATAAAAATGATAAATTTATGTTTTGTTTTAAATCATTTTGAATCTAGGTAGGAATATAAAATGGATTTTATTGGACTGTAATGTCATAGGTTATTGTATTCTAATCGAGGATCAAAAGGGTGAAAAAAACGGCTAATTTAGATATGAGTGATAACCAGATTTCTATTCAGGGTTCTAGAAATACGGCAAAATTTTCAATCCCCTTTAGAGAAACTAGTTTTATTTTAAATAAAAACTTATTCTTAATTTCTTGAAGAGAATATTTAAAACATTATACAACTCATAATACATCATGATGACATGAATATAGTCCTTATACGCTAGAAACTGTTCAATAATGTATTTGGTGCCTAATCATAGTAAACTTATTGATACGAATATCATAAAGTGAATACTAGATGTATTCTTCAACTCAAGTAACAGATGTGAGTTGAATTCATCAACTAGTAGTTACAGTAACAAACTGTAATTTAACACATACAGTTATACAAGTACGGGCGCTTTGATCAAGTAAGTACTGATGTGTCATTCAAGTTCGTTTGGTGACGTAGCACTTAAGATTTGTTCGCTCACATCTCTCTCTGGAACTGTACCTCAAACACTAACAACAACGAGAAACTCCTTTGTGAGAATGAACTACGTAAGTTTCATTCGCTACAGAATGCAATGAGGCATTTCAAATGCCATTACTTCATATTAGCAAAGAAAAAACTCAGTTGAAATGAAAATTGAAATTTCGTGTTTAGCACCTCCTTTGTAGACCTCCGTCGTTCCTTCGGAGTTATCAGTATAAAATAATGGCAGGTATAATATCGTATTATTACTCGCTTACCGTCTTCTCATTTGCAATATCCGGCTTGAACATCCTGAATTTGCACCTAAAATATTTTCTGAGCTAAAATGACCCACTAAATTATTTTAGAAGGTAAACATCCATTTAGTACTTACATCTGTTTGAAAACAGCAAATAAAAGTGATTAGAAATACATTCTTGATCTTGTATTTCAATAATACTATCTCGAAATAATACAAATGGTCTGAAGACTTAACGCTACGCGAACAATAGATATGACTCGGCTTTGACTTACTGAGCTCTGCCTTGTGCCTTCAACAGCATTAATTTGTCTTGAAACGGAATATATTTGTGTAAGCTCTGAATATGAAACTCATCTAACAAGTATATATCGCGGGATGGAAAACAAACTACAGCAGCTAAAGCTAAATTGGAAATTTCTCCTGAGATACACTTTAGCGTGCATAAGATTGTGACACAGAAATTTTAAGGTACTACGATCCCGCTTATAATGTGAACACAATATAGACCCACCTGCAAAAAAGGTTTGTTCGTTGTTCGTAAAAAGTTCGTGGAAAATATTTCAGGGATACCGAAAACTTATTGACAAACGAATAAAGTGCGTACATTATAACGGTTGGTTGGACGTAACATAAATCCAACTGGCCTTCTATTGAATAAACCACAATTCTGCATGAACACTCCTCGTTATTACACACCGCACTGGCCGGCTTCGCGTCTATTGTGTCAGTCAGAAAATCCATATCGAATCAATGCCGAAGAAATGAAAGGTTATATGGGTATTTTTGGTGGCTAATATTATTTTATGGATAGAGCGTATTGTAACTTTCCCGTTGCTTATCCTTTTGCTCCACTCATGGCTATTATATAATGAATTAATAACTGTGATACGAAAAAGGATATTTTTGGTGGCAAGTTATTTATTACGCATATTGGTTAATTGATTGGCAGGGTGCACTTTGTTTACCTACGTTATTATACAATTCGCTAATAACGATAATTAATTATACGAAATTAACGTTCTTTGTGTTTTCTATTAAATAATTATTTTGGCATTTGGCACTGTGGGTTTAAAGAAGTTCCAGGTTTTATTAATGAGTTATATATTATGTACTGATACATTAATATGTTAAAACTTGACACAAGAACAGAAATATATTAAGCGCATTATACTTGGCAACTATCCTTTCTTAACTAGCAAAGGATTGACAGACAGAATAAACGAATGCTTTAATTACTTTATTTGGTATTGAACTAAACAAAACGAACCAAAGGATACCCATTTAAAAATACTTCCCCGTAAACGTTGTTACTTTATTACAAAGTTTTGACATGGATCGAGATTACTTAAAAACTTTTGATACTTTCGAAAGACCTGAAATGAATTTAAAAGTTCATTCTTTATACTTAATAATTCGGTTTTGTGTGATGTCAATTAATTGTTTTTATAAAGGAATTTATATTGGCATCGTTATGGTTGTTATTTAGTCATTTTCACTTGAAATTATATCTGTTAGGGAAGTTGTAAGAATAATAACATTCCCGAAAGCAAATCTTATGCGGCGTTCGGTGTCTATCGTTGCGGTGATTACAAATATAATTTGAATGATGTCACTATAATGTACGTTTTGAAAAGGTCGTGGATGAAGTGTCGAATTTTGAAAGTTAAGCAAAGCATGCGATGTTTTAACCTACGCTACGTCTGCAAACCCTAGGCAATGAGCCCTGCTACGATCTTGTCAATTGACTAATCTCTACACCACAGCATGAGTTGCTACACCTGAGCATTATAAAGCTCATGCAAAAAAAGAGCAACAGCAAAAAACATTAACTAGATACGTCAGGTAACATAATGTTATAGAAACCGATATCTTTAACGTAAATTAGGCGGGTAATTCGCCATAAGGACCGACGAGCTCAATCCGCTTCAAAACCAGTGTCAAAACCGCTGTTGATAATTGCTACGTTAATTAATTAATACCTATGTAATTACCAAATGTAATTAGTACCTACGTATTTAATCTGAGGTTTATTTGTGGTCGACGCAAAGACCAGACGAGAATTTGTAAAATTCGAAACACGACTAAATTGACACAGTGGCTAAGCGATTGAATTGCTGCACTAGGGGTTTCGGGTTCGATTCCCGCATGGGACAAAAATTTGTGTGATCTGCAGATGTTTATCCCAAGTCTGGTTTAAATGATAAATGATTTTATTCCAGCAAATAGGTTTAAAAAAAAAAACACTTTTACGCGTAATTTTTTTTATAAACTAGTTAGAATGATGGTGTCGGCATTTCCTAACAGACTACCTCTGAGAAGAAACGAACTCAGGGGTCAAGGTCTCTTTTAAAGTCCAGACAAGTTCAATAATTTTTGTGAGAACAGTGTAGGTGGTCTGAGAAGAGGTGTTTTTAGGAAAGAACCTCGGCGAGTTTGAGTCGACCTGTCCTTACAGACGCCCCGTCTCGCACTATCTGAAGGACATTTGGGTAGGCCGCATGAAATACTCAAACCGCCAGAAACGAGAAAGAAAAATTAGTAAAAGAAAAAGAAAAAAAACCTACACGATATACAGGTTATTTGTGTTTGCGATATGTTTGTAAACGCACCCATGATACAGGTTAAATTCCTAGAATGGGGCGAAGATTGAAAAAAAAATACTGTTAGCTTTATATTAATTACAATATAGTATAGTGTAGGTACGTTGTATTTTACTCGGGTACCTATAGATAAAAGCTTTCGTTTGCCTGTAAATTTTATTATAAGTATCTCTGCGTACTATGCAATATGCATAGGTATAACCTTAATAAGATCTTGGCCGGTTGCAGACATTGATGGCCTAAAGGCTCATTTAAAGCATCGAACAGGGATAACACAAAATAAATTAAAATGTTGAAGGATGTCTTGTAAAATACATCTGATTTGAAACAACTCATTATAAACTGTATTAATTACATAAAATGCATCAACTGATTGATTTAAAATTATTACTTTGCTTTACATACGTAACATTTAAATTAATTTTCCATTACGTACATTTCAAATTAATTACATTCGTACTGTTTTCGGTATATTTCAATGATTAACAAAATCTATGCAACTAAAATGTTGTTGCAGATCGTTAAGTATTAGATTATCTAGCTAAACGCCCACCATGTTCGTTATAGTGATAATAAACAAACAAAAACCAGTTTGATTATAAAGTACTGTAATATTGGATCAAATAAGCTTTGTTCAATACCAATCGTACATTGATTAGGTTTGCGTTGTATGTTTTGATTATTATTTTGAGCTCATGTTATTATTGTCTCATTTTGGCTTTTATTTTCAGATTATGTCCTCCGTTTGACAGCTTCGGACCGTCCTTTCAGTAGGAGTTATGTAGCTTATTTCGTCAGTTTTACATTTGTCAGCACTGTCGTTATAAAATATATTGCAAAGAGTATGAAATATAATATGTATAGTATTTTAATTATTGTACTTTATAATATGAGTTTGAGTAAAGGTAGAACATTTTTACCATCCTTTATAACATGCCCGCTGTCATAAGGATTAAAAAACATAGGTATAGTAGGTATGAAAATATACTGCTCATAAGATTTGAATAATATATGAACAACGCTTCTTGTCACTTACATTTTTTACGTATTCTTAGTTTTGAACATAGCCTATGTTGCTTACTATAAGAGATTTTTAACTCAAAGCAAAATTTTATTTATAAGTTTTGCAATGGTAAAGCTTCTTTGTCGTAAAACTCTGTTGCATCGACAAAAAATATTATATTTTAAACAAATTAATCTCTAAAATTTACTTAACAATATTGCAAAAAACACATGTTCACAAACACAAAATCGAATGTTATATTTTGGACATATTTAGGAAAATTAACAAATCAGCAACGAAATTACGACACCTCTGTGGGGAGGACTTAATTAACCGAGCAGCAAATAAGATAAATGAACTGTCAGAGTCGCTAATGCGCCCACTGGATAACGGACACACTGCCGCGCCGGTCAACGTACATATTTATGTTTTATGTGAGCTTCGCAGTTATGTGTAGGTATAATATAAATGTCAACTACACACGGATTAATAAAGGTAAGTCACCTACAATGTTATAATATTGTTCTTTTATTATAGAGTTCAATGGAAATTAGGTGTATTTAGGCTATATAAAAATGTATTTCTTCGTTGCGTCAAAACAGTCTACAGCATTTGAATGACATTTAGGTTTTATAACTAACTTTTATTTCAAAAAGCTATTTTATACTTTGACGAGTAAAATAATGACATAGGTCATCAGTAATGCACATTGTTTTTCATACTTTAAACGTTATTATTTTTACCTAAAAACATCTTAACTCAAAATTAATATTGATAACAACATTTCGAAATCCACACCACTTTTTGGGCACATCGCAAAGTGCAAACGAAACAATTTTGCGACTCAGCTCATAGGTTGCAATAAAAACAACGATACAAGCCTATGACAAAGGCATTTTATTGGCAATTTATGAGGAAGTGTTCAGAACTAGCCCGTTATTGAACGAGCAAATCTGTTTGATGATTTTAAAATCCAGGATTTTTTTTTATTCTAGTTTCCATTGTGCGAATTGGAACCTTGAATATTATAGACTCGATGTAGACGAGCTAAATTGATTGGCTTCACCAAGGCATAGTATTTCTAGTAACATTTTATTGCTGTTTTATCAATAATGTGATGCATATCGGTCGCTCATCTCTACGTAGGGAGGTTATATAAAAGTGGCTCTTTAGTACATAGTTGTTTTATTTCTTTTAATACAAGCTCATCCCAACATCCCTCCAACAAAAAATAAGAGAAAATTATTCAAGTAACCGTTAGACCTGTTGTCCCAAAATGATGGACCGGCTTGAGAAAGTTACAGTAGCTGCCTATTGAACTATGAAACCGATAAGATAATTTAATTCGATATGAAGTTTAAGACATTGCTTATTGAAACCAATCAAGCGGATTCGTTGGCTAAATGATAACGGTCCTTTCAGCCGTTGTCGCCTTTAAGGTTGGTGTTTCAGGATTGGACAAATAATAATCGATATTTTCTGTTACGAACACGCTTATTGTACTAATATGTACCTATGTCTATTTAACCACATAACATATGGAAGTGTTTAGATAATTATAATCATGTTTTGATGTTTGATTTTTGGTCATATTGTGTTAGTAGCATTAGGTTAATGTTAATGTCAGTTTGACGAAACTCAGAGATAATAACTCGATTGTCAATAATTCGATTCCAGCAATAATAATGCATTTGGTGTTGACCATTTTATTTGTATCAATCAATAGAATACCAATGAATAGAAAATGTCATAACCCTTTGAAGCAATATTTTTTGCACGGAGGATTGGGAGATTTGGTAGAATTAAAGTTTTTATGGAGATAGAGTGCTGTTAGCTTAAATCTGAGGTTTTAAATAATATTTTATGTACATAGGTACCGAATATTAATTTATATTAACGATTAAACTTTGAACTCTAGCTATATCATTTTGCTAATTTTGCTTACTAAGATGATTCTTCATGAAAAAAATGATAACTTGTGATCACTTATATTATTTTAAGAACGATTTTGTATACTTAGCTTTTGTATTTTTTTCTAATCATGATTCATAGTAAGTTTTGAGAGCACGTGTGTATCACGTGTGTGGGTCACGTCATGTGATGATGACGAATGCTAAGCTATCTCATTGGTCAGAAACGTTATTGCAGCGTGTTTCGCAGCGAGTTAACATCGTCCATTTTTCACACTGAAAGCATGTCGATGAAAACGTTAGCTGCAAGGCGTATAATATTTTGGTATTTATTAATACGTGAAGAGAAATCTTTGTACCCCTTTGTATGTGTGATATTTGCATAGCTAGATAGTTAAATATAATAATATGGAGGAGCGTAAAAAGACGTTAGTGTTTATATTACCTAAAAGTTTTACAAATGTACTTAATATTAAATAACGGTGTAATTTCAATCTTTGGACGGCCACTAGTTTGTACTTTGTAGTAAATATTTACCTACTTTAGAAGCACCAACTAGAGTAGAAATTATTAGGTATAAAGCATCTATTTTTAATCTATGACGTGATAAATTGAGCGACTAGATAGTTGATTAAGTATCGTTTTAATCCACAAGGAAGATTAATATCAGAAATATTAGACGTATAAGAAAACCTTGGCTCAAAATTTCATTCGTCATACCTAATTGTCGCTGTTAGTTGTAAAATATCGACGACATAACTAAAGGATTTATTGTAGGTACGTAATAAATAAAATCTACTTGGTTTTTTGCACTTTGTTTGATTCTTAATGCTTAGGTTCTGAGACGTGGAAACTAGTGCGAAGATTTTGTACAAAGACTAAATTAAAAGACTGGATTATCATTGTTGATTGAATACTAAGCATTAACCTGTTCTGGAGTACTATGGTACAAAACACCATAACTAAACAACAATATCGGTGAGTCCGAATTGTACTCTGAAAAACAGGAAACCGATAAGCCGGTCCGGCTAAAATGTTAAGATAATAATAATTGTGTAGTTATGTAGGAACGCAAAACGATAAAATAGGTAATAATATAGGAAAATGGTTCATTTAAAAAAATGTATAAACCAAATTAGCAAACGCGTGTATCTTGGCTTGATACCCAATGCCTATATTTTCCTTTTTCCACGAAAGAGAACAGGTTCAACGTTAATATCTTTCTTGACCTTGTATTTAGACACAACATTAATAAACTGTACAAGAGGCTTAATAAAGCGTCTTCCATTTTATGACGTAATTAATGAAGATTTTCAAATAATCTTCATACTTGTCTTGGAATAAAATACTTATGCTTTAGTTTACGGATTCATGTGGCGTCAATACGTAGGGTAAGAGAACTGTGGTTTGTCATCGTAAAGACGTGTCAGAGGCATCACAAGGGGCATATAAGTAACTAAACAAAGATGAATATAACACATGGTAAATATAACGAGAAATATTTTTTTCATGGTTTCTTTTTCACATGTTGATGAAAGCAGTCGTGTAAAATAACAATGTTTATATGAAAGCTAATATATTACAATGATTGACAATCAACAATATTGAATACTATAAATACTTTAAACATTTGTACCTAATAGACGATTTCTATAAACGCACGCCGCGCCGCAGGTTTGTTTGCGTGCAAAACTTCGTGAGCTTGCAATTGAGAGCGCGACAGGTGACGAGAATGGGGTGTTCCACCCTTCTTGCCCACTGTCACATTCACACGTCCTTTTTGTTCGGCTCCACCCGCAAACTGCCAATTCTTTGGGCCCAATGGGTGTTTTATTTAGTTGCGTGAGACATAATTTTTGTTTTAGGGCTTAAAAATATCGTGCGAGTTTATGTAATTGCATGCTCATCAATATAAACCATAAATGTCTTATATTGGCCTCAATTAGATGAAATGTATTTTTATAGATTAGAGCGTGACGTTATTTCGTACCCATTTTAGACTAGAATTTTTATTTTTCGTGTTTTTAAAATAAAGTTTTACTTAAGGTAAGCTTTCAAAAGTAGGCATACTTACTTGCAAAAAGGCAATAAGTAACGCGTAACAAACATAACCTTACCTGTCCTTATTTGACCATTTTTACTATTAACTTTTTTAGTATGGTGCATAACTTGTAATATAAGTTTAATAGTTTTATTTTATAGTTAAATATCAAAAGGACTTATATCATTTTACTAATGTTACTGAAGACTCCATTCTTCGAAGTTTCAGTTAGGTACTCGAAACTTGATAAAACGTCAAAGTTAATGCTTCAAGTATTAACGCTCGTGGGAGTATTTCCGAGAACAATTAGTCCATCAGATTTGGTATTGACTCACATCAAACTAAACTATATATAACATGTAATTTGAAGTAACTTTATCATGCTAGGAACTCTATAGTATTAGACATTTCTTATTATATTCCTTATCTATACTCCCATTCGCTTATTGAAAGTGTAAATAAAAGCTATAGTATCGTCCATACTAATATTATAAATGTGAAAGTAACTCTAGTCTGTCTGTCTGTCTATATGTATGTCTGTCTGTCTGTTACACCTTCATGACTACATCGCTGAACGGATTTTGATGAAATTTGGCATGTGGGAAGTTTAAGACCCGAGAAAGTCTATATAGGCTACTTTTTTTTAAATTCAACCCTCTAAGGTGAGGCTTAGAGTTAAATACTTTAGAGCTACCTAAGGGTTTAAATAGGGGTTAACGCAGGGGAAGCCGCGGGCGAAAGCTATAATATAATACTAACCAACAATCTAAATTAACGCGATCGAAGCCGCGGGCAAAAGCTAGTAATATATTAATTTTGGTAAACTACAACAACGCCACGTACCTACTTAACAGGGGGACGGACTAATGAAATAATTACAAAAGTTTTACTCTCAAAACATTAACGAGGATTGAAAACGTACCTGTATCTTCATTAACAAATTAATTAATCTACCCATACTGCCAGCCTTGAAAAACTAACAACAGTTGAGAATAGTTAACCACTTTCCAAATACGCAATTGGTGGATATTTTTGAGAAGTAATTAGTTTGCTATGTTGGTTCACTGCGGGCACATAAAACAGGATCAAAAGCTATTACATCGAGCAAACATTTACCTGTTTGCATTTATATAGGTAGTTGCCATCAAACGCAAATCGGCTTTTTGGGCACGGCACTTAGTGATGTCGGTATAAACTACTCACGTTCCGTTTGTGGTGCAGGAAAATACAGTTTAAATAGTGATACACATAGAGTGTAGGTACCTAGTAGCCTTTTCCGTTTGAGTACCTGTCAAAGGTCTTGGTCTTGATAACGGCTTGTTTTAAATGTCACTTAGGTACTTTATTTAATGCTAACATTAAACTAAAACATTTTTTAATGGACTCTATTTAGAAAATGTTTACTTTTTCATTATTATTACACTCTTTTTCACAGCTTTATTTCTCTCGAATCTCGATTCATTTTTGTAAAATTTTATTTATGTCAGCTTTTTAGGCGTAGGCTTATTCGCTTGATGTGCGATGTGCGTACTTGCCATTGTAAGTTTTGTTTTAGTAGGATTGTCAACTCAAAACATTTTGTCATCTTGTTCAATCAGAGATACTGCATATTTAAGTATTTCGATCCTTAAAAGTAATAGTCTGAATGCTGGCATAGAGTAAAGAACATTCTGAAGGCACTCGACTGCCGACTTCAAGCTTAACCATTCGAATAATTTAGAATGAGGACACTTTTATTTTTAATTTCAGTGGGTAAATATTAATTAACGCGATGGATTAAAACTGTATGAACAATAGCAAAGCATTAATTCATCATCAGCCGTAAGGCGTCCACTGTTGAACGAAGGCCTCCTCCTTTTAGAAGGGGGGTGTTGCCATAATCCCCACGCTTGGCAAGCGGCTTGGGGATCGCAGTGTTGGTGGTCAAGTTACAGAAGACGCTGCTGCCCATCTTCTGGATTTTCCCTTAGTCGCCTCTTACGACACCCACGGGAGGAAAGGGGGTGGTCAATTCTAGGCCGGATACCACACGGCATTAATTGCCTTTAGGTATTTATCATCAAGCTAAAATCAGTAGGTCTACACGACATAAAACGAGCTTTTCGGGAGTTAATTATTTTGATACTCAACTATATCTGTACTTAAATATAAAAGTCGTGTCTACATGTGTTCAACATAAATACGTTCTCCGCCGTTCGTAACCCGCTTATTTCGATTTTCCTTGAAAATTTACTTTCCGTGTTATATTACAACTCGCGGCGTCACCTCAGGCTTATCGTTTACGCAAAGCTGCCATACCTAGCCGCAGCAGCATTATAGTTTACATAATCGTCTTACAGCACCATAGTGGTGATATCTAAACCGAATCTTAAACATTTGAGCGCTTAATGAAAATGAAGATTCTTAATTGCAGCCTCCGTGAGAGTGGGAATGGTAATTGTGTTCAACTGTAATGCGGAAACTAAAATAGAAGCTTGACTGTGTAACGGTAAATTAAGAAGCATTTTGAAATATTAATTGTTTGTTATTATTACTCTAACATTTTTAATGGACCAAAAAACCAAATAAAAACCGCGATAAAATCCGTAAAATTAGTTTTATTTCAATGTTTTGTAATATTGTTTGAAGATACATAAGTAGAGTATTTAGTAAGATGCAACCATATTAGACTTACTATTTGTATACGTAAAGACATCATCATCATCAGCCCGTTTCAGTCCACTGCTGGACATAGGCCTCTCCCAAGGTACGCCACAGAGCACGCAGAATCATGCCTACATGTTGTCCTTGATAGGGTAGGGAGGGGTTTTTTCAGTCGTCTTCTTATCGTATGGTTGATGAACAAGCTGGTGGTGTGAACCGCCTGTAGGTTTCTGACATGGAAAGAAGTCAATACACCTACATTTTGCTGATCATTATAAGTTCCATGTACCTATTTATGGTGAGTCTATTACTCTATATTTGCGATTATGCGTACCCATACTGAATTGGCAAAGCATTGGAAAATGTACATTTATGATTGTTTCTTCAAGGTATGTCTATAAATATTTGTATACTTTTATAGTTTAAAATATTTTTATTCTATGTGTGTTATGAGCTTTTCTACCGGACCTGGGAGAAGTTATAAATTCATAATAAGTATAAAAGTCTATCAACATAATTCTTATTAAACAATTAAAAATATTATAAACGGCTGTTGCCACGTTATTGCAAATCTACGATCTAATTGTTAATGGTGGCACACTGGGAGAATTATACTAATCGTGTCTGTGATATTTGCATAATTTATATTATGCATAGTAATCCTGTAATCGCCAATCAATTTCGTTCGCCGCATAAATTACTAATCGCGAACTGTGATAAATCTGTGTGCACGAAAGCTGCCCACAACTAATGCATTTTATTTGTTTGTTTACCTTTAACCCGACTGCGGTGAACTCCAAAAAGGTTATGTAATACGCTGATGTACTGCCATACATAGGAATTTAGTGTTTGGGGAAATATAAAAATACCTACAGCGCAAATATGAGATGTAAGAACATATTATTATGTCCGTATCCTATGTTAATAATCACAATGTTTATACGTACTGCAAATAATTATGTAAAAACGCTGAAGGAACAAAAAGTATAGAATAGAATAAAATTTATTTATTTGTTTGAAATATGGTATGCAGATCTTCAGAATTATAACATACGTTTCTCATACTTCGCTTACCAATTTCAGCATGCAAATACAATCAATTGATAACTACAACATTATATATTGTTTATATATTATTATAATTATATTATCTAATTTAAAATTACGTTTTACCTTCCAATTATTCAATTAGGTGCAAGATTATACAATGTCGAACAGGTACAGTCATTATTAGGTATACAAATGTCAAACAAGTACAATCATTATTAAGTATACATATGTATATGTACATGTCAAAACAGGTACAGTCATTTTTATACTAAATTTCAAATAAGTGCCATGGATAATATAATAGGAGTGTACATATAGGTCAAATAGTGCAAAAATGAAGATAAGGTCCTTGTATCATACTAAAAAACAGCGACTAAGCGTTTGTTAAGTAACGTAATCACGAAATAGACCAATCTTTCTCCACTCTAGTGTTCAATGAAGCTGAAATGTTTACACTCATTGTCTCACTCTTCCCTTTACCGTACTAAAGTAAAATAGCTCAATCCTGTTAGAGTAAATGTAAGTAAATAGATGTCTGAGATGTAAGACGGAATGTTACTTGACTAGAGTTTATGTTTGGCTTTTAGGTCTAGAATGAGTATCTAGAGACTTAATAAAAAGATTGTAAACTCATTTTCTTAAAAAAATGTCATCATTATCATCATTAGCCGGAAGACGTCCACTGAACAAAGGCCTCCCCCTTATTTAAGGGGGGAGGGTTGCCATAATCCCCACGGTTGGTAAGCGGCTTTGGGATCGCAGTGTTGGTGGTCAAGTTGCAAAAGACGCTGCCCATCTTCTGGATTTTCCCTTAGTCGCCTCTTACGACACCCACACGAGGAAAGCGGGTGGTCAATTCCAGGCCGGATACCACATGGCAAAAAAATGTAAATGTGTATAAACAATGATGTCAAGAATGATGAGTTTATTATGGTAATTATTATTTTTAACTAAGCATAGTGATTGACTACCTCGTTGGTCTACTGGTCGCAAAGCAGTACAGCAGGTCTACTGCTGAAAATTACGTCCTGAATTCATTTTAAGGGTGGGGTAAAGTGTAATTGGGTTTTTCTATTAGGTAATTTTCAGGAACAGCACGGAGTCAGGATTTGTGACCGGTTAATGGCAAAAGACTCACCGTTTTGCATTGGGTCACCTCTACCTACCCCTTCGGGGACTACAGGCGTGATGTTATGTTATGTTTAAGTATAGCAATTAAAAGGTTTAAACTTTTAATATCCATTTTAACGAGGTATAGAAAGTTTAAATTGAGGGTAACATTAATAAGTGAACGTCAAAGTCCGTTCGAATGTGGTGAAACACAGTCAAAATTAACTTCGAAAGTGAGGTAAACACATCGTGTGAAAAATAAAAAAATATTTGTATCTAATGATCATGATTGGTTATCAAAATCTGTTTTGCTGCATATTAGGTATTATAATGAGATATTTTTGGCTGCTCGGCTGCATGTGCGAGAGCTTAACAGGCTGGTAATAATTAAAAAAAACTACAAAATAAAAAATTTAAAGAAAATAAATATTTGAAAAGTAAAATAAACTGTATTTGGAATACAATTGTGAGTTCAACTGTACCGTGATGTAACCTAGACTTTTCAGTAATTAGTCGTCTTCTTTTTATTATAATCTTTGCAGCGTTCCGCAGTAATATTTTTAAGTAGAGTCCCTTTTTACGAAAATTACCCGAGAAAACGTGACGACTATAACTCTCGCTTCTTTGAGATTAGCCTGGATAAATAGACAACAAAACAAAATTTATAAAAAAAAAATTAAATATTACGTAAAAGATCAGTGTTTTTGCGTGATCGGTGCAATGTAATACCTACTTGTTTTTTTGCATAGAGAATTGAATATAGTGAATTTCATTTATTATTTGGAACTAGGGAGATTTTTCGATCCCTCCAAGAATGGCGTCCTGATGAATTCTTTTGTGTAATTAATGTGTCGTCATGCTATGAGTCTCGCAACGTCTAGCATATAATCAAATCCAATTTCCTCCAATAATGGTTAACTAACTATGTAAGGGTCGCAAATAATAGTTTTATTTAATTATTTACTTTACCATGCATTGAAATAAAAATCCTTTCATGAAAACTACCGGCTATATTTTTATTAAAACTATTCAATTTTACGAGGGATACGAGTATAACACGTTATAACGAATTTTGTTTAAGCGGCCACTAAAAGACAATGGAATAATATAAAACGGTGCCGGGAACTTTTATGGTCCTGTGTCACTTCCCCGGTATTAGGACTTACTATTCTGCAGACGCTTTATCGGTACCTAGATGGTAATGGTTACGTCAGCGCTACACTCCGGTGATGATAAAAATAAATGTTGTTTATAAGCTAAAATAAATCTTATGATACTGACAAAATGTCTCACAGTCGAAAGACCAAAAACCGAATGGATGGTTGACATAATTAAGCTTATCGGGGACCCTCATTAGCACTTGTTAATTCTTGTAGTCTTTGGCGACGGTTCTTTACATGTCGAGACTTCATCCTTTGAGGAACACGATAAGTTGTTGGTCTAGCACCTGATCTCTCTCTGGCCGTATAAGTTTGCCGTCCTAAAGAACCATGTGAAGTACTAGAAAGTCCTGATATTGTGTGCACACTTATGAAAAGGAAGACAGTTCCTTTTTTTTCTTTAAAAAAAAACGTTATAGTGATATTGTAATTATTAACTAGAGTTATGACTGATGGCACTCTTTTCTGTGCTAAAGAAAATATATTAATTCATTTCAAAGGAATACATACCTGTGCCAAATACCTACTACCTACATCCTTCATATACTTTAAGCTCCGGTTCATACCAGTCAGTTGTTAACACAAACGTAAGAACGCAAGTTTTCCACGAATCTATTTGAATTCCACTAGTCCGGTGTCAAATGCGCTCACCCACAATTTTGCCTGACGAGAAGCAAATATTGACCCACCGTGTTCACTTCCCAACCTTTTCTGTTGGCTTTATTTGAGATTTCTATAAATAAATGGTCCATTTTCCTTATGTCCCACAGATTTTTACGATAAATTGTTGTTTAGTTGAATACGTGGGAGGTTCGTTCTAAACGGTTTTCATATTTTTCCGTTACACTCCGCCTTTTGTTGGAAATAAAAGAAAATATAAAGTGTATCAATTGCTTATCTTCCCACACAGGCTTAACTGATTGAGGAAGTGACTTGTGTGTTGTTATTTGAGTGTTAAAGGCTCGTTTTACGATCGATTAAGCGGTTATTAATTCGTTAACGTATTAATTAGAGGGTGGTATGTCCACACGTGTCCATTTCTTAAGCATGGGAGGACTAATCTAGTTTTAAATGCCACGTAAAGTATTATACTGTGTAGTATTTTTAACATTGATAAAATATACCTACATATTTACAATCGTTGTTATGATGAATTGACAATCATGTCAATACATTTTAGACGCGCTTTAATCGTCGTTTTTAAGTGAGGAGGTTTGTCTGACTCTCAAACGCTACATTCTTTGTAACATCACTACATAGTATAAAACAAAGTCGCTTTCTTTGTCCCTATATCCCTATGTATGCTTAAATCTTTAAAACTACGCAACGGATTTTGATGCGGTTTTTTTTAATAGATAGAGTGATTGAAGAGGAAGGTTTATATGTATAATAACATCCATTAAATAGTGGAGAAATACTTATAATATATATTTTATACCCGTGCGAAGCCGGAGCGGGCCGCTAGTGATGAATAAAACAGTTTATGCTACAATTTTTTGTTGTATAGGTACCTTTAGCATGAGTAAGTAACAGTAAATGTAGTTAATCGAATTCTTGGCGTATGAATATTAATTTTTACCCTGCCCTGGAATAGGGAGTGATTCAATCAACGTGAACAAATAAACGAAGAACCAAGTGATTTGTAAGGCAAAGGGTATTTTATTTTGAGCTAAAATAATATTAGTTATTGATATGACAATAATAATAAAAGTTTATATTATGTTTAGGCAAACATTTTATTTTAATAAAAGCATTTATTTACAAAGTTCATTTTTTACCTTAACTTTCGCAGTTGTTTAGATAAGAATCTATATTTTATATTAAGCTAGTTTTTGTTACTAACCAGCATTAAGTAATAATAATTAATAATTTATTCGTTTGTGTCTGCTTAAAATATTGGCTGGTATTGATACAAGGGTGCATTAAACAACGAAAAGCTTTTACCGTACCGATTGACGGTTGATTGAGTAGCCTTACTCACTTCAATATGACAAGGGTAGCATCGACCAGTTACAACTTACAATGCAGATAGGTCACATAATTTTAAAACAGAGAAGAATTTTCGATAAAAAAATAAGGAGCTAAAGCTAGTCTTTAGTGCAAGTCTGTTAATAGCTGTCTTATCTGATGCGGTTGCGCTTTTCTTTTGTTAAATGACAGATGAGCAAAAGAAAAACGGCCACGCAGTAGTTTAGTTATCTTACAAAGTTACACAAAAGGCATCAGAGAAGGCTTTGGGTATCAGCATGAAGGTTAGGTATCTAGTACTTCAAATATACGGCAATATTTTAGCCTCGAATGCGTTTTAAGTCTCGAACGCTGTACATATTCGGAATCGTGTGCTGTCGGCCGGTAGTTGTATCGTGCAAATATTTATTATTTGCGACTCGATACGAGCTTTGCAAGCTGATACACGAGATGTGGCTGTGTGTTTACATTTCCTTTACCGACTTACTTCTAAAGGTTATGCATTGGACGCTAGAGCTCAATTTTTGAATCGCTTGCATTAAAGTCATGGCTCGCATACGCCAAATTTTGGCGCACTCGTCTGTGAATTTAGCGTTCTCGAATACTGCTTTTTACAAGCGTGATTCTAAAATTAAACTGAATGGTGGCGCGAGTAAGTTTTTTTAAAACGATTCATTTTATTTGAAGTTAAACCTTTTTGGTGATAAAGTGACAGTTTTATTAGGACATTATTTTTTATTTTAGTTTAAATTCGGGTTTTATTGAGACAAATGGTATGTGTGGCACTGGCGTGTAAATGGTAATATATAATTATTATATTATGTTTAGTTAATATTGGCTAATTTTTTTTATGAGCTTAACATATTATTGTTACTTTTTAAATTTTGTCATAAGTATATATATTCAATGACATTAGCAACTTCTTAATAGGTAACTATATTTCAATTATATTATGTGTGACGCTATTTTCTATACAAACAGCCTACATATTCATCAACAACACTAAGCACAATTAACAAAACACGAGCCCATTAGCACTGCACACTTCTTCACTAGAACAAAACGGCTGAAACCCGATAAACATGTAAAGAGAAAATGTCGCCGGCCGTCCGTCGCAAGTTGATGCGTCACGCAATATCAGCATGATTGATGAGGCCAGTCGTCCCCAAATCCCGGATGACCACAGCTTTGAAAACGCGTGTGATACAGTCTGTTTACGCCGTGAATAAGTTTGGGAACCAGTGGCCTGGCAAAAATGAAAGTTAAATATCACGATAATGATACATTGGGATGTGAATAACGTGATATTTGTCTTGAAGAAACGCTACTTTTCTAACATTCGTGACGAACCCAGTATTTTCAATACAAGTGGGTATATTAAAAAAAATAGAACTTGATTTAGAAATAATATTTGCAATTGTATGTTTTATTTTTTTGAAGTTAATAAAAACTTATTTCGGTAACATGTTTTTAAGTTTATTCAAAGTACATAAAACGTTTTGGAGTACTTTTATTTAGTTCTTAAAAGTTTTTGAAGAGCTCTGTATTTAGACACGCCTGTATAGGTATACCCCTAAGAGGTAAGCAAAACACCGCTGTTGGACAGGTTTATTTAGTCAAACTTGGTTTTATGAACCGGTACAGGGGACCAGAATATTTGTACAATTAATTTTTTTTTAATCATAGATTTTGAATACCAAGTGGTGTTCTGAGTTTTATATAAGCATTGCCTTAATTTAAAGTTTCTCCTGTATTGTGGGTGCGCACAAACATGATATGAATCACACACAAGAACACCCGACATATTTGAACCCAGTATTGCTTTTAAATACGTACCTTTTGATGTTTTGAATTTAATTATTTTTGTTATAATATACCTAAAGGTTGTCGCATATCCTTACTAGGTTAACAAAAATGTACACAAAGGTAAACCATATTTAATAAATGTCAAAAAACCGTAAACGTAATAATTTTTATGTTACGTTTCCATTGAAATCTCCCGTTGGAGTAGATTTTATGAGTAATTGCAAGAGGTATAATGAAATAAAACCTTTTGCAAAACGTAGGTTTGTCGTTCATTACCTTAATATAATTGTGTAAGGGTTCATATCCCTTCCGAGCAAAATAGATGTGTAACAAATTTAGCGTGTGCGGCTGTATGTTGCACCGTAGCTTCCAAAAAAATAAACCGTTAAGTTTTTCTTTGTTTGATAGGTGACTTGATTGACGGTGTTCTTAACTATGTATCAAGAAAATCTGTTCAGCCGTTTAAAAGTAATAATAATTATATTAGATTAATAAAAAAATATCTTTATTAGAAGCATATCACGAGTTATTTATTATTCCTAAATAAATCTTAAAATAATATAGGCTAGAGAAACGTGATTGTGAACATGAGCTTCCTGACTCCTAAACTAGGTATATATACTTACTGACTCCTGAGAAACCCTGTATCTCAGGAACCAGTTAGTATGTGTACGTACAGCTGTAAATTAAAAAAAAATTAAATAAATCTTTTTTTCTACTTGGAGTGATATAAGCAACTTCTACTGATCTGGTGATTCGGTATCCTGTAACTTTAATGACATTGCAAAAACATGGATATCCTTCACCGTTGTTCAAGTTGGAGTTTTTTTTACTTATCTGATTGTTAATAACATAATATCACGCCTGTATTTCCCGAAAGAATTACCAAATGAAAAAACCCAGTAAGAATTTGCCCGGGATTCAAACCATCAAAACTTTCCGTTACATTGTGTGTATTTTAAGAGTTTGCATCACAGTAACACTAAAATATGTAACAAAAAAGCTTCGTTAACAGAATTTCAGTTTTGATGGAATCCTAAAAAGCGAAACGGTACGTCCGATCTGTCAGACATACGCAATATCTGAGTGATAGATGGGCAGACGCCCTCGCCACACGTCCGGGACAGGACACTTGCATTTACAGATATCTGCCGTTTTGCAGACACGAAAAAAAGGTATGCTAGTTCAGAATGTATTTCAATGTCTATTGTTTACATTGTAAAAGTTTTTAGGTTTTATAAGTTATTTATATAACTTAGAAAAGATTTGCTTCCAAACCTGACATTTATTAATAATATCTTCCATATAATAAGCTACGTCAAATATTTTTTTAAATATTAAGTATCTAAAGCAGGAATGCAGGTTTGTTTTATTGTTTGCAATGTTTGTTAATATATATATATATGTATATCTTCAATTATATTATATTTAAACTTATTTATATAACAGGGTTCATGTTTTATACCATACTTTGTTATATTTATTATCTTTTACAACATGGTTGCAATAAATAAAGGAATATGATTAAATATGTAATATTAGTACCTAACATTATCAGCGTTTGTGTCTTGAAGCCAAAAAAAAGGACAATTACTACTACTACTATTAAATCATAAATTTGTCATTTCTCAATTTTTTTAGTGAACTTAAAGTTACTTATGGTAACGCCTTTGTACATTATAATGATTTCTTTATTGCTATTGTTTTTGTTTACCTTGTGTACAATAAACAAAAAGAAATAAACATTTCATTTCTAGATACAGTATTGTAGCATGTTTCGTATTCTCTGAATCCGATAGAGAAGCTATAGTAACAAAAATAATAAGCAAAAAATACAACAGCATACCTACTAAAAATATAACAATATAGGTACCTAAAAGATACGCAGCTAGAATCATTAAAATCTCTGGACAAAACAAAGCGTAAACTTAATTACGAACGTAATTAATTAACAGTATCGAAGTCTGTTAACAGTTTTAATACCCGTAATAATCCTTTGTTATTTTTATTATTACAAGCCTGTAATGTCCCACTGCAGGGCAAAGGCCTCCCCACTCTCCCTCCACATGACTCTGTCAAGGGCTATCGATGCCCAGTCCTCCATAAAGGAGTCCAGGTCAATAATCCTTTAATGATCAAAAAATTACGGAAAAATAATTTAGAGCGTATAATTAAACAAAATAAATTAAGTGTCTCTCTGTATCTAATATTTTATAAGCTAATGCTACCAACAACCAACCATTGCTTAACTCGATGACAGTCCGCTAAGTAGACACAATAGTTAAACGACCGCTGTGTACCATATGTGGTACACTGGGCTATAAAAGGGTTAAGTACTAACACCAAGTCATAAATAGCAACTTTAAAGTAGACTGAAAAATGTTTTTGATTAATGTCTGGAAAAACTGGCAGTTGGTTCAAAACTATGGAAACACTGACTTGCTTACGTGCTATTTTGGAGCATTTTTGGTACCGTAATACTACGGGGTAAACAGTAACAACTTTTTACTCCATTTAATAAGCTTCTATTAGACGTTGATCTAAAACGGCGTGTCTTCCGATTCTCCAACGAATGACTACAAAAGGTCAACACTGCCCAAAACTGACTCCATCATCATCTTCAGCCTATATCAGTCCACTGCTGGACATACAAAACTGACAGACGTACACAGAATACAGAACAAACTTACGTAGTGTAATTTAAGCTTAATATTATGTTTCTTCATAAAATGATAGAAGCTTCATTAACAATTCATGGGTTACAATTACAACCTACTTCACCCTCTGTGCGTCTCAAAGGTAACGCGTGTAGGTAACAACTTTAATTGAAACAGTTACAAGTATTATACAAAAACTATTGATTTGTAATTGTCTTAATTATTTGTTCTGTTATATATTCAAATTGGCTGGTCTGGTAGCCTAAACAATAAAACTGTTTTTCATTATAGAGTCACAATAATAGGCTTCATTCTTACCGCCCCAGTTTTGGTTCAATTACGCATTCAACGTGTTAAAATATTCGTGTTTTAAGTAGTATTGTTAATAATTTAAAAATAAATACTCTGCAAATTACTTGTTTTTATGCTTACTTAGCACATACTATATTGTATGAAAAAAATACTCATGCAATTTTAACGATTTCCCAAAAGCCTTCACAAAACAAAACTTTAATTCTTTCTCAATCGTGTATTGGTGTGTTTTTAATTTTCATTTAATATGTGAGTGCAAATATTATCACGTACATTATAACATTCAAAATGGTACCCAAAATATTTCCAAGTAGGGTGTAAAATGTTCAACAGAACATATTCGGCTGTAATATGAAAAGCGAAAGCTGTCCTTGCTGAATAGCTATGAATAAATGAAACGAGACAATGCCGCGTAATACAATTGCAGTGAAAAGACGCTCGGGCTGTGTGTTCTAGTTCCAAACAAGAGGAACAGTGGCTCGCAGGTGCAACACGCCACAATAAGCGTTGCACGGAGCGGCAACAATGCGCGCTGTGATTGCTGCATGCGCGCGATTGCACTGCGTCGCGACGCCACTTGACTGACAGTTGTTTTGGCTGAAATATTGTATTCCATTTTTAAATTGTAGGTTGATTAGTTTTTTTGTTGTGTTCCATATAAGTTGAATAGCTTTCATAAATTGTAAGGCTAACAAAATCTCAAGATGGCCAGATTATTTTGGGATTACACCAAGAAGTTTTGTATCAAAATATAAAATTCGTTGTACTACATTATACAGTTTTACCAAACATGACAATAGAAATTACATAACATTTTTGATTGGGCTTAAGCCACAGTAAGGCACTGTTTATTAGCTTAGCATAGGCGGGCAGTGGTTGTTCATTAGGCGGTAAACAGATAAATTTTAAATCATACATATTCAATTCATATACATTATTTTTAAACATAGCATCATAAAATCACGTCATATTTCCCAAAGAGATAGGCAGAGGTGTTGAAGGCTAGTACATCCACATTTTGCCAGTTATGTTATCGGTCCCAA
The DNA here is from genome assembly GCA_905340225.1 of Abrostola tripartita. Taxonomy (NCBI): domain Eukaryota; kingdom Metazoa; phylum Arthropoda; class Insecta; order Lepidoptera; family Noctuidae; genus Abrostola; species Abrostola tripartita. The sequence continues at coordinate 6,316,515 of HG996498.1, read as the reverse complement.
TGTAATAGGAGGCGAGTCTATTACAATTAACTGGGCAAAAATCTAGACTCCGTGCGTACTGAGAATTACCGAATGGAAAAGTCAGTAACACTTTGCCCGTTCCGGGATTGAACCCAGGATCTCATGCTCAGTAGTCGCACTTAGGGACCACTAGACCAACAAGGCAACATTTTTAAAATTACACATGAGTATGTGAATTATGTTCGAAGAAAAATACTGGCTGGAACGAGAGAACTTAAACTGCGTTTAAAGATGCTTTTTACGAGTGAGTTAACTCAAGAACAAAATGATTAAAAAATCTTATTTTAGGTATCCGTGTAGTAGGTACTGTACAGAAGGTATTTTTAACGCTTTATTTTAGGTAAGTATTAGGTACATGTATATTTTTTTATATTAAATTGACTCAGAACAAACAGTTACTATAGAATATAACTGAAATTTTACAGACTTTTCAATCTGAAAAGTTCCGAAGATAAATCAATATTAATACTAAATAAATATTGATTTCAACGATTCCGTTATAAAAACACTGTATTGATTGGCCTATAAAAACGTAGAAGGTACAATTTTACTGACTGACTTTACACATATAATTTTAATGTGCCTTTACCGTAATGGCATTCAACTACCTATATCTATTGGTTACCAAGTGAACCGACTCAGAGTAAATATCACCTACATTGCATACACGTTCCCAATCTCTGTGCGAAGCCAAGGTGCTGCATAAACAGGACTAAATTGCAATCCTCCGAAATTCAGCCACATATTAGCTGGACGTATCCTCTGGGCATATGGGGCAGATCGGGGACAAAGTTACAAACTTTAGAGCAAGCACTGTCGGTCTCAACCGCTATGACTCGAACTGAATTCACATCGGGATTAAATTGGACATTATGTCTGCTACACGTGAATTAAATTGATGCCATCTATTACGTATGCATAATTTGGGCCATTTTAAAATATTGATTAACTAATTTTCATGCATTTTGCATGGATGTCTGCGGGATGTCAAGTGTCAGATTAACAAAGGATATTCACGCTGTTAAAATTGATTTTCAGTTAGTATTTCGAATAGTACGAGCTTGTACAAATCTCTTTTATCTTACAGAAATAGAACAAGCCTTGATTACTTATGTTAGTTACTACATTTTAGCGATATCTAAAGATTAACTTTTTTTTTTATCTCGGTATTGTTCTTTTTCGTCAGTAGCATCATTAATTCACTAAGGCAAGATTTGAATCCGCACAGGAAGCTTTAGTATGCACCTCCGCCAGAACCAAAAAAAAAGTATTAATAAAATAAGTTTATGTTTAGTTTTATTTAAGTAATCTAAAAGTAAATAAAAAAATATTATGATCTGCATAAAAACAGCTAGACACGCTTTCATATTTTCGTGATATAAAATTTAAAACATAAAATAGAATACGGAGGTCTTAAGTAAATATCCTCAGCCAAATACTATAACAAGTATAAGAAGTTCCGTAAAACTGAGACTTAAATCTCCAAGTTTATAATACTTATTTGCGTAATACATACCTACTTGAATATTTTTAAAAGTTCCTCTCTGAAGTAAAACACGTGGATACAGTTTTAAAACTGTTCGCCAATTCTAGATTGCGCGCTCCGCCAACTCGAACTTTATCTAACAGCTGATTGCGACTCTTTTCTCGAGGAAAGTATCGTTAGAATCTTTCGTTTACTTTTCCTTTATTTTTGTTGTGACTGCAGCCAACTTGTATGTCATACATAACTGATCAAGTTTCGCGCAGAAGGAAACTTAAATCGCTAACTGATTCTTTGTCCATTACGATGAATTTTGCTCCATTATGTGAGAACTATACAAGCTTCGCCTTTCTTACGCGTTATTTCTACTTAGAAGAGTGAGTTACCGTACTTTCTTATTTTAAGTCTTCGTTACAATTTTTGCTAACGTAAATTTTAATTTCGATCAGTAGTTATAACTTGCAGTAATTCCACAGTGAAAACTTACTATACTTAATTACTTATGCGTCATACGTCATAGGCTACACACCCGATGACGTATTATGACATAGACATAGAATATGACATAAGTATAAATTTATAGAATTTAATCAGTATTTTTACTGCAGTACTTTTACTGTATTAAACATAGGTACTAAACATTTATTATACTTACAGAATTTTTCCATAGATGTATTGTACTGTACACTAACTATAAGAGGCGTCCCTTTAGAAATGAATAGAACTACTTTATTGAATGTTACTTTTCCGCTAAAGCCGTGTGTAGTTCTTTGTTCCCCGTTCCGGTGAACGGACAAAAGCTCGTGTTCAAATGCAGCTCAAAATTTCAAATACACGAAACGTTTGGTGACGTTCTATTATGAAGACGATGGCTTCTATAATGATTGTACTACAGTTGGTAACTTCCACTGCGTATTACTTTGTATCTATTTAGTTTCACTTCAAGTACTTGATTTGATTTGCATAGATAGCCTGTTAACTGTTCCTTGAAAGCGGCTTATATTTAGTGCTTGACAAACAAAGGAAACTCGCGAAGGTGTTGACGAAGTTAAAGGTTGGCTTTTCCATTTATTACAATGAAAATATTCATAATGAACACTAATTTTCGTTCTATTAATGTTAATAAAGGCCGTTATTTAACCTAGATGCTGTCCTAGGCTCGTAATAGCGCACATTTGGTATAAATGATAAGAGTTAATCGAGCCAGCCTTTGTGCTAAATAGACAGATTGAGGTTGACGAAATCGTAGTAATGGGTTTCGTACAATTCTAACAAAAGTTATTACAGGTATAGGCCCTGAACATTATTAAAATTGCTTTTGTTATTTCAAGATAGCTTGATAGTTCGGGTGCTTTATGAGCAGCATAAAAATTTTTCGATGGACAAAAATTTCCAACCACTATAAAGGACCTGTAAGGCATAGCCTGCCTTCTAGACTAAACAAGAAATCTGCAAGAAGCGACTTACTCATTTCATAGTTCATGATACATTACGCTACGATGTTCTATTATTTCCCAGTCCAAGCAAAAATTTCGCTAGAAAATATAAGAATGTTGAAACCCACTTGAGCAAAATAATACGAAAATATAATACTATATCTAACGATTACACGGTTATGTGGGAGCAGTACCAAGATTTTACAATATTTATTTGACATTTGGCCCCAGCATGTGGTGCCAGCGTAGACTACGAAATATGAGATTCTGCGGTGTATATTATTACCTGAAATGTGTGGAATGACATTATTGCCGACGTATATATATCTGTACAATGTAGTGTCATAAAGATATGTCACAGTCAAAATATTGCTACCGGCACACGTCATGTTGGTCTGTGGGACACTACACCTGAGTAATACGTTCGTACTGAATAGTTTGAATACGTAATGCATGGAACTGTTTCACGGTTATGATGGCTGTTAAGCTTGATGGTGAAAGCGATTATTTATAAATAATGATATGTTAATTTTGCTACTTTGAAATTATTGTAACTTTTGAGTAGAAATAAGAGAAACCGTTTTTGTAAACCTTAATATTTTAATAAAGGCCTAAAAAAAACCTATTTTTACATTACATTTTAAACCATGTTTTCAAGAGCATATGCGTGCACGAGGTGTCAATTTTGTTTTTAATTTATCTTTGCTATAATTCCCACGAAACTTGTGAACACTAAAGAATGTACCAATCGATCACTTATTAGTTTAAGCGTTTTTAGCCCGTAATGTACTTCTTCTCTCAAGGCGCTCTGTACAACTTTCACCAGATAAAACACAGCGCTTGTTCTTTCTTCAGACTAGTAACAAACTGTTTCAGTTTTCTTGTTTGGTAGTTGCGACCCCTGCCACGACCGTGAGTAATTTTCCTAAATTAAAACTGTTTAATCTTATATTCTTAACATGACATAGTAGTTCAAATCTATCGTAATTTTGTAGTATATCGAATATCTATGCACTCCTTCACCACATTTACTATTCTATCCTACACTCCCTCCGTGCGCGCAATACCTATGCTTAAAAAAGGGGTTAAAGTTGAATAAATTGATAGAAGATTATTCATCATCTACAATCTAGCCAAATGAGTTTAGCCAATTAAGAGCGATTGAGTCACTCTGAAATCAGTAAACTTCCAATCCTACATATAACATAAGCAGAATATTGGTTATACGCTAACTCCAGTTTAATTTGTTTGACATTCAGGCTTCTGACAGATATGACTTACAATGAGCAGCCAATCGCAGTGGCCCACTGGCAATTTCATTTTCATCGAGTGTTCCATTTGTAATTAAAAAGCAAATTTCGCCTAACTAAATTGAAAAGTGAAGTTTTTTAAATTCTGAATTTCGAATAGCGTAGCGGTTGATTCAGCTAAAATAGCCAGTTATAGGCGTTCACATAATTATTGTTTTCGATCTTTATCTATTTGCATTTCAGTGTAGCGTTTTCACTGCGTAATCTGCGCGTGTAAACTCTATGCCATCGAGATTACCAAAATCATGGACTTTGTTTATTAAACAATTGAATGTAGGCATACTCATAATCCTCGCTATAGGCTGTTATTTTGATACCAAATGTTACACTGCAATGTTGTAATGGTATCTGTATCGCGTCTGATAGTGCTCCCAGTATTTGAAAACGAAGTGAGTTTTTTACGATTGTTGATATTATTATGGCCATGTAGGTAAATGAAACATATGACTGTTCAAGAGTCAACTGGACGATTGTATCATTATACATGCTTAAATTTACATGATTTAAATGTTTATTTAAAATATTCTAAACAGTTTATTCAACATTTTTATCTACAACTGTACCCAGGACCAAAGATACGTCAGCTTCCCAAATAGTTAAATGAAATACAGCTGACACTCTTGATCGATATCGATAAAACTAAAACTGTACACGTCAGAATACTAGTACAACGCTATTGTGTACCAAAAGCTAATAAATCCTTTAATTTTCTACCTGACATAAAATGTACTGCCATGTAAACTGAAAATATGATCGCGTTGAACCACTGCAGCTCCGTCATATTTTCATCGGCGAATGAAAAGCAACTGCAATGTAATAACGGCTACAAAGGAAAGGCGTTTTTTCTCCTTTTGGCTAAGATAATTCATGGATGTACCGTTATTATAATGTAATAACGTTATAAATCGCAAGGTATGACAAACTACTGTTTTACATTATTTTTAGGTACTTAATCACGAGTGAGTTTTGATTCAGTTGATAGGTTACACATCTATCATCAGGACAGTTTTCCTTATACCTGTTTTTATTTGCAAGACACAATAATAATTAACAATGTTACTGTACACAGTGGTTGCAGTAATTAAATGAAATTGTGGTGCGATGCGATTCCAAACGTTATTGTTTGACATTGCCTTAAAATATGTTCGACTCTTTAAGTGTTTTGCTAACTGATATTATATTCAAATTAAATTATCAATCATTCTCTGCATAATTTGTAAATACAGAAGGTATTTATTATATAATTTGAGATTTATATACCGTAAAATAACTACTAATAAGACACAACTTGCTCCTAGAATAAATCTAAGCGTTACTTTTTCTTGAGTCGCTTTGTCCTGGGAAACTAACTATTCACGCGGGCAACGCCGCTCCACATCAAGTTGTACAATAAAATTAATATGAACTCAGCAAAGCTCTGGATTGTTGAGAAAATACACAGAGCGCGTTAAAAACGGTTCAAATCTTATCGTAGGAAAGATGAATACTGAGTTTTAGTGACAATGCTATGTAGGTATTAGTAGTTTTATATAAATACAGAGCTGTATATGTGTAATGATTTTAAGTATTCAAACTTTTGCTTAATGATTATTTTTACTTCAGAACAACAATGGGAAATAATTCTGTGTCTGGTAGTCATCGTAAAATGTTTAATAAGCAGTATATTTTTTTTTAAATATTTATTGAATTTAGAATTCTTAGTGAAGCATTTCGTCCTGCACAATTTGAAGAAAAAAAAACGATCAACTACTAAAAACCGAGGAAAAACATAAACACAATATAGTCTATAGTAACCAATAAATGAATTAAAAGAAATCTAAAGTAAAATGGACGCAAAACGAAATAAGTGGTCGCATGTCTCGGTAAGACAAATGACTTCCTAGAAGTTGTAGGAGTAAAACCATTTACGATTGGACGATAAAAACTGAACTCTGACTAACGAAATATACCCACTATCAATCGTGAACTTATCTAATGTAGCTCATTAGAAAGCTTCCGATGGCCGAAGGTATTAAGTACCTCTATGGTTTCAAAAAGTTGTAATTCTTTTTATTTTTAAGTAACGTATCTTATGCCATTTCATGTGGTATGGCCATGCCATAGTTCATAATTTCCTGATAAATCGATTGCGACGCGATGTTGCATTTTATCTTCTAATGACAAAATTAAAAAATAAGTCTTTTTTTTTATTTAAACATCTGTGTTGGTAGTAACATGATACTATGGTATACCAGATTTATAATGAACTCAGTCTCTAATCTTTATTTGTACTACGGACGCAATTATATCTACGTGCTACGACGTAGCGGTCGCTACGTGACGCTCTACGGATATCGTAGCTTTTTATTTCAATTACTGTGTAACTGTAGATTAACAATATTAATACCATAACTATATACATTTTTCTCGTCTAATATTTACTTGCAACAAATATGTATTAGTAATAAGGTTTTAGTATAATACAAACAATGCTACTGTACAGACAATGCTGTATTATTTGTTCCTGGAGGAGATAAATATGTTTTTATCTGCGTGGGTGGTAGATATACCATATTAAGTCACGGCAGATAAAGAATATTATGTAATTGTTCAGAATTTTTTGATTATAATAATTGATATAAGAACTGTTGCTCTTAACATGTGAATAAAAAAGTTCTATTTACTGTACGGATGGTTTAAACTAATTTTATCCTATAAAATGGAACCTCAAAAATATATTAATGGTATTATTTTTAGATGCGGTCCGCTACAGGCAGCCTTAGTGGGCTTTGTCTGCTTTACAGAACTTATATTTGTTGTATATAATGACTGCTGTTTATATACGTTTGGGAATCCAGGATCTATAAACAGTTGCTCAAATTAACATTAATTACATCGAAATTACATACTTACAAAACTATTTCGTATTAATAATTCGACACGACAGTAAACTTTGAATACATCCGACTTGTTAGGGGAAGGCATCGTTATTTAAATCCCTTAATGATATATAGAGCCCACATGTGTGAATTAGGGATAATTTATATTGGTTATATTATTGCCATGGTAATAAAATAACGACATAATAAGACTTCATTTTACCAATACGTTTTGACTTGCATACAAAATGCACATACAATAAGCAGATGCAGTAAATAGGTAAATAAATAGCTATCTTATTACCTAATTATCTGCTGTTTACTGCAGGGCAGTTGCGCTAAGTGTAGCGGGTTCGATTCCCGCACGAGACACAGGGAATAGGGAGTGCACTTATATTTGCGCGCATACTTGTGCACTATAACATCTCCTGCGTAGTCGGCTAGTCTCAGATGAGAAAGGCCGCCGTGACCAAAAATTCCATCAGGAGAACATTATACATTTATACAATTGTTACTGCGAATATTACAAAATATTCATAGTTAATTACAATTTGACATATCAGCAATGTTAGAAACTTCATATTGTACGAGGTAGATATGTAAATCCCTCGTATCTATTGACGTGTAACTCCCGAGGGTGAGGTCTGTTTCATTTGACTTCACTATGAATATAACTAATGATACCAATCGCTAGACTAGGAGCTCGCTTTAATTTCCGTTGTGCTGCAAACAGTTATAATGTATTTTCTAAGTTTAGAGTCCGTTGGAATAAATAACTGTTGTAGAAAAATCCCATGTAAACATCCTTCATGCTTGGTAATAATATGTTTAATCTGTATTTTGATAATGCAAAAAGACAGTTACGTGGTTATGGTGATATCATATTTTAAATGTAAAGACAATATTTGCACATATAGCGATCCTAAAAGATTTGTTACTTTTATCCATAGTGATATATTAATATACTATTTGCAATACAAGTATGATTATAAATATACAACTTAATAAGATACTGTTTATAAAGAACGCCTCTGTCTGCCCCTTCAGATTATAGATCCATGATTCTTATTATGCATTAAAAGTATTATACCTACCAAAATAAATAACAAGGAACAATACAGTACCTACCTAAGTAGAAACAAAAATAATAAGTGTCGTTTTTCTGAAGTTTGAAACTTCTGATTTACGTACTACGTAGATATACAAAACGTAACATGTCCTGTGTCGTCCCGGGGGTAGCGTCTGGTTCATTTAACCAGACCACAGATAATTAATGCACATCAAGCCCATCAGGGTGCAACCGTCTAGATAGTTTTACTGTTTTAATTTTTTAATTAAAATAAAGAGTGCTTTTCTCGCAGGGGAATTCTAGGGAGATTAACAACTTTATACTATTTTAAAACAAAAATATATACCTTATATTCGTGGAATAGAGGAATTTATTATTAAAAAATAAATTTAAAAAAAGATCCCGACGAATTGAGAACCTCCTCCTTTTTTTTGAAGTCGGTTAAAAATGACCCGTTTATTGAAAAAACAAAATGACAGCTTAATTTTATGTTTTAAATACTGGTTATAATGATTTATTAATAAAAAAAATTGGAATCTGTTTCTTGTTGTGAATGTTTATTTTTGGGATCACAGAAACATTCGAATTCTAATATTTGAATAAACATTGCGATTCAGCAAAACGAAAAACAAAACGCACCTTATTAAAAGTCAATGTAAATACCTTAAAGCACAAAAGTTTCTTAATGCGGGAATAATGAAGCAAGACGACGAGAATCGATGTCCCAAAGGGTGTTGTGCGTGATGCTTTCAGTTTATATTAAAAGTTAAGCTAATTATGTTTATTGGCAAAGTTGCGCGGAAGTCGTAAAACAAATTATAGCATTTTGTTTTGGAAACAAAATTCCTTAAAACTCTTTTGCTGTCGCAAATATTTCCCAAGTTTAGCATCAATCATTGTTTCTCAAAAAAATACCTTCAGAACTTTTGAGAATTGTCCGCTTTTGTTATTTTTAGCATTTTTGTTATGTATAGGTATAACTTCTTTATTATTTTTGTTAAGTAGGAATAGTTATACCATATCAAACCATTTAAGAAAAAAATAAAATATTTTGTCGATAAATTAAAAGTTAATTAATCTTTAACGTAAATATAAATGAATAAACCTTTGGTTATAAATATGGAATGAACTATGCCTCATAATACACAAATTTATGTTTGTAGTTTGTTTTACGTCATTCAGATAAAAAGTGTATTTCAATATAACGTTAATTAAATACATCAAATATTTTTTAAAGCTACGTTGTATTTATGTGTAAAGCAAACACAATTTTTTATCAACATTTCAACAAAACTAGACTTCCTAATCGAATATAGAATAAATAATAACAAAATACTCACTTTCTCATACGATCGAAGATATTTACTATTTTGGCACGACACAATCATGAGTTCCAAGTTACTTTGTTCATTCTGCTACACGATTTTATTTCGACACAATATTCCGTTCAGTTTACGAATTGTTCTATAACAATGTATCATTATAAAGTCAATTACGATCCACGTGGGCGGCAAAGCGCGGGAAATCGAAGTGTTTAGCGCCAAAACCGTCCTCCCCCGAGACCACCATCCCTCACCGTGCTCCACAACATACTGACAACTGTCACCGGCCACCCGGCCGACGTTTTGCTCGCTTTTACTACGGACGCTTTTTCTCTTTTGCCCTATCTTGCTTTAACGAAAATTTATATACACACAGAAATGTACGAACACATATACACGACAAGTTAGTTCGAGTCGTTGAGATTCTGTGGCGTAAGTGTGTGCATTAATAGTGAATGTGTGAGCGTGGCCCGTTGAAGACGCATCTCCGTGGTAACATGCCAATGCGTTGGTGCACACAATTACAGGTGAACAATCGGAATTTGTAACATAATGAGGTGGTATAAGGTTGTGTTTTGTATGTTTTAAAACTTGAGTTCATTCAAAGACAGCGCTAAAGCAGAATTGCGCATGTCCGTTATCAATCTTATGATCGTGAAACTACGAAAACTATTGCTGTCCTTATTTTTCTTTAAGTTTTAGTTTGAATGTCTAAAGCTATTGCTCGAAATCACGCATATCTTGCAGACTTTTTATATTTAATCAAATTGTTTGCTAACTAAGTTATATTTTACTTGAGGTACTTATATTTTTGTTTATTTTTTGCTCAGTGAACTCAAGGGTGTTTTACGAGCAATAAAGTTGGCGCCTTAATAAGAACAGAGCAACTTATAAATAAAATATGAATTAAAATTTAAGATCAGGTGTGTTTATTTTGTTATATTTTACGGTTAGGTATGCTTCATATGATGGCGTAGGTAGGTACTTTTATTATTAAATCAACACTGAATATGAATGCGTTGTCTGTAAGTATAATTTGCATCTGTTTTTTATGTGAGTTCTATTTATTATTTTTAAAATGATACATATAGATAAGATTAAAATTATATTTTATATAAATGGATATTTTAAAATTAAAGTGATGTTTCTTAATTTGTATATACTACAAGAAGGAATCAGATCTGCAGTAAAGGATAATATTACACGAACTTACCATCTTCAACAAGTCACAAAGCAAACAAAGGACTTGGGGAAAAATTATTTTCCTTACAACTGGGGATGATATTAACTGAGAGATAAGAGCGTAAGAGTATGAGTGAAGTACTCTTTCCGAGCGGGCGGCGTTTATACAAAGCTATGAATAACAATTTACTAAAGAGCCAGGAACGCATACACTTGAGCGTAGAAGTTTGTTTCGAAGTGCCCAAACTCACGAACAATACCGACACGATGAGCTACGAATGATGAATTAAACTCGAATGTGAAAGAACGCCACGGGATATATCGGACACTTTTGTGATTCATATTCAAGCCTCTCAAATAATATTTTTCTAGCTAAGTTATCTCCAAGATCTCTTTCAGAGCTTAAATAAATAATGAGAATCATTATAGGCGTAGTATTTATTCAAAAAGTACGGTGGGTTAGACTTATCTTAAAAAGTTTGTAGCCTTCTCCTTTCTGTTCTATTTTATTTTTTTGAACACATAAAAGCTCTCCATCTCTAAGACTGGTTTTATTTTGGTTTTGAAAATCAATATCGATGAAAATATTGTTCAGTATCCTTACTAAACAAACTAATATTTGTCAAATTTCTCTAAGCAAAATAAGCGCGTAAATTAAACATTCTCATTCATAAATGTCGTCTTCTAAGCATCTTATAAATGAAATGGCTGTCAAATCTTGTTCTAACTTCTTTTGTTACACGCAATTCACAAAGATATGTTGGCAGGATATATAAAAAAATTGTAAATCTCAGATTTAGGTATACGGCAACGCTTTAACTTTTTTAAATCGCGAAGAGCCGCTGAAATGTCTAGTAAAAGAAATATGACCCCGTTTTCAATTTACCTTTTAAAATGTGACAAGAACTTCAATTTTATACATACAACCAATGTGAGCTCTCCTGTGCACCTTACCGAATCGCATAACCGGCGGGCGTCTCCCGATTCCTTTGTTCAAACGGGTGTAACTTCACAGATATGCCCAACTGCGTCTTCAGATTTTAATCTTGAGTACTACCGACTTTGGTTCTCAAACAGGTACTTCTAAGTACACACTTTATTCTTATTAATATAGCATGAAGTCTATAGCGGATGCCGCTACATACCTGGATACTGAATCTTTTTTGTATGTATAAGTGAAGTATGTCAGAGTTGATAGAAAGGCTTTACTGGAAATGCACTCAACTGATTCATTCGTGCATTTCATGTGCAGCGTGCTGCCGCTACTTCATACATGTTAAAAGGTTCTATTTAATACCTTTTCTTGTTGCTTATGACTCTGATATCATATTTATACAAGCATGACTAGGTGGACAAAATGCGCATCATAGTATCTACTGTTATTAATAAATAACTATGAGTGCTTTATTTGGCCAACTAATCTAACGTTAAAACTGCTAAATTGCTACCGTGAATGCGCTAATTAGGTTAACAAGTCGGTATTTCTACCTGGTTGCACTCGACGATGTAGAGGTACTCAATATTTCAACCGCAAAACACAGCAATGCCACATCTTCACCTTATTCAATTTGCGTGTTTCGTACCTCACAGGGGTCGACATTCAAGTGTTTTGCCGCTTGAACCGCTTTTATAGATGTCACTTTGTCACACTCACGAGTTCAACCCCAGATAACGACTTCATATCTAAATATTATTTTGTTTACTGGCTGTCACCACGAAACGCTCCCAATACTTACATGTGGGGTAAAAATGTGATACAACAGTGAATAAATCGGCGATACAAAATGATTGTAAGATTATGTTAAGGTTTGTGATTTGATTCATAAACTGCTGATGTGTAAAACATTATAACAGAGTCGTGGTGGCATTATTAACGAGCCGGAGTCTTATGCAAAAGGTGGTGCGTGTAAGGACTCATTCGATTCTTAGTTATTCTATGACATCACTGTCAACTAATTTGTTCCTATAAAGAGGAGTGTGATTGCACCCTAATAATTTAGACTTTAATAATGTACAAACTCATCCACATGAAACACATTTGTTTGCCTTTTATTCTAATTCCTATACTATATTGATAAGACAATATTTAAAATACAAAAATTAATATCATTTTATTATGTTTTATGTGGACAAAAAGCCAATGAAACCAAGCTTGGTTACTACCTATAATACCGAAACTATAACAAAAGCTAAGCAGAAATACAATCTAAATACTAGTTAATAAAAACTGTTTAATCCGGCCTCAAGCCAAAATAATTGGTGAACAGCACGATAACAGAGTAAGCACAATCGCGATGTGGAAGATAATAAAAAAACGTGAAACAAGTTACGATAAAAAAAAACTAAAAAAGAGTGTCATACAGATTAAGTGCTAAGATAAAATCGTGTCGTAGACAGTAATGCAAGTGCAGACAATAATAAAACGTTGAATTTATTTTCAACCATTACATTTTTTACGTTCAGCATAGCTCGTAAATCAATGCTCACTTGGTAAGCTGAAAAACGTTTAAATCTCTGTATTCTAAACATATTTCTCAAATGGACAGTTTACTAAACCGTTTACATTCTATTTATCGTCCCCAAAAGCGGCAAAAGGGGATGTTGTGTCAGCGGAAAACTTGTTAAAGTCCTTCCAGCATAGAAAGAGTTATGAAAACGCCAACTTTCGGGTCCTCACAAAAAGTGTAGACAGTTCGCACAACTTCGCTCTTCAACAGGATTTTATAAATATTAAAATCTAAGGGAGTCACTTTGAAAGCGGAAACTAATTTTTTTTTCTTCTTCACGAGGTATTCATTGCTTTCGTGAAAAGTGACTTCCCCGTCTTTCATGATATTTTATAGAAATACCCTCATAATAAATAACTTTGTTGCTAAAAAATATCCCGGCATTATTTAACGACCACTTCCTTTGAAAACATTTTATATCCTCATCGAAATTTAATTAAGCTCAGTCATATTTACATACAATGAATGCTCTTTACTATTCATCCAGCGTCCAAATATATTAAATGAGTTCATCAAGTCGTTATCAAAAGGCGTTTTAATTGAAAATAAATGGTGGAAGTCGTTGAAATTTACAATTATAATGTGCAATAGAAAATCAATGTCAATTATTATTAGAACCTCTATTAACTGAGTTGCGAGACGATGGCACTTGTTAAGTTATGCATAATAATTGCTTGCTCTTCAGTTCCAATTAAAGGCACTTCAATAATGATGAACTCCTTGCGGTTGAGTCTTGGACTGTCTGTGACCAACTTCCAACGTCAGAGCCATGGCGCTCGATACCATTTGCTTAGTAAATGTTTTACTATTTAGTATGCAGTTGTTGGTTCGTTCATTTGTGCTGCTTTCTGTTTACACAAAATATCTTTGCCATATAAAGGAATTACTAGTACAATTACATCCTTGATAGACGGTAATTATGTTAGGGAATTTCAAACAAAACCAGTTTATATTATTGGGAAAATTTAATACCTTTGTCTAGTGAAGAAAGTCTAGTAAGTTCAAGCATTCATGCTGCAAGCTCTAGAGTTTGTTAGTTGATAACCTTATCCACGGCATATAATTATATCTGTCATTAAAGAGTTCAAAAGGTACGAGTCTGGATGTCTGGGACTTCTAGTCCACTTAAGAGGTGACATAGCACAGTAATGTAGTTACTACGTTTTATAAATTAAATTTGCGAAACGTCCCTTTCTTAGTAAGCAAGTAAATAAGATGTTATGCTAAGCTTTTTAAGTAATTTAAACCTAGCTTCGTTTTAGTGTTAGTCCAATATCATATTTCTTTAATTTTCTAAGGCAAAACAAACAATTAATGAGCCTTAAATTGATGGATATTAAAACCCTCAAAGTTAATTTCTTGCGCTAGTATTAATCTAAGTAGGTTTATTAATAAAAGCGGGTGATGTCAATGTAAGGCACCACAATTCATGCCAGCGTGTGCCCGTTCACACCACGCCAGTGGAAAATGTATCTACGTGTTATTTACATTTCTTACGCTGAGATGCAGAATTTCTGCGAGAGCACCATCTACATCTCTGATGTGGTCAGAGCATGTTCGGGAAACCATAATGATACTGTCTTCAATGTCATTGACAACGGCAAAGAAGATGATTTACCATAGTCAGTAAATTAAAGCATGAAACCAGTGTCTATAATTGTCATTAAACCTATCCTAAAACTTGGATCAAGCGGCTCAATTATTTTGAAATAGGCCGAGGAATTGCCGTATTTTACGGATTTAAAACTGCAATAGATAATTATGATCAAACATCATCATCATCATCAACATAGGCCTCCACGTTTCAGCGAGGGGGTTTGCCATAATCCTCACGCTTGGCAAGTGGCTTGGGGATCGCAATATTGGTGGTGGAGTTACAGAAGAGGCTGCTGCCCATCTTCTGAATTTTTCCTTAGTCGCCTCTTACGCCACCCACGCGCCACGGGAGGAAGGGGGTTGGTCAATTCTAGGCCGGATACCACACGGCACATGTAATCACAACGATAATATCATAGCAGACCTTATGTTACTCGATAGGTTACAATTAGCAAGCTGTACATTTTATTTCAATAAAGAAAAGGAGCGCACTTTTCTCAGAAATTCGTCTACCCCAATCGATTACTACTTATTATTACAGGCCATGGCGTATCATTCTGCCATATTGTACAAAATGTCACTGTTCATTTTACACGTGGCGTGGCTTTGCCTAGAAAATTTACCTCATACTTATAAATTGACATGAGATATTTACGAGTAATCTACCTTCGATAATGAGCCTCAAAATAACGCAGCTGGACATTCTATTTACAATGCTTTTATCAATCGTCCTACAGATGCGAAAACTAACATAATATAATATCTCTTTACAAATAAAACGTTAACAAACTCAGCTATCACAATACATAACTCGCTCGAGTAGCATAACATTTTCAACGATCCTTTTATAGTATACCTCCTCTTGGTTGTATTATGAGGAGTTATTTGCTCGCTGCTCGTTAGCATGACGACATCCTGCATGTAATGACAAGCCGGGTAACTCATGAATCTCGCCAGATTATTACGTATAAATTCTTCTAACATTTTTATAAGGAACTCGACGAAAACTTACGGGGAATGCATATTATTACGTTAAAGTACAAATTCTTGGGTATTTTATTATTCAAAGTATTTGATCTTTAAGTTAATAAATATTTGTTTATTTTAGCATGTGATGGATAAGTAGAATAAACCTAATCAAATTATTATGTCTGAAACCAGTAACCATGGCGATATATTCCTAGTTGTTTTTTTGCTTAACTTTTTAAATATGCCTAATCTTTCAAAATATATCAACGTCATTAATTAGGTAAATATAATTTAGATTGCAATGTGAACCGTGGAGGCGCGTAAATATTTAGCTTGAAAGTGAATGTAAACAAATGACAACAAAGATTAAACAAGAGAGAGACAAACGTGTGGGGGCGCTTTTGTTACACATTGGTACCTACATAATTTGAGAAATCATCTATGAATATATTATTTCCATTTACGTAATATATATCACCATTACTTTAAACCCTTTGTTTTTCAACTGAAGCTTAAGTCGTAACACATTTACTGAACTATCATTAAAATAAATTATTATGGTTAATCATCATTAATTTTAACTGTAGTTAGCTCACGTTATTACATTTTATTTACATTTTGACGTCATTTTAGTTATTTTTGTTCAAACTCCACGATATATCGCGTAATATATCGCATAAAGTGAACTGGTATAATAATAACATTAATTGATACTAACTTATTAAAATTATCGACAACATTTAAATTTAATTTCAAAGATGAACATTAAACGCGTTCAGTCGAACTGTGGGCGCTGTAATAATCCGCTTTTGTTTGCATTTCTACGTATTCCAAAATTCAATTTAAATATGATGGCGCGGAGCACAAACATGAGATCGGCAGAATTAAATGACGTGCGCCATTTGTCGGGGATTCACGCGCGTTGCCGCACCGCAGCCGCGGAGCCGGCCAATTCCCAAATTAATTGCTTTCCAATAGTATTTTTACACAAAATTTGCTCGAAAGAGTGCTGTCGGGTTACCCTGTGTAGGCTTTGATTAATAGACTTATAACCCTTAAGTATTTTGATTGCGAAAGGAGTTACAATAAGTGTACCTAATTGTGAGTAGGTAGTATTCATGTATTGCCTACTACCTGTCTGCAATTTGCAATGGGCACAAGTGTGTGTGTGTGTATGCAAATCAATCATAATCATGTGCACTCTCTATTTCTCTCACACCCATAGGCTGATAGAACAGCATGCCTACACAAACGCAGGAGTTCTACCACAGGATAGACTGTTTAACTTTGTCTGGATTTCTGAAGAAATTTGAGGAAGATTGCTAACGGCCAATAGCATGAGGGATCCCATAAAATCCATCCACCGAAGTTGTCGCAGATCGACAACTCTGCTCCATAGGTATAAAGCCAGGAGCATCTTCATATAAACCTACCACTATGATATATCAACACAGCAGTTTATGAAAACATTTTCAAGTGTCTAACAAATCTCCAGATGAACGTTCTAAATCTGGTGTTTTCAGCTTTACGGCCACGATAAATATATTCTCTGGCAGGCAATATACATTTTTCACTTTTACAACATAGACATAAGGTAGGGCTGCCATAAAGCTAGCGAGTTTGGCAGACTAACCAACTACTGTCATCGAAATTTGTTGAATAGTATAAATGACACAATAGGTCAGTTGGCAGAGCTGCGCCACTGAACGGCGAAAGTCACGGGTTCGAGGCCCGCTTGTGTCTATCATTTTTCAAATTTCGTTTATCCATTTAGTAAATAATGATTTACGCACTATAACTATTAATTTGTAAGTTGCTTTTTGTGGTGCAAGTACAGAGCACCTAAGTTAGCTTTAAACGATATCGATACGAAGATAGTTCGAAACTATTGCAGAATAATTCCTTTAGTTATCTCATGTCAGTACATAATAAAACCATACCAATTTGCATTTACGATATTTTTAAGGATTTCTATTTTTTGTAAGATGTTCCTTTTGCCTTTTTTGTATTACAGATAGATAAAAAATCTTTAACTTTTTTAAAGGTTTTTTATCTTCGTCTGTACAAAAAAGGCCCTCATCCTCAAAGAAGCGTAGGGTAATTGAATCAAACAAAGAAACCCTAGAATTAGGTAGTGTATGAAAGACAAATCCAATCTAAGTAAACCGAGGTGGAGTGAGGCGGGCGGGCTTCGGTGCAGCAAACTGAAACAATGAATAAAGTTTGAAAGGATCCAGTTGCGATGGGGCACGGATTAATGGCGCCGACTCAGGTGCCGCTAGGTGGCGCTCGGTACGGTACGACAATTGCTTTCTTGTGTCCATTGTTGCACGACATTTTGGTGTACAAGTTTGAGTAATGTATGGATAATTCTTGTACATTATTTATGTTGACAAAAGGATTTTTTCAATAGCTATTTATATGATTCTCATATATTATAACGATGGATTAATCAGTAATTAGCTGTTAGATTGCAATGCATACTGTGGTTTTCATCATCATCATCATCAGCCTAGCTTAGTCCACGGCTGGACATAGGCCTCTCCTATGGCACGCCACTGAGCCCGATCTGCGGCCTTCCGCTTCCAACCGCTGCCAGCTATTTTGCGGATATCGTCGCCCCACCTGGCTGGAGGACGTCCTACACTACGTTTACCGAGTCGTGGTCTCCACTCCAGAACACGTTTTCCCCAACGGTTGTCGGTTCTGCGACAGATGAGTCCTGCCCACTGCCACTTCAGCTTGCTAATCCTGTGGGCTATGTCGAAAACTTTGGTTCTCTGTCGGATAACTTCATTTCTGATTCTATCCTTCAGAGAAACTCCCAACATAGCCCTTTCCATAGCCCGCTGAGCGACCTTAAATTGGTGGATCAGTCGCATCGTCAGTGTCCACGTCTTGGCTCCGTATGTCATTACGGGTAGGACGCACTCATTAAAGACTTTCGTCTTGAGACATTGTGGTATGGGCGACGAAACTGTGGTTTTACGTATCCTAATAAAAAATCCACTAAATTGATAAAAGGTGCTAGTTAAAACAGTGACTCAACTTATTTTACTTAATATTTCTTGACTCAAAAAAGGAATGAATCTGAGACCTCGACATGGTCACTGATCGATTTACAAATCAATGTACTTACTGCTAATCATGCATTAGTATTGCAGTGGGAACCATTACAGCTGCTGCGTGACAACGCGCGAAGATGGTAACGTGGGAGTGCTTAATGTGACGACACTTGTCGCGCTAACCACCGACTTGTCCGCAGTGCTACACGGAAATGCCGCTGTACTTGCTATTATATTATAGATTAGAATGCCGTGTACGGTATTCCCTTGAGAGCTGTTGAAAGATTTTAGAGGCTTATTGACGGTGTACAGTACAGACAGTAAAACAAATGGTATCAAAAATTAATGACTGTGTCAAACTTTGAGAGAAACCATCACAAACATAAACTATTAAAAATAATTTACTAAAAATAATTTTACTTACATAAGTTACTTGTAGATATAGCTTGTCATTTTCGCAGTTTTGGTAAAATAAAATATTACTATAGCTCCGATTAAAAAGTAACTGATGATAAACGATGATATACGGTTTAAGTTAAATTAAAATAAGTTTTCTTCAACAATTATTAACAATCACTATTGATATAGATTTATAGGTACTACTTAGTTGCTTTAGACGTCATCTTAATATATTTGTACCACCGACATAAATTAAAACAAAAAGTGATATTCCAAGCATTGTTCATTGGAAACAAATCATAAATATAAACGGTCTGCGTTTGAGGAGATACTCGCACTGTGAGGATAAAAGTTGGATTGTAAGCAAAAACTTTTTTACTTTACTACAGTAAAAATCTAAAGAGAGTAATGTTTTTCTGATGCATACTCTTATTTTTCTCGTGCGTCTTTTTTCTCTTCACGTTAAAAAATTGGTATTCATTATTTAACGTTCACTTTCAGTTAATTTGAAGCATGTTGCCAGCATTTATTGTGTATATTATAATGCTAATAAAAGCTGTTATTTCAATCGAAATACATGTAAAAAAGTTAATTCATTTTTGTGATATTTATGTTGTCGAAAATACATTGAACAATCCATTAAAGAGCAATAGATATAAGTTTTAAAAACACAAACAAAAAGCAAATAAAACAAAATCCAAAAAGTTAGACTTCGTGTATGTCGCATGTATTATTATATTCATACGTAGAGCCAAGTAAGTATGTGTTGTATGGAGATTAAGTGTGATAGTCCTTCAAGAGACACGTTCCTACCACGCAAATGTCTGCTTGGGACACATTTAATTAATTTTAAGGCGCTACCTACTCTCAACGTTTATGTAAACAGTGTCTATACAATCTTATAGATACAAATTGTAAAAATACGCCATCTTGCTCTTCCCTTCCGTTAAAATAGAATGCAAGATTGAAATAAAATTTAAAAATCGACTTTATACTGTATACAAAGAATTTACTATTGTAATTAATATTGAAATATTTTGTACCTTTTACCTACTTATATATAGAATTGGCCTGTACAAACGTTGATTATTAAGAATCTTATTTATTTTATTTATTACCAGACGATACAAAGATTTATAACCCCTATCAGACCCGCAGTTTTTCGTGACTGAAACAGTTATAAATAACGTCCTATAAATTGGATAAAAATGTAACAAAAATCCCAAAGATATTGTTGCTTCCTGGTCTATTTGTGAGAATAATATTTGTATCTGCATCGGCGGGTACTTGTTTGTGTCTAGACATTAATTAGTGTATGTTGTTGAAGTAAAATTCTGTAAAACCCACTATATAAAAAGCAGGCAGCATCCTCTTTGGTCATAATAAGTATGCTAACACTTCCAAAGACACAAAGAAGAACACCCCAAAACAAATCTGTGACAAGTAAACAAACCAGTCACTTAACTCACAACACACGGATGCAAATTCTTCCTCCAACTTTGAGACTATGTTTCCACTGGGTTCGATAAGGTCTAAACTAAGTTTACATGTAAAGAACTTGGAAATCGCAAGGCTCGTTGTCGGCCAGCTTGGCACACTACGTGACCAAACCCTTGGGTATTCTCCTCAAGTTTATTACAACTACTTATTACCGACTAGTTTTGGGTTAGTAGGTTTCCGAAGTTCGAATCTGTGAAGGAATTGGTGTTAAATAATTTGCATGCAAATTCGTGATTACAAGTAAGGGTGGCGAATTGTCAAGCAGGACACGATTCGTCCTGTAATAACAATAATAAACTACATTGTATGGCAAACTTGGATAGATGTAACAGGATTATATCTACGTACGTACGACATACCTATAATTATAAACCTTTGTTTAGTTTTAGATTACTTCCTAGGAAAGGTCATGCAAGTTTAACAACATTCTGCCGTAATTTTCTGTAAAATATCATTGTGTCATTTAATGTTTTAATTCTCATGCCACTAGCACGAGGTGTAATATTATAGATATAATTTTGAAGTAGGCAATTTTTTACGTCGATTGTAGAAGTAAATATAATGGATCTTTCTTTCGTTCGTCGTAAAATTATGTTACCTTAATGGCAAAAAAGAGATGCATGACAATCTTAAAAGTAAAAAGCTAACTCATTCTGTAAACAAACTTGAGCAAATTACGAAAAAGGTTTTCTCCCTACAAAGATTCTTTGTCACTTGTAAAACGCTGACAAGACAATGCATATTACTCAAAAACATGCAAGCAGTGAATGAAAAATGGCAGGTTTAATGCATTAATGAGACAGTTTTTGTCAGTATAAATATGATGCGAGAAAATAACACACGCTGCACTCTACTTGCTTGACACGTACTGTCGATTTAAAGCTCATAAATATTATTCACTTTACGCCAACTGTGATTTATTTTTCGGTAAAATTGTTTACAAGCTACATGACTTATAGTTTTACTACTTACCTACACCTGAGTAGATAAGGAAGAATCTAAAGATGAACTTGAATGACCTACACGACCAAGTGGATTCGGCCTTCTGACTCTTAACTGGATTGTTATAGATTTATGAATAACAGTCGAACAAACGCACTAAGCAAATCTCATAACGCTAAAAACATATGTTGACCTTTAAGATTTTTACTATAAAGGTGACATAATATGGCAGTAAGGTCAAAAGCACTCGAGATTGAACCGAAACTATAATTTAAATTTGCAAGAATTTTCATAAATAACGTCTACTATTGTAGTAACACTAACAAATTACACTTATAATGACTGCGGCGAAAAAATATGTAATGACGTTTACATTCGATATTCCGAATTTATTTTCCATTGAAGTAATGTAACCATAATTCATGCAGCCTGATTCGTTGCATTTTTGATGACGGCGTACTTTATATTAATGTCAGTGGTGATCGAGCCCGAGGCGCTGCGACAGATAGCGTTTCGTATGGAAAAACAATGTATATTGTCACGCCAATATTCCCCTAGGGGTAGGCAGAGGCTGTACCATGTGGCGGTAAGCACTAGGACAAACAGTTTGATTAGGCCTCTCCTGCTAACATACCTGGTGAAAGTTTGTATGTTTGTTTCTCAATCACGCAAAAAAAAATATCCGTATTTTGTTTTTAATATTAAACGAAATTGGATGCAATTGAAATGCATACAGACAGTTTATATAGTAGACACATAGGCTACTTTTTATACGAATCCAGAGACAAAATGCCTTTCCCTGTAATCTTTTTCTTTGTCTTAATAAGTCATTATCAACTTTCAATGGGTCTACATTTTTGTTGACTTTTTATAATATTTACACGAAGTTTAAATTGTGACAAATTGGTTCAAAAGTTCTTGTTATAGAAAAAGCGAAGATACTTTTTTGCTAACAAAACCTACGCTTCTTACCTTTTGTTTTGGTTAAAACCAATTTATTAGTAGACACATGATTTATGGCTAGGTATTCAATAATGAAACTGATTTATCCGAAACAAAGTCAGAACAAAAATGCCGTAATTAGTTTTAAGAGAAAACGTAAAACTTACAAGATTTTGTTTTTCCTCCGGGAAAAGCGGGCCTGTAAAATTGGCTATTACAATTTACGCAAAAAATAATACCTAACAAAAGCTTCTAAATTCTATGTTTTCTTAAAATCCCCAGAACACGATACTCGTAATTATAGCAACATCGAGTAGTGCAATACCAGTTATCTACGCAAAATAGTCTAGAATATGTAAACATGATTTACGGAACCCTAGCCAGCCATTCAGAGATTCTCAAAAGATACGAGGTGAATTCCTTGTACACAGACATTCCGAGCAGCCATGAAATGTTGGATTCAATTTGAAAATATCCAAACAGGTATATTTTTAGTCCTCGCATATAACTTTGTCATACAAGAAAAGTATAGCGGTTGCAATCAAATGCGAGTCGGACACAAGCTTTAGTAGCGCTTCAACACTTAAAACGAACTATATTTGAGTCGAATCAGGGTCCTGTTATTGCTTTTCTCTCTTTGCTCAAACCGGTGAACGTCAAAAGCAAATTCAGTAATCACTTTTTACCCCTACATACTAATTGCACAGAGTTTTTCTAAGCAACGACTACTAATATTTTACTTTGTCAATCACCATACGCCACGAGGTCACATACTTCTTCGAAAGCCTACAGGACACCTTTTTAACGACTGAGTTTCTATTACAGGCTGGGCATTACAGGCTGATTGAAATTCAAAGCGGTTCGAGTGACAACAACTCCCAAAGACATATTATGCAGGAAAACGTGTAATGTATACAAATGCCAAAGGGTCGACCAGTAGCATGTTACTTTACTTGTCGTACCTACATAGCTGTCTAAATAAGTTTTGAAATAACCAAAACCTATAGACTCCAATATTGTATAATCTAAATTAACAATTCCAAGCGCATCTAAATTCTTGACAGTGTCAGCCGCTGTGTTAAGCAAACTATTTCGAATCAAACATTCATTTAATCAATTGAACATAACAGCTACGTGCTTAGCGTGCCAGTCTAATCAAATCTGGAGTCTTCGACGGTGCGTTTCTCGGTTTCATTAAGCTTTGGAAATTTACAGAGGTTGAGAACATTTTGTATGCCGCGCATGTGCCATACAAAGATATCATTAGTACAGTAAGGACAGCATTATGGGGTGCACAACATTACATTTAATACTGTTTTGTTATGTCACGTAATTGAAATTGAAGGCGAAGGAAACTCTTTTGGGTTTTGTTAATTTTAGAGGTGTTATCAGTATGTTTTGTGTTTGTAATGTCGTTCGTTCTGATTGGTAAGCATATTAATTGGGCTGCGTTATCATATTTTTTAAGGGGGAGGCCTTTGTTCAATAGTGGACGTCTTTCGGCTGATGATGATTTTTTGTAAAAGTAGTACCTATTGTAATTTTTATGTATAATAATAACAACACTCCTAGAAAAAAGGAGGTGGTATAACAAGATCACTACAAAGGTGTTTGTTTATATACTTAATACTTTTCTAAGCAAACATTTAACTTACGTCAACATACTTAGGTAATAGTGAACTGGAGTAATTATTAACTTACTTTTATGATGTTTCAGTTTTAAAACTAGTATATTTCAAAAAATATTATAAACACTCAATACTTTCAAACTTTCATTTAATTTACACGTATTGCCATTCTTAATATGTGTGTGCAAAATAATATAAAAGCGTTCCGAATGTGCAGTGTGCTTTGAAGATAAACGTGGAATTTATGAATAAGTAGCTATTTGTATTGGTCCAATTATATTCACACATATCGAGGGGTTAACGCTAAAATATTCACGTCACGAAACAACATTAGATCTTGTGAATTAATAAAATAAATAATAAATTCTTATTCAAAATCATCAGACTCAGACTCGACAACATGGCAATGAAAACGGTGTCTTTGATGTAGTTTATTTCGCAAGAAGTTCTTTTTCTTTTGAAACATGTCATAAATGACACTCATGGTATTATATCAAAACATAATATCAAGTCATTTAATTTTACAGTACCAGAACCGTCGTTCAAAGCCAAAGAAACACTTCAAACGTATGAAAATTTTTCGCTTATTATTATTCCATGTTCAAAGATGTATTTAGAGACACGTTTGAACCACAAACATAATGAAATAGGCGTTTGCCTTCCCAAATAAGTCACATATTGCTATGGCACGATATTTTTATTAATGATTTTTTTTCTTATTTTTATCTACATAGAAAAGGACATTTTGTCACTTTCTTTTTAAAAATAATGTAAACGCGTTTGTTTTTGGTGTAGTGAATATTCATATGCGTATGCTAATAAAGTCTTTAGGGTTCTTTGCACATGAATAGTAATATAATTAGAAAAAGTGTTTGCATTTTAGGCGTAAATTCACATTAACAATATTTTGTTTTAGTTCTCCACGGCCTACATATTTTAATGAGAAAACTGACTCGTTAGTTTTATTTATTTTGCAAAAGAACAAAGTAAATGTAACATTATAAATAGGTTACACTACAAAAAATATTTAGTATTAAAAAAATATTTTAGTCTTGACAATTGCAGTTTTTTCTATTGTATAGCACTAGGTTTATGAAGGGGAAACAGACATGAATATAATAATAATATGAAACGAGACGCTCTCATCCAAAATCTATGAATCATTCTTATATTTATTTAATCGACAAATCTCTACTCAAACCCATTGCACCGTGATACAAATTAAGATTTAAGAAAATAAACATTATTTATTTAATTACATTACTTCCATAATTTGTTTTACCGGCACGCATTATTTTCTTAAGCCCCAATGGAGTGATCAATTACATCGGACTCTTATTATAACCACAACCACATTACGTTAATACTTTCGAAGCTGTTTAACCGTACCCTAATTAGCCCCGGCTACCGCAAATCTGAATTATAACATATGCATTCTAGATTAAACAGGCAAACATTTGCAATAGCACTTGGACTCAATACGCTAATCCAATTAGGGAAAATTCATTATCTAACATCGGGACGTGTTTCTCCGGCAATAGTGATCCGTTGAAAGAACCCTTGGAATCTTCTAAAGAGCCACTTGTAGGCGATTAGTGCTGGAGCACACTTAACCCCCTAGTGTCGGGTTAGTCCCTCTCTTTGTTCGTGCGTACCCCTCGATTCCCAGTGTATTATTGGCTGGTAACAACGAGTTATTACGTTTGCTCTTAGATCCTGATTATGAATAAAGGAGCGGACAAATGGTTAATATTTAATTTGTGTATATAGAATTTAGTCTGGCTATTCTAATAATGTTACATATAAAACGCTGACATAAGGCTTTATACTCTTAAGTATATGTTTGAGCTCTTGTTTTCATAGTTTATGTTCATTTAATACTAAAATTGTTGGTAAAGTAGAAGTGAGTTAAGTCCCAGTTAAGCTGGCATTAGATTATAAAACTCAGTTAATCCGACTACGGTCATTCGGGCTCTTAAAGCGTTTAAATATCTTAAGACTAATTGTTTGACCTTTTACCTATTTATTTCATTTAATTCGTTTTTTAAATTGCTTTTTCTGTTACCTAAGACCTCAAACGCAGGTTTGGTCTCAATAATCTTCTGATCACCCAACTGTCAGTAACGAAACGCAATCAACATTTTGATTGTTTGCAAAAGAAAGAGGCACTGCATTCAGTACATTGGACGGGGAAAGGGTTAAGGCGTATAACTATAGGTAGGTATATATCAATCTTAGTGTACCAATAATGAATAACAAAGTCATCATTGAAATACCAATAACCAAAAATCCAGTCAATTCCCTATACTGATAACGTGTAATTTAAAGTTAACGGTATCAGTAGCGAATTAGTGATACTCACTCGACCACTGTATAAAGCCAATACATTTTCACGGTATTTTTTATTAAAACCCAGTACGTTTTAATCACTGTATTAGTGTTCCATAAGGTTTATTTTGAAACAACATATAAAAATAACAAAACGGGTAAATAACGCATTAAAATGCTGTGTCGTGGTTTTGAACTTTGATATTACTATATTAAGAACTATTTAAAAATAATTTTAAGGTTTCGTTTTTTAAATAATACATGTCATTCATATAATATTTTAAATAATGTCCTCAGCAATAAATAAAACTTTAATAATATCCATTCATACGTTGGTAAGTCCCTATTGAATACGCGAGGAGAATATGAATGGAAGAGTAAAACCCATCTTCCTGCTCAACGAACTACAATATATGTCTTCATTGCACAATTGCAGGCCATTATGTCTCTAAGACTCGTGCGTAGATGCTTTTAAGCTCAGTTCCTCGCTCCTTATAGTATGCAAAATTACAAGCGAAGAAGTAATTCGAATGCAGCTCACGATTCGCAAGCATAATGGGGCAATTTCCTAGTCATTTCCTGGTGGCTGCAAGCAATCCGACGTCTTGCGGCGCCGTGGTGCCCGGTTTTTGATGGTTCAGCACCGTATTTCATCAATGTCCACTGAAACTGAAAATATTGTACACAGTACTTTGTTGTCACTTGTGATTTTCATCATGTTGTTGATCGTATACGTGCTGGATGAACTGTAGGTTGCAGTTTGCTTGATTTTAAAAATAATTAGCATTTCAAAGGCATTCTGATATGCAAAGCATGCTTCAAAAGTCTTGCCGAATCCATAAAATCTATCACACATTATTTTGGTTTTCGCAGT
This sequence comes from Abrostola tripartita, assembly GCA_905340225.1. Lineage (NCBI taxonomy): Eukaryota > Metazoa > Arthropoda > Insecta > Lepidoptera > Noctuidae > Abrostola > Abrostola tripartita. The sequence goes on along the minus strand of HG996498.1, from coordinate 6,289,084 downwards.
GCATACCCTTAATCAAAATAAATCATTTTATGTAAATAATTAATTTTAAAATCAATACCGATGCTAAATGTTAGCAGCTACGCTTATCTCTACGCCTCTACGAGCTACGGATTCGTAGCAGTCTAGACGAAGCCGAAGGTCAACAATTAGTCATTGAGTGCTCGTAATCTGAAAGCCGTGTTAAATATTAAATCACAAATTATTATTTAGGTTTAATATTATGAAATAAATAATTCAGGAGTCAGCGCCGAAAATAAATGTGTTTCTTTTACATTTACGTGCAAGTAAACAAGAAGAACTATAGTCTATTCAATTGATCTAGAAAAATCAATTATAAATGGATTAAGTGTATGTATAATAGTGAATTGTACTTAATTAAATGCAAGTAATAAAGGACAACTATAAAACAAACTTTGACAATATAAAGTTAGTTCAGTATCAAAACAGTACACCTATCGTTGTGTATAGAGGAACTTTACAATTTACCTACATTTGGAAATCCGCAGTAAAACAAGGCAAACGATATAAACAAAGGAAGTCGGAACTAAGTTATATTGAGCAACTTTGCACCTTACGACATTATGTACTGGTGGGTGCAATGAATTCTGAATATCTAATTGTGTACAATTTTCGGTCACGTATATATTTAAATAATAGTTGGGAGTAGTTTAAGAGCTTTGTTTATACCTGGGAACATTGCTGATATTGTTGGCAACATAAACTTTTTCTTTTATCGCACATAGTTTTGAACTTTTTATTTTCTGAATACAACCTTTTTACGGTATCGGTGTTTTTGTTAGTGTCTTACACAAAACCATATAACTGTTAGATATTTGTTAGAAGGCTCATTCTATTCTTAGGGTAACTCGATTTCGACGTTAAGTATTGAGTGAGTTTTGTTATTGTCTTAAAAACTGCTCTCTTACATTTTTGGTGAAAAGCTAAGTACGTAAAGTAATTAAATTTATGCTTAGTAATCGAACTGCTGCACCGCGGGTGGCAGTTCGATTCCTGATGCCGCACAGCGGGGTTACTATGAGCTTATATTGCCGCACTACACTGCACGTAGCAGCGTCTCGCTCTTACAGCGGAAAATGACCTGCAATGCAAGCTCATATTAACGCCCCTAGACCAACATCTGGCACTTGTCTCAAGTGAGGATATTTCTGCATTAGGTATTTTACGTATGCAAACGAGGCATGCATAATGGCTGGCAGCGGTTGGAAGCCGAAAGCCAAAGATCGAGCTCAGTGGCGTGCCATAGGAGAGGCCTATGTCGAGTAGTGGACTGAGATAGGCTGATGATGATGATGATAAAACGAGGTATGAGAGATTTGTATTATAAATATATAAATAAGACATTTGTAGTTCTCAATTCAGACAATTCAAAACTGGTTATCCTATAATGTTTTGTGTAATAGGATAACAATATTTGAATTGACTAAATTGAATTTGTTAAGTATGCGCAGGCAGCAAAACTTAAAGTGGATATTGCTAGTACAACCAGTTACACAATCAGAGGAAGTTTTTCTCATTCAAATTTTTCCATTAACCCTCATCAACGATCAGTTCAATTACGTAACAGGTATAAATAGCTATTTAAGCAGTGTCCCTGATCGATTTAATAGAGCGATCAAAATTTATTCCCTGGTACCGACAATAACTTCGCAGGAACATTGTTGCCGAAGAACATTGAAAAGTTTTCTTGTTAAAAGTTCTCTATTGCGGAATGAGAATAATAATTCTTGAAATCACTTCCTTATTTAAGAGAATATTACTATTTTATCTATTATGTGGGCGTTGTATTTAGTGCTTATTATATTACTGTTAATTCAGGTGAGAATAGAGGTAATTCCTTTCCATAGCCGGGTAAAGTAGTCGTAAAGAACAACGAGCTTATTGTGAGTTCAATGAACGGAAATAGGCTGTTAGTTATACCTAAGGACTAATGATGAACGACAAAATGTAGGTGTATAGACTCTTCACAAAGGAAAACATCTTCGTTGGTATCGCTAGCCGGTTTCGGGGCTACACGCATGATGTATATAATATGACCTGTTCACTAAATATTTTGTTAAATTCATAACCATTAAAAGAAACTACAGCCCCCTTACCATGAACTCTTATAGCAGGACAGTTTACGTTGTGGAAGCGAGACGCCGCTACGTGCAGTGTAATGCGGCGCCTCGCTTGCACAGCGTAAACTGTCCGGTTTTTATGGTAAGAGGGAAGGCGTGATATGAATATTACTAGACAATGCTGCTTCAGTAAATACATGGATGTTTGTTTTTCTTTGTACGTTTATTAATGTGTATTGTTTATTTTAGCTCTGGTTACCGCATATGAGAAAAACCTCGTGTGGGTTTTGTTTGAAGATTGTAATAGTTCTCGCTGGCTTTTACAACTTGCCCGGGGCACTGCAACTTATCTTGGTTTTATTTTCATTTTTAAACTTGTTAGCTTTCTAACATACTGCGAGGAATGGTTGCTGCATAATTATGGTTCTCTTTAACAAATTGAGCCTAACATTATATTGTTTGGAAGCAAAGAGAAAAAGTCAGTGAATACGTGGGGAGACGGAGTAAGTTTACAAGAATAAAAGGCGACGATCTCGGTGTGTGCCCGATGAATCTCTATGAAACTAGAACTAAAGACGATAAGATAAAATATTGTTTAGAGATTAGTAGTGTTTCTATACTTTTATTTAATGTATTGAGGATTAAAAAATTCAGTATCGAAATAAAAATGCTTCGATAACTTAAGAGCTTATGTTTCTACCTATTAAATAATGTCGGAAAATATATATTATTAAAGTGGGTGGAGGTGGAGAGGATATCAAAAGCGCTCTTTAAATATGAGTAGTCGACACTATACTCTTAAACATAATATAATGACAGTTTATAGGACTAAACCTAGGCTACAAGTATCAGCTGACTAAATAGCCACGGCCAATATTTAAATCAGCAGGACCTATAGAGCCCTTGAAGACTCAAAAAAAAATTACAACATGGACCTCCCACGCACTTCTATGACAGAAAACGACACAAACATAATTTGCAGATGCTCATCGAAATTGTACGGCAGCTGTATGGACATGTCGCATTATTGGGTACTACATATATTACCGATTCCTTGTCCCATACAAGCTTGCTCTATCGATACTGGCTCTAGTGGTCGTCCATTGAGTTAATCTCAAGATAGCAACGACGGATCTTGCTTTAGTGGTTCCATCCTAACCATCGAATAAAGCCAATTGATACGAGACCCTAAACGAGTTCCGAGTTAAATTCAAGTATTAAGTGTACGTATACAATACGAACAATTTCTTATCGATATCTTGACAGTAGCTGTTCTTATGTTTAAACGCTTTGATGGTTAGCTTGAGCGAAAGCTGCAAAGCACAAGTTGCTGTTATGTATATGTATAATGTTATATACATGTATATGTATGTATAAAAATACTTTTTATCAGCTGACAATCACATAATAATTTCAAAGATGTAATTATCCATCTAAAACGTACAATTAATTATATATCTTTAACGTAAATTGGTAATAAGTACCTTAGCTGTAAAAAAATATAATAACTCTAAGTGATGAACTAAAACATGAATAATTTAAATTTCGTCTAAAGCAAAAGTCGAAAACAGTTTTAGGGTTCGATATTTCGAATTTGTGGAAAGTACTTTGATTATTACGATTGAATCATTTTCATACTCATTGAACACAGCAAAGAGTCTGTAAAATAATAAAATGACAATAATTTCAAGAAATTAGGCAAACTTTTGGAACTTAGTCATTGCTTCGCGCTATCCGAGCTTTTTGAAAGACATCTCAAATTGGCGAGTAATCCTTTTCTTTTCAGTAATTATTTTCGAATGGATCGTTCAAGTTATTTTAAATGTACCATCCTTGATTTTAATTGAAGAACTGTCATTGAAAAGTTTACAGCGATGAAGAAATTAGCCGCTAAATGTTAGTATTATTGTAAAGAATATAAAACCTCAAACGGTTACAGTTAATACCAAAGGATTTAAGGCACACATGAATCTTTAGGGAGAAATCTATGAAGTGTAATATCAGTGTTATTCCGCCATTAAGTAGAGGATTTCCTATCTCCTCTTAATGACCACTCGTACCGATAATAAGCAATTTATATGACCCATTACAGGATCAGCCAGTCGTTAAGATAAACTTAAGGATGTTCCCTCACTAATTTAAGTACCTGCTCACCTAATAAGAACACGGCGTAATACAAAAGGTATTATAATCTGCGTCAAGTACTGCCTGTCTTATACCAACACCATCTATCAGCAAGGTTTTGTAATACTCCTGTCACACATAACATGCCAGGCATCGCCCTGTCTGCCTTCAGACCTCGTGAAGACAACCGGAAAATTAGAAAGTAAACACTGACTTCCTACACAGCGACTTTACAGCAAAGCTTTATGGGAAAAATAAAATCAAGCCGGGTTCGCGCGGAAATACGGATACAGTGTATGAAGATAATTACACAATAAGGAAGGAATAAAGAGGTCTTTATTCAATTAAAAGAGACGAAGTACCACAAGCGTTCCCTGGATATACTCCCGAGGCTTAGGAGACAAATTTCCTTGGAAACAAATGCGATTCAAATTCAGACAAATAGTCCCGGCGCGGAAGAAGCCGTTTACCAGGAAATTTGTCCATCACTCTTGGGCCCAGGAAAATTAGTTCTTTTCTTTCCCTTCGCTAGCCTCTATCACAAAATATCGTGAGTACAAAAATATAAAATGCAATTCATAAACAACATTTGATTAATTATGCGGGGTTTACAAAAAGATTTATTGCCATTGTACAATAAAACGTAAATCCAACTTATTAAACTCATAAAATGGGTGAATTCCAGATTCGTTTGTCTCATACAAAGTATGTCCTTTGTCACTCACTTTTCGTTTGACGTGTGGCGCTTTTTGTTCTCAATTCTGTTTGGCCGTTTTGTTTTTCACTTTTCTCATGGACATCTAGAATACCTATTCATTTGAACTAGCTCTATACTTAACTTTGTGTAATTGTAAGTTACCTTTTACCTGCAAAAGTGGTGGTGGGTTAAAACCCAGAAAACATCAATTATAATTTTTTATATCGGTTTTATATCACTTCGAAAACCGCTGGCTAATAATTGTGATAAGTGACAAAAATGTATTACTTTGAGCTAAAACTGCTTGAAACGCGTGATGGTGAAATATCACACTTCTTAACTCTTTGAAGACAAAGTTGAGTGCAGTCAATGTTTTGTGGCACTTCTCAGTCATATTACAATCGTAGCTTGTTGACAGATCTCTTCTAAAAATGAAGCCTCAAAATGTTCATCAAAGCAACCGAAGTCCTCATCATTACCTAGTTCTTGTCGGATCGTTGGAAATATTTAAACTTCTTCGCACCAAAGTAGGCACTTATGTTCTCGGCAAGCTTAATTTGAGAGCTCCTTTGATGCTTCAGAATGATGGAGCAGAAAATGATCCGCTTGTTGGAACGTCCAATCTTTATGACGCTAAATTGGTTTTAACCTGTTGAGGTACTTATGCCAGTTTTACTGGATTTTAATCTAGTCAGTATTTTAATTTAGTCATATTTTCGAATAGAACTAACTTAAATATCGTGGAATTATATTTTTTGTCTAGTAGTCGTAACCTTTTACTTCAAATTCATAAAACCAACGTTTGGTTATATATTTTCATGGGGTAAAAGTAATTTTAATAAAATTATATTGAATTCCTATATTTCACTTCCAACTCAAAACTGCGATAAAATAAACTTACGCACAAAGTCTTTATTTAATTTTATTAAGGTACCTTATCATAGTCCATATTTGGATTTTCAAAGGATGGATGTCTGAATATTAAAGGTGCAATAAGAACATAGTTCCGATTTGACCAAACTTGAAATCGAAACCGAGACCGAGAGCTCTCAATGATCACGTTATTATCTAACTGCGATCCTTAATCGCAATTTTTACTAAGAATATTCGTCGCATAAATAAATCTCAATTTATTTCCCAGTCAGAATATCCGAAATTACATTTTGTATTGTCTCGTTACCAAACAAATAAAACAGCGTATCCGAACAAGTACACTTAACACATTAGCAACAGCAATATTTCCAAAAACAATACTGATTTTAGTAACAGTTGTCCTCGTTGAAAAGGGAAACCGCAAACTCATACAAATATCATTGCAACCGTAGTCCTGCCGCATTCAATCAATTTCAATCAACTTGTGTCAATACAAATTATGGATGGATGAATTTTCACGTGGTCGTATTTACGGTGGTGGATTAAAATTATAATATTATTGAAGTTATTGGATTTCGTTCCTTGATAGTTAAAGAAGTTATCATCTAGGTATCTATCTATATTTTGCTACTGTAAAGGTCTTGTGATTTTGATTTCAATTTTAAGTTATTTACCTGCATTGTTCTATTTGATATCTAGCGCAATTTAAATCCGATCCATAAACTGCAAAACTACCTCTCTGGTTAAATTTCAATAAATAACAAATTAGACACAGACTGATGTAAGTGATTGACTGGACCAGATATTTGTAAGAATAGAAGATATTCACCGAACCGAAAAATATAACCACGTGTACAACGTATACGTCCTGATATAACTTAGTTCCTTAGGTTTCATATAAAAATATTTCAATTTCTTGCTACCCTGCAACTAGATGAGGCATACGCCGATTTCCCGCAAATCATTTCCCAGCCCTGCAATAAATAGCTACAATTGTATACGAGTTTCGCTACAATCGAAGCGTGAAAAGAACCGACGCGAGTCACCATCAGTCAAACGTCAAGATGTGTCGTGACTACATACCATTTTCCAAGTGCCTGGGTTTCGGGCCCAACAAATAGATCTCGCTGCCGATACTCCGAGCCGGATGAAAGAGCGATCGTTTTTGTATGTGACTACAAAATATTGAGGGACAAGCAAATCACTGCACGAAATGGGAATAAATGTCTGGGAGATGTGGAGAGTTTTGTTTTATTTCTTTGTCAAGCCTTACTTTGTCAAATTGGATCCTTCTACAGAGAAGCAAATAGTTTAATATGTTTCATTTACCTGATGTAGAAGATTCTTAAATAAAAATTTGCTTGTAGAGAAAGATTGTAAGTATGAGAATCCCTACTAGAATTCTAAAAGAACAGCTAAAATATTTTCCTAAAAGAAAATTGGTCAATTAACATTAGTTAGAAAATTATTCAGGCAAATGTAGATGAACAGAATAATTTAGTTTGCGCCCTAGTTACAAACTTCCAAAGAAGTGTTAATGTGATAAAGTGGACACGAATAAGTTGTAAGTGATGATAATGGAATTACTCTAAGTTACAACGAATGTCACGTCACACACCAAGTCCATATCAAAAGAATTTAAGGTGAAATGTTCTTTCTGGTTCTGAAAGTAAAGTTTTTCTTCATTTTTATCACGTATCGGTGATTAACTTAACACTTTTGATTAAACTAGATAATTATAATCATAACTTTTGCTTGCGTTAAGTTTAATAATGTATGCATAAAATCACTCCTTTGTACACCGAAGGGGTAGGCAGAAAAATGTTAAACATTCGTATGTAACTGTATGTAATGTGCAATTGCGATGGCCATGCTTGCCTCTTGTCGCGTACTTTCTCCTACCTAACACTGCTAACAAAAAATCCGATCACACTCATTCTGAGCTAGAAATTCAACACTAGCCCTCTGGTCTATCTAACGATATATCAATAACAACGCCCACTAATTACAAACAATAACACAATCACGAAAGTGTCGAATCTCGCTGATACCGATCTCGATGTAGCCTCCGCGGTACGCGTCAGTGGGCAGCTCCCAAGGATTATCCGCGGCAATACGCCGTTTGGACACGCCACGTTATCAGGGGCACACACCCGCGTATTTACACTGACCGATTATATTTGAAGCAGAGCAGAGGACTGATATTATTTTTGTATTTCTTGTTGATGACTGATTAGTAATAAGAGTTATTGTTTATTTGTGTGTCTTTATGTATTTAGGCTCTCAAACTAAGTAATATTAATTATATTGAATATGTCTGGTTTAAATATGAATTAAAGATTGACTAGTTAAAACATTTTTTCTCCCGATAAATGGCAATAGGCGCGTTATACCTTAGGCATTTGGATGTCCAACAGCGTATCTCCAGGCACACGTTGACGACATAAACATCGAGTTTCGATAAACTTGTAACATCCAAGTTCATTGTTAGGTAATTTCTATTGTTCCCTCCCCGCCCACAATACGATACTACGTACAATAACTCGCGTATGTTCAAGACGTTATCGGTTTATACTCTATAGTGATAATATGCCTCTGTGGCAAATGTAACGTGTCTGCTTCTGCATTTGTCATTGCAAATAAGCAATGCAAATTACCAACGTGCTTGTGGTGATGTCTTTACTGTTCTGTTATACTACTTACTTTTAGTAGGTTGGTATGTAGGTAAATGTTTATGTAAAATGTTCTGTAAGAGCAGCTTCAATAAAGACTGCCTAATTGTCGCAGTGACTAAGTGAGTGGGATTGGTGATCGACAGATATTAGTTCAAGTCCAGGTGCATGTTACATTTCATGTAGGTATTTTTATTTATTTTATTCTATAGGTACAGATAGGGATAGCAGATTAACATAGTACAAAAAAGATCTTAACAGCAAACTGTGAGTAAACCTGAAATCCAGTTACACAACATTTAAATTATAATTATAATAACACTTGTTTTTTTTCCGAGATTAAGGTTATCCTATACTAAAGCAAATACTACTTCTTAACGAAAAATAACGCTTAACTAAATTCATATTATCAAGAAGTTTTTATCACAAAAAAACAGGACCATGAAATATGAAAATGTTAGGAAATATGAGTAAAAAAGAGGTTTTTATTGAAGTTGGAACTGTTATAGGTTAGAGCATTGTTGGTTAAATGCTTCAAGCGTTATAGGTACAATACCTAACTCCATAAAAAATATAGTTCATGCACCTCTACAATCAATAAGAAAGCACATTTCGGATCGGAAGCGGCTGAAAGGGTTGCATAATAGCCGATTAGCCGTAGAATAGACAGCACCAAATAGTGAATAACGACATTAATCAATTTTAACGGCTACAACACAACACATCGCGCATTGTACGCTATCTAGGCAGTTTACGTAACTATTATCATCCCGTAATAACGCTTGATTCCAGTAATTCTTTTCGTCACATTGTATTCAGACTCTTTTGTCGTTTATTCGGCGGAAAATGACCATTGACAAAAGATAGGTAACACTGATATTATTGTGCGTCGAGTGGACGCGTTCGAAATGAGTTTTAATACTATTATTATGTGCCGACGAAACTTGTTTAATGTGCTGTAATGATATATTTTATGTTAAACATGATTACAGTGTTCTTTTGTTTAAAAGAAATTGCTGAAGCTTTTGTAGTTATTATTTATCTATATGTACGAACAAAAATTAAACCGACTTAAAAAACATCATGCAAAAAATAAAAAGGCACTGAAAACGAGAAAAATAATAAACTACTTGAAACGGATAAAAGCTTTCTTATTATCACCTAATTCAGTTTTTTAAGTACTTCTCTTTATTAAGTCAGTTAAAAGTTATGAAACCAGCTATTTTTTTAATATTTGTCATTTAAAATCTATCAAAAAAAATACAAAAACTTACAGCTGTGTACTTAACAGTTAGTCGGCAGTAAGTAATTTATTTTTATATATGACACAACTTTGTAAGATTATAATGAGTGACGCATTATTTGAAAACAAAACACGTGCCAAAGAAAACAGTTATTTAAAATAATAATGGCTCCCTTTAAAATAAGTAACTAGTAGTACTTAAAAGTGATACGTTTACATCGTAGAGCATGCATTATTGGAATGTTAAAGCTGTTACAATGTTACATACGTACAAATCGTTACAAATGAGGCTAATATATGTCCGTAGTACCAAAGCCTGTGCAATTGAAGCCAGAATAGATAATAGAATGATGCCAATTACGTGTCCTAAATACACTAACGTTTCCAATTGCCATTATAAAATATAACAAACAGTTGCCAATAGCTATGTGTTTACGATAAAAAACACATTGACACATGATTTCAAAAAAATGATAAATTCTGTAACATTATTGACAATACTTTTGTGTATTTATATCCTGTATAAGTCATAAAGAAGTTTTTTTTTACATTTCGGCACTTCGTAAAATTAAATCTACTAGATAGGCCAAAGAAAGCTTTAAAATACTCTTTTATCAGGCTATTTCTATCGTCGCCCCACACTAGGAACTGCTCCAAAATCGTAAGCTCTTTTTACGAACACGAAATCTTGGAATGAATATCTGCGGAGTAAACCGGCTAGGAGGATTTGGTGAGCGGAGATCAAACGCGGCAATAGTTCAAGTACCTAGTACAACATAACTGAATTGTTTAGAACTGCTTTCTTGTCAAGCTTCGATCTCTCAAGTTCACCTTTCTAGCCTAAGTTCTGACCAATGCGAAAGGCTGTAGGCAAGTCCACTTTATTCTATAAAAGCAATTGTACTGTCACGTCAGTACTGACGGAGAGGTGACCCCAAACATTTTGATAACCACAAATACGTGTTTCGCGTTACAAGGGTATAGCGCCCTTAGACCGCAAAACAATGACAGCAATATACCAAGTTCGAATACTTAGTGCTTGGCCTACCTTCGTCATTGGGCTTTTAAAGTGTGCGGTTGCGATATCGGCACTCTCAGGACGTTTATCAAGTTGGACGTTGAGTTTGTTCTTCGGACTGATTTAAGTGGAGGTCAAATAGGGTATAAGTAACTATTTTGGTGGTTTGAGGCGTGTATAAAGTTTTTCATATTAATTTCAGCTAATAACTGTTCTACTGCAAAGCATATGCTTCTTCTAAGGTAGGTAGGTAAGTAATAGATGTGTGGTTGATCAAACATCCACCGCGCATGCTTGCCTTATCGTTAGTCAGTAGTGTCTTAAAATAGCTAGTTAATACGGTTTGAACCTGCATCCTTGTAATTTACCAGTGAATCATCACGGTATTGAATGGCTTCACGAATCAAGGTATTAAAAATTAAATAAGTGGTAAAGATGGAAATCGAGATCTAGATATACTGGAGATCGAGCTCAGTGGCGTGCCATAGAAGAGGCCTATGTCCAGCGGTGGACTGAGATAGGCTGATGATGATGATGAAAGATGGAAATGTGGTAAAAGGTATATACATAGGTGTATACCGACACTATTCACTAATTAACTAAAAAGTGGTTTTAATGCTTACAAAATGGGATTTAATTAGAACCCGTTTTAATTAAGGATGAGATAGTTTGACTGAGCACATGTGCAAACCAACTAAACGAGCTTTCCACGTTTTATGTTCAAAAAGATCTCGTGTCATTACGTAAAAACAAACTAAACTAACTGCTGCCTACGGTTTTACTCGCATCTGAAGAGATCTAGGTACTTCACAGAATCGAAACAAAAATATGTTCCCGGATATCAGCAGGCTATTTCTAATTTATTCTTAGTTCCATAGACTCTACACTTCTCGAGACACACTGCAGTGTTCTACAAATACTTATCAATCTGTTAGTAACTTATCACGTCAAAAATGTATTCAGAAAAGAACCCACAATACAAAATTGATTGTCATTCAATTAAATTAATTCAAACTCATGATCCGGAAATATAAGTTCGTGATACCAATTATTTTCCAGCCAGCACTCAACTGTTCGTAATTAGGTTATATATTGTATGTGAGGAAATTATAAATTTGCGCAAGCTGTGCCGCGAAAATCATTATTGAGCAATTTGTCGCATTCGCCCATAAATGCACCGTTGATTAATTTATTAAAAGGACCGCAGTTTTACACGAATGATGGCAATGACACAACAGTTTTGTCCAACACCGCGTCCATAAAACTGTAATAAGCTGAGGTGATTTTTGTTTATTTGACTCCAGAAATGAATTCCGAATTTACCGGGAAAGCTTTGTTCTTGGCTCTCGTAAATTATTATACCTACTTAATGTTTATTAAGTCGCCACGTCATTAATTTAAGTAATTTTAGGAGGTTAAAAAAATACGAACCTGCAATTCATTTTAATATATGTAGTTATTACTTTATATAACCAAAATATAACCGTATGGATACCTACAACTAAAAACTTTAATCTCATTATCATGCCCTATACCTATATTTGTAATAATAATAAATACAATACCTATTCAAAAGTTATCAAATATTAGGTATCTATACTTCCAAGGCCAAGTATTTAGCGCTAATTGTTTCGACAATTACAATTTGAAAGAATACTATTTAACTTTCTATTAGATACAAAGTCAAACAATCCTAAACTGCTTTTCAGATACCGACCTCTTTCTAAACCCAGCGTTTATTTTGTCTAGCGCTCGCTTAAATATCTATTTGCTCACGCTATTTAAATTGAATTATTTCCGAATCAACTACAATTTAATACAAGACTCGTTTTAAAATTCATTAAGAAAATCAACTGAATAACTATACCTATTTTTACCTGACACTAAAAGACCGCTATAACATGGTGAGGGTGCAAAAGCCGGTTTAAATTTTCACACCCTAATTGAAAAAAATGTTTAGCTAAACAACGTCTAAATGACTGTGACAAGCACATAGAGGTTGGGCAAACTGAATCAATTTGCGAGCGCCGCCTACACCCCTTGCATTAATTGATTTACTTAGCAACGAGATACTGGCTTCAATTAAAAATCGTTCCCTTTAATTGACAATAACTGGAGCCAATAAAGCGAGTTGGGCAATAAATAAACAATCCATCAGACCGAGCTTAGGTAACACTGACAAATCTTAGCGGTTTACGACAATTCAAATTATGGGTTTTTATAAATAAGGGTGTAGTGATTGTGTGTCCACAATATAAATTGTATGATCAATAGAATTCTTGTTACTTACAAACACAAATACCTACATTTCAACATCTTAGATAAACGAGCTTGTTAAGAAATGTTTCTTGTACTTTCTTTGTGAAAAAATCCGATGGCATTAGGGTGTGCACAGTTGTGGAATGAATTAATCTTATCATTGTCTACTTATAAGTGTACTTTATATATTGTTTTAAGCTTTTAAGAAGTAAACATAAATTTTAATTGGCGGTGTGTTTAAAAATGGCAAATACTAACCCAACATTTTTCAGTCGTAAAAGAAATGGGCTCTATTTTTCAAAAACTAAACAACACAGCTCCATTTGTTAATAACAAGTTGCAAACTTATCACATTGAGAAAAAAATATGTTTGTCCGAACCGTACACCATATTTCACGGTAACTGAAATAACGCTCAACTACCGACCCAAAATATAGACTAGCGCTATATATTTTACGAGTAAACCGAGCTTTGATTTTCGCTGGCTCTCTTTCAAAGGCGGCGTGAAATTAGTCTCACCACATTCGCTCCAAATCCGCACAGAATAAACTATGGCGAAACGAACAGGTACGCGGTCAGAAACTGCAACAAAAACAAAATAACTAGTCACTAAGGTAGAAAATTGTAAAATATATAGTTACATTGATTAAAGTTAAAAAATAGGTGAGGCCAAAATAGTAAAAAAAATAAAAGGACGGTTTATTTTTTATTTTTTTATTGATCGAGAAATTACATGTAACCAAATCGTTAGTGAAACTATAGACTTATAAAACTCAAATAACATTACGTTTTTACAAGCTTTCGCTCGTACTTTGTCCGCATGGATTTCGAAGCAAACACAAGGCAGCAAATTCTAACATACCAACTCTTTATTTGTTACTTTTTTTATGAATATTTTGTGTACTTATTCCTGTATTAGGTGGGCACACTTTTATTATAATGAACAAACCTGCATGCTAGTAATTTTTTCAGGAATGCTGATCAACAGATCTGTGATCGCATCCAAAATTTCTCTCATTCCATCAAACTGTTATCACACGCCATTCGCAAAATTTGTGTTTATTGCCATACTCTCTGGCGAATATTCATGTTCACTGTAACCATCCATCAATTAACTGCCTGCATTATACTATATCTGTTCTGTGAAAATACAGAACTCTATTATGGTGTCTGTCAATGAACCTATGAAACTGCAGAAAAGTTCTAGGTACCTAAAATAAAATTATTTTTTGTATTTATAAGTATTTTTTCATAACCTTTAATATACCTACAATGGCCTTGAAACCATTCGTGATAAAATTGGAAAGCCATTTATATCATGAAGGACTTTCGCATACCATAGGTAATAATTATACGAGCCAACCTAAAAAAATACATCATCACCAAGTATTTCTTAAATGTTACTTCTATAACACAAACCTATAGCTAACGTACGAGTATGAAAGATAAAGTATCCATAATACTGTTTTTAAAGCTAAAAATACGTAAAGTCTCACTTAGATAATCACGACCGTAGAATCCGTGCAAGCGCAAAGTCTAATCGAGTAATATTTTACAAAACCTTAGTTAAAACTGCAACTATCCAGCTCATTCCATTCTCCAAACCATTATTTGTTGGAATGGAAGGCGTTTTAAGTAAAATAAATTACCTGTTACAAGATGAGAGTTTGTGACCGAGCGGGGATCAGCGGCTGGCGAACGTTACGGAAATGAGAAATGAATTGTGTCGGGATCGGGCCGTGTGTTCCCCGCCTTACCGACGGTAAAACTATCTTGTTTCACTAAAGTATGAACATTATCTGGGATAGCGAGAATATTTTTAATAGCACCGCAATACCTTTCAAATCGTTCATTTCAGTTTACTTCGCGTTACGCGGGATACGGCTTGCGATTTTTTCGCTAATATCAAAATAATTGTTTTGTTACTTTTCACTTTATTTGACGGGTGGTTAAAATGTTGTCGAGGTTCTTACAACGTTTTTGGGGAAAATTACGCGTGTTTTAAACACATTATCTTATTATTTAGGAACGCATTTATGTCAAAACCGAGGTATACAAGTACATAAATATCAAGATAATCATGTCTACATGTGACAGTTTAATCACAGTTAAGTTATGTAGGTCTGTGCGTGCTTATATTATAAATAAAACCCACATCTTTTAATTTAAAATCACAATATAATAGCCATTGATCCTGTTGGTAATGAGCCCATTATTGTCCTCATTTAAGACATAAATCACAACTCAAGTCAACTAAATTCGTTTTAAATACTTTAGATTCACTTAAAATAAATGTCAATTTTAACTTGAAGATACTCCGAAAGTCAGAAGAGTTGTGTTAAAAACTCAACAAACTTTGTCGTTGTTTGATGTGGGAATACGATGTTGAAGTTTGACTCAAAGTAGGGGCAAACTTCTGAACGAATATAAAGGTTACGTTTCTTATACAGAACAAATATTTTGGGTTCGTTTGTTATAAATGTTTAAGTGACTCGCAGTTGTTTCCCAGTGTTTTGTTACGTAATAATAGTTATTATTGTTCAATGCTAGTAGTGCGTTTGAAAGAAGTTTATTGAATCAATATTTGACTAATCATGACTATTTTTATATTGAGGGCGGATTCTTAATTAATGACATTTCAAAATGTTAGGTTGAAAATAAAGACAATATTAATATTCTCTTCTTAGTTTAACCATGAACAAAAGAGTTTACATAATAAATATGACACTCAGATTATTTCAATGATATGACATTGTCAAATAATTACGTATCCGTGCACCTATGGGTGTGTGCCAAACGCATGGTGGTGTGTGCAATGATTTTTTTTCAAAGATTTTTTTATTTAATTTATTAATTTCTAATGCATATAAAAATATTAGCTTTCTGCACTTCTTCTTCATATTACATTTAACCACCATACTCGACATACACCACAGATACTTCTCCGTCCACGTAATTTTCGTAAAAATGGATACCAAGTGTTTGCTAAACGTATTAATAATTACCTAAATAGATGTTTGTACATATACTCACATCTTTGTACATAATGACTTACATAAGAAATTATGTTAACACGTCATCGCTATGTGACTTTCTATTGTAACCCCGAAGCGTGTGGTCCAACTTTTTAATGATATGCATACTTCATTCTTAGCTTATGAATTCCTCTTCCCGAATAATTAAATATGAGTTTCAGGAAACGTGACGTAAGAATGACTTAATATTGTCAAATCTGGTTACTCTGGCATTGTTTTTTTAAGACAGCACATTTTACTATAATAACTACTCACAGTTAAAATTATTTTATAAAGCTTTAAACAGCGATTTAAGTTTGATAAAATATCTTTAGATAGATTTTAAGTTATATTAGGCTTATCTAGAGATACAGAAATGATGATAATGCCATATCGTCTATAAAATCAATTAACAAAAACATATTAAACGCAAACAATGTAATAATAGTTGATATGCTACTGCAGGGCAAAGGGCGTGTTTTCATGGCGGCCAAAAGAAAACAAATTGGCCCCGTCTAATACAAGATAATTAAAAAACAACATACGCGCCAAACAAAACATTGTAACAAGTCCACAACCCCTGCACATTTCATTGATTGTACAGTAGATATCAATATGAGCGCACAGATCAAAGCCAAATTGATGGTCCATGATTCGGTCGGGAGCTGGCTTGAATTTTTATTGAATTTGAGTTCGCTGGCATCAGCTCAAACACTACGTTAGCAGAATTAAATTATGGTAGCGCCAATTACAGCCGTTTTTGAACCGCACGATGGCTGATCGCCAATTTATGCGCTTATAAAGCTGGTTTCTGTTATAACATGGATCTGGTGCCGTTGTAGGGAGTATGGGCGAGTGTTGTACATTCCAACGTTTGGCTAAATTACATTGAATATCTATTACTGTGACTGTGATTTCAAAACCATCAGAGATATCAACAAAGCCCATATACATAGGTATCAAAGGGACATCCGTCATAGTCAAAGATTTGGTCTGGAGACATCGAACAGTAACCTTAATGACGGTTACCGTTGATGTAACTGTAACGTGGTAGGTATTTTAGTTCCTTTTAGGACCTATTAGCCCTACAACATAATGGAATAGACAATCATTAGTTCAATGATACTTCATTATAACTTTCAGGTTACCAGCACAGGTTCAGGTTTCCTGCCGATTTTAATTGTGTGAGGCTGACCTTTGTTACGCGAGACTGTGCTTATCCGTGAAACACAATGCCAATAAAGGATGACTTCTAAATATTCCAATCTCCTAATGTTCACACTGTTCTCACATAAATTATTGAACTTGTCTGGTCTTTAAAAGAGACCTTGACCCCTGTGTTTGTTTCGGTGTTTCTTCTCAGAGGTAGTCAGTTAGGAAATGCCGACACCATCATTCTAACTATTTTATAAAAAAATGACGTGTAAAAGTGTTTTTTTAAAACCTATTTGCTGAAATAAAATCATTTATCATTTAACGTAAAGAAGTACGTAACAACAGTAGCGTTTTAGGTCACTAAGATCTTTGATGTGTTAAAGTCTTCGAAGCACCCGAAGTTTTTTCTAGGCGATCCGTTTAGCGAAGTTTGTATGATAGATAAGACGGGTTCTCCGTCCCGTCATGAATAGCTCGTTTCTCTGATATAAAAACTTGTAAAAATAGATTCTTCTTGAAACAACGAGGCAATACTAGTGGCTTCCTTTTTATGTGTATTTATATAATTTTATGAATATTTTACTAAACGTGACTATTTGCTTGGCCCGAGTGAAAATGTGTTATTCTTAAAGGAATTAAAGTGTACAGTTTTCTTCCGTCACCTTTACCTCTATGTAAATAAGTTTTATTTTATCTCTTTGTAGAAGAGATGTATTTAAATAAGTGTCGCTATTTCGGTGAGTTTCTTGGAGAATTTACATTCCTTGGAGCATGGTAAATTACGAAATTATGACAAAGGTGAAGATGTCCTTCCATTTTATTGCAAGCAAAAATGCTGACGACTAACTGAACACATGCCACAAAATACTAAAACTATAGCAGGCTGACGCAGAAAATTTGTGTGTATAGATTATAGAATACAGACAGAAACATGTAATTTAATATAGCAATTGTGAAACTTTTTCGTTGTTATTATAATTATATTTTACAGACCCCCAAACCTGTGATGTGAACAGTAGTACTTATTCTCATTTATAAAAAGTCAATATAGACTCAGAAAGACAAATAATTCTGGTATGTACCTACCCACATTTCGCAGCTCATCATATTAAGTGCCATGAAAAATGTGGCTAGTCTATTGTCATTAATTTATCTGAACATACCAAAAATAATAAGTGATATTATAGGACTAACTCTCAAGAAGGTTACAGCAGTTAATTTAACGTAGTTAAGTTCACCATTGATACAAATTAAATTAGAAGAACAAGAATCACAACAAAAAGACACCAATAACTTCAATCGCAACCACATTGCTCCTCATTTCGTCCATCGTTAATCAAATCAAATGTTAAATGATCCGGTGAACGGGAAGGCCCACAGACTTTAGTAAGATATATCCTTCTAACCGACTTACTGATGATTTTCCTGAGCAATGTTTTTTTCTTTTAGAGCCAATGGAGTTGCTAACACGAACAATTTGTCAGAAGTCTGCTTTGTCTGTTTAGATTTGTGCCGTTTATCTTCCGCTTTGAATTGACTTCAATCTGTCACTTATTATTTGCGAGTTCGTACGTCACGCGTGCCATGGCTTGCTTTCCATGGCTGGCTTGCTTGTTGGCGTCAACGTTTGCTTCTTGTTGGATTATATTAATAATCCCGACAACATTTTCTTTCTGTGTTTGCTATGCCTTCTTTTATTATTTATTTTTATAATTCTAGATTTTTTGCCATTCCAAGTAAAAAAAATTGTACGGTGACAAGCTTAAATTTATAATGGTAATTTACTAGTTTTTTTTTCTTCTAAGCCTATATTTTTCCGCTGCTGTACACTCTCTCATAAAATGTTTTGTTTGTTGCGCTGATGAATCACTGAATGCAGTTACCGTAAATATTAGCAAAGTCAAAGCTTTTATAAGTTGACCAATCCCCACAGCTCTCATTATAAATAAGCCATAGGGCAACTTACCTCAACCTATCGCATCGGTTCATCAAAACACAAAACAAATTACTTCCGCCCCACAATTACATCAAAGCACAATCCTCGACATTCAGGTAAATACGTGGCATGCCCCTCCGTCTCAAACGCTCACAGAAAGGAGGTGGGAAATGCCAAGTAACAAGAACGGTGGCTACGAATAGTTGCATAGCCTATAGCCCGACATCCCTACAACATAACCGCAACCTTCTAGTTGACATAGTCTTGTGCAGAGATTCAGACTATGTGAATTATCCTTTAACCACGACTATGAAGCATAAATTTATTGACACCGCTTCCATGAGAGGAATTCGATGAACGTGTCGGATAAGCCAACTAATTTGTGTTGTGATTATACCTGTTTGTATATCAGTTATCGAATGCTTTGCACGAAGCGATAGGACAATGTTATCGCTTAATTGGTCTGTTTAGAATTTTTATTGTGAAAGTTTAGAATAAAGAAATTATTATAGTCATTATAATTTTCCATTCTTAGGTATAACACGATTAAAATAAGAGCCTCGCCCTAATTATTCGTTGACATTTAAATACAAAACAATCAGATTAGTCCTAATTGACATTGCACTCCAAATTTCCATTAAAGTAGGCTGACGAATAAAACAAAACAATTTATGAAGGCAAGCTTAAGAGTTTACAGGAGCTCCTTGAAAGAAAAGGGTTGACCACGAACGAAATTTAACGTCAAATTTCACCAAAATCCCTCACCACTTAGCGGTAAAGTCGTAGCGCAGGCTTAATGCACTGTACAAGGTACATTAGTATTCCGTCTATTGTCTTCCTTTTTTCGAATGGACAGATGCTGTTGGCCTCTTCCGGCCTTTATAGCATCACTGGGCTTAAGCAGGCGAGCACTTAAGGCGCTCAGCTTGTAAAAAGCAAGGGGGGGGGGGGGGTAACTAGATGCCTAATGGTACCTTAGGGAGAACGAAAGCTTAGTATTGCGGCAAAGAAGTGCCAGATGCTCCTTTTATAATTACTTCACGTCTTCTTTGTGAGCATCGATAGGTATTTAATATCAATCACATTATGCAAAACTAAACCTGAGGCTTATAAAAACAAGCTATTATCATTTCTTCTAGCTTTAGATTTAGTATCTAACCCTATAGATCAGAAAGCCAATCAGTATTGGTCACTTCACCTGACTAATTTTACTTGGACTTTTACTTTTCCGTCCTAGTTTTTAATGGCTTACGTAACCAAAGATCTGATAAAACATATCAGTGACTAGCTAATGCAGTGCTCCGTGCATTATAAAAAGGAAGTTGATTTTAATAAAATTCCGCTGTATCAAGCGTCGTGCATTTATGCAGTACCATAAATATCGTCGGTCACACTGGCTTTTAATAGCACGTATACAAACTTTTATTGAATTCGCTCAATATATTTTGGCATTGGCGCAAATACGATGGTTGTTGAATTAAATAATGAAAAGGCAGTTTTCCACAGGTTTTAAACGGGTAAATGGCAAAGAGCCAACGTTTGTGTTCCACATATCCACACATCTATAACCCATAGACATACTTTTAGTCAGTACCAGATGGTGACATTCTGGTTTAGATTTCGCTGTTCTAAACGTAGTGGGTTATTAGTACATAGACTATAGTAATTAACATAAGACATGAATGTGGAATGCAACTTTTTGTCATTTATAAGGTACAGTTCCTAACTGGGTTACTTCTGAGAAAACCGCAACTGCGGCACAAATCCTAATTCACCTACCTAAGAAGGAAATTTGAAGATACTTGCAATAGTAGCGTTTACTACAAAGGCTACAGTTATGATTGGTAACTTTTAAATTTTACTACCTAACATCTGATCCAGTTAATGAAAACCAAAATTTTGCTAATATTACTCTAAGTTTGCGCTGTTAAAACACTCTTCATCCAGCCAAATACGTCAAATATTTACATATTACACATCACTCAACGTGCAGGCATGCAACGATCCCTCTCGAAATTCAACATTAATTTTTCACATCCCATGTTTTGACGGAACGACACAGTCTAATAATATCCATTACAGCAAAACAAACAGCTTGGCAAAATTTACACAACACACTCCACATTGCGCCATTTATTAGCTATCATAAATTGCTTCTGTGGCTTTACTTAGTTTCAATTAACGTAACAGACTATTGAAGTTATGCTGGCATTAACTTTGGTAGACGATTGGTGTTATTAATAACCTAACATACGCGATTTAGTTGTTGTCAATTACTTTTGGCAATTTCAATTGTCCTTGACAGAGATTTCTAAACCCAAGTTTGCCTTTTTTTTGTCTAATTGTCTTTTAGTGTCTTCTTCTTTTTAGACCGTATTATTTAATTTAATTCTATTGGGTTTTACCTAGTATTAAGGTAAGAATCTACCAGACACAATAAATAAAAACGTAGATATAAACATTTTTCAGTGTTACCTTTTTCATGTTTCAATTTAAAACAAGGTTTTCAATTTAATTAGGTGCTCAATTGTTTAAGTGGAGGTACATCCTCAATACAATTCGAATCCTAAAGAACGATTTTCATCATATTTAAAGTAAATACGTAAACATTGCGGTAATACTGTAATTCCGACGCATGGCAGGCGGACTAGCAAACACCATAAGTTTTTATGTCCGAGTAAATAATGGTGCTGCCTCCTAATGCAGGCTTAATTAAAAACGATACGAAAGCCAAATTACCGCCGAAATAAATGTCAAAAAGAAGCACTGTTTTTATGAAACAAAAAGTACGTTTCAATGTTGAAACAAATGTTCACCCTATTACAGAACAACACTCTAATACTAAGCTGTGATTTTTGTTTTGATTATTTACTTTTTGCCTGTTTTTTATTGTGTTATGCATGATTCTAGATTTCTAGGTCTCATCTGGTCTCATGTAGATATTGTAAAGCTTCCGAACAAGCAGGCTTTGCAGGACTTTATTTTGTTAATTTAAATTATGTAAAGATAAAGTGCCAACACAATAAACGTCTATAAATATACTTGTCATGGTTAACATTACATATTTTGGTTATAAGTCTCTCAAAGCAACCCACTGAGCCAGAACGCACGTCTTTTCGTCAGTTTCTATACTAGACTATTAATCTACTATCTAAACTAAACTTTATTTACAACGCCGACCCACTCGAATGCACATCAACTTTATCTTTTAGCTATCGGATCTTTGGCAAACGAGACTTGCAGCAGTTGCAGCTAACACAACCACCAAATTAGTTTACATCTCTGCTGGGACTAGGCGGTATATATCTAAGAAACATGTATCTAACAAGTAAGTAGACTAGTACAAACTAACAAACTACAAGAGCAAGCACACAGGCTTCACCGCCAGTTGACAAATTGCACTGGGTGGTAAAACTAAAAACTGATGATACATTCTATGTTACTGTCACTTCTCGACTAGGAATAGTAATTACTAATGTGTTCATCTAAGTTCTGATAATAAGAACTGCGAACTTAAATCAGTGTAGTTTTAGTTTCACTAGTTCTCGTTTTCTTTCCCTATGTCTTATAACCGTAAGCTATAAGGATAATTTCATTATTGCAGGAATAGTCATGTTATATTGTCAACACACATATATATATATTTTGTTAGCCACACCGAATCTCAAGATCTTGCTCTCGGCAAACCAATGAACCAGTAAAAAAAATTTAATTAACTTCATAATTATGATTTTTATGTATATAATTTTATATTCATGATTAAAAACCAAATGATACCTTCTACAAAAACTACCTTGTATACTAATGAGCGTGAAGCGCCTTTACTGAAACTTTTATAAGTTAATTACACGCTTTTTATAGTGACACAATTATAATTACGCGACAGTAACACAAGAAATGATTAACGAGCTCACTAAGTACTTAGGTACTACGTACTAAAGTAATTTCAGAGAGAATTTAGTAGTAACATAATGAAACTTTAAGACTGATTAGGGAATAAATCAAAGCTTAATAAACTAAGCTTTTGGCTTGTCTGCAAATATTAAGGGATCGTTTAGTCGTTACCTTCCTTCGTCATAGAGCTGTGTCCTTGGTTTCTAGTCACAAACCTAACTGCCGAAGTCTTCTACAGCGTGTGTTGGATTTGGTCGACTCCCAGTTTTGGCAAAAACTGATATTGGGTTTTCCTCTGTCTCTGTGCCGTACTAAAAACAATTGCAATCCATCATAGAAGCCAACCAACGCCGAATGGTGATATAATTTACGTACCTATAGATGCAACAACATACGGCACGTTATATCTCACGATATTGTCTTCAGTGATGTATTGTGACTAGAAAATAAAGGATCTTTTTTCTGAAAAATAATTGCCGACTACCACAACGACAACTTTTGGTGCTCAGACTTTCTATCCGCGGGATAATTAACCCACTTAATGTCATGTCAAGACATCATTCATTGTTTATCAATAAATATCTTAACGTATTATACGATGGAGTACGAAATCTACGCAGTGCATAACATATTGGTGCTCACGCCTCGAGAGCTCATGACATGACCTGTCAAGACGATACTGACGCGCGTGATTGACGAATGGCCTTGTGTTGAAATTGCTTTATATTATCACACTATAACTGCAGGCTATAAGCTTAGTTAGCAAAGTACATCATCGTTTGGCAATGAGTGGCTCGTTTTTCCACTTTAATATTGGTACCTACTCGTAAGGATTCATTTCCAGATTTTACTTGATGCCATGTTTCATCCATACAGGGCTGTAATTTTTTAGGAAAGAAAGTAACGTAGAGTCCTCTCTGGCTCATGATTTTTACATTACATTAGCTCTATTAAAAGATGATTATTTGTACAGATTAAAAAAAAACAACATCACGCCTGTATTCCCCGAAGGGGTAGGAAGGTTTTCTTTTGCTACTGTGTAATTGCTTTATTATGTTTATTTTCGTAAGTGTCTTTGATGTAGCAATAAATGTTTTTATTTAAAAAGGTGTGTGTTTATAGTACTACCACATTTCGCATGTATGTTTTAGGACCAAATAAAATAGAGGCGAGCCTATTTCCATCAATCGAGTAAAAATCCAGACTCCGTGCTACTACTGAGGATAACCTAATGGAAAAACGCAGGAACACATTGCCCGATACGTGATTAGAACCCGATAATATATTTATAATTTTAGAAAAGGATTTATCAATAATATATTTATAGTAGAAAAGGATATATAGATATCGGTTTAAAATAATAGCACCCTTCCACATTTATAATATTGGTAGGTATATTTATAATATTGCACATTTATAATACTATAGCTACTTACATAAAACAGAAGTTAAATTGAAATAAGGATAAGATAGAAAGCGTCTAAAATATATCCCAAACTTCATCATCACATAAGACTATTAATAAATAGGAGTGAAAATCGAACACATGTTATTTTATAGGCCCCTGGAAAGGTTATGGAATCAGTCACGCGACGTAATACCGAATCCGGTATTCAGAGGTCGCGTCTCTACGCGGGAGAGCTTAGCAACGGTACACCTCGGCTTTACTGGTTTAAGGATCGTTAATAGTTTGTGAATTACGAAATAATATCAAACCTATCTCAGGTAATCACTAATGAAATTCTAATGTTAATAATATTTGTAATATAACACTAAACAATGCTCTAGATTGTTAGGTTTGTTGTCCTCAAACAATACATCGATAATACTAAAACTTAAAACATTCGTAGATACATACATACCCTTAATTAACGAACTAAAATTGCATCACATTAAAATAAAATTAAGATTTTATTTGCCTGAAACGGTATAATTAAAAGATTCGTTTAATTAAATTCAAACGCTTTTTCAACGTGAGCCGAAGATAAAATAGTGAAGACTTACATGAAAGGAATTTCCTGGTGCTTTAGCCAAATAAAACAAAGGTGGAAACCACTAAAGTGAGCGGGGATGTGAAGAACACAAACAAAATTAAAGAAAAACTAAACAGCAAGTAAACATCGACGGGCATGTCCGGTTCGGGTAAGCTAAGCTAATACTTGCCAAAGAGAAGTTAAAAGCTCCAGTGAATCCGATTCTATCTATATTTAGTGCGTACCAACAAAAACGTTTAAAGTTTTGCAGTCGTGCGGACTAAAAGATACAGAATGGAAATTGTATTATAACTTGCTGAATGATGCAACTACAATCTTTTAACTTTCGATTCAAGCAAATATTGAGACCACAATACTTCGTTTGATACAAAATAATAAACCTACTGTAGGTGATTCATTCATGATCGATGAAATCTATTCTTTAATATTATAGAACTAGTTCGGCGAAATTCGATGTGTACACGACATGTGTATGTACAACCCACGGAAGACAAATTTTCTTAGTGATAGAGCCTGTGTAGAAGATCCTACACATCTTTGTAAATAAGTAAGAAAATCTCAGACAGAATTCCTTCAATAATTAAATTTGGTTTCATAACAACCTACCTGCCTACTATAATCAACGTGTATTCATTTATATTTAGAAACAAAATGGTAAACCAACGGTAGACTAAAATTTTACTTTAGCATGGACGAGTAAGCCTTTTAGCCTCGATAAAACCAAGGCTCGCCATCAAAATACGAGTATTAAAACGTTACTCCAACTAGTACGTAACTCTTAGGAGGTAAATAGAATTTTAGTTAGTAGTGTTAATGCTATTTATAGATAATGATGGGTGTATAAAAATCCCTGTAATTTGTACAAGGCGCGTATCAATATTGGACCACAACCTATAGGTAAGTTAATTATTTTACGATTTCTATTTCTAAGTCTTTTGTCTATCTTCTGAGCTTGAATCACATAAACGATTATGATATAAAGTATTATCGCAATTTAGACAAAAAAATATGAGTTCTCTAAAATAATTCTAAAAAAACGTTAAACGCTTTTCGTAAGTGCACATGAACTATTTTCGACAACCAGGTTTTTGTTATGCTCTGTACTTTCCACTGGCTTAATATGTATACGGTAAATATAATTTCATAGTAGCGTGTTGGACGACAGCTGAGCTGAAATTTGAACAAAGTTAATATAAACATAGGAAAAACCGGATCGGGCCACAGGGCGTCAACGGAACAAATGTGCGAGAAAAAGCGGCAAAACCACGCATAACGAGAAACCGATGGGAAAAGCAAAACCCAGCATCGAAGTTGAAAGAAACTAACTGAAAATTAATAGTGCAGTTAGGGACTCGTTCAAAGTACGCGCCAATGTTGAGCCGATTTAAATTCATACTTTATTATGCTGTGCAGTGAAAATTTCCTTTTTATACCAATCGTTTCGCTCTTTTGTGGATCGGAGAATTCAATTTGGAAATAATTTTTGTTATTTATGGCCTCCATTCTAGATTTGTAACTTAATTTCCTGATACTGTGGATGGGTATGAGTAAGAGGTTTGGAGTTGCAGAGACTGCATTAATGTATGAACTTGCACTATTTAACATTGACGTCAAATCTTTTCTGTAAGCATGATACTGCTACCACTAATAAGTATTTTAAGAACAATTAACTGACTGTAAGTTGCTTTGCCGTGCGGTATCCGGCATGTCGTGTGGTATCCGGCCTAGAATTGACCACCCCCTTTCCTCTCGTGGGTGTCGTAAGAGGCGACTAAGGGAAAATAACCAGAAGATGGGCAGCAGCGTTTTCTGTAACTTGACCACCAATACTGCGATCCCCAAGCCGCTTGATTATGGCACACCCCCCCCCCCCATAAAGGGGGAGGCCTATGTCCAACAGTGGACGTCTTCCGGCTGATAATGAAGTTGCTTTGTAAGAATACTGTGATGGCAATATTTTGAGGCTGTGTAACCTAATATGTACTTAAAAAGGATAAGACGATCTAAATAGTAGTAGCAAATGTAGCCAGGAAACTACTAAAGGCTTCCAAAAACCTTATAGTAGAGATTTGTGATATCTCAGAATTGAGATTTAATATGAATTAAACGATTCTTGAAAAGCAGAATAGGTACTTTAAGTATCTATACATGGTATACTTTCTGTTTAGTTACGAATTAACTTATTTAAAAATATACAAACACATAGGCGCCCAACATTAAGGATAAAACCACTGCTATTAGTCAACGTCTTATGCTGTACAGACTGTGAAACTAAGACCTTACCGAACTGTCGCACCTACACGACTACTAATAATAACGACACTCATAAAATATTATGTTATCTAACGTAAGCGACGAATATTCGGATTATACTTTCTCATAAAAAAACTTTTATTATGGAAGTAATTAATTTGAAAGAATGCTAATTTTTCTTTTAATCGCTTCTTTAGCGCCGCAACTTTTATCTACTTTGTTTGAATTACTTTCGGCCGAGCAGTTCGCGGCAAGTTTCTGAAACATTTTTATACTAAGTTATAACACTTTTATTATAATACAAAGCCATTGTTCCAAAATAAATGTATAAATAAAGTTGAAAATAGGATACGTAAATAATTCTTTTCAGGGTTAAGTGGGTACCTTCGTTACTGGTGGAAAGAAAAAAATAAGTAGGGCTTCGTCGAGGTTCTTTCTCTTACCCCTTTTAAATTACCTATACAACTACTTATTACATCATGGTTATAAATAAATAATATACCTACCAACCTGAAATTAAAGTAAAACGAAACACAACTTTGCAAATCGTTTGAAGCTGATGCTGATGAAAATCATAAAAAGAGTATTTATTTAAAAGCAATGTTTATTGTTTGCACACCCAAAAAACAAGTACCTATATTTGCCTTTAAAACACTGCAGCGTTTCGAACAGAAACAGAATCTGTAATGTATTCGATCGGCGAATTCGTGACTACTCAATGCAGATCAAATATGAGCCAAATTGGATCCGTACACACGGCGGACCTCCAAAAAAGGTTTGTAGCTCCGTAACTAGGCATTTCATTCGATACACTTGGATAAAAGTACAAGGCGACCGAGACAAACCGTTTCTGTTCGATACACCATGAAATTACTGAATCGTTTGTCCACCTTCTTTGAGATAAACAAAGAAGTTAGGCAACTAGGTACTTCTTTCAGTTGATTTGATTTGATTCTAAATTGCTCAAATTTTTGAATGTCAAATCTGTTGTCGGTATGCACATTTAGGCATAATAACTAAATGATGTTTACTGAATTTGTAATTAACATGTAGAATCAAATCAATGTTTTAATTCCGACCCAGAATCAGGATTTTAACCCGTCAATGCTAACGAAATGTCTATATTTAACCCGCCACACTATTTTCCGATACGAATTTATTATACGATGTTAACATGCGACGTATTCATTAGCTGCGTAATATATGTAGACACATTGAAATCTACGATATATTAGGCATGCATTAGGCATATTGACCGACGTTACTGTACAAACTTAATCATCATTGAGGTCATCAAAGATACAATCCGTAATGGTCAGCTAATCAGGCGCTAACTAATCACAGCCTTAATATCTAATTCCAATATTAAGGATCATCGATGTTAGGTACTAATTGTAGGTACCTTAATAGAAATACACGACTTTGCCCAGTTCACAAGTATTTGACGTGTAAACTCAGGCGATACAATCCAATAATTGTGAAAGGTTTATGCAAATGTTCATTTTTCCCATCAAATAATAGATCAGAATATAATTTAATTATTTATTTATATGGCTTTTCAACAATGAGTACACTATATCTTAAACTACGCTTACATTTGAACTTATGACTAAGTGCCCCATCACTTAAAGAAGAGCACTGCTAATAATAATACATATAACAAAGAATTTAAAAAAAATCTAATTTAATAAGTAAACTGGTTTTACAGAAATTATATCTAATTACTATAAGTCGTGGTGGCCTAGTGGTTGACATACCGGATTTCTATGCACGAGGTTGCAGGTTCAAACCCAGGCAAGTATCAATGTGACTTTTTCAATGTCATAAATACTTTCTTAGATATTCTTAGACACCACTGACTAACGGTGACGGAAAACATCGTAAGGCAACCAGGATTTAATTATCTGAAATCGCCAACCCGCAGTGAGCAAGCGTGGTGATCAATGCTCAATCCCTTCTCTATACGAGAAGAGGCCTTTGCCCTGCAGTGGGACAGTTATAGGCTGTTATTATTATATCTAATTACTATACGTCTTTCACACTAATTAGATGTAGATACAAATTGCATCTGTACCTACCTCGCGTGTAGTCTACGTTTTGCTACTTTTCTTATATTGAGAGTTTAGAATGTCACGGTAGGTCTTATTTAAAACCTGCAAAAGGACCGCTGGTTCCGTGGTTATGGATCTATGGAACTAAAAATATAGTTAATCAGGCCTGGTATAATGATAACATTTGTGGTGCTTAAACACCTGGTGCTTAAACAAATATATAATTGAGCCACACATTCAAGTGTATTATAATAAATAATTTTCACCTTTACGAGCTTAATATTATGAAGTCAAAAATAACTTAGACGAATAATTCCATACATCATTGTCACGGAGCAGTCGGTAAAGCATCCGTGAAATTATTCCGTACTCGGCCTTAGCGCCCGCCCTCGCCGCAGACAGACGTGCGAGAAATTAAATCGTATGGAAACTAAAGTCGCTAGGAGGTTTAGGTATCTATTTAATTTGTGAAAATGGCAAACCTTATCACTTACCGAGACAGAAACACGAGACGAATATAATATGTTTTTATTTGCTGCTGAAATTAAAAACTGTTTCTGCAGACATCGAACAAGATAAACAATAATTAATATCCTTTACCACGAGGTGAATAGAAATACTTTTCTATTAGGGGAAAGCCCTTAGGTGCCAGGGGAATAACCTACCTATGTAACCTACCTACAATAACTCTCATTTAACATTATTTAAAGGATTATTATTAATTATATCATTCTTGTAAATTAATTGGCAACAGTATTTTGTAGGTAAGTGTGTAAGACTGTACACAATACTGCGCGCAGCAACCAAAATCCATCATGAGTAGCTCCATCTGTTACTTTATGCATGAATTACAAATATTTGGAGCTGAGTGGAGCAAAGCACTTTTACTTGATACTTCGTAATTTAACTTATAATAGTCAGTACCAGTCTGACACTTGTTTGTCTTTGCCTTTTTTTGTCTGGGGAATTTGTCCAATCAAACTCAAACTTAACCCGTATCCTGCTCAGTGTACGGAATACGATTGATCGCACGATGCTTAATTTCATTCCTAGAACAGCGTTCTAGATAACGCTAAAAACAAACCTCACAAAGCATACCACATAATGTACATTTAATTAAAGTTCAAAATCCATAAGCATTGCGAATAACTAAACTATTCCCCAACATCGGCAACTATAAACTGTTGCTTTATATAGGTACTGTATTATAAATATCTAAAGGTAAACTGTTAGCTAAGACCAAATTTTGAGAACCGAGTTATGAATGTTACTAAAACTTTTAATGGACCGCATTCAGTTAGCTCCATGCAAAACTGCGTTATTTCAGGCAGAAGTATCTACAATATTATGAAATCTTAGCACACACCGGTGGCGCTCTAGAGAATTATGCATGTATAGTGTGTGTAGTTATTTTGAACGTTATAATTTACGAAGTTAACACAAGTTGTTCGTTAAAATCCCCCTGGTGATGCCGTTTCCGCCGCACGATGATGCTAAATTTTAAATTAAATCTTTTCATAAACGCTAATACGCAATCAACTAGAATGTTGTAAGGTATATTAGTTAAGTCCTAGATTCCGTATTAGACAAAAAAGAAGTAAGTAACAACTTCCTGTTTGCTAATATTTATCAACCTAATTGTTTTCCCATTTTACAATAGGTACTCACTTTTATTGCTATCGAGTTGGGTATCGCAGAGGACCTAACAGTTGCCACTGTTAGGGCGCCAATAACTGCTTCCTAAAAATTTTTAAAAGCTTAATATTTTGCAGTGTTAGGGTATAGAATCCTAAGCTCGATGAGGTGGTCACCGGTTAGGAGATCAAGATCTATCGAAGTCAAGTTAGGTAGCGCATACTGATCGGGGTGAATTAAAAATAAAATTAGGTAGAGAGTAAGAACCTAGGTACTCATGAAAAAGCAGGAGAAAGCTTTAGCGTGCCCCTCTGGCTGTCCGGAAACAAAAGCAGGCATTGAGGACATACGCAAAGATACACATAGTATAAATTACTTTACCAAACATTTATTTAAAGTAAACATGTAAATATACTATATGGCACACCACTAAAATACAGTTTTAATGTATTGTCCACAAGTAGGTAGGTGCTACAGTGTTTTAATACCCACTAATAAACGCATAATGCAATATTAGACTATTTATGAAACAACAAAGCTGCCTGTATTACTTGAAAGTACAGTAACATTTAATCCGAACATCGTAGCCGCCATTATACCTAGTAACAATGCAAAAATTAAAGTAGAAAACAAGGCGAAACTGGGAAATTAGAATTGGTTTTCTTAATCGGCTGAGGTGAAGGCGAGCCGCGCTAGGTTCGTTCTGTCGCTACCGAGAGCCGGCTGTTTTCAATACACCTCCAAATTGCTCCATTAAAACTTCTCTAACTGCCTTCAAACCGAATTGTTAACGCTTCACGTACTATTAGATGTTGGACATTGACAGTTTTAAGTCAATGAACTTGAAGTAATTGTGTCTTTGAATATTTTTCATATTATTAATTAATTCTGCACCTACATTTTATATTTTTCTTAAGTCCCTTTTACCATTAACTTTGTAAAATACGCAAATGAAGATGCTTTTCCTCCGGCAATGAGGCGAGAATTGACAACTGTAAGTCAATTCTCTCTTATGCGAAGATGTGCTAAAAGAGCAGTAGTTTTGCGAGATCTTTAACATAACAGGCGAAATGTCCTACACAGTATACACTATTTATACATCCCTGCTTTCCTTTCGGGAATGTTATAACTACAAAGTGACTTCATATGCCACAGGCAACCAAGAAAAGTTTTAGAAAAGCGCAATCATCTTCTGTATAGGTACCTACTAGTCGCGGTAAACTTTAACTACTATTTGGCACACTTTCAAACTCTAGCGTATCTGCTACGGTCCGTGTCTATTTTTCTCTTTTTTAGTTCGATTAAAACATGCAGTCGCTCTTTTCGTTTTAAGTATTCATATATGCTATGCACTTCAACGAATTTCACAGAGAGGTGTGTGGCAAATAGCACCATACGACGAGCGTCATCGCGTTTAAAATAAAGGGAAACTATCGTAAATATCGCCCCGGAGCTCCAAAGAGACTATTGCGAATACTTGCTTGGAAATAATGAAAGTGTCGGGCTGAATTTTGTTGCATGCTCAATGCACTGTGTCTATGCTCTTTGAATAAAATTCTCTGAGTGTAATATCTGGTTATTCAAAAAGCATAAAAATTCTAAGGAAAGTTGGCTCTCGTATAAAAGGCCCGGCACTAATGTTTGTATAAATCGTACTTACCTGGCCTGCCTCGGCATCCAGTACGTTAGGTGTTTTGAATGCGAGGCCAAATTGACTCCATTAAAAGTTTTGAAAGCGCTCGTAGCTTAGATAATTTACTGAGAGAGTTATGCCGTCTATAAAAGCATACGTGGGTACTGAAAACTAATGAATTTATGTTTGTGTTTATATTTTCGTACTTAACTTTGTTAAGTCAAAGCTTAATGTTTTAGGTGGTTGAGGTATTTCCATTGATTATTTTAAATGGGGTATTTTAGCATAAGTAGGTATCTCTTATAAACAAATGATTTATGGATTATACTGAGAAACTTAGAGTTCAAATAGCATAAAATGATGCTAGCTAACTAAGTCCACTTAGCGGTCCTATAAATAAATTATAATATTTTAAAAACTCTTTAGATAGAGAGATACTAAAGTAGATACTATAGTTGTTTGATTCTTTTCATCTACGAGTTGAACCGATAGCGATCCAATACTCTAAAATACATAGGTACATGTTTAATTGTATACTATGTGCAAACTTTTCCTTTGAAATTGTGGTGATCTCACGGGGGACACGACCCCATAATTGATAAGAGAGCACGGGGACACAGGACGCAGTAATTAGGGAACGGGGAAGCAATTACGACTTTAATAGGAGTGTGATGCTCGCGGCCGTACCTACGTTTGCTCCATAATAATGTTATGTGTTCCTTGTGGAGTGCCTAATTCGTTGAGAGAACTACTTACCTACAGGCTACACATGAACAATAAGGCTAATTAATGAGTCTAACTCTAATCGCATCTACCTTCATACAAATATAATTATGATAATGGTAGTGGTGAATCGACTTAATGTTTATTATTATTTAATCGTACGACAGTGATAGCCGAGTGGTACCTATGACCGTTTGACCTACCAAGCCAAACCCCGGCACGCACTAAGATTTTCCAACGGTGTGTAAAGCCATGTCAGAGGCCTATCGGTTTAAACTCTGACACCAGGTTGTTTATCAACCATACGATAAGAAGAAGATCGAAGGATATGTGTATAATGTTGGCGCATTTTTGTTGAATTAGTTTATAGGATCTGGTCTGATCAATAACTTCAAGAAACATCAAGTGAAGTCTTTTATTGAACAAGAAGTTAACTAGGTAGGTACAATATTTTTGAGGTGCCTGTTCTTTTTTTTTTCAGAAAGACTATTTTTTTTAGCCTACTTACCTAATAGGTACCTACCTACCACTATGTTCGACATAATTAGTGTCCTTTTAGATTAAGTCAAATCGGGCGAAAGTGCAGACAAGGAATTTAAAGTTTACTAATTATCTATCAAATTGTGCCATAGAGTCATCTACTTCGTAATATGAGTAAGTATCCAAGGTACTAAGTTATTATTATTCTTCTGACTGAATCCCAGTCATGACAGTCAATTTGAATTAAAACTAACTAACTGCATGAAATAATATTAAAATGTATGAAAAATTATGAAAAATTATGTTTAAATAATTACCTATATCTATTTAAAGGCCAAAGGGCTGGTTTGTTTTTCGGCCAAAGAATTAGCATTGCCACGTTGCAGTATCAGTCGACAGTGATGGGGAGGAATATTTCGATGCATAATTTTTTGATGTTTTTTGGTTTATACAGTGATGTGTCAAATATAGTTGTATATATTATTCGTTTTAATTTAATCGAGTGTATGTATAATGATAATTGTTTTTGTTAAATATATGAATTATCTATATGATATAACTGTATTTTCTTATAACATTGAGAGTTTATAAGTATTTCATTAATTAATGTTTTTTTAAATTAAAGTGGACATTCTAATTGCAACAATTGGGAAATTAGCAAAATCAATTTTTAACTTTAAATAGATCAAAGGGCCGGTATCTGAGGACGCGGCAGAACCATTTTTATTTTTTACGCTGACCATATTGTTCGCTCACCCTTTGACAGTTAGGACAGTTGACATTGACATCGATTTGATCCTTCTGCTGTTCCGCCGCTAATTTTTAATTTCTAAACCAATCGATTTATCTTTTTACTGGAAGACGTTTTGTATAGGATATTGCTGTAAGATAGTGCTCATAATGACGTACGGTTTTGTTCATAGATTCTTTCTGCGAACGGTTGCCAGCCAAGGAGTTTTATCAATAACAGACGCTCAAAAAGTTATTGATAGCTGCGAGAGTAAGTACGAATCGACGACGACGACGCCGATACGAAGCCCATTGAATAAACTACTTTATTTGTTATAAACCTATGCCTTAAATCTTACAGATGAAGACCAGGAAACTGTACAAAATGTGGTGAAAGCTGTTAACGATGAAATTCGCCCGTATCAACAAGAAATTAAAATCACAAACGATGAGGTTACTAATGAAGAAGTTGTCGTGTTTTTATTCCTCGGCTACGATGATGCATCCAAATCGCAAAATTTGTTTTCGGCTACCGAACTGGAGTATTTTCGAGTACTCATTGAACAAATTATGACGACTGAATCAAGGCAGATCACAGGAATACATGCAATAAACTTAGTTGGTAAAATGAAGTCGTCTTTTACTAAGATAGATGCACAAGTGAGTATTCATATAGTTTCTTTTCTAAGCAAGTACTAAAATATTGTCACTAATAATGTAATTTATGTGCAATATTGATCTTATA
Source organism: Abrostola tripartita (assembly GCA_905340225.1). Classification (NCBI taxonomy): domain Eukaryota; kingdom Metazoa; phylum Arthropoda; class Insecta; order Lepidoptera; family Noctuidae; genus Abrostola; species Abrostola tripartita. The sequence continues at coordinate 6,253,878 of HG996498.1, read as the reverse complement.
TTATATTATAGGTGCTTAAATATTTCAATAATATTTTTTCTAATACAGGGTAAAGTTTATGTATGTACTGCATTCCTTATCTTTCATTGTAAGATAATCCTGCTATATCTGCATTATATTTTAATTGGCTTTCACCAATATAACATCAACAACATATTACTCACCATAAACTTCTAAAATCACATCTGTTTTCCTGAGCGGTCAGTGACTAAGGATTTCCATTTGCTATAATTATGACTGCTAAGAAACATTAAATTATTTTAGATATTTAACTAAAGGTTAATTTGCATAGTACTACAAAAAAATGTAGTGTACACAGGTGTATAGTCTTACACTAACTCCTACCCCCATATTCACAATGACAATTTTAAACCAAGGTTAAATTATACCTGCCACTGTTGTTTGCATGTTAATTAATAGAGATTAACATGCAAACAACTTAAGAAGGGTTTAAGTTAAAACAGGTATTATCCTCGTGATGTGTGAGAAACAATGTTAAATAACATTTTAGTTATGAATCTCACATTGACATCATAGCTTTGTTGCATATTTAAGGAAGGAATAAGTTTATTCACTCTCAATATCACAGCAATGAATCATGGCTTGAGGATCTTATTATTTATTTAAATAATTCCAGAAACTTCTAAATACATGGTGCAGAATGAGATACTTGGAGAAAGAAGAAGAAAACTATGCTCTTGGTGTAAGAGCGATCCATGAGTTTGAAGGGTACCTCCGTCAGAATATGCCGGACACCATTGAAGAGTGCTGCCTTTGTAAACAGATTGTCTTTAGAGTGGGTACTATGTTATGTTTGGTAGTCAATGATTGTCTACTTTACATATTTTATTATGGGTTATAGTAATTGTGTATCAGCCTATGGTCCTTCCATATGGTAAAGCCTATTCTATCATTGTTTCCAGCTAGTACCAGTAAAAAAATTGACTAGTTATTACCAGTCAATACTCTAATATTCAATTCAACAGTAGCCAAAACCAGACAGTATTACTTTTGTTCTGTGTTTGCATAAAGTACATTATATTTTTCTATCTTCCAGGGTTACAACTGCCCAGCATGTGCACTGGCTATTCATACAAGGTGTTTGAGGCGTTACTTAGAAAAGGTGGATAAGTGGCCATGCTGCAAAATTGAATTTAATCAAGAACAGCTGGACCAACTGAATAACGAAGGGTTAGTTTAAATTCATCTTCTAAAATAATACTTAACTATTACTATAAGACAGCAGATAGTATCTAAATCTCAGCTCCATAGCTCCATAAAATTGTATACTGATCAATATGGCGGTTCAAAACATGGTATACTAGACTTCCTAAATTTATTGGCTTGCTTATATGCCTGAAGAACTTGAGCACTAAATTCAAGCATGATAGATTTTAGGGCTAGAAATTGTTGATTTGATAGAGTTGAAATCTAGGTGTCATTACTTGGTGTACCTTACACTCAAGTTAACAGACAGATCATTCTTTGATCATATCTTTATCTTCTGCATAGCTTTTGCACACTCACTAGGCAATTCTCCGTCGAAATTGTGGCAGGTGATAGCTAAATGCTATCAAAATTTTCAGAGGATGTGTGGATATGCTACACCTTGTTTTGTATCAATTTGTCTTGTAAATCTTGATTGCGAATTCTAATTATATTAATTAGTGTTAGGGGTGAATTGAGGGCCTCCACCATGTTTATAATGCTACTAAATTGTTGTACAGTGCCTTGAGCAGACAGCTCTGCTTCTAATCTCCTGATTAGCTTAATCTTTTTTCCACTGCATGTATTTTTATTATTCTGCAGTTCATGTCGATACAATAACTAAAGATAATGTACGTTATTTTTTAATGCTTGAGTTTGAATGTGCGAGTAAGCGTAGAATATACTTTTATTTGAATTTTGAGTCCCACAGGCCAACAAAGTTATAAAATCATATATAAATAATCGTTACTGTAATTCATGGTAGACATACTATGTACATTGGGAGAGGCCTATATCCAGCAGTGGACTGCAACGGTCAAGTGGATCATGGAAGACCTACTAGAGAGGCAGAGGTCTTCTCTCTATATCCGTGTTAGGAATACTTCGTGTCATGTCATAGGTGGTTGGCTCACAATGGGCTCTTTGCTTATAAAAACTCAGTTTCCCTACAAGGGAATTATGCTCTTAACTATCTCCACATGGATCTAATAACGTTATTTGACGACCTGATTGGCGCAGTGGCTAAGCGCGCTGCGAATGCGAAAAAATTAGACTGCTGCGCTAAGGGTTGCGGTCGATTCCCGCACGGGGCTAAAATTTGTGCGATCCACATTTGATTGTCCTGAGTCTGGGTATTTGTATATGTGATATTTTATGTTTGTGAAAAAACCTACAATACAGGAGAAATTCCTAATGTGGGGTGGCGTTTTCTCTTAAAAATATCGGTATTTAATCTTATAACTTAATCAGTTCCAGACTGACACAGACACAACTTTCGGAGGCTTCGCGCCGATCTGATGATAATGCGACTGTAGCAGAACCTACGCAAGAATTCACTGAAGAGATAGAAATGACTCAGGATGTTATACCAGAAATCTCACAAAGGGTGACTAGAAAGAGAAAACGGCATTAATTATGTAACTTTAATGATTTTGCCTAATTACTGTTTGGTAAGATTATCCATTCGTTTGATTAGTTTTTGTGTTATGTAGAGTTTGATTTTAGTTATTATTATTTGTAGAACTACTGTAGTTTTTTTATATAAGTTTAGTTGTTATTTAACAGAGATATCTGTGAACTTGTACATTTTTACAGGGTTTTATTTAACTTGCAATGTTTGTATGTCTGTCTTAGCAGACAGACATAACAAACTAGCGTTTGTTTAGGTCAAATCTTGCAATCTAAATTAGAACGACTTCATGACATCATATTATGGTACTTTTGAGCTAGTCGCATGATGGAGTCAGAAGGTGGTCATTGGAACTCTGTAACGAAATGACGCAATCCCATTGTGTTTGGGCTTGTTTGATTCGTCATCACAGGAACTTTGATCCTAGCTGATTTAAAGCTTGTGTTTAAAAAAAAAACTTATGCCATTTCTGATACTCTATCTATAACATTGATTGTTGACACACAACTGTATCAGTATACAAGTCCACAGATAATGCTGTTGCAATGCTTTAATTATGTAAAGTTCACAAGTCGTTAACTTGTTACTTTTAATTTAAAATAAAAACAATTTGAATTATAAAACCAACTTTACTATTCTAAATAACATGCTCCATTAAAATTAACTAATATTAAAACAACATCAAACATTAAATAGCTAAATATACATTTTCAACTTTCCTTTGGACGATTTTCGCTGACGCTGGATAGTAGTCTAGTAAATACTTCCATTGGTCTAACCTCAAATACACGATGTCGACCACTGTGCGTGCGCGAAACGAAAAGTGATGGACGACTCCCACAAACAAACCCTAGAAAAATAATTCATTCATAATGCGATCATGATATCCAACCTTCTTAGATAGCTTGGGTACATTTTTAGCAATGCCACATTGAATAATGCAGTATCGTTTTATTCAGAGTCGCAAACAATGCAAAAATATCCTATTGACTGTCTGTTAAAAAAATATCCCACGTAAATAGTTATTTAGCAGTATTTTGATCTGCACAGAAATAACATTTAACTACGATGTACGAATATTTCTTTTAGCAATACCTGGGCAATCCCAAAGCTATCCTCGGGGCCTAAGACGTCGTAAATTGACTCTGTCAAGTTCGGATGTACTGTTAGCACTTCAACCTGTAAAAATAATATGGCAGTCAGTTAATACTCATAATAATTCATAATATTGCATTTGCTGATTACAGTCTTAAGTCCCTAAATAGGGCTTAAATTCACGGAAATTAGTTATTCAGACTTCAATTATATACTTAACCCCTCTTCAAATTTCCGTCGACTACATTTACCTGTAGTAGATAACTTTATTTATTTTAACCGACTTCAAAAAAGAAGGAGTTTCTAAATTCGAATGTATATTTTTCATTCAAACTTTATTATGTAATATTCAAAGATACCTGGCCTCTATGAATAAAATAAATGCATTGGTCCGAGTCACCGCACTGGACAATGTAGTTGCCCGGGAAGAACACACAGTGCTTCATCCACATAACCAGCATCCTTCTGAAGTCGTCGTCGGTTTTGCTGAATATGACGGACTCGCGGATGTGTGAGCCGTATACCGCCTGCATGACTTGACAGCGGAGGCGGAATGGTAGCTTGTAGACGAGTGATGGCATCTGTTTGTTAACAAAATAACTAAATATCGTTTTGAATAACTCTAACTACTAAAATTTCTACTAATATAATTAAATCATGATTTAAAAGACACGTAGCGCCATCGAGCGCCTTAAAGCAATTGTGACCGGTGAAAATTAATGTTCTTTTTCTCGGGAACAGTAATTTTTTCTACATAAAAGGTAGCATAATATACGTAAAATTTCATGATTGATTCAGTGGTTTAGGGGTGAAAACAAACAAACAAAATTACTGTCGCATTGTTAATACTATTTAGGATACTGCTATCTTATTTAATAAGTAATGATACGAGTATATGAGGCAAAAGAAGTATGCCAGGATGGTAGCAAATGGAAATCCGTGGTCCATGCCTACCCCTTTGGGAAACAGGCGTGACTTTATGTATGTATGTATTATTTAATAAGTGTTATAATTTCATAAGACCTGTTTCCCTTGCTGCCTATTCCACAGTTCTCGCACATAGTCCCACATTTTGCCCATTTGATGTACGCTAAGATCCATGTCCCGGAGGCCGTCTCTAAGTTCGTTGATATCATAGTCATATGCTATCCGAGACGAAGAGTGCGCCGTGATCATAGCTGACATTTCTGATATGAGAAGACCTGAAAAGTAAGGCAGAAATATTTGTTACATGATACCTTTTAACATCCTCCTTGACTTGCTGTTAATAATCTTTCCTAGGACATTATAGATACATACTACGCACTGTGCAGTAGTTAGAATTTGTAACATATAATGCAAGCATTTTATCTAATCATAAATTACGGCGCAATAGTGCAGGTAAATCGTACACTTTACTAATCTGCTGCATATTATGTCGCTGTAGTGAATTCAACTTATTTAAATGTTAACCTAAGTCTTTGAGATAAGGTCCATAATTTTTTCATATTTAGGTGCATTATTAACAATCGCTTTTGTTTGGCGTAATATCAGAGCGAAATTAATTTTAACGATGCAACGAATAATTAAACTTTCTCAAGTTATCAGTTTGTTGTAAATAAGCCTTTGGGTCGTTTGGACCACTAGATAATAACGTCGAACGTCGTGGTTATCAATACTCGATTCTTATCTTTAGACATAGGAAGGTACTTGCAAAAGACCATTATTTCAGATTGTATTGAGTAATTTTATCTACTTAAATCTTCGCTGATGTTAGTAACATACCTGTACAAAACTTGATAACGATAATGACGATAATAGTCTCTATGACTTCAAAACTATTTTGTGACGACACATCTCCTGTGCCTGTTATCGTTAGTAAGTTGATCATGTACCATAACGCTGCTACGTATAAAGCGAAAAAGTTGCCCTGGAAATGGCAGAATTATTAAAATTACAAATTCTCTTGATATTATGATGGTCAATTTAAGAATTATTTTGTAACATATCAAAAGATAATAACCTCAGAATATTTAGCTCGTAAATTAAGCGCCTCTTTCGACATCCAATTAGCCGATGTACAATGTACAGGAGTTAGGCAAGATAACTTGAAAAACAGACAAGCATTCACGTGCGACAATATCGATGCCCATATTGCGATTGTTCTGTAAACACGTAATGTCTATGAATAGTAAATTAATCATAACTTCAATGATGAGTAAATCTTATTTTTAACAGCTTCTCAGCAATCTCAGCTGCCATATTGTTAGAATATTATAATCAATGATTTACTAAGAGGGCTGTAATACTTACGTCAGTTTAAACAATAAATTCGCCGAACCAATACTCGATTTTCTATGTGTTCTATAAGTAAATAAATACGAGATTCTGATTAGCTGCGGTGACCGTGAATAGCAGAATAGAGCCATTTTCATTTCTTTCGACAGAGAGAGGGCAAACACTAAATAACACAATATAAAGTTGGCTAGAAAGTCACGTCTGCGAAGATATACTTTCGAGAAGTACCTGAAAGAATATCAAGAAAAGGTTATTTACTAGTAAACATTGTTGTGTAGGTCGAAATTAATTCTATTAGTTTCATCATCATCAGTCGAAAGACGTCCACTGTTGAACAAAGACCTCCCTTTAGAACGCCACAATAAACATCAACCTGCCATTTGAATCCACCACCACACCATACTTTAAGTTTATAGATTCTTGATTAGAGAACATAACCATTTATTTTGTGTTTGTTAGCTTAGAAATGAACTTGGTCATAGTAAAATTAACGTGGTGTAAATAAAGAGTTAGCCACCTTCACTAATCTTATATTAAAGTACTTACATTTTCCTAACTTTCTGTGGATTTAAAACGTAGTCTCCGTATCTGTTCATGTAACCACTGTGCACATCCAAAAACGCTTTGAATATGAACAATAAGTCAAATATGATGCAAACGTGTAAAAAGAAAGGCACAGAAAGGAACGCCATTTGGTATACTAGTAACATAAAATCCGTGTACGATATAAAGAGGATAAGGTACTCTGAAAATCAAGGATGTCGTTAATTAACATAATCTAGATTTGTATAAAAATCGATTGCATAATAATGTCTCTGAATTATTAATACAGCTTACCCATAAATGTGACTAGTTTACTGTCAGGTATAATGCTGCTACGGAACCACCTGCAGTGCAAAGGATCAAGATTTTAAGCATATCTTTAAAAATCTACTTATATCTATCGAACAAACATCGAAAATGCTTGTCTATGCACCCAAAAATAATGTTTCCTCTTATCTGCGCTACTCAAATCCTATTTAGTAGATTATCGCAATACATTTATAATTTTGTAATTAATAGTGTATTTAAGGATCAGCCTAACCTGTGAGGCTTAAAAATTAGAAGTCCTGCCGGAGTATAATCTATGTTCCCCGCTGATGTAATAGACTTTGAACCGTGAGATTCTGCGATACTTTTGTCTGGACTCTGAAAGCTTACATTTGATACGCTTTATTCATAAAATTAAAAGGAGATTTTGTACCTTAACCTTAAATTAATACGGATCAATTTGGATTACAAATAAGTTAACCTCTAAATATATATTGGGGTCCATCTCGCCATCGTCCTCTTCTTCCTCTTCTCCGGTTTCGTAAGAGAGCGGAAAATTTGTCATTTGCTGTAAATTAATTAAGTCAGAATATTACTAAAGCCGTTATGTTTCCGAATGGAAAAATAATTTTAATAACATTGTCACCTCGGCACTATTCCTTTCAGACACAATAGTCGGTAAAACATAGTCTTTCGGTGCAGATTCAACTGATAGCCTAACCTTTCTTAAAACGGACGGATAACTCTGGAATATTAATATTAGTTTGTATAATAATGTAATGATAGTAATGTGAAATATATCGAAGGGTTGAACGCTCCTGGAGCAATAAAAATAAGTTATATATTATTGTCTAAACATGAATGATGATAAAAATAGTGTTTAACAGTTTTGATTTTGACGCCCTGTTCCAAATTAGGTCGTTTGGTAGATTGTATATATACTCGGTAGAATTTGACTACTATTAGCCTATCAAAAATACTGGTAGATAAATTAACTAATTACTTTCAAAAGTGCGTAAAAGTCTCGCCCCTGAATACAGAGTAAATCAATGTTCCTTGAAGCGATAACGTTAGACATTGTTAAGTATTTTGTGGCTCCTCTTATGTTACCGAATATGCCACCAGGTCCCATACATGCCTCCACTTCATTGATATTTGACATTATATCCACCTGTTAAAGTAATAAACGACAATCAAATTCAAAGTCATGTAAAATGTAAAAGATTCTAAAATAATTATGTACTTACTTTTCCTCTATAAATAATATACATTGTATCCATCACCTCATTTGATCTCATAACCATGTATCCTTTTTGGAAATAGAGTTCCTTCAGTTTCTTGGCAAAAGCTCTGAAGAATGAGTACTCCACGTCCTCGAATAAAGGTATTTCTCTTAACGTCTTCTCATACATGTATAATACCGCGTCTTCATTTAAGTTTGCGTGTAGTTTACCCAGAATAGATTGATGCTGTATCGAAGGCAAACACATTTCATATGAATGTTAAAATATTCCTCTACTTGGCCGATCAACTTTTGTATTTTAAGCGTTCCTGCGAGTACTACAGTCTTTAATTTTTGACATCCTTTAAAACATATTTACAAATGGACTTACCGACCATCCACCAGTTCTCTTCCATTGGTATTTCCAATACTCAATTACCGTTTTCTTAAGTGCGAAAGGCACCTTCTCTCTATTCAAAAACATTTCTAAATGTTTTATATTCTCTTGGAACTTTGTCACTACTTGATCGGCCATGGCTTTTAGTGATGCTATTCTTGAATATACGTATCTGTTACAAATAAAGGCTCTCAGAATTTTGGTATTATATGCGGTCACCTCATGACCACAAAGGATTTGCTCATGCGTTACCAACTTTTGTGCGCTTCCAAGAATTATATGAGCAGCGTGTATGTCATTGACGTATTTACTTAACAAAATTGTACTGTTTTTTTTTTCAAATAAATGCAAAACTTAGGAACTGATTATTTAATAGAAGAGAATTACCTGCATTCAGTAAGAACAGTAATAACATAAAAAAACATTGCCCGTTCACTAATTAATATTACATTCATATGAATGATTCCATACTTATAAATAGATATATTCAACGGAAATCTTACCCAAAAAATAGAACTCCGTGTATATTGACGCTAATACACAAAATCATGTGGACAATATTCTGGGCTGTGATGTCGCCAAACCCGGCGCCACCAAAACTACTCGCCGACCAGTAGTAAGCCAGTAAAAATACTTTCGTTGGCGACATGTAGTCGCCTTTGATTATTGTAACTCCATCTATCCATGACCCTGTAATATAATTCTAAGTTAATTTTGTAAGGTTATGAAGTTAGTAAACCAAATTTTACTTTATTCTGATTTATCCTTTAGCTTCGCACCTATCATTTTCTACCAGTGTTCGATATTGATAAGAGAAAGACAATTCCTCTGTTATTTCAATCAGTGACATTGCTAGAAAAGCATTTTATTTATTTAGACACAATAAAAGGGGCTCGATGGATTTTTCACATGTTTTTAATACTCGCCTTCCCTGCAAACCATATTGCCATCTGGATGGTACGATGTCTTTATATAAGGTATTGTTTCCGATAATTTGGCTATCTTATACTCAAAGTCTTCAGGGTCATCTGCCTTTACATATCTACAGGATAAAGTGATCAACAGCGATGTATATAAGTTCAAGAAGAATAGCGTTAGTAGAAGAAAGTGGACCACACTCATGAAATATGCCTAAAAGAAAGAGATTACAAATAATTAAAATTAGTAATATTATATTAAAAGCAATTATACCTAGTACCTACTGCTTTAAAATTAAGGATAAAATATATCCGAAGTGAGTTAGATATTCCCTATTATAAACTAAGTACTAACAAGTCAAGTCTTAACTGTCCTTATTTAGGCTAATCAAGTTGATTAGGGATAATTAATATTTTTCCTCTATTCCGGACATGCGCAATGCGCTTCGCTTAAAGTGTTAGTAAGGTCTTCTTCTTTCAACTCTGATTAACATTCAAACACCGCATGTGTTTCATTTGTCAATTAATTTTTACACGTGTGCCGGTTCGCAAACATATTGTCACCATAAATCAATTATTGAGATCATGGCAACAAGCGGTCTTTAATCAGTAGTATGAGTATACGGCTCGTTTCGATCATAAAATAATGCTCAAAATTAAAATTACCCGTCTCAAAGCACCAATAGATTCTGCCCACGACGCAGCGTAAAGTTTTATTACTTGTAAAACGTTAATCATTCTGAATGCGCAGTGAAACATGTGATGATTAACCTCGTGGTCCTCTTCAGTGTGGTCTTCATTGTGTTTCGGAACGAAAAGCTTCCATGCCGCGTACCAAGGGAAACATATTATGAAGTCTACCACGAATTGCCCCTAAAATGGTTTTATAACATTGTAATTGTTAAAAGAGTTAGAGTTTTAAAATTTATGTACAGTAAAGGTATACATTCTCAAAAAGTCTTACTTGAAGATAATGTTTGGCAGTCATATAAGGATGATATATCAATTGGTTCTTCGAGCCGTAATATGCCACGTGGAGCATCAAATACATATCTATGTAGCAGATGGTTTCCAAAACTAACAGTGTTATATTAAACGTTCCAAATAGAGGAGCCATAGATACGATCACCTTGAATAAAAGTTGAAAAACGTTAAAACTTGAAGTTTATTGCAAAAGCAAAGTCATTTGTATCGCTAAGAACACAACAAGCAGTCGCATATTCACAGCGCTAATACAGATATGAAAATCTAACAATAGATTTGATAGACTGCCTAGACGCACCTAAACAAGACGACTGTAAATTCTAAAGGTGTCATAATAAAATCTTACAGGTATTAGTAAACACAATAAAAATGCAGTGGTTATACGAATCATCGCCCACGTTTTTAAGAATATCCCGTCTGGTCTGATTACTATGGGCATCAGCAAATATGGCGCAATGTTGTTTAGAACTTGAAACTGCTTAAAAGATTTCCAATAGCTTTCCTTTCTCTTCTTGTATTCTAGCGAAACATCTATAAACGAATCTGTAATACGAACATTAATTAGAATTAAATGTGAAACATAAAACAATTTGCAGATACGAATATGATACTGACTGTTAAAGAACTCTTGTAATAGACTTGTGATCTTCACTTTCTGCTTTTTCTCTGTCAGACGATTATAATGCTGTAAGTAAGAGTCGGTGCTCTGTGCTTTCGCTTGGATCTCTATAGGACTAAGCTCTTCAGGGGTCAAGAGGCCTTCGTGTTCTTTCATGTCAGGGAACAAACTCAGTGCTGACGTGTATGCGTAGTGGCTCACACTTACTAGCTGGAAAGGATGATTTGTTTTATTAAGACGACCCAATTGGCGCATTGGCTAAGCGATTGGACTGTTGCGCTAAGGGTTGCGGGTTCGATTCCCGCACGGGACAAAAATTAGTGCGATCCGCAGATGTTTGTCCCGAGTCTGGGTGTTTGTGTATGTGATATTCCATGTTTGTGAAACGCACCCACGATACAGGAGAAAATCCTAGTGTGGGGCGACGTATTATAAAAAAAATAAATATAGCAGTACCTAGACTGACTCGTAATTAATCATCTTAAATGGCATCTTAGTAGATTTAATTATTATTTGTTGATTCTTGGCAATCTGAAAATGTCCTCTTACCAAAATCGTGGGCGCAATCTGTCTTTACAGTCTGTCCTTTAGTTTATAACGCTCATAATTACCGGTAATTTATTTAGGTTCTTGCTAAAGTCAAGGCTGTACCATTAGTTATTTTTTATTTAATCCAAAAACAAAATCACGTGGGCAGACAATTTATACACCTTGTTTGATTAGCTTGGTATCGGTATTAATCAACCTGTATATCCTTTATTTACATTCTGATATGGTCTTCTACTACTTGTTATTCTGAACAAATGGTAAAAGGCAATCCAGGAATATGTATTCTGTTATTTTTATTTGCTAATACATAATGTTTTATCTATAAACATCACACGTAACATTACACAACTGTACACGGTGCCTGTCAACCTGTGTCTGAACGCCTTTTTAGCACTCCTAAAGAATGCATCAGTCAATATCCATATATAGCATATGCTTGTCACGTCTGGACATACCCTGCTAGGTGCAATCTGTCTTTACAGTCACCTTAAAGCCGTAATTCCATTTTAGACTCTTTAATTTTCAACGATTAATATTCTTCCCAAAAATAGTAGTTATAGTTTCAGCTTACCTTACAATGAGTCAATGTAATTACAGTGCTGAGCGTTGGGACTCCATATAAAAGCACTAATAAACCAACATGGTTCCCTGGGCCTATAATACGCTCGCATTTAGTTTCTCTCATTTCATTCGACGTTACTAAGCAATACCCGCTCTCTATGATGTAAAGCTCTCTAGTCACTGTGCCTCCATAGAAAACTATTTCACCAGGCGGTAATATTATATCTCTCGCAGCTGCAAGATAAATTAATTTTTATTGTCATAATGCAAGACAATGTTAATACCAGCCTGTAACGGTCCCACTAAAGGGCAAAGTCCCCTTTTCGATCTGAGAAGGAATTACAGTATAAATATGAAAGACCCATAGCTTTGAAATGCTAACTCTGTCAGGGTTACTAGCCAGTTACTTTCAAGCAATTTGATTATTGGTGTTCATTAACGATAGCTTTTAGGATTTAGGTAGTGTTTTCTGGTCACAATTTTGTCGTGACAACACTTAATTTAGCCGTGGTCTACTTACAAGTACAGCGAATATTACCTTCAGTCAGTGTATGAATGTAAGCCTTGTTTTTTACTTGAAAGAATTTAATTGACGTAAGCGCTTTAAATCTGGCTTGATGTAAGACTTTTTTTCTTAATTCCGAAGGAACTACAGTCTTCTCTAACCAGTTATCGTCGGTCAATTCTACGCCCTAAAAGGCATATTAAAAAATATATTTAGAATTTTTTAGACGTTGCAGTAATGCAGTTCTTTTCAGTTTAATCATTTTACCGAATTGTATTGCCATTGCAGTTCGTAAAACGCCATGATTCTAGATTTGATCGCTGGATGCATGTTGTTTTCTTTCATGAATTTATCTATGGTTATGATCACTTCCAGGAATGCTGTTTTTGTTCTGTAAAATACAAAATTACTCACATAACATTATACAAGATTTCGATAACGATAATTCGCCTCAGTCTATGCATGTAGGTACTGACGTTTCGTTAAGTCATAAGCGGTAGTAATTAACATGTTTAAGTCGATACGTACATGCATAAAGTCACGCCTATTTCCACGAGGGGTAGGCAGCGACCACCGATTCCACTATGTTAAAGTCGATGAGGAATGATATTTTAATTTGGATCATATGTATGAAGAAAATCTACCTCATCGTTAACTCAAACATGTCTAATATCTGGCTACCCATGACCTAAAGTATTCTCTAAGTCGTAGATTTGATTTAATGAGTTCAAAGCTTTCAAATGGTGCTCTATTAATTATGTCTATTACCGCAACAACACAACTCCGATAAAGCGAACGTTAGATAAACTTGTACCTTGTGTTAAAATCATAATTTATTGAATTTATTTGATAATGGATGACTCCTTAGTGCTGTTCGTACTTGTGTGCGCCGCCATATGGGTATGTGACTAGACCCTGCTTTGATTTTGCGCAGTAGGTATCTAGTAGTTACAAATTACAAAACAATTTTTTGTCACTTGTAGTCAATGCTGCTTGAATCGCATGTAGGTAGTTTACCTTGACCAATGTGTTACTACAGCTGAGAACTCGGACACACAGTACCCGGAGAGTAGGACACCATAAAGACTTAGGAAAGCTACGAAAGCCATGTCGTAGATGTCGCCGGGCGTGTAGTCCCCGTAGCCGACGGAGAGCAGGACCGTTGTGGCGAAGTATACCGACGTTATTATTGGGTACTCAGTTCTAAAAAAAAAGGATATTTTAAAAACACTTTAAAACATTGAAATAATCCTTTTTTTACAGACTTTTCGAATTTCGGAAGCTTGCCCGTAACCATCCTACGAAGAATGAAACGAAGTAAAAAATTTATAACTTACGCTAGGGGTTTATTTAAAAAATACGCACAATCCTTTATTTTACTTATATCCTAAAGGTATAAGGTTAAGGTGTCATGAATAAACAAATAAATAAATACAGGTTCTCAGAAACCATAGTATACTTATAATACTTGCAATTAATGGGTATTGTAAAATAAATAATACCTATGTACCTACTATTACGACTTATTTATCTATTTTAGGTATAGCCTGTGTTGATTGCATGTGGGTCTTAGTTTTATAGGATATTTAATCGTTATCTGATGGCCGATTCTAATTCTGTTTAGTTGTTAGTAATATCGCAGTTGAGCGCTAAGTCATAATATTATAAGACTAAAATTATTGAATACATATCAATATAATGTTATTTAATTATGGAGTATCTTTTAACTCTTAATCATATTAATATCATTTTCAATGACACGCATTTGCTTATTGCATTTGCAATGCAATTAGCAATGATGAATGTTTGGAAATATTCAATACAAAGCGAGATCATAATATCAGCATGGCATAATCTTGAAGGACCACTTTACCCTGAACGATAGTTAACTGTATAAACAGGACGATCCATCGGCCATCTGAATGAAATAAAATATAATGACGTTGTCTTTATAATGAGTCATAAAAATAAATCATTCTGTGGAAAAGTTTAATACAGTATTACTGCTAGATGAATCACATCGCCGATCCAAAATTATATATTACGTAGGTTCGTTGTATTTCATGCAATATCATGCATTTGATTGAAGCTTAAAGCTTACGGCTTGCGTAATCGTTTTATTAGAGGAGACTGAAATCTCATTAGAAAACGAGAAAGCTTAGTTTCGTCAGTATCATGCATTCATACCCGTATGTAGATCGCCCACACGACGTTAAAAGAAGTTTAGCTAAACCTTATAATGATAAGTGTGGGTCCGACGAATGATAGAAAGCCCGCCACGGACTTTAAATAAGCAGATAAAGGGGAATTCTTCTACCTTTCGCCTTCTTTTCCCTTTTGGGATTATATGTGCTTTTTTTCCACGTGCTAAAATTCTTAGGTGAAACTCACCTCGAGGATCTAAAGCCGCGTCTTTGGTCTTCCCAAATCAATGCTCTGCTGAACCAAGAATTTTCCGAACATCGGTTTACGAAACAAGACTCCATGTATAGTATTACACCAGACCAATAGCATAGTATACATATATAAACGCAATATTTGACGACCTGCAATGAAAGATAAACTTTCAAGTTTACAAAATTAATGTATGGAATTTAAAGAAGTCCAAAAGCAAACCTGAAAACGTACCTTCACTAAAAGCGAATTCAATAGCAATTTTCTTTCCAAATTCTCAAAAAAACTTGACACCCTCCATACCAAACAGAGCTTTATACCTTTACACAGATAAAATAAGTGATCTCTATAGTTATCGTGATATTTAACGGCTTGGTGTATCGTAACAATGTACTCAAACGGTATTATTGCTACGACATCAAGGTAAAACCCAAGGGTGTTCATTCTGTAGCTCATTATGTTTTTAAAATTCCTTATGTACTTCTTCTTAGTCTTAACAGCTGTCACTGATGTCATAAAAAGATTAAGTATCAAGGAAATAGTTATGATAATCTGCGCGTAAAAATAAATGCCATCAGGAAACATTCTGACAAATCCAATAAAATAAGGATAGAAAAGGCAGATGTAGAATACTATGAACAGCATATACAGTTCCCAGTACTTGACGAGAGGGCAATCTGCTTCTAATATCCAAGGAAATCGGGCATGTATACAAGTGAACATTGTAGTCTTCTTCTTGATGTGTTCTGACATAATGTACAGGTCCAGACAATTCTCATCGAGGTGATCGTCTTTTGTTAAGGTATCGACGTCCGTTGCTCCTGTTGAAGGTAAAATGTCAAACATTCGTTAAAAGTTACATAGGTGTCAATATCGCATTATTTACGTCTATATTCCTCACAAAGTAGACATGGGCTATGTGTCTATCTACTTTTGATTAACACAAAAGCCTTCCGTATTCTACTTGCCTTCCAATTCTCATCTTAAGTTGACGCTCGGGGATTATGATTAATTATCAAAAATAAATTGGCTAGGTATTACCAAGTAAACTTGTAAAAATACCTTGAATATATCTCAATTTATCTTTTAAACATTTAATACTGCTCTTCTTACGATCCTTAGAAGCATAGATGTTCAACGAAAACTCATTTCGATCTCCTTGTTTTATTTTTCGGAGTCGGCTTCTGTTAATTCGCTCTTGTATTTCATTACGTATTGAATCAACGAGGTCTGGGTAAGTTATCATTAATTGTATGAATTTTGTCTTTTCTAAGACTTGGCACTCGACGTAAGTGGCAGCTTTTACAGTGCATCTTGCTGTAAGTAAAAATATGTTAATTTACGCTTGATTTTATTGCACGTCTTTATTGTCCTTATTTGGATGTGAACAGATAAAATCATATGTTGGAATAATTACTATTGGGATTTGGGGTGTCCAAAAATATTTAAAGAAATATAAATATATTGTAGAATATTTACCAGGTATGTTGTAGACTAAAGAAATTTCACCAAAACAAGTTCCTTTTGCAAAAGAAATCATTGGACTTTCGTCATCTTCGTCGGACAGTAATTCTAATACGCCACTGGTAACACATACCTACAGCAGAATTGCAATATCGCAGTTAATTAATTATGATCTTTAAGGCAAATAGTTAATTAATTTCCACTTTAAATAGACACTTTATATGCAGCATTACCATAATAGTCTTGTTCTGGTTGTGGCTGTATACAACATCTCCCGGCAAATAAAATTGATGACTCATATCTAAAGACAGTCTCCTTAGGAATGCTTCCGGTAATTTCCTAAATATTAGAGAGCTATACAGCGGAACAGCGTTCAAATCGTAGCAAATTTCCATTTGTAAGGGATAAGGGAGAAGTCCAAGCAGCTTTGGTTTAAAAACTCCTGATTTTTGATACCAAAGATCTTCATAGTACCTATGAATAAATATAGAAAGATTACTAGTTCATATTTATGGTCAATGTGAATTACCGTTTAATTGATGTTAATGTCACTTACCTTATAATACGCTTTGTAGTATCGGAATCCATTTTGATCAACCGCAAATGGTTTTTTATTTTCTTCAGTTGTCTAACATATTTAGAGCGTCTTGTAGTTATTGTAATAAATTGTGAGGTTAAGGAGCCCACAAATACAATAGTTGTTAGCAGAAAACCGAGTAGAGTTGCGAATATAGCGATGACTCTTTCAGAAGTCGTCACTGGGTACAGATCCCCCAGAGCGTTCGTAGTGAGGAACATAACTGACCAATAAGTACAAACGTAGTACCAATCAAGTGTTACCTCTGTTGGTAAGTATATTGCTGCTAGCGACCACGATGTGCGGATCTTGTGTATGTCAAAGCTTCTGTTTGCGAACATATACCACACACACGCCCATGTATGAACAGACAGATAGAAAAGTATTAGATATTGTGATAAAAACGTTGTCCATTGATTGCTACCGGCTTGCGAGGATCTATTATAGAAATATTCTATTATCCTATAGACTCGGATTGTCGCTATCAATGGTGCAATCGCATAAAAATTAAATTGTAACATACTGTTATCCATTAAATACAAGAATGAGTATGGAATGGCTAAAATAATGTTGAGGACTACTTTAAACGTATCTGGTTCTACAAGATTTAGAGTTTTTCTCCATTTCTTAAAGAATTTTAGTCCAACAATTATTACAACGTCAAAAGTAAATATAAAATTGAAACATAATAGAATTACTATTGCCATAAATGGTCTCTGGCTTGATTTGCAAAATGTGTAGATGCAAGTATCCAAAATATATGCAATAAATATAGTTGTAAGTATGAATATTTTCCAGGCTGGGTTAGAATAAATCAGTAGTAGTGTTCGTAGTTTGCTGTTCGTAGCAAATTCAGAGCGTGCTTCTTGCAGTATTGCATATGTTTTTTGCCGCTTTTCGTCATCCGTTTCTAAGCGTAAATTCGGACCCATGCCTGAAGCGTTTTTCGACGGTGTTTGAGGAGTCAGAAGCAGATCAGCTCTAGTTCTTCTTCGTCTATACTTGTAAATGTCTAGGCGTCCTGGTTTAGTGTCGTCTGCGTCGGCTATAAATCAATAATATTAAAACATATAAACAAAAACAACACTGTTTTTACAACAGGAAAATTTGGACAGTTTAAATATTTAAACTTACACATTTTCAGTCTAATTTATTAGCCTGGTCCAGTTAAAGTTTACGTTTAATATATCTTCAGATCAATTTAGTAATTTAATATTTCATAACTTGTCAAAATATAATATCATAAACATCTAGATGGTTTTAAAGAATACATAAACAAGTAGGCGTATTCTAATAAAATTTGATGTGACGTTGATTTACTCTGAATGCAGGAAATGAGTAAAAAACATTTTATTAAAAAATATATATTGAATTTGTTAACTTTGTATTCGGGCAAGGCAGTATTGTGTCATCATTTGGTTAAGATCAAAGATGGGAAGCTTGTACTAAATGGTCACAAGATGGTTGGGTGACGCAATGTTTTCCTCGCCGCACAAATCGTAGGCCGAAAGCCGGACATGTAGATATTCAAGACGCAAAGCTGTGCGCACGGCACTCCAACCTACATACATGCACATAAAAATTGTTGCGGACTTGACGTTATTTTAATTTCATACTGTGCACATGCTGTTAAATAGAAAAGAAGATCACAATGTAGGTAAATGTCTCTATTAACGAGGTTTAACGACATGTTGTTTATCAATCATTAACTTTTAATATAGGTAGATACATATTTTACTATCGCGATCGTCTACTATTGATTTTATGAGCATACGATAAAAAAGAGCAGGGGTCTTGTTTGCATTGCAGGTCATTTTCCGCCGTGGAAGCGAGACACTGCTACGAGTAGTGTAGTGCGGCATCTCGCTTCTACAGTAGAAAATGACCAGCAATGCAAGCTCATAGTAACCCCGCTGTAATTATGTTATTCGTATGGTCAAAGTTGGGTATCTGGGATCTAGATCTCGAATCGAAAACCCAATTTACCTAGGTGAAATATTGCAGGCAAATGTGAGTAACAAATATGAAACGATTTACAAAGTTCCTAAAAAAATCCGCAAAGCCTTTGCAACTATCGTAAAATTTGCAATCGAATGTTTTTATTATTGGCAGAAAGTGCGATACTTGAAAGTGGTAATAGGCAGAAACTTTTCTTGAAAGCGGTAATAGTTATTCGCCATCTTCGTATATCCAAGTTCCATAGCGCTTAGATAATTAGACTCAGAGCGACCTGCCATAGTCGGAGCGGCCGCATAATCACGATGCTTTTATGGCAGTCAAGCCCGTGTATCGGTGAAAAATGTTGTCATAAAACGATTTTAAATACTTTTAGCATTTTGCAGCACATTTAATTTAATCTAAGCAACCTACTTGTCAGTTAATTCTGTGATAGGTATTACTTATTCAAGGAAAATTTTGCTAAACAAGAAGATGCAACCATATTCAAAGTGACGAAAACGTGTATGCAATTAATCAAATGTGCAATGTACTTGTATGAGTTTATTACGTTTTAAATTAATTGTAATTGAATAATCAGATGGTAAAACTATAAAAAAAAATGATTTTGCATGCTTAGTACCTAGGTACCTTATTGAAAACAGAAGTAACTAGGACCATTGTTCAATTAGTTACAGAAATACTAATCTATGTTATTTGTATGTGTCTACAATTCTAGATATGTAATAAACCTTTCAATTTAGAAATAATAGCGGAATATAGAGCGTGGAACTTGTGTGCTTAATCCGTTTAATTCGATAGTCCACAAGAACATCGGATAGGGGTCAATTATCCATTTATCCTTTTAACGGAATTGATAAAACGTAACTAACTTGGGTGATTTTAATTGATCGAATGTGCTGGCTTTGTTAAAAACGAATTTGACGGTGATATAAAGTTTATTTTTCATCAGTCCAATTGATGTTTGAGAAGATAATAAGAGGTATTCCTAAAATTTTCTTGTATCAAGTATTCCTAAACCTGCCTTTATAAAATACAGCTCGAAATACATTTTATGATCTTGTATATATACGAGAACATCCATATTTGAACCTGTAAATGTATTTCTTCTGTTAGTTTCTTTATTATTTTCTGTAAATTGGGTCTAAAATTATTCAAGTTTGATTGTGGCCCACTTAAACATTTAACTTGCCATCAGTGACAAAGACTGCGCAATCTAAGTGGGTAAAAGTACCTTTAGGTAATGGAATCGTATACAGTTAAATCTCAGTGACACAGATAAGCATACTGTCTAGACTGTAGATCAAAAATAGAAGACAATGGATATTTAGGACGAATTATTTATGGTACTTTACTGTATGAAACTCCTTCATGTCGTACGCTTCATCAGTCTTTGCTAACTCGAGTGCATTCGTGCATGTGTTATCGAAATTTTGACATTAGTTTTTTTTTACATGCTCACCAGCCAGAATTTATTCTGAAGTTCTAAAGTTACTGTCTGGAAATCTGCTCAAAATTAGAAGCTTTTTAGAATAACATCGTCTCTAATGAAATGTGAACTTCACAAAGTACTTTTACAAAGCATTACTTGATAAATTCATACAACTATTAGTTGAAATTATTATAAACTTAAGCTGACTCGGTTGTAAGACTCATCTATCATGTAGATTCTAGAGCAGTGCCATCCAGTATCTTTAAGTTTAATAGCTACTCGAAAACCATAATTATTATTTTGATTCATTTGTGATTTAAGTACCCACTTACTGATTGTATTACCTAAGCCGTCAAAATGCATGCTCTCCCATATACACCTAAAGTACGTGATCAGAGCTGGTCATAAAATTAAAAGAGTAGGTATACCTACGTATATAAGCAATCACAGCCCGTATAAGTTCTTGACACATTGCGTAACTATAGTTCTATAATAATATGAAAAACAATTTGCCCGTCGCCCACCGTTTCCTTTTATGTAAAACAAGAAAAAATACATTTAACTTGACAGAATATCGTGCGTGGGCATAATAAGAGGTAATAGGAGCTAGGAAGCTGGTTGATAAAGTAACAATAACTGTGTTGTTGAGTTGCTTGTAAGTTGATAAGATATTAAGATGGTTTATTAAAAAAACTATTAGTTCATGAGCTAAACGGAAATACAGGTTCTGATAAATGTATTATTAATTAAAATGGGAAACAGACAGTTTGCGTCTTACCTTCCTGCTAATTAAATAGATTTTTCTATGCTTTCTTCACGAAAATATTCTATTTTTGCGCAAAAACTATGAAGATTCATCTTAAGTTGTCAGTTTTAATAGTCCTTTAATTTGATGTACATACCTAATTGTTCGTGACGAGTTTGTCAGATGATTGTAATGACAGCGTTTAGTTCAGCCTTGGGAATGAACTGCATTTAAATTTCTACTTTTCTGTTCAGTTTCTTAAAATACATACATCTTGGGCTGAAAAGCACGGAATCATGAATCCTGGAGTATAGGAATTTTGTCTAATTTGTAAGATGTATTTCAACATTAAGGTAATTCATAATTTCAGTTTATAGGACAGAAATGTAACGCCTATTTTTTTTAAAGAAGCATTTTCCTATTTTTATGTTAATGATAAAATATAGATTTGGCTGGTAGAGAATACCGATGTAGCATCAATAGTTCAGCTGTAAGTTAAGAAAGAACTCCAAATGACTTATTATTGTTTTCTTAGCTTACTACTACTAGGTACTATGTAATACGCACAACAATTATCTATTATCCATATTACCTAGTATTTAATAATCGTTTGTTGCTTCTAATGATTGATAAAAATTACCATATTTTACCAAACCGCTTTTTGTCCGTAATATTTTAGCGTTTACGCTATCATATTAAAGCCTTTTAAAATTGTATCCTCGTTAACATACTAAAACAATTCTTCTGCTGTCTTCTGTTCGTCGTACAGAGATTAATATAACATGAATAGCTACGGTCATGTCAACTCATATAATTATAGTTGCATCTAGGTAGGATAGATGGCGGCTGCTTCGCATTTATTTTCTGTGCTGTTAGAGCGAGACAATTAGACAGTGAACTGTAGTGCGAGCGAGAGCAATATATGTTATTATTACGCCTACACTGTGGACAGAAGCCGACTCGCACGCGCTCACAAAAAATCCATTCGACAAGAGCGCAGGCGCAGCGATATTCGCTCACAACTTCACTTCGGTCAACTTCGTCATTTAGTGGTGATCGAAACTTCGATGTGTGTGGAAGTGAATTTAACTTTTCTAACATAATCTCACAAAAATAACAATAATCAGTAACTAAAGTACAATATCTTATTTGAACGTGTTGGAATAAACATTTAACGTGTCATTAGTTGTATAAAACGTATTCATGATGTGTGATAATAACAGTCCTTCAACGCAAAGTATAGCGGACTACTTAGCTCAGTTGCTCAAAGACAGGAAGCAACTGGCTGCGTTCCCGAATGTTTTCATGCACATGGAGCGACTTCTGGATGAAGGTAGGTCAAAATCGTGTCGAACTATTTATAATACATCGGCAGCCGAAAGTACTAGTTCCTATCGACGAAGCTTGTCACCGAGGCGATCATAAATCGGATGCGTCGACAAATGTTACAACGCAAACGATATTAAGTTTATTTTTGTCTTCGCCCCGCCGAGTTATGGTCCAGTGGTGTTTGTAATGCGATCCTTCATTTCGAAAAGCGAAGTAAAGCAGAACGTCTCTGGTCCGATTTGCGGTCAGCGGTCGTTAGATTGTCGCCGACGAAAGAGATCGGTGAAATGTATGTACCTAGTAAACGAGTTTGGTGACTACGTTTATGTGTCTCATTCGCTGTCCACGCAGCTGTTGTAAATAAATCTTCAATTAGTCGAGTTATGATTTTGAGGTTATATTTTAAATGGGGACGCGTGAGATGAAGGATCACAAGCCCTGGGTGTAACCTGTTCGCAGGGCCGTATTCTTACATTCCGCGCGAGTTGGTGGAATGTCGCCACTCTGTGTAGGTACCGTACGTCCACCATTCTCGGTCCATACGAGATTTGTACGTAGCGCGGCGCAGGCGCACCGCTCCTTGTGCGATGTATAGCCTCGTTTTAATACCACTCGTAACCAGTCCACGGATACTATGTAGCCCTTATCTTAGCTACTGAGCGCCTGCCGACTAGGTACTAGTCACTTGACGTTTGCAAAATAATTCCCGCAGCGGTTTGAGTATGGAATGAATTTTAATGATTATTAGGTAAGTACCTACGAGGTATATAGTGACTCATTGGAATAACATAATATGTATTATTGTCTCAACGCTTGTATTATGTTATTGCGGTACATGCAGCCCACCTGTTCTGTATGCGAGGATTGTGTGAACTAAGTACCCAATACCTTCTGCTGTCACTACTTTCACGCAAATAGACCGTGCCTAATAAGTATACTTAGACCAACAGTTTAAGTATGTTTAACTATAAGAATATAAATGAAATAACTTCCTATTGTTTACTCAATTCTTTGAGTTAACTCAATTGTTTTAAATATCTTAATGAATTTTTTTGGCTCTGTCACAAGTAGGTACCTTGGTTCTTGGGATGACATTTAAATCCCAACTACATGGTACTTTCTTAATCGTGATAGCCGTAATATTCATTATATATAAGTACAAAACTGGTTTGTGACACTACTGCCATTTAGGTAAGTATCTACTTAAACACAGGTACTTAGGTAGTTACGCTTGTTTGGTTACTTAAGCCCTAATTGATATTACGAGCAATCAGGTCGGAAGAATCCATTACCAACATTGTTGTAAGCTTGACAGTTAATTATTACCGTTAATCAAGTAATAACACTGAAATTGTAATGAAAATCCTAACAAAATGATAGGAAATTAACATTTAATGACAGCTGACATTAAAAATAATTCATTAATTACTTATGTTGTATGAGAAATTGTCAGACGAAGCGAATAGCAAAGGACTCGCTTTAAATTTGATTAAGAACAGTAAAACAAATCGAATGAAGTAATGTAAAAAATAATATCACCTATAGAATAGTCATACCTTATCAAAGACCTTAGACAATATCAAATTCCGGTCACGGTGGAAAATAATCTTAACGAAGACAGAGAGAAGAGGGTGCAAAACACAGGTGCACACTATTCCCATAAACTGGGCCAGCATACGACCTGAGAGATCAGGTGCAGGAACAACGCTTGTGAAGAAGTAGCAGTTCTAGTGAGGCATTAATCAGTAGGTTGTGATGATTAGAGATAAAAAATAGTATATTTATAATAGTAGAAACTTTTTTAACGCCACAACATAAAGACAGCCCCTAATATACTCTTCAACGCTTCCTAATGCTATAAAAAATGTTGGAAAAAAAACCGCAATAAACTCCCTAGCAGATGAAACCCCCTGTGAGCTATATTCCCGCTACAACTCATTATTGAGCCTTTGTGTTATATATATTAAATAACTTATTTAACATCCTAAGCTTTCCTAACTGCCTTATGAACCCGGAATGTTATATTAATTATGAGGCGAGTAGAAGCAAAAGTAAGTCCATTGAAAAGACGACGTGTTACTTTAAAACGTATTAGTAACTCAAGTCACGTCTCTTTGCAAAGCAAGGCCTATTCGACAGATACCTCTACAAGACTACATGTTATAATGTCGCAGCCATAACGACTTACTGTTAGACGTTGCCCTCTGGGATTTTCGAGTATTAATACTTTGAAAGTTTTACGTTTACCATCGTAATTCACCGGTATCTCAGATTGGATGTTCAAAAATAAGTCTGCTATCTACGTAATTCTAATGACGGAATAAATCCTAATGAAATCCAACCTCCATATTGAGATCCTCAACCGTAAATATGCCTGAATATCTATACGTGAAGTCTTACTGACACAGGCCGTCCTATATTAACTAATGTTCTGAACATAGACGCAAATATAAAGTAGACAAACAGCTCGTGTTATACTGAATCGTCAGCAGATGTCTTCATGTTGTCGTTAGTCTCATATTGTCCAATGTTTATTCGCATTTAAATGAGCACTTACGAAATAATGTCAGTAGCGCATGAATCTAATAAGATTGGTCTCGGTATAGCCCAAGTGAACTGAAATGTTTCATATCCAATGTTTTGTGCTCAGATGTTCTTAATTTAAATAGCAACAACGGCTGAACTCAACCTGCGTGGACGGACTGATAAAACGTGTGTCTCAGGTAATATTTTGCTTGCATCATTCTCGAAAACTCGTCGATTTAACATTTGCCTTAAAAAGTTCGAAAAACGGCTTGAGTCATCCAAAACAGATAGAGATATGAAGAATCAAGTTTTATTCGTGGTTATTACTGGTATATATTTCTGCATGTTTCTGGCCTGTAAAAGTTAACATCAGATTTTTCCATTACAACGATGACGGCGTTGTTAAAGTTTTATGGTTTATTTGACATGTCACGCCGACACGCCGGTCCACGATGGGTACTGACGACTTGACGAAAATATCGACGGCAAGCTGACAGCCGACAGGCGTGGCGTATCGTGTTACGCCGGACTAAGAAATTACAGTGGCTATTTTCGTTAGATGCTGGAATATTAGACTTATGAGAAAATATTGTTTCACAATTTCATGTAGCAAAATGTTTGAAAATTTGATCTCGTATCTTTCAGATCGATAATTACATTGCCATGACATTAAATAGATCTTTAAGAACAAAAGTGAACCAAATAAAGCCATGTTCAAAATGTTTAATGTTTCTACAGACCATGTTCGATGTGATGAGATGTAAAGTTCATCTATAATAATAGACATCACTTATCCAAATGTAATGCCTGACATTTAATTCTACACAAAATGTTTGATAGTCACAAACAATATCGACCGATCAATGTTTACATATTGAACCAACTATTTGGCTGTTTGCATTCCAAGAGGAACAGTAAGCAACGCTAGATAACAATGCGCTAACCAAAGTAAACATACAAATTCGTCAATCAAAACATTCAATACAGATAAAACATATAAGTACATATAGATTGCGGTAGTTATATTGATAGATATATGGGTACTACAAGATAAATAGACATCAATGGAATATCGGTAATTTTATCAATTCCGATATGAACAATATAAGTGGATTGTAAAAAACACCAGATTCATAGATAAGTTTTATCAAATATGTTACACGCACTTGGTGCGCAGATTAAACCACGATAAAAGATAAACATGAGTTTAATAGCCTTTAAGTATTGTTCTTATCAGAGACAGCAGAGAACTGTAAGAATTTTTTTCATGCATTGACACCTTAACTTTCTACCGAAGGTTTTCTACTTGTCAGTTGTCGCGCACCATTTAAGTTTATCTTGAATCCTTGCTTATCATCTGAAGTTAATGTAACTGTAAAAATATTAACGTCTTAGTGACCCTGTTTAAATGAAATCGAATTACACTGAGCGTGTAATACGTACTTATTAATGCAATTATTGCGTTTTGATGCGTAGGCGCCACCTACATTTGATGCCGTCGCTTGGTTCCGCAACCCTGAAGCAAAAGTGAGTCTTAGTTGGGTCATTATAAGGTTGCTTAGTATGCGATTAGGCGGGTGCGCCTACGTCGATGACCAAATGAGGGTAGCCGTGGGTAGCGTGGAGGTGTGGAAGCCAAGGTTGTTCCAGTCGCTTTCCGACACGTTATAACTTGCTGTGGGTTGCTTAATTGCTGAGATTCAAAACAGTCGCCAATGCTGTAGATATTATACAATATATTTGACTGTCAACCGACCTTACCCGAAGCCTCCATTTAGGGATTGATGCCTTAATTATAAATGATTTCATATCTAAACAATTAATACATTAGCAGTCGTTTATTCACCTTCCCACTCACAATGTTTTTTATAATATGTTGGGATGAACGTATAATTCCAAATAACGATTTAGATACGAGTTTCTCAAATATACTCTTAGCCCTTTGCACGTGCATTCAACTACCCCAATCTGTATGCCTCTTGCACTCAGCCATCTTGAGCTTATAAAGGCAAAAGTCATCGATCCTAGGAACGTCCTTGACAGCCCGTTGCGAACTCATGTAGCTTCTAGGGCCACTCAAACTAGCGATACTATTAACACGTTCTGTCACGACTCACATACCTATCAGCTTTCCCTTCTGAAAACTTACTCCATTACCTTCCTGACTCTTACTGGATTTAACTTGTACTTAACAAGTTCCTTTAATATTATTTAAACTAGATTTCGCTTCTGGGCGTACCGTAGCAACGACGTAGACTTCATATAACTAAACCACGCCTTTAGCTATTGTTTTGTACATTTTACTCAAACTGGTCCTTGCGGTCTCTGTGCTTGCCTGTTTTAACATTCTAGGTTTCCTCAGGTAAAGTAATATAAAAAAGAACTACGATATTATTATCATTACAACCCGGTGACTATAAATAAACAGCAATGGATGCACCCATTGATCGTGATTGTCTTTAGACAATTGTTAGTGGCGTTTGTAATCAATATGACCACTAAAGCAGGGTCGGCGATTAATTATGCTCTCTGTGGCTTAGTTAGAGTTCATGAAAAATAAATGGAGATTAGATCTAGAGGATTATTTCTTACTTAAAATAGGATCGAGGGAAAACCTACGTTAGATGTATGAAAGCACTTGCTTTTTACTTCCTTTGTATAGTGACAAGTAGGTACAGAAAGCAAATATTGACACGCGACTCATTATCGCGCCGACCTCGATAAGGCTACATCTCTGTAGAAAACTGGATCATACGAAACGCCTATTCTTCGTTCGTTCCCACGACACTGCCGCCACGTATCTACGCTTTATCTTAAGGCAACGTGATCGTTCTGCTAATGAGATATACTTTTTTTAAGCCCGTGAAAATGTTCGAACTTGAGAACTTTCATTTAGCTATGATCTACGTGCTGCAGCAGTCATCATTAGGAAAGAATAACTTTTCTTTTTGTCTTTACTGTACGTAATTTTCTAAAAGTGTTGATATTATTATGTAGTGATAGAGTTTGGCCAACGAAAGCTGTCCACTGAAAACGGCGGCAATTTCAAAAAAAATTAGGTTGTCAACACTGTTATTATACTGCATAAACAGAGTTGATACTTTTTAATATTCAGGGAAAAATGTCACTATAACAAAAATAAATATTTGAAGACTAATTATTGTTAATAATACAGATACCTTATCCAATGGTACCAAACCTACATACGAGTACCTATTGTGTTAGAGAGAATTGCCTCGTTTCTCATGCTATAACCTATAATGTATGCTATAACAAAGTTACATTGCTATATGGATTTTTTGACTCTCACTGTTTTTTTATTATTAGTTGAAGGTGAATAAGATGTGCATGAAGTAAACAACATTTTATTACTAAACGTTTATTAATGAACTGAACATAATTTTTTTTTGTAAAAAAGTTACGAATCGTAGTCGAAATCCGACTCTAAGTATTCCACACCTGATAATGATTCAGGTTCACTGCTTTCTTCACTGCTATCGCCCCCGACATTTATAATGAATCTTTCGAGCTCAGTTTCAAAAATTTGATCCCTCGCTTTATACTGATTTTCAACATTAATTACGTGATCAGTGTATTTCTTCCAATCGTCATTAGTTACACTATCAAAGCATTCTTTAATTAAATTTTGCATTTCCGATGCTGGTATACCAATATTTTTGCTAGCGACTTTTCTTTTTGCCTGACTCCATACCAGCTCAATCGCATTGAGGTCGCAATGGTATGGAGGCAATAATAAAATTTCATGGTTGTGAATGTTGCTGTGCTTTTTTAGAAGTTCTTCAACTTCATATTTTGGAGTAGGTTTATTATCTTTTACCAAACACATTAATTCTGCCTTTGTTTGATAATCCTCAAAAGCAATGTTATTTTCTTGAAGCCATGTCTGTATTACCACTTTCGTAACAGACATTGAAGGTGGTTTGTTGACTTGTTTTACATGGTAGCTTGCATTGTCCATCACAAGTACACTGGGCTTACTTAAATTTGGTAGCAACATTTCTTCTAGCCATTTCATATAGTTATTAGCATTCATATCATCATGATAATCTGCAGATTTCGATTTTGTGCTGAATATTAATAAAGCTCCTGGAACAAATCCTTCGTCTGATCCTGCATGTACAATGATATACCGTTTACCTGATGATATATTACTGATTACGCCACTCGTAGAAGGACCTTGCCAGGATTTTTTTACTTTATAATTCTGATGTACATATGTCTCGTCAATATAAATAATCTGTTTACCTTCCAGTCTTTTCTTATTAATTGTTCTTAGGTATCTATGCCTCCATGCAGCAATATCGTATCTTTCTGTAAGCAAGGCCCGTTCATTTTTATTGTTAACAAATTCAAATCCATTATTGTGTAACAATTTTCTAAGAGTTTCACGGCATCCAGTGAAGTCAATTGCTTCTTTCAGTTCATTATGCAGGTTTCTTAATGTTGGAACTTGTTTTTTTACACAATAGTATTCATTTATTTTATTTCTTATGGCTGAAATATCAAAATCATCCAAATTAGAAACTGTTGCTGGATGAGGTCGTTTCTTTCCTGGAGTGTTCCACTGGCCCTGATTTACTGAACCTTCCTTTTTTATTCGCCTAAGTGTTTTTACACTTACTTCTGAAAAAAACAAAAGACAAATGTAAACAAAACTCTAAAAACACCAAACACTTTCACAACTTGTCAATTTCTTTTATCTGAACTGATGTAGTTCAAACATTGCATTATTTGAAGATTTAGAGACTTTCAATATGAATCAGTGAATTCACTTTTTTATATTAATTGGCATAAAATAAGTTACACCTATCAGTGTGAGAATGTGATAAGTAAAACAATAATGTCATGTTAAACTAACTTATATCGATAATTATGTTAAATTAGAATACCTGTCATTGAAGATATCTTTTCTAAATAATGTTTTTCACAAGTCAGTATTTCGTTTTTTTCCACAGATATCATTTCATGTAACACCTTTGTTATATTGAGCTTTATCTCTCTGTTGTATTCGTCGTCAATACTTTCTAAAAATAACCAGAAAAGTAATTACAAAATGTTTAAAATATTCAAGAAATATCAAGATGTTTCCACATACTACAAAAAAACTAACCTAAAAGTGAAGCGATTGAGTTCAGTTGTTGTATTTTCTTTGCAGATTTCTCGTTTATATCACTTTTCACATCATTAAATTTGTTGATCATGGTAAACAGTAGATTTCTCGTCGAACTTTTGATTGTTTTCGGCATGATTAATAACAAATTCAAGGAAAAAAATAAACGATACGGAGTTGTTGTTGACATCAATAATGACAAATGTATCAGTTCCTTGACAGTAAAAAAATGTTGCCATATAAAAGTTTCTGAAAAAATTCGTGGACAGCTTTCGTTGGCCAAACTATAGTTAATATTTCGTAATTTTAAATGACATGGATATACAACCTTTTTACAGGACTTTAGTTTTGGGTGATTATAAAAAGAAGAAATTGAATGTCATGTCATGTCATGTTATGTAATAATTATCATTGATTAATTTTGGTATTTAATATTTTTAATGTAAACGTTGTATGTGAACTGTATACGGCTTGAAATAAAGTAGTAATATATATATCTACATTGGTGACCCCGCAAGGAACACGAGGATGACCGAAAAAACAGCGGAATTATTTCGTGTTGGTGTCCGGATTCCACCATTCTACCCGGAGAAGCCGGCCCTATGGTTCTCTCAGATGGAGGCACAGTTCATACTTTCGAACATAAAGTCAGATGAGACCAAATTCTTCTTCATCACTGGGAACTTAGATCCTCAGTATGCGTCTGAAGTGGAGGACATTATCGCCAACCCCCCCGCTGCAGATAAGTATGAGAAGCTTAAGTCGGAGCTCATTAAGCGCCTTTCAGCTTCGCGCGAAAAGACTGTGAAACAGCTTCTCATGCACGAGGAGTTAGGTGACCGGAAACCATCCCAATTTTATCGCCACCTACTCAATTTGGCTGGCCCAGGTGTCCCGGAGGAGTTCCTGCGTACTATTTGGACGAGTCGACTTCCAAGCAGTACGCAAGCTATCGTCGCGTCTCAATCGAAGACTGACCTGGCTGAGTTGGCAGAACTGGCAGACAGAATTCACGATGTCGTCGGCACCCAGGTACCTTCAACTTGTGCTGTTGCTACATCTGCGTCGACATCTCGAGGTGCCAATTCAGAGATCGCAGCACTTACGAAGCAAGTGGAGATGCTGACGAATAAATTAGAGAGCTTGACGCGATCAAGAGCCCGCTCCAGTAGTTGTTCACGTCATCAACATCGTTCCGGTTCTACCCGTTCCCAGTCCAGTTACAGACGATATCCGCAATGTTGGTATCATGAGAAGTTTGGAGAACGGGCGAAAAAATGTATCAAGCCTTGTGACTACAGATCGGGAAACTCACAGGACAATTAGTAATGGCGGCCGCTGATTGTCCTAGCACAGGTCGCTTATTCGTCACCGACCAAGTCTCCAAGGTGCAATTCCTGGTCGACACCGGCAGTGACCTTTGTGTTTACCCCCGATCAGCGCTAAGTCAGCGACGCGAGAAGATCAATTACAAACTTTGTGCGGCAAATGGTACTCCGATATATCTACAATTAGATGATTTAAAAATCAACTATAACGCCTACTTCTAATGTTAATGAAAACTGGATAGCCATCATACTTAGTGTACTTGAACGCACAAAGAACGCGTTCGGAAAGAACGTGGGTTGCGCGTGTGCACTGTAATTTGAAATGAAAATCGATCGCTTCAGAATGTCGAGGGAACCAGTCCCGTGGGCGGGACGCCGGAGCCTACGCGTGGGGCCAAACAATCCTTCTAATACAGCTTCAACATTTCGGATCCATATATATATATATATCATAATATCACCATCGCACCATTTGGGTTCTCCTACGCAGGTCATTATAATTTATTGTATCTACGAATATTTTATGAAAGTTTATTTCTCCATATTGTTCAGAATAGAAAGGAAGACTTAACTAGAAACATTATCGTAAATTATCATCGTTGATGTAATTTTCTATAAATCAATTAGCTGTTTAATAATCTACAAATACTAGTTCTAACTTCTACATAACATAAGCTAGTCAAGATAGGTACGCTCAAAGCTAGCTCACCTTCTGAGTAGCACGACAACTCTATCTAAACATAATTTAACTTTATGTGCTCTCTCTAAACCACCACTTAGCATACGTGAATATTCAGCAACTTTGAAACACGAATAGAAATAAGATGGATTGCTAAGTAGTACGTATACAAAAAGGTCGGAGTCAACGCGTGGGCTTTGACAGCCCACGGACAAAGGTTACTTGGGTGGACCTGCTTTGTTTAACAGTGGCCCTCAACGCCTACGGTATTACTTGATTCTTAACGATCAGACTCGGGTCAAAATTTGGCAGCTTTCAAAAGCGTGATTTAAAATAATATAGCTGCTGCACTACTAATAGCAGCTTTATTGTAGCAATATTGTAGTTTGCTTAAAATGCGTTTCCGATTAGGGCTAGGTTCATGTCACACGAATAAACATTGGTTAATGTTTTGCCGACTATTGACAAGACAAGAACTTCCCTTCTACCGGACCTTCACACAATCCGCCGGATGTCTTCTTTATCTCTTTTAAACATAAAATGTGGGAGTGTTATGTGAACTGGACATAGCCCGAGGTTGAGAATTTTTAAGGACTTGTTGCAAATCTTTAGTTAGAAAATATTCAATATATTTTACAATATTTTATGGTTTGCTGAATAAATATGTTAAGAACAAATTTGTTAAAGTTCCTGACCAATAAACACGATGTATAGACCATATTATTCACATTATCAGGATCATTATTGCCTGTATTATTGGAGTTGAACTAACTTGCACTTGTCATAATGTTCAGAAAGATCACCGTTGCTTGTTATGTTGTTTATAATCTCAATTCTTTTTAAATGTTGTCATCAACTCAGTATTTCAGGGGTTCATTCAAATACTTTTAAACATTATTTCCTGTGTGAAACTTTTTGTTTGAGTATACTTTAGAAGCTTTTACTAGTTTAATGCATTAGCAGATACAAGGTGCGTACTTTGTCAGTGGGAAACGTAAATACTGCATGGACAGATGGAAAACCGTTGACCCACTTAGGACAATAGGCCAATAAATCTTCTGTTTTGACAAAAAAGGTTTTTGTTGTAGGTGAGCCGATTTGACTATTGATTCTTGGTGTTAAGTGTTACTTTAAAGGAGCCATTCAATTTGTTTAAATATTTTACTTGGCTTGATTTTCAATCGTGTAGGTGAATTAAGTTTTAAGATATGGCTATGAGTTACACAATAACCTACATTGCTTCCTGTGTTTTTGACATAGCTTATATGCGTGGACGTTCTGTCTATTGTAATACATTAAAAACTGTTAGGGTACTGCTTCATAAGCCCAATAATCTTCGTAAATATGAATATGAAACAACAGTATTTTCTATCTATATAAAATGAGATTAAGATTCAAGGTTAATAAAACAAAGACAAGTATCGTTCTTAGTACAGATAGTTTGCATAATCTGGAAAATCCCATTAGGTAGGTACCTGATCTGTAGAATCGGATTGTTGTAAGAAATGTTGCTCATTACAAGTTGTGCACTTTGTATTACATTAACTACACCAAATGAATGTAAATCCTGTGTAATGCTTATGAATCCTATTGAATGAGGCAGTAAAAATTATATTCATAGAATAATAAATTGTTCAGATGGGACAAAGGCATGTATGACAGTTATGCGATTAATTTATTGTTCTGCTCTTACATCTTGGCAGAGTACAAATAATTTTACATTTTATATTCAGATAGCTATTCCACTATATGCTCTGAAACTATGTTAATATATTTTATAAGACTAGGAGTAGGTACTTACTAAATTACGTAACAAAGTACGTAAGATAAATGTAACAAAAAAAACCGTAATTTTTTTGCTCTTAACGGTAAGAAAGTTTAATACACACTTCTGTGGTTACTAAATTGTATTAAAAATTGATTTTTAGTTCACAAAACAGTTTACGAAATATTTAAGTGCTTATTAATTATTATATTTTCTGAAACAAACATTTATTTCTGCGAGTTATTCACAGTTGCTATAGTTTTATTTACATAAACTCAGCATACTGTGTCCGATTTTTTTAAATATTTCTGATAGATTGCTTAGCATGAAGTACAAAATATTTTACCTGAATTTGTTGCATTATATTGCGTTCATTCTTTCGTAACTTTACAACCTTAATATGTAGCGTCAATGTTTCATTAAAAATTTGAAATTTATTGTTTACCCTATTACTGAGTTACGATAACGCCTGCTCGGCCTTCACGCTCTATACTAATCGCGATCCATGCAGCGCGGGCGCACGCTGTCTGACCTGTTATTTAATGTTTACATTGACGACAGTTTTAAATATTTTTATCGGTGTTAGAGTTTTAAATGTAATTAATGTAAATATAATTAATAAACGTGTTTAGACGTAAACAAAGAAATACAGCCTTAGTCATCCTCTGTTTATGGTCTAAACATATTATCATACCAAATAAGGTTCTAATAAAAACCTATCTAGCATGCAGAGTGAAAATCAAAACATTGCGTATAATTTCTTCTTACTTCGTAATTTGTCCAAACTGGGCCGGTCTAGTTCTCCAACTTTCTACAGAATCACGTAGGAGGCGACCGACTGTCGACATTTAAAGACTCGTCTATCGACGACAGTTTAATAGTGTTACGCATTTTGTAATATACTGCTTCCTTTACTCTGAGATGTTAACTCCGCAAATGTCAAAACAGCAATGTATATGAAACGTGGGCACTTATCAGCATTTGCTTAGAAACCTTGTTATGACATCAGCATTGAATATGGCCAGAATTTTTTCACAGAGACTCCAGAGATTCGCTTTCTATAATCGATAGGCAAGGCGTTACTAACAAGCAACACAAACATGACGAAAGTGCCTCCGTTGCGCCACACGTGTGGGATGCGCAGGCGCCGGTCTGCCGTCAGATCTAGTGTAGACGGCTTAAGGGTCCCATTCATTTCGCATTAAGCAATTTAGTGAACGCACAGCGTTTACCGGTTCATTCATGCGATTGTGCAATTGTTGATATGTGATTTTGAACGCACACATTAAACATTGACGATTACTGAACAAATATCCGATTACTGTTGGATACTGATTTTATTAACTGTGACGACATACAGTGTACTTAAGTATTATTGAAACAAGGTCAGAGGAAATTCAAACTGAGAATGAATAGATTTTTAGCTGGATACAAAAAATAATAATAAAATGATTATTACAGGAAATATAGATATCAGCTAAATCTATCAGATGTCCTGTTCGAAATCGTATATAAAAAGGTCGTGGTGCTATGACTCAGCGGCGAAAAGTCGTCTGCTTATGTCTTTACTTTCAGATGCTGATAGATTATTATGATCTCACTCCTACTTGCCTATCACTATACATATATCTGTCACTCTCTAGCTCGGCTAACACTTCACGTGTTTGCTGGCTCGCCTACGCAACGTCATCTGTTAATTTAATTACTTCTACTTTATACCATTTGTAAATTGTTCTTGATTTTTATAAATAATACTCACTTTTGCTTTTCAAAACTAATACATAGGAGTCATTTATAATATTTATACTCATACATCTATCCGAAAAGATAGACACGTGCCTCCCCCGCTGAGGTAATTTTTTAAATTCTTAGAACCACACTTGTGTTAAACGGCGTTTTGGGCCTATTTATAGAATACGCTGTTGCGTTACAAAACGTTATCTTAATTGAATATTTCGAATAACAGACCGTTTTAACTTATAGAGTATTTGCATTGTGGAATGTTTACACAAGTATCTACAATGAATTCCTTGAGCGACATTGCATGTAGGTTAGGATGATTGTAATAATATTTGAATTTATCATACCTATAGCTAATGTTTATCTTATTAACGAACGGCCTATAGATGTGAAGATTGTGGTGTTAATCTAAGGTCAGTCGTTAGTAATTTACGTAATTCTCTACTAATGATGATAATAGTCCTGTTTATAATGTCGTACGGTCGTACCCCCAGCTCCCGGACAAGTCAACACATTATTTGATATGAATATTTAATTTCCATGTGTGACTAAATCAAATCGAGATCTACAAAACAGACGAGTAGGCACATTATGTAAGTAAATTGGTAATTTAAATAGAGGCAACTGCATCCAGTCTTGTTCTTTGGATGCTGGCCAACTTCATCTAATTGGGTCATTTATATGCATTACAAAATTACTCAAATACTTTCTGAAGACTTTAATATAAATTACGGGGATTAACGGAATTGAGATAATACCAAATAACATCGCTAAGCCACGTTTTACAACTACAAAAAATGTTTACTTTTCTCATTGGCTTAAATTACAATTTCCTTGAAAGAGTTTGGTTGGGGTCTATAATAAAACTTAATGTCCGTGTCCAAGGATGTGAAAGATTTTGTATTTGAACAGAATATTGTCTGCTTATTTTACCAATGTTTAAAGCAGAACTAAGATATATTTATCCAATGGCTCTCCTATGATAATGAGCTAATTGGCACTTCAGTTTAAATTAGCTCAATACAACTTTTTTAAATCATTCAATGTAATCATATTTTAACATTTAATTACTTAGATGTTTCCTCGTTGAATATTAAAAAGTTGAAGTGCACAGCCATTAATCAATGTTACTTAAAGCCCGCATGCGTCCCTATCGATCTATCCTGCATTTCATTATGTTTTCACCGTTATTTGATAATTTCTGCTTTGTCAAAACTTTCCCCTTTGAAGTATCAAACATATTTTATTACTCTTACTATTTCTTTGTGCGTTTAACAAACACGCGTTGTTAGAAGGATCACAATATGTATAAAAATGAATATGATCTACTCACATGATTTTCAGTCTCAAATATATAATGAGAGTTAAATCGTAAACTAAATTTAATCATGCTCCAAATAAAAATATTCTTACAGCAAAAATATCAAACGCTAGCCGGAACCCTGTAACGACTTACACAGCCGTCTTCTTGATATCTCTGAAAGCAGCAACTAACGAACATAAGGCTTATGAACCCTGTATGTTTGCGGTTAAAGTCTAAATTAGCTTGAAAGTAATCTTCATATACGACTTAATATAAATTAATTGGATATTTTTAATGTCATGGCGTTGTGTATTTATAAACCATCTGGAGGCGGTTCGGTTCACGGATGCGTTATTTGGAAATATACTAATCTGCTGCGATTCGTATGGTAAATATAATTTTATGTTTTGTTTCAGGTATGTACCCGTCATACAATGTTACCAGTGGAAGACCTGATATCAATATCGTAAGAATATTAAGATGACATCAAATTTATATTTGTGATGTTTTTTTAATAATTAATTGATCACAGAATACATTTAATTTGCTTAAATGTATTCGGTGAACAACGTGTAACAAATAAAAAAACACTTCATTAGAGACGTTCCAAGTCTTTTTTTACCGGACAAGTTACGTTCCGTTTAGGAATGAGCACTATTATAATTATTAACGTTATTAACATTAAAAGTACATCGTAATCTTCCTAGTAGGGTCAAACGAGTATGACTACCACCTATCTACATATAAATTTGTCTTTCAATCATTATAGATGTATACTAGTCTTTAACGCTATCTGCCATTGCATGCTGAAGTTAGACAAAATGGCGCTTTAAATTCGCACCGTTGTATAAAATTAGAACAGTTTATTGGTATATTTTTTTTATTCTAGCATTCAGGTTCGTATGCGATAGGAACGAACATTAAATAACAGAACTGGTAACAGTCCTAAACGTGTTACTTTTAATTGCTTATTTCCAGACCAAATTCACAATAGAATTCTCTTCAAGAAAAATGTCTGCCGTATCCAATATATTTTTATAATCGCTAACACGCAACAGGAACACAGTCGGCACGAGCGTACGCTCATTAAACCCCACAACAATGCAGGGCGGGGTTGCCTGCGTAATAAAAATTACAAGACGCTCAGGATGGGAGTGCCTAAATGGTTCCTTACTTGTCTCCGGTCACGATAAATCTAGTTGACTCATTAAATCCAAAGCATTCCACAAAGGAATGGTATTTGTTTTAAAAATATTTTATACCACGTTTATATCGCGTGTTTCCAAATTGTAAACTTTGGGAATTATCAGACATTTCTTGCTAGCCGAAGTTAGTGAGTGGTGTTTACATGGACTATTTATTGCTATTCCCGTTATGATTCTTATCTGAGCAGTGACGTACGGGTAGCGGCGCACATCATGCGCCATGAATGAAGCGTGGCTATGGCAGTGCTGGCCAAGTTTTGGGCCAGCAGACGCGAGCCAATGACGCGAGGTTCCGTCAAGCTTCCGCCGCGCCCGTCCCGTTGCACTGGCGCGTAAACAATCGTCAGATTTGTTTGTTGTCCGTCGCCCCCTCTGGTTTCAATTTAAATTTTGTATAAATGTATTGCTAGCTGTAATGTAATTCGTATAACATACAATTAATATTACACTACTTTTTAATGCGAATATTCAAATAAACCACTAAACTAAAGCAATAAATCAAATAATTGAGTTTTGGTACCTACTCCAAATATGCGGCACGTTGCATTTTGGTACTTTTTGTTAGACAGTAAAAACATTTAATAATGAAATAATTATGCGTAATATAGGTTTTATCACTAAATGAATCGGACTAAAGATAAATAATAATTATTTTGACCTTAAACAGTTTTCTCTTGCACAGATCGCGTTTCAAGTTACGCAACGAGAATGCGTCGGCGCAGATTTCGTCACCGCGGAAAGCGCGCTGGCCCATTAAATTGTTTTATTATGAACTCGACGCCATCTTGTGTATTTTTGGCTGAAGTTTAGGTGTTTATCTGGTTGGGACTCTGTCCAAGCAGTAATTAGTCAGTTTAACTTTATTTTCGCTTTTCTCGAACATTTTGGGCGAGAAAAATGTGAATTTTCGCCGTCATGAGCATATAATGTCACTCCTTTAGGTTTCGCACATCATTCGTATAAAATATGGTGATAAGAGAATATTTATAATTCAAACTAAGGATACTTTCAGTTCCAGGAGAATTTGAGGTGGTAACATAAACATTTATGTATTAAATCCAGCCGCCAGAAAAATATTCTTCCTGTAGAGTTGAATGACCGGAGTTTGTTTGTCATCCCACATCGTGTCTTCACGCAACTCCTCGCATCACCTGTTTCATTTTTCACTATCGTCGTGGACGTAAACGATCTCTATTTTAATCCTCGCTCTAAAATTATGAATGAGCCGCTACAAATGACACTGGATCCGCATTCTATAGTTTTAAATATATTTAAATAAATCTATTCGCCGACGAGTGTCTGGAGAGTTATTGAAAAATTCTTGAAATTCCGGTGAATTGTGCTGCTTTTCTAGATTGTAAAACAAAATATATATTCACATATAGCCGAATTACACTTTATAGAGTTCACTGAAATATGCAACATTAGATACACTCATTAGCACGCATTATTCAGAACACTACAATCATAGCTGTACTTTTAAAATTGTTCTTCCATTTTTAATTGTATTCATTTCGTTGTTCTTCCACCTATTATTTGACTTCAAACATAGTCCTATTTGCATATTTGTTTTGATCATATGACTCAGAATTTGAATGTCCATAATTTGGTGTAAATGATGGCGTAATTTATATTTTGGGACTATTTGACTTAAGGGTCATGAAGTACGACGTACCACGTACTGGGCACCGTAATAGGCGAAGCACGAACTGTAGTTGCATTAACGAACCCACTTACTTGCTTGCGGCTTTCCAGTTTCGCACCAGCAACGTTCTCGTTATTATGTTTACATGAATCAAATTGTATGCTGCTTAAATGTTTCCTTTTGCTAAGTGCCAGCAATTTAGCGTACGAAAATTCAGTATGATATGCTACCGCATTGGTCAATCGTTCCGACTAATCAGCACAAACACGTATTAAATATAGTTAGAGTAGAGTAGAGTGAGTCATACGGCCATTCATAATATCATCTTCAATATTCTCTGCACATATTTTCTAGACATTTGCGATATGTTATTTAAAAATCTACTTAAATCCCTCGTATTTAAGTCATTGGTTTCTTATTCCAGCTGCTGTCAAACAAATTTTCTTGTTTACAATAACAAATATCTTTTACTTTATTCTGACAGCTAGAAGTTATGTGCTCCACTTTGTACGCAACTGGTATCATAAACCCCTATGTCGGAATAATTTTGTTTTCTCGAAGCAAACTAATAAGATATATCATTGTAAACTGATATGCCAAATAAGCTTATATGTACACAGCCGACCTATTTGTTTTTGATGCTATATTTAGCTATCGGTGAGATCTGATTTGTTTGGTCAAATCTTGAGCTTAATTGTAATGACAAATTGAAATCCAAACGATCTTGATAAATTATTTGATCTCATTGTTCTTGAGATTACCATATTGAGTCGTACTTTTTTATCATTATTATTGATCATTTTGGGTTAAAAACAAACATAATCTGAAAATTTTCAAATCCATGGGTCATTTATATTTGGAAGTTTATTATTTTCAATCTGCATGCGAATAGAGTGTTCCTTCGTGTAACTGATTTGTAGATCCCATTGCACCGGCAAGCGCGGCGTGGGAGACGCGCGAGGAACGTCGACCCCGCGTGCAACTATAAATATACAACACACTCCTTATCCATGCATCAGAACATCCTTGATACACCTCTTACATGAACTGTACTCCATTTCTGTTCCCTCTTTGTAGTAAAGGGTTATTGGAGTGGAGATACTATTAGTGTACTACATAAAGAAAAAATCAAACCTTTAATATCTCCTCAACCAACACGTGGTAACGAAAGGCCATTCACATGGTTCCTGAAACTTCCATGAGGTCTCTTCTAAACTGTTCCGGTTTAATTTTTCCGTTAGAGAGAACTCGCTGAACTCACCGTCTGAACATGCCCCCGCCACACTTACAAGCCCGCTGATTCAAATTGTTTCGACAAAGTTCAATGCCACCTCTACATGGGTGATAGCAATTGAATCAGTTCCACTTGCAACGAATTAATGTTCATTAACAGAGAATGATACGACACGGTTGGCCATTTTATCACTAATAATGGAACTAGCGTCTCGGGTTGATCTACTAAAATTACCATTAGGGACGTCCTGTTGCATGACATCACCGTGGTTTGATTTCTGACGATATTATCTTGTACTGATGAACTAGCGTTCCTTCCAAGAATTATTTAAAAAAGGTCGACTTGATACGCAGTCTTCATGATTGATCTGAATGCTGGGCTCGGCACTTGGGTCGTGAAACGGAACACGGCCGTCCCTGATAACTTTCCCGGCACTAGGTCAGTTTTGCGCGGCTCGCATAACGGTACAATCA
Source organism: Abrostola tripartita (assembly GCA_905340225.1). NCBI lineage: Eukaryota > Metazoa > Arthropoda > Insecta > Lepidoptera > Noctuidae > Abrostola > Abrostola tripartita. The sequence goes on along the minus strand of HG996498.1, from coordinate 6,212,399 downwards.
GGTTGTTGCCGTCCGTCGACACGTAACAATGTGATTGCAGTTTTGAAACGTTCATCGTAAGCGATTCGTTACGTTTGTGACCGATGTAAACTCTATTGCTTTGATATAAGAACGCAGCGATTGCTATGTCCACCTCCAAAAGCCTTGAACTTGGTCGCGAGGACTTCGTTTGCATATTCGCTAATTTTACACCATAGAATAAATTAAAAAGTAACTAGTTTAATGTACATGAAGATTGAGAATCACTCATTTTATATCATGATCTAATTTATTAATTACTTAGAAGATTATTATTTGTGTCACTCATGAACTCGACAGTTTGATCGGTCGTGGCATTTTCAAAAGCTATTAAGTCAAAATTAATTTAAGATTAGTGTCGTAACGTAGCGTAGTTCAATTATAACATGACTGCAAACGTAAAACTTACTTCGGAAAGCAATGTTTACACTAGTTTACAGCAATTAAAGATGAAAATAGTTAATGGTTTGTTCTGTTTAATTTAACAACGGAACATGTTGCACGAAAAATTATAGTTTTCTTTAAACCGATGGGACTGTCAGTAAAATTTTAGTTTTATAATAAGACACTAATATAGGTTATCTACTTAACGCCGAAGTGATTTTATAACGCTAATGACAAAGTGTGTTATTAATATTAGTCACTGCAACGAATTTAGATTTATTAATCAATAATCTATGTAGTCGATAACTAGATGACATTACTTTAAGTTAAGATAATATTTTGCTAACCAGAAGATTCAATTTTGTGATACCTAGAATTAAAAAAATGGAGGTGTAGTCTGTTTCTCACAGCGAATGCGCGTAAATTGTAGTATTTGTGGTGACGTGACAGCTACCGCCAATTTGCGGTAAAAAGGCATTACGCTTATTGAATGCTCGTGCGTTTTTCTATTTCATGTCACGTGGCTACCAACACTCTCGGACCGATAGAAGCTAGCGTTAGTTTGAGCATGACATCATTTTTCGGACGCTAAAAAGATTAGTAACTATGTAAACAAACACAATGTGTCTAACGTTTTATAAGCAGTATTAGAACTTGTTTATTTTACTACATGGAAAGGGGTTTCCAAAATATCTAGTAAGTAATAAATTTAAACAATCTATGACCGGAAACCAATGCGAAGACTGTCTGGATAAACTTTGTAATGCAGAGAGAACGCAGATAAGGTGTATGAACTAATATATGCTCTGAGTATACGAATACAAGTTTCTCACACCCAATCTTAGTGGGATTGGCAATATTCATGATTTTAATGTTAATAGAATTCATAAGTAAAAAAAACTGCTGTTTAGCACTTAAATTATGTAAAAAGCATTCATTAAAACGCATGTATGCAGAAATTTGTAAATTTTATGAATACATTCGCTTATAAATAATCTAAAATAGAACTAATAAAAACATAACAAGTTGCACCTGTCCGCTTACAACCGTACCTGTGCACAGGTTCTCTTTTGTGTTTATCAAAGGCACCCCTATTATTCAATCGCAGTTCCTTTGTTGGTGACGTCACCGCATGCGAGGGGCGCCGCAAGTATGAGGTAATCTCCCAACGTCCTTATAAAAAGTGTTAGGTTGGTAACGTCATTTTTTGTCTTGTTAGATATAGGATTACGGAATCACATTGCTCATTGATTTTTTTATTCGTTTTATGTCTCGGTTAGTGCTAAAATTTACTGATGTCACGGCTTTTTACGACTGTCCAATCCCTAGCCGTAAATCCATTAATTAAAATTCTGATTAACGGTGTAGCCGTCGATCGTTTTGAGGTGCACACAGAATACTTAATTTGTGTCGCAATACTGCCACCTATAGCGATGCACAGAAGCGACTCTCCTTTAAATTCTGGAAAGACAATTTTACGGGACTAAGGTATAAATTGCAAACAATGAAATTGAGCTTCACCAATAAAATGTGTTTTAAAGTGCAGATTTTATTACTCTGTATGAAAACAAAACAGTTGCCAAATTGTATGGTAACGTGAATGCAATTTTTATGGTGAACCAGACCAAATTTGTCAATAGAGTTTTGGCCGACTTTACGAACTGATGATGATTCATCAGTTGATAAATGTACGGAGAATTGAAATGCATGTTTGCATTCGTCCATCCAACTACGATTCTTTTGAACTAATATAAAATAACACGTAACATAACCGTGATCCAGGAAAATGTTCAGTTTACAGTAAGTGACCTAGAATCAGCTGATCACGAGAACTCGTCTTAATTAGGTTAACGTCGACAAGTTACTGTAAAAACAAGCAGCACTAACATTTTGTCTCTTTCCAATTCGTTTTTACCTTTTTTATTATTATTGAACGATTGCAAAATATGTTTTTATGTTTTGGAGCTAAAATAATATAGTTACGTTTTATTACCTTCATTAGGTCCTACAATTGTTCTGAGGTTAAACACACATTGCTGCATACATAACCCTTTAAATGCAATATTAATACGACAACGACCTGTGACACTATCATTATGGCTTTATATATTTATTTTAAACTGTATTTCTGTTGCAAAATGTATTCCATTGCTTCGAAGATCCTTTATGCTTTTTGGACCTCCAACAGACTTCTTCCGAACTTAAAGTTTTACGAGGTTCTAAATGTATCAAATAAAATTACTTAATACAAGAAGTATGACTCATTGCATAAATGTACTTTTATTGTTCTCCTTTGTAAAAAATACGATCGCTAAGCCCACACCCTATATAAAATTAATTTCCTGACAAACGTTCAACAAAATGCATATGTATGTAATCATTGAATGAGTATATATTAACATACAAATAAGTGTAGGCAGTTTTCATTGCATTATCTTTGTACGTCTACTTATCTTGCAAAACAATCGTCACGTTGCACAATGATTTCTTCTACTCGCTAACAAAGGGATGACCGTTAGTTGCTTTTCCCCCCTTTTTTGTACGTCCTATGCGATGCGTAGTCTTAACAAACGTTTCTCTTGTTTCCTGTCGTTGTTCCACATCTGCTACTAATGTACTGCCTATTGTTGCCTACTAAAGAATTTTAATGACAATGGGTTAGCCTAAGAAACATGTTAAAACACTACTTTAAAGAAACAAACGTCCATTTGTCAAATCTTTTAAAGTCTACGCAATGACAGAGGATCGATGTATTATTTAAATTGGCGGACCTTTGACATAGTCGGTGTAAATTAGGGGTCATCTGGTCTTTGATGGTTTTAACGAAACTTAAGTGGTGCAATGGAACTTGTTATATAAATTATACTGACAAGTCAAAATGTTTATGTTAGCACCAGTTTTTCATACACGTATTGGTTAATATTGATGATTCTCGAATTAAAACCAAAAAATAGCAAAATTCTTCTTTATACCTTAGACTCGATGCTCTGAAACAGTTGAGTAGGATTTTTTGATTGCATAAGACAATTAGGAATGGAAGTGTACCTGAACCAAGAATAATTATGGGTAGGTACTAATAAAACAACTACAAAAAATGATAACCTGCATTCGTTTCCTAACATTCATACCAGAACTAAATCAATGACAATAAAATAACTGTTGTATTACGACTTAACCGCAAGTCCGCTTGTACATAATACAAGCCCTTCGTTCTCACAACACACAATCAATCAACAATAAGCCTAAGCAAGCTGCTTTTAGAATCTCATATGAAGTAAAACATTCCACAATGAACAGTGTAGTATCATTTGCACCGACATTGAATTCAATTGCTCTGGTAATAAAATCTATTTTTGGTATTCGATTGTTTATAGCATGTTAAGTGTGTCGGCAGTCGGAGTGGTTGCAGACATCTCGTGTTACAGAAGCGTGGTTGGTGTTAGCGTCAATGATCCACCTCTTTGTACCGAACAGCTGCAATTTGCCAGAGACGTCAACCATTGACCATTGTTATAAGCCCTATTTGTATTCATAATTTTGAAATGTGGTACGACTAAAATTTTGCATATTGTTTGCTTAGGATTATGAACGCCTTACACATGTAAATTAAAATGGAACTGGTCTGGTTGTGTTAACAGTTTTCGTTATCTAGGTACCTAGTCTGTTTATTCGAAGTCATTATTTTGCAATTTTAATCGTGATAATCACGTAGAGCACCTACTTACTTGATTATTATCTGAGTAAGTACTTAACAACATTTTTTTGTAGAACATAGTGTTATTATTCTAGTACCTACTCGATGTCAATCTCGTTGCCATATCCTTTGAATTAGTATAATATGCTAATCAAAAATTCATATTATCTAAAGATCGTGAACTGCCGACCATTAGGATAAAATCAGTCCATAATTTCGTGACAAGTTCTGGGCGCGCTTGAGGTTACAGTTTACTTTCAACACTGTCCACACGTATGTTTTAAACATGAATGCTTACAAACAAGAAAGGTAAATAGCTATTGAAATTAAAAACATGACTACCTGTTTCGTGGTTAACGCTGTGCGTAACGTTGACAATATGCGGCCTTGTATAGATACTGATCCTTTTATCTTCAGCATGATACTTAGTTGTGACGCCATTTATTAGGTATTTTGTTTAGAACACAATATAAAGCTTATTACAAAGGTGGGTCTTAAGGTTAACGGGACCGATAAGACAAGAATCATGGCGCTCGGTGATTAATAACCAAAGAAGGAATATAATGTAACTTTCCGAAACACTTTATTGCATTGACACTTCTATCAGTATAATCTCGTTAACACAATGAAATTGAAAATTGTAAATCTCTTTGATGGATAGCAGTGCTTTTAGGTATTTGTTCCAATCCATTGTTGTAGATAGTAAAGCTAGTCGATATAATTATTTTAGTTTATACATCAATTTATCGTCTGCGAATTATTCAGTTTATTGTATACTTTGTCTTACACGTAAATATTCCAATAAAAGCAGTCTTAACATTAGTTGTACCTGATATTTAGTTGTTTTCTATGACCTAAATACTACAAGATCTACCATGCAAATTCCGATTCCATTGCGATATACAATATTGTCATCGGAACTTGTATGCCTAGCAGCCGTAATTTGTCACAGAGCTAGATACAATGGGTCATACATTGCATGAAATATAGTCTTGTGGCAACATCCATCAGGTCCGTTACTTTTCCATCGATATTTCATATTATCCAAGCTAAATCTACGTTCATACCAGAACCAAATTGGGTATTTTAATAGTAATGTCATATTATGAGGAAAACCTTAGCTTGTTTGATATCTAACTTTTCAATGTTTTAAATTCAAATGTATTTTTTGCGTCGCTGATAATGTCTAACCTATTAAAAAGCGTGTGTTAAAATTAAAAGACGTAACTAGTTTGTAAACTTTTTAAGAAAGTTGAAGGTCGTGCCTTTTATAATAAGTGGTACATATATGTACATATAACTTTATTTCAGACTACGAGTGCCACACGGATTCGCCCGCGTTAAAATAGAATTTGAAAGGCACGTAGCGCCATCTAACGGCTAAAATAGTTGCAACCAGCGAATGATATCGTTCTTTCCCTTCGGAACAGTACTGTTTATTTGGATGAAAAGAATATTAGGTACCTATGTATATCCTTTACTGTACATATGTAAATTTCATGACATTCATGACGATCGGTTCAGTGGTTTAGGCGTAAAAACGTGACAAACAAGCTTAGGTACTTTCGGATTTATAATATTAGAAAGGACATTAGTTTATAAAAAGGCACAATTATTTGTATTCTTATTTCATTAAAACTCTGAAATCTTATTACTTCTCACCTATGTATAATGATAAAACGATCAACCCTTAACGGCACTTGATTACTTGCAACGGTCAATTAAGAACTGGCTCTGTAGTTGTTCTAGTTATTAAAATGATCCTATTTACGTACTAGCTTTCAATGAGCTTCACTGCATCATTTCATTTAAACTGTTTACTTGTACCGACATTATTTGCTCCGGCAATAGTCCAGCAAGCAATTTGACTTGCTCAAACATCGCTCAGGGCGTGTTTACAATGTGTACCCATTTATATGCAATATCATTTGTACAAACTGCGTTTACTGAAGAGTTTTCAATAAGATTTATTTTATGAATTTTCTCTATAGTACCTACATATTATATTACCATCGATTGCCGTTATCGTATGCCCGTGAAACTATTATTCTCGGATTAAACCAATGCGACGCGAACATGGATTTTAATATCCCAACGCAGTAGATGTAGCGATAATTAAAAGCATATTTTTATGCAGTCTTAACTTTTCTTTAGAAAGGAAAAATATAATCCTATTTAAAACATCACCGATTAGTGGATAAAGAAAACATTGTGAACAACCAGACCAGTGAGCTGGCAGGGTAATATCAATGATCGTTCTTATTTAATGTGAAAGAGGGCTTCGCTCTCCAGTAAAGCGGTGGCAGGTTCATTACAATTTTCAACCTGTTTGTTATTATAACCCTCAATAGACTGAATGTTGCTGCTTAAATTATGACAAATTTTGAATGCCTAATGAGTACCATAAAGCTACCTTTGGGTATATCGATAGAACTTTTCTTAGCTCCTTATAAGGGCAGGGGCCGAGTTCTAAGTGCCACCTACACAGTGCTGTACAAATGTCCATATTCGTCATTATGGGCGTTCTGACTAAGACGGCCAGCGAATCGGCTACCTTTGTTAGATGTAAGCTGATGACTGTAGTTTTTGCCGCGGCCGTGGGCGGCCGATTCACCTTCGATATAAAGATTATCTTATGCCATGTAGGTGGTAAGTACCTACATCTTATTCTTGAGAATACTTAGGAAGTATACGCAGTTTCGATTTCGTAATGATAGTTCCGATTTGACGTGGGCAGCGTAATGACGGAGCACAACCCAATCCACAAATTACATATTTATTTAACCTTATTGCATAAGTAACAGTAAGTAGGTACTTGCGACATCTATATGACCTTCTTTTGGACAGTAAATGTATGGCTCCAGTTAAATAGACAAATGTTTGAATTATTCAAGTTAACGTTTTAATGACTCTCGACCCCAAAGGAAGTCAGAAAAACCGTTAATTTTGTATGAGTTTTGTTGATTACGACTGCTTGAACCACGTTCTTCTTCTACAATAACTATAATCAAAATATGATTTAACTGTTCATTACTGTCACAATTTTATTTAAAGCGAGCATAATTAACTAAACTTACCAATATAGGTAGAAGACATAAGAATGACTAATCTCACGAAGCGAAAATTGACTTATTGAATGGTTGAATTGATTTTGTTCTTTTACTTATAACTAAACCCAACATTGAACGATAAAAGTGTCATATGACAGAACATTGTTAACATACTCGTTACGCTACGGGTTCCGACATATTTCATGTTTATAAAAAAATTCAGCAAACGACGTTTGTGGCTAATATTAACATTGAATAAAATTGTTAGCTAGTACAGATCGAAATTATTTAATGCATAGCATTAAGTTCTCATCGCGTTTGTAACCTATCATTTTGGTTTACCGAACTATCTTTCGGATTGTTTCATCTCGGCTACCGCCGTGAGATAAAGACCTCTCAAGTAATGGATTTGTTTCGTTAGGGCTGACACACACAAATGTAACGTGTAATAATTTTAAACACTTTTTAGAATTTTGATAGCTTTTAACGTACTATATGATCGATATTAGACATTAAACTGTATACTGTCTTTTAACATTGTCAGCCCCCTTACCATGAACTCTTAAAGCAGGACAGTTTACCACGTGAAAGCGAGACGCCGCTACACGCTGCGTAATGCGGCGTCTCGCTTCCACATGGTAAACTGTCCTGCTTTAAGAGTTCATGGTAAGGGGGCAGTAATCTCAACTGTATTGCAAATTTGCAACGGATGGCCGTGATTAATGCAACAGTTACGTACCTACTTAAATACTTATAACCGGGTAAAACGCTAAGAAATATCAAGTTATTTCACGAGATTAAGACGCTTATGCTTTAAAATCATTAATTAGGATTTACCAGTCAAGTAAGTGGGTATCGAGTAGTTTTTTTACTTTTATAATCGAATTATTAAATGAGAATAATATTGACATCAATAAAACTTGTTTAATTGTAGGTACCTACCTATATGAGCTTTGTGTCTACCAATGTTATTAGAATTTAGTAATAACAATATAAAACTAAATGGTGTTAATAGTTACATGGTAAGGTAATGCATTAAAATCATGAAGCTAGACATCTAAATACAGTATTTGACTATTTTACATATTATGCGTTTAACAACCAGATACCCAACCCTATTTCGAGCGTTGCATGGTACCGGTGCAGCTATTTTAATTACCATTAATTTAGATTTAAAGTACGTACTTGAATATTTTATGTATACCTTTAAGAGTCATGGTCGAATTGTTCATAGTTATTTATAAATAGATGACATAATTGTATGCAACATAAAGCCAAGCAATCAATCTTGTTTAAAAAATAACTCATTTGTTTTAACGCAACACGACCAAATTACTTAAACGTTTGTCAAAGAAAGTTAAAAGATATAGTGTGATTGATATTTGACCACTAAATACTTGGGTCAAGAAGACGTGTAATTATGTACTTTATTAAGTTTATTGCTCAATATATTAGCAACTCATCAGTGTCCCTTTAGGCATTTAAAATGCTCAAGCTAGTTTTCCGTATGATGAACAACCGTCGTCATAATTCACTTCAATTAAACTTAACTTAACACGCGTTGACTTAGCTGTAAACATTTAACCTTTTTTAACGGTTGCCTACTACTTACTACACGTTGGTAACGGAACTTAGAATTTTGCATAATCCTCATTTGTTGTCGACACTCTCCGTCCAAATATCAAGCCTTCATGCAAGTGGTAATGGTATGGTAACCTGATTAAAAACAACTGTTACTCTCCGGACATAGTACAAGCTATGTAATACATATTCTTGAAGTATAATAACAAACCACTGACCGTAACAAAGTATTCTTCCGACAATTGATGACGAATTTTACAAAAAACATCATTGATTGATATTTAATCTAGGCACCTTTGAACTCTCTGTCGCGTGGACAATAGGCTCTACACTCAATTAGACGCCTGTCCGCCGTGGGTGGTCCAATGTGTTCCTTTGCCCTATAATCAATAAAAATGCGCCTTTAGTGTTCATGTCAGTTAAAGTGACGTTTTGACGGAGCTGGTGTTAGATGGTACTGGTCTGTAATAGATATGTTGTGCGGTGTACCTCCGACGCCAAACATACCATGCACCTACTCGTACCTATTTGGTCTGTTTTCCGCGCGACGCGTTATGGAAAGATCACATTCCTAACTTTAGTGGGATGGGTGGGATTATTATTGTATTGTCGTGATGTTACCTTCTATGTTTGAAGCCAGAATTGTAGTAATTGTAAAAAGGTACAGTGTCCATAGTTTGATGCTGTGTAAAACGACTAGGTGTTCCATGTAGGTGTGAAAATTTAATGCACGGTTATATTTTTGTTCATTCAGTCGCGACGGACACAGATTGTAATACTACACCGCCGTTTTCTGTTTCTCTATTAATATACGTAAAAAATGAACTATTATACTATTATTTAGTCATTAAGTTATTTGATATTTATTGTTTTTGTTTATATTTAATGAGATACCCAGAAAATTTAATGGAGTGTCAGTTTATGAAAGTTAAGTCATCGTCCTTTGTCTTTGTGTGCCTGATAACGTGATTTAGACCTTTCATTGACTACAGGTTATGTAAATAGAGGAACACACACATGCGTTTATTGGCTTATTGGTCAATACTGAGTCAGAGATTACTGATTAGATTATAAAATAAAAAACGAAGTGTGGCTTACACTCGTTCGATTTTGTCAAGTAACAGCAATGCGGATTACAATAGGTACTCAAGTGGTTTTTATTGTTACACATTAATTGTCTGCGACCAATTTATTTCAGATTTCACTCGCCAAAAATCCTATTATTGTTTTCTTTGCTCTTCCTGAATGAGTGTGCGCTACAACGACACGTCATATTCATTACCTATACTTCGAGACGTTATCACATAAGTGTTATTGCGTTTGATAATTTCGGTTTAAGTAAAAAGGGCACGATAAAACTGGTAAGGCAATTTGCATAATCCAAGACAGCCCGTGAACAATCTCAAATAGCACGTCTTAGAACAACACTTGTAATTAAACGAAGTTTTCCGTCAAAACACATCATTTGTGGCATTTAGTCGTTGTAGTCGTATAATTAAGTAACTGCTCAGATGCGACCTCCGACAAAGCAACATTTAACGACAAGAAGCGCGAACTTTGATGTTGGCTATTATTTTATCATCAATGATGTAAGCTTTGTCTTCTTCGAACCTATAAGTATAATAGGTATTATGCAATAAGATAAAGGGAGTTTCAAAATCGATTTTTGTTTCAGTTTATTCTAATCTGATTCTCCCAAAACAAAACTACGGAGAAAATGGTTCTTTATTTCGTCTTATAATGTAATTTAGACAGTAGGTTTTGTATGTATTAATTAGATTTTCATTGATTAAATTGGCTGTATTTAACACGGGAAAGCCTGTTTGGGAATTTCGATGTTTGTCGTTGTATAAATCTAAATGCAAACACAAGTTTATTTAAATTAACTCAAATTACACACCTGCTAATTTTATTGACAACAAACATGTAAATTTAGCAATAAAATTAATTACATAATTAGGATTTTATAGCTGTAAATATTGAGTTATTTGACAAAACGAAAAAAACTACATGATAGGTACGACTAGAAGTTGAAGAATAATAACCTAACGAATTGGGATGCTAGCCAATTTCTATGAACGTTCATCTACCCCTGTTAACAGCCAAAATAAATAAAGTTTTATATTCAACACGTCACATTTGTTTAACAAATATCCCAACATCGTGATCCAACTAGTTCAGAATCGTTAATGTTCCGAACCCAACACTGTGATAGCTATTTATTAACATTTGACAAATTTGACGGGATATTATCAACAAATGATAACTCTTTCTGAAAGGGACTCCTTGATTTAAATTGGGGAACGTTTGATCACCTGGTGATAGTGAATACTTCTTTTAGTCCAGCTATTTTTCTACACTGATAAGAATCTATAAAAGATAGAGTAGGAGTGCAGATAGAGTACTAAAATGTGCTAACATAATGAATAGTGTTGTGCCAAGTTCTAAATTATGTAGTATTAGACAAGCATATTCAAATAACTTCTGTAAAACAGCAAGAATATTCAAAAATCTAATTTTAAATCACGTTTTCTATAGTATGAACATGACTTAAATACACACGCGTGTCATCGACACAGCGCGTCGTCACTTACACCGACAGATATTCACAAACAAAGCGATTATCCGGATTATTTTTCAGTATTTTTTTTTAATTGCACTGTTTTCATTTAACACTTGCATGTGCTTCGAAACTCTGCCAAAAGTCTTACGCGTATACCTAGCTACATCTACAAAAAAAATGTTGGTTATTTTTGACGATCTCCTCTGCTTTGCGTGTGACCGCTACGCAAGTATCAGCTATGAATGAGTTCTCTATTAATGTATTAGCGGAATTATTTCATCTGTCATATCATACATTTGGTACTTCTAGTGCCTTTGAATGCGGTTGTTCAACAAAGTCCAGTGGAACGTGTTCATGCTTAACAATGCTTCTTATTAGTTGGACTATTGGTATTAGAATATTATATTCTGTGTGCATATTATGTCATTGCTATTTTTAACATGATACGTGTTAGGTTTTAGGTGTGTCCTTCATCTTTATTTAACTGAAGTTACTTTTTTAAACTTTTCGCTTCACAATAGGTACATATATAGTTTTAATTGAGGTAGGTAGGTCGATCGAACGAATACGAGACATTTATTCTTTTTAATTAGAGTAGATTATTTATAACTCCATCGTCCCACATATTAAACTATTAAATCCAATACGATAAAATCCATCCTAAATCCAATATTAGTAATAACGTAAGTAAGAGAAATATAAGTTTTTGTGAGCCAGATGTCCATGTTTCAGAAAATATTTACAGAATCATTTAACGGTGTTGCATCGGAATCGGACACGCCTAGTCAATAATGTCTGGCAAACACTAAACGATTTTTAAGCTGAACGTATACTTGCGTCAGATGCTTCAACTAAGTAATACTAAACATTATTCAACACACTGAAAAGTCCTATTGAAAAAGAATATTCTATTTGTTATCGTGATGACAATTAAGTACGCCTCGCTTTATTTCTAAGTTCCTTATAATAGGTATCATCTTTAGTATTTAGCCATAGTTTTATTTCTTTATCCATTAACTAAAACTGTGTAAAATGTATCAATAGGTATTATGTTACTTTTACAATTATCTGATAGTTGTTATTTATTCATCAGGTGCCTAATACGTGTTCACAAAGCTCAGACACAATACGCGGAATTCATTTAGAATATTGTTGAATGTGTTAATTTAACTCATTGTCCAGAAATGAGTAATTACGGAAACTTATAGACATTAAGTCTATCCTATTACCTAATACAATATTAACAGTATTTATATCTTTCTTACAGGTAAGCATCGAGAACCAGTGGAGACGTGAGAAATTCTATAGAACCTCGCGACTCGTAAGTCATAAAGAGTTTCAACGAGGTTTTTTTACCGTCGTCTTTATAGAGAAACGTAGCTTTCGTTAGCTGTATTATTTATTGTTTGAGACATTACTATTTTACGTACATTTTGTTTGTTATAGTTCGATTTCACTATGGATTGACTGGGAAGCAATATTTCATTTATTAGGCAAAACATGTTTAATGTGCAAAGCCCACACACAAAGCCAAAAGAAAATCTACTTTTCTTTTGGCTTTGTGTTTTGAGTTTTATGTAGATAATAAACTTAAAAAAGATTTAGCCCACACGCAATTGATTTTATGTGGAAAATATTTTATTTTAGATTCATCGTTTAATTCTATTTTAGATAAAACACCTTGTAACTACCTACTAACCAAGATATCACGTGTTCAAAAATGTATGAATCTGTCAAAAATCATTCAGTTTCTTCATAGAGTTTTTCAGTTCATCGGTTTTAGCGACGTAAAGTTCTCGCATTTTTAAAAATAACCTACCTCGAGGTACCTCGCGTATTCGTTTATGGTAATTACTAATTACTTACCTAATTTGGGCAAGATAAACGCTCCCGAAATCGTTTATTTTATCTATTAAATTTGTGTATTTCTACTTAGCAAAGGTGTCTATGGCATCACTTCATATTAGGTTAGGGACGCTGAATTAATTAGGAAAATTAACTGCGCAATGACAACACGAGCTTGGCCTTACGTGTATTTGATTACACCCACGATTATTACAAGAATTGCAATTGAATTGAATTCAATCATTGTGCATCTGTAATTGTTGATGAATCCTTGAAAAAGGAATACATCATTCTTGACAGTCCATAAATGTGGGTAATAATAACTATGTTTTGTGGCCCATTAAACATTGACTTCTATGTTTACTGGAAATATATAGTTTGCGTAGGTGGATTTGACACTTACCATGTCTTACCGTGTGATTAAGAGAGACGGCTCATTACAATAACTTTTTGAAAAGCGAATTTGACGCGCGTCTCTCAGTAGGCGTTGCTACCGGCCAGGTTAACAATATATTACAAATGGCAAGGTTGACTCGCGTTTGTCTGTCTGAGCCAAGTACTTTGCTGCTGGCTCATGACTTGCTACTGTCAAATGTTTGCCTCAAACAATCAGTCTCTCTAGCAACCGAGAACAGCTATATTTGTTGGCTGACTATTAGTTGTTCTCGCGTTTGTGAATGCAACTTAACACATTGACGAACTGAATTCTCATATGAAAATAAATTGAACGTTATTGTTGATGTAAAATGAAATACACAATGTGTCACATTCAATGACGCCATTAAATCTGTTTAAAATTGTTGTTAGAGTGTTTATTCAATAGTTTGTCATTGGTATAATTCTGTCATTCAATGTTTATAAGCTACGCCCACCAGGCATCCATTGAATACGAAGCCCATTCCAGACTGGTAGGTGTCGACATTGACGCTTCAGTTATATTGTGGCAGGAAAAAAATACCTGTCAATATGTTGATTATCAACATGTCACAATATAAAACTTTAACACACTGGATCATAATAGTTTTAATTATTGTATTATTCATCGACTATACTGAGAAGTTTTATGCCTTCCTCCTGACACCAATTTTTGCGTGAACGGCTTTATAAAACGGCTACACCGGAGGTTATAAACTTTCTATTGAACTAGCATAATGGTGCATTAAAGTCGCTAGCTGACACAACACACTGGAACATCCACAGCTCGTTGGTTTACGATAATGTTCCATATTATAATGTCCGCGTCACATTTAGTCACGTTGTTTGGCATCGGCATAACACATAAAAAGAAAACCCTGGTTTCTCTACTGTAAACCCGTCCTATATTTACAAACAGGCCTCGCAAGTAAACCGTGAAAATAAATATTAGGCGATAAATCAGCGAAAATCTCCGGTTTACTCCAATGTTTTTATGGCTATAATAAAAGAACCGTCAACCGCGGATAGTGTTCGTAGAATAAATAGTGTAGATCGCGGCCAGTGTTCTGGATACTGGAACGCGTAACAGTGCCCATTGGTTCAGCTTTGACACATTTAAGCGATCTTAACTAGTGAGCTTATTTACACGTGTCGGACCCGCGTAAATCCTAACGATACGACTGTAAATCTGTAGCCGCTTTGTATGAAAGCATGCGCATTGCCTCGTACTTTGACGATTTATAGAGATATAATTCTAGTTTCGCAAGTAGGTAAATGTTATCTTTACACAATATTATTTTAAAAGCATCGTTATAGGTAGGTACTCTAGCAAGCACTTTGAAAGTCGTGATATTTTTGTGTAATGCTTGCTTGCCTATGTTGATGTTTCTTGAATATGAATTTCTTATGATGATGAGTTTTAACAGAATTATTTGTTATCATTACCCAGTTTTCAAATGTAAATATAGCCATGGCGAGAAATATACAAAAAAGAATAAATTTGTTTAAAGCAAACATATTGGTTTTCACTTCCGTGTGCTATGGCACCACGGTATCGGCGAACAAACTCTGTGTCTGGCCACATTTGCTTACGATTGACACACAAACATCGAGCAGTCTTTCTCTTACCCTCGCATAGTGGAATGCAAATAGGTTTTTATTTTTTCATTCACACCCGTAGTCGGCAAACGGCCATTCATAAATATGAGTGTTATTTATTTTTTGGTCCATTTACGCCTGACCACCTGTTAATGTGCACGTTCTCTGAAATTAACATAACGTGTTACGCTGACGATATTCATATTGCCCAGCAACGTTGCACACGATTAACTGCAGTCCAATCGGTGATCAATACCATGCATTTCAAGTGTTTAAGCTTGCTTTGTAACAATTTATCTTATATCTCCGCTAGTATTTCTATAAAATGGATTTCGTCGAATTTCTGAATGTCGCATCTCCGTCTAACAATGTGACAATACGAGCCTTTGACCATGCATAGATCAAGATATCTCGATAAAAGCATTTCAATCACAACGTAAAGCCAACCTGCGCTGGCATTTCCAACTGGTTCCCATTTGGGTGCATTTCGTAATGGCCAATGTCAGTTCGCTCCTGCAGTGATTTATGCACTTATTATTTTGCAAGAAGGTAGGTACTTATATTGTTTTACTTAACGTCTGAATTAAATTGTAGTTATAAAAATACTGTTTTCATTCACAAATGAATCACCTTCGGCTTTAATCTCATTTCGTCACTTTTCGAAGTATAATAATTAATTGTCATCCCACGCATTCTCGAATGACTAATGGGAATCTTGTATGAACCATCTATTACGTTAGTAGTATAGTGGAACTAGCACCATTAGGTTAGTTTTCCGTGAAATATACTTTAGTGCAAATTTATTCCAAGTCCTCGATTTCGTCATTTTGGTTGGTCCCAGCAGTCCTAACCTATTAATTAGTCCCATATTAATGTGATTTAATCCTAAAACATCGAAGATATCCTGTTTACCTACATTCAACATAAATTAATGGAAGCATTTATTTTAATTTGTTACTAAAACTACGTTTGAACTTTCCAAAGAGGTTACAGCTGCAACTTTTTATTGAATCTCTACTCAGTTTGCATAATGCATGTGCATGACTAGCCATTAGCCTATAATACTTGACATCGGAGACAGGAAGTTGTTTAGTACAGGAGGAACTCTGTGCGATGGTAAACATCATCTATATGTACCGTCACGCTCAATTCTCATCTAGTCTGAATACTGATATTAGCATGAAAATATACATATTAATGGGTGATATTAAAACCTATAAAATAAGATTTTTCCTCTTGTAGCCTAATAGTAACTCATGGCGGAATACTGCAATCCAGTTTAACAGTCAAGTTATGATCCATACAATCAAGGAACACTGGTTTTTCAGTGACATAAGGAAGCGAAACTTTTACTTGAATATAGCAGCGAACTGTATTGTAGCGATATTTATCGCCGGCGGTGGTCACATTTTAGGACTCTAGTTTCTACAAAGATAAGAAAAACACGTTGCCTCAATATAAGCACTTCTCTTCTATCGAGGGAGCGTTTGACAGACATGATAAAATATGCACCAACGTACACACAAATCAGAGGCCCACGAATATTTGCCTTCTATCTTGGGGGATTGCACCAAAAAATTTAGCGCAGTAGTCCAATTACTTATCCTTTGCACCGATCGAGTCAATTCAAACTAAAGTCAGACGCAACATTTGTCAGAGTAAAGTTACTAAAACATTACTAAACACAAAATATAGGAACATAAGTTACCGTATTTGATTGTAGACGTTAATGTAAACTATATCTCGTGACATTGTGTAATTTGAATGTGATCTTTATGTAAAGTACAAATTAAAGTTAGCCAATAGATTATGCAAATTTATTCATAATATTTCCAATTGGTACTTTGAATCTTATCAGTATATCGCTTCGTTCAATAAGCAACAATTTCTTTAATTCAACTCTTTGGCCCTTACTTTATTAATAGGAAGTGTCTACATAAAAGCCAGTGCTCCCTTGATGGGCTGTACAGTGTACATCTGTCCGACGCTGTGTATTGTCTTGAGCTACCGTAACCGTACCGGCAACTTAACTCTCTGCTGCCTTTAGATAATCTAATTCTCATTCATCATTTTGAAGTGCATTGCTTTCTATTAATATACACACTACTTTATACTCGTATGATGTATTGACTAGCAAAGTTGTATTCATTGATACACTTTGATGTCCAAGATCATTAGTCTTGTTACTTTGTTCAAACACAAAAAATCCGGTTTGATTATTTAATAATCTAATTTGTCAAGCTTGATTACAAATTGCCCGTCCACGAACACAATAGTTCTTCTAGAACGCACCGGATGTGTTTGTTCTTTGTTCACCAATGTCACATTAACTTAATTTGAACAGCATTACAATTGCCTGTGTTTGTTGCATTAGTTTCTACATAAAACTTGTTGAAGAAGTCTGTCAACTTTGTATCTATACCTTCCTATATTCTGCAAACCTTATTCACGGCGTCCGACGTCTATGTTTTTGATTTACTAAAGGTAATCGGTAATAATTGTTTACTATGTATTATGCGTAGACAATTTATTACCGTTTTCTGTCTTCAGTACTTATTTATTGTTGTTATCAACTTAGCTGGCTTTAGTGGCCAAAGGTTTCTCGTTTTTAATCTTACGTTACGTTAATTTATGTTTTTTTAATTTATAAAACTAAATTTACTTTAAAAAAATATTATGAAGTCACGTTTTTTTTATTTTCTTTGTGTTATAAGTCCATAATATCATACTCAATTGAATCTTTAGTAAAAAGTTCATAGAAACTACACTCGCGAGCAAAAGTATGGAATCACTTACTTGAAATTTGCTTCGCGCAATCTGAGTACTAAATTATTCTGCTAATATTAATAAAAATGGTACCATTTTAAAGATTAAACTGTTACCTTTAAATTGATACCAAATTCATTAAAATCACACCAGTATTTAAGGAGCTATCCTGGATTAAGTGAAGGAGTTAAGGAAAACCTAAGGATAATGAAAAAATAATGAATGAAGAAAACAACAAAAATTGTGTAACAAAAACTTTAATTGGCTTTAAAATTAATTTTCAATATTTTGTGTTCCCTCCCCTCGCCCTTATAACTGCTCGAAGACGGTTCTTCATTGATCGAATCAGCTTCCGAATTGATTCTTGCGGGATACCTTCCCACTCCTCTATCAAAGCCGATTTCAGCTCATCTACACTTGAAGGAGCAAGATTTCTTGATCGGACCCTCCTCTTCAATTCATCCCACATGTGCTCAATGGGATTTAAGTCCGGGCTGAGCGCTGGCCAGTCCATTGTGGCGATACCGACTTCTTCGAGGTATTCAGTTGTGGCACGGGCAGTGTGACAACGAGCGTTATCGTGCATAAGGAGGAAGTCATCACCGATATATCCCGCGTAAGAAAGGACATGGTCCTGCAGAATATCGGTAATGTAGCGGTCTGAAGTTAGACCGCCTCCTCTTCCCCCGCCAGGCACGAAAACCAGCTCCGTTTTACCGTCGAAGGAAATGCCGGCCCACATCATACAAGAACCACCGCCATACGCCACTGTCTCAGCAAAACAACACTGTGCATATCGTTCCCCAGGCCGCCTGTAGACCCGACCTCTTCGGTCGCTGCCATGCAAACACATTCTGCTCTCGTCGGAGAACAGGACACGCTTCCATTGCTCAACCTCCCAATCAAGATGAGAGCGAGCAAATTGAAGACGTGCTTGTCGGTGGCTTGCCGTCAGTTTCGGGCCTGTGGCTGGCCTTTTTGGAGTTAAATCAGCTTGCTTAAGTCTTCGACGAACTGTCCACTCGCTGGCAGCTACTCCACGAACATTTCGGAGCTCCTGTTGGACGTCGACACCAGTCAAATGTCGATTTCGAAGAGAGGTTGACACGATAAAACGATCATCCCTCTCCGATGTGCACCGGCGCCGTCCAGATCTTGGTCTCGAGATAAAGCCACCAGTCTCCCGAAAGCGTTTATAAACTTTTGAGACACAGGACTGGCTTATGTGGAGCTGTCGTGCGACAGCCCTCTGGCTGAGCCCTTCTCGCAATAGGGCGACGATTTGGGCGGCTTCTGTAGGTGTAGTATCCATTGTCGTCCAAATTCAAGGGTCAAAATTAGCGGAGATGTGTACCGGTCAACGTTTGAAAGCAGACTGATAAAGAAAATCCGATAACACGTGCTTTTATAGGGGGTCAATAGGGCGCAAGTCGTGACCTATCAAACATATCTTTTTCCTTACTTCTTGACATAATCCAGGATAGCTCCTTAAATACTGGTGTGATTTTAATGAATTTGGTATCAATTTAAAGGTGACAGTATAAACTTTAAAATGGTACCATTTTTATTAATATTAGCAGAATAATTTAGTACTCAGATTGCGCGACGCAAATTTCAAGTAAGTGATTCCATACTTTTGCTCGCGAGTGTAGTTAGTAAATACCAGTCAGGAGTTCACACAACGGTAGCGAATATTTGTATGATATGTTCATGTTAAAATACCACACCTTTGTTGGTCAAGTTAGTATGGGTATGGATTACAGATATATAACTTTGTTGCATGGTATCGGATCATTCCCAGAGAAGTCAGATTTCTTTAATGTCATATATGTGCCGGGTAATTACACACACATTTTAATATATCAACATAATTATTCGCGTGATTCAAGTCTCCGTGGTTGGCCGACGCAAGTGAAGCCGGTCGCAACTAACCGTGCTGCGTTAACGCATCGACGCTCAACGTGAGAAAATTCCCCTTCTATCCACATTGTTCTTAATTTACCCTCGTATATACTACTCCGTATTCGGGGAACATTAATCTCAGCTAGCAGAAAACAAAACTATTAGTTTACTTAACCAAATTCTCGCCTACCCAAATGTTGCACCTACTTGAAATTTCTCATCGATTTACGAGCTTAACAAAATTTGTTGTACATTTAATGTAGGATGTAGTATAGGAATTTTGTTAATAAATATTTGGTAGTCCACTACATATTAAACGATCTTTCATTTTTATTTCTGCTCCAATTGTGACAGTCAAGTTTAATTAATGCACCACCTTGTAATTTCACTGTCTAGACCACGCGTCCGTTTACTTAGTTTGTTATTATGACGGCTGTTGCATTGGCGTCGTTGGTAAATTACAAAATACCAGCTACTGTTCTTGGTGATGAAAGAAATTAATTGTTTCCGCCGACCGACGCCGCTAACGAAAGTGATTTTGTGACTAAGTCTATTCTTAGACTTGTTTGTACCATTTGTTATGCTGGAACTGTTTTACGTAACGCAATTCGCGAAGTTTTATAAATTAATATTAGTTTCTTCTTTTATGACTGGAGTAATCATAAAAGAATCTCTGGTTTTACATTTATCTGTATTCGCGGTCATTGTGAGTTGGTAATTCCTGTAATCTCATACAAAATTAGGGTAGCGTGAAATTTGTACTTCCTTAAAAATTACAAACGTCGATATTGTATCTTAGGACCTCATATTTAGGTAGGTACAGTTTGCGCATGAGCAAACCGTACCACTATAAATTCTACTCTCAAAAATATTCCGTGAAAGACACATAAAACTTCCTTAGAGTATACGTTGTGTAGGGTGAACTTAAGTGAAAGACATCAGTGACGTGAAACACCTGGGTATGTCTGGATACTTGGGAGTTCTAACAAGATTGTTATCTTTTATAACTGTTCCATAAGTTTTGGTAGTTCTTTGAAGTAGAACAGTAGTCCTGTGATCATTTGACTTTATCTTTAAGCTTTGAATGTGCGGTAAATAAATTTCCTTGAACTACCAACAACATTACTCGAAGAAACGATTCATTTCAATCTTGAATTATGATTAATTCGTGTTTGCAATTTTAATTGAAGTTACATTGTTTTACTCCGATAATATTTCGACATAAATGCTTCACTTACATAACATGCCACAAACTAAGGTATTTCATGAATGATTCAATTTTATTAAATTAAAGTATAATGACCCAATCAGCATTATGACTTCATAAATATGCTAAATTTAGAATTAATAGTACGCATCATATCGATAACCTTTTCTAAAGGTATCACATTTACCTCAAAATATGTCGAAAAGCGTACCATAACTGTCCAGGGGTCGAGTTCAAGCGTGGCTTAACACCAAACATATTTATTTAATACGTAATTTTTTTTACAAGATCACACTGTGACCAATAAAATGGAGTTAAGGTTTTAGAAACTATAAAACCTTGTGGGCGACTTTGTCATGATGGAGCGTAAAAATCTAATCACGTAGCGACGCTTCCAACTCCGTGTGATAATATCGTTCTTGCGCTTGAAGTTACAGCTTATTAAATGCGTATTAGAATAGAATGAGGGAGAGGGATTACAGAGTGAATGCGCCGCGGTCCGCCATTGTGGACTGTGACAATGCAAGAGAGATTGCATTGCATTATCTGGAACCAGTAAGCGTACATGTGCGAGATTCACTCTCTGTCGCAATGCTCCAGAAAGGAATTTAGTTTTGATACTTTGTACATTGATTTACTAAAGTACCTACTCGGTTCGTTTTCAGAAGTTATATTTTTATTCTAACGTAGAAAGGGGATGAGTGGCTATTCGTATTGATAGGAATGTGGAAATAAAAAATGCTTAATTTATATAAGCGGTTTAAGATAGTACCTAATAAAACAATATTTATGAATAATGTTGTCTTTACATAATACTGTGTAATAAAGTAGTTAACGTAACTCCTTTACCTTATTACACTAAATTCATAACAAATTATGTAACTTTGGTAGTGGTTCGTTAAATTTGTCTCAACTTCTAAATATTCTCCAACTGCTCTTGCTATTCCGTAGGTGGTCTTTAATTTCGTCTTGTCGTTTGTCACTCAGTGACACACTAGTCGCTTGCACTTCTAATATAGTAAATGTTCTTCCTACGCTTCCATTCAAACATTATTGTGTTATAGGGTAATCAATTAAATGCAACATAATTTCAATCTTACTTCAAAGACACAGAGTTATATTTAGCATACTTCGTAGCAGTCTTGCAAAGCTAGAATTACGTACATAGAATGATCGCGATTGCGGTTTGAGTAATCTGAGTAAATGGTAAAATTAAACCTTGTTAACAAATATAACTAAGTATATAGTATTGTGTGGCTTTGAAACCAGTTTGTGGATGGCTCTACTTTGATGCAACTGTTTTTTAACCAGACGCTAATAAATTATCATTATTACTACTCACTTAATTAAAATCGATCAGATTTATGAATTTGTAGTAGGTATTGAGGATTCTAAACATGTTTGATTGGGTAATATGTCCCGCTCACTCTTGCAAGGTGTGAAAAACGTTGGCGCGGCCTTCTTCCTCCTTTCCTTAAGTTGAAAGAATTAGCTTCAAGAATTGGGTTAATGTGATGCTCGTAGGCGATGAGCATGCAAGCTGTCATTAAATGTTTTCTGTTACCTCTGCAAGCCCATAAATTACTACCTACTATACGTTTCTTTAAACGGTTCGCTATACGTTATAATGGCAGTGCCTAAAGCTTTTATTTTTGGCAAGAAATAAAACTGACTGGTATAAATTTACATGTAGATGTTTTAGTAACTTCAACAGGCAAACATAATAAATCGTCCATGTGTAAAATCTTCCGGCTAATAGTTCACACGAGATTCAAGTAGGTACAGAAGTTTGGTGTGTTGCGCAAGTGCGACCTCCTACAGACGACACATTCCGAAACTCGTTCACGTCAGACCCAAGTACATTAATCAAGCTCAGACGCATAGACGTAGAGTGACGGACGGACAGCCCCCAAAACCACCTGCATCAATACAACCTCCATTATACCTCAATTGTTTTTGTTTAGAACTCTCATTTGCTAGTACAAAGACTGCTGTATTGTTTAGCCACAATTACAAGTGTTTCGACACCCGTCAACGTCCGTTGTGACATGTTACAAAGGATTTTTAAACGATCTACTCTTGATGCAGCCTTGTATTGACCATTAGATGATTCAACATGTCAGTTAGACAAAGGCTGTCAGCAACGATTAAGGTGCAATCAATCAACTGCATTAACATATGTGAGCCTCATGAATAAGGTGACCAATGACTGCGTTTTTTAATTTAGATCATTTTTCTCATAGTTTTGTGTAAGAAATAACATAGCAAAACTTCGCAAAATAACCGACGTGTTATTAACGCTTAATTCCAGTAGCAATCAGGTGCGTATCGGCTACCAATTGAGCGGTTTAAAGAAAATTTACTGCGAACATAAAACATCAACATATCATCCTAAATGCGCCCGCCGTCAATATGCAAGAAAAGGTGGCAATTAAATACATAATCCATCGGCTATCACACAAGTCCCGTGGTGGGTTAATGGCTTGTTTACCCACTCTGCCGCCCTTATATGGCGTGAAAGCTCCTCCGCATTGTCGCCAGCCCCTCAGCGCACTCGGTATGGTCAGGCGGATACGTGCGTCTGCGCATATGAGCCGTTTGATATCGTGAGAGATTAACAAATTGAAGAGAACACGCATAACTGTACTTTGTGTAGTTTACCGTAAAAAATATTAAACATTTTTATGCTTTAAGAAATATGCTTTCGTGATAAGACAAATTGACTTGAACATTTCTGAAACCACTTTTAAAATTCAGTAAGATGTATTTCGGTTAAATAAGATATTAAAGAACGTTTTTTATAATAAATAAGAATACTTGCGATACTTACGAGAATTAAGGTAGTACCTACCTACCTACACCTATATCCATTTATGATATTTACTTTATAGGCTAAGAGACGTGTGCTCGCTTTATAACTTAATATATTTAAACAGTATTGCAAAAACAGATGGTCGTCTGATTGCGCAGTCCGGAAATTAGCCGATGACTCATCACCTCTTTATCTGGATAAGGAAGATAAAACGAGACCCTGTGTTTGCACAACGAATCTTCACATATGGTGGGGAAATCGCAGGTCTGTGTTACGAGAATGATATTTTTGCACGGACAAGCCATATGGTCTTTGAACTTTATTGCGAATGATAAAGGTATGCGAATAAATAAATAGGTTATTAAAAGATCTTTGATATTTATGTGCAAATGCACATTTGAGGTTTCGACGTCTTCGTATGTCGATATTAGCTTCAACAACGCCGATGAATTCTATTGGGTCAAAAATTACTGCTTTAACAACACACCAAGCAATAACCGTACAGTAGCTACGTTTGATTACTAAAGAAAATAACATTGCATAAAGATGTGTGATGTGTCGTACTAATCATGATATAATTAAAACAGTGTCGAGATTAAAATACAAACTAAGTTAAAAATATGACAGAGAAGAACCATATAATTGTACATTGCCAATAGGGTGATAACAGCGTTGGGCTGTACCTACGTAACTAGAATTGATGGCATTTAGTAATGGGTAACAAGAGAGTGGCAACCAAGAGTAGGTCAGAGAAATCCAGGCTGACCAAGACAGAGGTGGCTCGAAAACATAAAAAGACTTGCAGGAAACGGTATGGTACAACTAGCGACAAAGAATTCAGAGGCAGATATAATGGAAAGCTTATTATACCCAGCATTATGCTTTTCTAGGATAAATATGTTAGTGCATCTGTTATGATTATTTAACAAAGTAATTATAGGGAAAAACTAGATCAACTATCGAGATAATTTTATCATTGTTTATATTGCACAGATACAAGAATCTACTTACATTTTACACATGAGTCATTTTCATATAAATTATCAAATTAAGATATCATAACTCAATTACATCATTGCTACTAGGGTGGCCTTTGTACGTTATGCTAGCTACATTATTAGAGGTGCAGCGTAAGATCTATCAATATATCTGTCCAATGATGTCATAACCGTCATCGACTATTGTCGTAGCCTTCATACTTATTACAGATCGCGAAGGTAACTAAAAATATTGATTTATCAATATTATGAAGCTTCGAAGCGCAGACTACGTTTCATAAGAATATTACCGTCATATCATGCTTCACAAACAAAAACATAATTACGTATTGTAAGTTTTCCAAAAACTGGAATGAGTACTCATAAAAGCAGGAATTTTCCACGGGGCATAAACTTTTATCTTTACTAGTAAATGTCTGGGACGGATTTCTAAAATTAACGAGTCAATATGACAT
This sequence comes from Abrostola tripartita, assembly GCA_905340225.1. Lineage (NCBI taxonomy): Eukaryota > Metazoa > Arthropoda > Insecta > Lepidoptera > Noctuidae > Abrostola > Abrostola tripartita. The sequence goes on along the minus strand of HG996498.1, from coordinate 6,187,111 downwards.
GTTTCATGTGTAAAATTTATTAGAGCAGATGTTTTCATGTAGCTAAAGAATGTGTTCGTTTCTTTTCAGAAATAGCAAAAGTTCGAGCAAGTTTATTCCAAATAAATGGAGTCAAGAAAGAACCACTCGTTCTACCAGAGCCAGAAGGCATGGTTACCACACTCACAGAAAAAGTGTACGTGCCAGTAAAAGAACATCCAGATGTAAGTACAAAGACATTAATTTCTTGTTGTGTCAACCCTTTGCAGAATTATATTTCTGAAGCTCACTTGTATTTCATATTGTTCTCGAAAATTAAGCCACCAATTTACGTCGTAACTACGTAAGACCAATCTGCTTTATTACTTACAGCTCCGAGAAATTCTAATTAAAGCCGTATCGTTTGAAACTTTATGGATTTACAGAAAACATCCAACTTGTTGTATTGGCACTTCCTACGATACGATAATAGGTCATGTGTAATGCCTTTTTCCTGGTAATCAAAACAAAATCATGAAATATTACAATTGTCAATCGAAGATACAGGTTGCCTTAATGATGGTAACATGGTGAAAGAATCGATAGGAAAATGTTATTTTGTCTCTTTTCAGTGTTTCTTGCACTTATGTTTTGATTGAACGAATATTATTTCGGTAAATCCAAGCTTTTTAGACGAGTAACATGTGTATTTTCTAACACAGCTGTCACGGTCGTACAAACCGACGAACGAAAAACGAAGTCTTAACTAAATAAAGGGTTTATTTTCGGTAACGTTTTGCTCAGCCGTGTTTTTGTAGGCTTCGTAATTTGTTACTTATGAGTTATTTTGTTTAAATTGCGACCCACTGCCCTATTTCTGTATGTAAGTTGTTGTTTATTCAAGATATTACGCACATTGTGTTTCAAAGCCATAAGCGGAAGAACCGAGAACGTGCTATACCTACATACGTAATGTCATTGTTTACACCTTAATTTGTCGCATTCATGCAACTTTTGTTTCATTCACTAAACATTTATCAGAATATGAATGAACATTTTTTGTAAGTAAAATGTGTGTTATTTTTTCTCTCATTCATTATTCAACTGTCAAGAGTTAAACTGTCTTTTGAACAATGTTCGTAGTGACAAGTACACTTCTGCTCGGGCTATGATGGAATTTGTATGCACATTTATTAGTGCGATGTACTTGCGCAATTATAAACTTAATGAATTTGTATTGCTTTGTAAATCCTCAAGTTATTAATTCATACGGCTTCTAATGGTTTATAAATACCCATTTCAAAATCATTGTGAACGAACACCACTTTAATAATGATCTTCCCTGTGAAGCATTAGCATTGATTGAATTGCTAAAATGTAATAAAGAAGCTTGTCAATTAACTCACGATACACGTAAAGCTATCTTAAGAAGCCGTCTCAGCTTTCTTAAGGTTTTTTCACTGGATGAGAATTCTAATAATTTCTGTCTCTAGAGCTAATCGTAGCGGATAACAAGTTCTACTGTAATAGTTGCGTTAGTCATACAGATAGAAATACAAGGTGGGCAGGCTGCTACATTTGGTGACTTATGTCAGGGCTATTTCGTCTTTGGAATGATTGTTGATGCTTGTACGACGATCATGATACAGTCCATTCATTGTAACTAAGAGATTCATAGCAAACGAACACGTTTAGAATCCCATTTTGGGCAACAAGTTCATTGAACCGAATGATTCATTATTAAAATCGAATAACACTAGCATTCTTCGTGTTCGTGCCAAGTTTGGTTGCAACTGATGAAAATATTGTCATGTATTCACATTTATTTGATACTTCAATCATTCAATGTAATTATATGTTTATGCACTTAGATGTACCTACCTATGTTTTCTCATTAATTATTTTTCATAATTTCCTTTGAACTTTATACATCTCTTTTATTTTGCGCTACCCTTAAATATACTTTTGTAGAATTATTACGTATAATGTATTTCGTAGAAAATCGGAAAAGTATGCTGTTGTATTTGTGGGTAAACGAAAAGGGTAAGCTGCTGCCAATTACCGGGCACAATTCCAAATCCCGTGATATTACTAAGAAATTTCTAATTACATCTTTCCAGAAAATTGACTAGCGTTTTTCCAAACTTCATATAGGTACTCAGTTCCTTGTGGTCGGCAACCAAATTTGTACAGTCAATTTATTCTTCAAAGTGTGTTTGGAACCTAATCACCATTAGTGAGATGTTTGTTGACTCATAGCGATATATTGTTGGCGCCATCAACGCGTCTGGGAGGCCTTATATGGTGTCATCTAACGAACCTCCGCCACTGAATTAATTTTGTTGAGTTTTATTACAATTTTGAGTAAATGAATAACAACTACTGAATTAATAAGGGAGTAATGTGAGAAACAGGAACATTCAACGCTACAACTGCTACAAGAAACATATTCATTAAGTCATTGTATTTGCTTTTTTATTAAAATGCGACGGCCACATACACCGCGTCTTTAAACTGTAAATATACATCATTACAGTATTTACACTTGGACATTTATTATTCTTGTTTATGTCATTTACCTTATTTGAGGCACTGCCCATCTTTCTGCCTAGTTTACCTATGTGATTTATTCGCCGAAATAGACTATCAATTGTATAGAACTCATTTTTAATTGAAATTTGTTGTTTCGTGGAATAAATAATGGGGCTTGCTAAAATAAATACAACGTAAATGTTCTGTTTCTATAATTTGGTAGGTACTCAAGATTGCCACGCCATTTAAATGTACTAGCAATTACTATCAATATGCATGTTCAGATAAATGTATTAGTTCGCATAGATCATCTGAATAATTGTGAGGAATCTAACAATGTGAACGTAAATCTTAAGATAAATTGATCGTTGAATGATATTGATTGACCGATCAAAAGAACCGTTCTGAGACATCGGTCACGTACACAGAAATAATGATGAAACCTTAACGATGCAGATAGATGTCATAAGAGTTCTTAGAAGCTATCGCAAATAGTTGCTGCAATGCCAAATAGTTTCACTACCTTAAAATCTGTGTAATTGACCAAAAAAGTCCAAAAGAATTAATCAGGATTGGTTGGTAGCTGGGTTGGTTCTTACTGCTTCTTCTTACATGATAATTAAAGAGATGTCCATAGGTCTCAGTATATGTTAGGGTCTTTATATTTATAGACAATTGGTATTAAACCCGCTTTCGTACTGGCCAGGCGAGGCGAGGCATAATTATTTAAAGTTAATTCCTACTATCTCTTAAATAGACTTACAGAAATATAGCGCTATCTTGTTACGTAGGTACATGCTGGTTTGTGATTTTCCATTATATTTAAGACGCTATAGCGAATGGCTCATGTCGACACGACAGAAGAAGGAGCCAAATCTTAAAATAATGTTTTCACAATTGGAAATCATACCATTAATGTTTTATTCGCTCACAAAAACTGAGCCATAAAGTAAACGTTAACTATTCCAGAAATAGAGCAAACAGCATGTGATTTGTATGTTGTACACATTGTCGAAACAATAGTTTTAGAACACCGGCCACTGCTGCTGTGACTAATATCTTAAAATGTTTTACTTTTGCAACAGTACTGTTCATCTTTATAGCTCAAACACACATGTTAATTCTTTGATACACCATTGTGTTCACTATAACGCAGATTTTAGGGCGTATTTCAAAACCTTTATTGCCAAAATGTTTTACTTTTGCAGCAGTACTATTCATCTTTATAGCTCAAACAAATAGACACGTGTTAATTCTTTGATACACCATTGTGTTCACTATAACGCAGATTTTAGGGCGTATTTCAAAACCTTTATTGCCTGTTTAATTTTATTTTCCCGGTGTCTATTCAGTTTGTTTTTATGATTCTCTCTGGCAGACATATAAGTATATTATATCATTTGTATTCAGCTCCAGTGTGAATTTCTCGAAGGCGTAAGACTCCATACAACGGTACTGGCTCTGATGTCTTAGAAAAATAACGTTTTATCTAAAGAATCACTTATTTTCCTTATCTTTGAATCATAAATAAATTACTTTTTCAAATTATATTTATAGTAATGATATTCTTGAGATTAAGACGTTATGTACATATAGAAATGAACGTTAAATAGCTGGCTAATTAATTATTTTCCTAGTCCTATATAGAAAATGCGAACCAAGTGCGGAACATGTTCTATTCCGCATTGTTGGTGCTGCAAATGATATGCTGAGCACATACGAGTGCGCTCGAAGCTGCTCGATCATAGTCCACTACATGGAGAGTTCGCCTCCATTCTGGTCCCACAGGTTCCCGCTTGAATTGCATAGTGATGTTAACACATCGATAAAATACGTGTTGTGGTAAATGCAAATATTATTTTGCTGCATTTAAGATGTAATAAACGCATGCGCCAATATTCCCACAGAATATATTATGTGAAATTATGAGTGTGCAGTGTGGAAATCGCAGACACATTTGGCTCTTATAAATTCATTTGTATCGCAGAATCAGGATTCGTATCTAATGTTGTAACTACTTATAGTATGTCGAACAAAGCACATTTAACGAATAACATACGACAAACTAGAACACATGACGAAAGGACCTAAACAAATACCTACTTGATTATGTCTTGTTTTCAATTATGCTGATGTGCCTTACATCGAGACAGTAAAAGTCACGATCTTAATAAAGAATCGACATCGATACAGTCACAGGTCCGTGCCTTGAAATCTGCGTCTCTCCATTTAGGGGAGGAGGAGTTATTAAATCCTGCCATATCGGTTGGGTCCGTTACTTCAGCTTTTTGCTGATCAAGAAGTACCAGTCGATGCGTGTCATAATAGAGGTCTTAGAGTCGTGTTTACACTAATAGAAAGCATTGACATCTATTGGCTTATACATAAACTCTATCTGAAGAAATTCAATTAGCAACTACATAATATAAACAAGGATATTTTAGCATATTAGGTAAAAGTATGCTTAAATGTTTGTGGAAGCTTCGTTACTTAGACGAGACGTAACGAGGAAAGGATTGTCGTTGAGCAACGTTCTGGAGAGCTTTATTTACTGAAAACGCACAGAGAATACATAATATTGCAATCAATCTTCGTATTGCTTGTGCAACGAGACAATAGATATTAGTTTCATCGTAAACCTTGTTGTTGAAGGTTTGCTGCTATTGTTACTAACTGTGGTTTAAACAAACAAATATTCGTCTGAATGATGTTTGTTATTTATATTTATTATACGATTGTGGTCCAGTTGTTAACCAAAAGTAGTGTCTTGTAGCTCAGTTATGAATTCAGTAGCTTCAACGTATTTTGGACGCATTACAACTATTACTTTACAAAAGCATGTGATTCTCGTGCATAAAGGCCGTACACAACGAAATGGTCCGTCTTCGACCAAGTCCATGAACATCTCGTTAATGTTGAGAGCTAACCAGTGAATGATAATTAAATTCGCCTTCAGCCATAATCGAAACCAAAAGAATAATGTAAGCGTAATCTTATCGCGGTAGGTAGGTACCTATACTTATACGATACTAGTTATTATAGGAAAGAACGTAAAACAGAATTATATTCGCCGACGAACAAGCCGGACGGCTGAATTGTTTTAGTGAAAACATGTCTGGCACTAGCAGCGTGTGCTTTATCATTCGCGAGTGCAAACATCAGTAAAAGCTCGCGAATGAGTTTCAAAAAGATTAAACAATTCGCGCTACTGCACCGTCGGGAAACTTGTTTAGATTACCAGCCCGGAATTTCAGATCGTATGTGGATTAACGATATTTTTTACAATCTATCCATCAACAAACCGATTGAAATTGTTGGGATTTTGATATAAATATATATAGTTTAGGACTTCCGAAAACGAAAGGATAAGAAATTGGTTTCATGCAGCTTTTTCTCATTGGCAAAAGTATCGTACAGTACAAGAGATGGAAATGAAAACTACATTTTACGAGGTTTTCGATGTTCGAGTGGCCTTGCATACCGCAGTTGGCTGCAATAATGTAGTATTTGTGATTACAATAACGGCAAATTTGTGAAAAATACGACACCACATTATGTGCGTCAGTATAAAAAAATGTTAGCCTCAATTTACGCTTCTTTTATCGTATTAGGCTTTCACAATAAAACATCCTTTTCACAAAGCTGACCGGTTTTGCGTTGCCTCGACGTCTCTGAATTTTGCGAGAGTAGTTACTTACCTAAATTTGTGGCATCGCGTAGGAGTATACTGCCCTGTGTTTTTCTTTTACATTGTTGCTTTGTATAATTTAATGAAGTTTTCTTATGGCTTAAAGTCCATAATATTAAGCCATAACATGTGCAATAAACGCACGTGTGGGTGTGCCGCTAATATCCGTTCCATTTATCTTTACACTGTGTAAATCTAGACAAATGAAGAATGGATTCATTGAACTTCTTTATAGTCTCTATTTTCGTCGTAGATGTGTTTTCTAATTGATTTTTGATTTTCGTTCGAATCTCCGGACTTTTCTAGTTAATTATGGCTTCTCTTGTCAATTTAGTCGCATACTTGTCGGCCTACAACAAGGAGCGGTGTATATCTAATGAGGTTGATTAGATTGGCCGTACTTCACGTAAGGGTCACAGTTCAGGCGCCTTCGACACTAACTTATAACGGACGCTATTGTCTAACAGCTAGATTATCTTCTAACGTTATCGCAATAACTCAAAAACCTAGTGACACCATGGGAATGGCATGCTGCTTGTTATCAGTCAAAGCTTTTACAACGAAGCTTATTGTAAATAAAAATAATCATATAAATAATGTAGGTATAATTAATTATTATGGTCAACGCTACTACCTAATGATTGTTACTCAATCACGTTTCATCGAAACAATGGGTGACGATTAAATTTTACACAAAATAAGCTTACGTCATAGCCCAAGCATGTGACTGGTGCCAGTCTTCGAAGTAGTTCTTATGGGACCTACAATAAACGTTCTGTTTAATGATGAAAAGTAAATTGGTGTACCAAAAATGCGTATTTCACAAAAGACAAAAACAAAAGTGCAAAAACAACATGAAACTCACAAGAAATTCTAAATGGCAAAGTCTTGCTTGTCTGACAAGGCTGGCTCCCACATAATTTTGTACGCGTAAACAAACTCTTAAATGTAAATTACGCGGTAGAGATTAATTAATACAGCGTACATTTTCACACAGTAAGACAAGGAAAAATTTACCTTCAAATGGAAGAAACATATTTAATGAATGAACATAAATTCCATTGTGAATGAGAGTACAAATTTTAGAAACCTTTGCAGAGGGCAAGAAAATGTATAATTATATCACTAAAGATTTTAATGAAATTGGAAGAATTTGATTCCTATCAGAACGATTTAATTTGCATCACCGTCAAGTTCTTACTTGGTGCCACATAAATCATCTTGTATATTATCAAATTACGCGCCAAATTTAATTAGTTTGTAGTCGATGATCGATTTAATTATTTTTCGCTAAAAAATGTTAAGCGAAATACCTACGTATTTACAATATTCATCTTCCTAAATAAAATAAAATTTATGTCTGGAGTCTTATAAAGAGTGAAGATTGTATCAAAATGTTGATGTCGAATCATCTCATTAACTTATTCATACATTTCTAACGCCTCTATTACTCTTAACGGCTACCTATATTTATAACGTGTTGTATCATTAGGCTCAGTGTTCATTAGTCTCTTCATACGACTGCAGCGTTGCATTCGGTACCGGTAACGAGGTTGATCGGATTGGTCGCGCTCCGTCGGCCACGGGTCACGGGTCGCGGCCCATTCTAGACTTTGTCTAACAAAAGTATCTATTAGTACATTGTCTTCTACTTTGTTTTAAGTACAAACTGCGCCTCATGCTCCAATATACCGATCCTGTATATTATTTACATCGTCTACTCAGGTAAAGTCATAGGTAGGGTAGGGTATTCAAAAATATTACACTTTCTTCGTAACTTGGTTTCCTATGAAGGGTATTAAAGGGCAACATGGAATTAGGCTGATTGTCTCTCTTTGGGTCATTTGAATTTATATTCAGTTTATATTAACATGCTTTAGTCATCATTGAAATTATTATTTCGCGTTCGACGTTACATCTGAGTTCTTCGAATAATTTGAAAATATAATGATCATTTACCCTTTACGTCACATTTATATAGAAAATTCAACTAATGAATAGGTAAACAAAGGTTCGTGACTAATCTCTGGCAAAGCTTGTTAAATCATTAAAGTCTGAAATGATTTAATAATCAATATTGCTTTGCCATTGTATTTTACAGTAAGTTATTGCCCGTCCCGTAAATTTACTGTACTTATAGATAGATCATATTATTTTGTCTTTCTACTATTATGGCCTGAGTATAAAGGCGTGAACAGATTGAAAATAAAAACAGTAGCTTTAAAAGTGTTAAAAAATACAACAGACCTTTCTCTTGTACTTTTATTATCACGTACCTCCTACATTACTATTAATCATAAGATTCTGAACTGCTATGAAAATGAACATTATAATTATACCTGCAGTAAACTTGTACCATAATTACACGACTGCCCAAAAAAAGGATTGTAATTTTATTTGATGTCATTATCCTAAACACTTGAAAAGGCAATAAAGGTATTATATTAAGGCAGGCCTTCGTTGCTGTTAACATTTAAAGCGTTTCCCAAACGTGATTTGAGAAAGCCTGTAGAGAAATTCATAATACCTATATAAATATTTATCTGAGGCTTCAATGATGGATAAAAAGAAGGCGAATAATAATATACATACTATTGACGACAGTACTAATCAATTTCATCATTATGATAATAATGTGTATTTATGTATAGAAGTACAAGGAGATAATGTTAATATGCACTAAGCTTTACTGGAAATCGGCGCAACAGCAGTCAAGCCCGAGGCGACTTCGTATCGTGTCGTGACCAATCGTTGTACGACAATTATGTTAGAATTATACCATCAATCAATTGCAATATGGTACGTACACACCCACCTGCACTCATCCGGCATTACGAGTACTAATGATGGACAATCACCGGCGGTCAATAGTTCAGTTGTTTTGTTATTGTTGCTCTATTGTAGTTTTCTTTGTTGAAGTTTATTAGGGTTAATATTTATTTGTTAGTATACAGCCGACGGCTTCTTCTCTGTTGATGTCATTGTTGTTGTTTAAAATACTGTCAGTGGCTGGTGCAATTATTTGTATTTTATTAGACTCTTCTCAGATATTCACTGGATACCATGCACGTATAATACTAAGTACCTACTGTTAAGCTTTAATCAGTTCCAAATATTATAAGATAAATGTTCCTAAGATCAAAGGATTAAAGGTATAAAGAAAATTGAAGATAAGATGATGTTGTGGTTCCTGCTGTGAAAAAATTAGTCAATCAATATTGAAAAAGTCAATGTTTTCGGCTTCAGTAGTAGTAGCTGAATTACACATTACGCATAGGTCATGAATGCTATTGAAATCTGCATGCCATTACAGGCGCTTTTCAAATAAGGTTAAAGCACAAATTAATTCAGTCCAGTGTAGGGTTGAACCTGTAATCCTAACGCCTAAAGCGTAGCACTTGGTCACTGACCACTATTTGGGTGTCCGCCAAATTTCCATATATTTATAGAGGAAACCATTGTCAGTATGTTTAGTGCTGCTTGTATTATGAAGTAGGCAATGAGTCATTGACGCATTTCAGATTACTGTAGATTTTTGTTTACCGTGTGTTTGATAAGGGAAACTCTAAGAGTTAAAATATCTATTGTTTTGGGTGGAATTGAGCTATGCATGACCATAACCGTAATATTGCACTTAAGACTTCTTACAGAATAAATATTGAATTTGCTACCAGTTTAACCACAATATATGTATGTAATTAATTTTACATATCATCAATACTATACCTAATAAATACTGTCAGGTATATTAACGAAAACCTTGATTTTGAACACAGCGTGGAATTTTAATAATGTTAAACAAACTTAGGTATAACAATTAATAATTTAATTTTAGCTAACGTCGACTTTTTGTTAAGTACTTACTTTTGATGAAATCATTAGATTGATGGATGAATTGTGTGATTAAATTAGGTGTTTGTACTATGCTAAATGTCATGTAGGTATCGTAGATACCTACATCTTGTATGATGTGATCAAATATTGCAAAAACAAAATTAAATGTACCTAGAACTCGTTTTCTCCTATTAAACTAAACACTATTAGGTTTCCTATGATAAAATAAAGCTACATAGCTACCTATAATATATCCGTGTATAGGCAGGTCTTAATCCCCCTTAGACAAGTGGCAAAACGCTTGACGAATAGAAATCGAATAGAATTATAAATGTATGGAGATGACATAATATTTCGACTATGTTATCGATATCGATGACATGATTGTCATCCCTGTACATTAATAATCCTATTCGATTTCTATTCGTCAAGCGTTTTGCCACTTGTCTAGGGGGCAGTACGGAAAGGACTAGGTGTAATATATGCTTATTATAAAGTTTAGTCACGCTTGTACCAGTTACGTAATAAGTATCAAATGTACCGACCCATCACTCATCCTACTAAGAAATAGCTCTTAGCATCCTACGTGCATCTCATGACGTGTAGTACATAATATTTTGTGATATATACAGCTACAACGCATCTTCCATGCTATATTGTAGAAAATAACTACAACCTAAACCATTATTTATATGAAAAATCAATTTTAAGCCATAGATTAAATTATACCTTTCATTGTCGTTTGAGAATAGAGACGATTTACGAAAGGTTTAAATTAAGACTAGTATTTTCGTTGCTATGAATGAAACGAGAAATGATTAAACAAGCTATATTACTTTGCGATTATAATATCAGTAAGTTGTTGTCCCGTATGCAGATTTCCAAAGAACACGTTTGATGTGCCAGTGATAGGAAAATGGCATAGCATTTATAACGGGATCTCTAAACAATCGCACAACACAGTGAACCACGTAAAATTGTAACGATAATAATAAATATTTTAAAATAAAACGGCATTTGCTTGTTATCGAGAGACCGCGGTCAATGTGTAAGCGATAAGCGGGTAGCGTCGATTCGAGTCGTGTATTTTAGGGCTTCAACATCTAGCAGCAGCATTATGCTGAATTGGGGACCTATTTTGGATCCGTACTTACTTGTATGTGTGCCGTGTGGTATCCGGCCTAGAATTGACCACCCCCTTTCCTCCCGTGGGTGTCGTAAGAGGCGACTAAGGGAAAATCCAGAAGATGGGCGGCAGCGTCTTCTGCACCATCAATACTGCGATCCCCAAGCCGCTTGCCAAACGTGGGGATTATGGCAACCCCCCCCCGCTTAAACGGGGAGGCTTATGTTCAACAGTGGACGTCTTTTGGCTGATGATGATGATGATGACTTACTTGTATTGTTTTTGTGTTTGCCTAAAAAATACATTATTTTGTTTCTTTGTTATTTTAGCTATGTTATGTATAATATAAATAAAGGCTTTTGTATAGCACATAAATTAACCCTGTGATCGTCCCAAGTCAGATTTCTCCAACCCAAATTATCATATTCATTTCGCCCACGTCATTTTTATACAAAGGAAAACCTGTGTCCGTAAAAATTGTTGGTATCAATCTAAAATGAAGATTTTTGCGGTGACTGACATAAAACCAAGTGTTTTAGAAGGTAAACATAATTATAATTATATGAATAATTAATTACATAGAAACGTGTATCAATATCTTATTTAATTATAATATGTTGTATCCTTAATGTTATTCATTACAAATCCAAGAACGTTATAAAAGGCGGATGATTAACTACAAAGTGTACATAACATTGGAAGTGCTGCACTAATTGTTCAATATATTATATTGTACAGTCACGTCCTTAGTTCAAAATGAATTGTATAATTAATTAAAGAATTATGTATAAATCATGCATGTGAAGTTATCTCAGTATGATTAGGCTTGTTTTGTTTTAAATATTCATTACAGAATTGCATATCTTATGATATGATTATAGGTAGCGATTACATGCGTTTTAAAAATGTTAAAATTAAAGTTAATTCATGGGTTATGTTAAATAATGTTTAAATAAATCATACTTATTCATACCTATGTATATTAGGTATATATCATAACATATTATTAGTATAGTAAAGTATTTTATTGCCCATTGCCCAGGTGTTTACATAAAACATGCGCAAGAATAATTTTCAGTCACTAATTAGTTGCCATGACCTTAAATGAGTTCTGAATGCTGACCTGAATTGCGTAAGGAGTGCCCACTCCCGCTTTTGGGTTAAGTGTGTTCCGCTAAACTGAGTTTTAGATTGAAACGGAATGTGCGGTTACCATTGTCAATCGAAGAACATTTTGTCTTACATACCAATATGTTCATGTCGTAAACATGGGGTTTACAAACTAGGTATACCTTCATGTTGGTTATAACGAGTCGCATGAAACAAATCAGACTCAAATCAATACTGGACTAATAAATAAACAAAATAAGTAAAAACTAATTTATTTCATATTCGTCCTGATAAAATGCAATATTTACCAGTCAATCGATGAAACGCAATTTATTACACAACTGCCTAAAAAAGAAGAGTGTAATGTGTTAATAACATTATTTTAAATTCCGCTGTCATTGCGACCTTGTCCTAAACTCGCCAATGGTAACTGCACGTGGTTTGCGGTACTATCGAAACGCTATCATTAGGGCAAAACCACTGCCAATTACGACCGGAAAACTTGCACATTTCTACCCAATATAAACTATGTTATTTTAGTTAAGGCGTAACGTCACTATTAAAACCGCTATGTGGTTATCAAGCATATCGGTAGAATCGGTACATACCTACCTAGCTTTTATCAAAAATGCTGTTTTATTAAAAACATGCTATCCGTGAGTCAGCCCGTTCACGTTGGGTTCAAATACGAGTCGTAAGAAGTTTTGGCTGGGGGCTCTTGGGTCTCGCCAAAAAGTTCGGTAAAGCAGATAAGGCCTCCCTGGGACTTCCTGCGGCAGACCATATAAAAAAAGAGTTAAGAAGCGAAGAAAAGAACACTGATAGGCCTAATAAATAAATAGCCTTGCTATGTATTTTATGGAAATTATAATGGCCTTTAACTTGTGGGACTGTGGTTGTAGAGAGAGACTACCATAGGCCTATACCTATGCCTACGATAGGCTCCTTTATAAGGAGTCTTAGTAATATCAGGAGAAGAAAATACATCTGTAGGTAATCCTCAAAGTCTTTACTTTGAAGATTACCTACGGATGTATTTTTAGTATTTAGCAGAGTTGTCGTCTTTTTTGGAGGTTTAACTGTCCATTTCACCATTCTATTCAAATTGTTATTTATAATGATACCCAAATAAAATTGCACTGACTAAGCCTGCGTCAATCGTAACAAAAAATCTTTGTTAACAATAAATCCAATGATTCGATTTTTCCTTATAAAAATACATATTGCTAGTGTGATACTATGTATCCTATATCATGTTCACTCGTTTCCTTAAGGTAATATTTGCTTTGCAGAATTGTGTGAAAAACAAAACATAACAATGCAATTTATTTCCAATAGTTGTTCTACAGGCAGCATCTCGATCATTATAATATTTACTCTAATGTTATTACTGAAGACGTAAATCGTCATGTTCTGACAGATTAAATATAAAAACATAAATTAAAGTAGGTACCATACCGATATCTTTATTATCATCACCATTTAACACACCTTATAATAGCGCTAATACAAGTAGCATTTACTGATATATTGTTGTATTAACAAATAGCTTTATTTGCATTAATTCCGATAACAGTCAATACTTAAACAGATAACTTGTAGTGTTTGCATTAATTCTTCTAATAGTACCTAGTGTATGTGCAGGTAAAGGGCGGTGCGCGCATACGCCGCGGGCTGGAATGCAATTGGTTAATGTTTATCGATTAGATGCGCCGGCGGCGGTAGCGCGGCATACGTTTCCCATAGTTTTGTTTACTATTAGATTTCCTCGTATATTTGAACGGAAAGATACTAAAAAGATTATTATTCACGTTTTTATTTTAAAATGCTACCTAAGCAACAGGGGCAATTATGTAACAAATAATAGGTGCTGAATAAAATTAAATGCAAAAATAATTCTTTTGACAAACGGGCGTGACCATGAATCCGGGGCATACAGGTATTTCTGTAATGTGGAAAATAAAATAATTACTATTCTCATAAAAATATTACTAACAGTGAAAAAATGCAATAAAGTAAACACGGGCGCGTCGCCAACTATCGCGACGCTATTTCGACGTGGCCGACGACGACGTCCGCCGACAGGCGACCGGCCGCCTGCGATCGAACTTTGTTTCCCGTCACATGGCGAAATTGTGACGTTCCTTGACATTAAAATATTTGTACGTAACATTACCTCATTATTGACAAGTAGGTACCGGCATTTAAAAAGTTGAATCCATGTTACAGTTTGGTAATATGAATAAGAAAACGTTTAAACTGTCTCAGAGTATTGAGAGAGATTCGACCAGCTGACCACCAGTCTGAACTCATACTCAACACTGAACCAACTAGTCGTTCAGACTAGTTGGTTCTAAAAAGACTGATCATGTTTACTCCCGCAATACATAATGTAGGTACGTTTAGTAAAATCCAACAATGGCTAGGAATTTTACTCGTGAACTATGACTAATTGAGGCATGCAAGTGCCTGAATATGTTATGGAAAATATAAACACACTAATTGAAAACATACTTAATGATTGAAAATTGAATTCATAACATTTGGTCTTTGCCACATTGATTGCTTTAATTTGATGGCAATATTAACGAGGTCCATACTACACAAAATATGAATATTGAACAAATCTAATATTACTAATGGTAGACATGCAAAGGAATCAAGGAAGTGTTCACCAGCAAGCAATTTGTGGCCAACCGCTAAATAGCATCGGGACTGCCCTCCGCTTTAGACTTATGATCACTACGAGATTACGGCTAGGATTTTATGATGCTTAGAAACCGCGCTCAGATAAACGGGATAGAAGGAAATTTTGCCCGCATCCTACGTGTGTACATCAAAGAAAATAAGCTTTCAAATGCTGCGGTGAAATGATATTTTCCATCATTTCAGATTAGGCGGTTACAGAGAAACGTTTCTTGTTTTGTTTTATTTACGAAGTTTTAAAAGCTCCGCGATGAAATCATTTATTTTCTTTGAAGATGATAATCTAAATATTGTAGCACTGGAACGCACACTTCAAAATAACCAGTCTATTATATAAGATAGGTCTCGAATCTCGTCTAGTTTTGTACAGTTGGTTGGTTTAAAGATTGATTCGTCCGATAAAGATATGTATCGACATGTGAAACTTCGGCCCGTCTGTTCTCCGAGTGATTTACAATTTGTCGTCTGTCGCCGTTGCCGTCGGTAGACCGCGACGGTTAACGAATGCTGTTCGAGGCGCCTATTTCCGCATCTCATATTTCGCATTGAAATACATCGCCACAATATCAGTCTAATGAATCTATTGTCACTCTAAAAGAAAATGAATGGATATTCGCTCTGATGAATGACTTCAAAGATAATCGTGAACTAGGAATCTTTTAACATAAACATTAGTTTACTACCGACTTCACTTAACGTTTCCGTCACATTTAATAACATATTTGAGCAATTTGCACGCTGTCACGCAAAACAATTTAGCATGAGACATGTGATGAATTTCTAACCTCGATTTTTATTTACTACGCTTATTTATCACGTATTTTGAACCGTCGACGTGCGCCTCCCTGAAATATCCCTTTAGAAAAAAAAAGTGTTAGTGTGAACTCGGGTGCTTGGCGGCGCGCCAACTGGTCCATTTCTTAGCTTTGCTCGTGGACGGCAGAATGATACTGGTTCACAGTTCATATACATTGAGCTGACCGATGCTTTGAAGCTTACGTATTGAGGTTAAACGTATGTACGGCGTGCGTATATACACAGGAAATATGGTTTATGTGTAACGAAGCAAGTAATTAATCCAACAGCTAATGGCATTAGATGTAGTCACACACTTGAATTAGGTCTTTGCATGCGGCGCCGCAGCATCGTGTCGTAATCTTGTACTAATGCTTCAAGAATTATTTAAGAGATTATGAATGAAGTTCTAAACTAAATTATAGTTCAAGATTAGATACACGGTGCTATTAATGTGTTGTTTTAAATACTAGAAAATTACTGTATAATATTCGTGGTATGCAATGGACTGCCATTACAATTAGTCATTGTAGCGTTTGGTACGTTACCGTAAGCTTTAAAATCGATTATATTATTGCTGTAATTTCTGGCAAAGAATAGGTCTCGCAAGTAATTTTGCTAAAAACACAACCGATCTAATTGAAGTGAATGACATTAAGGAAATATTTCCTCACCACCGGTCGTTGTATGGCGATCTATTTCTGCCAACCGAAACTATCTATCTTTAGGCTTACAGTCTTAACCGTCTGATTGGTCTTTAAAACGGAAACGCGACTGTTGAGTTACTCGCTACCTGTTAAATAGGACTGAAACTGTTTTAGCAGCACACAGACACACAACCGTACCTACAACTCTTCTTACCTTACTCAGTGGAAAATACATGCTTGATGAAATAACATAAGCCTAATTTATGTTTTCTATTATTTACAGTTCAACTTCGTTGGAAGGATTCTCGGGCCCAGAGGCATGACAGCAAAACAGCTAGAACAAGAAACAGGATGCAAAATCATGGTCAGAGGAAAAGGATCCATGAGGGATAAGAAAAAGGTAAAAACAATATTTATTAGTTTGCTTCTAACTTTTCCTATTGCTTATTAACTGAACAATGTTTTTTACATCTGTTTGAATTGCACAACCTTATTATAGAACCAATATTAAAATACTAACTTTTGTATTTTCTACGCAGCCGTCAATTGGGAATTTAATCAGGTTTATTTTATTACTCAATATTTATTCTAACTTAGTTGTTTACAAGGTCTAGCATCCTAGTATCATATCCTGAAGTTGATGATTTGTAAAGAGGAAACTATTAGAAATAAATTGTTTATTCAATAAACCCAGAGAAATAGGTACTCTAACTTTGCTAGTTATGTCTAGTCATGTTTATATTGTCTCGGAAATCCTCGTACCACGACCAAAAAAAGGAAAGAACCTAAAATTTACAAGTAAACATTGAGTTGACGTTTTGTTTCATATTTGTAATATGAAGAAGTACTTTTAAGTAATCATCTTCACGGTCAAGTGTTTCGCTCCGATTGCGCTGTACTATCTCCAAGTAACCCACAATGTTAGTGGTGAGAAGCAGATATTACTATTATTTCGACATAAGGACAAGGCAGTAGCTCAACAGACAACACGCTTTTCGTACGCTAGCGTGCCTCGAACGCCGCGAGTAGAAATAGAAATACCCCAAAATTCAAATGTTGCACCAATCGCCTCTATCTAATCCATTTGCTGTTTACACGTTGTCAGACTGTTCCGTTCACGTAGCTGACACTCATCAATCATCCTTGCATACAGCAATTAGGCGAGCATTGTCAACTTGGAGAAATCTCGCAAACTGTGATCTGTGTGTGATCGTGTCACTTTGACATCGTAAAATTTTTCTAAAGTATGTCTAGATCTCAAGATCTAAATTACAGTATTGTTGTTCTTTCATTTAAATATTTTGCTAAAGATTTGCCTAGATACATTCTGCGAACGCTGGTAATACGAGTACCTAAATAACTCGAAACATACGTATATGGATCGTCAGTTTATATTTGTATGGGTTTATTTGAAGTGCTCAAACCATTAAATGTTCAGTTACGTCCTTGAGAATATTCGTGACTATTTATATTCACAGCCATACTTCAACTATCAATTGTAATTGTTAAATATAATATTGCAATGATGCTCGACTTCGTTATGTAAAGGCAGATACTTTTTATATTCTAACCAATCATAGTAATTCAGGACTATAGTAGATTGATTAGAATTTGAAGAGTTTTTGGAATAAATAACAACAATCACAACTAATATGACTTTTGGTGCCATTTTAGCATGTTGCCCATGCTAAGCTTGAATCTAAATTGATAAAGGAAATTTGAAAAATGATGGACACGAGCGGGATTCGAACCCGCGACCTTCGCCGATCCGTGGCGCTGCTCTTGACTTGAAATTCGATGGATGCGAGCAGCGACACGGTGGCTCAGTTGGTTAGAGCAAGGTCGCGGGTTCGAATCCCGCTCGTGTCCATCATTTTTCAAATTTCCTTTATCAATTTAGATTCAAGCTTAGCATGGGCAACATGCTAAAATGGCACCAAAAGTCATATAAATTTGGGTTGGTATTATCGTTTCAGTGATTTATAGCTGTAAAGGGATAACACTGAGTTGGTAATCATAGATTCCAACAGATAATACCTGACGTCACCCTTAAGACGTAAATACTAAAAGGGAACTTGAAATTCGATGGATGCGAGCAGCGACACGGTGGCTCAGTTGGTTGGAGCAGCGCCACGGATCGGCGAAGGTCGCGGGTTCGAATCCCGCTCGTGTCCATCATTTTTCAAATTTGAAAGAAAAAGAAAGAAAGAAAATATTTTTAATCACGTGAGTAAAACGCATATAACAAAAAGAAAAAAATAAAAACGTAAAAAAAAAATTAACATGAAGGGGGTATATGCGTCCCACGCACGTAATACGGCCCTCGCTCTGCATTAATGCTGCGACCCCGTGCAAGACAAAGTCTCAGCGCTGATTTTCAGCGATAGCCGATCCTAACAATATGACGTCAAACCGGTGCAAATAGATAAAACATAAATATATATATAAAATTTCCTTTATCAATTTAGAATCACAACTAATGTTAGAAACTCTGATCCATTGCTAGCTTTAAAAACCATCCGCATACCGCATTAGACACGGTTAGTGCGCTAATCATAAAGCGTCATATATATTTAGAAAAATACTTCTGTATGAAGTTACTAATCATCCCATATTTACTAAAAATTACAGGAAGATGCTAACAGAGGAAAGCCGAATTGGGAACATTTGGCTGACGACTTGCACGTCTTACTCACAGTCGAAGATACTGAGAACAGGGCGAAGATAAAGCTGGCAAGGGCTGTGGATGAGGTCAAACGCCTGCTTGTACCCGTAAGTAGTGTTTTATTTATTCCACTTTCAATAACAGTTATATCATAACCATATATTTACTTGCGGACGTGCTGAAAAGTGCATTTTTATTCTGTGTGCGTAATATTGTTATTTTAACTTTTGTTATCCCAAAATATAGCAGAATAAGGCTATGCCCTAATAGTGTTACTACTTGCGGTTCATTCATTGATGCATATACTTTAAAAAAAACAGGTCTGTTTCTAGTAACGCTAAAACATCGGTAGAGAACCAGCCGTTGGCACATTGTATCGTCTCATTCCAATCTGAAAATAAAGTAAATTCTGTACTTAAAAGCCTTCAGGTAAGTTGCATGACATAGTGTAACAAAAGTAATCTTTCTTTCGAACAGTCTGTGATGCATAAATATTCTGTAATAGTCAACTATGACCAAATTTATAGTTAGTTACCACGCAACGTCGTTTAAGCTGCTGTGAATGTTATCTGTTTACGATAAACTCTTACTTATCGAGACAATAATGATATAAATATTTTTGGCACACAACTGTAATGGCTTCAGGTGGGATTTAGCTTTTCTCTCCTCATAAAATACTCCTCAGATGCAATATATGTATTTTTCAAGCTATTGGTTAAGCTTCCTAGAGAAAAAATGTAACATTGTTTTTACTATCTTTTTATGGATCTCATCCAGTGTTACGTTCATTGCCGTGCATTTAAGGCGTTATGACGTCACCAGCAATTGTGTTGAACCGCAGCGTGCTGCCGTGCCGTGGCTCGACTCATTACTATTAATTAACGTACACTGGTTACCTTCTACCTAGATACGGTAATAGTTTTGTTTAGAAGGAGCTATGGTTTCTATTTCATCGTCATCGGCAAAATTTTCTTCTCTCCTTCCTTTATTAACTATACCAGTGTCGGCTTCCAGAAGTAGTCAAATATCGAAATTGTACTTGAAACGAACCTCAAATCTCTCTTTACAAAATTTGGCATAATATTATTCAATGATAATTTTAGAACTTGCCAAACAGTTCTCGTAAAGAGTAATGAGAGGCTTTTACCTGTAACTTTTATTTATATTTTGTTGCCAAATAAATAAAGTATTCTTGGCTGCCACATTGTCATCAAAGTCAAAATTGATTTACGAGTTTTTCATATGCACGCACGTAAGCTTGAGACAGTAGCTGCAAATATAGTCTTAACTGACACTGACCTTATTTTTCTACTAGAATACTGTAATGGACTTAATCATACAATTATATATTAATAATGATATACTGTGTATCATACACATTACTGTTAATTGTATAGTAATTTAAGCTCCATAATCTTGAGGACATAACATTTTGAAGATTTTCTTAATTCGTCTTAAAAGATGCAAAGGCAACTTCATTGGAACATGGAAACTTATGAAACTTTTTTATTGCTCTACAGCAAGCCGATGGCGAAGATGAGCTGAAGAAGCGTCAGTTGATGGAGTTGGCTATCATAAACGGCACTTACCGCGATTCTAGCACTAAGGCGGTGGTACCCGTCAACGGTCAGTGCCTCATAAGTATGGTCGCATTCATGTTTTGTCACTAACCCTACCCACTAAGATATACTAACACCTCTGACTATCTATATCCGGCAACGCAGATGGCCATCGCAGGCTTATACATCTACCAACGGTGGTTGGTGGATAAAAGGGGAGGGGCTTATATCTAGTGCTGAATAGCACAAAATGGACGATAATAGCGATGAGCCTTTTGTACGGAATAGATAGTCGCCATCAAGTCGGTTTTAAGGTTTTGTGCGTGACATTTTAAGGTTGCTAATCGATAAAGGTCCAAAGGATCTTTTAAACCATGCATACCATTCGGCGAGGCCACCTTCGCTTTCAAAGAAATTTCAATCATTTCGAAGAAATTCAGAAGGATACTGATGTTCAACCAGTAATTGTGATTGTTTCATGGATGAAAAAAATGTTGTGGTTCACATTATTTTGCATGAAATTACATGATAATTGTGGGATTATTTTACATTGAATTGTTTTCTGTCAACTGTACATATTCTGGTCTGTTTTCATTACGTTTCCTATTGTTGAAGTGAGCATAAACTGTGTCTTTTGTTTGCGGATGTGAGTCATCGAGGCGACTGCTAAGATGACTAACCTAATTGATTTGTGGCATGTTACGGTTGTTAACTATTAACATGGGTGATTTCACTCAGCCAGATCTCTTATCGTTAATTAAGGGCCATTGGAAACCGTTCGAGCCTAAGAGGAATTAGATACGGACGGTGAAATGAGATTTATCACGATTCTTTTAATTACTCTAATGTATTTTTACGATGAATTGTAAAGGAACATTAATTAATATAAGTTGTTGGAAATAATCCATTTCCTCGTTCCTTTTAATTAGATTTCAAAATCTTGGTTTAATATAAATTATCTTTCTTGTGATTGTCCCACATTGTATAAGAACCATACTTATGGCTATACAAAAAAAGTGACAAATAACTGTTGTATTAACTTAGAGTTGATACCACTTCTATTGACACATTCGCCACCTCATTGGCCTTGCGTTCTTCAATAAGTATCGATAAGGAGATTATGGGTTCGATTCCTAGGCCAGATATAATTGCTTAGATACAGAGTTTTTCATTTACAAGTTCTCAAAAGTCTCTAAGAAACTGGGGTTTTGAAATGTATACCGCTAAATAATGGTATATATTAGCATCTTTGGGAAAAAGGTGAGTAACAAAATGTACAATATAGATGAGTCCACAGCGGACGAGGAGTGGCGGCGCGTGGCGGCGGCGGCGGCGGAGACGCAGCGGCTGCTGGCGCCGGGAGGCGGCGTGGGCGGCGTGGGCGGCGGCGTGGCGCTGCGCACGCAGGCCCCGCTGGGCGCGCCGCTCATCCTGTCGCCGCGCATGTCGGCGGGCGCGCAGGCCGGCCTGCTCAACGGCTCGGGCGCGCAGGCGGCGGCCGGCCTGCTGTCCCCGGGCGAGCCGGCGCACCAGCTCATCTACGCGTCGCCCTACGACTACGCCAACTACGCCGCGCTCACCGCCGCCGCCAACCCGCTGCTCACCACCGAGTACGCCACCGCCGACCATACGGGTGGGTTGTTCGCCCGTTGATCTCTTACTAGCGATGTTTGATAACCGATCCTCCTCCGTCGAAGCTGACTCCGATTTAAACGCTTGTAAGTCTTACGTAACGAAACGAAAACTGTTTTGACTTGCAAATAGGATAAAAAAAAAACAAGTATTTTCACCTATTTATATATTTTTTGTTGTACCTAAATGGAAATAAACCAACAAATAGGTAAGACCGTTGTAAATATCGATCGAGTCAAAACGAAAATGATGGAGACTGAATTTAAAAAAATGTTATCAAACATCGTTATATAACTACTAACGCTACATACACACGGTACCGGGTTCTCTTCTTACAATCGTCGACGAGACTCAAAATGTAATCAAGTCATAATATTAGGTAAACGAATGTTAGATCAAATTAGTGTTAAAACTATTAATGATAAATACATCACAATTTGATACTGTAAGCGTAAAATCTCGAACAAATAACCGCATGTTTCAATGCTGGCCTACGGGCACACACGCTGGCCACGGCCTCGACGACAGTAACGGTAAAATGCTTTTAGAAAACTGGCTATAGAAGCCAGTACAGACAATCAGGTCATAGGCGTATGAACATAGGATCACCAAGGCCAGTCCATACCAATCATGGCCTTGTCGGGCCTTCCCAATCCTTACGCGAGCTGTCATACCTTCCTAGTTCCTTACTATATTTAGATACACTCGTATCTATGAAAAGATCTTCGCTGTGATCTAGGCCACGGCCTGTAGGCTATTGACTCCTATCCGTATGTCGCATGTCTTGTTTTCTATAAGCTTCCAGAACAAGCTTGTCTCGAGCAATTTAATGTAGAACATAGCAGCATAATCTCGACAAAATTGCTTCCCTCAATGGTCAATACAGACGCATAGAGATTCGTTTAACAATCGGAGCCTTTGAATATCAAAAATTGGATATTTACTTCAAAATTTAACGACATACTTAGTGCCAAAGCAATAAAAATCTGGTACATTTTATAGCCATTTTTCGTCACATCTAATATTTTAGCATATTATTTTATATTGACACAATTATTATATTATACCTAATGGGTTATGTGATGGTACTGAATTTTATCAAAAAATAAAGTACGGACAAGATTGTAACGGCTGTGTTTCTTTCCCATAGCACGCGATTTGACCGATTACATCTGGAGCCATTTTTGGAGGGATTATCCTGCTGCGCGATATTAGACTAAATAACTTCGAACAAAAAGTAAATGTGACACAGAAACTCGATAACGTTATTAGTTGCTGCCACATCACTAAATAGCTATTATTTAAATCAGCTTAACATAAGAACAATCAGGCTCGTGATTACACAGCACTAACAAACTAATGTACACTATTCTAACGTATGGTGTCGAGCTTATGTTGAACTGTGTGTGATATAAATTATTTTAATGGGGTTTGCAGCGTCGAGATATCTGCTAGCTGGCTTTTGACATTGGCCGCATCAGCCCACAATAAGATACGGCAGACTGCAAGCGCCGTATCGCACTACGCATCATTATTACCGTCCTTGATATCATAATCCTCCTTCTAAACGCCTCACAGGACGTCCTCTTTACAGTCATAATAAAACGCCATGATCAATTTATAGTTTAAGATTTTATTGTTTTAAGTACGTTTAGTTTAGCGACTCATTATTTTGTACCTACGATGTTATCGTCTTGAATATTTACATTGTTTTCTTCTACGGCTGTTTTGTACAGTTTCATACAAATTATAATTTTTGTTTTACTTGACAGTCAAAGATATATTATTTATTATATAACAGAATAATTTACTATTTATTCAAATTAATATAATCATCAGAATATTTTATTGAAAATATATTTCTTTTATAACAGTTGTCTCGTGTTAGGGTTGATGGCAGTTAATAATTGTTTAAATTAGATAATATTTTAGTTGAATCTAAACTGCCAATAGAACTCTATATAAGTTACCGATGTTTAGTATACAAAGACATAGAGTTTTATATATATTTATATACATGTCTCGTTACTGATAATAATCCTTCACTCGAATGATTATAGATATGAATAGAAACCCATCATTTATAGTTCTTGTGATAACCCTTGCTTGTAACACAACTAATATAATATTAACATTACGTTAATGTAGATTCAAACTTCATTGAGTTTTGGACTTAGTTATAAATTATACTGTAAAGTATTATCATGTACCTATTCAAAAATTCCACCGTTTGCATGTGGTATTTATCTCATTCTTTTTCTTTATTTCCTGTTAAATACTTGTAAATAACAAATGAAATTTTCGTATTAACAATAGTTTTATCTGAATTACGCAAAGAGTTGCATAGATAATTCAGCAATTACAAGCAAAAGGGACCAAATACAAATTGATTTACGAAAACGAAACATTTACATAGTAACTACTTATTTTAACAAAACTGACAAAATTAATAACGCGATACCCTCACATTACGAACAAAACGTGGAACATTCTAGGCGGTTTAAATGTTTATATACGTTGAACGTGTAAAAATAACATTTGTACCCGCATTGTGCATAATGTTATTATTACAATGATTATATCGTAACTTATTAATTTATTAGCCATATTATTATATTTATAAACATACCATAGGCTAAGTATTATTATTATCTTTAAAAGATTTCTAGTTAGGTTAGAAATGAGTGAGCTTTATGAAAATATTATACACCCGTATTTTATTGTTTAGGTTTATTATATCGCAGTTAACACTGTAGTCAATTTAATTAAAACTGAAATTATCGAAGCCAGCCATTACCTGTACCTTGACCGGGCGTACGTAGACCCGCTCGTTTAAATGTTTTATTTTGTTATATTTTCCAAAGCAATAAAATAGATAATAGAATAATCTATAGGCCTAAGCATAATAATAGAAGTTAGTATTACTGCCAAATGAAGATTTAATATTAAAATTATGTCTTAGCATTACCGAACGACAGTGACGAGTATTTGGCAGTACTTGCGATCGTTTCGGGTTTCGCAAACGAGAACATTTTTCTATTTCTATTTTATTATAAATGAGATTAAATTTCTTTACAGCATTTAGATGTAAAGCGTCTACACCCAGTTCTATATTATAATCTCTGTCAGCTTTAAATTTATTTGTATTCCAAATTAGTTTCCTGTGAATTTCTATATCTATAATTATGTGATTAGCAAAGGTCTGGGTGCACCGATTCGGTGTTGGAAGCTTAGAATGTTGAGCCAAGAGACGCAGGTGTTAAATGTGTATATGCCGCTAGGTGTGGTGAGGAGGGCGGGTCGGCTCGCGCAGGTCAGGGAGCACCCTTACCAGCGCACAGCCTTACCGGCGCCTTAATTCCCGCAAAAACGCTCTCACGCCGCCATTTTGTTCACAAGGTGAGAAGCGCGTGCGCGCGCATGCAGCTAGATGAATACGTTTGCTTGTGTCATATTGGTGTCGCACAAACTCCAACTTGCATTTCTTTATAGAATCTCTTTTTAATGCATCTCAATATACTTTAGCAAGTAAAAAAATCTATTATAATTTCACTTCTAGTTTTGTGTTTCCGAGCAATCATATTCGTCTTGAGAATGCGTGGGTACCTTTGCTTTACTGTCTCTCTGTGTCACTATTTTTTATTTATTATATTGTGTACTTATTAGTTACGTTCTTGAATAGTTTGTATGAGGATAAGATGTTATATCGCTCTTCATACCGGATCTGAGGTGACACTGCATAATTTGAAAACTGTGATTTTTATATTTCTTTTAGATATTTAGATCTGTTACATGTTGTGATGCGAGGCATTATAGAGACGCTCTATCTATTCAAAGTTGAACATCAGCGCTACCAAATTATTTGTCTGTCGTTGTTTTCAATGCTGTTGTTGCAACAATTGAAATCACAACATGTCTTCGGACAGTCGTAATATTTTCAGGTATAAACTATATATTTGAGGGAAGAAGGATTGATGTTACACTTTTGTTTTATTAAAGCTTGACATTTTGATGTTGCATAGATCGTAGTGTTCAATATTGCCAAATAGAATCCACGGAGGTGCTACAATCCGGTTGTGAGATCCTTCTTTCCTGAGTCTCGCCCAGTATTAGTCAAAGGAAAGAGCATCTCAGAATTTGTGCCATCAATCCAGTATTAAACGTAATGCCCCTCCTTTGACTTGATATGTTTTTCATAATCATCACAACTTTCTATTAGTCAATATAAGATTTTTATATGAAATTTTTTAAGCTAGTTGTTTTTATTTTTGCCTTAGGTATTATTATATTTACTTTCTTATTTGAAAGTGGTTTATTATTAAGATAATTTGCACTTGTGTCCTTGTGGATTTAAGATGCCGACATCCATTATGTCGGTTACGTATTTTCACGCTTTTTTATATGAAATGATTTAAATCGAAATGCTATTCGTAATTTTATAAAAATAAATGATAATATGCGATAATGTTTTGTAAAGTATTGTTTCCGTTGTTGATTGTAAATAAATGCATTTTCTGAAAATATACACGCAATAAATCGTCTGAAATTTATATGAAGCGTTTTCTTTCACTAGTCTCGCTAGGTCCGCGGTGTTCAAGATTAATGTTATGTGTTACCAAGTATATATGTCGATAAAGTTGATGACGTGCAGTCATTTGGTCAATTGTAGCCTCACACAACTAACATGCAACTCCACAAGGCCAAGTTCCCGTTTGTTGACATAATAATAATTATTAAGTGCACTATCATAACTGCTATTGTCACAACTTGCAGATTATCTGTAACTATGTATTTATATTATATGAGTCACTAACATGCAAATATGTAATGACATTGATTCGTTATCACAGACTTATTAACAACTTATGAGAATGCCGCCATGTACATGTATTATTGAGATGTTGCAACGATGTGTTGAATAACTTACATACTTGCATCTGGGTGCTATGGTTATACATAAGTGATAAATTTATTATGCTTGTTTGTCTGAGCAGTGTTCGTTACATCGCGGTCAGCGCCGCACGTGTTTCAAGCATTGCTCTTTTGGGAACTATTGGGCATTTAATCCTATATTTGTAGATTTATCATTTACATACTAAATTGACTTAACATTTTTCAACCATTAACTGCGTAAACTAATGAAGTACCCGTATAGTTTTATTAACTGGGCCACAAACAGAACAAGTGTCGCGGCGCGAATGCCTGATAGACTCCCCCTCATTTTTTATTCAATTTCAATTATTATGAGAAATTCCGTACACTAGTCATGTCAATCCGAGTCCACGGTTTATCGCTTCCGTTGAACAGCTGCATGTTGCCGGTACCCGACTGTCAGTCGTACGAACATCGAATCATTCTCTTCAACTAGTCTTACATTCTCGACCTGTCCCTCTCTGCTCGTAACGTCACAGCTCGGCTTCGGCACGGCAGCCTCGCAAGCGTTAAAGCGTGCCAACTTGCGATTGGGGGTACTCGTGTAGTCGGACCATGACATTTTGATCGATACTAACATTCTGTTTTTCTCTCTTCTCGTTAACCCGGCTAGGTGAGTGCTAACGGCGCCGAGGAACTAACAGGAGTGGCGGGCGCCGCTCCACGCCGGCCCCCTATGTCGCCGCGTAACATACTCATCGGAACATCGACCACCATGTAGCTATTAGCTGTTGGGCCTTTCACGTTTAACATTATACTATGTATTATAATAGTCTAACTATTAACATTTATATGCCTGTTATGTTTATAACATGATGAACTTTATTAACACTTTTTTTATATTTTTTTTATGAAATGGCACACGCCATCGACTATATTTACTATATTGTATCTTTTTGTACTTCTGTTGTCGCTTAACGTGTTGTTGTTGAAGCACGAGTGTTGTTAGGCTACCCGGACAAATCACGGCGTTAAACGTGCCACCTTTACAATCTATAGAATTATTTATAGTTTTTTTTATTCTTATTTGATTATTAGAATCCTTATTGCAATTGCAAAATCGCACTTTTAGCGCCGTCTCTTAAAAAAAGATGGTTTGAATTAAATATTGACTTCTAACTAAAGCTTAATTTATGCAGTAGCTAGATAGTAATTTGATATTTAAATGCGTTTCCTAACAGCCTGCTTTTTGGTTTCTTTTGAAAACAAAACATGCTTGTCCAATTTGGAGCACACTGTATAAATTAAGTTCTGTTACGGAGTCACGAGTTTTCATCTTAGTAAA
This sequence comes from Abrostola tripartita, assembly GCA_905340225.1. NCBI lineage: Eukaryota > Metazoa > Arthropoda > Insecta > Lepidoptera > Noctuidae > Abrostola > Abrostola tripartita. The sequence continues at coordinate 6,158,642 of HG996498.1, read as the reverse complement.
TCTCACTTGATGATAGATGAAAATTATCTGATCTAAATCAAACTCAATGTACTATATAAAGTACTATTACGCACGCAATTTTAACCCGTTCAATCGGTCGCGCTATCTACCGACATGGATACTCTATGGCGCGTCACGAGGACAAGATGGCGTCGTGCAACAGGTCAAGTAAGTACCTACGATGCTAAAATATATTTATAAAATTGCTTCGCGTAAATTAATTGGACTGACATTGGATTATAGTCTAATATAGGTTGTTTCTTCATATACTCATCGACCTGTCAAATCTTCGGCAATCATTTTACATTACTTAAAACCAAAGACTAATAATTTATAGTAATTTTTGACTACATTATTTTCTGATCAAATTCGAAATCATGAATGTCTTCCTATTGAAAAAAGTTTAATATCGGTCAATGGGTATATGGATTCTCTTTTGAAATAAATAATATTTATAGCATTGTATTTTACTCTAGTGCTTAATATTTATAGATATCATTGAATATTTGTACATCTCATGTGCCTTAATTAAATGTACAATGTTCTTACCTTTTTGGTTCTATAGAAATTGTTATAATGCTAATTAATAGCTAAGTTAGAAGAGATTAAATTATTGTTAACTTTTCTAAATGTTAATTTTTATACATTTATCGTCGTCAGTTTTGAAATATTAATTGTAGAAGATTATAAGTAATAATACCCAAATGTTTTAGTGTCTAGTAAACTCTAGTAGATCTATTTTAGTTTTGGCAACATTATTTAACTTTATAAGTGCCTTCGTTACAATCTCTTGGGGAATCTCTAGGTTTTGTTTTATCTCATATATATCAGAGATCTGCAGTTAGTAAGTTTGTTCAGGGAAAATATATACGCAATAATCTCAAAGATTACACAAACATTATTGTTATATGTAACAAGGGCAATTATTCGTCATTACATAAGTATATTGTTATGTATTATGCTTGTATAATGTAATTAAAAGCAATAATATAACAATAACGAATCACGATTAGTGCAATAGAGATGTTATAATACTAAATAATATTTTATTAGTAAAAAAATCTTGACTAAATAAGTTGAGAGAATATTTTTACAAGATTTTATAGAGATCTGATATTGAGATTAATGCGATAGGTAAAAGTATATCGCGAACGTTATCTGTGAAGATACATATTTTCTTTAAAATTACGTTGTTTATAAGCAATTAGCGTAAAGAGATAATTATTAGTTAATTTTTTATCGTTTTGCATTAATTAGGTGCTTCTATCAAGAGTTTGGAATCAATTTAAAGCAAAATTTCCCATTACAAAATTGTATGCAATAACATCATTGTTAGTCTAAATAAGTAAAGTTTTATTGAACACCTACGTTTGTAAGTAAATATCCTCGTAACACTACATCACTGTAAAATATCATCGAAGTTGTTAACACTCCGTCCATGAAATATTTCATAAATAAGTACTTAATTTTGTTGGTCTCCCATTCATACATGTTAAGTACGATTAATTTGAGACTTCTTCTCACTCGTAACACGTGTTAACACTTGAAAATAGCCGTAAACATGTTAATATCCAATGAATATGTAAGACTTAAGGCCATTGAAAATTACCTTTATGACTTTGTCAACCCATTATGTTCCAGCTGCCTCTCACATTACATCATCTTAGTATCGTACACGGTACTTGAATCTCTATGCAATTGCAGCAAGGTCTAAAATTGCTTGTTTTTAAAACTGCTGGACAATATTCAGAACAATGTTATTTTTTGTTATTTCTCCTTAAGTTCAGAGATGAAATTATTAGTTACATAATTCAGTAAATTCGTTAATCTGTTCATAAAGCGCTTGATAACTGTTATTCACCTTTCATATACATTTTATAGTTCGTACAAATCATATTACAAAAAAGCATTTAAAGATTAAATCACAAAATGCAAATGCCATAACAACTCGAGGTATCAGTTTCATGTCGATGTGAAAATATGTGATGAAATAGATGTGTTTAACGTACAAATAATTTTATGTCTGCAAATAACTAGTAATATACTGTGTTTCATAAGCAATAACATTAGTAATTTTGTTTCTTGAAACATGCTTAGTGCCATCAGCAGACGGGCTTATTACATGTCATTGTTTTTTTAATATTAATTTGTACTTATTGTTAGGGCAATATAAATCGAGTGCCTTAAATGAACTTGTACATATTTATTATTATCTTTCATTAAAGTATTAATATAGCGGAGAATAAAAAAATCTAAAATTGTTTTCCAAAAACAATATATAGAGAATAATTTAGTTAAGTGAGATTGTGCATATTATGTATGTTTTGATGTGTGTTTAAGATTGATTTGGTATTAGTAAATATTTAAAAAACGTAACTCTGTGTTTCTTTGTCATTACCATTAACTACAGTTACTTACCTGTTTATCGATTTGTGGCCATACCTTGGTACTTCTTAAAGTTCGTAATGTAAATAATCCTAACCTTGCTTAAAATTCACTGCACTTGAAATTAAAAAACATGACAATTGATTCATGGAATTGGATTTGCAATTACACAGAGCTTCCAGCTTTTTGCACGTCACCTTTTATTCTAATACAACCAAAATGCAAGACCATACAAGAAAGTGTTCCTACATCGTGGATGCTTTAAAATCCTGACATAGAACCAATACTTGCAGATCATATAAACATTTTTTATGAGCGGGGATCGAACCCGCAACCCTTGGTGCAGAAGTTTGGTCACGTAGCCACCTTATTCATCGAATCGCCTGAAACATAAGATAGGTATCTACTGTAGGTAATTTAATGCGAAACAATTTAAAGATGATAAACAATGCAATAACCTTCGTAGCACTAAGTGCATCTTGACTCGACATATGAAATAAGCGCCATCTAGTTCCATTTTTCAGCATGACGCGGTTTCTACCGGGCGCTGCGTGGTTAGAGAGTCTAAATGTCCGTCGGGTAGAAACTATCTTCATGTTACTTTAGATGGCACTGGCTTAACAAAATGTTCTGCTAGTGAGTGGGTAAACGTCAAGCTTAGAGAAATTAGTGCTTGGGGTAAAAACTGTGCTGCTTCGGAGGGCTTAACTGGTTTAGAGACTGCAGAATAAGATTTTTTCTGTATTGCTGGTAAGTTTACAAATGAACTTTAACAAATTTAGCTACAATATCTTGTAAATAAGTAAGCATTAAAGTAGGATCCATCATAATCATGAGGTTCAATTAAAGAAGATAGGAAATGTTGAAGTATTGGAGAAAAGTAATTTCTTCAAAAATCTCTTAGACTATAATAATACATCACCTAATCCTCACCTGAGTGTTTCAACAAATCCAGCAGAAAAAAATCAACATCATTACTGAATGATAGCTAAAACAAAATGTATCTATAAAAACGTTAACTATATTAAAAGTAAGTATATAACGAATTAGGCCTTTTTACGAGTGACTTCTCTTCGGTGCCTCCGCAGCGATAGTGAAATACTAACCTATCTATCTAATTTTACCTCACTGACATGAATAATATACCCAGATATCTGCCACTAGCACATACGGAGAGCTCATTTATCTTTTCAATACGTACCTACCAACCTGCATAGATACAGCTAGTTATGTTTAAGTGGAAGCAATTTGAACTTTTCGTAGTGTCTGGAAATGGAATTTTAAATTCGCGCTCGTGTCCGTTCCCATGGTGCTCGGGAATAAACGGCGTGCAGTTTGTCCGACTGCATTTGTTGCTTTTCATGCTTTTGCGTAACTACAAACATTGTTGACGCACACCCCACCTGCCTTGAAGCGACTGAATACCTTTGATCACGTAAATCTTTTACGCGGACTGTTAGAAATCTTTTTTAAAAGCTTTTATCATGTTTTGAAATGTTTTCATGCTGAATTTCGCCAACGTACTGATTTAAGATGACATTGATAGGTAAAAGTTCTTTCCACAAGTTCGTAAAAGGAGACCGATATATATCTAGTAATTAAAGACGGCGCTCGCTCGCTCGCTCTTATAAGATATCTTGAAAACTGTTAAACAGTGTATTTTAAGTCTTCAACATCAGAGGGCAAAAGGAATTCAGAAGCAGACATTGGTGTCTTGGATTGTATGACGAATAACCTAAATATGTAATAAAATATTTCGTACTGCCCGCGTACCATGATCTCTTAAAGCAGGAGTTTAAGATGTGTAAGCGAGACGTCGCTACGTGCAGCGTATAGCGGCGTCTAGCTTCATAGGGCAGGTCATCATAATATTATCTAAGTATTATATTTTACTTTCTTATTTATGGTCCTGACAGAGTTCTAAGTTACAAACGTGACTGCTGAACGTAGGCTCTTGGGTGCCATTACCAAGACAGATAAAATTGTTTCTGAGTTGGTCTATCAAGAAATTCACTGTGCGGCAGTTACCTGATATATGAGATTTTAGGATAAGCCGTTATAAGGTACATGGATTTACTGTATTCACTTGATAAGTTTAATATGCAATACATACTATGAGATTAATAAATCAACTTATAAATGCGCAGTCACTATTCTTAAAGTACCGAAAACTTCAGAAATCTTTTTTAAGAATATTTTGTTAGTGAGGTAATCTTAGTTTGGTTGTAAAAAGATTCCTAAAGATCTGGGACTTGATACATTATATTAAGTCGTCACCTCTACGACATAATAACTTCATAATAAATAGAACAAGTCCTGAGTCTGAGAATCCTGAGTTCCTATATCCAGTTTATCAATATTCCCAAGTTATTAAGCTAGTGACACAAGGGACACGTTCAGTATACTCGTAGCACAGTCCCTTGTCGGACGCCCGGTCTGTTATTAACGCTGCACCGTGATTACATTGATTTATATGCATGAGTTCTTATAAATGACGCATAATTGGGCCTATAGTTTCATTTTTATCGTTATTAAGTTGCCGGTAATAAATCATCGTCAAGATGCAACCGCGATAAAATTGATCTTACACATCGATAAATTGGGAATTGCTTGCGTGTATGCATTGGTGTAGGTGGTGTTTCTCCTTTTTAATTAGATAATAGCCTTCATGTTTTTGGTAGGTTTCTAATATTATGTACGTAACTACTACTATGAGTCAACTTCTCTATCCGCAATTAAAGTTGTATGCTCTCCTCCTGCCACAAGTAACCGAATTGAAATGTGCAAGTCGTTATCGACTTCGACCCGTTCATACATAAATATTTAATTGATTAAACAAAATAAATAGACAATAAGTCCTGCGTTTTACTGTAGTCTTAACAAAAAATTATCCGAACTCCTAACACTAACTTCTGACTTGCCTTTTATTACATCTAGAAGAAGAAACGTAAGTATTCAACTGAGTCTTTATAAGTTCGAATTTTTCATTTAGTATCTAACCACAAGCTCGATACAACGTAGATTCTTGTAACTGTTTGACCGAACCTATGCAAAACTCTTAAGACTAAGGTGCAGAAATTGGACCATTTACTCTTGTCGATAAGACGCAATGACGGACGTAGGTAAGTCTTACTCAACTTATAGCAAAAGGGGAATCAAATTTCTTACCAAAAAGAAGCCTAGAAAGAATAGCCAGGCAGCATGTTCGCAGCGGGGCTCAGCGCCTAGAAAAAATCGTTCGAATTGAATAAGTATCATAATCGTGGAGACTGTGCAAATTACGTCAAATGTTTTTTTTTATTCCGGAAGAAATTAAAAGTTAATACTACATTTTGCAGTTTTACGGCCATATTTTGTCAAATATTATCTTGACTTTTCCATATTTAGCTTAAGAACTAACCATTTACCAATTGTTGAATGTGTAATAAGGTGCTCAAAAGTAGTCTATATCAGCAATAGTAGCTAAAATAGACACGAATGCCATTCTATCAATCGATGCCAAGATAACACTAATTCAAATTTAAAGCCTTTGCTACACTCGATCCTCCAGCAATTTTCCGTGTACAAAATATTTCTGTTTGTTTCCATTACTTTCCTTCGAAGTCTGCGTGCAGCGGGGTTCCGACTGCTTAGGGCGGCCGCTCGTAAAATTGCAACTGACTGGGGGAGACGTCTCAAGACGCTCGTGCATTCTTAGGTTTATAGAATATGTTTGGAGTTGAGAAGCTTGAGTTTGTGGTAAGTTCAAAATAAGAAAAACAAATGGTGTAACTACCTAGGGCAGTAGTCTCCTGTAAATATTTACAATTCACATTTTTGATTTAGAACGTGCGTTTCGAAAATTAGAAATAATGCAAAATAGCAGAATATAGCCAGGTAGAAATTAAATGGCAGAATTATTATTTTACTATTGCAAAACAGTATATTTTATTGTCTTTTAGACCTACCTATGTTTAGAGGCAAACTTAGATCTCATATGCAGCATCACATACTAAAATTAGTACCTATCTTAGTTATATCTATAATTTTCCTTGTTAACTTTAAACAACAACGTATAAATACAAAGGAATTAATCTTCCAATAAATTGTGGTTTTCTTGACAGTGGTTTCTGAGCGACATAGTCAGTGTAAGAGGATTGAGTGTTCTGATTTTGTTGCGTATACTATGTGATCAAGGAATCAACCCGGCCTTAGAGCGCTAGGGTGCCAGGGTCATAAAACTACTTCCCCCAACATCGTGAGGTTCTACGGTGCGACACCATTCACTTTCTGCACATACCTACGTCAATTGAATAGGGAAATTTTAAACTTTGATATTCGCCCACTTTGTACTCCTCGGATGCAAGTTTGCGAGTGCTTCACCGTTTTGTGGTTACCACTTTCAATTCTAAAAGCTTTTATTTGAAAACTCGACATATGGAGACAGCTTTTAAGGAAAGAGGCATAGCTTACTTCAATAAAACGTGTGCCTGATGTTAGAAGAACATATTTAAAAAATGTGAGAGTACGTACCGTTACCTTTTTTACTTTTAAAAGCCTTATTTTTTGTAGCCAATTCATTTCAATAAACAGGCATGTATCTAGATAATTATGTAGTTGTAGATATCTATTGTACGTCACTGTTTCCTAATTAGCAGTTACAAAAGTCTCATAATAATTACGTAGGTAATATTATTTTCTTTTTATCAAACACAAAATAATGCTTAACATTGGCTCTAGCTATATAAACGGTACGAACAATTCATTTTTCCTCTTCCTTGATTAATGTCGTTCCGAGTTTTTGCCTGCTCCTATTTCAATGAAAAATTTCCCCCGAGACCGGACTCGTAATTTTCAGGGAACTGAAATTACAGTTAATTGGCCAATGTTTACGCGAATGAAAGTGGCTAGATACGTTTGTAATGGCCACTGGAAATACACTGGAAAAATGTTTATTAAAAACTGGATAATAACTTTATTACGGTTGGAGTTTGTAAGTGCTGTTGTTTGCATAATCGTAGTTACTCTTTCTTTAGTAAAAGTTTTTTAATAATAATTCTTTACAGGATCTATAGAGATACACTCATCTTGGTTAATACGACATTACGCTCAGAACACATTTCCCTCATAATATGTTACTATAGGTATATGAATATCTCATAAGCACTGACATAAGTTAATTAATAGCTTATAGGCGTCATAGCAAGCTGTTTCCATTAGTTAATGGATACCTTGCGATATTAATTTATTGGTATACTAGATTTAACACACAGTAATTAATGATTGTACAACATGATAAAAATCAATAACCTTACTATTAATTACGTTATTTAATATTTTGTCCAGCAAAATATAATTAATTGTTATTGTTTAATTCAATTTTGATAAATGAAACTAGAATTCATGACTTAGACGAAATACCATTTACCTTCAAGGTGTTTTCATTCACTGCAAAAATGACAATAAAAATTATCGTTCTGCCTGGTTTAACCAGCTATAAGTGCGTACATAGAACCAGACTACTACGACAGATTAACTATGAATTGATATATATTAAAAGCTTAACCGATATTCCAAAAGCGAAGTGTTACTACCACGCAATAAAAGATCCATTAATTTTGGAAGAAATTCGATTCAACGGTGAACTCATTTTCAACTTAAGGCCGGTTCACACGTTATAAATTAACTTAACATTGAGTCGTTTATAAGTCTAATCGTTTTTTATGTTGTAAGTTGCAATAAATTATAAAGACAAATTAGTTAGAAACTAAAGATGTAATTATCAATTTTGAAATCATCTTACATTACAGGAAATTGCAAGTAGCCACTCTACTTTTCAAAATGAACTAAGTATATGTTAGCATACTTATAAAAAGATATGCCTGTTTACTAAAGTGGTGATAGAGACCACGGATTTCCATTTTCTACGATCCTAGCATGGGTAGGTACTTCGATCGCCTCATTTACCCCCAAAACGTTTGTAGAAAATCAATTTAAACGTGTAAGCAAGCTCTAAACCTGGTAATTCGGTAAACTATGATATGTGATGACGTTGATCAGGTGCAATAACGATCCGCCGCATCCCCGATCATTATAACGCAGTAATCACGTACCTTATATGCAAAGTAATTATAATATGTTTTGAATTATAGTACTTCTTGTTATCTTACACTAACGAAGTGGACGGTCTACGTTCTTACTTCGTTCTCGGGTAAGGGCCCCGTTTACGTACCATGGAAGAAATCGTCGATCAATCGGAAGGAAATCGTGACGGTCGGCCTTACACTGTCCGATCTATCGTTACGATATGTAACCCTTTCACAGTCTAGAGATATGTGGTACATAATTTACCTATTGTCCCTGCTTTTCTGACTGTCCAAGGGTTAAGATTGCATCGATTTTCCTTGCTATCTCCGATACTTCTGACGTTAAGTTCACATATTTTAGCGATCTGTCGTCACGATCTGTCTGAAGCGACTGATCGTAAAGACAGATCCTATCGTACATGGGGCCCTTTAAACATGTTCAAATGAAGAACCAATCTCACATACACCGTGTTTAATTACACCGACGCAGTAATTAGCTAAGATTTGTATTTAATGACCTTGCGTTAGTAAGTTTTCTAAAAGCTAATATGTGTTCAATTGGTAGTGAGATTAGATAACGTTTATGATGTGATAAATTGGAGTTTATGTTTGTTTATTTTTATTAACAGGCGCTAGATATAGGGACGTGCGTTGTCCAGTAGAGATGTCGTTTTAAATATCAAAATTGTGCAATAGCATGTTAAGTTGAACATGAAATAGGCAATTGGATATTGATGAAGATTTTAATCGTTAAAAATATATAATTAGTAGTTAATTAGTGAGGTATGAGAGTTTTATGTCCAATATTATAATATGCATGGGGACATGATACTAAATTAATTATTCGATGACAGCTTGTGGCGTTGGTAGAAGATTTATATTTGGGTTTATGATCGAAGTTCTCTTTTAGGGATACTTATTACTTACTTTTAATTAATTAAAATGTATAATTGTGTAGGTATCAACTGTTAACAGATAATAATTATTGGTCATAGTTATTAATAAAACATTTTATCAATGAGGCTCAGTGAAAATGGCGAATTGACCTTTAGATAAGAATAAAATGCGTCACCGTGAAGAATAAATACATCACGCGATTATTTATACATCGACTGTGAAAGAATCAACTACTTTAATGTTATCAAATGGCAGATAACGTAATAAAGTACAGTCTGCAACGTAAGCTGTAAAAAATCAAGAAAATATACATAAGTAAAAGTTTTAGTTCCATATGATAAGAGAGTTTAAATGCAGATCTGAGGATATTTTTTCTTCAACTAATGTTAAATTTAAAATCTAAAATGTTCAACTATTTCTGTTGTGGACAGTACCTACCTACATACATGACGTGACAATTCATCCACATCAGTAGAATACCGCTTATAAATTATAGCTCCCGTCAATATTGGGCAAAGAAACTGTAACGGTATTATTTCGAGACTAAATTGTGTGGTAACTCCGTGGGCGATATTAATAGTGCCAATGTAGAATGAAAATCCACGAGATTTCCGTATTCTAAATAATTGTGGGCATAAATTAAAGCTATTCTGACATTTGTGGCCGTTTCTCGATCGTCTTTTTTTCTCAGGCTAGTCGTCGTCAGATGTTTTATGTATTAAATACTATCGTAGCTATTTCTTCGCCCCTCTGTTCACATTCAAATAGTGATAATTATAAAAGTGTCATTTTTAATTATGAACGCTCTTGTCGGTCTGTCTGCCTTGTATTTAGAGCGTGTTTTGATGAACAAAAAACCTTTTTTTCTCACTGTAAATGTCAGTTAATTTCCATAAGTTTTTTGTGAGTTTTAAAGATGTTTTAGTTTGGTTTTTTATCACTGTTTATTGTTATGTTGATTGGTGTGAAGATGAGATTTGATGCTGTAAATATATTATGACATATTATTAGAATGACAATGTAGATGTGTTATATTATGCAATAGTTAATTAAGGTTCTTATTCAGTAGAGCATCTAAATATAAAATAGCTTTTTGAATGCAAGGTAAAATACGAGAATGGTCCACCCACATTCCTCCGATACGCCGAATGTACTCGGCATGAGCGTCGTAAATGAGAGTAACTAAAATAATGTGACTTATTTAGAGTCCGATGGTTGGTAGACAACAAGATATTATTGAACCTGCAGGTATAAAACGAAAATTATTGTGACATTAGATACTCACATATAAGTCGACAATATGACAGCATATCGTAACAAACACAAACAAACCAAAACAACGAAACGCTACAAATACACTCAGAGTCCCGACCACAAAGTTCGGCACATAAACCAACTTTTTCTAAAGCCATAAGTAGTTTATCATCAACCAGCATCCGTACAAGGAAAACGTGCGAAAACGCTTCAGGAAAAGACCGCTCGTTACAATGATTTATGTTTTCTCGCAAAAAGATGCTACAGCTAAGTGTTAAGCACCTTGTTTTAGTGGCCAGAGAAAAACTACCCTATTCTACGGCAGCTTGGTATAAATGCCAGCATTTTACGACCTCACAAATTGTAGTGGTGAGACATATACATAACGCGACCGCTTTATTACGGAGCTCGTTAAGATAGGCACGAGAACAAGGAAGGAGTTTTTAATTAAAAGCGATGCTGAAATTAAGGATAACTATTAAAAATAATTATTGACAGGCCGTAAAGTTTTGTAGTAGTAATGCTCGGTTTATTGATGTGTATGCATTTTATTTGAACTTTGTAAAGGAACAAACACATAGTTATTGCCATCGATTATATATTATAGTACCTAGTAGATAATGAAGTCATTACTAAATATTTCATGAATTTGAATTTATTTATTGGGTTTTTAAATGACATCCTTTTCCAACATCATACTATCATCATTCCCCCTTCGACCTGATAATTCGTCATGTGTAATATGTTATGTGTGTAGGTATCTATAATGGCAACAAAAAATAGTGTAAGTCAAATCAATACGTATCACAGAGCCACCATGGCTTTGTATAGGTATACGATACTTCAATTAAGTCAGACAACTAGAGGTATAGTTAAATGATAATTATACTGCATGCATGCATGCATGTATAGTTTGAAAACGTTAAAGCACTCACGATATTTTCCTCCTTTCCGGGCATTGACATTTTAGTACATAATTATTTGCTTAGTCCCTCGAGAATAATAGGCGTGGTTCTGGCTTATTATAATGAAATTAGCTAATTCCAGGAATTTTACTCACCAATTTTGTTAAAGTTAGCGCGCTACACTAGCCCTTCTAATTACCAAAAGGCAAAAAATGTCTTAATTAATTGTATTACTGATATTTTAATTAACATTAGCCATACCACGGCCAAGCCTTGGTTATAAATATCAAAGTTTGTAGAATAATTTTCTTTCAGTATGCGACATGTAGCGACCCTTGAAAAGCTATATTAAATATGTAATTCGTTAGATACAGGCAAGACACGGCAAGACAAAAAGTATTGATACAAACATAACCAACAAAATTAAGCAATCGACCTAATTTACACACTGTAAAGTATCCCCAACCAATCTAAAGAAGCAAGCAAGCAAGACCAACAACGACTTCCCTATTTCTTTCAGCAGCATCGTTAGATTATAATTCTCCCTTACATTTGCCACTCCATTTGTAGTCATTTGTATGGGCGGTACACACCCGTTCCTAGGAAACTTTCCCTTACCAAAAAGCCTTCGTCAAGTTTCTCAAAGTGGTTCGTGATTGTGTTACCGATGCGAACGCAGCCTCTAATATAACCGAAGTTTCATTATATTCCTCAACACAAAACTTACTTGAGGAGTTCGTCTAAAGAGCTACTGTTTTGAGTAGACAAAGAGAAACGTGCATGTTTTTAAAGTATTTCTTGTCTGTGAGTTCTGAACAAACAGTTGAATATAGTCATAATTCAATATCCATATTCAAATAACAAAAGTTCATTGACGAATTTTCATCGTGAACAGTTCTTTGTCACCAAAATTGCATTTTCTAATAATGAAGTAATAATAATCAATTTTCTTATAAATTACAAACATAACCATCCTCCTGTTTGCTTATTATAAGTATTTTGATTACCGGATCATGTTTGTTGTCTCATCATTGTAGTCTTAGCGTCTTTGACAGACGATTTAAGCAGTGTCATGAGGGGGTTACTTGCTTTTTTGTTGGCTACATAACCCAATTCTTCTATAACGGGATTCCTAAAAGCAATGATCTCTACATTTCGGTATAAATAAAGAACAAAACTCAAACGATACTTACATTCGACAGCAAAACAAATACGATCCCAATAAATACATAGGTCGACTCCCTTTAGTCCCTCGGCTGTAACTATTTTATGAGTGCCATTTCATAGCTGATGCCTGCCAGATCCCCTGCAGTTATAAAGTTCGTCTTTGTTTCATCGCGTTTTAGTATGTGATGGCGAGTAGGTGCATCAATACCGCTAACAACAGTTTTATTATAACAGAGACATAAACACGCAGGCCTTTGTTGGTTTTGTAAGCCGATTAGTATTTTATGTTTGATTGGTTAAGGATTATTGGGGAAATATTGCCGTTATTCCTTTGAACTGTTTCGAAGCCCGCTGGGCTGATGATATTGTCAAAGACATGGGAACACATAGACAATGAAATGTAAATAATAATAATGAAAATTCTAAAACTATGACACGAAAGTCAGGAGGTTTTTATGAACTTAAGAATTGTAACATACTGAGTTAGGAGTAATACTGGACTGTTATGATTAAGACGGTATGTGAAAACGTTATGTTTAAAATAATGTCAAAACAAGGAAATATTAGATCATACTGAGCTACCTCAAAACAAATTCGAATACAACTGTGAGAAGGCTTGTTAACAGCATCTTTCATGTTCATTTGCACCTAAACTCACCCATGTAAGACGGAAAGCCATTTTTAGAATTAATAAAAAAAAATCTTTACGTATGTCAAACAAAACCATTAGCTTCGAAAACATCACAAACCAATCTAATTATAACCAGGGTTCACGATAAGCGCGAAGGTCCGTAATCAAACATCTATCAGTGGACGCCAAAGCCGCGGGCTTACGGCCAAAACAAACGAGCAAATTAGTCTCTACCCGGTCCCCGACAGATCCTGATTGATGGATGGCCCTAGTCCATACAATTAGCTTCTCAACAAATCCGCTGGCGCTGTCAACGTTTTATAGGAAGATTAAAACCATTTTGTTAAGACACGATGGGTGTTTAATATGACAAGTTTTGAATTAGGGACCTTAACTAGAGTTGGTACTTTGTTGAGTAGTTTCGGTAAAATGATTTAGAAAATTGGTACTGCTTACTCACCGAGTCTATGATATAGACACTGAGAGTGATGTAGAATCCATGAGGTAAATAAATCATAATTATTTTTTTAGAAAACATCTTAGAGGCCGTAGTGGGTTTAAAATTCTTCTTCCACTGCTATTACACACATACAGGTGCAAGGGATGAATGTGCAAATTGTGCTATACTCAGTTATATTCACACTTGTCCGTATTCAAACATGCAGATGTTCCGAAAAGCATGTGAAATAAAAATATTTGCCAGAATAAACTATTTTGTCTTTGTATATTCTGTATAAAATGGCGTCATGTTATTCTTCTAAACAAATTTCACCGGCTGACCATTTAGTAAAATAGATAAAATGCTCATAAAATGGGACTGTGTATTTTCTAGATGTAGCGGTAGATTAGGAAAAGGTATCACGTTAACTAAATAGGTTGACGACCTATGCAATAAACATTTTATAGTTACATATTAAATGGGGAAACATTTAATCAGTAAATAAATGTTCTGATCACCACAAACTGTTTTAATACAACTTAAAAATGTAGGTAATAGAATCCATAAAGCGCAATAGACCTACAATTATTGCATGTGCAGCAAAATCAACAAATCAAACGCCAGCTATATAATAAAGAACCGAAGAATCTATTACCAAAGAGTAAAAAATTCTTTTTTAGTACGGGAAGTTCAATGTTCTGATAGTTCAGGTCAATACAAAAGCTGTGAATGGACTAAAAATAACCACACAAAGAAATGGGTTAATGACTGGCTTTTTATACAATGAGCCTCGTTTGAACGTCTTTATAGAAGTTGTGTGCCCAAACAGGGTACGTGAATCATGTAAACAGTTTTTATAACGATGAAGCATGACGTGGCCGCCCCAAATTTTGTGAATGAAACACGGAAGAGTTTTACTTGATAGGGTTTTGGTTGAATTGAAGGTTTACTACAAAGCTTAGTATCTCTTATGGATTATGGACTTACTTATCTTTTTATATCAATATATAACATTGTATGAGGGGAGAAAATATCTAGTCAAAGAATTCTAAGTTAAGATTCGTATCGTATTATTACACAAATACAGGTTCTTCTTCACATTCAGGGTTTGTATTTTGCAATTCATAAATCCGTATTGACATAATATTCTCTAACAGTCGTTAAGCCTCCCCGATTCAAGAAAAATGAAATATTATTCGCGTTTCTTAGCATAATTTAATTTTTTACTGAGCGTGCTAAGAAAAATAATTCCATTACCGAAGCAATTTCCTTTTACTGCCAACGATTTAACCTTACCGTCGCGAAGTACATAATGCTGGTAACAACATAGCTTTGAGAGCTGGAAACTCTTTCGAATTTACCTTTAGTATCGCGAAAGTCCTTTCGCAAAATTCTATTTGCTTGTTCAAGAATCTGGAACAGCCAAATCTGAACTTTATGCTGTTGTGTTAAGGTTTGTATTTTATGGTTCGATAGCAAGTGTATGTTAGTAGAAGGGTATTATTGGAAATTCCTGAACGTTTGGAACGTTCGGCTGATATGGAACGTAGACGATAGTTGGACTGCGATTGGAGGGAAGTCCTGTCTCGGACGTGAAGGCTCCCGCTGCGTGACGCTGCATTCTGTTTTGTTTTAAAAAGTAAAATGTTTACTGAAAATCATGGAGCTTTCTTATTCAGCTGTCGTTGAAGTGTAACTGCTAATGTCGGGCCATTTTCAATATAAATAGCTGGATTTCTCGCTTTTGGTACGAGGAGGTAGATCTTTCTTAGTAATGTTTATTATAAGTTTCATGTGATTCTTAAGATCTGGTACATTATTTCAATATGAAAACTAAGTAGGAAATTTGGCGTTTTTTCGTATAGCCCTACTAACCAATCTTAGTCTTCAACTGCACTAAAAGGCAAATTCCTACACTCGGAAATAATAACGAGAATGACGCATTCCGTAATAAAAACAATAATCAGAAAACTAAATTCTGGACTACAGTTAACCTGCTGATACACATCTGCTGTAAAATTCATAAGCTACTGAAACTGTAAAAAGCACTTAACAAATTCTTAAAACTTTCAAAGCAAGCTAATGATTCCTTCAACAACTAATTTTCCGCAGCTTACCGTTTCCGCAAATTAGTAATTTAAAATTTACACCGCGGCGAGCATCTCAGTAATCGGGGTCTACAAACGAACTATAGTTAAGTAGAAACTCGCATAAAACAAAGTGTCAGTTATTACATTAATAAGGAAGGGCCACAAAAACCCTACCCTTTTTGTTTATCCCTCGTTTCAGAGTCCTCTTTGTCTCTGATGAAATATATAAACGTAAATATTCCGGGCGTTGTCTATGCTTTTTATTTCGCACCATGTTTGTCGTTATGCCTTTTTACAAATGTATGAATGTGGAACGATGTTATTTTTTTGTATATTGTGGTGAAATTCGGTGTGTGAGTAGTAATTAAGCCAACCCTGTTTGTTTGGAGGGATCTAAAGCTTATAATGTGGTCAAAACATTTATTTTTGTCGGTGCTTTTGTAATGATGGTGTTCAGATAATCGAACTTTTATCGCTGAAAGTATAACAATATTTCATCGATCTTGTCATTAGGCGTAGAAAATATGGATACCCCAGTTAGTTATTTAAAATTTGTCCTGAAAATTCCTTACATCATCCATGTATTGACAACACATTGGTCAAAGTGGCAGTTTTGTAACGCACCTCAATCATAAATATAACTTTACTGCGTAAAGTCTGAAACTAAAGTTATAATTCAATGGCATAAAATTAATCATAGTAAGCTTGAGCATATTACATTTATTACACCTAATATAGCTCACAATTTATATGTATAACCAAGGGATTATGAGGGAGCTTTGTTGAGTCTGTGGC
This sequence comes from Abrostola tripartita, assembly GCA_905340225.1. Taxonomy (NCBI): domain Eukaryota; kingdom Metazoa; phylum Arthropoda; class Insecta; order Lepidoptera; family Noctuidae; genus Abrostola; species Abrostola tripartita. The sequence continues at coordinate 6,142,014 of HG996498.1, read as the reverse complement.
AAAACATAGAATCCTAACCGTTTACAGTAGTAACCCCGTTTCGTGTCCACGTCGGCTGACCAACACGCCTGTCCTGATTTATTGGGAGGGTAACGTTCACAAAAACTGAGGCGTCCGGCCGGCCTAAACCGTTTTCCTTTCATAACTCTTGATGCATGTTCCACACGTTATGCGATATAAAAGGGGTTTTTATTGATACCCAAAGTTCTGTCGTTCGTTTCAAATGGCAGTAACGATAACTAATATTCTCTTTTGTATTATGTAGGTACCCTTTTTTTTGTGATCACCATAATCATTTATGAGCGGTACACCACTCAGAGAATAGGTAGTCATTTTCTGGAAGTATTTCAACATAAATAAGTTTATATATGACCTGCCGTGTGGTATCCGGCCTAGAATTGACCACCCCTCTCTCCTCCCGTGGGTGTCATAAGAGGCGACTAAGGGAAAATCTAGAAGATGGGCAGCAGCGTCTTCTGTAACTTGACCACCAATACTGCGATCCACAAGCCGCTTGCCAAGCGTGGGGATTATGACAGGTGTGGTAGTTCACATATAAAAACAAAAAGAATACAAAATGTTAATTTAGACGAGCATGGAGGATCTTTTATTTTCCAAAGAGCAAAATCTGTGCACGATTCAAAGAGATAATTAAATATACACAACTTAAGAGTCGATGTACCAATATATGTTAAAATTTAATTATAACCAAAGAGTAAACGTACCTATTCTACATAATAAACCAAATTTCTGCTTTCCAATATACGACAATGTATTCCGGGACTGACAAGCGTGAAATTAACATCAACGAAAATCTGAGCGAAAGGGACGTGATGGGAATACTACCTACAGCATGTATACTGCGTGACAGGAAATATGTAGGAAACGCAGGCGTATTCATTAATCCACAATCCGAAGACCATTAGACAATAAGGATCAAACAATATCAATTACCTTAGAGAATTATCTGACTTGACTTGTCTGGCAAGGGATTGGAACATTTAATGTTGGAAAAAATTTGGTGTGTCTGCTTGCAGCCTCACCTCAGGCTTGAATCAAATGCCAACATTGTATAAAGGCTCCACAGATTTTTTTTAAAGTTTGCCGCAAATTGTCTTCTGTAGCAACAATATTATACTGCTTGGACTTGGTGGCCTTTGTGTCCTCATAATGTTTATTATATAAGTGAATAGTAACTATGCTCAAGGCATCCAATTCAGACCCATTATTTATAGTGGTCTATTGATTTCCTTACTCGTGGTTTGAATTAGGAGACAGTGATATAAGTCAAATTTTTCATCTACGAGCGTTTGTGTAAATAACTTGGAAATAATCCAAAACCTATTTCAGAATTTACATATTTCATTATTATTCTGACCTCAGGCAGATATCCAAATATTTACTGTCATGAATACAAATTTAAATTTCCAAAATCTGGCCAGACGAGGTGCACCATGTCATCCTTTGCATATTGAAAGAGTCGACGCCGGGAAATTGGTTATTTAATAAAGTATTGGCTGTGGGCCAGCAATCTGTCAATATGTTTGCATTATGGTTGTAAAGCCCACATTATACTCGCTCTTACATGAATATTATTAAACTTGTGTTCTACGAGGTAGACGGAATGAAGTACAGAGTCATTTATGCGAAGACTGAGCGTGGAAATTAACATTTGGAGTGACTATAGTAAATCGGTATTTTAATGTCGTTCAAAAGATTTTTTAAACACAAGTTGCTGTCTAAGTTAAAACTAATCATTTTATCTCCTCAGTTTTGACGTAGATAATTATCATGTTTTTATGCTTCTTTCATAGATTAAGTAGATTGCTAACTTACTAAATCTAATTGCTAACTACTTAATTTATAAGTAAAGTTGTTTTCAATTGGACCGTGTTCAAGTTATGGAAGAACGATTTCTTATTTCATGCACCATGGTCAGCCTACATTTTTTAAGGAACTCGAGAACTGAAATTTAATTGAGAGATGTAAGCAATATAACTACCTAATGCCTGGCTGAAGGCCCTGTATTAGGTCTCGCCAATCGTCCGGTTAAGCAGTAACAGCTCCCTCAGAGCTAACTGCGAGAGACAGAATCGAAGAAAACAAAAACTACCTAATAAGGTGAGGTTAGTGAAGTCAATAAAATCAAGAGCATTCAGCTGACTTGCATTTAATAAAAACATTAATCATAATTATTTATACGACTTTGCTTGTTCGGTTATATTATATTTATACAATTCTATTTGACAGATCATATGTTATAAATAGTTTATACAAGGAACTTAATATTCACATAGTATATTACTCATGCGTTATTCAGCAATCATACTTAGGTACATAAATATATTCATTATTAAACCTAATGATGTTTTATTATGTAGGCAAGAGTATTCTTCAATCACTAAAATAGGAGTGATAAAAATCAGCCCAAATTAGTTATCGTTTGACATTCCTACCTATGTGACGAAAACTGAAAACCATCGTTATATAAATTATAATCTATAGAGCATCCAGCCCGTGCTTTTTACATAGAATTAACATTTTAGATTTATTATACATATCTAACACTAAACTTATCAACTTGTATACGACGTTATAGCATAACACGTAAATTTAAACCAAATAACTGTTGACAAAAGTTTAACGCTTTTTTTTACAAGTTCAGATATTATATAAATGTGCATCAAGCGCCGCGCCATCTTAACTATGCCTTACACTAAAACTAGCCTCACTCTAAGAAAATTCGCCGTCGACAAACATTTAATTGTTTTGTAAACAAAAACAATTAAATTAGTATCAACATTATTATAGCAAACGTGACTTCAGACTCGTCGGTTTGTTTATCATCTCCATGCATTTGTACCTACAGTAATTATACGACAACAAACATCCTAAATGTACTCTAATTAGTTAATAGTTATACAAACAGGTATTGTTCTAGATATTATGTCTATTATTACAGGCGTTATGGAAACCGTTAGCTACCCACTTCCACGTATTGTTATACAAGTAATTTGTTATAATATTTATTGAAGAACTCATTCAGATATTGAATACAAAGAATAACATTAGTGAGCATCAACTCTATTACACATCGAACGTGAAACACTAAAACAGTAAGGAAGCCAGCTATTGTTATTGAAGACACAACTATTATCCTTCTACCACATTTGGGCATCGCCATTTATAAATATTGGCACTTTGACAATAATGGAAAGTTAGCCAATATTTTTTCTATTAACTTACAACCATTCTTTAGTTTTCGTAACTGTTTTAGTGAATCAACTGATTACTCATACACAATATCTTTGCTAATGACGCTCGGTGTTAACCTACAGATGAAATTCCAATAACGTCAGTGTAAGTAGGTAGGTACTAATAATGTCATTAGGCGAGACAACAATACGAATCGCTTAGTCAATTTGTAGGTAGGGGTTCCCCTGCTTTTAGATACCAGTACCTTACTCCTTTACAAAGGAAAATGGGTAGAACAAAGATTAGGTACCCGTTATTATCAGTTTTACATTTTAGCAAAGTTAACATTATTTAATAAATGAAACAAAGTTCATGGAATTAAAACATGCATTAATTTGGGATGGTCAAAAGTTTGTATTCTATTGAGAAATCTGATTTCAAACATGCATGAAATACAAAAAAATATATATTAAAGAGCACATTATTGCACTATTTATGCGGTGGAGTTAACACTATTTTTCAGATCTTCCCTTATCCATCTTCATCATCGAACATACATTTTAAAGCTGATGTACAGTCCCTTACATTTAGATTCGAAACACCGGTCTGACTAGACGTATATTTCAACTTCGAAGTTTAGAGGATGATGCCTCTGGCTTTTCATTCTGACTGTGACGTAGGAGAATCCGACTCCACCATCAGTGATATTGGCACTGGCGTGGGAGAAGTCGTTGTCTATTGCCGCTACCCCCTGAAAGTAAATGTAACAATTAGAATAAGAGAAAAGGTTGGGCTAAAAAAAATCTTTAAACACTTCACAATTTTTCCGGAGCAAACAATTTTTCCTGGTCTATTCTTAAAAGTTTAAGAAGTATGGACGAAGATCTCTTGTTATAAACGTCAAAAACAATGGTTCCTTCATTGGAACTTTTAAGTTAATTAGAAGCTCTTAGTATAGTCATAGCAATGATGTAATAGGTACGATTAAAGTAATCCCCGGCTATAATTATATCACTTTAAACATGCGTATAATTTGTAATATAATTTGGATGAATAGCGCTGAGATAACTCTAGAATAATTCATTTGATTAAAACAACCATTGTTTTATCATGTCGTAATTAAAAACATCTGTCATCAGGTTTGTGAATGACAACTTGTTTTGGTTTGAATGTCCATTGAACCCTGAATAGTCTGTCTCTTACTGATAACGTAACGCTTCGAATTCTTGACAAAACATACTCATTGGTTTTCTAACATTCGAAAAAGCTTTGACTTTAATAAGTCTGACAATTTGAAAGAAAAAAATATTCCAGAAAACGAGCTAGTTTTTCTGGGAGCCAATGTTTCCATTCGTAAAAAAGCCTTTTATTTTCTCTCAAAACACTAAACTAAATGCCATGCTAGGTTCATTATAAACATATCTTACTAAATAACATAATATTCGAATAATAAATAATTTATTAAAAACAAATTCCGCATCTTAAATTAAGTAAATCAGTTTTGACCTACAGATGTAACCGATTGTGAATAAGGAAGTTATTTTGTAAGAAAATTCTAGCACAAATGCGCATAACATTAGCAGAAATAAATATTTATGTTTATATGTGCACAGTTCTTTGATCAAAAGCCAGAAATAACTACAAAGCCTACAGTTTTTGTACCTAATTGATTACGTAGTCATTTGAAATTGTTCTCGAATAATGCAAATTGGTTGACGTTGATGGGTCAAGGTACATTATAAAATATGATTACCACACCGCAATAAAATGTGAAACAAGCGAAAAATAATTTATAATGACATCGAATTTATACAAAACCAATATTTATTCAAGTGTTAGTATGCAGTATTTTTTTGGAAATCATCTCTTTCGCTTCATATTAAACACTAAAAACACTAAAAATTGTTTTAATTAAAAGAAATCTACCCATAACTTAAAATAAAAGAAAAAAAAACCTTTACTAGATTTATAATTATTAAAAATACTAACCTTAATAGTCCTGTTTTCCGGATCACTAAACGTCAAAGTCTTAATTCTCTTTTTAAAGGGTATCGCAAAATCTTTGACCCTTTGATGGAAGATCATCTTCCTGTGAACAGTATCGCCGATGATCATGTCGTAGCACACACACACGCACAACAAACACGACACTACAAATAACAAGAACACAAAACGCATTTCGAATTTATTTCACATAGTTGCACAAGTAAGTATAGCTTATGCGACTGAGCGGCGACGAATGAGATAACCTCACGATAAACGACAGAATCGTTTACAATAACAACTTCACTCCGATCCTAATTTACAAGTGTTTGCTAAAATGACGCGTCCGCTAGCATTTTAACGTATTTCTATGAGTGAACTCACTTCCGAATGATTGACTAACGAACTAGTAAGATTATGGCGTAGGTCATTTAATAGTTTATTTATGCTGCGGTAGTTTTGAAACCGGAACAATAGGTGATCGGTAATTGTTTTTACTGATTGGTATGTTAATATTGATGATGATGAATCGTTATGATTTATTTTGGAAACAGTCCCGTAAAAATATGACGGATAAATTAGAGAAGTTTAAAAACTGGAAAATAATGAAGTTATTCATAAAAATTATTGCCCTGGCACAAGTCCCATTTATTTGGTATTTTCCAAACCCAAATTATTTCACGTACAAACTAGTGACATAATCCCTCTTGTTTGCCCCAAAATAGGTACCTAAGCAAAGATGTCTTAGTTGCAAATCAAAACATCAACACATCATTGCTAAACCAATTTATTGTGTACTTACCTAAAACAAGACGAGCCTATAGCTGTTAAAATTTTAAATTAGTCAGTGCAGTCTTAGAATAATTAATAAATTACACGACTTAATATTTTGTTCTTAACACCTATCGATACTAGGATCAGATTCCGGTATACAGGGCTAAAGAGAGATCATGAAGTACCATCTTACGTTTGAGAAACTTGACCCAACTGACGAGAGCCTCTTAAAGTGAGAGGCACTTAACCATTAAGCTATAATGTCCATATCAACATTTGCACAGTTATTGCAGAAATATATTCAATGCAACGATCCTTTGTCCTAATTATGGCTGTGATCTCCCTTGTGTTCTTAGCAGAATACCAGCGATGCTTTATGTCATCGAAGCGGCATAGAACTGAGCTAAGATCTATTTTCGCATTTCTTCTATTTAAAATTTTCTGTTTTTGAGATGCATATTCGATATTTTAAAGTGCAAAATAACATGATAACACAAAAACACATTTCTTGGTAATTAAAAAATAAATATTAACATTAAGATAACAATTTTATTTACATTTAAGTATCTAAACTTATTCCGATCTTGCATACGTTGGATTCTCGAGTTAGCAATTTTTCTGTCCTATCTATTTGATAATCCATCATATTCTTCGAAAAGTTTGGCAAGGAAGTTCGATAACTTTTCGTTATCAACTGATGGATGCAATTTTTAATATCCACCTACTCATGTTAAAGTTAGATTACGCTAAGTTAAAACTTGTTTTATGGTTTTATCTTGTTTTTTTTTTTTTTTTCTTTCTTTACACACAGCGCCATCTAGTGCCACACTAGGCAACGAGGCTTGTGTCGTGGACACCAGATAGTTGATATACTACATAGATACTTTTTTGTTTGTAAATACATACTTATTATACATATAAACATCCATGACTCGGAAACAAATGTACATGCTCATCACACAAACACTTGCTCCTACCGGTATTCGAACCCGGAACCCTATGAACGTAAGGCAGCCTCACTACCGCTGCGCCATTCGGGTCGTCAATCGTCGGGATTGCGGGTTGGGTGATCAAAATTGATGGTTTTCGGTAGCATAATTACAGTATACGACTTGATTACTGATACCAACTACCATTAGAAAGGTCACTACTCAAAGTGGTTATTCAAAACTGTAATAGAGCATTTGTAATTTATCTATAGGTAATATGGGCTTACAAAACATTAATATTATTAAATCTTTTTAGTGCCATTAAAAATGGTTTGCATGCCATATTAGATCATTATCAATACTTTTGTGGGGAAGATTGCATGTCATTACATTACGCAACGTTCGATAAAAATACACATACAAGGTTGATAAATAACTTTTATTCGAACGAAAGTAAACAAATTGTGAAAGATATGTTTCCCGTTTTTGCTTCTATGGTGAGCAACAACGGCCTAGAATGATTGCACGGTTCATTTTGAATAATAACCGGTAAGGGTTAAATAATCGCTCTAATTTAGATTAATTGCTCATCTGTCCGCCCTTGCACGTGGGCGTGTAATTCGGCGTTAACGTAAAGGAGTTCAGTTGTTTTCATAAATCAAATTAATTTCACAATTTGGTAGCGTATTCGGTTAATGGAAAACGATTTTTTAACGAATTTTATGGTATTAGGTATGTATGTGTAGGAGATTGCGTTGATCAATTTAAAACGTGTTTTGTCTATTCATTTTACGACTGAAATTGTATGTTTAAAACTTAATAACAAATCTAATATGACAGTGTTTACACTGAACGGGAATTAGAGATTGTGTCAATGAATATTATCAACAAAGTAAATAATATATATTATGTTTAGGTTTCCGTATTTTCATGCCCAATATATACGCGAAAACCCTTGCTGGATAGGATATCCTAAAAATTCCAAAGATATTGAATAATTGAATAAACATTACCAACTTTTCGAGGTAACTGCCTTGCTTGTGTAGAGCTATTGCTAGGCTAGGCTCAACCAAGTCGAATCGAAACTTTACGTCGCAGGAAACTAATAAATCTTCACGCAAGCGTAACTACGGTCTCAGCTAATTGTGAATGGAGTAATAAACACTTATAGTAGCTTACGACTCAATACACGTGTGATGTGTGTGTGCTCATTAAGTAATATGTATTGTTAGCGACCTCAATATGGAGCAAGCGTATCCGCCTTCCGTGTCGTGAGCCGCAGGTTCAATTCCCACATCAGGACAAATATTTGTGCGTGTAATGGAACGTACGGCACAGGAAATCCCACTGTGAGGCAATACGCGCCCAGCGTTTATTTATTTGTAAGTAGCATATTTGTTGTAGCAGCAGTACACACTATTTGTTGAAGGTGTGTTTGATAAGACATTGCGTAGACAACGAAAATATATTTATTATATGACTAGAAATTTTGATCCTCAATGTTTGACTTAAAGAAAAGAGGCTGTTCCAATGATATTAATCTAAAATACTATATCACGTTTTTCTAAGGTGTGACTTCATTGCCTACCTACACAAGTCGTTATTATATACATACGGAACTACTTTAAAATAACAATGAACAAGAAAAATGAATACTGATTTTCTATTGGCGGAGGCATCTGAATATACAAAGCATACAGTTTAATTGAGAACCTTCTGCTCTTTTTAAAGGAAAACCAGTTTCTAAAGTCACACAAAACAAAACATCTTGCACAAAATGAGCCTTACCCTTACCGCATAGTACAAAACACTACCTACAGTCGACTTTTCTTTCAGAATGTACCTAAGGAAACTTAACTACATAGTTGTTTATAACATATTCATGTAGAAACTATTATCCGTTGTCTAGAACGCTGCTAGAGGCTATTTCGTAAGCGAGGGTTTACCGGGGATTTCAACCCTCATAACTGATTCTATCGATATAGCTTCCTAGAATCGCATGTGGTGCTACTAGGATATTTATGTGTATTGTTATATCTATTGTCCACGTTCCAGTGTCTAGAATTTCAGGGGATCTAGCCCTGGATTTTCTTGGAGCAGTTTCGGGATTACGTGGACGCTTTGTTCGTGCACTGGTATGTAACTTACATTTAGTTTGGAATTAAAAGCACTGTTAAGTAACACTGAAATTGTAATTATATCACAATGTAACGAATGTTGATAATTACTGAAATTAGCAGTATTTTCAAACCGACCTCAAAAAAGGAAGTTTTTTTTTAACCGACTTCAAAAAAAGGAGGAGGTTCTCAATACGTCGGGATCTTTTTTTTTTGTATCACGATTTCTCCGTCCATTATGAGCCAATTTTTATATATATTTTTTTATTATTTTAGCCATAAAGTTTTTTGGGTTTATAAGCTTAGTGAGAAAATATCAGTCCAAAACCTTCCTCTTATACATCCTATCGAAAAGCATAGGCTGAAAAAATCCACACCAAAGCGTAAATCAAACACCATTCCAACACATTTTTCAGTGAAACAACAGCAATAAGTACATCGAAAAACAACCACCATGAAGGAGCGATACAGATAGTGCGGGGAAAATCCCGACTAAAATCACAAAATCCCCACTGTAAATAAGGGGGTGAATAAACGAAGAGCCGATGCGACTGTTGCTCGCGAACGATTCTTTTTTCATTGCACTGTGATATATTCCGGCGATCCGAAAGATTTGGATCTCTTTTTTAAATAAACTGTGACGTTCGGTTTGTGTTCTTTTGTTTGGTAGCGTTATGATTGGAGGGGTTTGTTTGGTTTCCATTGAGTTGACAGTTTTGTGCATTTTTTATTTTGTTTTGCATTGTTTTCTCTAGGAGATTCGTCGAATTTGTTTTGTATTATTATTAACATTGCTTACATTTGCATTTATTAGTTTCGTTTGCATTACTAGTTATTGTTTGTATTTGCATGATTATAATATCTCGTGAGTTTATGAATCTCGCAAAATCTGAACCTACCTAATACTAGTTTGTAAAAAATATTAAAGTACTACTTATTAATTTAAGATTGGTGCTCCAATTCAAATTCCTTTTTACGAGGATTCTTAAGTTTCACTTAAAAAGTCCTGGTACTTTGCTAAGAGTTAAAATTGTAACGGTACCTATGCCATCTGTGGCTCGTCCAATATCAAAATTAATTTGAAGTTTATGATAACATTATTCAACTATTGGCGAATTAGGAGCCCGCTTAAATAACGATACCTTAATATGTCTGGTTCGCCTAGGGCGATTATGCTCGGTACAGTCTTTGTTGTCTGGTCAACATCTATATCGTGGCATGAACTGTATCGATTCATGAGACAGTTAACGAAAAAACATTGCCATTTGTGATAATTGCCTAATAAAAAATGTATGAGTAATAAAATTGAGGGTAGCAATAATCGTTTTTCCTAAAACATGAAGCAGATTGATCGATTTAAATAAAATCGCTTAAGAGTGAATTATGCTAAGGCATTCGATTTCAAGTTTGTATAGCTAATGGAATCTGCAAGCAAGGTACGATGGAATCGGCTAATGATATTCACCTTCTCGGAAAATTGCTTCCCTTATCCACACACGTCGTACGTTTACTGGGAATTTAGGCGAGCAATCCGTGGAGAGAGGGCGTTGCTATGGCAACCAGACGGAGGCTCATGTGGGCTCCAAAACTTTAAATTGTATTACCACGTCCCGAACACAATATATTTGAAGGCATTGTAAGATGCATCAATCTTAAAATGTTATGCTTCTTTTATGAAAAAACATGATGGACTGCTCTTAACTTAAATTAAATTAACCAGTAATTGCTTGGTCCAAAATATTACAGGAGCTGTAGCACAAGTGTTATTAATTTATTATTTTTATACACAAAGGTTCCTTTTTCTTTACTTGAAATTACTTTTGGACAAAATGTTGATATAATTATCTTTAGCATGTTCAAAATAATTCAAAAGTTGTTTTATAAGTTGGTATTCTAAATAGGTATCTTAATTTATTAAGAGCATAGTAAGTTTAATATTTAAAAAACCCTAAAGTAAAAAGAAAAGACATTCTTTAACACAGTCATGGTTAAAAACGTAAATAACTCTAGAACGTTCTATCCAAAATTACAATAATTCGATCAATTTATGCAGCAAGACCCTTTTTAATCCCGACGAAATGAAATTACACTGGAATTGACTTCGAGACAAAAATCCGATACAAACCGGGAACCACCTACCAAAATACGTAACGAGATTTCTCGAAATCTCCATTTCGTTTTACGTTCCATTGCGTTTTCACAACGGTTTTATCGCTAGTCTAAGTCTTGAAGTTGAGGAAATAGCGTATTGGACCGTATAACAAGATTTTAAGTTTATTTTAAACGGGACCATCCCCTAACTTCCGAAGCTGGGTCGCCGGAATAGAGAGTATTTTTCTTTAAGAGGATATGTTGACTGAAAGGCGTTCGTGGTCCTTATAAACAAGGCCATTATTAACAGAACTATAGCTCGGAGATCGTGTTAATGGGCTTTATGGAACGTTCCCTGTAAATAAATGGTCGAATATATGGAACACAATGAAAAAAACAGAGTTTTGCTTTTTTTGTTATTTTTGGGATAAGTATATTGCTGAATTTGGAATTATTGTGGTGTATAATGACGTGCTTAAAATTAGTATTGTTTAAATGAAAAGTTTCAATACATTTTACCAGATGTTTAGTTTCAGCACAATAAAGCAACAATCATATCAGTAAATTTTGATGGTATATGATAATATTAATGTTCTAGTAAACAGTTAGTTTTGTAACATGTCTGCAACTTGCGCCGAAAAGCAACTTTACGAAAACAGTCCAGCTCATTCAGTACGCAAACTTTACGACCTTTTTAGAAATTCGCTGCATACGAAGCTTTTTGGAATATTCTTAGTCATAGTCTCATACTTTCCCATTTGTCAGCAACTTTATTAATTCACTAAGTAAAATACTTTTCTCAGCTAAGTAAGATTCTGGAATATAAAACACTATCGATATGTGAAAAATAGGCATTAATCAAAGGATATGCAATACACATAATTTTTAAGCTAGAATGCAACTTTTTTACCATCTGTACCCCCTAAGAATGTTATTTACAATTGAAACTTGCAAATTGCAGACGTATATACATCTACTTCACTGACCGACAACAGTAATCGATCCTTACCGTACAAATCGAAGCCGGGTAAAGCCGGACATAACGCAAGGATAATAGCCACGTGCAAATCGATATATGCCAAAGAGTAGACAACACATGGAATGTTAGCAAGAAACGATAAGGTAAGAGAAAATAAAGCGTCGGTGGCCTTCTGGATACTTTTTGTGATGTTTTTAGGGATAAGATTCATCATCAGCCGGAAGACGTCCACTGCTGGACAAAGGCCTTTCCCTTAGAACGCCACAATGAACGACAACTTGCCATTTGCATCCACTGGTTGCCCACAACTCTGACGATATCGTCGGTCCACCTGGTGGGATAAGATTATACTTCCAAAAACAACTTTGTTTCATAAAGTTATCTTATATTTTAATTACGGGCAGTTTAAGCAGCTCACGCGCCAGCTTTCGTGAAATTCTATCAGGTTTTGCTTGATTATTCCAGTTGCTCACTATTCTGTGATTGACGGATATCCGTGCGGGTGGTGGGCAAGCACTAATTGCCTGTTGGCCGGAGTTGAGGGGCGGCATTAGTTCCGACTATTGATTTGATGATGGAGGGATTGCGAGTGCGTTTAGATTTTGCCGTGGGTACATAAATATTATGTATACACACGATGTTAATTATAAACGCTAACCTTTATTTCATTCTAACAACCGCACGCGACTGCGTCTGCCTGGAAATCAATTATTGCGTATCTTCTTTGATAAAAGGTATCTAATGTCCTTTTCTACGTTTTATAAAACCTCCTTGCTTATTTCAAATTTAGTTTTACAAAATTAACCTTGATCAGGTAACAAGAGAGTCATTTTTACATTAATACTAGCAAGGATAACAGTATTTAATTAATACTTGTGTCACATATTTTGTCATTTACATCATATGAATGACAACCTGATTGGCGCAGTGGCTAAGCAATTAGACTGCTGCGCTAGGGGTTGCGAGTTCGATTCCCGCACGGGAAAAAAAAATTGTGCGATCCGCAGAAGGTTGCCCCAGTCTGGTTGTTAGTGTATGTGATATTTAATGTTTGTGAAACGCACCCACGAAACAGGAGAAAAATTCAAAGAGTGGGGCGACGTTTAAAAAAAATGGTAAAAGCAGGTTTTCCTATTTATTTTATAATATCAGCCTGTAAATTATCATTATTTTGCCGTATTATTGAGCCGTATGCATTTTACAACTTTTTGCTTGAAAGAGAACAGAAATTCAGTGTTTTGTTTCTTTTTCTCCAAACTATAACATTTACACTTCTAATTTAAATGATTAATCATCATTTATTTAAAATAGACTTAAAAATGTGCATTTTAACGTCAAATTACATCAAGACAGCCCCCAAAACGCCCGTCCGTCACCGCTTCCTAGTGCTAAAGCTGCTAAACAAACTACCCAGCAGCACAATCTGTCTGTCAGAAATTTCTGTCTGTAGCATCAAAAGTTAGCTTACGTTCTGCCTGCCTGTCTGTTGCATGACATTGATTATACATGTTGTTGTTATTGTTGTTGCAAATTAACCTAATGTTAACAATAACATTAGGGGTTATCGGCGCATCCATAATGAATGGGCATTAACGTCGACAACATCACGTTAATTAGGTAGTTACCGGGCTCTATTGATTTGGGATAATGATTTGTTTGATGTTATGCTGAAGGCTGTTGGTTATTGCAATTGAGAATAACAAACCTTTTCGCATGTAATCGCAACTCATCCTTTCTTTTCTTTTGTCTGTGACATTATTTTTGTGTTAAAGCGTTATTTCTTTTTTCTTAGTTCAATATTCTTTTATAATTTGTTTTCCGTTAAATCATGTTTGTTAAATGTTCTAATTCCTCATTTTATTGCAAAACGGTTTAATCATACTGATTGGTGAGACCCTGTACCTATAAAGTCTTACCGAAATCTGATTCACTTGCCTTTACTCATCAAGATGGCTTCAACTAGGTATAATAATGAAACTGCAAGTAATAAAGTATTAGCAAGTGCCCTTGCTCTCCATCAAAAATGTAAGTTCAGAAATTGATTTTAATATTTTGCATAAATCATTTGTGTCAACCTTAAGACATTAGTCTAGTTGAACGTAGACCAACTCTTAACTCGTCGCAAATTAATAGCCAAACGCAATTCATTAATAGGGAACTTGGATAACCAACATAAGTGGATATTTACATACTTTAACGAGTTCCAACGACAGTAGCAGTCGTAGCAATATTTAACTAGTAAATAGGTTGGATATAATGGATTGATCGGCGGATATCGGCTGGACGGACTCCATGTTAATTGCTGTGCCACTCGTGTCAATACGATGACAAATGGTTGAGTGCGTTTTGTACGCGTTTTTCCTCGTATCAATATTTGATCAAACTGCACTTACGCTTATGGGGTTACGAAGCGAAGTAATGTTACAATTATTATGTTTAATTTTAGGTTAATTTAATGTAACCCTAATATGTGGACAATCTGAAACTCGTTACTTTTTTCGGTTATTATATTGTTTAATAATATTAACATGTAACTTATGTTACTGGTGCCTTCAAAAATATATTTTTTTAAGAAATTGACGTGATCAAATATAAATATATTATGCCGTAAATAAATCAAAAATTCCTTGCCTATTTCACATCACAACATAGCTTACACATTGTGTTATATTTAAAGGAGAATAAGACATTTTTGCAAGATGAAATTTCAAGAATGCTCTTTCAAGACGACAGCTGAAAGCGTTATGAAAGCTAGCGAACTTTCTTCCGTAAGATGTGTAAAACTAGGGACTCCATGTTGTAGAAATGTATGCAATGTTTTAAAGATTTTCTTTAAAAAATTCCGAAATTATTATAATTATTTTTTATTTTGTTCAACAAGGTAAATTAGTAGTAACAAAACTTCACGACTTCGAATATTTGGATCTATAAATTGTGTTATTTTGATAAATTCGCAGTCTGCAGCATTTTTAAGATAATATGGGGTAGCCATTGCACAGAATATATAATATCCTTGCATAGATAAGATTTTCTATTTAATTTTAGTTGTGTAGCTCATACCGGCACGATTTCAAAATATATGTTAGTGTTACATTATAATAGAACTGTAGATCACTAAATAGCCAAATGACGTATTTTTTATTGTAGAAACGTAGGTATCGTCGTATGGCACGAATGAGAATACTAGCATTTAATCAAGTGCCTATCTATATGTTGAATGTTCGGTTCGATGCATCCTCGTCGCGCCAACAATTTATGCCAATCGCGATAGGCGTCGTCTGGCACTATCTAATTCCATTGTCATGGTGCACGGGTTTTAAAGAGCATTTAGTCATACTGTTCATTATGATACCATGATGTATTTACTACTGAATATATAAGTAGGTATTATTTACCATATTCCGTGTTTAATTGGGAATTCCCGTGTAGTTTTGGACTCAAACGGAATCCTTATTCATAAGTTGTTGACGCGTTTGGGTCGCGAGCCGAGTAAAGGTTCCGTTATTATGTATAAATAATATGGAAAACACTAACGAAAGTTATAATTATACGGAGCAAAAACATAATAAATACCTAGGAATCGAGTTATAAAATGTCTATTTGTTAATTAAACTAACAACAAATGAAAGATTAATGAACACTCGCAGTTACGATCTGACTTTTATATAAATAATAATATATAATCTTAATTAAGGGTACGATCATAAATAATAATTATTACTTTCCCATGCCAGGTTTTAAATCAGCTGATAATGAAGCAAGAAGCTGGCATATCTGACAACAAGTCCTATTTGATACTTATAATAATAGATAATATTTTCCAGTATAATTGAGTTGTGAAATGGACGCCAGACGGTCAATAAATGAAGTATTATTTAATTTTATAATCTTAGACTTTATTGACGTCAGACTATAAATTCGATTATAGTTCTTATTATTTATATTTTTGCTATGCCCTCAACTAGGCATTCAAGTGGAATATGCTAGTATTTGAGTATTTGAAGCATTAGATAATAAAAAAACTAATTTGTCGACATTATTTTACAATTAAATTGGTATTAGTTGGAGTTAGTTTTTTGCAGTCAACAAGTTGAAGCAGCTTTAAGCGCCAACTAGTACAAAAAAACTGAAACACTAATGTTTTATTTTACGTGTATTTGACATTAACTATAACTCACTATACCACATTCAGGATAACATATAATACAATTACTCCTATTGTGAAGTAACTTTTAGTGGGTAGGTACTAGATTATTTTCTTTTATTATTTTTGTACAACATACATTGTGAACACAGTAAATGAAAAAGAAATAAAGGAATGTTGTCCTAGGAAAGTAAAATATATGGAGAACGTATTACAGCTGGAGTGTTACGTCTTGCCTTAGATGGATATGTTTGTTCTTTGTGAAGAATAATGCTTTTGTTACCGGCATCTAAAGTCACTTTCTTGAAATTACTACACAAGTTTTTGCACGGCGTTGACTTATTTGAATAAGCTTTGTGCTTGTCTAAGTCTTCAGTTTTTTAGTAGTTCGCTGAGCAAAGTGTTTGTGCAGGATGTGGGATGCACATTAAAAATGCGATGTATGACTTTGAACTGATATAATAAATCTAGTTTTAAAAAGAGTACAATTCGAACTTAGGGACTACGTAATGACAGCGCGGTGTCTATGTTCGCACTGCTCGCGCCCCCCACTCAAGGACGCGTCTCCCGCGCCGGCCGCGTACACTGCGTTTTGTTAGCGCTGGTTCCGCGCGGTCTGTCGCTCACTTCACAGTGTTTGTATTGTTACATCGTTAACAGTGTTTCCTTACATGCTTGTGTTGTTGACCGTTATGTTTTGACTAAAGGTTCTTAATTATATTATTAGTATCTTGGTGCAGTACCAATAGGACAAAAAGCTGTAACCTAGCTTTCTGGTCAAAGGGCACGCAGGTTTTATTACAAACTATTCTTGGTATATAATTGCTAAAAATTATTGGGAGTAGAGTTCAGATAGCGCCGCTCTGTAAAACCATGAGTGTATCGACATTCTTGAAGGCTCTTTTGATGTCCTGTACTAAAATTGATCTGATTGAATAAAATATCCAATATATATGTAGCCACTAAAAACATACACGAATAGAACCAATAAACAAAAACCTCCTTACAAAGCAACCTACTCATTGACTGTTACATATCTAACATGCATTCACCTAACATTGGTAATTCATATTCTGTTCTGAAGCCTAACGAATGTCTATATAGAAGTTGTAAACCAGCCTTATTCTTGTTCATATTTATCGTATCTGGGTAATAGCAGTCAATTTAACAAGTCAATCGAATTTAATGGATAGTCTGTATATGGCATTTGTAAACAAACCTAGCGATAGCAGCTAAACTATTAGCATACAGATTTACCTGTTTAACGACCGCAGTGGTCTAATGGTGCTGATATTTCAGTTAGCCTAATGGGCTATAAAGTCTGGAATTTGACTAACAAGCGAATAAAATAGTCAATTGAAAACTGCTTTAACATATTATAAACAATCATGCAATTGTCTTAAACAGAAGTCCATTCATTTAACTATCGTTAGATTAAAAAATGAATCCTAGTATAGAAAGCCATAGAATGACTTACCTACTCTGAAAATGTTGGTAGCTACTTCAAAAAGGGTTAGTTGCGTAGCACTCACAACCGACGCACATGACGTCATAAAATTTGCATGAATGTGGACCAAGCGAAATGGGCATGTAAGTATCGTTGCACGTGTCGGTCTGTAGTTTTTGCGTACACGTGTGCACAAGGAAACGGCATTAAATTATATGTAGGTAGTATACGTACAACCTCTACCTCATAAGTTTTACACTATTGTTGTTAGCAAACCAAAATGTCAAAGCCAAGATTATGAAGCTCCGTGAATGTCAAAGTATTTGAGTCTCTTAAAATCGAAAACAAATCTAATTAGAAATTGAAATTGATAAATAAACTGCCTAGCTTTTGAAGACTGCTAAAAGTCCATGCTTCATTACCAATTCCGTTCGTGCAAATATGTTTCGGAAAGTTTGTAACCATTGTCCTTGTCTGGCCCATTATTTGCACATACTGCTAGTCTGAAGCCTCTGAAGGGTAGAATATATTTAGACAAAGGGGTGTTAGAGATAACTTGTTAATTGTGTTAGATGCTTAAACTTTGGAAGTAACTTCGCGTAAACAAGATCCTTATAATAGTTCTTGTGAAGATACTTTAATGTTGTGTGGTCTAAGTAAAAGGTGTCAAGTGCTGTACTCTGTATACAAAATGCGACTTATGTGAATAAATATTAAACTACATTTATCTTAAAATAAGTGTGAGTTATACCAACTTGAAGGTATGGTGCGCTAAAAGTTGCTAAAAAAATTACCATAACCATAGACATTTAGATTTTACGCCAAATCGAAAAAATGGTTACAATTATATTCATTAGTCAGTAGTGCCACTGCTCAATAATGTCATACAGCCCCCTTACGGTAAGGGGGCAGATCACAACCATGTCAGACAACAAGCATTTCAGACAACGTGTTTTTAATTTCTGACAAGGCCTTGTCATCCTACTTTTAATTGAAGTAAGTAAGTTAGCTTTAGGCTACTATTACGACTGACAAGACTCAGTAGGTAACGACTAATGACGTCTAGACAAGTACAAAAACAGCAATATTTTTTTTTTACCCATATAATGCTGTAACTCGTACCTCAAACAGCCGTGATCCTATTGTACCACTATCCGCAGAGCTCTGAGGCTAAGACGAGACGCTAAAAGCATGTTGTCGCCTCCAATTTGGTTCTACTGTCACATTCCACTCTAGACGCCTCGCCGCTGATACAATTTGCCCTTTTTCCGTCCTATGAAATATTAGAAAGGCAACGAGTGACGTGACGGGAAAGAATATGTGCGGTCGCTCTACAGCTACTAGGTAAGGTAGATCCAATATGTATTGATTCAGGTGTTACCTTTTATTTGTTCAATATTTATTTTATAGGTGTGACCTGATTGGCTCAGTGGCTAAGCGATTGGACTGCTGGGTTAAGGGTTGCGGGTTCGATTCCTGGACGGGGAAAAAAATTGTGTGAACCGTAGATGTTCGTCCCGAGTCTGAGTGTTTGGGTATGAGTGTTTCATGTTTGTGAAACGCACCCACGACACAGGAGAAATTCGTAGTGCGGGGCGACGTTTTTAAGAAAAAAAAAACTAAAATTGTACCTACTTAAATTCCGCCGATGTTTGTGTAGATTTGTTAGTGTTGGGCATTGCAATTTGAATAAGAATGGAACGACAAGTACGAATTTTATATTGTTCTATCATGTGCACTTCCTGAGTAAAATCTATATCTCTATCAAATTATGTTAAAAAGGATTAGAGTGGATAAGACGAGTATCAATTATGCAAGCAGTGGCTCTTCAGTACGCAGACAGTCAGTCATTAGCAAGCCTTTACCTAATAATAACAATCTATATTTGGTAAAGATAACAAAATATTGCCAAGTACGTATCAGAGAGTCGAAGCACGTATAGGTTAGGCTTTTGTTATTATTAGATTTAGAAGATTGAAAAGCAATTTATTTTGCTAACGATGTTTCTGAATAATCACCTATATTGTTTATGCCAGGTTGCAGATAGGTGTAGTCACGTATTTATAAAATTTATTCTAAGGCTTGTGATTAAAACTGTAGGTTTAACGAAATTTTCATTTACCTAGCAAAATTTTAATATGTTTATTTGCTTATGTGCGTGGTATGCAAGATTGAAACCTTAGGTACTTAACATTTCGGTGCCTTAACTTTTTGTTGTAGAATAGAAATAAAGACAGGTTATCATGGAATTAAATTTAATTACGACACGGGAATTAAGGTGAACTCATGTTTTTAATGTTGGTTTGACGTTTTGACCGGTCTAATAACGCAATTCTCGTGTCGTAATTTAATTTAATTATATTCATGCAACGCGATAGTTTAAAGTTAGTTTGTTATCTTGGATATAATAAAACTAGCAGAATGATCATATTCACAATGTAAATAAAGACAACATAAAATTTTCTAATTATAATAGTACAATCATTCTTGCTACTTTGCAATAAATATCCAAGCCTAAATTGAATGTCGACGCTGCAACTTAGCGGTTTCTAGGACACTCGTATATTTGTATGAAAGATAAATGTTATTGCATATTAAATCATAGCGCAGCACAGAATACTTGAACATTTACCAGTTATGTTATTCTAGCTGTCTTGTAAACGACCCATGTGTTACCCCTCTTAATGGCTTAAAATTACAGTTTCTCTACCATATACATAGGTATATGGTTTTAAACGTTAGCAAGTGCATAAAAAGTTTTCTTTGTTTTTCTAATAGTATAATTAGGCGCAGACCTTGGCAGCAAAACTGTGGGATGTTTGAGGTTACCATACAGTATAATTTTTTGGCGTGAAATGTAGAATAAGTATGTTATTTTTAGGCCCGTAAACCATTTGTGTCTAAATTTCTGTTAAACGTTAAACAGTTAAACGTTACAGCTTTAATTTATAAGAATATTCATAGGTACATAAAATAAAATTCGTTGTTTTGATATTGAGACCCACCAAATAAGCATCTTGGACTTTTATCGCTATCTTAAGTTACGCCTTGTCTCATTACACCTACGTCCTTATATCTATGAAGATAGACCCTCCATCATTACGGCTATAGCCTTTCAGTTGAGGTTTCCAAAAGGGAATCATAATGCCTCGGAGTAAAATGGATGAAACGTGTTGCTCATCAAAAATTCACGACTAACATGAGTGCTCCATTCCGATACTAATTACATTGGAGAGCCTACATGTCTGGCCAGTAGACGGACACTATCGTTATGTCTACAAACATTTAGATTGTTGATGATTATGACGTGTACCTACTTAGGAAGAATATTGGATTGAGAAATAGGTATCTAAGAATATTATTATGTTCAAATTTAATGCACAGAAATAAGAATGATGTTTATTAAACACAAAGACGACAGAGTGAAAGGTGTAAATTTACGGTTTGTTTATTGGCGTAGGTACTAGATTATACATAACATAATTAACACAACATCACGCCTGTATTCCCCGAAGGGGTAGGCAGAGGTGCACATATATAGTACACCCAAATTTCGCCAGTTTTGTTATAGGTTACAATGTAATAGGGAGCGAGCCTATTACCACTAACCAAGCACAAATCCAGACTCCGTACTGCTACTGAGAATTCCCTGACGGGAAAACCCAATAACACTTTGCCCGACCCTAGATTCGAACCGATGAACACATGCTCAGCAGTCACGCTTAGCGATCACTAGACCAACGAGGCGGTCTAAATAATATTAATAAATAAATAGAAAAAAAAATTGTCAGAATCCATACTACTACAGAATAATCTGATTTTAAACTGCATCAACACGCAGGCAAAGTAACAGGCTAATGCTGGTAACAAGATACGATAGCAGAGCTAAATTGCTTCTAACCTAACCTGATCCATCATTATTTATTGCAATAAATATAGATAGACCAATAACGAGACGCGGTGTTGATGCTCAGTGACTTAGGAGTTAGGACATAATGAACTGGCTCCGTTGAGAAGGGATAACAAGATGAAGAATGATGGATGACGCAGGTCGATAGGGGCACCGGCTGCTACTGCTACTTGAGGTAATACAGCATGTAACAATCCAGTTGGTCTAGAGAGGTGACAAGTATCGATAGTGGAACAGTTTCGAGTATTTTGATTTTGAACAATACACGTGTTTTTCCAATGCTTTTCTTCAAATTTATAAAAGTACCTAATGGCTGTTTATAGGTCTGTTCCAAAATCAAACATTAATGTTTTAATATTATCAGTAACACATCATTATAAGGTAAGCCTTTCATTGTTTATCAAATAAAAATACTTGGATGAATGAGTGATTACCGTAAGATTAACATTTAACAATAATATTATTACTTCTTACACATGTTGATACGGCGCTATAACAAGATTTTGGAACACACTGTATACAGGTATAATAACGTAAATGTCATATTCTACAGTCGTGTCAGGTTCTTCGCTAAGATGAGGGTCTCAAATTAAAATTAATAAAGCAATTGATGTTGGCAAAATTATAATTTATGAGTTGTGGACCGTCTCTACTAAATTCATTGACTATCTGTAAATTGTTGGTTTTGAAATCAGTTTAGCTCTCTTATTCAGAACTCGATAATTATTTGTATGTGTACTTACTTCGCTAAAGTATTTTATCTAAAGTGTAATGTTGCTTTTTAACGTTAGACATTACCTAAATAAAAATAGTTTATTACATTATTAAGAAGCTACAACAATTTCAGTTCTATTATAAATGTTATGTAGTATTTTCTATTGTATTATAATTATAATGATAATATTATTACATTCTTTATATAATTCAGTCTCACGGTCACTGTTACATAACTATTTATATCAAGTTGTTTATTTGCAAACATTGCTCCCTAGACAAGTGTTATGACTAATAATTACAAACCGATTGGCGCAGTGGCTAAGCGATTGGACTGCTGCGCTAAGAGTTGCGGGTTTGATTCCCGCACACGACAAAATTTTGTGCGATCCGCAAATATTTGTCCCGAGTCTGGGTTGTGAAACGCACCCACGATACAAAAGATATTCCAAGTGTAGGGAGAAGTTTTTTTTTAAATAATAATAATTAGTCGTTCCATGTCACCCCCATAGATACATTTTATTATTTACTACCTACTATATTCTATTCGTCTAACGTTCGTGCCACTTGTCTAGGGGCTGTACTTTCAAGAGAAAAAGCCTAATTCATTTGTTTTGTCTAAAACTCTCACCGTTTTAGTTTCAGCGGTAGGTATAAAACATTTGAGCGTAAATAAAGCCACGCTCAACAGTTGCGGGCGACAGTGCGGTTTTCGGGATATACTCCCGCACAAGGCTAGGTGTGTTTAGTGTAAATAAGATATATGTTGGTACACAAGACCTCCACTCTGTGTGCCCATACGTTTCACTAACCACACTCCCGCTGCGTTCTGGCCCTATCGTCGAATTTGTTCCTTTTATTTTATTCAATATTTCTCATAAGCCTGACGATGTTAAGATAGCTTAAAATTAAAAAATTGAGGACATTAATTGTTCCTAACGGTAACGCTTTTTTATATAGAATTATTATGTAAGTTTAAGGAAGCCTGATATAGGTAATAAAGCAACACGAAATTCTTTATAACTTTATTTTAACAGTTAACAAATAATTCTTATTTCTTTATCATACAAAGAATCTTTGCCATCTAAAAGTTAATACTAAAAAAATCTCTGCAAGTGACAACAAAAAAATATGTAAAAGTAACAATTTGAAACCTTCAGGACAATTCATATCTGAGTTATTATAGGCTTTATGCTAATACTTAAAGCTAACCCTGAATTTTACTTGGACTGATGCAGTCATCTACTTTCATACCTTGTTCATTGATACGCGTATTTATTACCCTAGGTGAATATATTAAGTGACTAACTATTCATAAATACCAATATCATAATCTAATTCCTTCCCTCGTTCACTCTTCAGTCTAATATTGACGTAAGTGTACCCAATACCTCCAGCAGTGACCGTTGCCGTCGCGTTCGTGTGTTTGTTATCGTACGCCATGATGCTCTGAAACAATACACGGAATATTACTCGTAAAGAATTCATGGGACATATGGGGTGAGCATGGTATGGCTGCGTTAATATGTATGGCGTCTTGAGGAGAAATTCATGTGGTAATAACGCAAAATGTAGCCTTTTTCATGACCTTTTACGATTGAGTATAATAGGTATTATGCCTGTTGGAGCATGACCTAGAAACCCACATACATATATGTTCATCATCAATACACATAAATAAAATAGGAGTGTCTGTAACATCAAAGTAAAAGTTTTTTACTCAATGCATACGATACAAATAACAAAAATGCAATGAAAACTTTTTGTCTGTCTTTATGTTTGTTCTGGCTAATCTCCGAAATGGCTGAACCAATGTTGACGGGACTTCCACTGGCAGATAGCTCCATTGAATTTCAAAAATGTTTAGGGAAAACAAGAAAATCACAACAAGTAAATTCGCGGGATACAATTCCTCCTCGACGGCTGGACGGATTTTGACGGGACTTCCATTGGAAAATAGCTGATGTTATAAGACGTATCAAATCAAACAAATTTTAATTCTGAAAACATTTAGGCTTGCGCGGGAAAATAATAAAAACCTATAAATTGTTAACACAATTAGACTCAATTATGTTACTGCTAAAGTGCTTACTACTGCTACGTACAGGTGTTTTAATCCAAATCAGCGGGGACGACGTCCAGGGCATAAGCTTGTCTCCTATAAAATAGGACTAGGGAAAATCACTGATAAATAGCTGTATTGTATAAAACAATGTGAAGAAAATATATATGCTTAAGATTTCTAAGGTATTAAACAAAAGACAATATAATAAACTTGAATATTAATCACCAAGGGAAACAAATACAAATACCTAGTAGATACAACTAAATTTGACTACGACACTACGCACTACGACAAGCAATTGGACTGGAAAGTGCACACTGAGGAATTGAATAAAAGAAAATGTACCTCTGCTTACTGCCTATTTAAACTAAAGCCAATTATTCGCATCAATGCGCTCTAACTGCTGAACACGGGATTGTCGGCTCCCTAATATAATTCGGAGTAATCTTTCGGGGAAACTCTACAAACAAAGAATTAAAAGTCTAAAAAACGGTGTATAAGGTCTATGTCCAGATTAAGAAAAAAATGGTTGCAAACAATATTTCATTTAGCATATAATTTTAAATCTACCGTCTTTGTTTAATGAAGTAGCTTTTGTAAAAACAAATAGTAATTTATTTAAAAACCTATCAGACGTCACCATCCGCAATAGGCGGAATAATAGTAAATTATGCTTAGTAAAATCAACCACAGCATTAATGCATAAAAGTGTTTTCTGTCTAGCACCAATAATTTACAACAAATTCCCCTTACTAATCAGACAAATGCCCACTATTCAATTTACGATACATTTGAAAAAGTACCTTATATCTACGTGTTATTATAATTTATCAGAATTCTTGAATGACAATACATGATTAGACATTGTTATATAATTGACTGAATAACTGACATTTCTCAAATTATGTTTAGCTTCAATTATTCAACTAGCTTCAGTTATTTCAATTATTTTATTAAGATGATGTTTCCTTATTCCTTATAATAATAATCATTTATTTCAGGTAACCCATATAGTGTTGGTAACAATGTAACTTATTTTGTTGAAGTAACTATTTACATAATTTAACTATTTCAATTAGCTTTTGTTGAAGATTACCGTTC
This sequence comes from Abrostola tripartita, assembly GCA_905340225.1. Classification (NCBI taxonomy): domain Eukaryota; kingdom Metazoa; phylum Arthropoda; class Insecta; order Lepidoptera; family Noctuidae; genus Abrostola; species Abrostola tripartita. The sequence continues at coordinate 6,116,565 of HG996498.1, read as the reverse complement.
CATAAGTTAAAGTTTTCTTTTTTTATGATTGTTTAAAATGTATCTTCTATCTGTTATCTATGTAATGTGATTTGTAATTTAGAAAATTTTGTATGCCATAATTGGCAAAACATGCAGGTTCTTTTAAATTATTTAAGACCATACACTTTTCAGATGTATATATTTAAGTACTCATATTTTCCAAAAATGAATATTCTATTCTAATGTTATTTACATAAACTGTATTTTTCCTTTCAGATAAACATTATGGGAATTCATCAAGCAAACTAGTTCTCAAAACACAATGCAGTGTAAATGATAAGACTTCAACATCTGAGAGCAACAATATGTCATGTTTATACTACTTATTATTCTCTCCAAATACAGGATAAAATGTTTAAAAGTATATGCAAGATAATGTTATATTATTTATAAAGACAAAATCGTTAGTGTTCGAAACAAAAAGAATAATTTAAAAACACAACCGGTTAGGTAATTGGTAACCCATACAAATGGTGGCATGTCTGACATCCTTGAGGAACCCTGAATAATTGATGATTGAACAAATTGTATTGACTGAAACTACAAAAGGCTCACCGAAAGAAAATTGAAGGAAATCCTTGGAACAACAAATGTATGCACGCGTGTTTATCATATATATATGCAGGATTCCTACAGAATAAGATAAAGGTTTTAAGAAGATTTTGAAATTATTTTTAGGTTCTTTAATCAAGTAGAATGTTCAAAGACGAATTGCTGTATCCTCGCGTGTTGCAAAAAGAAATGTTTGTAACATTTAATTTTCGTTTTTAATGATGGAAAAACATTACACTTACATTAATTACTGAATGTCCACTGTAAAAAAAATTCTTCACTCGCTTTATGAATGGTATTGCAGAATAGTGAGCCGACGCGTGGTGTATCATGTGCCTATTACTTGTATTTATATTGCCTAAAATCAAATGATCACATGTTCCTACTACAAATAAATACGCAAAAATCACAACCACTTGAATTTTCATAATTGGAAATTGCACTTAAAAGGAAAGACACGACAACGATCTCCAGTAAGTCAAGACAGAATGACTCGACTGATTATATAACGATTACAGCCATCAATGAGAAAGGTCGAGATGGGATTATAAACAGAGCGTAGGTCAGTGGGAGTGCTACTGATTGTAAATGTTAAAATTAAATATTATACTAGCAAGCACTATTGTTTTACAAATTGGACACTGAACATGACCTGACTAGATATTATTGTTAAACATATGCGAGTAAATCTATTTGATAACAAGAGTGCAGAAAATAAAAATAATTATATCAAATCAATTTTATTTATTATCACAGGTTAAATATTTACAATGGTAGTGTTTTATACATACATAATAGGTTCTCTATGATATACCCTTTTAGGTGTACAAATTGGAGTTATTGGTAAATAATAAACTATTTTATAAAATATTAATAAGGACACAACATTACGAATCAAGCAAAATATTGTAAATACTTATATAGTTTTATCATTTAGATACACTGTGACGCTGTAATATGCCTTGTTTAAGAGGAGTTTACTTAATTGTCTCTTAAATTGATTCGGACTACAATTTTAACTATATTACATTAAGACATCAAAGTAGTTATTATCAGCGTAACCTTTCTGTCTAACCATATACCCAACGAATAAACATCGTATCATACGGTCTATCAATCAAAATATATTGTCTATCAAAATTGAAGCACATTCCGAAAACTCAACCATTTGTGAAATAACCACATCATACTTTTATTTGCTTTGAGTTTTTCCGGTTCATCTTCAACAGATGAATTTGAAGATTGTCTGAATTCTAATATTTCAGAACAAAAGACAATAGGCATATTACAATGTACTTTTCGAATTTATGAAATAATTATGTTAATATTTTGCGGTTAATAATAAAAGAGCATCTAATGTTCCTAATGGAAAGGTTATCCAAATCTTATAATCCTAATGTACCAAAATGATTCCTCTTTAAAAAACAACTTCTCAGAGATGTCACAGATAAAACATTTAATTTAAACGAAGGCAAACAAAATTTAACCAACTCCAACAATCACAAATTAAGGTCGGCAAATGTTTTGGATAGCCGTTAAAATATTGTGTTACCGACAAAATTTAATCAAACAAACCCACACCTACGGAATAAAACTTTCGTCTGTTTAATAAGGAAGGGTTGCACGCACCGATCCAGACAATAGAAGTCCGTCGGAAATCGTGGACCGAAGGCATTCTCTATTTTATGCGAGGGTTCGTCAGGAAGGGTACGTATTAGTCCGAATCCATTCCCTGTCTTCCGGCAAAATGTTGGAAACAATCTACTCCCTGTTTTATGAAAGCCGTTGTCTGAGTTTCACGTTGAGGCTCCAATCGATATATTCGGGAACAATGGTTTGGTAAACGGATGGGTAAAACGTCTCTATTAAAATCCGGTTTTCATCAAACTTTACAGATTGTTTTGTTTGAAAAGAGTTTGTTTTATCATGGATAAAGGTTTTATTCTTCAAGCATTTCTATATAGATTCAATTCATTCATTCCATGTCGTCTACTGCAAATAGTTTGAATTTTATAGATGCCTTCGGATAGCATTTCTATTGTCTCAGTTGGCAATTGTACGCAAAAATTCTAATGTAACATTGGTAAACATAATATTTTATATAATATATACCATTCATTCCAATATATCGAATATTTTCTTACAAAAACAATATTTTTGTCCTAAAAACAGGCGCATTCCCTTTTATGTGCTCAATTGTAACAATTCAACTCTGATCATAAGATAACTTTGATTGTAACTAATGACAATATCATGCGCCATCCCAACTCATCCTATTACTTTTTATTTAATATCCTGTTATGATATCACAGTTGAAAATATGAAACTTGCTTTTATTACTATTATTTCCTTTTAGTGTCTTAATGCATCTTGTTGAGTGTGTTGTCTTTTGTTATTATAACTTGTTCTTATTTTATTTCTTGGTTTAATTTTTTTACACAGTTTTTTTTTAATTATCAACTAATCTCTGATTTCAGAGCTAAACCTAATAAAATAATCAGCGTTCTAATAGCAATTCTTACTAGCTATCTTGATAAGTCAGCTATTCATATCGATGGCATGGTATGGTATTAATTCCAAACCATGCCATCGATATGAATAGCTGTAACACAATATCATCGAAGTTTTATTATTGCGCACAAACTTTACTAAACCTACTGCGACACGTATAAAGAAATAAGCCAATAAATACATACGTGTTCACACATATTATTCCGGAGAAATGCAGAAGTTTCAAAAGTATTATCGCAGTGGCGTTTGATAAAAGACTGTCGTTCTCGTAACGACTGTAGGGGCAAAGGGGTGGGATACATTTGGTGACAACAGTCTCTAATGCCCTCATCTATCTAAAGTAATCCCATAAAATTTTGTGGCATGTTCGTATGAAGCTGCATCGGCGTGTTAGTAGATGTAAATTAATATAAAATGTTAGCACTAGACTTGACTAGACTACATCAAATTTTAGTATTTTATACGAATGTGTCCAAAAGTTCGTGGATGCATGAAAATGACTACGCTGCAGAGTTTCAATCAATGGTTTTAGTAGTTGGATTGCTGACGTAAGCCCTTCGTAAAAGGCGCTGAGTTTGCACAGTGCAGTATTTCTTTTTATCTGTACAAAAGATTGAACATTTTGTTTGACATGATACTGGTTTAGGACTTTTGCTATTGTTTACTGCATTCATTAGCCTAGCTTGAGCCAGTCCTAAGTTGACATTTTAGGACAAGCAGTCAGTAGCAGGTCTTTGAAAACTTTTCCGACAATATACATGAACCCGTATATGAAACCCTAGTTAATGGAAGTTTAAAAGGGCTCAGCAAGAATTGTAACTTTTAGTATAATGTTTGCGAAGTCCGCAAGAAATACTTCAAAAACCCGTTGTGTAACATATTGGTATTTATCATACACATTTTAAAATCCCGGATTGCTACTAAGAATTTCCTAACATAAATAGTTATTAATTATTTTTGCCCAACCTTCTTACAAAAAAATATCAAATTCAGCAAGCAAGTTAGCATCTCAGAATCAACTAGGCAGTTACGTATTTAATATTGGAATAGTAACCAGTGATTTTTTAATTTTTATGCAAAAGGTGTACAAGGTGGACTTAATACCTTAAGGTGAGAAATGATTCATTGCTGAAGCGCAAAGAATGGCATTGGCAATTTTTTTTTTCAAACTGTTTGTCACCGATAACAACAGGACAAATGTTCCAAGTTTGTGTCAATGTTTAGGAGAGTCCGCTATCGTACGTGTGGGGAATCGACGGGGCTATTACCTTTGGCTATTTGGTTTTATGTTCTTCTTTATAGAATATGGTGTGGTAAATTATTTAGTAGTAAAATTAATGTAATCAAGTTAATAATACATATATGAGTGTCCTCTTATTATTGATTACAGGTCATTGACACCGTCAAAATCATAAAATACGAATCGTGCTCCACAATATAATCATCTCACGGCAAACTTTTCACATAAAGAATAACGAGGAAAGATTACTTTAGACGCTGAGTATATAATTATAATTCTCGAGAACGGTTCTCGAGTGGAGACCACGATTCGGAAGACGCAGCGATGACAGGCCTCCTACCAGGTGGACCGAAGATATCGACAGAGTTGCTGGCAACCGATGGGTGCAAAGGACAAGTTGTCGTTTATTGTGGCTTTCTAAGGGGTAGGCCTTTGTTCAACTGTAGACGTCTTCCGGCTGATGATGACATATAATTATTCTGCATGGCTCCATCTAAAATATGTAAGTAAATGAGGTTATCATCGGGTTGTAATTAGACCCTCATTGCGGCGATCGCATAACACTCGATGTCCGCGCCATTGTCTCAGTAGTTCATGAACAACTTAATAGGTGGCATTACATTACCCTATTAAAGGTAAGAAACACAATCCATACGTCAACATCTAAATTTCATAACGTCTGTATATTAGGTCAAGAGGATAGGCATAGGTATATAGACCATCACTTTGCCTGTTATGTAGGTCCCAATAGAATGGGGAGTAGGCCATTAACCGGCACAAAATTACACTCTGTGCTTCGTAAGAATGACCAAATAGAAAAACCCAATAAATCTTTGCCTAACCCGGGAATCGAACTCATGACCTCATGCTCAACATTCGCGAACTTTGCGACCACTAAACAGGCAGTGAAACATAACATCTAAATATAAATGTTAATTAACATTCAAATGTATTGTGGAAGCCTGAGTCGAGTTGCGTCCGATTTGTTTCGAAACCCGATACACAATATCCCCGTAACACGAGATCCACGAACGTTTGCCACTGCAAAGATAAACGCAGCCGCGGTGTATCTCTAGGGCAATTTGTTACTCATTGTGGCCACTGCCCGGTCACAAATCTTGCAATTTATCTTAAAAAAGTTGTTTTATTTGAGTAAAATGTATGGTCGGCAAAAACATTTGTTAAGACTCAGGCTTTGGAAATTAACTTGATAATTATATTTGTTCGTGAATACGGTGCGCGATGCGGCGGCGCATTTAGACAAGTAAGCATTTAATTTTGCTGAATGCTTTATTCGATATTTAAAAGTGCTCAAAATGCTTTTCTAAACAGTTATGTAATAAACGTGGTAGTCTTTTTACCATTTTTTATTTTTCGTAACAAGCTTTACAAAAAATTAAAATGCAGCCTTCATAGAACTTTATGCGTAACAAGCTTACCCCCGCACTCAGAGACATTTAATGATAATTAAACTATTACTAAGTAAAGGTTTTGTTCGAGAAATCTTTCCTTAGTGTCAGTTTAAGTAATCATTAACGTCTCTGAGTGCGAGTATTAGTGTATTTCTAGTCTAAGGTAACAAAAGTGAAGAATACAACCTTTTTGTTGCGAAAATTTGCAAAATTTATGCAAATAATGTAAGATGAAACCACAAAAGAAAGGGAAGCTGTAACATTTTTATTGAAGTCAACAAACCACGCGTAAATGTCACAACTTCTGAAACAAAAGTTGTTCATTTTGATGAGCGCAGCCCTCACTGGGTCAGGCTATAAAAAAGTGTCTGCTGTTCAACTTTAAGACATCGGTGCCCTATTTGCACCTGTGGTTGCTTGTTAGATCCATAGAAATTAATTTAAGTTATTTTCAAAAAATAATTGATTAGATATACTTACACCAGTTATAACAAAATCTTCAAATAATTTCTGAATTTCAAAACCCAATTCAGGATTATAAATAAAAAATACTCAATATCAACTCAGGGAATAATGCGTTACGTATAATGAGCTAGCATGTTATAAAAAGCAATGTGTACTCGTATATGAGTAGCAACCAACCTTATATATAAATGAAGATTAGTACCGCATACGACAGGCTCAATATCTTATCAATACGCCATGTATTAAGCGAACGTCTAATACCGAAAATTCTCAATTGAAGCGATAAGCAAAGCCTACAGCAGTGGGGAGACGCGGCAAGAGCGACGCTACGACGGGAGATAACAACGCCCTGCGGTAGACCTCGTCTAATTTGTTACTTATTGTACGTCGCGATAACTGGTAATGTACCGAAGTATTGATAACAGATCGAGGAGGCATATACATTACTGGATGCGACGCCTGTTTAAAAAACGGTTGCATATTTATTTAGTCACTTTAAATTGATGGCAGACTCATTACCTACTCTCAATAGTCTAGTAGATTCTGCGTTGAATTCAATCATGTAAAGTGAAGTAATCATTTCTTTTATGAATAGGAAAATATCTTTGTGAGACGGGCTTAACGCAGTCATGGTTCTTAAACATGCTATTTTATGAAGATAGTAAGAATTCAAGCACGTGGGTTTTGCGTCTAAGTCTACCTAGCCTAATTGTATTTTAAGCTGGTTTTACTTCAAGTCAAACTTAAAAAAAACCTATTAAACGATATTTATTTTTCTATAAAGAAGCCACCAATTTAAGCGTATCCTATATATAGACCGTCACAATAAATTATAACGAAAGTTTGTAGTGTTTACTGATCTCCCTTTGGCTTTAGCCCAATAGTGTCAACTGTTAATAGACGGCGCACGTGGCAGGATTTAGCGGCTGCTCCTTTATCCCCGCCGTCCTCCTGCTTCAAGAGATTTTTCACGATTAATTTTCTAGTGTAGACACTGTCAGTTCCATTTGTTGGCAGGACACCCTTAACAAAAACAGGGATTATTTCTTGAGCCCCTTCAGGCTTTCGTATCTAATTTCCTGTTTGTTTTTATTTAGATTTGTTTTGTTTATGTACAACTAGCGTTTGTAGTTAAGTGTGGGGATGTGTTAGGATTAGTTTGAAGAGGAAAGATTTATAAATAAATAATATAGATAATAATATGAATATGAAGAATAATATGTATGAGGAATGTGATGCGAGTGAATGAGGCGAAAGAAGTATGTCAGGATCGTAGCAAATGGAAATCCGTGGTCTCTGCCTACCCCTCGTGGAAATAGGCGTGACTTTATGTATGTATGTATGTATGAAGAAATCCTACATTTTACATCTACACCTAATCCTTTATCTTTGACATACACTCACGATTTTAATATAATATGGTCATACATGCATTAAAATGCTAAATCAGCATAGATAAATATTTCAACAAGTAATTCAGATAATAAAGGATAAAATACGAGAAAATAGCTACAGGAATTGGCGACAATACTAAACACTCTACACTTTACCTCGTTACATTTTCAGCTTCAAATAAATTAAGCACTTTACGTGTATGGGCGGACAATTAATTGCTAGTGGCAATAATCAGAAGTCGTACAGATATCGTGTTTCTAGCATTAGTGGAGCTAACACAAAATCATTTATTTTGCACCGAGCAGAATTAATGTCCGAACTCCACTACATCTTAATCTTTATCGTAAAATTTACATTAGCGTATCCTGCAGACATATCGGATGAAGTCTCATTTATTTCGAAATAAATTATTGATGCATCCTTTTTATCTCCTTCGAGCTTAATTGATTTGTCGCTTGAAGCCGTCTATATTCTTGCTTCTCAATTACGTGTGGAGCAGTGTATCGCGAACTGTCGGCCGTTTTATTTATGGTAGGCCAATTGATTGAATTAGTGGACCCCGAGGCGCTTGCCCGATACTGACCTGTTTCATACAGACGAGGATTTATTTCTCTAGCGCCGCCACTTTATATTGTTAACTTTACATAGCTGCTTGAATTTAATTTGCTCGAGATTTCTTGTTGCAATTACATGGATTATATATAGGAACATTATGTAGGTTTTTGAATTTAACATTTGTTTTCGATTATATTCTAGAACTAAAATAAATCTTATCAGATAACGAGCATGCCATTGATCTGAATGCTAAGCCATTATAATTTCGAATTTATATATTGAAAGAATATTACTCAGTTATTAAAATTTACATCACATCAATTGCACATTCCCATAATAGTTTAAGCCCCTATAACCCCAAGAAATGAGTAAGCCGACCCCTGTGTGCAAAGTTAGATAAGCCAGCCAGCAATACATTTAGGGAGAGATAGTTTTTTGACTTCACAATCGCAAGCATGTGCCGCTGCGCGCAGTGTGTCGAGGGCACGTGTGTACGATCTGTATCGTGTGCCTCACCTGACACTGGGAGTATACGTGACCCGCATCTGTGCACCTCGAAATAAATATCGCATTGAGGATTTATTCTAACGATATCCGAAAAGCGGAGTGCCTTTTCTCTTTGCGAAAGTAAATAAAAGAAAAGATCAACTTTTTGATGCACTGTTTGCGAATTGCCGACAACCGCATAATGTCGGTTCTGGGTAAACTAGAAAAGAAACTTATGGAATAAATTAGTGATTGTGCACAATATCGTCAAGCAGTATACCTCTATACAAATTATTAACAGATATCCAAACTCAATAAAAGAAAATATTGCATTTTTTTCGAAACGGTGTCGAATAGTTCCACAGATTGGAGACTTAGCAATAACCTACTTTGTCATTTAGTTTAGTAGTATTTACTTTATTTTCTAGTATTGAGTTAATTTACTAGTAAGTGCGTCCAATGGGAAATCAAATCCACTTTCCATAACTCAATATTGACCTATCTCAATCAACCAACGCTGTATTAGCCAATCTAACCCTATACTTAACAACTAACTACGGCTAATGAATATTTTAGTAGGACGAAGTTAATGAAGGACGCCTCCTTTGTCCCGTGCAGCTTGATTACATTCAGACTGATCCGAGCGAGTACTCGGATATAAAATCTGACTGAATGAGAATCGAGATACGATATAATCGGTTGTTGGTTTTAAGAGCGACCGCAATATTGGGGATTTATCAATTAATTTTAGGATTGATTTAAGTGTTTTTTTTAGGCAGATTATACATTCTCGTTTTGTAAAACGTGGCAGTGTGTATTGCAGTAAATTGATTTAAAATGTAATCATGCTTTTTTATGGAGTCGTTTGATAGTGTGCCTGACAAATATTTTCTCGTGTAGGAAAATTATTATTAAGTAATATATATATTAAAAAGTTATTAATCAGAAAAGACAGCTTTGCTTTATTTGATGTCGTGCTTTTTTAACGAAATTTGTGGTTAAGCTTCCTCCTATCGATTTAGGAATTATTGACTTAATAGTTCCTAATTAAATATATAGTTAGGTACCTTTTTCTTAAGCTGTCAATCATCAGTCATATAAAAACGAAAGTTAACTCTCTATCTGAGACATGAACGGTTCGAATCCAATCAATCAATACTGCCAAAACCCGATAACATCAACACACTTCTCACATTCAGCTCCTATCTAGCAAATCTAATCTTTGTATGTCTGTGTCGTCACCACAACACAGTTAGGTAACTAAATACGTGACTGGCATATGCCCGGAGTCCCAATTGACACGTTCAGTCCGCCACGTGTGCAGAATCGACCCCGACAAGCTAATCCCGGGTTTTCACTAGTACTGCTAATATTTTATTTGTTTTGGTTCGTTAGGACGTTAATTTTTGTGTGAGCAGGTGGGAGAAATAATTTGGGTACGTTATAACACCATTTTTGGCTCCACTGCTGCCTCTTGGGGTTAATGATTAATAATCCCAAAAGGCAGCATTGGATCCAAAAAGTAATTGTATTTAGGCATTGGACTAAGAACCTGTGGGTTACAGTTAAAGACCTCTGGGTTCATAAATCTATACACTTTATTAGTGTTGTTTATGTTTATAGGTACTCCCCGAATGAGTCCTATAGAATTTCATATCTGGGATTTTCTCTGCAGTTGCAGTTTTTCTTTATAACTAGGTATGGGGACAGCGAGTTAAATATTGTTTTTTGTGAACACAAAGCTTTTAATATTAAAATAATTCTGATATTACAAAAAGTACAAATGGTATAATGCCGTTATATTATTCACCTGCCAGTATTTTTGTAACAGTACTTACATTATTTGTATTTTATAATAACATTATCTTCATTGATATTTTAATACATTATATTGTTGCGCTTTTTACCAGGAAAGCAGCATGCAGATAATGATGAATACGCATAAAGTATTTTTAACTTAAACTTCAAATAGTTGCTATAACTATACGGAAGGCTGACCTATTCGGGGCCTATAAATACAATGCAGTTTGTAATAACATCACCACTCATCATTTCATAAAAACCTATGTGCCTACCCTAATTTCATTTAATAACATATTTTTCAGAACTATTGGCGTTAAGTACGTACCAGTTATCAATCGTGACACTTTTTCATGGCCCTGTGAAGAAAAACTATTACGTACAGTATTATTAAGTTTCCAAGTTTCCAAAATAAAGCTACTACGCTCCGAGCAAATTAAGTCCAATTTAACAATATCTCATTGTCCCACTTTAGTAAGTAAGAATAACGTGAAACGAATCCACGACATAAGTTTACATTTTTATATGATTGCGAACAGATGCTTCGTATTACTACATAATAAATAATTATAATGTCCCGAGTTTATATTTAATAGCCGAATTATTGCAGGCGTGCACTCGACGAAAATCATTATCATCAAGCTTTCCTCGAGCTTTCGGCAGTATGCAAAAGCTGCACGTTACTGAGTCGGCGCGAAATGACAATATAGAGTGGGGGGCAGTAACCCTAAGAACACCGCACGGGAAGGTTGTGTCGCCCCACGCCGTAAACAGACCGCGATCTCCGCAAACTACAGCGTAAACATCACCGGCGATGTTATGATTGAAAATTTAACAGAAATGCACCAACAAGTTCATTACCGGTTATAATTAGTGTGCTTTTTCACGTGTACAAACAAACTATGCGGTGTAAAGTGCGAAGTGACGTTAATCAGTAGTGTCAAGCATGACCGCGGGTCCAATTAAAAGAGATAATCTCAGATGGAACCAGTTCAAGTGTATAGTGCTTTTGCATCTTTTGTTAAGCTTTCCGTGCGCCACAAAAGGTAAGTGAACAAAATAAAAGATAAGACTGGTTAAGACTTGCAGGAACCTCGAATTTTTTGGCCTAAATAAAATTTGGCAATCGGTTAAAAGATAAAAAAGACACAGTTTTTTAATACAATGTATACGAAACCGAAATGAAGATTACTTTCATTTAAATTTAAAAAGAGTATGTAATTTTTTATTTATTTAAAATAAAATTTACTTACGTAAAAATTGAGACTGACGCCTTCCGTCCATTAAAAATTGTAAAAAGAACTACTGTTTACAAAATCGAACTCAGATTGACATAATTATATCACATAATCCTTAATTATCTTTAAAGGCGTCTCATTAACATGTTTAACTGAATAAGTCGTTTTTATTTCGGTCCCATTAAAAATTAATTGACAGCACACTTAATCGAGACTATCAGTATAACGTAATAAAACGATGATCAATATTTAATTATAGTCGTAATATTTTTTTTTTACTGGCTTATTTTTTTCTAAGCGCAATCTCGGGCCCCGCGTATAAAGGAACACCCAGCTGACACGATAGTTGGCAGGAGCGAGCCTGCTACTCTTCGCTGTGTATCTGAAGGAAAGCCAAAACCCACGATTCAGTGGTACAAAGATGGCTCCCCGCTCGCTCCTACTGACCACCCACACAGAGTGCTGCTTGAAGATGGACTGCTGTTTCTTAGGTAAGTAACCAATTATACAGTCATTGGGTAAAGGTATATAATATCTAAGGTTTTAAGGACAGCGATGGGATCACTTTTCACAGTACTGCAGTCTGATTTTTGTCGCCTTTATTTTATTTTTTTAACCATAGCCCTCTTTAGTTATTTCAACATGAGCTTTTTCCTCATCGATACAACTGGCAATTTTGCTTTTGAATGGTTATGTTTATAATATCGTTTATGCAGGGAATAATAACAGCTAATTATAAATAAGCTGAGTCTTTAAAGGCAAGCTTCCGAGATCACTAGATAGGTTACAGGGTTTATAAAACTAATCATCAGCAAGCATAAACATGAAGCAACATTAAAAGTTCTTGTTCTCCTGAAATACATTTGATACATGCCGTATTTGGGAAGCGAAATTGGTTTTTGGTTGTTCCCATTCTCTGTGAGAACGTAGAAACGTGCAAACTTTATAACATGCATTCTCACATAGCCTAGGGTGCGTCAAATGAACATAGGTATCGTCAGAAAAGCTATTTTCGAACACCCAGACTTTTTATTGCATGTGACGACTATTATGGGCGTTCGTTTTATAGTCGGCGTGTGAGTTTCATTTGTTTTCTACTTGGCGTCTTCCAGAATGGTCTAGGAAGTGTTTATTGGATTGTTTCATGCTATAATTATAGTATGCTAGCCTATTTTCAGGTCAACATGCCATTTAGAAAGTTTGTATATACCTAAAGGTACATATGGCGGTAACTATGCATTACGGTGGAAAAATTAGATGTGTCATAGACATAATTATCAGTAAGATTTTTTTTTAAAGGCTTCATGATAAAGTATTAAAGGCTTTCGGCAGATTTAGAAAATTCCAGGATACTAATTCGTCATATTTTAGTTTCAATAAATTACCGATGATTTTTTCTTGGGTTCAATGAGCGCACATCTTCGATCAATAGTATACGATCAATATAATCGAATTCCCTTATAGTTAGCTAAATATGGTCTTGCTTATTGCAAGTATGAAGCCATATTACGCAGCTCATCACTAGCCATCATGCCGTACCATCGTGGTGAGCCTATAGCCATTCATCGCCCATACTCTAAAGTAATGGTCGATAAAGAGGCTAATGTCCAGCGCAGCAGAATTAACCAAATAATATTTTATTACTGCGTCGGTATTGCATTGTGCATTGCAGAGATTCAAATGTCCGTAGTGATAAATGTTTGGGATTTAATTAATTCATGTTGCGTTCATAATTCGAATATAACATGACAGGTGGCGCTACCCATTGTTGTTAAGGACCGGCTTTATTGATGATGATTTAATTTAAACTCGATAGTATTTTGTGTCAGTTTTTCGGTTTTTCGTTTTGATTTTTCATACACGAGATTATCTGCAGCCATTAGCTAGCATTTATCGTTATTTTTAAAAGGCTGACTTACTGAGCTTTTCCATTTACTTCATCGTTTAACTTTTACAATTCGATTTAAGTAGGCCTAGATAATTAATTGCCATAGGCTCACCACAAGAGCGGTAAAATTTGTGCTCAAATAAATTGTAACCAACTTACTTTTTATCGAACTTTAGACGGTGTAAAATTTTCGCATATTTTTCCTAACAATATTTTAAAGACATACCAAATAATAAAACTAAACACGTTGCAAAGATTACCAGTATATTATACAAAGATATGGAGAGGACTTAATACGACATATTTAATGTAATGATGGCTATCCTTAAAGCCGCTTGCCGTCGGGCATTACACGAACTTTGATGGTTATTGCAGTATTTATGCGTAAAGTTTATTGAAAAAGGACGTTTTACGCATTTTATATTGTAATACGAGTCACATTTCATTTATTTCTAAATACAATATAGTTCTATATTGAAGAAATAACAAATAAATATTTTATTTAAGATAATTGTTCGGCAAAATTCCGCCACCCACCTAAGCTTTAGTTACAAATTGTTCCAAGTGCAAGCATACAAGCTTTTTATTGTTACTTCGATACCACTAAAGTCCTATGTTATTTAGATTAGTTTATAAAGGAATAATTTGTATTTTTTATTACGTCTTAGGATGTCTATTTTATTGGTGAGAGTCTTATTGTGTGATGAGCAATAAGGTCCCGTACACCTACGAGAATATTTTTGGTGACGTGTTATCTACGAGAATAAACGCTATCAGATGTATGGGTTATGCCCTACAAGGCCCTAGTATTGCGCTTCTACTCAATAGCATGCGTAAATTAAACAGCTCTTAACCCCTAATTAACAAATTCTGGTATCTCTCGGAGTTGAAGATTTCTGACGGCCGTTTTCCGCTGAGTTTGGCAAAGCAACAGAGAGAGAGGTAGTGCCTTCTTCATTGTTCTCCATTGCGCATATCATTGAGCGTGGATACGAGGTCCGTTTCCCATTCTGTCTCTAGATTATAAACGTTATAGCTAACAAGGCTGAATCTGCAATTAGTTCTTATCATATTAACTTGGTGTACTTAATGAGGGTCTTTGTTAGTACAGCGTTAATCGTAAATAATACAGCAAACCATGACGTTTTTAAATACTACTTGTCATTCTACTAGGCTGTATACAAATGTCTTTGCCATGTTCGTATATTTTTTCTCTTTGTATTTTGCGTGTTGTCTCGTAAAAACGAACAGACTAATTTGGTCGGCGTTTTTATTGTTGTGCTAATTAGAGGCAGAAAAAATTTAAGTACACGTGTTTTATTACACCTCGTCTTGACACGACACAAAAAATGTAAGGCGAAAACGAACTCGTTCATGGTACAAAACCATTTTTATGAATACAATAATTTCGTGCAATATATTTAAAACGATTCGTTGTGGATTTTTAACATGTCGTATTTAGTGTAGTTTCTACTAAATATTGGTCGTTTTACTATTTATTTCAAATATTTACAGTAATTCTCAAAAAATAAATTAAAATATGTATCTAAAAGTAGTCGGACATATTTTTTATATCAAACCATATAATTTAACGCCACTTGTACGTATTTATAAGTACTGTAAGTACACTGACCGATATTGAGTTGATCGTTAAATTGTAGGGTTATGCGTGGCAAGAAGGAAAACGATGAGGGTGTGTATTGGTGCGTTGCACGCAACTCCGTCGGCGAGGCGGTCAGCAAGAACGCAACACTCACCATAGCTGGTAAGTACTTATTAATTGCGTGTAAGTTGTGCTTAACTGTATGTGGGAAGTGCATTAGCATGAAAGGGTTAGGTTTCATTACGTATACACTTGTAATCTATGGAAAAGTCGACGGTGGTGTCCTACTTTTAACACACTTAAGGGATTTTCGACAAGTACGAACTATTTTTGATAATAAATAAATATTAATTTCATTTAACTGTAAACAGGTAATTTATTCTATGGAAAATATTAGAAATGCAATAATATTTTATACTAGAAATAAATATCCAGCTTTCCGTTCAATGGATCGTTTTAAAATCTCGACAAATATATTTACCCGATTTCAATATTTGCGAATGTAACTAGATACGATTTTGCCGCAGCGCGGTAAACCACTGAAAGGTTGGGTAAAATCTTTATTTATTTGTTATCTGCGTCAGATTATTATTTAAGTTAAAAAGCATTGGTTGGTTTATTCTGGTGCTCTATCTAATTCATACGAGATGCGTTTGATTAGAAAATTGTACTTAGCTTTAAGTAAGGTAGTAGTTGTAAGAAGAATTTATTTTATAGTTCTTCGAGATGACTTCAGGGTAGAACCTCGCGATGTGAAGGTTGCTAGTGGAGAACCAGCTGTTCTAGAATGTTCTGCTCCAAAAGGCGTCCCAGACCCAGGCGTCCACTGGACGAAGGACGGACAAAGTTTAGATGTTGAAGTCAACGGGAGGTAATTAATTCTGGCTTTCGAACTTTGTTGTTTTGTTTACACATTGTTCATTTAAAATAAACAGTCTGGTTTAGTGCAATATGTTGATGGTAACCAAACATTGTTGCATGTGCTTATTTATTCACGTAACAAACTGCCTTAGGCTGTTTAATTTCGATGTTCAGTTACAATGACTAATGATTTTGAAAACATCCTGATTGCTAAAATATCCAGGTTTTGTAAAATCACGCTAACAATTATAATTTAAATGTTTAAGTAATATGCCTAAATAATGGAATTTCTTTCAGAATAATGATTGTGAATGGTGGTGATCTCAGAATACTAGAAAGTCTTCCTTCAGATAGTGGTGTATATAGATGTGTAGCGTCAAATGTGGCCGGAGAAAGACAGTCCCGTCCTGCAACGTTACTCGTGTTACGCAGACCGCATTTTCTAGTGAAACCTAATAACATAACGGCATTGATAGGCCAGAATGTTGAGTTTCACTGTCAGGTAATAAAGTGGAAAATTAATCCACTTATTCATTGGACTTTGTAATTAACCGCAATGTTGTTTTAAGGCTTTCCATAAAGTACTTTATCAAACGACTAATTTGAGCTTATTTTCGCGCAATTCTGATTTTGTATTTTATGAAAAACTTTTATCTTAACCTTAGGTACCTTTAATAAAATTTGAATTTTTTATATGCTGAAATTCTTTGTGTATGTAAAATATCTACAAAAATTATATGATTTTAGGCTTCTCCGGAATCAGATGTGTCAGTGTCGTGGACTCGTGACACTGGTTCATTATCACCATACGCGATCATTCGTCGAGGATCTCTCAGAATAGATAGGGTTGTTGCTACCGATGCCGGAACTTACACTTGTGGGGCCGAGAGCCAAGCGGGGACCAGTGCTGCGTCTGCTACACTTACTTTACATTGTAAGTCCTGATTTTAATCTCCGGTGTTATTTTTGTTTTCTAAAAAATTAAAATATATAACATTTTAAGAACTTTTTTCTTTTAACATGACAACGTGTACGTTTCGGTAAAAGTCCTCTTATTTATCATGGATCTTGAGTAAGGAAAAGATTTTATGATTATTTAATTACCTTTTAGCACTACCTCATTTCACTCGAGTGCCTTCAGACCAAACTGCCTGGGAGGGTGAAGCGGTTTCTTTCCCTTGTGAAGCGGAGGGTACACCCCTCCCTGTGGTCTTTTGGACCATGGAAGGATCCCAAGTAAGAACTTTGTGATTGAAAATAACGTTTAATGAGTATATTCGCGATGGTGTTTGATACAAATAATGGTATGTTTTCAGGAGTTGGTATTTCCAAAATCAACACACGGTACCGGGTCTTTGTATCTGGATAGAGTAACAACCAAACATGCTGGCAGACTGACATGTGTTGCTGTAAGCGCAGCTGGAAGTGCTTTACATACCGCAACTTTACAGGTTATACGTTTGATTATGATTCTAAGCTTATTTTATTATAATTGGCAATACTCAGTCAGACAATGATAACATTGTTGTTCTTTTTAGGTATTAAGAAGAGAAGCCAATTCATTTAATGGCGACATGGAATCATCGTCTCCTTATCCAGATTTGTCTAAACATCAAAATCATCCGCCCATGACCCAATATGAACTGGTTCAGGCGCGTAGATACTTGCAGCAAGACGTTTTAGCTTTAAGAAGGGTCGAAGGAATCTCATCCACTACTGTTAAAATTGTTTGGGATGTAAGTATATTACTTAAAATAAATTTGTGCCATCTGTGTGTTTACGTTAATTGATAACATTTTCATGTATGATTTTAGGTGTTAACGGATTACAACGAATATTTAGAAGGCGTAAAAATATGGTTCAATGGTACCTCCCTTAATCGACAATACGTTTTAGAAGAAGACTATCAGCATTCCAATATATCTTATAAAGAAAGTTTAGCAGATTTTAAGAAATATGAAAACTTTTCCATGACCACAGTTCACAACAGTGGGTCTTCTAGTCATGTTTTAACTGGTTTATTGCCTCATGCTCAATACGATGTGTTTCTTATGCCATTTTATAAACTTTTATTGGGTAAACCCTCTAATATGAAGACTGGTGTTACTGAAGAAGATGGTAAGAATATTTTATTTTTGGAATCTTTATTGTTACTTGTAATCAAGGTACCACGTATAACTATAGTGCACGATGAATGTATTGTAGTTCCAACAGAGCCGCCGCAAAGCGTCACAGCGGGAGTGATAAATGCGACGTCAGCGTGGATTCGGTGGGATCCGCCGCCCCCGCACACATGGAACGGTGAACTTTCCGGTTATTTGGTTAGTAGAAAACATAAACAATTTTTTATTGATATTTGTTTAGTTTATTATTATAATTTAAGTTTACTTTTGTTTTAGATTGAAGTTCGTGTAGGTGGAAGTACTGGCGGTCGTGTGGTCGGTCAGATGTCGTTAGGCGCTAAAACCCGAGCAGCCGCGGCAAGCTCGCTTCGCACAGGCGGCCGGTACAGCGCGCGCGCTGCCGCCGTTACGCGTCGGGGACATGGTCCGTTTAGCGCGCCTGCGCATATACACATGCTGCCGACTTTGTCACAAAGGCATTATGTACAGTAAGTACATTTTCCAATAGACTAAATTCAAAATATTTTTTTTATGACTGTTGTCACACAACACTGGCTATGTACTGTCGTGGCGATAGTAGAATAAACAATTTGTTCCAGAACGGAGCCATCGACGGACAAAGCGATAGTGTCAATGTTTCAAGAAACTTGGCTGCTGGCATTATGTCTAACTTTGTTAGTATTAGTGCTTGTCGGCACCGGAGTTATTGTTTATTTAAGGCGAAAGCAGACTAAGCTTAGGAAGAGTCAGAACACGACTGGTAAGAATAGCCTCATAAGACAGCGTACATTTAAAGAGTGATAATTATTAATATGATATTAACATTGTTGGTTTTTCAGCAACAGCAATTGTCAATGCTCAACAATGTCTTTTAGGCAAGGAAGCTGTATGGTTAAGAGAAAGACCTATATTTGAAGGGTCTAACGAACCTAGAATAGAAATTTTGAATTGCCACCAAAGTTTATTGCATGGTGAGAAAGATTCTTTAAATACGATCACAATAATGTTGACTTGAATTTTAATGCTGATGCTTTTATTTACCATTTTAGGTGGTCACGCAATTGGTACTTTGTCAATGGAAGCTGAGTACAGTCTTCCTCAACATACAAATGTGTTAAATCCGATACCAGAGGAGAATCAAAGAAGACTTCAGCCGGAACCATATGCTTCTAGTGCGATTTATACTGAGTTAAATTACCAGGTATGTGTATGAACATTAACGTAATATTTCGCTAGTAAAGTGCCGGTGAATTATGTTTTAAAATTGCTTTAATAGGTACTTTATTAAATCTTGTTTAGGTAATTGTTCAGTCAAACTAGAATTTCCTTATAAATCATTATTAGTAAATTCGAATTTTAGGATCACACTGATGCTGAAGACTCATGCATGAAGTGCGCTGTAAGTCCTGGCTCTTACGATAACAGCATGGTCAGATCCTATGGAGAAAGTAACCAATACTCAAATGAAGAATGTTCCACGTGCTGTCGAAGCAGCAGCTCAACTCTTACGAAAGACTACAGTGAAATGACAAAATGTGGAAACGATGAAGAAATGCAAGACATGTCTATCGAAGACTGTCCGTCCTGCAAAACAAACCATTCAAGGTCATCAAGCCATCATGATGGCAACAAAGAATGGGCCATGGCTGAAGTAGAATATGATTATCCACAATGGCATTGGTTGGGTCGAGAAAACACTTTTAGGCAGACAAATCCGGATGTGAGATACGCAACAGAAGGAAGAAGCGATCAGGATTGTAGGATGAATTTATGTGATATTTTACCACCACCGCCTTACGAAAGGTAAGATTTTTTTTCTTTCTCCACCAGGTACTAGATGTATCTGCTTATTTCATTTAAATGTGATCCACAGTGACTGCTTTATACACAGTCATATTTAGTTCAATTTTTTTCTCCACAGGGAGTCGCAATATCGAGAAATGCACGCATTCACCAATCACTCAGGGACATCAGGTTGTTCAGGACATACGTATAGAAGTTAATTAAATTGTAAATTAATATCACTAGGATGTAATACAAGCAATATTACTTTATAGTGAACTGTACAAATGTATAAAGGTCTTTGCATATTAAGAACATTAAGGTGTAACGGGATACTTATTACACTGTCGCGTAATACCGGTATATCTTGCGAAATTTTGCCAAGTAAAAACTTCGTATTAGCAAATTTAAAGTAAGTTAACGTAAAGGTAAAGTTAACATTATCTTGTAAACATATTAAAAAAGCAAGTAAAAAATATTGGAACACACGGGTGAGCATTGCCAAGTTCCGATAAGAAGTAACAGACAGTAAGGGACGTACAACTCTATCCTATTTGTAGACGGGACTATCTAACATAGATCGGAAGGAACTTGGTTTGCATTATACCAGTGAGTTGCTTTCTTTTTATTTAAATTAAATTATTTATTACATAGGTAATAAATGTAATCTTAAAAATATTTATCACTAAAATTAGGTAAAGTAAGTTTATTGTAAGATTAGCCAATTAGACATGAAACTTTTGAGAGATACGTTATATCGATTGGTAAGAGTTTGTAGTTATAATATTGTTACGCGACGGTGTAATAGACGGCTTTTGAAGATTGTAGATCTTGTGGATGTGTTTACAAATAGACTGCTATGTAACGTAACGTAGGCATTAGGTTTTCATCTTTCTCTAGTGACTGTGATATAGTATAATTTCGTATTCAAATTTACGTTTTATGTAAATATTTTGAAATGTTTGATATCCTTATACAATTTTATCATTGACGTATTTATTGAGTGTAGTGAATTAGTATTTCGGAAGAGAACCAAATTTTTAAACGAATATTTTAAACAATCACAGTTGTATAATATCATTTTGTACTGAGACAGGATTCCTACACTGAATCAGACGATAATTTGTACTTTGTAAACCCAGCTTAATTAAACTGGATGATTTTTTATCTCTTTGTTTTACTTGGTCTTCCCCAGACGATTTATCGGTAGCTGCGTCATTAAACTCCTGATAAGTGGACCTCTTACACTTAATGAGGGTCGCTTTCTTTGCAACTTGTATTTTATTTATGACAAGGCGTAACAATTATTAATTATAAGATCACTCATTCCCTATCTTACTTCTGTAAGCTAAATCAAATAGCAGGAAAAAAATGCTTAATTCTACTATGAGTACGTATGCCTAATTTTACGATACATTTTAAAAGGCTATGCCAGCTGCTGTGAACCAAACAGAAAGTACCAGTACACAAGGATGTAAACGCGCAATTAAAAATACTTTACAGTGCAATAAACTGGCGAATTGCTTGTAAATCTTCTCAAATGAATTGTTAAGTTCACACTCAAAGAACCGGTGCACGATTTAAAGCTCTATAAAAGTGTAATGAATCTATCAAGAATATTAATCAATAAACATAGTCACAGGGCTATTTTAAACTTAATATTATGAATGTGCTCAAACCCTCCCGTGCTAATTAACTCGAGGGACATAGTTATAACCCCAGCTTAAGCGATAAGGGTTGAGATTGCAGTGACGATGCAAGTTTGACCCTCATAATTAACCCCGCATTTTCATATTAAATGAAATTCTATTTCCTACGTGATAATGTAAATGTATTTTTTTACGTAGTTTAAGTAAAGTCTAAAATTTGCATCCAAGACATTTTAAACTGGAACATTTTCATAGCGTCAAGTTGCATAAATTTAAACGAAAGCGAATTGCAGGAAGATGTTAAGAGACAGGCAAGATCTCATTAAATTTATTTTCGACATTTAGAATTTAATTGAATATCAATTCCGAACATTGTTGAGTTAATGACGAAAAAAAACGTGACGCCATGAAACGAGAAAATAACGAGCAAAATGTATTTAATGATAGGACTCCAAATCCACATAAGAAGTCGACGCTCGCAACAAACCTCTATGTTGTGTTTCTATAAGCACACACACAAGATGATGTTAGTATTGGTACAACGAACATAGCACTGGCGTGTTAAATTAAAATATTGCAGCAGCACGTGAATTGACAGCATTGAAACAGCTGCCCCCTTACCATGAACTCTTAAAGCAGGACATTTTCCGTTGCGACGTCGCGTTGTTACGTGCAGTGTAGTTTGGAGTCTCGCTTCCACAACGTTAACTGTCCTGCTTTAAGAGTTCATGGTATGGGAGCTCGTCTGGACCGGTAGTTACTGTCGATGGTCATTTGTTTATCATAACAATAATCGACGGTACCTGCAGAGAAATATTAAGATAAAAGTCATCATCAGCCAATTTTTTATCAGCAATATAAAAGTCAATTTTAGATCTTATCATAATGATGTACGTATTTGTAGCTGCGTCGGTTTTCAGTTCTATAAACGATAAATTAGACTCTAAAATTGGTAAGTATCAAAGATATAACATAGTTATAAGCCGGCGCTATCTTAATACATAAAACTAATCTATAACGCCAAGTCTCAGATATCATTACCATCATATGAAAAGTGGCTGCACAATTACACGAGTAATCAGCTTTTCTCGTAAATAACTAAACGAGTATTTGTGCGTAGCGGCAGTCGCAGGCTGTGTCCAAACGGAGGGCGTTGCCATGACAACAGGTTTCATACTCACCCTAGAGTGCACCCTTGTTATTAATACCCGTAATAATTAAACTTGATTGCATTTCACACCAGGTGTTGGATGACTCGCGAACTAATAAGTGTTTGAATAGAACTACGGTGTAATTTGGTTAGACAGATTAAGACGTTTGATCGCAACAATAAAATTAATTATTACAGGTTTACAAGTGTTACTAATTTATATAATCTATATCATCAAAATTCAATTAACGCAAAACAGAATTCATGTTTCATAACTGATTTATTCATAACAATTTTTTTATTATGACATGTTTTGAATGATGATCCGTATAGCTATGAATAATTTATTGCAATGTAAATAAAATAAGAGAGTTCACCTGTAATTTTAAGGCCTTCTTTTGATTAGGCAAAGGTAAATTGAAAAACTCGTGTAGGTACGTATACCATCCTGTCGAAATTCAATCAGGGAAGCAGTTTTATGAATTCACCCGAAGCTTCCATCAAAAATAATAACCTAAATTTTCATTCTCACTCTGAATAAAATCAGAATTCTCAAACGCAAACTGGGACGTGACTTCTCTAAATCATATCTCGAACGAGTCTTACGATTTTTATTTTCTTTATTAATCAGCACTCCCCTACGGAGCAATTTCGGGAGTGAAGAGCTCTTCGGCGTGCCCCGAAGTCAAGAGTCAGGGTGACAGAGAAAAATTGAGAGGGATGTCGGTAGGACGCGTGGTGTAGGAGTGACAAGGAGAAAATAAATGGATGTTGGCGTTTGACGTAAATGATATTGAAGAAGGCAACCATGGGCCATGATTAGTATCATTACTTATGTACAAACACTTACGCGAACGTCTTAGAAATTTCCATCATAAAAAGTATGAAATGCCTCGTTCCTATTATGCAATATAGGAAACCACATTGATCTTGCTTCTTATGGGTGCATCTGAACCAGAACAGGTCTTTGAATACTCCTATTTAAAAACATTTGCTTCACTCTATTTAGTTCTCTTGTAATGAAGGTTGCACATACAATTGACATACATGAATGTTACATCTTTAAACTCCCAGACAAACCCATAAATACTAATAGTTATCCCGTTTTAAAATAGAATCCGCAACGCCTACCACATAATTCTGATCACAAACATCAGGATCCTACTATTTCAGTGATCGAGTGCAAGACTAATAATAAAACTGTCATTTGGTATTTAAGGTAGAACTAAGGAATCAAATAAATTCAATGGTGTTGAAGTGAGAGAGTGTTAAGATAAAATTATCAACAGAACGACGCCCACTTTTAAGGAGGCAGTGGCCTAGACTAGACTTCCATAATAAAGCTTTAAATAGACAAACAGTTAAATCCGTTCAATAAATTGAACACTGAACTAGTCGACTTTAAGCCAGACATAGACATGTCAGCTCTATCGAGTACAATACTGACCAAATTAATTGACTTAGATAAAAAGTTGTCTGACAACGTTAAACATTTTACTCAGGGATATTATAATTTGTGACGTAGCTTTCTGCTTTAATGTTGATTACATTTTCCCTTTGAGAGATCTTGAACATTATTGGAAAGATTTGATGAGACATTGATTTTAAGCCGCATTAATTGTTCTAATGAAGTAACTATTTAAGTCTCACTAAAATCTTTAAATTTTGACTATGATCAATTCGTAACTGTTAATAATATTTATTTTGCAAGAGTTCATCGCACTGGTCTATTATGAGGTCCATGTTTAGAAATATTAGGTGTTTATAATATGTAAAGCTCTTAAATACACTACCTGACAAGAAACAATGTGCATGAAAGATCAACATTGTTCACAAACTTGATTCTACAGGGGGTGTTACATTTATATCTACCGATGCAAGTAATAAGATAACATTACAGTCTTCAGTAGTGTGACCTAGCCATTAATTGTTACCAAATTCGAATACCGTGTATGTTCAATTACAAGATAAGATTCGACTATGCATGTCAAATACATCACATGCATTCACACCGATAGATGGTTCCACTACAATCTTGGTCTAAGCCCATTACAATTACGCGTGGGTTGCTGTTGTTTTCCTTTTATGTTTAAAGATAATGCTTAACAGGTTTCCTGAATGCCCATTTGTTAAACACGACATTATCTTATACGATCGTGTTTAAATTTGCTCTCAGTGCGTTTCATTAAATACAATTCAGCTAATACTAAATTTAGTTTAAATAATTAGAAATATATTGACTACATTTTAATTTATTAGTTTATTACTTATTGGGTGTTTCGTGCAACCGAATTATCTTAACCTAAATAACCTGTAAATGGCGGTAATCTGATCTCTATTTTAGGGTACCTGATAGAACTCTGAACACTGATTAAGAAAGCCACAAGCAAACCAAAGCAGCAGTCAAAAACGATATTTGTACATCGTTGTGTCGTACATAGTACGACAAATTATCATTAGGTTTAGTTTCAAATGGCTTTTCCATAGACAACCTGGTTCCAAAGCAGTCATGCAAGGGTAAGTGTCTCAATCAAGAACAAGACTTGGAAGTGCAATGAAGACAGGCAGATCGATACACTTTGGGGAAGCCTTTAAAAACCCAACAGACTACACAGCGATGATGATACATCTGGTGCAGTGTTCAGCAAAGTACTCTTTTTCCAGCGCAGTACAGGTGAGCGACTGGAATATTTATGTATATATGTTAATTTCCAATTTATTTAAAACGTCCTTATTTATACGAATGACCTTTTTAGATTTAGGCAATAAATTAGTTGAGGTTAAAAGTTTAAGGTTTTGTGATTTGAGAACAATTAGAAAAAAAAATTGTTATATACATGCAC
Organism: Abrostola tripartita; assembly: GCA_905340225.1. NCBI lineage: Eukaryota > Metazoa > Arthropoda > Insecta > Lepidoptera > Noctuidae > Abrostola > Abrostola tripartita. Next base: position 6,090,991 of record HG996498.1, on the reverse strand, counting down.
ATGACATACACGCAATAAAAAATGGCAAGCTAGCGTAAAGAAATAATATATACCTTAATTATATCACATCCATAATACGATAGTATGTCGAGTGCTTTAAATGCGAGGAGCTTGTTACTCTTCATTTACAAGATTAGCATAGATATGCTGTTCTATCAACGTCAGCTACTGTAAGCAAAATTAATTATTGAGACATGCAGCACTCTAAGACACAATATCTCAAACTAACGAACAGGCTAACAGAGATATACGAGTAGTATGTTTATTAGTAGAACCATAATTTCAGTATATATAACTAATATACATATACTATATACTCAGTGTAATTTAAGCAGGCCTTAGCATACTTCAGCAACAAAGTAGCTTGTCCAAACTTAGACGGTTTATTGCTTACGGCATCTGCACTCAGCGAAAGTCACGAACATTGGATAATAATTACAAAAATGTCTGGAAAATTATGAAACAGTGAGCGCCGGCGAAGGGTGCATGAATTATCCATTACAGGGACGACTGAAGGTACCTCTGGAGCCATAATTCGTACTCGTTTCGTACGGGGTTCTGTACGATATTTATGGCAGCAGATAAGGCCTACAGATGGCGAGTCCAGGGAGTTTTCCTCCCCTAATACTTGTTGAGTTACGGATCCCAATTTCCAGTTCTGCACTTCAGGTGTAGCCCACCCCAATCGTCGGTTATCGATTCGGTAAGATATCTTTCAAAATTATGGTCTTACAATTTAAGTTGGAAGGAGTTTTGTCACGGAAGCAAGTCTTTATGAGTTTAATCTTATCCAGTAACAAATTATTGAGAAATTAGAGAGTTACTTTGGTCGTAAACTTGTCTCGTAAGGGGGTAAACTCCTTGAGCTATAAGAGAAATTATGTTGGAGTTATCAACTATTTACGTGACAGACGATCGTAATTCTAATACTATGTTTTAGTAATAAAATAGACTAGTGCTGATCGAAGTTGACAATGACATATTTATATTATTACACTTTCTTCAATATAAATTCGACGAAGACCTTACATTAGGTAGTCATAGTTGCCTTAATCTAACGAAGAATGAATAATAAAAAAAATAAATAAAATAAATAAAATAAATAAAATAAATAAAATAAATAAAATAAAATAAAATGAAGCTTCAAAACCAATATAAAAGTAATCAAATATAAATAGTATTGTCTATAAAGTTTAATTTAAAAGCAATTATTAGGGTCCAGCATTAGTCACGGCCGAAAGAAATGAAACACAGAATTATGACATCGGCGTATATCGTGACGTCACGCGACGCCCGAGGTGCCTGTTTTTCGGTGATTTATGGCTCAACGAGAACCATGACTAATACTACGCTTAATAGGTGCTTTGTCTATGCTAGTAGCATTGTTTTTATTTATTACTTCGAGGATTTGCTTGGGGAATTGAAACATATGAGTTAGTGATAGCGAAATTGTTGATGTTTCAACTTTGTTGTGCGTTGTATCATGTAAATTGTTATATTCTATTAATTATCCTCAGAACATTTGTGGGCATACATTCCCCAAACAGGTCGACAGAGAAATCACATTGACAGTTAGCCATATTTCACCAGACGGTAAAGAGATTATTGTTTCGTCCTCTGAGTATCATACAGAACACCTGATTCTCTTGTAAACACAAACATGTAGCTCGCCGTATAAATATATGGCGAGATGTGGTCCCCAAATAGAAATAACCGTCCTCTTTTCCCGTGGGCGCTGTAAGGAATGTTATCAGGTAGATTGGCAGTGTTGCTGTGTGTCGCTATAAAAGGAACTGATTGTGCATTTGCTAATAGGAGTATGACCCACTTTTTGGCCGTTGAAAAGTTAAGCGTGGGTTTGTCTGGGTTACCGGTGTATATTTTTAAATTTAATTCTGATGGTAGGTATTTGTAATCTATTAAGGATGTATTTGAGTAGAGTAATATTATGAATCCCCAAAACGTGAATTCAGAAAATGTTTAGATACCACTGGTGGTATGGCTATACAAATTTAGAAATGATAAAATCAGAATAGTTGATTTCCATACCTAATTTACTGAGCGAAACACTAAAGGCATTCTGAAAAAGGAACAAAAACGGAATCATCTAGAATCACAATAAACAACGAATAACTGGGTGAAGTAGCAGGTTCACTAGTATCACAACAAACTACAGAACATACGAGCGAGTTTGTAGATATCCGTATGTTAAACACCCTAAACTCTTATCCTTAGCCTTACTCTATCTTTAGCCACGGCCTGTAGCCGGCTATAACCACCGCTCCTAAATCTTGTGATATTTCATAGCACAGCGAAATGTGGTAATTAAACTAATACACCCATTAAAATTAATCCCGGATACAATACGGATGCAACCCAAAAGTTTTAGTTATTCCCGGAACTAATTTCAAGTTAAGCCCATTTTATATCTCCAGAGGGCAGTAGAGGACATTTGATTAAATTATTAATTTAATGTTCATTATTTGACCTTTTTAATGTGTTACAAGTAGGTTCTAATAAATATGGTTTCGATAAAGATCTGTTAAGAGAATCGACTGAAATAACCTACTATATAATCAGAAAAAAATAAAATATACTGTCTACTCATCGTTTGAAAATACAAAACGTTAGGTACTATTTAAAACGAAAAAGAGGAAGCATGATAGTACAATACAAATGCGATTTTAAAAGTTCTTCATTATTCATTTTAAAAGTCCGTGTCTTCATACAGATTTTTTTTACACTTGCTTGTTTTTAATTTTGTATAGTGATGAGATACCTACTCACATCACAAAGCGTGAATGTAATCAATGTTGAAAATAATATGGACCAAATTAAGTGTAGGTATGTGAGGGGTTTCACCGCGTGTAAGTCGAGATGTTTAATTTGCGTTTCCGTTCTCCGTTTCAATGCGACGACGTCTTAAAATAAAGACAGGAGTTAATTAAGTCCATGACTTAAGTATGAGGCGTATTAATACCCTTTCAATTTTAATATTTCAATTAGAGGAAGGAGCATTTTTCTATTCTATGTTTAAGCTTGCTTGAACTCTATTTGGCAACTATGTCTCCATTGTAAAAGTTTATTTCTATTTATATGTAAAACGTTTGTCTCAACACTTCCTTGGGGAGTAATACACGGAAAAGTTTTTGCTCCAAAAGGAAATTCTAAAGCGAAATAAAAAGGAAGACGAACCTAATCGGTGTAAACTCGCATTGTTTCAACCCGATACGATCAGTTAGAGCGTTCAGTCGAAGCCATGTTACAAATTCTCGACGCTTTAAACAGACACGTAACAAAACAGCGGAATTAGCCGCCAAGAACCCTCTGACTTTATCTACCGCCATATTTTTAAGTAAATTACAAATAGGTATAGGGCGCACCGTGCCATCAGTTGTGCCGTGCGTGTTATCGCGACGGGGGGATCGCGAGCCGGGCACCTTACATATAAATGCTACTGCTGTGTGACACAGACTAACAAATATCGTTGGTTCGCTGTCTGCAAAATTATCTAAGCAACTACTTTTCATAACACCTATATGGGACATAGAGTAGGTACTTTTTGTCACTAGTATATCTACTTAAGCTTAGAGTTAAATAATTTACCATGCCATATATTATTATAATTACGTTGCTTCTTTACAGTAAAAAACAACACAACTAAGCAGGGTCAAATACAGCATTTTAAGTCCAAAATTCAATTAAACGTTTTTCTTAATAACTACGTCTCAAAAATATTTTTCTACTCGTTTTAAAACAGGTTTGAATAAAAATAAACAAACTGTGTTACGCGTTTTTTGCAAAACGTATTTCGATTGTAATCAATCGTAAAAAAATACCGACAACTTTCAAACAAAATATTAGTATTTAATAGTAAGTCATATTTAAATAATAAAAATATCCTTATTAGACACAGTCCTTACAATTATCGATTCGTTATTGTATGGTCCGTAATTGACAATAATAATGGCTAAAAATCTAAACTCGTATTTCTAGTTTCAACAATTATAGCTCAAGGTTCAGTCCTTACAGTCGGCTCTTTAGTAAAATAAACAAAACGGTTTTAATAATCTCTAAAACCTGTTTTTATACTCATTTTTTTAGGCTGTGGTTGTTTTTATTACGCTTTGTAGTAGTTAAGTGTGTACGAGGCATGGTCGGAAACGAATTTTTTCGTCTAGTCTCCCCGTTGCATTTTCAGGCTTTCCAAGCTGACGGTTTTTCCTTTCCGACAATGATAACGTCGTTAGTGCGGGACTTTGAGCCCCTAAAGACGTGATAGTTTGTTGATGGCCTCAAACTTACTTGTTTATTTTTATTTAAGGCAGTTTTAGGAGGTGGAAAAATACAGTAGAACCAAGAAGTGCTAGAAGTTACGAATGCGATTTGATTGAGTACTTCTACTTGCGAGAATTCGTTTATTTTGTCACTATTTGTGTTTATATTATTTCGTGTTTCTGTACTCTTCACTATAATGACAAAAATATAAACAATCAGCTGCTATTATTACAATAGCAAAATAATAAATTTAAGTAAAAAAAATTGCAAAAAAAAAGTGAACGGGCCATTCGACTCGTGATAATGTGAGGCACTTACTACATAAAAGGCGAAGAATACAAAAAATAAAAAAAATAGTCTTCAGAGCGCCTTTTGTGTTAAATCGTTAACTGCTTTTTCCCTATTGAGAGCAGAAGAAATAAAAATCAAATGCGACCGCTTTCCCCGATCGAGTGTTTGTTTGTCTTATTCTGTTTGCTCTGAGGCGAACCAACTGCTGTTGGCACAAACGGATCTACCGAATGTATGCCCTCATACAAAGCCGGGTGGTCTTTATCATTTTCAATGTAAACACGGCGTTCAAACACTATATAATATTATACTAAATTTAAAACCAACAACGGCTTTTAAATGTTAAAAGAACATTTCTTTTACCACTTAACAGTTAATTGCTTTTTCTTTGTGCTACATGTATGTAGGTGTTTTTTCTGTTTTGTTGAGAGAATGTGTGTTCATTAAACAAAAAATAAACAAGTCTCTTCAATTTTATTTGTAATCTGTTCTTAAACATTGTCATTTAGTTTTGCATAATATTTTTCTATCGATGAGTACTTCTAGTTTGTTCTATCTGTCGACTAGGTACTTCAATTCTGTGTAAGCCATGACTTTGAAGTGGTATACAAAGCTGAGCTATCAAACGATTGCGCACACATCAGATCAAATAAATCACAAACTTAACGAGTTTCTGGCAAACATTTGTGGACGGAGCCAACATTCTGATTATTTTACAAATACTCAGCGTGTAATGGTCCATGGGAGTTCTGTTTACTGTTTTACGGTACGTCAGAATAGATAGTCGATTGTTGGCCAACTACACAAGTATTTGTTTAGCGGTACGGGTGCGATGCCGTGACAGTATGGTAATAGACGACTAAAATATGCATATTATTTTAGTCTATAAAAGTTGCGTCCTACGTACGTACCGTAAAGCGTAGGCGGCATTTAATTTTGTTGTATTTTACTTTATTGAGCGATTGCCCGCAAAATGAATTGCTTTTACGTTTTGTAGACTACGCAATGTACCTATCGCTGCTTGTTCAAGAGGCATAATTCAAAAGCGCATAGCTGTTTTGCTTCGGCGCGATTACGACTGTGTTCCGTGTCAGCCACAATGAAGGGGGCAGGTTGTTTTCACCAGGGGTCTGTCGGGACCTTAGAGACGACGGCACCCCGCTGCGGCCGTGAAGCGAAAACCTGCGCGTCGATATTAACCATCGCTATTACTCGATGATGTATTGATGTATTAACTCATTAAAATACAAACCAGTTTCGGAGTTAAAGGTTAAAGACTTTATAAAAACGCACTTTCGTTCCCTGCTGTGTGGATGAATTCAAATGAAGCGTGAAGGCCTAATAACAAAGGACTTAAGTATCGTATGAAGATTTCCAAGCATCATTTCATATGTATACCTACCTACATACACGAGACGCTAAAAGATTATATCTACATATCTAGTATGTTCTCGGAACCGGCAAGCTCTGCTAATAAGACCGTATCAGTAGCAGGGTTATCTAAGAAATAGTTAATTTAGATAGTAAAGCCAGCTCTAAGTTTATCTTAAGCTTTTAAAGCAATAGAAACTAATTATGCATATGGTATGCAGATAAGTATTAGGTAGATCCTTACGTAACCTGAATAGATATAGAACTTCTCAGATATCCAATGTGGTTGGCATGCAATTAATTAATAAATGAAGTCATGAATATGTGAAGTTTCTGCATAACTTCGTCTTTCTGTGATATAATAAATTCGTAAGTCGTTCAAAAAGGCAAAATATTAAGGCATAATATTATTATACAAAATATTTTTGTATCCGCCAATCTTTGGCACAACATGACATCAATATTTCTTGACAGGTGAAGTCGACAGATATGTCGATCGTCCAATAAACTTTCTCACTATCTTTATAAAAACAAGTGAGAATCGCTTGTAAATTCACTAACCGCCGCACTCAGAGATTTAAATGATTACTTAAACCGACACTAAGTAAAGATTTTAGGAAAAAACCTTTACTTAATGACAGTTTAAGTAATCATTAAATGTCCCTGAGTTCGGCGGTAGAACTGTCTTACGTAGTGTTACTGCAAAAACCTCTTGATCTCAGAAATTGTCGTTTTAACTATACATAAATGGATGACTGGAATTCTGATAATTAATAGATTAACCCTCGCTATTAGCAGGCCCGCCTGTCCAGCGTGGTGACTACGGGCAAAACCCCCCATGAAAAGTAGCTAAAGAAAAAGGCACCCAGTTCCCGGCCACCCTACTATTTGACTAGATGGTGAAAACAGGAGAGCATGCCTTGTGGCGTACCCTGGGGGAGGCCTACATCCAGCAGTGGACTGCCATAGGCTGATGTAATGTGCTGTGATCAATGGCAGGTTCAAAGAAACGTGATCACTTCACTTTACTTCGTAGTACGGTGAATTTTTCGTGATTCAAGAAAGTAAATATGATAGTTTTATTTACTCAACAACAGTTTAATGAAGACAATGAGAAACTTAAACATCCTGACTGTTGTTATAGAATTGCATTTTTCATAAATATTTAAACGCAGACGATTCTCGAGCATCTTGCATGCCAGTAATAACTCTTAACAGAGTTGAGAAATGCAAACTGTGGATGACGTAGCTTACATAACTGTATGCTTGTAATAACGTGTTACAACACACGTAGATAATATAGAGTATCGTTGTACAGCAGTTGTATAGATATACAATGATTTGTTTTCTTATTCGATCTAATTATTCGTTACACACGTTCATTATGTAAGGAAAAATTTATGATACTGAAAAAAAGCCTTTAAATGGTCACATTTTACCCACACTACTTGGTACTGAAAATTCGTGGATAGTTTCCGGCTGATCATCAGTCAGATAATCGTCTTCATCAGCATGGAACATAAAACATAAGTAAATAAATCAGTGGCACATAAAAATTCTTCTCTGTCCTATTTTATTAAACTAAACTCACATTACGAGAATACAAAAAGAGCTTCAACGAACCAACAACCTTACATCCCTGGATCTTATTACTTTGTTTGTCGACGTAAAATTATTTGTCGCCAACTTGCCATGTTTGCTTCTGCTCACAAACTTTGTATCAAACATTTTTTGCCGACATAAAGGCTGAGAATTATTTTACGTTAAGCAGGAACTTGTCGTTGTTTTGTTGTGGATTAAAGTGGCGCAAACAAGACTGTAAAGACCTTAAATGCGTCGTTCCTGGCGTCAGACATTGTTTTATTTTTATTATATACATAGGTAACTAGTTCATGATTCTGTTTTGCTATTTTGCATTTACTCGTAAACTAACGTAGAATTTATATGTTTTGTTAACACTCGATGACTGATGAATGATATAAGACCGATTATGATGCATTTTTTTTTGTTTGAAAGCTGCGAGATGGTTCTTAGCTATAATTTATATTTTGTCAGAGGTTACTTATAAATTGTATTTTATAGATAATTATGTTTGGAAATTACGTTTTAGTTACACAACGTGCGAACAATTTTTTATTAAGTATTTATGTCATACATGATAATATATTAATGTCCAAATTCTACAAATAAATGACTTCAGATCTTATCTCAGTCATCCGAGAACAATTATTAATTTGAGAAAATAGTATTTCTCAAATAAATAAGTCCTAAGGTGATAAACTCAAACAAAATAAGATCACTACATAAATAGCACCTTAATACAAGATTGTGATCAGAGAATAGACTCCTTTTGTACTTACCAAGGTTTACGATGTGACGCCTATAAAATCTGATATTTACTTTCCGCCCTTGTAAAGTGTCCTTTGGTAGAAGCTTTTTTATGTTAATACGTGCTTAGCACGGTTAATGCTTTTGGTCATAGTGTTAATTATTTTCTTTAAGGTCAAGCTTGAGTTTAAGAGAAGGTTCTTTGAAAAGGATAATTCAAAATATCGTTTATAAATAAATAACTATATTATAATGAAACAGATGACAACAGCAAAGCTTTAAACATAATTGAGACGCAAAAGAAAGGTCACAAGAACTTCATTTTCCATCATACCCTACTAAAGACATACCCTTCAATAATTCATCGCTGAACTAAAAAAGCACTCGAAGTTGTAATTAATTAAAATGTCCCAGAGCGGACGGCCATTACCGGGGATGAAAAAGCGATTTCCCCAACAGTGGTTTTTAAAGGAATCGACGAGTCCTCAAGTCCATTTTAGTGAATAAGAGGGCGCCCGACAGTGGCTTATAGACTTTTGAAAGGTTTCTTTGAGAAATGCTTCAAAGATTTTATTGACGTATTTTCTCTAGTAACGTCTTTGTTTCCATTGTTAAGAAAACTTTACAAAGTCTTTTTGCTTAAGCTGTAGGAAGCTCCTCTTTATTTACTGCAAAATCTCTTATTTTATACTGATTAAATTTTGTTCGCAAAAATGAAGTATGCAATAAAAATGGAAAATGAATTTAACACGCGACATCACGTTAACGACCCCTGGCGGGTTAACCCCTTCTTACTGGTTGACTTTACGATTTTTTGGGGATTATGAGAAGCTGCAACATTATATTTTTATCGTACCTTAAATTTTCATAATACGCCTACCTTGATGGACTTACTCTCGTTCGAATGGCAGGAAAAGGGCTTAAGCCTTCTGTAAGGAGGTTAGTTATGTAGTGACCAAATCTAGCGGAATAGAACAGCATTTTAAATAGAACATACATATTATATTATATACTTATAGTTTCTACTTAATCACCTTAAAAAATAACATACTAAAATAATGAATTAAATAATGGTACCTATCAGTACCTATGTCTACATGTTCCTACACTCATTACACATCACATCACTACTTTGGACGACAGTTAATAATTATTATTTTCTAATTAGATACCCTGACTCAAGTTTAGAATTTAGCTTTCAAAGCCTTTCAATAATCCTACAGTTGTAAAAATGTTTCCTTGAATTTCCACCAAAAAGAAGCTGTTAGTTCAAGCCACATTTCAGTGAATTCTAGCAAACTGACGAAGCTACGAGTATTTTTGTATGTTTAACTTGATGTATTTTGTTGCGCCAAAACTCGTTGTCAATGCACCGTTATGTTCACGTAAAAGTTTATGACAAACCTGTGGTTTTAAAGGGTGTACCTATACTGATTTTCCCAAAACACCGATGTAGATACTTTGTGTAGGTAAATTGTGAAAAAAAAATGATAGACAATATTCCTCTTTATTGGGAGAGGCCTATGTCCAGCAATGGACTACAACGGGCTGATGATGATGATGATTCCTCTTTGCCGGATTTGAATATTGATGAGAATGAATTATTAAGGACCTCATTTTAAGTAGTTTGCGGCTATGCGTTGGCAGATGTTTAATGTGATGTCTGTTAACCATATTCATTTTCTTCTTTAACCATAATTTAAATTATAATTACTCTATGTGTTATGTATTTCTGATTTACAATATTTTATTGTCAGTATAATTTTTGTGGTATGTAAGTATCATTTATATTTCTTGTTAGGTAACTACATTCAAGAAACATCTAAATCAGATTTTTCCAAAGATAAACTAAATAGGAAAGAGATTTCGCCTTTTCTTAATTAGAGCCTTTAATGAAATTTCCTTCATCAAACTGGTATTAACAAGGAAAGTTTGGGACATTAATGCAAAATAACGAGCGGATCGGCCCGAAGCCCGGGACCCGAGGGATGCCGGGATCCCAATAAGTCCGGGATAGGTCCTCGCGCTAATGGCACTTACAGCCAGTTGCGAGATCGCCAGATTAGCGTCACTACAGTTACCGTTGGTAGGCTCGCGCAGACGATCGAATCCATTCTTTTAAAACCAAATTATTAATTTGACGCATATTGTATATTTGTATGGATGACGTATAGCTTAATGAAATTCGTTGGAGCATTCTTTTCATTCTAACTACAGCATCTTATGAGAACGCCGAAATTTTTATACCTAGGTACATAGTTCCTAGTTTAAAGTTCTAAACATTACTGCATAGGTCTCATGCTCAAATGGATAGGTAGTAGGTAAAGTCATTTACCGGTCAACGATTATTATGTATGTACAGTAATTGTACGATACTAAAAATTTCTACTTTTAGACCACGACCAATACAAATCTTAAACCAACCTGTACTAATATTTTTCACTAACTAAGCCTCTTTTCGGATGAATCGACCAACGGTCGTGTGTCCCCGCCCTTACAGTTTACTATCGGGTATTGGGAAGTATATTTGCGTAGGCCTTTACACCTAAATAAAAGTTTATGTTTATCGTGAAATAAGTTTATTGAGAGAAACTGTTATTAGTTGACGCTTCATTACAATGTAGGGAGCTGTAGGTAATGGTTCCTAATTGACTTACTTTGTTGAAACCTTCCTTATTTGATGGAAATAATGGTCAGTACTTTTATGTGAGGACCAGAATGTTGTTTAGAAGATTTTTATTTTACTTTGGCTTCTAATTGATGAGTTTTACTATCGGGTCTTATACTGACTTAATTTAGGGGGAGAATTCAGGGAGCTTTCACTAATGATGATACTTACTTGATCGTACGGCGCACTTGGGTAGGACTATTGCTAATAGGTTCATTTTCTTTCCACGGCATAAATTAGTTCATGTCGATGATTAGGATTTGACAATCGACTTGATGTGAATCATGATGCGTCTTCACCACTACACTATAGTTATATACCTAACGGATTAATATAAAAGTTTGTTTACTTGTTTTGTACGCTGTTTTTTAGCAAGAAATCTCTAGTCATAGTTTATTCCAATGCTTATACATTACAAAGACGCCGCTCATGCGCAGATCACTCGAGGTAAACATGAAAAATGGCCATACGTCAACGGCAACGGCTTCGCCGCACATCTTCATTCATAATTCATGTGCATTTGGCACATGTAAGACAATGCATACACACCTCTGAAGTTTACGGAGTAAAATGATCGCAGTGCTTGTTTCACCTGTAATAAAAAAAAATCAACAACTTAAACGTGGTGATCAAGTATATTAGTCATAAATATGAAAGTCTTTTCTCATCGTATTGAATTTTAAAATATACGAAAGATAGTATAATGAAACAGAATATTGCACACAGACAAAAAATATAGCCAGCATATATCTAGCAATTAACGAGCCCAAATAAAAGAAAGCTACGTCACATAATATGCTTCATGGAACACGGCTTAACTGTTTACCACCGAATAAGACCTAAAAGAAAAAGCTTTTAATATATAACTGTCACTTTTAATTAAATATGAAATATAAAACTGATATCCAGAGTCCTTTAACGTAATCTTTGTCAATAATCTTAAAAAAAGCTAACGATATAATATAGGTATCAATTTAATAAAAAGAAAAAATATTTCGGTCGTAAGCCGTGACATAACTAATCTCCGAGGGGAAAGACAGGTTCGCTAATGACAGTATTAGGTCTCGACACCGACGTGACAAGGGGCGAGCCTCACGCCATTTATCGGATACGGTCCCGAACCGTGACGAAAAAATAACCTTACGGAAATCCTGAATTACATTTTCCCCGACTTGTTAGGACCTAATATTCTTCAAAGGGGTAACAGTGCAGTTTATACTGCTTAGTTTTTTAATTCGCTTAGCCACAACTTTACAACTTTTTATGTATGTAGGTATGTATGTATTGTAAGATCCTATGCGTTTTTAAATTTGAAGCAAGCTTAGATCATAGAGATAGACCGCCAACTCTACTTAACAGTGACTATTTGACGATTGACGAGGCAATAAACAATTTCAAATGTATAATTAATATATTATTATTTAAATATATGACTAATAAGTAATAATTTATAAGTCGTATATTTACGCGATGTGTGGTCTGAGATATAAATAAACGGTGACACATTGCGTATCACTTTTGTAGACGTCGTAAAATGCATCGCTGAGATTATTTTATGATGATGGCCATCAAATTTTGTCGTAGCCCTGACAAACGTGTCGGTAATTATTTTAACAAATACCAGTTCATTGGCATCGGCTTAGGGAGTGTCGAAATACGGATTTGTACAAAAGAATCTAAAGCAAACATAGCACTGTCACTATTATAGTGTTTGCTATCACTGTGACAATCATTCAAAAATTAAATATCATTTGTTATTTGACTCTTATTATCTTAAAGCCTAAGAGTATCAATGCTTTTTTTATATTTTACACCTCTGAATCATTATAATGAAATATTAATCTTAAAATAAGATATTTCTGTTGTTTTAAGAAGTTATACTTGCATTGGAACAGTGTTTTTACAATGACTTAATTGTCTACTAAGTTTTCAAATTAATTCAGGAGATGCCATTGAATAATGTTATCAAATGAATAAATTAATAATTTATCTATGTAAATACGAATACTTTTACACGACAATTTGTATAAGCAAAAAAACTAGCTGCTAGCTAAATGCTGACGCCATGTCATCATTTTCTAACTGACTGCATCGGACAATAAGTGCCGATATATTAACCTTTTGCGTAGGATACTTTTCAATATTTTTTCTATCAGTGCATATTTCATCCTTTTCAGTCAGTACTTTGTCGCAACGATTCTAATAATACGCGGCAACAATATTTCAGTGACCCAAAGCAGTTATCAGTCCGCCAAGGGCCTCATTGTTCCCATCCGGCGATGCGTTGGGTGACACCGTCTTAATCAATTACATTCATTATGTCATCTCGTAGACGCGGTTGCTATCTATTGCGTACTAATTGTGTAATAATTATTCTATTTTAGTGGTTTCGTCGTAAACGGGAATTTATGATGATTTGAATTGACAGTGTGTCTAGCCCGTTTGAATTGATTATGCGTAAGAACGATAGTAATTTAATAACATTATAGTTTAAAACTTGCATCCTGTTAGGTCATTGTAATGTTTCTAACTAATTTTTGCTTACGACTTCTTCCGCAAAGAAAATTTTGCAGCATTTTTTTTAGGGCAAAATCTTGCTTTTGTTTTTTTTAGTAGATATCAAACCGTAGGTTGATAACCCTGGACTATTTGGTATCGATCAAGCTTCTGGTTTACTTGTGATATTGTATGGGTTAACAAACTGTTGCATTTCTTTAATGGTATTAGACTAAGAAGGTTTCTATGAAAAGATTTACAAAACATAATTCTTACGTACTTATTGTTAAAACGCACGTGTTATTTCAAGCATTATTCTGGTTTGGCAAAGTAAATAAAGTGATGTGTCCATTTACATACTCTGAATAATTTGGAACACTGCAATTAATTCAATCAGCACGTATAATTTGATTAGTACAAACCAATACACACAGCAAACATCAATCTAATAGGGGATTAATTGTCACATGTGTCTGATCTTATTCAGGAAATCAATCTACGTTAATTCTGTCGGTGATATGTAAACCAGCAATCAGACAAAACAAACAATACTGTAGCAATATAGTTTATGATTTTTTCAATGGCTGGATTTAGTAACAGTCAAGATTCTTGGAACTAACGCCGACTGCATTGGATCCTTTTATATAGCAGTGTCTAAAAAAACTCTCAAGATTCGTTTGAACCACTTTCCTGCTGTTTATGCATTGATTTATTTCAGTGTACAACTTAATAAGCCACTGTAAACCGATAATAATTACCTACTAAGACTGATAATAAGTTTCAGAGGTCAAACTTTCGCTTGGCAGTCTTTATAAGTACGGAACAGTCACCCTGTACAATATAAGTACTGATTAATACAACAAAACACAAACAATCTTACTGACTTTCTCAAAGAGTTTGTAACAAAAAATATAGTAGCAAAATATTTCAGCTTGTATAAAAATAAATCTACTCAACATCCGGAACCTGTTGTCTATATTGGCTAACCCCACATAAATTCAAAGTTGAAAGATAAAACATTCCAATCCCGATCCTAATTTATTATAGAAGGAAAAAATCCGATGCGTTTCATCGAGTTTCCTTGTAGTGAAAAATCGGGCCATTACGCGAGAAGGGAAGCTGTAACCAGCCGCTCGTATTTCAAAACAACACATTATTGTTTTGCTCTTCTTTTGTTTCGTGGTTAAAACCGTTATAAATTTAAGAGGGAATTGCTCTAAAGTTTTTGCCTGTTATCTTTGTTGGCGAAGCATAAAATCAATAATGTAGAAACGACAATAGCATTAAAGTCCAGCACTAAATTAATTGGCGCACGCCGTTAGCAATAATTTAGGGTAAGTAACTTGGTAGTTGCAGTTACCTAAGAATTTGGTATTTCTAAATACTGGTCAGGTCATCGTTGAATTCTATTTAGAGTAATATATTAAGTGGTTTAAATTGAAGAACATTTATTAATTACTGTTATAAGCTAATTTGTTCTGTTTATTGAATCAATAGATTAATTAATCTAAGTATTTGTAAACAAAGTCTTCACTCAAAACGTGTATAAGCTGGCACAGAATTATACCTAAAGACTGCTAATCTTAAAATGTATGCATCATTTTCCTACCCATCGAAACACCGACCTTTTTAGATAAGCCGACCCCTACAGAGCTACTGGTTTTAATCAAGTAAGTTATCAAAATCAGACCTAGATCCCTAGCTTAGGGGACGTCCTAAGCCGAGGTCCTAGCTACAGAAACCATCAGCTTAATTTCATTTACGTCCTGTGTGTTCAAAATAAATAAATTAAGATTTTAAAAGAAACATATGAAGGTATGCTTTTTGTTTTGTTCTTCACTTAAATTGGATAAGTGGAACACTAATTAAATTTTAAATTAGGTGTCACAGGTGTTTAAGACCAAAAAATAAGTTAATAGCGGAAAGTTTTTGTCGTCTTCTCAAAGATAGGAATCGGGACCAGAATCTGCAATCATCGCAATCACATATAAGGCTTTAGTACAAAAATACAGCTACTTACAAAGTTAACCCTAAAACCTACCAAGAAGGTATTCATTCGTCCCACTTGCAAAAAACTTGTTCGTCTAATGAAAGCAATTCAGGTTAATATTATATTAAAAATTTATAATTATTTCCGTTACGTATACGTTGCATCCAAAAGATGTACCAGTTATTCCCCGGCTTAATTTCGTTTCAACATTATCCGTCCTTTAAAGGAAGTTTAACAAAGTTTTGTATCCAGCGGACTCTGTTAATACTGAAAATGAAGCTCTCGAGGGAAATTTACAATTAGCGGTCACATTAAATTCTGTTTCATTCTTTATTTACGTCAAAACGTTCGCAAAACCGACGGAGGATATCTTATTTTTGATCTCAATGTCCATTATGATATAATCTAGACGGAAAACAATGTTGCCTTAAAATATTTATCGGATCAGAAAATTGTTATAAAGAGCTTTATTCTAAACGAATATTAAATGAAGCAGATAATGATGCTGGAACTAATTATTAAATGCTATAAGGGTATATCTTTAGTAAAGTCTTTTACATATTATAATACAATAAGCAATTCAGGAGCAATTTGCATAAGTTTAAGAATTTTGTTTTATCTGAACTCTGGTACTCATTAGATACATTCACTAATAAACTAATTTAGACACGTTATAATCTGTCCTACTTTCCATGATTGCTGTCTTAATTCATAAACGGCATAAAACTGAGTTCTAATTCATATTCAAAACTTATATTATACTTATATTATTATTATACTATACTATTCAAATGCAGATTATTGTGAAAATGTATGCCTAAAAATATTAAAGAGTCGTCAATAAACTTAACTTTAATTAAGCAACCTTTGACTGTTTTAGCGGTTTGTGTTGTACTGCCATAATATAAATGTATAGTTGCAATAACTTCGTTCCTAAATTCACGTTCATGTTATAATATTTTAAAACACTACGTTCTTACATAATAATTATAATAATAATTATTGCAGCGATTTCTCTTAGAAGTGATCAGTTTAGTTTAACTGGGCATTTTCCGCACTTAGCCACTTGATTGGGCCATTGTACATGAGATTAGTTACTATGCAGAAACTATTTTTAAGGAAAGCAAGATATAATTACACTTTTGATCAATGTTTTCATTGCAAAATCTGCTTCTGATCTATAACTTGTATTTTAAGACAAAACCGTGTCGACAAACTAACAAAAATTTTATACCGACGTACAGCTAAAACCACCGTCCACTAACGTATTTACATCCATACTTAAACCTCATCAACACCAAACCGCTATCGTAAATGAAATATGTCTATTTAAACTATATTGTGATGCAATCGACGTTGAAATAATGCATCCGTATGGCCGAACGAGGCATGTTTCGATTTCCAAAAGGCTAGAATAAACTGTGAGTTTGGTCGTTGTGGCGGGCATGGTAATTACACCCATTAACTCTGCTTGTTAAGTCAACTGAGGCCTTCACTCGATAGGGCCATACCTGTTAATACGCAATTAGAACGATATTTCATTAATTGCTTCGAATACCAGATCGTACAAGTATTTGTATTGCGTAATTATTTGGATTTTGTTGAAGAATTTTGTGGATATAATAATATCAGTAATAAAATTTATTTATAATTTATTTCAGATAATACTGTACAGTTAACGTTTTATCGTATATAGCAAGTTGTAACAAATAAAGACTCTTTATAAGTTGTTAAGTTTATTTCACGCCAGTGCGTAACAATAAATAAAGCTATTTCATAACGTTCGTTAAACCTAATAAATAACCAAATAGCAATAAACTTTAAACTTAAAATTCCTAAACCAGAACAGATTTTATTACATTTATTTGCTTCCACGACTTTATAGATAAAGTAGTAACGCACGATGACCAGAACTAAACTAATCATCTCCAGTAACGCGCCAAAACACCAATAAAAAACGCTTAATCCCATTCCCGCCAAAGGGAATTTAAAATAAGTTTCAATCGTAAATTAAATTCTACACATACGTGGGCAGTTCAATCAGCCTACTAGCACTAAAAGAAAATAAAATTAAAAGTAAAGCTGAGTACAAATGAGGCGGGTAAAATTATTTTTACGATTCTCTCTCTCAATTAGGAAGAGCACCGACAGTAAAGTGTCAGTGTTATTTAAATTTACTGCACCAATTAGACTCGCTATCATCACAGGAGTGATGAAACCGTACCGTGTCGTGAGTAGCTTCCCTTATTAAGAGTTCTATAATTAAAATTTACAGCGCCATTGGACGATTCATATAACTAAGAGAATGGCTACAAATGATTCCATTAACTAGTTTAAACATGTCGGTATGATGTTTACGTACTTTATATTTGGAACAGTAGCGAAGAAAATATGCGGGTCAGTTTAAATTTTGTTATTTTACGATCGATTCATTTCGTAACTTAAAATCTGCTCAAATGCAACAGTTGAGTTTTAAATTACAAAATCTTTAATAGCTACATGTAAAAGTTTAATCTTCGACTATTAGGGTGTTGAGAAACGTTACCGAAATGCGAATTTTTTTCTTGGATAATGTTTACTTTTTGCAAAGTGCCAGTAATAGCCTTTATTTTTCAAGTGAATACACGTCAGGAACAATACAAACTTAACAGCGGCCAAATGCAACGAAGCTGTAACAATGTGCCATAACGACGCCGAAGCGACATGATGAAGGAGAATAAACAATAATTCAAGCTAACAGATACCGCTGTATAAAAGGATTGCTCCAAAACACATATCTCATAAAGTTAGTTGGCGAGCAAAACATCCCATGTACTATACAGTATGTACTATATTTTGGCATCCAAGGCGAGAACAATCTGTGTAATAGAATAAAGTTGTTTCTTCGCTAACATGATAGTTCGGGATTCCGGCGACGGCAAGGCGGACGGCGGTTGCTCTCCCGAATATAGATAGGACTTTACCTATGTCCTAGTTGATAATTAAAGGACAAACGTAGCTGCTATTTACAGCGGTTTGGTTAGTTAGCAGTTTAGCGGTCGAGACTATTCACCTTTGACGTTAACCGTTATCCGTACGAGTAATTTACACGTAGCTTTTTTGTATAAATTATAATTGTTAAGGCATCGTCCTTCTTTATTGCCAGTTATAAACGTGAGATGTGTTGATATTTTGAGCTTTGTTATTATGGGAGTTCGTTTGTTGCGACATTTTCATAACATAATTCATTCGATACATATTTAATTATTTGGACAGACGGATAATGACTACAGTCTTCTGATTTGAAAATTACATTTCCATTAACATTTTATTTATTACCATCAGATACTCATTCAAATAGAGACATAAATAATACCATGAAGACTAAACATTCGCACTATTTTACCTCGTCTCTAATCGTAATGTAAACATTTAATCGTATACTCTCAATAAATTACACCTATAAACATAAAAATAACCATAAAAGTATTGCCTAATCGAAATCAATAACCCATAAGTCAAGCGAATGCCGCCATGATGAGTAAATATGTGTTTGCGTAGGTACAGTTGTGAGTGTGTGTGTGTTTTTCTGTGTATGCATGTGTGTGTGTGTGTGTCATTTGTACAAACGAGGGAGATCATATAAACCAATATCATAAACACTCCTCTTTTATCTGTACGCTCGATAGCAAAGTTGATACATGGATTTTCGCACTTGGTAAAATATTTCATCGTATTTCTAGAATTATATATTATTTGTGACATTAGTTTCAGGTAAAAGCAATAGCAATAGTACCTATGGATATAATACTTCTCTGTTTCGTAAGATTCTTCATTTTTTTCTGGATCATAAAAAAAATGGGACATCTATTGCAATGATCATCAGCATCCACTTTTCGAATAGCTTACCCCCAAGAGATCATCTAGGTCATCTAGTAGCTCTATATCAGTCAATATTTTGAAGTCATCAACTCTAGTGCTGTCTACATTATTTATTCACATAAAGCAAGCAAGTTTCCTTCATAAATCAATTAAGTGCGCAAACATTTTTCAATTCCAAGACAACCTTGTTTTAGTTCCTAATAAATATAAGTGCGATTACCGTTCTTGTAGAACTATCCACATTTGTGGTCAACAGTACGTTAGTGCAGCCCACTGAACGTTCGTTATGGCGAAAGTTTGGAAAGCTCGCAACTTGATGCTGTCATTGTTGAAGTTGGATTTATGCCAAACGTGTAAAGACGCATTGCAGAGTAATATTCAGGATTTTTCCACCATAAATGCCAGTTGCCATTAAAAATCTGGGATATGTCGGCTGTTTATCATACGATGAGAATTTATTGTTAGAGTTAACGAAAATGTGTTGGGCACATATTTTGTTTACGATTATTGCATTAATAAACGTATTTCTCAATTTTAGTGTACGGCGAATATTATGTTTTTTACTCGCGGATCGCCGCTCGCCTTGTTGGATGAAAGAAGGTACAAATAACTTACAGGCTCTTAGAGGAAAAGGCAATAATTATTCTTAATGATGTTATTGATAGGTATGGTACGAATATAACAGTTCTAGTTTTTGGGGTTGTGGATATCAAAAAACAGAACCTATGTCTGAGGACAAAGTTGATAGATTCAGACAATAATTACTTTGCTCGTTAGAGCTTCACTCAAAGATGTTAAAGACCATACGTACCACAAACCACAAAAATCGGTTTTATTCATTTTTAACAGACTTCATCTATGTCACATTCACGTCACGTTGTCGTTACCTTGAGGAGTACCTACCCCTTAAGGCGGGCATGCCCGGCGCGTGCACACATACACTTAAGATCACACAGCTGTGATTTGCATAGTACGCGCTGACATACTTTATTCCTTACAGCTACATAACTCCACTTATCAGTGGTAATAGATCGGTGTGAGTCGTTACACTAGAATTGCAATAGTGTTTGCGTAGCGTCATTAAATCTTATCATGTCCATGTGTTTCATCACCTTGACACGCGACTTTATTATCGTAGTTTGCGCGGTTCCTTTTCTTTTCTTTTTTCAAGATTTCTTGGTTTGATTGTTTCTTGATTACTTTTGTAAAGAATTTTTAGTCAGGTTCAGTTGTGGTAGTAATTCAGACTACGTATAAAATATTTGTAATGTGTTGTTCTTTGTGTCACTTATTTAATTCACAGCTACCTTTAGGAGGTGTCTGTCAAGTAGGATATTCCTAAGCCGAACTTAAAACCTAAAGTGGGTAATAAAACTTAAAATAAAAAACTTTCTATCCTCAGGTGGAATAAAAGTTATTTTGAATTTAAGTAATTTACATTATGTAGCAAGATAAAGAACTTTTTACTTTTTCTACATACCTTTCAGTAGAGTACAATTTAATCATTATTATAAATTTATTATTCACCATTATTCCAGTGTCCAGCATTTAACCGTGAATGCGAGTAAACTGTACAACACATCCTGTGGGAGTGTGGTCTGTGGTGAAATAAACGCAATGTTATGTTAGACAGCGTATCTACATCTAGTGTAATATCATCTAGTCATATGAGAACATAGTGGCAACCAGAATTTTCGTGATTTCAGACAGACAGTGTTTGCAGGCTTAACTTCGTTTAAACAAATTCAAATATGGTAAGTACAACATTTTTAATTGCGTTCAAAAAGATATAATACTGCTGACCTACTAAGAATGCAATCTCGTCGCCTTTTGTGTCAATCATGAGGGCGGGTGGTTCCTTGTCACAACACGCCACATTGATTAGCGTTTTGATGAAACCCCAGACAAACGAAACAAACAATAACGGGTAATATCTACAACGGACCATAAATCTTAGAGCACAATACCCATTTCTTTGTCTACTCGACTCCGAAACAAGCATCTTTTGTTCAGTTTTTGGTATGTATTCCGTGCTATAACAGTGCTGTTCATTTGCGCCTCGGGTAATATCATTTTCCACGTTTTCCTTTCCTTTGTCGATGTAGACACAATAAAAGCAAGCCGGCTCGTTAATCGCACAGAGTAGTCCGGGCGCGTAATTAACTTTGCAGCCAGAGAGAGTAGAGATTTACGTGGACCCCGGGTACAATTAAATTTGCATAGGAAATTGCACAGAATGAGCTAAGAATAAGTTACTCGAGTATGAAACTAAATTTTATGGTTGTCGTCGGCTAGAGTAGTCTTATTTATTTACCTGGCTTTTAACCCATAATTATAACGAAAGAGCATCATGTCAAAATTTTATTTCAAAGTGTACTAACAAAGTTTTTACGTACAGTCCTTCACAAAACGGCTACGAGCGATTTTTCATTTTTGAGAGAAATTTATTACGACATCTATTGCAACGAATATTCAAGATTTATTTGACGGCTCACTATTTTTACTATCTCCTGAAACTTATTAGTTTGAAGCCCATAACATCGAAATAAAGCTTCGGTTTTTTTACATCGTTTTAGTAAACCCATTTAACATGAAAGTAATGATTCGAAAAACTGTGGCTATTTGTAGCGCAGCGGTATAATTGGCTATCAGGGCCGGTTGAAAAATGGACAGATGTTTATTTTAATGCAGTCCATCCATCAAGTCTAACTGCGGCGCTACCTCGAAGACAGACTGTAGCGTAGTAATTAAGGACATTGAAAAACAAATAATTATTTTCGAATCATGTTTCATGTTCTAGTTAAGTACCCTATAATTTTAGTGATGAATTACAGCTAAGTGCTGGTAAACACGTTAATACCTTCGACATATTAATTGGTTTCTTGACTATTCATTTCCTTTCGACATTAGCTTGTATTTAAAGTATAATAAAATACGTATAACATAGTCAATTAACTAAGAACATTCAAGGTAGTGTAGCACTAAGTAGATGAAGACTAAGTAGAAGAATATAAACCACAAGATGTAAGTGCACTTTTTATTAATTTACCTTTTCAAAATTATATTTATGGTGCCTCCTCCGAATAACAAACAATAGAGGCTTATCTGCCAGCAATTTTTATATGTAGAGCTTAATTACACATACGATTTTATACAAATATAAGAAGTTAAATCTATAATTTACAAAGGATAGTGGACGATAAAAACATTAGAAGGTGGAACAAATTCAAGCGCTGCAATAAGGGATTTAAAAGGCAAGACATATAAGACGCTATAATTATTGTGGTGGTTTCAAAAACAGGTAGGACTTTCACTATTATTATCGGTTTATAAGTATGAGTATGTAAAAGTAAAATATAATTAACGATTAGACCACTGATTGACTCTATGCTTACGTGTGTGATCTCAGAACTGAAAATGTCTGGGATCACTTTACTTGACAACAACATTTTATATTACCATAAAATAAGTTTTATTATTATTTGCGGTAATTTATAACTAGTAACAAAACGACTTAGCATCTATTTTTATTTAAGTATCTCGTACTCAAAACCTAGAACATAAAATTTAGAATACTTTGCAGTTTCCCTTCAAATTGTTCGCCGTGTAAGTTTTATTGCTGCATCCAACTGAACATTTCCACGATATTTTTCATATTTTACGACGTTTTGAATTTACGCCTCTTGTGAGTGAAGGCAGACATCTTGCCGCTTCCTGACTATTCTTGTATGCACAGTTGGGTTTTCATATCCTCGAACGCGTTGTAAAACGTGACGGGTATAGCATTATCGGTTTTATATAAATACTTTGGATATTATTAAGGATGATAATAAAATATTTTTAACCCTCTGAAGGTCTATCATTAAAAGAGTAAAAATTAATTGTTATAATTATGATAAATCATTTATTTGTAGTAGGCAGTTCGATACTCAACCTCGACAATTTTTTACCAAATTCAAAAAAGGATCTCTACATGCGATTTTATATGAATCTAACAATTTACAAGAACCACAGACAAAAGCAAGGTGGCTTTCCTTAATGAAAACCACTCAGTAGGGGCAAATACTTATTAATTTGTTCTGCGATGTTCAGCTATTAGGTCCCGGCAATGTAGAAGAAAAAGAGCATGGGAACCTGAATGTTTCCTTATTCATTGTTATTTTAGAGACGGAAACCTCACAAACGCAAACATGAAGATAAAATGGAAAGATTTGCAGGTCACTCAACATATAACCACATTAAGCTTAACACTCTATGATAATAATAAATGGAAAATATATCTATACTAAAACTTTTACTGAAATTATTATTGTACCAGAAATCGCATTATTTCTGATACACCAAACGTTATTTTAAGAGTTCGGTTTCAAATGCTTGAATGGCAACTATAACGACTACTTTTTGTTTTTTATCTTTAAGTAACATTTCAGTAAGCCACATCAGACTTTGTTTATGTATGTCCTGGTATGACTTCACCTGTACCGTTAGAATACAGGTGTAGACTTTCACTTCATAAACTAACTGCAGTACTAGGATTTTATACGTTTACTGCTGTTTTATAGATTTCTGAAGTACTAAACATGACATTAAAACCATGGAAGTATTCCTAACAAACTTGAGAACGTTATAGTCTTTGTAGGAGGTATGCAAATGAGGGAAAGGTTGCCCTTTTCACCTTTCAACAAGAATTCAACTATTAAGTCTCGCGTACGATTGATTTTAGTTCGGATAACTGTTGCGTCAATAATTAAAATGATTGACGATTGATTTAATGGGTTAAGAGCTATACGTTCGGTTCTTTGACTATGTTGCCTGTAGTATTAGCTGCACTCAACACAAGCTGTACAAGTATGTACAGCATTTGTATTGTTGCCTTAGTATTTTTGTTGGGATGGTCCAGACGCTTTTAGAGGATAATAGCCCTTTAAACAATATGTCTATGTTGTGAACATCAACACTCGTTTCTACAGAAGAAGAAAAAGAAGAAAGCAACAAAGATGAGGATTAGAAAAATCATGCATGCTTGTGCATGCATGATTTTTCTAATCTACATCTTTGTTTTTGAAAAAACGGAAAGAACCTAGGTTCTTTATCTTATTTTTCTCTATATATTGATTTAAAGTTTAGCTTGTCAAGCAAATATTTGAGCAATGGTAGGTCTTGTTGTTTACGGTCTGGGTCACTTCAATATTTCATCTCACAACCTGCTTGTCAAATATTTCGCTTGTTGCACGTCTAGCTAGACGGGTTGAGCCAAGTTTATTTAAAAAATGCTCAAAGCGTCTCTTCAAAATGTAGGTATGTGACAGGCATAAAATTCACAGACATAATTATTCGTACAAATATTATTATGAATGTGTATTTTTTTCATTAGTTACGGGCAATCAAATGGCTTAATTAAAAACTTGTTTTTGCACATGTTGAAGATTATAAAAATCTATTTTGAAATAACTGTTTTATCACTTAGTCAGAAACGTTTATTGTGACTGATTTATACCTATGCAAATGTATTTGACTAATGTACCGTAATATTTTTATTTAACAACAGCGTTTTAGTCTCAAAAGAATATCAATGCTGTTAACAGTAAACGTAATCCTAAGTGTATTTTGCGTTAAGGTTGCGAATATGTTGTGTTGATGCATTTGTTATGTCAGTAAAGCACATGTTCAGAAGATATTTATAGGAGGGAGGAGCTACGAAAATTAATTATATTCCCGCTTAATTATAATTATTTCCAAAGGCATTCAGTTTATTTAATAAACGTTTGTTTAAGTGCATCAACCATTGATTGATCTATTTTCTTACAATACTATTGCTTTCCTGGAAAAAGATCGGCCACCCTCTCACTTTTTGTATGAGTGGTAAAAACACATTTGATGACCTATTTGCGTGCCTCATTGCTTGAGTTTTTGCACCGAGGGTTGTAAATCCAATTTTTGCAGAGAAAAAAAAAATTGTAAGCCAAAGAAATATTATCCTAGTCTAATGTAGGTAAAAGGCTCATAGGTACATAATCAACTGATAAAAAATTGCGTGATTATTTTTACCACACTGCTACAATCGAAACACACAAAAGTTTAAAAATGAATGCAAAATTAAAAACAACTTAATTCCGACTTGAAAATAAAGTCCTTTTAATAACTTTAAAAACAAAGTCCTTTTAACTTGGTAAGTGGTCCCATAGCCGGCTTATCAGTGGTTAAAGTAAACACTGCTTTTGTTATACAATTAACTTTTAATTTACAGTAGCGCCTTATCGCTGTTCGGACATTTTTCTCGTTATATTCAGGAAGCAAGCCGTTAAATCGCATTCGCGGCTTTGTTTTAATAATTATTATAGTTAATGTTATTATAGTATATAATATCCGAAACACTTTTTCATTCTGCGTGGATTGACGTCAGTATTTAGATATCATCCTAAATGCTGACCGACGCAAACATTATTTCATAAAGTAAAGACTTACAATATTTTTTTTTGTTTTAAAATATTTTATTATAGTGGATGCGACAACCAAAGTAGCTTTTCTTGGTGGAGCCATTTACTGAATTCAAATATGTGATTTTCAGCTAATATTTTCGTTTTGTGGTGAAAACAAGCTGATATGAATATACAAACAGCATAATATAAACGATCTTACTCATATGATATAGCATTTCAAAAAACAAAACTGCTTACCCAATGTATTTTTAAAAAGGTCGTTTAGGAGTTCGTTAATTAGAATCCATTACAAGAGTTTTGTCCCTTCAGCAGATTTTGGTTTAAACACTGACTAATTTTAATTTTAATGTATGTACAGACACACGCGCTGGTTAAATTATATTTGCTGTTAATATGTAGATTATAAACTAAATGGAAATTTACAAACGTCATGACTTTTAGTTATAGGTTACATTCTACTCGGGGTACAAATGTAGTCTTCTTTTTCTTATCGTATGGTTGACATACACCCTGGTGTCAGAGTATAAGCCGTAGGCCTCTGACATGGCTTTATACACCGCGAATACTCTCTAGCGTGCCGGTTTCCTCACGATGTTTTCCTTTACGGTTTTAGCAAATGATAACTAATTAATAATACGCACATGAAGTAGTGCTTAGTTGAGATACTGAAACAAACAACTAATTAGATTATCTTTGGAATGTCAATATTTTAAAGTACATTAAATAATCTAGGTACATTTTTGCTATCAACTGGTAAAGGTTTTAATTATATTTTGTAAAACCGGTGAGTATTCTAAACATTAAATGCAGCATTCAATAATCGTCCGCATATGGCACATTCTTTAGAACTGCATAACTGGAATTACTATAGATCAGACACCACTCAAGAGATCAGACTTTAGATAGGCGCTTCTTTAAACGGACACGTCGTGGACTTTAAAAAATCCTTTTGAGATGAAATTTCTTTTTTCTTCAGTGTTCATTGACAAAAAGAATAACTGCATCTCGCATTGTATTATTACCTAAATATACTGAAGTAAGTAGGTAGGTTATATATATGAAGATTAACTTTCATCAAGCAATGCATCTGTGAGTTTATAGGTCACGCTATATACACCAGACTGTGCGCTCACGGGGAATCGCCAACGATATTACCATTTTCTCGCATAGGATATTTTATTAAAACCATACACCATAATATCTAGACTAAACAACGCAAGTCAAAACGCAAAATATGCCAATAACGCACCAAAGGGCCGCAATTACGGGGCTTAACGTCCAATGTGAAGATGTCATTCCACCCGTTCTACCAAATTGGAGGTCATTCAATTTGCATATAAAGCGTGCAGAGGCGTCAATAGGACGAGAGGGCTTGATATGAGTCCCATTCGGCTGAATTCGGCCCTGGACCGACCATTGTCGAGTACCACCCTGCTTTGTATATTTTATGAAATGAATTGTGTCGATTGGAACGTGTTTAATGTATTGCAGTGTGAATAATTTCGTTAATGAAGGTTTTATAGGACTGAAAACAGAGGTAATGAAGAAATAATTGTGTTACGGGCACTAAAATTGCATTACCTGATGACGTTTTCTGTGTCGCGTCAATTTTCAGCTAATTTATTTCGACAACGACATTGCTAAAACTGTGATAATACGACAAGAGAAGTAGATTAATATTATATTAAATCGGTTTATTACAGTTATTAAAATGAATTCAATAATTAACATCTGAACTGGAACGTAAATATATAGAGCGATTGGAAGCGCGCGTCACATACCAATTTATCGTGAAAACCTTCAGTATCATTCTAAATGGCGAACAACCTTGATAAACACATACAGCAATACATAAACTGATGTTCAAAGATTTCCTCCATAGATAGAGTAATACGTGAGGCTCTCAAATGCAGCCATAAATCCGTATGCAATAAAACTCAAACAAAGTAGCACGTGACTTCACTTCCACGATGAGATGTAAATATTTACTGCTACATTTTATACCCACGTTTAGTTCAAGCAATAAATCTATGTTTATGATTTAGGTACCTTTGCGTAACTTATTTGTTTTGGAGAAATTTTACTGGCGTGTAAATCCTGGAGTATCAATCTCTTTTAGTGGATGGCAAGATACGCGACAGGAGAACTCGCAAAAGAAAGATGGAAAAGTTTCAGCTCGTATGTTTGGGTATTTATAAGGTACCTATCAAAGAATCTGATAATAACAACAATGAGCCCATGATACAGTGAAACAGGTGGATTATTTCACGTGTTATTTAAGCTCTTTCGCGAGCGGTTAAAGGCTGTACACTTAAACTAATACAGGTTTTGGACCTGTATCCTCCTTCAATTACAGGAGACCAGTATTATACATGAGGGATATGTAGTAAAACTTGGGTATTATGATAAATTTTAAATTAATTTTCTAAACCGATTCGCTGTATTTTCTTTGTCTTTTGGCACATTTTATTCGATCTAAAATCTAATACCATATAGGTACCTATGATAACATCTACATTGCTACAGACGATGCTACGATAACGTAAAACGATGCAACGTACCATGATACTACTGTTAACAATTCAGTACATAAAACAAATAAAACAAAGGTTAAACGCCCAAGGATTAGTGCAAATTACCAAGCTAACTGGCCGTTCACTAGATTCAGCAAGTGTCAATCCAATTCCTGAGAACTATTAAAGTGCACCTGCTTCAAACTCCATTGCTCTTAGGTTTACTGGTATTCTATCTAAATAACATGTCAGTGTTAAATTAAGAATTGCTTTTGTCATTTTATTACCTGGGATCGGTGCCTTATTTCTTTATAAAATAATTGAATGGCTACAATATCAAAGTCAGGAAAATCACAAAATTAATATTTTAATAAATATTTGCTTGTAGTTGTTAGTATCAAAATGCATTAATAGCAATAAGAAAACCGTTTACAAGTGTACCTACTAGGTAGTGTAATTAACATCATTAAGATTTCGTTCTTCTCAACCTCTCTATCTTACTACAAGCACTACAAAACTGAATTATTTATTTGTACCCGGTAAAATACACTTCGTATATTACATACAAATCGCATGTGTTGTTCCACAGCGACACTAAACATTTTCCTCGGCTAAACCAACATAAAACCTCCATAATAGACTAAATTCTCACACCATATGCCCCTGTATGGTGGCATTTCCTATAATCCACCTCACTATCAGCTTGGGCGCGGCAAAAATATTACGTCTAGACTGCAGTATGCAGCTTCCAGCCAAAGATGAGATCGAGAACGGAACGGTGTGAATGAAAGTGAACGATATGGTCACGTACGTATATTTACATGACACATACTGAATTGCTTCCGGACCGACAGTGTCTCTACATAATATGATGAAACGAAAATTGTGTTTGACTTTTATTTATGACGTGACTGTTTTGGTATATGATACGAATACTTTAAATACGAGAAGATTGGAAAGAGTAAAATATTGTTTTGGTACAGTTTTTTGTGTAAAGGGAATAATGAACATCAGTACTTCAATTTTAACAAATGATTTAGCTAATGACAATACAAAGAAAACAAATAAAAGATGTACATAAATGTAGGGAAGTTTAATGTTAAAGTAATATTAAATAAATACTTAAAATCTGGCAACTAAAACCGCAACAAAAAACGGAAAATTCAACGAAAGAGCAGTACACAAAGAACAAATAGTTTTAAACGCAACGAGACAAAGAGATAGAAAACTTAAAGAGCACGCTCAAGTTAATACGAGTAGTAAAAATCCTTCAGTAGATACTAGCGGGAACTCCGAAGTTAGAACAAAAAGTGAAACAAGAAAGTACATAATTGAATAGGAACTTATTTACTTAACTAAGACTGAATAAATTTTCGTTGTACAACAAGAAACAATAAATTTTCACGAAGCTTTGCAAAGCGACCTTATATTAACGGGACTCGGTCCCAACCTTAAATAATTAGGCAATTAATTTTGTTTATTGTATGAGAACATAATGTAAGTAATGGTCATGGAACACGTATTATGTTGATTACGCTATTGAAATATTATTATTGTTACGATGATTTACGTGTCATAGTGTTAACTGATGAAATTTTGTTTTAATTAAGGTAGTTCTAAGCTTTAATTTTGCAGTTTCGTGTGTTTTTTGTTTACCTTAATTGAAGGCTATGTTCTTGTAGTAATTTTAAATAACGGGGACTTGTTTAGAGTATTTGTTTTTGCAGTAATACCTAAGTACGTGAGCATAATATGCTAAAACAAAAACCTCATTTATTTTGTATTGCAGCAAGGAAAAGAACTTCATTCAAATGTTATTCATTAAGTTAAAAAAAACGGATTACCTATACCTGCAGTTGATATTTTGAGGTATTTTAAAAAGGGTTCTCAGAGTTGTCATTCTCATACTTGTTGGTAAACTTCAGTAAAAATCGTAAAAATTTAACGTTTATTATAAAGCCTATGTTAGCTTTACGAGTGCTAGTGTTCTTTGTCACGAAACGCATCAAATTTACACTCACGTATTTTCTTTAAATAAAATTATAATGTTTGTTGGTTTTAGCTCACTCTATTAAGCGAAATAATATGAATAAATAAAAAGGAAGCACGCGAAGGAAAATGAATAAGAAATACAGAACAGTTGCATTTCGTTTCGCGGCTGAAAATTTATTCTGTGAAGCGAAATCGTGCGGAAAATTTGCAATTTAGAAGTAAAAGGGGAATGCCAATAAGCCATCGATTATGTAGATGCAAAGCTTTTGTGCAGTTCTGCAGAGTTATCATTGCATTCAGTTCGCCGTTTCAAAACGATTTGTCAGGATATTTTCAAAAGGAATATTCGTTTACGGGTTTATTCGGCGTTGAAACTTGTGGGTTAGTTCGATTTTATGACGGTACCAACGAAATTTATTGGGCATTGGCTTTGCTAAGAGCCTAACTTTGGGGAGCTCCAGCATTCGCGGACTAACGCACTTCATAGGATGTTTCAAAACCCAAGCAGCGTTACGACCCAATATATGCCACTCATAAATATAGGCGTTTGAGCTTTGACTATAGATATTGAACTTTAATATTGACTTCGAGCCCTTTACGCAAACGTTCAACTAATCAGACGCTAGTTGGGACCATAAAGTTGTTTACAAATTAACATACAAATTAAAAGAGAAGTATATTTAGTCAATGAAGCATGAACGTAATTTTAAAAGAAACGCTTTAGGGTTCTTTAACTTTTATCAATAGATACATTTTATTTTCCTAAATTCTTAACTGTATTTACTGAAGCATTCAGTAACAGTTTTGTAGCAAAGTGCCTCAATTTTCTACTTGCAGAACACAGCACTAATATATTGATTTTCTTGATCAATGAAATACCGATCACTCACTAGTACCTACAGTTAAGCGCTACTGCAACTTTTAAACTACCCGATTTCGTTGTAACAAATTCTAAAAAAAGTCACGTACCGTATTCTTTCCGCATGGCTGTTTCATGTAGCAGTTCCTTATACATTTTCCATTGTAGTGGAAAAGAAATTAGCTACTATTGAAGCGGTAGGGACTTAGAAAGCATTTTCGGTCTGGCTTTCCGTGCTGAAACTGTGACGTTTTTCTAAAACGTAAAGAGTGCATCGATTGGTAAATAGTTAGAACTGAAAACGTTAAATAGGTTTGTAACAGAGCTTGTAGTATAAAATTAAATCACCCATGAAAAGCTGGTAAAGAAGGCATGAAAAGTTTATAAATTCTCTAAGATTTTAAAGTTTCTCTGCCCAAATTGTTCTTTCAAAGCAAACAACTTTTACCTAAGCATTACTTTAAACTAAACTCTTTAAAGTAAATTATCACGTTTAAGCTACATTGACTGTACATATTAGTCGTCAATATTTTACCACTAAAATTAAGTTAAAACAAAGATAAAAACAATAAAGAATCGCCACTCTAGACAGCAACGCCTTAAAACTTCTAGATTAATATAAAGGTACATTAGGCTTAAACAAAGGAATAAAATAAAATATCTGCGGCGCGGTGGGCTGAACTTCGTAGGCGTTGACTGACGAAGATAGATTGAAGTAATATGTGAAGATTTATCGGTACTTCGGATAATTCCTTCAAGGTAAATACGAAATAGAAGTAAGTAAATTTTATTACAATTTTGGCATAATTTTCTTCAAAATACTTTCTGTAAGTAGGTCTTACGAACACTTTTTTAAAGTCATTTTACAAAACTAGATGACGCCACTTAATAATAATCCCTAGAAGGTAAATAAGTGCAATATTAGATATACAATAATTATAGACAGTATAATATTAGATATACAATAATTATAGACAATTATTGTAGAAACCGCTAGAAAATCTACCTGTCTAAGTATTCTTAAAGAGAAAATAGGTACAATTTATTAATAGGAGAAATAAAGCACATAAAAGCTTTGAAACAAAAGACTCATTGCTTATTCAAACCCCCATGATGTTCCTTATCACTAAGGAAATGTGTGGTATACTTTTTATGTACCGACAAACGGAAAAGTAGATAACGCCAGGCTCAATGTATTGCTACATATTATAATTTATTATTTTAATAGGTGGGACTTTCCTACAGGTAAACCCCTTCAAGATAAAACAAAAGGGTTCAGTGGTCCTTTCCGGACATACTACGGCGTATCTAAATAGGTATTTTAAGAAACAAGCAGAGTCGAAAACAAGTCGAATATCACACACGGATTAAAGGAAAACAACCGTAATTCCGGTCACCGGCTTCCTGTTAACCACTCTGGTGCTACATCACGCGATTTGGCGACGTGTAAATAACAGATTATTTACTTAACTAATTAATAAAAAATATGATTTGATTGTACCCAGTTTTAATACAAGCTCTGTACTTCGTGGATTATTGCGATCCATACCTTACTTAAGTTAGTGACACAATAATCCAGGGATCTAAAATTAATCCATTAAAGTGGGGATCCATTAAAGTCACGTGACCAATAAGGTCACGTGACTGATAGCATGGCAGTCAATATCTTTATCAACCCTGTATTACCTACCTGAAATAATAGCTAAGAGGCGGTGTTCGATTCACAATTGAGACGGGTCTACTGAAATTTAAACTTGATTGGCGCAGTGGCTAAGTAATTGTTCTACTGCGCTAAGGGTTACGGGTTCTATTCTCGTACCCGTTTGTGTGACCCGCAGATGTTTGTCTCGAGTCTGGGTATTTGTGTATGTTATAAGTCATGTTTGTGGAATGCACCCAAGATACAGGAGAAATTAAAGGGGGCGACGTTTAAAAAATAATAATATTATAACCACAGAGCTGATACTGAGAAATATCCAAAACTCCTACTCAAAATGACACTTTGTTTAACCTGGGAAGCGAACCAGATTAACAAAGCTTTCACGTTCAATATAACCGGTAGCTTATTTCGTCAATACAAACACAAACATAAGCCAACAAACTCAGCGTATCTTGAAGACAGGAAAAAACATGAGCTATATGTTCGAACACCGATGTTTTCATATCACCGCGTCTGTACAAACATGGGACTATCTATTCATGACCTTTTGGCAGCATGTGTTCAGTAACTTGACACTAGAGCGCGCTGTTTGCGCTGCAACCCAATACGGCGCATTAAACTGGCTTGTTTTGTCTCCATTATCTTAGCTTTGATGCTGCCAACTAGCCACATGTGTTGGATTAAAGTGGGACATTGTTGAAAGAAAAAGAAAAAAAAATGTTTTATGAAGAGCGACTTTTTGACTTGGTCTTTGGTAGCTGAGAATGTGAGAGTTTTGACTGCTGGTCTAGTAATTAAAGATAAGGATTAATTGTGATCATTTTACAAGGATTCACTTCATTGCAAGCGATAATAAATGAAAAAGTATCCTGGCTTTTTATTTATTATCGCTTGCACACAAGGCTCGTTATACAAACTAAAGATTTCTATAAAATAAGTGTTGGTATAAAATGGAAACATGAAGTTTAAAATGAGATGGAACAATTCTTGAAAATGTGTGCTTAAAGGATCTTAATGATTCCTTTAAATCCTAGACTTTTGGTTATTCTTTTGTTATAATGTTCTTGTTAGGTCTACCTCTAACTCACCAGCAAATACATAGGTCTTAACAAAATTATAATACTTGTTATTTATCAAAGTATGCTAGCTAGCAATACACTCACACTAAGATTTCCTCTGGCTATTCTTACTGGTGTCCCAAATATTTTCTATAGAAAACGTAACTGTAAATATCTATAATTCCAAAGTCTTAATTCCTTAGTTCACATAATAAAGTCTCACATTACCGCTTAATGGACGACTCCGCTACATATTTATTACAACACACCATTGGAAACAAAACCTACGTGCTTATTAAATAAAACGTCTAATCATCATAATTACAAACTTTATACCTTCGAAAACGATTAAAAAGGTTATTAAATACGTGACAAGTAACTTTTATGAGTGCATATCTTATATTAAAAAGCCTGAGACATTTTTTTCGTAGAAAATTGCGTTGTAAATCATTAATCATGGGAACAATGCGTGTCAGGGAGCCGACGCATGGCTTGAGGGGTCCGAATTTCCCGTATAATGGGAAAATGAATAGAAAGCCTTTTCCGAAACCGAAACTGTCGCAAGAATACTTGGCTTTAGTAAACTTTGTGGTTTCGTCTGAATGTTGGATCCGGTTTTATGGAGATAAACCGATGAATTGTGAACGCTTTTGCTATGGAGATAAAGAGGAAAATGTTGGCTTGATTTACGTGTCATTGTCTCCTTGTAAAAATGCTGATGGTTACAGAATACTCGGATATTTATGGAAGAAGTAATGACTGAACATAATATGTGTAAATTTTGCTGAATTGCGTCACAATGTCAACAATGAAAAGGGGTAATAGAAAAGATTTTACTCGAAAATATGACGTGTTTATTGTTTTTAGGGTAATTTCTAATCGGATACCAGTTATTGAGTTTTTCCAGTAGGTGATTCTCAGTAGCAGCACGAAGTGCCCGATAGATGGCAATAAGCTCGCCCCCTATTATATTGGGACCTATAACATAACTGGCCAAATGAGGGTGTAGGTACTATGGTAGGGTATACCTCAGCCTAATACAGGCGTGATGTTATGTTTTATGTTATAGATGCCAGTAGGTACCTAAATACGTAGTACCTATGTAAGTGTTGTAACGCATTGCCAACTTTTCTTTTACATTTACCAATCTTGTTACAATTTTGTAAGCGTTTATTCATTCTTTTACCAGCCTTATCATGTACCTGTAAAGCGCACCTACGTGTCTATTAAAGTATTAATTTATGCAAACAAGAGCCTATAACATTATCAAACTAATTAACTAACAAAATTTTATGAGCTGGCATTCAAAATGACCATTCTGGGAAACATTCCCCCTCGATATAGCGGCATAATAAAAATAAATTACCAATATTCGCCAAAATGCAACAGAGCAGGGGACTGGTCAGGACATTGTCCGACAATTACCGGCTGTTTCCCGAATTTCCCAATATAAGCTGGGTAATTGATATTTACGCTACACTAAACTTGCGTATTGCTGTCGTGACCAGATTTATTTATCAGTCAGTTAATAAATTGGAGGAATAACTTGATTAATGAACACAAATTGCTTTATTTTCATTGTGAAATGAACAAACGAGAAAGTAGGACAATCAATCGATAGGAATGCGACGATAAGATAACTCTAGAGTGGTGTACATTCATGTCAACATCATTTCGGTCATTTTTGTGCACAGGACATAATCAGAAAGATATCGAAATAAGAAATTAATTTCATTTTAGCATGATAATAATAATATGCTCGCGCGATACAAGCTCAGCGCTTAGTGCGAAGTCCACCGACAACCCTTTTTACCTATGTTGTGGAAATAAACTACTATGTTAGTTATTTTTTTCAATATTTTTTTTTGTATGATCGCCAAAGATTCTTCATAATTATGGTTTTTACGAGAAAAAACGTTAAAAAGTCACCGTTCTCTATACAGCAGCCCTAAATAATACTCGAATAGCTGCTCATAATGATGAAACAAACGAAGCCCGATAACACATTTATTAAAACAAAATCTGTGAGGATATTGCCTTGATTTGAATCAATAATCGAGCACCTGTAGATACGACTACGCGTTTACGCTCCACGATAGGGAGTTTTCTTCATTTGCATAGGGATCGCTTCTTTAGCTATTGAGAATTCCGGATTAGAGCATTGCGATGCCCGCGCTTAATCGACTTAAAGACAACACTTTGCCTTTATGTGGGTTTCTTTGAGTATAAATTGGTTAAAGAGCGCTTATAGCCGAAGCTCTGTAGTATTTAATTCTTGGACTTTGTGTTTTTTTAATGGTGGTGTTACTGGGTTTTTCCATTAGGTCATTCTCAGTAGCAGTACCGAGAATGGATTTCCCCGAGTGCCCGGTCGATGGCTATAGGCTAGCCCCCTATTATATTGGGATATAACATAACCAACGAAATGTGAGTGTAATACACGCCTCTGATTGCTCCTTCGGAGTATAAAGGCGTGATGTTATGTTATGTTGCACATGCGCTCTACTGCTAACATTCCTACCTTTCGGCAAGAATATCAGCTCAACCGGTGAGAAACATGTCATATCAACTAAATTATGTTCACAACCTTACGAAGGTAATTGGCTTAATAAAACGATGATGTAAGCTGAGAAATAACATAGTGGACGGTATTTCTAATCACTTCTAAGCCGCCTACTTTACTATGGATGTAAATCCTCTTATTAAAGTAAGTCGTATAAACTATGAAAAAAAAAGATTATTAAAAATCAATAAACAAAGTCTTACATTGTCCAACTGGATGCTCAACAACAATAAGCGGATCTCTAAAACAACAATTAAATAGAAACATACTTTGCAAAGTTGGTTATAATGCGAATAGTTGGCGATCCTCATTTGTTACGCGTAACTATCTCAGGATAGCGACCACTGACAAATCTGTGGCGTTCCAACCGTTTTGTTTGCGATAGTTTAAGACAAGTTAGGCAACTGAAGGCATTATTCAACGATACCGGGCCCATTTAGCAGTGTCAACCGCACATTTGTACCTATCGGCTGGTTGGGAAATTATGCACCCACTGCGTGGTGGGTCGCTCTTTGATCACTTTTAAGAGGGAGATGGATTAGGAACTGTCTGTTGAGGTTTTATTTAATTGTTTATCTTTTGTTGCTATTGGTTCTATGAAACTAAACCGAACTAGCTGGTACTGGGCATAAATATAATAAAAATAATTTTTTTGTGAAAATAAATTATTGTCAGTAAAGCAAAAAAATTACTTATTGTTAGCCAAGCAATACAACTCGGCTCTTATTACGTCGAATTATGCAATATCCTTTCGCAGGGAATAAATTATATCAGAGATGATTTAACACACTTTTGATGGCCAGTCGTAAAATTGAGGCTAATCAAGATTTAGAAATAATGTTGATCTACAATTGATTAGGTAGATTACAGTGCGCAATTTTAATTGTTTGCCACATTGCCTCTATGGTCGCGTCTATTATATTTTTGGTAGGTAGATACATGATAAGGGAACAATATGGCGGGCTGTTGGCCAATCAAAATTTCAGTACAACTCAAGAAATATGCTATAAACAAGGTACTCGTATCAAATGCCACAACTATAAAATTAAGTTTATTAGCCGGTAACCTGAACACAAGGTAATGGCTGCTATTATAATGTAACTTAACTAGCTACACTTTGCTAATATCACTAGACTCGAGTT
Organism: Abrostola tripartita; assembly: GCA_905340225.1. Taxonomy (NCBI): domain Eukaryota; kingdom Metazoa; phylum Arthropoda; class Insecta; order Lepidoptera; family Noctuidae; genus Abrostola; species Abrostola tripartita. Next base: position 6,053,481 of record HG996498.1, on the reverse strand, counting down.
ACAATAATAATGTGGTGTCGTATAACTAATTCTCACGTACTGTGGTATAGTTCGATGACCCCGTGACACTTGTGGGAACACTTTCTTCACACCTATAATAAATTAAACAGTGTTTAGGGAAGATTAATGATGCCGAAGCATATTCGATTCTATTTCATTTGAACTCGATTCTAATAGTCGATGATCAATCAACGGTTCAATACAACTTCCAACATTAAGGTTCTTGTGTTATTTAAATACACATCGGTCGGGTACCTAACAGATCCCCAACGATGTTCTGTAGAATAAAAATATTGCTTTTATTTATACCTATGTCATAAATAATTATTGTTTTTCTCAGACATACTTTTTCAGAACATATTATTGTATATTCATGTTGTTAGAACGGTTTTACATTTAGAGTCAGTAAAACATAATTACGAACAAATCCTATACCTACAGAGCAAAGTTAAAAAAAAAACAAATTCACAGTAACTATACTCATAACTTATGATTTTTTTTTATAAAATATAAAACTTTCTGGGTATTCAAAAATCAGCATATTTTGTTGTAAAAGTAGGCGAAAAAAAAACTTCTCTTGGACCTAAGTATAAATTTACACTGTCAAATTATAAACCGTTTTTCTGCCATCACTGCGGAACCTTAAAATATTCGTGTATAGACGAAGCGGAAGGAACACACCTATTGTAAGATCAACACGTGCTTACCATCCGGCACACCTGTCTACTGCCTAGTACCTCGTGACAAATGGACGCTAATCGTGACGTCTACCTTTATCTAATGTGTTGGATATAATCGATTCATGTAGGTATTTGTTATTCGTATAGAAAGAGCAATGTCGGGCTCAAAGTTCGGCCCCGAACAGATGCAAATAGTAAAGAGGAATAGGAGGTATTTAATTACTTATGACTAACAATAACGTGATAATATTAAAAATAGCAATGTAATGATTAATTTATAACTAACTATCTTTTGCTTACGGCTTGAATTTCGTAATATAATATCTCGAGAACTTTCTAACTTAGGCCTCTTTGAGCTATGAACTATCTCTACACAAAAACCACAGCTGTTCGTTTTTCTTATGCTGTGTGAAAGAAAGACAAATAAACACTTACATTTTTAAGTGTAAAAAAACTCTAATCTCACTACATAAAAAATAAACTAATTAACTACACCAATATTAATAACCACTTCAATAAAAAATCCCATTAGCCACCAAAATTTTAAGCTGATTCAAATTATTATGAAATTAATATGATACACTAACATTATCCCTTTATCTTCATCTACACTATATTAAACTAATGTAGACAATACATTAACGGAGGAGGTATAAAAGGCTAATATTAGACGAACAAAGCGTAATTACAGGCATCCATTATCATTAATGAACCCTACGGGCGTAGAAGAATACTTGTTTAGGCGTGTTTGTTTTTCATGATTTCAACCTCTACCCACAGAGAGAACCCGTTTCTCGTTTGAATATAACATGCCATTACTTTGTCTCTGTGACTATATTTTTTGTGTTTCGTACTTAATGGTGTACCTACAGTCTACACCACACTTATTTGCTTAGACACTAAACTTAAACTCTCCCTGTTTGCTACTGAATTTTGCGGGAACTGATGCAAATTTTTATGTCGAAATATCGGTAACAAAGCTTTCATAACTACACCCTGTGTGTCGTAATCACATCACAGTAATATTATAAAGGCGAACGTTTGTCAGTGTGTTTGTTGCCACTTCACACTCAAACGGCTGGACAGATTTTGCTAAAATTGTGTATGGAGGTAGCTGAAACCTTGGATTTATACATAGGCTACTTTATATCCCGAAAAAATGTAGCGGTTAACATTACGGAGCTCAGCTAGTAATTAATAAAACACTAACGCGCTAACGTTTTTCAAATGCATAGTATACCTATGCTTACATAAAGAGGTATAATTTACCTAAAAACGCGAAACAAAGACATTGCACAAGCAAAATTACATTGTCGTTTCCAGAACCTTCATCAGTCCGTCAGAGTGCAAGAGAGCGTTTAATTAGATCCTTCTTGATAATTAAGTCGTTTCTTTAGTCTTACATTGTATTCCTTGCATAGAAAATTAAGAAACTTTGTCCAGAATTTATCTTTTTAAACCTATTGATAACACTGGTATTGTTTTGTGCTCTTTGCATCTATTGTCGCCAACACGCCATTTTATTTTCCGTTTTATATTTCTAAAATATTAAAATTGGTTTCCTTGGGATTTTCTTGCAGGTGCTTTGCTTTGTTTTATAAAATGATAATAAAAAATAATGTTAATCCGTTTGAAAACCATCTCACCCGGCTGAATGGGCTATCACGTCACGGCGGTTTTGTTCCTCTTAGTGCTTCAGATTTAATTAGATCCTGGCCAAGCACGGTACACTTTCACTTTGAATATATTAAGTAGATATGAAGTAATTTGAATAATGCAAATATGCTAATTCCTTATATAATCGTGTCCTTTGCATATATCTATTTTTCTTTTTCATCCATTTTGTCCATTGTTATTTAAAAACGTCCGCGTTTTACTGTCGGGCCTACAAAATTAAAATGCTTTTACGGACGTCGCAAATTAAAAAAAGGTTATCACAGCCGATAATCTTATCTTGCTCTTTTTGAAGTCGCAACATCGCCGGCTCTCATTTACCACGCTTCTAAGGATTTCGGACGGGCCTCCATTAAGTAAAGAGGATCTCCGGCGAGCTTAATTAAGAATTCTCTCCGAAATCTCGTCTCAGTCCGCCACCCTCGCCTCGGACAGAATGGCAGCGATTGATTTTAAATGAGCAGCCAACAAAGACCCGTTGAAGTGGGCACCGCTTTGAACTTCCCAATATAAACTTTGTGGTGAAAAAAGTGTGCAACACGAGGGAATAAAGTTCAACGATAACTGCCCCAAACAAGACGATGGGATATGGGAATTTAATTAAAGCCACACAGCACCGCAATAAAAATAAGACGAGCTTTTTAATTTGTAAAGCCATCAACTTTGATGTGGCTTCGACTGCGGATTTTAGGAGAAAATTTGCATGGTTACGGGAATATACATTCGATTATTTTTATTTTATAAAAATGCTTGCTGCGTTTAAAATCATACATAACTAAGTAGAAAAATAATAATCTGAACCACTTATGTTTTAAAGGTCTTATCAATTAACATTCATGGTGATTTCATAAAAGTTTTAAATAAATAGCTATCTAAAAATATGACGATATAAACAATAACAAGCAGATTACGATGATAGCTAAGTATGAAAGCCTCAACTGGAAGATAAACTTAATTAAATTGCTTCGATTTTACTGTAAACGTCTCGCATTAATTAAGTCACAAGAATGTAAACAAAGTAAATGTAACCAGAACGTTTCTAGAAATACTAATTATAGGCTTCTTCGCTTCTTAAGATGTTTGCCAGAGATAAACCTTATCTTGGTTAATCTTCCGTTTACGATTCCTAGTTGAAACGTTAACCGGGTCTTTGCGTAAAGGTAGTTTTTACGATCGCAGTAAAATTAATTCCCGACCAGAATAGGAATTGTGAGCGGTAGTTAGGATATCGTTCATGTACAATTATGGGAGTGATAATTTGAATCGTTGGATACGTAATGTTGTTTTGAATAATGTAACTGGATCCTTTGTAACATTACTTTTTTTTGCATGATTTTAATTGACGACGACTACAGAACTTGCTTGCGGAGGGTAAGCAAGTTCGAGGTGTCTCCTTTTTTGATCATGTGTATAAAAATATATTTTCATACTTCTTGTATTTTCTGTGTTAAATTGTCTCATAAGCTACTTTATTACGTTGCTTTGTAGCTCCTTATATAAATAAAATGAAATATTTAATAACAAAGGCGGGTCGTTTGTACGTTTAAGCTTCCAATTTACAATTAAAGGCCTTAGTGCAATATAACCTACATATTTAACTAAATGTATATATATTGTAATTTGTACCTATCTATTAATTATTATTTTTTCAATTATTTGAGAACTTGTAACAACACGCCACTGTTTTACGAGTCAAACAAGTCCGTTGCGGTTTAAATTCACCGGTGAAAATGTTCCGCAAATGGTACGCGACATCAAAGCAGACCGAGGACCGATTCTAACACAAGGGCTAGGTATAATTCCATTAGACAGAAATAAAAGGTAAAATAAATCTTAAAAAGTGTAGTGGGATATAAAAGGCATACCTTTTTTCCTTCATAACGTATGGTTTATGAACAACCTAGTGTCAGAGTTTAAACTGCCTGTTAGTAGACCTCTGACATGGCTTTACACACTGTTGAAAAATCTCTTAGCTATGCCAGTTTCGTCACGATGTTTTCCTTCACCGTTTTTAGCAACTCATAACTAATTTATAGTACGCACATGAATTCGAAAAGACATTGTTGCGTGCCGGAGTTTGAACTTACAAACTTTGACTTGGCAGTGGAACGGTCATACTCGGCTATCGTTGCTTTTAAAGGCATTTAAAAAAGTAATATCGAAAAGTAAAACCAGGAATTCTCAAGACGTACGTACTCGTAAATAAAAGTGATACGAATTGTAACTAACCGGTTTCTCAAAACCAAGTACTTATATTTAAAAAGAAACGCATTCATGTAAACACTGAAATACACAAGTACGTATAAAAAGGCGAATCTCACAGCTCAAGTATTTATGAGACTATTATAAATTCCGTTTTGCGGCGACCACGGCGACGTCTAATGCTAGACTCTTGAATTTTCATACTTGAAAATATCGTTGGAGTATTACTTACCTTGCAGCTTGAGACGACAGCACGTTCTTGACTAAACTTTCTTCAACATAAATAAGGAGACAGAAAATTTTGTCGTAAGTGAGAAAATATTACAGAAGCTTAATGCTAGTAGGGGGCACCTCGCGGAAGGCTGCCTCGTTATACTGATTTATGATGCACCCCCGAAAAGGTATTTCAAAGAAAGACCCACCTTATGAATTCCTTCAGCGGAATTTACGTGAGGCTTTTCATTCTCTGAGCAGGTTATGCCTACAACGTTTAATATTTGAGTTGTTTTAATTTATTGCTGGACTCTTTGGACATCATATTCTCTTTGTAGGTTTCCCTTTATGCTGTAGGTTTTTAATTTAGGAGGTAACGTGGAAATTTTATTTTCGTGTATTTTTATGCATTTAAAACATAGCATAGTTGGCAGAGACCTTTAGCACACCCACATTTTGCCAGTAATATATGTCCCAATGTAATAGGGGACGAGCTCATCGCTCTCATACATAAAGTCTCTCAACCGGGCACAAATGCAGACTCCGTGCTCACTACGTAGGTAATTAGAATTACCTTACGGAATAATCCTATAACACTTTGCCCGACCTTAGATTCAAAACCAGGACTCGAGGCATTTTATACATTTTTAATTCTTTACCTAATAAAGCATCAAAACTATTTTCCTTCGTGAGTCCGTTCACAGACCTAAATCTCGCATGCATTATCATCCCGCACGTTGAAACTACGCTTTTAGGCTTAGCGTGTGGATACTAAACCCACGGACACATAAAGCTTAATGTTTAGCACCTATAATCTCACCAACCTACGCCTATATGTTAATAGAACGAACTTTACTTCTATTTGACATACATTTATTTCCTGCCTCCAGATAATTGCATCAATCAATCTCTTAGATACAGGTCAAGATCGCGCCGCACCCCAGACTCCTGAACAACTTGAACTGATATCTTGGCGAATTAAAATCAACTAGTCATTAATTTAGCCGACTGTGCGAATGAGTGTTGTTTTATATGGCGCTGCTATAACGGGGGAACGGCAGTCCCCTTGGACCGCCCGCTGCTTGTGTACGGAACCACTGAGAATGGATACGATACTGTCAAGTTTAATTTGTATAAGTAATACATTGAATATCATATACACTACTTACCTACACATTTTTATTGGCCCAAATCACGTTTCACAAACTTGAATGTATGTATGTATGAAATTGTTCGTATAAAACATAACATCACGCCTGTACTTTCCCACGCGGTAGACAGAGGTACCTCTACCTCCACCATAACCATACAATAAACATAACTGGCAAAATGTGGGTGTACTATAGCACACCCACATTTCGCCAGTTATGTGTTAGGTCCAAATGAAATAGGGGCCAGCCTATTGCCATTAACCGAGCACAAAACCAGACAGGTTGGACACTAAAATTACCTAAGGGAAAACCCAGGAAAACTTTGCCTGTCTTGGGATTCGAACCCAGGATCTCATGCTCAGCAGTCGCTTTTAGCGACCACTAGACCAACGAGGCATTCTTATGAACTAGATTACTACACATTTAAAGCATCTGCAGCTGAACTAGATGTATTAGGTAAGTATTTGCTAAATGCCAAAATCTTGCCAGGAAAACAGTTGGTAATATAAAATTTACAAATTTATAATAAAATAATTAAATAACACAGTATTCACTGTCAGTCACTTAATATTTCACTGACAAAAACTGAACTAACTCGTAAGTACCGCACTCAACACTTGCAATCAGCCCTGCAGAGATTCAAACGCAATTTCACTGCATCATTCAATCCAGCCGTTAATATATATTTTATGGAGGTACAGTTACATGTTCCAGCCACGATTTCACATTATGTTTTACAGGAGGCAAAGGTTAAAATATGATCACGTCCCTTCAGAGTATATCAAGTGTTAATTATTGCGGTGAGAGATTGGCTTTCAACGTGTCCACTGCCCATGTCCTGCTGACAGTTAATATGCATAGAGACAGGTTTATGCACGCTATACCGTATCCATAACTCGTTCTTATTCCGTGTCATATCAATCAATAAGCTAAATTAATGTTAACCACGCTTTATGGTAATCGCCTGTGTCCAACCCTTACCGATCTCATACAAAAATAATAGACTTGTCATTGCTATTACTGAATTAATTCCACTTGCCTTACAAAGTATTTAATGCAGCTGTACAAAATAATCAAAGGCTTCAGTTTTATGACCGAAATTTGTGACAAAATTTAAATTTAATAGCTTCTATCGGTATGTTTGTCGTGTGATATGATAATAACCGTAAAATACATTAATTAAAGTGAAAACTTTATTTCAAAAGGAATTTATGATGTCCACTACCGTCTCAAAAAATACGAACGAGAGATAATGTTCTGTTGAAAATAAAAATATGTTCCGAGTATTAATGTCATTTTAATATTTTATTGAGTTGACGCCGACAGCGCTCATGTTCATAATAAGCGCCGCATTGCATAAATCAGATGTTTTATGAGCAATGGTGCCAAATAAATTTAATGCGAGTTGCAGTACGCAAGCAATATTGCATCGGTGAAAGCACGCTGGGTTATTTAAGTTTTAATTCACCGAGTTTCTTTTAATTCGTCTGTAATTACTGAGTTTTTAAATGGAAAACTTCTGTCGTTCTGTAATTATAAGTTAGTCCGATATGGAACCGGTCAAGACTGCAAACTTTGAAGTAGAAGAAAATTATTAACAGGAAGGTTCGACGATTAAACTAATTAAAGAAGTATAGTTTTATTTGTGATATTGCAGTAATTGTGTTATTATAAAATTGAATTTACTGCGACATTGTAGTGCATTCAGACAAGATAATCAACTCCGAGGTGACATTTTTAAGAGGTTCTGATAATTACGCATAATTATATTTAATTTTATAATTAATTCCGTATACACAACAATTAACGAATATAAACCTTTGATTTAAGTTAATTACTCAACATGTTCTCTGTTATAACTTTACCGTAGGTACTTGAATTAAGGTCAAGCCCGATGTACAATTATCAAGGGATATTATGCAGGCATGCATAATTACGTATTAATATGTAAAACAGATATACCAGTCGGTACTAAGCTCTGCGTGTCTAGTGGTGCGCAGAAAAAATAAGCATTTCATTTCTTCCAATCCTACAGAGTTTGAAGTCATCCCAATATTCCAACCAACATTTGTAGTGTACCTACCATCAGAAATATTTCTATGTCAGCACTCGGATTTCCCTAAACGAATCATTACCAGTGTCTGCTCCGTAGCAATCGCGGCCCCTCGATAATAATTTGGCTTGATGTCATACTTTTTGCGGATGAGTGCAGCCGAATGGATTTTCCGATAGAATTGCTGTGTTCCATTCGGCATGTATTGTTATGGGAGTACGACCGAACAATCGGGAACCCACCCCATTTATTTCGTTTTTGTTAATGTCTATGTCGAGTGCTGCATGAATTTTGGAGCGTTCGTCAATTCATTTGATGAATTCAGTTCGTTATTTTTGGATGTAATTATTAATTCCATTTACAAGTTATGTAATATCGACCTTTATAATTATAACAAACGATTTATACCTTTTTATTAAAGGTTGAGCTGACAATAAGAAATTTAATAATTTTGTCAACGGAAATCCGTAAGAAAGTTTATATCTGTCAAGTTGAAATTGCCTAAGGACAAAAATGTAAAAATTGCAGGATTGGAAATCTCATAAAAATTTCATGTATAAGTATTCTCTTCCTTCAGAAAATAAAAACTTTTTTCGTTGACAACTAACGTTTATATGTGACTCTCAAAGTAGACGGTTTCTTAACTGTAGTAAGAGTTTCTATCATAACATTATTCGTATAAAACTAAATAACAAACCTTGACTAAAACAATTTGGAGATTGAAACATGTACAACATATTCAAATTGCCACATCCCTAAATGGAGCCGTAATGGAGAGGTTAAAAGTGTCGACAATAAATTGTATCCAGTGACAAATGAGACGAACGTGTCACGACTACGCAAGCCCGCGTCTCTACAGATATTAAAAATTAAATTAATTTTAATGAAGATAGCGGGTATCAGAGTCTCGCATAGAATCTTTTGTTGTGACTGCTTGTGGAGGGGTGAACGGGGGTGAATTCTTAATTAAGTGTTGGCGAAGCCCTCTCCGCTTAATGCAATGACTTCACGCCTCGTTTAACTTTCATAAAATTCTCTTAAACTCAGCGATTTTTCTTAACTAGCGGAATAAAATTTCCATGTGAAAGTAACTCTTTAGGATGTTCAAATAGGATTTTTACCTGCACTCGTAAGATGAGCTGACTCATACATAGTTTCAAGTAGTACACTCGACACTACATGCCCCTTTAAATTGCATTGCTCTAGAACGTTCGCTGCTGAACTTAAGCTTTGCAATAGATAACAACTATTAGCAGTCGTGAGGAAATACGAGCTTAATTACCTTACTTGGGAAACTTTACATTTGAGGACTATCGTTCTTAATTACTTTGTAACTATTCAGTATTAACCTAGTTTATGATTCCTACAAGTTTCAGCTAAAAATACATCAGTTAGAAATTCATAAAAATTAAATTTCAAACTGATGAATTCGTATGCTTAGAAGGTAACAATTAAATTACCCGCTAAGCAAAAGAAAAAAGCTGGAATCTTTATATCAGTTTTTTTACTTTTTATATAAAATTACAGTTTATTTAAAACTGCAAATTGAATAAAAAAACAACGTTCTGAAACACAAAAATTCTGACTTTTGTGTTTCAGAACTATTGATGTTTCTCACGAAAATGAATTAAACTAGTCTACAAAGTGATCTTATATTTTATGATACGAATTAATATTCCTTAACATAATTAATTTGGAATGTCAAGTGAAGTGTCTAATTTAATATGATTTTTATTAGATTACTTTGAATATTTATAAGCAAATTAGGTAAAAATGTATTTTATCGATAGGCCGTTATTACCCTATAATTCTTCTCAAGTCTGCCCGTATTTTCATTATCGTTATTGCCGCCATAACAAAATTTCGTTGCATGAAAAATCAGTAAAGATAAGCGTACGAGCTATCAATCAACATTATATAGCGATTGCCGTCGTGCCCGGCTTTATAATAGCCGGAAATTAATACGAGCCCACGTTATGATGTAAATTATATAAGTAATTAAAAATCCCTGCCATAATAGTGCGGCATAATGATCGTACCAAACATCAATAACCATTGGGACAGTTTGGTACGATATTTATGTACTGAATAATCATATGAGACGAGATTTTGATGCAACTAAATAGTATTTTTGATATGACGATCAGTATTTAATTGGAAGGTGTTGTGTGATACGATTTCATATTTAATTGAAATTGGTGGTCGTTTAATCCGCCTACGTGTGCATTGATTCGATTAGATTTGATTATAATCCGAAAGCTCATTATTACTGTTATCCCACTATTGAGTCACTAAATTACATATAATTATCTTTTTACATACATTTTTCATTACATATTTCCGAGAAACTGACATTCATCGTTGCCAAAATTTTCTATTATCTGATTAAAAATTGTGACGATAAAGAAGAACGACTATAATCGAATTCTATTTAGAGGTAATTTAAACATAAGTGACTATTCAAGTACTCATACTCTGATTCCGTAGAGAAAAAGACAACATACAAGTCAGACTTCTAATCGCAATTTTTCTGCCAATCCGTTTCTAAGAAAGTCAGCGTCACTTAAACAATAGACTATCGATTTAGAAATGGCAAAGGTGAATGAGTGATGTCAGGGTGTTAGTCATTATGAACGAATACCAGTTACTGGATTCCCGCTATTATTGTATAAATTGCTCTGGGAATATTGGCAACTGGTACCTTATGCCTGCTTTGCGCTGATTTAATTTTTATAGCTTATGTTGAAATTTCTGAGTAAAGGAAACGGCATCATGTTTCTATACCTACGTGTGTTGTTTTGTTATTTAAATTCAATTAAGTATCATGTTCATACTTAACAGCAGTGATTGTCAAATGGTATGACGGTAGCACTGCCAAGTCAAAGGTCGCAAGTTCAAACCACGCACCAATGTCTTTTCGAATTCATGTGCGTACTATAAATGAATTATCAGTTGCTAAAAACGGCATTCCTGAGAGATTCTTCGACGGTGTTTAAAGCCATGTCAGAGGCCTACAAGCAGTTTAAACTCTGACACCAGGTTGTGCACCAACCTTACGATAAGAAGATGTCATACTTGATTTTCTAGTGATGTTTTATGAGAGGTACGTATACCATATATTAGAAGTAGTCCCCCGTATCCCGAGTCCATAAGAAATTACAACATAATAACGTGAAGATAAAATAAATCACAATTTATCTCTACTGCTCCTTGCATTGCATTATGCAACTTAAATTCAATTCCTGAGACGAAACGATAGATGTATAATTCATACACCAGAGTATTAGACCAAAGATCCTGTATGAAGAGGGAGATGCATGCTAAAAATTCATCTCGAACTCAACCCTCCTTCACCGATCGATTACTATGATCTCCCTTCATAATTCACATAATCCCATAATTGATACATAAAAGCCCCGTTGGCTTTGTAAAATTAGGCCCACCCTCCCCCGATTTATCCGCGATTGTTATATTTGAATCATTAATATTGTGTACACAGTGAATTTATTTTAAATGTCTAAGTTAAGACGAAACAATCTTTATTAATTGGCGTCTTTGTGAGACTTTACCTGTAACCCTCAAATACCTACGGAGCTCCGATTTTAATTGTGGCGCTACTTTAAGGTACAATAATATAAGAAATAACAGCGCAGTAAGGAACCTGTGGTAAGGGGTTTAAATTGCATCCCCGCAAGCATTAGATGTTTGTAAAGCTAACACATATTAGTTTTGTGTAACTAATATTATATGTCATCGGAAATTATTAAAACGAAGTCACATACGATGACATCAATTCCATAAAAATCTAAAAGATATTCGTTATAATTTAAAAAATCATAGAATCGAGACATAATCGCATCACATATATTCTTTTAATGTTAGGTAAAATTTTTGTCTTGCACTATTTAAAAATGCCTATTAGTAGACATAGGAAGTACCTACCTAATGTAGACGAGGTAGCTATTTTCGATGCCTTGTATTATATTATAGCGCTTTGTTTTAGATTTTCTTGTTCTACCCTTGAGGCACCCTTCTTGACAATTTAGCAGCTTTAATTCCACAACCGCACTAAATGTACCGTAAACTGATACAAGACAAACATACGCGAAGCACTCACAAGATTCCCTAAACATGGTACAACAGAAAGAGGGCTATGAAATGTATATCGTGTTCTCTTTCTCTCATAGACGGTAATGTTAAATGCAGTACAGTATAGGGTGTCGTCGTGTGAGGGTGGAGCGGGTCTAATCGACCCGCCGCGATAAATAGGGACGCGTGCACGCTGCTTTGGTTACGCACTGTAATGAATCTGCGCGGTTGCATTTTAGGGTTAACAGTAATATTCTCGCCATTAGTTAATAGTTCGTTTGGTATAAAACGAGAGGGATGTAAAATTGCGCGATTAACTAGAACATTACTTGAATATTTTGAATAAACACGACATAAATTAAAATTTTTGTAAATATCTACTAAAAATTGGCTAAGTGATAATTAAACTTTAAAGTTAACGATATCATTCTATACCGCCTTATATATATATTATAACAAAGCACCCAAATTAGCCTTAAAACACTTCAAAGTATTGTATCATTAGTACCTCCTTTTCGTTCGTTCGAGAATTCGTAGATACGATTATCCTGAGATCCGCGCTATAAGAGCAGTTTCTCCAGTTACAAAATTTCTTACGTCTGTGATATCTTTTCGCATAGGTAGATACGTGTCATGATGCCGACATAAGGTGATAATCTGTCCATAAAACATCCGCAGTATTCTCACCAGCTAAAGTGTTTTTGACGAGCTCACTAATAGAGAAAAGTGTTGTTAATAAAACATTATGCTTACAATATGTTTAAAAGAGTATGCTAATAACTTATACCTACGGATCAGGCGGTGTGAAGTATAATAATAAAAGTACTTAATATTTGTTAGCTGAATGTCACTAATATTCATAATTGTGAAAATAAAATGGTTTCATGTCTTTTTATGGGCCTGATAACAACAACGCCAGGATAATCATCATCATCATCAGCCGAAAGACGTCCACTGCTGGACAAAGCCTCCCCCTTAGAACGCCACAATGAACGACAACTTGCCGTTTGCATCCACCGGTTGCCCGCAACTCTGACGATATCGTATCCAGGATAATATATTTATTGTATTAATAGTTTTTAAATTGATAAATTAACATTCGACGATTCAGCAAAATTGTATTCAAGTAGGTAAATAAGATGTAGATTCCTAACAGTCTTAAATCATCCAACCTCTAGCGCGGCATTTATATATATATTTTTTTAAACCATAGGTTATCTTTAAGTACTGTTTTGTAAAGTTAAGTTAGTTTATGTTATAATGGGGCTGATTTGTTCTATAAAACGAAAACCCCGAAACAAAAAAATAAAGAATTAAAATAAAAAAAGTTAATGAGTTGGTGAAACATACAAATTTACATTACCTACTGTCGCTACTACAAATAAACATACATACTGTAAAAGTACATATTCAAACCACTTAAAGTTGTCAATACTAGTTATAAGTACATAATACATATCCATACAAAACCGTATGTTGCAATTACGCACTTCCCTTAGAAAATGAGCGCAAACCGTGGGCTAGGTGTTAATTTGTCGGTATGTTATTGCAAGACAAAGTAAATAGAAATATAGATGCCACGTGACCAGAACAAGCATGGCAAGGCACCATAACCTTAAATCAGGGATGGGGCACTAATTGCATAGAAAACATTAACAAAGCTGTAAGTAACTGTGCCTTAAGCTATAAGATTCTGGCGATTTGAACAATTATTTATTACTGAATTGACTAATGGACACATGCAATGGCCTCTTTGTAATCCTCCAAATTTCCATAAATTCGACGACGATGCGGCACGCCTATTTCGCAGCAAATTAGGTATAGATCATCAACAAAAGATGTGGGTAATTAATATTGGATTTCAGCATTTAAAGCTTTTCTATTTTGCTGCTAAAAGGAAAACAACTAATAAGGTTAATTTCCGTAAATATGGGAAGTAAAAACAATGGTAACTTTCCTGGCAAGGCAGAGGTATTTTATGAAACAAAACGCAAAATTAATTACAAGGTTTGCTCACTGTTTATTTTAGTTATATAATTACAAATCATGTACCTACATATTTAAATACTAATTAGTCCCACTACAAAGGTTGTTAGATATACTATAATATATACTTACTCCATACACGACCCTTCTTTGGGATCTTCAAATTCACGTTCCATAACTTCAAGCAAAAGATGGTTCGTAAAACCGTAAAATTAGATAACCTACAACTAGGACCTACTGTCTACTTTTCGCTAAAAGGTAGTTAAAATAAATCATCTCTTAAGCTGAAAACTAAAAGGTGTTGAAACTTGAAGTTGAGTGTGTTTAATAAATGGATTATTTGCGTGTTTAAGCTAAAACCAGACTCCGGTTAAGTTTTTTGAACGTTATAATAAATTGGCTAACGTTTCGTGCCGCAAACTTCATTAGTTTTAGGTAAATACTTTAAAAATAATTATTGAAGTGTCTTCACAAGTTTGTGAATTTGGGAAACATCGTATGTTACATATTTCTCTGCATAAAACCTTATTATATTTACTTCTTGATTCAACAAATAAATAAGACTATTTAGATGTATTTAATTGTCTGAGCGTTTTATGCTTAATATTTATTTCTATAAACGCCCGCCACTTTTATTGTTAGGAAACTTAAAGTAATGGCGTTTGCCCAGTGGTGGAAAACCTTATAGCTTGTGCTTGTCACCCGATAGAAGGATAACACAAAATATATTTTGTGTAATAATTATTTATGTTTATGTGTGTGTGCATTAAATCGCTCTATACTCGTAACTTGCGCCACCACCAACACAGACTTGCATTTCACAGGACTGCGTTTATGGGAAGGCACAGATAATTTTATTCCCCTCATGCATGTATGGGGTCGGTGGGTCGTAGGGATGGTTAGTGTTGTGTTTGTTGCGTAAACGATCTCTGCCCCGGACAATTTGATTGGTAATAAATTATGATTCATTTCAATGTCACTGTATCAATGTTTGCCCTTTTGATGGCGTTAATTGAATTGGATTTCTGAACCAGATACTTTTGTAGCATTAGTTTTACTTTGTTATTAGAATTCAATTGTCTAATATTATTACTACTGTATTGAATAAGGCAAGAGTTTTGTTTTAATTGTGTCAATTTAATTCACCATTTACAAAATTATGTACAAGCGTTTTATACATACACTCGCGTGGAGGCCGTAAAAGATTATGACCAAGAAATATAAGAACGTGTTTACAGGCTAGATAACAAGAACTGCATAGCTTGAGCAACATGATAGGTAAATATTATTTTCAATTGAAGCTAAGGCTAGATCTACATAATTTAGTCAGATCGATCTTAAGATATTAAGGTAATGTGTAAAACTATAATTAATTTACAGTATAATGTATTCTGCATTTTGAATTAAGTGAATACGAACCTTACAGTATTACTTCAACATCTACCTATACCTATACATAGATAGTCTTACAAAAAAAATCGCTTATCTGTAAAAAATACATGGTGCAGATTGAGCAATAAAACGTTTTTATGTAAACGGAAAAACACAAAAATAAGGAAAGCAATTAAAACAATTATGGCCAATAAAAAATAACATAATAATCCACTGATATATGCAAAACCATCTACAATCAGGCCACAATAAATATAATCGCATGGTATACCCCACTAACTCAACCACATAGCAAAAAACAATTGTCGAAATATTGCCATAAATCGCAATAGTAATGTGTTAACCGACCGTTAGAGTGACGCGCCTTAAAAATATTATTCATAGCCATGTAAATTCACCGAAAACAAGGTGTAGTTAAAACAATATTTATCTTAATAATTAGTATAACCCGAGTAAGTCGCGGTTCATTTGATAAAGGTGCGTGTAAACGAGCGGCCAGCCATCGCGTGATAACACCACAGTGTATATAAATTAAAACATAATTGTGTTATCGTGACCCCAAGGTTTTATATACAGTTGACGAAACGAAAGGCTGTTGGGAAATATAATTTTCTTTTTTGTTCGTAAATAGAAAAGGAGGTTTTAATTTCTCCTCGTTAGTTTCATTTGAATATAAAGTCCCTTTTGGGTAGCGGTGATTATTTTAGCATAATTATTATTACCCTGTTATGTTTAGACTTTTAACAGTAGGTGGTACACAACGTCACACGAATTTATGCTACTTCAGTAATAGATATTGATTATCCTGTATCTACACGTAACGCAAATAGCATCAATAATTTATAATAATATGTTAAAGCGGAGCTATTTATTACATAATTATAAAAACAACGTGAGATTCACAAAATGCTAAGACCTTCGATGTATGTTCAAAAATTACTAGATGTTTAGATAGCGACCCTTACAACGGAATAGAAAAGAAACAGTAGATTACATTTCCATACCCATATCTAAGATAATACGAATCATACCGGAAATCTTAGCTGCAACAATCTCAGCAGCATGCTACAATTATTACACACCATCTATGAAAAGGCTAAGCCCTATTTCATATCCCATACAATACACGTATTCATAAGTCACGTTTCAAATTACAGGACTAAGTAATATTTATGCATATTCTGTACACCGATTTAGTAATAGTGTATAACTACTTTGGGTTCCCTGTAAACGCAAGTGCTCACTAGAGTGTGCAACTGTGAAATTTATTACAGTTGTTAACATATAATATCAGAATATTGGAATTAAACAAGATAATTTACATAGAATAATCGATAAATTAAATTAGGTAAGTTTCTGACCAGTGTACAACATTGTTTATTGATGTATTCTGATGCAATTTTGATATTGGACTAGAAGATTATGATAACCTGAAAAATTAAGTCAGTTTTTTTTTTCTAATAATAAATTGCGCCCCGGTAAAATCTCCCAACTCACGTTACGACTTTTCAACGTTTTGAAGAAATTAATGGTTGTTAACTCGTGCATCTCATTGAAGAAGTTCAGAAATATATGTACCTGCTAGACATATAAAATTCCGGAACTTCTCTAGTGTAACTACTTCCATCACCGAGCTACCTTCATTCTTCATAACTGTAGACGCCGAGATAGATTCAGTAGATACACAGCTCTATACTAGACGAATATAATCGATCACGACCGTTGACACCGAAGGCGCCAGAGCGCTGGCGACAATTGCCTAAGGCGGCCAATCTGCACCTGTAATAGCACGACATTTCACTTCACCTTACCGCGAAGGAAAAAGCATTCACCTTTGTTCTATATTTTACATGCAAAATCAATATGCAAATAAGTAGCGAACGGCATGTCAGACTATTGTGCGGCACAGAACAACTTAGCCAACTTTAACCGGTCTAAACTGGTTACGGCTAAATTTGTGGCTTTTGCATGGTATTGAAATTTACAGCTCAAACTTCCCCGCCAGCGCTGTCTGTGCGCCTAGTTGGTTTTACAGACGTGTTCTTGAACTAGAGGATTAAAAAAGTAATTGTATAAAAGTTTCAAAGTTGTTGGCAAAACGCGTTTTGGTTAGCATGGCTCTTGAAGTAAACTATTTCAAATTATGTACGGAATAATTAATTGTATAATCGTTAAAGATTAAAAAAGATAAAAAGTTCATAATGCTATTATGATTTGTTTTCTTTTTCAAGTCCAAAATAAATCGTCATCAAAAATAGAAACTGCATTAAAAAGACAGAAGGGAGAACAAGAAAAAATTACCCTCGGCAATATTAGATCTATTTTAGTGCAATACATCCCAAAAATATTAAAAACTACTTACAGTGCGGACGTCTCCATTAACGCTGTTCTCCCCTCAGTGCCATTGATTGTTTTTGATTGGTTGCATGTTTGTTACATTGTTTTTATTGCTCTATTCCTGAAGCTTTTAAAATGAAATCAATATGTTAGTAAACTATTATGCTTAGTTTTATAGACTTTAAAATGATTGACAGAAAATATGATTACTAATTAAATTGAATCCGGAATGGAATCTTAAATGTTATAGTTTGTTAAATTACAATGATATTCATTTTAATACATAACCCTCCTGGGGCAGTTGGATTAAAATGTATAAAGTATAGTAAAAAAGATAATTATGTGTTTCACCCAACTTTAAAATCGCGGAACTATAAAAGTTTTTACACTTATAAATTTTCGAGACGGTAAACTGTCCTCACACAGGCGAGTACCAGCCAACATACTCCCAAGCCACTAATAATACATTGTTATAACTCGCAATTTTTTCACGCCAAGTTGCCATGTAACTTATTTCCTCAAGTTGTCACATATTTCTTGGGCGCAGCAACGTTGAAAGCCAAAAATAGACGCCCTAAACTTTTTAATAGGTGCAGCGACACTTTGAGCTTGCCGAACGGGGCGGCGCCTTTTCTGTCTTCAAGACAACTTTTATGGCTTTCAGCAAATTGCTGCCTTCTCATTTGAATATACTCGTGAATACGATATTGTGTTTTATTGCTCGTGTTTAAGTCAAGTGGTTCAGTCGTGATGTGTCGAAGAATTGTACGGTCTTCATTGATGTTTCCTTTAGTTCTGTTCCATTCATAATCGTTTAAGGGTTGGCCCCCACTGAATGCACACTACAGCCAGATCGGATAACCTCTACCCTTGTCTTGACGTTATTATTGCTCGCCGCTTACCGAGACACTTGGTCTTGCCAAAATGAGAAAACAATTTTACTTTTATTTTATTCTTCTCAATTGTTTCTTATGAAACAATAATGATCTTGAAGAGAATATTTCATCATTATTATTGTATAGTAACTAAATCTAAAACTACTAATTTATTTTAGCCGTAGTCTTCCTACTACAAGGCGGCAAAAGTCTTTAGATACTTTCTTTTTTCATACCTCCTGACTGTGGTCCATGTATCTATTACAATAGAAGCAACGCTCGTCCCGCCTTTTCAAGATCCTACCTTTTACTTATCTACTTCTTGCATCGAATAGTTTAGATAGTTCACCAGGTCTTGAACGACTTTCTCATTATGTCCATGGGAATTGTAACTGCTCGCTATGTAGCTACGCAGAACATGTTTCGGGTCTACCAATGGGTGACATTCCTTATCAAACAATATTTTCAGTGGACCACACCTGTATGCACGTTGTAATGTTCCATTGAAATTCATTGCCATTCACAAAATTATAACTTCACGTTTCTAGAGAGTAGAGCTATTCGCTTCGAGATTTATAGGTAATAATCTCATTCATTTTCAATGTATCCGTTATGTATATGTATAATTTAGTGCAAATTACTTTCTGGGTGAGTAAATATCAGCTGTTTAAGGCAATTTCCTCGAGTGATCATGACCTATTATTTTTTTCGAAGATGTCTCGCAGCTCGGGTAAAGGCTCTATCTGCTTAAATGGACTTTTAGTGAGATTTATTATAAGGCCTCCAGCCATATTTATTAATTAAATAATTACAAGATAAGCTTAAGATGACCTAAACACTGATCAATATTTTAATGTTTGTTTGGTTTTTATGGTTAGTTTAAAGAAAATTTAAATTAAGTGAAATAAAATTCAATCGGTAAAAATCTTCAGCTTAAGTTTATTTTACAAGTTAAAAATATCAAAATATTTTTCACGACCAAGAATTTTGAAGAAAATTACGAAAGGCTCCATGTCTCCTTACTTTATTTAAGTAAAATAAATACTTAATATCCATTGTATAGGTACAATCTTATTAAGGTAAGTAAGTTGGCATGTAAAGACTATCAGACAAACCGACAGTCGTCTAAACATCCCAACTTAGTACAATCAGTAAACATGCATGAAAACTCAAGTAACATTCAATTCTAAGTTTTATTCTAACACTTTAGAACGACAAGTAACCAATTAGTGTAAACCTTACACTACAGTAATTGGCCTCAAATGTTATCTCAGTGAGATCTTCATCGAAAACTGCTTAAATGACAATAATAGTGCAAAGTGATGATTTGTTTGTTTACATCTAAATAAACTTGACGTGACTGTGTGATCTCTTTTCATCATAAACCCAACAAGCCTGGTTATCCCATTGAATAAATGGTTCTTTGTACCCCCATCCTGAGTGCACTATAATACGATATGTTTACATTTATTTCAAACATTTTTTCTTACTTCAATTATCACCAATTTAATATCATGTCACCATGACGACGCGACGCAGCGTCAGCAAGTATCACCCGGGCAACGCAGCGAGCTAGCTCCGGATTGGCTGAAGTCATCCACGAACGCTGCGTCATTGGCCTAATACCTCGTCGCCCGTCATCCGTTCAGAGCTTTTTGACATTTTGTTTTTGTACATATTTATTTATACATATTTTTCCACTAGCTTTTAATATGGTATAAGTTAAATGAGTGTAAATAGTAGCGATGCGGGAATAGCCAGTCCACCTTCCTTGCCACTGGATACATTTTTGAGATGTCCTCTTTGTCCTCAAGCTCGCATTTTTAAAGGTAAGCGGGGTTTAGGGATACATATTGGGAAGGTCCATAAATCCCAAAATGTACCTCTAAACCCTACTAACACTCCTCCCCGTTCGGCCGATACATCTACCTACCCTTTTTGGCAGACGTTATCAAAATTGAAAAATTCTGTCCCACTTGTAAAGCGAGTACCCCGTGGTGCCAGGCCAACAGTTGCTAAACACTTAGCCAGTTATGTTCGCCTCGCCACTCGGGAGAACTCGCAAAGTGCTTGGGAACAACTGCTTACCTTCCCTTATAAGATTCTACATGTGCAAAAAAGTTTGGCAAATACAAAAACATTAACAGCCCAAATTAAAGATAATTGCAACACTTCTACGTCCATTTTTGATCCAAAATTCCCGACACACAATAATTTATCGTCAAGAAATATAAACCAATATGTAGAATCTAAATTAAGCGAAGGTGATATTAGGGGTGCAGCTAGATTACTGTTTAGCAGTGATGTGGTGGCACCTTGCTCTCCAGAGACTTTAGCAGCTCTGGAGAGCAAACATCCGGCTCCAGCGGATAACCTTTCTTTTCCTGACCCCCCAGATATAGTTTCACACTCCCTTCAAATTACAGCTCAAAATGTTTTCACAGCCATGGGCTCCTTTCGAAGTGGCTCAGCTGGTGGACTCGACGGCCTGACACCTCAACATCTAAAGGATTTGACGTGCCCAGGCGCCGGTGAAGCTGGTGAGGAACTTTTGAAGGAGCTTACAGCTTTGATAAATTTAATGCTTTCCGGCAATGTGAATGAGTCCATCGTCCACATTTTGTATGGGGCCAACTTATGTGCCCTACGCAAAAAGGACGGTGGCATTCGTCCCATTGCCGTAGGAAGCATTTATCGGCGTATGGCAGCCAAAATCTGTTGCAAATTTTATAATGAAGCCCTTTCGGACAAATTCCAGCCCCTTCAGCTAGGTTTCGGCTCAAGAGGGGGCTGTGAGGCTGCCGTACATTCACTTTCAACTTTTTTAAATTGTGGGAAAGGTGAGGTCATATTGAAGGTTGACATTAAAAATGCATTTAATTCTGTTAACAGGGACTCCTTGTTGGCAGAAGTTAAAAATGAAATCCCTAAAATTTATAGTTACCTTTGGCAATGTTATAGAAACCCATCAAAATTAGTATATAAAGACAACCTTTTGGAATCAGCAGTTGGCTGCCAACAAGGGGATCCTCTTGGGCCAGTTATTTTCAGCCTAGCTATCCATCCTATAATTAAACAGTTAAATTCAAAATTCAATGTATGGTATCTCGATGATGGAACTCTAGGAGGTGACGTAGAGACAGTTTTGAAAGACCTTCAGTTCCTAAAGGACAAATTAAATTCTATTGGTTTGGACCTCAATCTTTCAAAATGTGAAATTTTTATCTCGGACACTACCGACAGACAAGACACTTTAGCAAAATTTAATGAAATAGCTCCCAATATTAAAATTATAAATAGAAGTTCTCTACGTCTCCTAGGGTCTCCTATTTTGGAAGAATCCTATCCAGATTTTATAGAAGAAAAAATTCAAAATTTCAATATAATTTCGGACAGACTTTTCAAAATTACCATGCATTCGGCCATTACTTTGATTCGATATTGCTGTTTCGGCCCAAAATTTACTTACAATCTGCGGTCAACCCCATTGTGGAAGCATACCCAGCTTTTGGAAAAAATTGATCAAATTATCCGGACCACCCTAACGTCGATTTTGAATATTTCCTTGGACGACCGAGCTTGGTCCCAAGCCACGCTTCCAGTCCGTTTGGGTGGTTTAGGAGTTCGTACAGTTTCAAGTTTAGGTTTACCGGCATTTCTCTCCTCAGTCCACAGTACTGAAAAATTAACCAGAAGAATTCTAGCTTCTTGCTTGGTTAATTTTGAGGTATCGTGCTTAACTGAGGCAGTGTCAGCTTGGAAAATGGCTTGCCCAAACACTGATCTCCCGAACCAGCTTTTCTCCCAAAGGCAGTGGGACGAGCCGCTCTGCAGATTGATACGGAATGAATTGATTAATACGTCAATCAATACTGCTGAGCGCGCTCGTCTGCTGGCTGTGGGTGAATGGGAGTCGGGCCTTTGGTTACAGGCACTTCCGTCGCCCAACATTGGAACAATGTTGGATGACAACACATTCCGCGTAGCTACTAGTTTGCGCTTAGGGGCTCCTAGTGTTGCTCCTCATCGATGTCACTGTGGTGAAGCAGTCGACAGCCTCGGACGGCATGGTCTGTCCTGCAGTAGGAGTGCTGGTCGCATACCAAGACACGCTACCTTGAATGACATCATCCGTCGTGCTCTTGTCACCGCCGGCGTACCAGCTGTATTAGAACCAAATGGCTTGGTACGTGACGATGGAAAGAGACCAGATGGTATGTCGTTGTTGCCATGGAAATTAGGAAGGCCTTTGGTGTGGGACGCAACGTGCGTCGATACCCTTGCACCTTCTCATGTTTCTGGATCAGCAGTTTGCGCTGGCACTGCTGCTGCTGCTGCGGAGACCCTTAAGCGGCGAAAATACAATAATCTGATTGGGAATTGTATTTTTGAGCCGTTTGGGGTCGAAACATTTGGGCCATGGGGTCCGAGCGCCCGAGCCTTATTTAAAGATCTTTCAAAACGTTTAGTCGATGCTTCGCGTGATCAGAGGGCTGGTTTGTTTTTAGGTCAAAGAATCAGTATTGCCATTCAACGTGGCAATGCTGCCAGTCTTCTGGGCACGTTTCCTTTTGACAACGATGAGGAAGAATACTTCGATGCTTTTTAATTTTAATTTTATATTTAAGTTGTAAATAGTTTTTAAAGGAGGTAGAATTTAAATGTGTATATGTATAAAATAAATTATTCTAAGTTCACTATCGGCAGCCGACAGCTACTGACATCATAATAATACAGCATTGAACTTAAACCGCAAGTTAGCAGAAGCTAACTCAGACAACTTAGCCGGGTATCGGGTGCTAAGTCAGACCAACTCCCGAACTGAACGCTTTGCGGGCACAACTTTGTCTTGTAGTTAATCCGACGGAGCTCTCTCGGTACGTGAGTAGACTTCCAAAACATTTTGTTGCACAGCCGTCTAGTTTTTGGTATGTATATCTTCAAAAATATGCTGCAAAGCGAAAAGTGATTAAGTTTAGTATTGTAGGCATAAGTCTTAAAATGGTGAAAATATTAAGTTGAAGCAAAATTGGATAGGTACATTAATAACTTTTTTTTTCATGATCTTGGCTGGAAATGCTTTTCATACTGATAATGCTGCCTTTATTACTCTATTAAATGTTTTTGTAAAAGATAATGTCCTTCCTGCCCCCTTACCATGAACTCTTAAAACAGGACAGTTTACTATGTGAAAGCGAGACGCCGCTATGTGCAGTGTAATGCGGCGTCCCGCTTTCACACCGTAAACTGCCCTGCTTTAAGAGTTCATGGTAAGGGGGCTGGCCTACTACCTAAATGTCGACATCCACCAATCTAAGAAATACTACACACAAAATGATAAAAGAACGTATAGCACACTTTATTGGTTCTTACATCCAAAACAATAAACCATAAATAATTAAACGCAGAATTACAATCTGAAACAACCAATAACAATACCATCATTCACTTTAATCCCGAAAATAATAATAGAAAACCCTTTATTGCCACAAAATATAATTCGGACAATATAAATCCTAATATACAAATAGATTATGGCAATATATCAGCCATCCAGTACCGAATACCGTAAATGTGTTTCGGAACTAATGTCCACAGGCTTACACAATTGTAATCCTCTCTAATGGCACTACACTGAACAGGTAGGCATAATGCATTATTGATAGTCCATTAAAGTATTTCATCGATCGAATCATCTTTCATTAATTTAAAAGCGAGGGTCGCGGATGTTAAACGTTTTTAAACTTTCGATTTATTGGACCTGAAAGATTAATGTCGAGGTCTCTGATCAGTTTGAACTTTGCGCCCTTTTAGTTCATAATTTTATTTATATGCGCAGCTTCGGCTTTCAAAGTGTATTATTATCGGTGGCATTTTAAGTATTTTTTTCTTCAAATTGTTTTTGTTCATTTAAATTTCAGTCTCTCTCTTTACTGTGTGAATCTTTAAAAGGTCAGATGTTTAGAATTCTTATCCAGTCCTTTTGATGTGATTCAAATACAGGTCAAAATTGTTTCAGAAGTTCATAAATAAAGAAAAGGAAGTTAAATAAGAATAATTATCAGGTTAGCAAGTACTGCTTTACATTACGTTGAAATCCTACTTATCATAATTTAATACTTTTGTTCTATAACGCCCTTATGATATTAAGGACACTACCCAAAGGCGACTTCTTAAAAGGTAAGTCATACTACCAAGTACTATGCCGCTTAGTCATAATGTAAATGTAATGCTTCCTGTTTTTATTCAGAGCACAAGGACACAATGGCCGTATCCTGTTTAGGTTAAGGCGCAAAAGTTCAATCTTGAATAATATTCCTCGATCCAAAACTTTTAGCTGCAGTTTGAACGTTAAAGCTGATACAAATTGTTCCATTCGTTTCGGTTTCCCCAAATAAACCAACTCAATTCACATTAAGTCAATCACGAATATGCACCTAATACAAGTACAAACCTAATCGTGTTTAGCTTTGCATAAACAGACGTAAACAACATGTCAGCTAAACAGATACAAATATTTAATTCCGGTCCGTTATCAAAGGGAACAAGAACAATAATTTTAAACAGAAACTTCGCTATCCCAGAACCAGTTAATGCAGCCATGTAAAACTCGAAGACTCGTCTTGAAACGTGGATACGAACAGTGCGCTCCAACTTACACCGTCACATGTATTCAGCACGAAGTAAATATAATTTAGCCCTCGTTAAATAAACACTTCTCTTTCGTTCTCTTGCCGTCTCGTTCGCTCGAGACAGTGGGAACACATAGGACGCTTAGTTTTAATTACACACACACACATACAGTACGAAAATTACTTGTGCCGAGTTACGCTGATGGTACAGTGCTTGCTATATGATTGTGGTGATATTATAACGAGGGATGGTTTGTTTTATTACGAAAACAATATCAGTACAATTCAATTTTAATTGTAGATATCTGAAATCATAACATATTTTGTGCTTATTTAATTAATTTGTAGAAAAGAACAAGATTACGCCTATTTTAATTTTGAATCCATCACCCTCTTCCAATCAGTGTTTTAGATTAGTGTTTTATTAAAATCATTTAGATCCAAGATACTCTGTCTCCCAGATATTGAGCTGTTATGGTGGTTGAAGCCAAGTTTCCTTGCTGTTCTTGGTTTACTATGTCCAGAACGTCGTCTTCCAAGACCAGAAACTATTGACAAATAAATTCCAGCCAGATAAAACCGAAACCAAAAGCCAACTAAACACAATAAAATTGTTCGTCTATTCAAATAGTTGTGGAAGAGTTTACCTCCCATCCCCAAAACAGCAGCGTTTAATTAAAACTCATGTTAAGTAGCTCATTCTGGAATTCATGCTGTTATAACAATAGTAGTTTCTAACTGCGATGACTTCTTACTTACTCATTACCATTATAGTATATGCAGGTAAGTTATTCTTATATAGCTACGTAAATTTCCAACCAAAAACCGACTCGAATATTACAGCTTATGTAAAGTACCCTCATTGTGGTCATAAACGTTAACAATGAACTATAAAAGAGGCAATAACCAATTTTAGTGCACTTACGGAATTAATATTCCTTGTTTATATTACAGTTTTCATAAAGTTATTAAACATTCTGCGGTTGTGTATGAATATAAAAATAATTATGTCGTAGTTTCACAGGTACGTTCATTATAGTGGTAGTCGCTATTGCTTTCTAGTTAAGATATGGTCTCGTGGAAGCGGAAAATTGGCTACTAACGCCACTAAGGCTAAAGAACTAACTGGAACTAACCTTATATGACTATGATTCTAGTCGTATCTTATGTTCAGTTAATGATGAAGGTATGCCTCCTTCATCAAGAACACAATTTAGCATACATACTCGGCCTGCCTACTCTAAATAACTGCCCCCTTACTAAGAACTCTTAAAGCAGAACGTGTTCCGTCGTGGAAGCGAAATGCTACGTGCAGTGTAGTGCGGCATCTCGCTTCCACAACGGAAAATGTCCAGCTGTAAGAGCCCATGGTAAGGGGGCTGCCCAGAAACTAGGCGATAAAAAACAAACAGTGCTTCGATCCGTCTCTTCTATCACATTCGTACTTGTTTAATACAATCATACCAAATTTTTAAGCCAGCAAGTATATTTAAGTCTTCGTTAATTGTACTGGTATAATAAATCTTAAGGACTAGGACATTTAGTAAAATAAACAGTAGTTCAAACCTTGTTTTCAACTAAAATCAAAAACAAGTTCTGAGCCCTAAAATGGCGAAATGACAATCAAAGCTTGTTTACCAAACTCAACACAAAACCAGTGTATTGCTAAAACCGAAAGCCGTTGTCGAACGAGTTACAAAATCAATCAATCTAGTTTTGACAAAACTTCGATACAATACTGTCGTAATAATCGCCAATCTAGACGCAATAAATATCGCATAGATATCTTGATGAATTTATTCATATCTCCGATTAGATATGCAGTAAGAAATGCAGAAACTCCGAGGTATGATCTTGCTGACGCAATCGTCCCACGCCGGTCTACGGTCGTATTCTGTAATTATGCATTTCTCTACTCAATTCTTGGTCTGTCAAATGCCAATCAGTGTCAGAGTTATTCAATTCAAGGCTATAATTTGTTCCTTATTATTTTTTGAAAATTAATCAGATCTTGTCCCTCAACATTTTCTAGCATAGAAACCTACTTGATCTTTTTAAGTTTGGACCCTTTGTTCAACAGAGGACGTCTTCCGGCTTATGATGATGATTATGATGAGGGTGTAATGAAGTATTTTAAAATAACGCTTCAAGTTTTACGTTTAAGGCATAATACAACCTTGAGACCATACTATAATCTCTTTAATGCCAATCGAGAACCAGCTGTAGAATACGACTCCTGCGTAGTATAGTTTCCTTTTGGTATCGCTACGCTAACAGATCAAAAAGAAATGATAAAGATCCTGTCATAAGTTTAACAGAATAACCACTAGGCTTGGCTTGTGACTGAGCGGTGCTCCACCTACTAGTACCTCTGGGACGTTGCAAATCAGGTGCGTGGGTTCGACTCCCGGCTCAGACACTTGTATGTTGAAGATTGTGTCGGCGACTTGCGAAATATATTAATGGTGTTATGTAGATCTGACAAATCGCCTCACGTACCTTATGGCGACAATCAAAATAATATTTTGATAGTAGCCAATATATTATAATGGTTAGATAGATTTTATTTATCATGCATTGAAGTAACAATTAACAATATCAGTAAGTCTAAAAAGGGCTTTTATGTATCTATAATAATAGATGTAGGTATACGAATGCTAATCACAATCCAACTTACTCCAACGCGATTTAAAGTTCATGTTTACAGGCTACCGTGACTAGACGTAACAAGCTGTTAGCTTGTGTAATATACACGACCTAACACGCTTGTTACTTCTTTACATAGAAAATAACGCTATATTTTCATGAAAGCACCCAGAAACTCTATTCTACACGAAAAACATTTATGCATATTGTGTAAACTTTACTTCTTAAACACTTATTTGATTATGCAACATCTTAATAATCAACCCTGTTTTTTTACATTTTAAAGATAAGAGAGAAAATTAGTAAGTTATTTTTGATTAAGATTACAAAACCAACAATCTTTTAATAATAATAAGTGACCTAATTGCCTACAAAGCGAGCCCAGATATTCCTTTCAAATTACGTCCTCATGCAATAGAGATTTATCACATCTATACAGGATTAAAGGGCTACTCTTTGTCATAAATCACAATCAACCATCAAGGCCGGACAAAGGCGGGCAGTATTTTATAAAGAACAAGCCCTAGAATAAATTCAAAGACTATAAACTACAGATAGGTACTTCGTTTACTTGGCAACATATCCGAACAAGGTTCATTAGACATGTGTCCTTCACTGGCGGCCAATATTGTCTGAAGTTAAATAGTTGGTCAATGAACGGGGTCGGAACCAAACTTAGTTACCTAAACAAACAACGCGGGTCCCTCTGCGATAGTCAACATTGGTCCCTTGTAGTTACGTTACTGTCAGCATATTCAACGCTTTGAATTTTAAGTTTGATTTGAAGTTCGAAATTAGATATCTTATTATTATTATTTTCAGGTGTTTTTATTAAAAAATAGTTGGCTAATATTATTTTATTAAAAATTAAATTCTTATATTATAAGTAAATAACATGAAATTCATTTTTGTATATTTACAGAGCCCGATAAACGATTTTAAACTATTATTGACTACTGACTCAATATAGGTGTATCGATGACTCAATAAAAGTAACATACTGCATACTGATGTTTTGTAAGTTTGTATCCATATTATGTTTATTAAGCCTAAATTAAAAATGAAAAACCTGTATAAAAAAAACTTCAACACCCTCTACTCTCCTACCACCGTTTTACTTTGATACATCGGTAAGGGCAATTATAAAACCACTTCACAACACGTTCCGGCTGACTTGAAATTGGATTTTAAAATTACCAGCTTGATAGACACTTTTGCAGTGCGGTAGCAAACACTTTTAAATTCGATTGGACGTCGTGACAGTAACATGAGTGAGAGCCTCGCCCCTGAACCAACGGAGCTGGCAGGCACGGAGCCTCATCAAATTTTATCATCTCTATTGACAAGCTGTTGGCGACGTCAGTTGACGACGAGTTACGAATACTAGTTACAGTTGTTTCATCGGAAAATATTTCATCGATGTTATTGCGGACCTTAACATGTTTATTAATGCAATAATGCGGTTTACAACTATTGTTAGTGCGCAAATCAAACGTTTACATGGTCATAATGTTAACCAATTACATACTAAAGCACTTGACGTGAGCTAACTATCGTCTTGGTCGTCCAGCAGCTTACGAATCCGATTTAACGTTTAAGGTTACAGGAATTCAGGTAAGCACCAATATATTTTTCTATTTAGACATTTACCAAATAAATAGCAATAAGCTCGCCCACTATTATATGGCACTAGTACTTGGATTATAGTGGAAGTGATTTTACACAAACACACCTCTTCGCCTTTATGTTGAGAAAATACAGAAATTACGAATTTAACAAATGAAACACTATCTAATATTTCTTCAAGTAGGACTCAATAGAGAGACCGTAATAGGAAGAAGGAAGGACACTTGAAAATAAAAAATAAGTATTATAGTCTCATTTAAATATGGTCCGCACAATAGTACTTGATTGTGTCTTGTTAGAAAAATGACAACTGTGTAAATAAAAGCTACAATGCATTATTTCATCAAGCCCGTATTTGATTGTAAAAATAAATTATCAAAAAAAAAACAGTGAAGTTAATAAAAAGACGTATAGGGCAAATAATTATTGTAATGTCTACATGATATAATTACTAAAATCATCTTGAAGTGCCGAAAAAGCCTTGAATGACGATACAGTAATTGTTTGAAAGCAACCTAGGCAGTCAGCCTTGCTACCAACCTGTAAACTGGCAAATCATTTTACCAGCATCTAAAGTTTTAAAATAACAATAACACAAGTTGCATTAACAATTTCGTGTAAATTAAACCAGAATCATAAAGTTCTTATGGCTAAATAGTCCAAGATATACAGGATTAGATTGTAGATAACATGGAAACAACTGCGCAAATCTCGTACTGCATAAACACAACAAAACTAACAACACGCCCAGCGATTATGAATTAGAGATTGTGTCGGCACTATTATGATATCAGATATAAACAGGCGGAGAAATATTTGCTTTAAATGCATTTAAAAGGACCTATTTAACGCGTGTAAGATGTGTATGAAGATTAAGATAATTCTTCAGAATTACGCTCTACGCTAACTCATCTATGAGGATGGGAAAATTGAAGTACGAGGCCAATCGGAAAATCAATATTTAACCTAGTACAGCAGGAGTAAAAGAGTAGGTAAGGTAATAGATAAACAAGCTAACATAAAAATACACCACTAGCATACGACTGCATAAGATAAAAAAAACATAAAACAACAACAGTCAAATTTAAAACCTCCACCTTTTTGAAGTCGGTTAAAAGTTCAGTCTTTACCAACGAGAATTATAGGCAAACGTCTACACTAAATAAGGTTTTAAAACTTTACCTAGAAATTAAACTACAAAATTATTCAACAATAAAACTGAAGTCTTAATTGTTATCAGAGTAACTACAGACAAAATAGCAGCAGTAAGAGCCAGCAATATAATACTCATTACGAACTTGGCATTTCGTTGGAAGGGCAAACAGCTCAGTACTTTATTATACCGCACTAAGCTTTAATACTCACTAGTTGATAGTTATTCTACCAACCAATAACACTACATGTATACCTTTCGTTCCTCCTGCAGTCACAAATTCATAGCTGCTGCGGCTTTATATTAATTGTCGTCTGCTTTACAAATATAACTCGTAAGACCCCTAAATAGAGCTTATTTTTTATCCGTATTTATTACTTTCCCTAATACAGTCTCCTTATCGCAGGTGGCAATATAAGCAGTGAAGGCACTGTGAAATTCCTCACTATGAGTCGCATTCAAGATATGAACGCGTTTATTATACAGACAAGAAGTTGTGAATTCTTGAGTAAAAGCAAAATATGAATATCTGATACGAAATAGGGGGCCCTAAAACCAGTATGCCATTTACATTCGCAGAACAAAAATGTTTACAAGCGTCACACGGAAGACGCCAAATAGTCTATTTTGTTATTTTTAGACTTCGTATAGAACAATTTATAAGACATACATGTTTTATACCTTGCATGTTAATTGCACTCTCGTTTGAACATAAATATACAGATAACGTCAGAAAAGCTGTTTATCAAAGAGATTCTGTGATTTATACTGAAATTATTAATTAGCTAAGTCGAGTATGCTGCTAGTGCTACACTACTGAGCTGTAGAAATTATTTTTATTATCAACAGTTAATTAATGGGTATATAAAAGCTTTTTCAATTATAATCAAAGCTAGCATTTCTGGAAGCTTATTTCATTTTAGACCTTGGAAATGCAATTGGATAATGTTCGCTGTCCTCTGGTGGTGGTTTTGTGGCTGAAAACAAAAACAAGGTAGCATGATAAGCTTATCAGGGATGGTAATTTACACCAGTAAATTATCTCAGAATATTATCTCTATAATTATTTTATTAAAGTTAATATCAAAGGAACTTAATTACATGTTACTTCTAGATAATATATAATAAATAGAGCAGCATACAACATGATTCACAGTTCACGCACTTACCGGTTGAGACATCTATAAATTCTTTACTGGCGTGTTTGAAACAGTAACAGTAAAAGTTTTGTTGCCTATGTATGTATCCAATATTCTTAATATAGCATTTTGATAGTGCCTCGCAAAATATTATCTAAGTACGATACTTTCAGCCAAACAAAGATGCATCAATAATTTAGAACGGGAACATACATAGTTCTATTGTCCACGAAATAATAATTTGTTTTAGAAATTGAACGCCCAATTGAAGACCCAATTGGTGCAGTGGCTAAGCGATTAGACTGCTGCGCTAAGGGTTGCGGGTTCCATTCCCGCGGGGGACAAATATTTGTGCTATGCGCAGACAAATTCCTAGTGTGGATGACGTTTTTTTTAAACGTATAAAAAATTATTTATAAAATAACAATTATAAGATGATGTTTGTGCTTCGCTCGCTAAATAATGTGTGGCATTCATTACAATTGATTCAACATTCGATTGACCTTAAATTTAACACAGTGGTGTTAAAGATGGAAATAAAAACGTGGATTTTCAAACAGAATAGTATTGAAAGGTGATCCCTAAAACTAGAAAAGTATTCCACTCAGTTTCCTCCATGTCATTGCCTGTTGACGTCAAAACTAACCCTATAAAGAAGTCAATGCCAAAACTTTGATCCAAACGTCTTTATGAAACAAAGAAGACTGATAACATTAGTTGCAGATAGGGTTGTCAATGCGAAAATGTATTTAGAATGAAATGAATTTCTGTCGTAACACCTATAACCAATATTTCTGGTGTACGATCTGCACTTTGTATGCAATGCTAGTGTCTAAAAATGAAACAGAGAGAGATTAAATAGTAATACAATAAATTGATCTAGCTTCAAATTTTATTTAGGTAAGAGTAGTAACCTGATAGGCTAAATGCTATAGATAATGAAAATTATCAGAAAAAAAACAATATGGATAAAACTAAATATTATAATTTAAATAACGTTGTTTGTACATGTGAAGAGCAAGACACTCATT
This sequence comes from Abrostola tripartita, assembly GCA_905340225.1. NCBI lineage: Eukaryota > Metazoa > Arthropoda > Insecta > Lepidoptera > Noctuidae > Abrostola > Abrostola tripartita. Next base: position 6,020,602 of record HG996498.1, on the reverse strand, counting down.
TGTAAAAAAATATTAGGAGAGAAATAATGTAGTCCTATATTTCAACGTCTTCTAACCCTACAAGCGTACAATTCCTTAGGAGCCACCTAATAAAGTAAGTTTACACCAAACCCATGCTATAATCCCGTGTGAGTAACGGTGGCGGGTTGCTGCTCATTAATTTGGCCTCCCGCCTCCAGCCCCAGGATTTGTACAATGACTATTGTTTATGCTATCGTCGACCTAAGTAATTATAGTTTTCTATATTCGTAAAGTTTGGTACTTCGGAACTTTGATGCTATTACCATGTGTGATTTACGAAGAAGTTGCTTGGTAACGATTAATATTATTTTGCTAAAATTTGTATTATATCATAAAATAAGAGTACCTACTTATTGTAGGCCATCTGTAGGCAAAACATAGTGTCGTATTTAAATGTGCTATACAAAATAAATGATTTAATTTGATATTCTCATTTTATAGCGTTTTAGTCTCATGCTCGCGTACGAGACTGTAGACTGTAGATTATCAGGCTTCTATGTGGAATATCTCAGCCAGCCTAAAAAATAGAATACTTCAATTGAAACTAAAATAGCAATTTGCTCGCCTCCTGTTTTATAGGACTTCTTAATCTTCATGTCTTTTATTCCGGGTTGATGATTATAAAATGTATAAAATCCATATCGTATAAGACGAGCTATCGGTTCATTTTAACCAGATGCTTCCAATTAATAGAATAATAACGGAATAAAAGCATTATAAGCGTACAAAGATGTATAGCTAATCACTCGAATGGCAAGTTACATTACATTGTTAATTACAGAATGCAATACGTACCGTACATGGCATCTTTCATTATCTATTTTATAAGTACTAGTAATTATAATCAAGTAATATCAGTTATATTGTAACTATGTTGTTTACGACTAGGAAGCTATGAAATCTTCAATTATAAAACCTAATTGTTGTCTGTTATTAAACACGGTTGAATCAACTCTCAACTAAGTCTAATCAACTCTCAAATCCATAAAAACACGTTCACACAGCTATTCATTACTAAAACAAAAGCTAGGAAAATGTTTTCCCATTCAATTTGTATGACATTCGACGTTCTGAAGCGTCAGCAATCTGGGTAATGAAATTGTGCTCAGCGCGACGCTATGACTCGACGACGAAATAATATTGTACCAACGTACATGAAAATGTCTGTTTCAGCACTTCGTGTATTTGTCAGAGTACTGTCAATTATCATTTTGGACTGACAGAATTCAGAACAATCTGATCCAGTTAGAAACTTGTAAGTCTTTTTGCTTACTTCTTTGAGACAGCCATCACATTAAAAAGGAGAAGAAGGAAACTTCTTAGACTAAGCCAGTACTTATTTGTACGCTTTGTAATTTTAAGAAGAGGTAAGTAGTTCCTGAACTCTATTTATGTAAAACATATTGAAAATGTTTTAGCATTAAAATTCTTAACATTTTCGTTTTCAAGCTGCTTTGAAGTGTTTTTGAAGGAGAAGTTTTAGAACTACCAAAGTTCTTAAACTACAGATTGGGTATTGTATTTTTTATGCAATGGCAAGGCAAAATGTACTCATGAAAATGTTAATAGGCACCTATCTATCTCTCTCTATTTATCTATAGCATCAGTATCGGAACTTCCTTTCCTGGACCAATCATTTGGTCTCCATACACCAAGCAATGCATAATATTGAAGATGAACCAAAACTTTCACTAGAAAATATTTTTATAAGTATTTTTATATCATGTGAGCGAAACACCTTAGAACGAAGCCTACCAAAGACCGCAGCAGCTGCTCCAATTCTGCTGTTGACTTCGTCATCAATAAGGCACCTTGATGTTATGGTGCTGCCCAGGTATTTAAACTTGTCTACCAGCTTAAGCGAGTCTTCACCGATTCTGATCTCGACTGGGGAGTGGTTTAGAGCCAATACTTCAGTCTTATTAACATTTATCTTAAGACCAAATCGGTGACACGACTTATTAAAACTCGACATAGGTAAGCCTTTGTAAACTTTCTGGAGATTCCGCCACAAAACATAAATCGTCTGCATACATCATCTCAGTGATAGTCGCGTGAGACACTTTAGTGTGAGCTTTTAATCTAGCGAGATTAAAAACTCCACCACCATTAACACGATAACGAACACGAATGCCCTCGGACAAGGTTTGCAAGGCTTCCCGAACTACCACCGCAAAGTAGAGAGCGAACAGAGTTGGAGCGAGTACGCACCCCTGCTTCACACCACAGCTTACTTGGAAGAACTCTGAATTTTCGCCCTGCACAGAGACGCAACACCTCTCAACATTTTTTATAAGTATCTATCTACTAAAGTAAGTCATAATAATATCATTAGTTCAACCATTGTGTCTGTTGATATCGACTGAAAGCAAAATCAATTAGACACTGTCTGTCAGATAAACAAAGGCCTTCAATAGTCAGTAGCTAGAGTAAAGGGGTATGGTAGCAATAGGCATATTTTGGAACTGTTATTTCTATTGTACAACGCCGTACAAAATGCACAACACAAACTGTTTTTTTTTATGCTGTCTGACTCACTCACCTGTAACCAAAATGAAAAAATAGAGTTTATAGGGAACTGGTAAAAGCTGGAGTTTCATTTGACAATGAAACTGTATTCTGTGGGGTATACCCCTCGTGGAAATAGGCATGTCTGTCTGTATGTAAACTGTGTTACTTACACATGTGGCCAAATACTATCGACTCTTATAGTTTTATAATTGAAATAAGTTTGTTTTATATAGTTGTCTGTGATCAGAAATTTTAGGTTTAGGAAATACACCTCTTCATTAATTGTCTTGTGCTGCTCTAATTTTACAATCTAAATAAATGATGGAACAGATGAAACCTCCCATTTTGGACACCGTTTCATGAACATCAATAATATCATCACCAGTTTTCAGTTTAGACAACCTATGTATAATGTATATTTGTGTTTAGTCGTGCTGGCCCACAGATCAACAAACATACCACGACAAAATAGCCTAACAAAACTGAGGCTACCAACAACAAACAGAGACCGTTCATAAAACAAGAATACGCTACTGGCGTTATCACAGTAGCAAGACGCCCACTACCCAAGTACCCAGTCTATTTTCTGTAAACCTCTAGATAACAATACAAGTTCCTATCATATTTTTCAAAGAAAGAACTTGTTTGACGTCTCGATATGATTATTATGGCATTTTATTAGCTGATGCGCCTTTGTTTTTTCTTTAATTGTAAGAACCGTGGGTGGACTTGTTTTTAAATTAAAAGTGCTCGTATTCTCTTAAATGATTGTGGTTTGATGTGTTTGACAGCATGATAATATTGATGTTTTATATCGACGTGTCAATTAAATAGTTAATGTATATGATACATCATAATTATTATTAGAGTTTAATTTTTTTCTTTGAGTCTGGTGTTGATTTCAGTTCAGTGTTGATGAATCATTAAGTTTTGTTGTTATGTTCGATATCAAGTTATGTTCGATATTATTCAATGACTTGTGATGCCAATTAGTTAAGTGAGTGCTATATAGTGAAGGCTTATTTTTGTATAAATATACGATTGTTTTAATGATTTGGACCTTTTTCTATTAATATGTTTATGTTAACCCATAGTCTTAAAGAAAGGACAAAGCAATTAGGTTTCATTCATTTTGCTTGCTAAATAATTTTGTGCATACAATTTTAGTTTTTTGTTCACATTTACAACAAAAGGTTTGCACAATTAAGCCCTTCTACATATAATCTGTAAGAAAACATGTACTCTTTTAGTAAATGCAAGAAGATTACTAGATGCAAAAGCAATTTCTGATAAAAAGCTCGGTAAAATCGCGGCTATTTTAAAAGACGTGCTGTTGATACCGACCTATAGCCGTAATTTGAAATTAATCCTTAACTACACACTGCCACTTAGAAATATAATTGTTAATTAATTATATTTAGGTTTCATAGAACCAATATGGGACTTAGTAGTTATACATAATTATGAAAATATTGCAGGTTTTATTCGTGTTTGGGGTCGATATTATAATTGGTCCGGAGTTTAAATGCAGTACAGCTATTCTTCTTCTTCTTCACAGAACAGAATGCAGTATTTCTATTGGCAAAAGTGGTTTCAATAAATACATTATGTTGTTCAATTGTAACTAACCGTTAATCAGCAATACTTTATAGTATACAATTTATTATGCTATATCCTATCATTATGGTGATTTTGTTGATAAGATTTATCTGTGTAAAAGCGCTAGTAGCAATCCACAATAGCACTAAACATAAATTAGCGCTATTTATTGTACTAACAATAGTAATTCTTTCTGTGTAGCTAATTTACTTACATCGGTTTGTTTTTAGTTATAGGACTACCCCTTAAGCCTTAAATGTAAGAGGAAAGGTGGTCAATTCTAGGCCGGATACCACACGGCATATTTTAACAATTATGTGATTTTGGGATTTTGCGTACTATTTATAATAAAATCAATACAAGTATACAAACATAATCTGACCTAAAAGGTTAATATTTCCTGTCACTTTCAGTATAAAATTCCAGAGCAGCACAGCAAACAAACCTACGTCTGACAGTAATCACTGTTCCACTCCTAAGGGATTGAGCGGAAAAATGCTATATTATTTACCCTGGTCGTCAACCGCAACAGCAGTGTGTCCACTACGGAGCATTACGAGCACTGTGACAACAATCGAGCCGAGCCCGTCGATACGCAGCATCTCCAGGGAAATTACCGCTTCCTTGGCCGCGTGTGACCTGTAACGTGGTTTGAGGAGCCAACGTACGCGCTGTTACAACCAAATTGTAGTAGGAGTGGGGCGCTGCATTTTATGGGCTGTGTGTGGCGGGTTTTAACGTGTTTTGGCTAGTATCAGGTAATTTAGGATCGAAGCCAATATTTGATAGGTAGAGTTTGAATGCAGTTTAATGATATTATATGAATTGTTGTAAATTGTACTTCTATTAAATTAAATTTAGTGTGCTTTACGTTTTAAAGTACACACTTTTTATCAATAGTAGCTACATTTGTGGTGGATATGATAGATAATATTATGTTTGTTAAAGGAAGGTCTTATTAAAATGAGTAGCCAGATAGTAATAAAAAGTTTTCATTGTACTCACAACATAAAGGGTGAATAAACCGACTATAAATCTATGAACTAGTGTAATATTTACAAGCAATACATAGTAGAAGACAAATTCATAAAACGAATAGTAGGTATGGTATATTTAGAAACTACCTTAAATCCAAAACGTGAGCAAAACTGTTCACAAATACATACACAGAATTTTATTTATAGCGCTTTAAATAAGTGATGACACGCCAACAACATCATGACAGCGACACTAAATTCCGATTCACAACAAAATCGCAATTAATAGTCACGGAGCTGCAACTATTGCTATACCCGATAAACTAATAAATATTTTATAGTGCGAGAGTGAAAATCCACTGTACAAAACTGCAGCTAATTTTCAGGATTCCAATGAATTTATTCCGGACGCCGCGCGCGTAGGGACCGCGTTGTAAAAAATGCAGCCAGTCGCAATCCCGGTTTATCCGAACGCAAATAAATCTGTCAATTTCACTCAGCCTCCCTGCCTATGTCTGCGATGGATACTGTGTTCTTGTTATCAGCCGCTGGATTGGGAGGGTTATTTTAGTTAGTATGTGGTTAATATATTCTAGTAAGCCTATCTTATTGAGGTGTTATTTGGATGCAAATGATGTTGCTTTGTTATTTTTGATTATCAATGACGTACGAAACTGGTTTTTAAAAGGTTGAATCTGTACTGGATTTTTCTAAATTTGTAAGCTGTTTTTTTTAATGTAAATTATCATCATTAGCTCATTCTGAGCTTACAATTTAAATATAGGTTATGAATAAACAATCACAAAAATTTCCTCATCTAAACATATTTTTTTACCTTGCAAATTAGTTGTCTTATAGAAAAGCGGACAACAATGGCTTAGAAAACCTAGCACAGCAGTTACTACCCTACACCATACTTACGTTTCTGTAAACTCACCAACACCAGTCATCACAAAAAAAACTGAATCAAATTTCCAATCCGTCACGACAGAACCAAACAACAACATCTATTGTAGTAGGTACGACGCAGATCAGATCCAATAGACATCCCCTCACGATCGCGATCGAACGCATTCATCCGTCGGGGATGAGCCGGCGCTTCAATGTACACCCATTTTGTTTATCCGCTTCAATCGTACATTGCGAAGCTGCAAATCGTATTAGAATTATAAATGCTTCAGTAAATTAATTAAATATTTGTATCGTGTTTTGTTTATGTAGCTAAAACTTGTAGCAAAACATTTCATATATAACTTTCAAATTAGGATACAGTCCACATTTACCTACTATAGACAACCGGCCTATGGTATAAAATTTTTTAACCGATATCCCAGCTTTACCTTAGTCTTTAGGAAATATCAAAGTGGTGATATGCATTTTGTCTGTCTGCTAGAGAATACAGCTTATAAGCACTTGTAATGCATCGTATCTATACATCGCTTATTTTTATATTTAAAAAACAGCGACATTTCTGGTAATACAATCAATTAAAATTTATGCCAACGTTGTGGTTTTGAAAGTCCCTGTTCGTCCTTTATTCGTTTTATCTGCATCAAATCGCGTTGGAATTGTGAATGGATAATCTGATCAAATAATTGAATTTGTGGATTATGGATACTCGCGGCCCATTTTAATTATTTTGGTTATGATTGTTTTTGACAAGCCTTGGTTTATCCATCGGTATACACCTAATGCGGTTAGATAACCTAAATTCCTATGGAAGAAAAAAACAATATCGCAATTTGTATTATTTTGATGAACAGCGAAGGCGAACTAGTCCTTATTTATGCGAATATAAATGGATAGGTACCGCTGGAGTGCCTATAAACACTTAGTTCTACTTATAATTTTTTGCATGATAAAGATTTTCTCATTTCAATTGACGTTTCACAAAACTAGTGAAGACACAAAGACAATTTCATGACAATTGAAATCCATTATAGACCTAAAAGTAAGCCTAAACTTCTTGAACAAAAATATACCCATATATTTATCGTCAATAGTTTACTGCTGTCAGAAATGGGGGAATCGATACCGATATCTACTCTCCATCATTTAAACAACACTACAGTAATAACTCGAATCCCTATAACGTACACGTAACTTATTATGTTTACCAGTAAAGATTTATGTGGGTTCCGCGACATTATCATAATGGTATTGAATATGGAAAGCAATTGGGACTGCTATCCGAATTCATATGAGTTTTTCCAACAATTGTCCGGGATTCCTGATGGTACCGATTGCTTCCCTATTTCCTGTATCGATATTTTATTGCATGCCATATTTCTGCGAGATGACTCGACTGCCTCGCGTCCGATTGGATATCGGAATACAGTATCGAGTACATATATTGATATTTGATTGGTTTCAGATACTGTTCTAACTCGGTTTTTTAGACATGTTTTTTACGATACAATGGAATATTTTAACTTACTTTTAATATGCTTTCTTTAGCTAATAAATATAATATTCACTTCTAAAAAAGAGCAGTCGAGTTTTAGATTCCGTCATTTTTTTTTTAATCCGTCAGAAAGAATGTCTTCCATATACGTTGTAACCGAAGGGTTATAAAAATATTAAGGTTAAGTTAAGGCACACATACAGAGCTACTTCTCTTGACGAAAATAATTTTTATTAGGTACACGGCAAGCTTAAATAGCCTATGTTTTCACTCCTCAGACTGCTCTTTAAAGAACAGGTAAACAAGTTCAAGCAGGGGAGAGCTAAAGCCACAAAATAAGACATTCCAATAAGCTGTGGACGCGGTCTGTAAGGTACATCGCCTGTGCAAATCATGTTTCTGAAGGTAACGCCCACTCAAAGACGATGTTGAAATTCTCATTTTTTATTACAATGTCAAACCAAATTCTTTAGACAAACATTTCCCGTTTATCAATCTGGAAATCCAATACGACACTATATCTGTCTAACATCAATAGTTTAGAAACTGATTCTATACTAAGATTTTTTTTAAACTTGCATCTTGCTCAATCGTTATGCGATAACGTATTCTGATATTCATTTACCTGATCTATGAATAGGTTGAATCCAAGCTCGGTTTATTATTGATAAATATAGATATAGATTTTTGTTCCTATGAGCATTGTATGAATTTGTATGTTAAGGTTTTTGTGTTAATAAACTTTATTTTATTTATTTATTATAAGCACAATATTTATAGAAGGCATTATTATGAATATTCAGCTTATGCAGTAGGTATGGAAAAAAGTTTTGAAGAAACTATTTGTTGTGATATGGGAAAAGGTGAAGCAAAGTTACCTACTAAATAACAACAAGTATAAAAGTAATGATAGTATGTAACGTACTTATAAAGCTAAATAAGGTTAGATAACTAGTGTTGGGAACGAGGACATCTAAAAATTTTACTTTAAGAAAGTCAGTAGACATAAGCCTTACACCAAATCAAAGTAAATTTATGACTGATAATAAACAATTTCTGTGAGTTTCATTAGTCTAACATTCGCACACAATACCGGAAAATACAATTATTGCAATAAAGAACCACAATTTACAAACAACCCTTATCTTAAATACCATACGAAATTCTAATACGCAGAAAGGTATACAATCCTTTACTTATAAAGTAGGAATCACCCTTTTCCTTTTTTCACGAGTCAGCACAATAATGCAAAGTTTTCCGTATAGCCAAAAAAGTTTACGTTTTTCGTGCAAAATTTATTGGCTATAAAGAGTGACGTTCGAACCACGGAACCATAATAAAAGAAACTGAAAGGGTCTGCCCACGGCAACTTTATGGACTTAGCCGGCAAACTGTGTTGCCAGTTATAATAGTTTTGTTTGCTGTAGTAAAAACTTTTCTTATTATTACGTTATTATGATCTCCTTTCGCAACATAGGATATTCAAAGGTTTAGTTACTTTGTTGAACTTTTTTGTCGTTTAAAGATTTGGAGGTTCAAAGGAAATATTGTTTCACCCTCTGCTCGTATTCAATGTCATATTTTTTACTCTTTCAGTTACATCTTTGACGTTCAAGGCTTTCATAGCTGCTTAAAACATGTCCATACTATATCTTGACTTTATTTCACTTCACCTACTTTCAAACTCTTATAGTTACACTAATTGCTCATTCTATTCTGTCTTGAGTCTTCAGAATGCTGGTGTTAACTTAAGAATTATAACTTGTCTGATGCTTCTATTATTATTACCACACTTTTCAAACTTAGTAACAATTACACCGGTCGATTATGTTACCTATACTCTCGGCATAATCCCTAAGTCGGTTTCAAAGCCACAAGCATCTTTGTCGAGAACCATTGTAATATATTATTAGATTGTACCAACAACAGAGACGAATAAATTTATCCATTCGCATAATTCATGAATGAATAATTTATCAAACAAAATGCCGTCGCTATACTCGCAGCGCCTCACAGTCCAATTAATTTCACCAGTGCTCACAATTTTACGCATTGTTAGAAACTCTGTAACAATACAATTCGTAATTATATAAGGTTTTCTGTTAACATGCAAGCCAACGGACGGTAAATAGAATTGGGAGCTTTTAATTCTGAGAGCATTAAGGGTTAAATCCACCACCAGTTGCGAGCCCGCCGTTGGCGCAGATCCAAATTATTTTAAAAGAAACTCCGTAACGATCTCATTTCATGGGATCACGGCATATTACTTGTTAACATTTTTAGGATATTGTACCGGTAATTTAAAAACGTTGTCTTTTTGTTTTAGTTCGTTTCATCTCGGAACAAATAAAGATTCTTTGGATAGAAGTTGTCACATTATTTGTTATATCGGTCCTATTATAACTATATAATAATTTTATATTATTATTACCTAATTGCTGAAAATGTCCTAAAACACGATTTTATTAATAATCTCTTATAGTAAAATAGTTCTGAACATAACTAAACAGAACCTGTACTCAGTATAGAGAGTTTAACATTTGCATTCCAAAAAGTTTTTTCAATCCACAATACAGTTTCGTTTTGTTCCATTGTAATTGCGGTTACCTACCATAGAACGCATGCAGACGCCCTTTGTTTTAATGAAGCCAAATAATATCGATGCTCCTGCATACAGTTCCAATAATTATTATCTTCTAATATTAAGCTTCGTATCGCTTTGTATTTACTCGGAAACTGATATTATCTGAATCGGATGTTGTTTTGCCGTTGAGATGAGTTGTCGATAATGAATAAAACACTTGGACGGGAAGTCCTTCCGATAGTTGGCCGAGTCAGAACTAAGGCTGAGATCTACAAAGCGAACTTAGACTTATCTTAATCTCAATCTTTGCACGAAAAATGTAAAAGTCATGTAACTTTTTTCATGTAGGTTTTTTAATGTCGGCGTTTTTTTATTCTTACGCATTTGCTAAGTGCAATCTCAGCAAATACAATGATTGTATGCCAAATAATTTAACTGTGTGGGCGAAGCAGACGCAATGTTCTAACAACGCTGCACACTGGGTTAATTCATTCCCAGTTTGACTTAACGTGTAAGAAAATTCTTAGTTAAGTGTAAGTGAGCTTTATAGATCGCAGCCTAATCATAATCTAACAAGCGCTATTGATTGTTTAAAGTGATGAATGCATGTTCGTTTCCAAGAAACTTCGACGGGCTAACGATCGGCCAGCTGACGTGAGCACACGTGTTTATGCTTCATCGCAAATTAACGTTGTTGGGAGATTAATGATATTTCAGAAACATAATTTCAGCGATGATTTAACTGGTGTTTATTAGGGGTATGGACGTGACGGGTTAATATCGTTCGGGTTACTGAAACTGTTACAGGGTACATTCTTGGAGGCAACTATCTTGCGTTCTTGTGATTGACCTTTGCAGGTAGTGGCAGTATTAAACGGATACGGTGCTGAATTGACAGTCATTATAATTGCATAAATATCTTTTGAGAGCTACTTTTTTAAGGGAAGGTAACTAAAAATATCCTTTCACCTGACAGTCATTGATTACAACGGCCTATGAAATAACAAAAGAGTTGTTATTGAGATTCTAGACTAAACACTGCTCTGCCATATTTAGCGACTCATATAGACTCTTCGTCCACCGATGCCAATGGCAAGTTGTCGTTCATTGTGGCGTTCTAAGGGTAAGGCCTTTGTTCAACATTGGACGTCTTCCGGCTGATGATGATGATGATAGACTTTTCAATGCGCTTTACTTACACACACATGTAAAACGAGGTTACGCTTGTGTTGGTTGACGTTGATATTCTAAAGAATTAGGTACGATATTGGTTTGATTGAGTTGGACCTACAGCTTTATTGCCGTTTAAAAAATACTTGTTTACTTATAGCTACCAATAGTTTTCTAGAATATTTTAATCGATATGATTTTTAAGATTATTAATCAGAACACAAAATTAAGCACTGATAGCCGAGTGGTATGATCGTAGGACTGCCAAGTCAAAGGTCGCAAGTTTAAACCCCGGCACGCACCAATGTCAAAGGGAAAACATCGTGAGGAAACCGGTCCACCTGAGAGATTTTTCAGCGGTGTGTAAAGCCATGTCAGAGGCCTACAGGCGGTTTAAACTCTGACACTAGGTTGTTCATCAACCATATAATAAGAAGAAGAAGAACACAAGATTATAATTTTACTTTTTTAACTAAACTCATACCAAGTCCTTTATTATTCCTCATATTTCAACACACGATTAAAACAAGGGAATGGCAACAATAGGTACGCTTTCAACTGTAATGAATTGCATTTCTGTGTTCTTTTAATTTAAAACCTTTTATTACGTAGAACATAAATGGTTAATTAACGCGGACATGGTTTTAACAATTGTGTCGCGCGTGCACTGAATATTTCCTGCCATTTGCCAATAACAAAGGCGTGTCGAATTTGCAAATTTTCTGAACGAGATTGTCAACATGATTATTCGTCGTAGTATTAGTCCTGAAACAGTTAGCATTTGCTGAGTAAACAAGGGAATTCGTAAGCTTCACATATGCTTAATAGTTGCTAAACAATTTGCTAGAGACTACGAGACATTTAGCACAGCTATGTACCCTTTCTAAGCCATTTATTCAGGTAAACGTTAGAGAAATTACTACGTTCCACTTTATCTCACTCATTATGGTAAACACGCTCTGAGCGATATAATTACGAAGTAATTTATTGTTGTTGTATCACAAAACACGCCATCCATTACAATTAAGATATTTTTATGAACATTTTTCACGCGACTCGTAATTTTGAAATATTGTGGGATGTATCAAGCGGTTTGTTTTGTTTCAGTAATCGGGTTATCATTGTTATATTTATCTTGTTTGACGACTTTTATATTATTTTAAAGTGATTATATTGGTGTGTCCTGAAATATGCAGTAGGTAGTAATTATATTAAACGAGTGGCAATTAGTTGCGAAGTAAATTAAAGTATTTATTATTTTAAAATATTTTTGGACAATAGTGATAGCTTTAACTTTTGATTAAGGTACCTACTCGTAATATTAGCATTTTAAATTGAATAGTGTACATTAAAGTAGTACACTATAGATACACCTCTGTCTACAGTACGTACAATACAGGCGTGATGTTATGTTACTATTAGGTACATTTTGTTCTTACACTAGCTACATATTTTCTGTATCACAGTAGCCATTGCTTCCGAAGCGCTGAATTAATAATAACACCATACTTGACAGGCTTACCGAAGGCTATGTATGGTTACTGTCAAATGTGACGCCATTCCCTGGAAGAGAAGGGGCTGGTTAGGACGGAGACCGCACGCCGAGGTGTACTTAGTCAAATAACTAGGTATTTAAGTAATTTGTTACATGTAATTTCTTGGTAGTTGTCAATCAATAGTACCTACGTAAGATATTATTAAGTCGTTAGCGTGTCAAAATTTGTACATAGGCGTATTGATTATTACTTCTAGTCAATATCGTTTCGCGACTACAGGGCTTTGCTTTATGCCGCTAAAGGGACCAATTATTAGACATAGTTATTATGGCCTTTTCAATTCAACGTTTCAGGTCTCAAGAATAAATCTTTCATGCACGAACATAACACTTTCTAAATACTCAATCGTTTATTGCATTCCACAATACTTAGGTGGTAAACTTACAGTAAACAGATCATTATGGACCCTGTATGGCACAGCAATTCTTAATAGGTACTTCCGATTGCCAGTATGCACAAATAGGTACTTCTTTCACTTTGTTCTTTTATCTTAACCTGAAGTTATTACTACAGTAACGATAAACATTTAAGACTTTAAAATGGAATCTGCATCTATCAACAATACCTATTTTGTAGGTTAAATCTCGTTCAAACTCTAGCCCGACAGGCAATGTAAACGAAGTGAAGCGAGCAAACCGCTTCGTTTGCGGATGTCACAAGATTGATTGACGGTGGCTCTGAATTTGTGATTAATGACCCTTCGTATGAAGCTCTCGCTTTGTGCTGAACGTTCGTCGTTTTACGCTCATCTAACACCGATAAGATACATAAAGGTTCGATTAGGTTTAGTTTACCAGTGTAAAGTGATTTGTCAACTGGTAGCTATGAATAATATTTTGAATGTAGTTTGACATCAGTTTCCAGCTAACAGCAGCGATATTCTGAAGGTATATATAATATTTCGAATTAAATTAAGTATTAAAATTAATTATTAATTCATTGCACCAATAACTTTGACATTTTGGTTAGCGTTACGTAACGTAACGTACGTTAAATATGGCCGCTTGTATGAGAATTTCCTACTAACTTAACGTTTACGTACGGACTTAACGATTACAGACAATTGGTGCAACCCACTCTAAGGCTGCTCCCTGATATTACTCCGAAGAGTTAGCTGTCAACCCTAGATTTAGATGTATTCACAAGAAATTGCACCTACAATATTAAAGCTGTTTTTCAGACAACAATTAGCTGGGCGATTTGGGAAAGTCTACTATGTATCTACCTATAAAGTTCTGACGTCCATAATTTCTAAATAAATAATTACACATTTACCTACGTATTCATAATTTCGTTTCTGTTACGTAACAGAAAACATCTCTGGGTGTGGTATGGTTTGGCATACAAATTTCGTAAAATCTTTATGAGCTTCCACGGTTAAAAAGACACATAATAAATAACTGTGTCGATTAACTTCGATATCTGATGAATGATTATATGAAGACTTAAATAGTAAGCTAATAAATATATTCATGAATGTTCTATTAATACAACGGGCTATTAAAAAGTTACGATTTTTCTATTCTACTAAGTATAACTCGGCAGATATTAATCATAACTTTTTCTTTTAATAATTATAAGGAACCACACTCAGTGGTTAATTATTTAAAATTTACTGGGAAAATGCGGACTGTATCGAATCGATTTACTTTTACTGTTAAGAAACCATTTTAGTACTAGTCCTCAATCGATCGCCTCTTGCCACATATTTCGATATTTAATCAAAATAAAAAAGGTAAGAAACCAACGTTTGCCAAAAATTGTATATTTGTCCAAGTTTGGCTTTTGACGTATGAAGACTTTGTATGATAGAAGAAAGTACATTAAATCACCTCCTACTCTAAAATCCAGGCCACCTAGAAATCATATAAACCACACGCCCAAACCTTTCCCAAGAAAATATCCCGCTCCTACCCGTTTTACATAAGATAGCACTTTAGCCAAACTTACGCATAAAGTACACCTTCCAAATATATCCGTAGAATCCTCACGGTAGGCGCCGAAGCCGATTATTATTCATATTTCACTGAGCGTGCCTTTCGCAGTCAGATCACGGCAAGAACTTTTTCAATAAAACACCCCCTGTATAACATTTCGAAGTGCGGTCACGCATCGCACCGAGCGATTTTATAACTTTATCTGAGTTATGCGGCGATACCTGGTACCGTTCTATTGAACCCCGAAGATTTTTACATTGAAATAGCTTCATTACCGTTATCTGTTTTCGATGAGTTTCTTTTGATCTTTCACTGTATGTGTTGTTCTATTTTAGTACAGACGAAACGTATTAGCATATTTGGAATGATAACAACTTTATTTGGTGTCTTGAATACATTTTGGGTGAATGGTATATGCAGTACCTTTGACTCTAGATTGTGATATCAAATTGATGACTATTTTAAGTCGATATCATTTTAAATAACGTAAACAACACCAATTTGAATTTCTATGCTCATGTATACGGTGATAAGGAATGTGAAATGAATTTGAACTTAATAAATAATTCACAATCATTTTTCCATAATGATCGTTACACTATCACTCAGACATTCCCCAAATGGTTATGTAAATCTCAAAAATAGCCATTAAGTTGATGCTAGCAGTAAGCCAAATACGGGATAAGACGAAATTACCAAAATTCTTCTTATCGTTAGAAAGGATATTGACAGTCATTTTTTATAGCATTTTAAAAACTTATCGAAATCTATTTATATTTTACCTACACATACATTAAATGTATGTATATACCTAGGTACAAAAAATTCAAACAAAATCTTATTCACATAGAAATCTATTCAAATCATCGCTTCAGGCGCTAAGAGGCAGCTTTACCGCAAGTAGTCTCTATAACAATCTCTATCATCTAACACTTAATAGACGCATTTGTACAACAAGAAACGCTCATTAAAGCAGAATTATAAGTATCATTCATCATTCAATACTTCCTAGAAGCAAATGCATTCCGCTTGTCATCAGTATGACAAGAAAATCATCGTTAAAGATCGTGGTCCCGCCCAGA
Source organism: Abrostola tripartita (assembly GCA_905340225.1). Taxonomy (NCBI): domain Eukaryota; kingdom Metazoa; phylum Arthropoda; class Insecta; order Lepidoptera; family Noctuidae; genus Abrostola; species Abrostola tripartita. Next base: position 6,004,761 of record HG996498.1, on the reverse strand, counting down.
CTCGGCCGAGATTAGCCGTTAATATTTATAAGTGCAATAACGCCTTAATATCTATTCATAAGTGAAAATTATTATGCAAATAGTGGCAAGAGGCCGGGTAGTAAATTCAGTGGTGTCTAGTCGGAGTCAGCTAGTGCCTTAATTGCTGTTACAGGCGTTATGTAGCGCGTGATTTGTGTTGAATGTCTCAACTCAAGGTTATTTCCATAACTTGATCTTCACATGTGTTACAGAATTTATAATTCATTTGTACTGTACTTGGTGTATCATTCAAGAGGATTTAAAAAACAAAAGGATAATTCTCTACTGTCCTCTCTATAATTGTAAGCTCTAGAATTTTCTGTCAGTGCAGAAACAAAAGCGTTAAGCCACTTCGCCATTGGAGTTGTCGAAACCTACCTAAGAGCTTGGGTTTAATTAGAAGGCCTTGGAGTTGATTTTACCGAAGTATCACGAATAACATTTGAACACAATATTTAGATAACCAGATTCGACAGAAAGTCTTCGACCGAATTTCAAATTTTAGGACACACCTCGTAATTTTCTCTGAAAAAAATACCCCTCGCTGACTGACTTCCCATCATCAATAAATAATTACACTGAATACACGAGAGTAAAGAACAAATATCTATTAGGAAACAAACGATCGCGTTCTATATTTAAACTATCAAGTTCGATGGAAACTGTGAGTACCAACTCATTTCCGCAACTACATCAGAGAAAGGAGTTTAACTTCACACATATTTCATTCGCTGTGCGTATTTCGTATTCAGTTAAAACCAATGCGAAAATCCTTGAACATTAACACTCAAACATACGTCATCATCAGACATGGTTATTAAATATTCATTTTAATAACAGAACAAAAGGCATACGTATGAAATACGCCCGTCGACGTCCCAATGATTTGCAGCGCTTGTTGGTTATTTTTATTAAGTCATTTTATTTTACTCGCCTAATGGAATATGAACATTTACGTAAGTATCTGTGAGGGCAATAAATCTACTCAGCGCTCTAAATGTTACATGAAATTCAACACATGTTTTGACTAAGCGCGACAAACGCTGGATCCTTATAGTGTAAAATAGATTCAAGAATTGTAGCGACAGAATTCACAACTAAAATCTTTTCGAGCTTAATACTCGTACAAGGCATGAGATTGTAGGTAATAAACTTATAAGACACATTTTACTACCAGTTTACCTATTTATAGCAATTTAACATCGAAATACCAAACAGCAGCTTAATAAAGGCCATTTAGCAAATCATGTATCTCTAAACACTAGTATTTAGGACTTGTTTTATAGCACTATTTAATAAAACGAAGGCTGGTTAAGTGGTGTAAACGAAAAGTTGTAAAATCGTGGTCGTCAACCATTGGTCCGTTCGGTAATTATTGAAATTTGCAACGTCGGCGCTACTAATCAGTGTTTCAAACTGATAGCTGGTACAAGACTAATACTAAGTTTGCGCTATCAAAGTCGGCCGTGGCGCCACCGCCCACGGTCGTGTCTCGACGGCCCGCGCAATTGCAGGCCCTATTACCGTACCTACCACTTGTGTCTTGTACCTATGTACCTTACAACGCCTGGGAACAAACCCTACAACCTGCCGCGCCGCGTGGGACGACACTTAATAGCCTTTTAATTTCCAACACGCGCCCATCAACACGGGCCGATAGTAATAGTCCGTAATACTATACTTAGAGCACAGCAGCTAATCGCTTAGGAAATTATATACATTAAAATTCATTGACATTTGCATATTATTATGAAATAGTGTAATAAAGGCGGCCGGTAAGTGTTGGTCGCTAAGTATTCTAACAAGTACATTAATACGCATGTTGCTTGACGATATTGTTCGAGGTTCCAATGAATTCATGCTTGACTTCTCAAGTATCGTGCCTAACCGGTAACGGCATTCCATCTACAATACAATATCTAATTATTCTCTCAAGTGCCATTTTATTGCGGCCGTATAATGAATTATTACCTTGACGATTGGACATTTAACCGCTTAGTGGATCGTCTAAATATAAACAGGGATCGTATTCTATCTAAATAGCGCACATTAAATATCGGTTGCTCTGCTAAATCACGTTGACGTGAGTGATTAATCTTCGAAGTAGAATGCTTGTCGTTAGAAGGGCAATAAAGAGATAACAAAATAAATCAAACGGTTATAAATATGGGCGGGATGAGCGATCAGTCCGAGAACTGTCCGTCCCGATACAAATTTACGGAACTTTTATGGGAATTGCATGGCACTAAACATAGTATAAATAAATATAAAAACAACGTTAGGTTGTAAATAACATTTGGTTGTTTTATGGCAACCGGTTAGAGCGTAGTAAACTGTGTCTCCGAGATCTTTCGACTGTATATAACGAGCCCTATTATATTTTAAATTCGATTCAATTTAAAGGTCAATTGAGGTGAGATGGAAACTTATCCGCTTTAGTCGGTCCGCCGAATAACAAAGTAATAGAAAGCTTATGGATGAATTTGCAAAATGTATTCTGTAACCTCTTTGTGACTGTAAAACTTTTTAAGTGTCGTATTCAATGTGGAAACCGTCTTCGGTTATTATAACCCATAATTCAGAAGTGGGAATGCGGTGCAAAAGTGCAATATCCGACTCCAGCTATAACTGTCAACAGTGGAATGAATCACGGGCATATAAATCGTTGCTAGGACAGCATCGTGCTCGGCACCGTGCAATCGTAGCCCGATTTTATTTTATTACTATCACTGTGGGAGAAATGCAACTGTCGATTTGTTTAGCTAAATTATTTTACGATAACCACAGCCTACTTTTGTTTATAACAGGTTGGTGATTTAGAGTGCGAGATTAAGCTTCGTTGCAGGCTGGTATTTGTATTGCGTTCAATAAAGCTTAGTGTAAACTTAAGAGATCTAACGTATTTATGTCAACTATTTTTTGTAAAAATAATATTGGAACTGCCACAAGAATTACATTTGAAACTGAGTGGAACATACCAACTATTTACTTTACAAATAACGAAAATATTTTCACAAAGAAGCTGTCGTTGCGCGTGACTTGCATCAATTTGCGCTCCTATCTAAACTTTTTCAACTAAACAAACAGTTCGGAAATTAGACAAACATGGTCGACGACAGGAAGCGCATCTCAAACAAACGCGACGCTGTCATGCGCCGGCGCAGACGAGAAGATGGATGTAAAATGGCGTCCGATGATTAACCTGGCAGTAGATCAATTTCTAATATTAACATTAGCAGCTTAGCACACAAAGATAAATTATGGTGTGCTAGGTCAGTTCCGACAATTAGTTTCAAAGCTCATTGTTCCATTTTTTTTCCTTAAGCAAATGCTAAAACCGAATTTAAGAAGCACAGTTTTAATATTATCGTCAATTAGAAGAAGAATTTCAAATAAATCATCGTAAACTAAACAGATCTTCCATAAATCAAAAGATAAAAACTAAAGATTTATTTAAATCGGCCAGTACTCATCCGATATCATAAAGCGAGGAGATCCGCTTATTACAACCGTTTTTGAAACGTTCACTTGTCTATTCCGGGTGTGGGACCACCCACAGCATGGCGACTGTTATTTTAGGTACGTAATTGAGTTGTTGCGACCGTGGCGAACGACGACCCTGCGACACGCGTAATGCTATGGTTTACATGACTTCGATGCACCCTGCACGCATTAATTTGGAATGAAGACTAGAGAAATATTGTTTGAAGCCATAATTGGCTGTTAAAGTAAGTCTTCTTCTGTTGAAATTAAGCTTCAACATAGTTAATACATGGACGACAATAACTCATGTTAGGAAGGACGAAGAAAACTTTTGTTCTGCAGTGAAAAGACCACTGCTGAAATAAATAAAAATACGATTTTTTTTTGTACCTGTTTGAAGTTACATTAAAAACCTCCCATTATTTTCATAAAGCATTATTGCGCATTGTTGTTATACAAAAGTGAAGTGGATCACACAAAAACTATTTCGGGGTCACATGGGAAATGTCTTGCATTTAAAACGGCAATTTATTCCGTATAACCATCAAACCGCCTACGATCAGAACGACCTATTTATTTACATATTATTCATACTTACGTAGGACGACTAATGAGAATAAGGTATAACCAAGTATACATTATTCATTTTTCGTCCGAAAACTGACATTTAAACGTTTCACCATTATCAGCGTACAGTGGGCGTGTAAGAGTAAAACCTTTACCCTATCATTACGGAAAAGCAGTCATTTCTTTCTCTCTTAAAAAAATGGATTATCATATCCTTTCAAATCGACATACGTCCTTTACCCACCATAAAACCAAACATTTTGCTGGTATAATAGCTCAAGCCTTCCTTTATTTTCTCCCCTAAACGTAACTGACATGTATTGTGCGAAATGATTAATAACACGTCATAATGATACGTCGCTTTTTTGTTGTTGTTGCGTTTGACGGTCTGTCCTGTGACATTCTTTTGATAGGATGTAGGTCGATGGTATGAAATGGCTCTAGTGATAGATTGTTCCAAACCCTTTGCGGGCAGATATGGTTTGTTCTGTTATTTCGAAAAACTATGATACTGAACCAGTATCAACGAACCACACGAACTGATGTTAGAAATCTATAAACCCATACGCACAATGCATAACATTACACAAAAATATTTGAGGATTTCCCAAGGGCTTGTTTTTAAAAGACTAGTTTGAATTAATTTTGAAAAAATATTATATTTCTGTGAAATCACCAACCTTCCAGTTTGTGATCAATACTCATTGCTTATCTGTATAAGAAGAGGCATTTATCCTATGGCTGCTATTAAATATTCTATTTGGTGATATTAAAAGTATTTTAATAAGGCAGTCTTCGTTTCAAGACTACTTACGAAGCCTGCCGCGTTAAATATTTGTTTTTGCTCGCAAAACCGGGCTCCAACTTTACAAGCACCATTCGCGTTCATCTTGGAGATATCGTACTTGCTTAAGATGAAGTATTTGCTTGCTTCAAAGAATTTTGCTATCTACCATTAAAGTTTTATACTTTGAGTAATTGAAGATGCGCTGTTCCTTTAAATTACAATAAATAATGTTATATAAAAACAGTATCGTGGTAGCATAGATGTTTACGTACGAGATTAAAATGCACATTAAATTCTTCTTCTATTCATAAAAGCTGGTTTAACTTTAGTGATATGCGATTTTTAATGGCATAATTATCATGTACTTTTTTCGATACTTTAAAACACCACTAATAACTGGAATATGTTCAATGTTGCTAATTTTGTGTAACACTGAATAAGAAGCGGTATCTTCCCTTACAGACCGTTTTCTAAATAAAACGCTCTAGTAAATGCTTGTACAGCAGCACTTTTGCAAACCCCTACAAGAAATCTAGACTTGATAATATTCATTGGACAATAAACTTAAAATACTTAGGAACTTGCATCCTACTAAAGAGCAAACGTTTTTTCTCCAGCTATCGTAACAAAGTTCATTTCCAATACGTGGTCTACTTTAAAATGTCGTCCAAACAGTTGTCGGGCCGCAACAAAGTGTACGGCTGGTAAAATATCTCCAACACTTACTTCCACACGTACCTCCCAGCTCAACTTTGAATACAAATGACCTGATTTTTGTTTCCTGTAAATTTTTACGCATACAAACGCTGTGCAGTGGTTTATTAAACAGACCGTCCGAATGTATGTCATGATAATAAAAAGGAATTATTTCCATTTGTTACGCTGCAGCTGTAAGAAACGAGAATGTAGTAGTAAGGTGTAATGAAAAACATTTGTTGTGTGGAAAATATTCGAGAGGATTTGCACGATCCTTTATATTGTTGCGGAAAAATCTGATAAGTACGCCCGGCGTAAGCATAATAGCAAAGCTGGTTCCTTATAAAAACATATGTTTTCCTGTCCCAACTTTTCTTTCTTCTTTATGCCTATTCGCAAGTTCTTTAGGTAAACGTGAGTTATAAATCTCTTCCAGTAAACACGAGTATGTGCAACGTATAAACTTTATCATTCCGTAAAAGAATAGACAGTTTAGCTACTCAACTATTGCTATTTACTTGCACCAGTTAAACATAAATTGCATTTCCATCTTCCAACATAGCAAAAATTAATGTTTATTGCACTAAAGGCAAGTGCTAAGCTTTTACGGATAGAACAAACTGCGCTGTTAAGGAGCTCGTTCGATTTTCATTGGCACTTTGCCCTGGAGTAACAACTCTCTCTACTAATACAATACCTTCGATAACTATTTGTGTCTCTTTCATTGGTTCTATATTAGAAAGGAACAGGAGATTTTCGAAGTCGAGTAGTAGCGAGGTATAGAATAGGCGGTTGCATTTAGCTCATGTGATCGCGAGGCTCTTCGGTGCCTCGGTGTTTTATTGACTCAATCATGGTGATACTATGAGGTTGCGCCTCGTCTTTCCCATGGGTAAAGTGCTAAGTCTGTTCTCTTAACGTACATGTACATTTTTCCTTAAAGTAACTAGAGCGTGCACCGATGTGAGGGCAATATTTCAGACTGGTTTTCCTGCATAAGATGTGTTTTTGTTGGAAACAAAAATTGTAAGGCAAAGATAAATCTAAAAAAAATCGTGTAAGTTATCTAAAGGAAGATCAAAACAACAACCAAGACTTCGTAGCCTATTGTTTCTCTGTTATCACAATGATTGAGATATTGCCACATAAAATAATGTTATTGACAACAGCTACATACCCGAACGAAAGTAACAGAGATTAAAATATCCGAAACTAAAACCAAGACCCTTGTTGTCCGACCATGTTTACAATCGGAACAAGACAAGACAAGATATTTCCGTCAACTTAATTGAAGTGACATGAGTTACTTTATTGATATTAAAATTTATTTATGAATACGGCGGCGAGTGATAAAACGACATTTCTCTGACCGGTGTGTTTGTTTGTCGACAGATTTCTGCGAACGAGTGCAATTAATTATGACCGATGTCGGTCGTCCACGGGCGACGCGGACGCGCGCTTGCGTTCGCCTTTTGTTTTTACACACCATTTGTAGAACAATGCAGCGCGTGCGACTTTTATCTCGGTGCAAATAAACAAAACTTCGTGTCGACTTTTTGCCGGTCTCGTTCGTGGCACGCCTTGTGCCTCTCCCCACCACGAAATTTTATTAAGCCCGTACCGAAATGTTACTGGAGTTAAACGAATTTCACCAACCGGAATATTTCGATCCGCCAAATGCTAAAGTAACAAAGTCAAACGCAAAGTTGCGACGCTCCGCGACATTCTAGTCTTATAGAGTTTCAGCATGCAGCTTTTCGTCCGGCTGTCGAGCCGCAAAATAAAAGATAGGTAACCTACATTGTTTCAAATATCACGCCATTTACAACGAAGGATTGACTCATTACTTTGTAGTCTTTTTATTAGTAACTTTATTTATAGTGATGCTCTAATGGAAAGATCAAACGCACTCGGCAGTTAATTTTAATGTCTCGGTGTAAACGGGCACCGAGGCCCGTTAGATATAATTAGAGGGATCGGTAAAGCCTCGCCGTGCATTGCGCCGCCGCCAGTAGTATTTTGATCTCGTTGACATTTATTATGTCACCGACATCGGTACAAGCGCACCTACTTGGTATGAATATGTAACTATTTTCATCTTTAACGAGTGCGTTAACATTCACGCTAGAGGACGTGATATACGCCCGCCAATAAGATGAGACATTACGTTGCAATTTAATGTATATAATTATAAATGATTGAAAACACAGTAGAGCATTTCGCTTTGAATCTATAATATTAAAGCGGTATCTTCGAGGAATATTGCGGGAAATGGTGTCAAAGGCGGCGTAGTGGAACCGCCGAACTTGTTTTATGTGTCAGGAAGGAAGGCGTGCTGTCAGCGGCGCCTCGCGGGGCGACGAGGCAGCGAGGCGGGGCGAGGGCGCAAGCTCTCATCAACTTTAACGAGCCATTACCGCTGCGCCGCCACGCTCGGCTCTACAAGGGGGGTTTCGTGTAATTTTCGGAACTCGCATAACGTGTAATTATTTCAGGAGGGGCGTCAATAACGCAACCGCAACACATTTATATGCATCCAGGCACAATTTTTTGTTGCGTAGTCACAGTAGAACATGTTTATGTATGAAAACTCGTGAATTTTGATGAAACCCCGATTCACATAAAATCCAATTATTTGCGGAATATATGCACACTGTGCTAATGGATAAGCTCTACAAAAAAGGGATTTGTAAATGTTTGTTCTGCTCAGATCGTTAACGAAAAATAAAGTTGCATACGATGTCGTTATGAATAAGAATGGTTACTAATGAACCAATTTATGGAGACAACCGGCTGTCCCGTGAGTTATTATCGACACAAAAGCGAAGACAGTGTAAAACGCTCACTGAAATGGAACGTAACAAGTCTACTGAAATAATTCACGGCGGATTCGACACGGACATTCGCAGTTGCATCGCCGTGGGCGAGTGCGAGCTTGTCTTGAGACGTCGACAGTTCTTGTTGCGACTACCGTGGTTATTTCTAAACCGTATCACGTCTCTCCCGTCGACCGGATCGCCTCAACGGCCAACGCTTTGATATCGCATTCTCTTTTTGCAAACCACATTTCAGTAGAGACTGAATGCTTTCGGGAAAGATGTCTAACGACCAACGTTTCGATGGGTGCATTCTTCATGTGATATTTTGTTTTCATTTCACATCAGCTAATGTAATTGCCTCTCGATGCCAAGTTATTGGTTGTCTTCTCCAATTTATTGGATACCGTGTTAGTTTAGTAATAGTTTCTATCAATAAGGTTTTCTGTCAAAAAACTAACGATAAGATTTGTATATAATTCAGCAAAATCTCCCGTACCATTTTTTAAGCAAACCGCAAACGTAGCACGGTGTTCAATGACAATTGTTTTACAAATCAAACCGAAGTATCCCTAAACTTTAAACCGATAGCCACACAGGGGTTGTCAATGCAGTTTATTTTCAGCGTATCCAATGTGGTAACAGATAATAGAATGCCGTAAAACTCGGTCTCGTGTGGGCGAGGCGTAGATAAAGGCCGGCTGCGACGTATCTTTTAAAGCGGTAATTTGTTAGAGCTCTTGTACGAGTCACTTGTGATAAGGGAAATAAAAACCCTGGAGTCTTGGGAAGTTCAAGGCAATGCTAATGTTTCAATGCCATAGCAATGTTAGATAACGCGTCTTTTATAGCCTTATTTTGCAAAGTAATTGGAGGTGATATGGTTCTCGCAAATGATGCAGACCTGCTTGAAGATTGTTGCTTAACATTTTCTCACGAATGAATCTGACCATTTTAGTACAAGGTTGATTGCTTGCTGTTAAAAAGTTGATTTTGATTAATGTTCTACCAGTTTTAATAAATAATACGCCGCCATAAGATGGCAAATTAGTCACGGTCTGTTCAAGGAAATACTAGAAGGAAATAAATAACCATATATTGCACTGATACACTGCACAGATACCTATTATCAAAATATTACGCTAAATAAAAGGTTAGACGTTGTGAACTAGTTTGATCGTAAGACTGCGAATAGTCAGTCTTCTTGAGGTTACGATCATTTCGCCTTGAATTTACAGAAGTATAAAATTATTTCTAAGTAGTAAGAATCATAAAAGTAACAAAACAGAAAATATCATTGATTAGATGCCAAATAAGAAAGTGAAAGGTCCTATTACTATAACGAGAAAGCACGTCACGCGACGCTACCACTGACAGCTCTGTGAATATCACTACTAATGTTTTATGACGTCGGATAGGAATAAATGGAAATAAAAGGGGAAAAAATACTTCTAAAGCATTAAACGTACGGCTATGAATGTCTTTAGACAAATTAAAAACGCAGTGATTTATTGCGGTAGCCTTTTTATTGCATGCAGTAGCATTTTACAAGCCCTTCGTTAGAATGTCCAAAAATATACAATGACAACAACGCGGTGAGTTGAAAAATATTCGTATGTTTAATGACGGGCACACACCAAACGTAGTGGAACGGGTGTGGGATGCAAAGTATGTTGACAAAGTCGTGTTCAAAGAGTGAAGGAACATACATACTCGTACAACATTTGAGTCTGGTTGCTTATTCCGCATGTTTTGTGGGGCATTGTGTTAGTACCTACATGTTTTATAGTAAAAAATACTTACTAAACAAATATAATATACTAGCTTTTACCTGCGACTTCACCCGCCCCTATTTAAACCCCCTAGAGGGTTGAATTAAATAAAAAAGAGGCCTTTGTTCTTTCTCGGGTCCTAAACTATTTCAATGCCAATTTCATCAAAATCCGCCCAGCGTTTTAGTCATGAAGGTGTAACAGACAGACAGAGTTACTTTCACATTTATAATATTAGTATGGATTTAAAAAATGACGTTAGGAAAATGGAAAGAAATAGCTACACGTTTACGCTAGCTTAGCTTAGCTTTAAGTTAGTTCCTTGCTATACCTCCTTCATTTTGACATAATTATGATAGGAATTCAAATTAGATTAATGAAGCAGAACTTTTAAAGTAACATCACAGTAAACATTTACTTGAATTGACTACTACTGAACGCTGTTTGTGTGTATATTGGTTACAACAATGGACCCAACATCAAGTTATTGTCTGAACAAAAACTTACGAAATGTATCGCCAATTTAAAAATTTGTCTTCACGTACCCATTCAGTTCTAAAGCCAGTTATTTATAATTTGATGGATGGCTCATCCAAATAAGGAATAACTTTTGAAGTCACTGCCAGCAGAACATATTTTTATAAAACTTTTTTGTCCGTCATCCGTATGTTTTCATAGGATCGTTGTGTGATGAACAATGTTCTGAATTAAAATCCAGTTACATAAGCATACTTAAAAGGATTTTTCTCAAGATCTTTCGTAGTTTAGGCAACACTCACTGACGTTATATAGACCCATTTTAGGAAATAGAAACTTAACTTTTCCATCTTAAAAATAGGTCTTGGCTCAACAGCAAGGCAATAAAAGAGAGATATTATTATTCCACTAAAATTGCGAGACACTATCACGACACTAGTTTATAATAATCGTAAGTATTATGACGTTAACTCATGTTGTATTTCATTATAATTTAGTGTGGCCCCTAAGCAGTGAATATTTGATCCGTATCCTAATAAAATCTCCAAGTTACACTAAGCCCCGAGAAGGCCAGTAGTTCTAGCTAAGTTACCTGTGCTTATATTAGGTTTCTACTACAGTTTACTAATAGATTTGTATTGCGTTATTTACTTGTTCTAAATAGAGTATTAGTATAGTTTTGCTACTTAAAATGCCATTTCTGTAATACAAATAAGGCATACAAATGTTGGCGTGATTTAGCGAGTTCTAAGACCGATTTTCGCTCAGGACAATTTTGTATAATAACGTTCGATCTTAATACTTTTAACCTGGATATTTTCTTACTTTTGATAGTGGCGTATTGTATAGTCATACTTCCGTACAACAAGAAAAAAGACGTTTTGAAATTTTCTACGCGGACAAAAACGCGGGACAAAGCTGGTATTACAACATGCGTTGCCTGAACATAAACTTCATTCTTTAATCTACGCAGTTTAATATTCGAAAATGTTACCATTACCCATATAAAAATAAATCGAATCAAGGTGTAATTTCAAGTGATTATAATAACCGTATCGGACTACGGGTAATCCACGTAATGACGGCTTACCAACGATTTACTATCGGAGGGTTTATTAAAAGGCAATTCAGTGTTTAATCTGTCATTAATTTAGTAAAATTACTGCCCTTTTCATTTACGAACGAGCCTCAGGGAAATAACTCTATTGGGACAACAGACAATTAAGGTAATTTGGCTTTTTCTTTATTCTAATGTAAATTACTAATGCTACATGAATTTTTTCAAAAAGACACTTAGGTATTCTTTAAGCAAAAACTACATGACATATACAATTTTATGTCGTGTCAGTGACACGATTGTGTCAACCAACATTTAATAGAAACGTGTAATAAAAGGAAAAATCTTCATATAAACATTAATAATATTCATTTCACATCACAATTTGTCAGGATTACAAACTCCTAGTCAAAAAAGAGAACGTGTTTTATACACGCTAACAACATTTCAAGCACTAGTAATTTACTAACAAAATAAAAACAAAAGCAACCTAACCTAACTAGAAAACAAGAAATCTAATATTAAACCAACAAACAAACTACACACGTAATTCTAAATAAGAAACATAGATTACTGGCATAATTCACTTCGCTTGGCAAACACGATTTCACGTCTACAATTTCATTGTAACGTGTTATTTGCCCACCCCTTATACCTGATAGTACTTAACCTCTGTCGTGTACTCTAGCTCTCTACGTAACAATTTAGTTTGATGATAATACTACGATCGAATTACGTACAACCCTAGCTTCGGTTAGGTAGTGGACACGTTAGTGAAGAATGAGCGGTTTAATTTGGGTTACGAACAAAAGTAGGTAAAGTTATTTACTAAAATAAGTTTTTGTCTAGAGGTGGCCGACTTGCCAACTGGCCAACTAGTCAATCGCAAAAACATCGACTGGTCTATCTCTATTTTTGTCCATAATAAATATATAATATTATGATGTTAAAAGACGCCAATCTTTTCCAGTTCTACTCACTTTTATGCAAATTGGCGTAACGAGCGGAATATTGAATCCAGCTAATCACTCAGACACTACGTCATGTCAGGCCCTTAAGTTGGCTTAAAAATACAAAATCCATAAAAGATGTTGTCAATTCAGGTATCGATTAAATTCTACAACAATCACAAACATTTCAAGTATAACACGCTGTCCCCTCAATAATATAGCACCATTCGTATTGAGGAATCCCGTGAAAGTCTAGGGGAGGTGAAGCCACGCCGTTACCGTGAATTTTGTAATTAAACGCCTCGTCTAATTGTGACCTTCGACCTGTACGCTTCACACTCCGCTACACTTTCGGGATTAAGCTCTTTGTAACTAAATCGCCAGCTTACTCCATTACCTTGGTAAATTGGTCCTAGGTCCAGCAGACCAATTTACTAACTTAATGGACCTTAAACTAATTCATTAAGCTATAGGTGCAATGAACTTATTCGATTCAATTATATTGATGTTAAATTCATTTATATTATGTTTTTCTTCGCTGCAACTTTGGTTGAGTTTCTTTCGTGCGAACAATTACATAATTATGTCAAGAACTTGTAGAAAAAATTACAAAAACGTTGTAAAACCTAAAAATGATTGTCAAAAAAAAAATCACAGGACTGCTCATAAAAAGGAGTGTAATATTATTAGTAACTTTATTAAGCTAATAAAAATACCAATAAAACTACATTTGTTCTATTACCAAAAGCTTTAATGTGTAGGAGAAGTATTTACAACGAGCGACTAACCGTATGCACTCGGCAAATAGAGCTTTCTATAATAACCATCGCAACTAAATGTAAAATAAAAACAAAGATAAAGCTACATCATCAACAAAAAAGATTCTATGCATATTTTATACAATACAAGATTATATACAATACAAGCTAACAAAAAACTTTATCATGAACAAAAGAGATTCTTAACATAAAAATATCCGTCGCAGAAGAAAGTAATTTAAAAACCTTAATCACGTTTTTCTCGAAGTCATTCGAAGAGATTCCTTGAGTCGCCACTTACACATAATTACCATACAACCGAGCACGATTAAAGGATAGTATAGCTATGGAATGACGGCGTTTATGTAAATTGCTTCCGCCTGGATTTCGCTAAGATTTATGTGTTACCGTCAAGAACAATTAAATTTAGACCGCGACTCGGGCTTCTGTATAAATTAACTCATTTTAGTCCCGAGCGAGAACGGTTTCAATATTCTGCCCCAGATTCTTCGAACTCATAGGAGAAGTCTATATTTGTGCGATCGTCATTCGCAATTAATCTTTGTTCGTCAAGATGTTAAGTGGTACGTAAAACACCTAACTAGAAAAAGCTCTTGACGATAGTAATTTTTCCATTTTTTGTTCTAAAAATTTACATGGTGTATAAACTACTATTATGATCAGTCATAGGTTTTATTCCGGATAGTCAGATTTTAAAAACAATTTTGTCAGTAACATAATTAATTAGTTAATGATGCAATCATCAGTAAATAAATATAAATTAATTTCCATAAAATACCTATTAATGTGGTAAAAGTTTGTTAAATATTTATATAGGAGTACTTAATTATGTAGATATTTTAATTAGATGTAATTGGATCGGATGATTTTTAAACACGCGGTCAACTGATTAAAGGCAAGTGATAAATTAAAACAAATTGAATTATTCAGAGAGTGAGGATGAATAAATAGATCTTTATAGTTATACAATCACAATTAGTCCAGTAAAATAGTGCGTAGTGTGCTACAATTCTGCATTAGGTACCCTTTTCCGCCCTTTCGCCTCTTTCACTCTTATCCAATTCTTCATTCCTATTTAATGTGTCTTGGAGAATACATGGTAGGTACCTACCATTTTAGTCGATCCATCGGACTACCATGCCGCGTGGTATCCGGCCTATGCCGTGTGGTATCCGGCCTATGCCGTGTGGTATCCGGCCTAGAATTGACCACCCCCTTTCCTCCTGTGGGTGTCGTAAGAGGCGACTAAGGGAAAACCCAGAAGATGGGCAGCAGCGTCTTCTGTAACTTGACCACCAACACTGCGGTCCCCAAGCCGCTTGCCAAGCGTGGGGATTATGGCAACACCCCCCTTCTAAAAGGAGGAGGCCTTCGTTCAACAGTGGACGCCTTACGGCTGATGATGATGATGATGATCGGACTACCATGGAGAAATTAACTAAGTAATGAAATAACTGCATCTCTGCTGTTTGACTCATTAATAGTTCCTAATACTCTATCCCCCTTACTTATAAAAGATGTCATTGTTGAACAATCGGTTAAATTATACCTGTCACTGTCGTTTGCAAGTCAAAAAATAGAAATGCCAATAGACTTAACAAGTGGTTATCTTAAAACATATGTTAGCATCGTTTATAAGTAAGAGGGTATATGTATAAGACAAATGACTAAGCAATCAATAATTACAATTGAGACAAGCTCGTTTGCACTAACAAATTAGATCGCTGAATAATGTTGTACTTAATAGTTTTAACTAACACTAATCGGAGATCCATTGTGACAGAACGAGTGTTCAGCTAATTGCTAACCCTGACATAATTGTTAAATTTCGGTTTCATTTAATTACATTTTCTAGGACATTCTTAGTAACAGTCATAAAATGATTTTTATATTCAATTTACCGACCTACATAATAACTCGCAAAAATGAGCGTGCATCAATTTTCTTAACCCTTCTAAGGACCCTTAAGACTATCATAAAAAACGATAACAAATAAAATTCTTCATGAATCATCTAGAACGTTTGCTACCAATAAAATATATAATGACGTAAGCATTTGCACTAGTCCCTGTAAAATTCAGTAGCTAGCAGGGAGAGTAGCACCCTAGGGCAAGGAGAGTGCTCGGTAATACCTGTCCGACTGTTTTTATTGGCATTTATATATTAAGTTTTCATGTAAGGCTAATGGATTAGTGCAGCGAGTAGGGGAGTGCAGTATAAATGGCTTTTCGTGGACTCTAGTGTTTAATCTTTACTGAGATTTTGATTGGCCGTGTCTGGTAGTATTTTAAATGAATTAGTTTGGATTTATGATGCTGTTGTCATGATATATTTAAATGATACGGGTTTTACAGCCACCTGACTCAATGAACTCAGTAGTTAGAATGTATGATACTGGCTAAAAATTATTTGGTAGGTACTTATAATTTTAACCCAAAAGGCAACTTCAAAATCCGAATCTCTTGTGCCCATACAAAAAAACCTATACGACATACGTGCCAACTGACAGAATCCTTTTACATAATCACGGTAGCAAAAAAAAGCAGAATTACTTTGATCAGAAATATTATGCCTCAGCTAAAACAAATTGCAAAATGTTGCCAGATACAAATTTATTGTTGTCTATCGCAATAATTATATTCAAATCTGATGTAGGCAGTCGGCGCAACGTCGTGCAATTTGCAAACTAAGCTTATTTTTGATCACCATCTTATGATAAATGTTTCCCCCATGGAAATGTACCAGAAGCCGATATGTATTAACATAAATTATACTTACAGATTAATTTCAGCTCTTAACCTCCCTGTAGTATTTGCATCCCTGATATATTAATAAGCAATGAGGTTGTACGAAACATTATTTCGTACTTATACTCTGTTTCAATAACTTTTAGATTAAAAGTAAACCATATTTTCAGGTGTAATTTATAAAATCATGTTCTCAATTGAAATCATTTTTTTTTAATAACTTGTATTGTGCGAGCCTATTTTTCATTAACTGGGCACATAATCAGCAGTCGCGCTTTGCTACCATTAGACGAAGCAGTCATAATTCAAACGTAATTAATAATATGATTTAATAAATTATTTTTAAAAACAGTATCAGATAAAAGGTCTCAAAGATTGTTTGCCTTTTTGCAAATTCAATTTAAAGTGAGTATAATATTATGATGAAACATATTTTGTATAATATTTTGGGTCAAGATGACGTCAGATGGCAGGTGCTGATTATAGTGGTTAACGTTTAGAATTTATGACGGTACCCAGTAAGGTTGTGCTTTTATTTTTGACTCAGGGCGACAGCTGTACAGAATTAGCATTGTTAATTTACCTTGACTCTCTGAAGCTCTGGCGTTCTACACTTCTGGCGTACACGTTTTGCAACTATGGACTACATAAGGAGCAGCTGTCCAAATAACTTAATTTTTTAATAATATTAAGAATCTTATAAGATCTGTGTACTTTGAATTGTGTAATTTATGCCTGATAATGTTTCAGTTCACTTTTCCATCTTAAC
Source organism: Abrostola tripartita (assembly GCA_905340225.1). NCBI lineage: Eukaryota > Metazoa > Arthropoda > Insecta > Lepidoptera > Noctuidae > Abrostola > Abrostola tripartita. Next base: position 5,987,840 of record HG996498.1, on the reverse strand, counting down.
TTATTATAATCCTTTCGTGCATTTCTTTAATATTTATATCAAGTGTCTAATCTATCTGAAAATTGAAACAATATTCACTTACTTCATTGAAATTATATTTCAATATATTTGCCACTAAATAATTTAATTTTCAGATACTTTGTTATGCTATTGTTTGGACCAAATGAACTGGATTACCAAATCCAGTGCATTACCTATTATTCGGGCTCAATCAATGTGACTATTATTACCGCCTATTATACCCAGTTGAGCTAAATCCGACAGCTAATACAGAACACTGACTTCTATTGATCATATTCAAGCTAATACTGTGCTATCCTGTCGATACAAACTGTCGATATCGACGGTTAAACAATTATCGTGTAACGTAGCGTTAGCTACATCCTGAATATGTGTTACGTGTATCACACGTGTTATGATCATCGTTTAAAACTAGATTTGGTAACAATTTGGTTTCAATTTTTGTTTGTGAAGCATCTTATAATATATTATAATATTTTACTTAGGTACTTACTACTTATTTAAATTAGTACGATGCAGTAAAAGGCGGTTTCCCAATAGGTTACCTGTAGGTACGGTATCGACGAGCGTGGATGAGAAATGTGATGTGAGTGAATGAGCCGAAAGAAGTATGCAAGCATCGTGGCAAAAGAAAATCCGTGGTCTCTTCCAACCCCTCTGGCAAACGGGCGTGTCTTTATGTATGTCTAATTGCCTATGTATGTATTGAACTATTTACCTACAGGCATTTATTTATCTTAATTACTGCTAATTAGTAATATTTTATAATACCAAACATGATCTGATTGGCGCAGTGGCTAGCGATTGGACTGCTGCGCCAAGGGTCGCAGTTTCGATTCCCGCACGAGACAAAAATTTGTGTGATCCGTTGTTTGTCTCGAGTCTGGGTGTTTGTGTGTGTGATATTTCATGTTTGTGAAACGCACTCACGACACAGGAGAAAATCTTAGTGTGCTGTTACGTTAAAAAAAAATGGCACCAAAAGTCACATTATTAATTGCCTAAATTTCAACCTGCAACATATTTCCTAATCTGATTCATAAATAAAACTAAATTCTACAGCACGAAGGTATACTTAAAATCAATATTAAAAAAGCCCTAAAAAATTGTACCTATATAATAAGTACTATTTGTATTTCAAAGCTCGTAGCATAAAGTTATTACGTAGGTAAACTATTCGTTAACTTTTGACAAAGGTCTTCATTATTAAGTTTGGACATACAACTTTACGTGTGTTCCTCCCAAGAGATGTACAACAAACACAGTTATACTCCCCCACTGCGCTGACTGATGTGGGTTCGACCCCCGCAAAACTACTAGTTAATAAATATATTTTGTATAGCCCATAGGTAGGTATTTGTTTTTGGATCTGGAGCAAATAATGTCAATTTCATTTCATACTTCAGTTTCCTAAAGCAAGTAAGATAAGTCCTTTTATTTTGGCAAACATCTTTCTCTGTAGGCATAAAGGTACCTATAACAAATACACAGAAAACAATAAAAACTATTGCAAATGTCAATGGATACAGATTTCATTCTCTGCAGAATATTTGGAGTTTACTATTGTGATGCTTTCATCGCATTGAAGCTAGGATTTAAAAGTATTCTTAACCACAATATACACATCTACTTGGTAACCCATAAATGAATGCGAACGTGATGATATTGTAGTTTATAACCGTGTGTAGTGTATTTTTATTATGCATACGACGTTTAATTCCAGGGCGCGCATTTCTATGAAACATAAAAATTACGACAATTTTATTGTGAGCGGCGCAACACCATCATAAACCAACTCAAATATCCTAGCACTCATAATAAAGCATTCTTATTAGATTCTGATCCGAAATTGTTTCCAACGGATAATCAATACAAGATAACATATCAGTGTCAATGACCAGACTAACCTATATTCCTAACTTTGTTTACTTTATCAGATTTGTGTCGCTCGAATGCAGTGACATCAACGAGAAGAAACTATTAAATCGTGAATAGTTTGAGTATCAACATGCAGTTACTTCTATTTTTATGCCGTTTATTTTAGTCCTTGTTATTTTACGACCGTTAAAATTTTATTTGTTGCATTATATTATACGTAGATACTTGCTGTATATTACTTTGTGTGAACAATCTTATTATAAGGGTTGAAAAATAGACTTTATAAACTACTACCTTGTTTTATATTTTTTTCGTATCACTTCATTAAAAAATGGAAGGTATAAACATTTACCTAACTTATGCTTCATAGCAAATGAATAAAAGAGACTGATACTTGCCTTAAACCCACCTTGTGCATATGAACCCAGACTATAAAAATGTGTAAGGTATGCCACAAAACCCAATTGCATTTTTGCAATCATCATTGCATCACCATAATCACACAATCCTAGGAACCAAAATAATGAACAATACAATGTCATTTGTAATCCTATTCAAATCAGATACTATATTATTTGAATTCGAAGTTTGTATAAATTAATTCAAACGAGCTTACACCATTTCCAGTCTCCGTAACAGCTATTTAAAATATTTCATTGCGTAACCTGATCACTGCTAATTTTAATGTCCTCGATTTACACTATCGTTCGTATTATCTATCTTCTATATTTTGTAATAATACCTTACCTTACCTACATTTGATAATTCAACAGCAGGTTTTTGTACAGAGAAGACGAGAACCTTTTCAAATAAGTTTAGAAAACGTAGTGTAGGGTCAATAGATTCACAAAATCATAAACAAGTTCAATTACACGATAAACCTAGCTTTTTAAATAAAATCTACTCTCTTCATTTAAGAGCTTTCATTCTAAATAAAAAAGCACTGACATTGCAAATATAAAAGAAAATAGAGATTTACTGCAGAACTTTCCTTAAGTGGGACGAATATTATTCGAATCGAATAGTTCTTTGTCCCTAAAATCTGCTGATAAAGGAAAGCTATTTCGGTACCGAAAAGGTGGCTATAAACGTAGCCGATACGTAAGCAAGACAGGAATAAATTGGACTCAAAGATTTATTGCCAAATGCTCTTAACCCGAAACCTTTTGCCCGGAGAATAAGTCTGAGCTATTCAGTTTTTCGGAAACGTTCCACGACTGATTAATAATACCAAAGAATATAAACCATTCAATCTAGTAACGCGAATAAGCGTGTATTATTAAATGTATAATTAACGAAATGATCATAAAATAAATCTTTGCACACGCAAGTTGGTTTACAGCTTTTCAACTTAACGACTCGACTAAGACTTGTAAGCCGCAGGTAACGACGTGCTTCATTACTAAGTGTGTATTATTTATGTCGTCTTTTAGGTTGTTTTATATCTCGGGTCCTACTATAAAGTGGCTGGAACACGAGAACCGAATAAGGACTGAAGGAAGAGATTTATACTTTTATTGCATGAATCCTTAAATAAAATATACGCCCTAGATAATAAACAGGCGTTGACAATAGCGATGTTTGTGTTGTTGTCTTCTAAGTGAGAAATAAAACAATGTTGTTTTATAAAGTTGCTATATTTCAGATTTCTGTTTTGGATACATCATAACTGGCTCTGAAAATATTTTGATTGCTGATCAAATCATTAATGTCTCTTAAAATATGTGAAGGATTAAAAAATTTCAAAGTTTGGGGAAAATTAGATAATTAATTACACTAGGGTTACATTTATTTCTAATACACAAATTTAATATAAATATCACAGTCAAAGATTATATAACTAATATTCTAGAAAGTCCTAAAGGTATATGGCAGTGAAATGCAGGGCTTCATTTTTAATCTACGTTTACAGTCAAAATTGTAACAACCTCAATTCATAGGTACAAAAGATTAGCTTACAAGAAATTACAGTGTTTACCAATGGCAAAACTAGTCCTATATACTGTGACTAGAATATAGATTAGGAATAAATTACGAGATACAAATATCAAAAGTTCGGTATCTACATTACAAGCACTACTCTGGCTAATCTACAATGGTTATGATTTTCCTGACGAATATTAAGTTATATATTATCTACCTACACCTAATACCATCTTAATTTTTTAGTTCCACAATTTGAACTTCACTAACAACTGCAAAACATTTTCACGTAACTTATCCTTAAAATTTGAAAAGATAATGTTGATTATTGCTTTAATTTCCTCGTTCATCATCGTATAAATCATCACGTCTAATTATTTGGAGTTCCATACACGTTCTTGTTCTCGGGACTCTGAAAAACGCATCATATATAAATATCCGCATTGTCCGGTTACAATGAAAAACACTGATGGGAGCTAGGGGTGAAATTGTAAACAAGATCAATTTACCTCATACGGCGGTGGCGGCAGTATATCACACAGATTTATTTGACAGCCCTGCTCCGACCTCGCTACATTCGAATGTCTACTCGTCTGGATGGGAATTTTGAAACTGTTCTCCCTGCCCAGCCAGTGCCACTGCGGATAGTCGTACTCTAAATCACTCGCCGGACACACTTTACTTTTGTCTTGTCTGCTCCTTGATCCGGACCTATTTGTGTGACAAGAGGCACAATCGTCCTCTAAAACATTGATGTCATTATGTGCGTTCTCGTGTCTTGGCTCTCTATAGTCTTTCGTTGATCGGCTGGACGTGCTATGACAACACGTCGAACATTCCCCATTTGAGTACTGTATACTTCCATTGCACGATCTAACAATGCTATTGTTATGCGATCGTCTTTCTGGACAATTTCTCATGTCTCCGATGTCGTTATTGTCCTGTGTGGAAATTGATATTTATTGTTATATTTGTAGATGTCTGTGTGGCATTTGATATATGAGAGTATTAACGTATGCAAATTCACCGGAATCTTATCTAAAGTCAACAATGTAGTTCTCGAAAAGCGTTATCAAAGCGTACCTTGAAATTGAGTTCTGTGTAAATGGCGCTCGACGCGTAAGGTTCCGGTGGCCCGCGCCGCATTCGGTCGACACTCGACGCGTCTAATCCTTGAATGGAATTCTGTGGTAGGCTGTATTCGGGCTCTACACTTAGAATACTTGTTGATTGTACACCTAAAGATAAGATTTATATCTATGAATAAATTGCATTTCATCATTTTATGAATAAGTATTATGAGTAAAATAGGCTTCAATTTTATTAACCCGAGTGATAGATGATCTGATCAACCATCATTTATCAGCGCTTAAGTAGGAACTGTATCGTGAGAAATATGTCACTGTTGCTTCTAAATAAACATTCGATTATCGGAATAGATAACAACTGATACTCACCATGTAAAAGACTTTGGTGACAGCTGCTAACGTCTAAAGTGGGATCGTTCGGAGCTGCGAACACTGGCCGGTCCCTTAACCAAATAGTGTCTTTATTCAAAAGACACTGTTGAGCTGTTACAATTGACTGACCTAAAATCGAGATCAATGTTTCAATTACATGTACTTAAGATACACAACTGTTTGTATACAAGGATGTCAATTACCAGTAGATTTCTTCCTTTGAATGTTACTACGGCGCCTGATGTAGTAAATGCTGAATACTCCGATCGCGATCAGAGAGAAAAGAGTTAGTCCGAGAGCTAGCAGCCAGGTTTCTTGAAATATGTGTGTTATGTTTGAGTCTTTTGGTGGTTCAGTCCTGTGGAAGAATATTTCAGTAAAAATCGAATTATATCTTTATCAATTTTTCGAATACCAGGCCACTAAGCAACTAAAATCATTGCTTTATAGTGAAATTAAAAGATTGTCCAATAAATCAAATCAACTGATTAATTATTATAATTAGGTTACTTCAGGAGCTTTCACACAGAAAATGTTTGTAGGTATTAACACAGAAAAGAGACACTAAAGTAGCTAGTTGATCGTAAACGACAGACATAACTCTAACACCACATAAAGGCCTTTGTGCCAAAATTAGCATACAATAATCAGAAGAGAGACGTTTGAGGCACTTCGGACTCAATGGCTTCCTTGTCGATTTATTGAGGTTAAACGGTGGTGTCACAATAAAAATTAGATAGTTTTGAGTGCTAGAATGGAACTATTATACTACTGGCCATAATTGGGAGCAAGCAATGAAGAATTACTGTAGCAAGTAATTAAGCTAACTGGACGGGATAAGTTGCTGATACAGATCCATGTTTCTGCTAATATGGATAATTAGTAGGTACGGTGAACTGTGATACAAGTTAGATAGACTGTGATAGAAATTCGTGTATATATAAAATTTAAATGCGTTTCATAAAACCCTTTGCCAATGGACAACTAATTATTTAATAGGTGCTAACACTTCACTTACTGTACGTAATGTCTCTGTGACTGTGTAGGCAGCATGTGTATGTGCGCGGGCGCGCTAAACGGGCCGTGTCCGCGGCGCGTGACGGCGGCGGCGCGCGCGCTGTACCGGCCGCCTGCGCGCAACGAGCTCGCTGCGGCTGCGCGCGTGCGAGCGCCGAGCGACATCTGACCTACCACGCGACCGCCAGTACTACCGCCCACTCGAATTTCAATCTGTATTCCAAAAATCCCCTTAGATTTGTGCCCAAACTGATAAAATACTCCAAGAATTACTTAACTTATATCCTACAGTAAAGAGTGGGAAACTATGGAATTTTTGGTCCATTTTTCTGTATATAATTATCATTTTAACATAGGGAGTACCACAGATATAACCATAACGGAAAATAAGTCCTATTAAACTGTTCAATGGAACCAACGTATATGAAATATGGTATAGTCTCAATCAATTCATACAGATTGAATGTTTTCATAACATTTTCTACTCGGTAACAGTTGGAAACACGAAACAATAATTGTAAACACGGTAATAACCCACTTCATAAATTTAACAAGACATAACAATATTAACTAACTCGTGGATCAATTACTCTAAGGTCGCATGTTTTTTCCTTTTCATTCTATTTACAAACATCATAAGACAAAAAGTGACAGAGGACTATCGAACTTACTTACTTTTTATTAAAGGGATTATTAAAGATAGGACTTACTAAATAGCCGGTGAGTTCACCGTTCCACGTGCTGACAGATGGTGGTTCCCATCGTATCCACGCAGACGTTGCGTTTATTACACCAGCCGTAACGCTTTGAGGCGGCGCAGAAGGCACTAAAAAACCACAAACCTTTATAGTGTACAATAAACAGGATAAAATAATGATAACTAATATTATATAAATGGTTAATAAAAATGGCATTTGTCGATCAACATTTTTATTAGGTTTTTATCTGTATTTATTAGGGCTTGCATAAATAATACATTATGTAAAAAGAAACCAATGTTTCGGCTTTCAGTTCCAAAACCCTCGACTGAAGGTAACTTCAAAATTACTTTGGTAATAAGTGTATAATAAATAAAAATAAATCCTTACCATCCTCATCTGTGAACCCGGTCATCAAATTCGAAGGTTTCCCCAACAACATCTTGTAAAACGGCATCAGAAATATATCGTACTGTGTATAAGCCATCAGTCCAGTTAGGATATAACTCGATGATCCACTATTGTCGACGTTCATCAGAGACCCGTTTGAGCACAGGACGTCTGAATGTGACGGATTTAATAACGTAATCTCTTCGTCAGATGCATTACGCCAATTTAGAGTTGTGCCGTTGTACCAAATTTTGACACCCTCCAAGTATTCATTGTAGTCGGTGAGTACCTAAATGAAGATGTATAGAGTTTTTTATTTTGCACCAGAAAAATGCACCAAAGAAAAGGTCATAACATAACAGATCGCGATACTTACATCCCAAACAACTTTTAATGATGTAGACGATAATGCCTCCACCCTTTTCAAAACTAACACATTTTGTTGCAAATATTTTCTCGCTTGAACTAACTCGTATTGCGTCATGTGCGTTTCACGTTCATAATCTACATTATATTCGTGATCTATAGAAGGTTCTCTCAGTTCATTGTTTCCTTTTTTTAGCACTTTTAGATAAGCCTCTTGCATAATACTGCCAGCTGCGTTGACAGCTGTGCAAATCACTCTCCCACTGTGTTCGGAGCGCGCGCCATCCAAATACAATAAGCTCGAATTACTTTTAGTACATTCTGGGAAAAGTAAAGAATCTTGAGTCCCCTCGAGAATCCAAAAGGTGGTCGGTGTAGGTAACCCCTTAGCCTCACATGGAATAGAAACCACATCGCCCTCCCATGCGGTTAAGTTGGACGGTATTTGCGTGAAGTGCGGTAACGCTGAAACAGATGGCCGCATTAAAATAGAACGGACAGTTGTTAGAATTATTGATGTAATAAAATCGATCTATATAAAGTCAGGGCTTACAGTAAACCGTGAGTGTAGCGCTGGTGATACTGGTGCCGGCGTGGCTGTCCGCGCGGCAGGAATAGACGCCGGCATCGGTTGCAGACACATGCTCCAACCTTAATAGCCCTCGGGTTATTGTGGCGTAGGAAGGCAATGATCCGTCTTCTCTGACCCACGTTATTTTTACACTTGCATCATAACTCTACAAGCAATTACAAAGTGTTAAGATATTACATCAAGTTCTATTATGCTGCTGATATTGTTTTAAAGTGGCCTGAAGGCATTATTACCTGACAGTTAAACTCAACAGTTTGCCCAACCAAGGCGGTTACGTTACTAGGTTTAACAACAAAGTGTGGTCGTCTTAAAACAATTAGTGCCGCGGCTCGCGACTGCCTTTCACCAGCTATGTTTGACGCTACACATCTAAACAGACCGCTGTCTGTCGGTAACGTTTCTAAGATCTTTAAGTTTCCTGTATCTGTTACGGTTACCCTGAAAAATAGGTCTTTATTACTTTAATACTTAGTTTAAAAAACACAAAATAGTTTATTTTATTTTATCATTGTATTTAATGTCTTCCACAATTTCTTACCTGCCATTGACTTCAACATCATACAACTGTCCGTCTTTGAGCCAGTGGACCGAGGGTTCAGGGACCCCTCGAGGAGGCGCGCACTCCAACAGAGCTGGTTCACCAGCTGCTACATGAACGTCCCTTGGCTCTGCTCTAAATTCGTCTCGAAGGACTGAAAAATATTTTCTATTACTCCTGAACAAATATACGAAAAATTCCAGTAAGTGTAATCGAACCGATATATAGAATAGAGTAAGTTTAGTTTAATATCAACCTATTTAATCGTTTACTCCATCGTTGTATAATATAATTCCCTACAGTACCTTTATGAGAAATAAAGCGTGGGTAGATCGGTACTACTGAATATTGGAAACCATGGCAGATTGATTTATAACAGTGTTTACGAAAGGTAAGCAAGTTTCTCTTAATTGATTGGACTTAGTCGAGAATAGATTTAATACAAACGAAGTCTTTACATTTGTTAGCGATGTTTGTAAACATGCCATGTCAATAATAAAGCTTTTTATGAATACAATTAAATTGTTTTTTATTTTCACTAAAAACTGTCTACTTAGAAATTATTTATCTGAAAGCGCAAATAGCCACAATGAAGGCATCGAAATAATAATTATAGATATTAGATTTACTGCTTCGAAAAAGGATTGTAAGTTAGATGCAGTCTATTTTAAGTTGCCTGCAAATAGGACCTAAGTAATGCTAGAAAATCTAGCTGCACGCTAAATCACAAGCCCAGCATGAAACACATTAATCTCCCCAACAAAGGTTAAACAGCACTACAAACATTTGTATGCAAATGTCCTTAAGCCTGTTACGTATGTACTTGTGGTGCTCACCGGCGACATTGAGCGAAGCATTGTGACTGACGGCCTCGCCGGCGAGGTTGCGTGCCACGCACCAGTATACACCCTCGTCGCTTTCCTTCTTGCCTCGGTTCACCCTGGGGACACAAATCTTATGAGCTGTCTTGATTGTCCCTAAGTGATGTTTGTATTGTCTAGATTTATGTGTCGGAAGCAGTAGATTTAGAGTTTACAGGGTTTTATGGAGAATGTCTGGCATAAGTTTTACGAAGGAACCTGCTGGAAACATGCGAGGATCGTTGCCAATATTTTGTAGTATGTTGCAGTACGTAATGACACGTTTAGATACAAATAATTAAGTGTTCCAAAAACACAAATGATTCATGTTTATTGCTCGTTATTATTGCCGAAATCGATGTAATAGGAAATGATAGTCTAAGGCATATTATAAGAAACCATATGCAAAAAAAAACACTTAAAAAAAAAGAAAGACGACTACAGTGGCGTTACACAAAAGTAGGTAGGTATCTAATAAAAGAGCAACGTCTCAAAATTTATTAACGGTCAATATGAGTTTAATAGTGCATAATACTACAAACCAACCTTAAAAACAACAGCCCATCTTCCAGCAGCACCCTGTGCCCGTCCTCAGCCTGTGGTAGGGGTGCGCCATCTTTGTACCACTGCACGAAAGGCTTCGGCCGACCTTCTACCACGCACCGCAAGGTCGCCGGCTCGCTGCGCCCCGACACTGTGTTCGATGGGTGCTCCTTGATACGGGGCGCTCTGTTTTGTGCTAAATTGAAAAAAAACGCGGATTTAAATATGAGACCTGATATGGAACATGAATTAAGTATCTGAAAGGAATAGCTCATAGTTTTACGTTTCATTGTGCAGTATGTTTAATTAAATTTAATTGACCAATTTAATTACCCTATTCGAATCGGGAACGAACCCAGGATCTCACGGGCAGCAGCCGCGTTTTGCAACTTCAAGACCAACCAACAATCATCAAGGACAAATTTCCCGCTGTTGGGCATTATCGTATAGGATTCTAGCTATATAATAATTACGTCCAAACTTTGCGGCAAAAACGTCTAGTTCACCGCGTCTTCTACTTAACTCCTTAGCAGTGCTTTACCGTAGACACATTCACCTCTAAGATCATAAACGTGCCGTGATCAATAGGATTCGTAAAGAATAAAATAAATTATCATTTATACTATACACAAGAGATAACAATTAGACTAAGATTATGAGTATGTATGAGCTTAATTGGGTAGAGTCAGTGCAAAGTCACGACTGTCTGGGTTGTGTATGACGTTTATAAGTATAGTGATAGTTGACAACTATTAGATACATACACGACAATGAGCTGTTACGGGCAGCGGATACTAAGTGATTATACTGCTGCGCTAGGTCTTGTGGGCTTGAAACCTGCACAGGAGAAATATTTAAAAAGGTTCTTAGTTATTTATTTTCTGAGTCTGGACGTTTGTGTATTTTTTACGAATATACATAATTATAAAACACCTACACTACAAGAGAAATCCATATTACCTATGTCCTAAACACTTGCTGTCGATGAAGTATTGCAGTAATGACCACAATTTACAGATGAGCGGTAATCGCAGTTAATATTGATGTTTTTGGCAAGGTCATTGAGATGAAGACATATCTGCTTTTTGTATTAGGACTATTTACAACTGGATTATAGAAATTGATTTTAATGTCTTTTTTGCAGCCGAGTCGTAAATCGATCCAGACATATATGCATGTCTAGAAACAAAAGAAACTTAAAAGTCAATGCTATTATACAATTTAATAATTATTATACTGCAGAAAGTCCCTTGCTTGCATCTCATTTAATTTTACATTAAAATAATTGTCCTTCCTTGGCAAATTGGTCGCATGTTGAGTTCCCACGTGTTGCAAATGACAAAGCTTGCAGATGATAACGCTATAGCGATAAGAGAAATTGTCAAATTAAAAACATATTTTGCAACGAGCGCATGTGGTCCCCTTAGTTTCAGTTGGAAATAATCTTGGAATGAAAACTAACACGAATGCATTGTGTGTTATGCTAGTCTAGTACCTACTTCATGGTGTTTAGTTTTATTCCGTTAGAGGATGAATACAAACTTTGAATAACATTTAAAAAATCTAGCTGTTAAAGACGACGACAAACTTGGTCTAACGGCCGCACTTAGAGACCTTAATGATTACTTAAACTGTCACTAAGTAAGGATTTCACAAAAGAAATCTTTACTTAGTGATAGTTTAAGTAAAAATTAAATGTCTCTGAGTTCGGCGGAAGTCTGTTAAAACGCTAGGCTCGCTACCTATTTATTAAGTAGGATTTATAATTATCAATAAAATATAGGTATCTAATTGTATTCATGTATAGTGTAGACTCCTGATAAACAAGAACACCATAATAAATAAGATGTAGTAGACATGTGAAATATTTTTCGAATTTAATTCGTAACATACGATTGTGAAACGTTACAAACACGGTTGATTATATTTATATAATTGCAAGGTATTAACAAATTTCTGAAAATTCAAGCAAGGCAGTTTTATTGACCACTCTAACGACAATACTGTAACTCTACTCCATGTGATTCGCAAAGCATTAAAAATGCTATTCAATGTTATTGAACTTAATATTGTAATAATGAAATATGAAGTAGGTATAGTTTAAATTAACTTAACATAACATCACACCTGTATTCCTCGAAGGGGTAGGCAGAGGTGAACATATAGTACACCCACATTTCGCCAGTTATGTTGTAAGTCCCAATGTAATAGGCGGCGAGCCTATTGCCATCAACCGGGCACAAATCTAGACTCCGTGCTGCTACTGAAAATTACCCAGGACGTGCTGCTATTGAACCCAGGACCTCTTGTTCAGCAGTTGCGCTTAGCGACCACTAGACCAACGAGGCAAATTTAAATTTAAATTAGCTAGTAAATTAGAGCATAGTGTGCTGTACCGCACTATAATATAACTAAAAATTATGATCGGGATAGGGTAAGCATTTTCAAGAATTGTACTGGTCTTCACTGATTATTTCCTCAAAATAACGTAGGATTAAGTAGGTATAATATAATGCATAATATAATATAATTGCAAAAAAAAAAATATCGTGCATAGGTATTACTGTAACTAGACGCACATTAAACAGTTTCTCTTCATTGACTCTATCAATACGTTAAGTGTGTTTATCACGCTCTATTTCTAGACTAAATTGAGGTTCAATCATTGTAGCAATGAATTTGTATGACCACGTCAATGTACTGGGTGGAGCTATCTCTAACCTGAATGTGTGTTATCTATTGTTTATGTAATGAAGTCTGTATTATGTAAAGATATAGACACAATAATACTTTTTCACGTAATTCGTTTAAGATAGCATTCGTCTTAAATAATAGCAACTAGTCCATTGCCATTACTCGTGTAGGTACCTACTATTGCAGACAAAAAGCCCAGTCTGCTTTAAAAACTTTAACTCACATACACTCACTTTAAAAGTAGAACATTGTCGACTACGATACCACATGTATATAAAAATCGACTACGATACCACATGAATTAAAAAACGGTTAATACTATAGATGTTGTAAATCGTTTATAGTTACCACATGAGTAAGAAAACTACGGAGAATAAAAAAATTGTTTCGTGTTCTACATTCAAAACTGTTTAATGTCAGAACGGTGATTCAAACTTTTTTCCGTTTTCTAAATCCAATGAGTATGCTGGCAGCATCCGAATGATAACTAAATCAATAATTATGAAAAGTTTCTTTTTTTTTCTATCGTGAATATAAGAGTAAGTATGACTGCTGTACGCTGTATAACTTTACCTACTGCAACAGTTTTTGACAAAAAATATGATTATATATATTTTAATGCACCTTATATTAAGTAACAATGCGTTCTGGACAAAATTCGTTGAATTTCGTTTTTCGTTGATTATTTTTTTTTGGTTTTTATGAAAAGAACATCGCGATTGCACTGCTTAATAACGTCTTAAGTTACAAGAATTGACCTACTATAACGACACACCTACCAACTGCAGCAGCTACCTATCTCTACAATTCATGCATACTATTAAGTTGTCCTTTTAATAGCGTTACATTAAATTTCGTTACAAGCACTGATAAGCCGAACGATCGACGCCTACACGATTCAAAAACATTCCTTTATTCATAGAGCCGCGTCTCTATGAAGTAACATATGGATCTCTCAATAACCGTCTCCGTTTGTTCGTGTGTCCGTTCCGCTGCATTTAGATAGACACGCAGATAACACGACACTCGGGTATTGTAATAATTGTGATTTATTTTTTAGATTTTTTTTTTAGGGTTGGCAGTAAGTTTGAAATTGTAGAGTGATCTTAGAAAAAAATATATAGTTAAATATGGAAAGTTAAGTAGATAGGTATGCTGTACGTTCATATTGTTCAAGGTATCTCCAAAAAATCAGTGATCATGGATTTATTTGATTGATCGTGATGAGGTAAAATATAACTGTCTAATTTTCAAGGTATCTTTGACATTTAAGAATAGAAAAAAATAGAATAATTTATTTCATTTAGCTAGTAATTGGTTCAAATACGCAAGGTTTTGTAGACATAAACACGGATAATTTGAAGGATATTAAATAATTGATCAATTAAAATAGTCAAAGCAAGCCACAGCTGTGTGACATATGTAAATCAGAAAATAATCACTATCCTACTAGCTATGCTATTAACTTGATAATTGCAGTCTTTAAAGTAATTGTAGGCCTTTTATCTGTGGCTGCATGAAATTAGGTGCATTAAAACAAAAAACAGTTTCCATTTATATTATCTCGCCTTAACTGTTCAAAGAGGTACTTCTCCTGCACATTCATTTTTATACAGTGGGGTTACGTTTAAACAGTGAGGACACTTATATTATTTAATTTAATGAGGAAGGAGCCAGTTACCATTAATTAAAAACGTTACATCAAATAGAAAACGTCACATAGTTTTCGGTTTGGTCTATAAACTAAATCTTCGTGTCCTATTTGTGTCATAAAATACCTATATGTTTTTAATGACTTATTGACCTGCTTGTCTTTTAAAAAATATTTTCTTGTAGCACGTCAGTTTTCGATCCTGCCCCCTTAACATAAACTCTTAAAGCAGGACAGTTTAAGATGTGGAAGCGAGATGCCGCATTACACTGCACGTAGCGGCGTCTCGCTTCCACAACGTAAACTGCCCTGTTTTAAGAGTTCATGGTAAGGCGGCTGTCATTAACAAAATAAAAACGCAAACTCAGTAGTCATGTTAACGTCAAACAAACTGACACTACGTGCTCACTGACGGCTCAGGTTAATAAATAACCAAATTAAAATAAATTATATTATGAATATTTAAAAGGCGTATTTTGCAAGAACATGCTGTTACAGCAGAGTTCAACAAACTTATGTAACTCGATGACTGATTAAACATCACTTTTGAACATGATTAAAATATTCATAGAAGATAATTTGAATATTTACACACGTCTCGTGGTGGCCCTGACGTTTAGACACTGGCTTATTCACAAGGTTGCAAGTTCAAACCCAGAAAAATATCAATGTGACCTATTCACTCTCATGTATTATACTAACACAGGCTTTATTAGCTTAAAAGAAGACGCCATACACTAGCAGTTAAGCCAACTTGTATGACTAATAAACAATTTTTTTTCATATTATATATACGTTATTAGGTATATCGCCACTTGGTATCTAGAATATCTGCCTAATACCTAGATCTGATGACTATGATATAGTTTGATTTTAATGCCCTTCCTCTCATTAACAAACAGGCTTTATTCAAATATTGATTGCTTCAGTTACGAAATGTTAGTACTTTATCGTTTCGTCGACGCTGACATGCTTTCCACCACACTAGTTATATCTATCCTTTCCACGAGTATTATGATATTCAATCTAATCATACTTATTTGATACCCTCTATAATCACACAAAAAATAATTACAATATAGAGCAGCCCTACGGTCAGTGCAAGCGCAACATCAGTAGTAGTCCTTTATTAATACTTGTCACTGTCAGTGATAACGCGACACAATACTATGAAGTGTTTGTCTTTTTGTTGCACCGTGTGGGTGCAAGGGACGGGAATAAATCGATTAATATATTTATACTTTTTTTATCGGACAGGTTGATACAATGGACGTAATGTGATTACTTTGGACCGCTTCATTACTGTACGGTTATATTAAAAAATGACTAAAGTTCATTGGTCTAGACGCCGGTCACGAGCTTATGAGTAAGTTATAAGTTACTTTTATATGCAAGTCAGATAGTGTATTGAATACCTACGTCATTAGGAAATCCTTCATACTTAATAGCAACATTGGGTTCGAAATTGCGTAAATTACAGGTGATAGGTACTGATAGACTGTCTTGTTGGTTTAGTGGTCGTTCAGCGGGACTACTCAGCTTGTTGGAGTCCTGGATCCGAATCCCGGATCAGACCACGTGTTACTAGGTTTTCCAATTAGGTAAATCTTAGTAGCTACATGTTCTCTGGAGTTATGCCCGGTTAATGGCAATAGGCACGCCCTCTATTACGTTGGGACCTTCAATATAACTGGTGAAATCTGGGTGTACTCACACACCTCTGCCAGTAAGGGCGTGATGTTATGATATGTCACGATAAGTACTTTTAAGCTAAGCCATGTACGTGTCAGTCACAATTATAAAATTCATAGTAGATATTTCTGAAAATGTTATCGCATTATTATTTTTATACGTATTCGTAGTCACACGGCCCTTTAAAAATCAGTTTCGCAATGATTACAATGTTTACTTTAACTAAGCGATTTGTCGCGGATCGCTACAAGTTTGTGTGGATAGGATGTAAGGATATAGGAATTATGCAATCGCGATCCGTCCTTCATATATGGAATTTTTGTACTGAATAAAAACTTTTTGTGGTGGTAACTGTCTAGTTGAATCTCATAGTTTCAGTACACATACAATATGAGTTTAGGTACATATACTAGCTGATGCCCGCAACTTCGACCGCGTAGATTTTGGACGAGAATTAGGTACGTAGATTATTTGTACCTGAAACCTTCTAGGGCGTTCGCAGAAGACCGTAGCTAACTTTCATCACAATATTGATCAATGCTTTAGGAATGCATGGAGGTCAAAGGACAAACATTCATTTTTATCTATATAGATAAATCATTGTTTTAAATAATACAATAACTTTTAGAAAAGCCCAGTCTGATTATCCAAAAACGTACTGTATTTTATGAACGTCAAATTATCACAATACACAGACAATATGTTGTCTGACATAAAGTTGCCCAATAATAAAAATGGCAAAAATGGAAAATTTTCTACAATGTATCTTGATAATTAAACACAACAAGCAAAGACAAAGGATGCGCACCAAAGTACGTAAACCCCGCCCAGTTAATGAATATTCAAGAGACAATACATAATTATCTGCTTACCTTCTATCAATCTACAAGCATAATTGCACATTCTCATAAAAATATAATCATTTTTATTTCAACTAATAAGACAGCCAATAAAAAAGAAAAGGTTTTATTGCCAAATAAAATTAAGTGAAAGTATTAAAAAACATTCATTTGTTCCAAATTCAAAGTTGGGTGTGTATTTTTGTACTTTTATGGCTTGACTTTCCCATATTTATCACATAACGTCAAATGTATACTTAATTAAGTTTAACAATATTTACTTTTTCTATGAATAATTAAATAACTTGCCTACTATAAATCCAATTTATACTTTAAGCAATCGTGTTTAATTATAAGTCTTATAAATATATATTTTAAGTATCTATCTACCAATTCTACCATACTCATTATATCTAAATGAGGCCAAAAAGTTCCCACTATAAACTCGAAAAGGTCCGAAGCGTTTTTACTCACTTAACTGGCCGTTAACGTTAATTAAGGTAGCGTTAAAAAAATAAAGAAAAGGTTACATTGTTTTGTATCAGCTACCGAGCAGCGGAACTACATTTTATTAATTGGATACCGTAGTTTAATTACCTGATGGCTTACCGATCTGATAAAAATGTTATACCCGTCAGTCAATTGAAAAAGTTTAACGGTAAAGCAGTTAGGGCTAATAAAAGTACTGAGTTTTTTATGTCGGGTTTATTAAAGGTTTAAAACAACCTCGTTTATTTTGATGTAGAAAACTGTTTACTCTGCTTATGCTACAATGCTGTAGAACTTTCTGATTTTTGTTTTATACGCTACGAACGGCTAGAACTACGTTGACCACTAAACGTTCTGTGGCCTTCTCAAAAATACGCGTAAGTAGAAGTACGTAAGTAGAAGAAAATAATTAAATAATAAATGGCCACTGAAACTTTTTATAACAATAAAAAGTCTAATTATGTAAAAAATACAATTTGTTTTGCCCTGTTACTAAAACAAGAACCTAGTTGGAAACTTTTTAATATACTTTTTAATAAAAATCGTAGGTCATAAATTGTGGAACAAGAATAAAACAAGTTAAACTTAACATAATATTAACCGACAACAAAATTGAAAACGTTACATAAAGCGCCTATTCATCCATAATCCGATACAAACTTTTAATGAAAACAAATAAAAAAGTAATAGTTACCATTTGTTCCATTCAGTCCAATGAGAAGTAAATGCACAAATACAAGAAACACAAATTGGTTCCTTCCATTTATGGTGTTATCGCACTCATTAACACCAGCATCCACCATACTGCCACCAAATTATTTTTAATTCTCACACCATTGATAATTTACATGTTTACAATTTCACTATGGAGTATTCACTGTTTATTATCACTGGCATACTGTGATCACCATGCGTTCGTAATACAAATTCAAAATTTTGAATCTATTTGGAAGAAAAGTTCGGTAAACAAAGTCGGCATCGCGTTCGGAGCTCCGTTCGGCCGCCTCACACGACCATTCGGCTACGAGTCTTGCGTCGTACTATCGGGTCTCCCTCCCTCATCTCTGTTTACTCTGTACTAAATGGGGGGATATGAGACTGCTCCAAACTTTATGTAACTATTATGGTGTAAAGAACCATTATCACTTGATTTGACTGTCACACAAGTAAAAAACAATATCTTTGGGGCAAAGTAAGTTGCGTAAACACAGATTCTATTTGTTGTGAGTCAGTTGGTTACTTAGCACTCTAGAAACTTTTTTATGATCTGTTAAACAACCTTGCCTACTTGCTATGTATTTCCCACAAAGAGATGCTTAAAGCTTTTATTTTCACCTTTGTCGGATTGCCATAGTATTTCGCACTTTGTAAGTGTGATGATTTTTATTAAGAATACTCATTTTAACACAAATTTAACATAGGTTGAATAAACAACATTAAGTGCTTAGATCATACTGCTGGTCATTCATTTTTTTTGCTGTATTTGGTACTGAGATGAATCCTGTAAGTACTAATTTGTTTCGGCTATATTCTTAGCAACGTAACCAGGCAATCAACAGTTGTAACTAGTCAGATTATACTCTTTTAAATCGTTGTTCGTAAATTGAAATATATATATTATTTTTGTTAAAAAAAACTATAGGGTTCGGGCTGATCATTATAAAAGAGCATACATACACCGTCAGCATTAGGGTTGAGGTTTACAAAATCAATGTGTCTAATCAATCACAAATCCTCCAATATTAAATTTCTATACATACCTTCAACAAAGCGAACCCATAATCTATACTAAGTTTTTGTCCAAACAAACCCCCAAAATCGAAACTTTAGAGGCCCATTCAAAAACGAAAGGAAATAAAATACGGCTTATTTCATTTGACGCATTTGTCGAGTTAGCGCATGCGCACCGGGCGGGCGCCGACAAAGCCAATGGGTTCGAATAAAAAACGTTCTAATTTCAAACCGGTCGCCCCTCCGCCGCACGCGCTCCTGCGCATCCCTTCGCCCATTATTATGCTGAAGAGGTCATTCACAGTTCGCACAATACATCCCATACATGGGAGAGTTGCTAATAGGTGAGGCTGGTCGCTCTTGAATCCTTTTGAACTCTTTAATGTAGGGTTATGTCTGAGCGCGGCATAAAACGCGGTGTAATGACTGCTCCAAACTAAAATAGTAGGACGTATGAAATTGTGCCCACACAAGCTCAGCGATGTTAATGACTCGTGCTATTTGGTAATAACAGGCATACGAACAGCTAAATCTAACTGCAATGCAAACAACCTCTTGATTACCTACTAAGCGTAAACTTTGGGCTTAGAGTTACTTTTACTTAATTATACAGAACCAAATTACGTACCTACGACACCCAGCTAGTGCTTATAGGTTGTACATTTATATTTATAACCTATTTAAATTTATAAAGTAAGTTGGTATTAAGTAATTTTTAAAATAATAGCAATCAAATATGGCGACAATATTTTAAAAATAATATCTTGATTTCACAATTATATTGATAAAATCAAAGTTTTAAAAATAATTTTGACATAATGCAGTAAAAATCAAAATAAACGGTGACAAGCGAACGTAATGGCTCACAGACTTAACAATCTCTTAATTAAAGGGTGGCGTTAATTAAACTGGTTCGGATACTGAGCAACATTGACATCGTAATTGTGGTTTAAATTTTGACATGTTTAAAGTTTGTCCATGCAAAATCGATATCCGAGCTGATAAACAAGTTGGACAAGTAAACATAAAACTCTTGATGACTCTACTTATATTAAGTAGGGTAACAGTTGCCAATACCGTTAAATGTAAAATATGAATTCGCCAATCACTCGATTGTATTCGATATTCATGAAATATTGACGTAAAAGTTAAACGTAGTATTGTTTATTAAAAAACATAAAAAATCCATTCTGTTTTTAAATGCGTCTGTCTTTATTGCTGCCAGCACTATTGCCTCATTGCAATGATACAGCCTACTGTTTGTTCGACTACAATAGAACACCATTTTATGACCCTCAAATAGAACACAATAAAAACTATAGTGGGCGATACATATTGCAATAAAATCAGTAAACAAAATGCGTTTTTTTATTTCAACATTGAAACAAGAAGTAAATTCAGTGCATACGTAATCAGCGTGGAAAACAGTAGCCATACGGATGTCGCCTACAACGTACGTGCGTGCACTGACAATCGGGAGAAAATAACCATGCAATATTGAACTCTGGGACTAGAAGAAAATCTTCCTTTTCGTCCTATTTCTAAACCCAGAGAGAGGTGTGAGAGGTCTGTTTATTCTGGCTTAAACATTTTTATTGTCCAGTTCAAATCCATAAAAAGAACATACTTAACATAATATGAGCAGCATCATAACCAAAAGTCGTTATTATTATTTGTGTGTCCTAATTCCAGTGTTTCTGGCATATAAATTGCGTTTTTATTTAGATGGACACTTGTTAATCAGCCACTAAATCATAATTTGCACGCACAGCCAATTAAGGCAATCATTTAAGCGAATAAAAATTCTAAGTTATTCATTTTTGCTGACTACAATAAAACAAATTGATATGACCTTATCAAAATTGAAATGTTTTATTTTGATTTTAATTGCATATTCTATAGCATAGTAGCTGTTATGAACTTATTGCTTCTTTAAAATTGCCTTCGTATTGTTTCATAGGTAGAATATTACCAACAATATTTATTAACTATTATTTTTTTTATTATTATTTATTTATTAACATTCTATTTCCAAAAACTGAGAATCGTATTTCGTTCTTAATTTTACTCCTTTTATAGGTAGGTAGGTACTACTTAGCATTTCTATTTTGTAATAAAACTTGAAAAAGGAACAAAATACGAATGACTCTGTTTTATTACTCTTTTCTTTGTATTCATTTGCCAGTTTCATCTTTGTAATACATTGTAAATTTTAAACAGCGCAAAAAAGTATCTAAGTCATTGAGTTCTAAGAATGTTTGGAGGTGGCCAGTACGTCATACGTCAATCGACTGTAATGTGAACACTAAAATGTCTGTTCTTCACACGACAGCTCGTCACCGATGTGTATCTGTTATGATACCGAGAAAGATAAATGGGCCTTTTCGAAGAATTAAAAATTCTTCAGGACAAAGTCTTGTGGGAATAATACCTCTTAAAGAAACATTATAATACGCTTTGCGGGACATAAATCGTTGATGTCAATAATAAATGGTTTATAGAAGAAATAGCTACTTCTGTTAAGAGCAAATAAGATAAGAGCGGTTGCATTTACTTTAAGCTCTCTTACATGGAAGCAGTTCAAACGCAAAAGACGCAACTTAAATGTGAAAAAATTGTTTACTGATAGTCGACACGATCGATGGTGGTGTTGAGACTGCTACTGACAGTTAAGGTAGCGGTTTGATTCCCGATGCTTGAGCTTTTATTCACTCAGATTTTATGTCCGTAAACATGCCCACTATATAAATTAATTATGTAATTAGGATAAAATATGAAGCATCACTTTTCTACATTAATCAACAGGTCAATTTCAGCAGAAGAAAGATTAGTTAGCTGTTCATTGTGAATTATGCTTTAGTACGGTAAAAAGGAAATAACCTTTTTCATAACACGACACTTAACTTACAGCGTAATACATCATCAGGATTATGCTGTCCCACCCAATACACAGATCAAACGTAACGAAAACGAAACCATAAAACGCTGCGTTCGGAACGCCCAACTGCGATCGCCCAAGGTTTTCCCGAACGACACTCATTGATTGATGAGCAGACAACTGGCGTGTTTTGCATTCAGCTATTTACGGGTATTTCCTCCGCTTAACCCGTCTAAAGACTGATTAATGGCGACCACCGCCGTCTATTACGCGGAGGTGACTGCCTGGATGTTCGCTTCACTGGATCTGTAAGGAGTACCTGAAAGGAAGTCTATTTAGAGAGCCGTCTGAACAATTTAAGGGATAATTCCTTTTTAGTTGTGGCGACAATTGGTAGCTTTGTACTGTGGACTTTGCAAGTGATGATTCGTAATGCGACTTGGTATTTTTTCTTACCAAATTCCTTGTAATACATACTCGTAAAACCTACATAATTAAGCACTTATTGTATTAACTGGTTTTTAGATGTTCTAATCTGACGAAATTTAGAAGCAAAAATGAATATTTACCACAAACATAAGCAACTTGCATAGGTGTGTAATTTTGCTGATCCTGATTCATCATCGTCATCAGCCGGAAGACATCCACTGTTGAACAAAACCCTACCTCTTAGAATGCCACAATGATCCTGATTATTACCCTATTTTTATAGTATCTTACAAAATCATTATTTCCAATCATTAAAAGACCGAGCCTACGCATGATTCGCATATAAGGCGATAAGCAAATTCTTTGTGTAATCGACCCAACAAAATTTACTGTATTCTTGAGAAGCTCAAGATTAATATGAATACCTGCCTAAAACTTATACATAAATACATCTAGAAAGTATAACATTCCGATTAAGTTATACCGATTTACTATCATGACGATGTTCATGAATTATTGGCTGTGCCATCAGTTTTGCTGTTATTAATTTCCAATTATAATTATAGTGAAGTATAGCGTAGATCCTACCTCGGCGCCTGCGCCTACGCAGCATTGCGCCGACGCCCGCGCCAGCCGAACATAATTTGCAACCTGCTAATAGCTATCGTGAAACTGCACGCTCTAGGATTAGGGGCGTAAATAACAAGCTGAAGCGTTTGATAAAATAAACGAAACGCTACAAACACTTTATCACAATAACAAGCATATTAAAAGAATTAATTCTATAAAATAATCGTACTTTTTTGGAACAAGACCGCCAGCAATTCGACGAAAGAAGAAGCTCTACTTACACTCTTTACTACACTTGCACTCTTTTCATTTTTAAGGATTTTTTCTGTATCCTGTGTTTCTTGGTGTGCAATAAAGAATATCTATCTATCTATCTCTAGTAAGAGTGCCTCCATATAATTTAATACAGCTTACGAACAAAATGGTCTTAATGTAATCCGCTGACCGCTTCCATTTAAAACCTATCACTGAGAACAGCGTGGGCCGTTCTAAAGCCGATACCGGCCTTTCGCATCGTAACTTAACGCGATTGTACTTTAATTTTAGTTATTTAAGCGCCAACCATCTCGTTTCCGATGTAATTGATCATTAAACTTTGTTTATGATGCATAATCGTCTGCACTTTGACAATAATCATAAAGTGAATGTTTGCTGTGTGAATTCTGTTTACGATTTGTCATTTGCACTTTTATTGGCTCATTAATCACTTGAGTGGTTTGGAGTATCTACCTACTGCGAAACTTATTAGTTTTATTACTAAAAGTTGCGGTAAACCTATGTATGTTACCGGTGTATAATAAGTCGAAATACAGGTTAGTTTATCGTTAAATATCAAGCTGCTAAAATCAGTTGCATTTTAATACAATCGTAAAAGAAATCGTATTTCTTTAAATACCTAAACAGAAACATAACTTCCATTCATGCTTGCAGAACTTCTGATCAACTAAAAAGTTTTAACTGCTAATAAATAAACACAAGTAAAACAATACGGTCTGTACAACGCAATTTATTTGAAAGCCACAATACATTCTTCAGAACTGCAATATACCAAATTCAATAAGAACGCGCTGCGTCTCTACAGCGTTTCAAGCAGACCAACTTCCCTGCACCATAATGAAAAGAAACAAAGACTATTTCGAGTCCCCTTCGCTTCACTTTTTTCGTTGTCGCGAATAAAACAGTCTAAAAATACGTCGACTTGGCGGAGGTACTTTTTATGAGGCTCGAGTGTTAGCAGACGTACTAAAACTTGTTCACAAGTTTAAAGCTTTATTTTAATTTTCCTTGCACACGACGCCGCGCCGGCGAGTTTCCCCAAGAAAAAATGTTTAACTACTCTGCACGTGCGCGAAATAAAGTGCGATGTTTTATGAGAGCCTCTTACAAATGAGGTAGCTTAAGGCTGTTATCGTTATTGTAGATGTTCGCAGTTGATTACGACGAATTTCAGGAGCTTTTTAGTGCTCGTTTTATTTGGATCCAGTGATTATTCCTCGCTTCTTTCAGATAAGTAGATCGTGATTACCTAACTGAACTACACCAAACTTTTATGTTCAAGTAATCTTTAGTTTAAGAACACAACTTAAGTCATCCGATAATGGTCCAGGTTGTATTATTCACTTTTCCTGATTTATTTGTCACATCTATGACAATAAGCTAGCTTACTTTGCAATTATTCAGTTAAATGCAGCTTTTTAAAAACATTACAATATTTCCTCGTGAACCGGATTTGAAAATATTCGCAATCTGCTTCATTGATCTCGCAGGTGCAACTGTCAAGAATGAGTTCCTGAGACACCCAGACTGAACAAATTGGTATTGCGATTTTCCGTAAAAAAAAACTTGGTCTCGCTCTTCCCAAGAAAATAAGGCAAGTAAATGGCTTGCTGTTAAAGGGAAACCAAACTCAATATTGCAAAAGTACGTATATTATTATAAAATATGTCTCTGTACCTAAAAGAAAAAAATATCTAAAATTCCGCTACCTTCCATCTAAATCACCTTCAGATTAAATTAAACGTCTTGTTTTACGATCTACTTATCTCACTGATGAATAAGAATTACCTCCTTTCGAGATCCATAATAAAAAAGGTTTTGCCTAATTTATATTTTAGAGCTTCATTAAAAGGTATAATACTCGTGGGACAAGAAAAGTTTGACGGCTTGATATTCCTTTATTAATGTATTTTTATTATAATGCGTTCCAGTTTCAAAAAAATAACGGAGTTTTTTGCCCCCGTAAGCCTCCTATTTCGCCAAACATCAAGATAATAAAGAATGAATTGGAATAAAGAATTCGCGAAACTGTCTGATTCTAAAACCAAACTTTTATTAATAGCTGGCTGATTTCAAAGAAGATGAATAAGTACAATCAAACACACTACACACGGTTAATAGGAATACGTATTTTAAACTAGACGTTTATAGTACTAGAATAATCCTGACCAAGATCTGTCGATGTTACTTTAATTGTATCCATTGCTTGCATAAATATTGTCAGCCTGTACACTGATTGATTAGACCATTGACTTCAATGGCAAAAGGATTAACCAATTAGCTTCGAAGCAATTAATCTTATTGCACAAGATGCGCTAGACATTATAGTAGAGTACACGTCTACTGCAATACTCTTTAAAATCCTGAATTATTAAGACACAATTATCGTTTTAATAAAATAAGAACATTAGTCAACAAACCTATTCCAACTGCTTGTCACATGTCTTGTCTATTAAGCATATCAATATTGAAAGGAAATCTTTACAACATTGTTATACAAAATTTTCTATGCAAGCACTAGCGGTTTAAATCTAATACTAACGATGTGTGACTATTCTCTCCCTTTTGTTGAAGCTGCACCACTTTGGTACCTAAATACTTATCTATACACAAGTCAGCCATTGTGCACCGTAGTTAGGAAACAATGGAGTTCCACGCGGGACAGAAAGAGTAAGCTGCTATTTATTAGCTCTGAATAAGGACTTGTATGTGGAACAACACCTCATACTTGAAATTGTAAAGTCTAACGTACACCTCACGATTTATCGCGAAGGAAATTGTGAAAATTTACCCTTTGCATGCGCGCAATGTGCAATGTCACGATGTATGCTCTATGCGAGCAGTACAACCTAAAAGCATCAAATACATATCTTACATTTCTTAAGGAAAGACTGCATATTATAGCAGAAATATTACTAACAAACATCTTCCATAGTAATCAATCATTAAAATTAAGCCCAAAAGTTTAAACAAATCTGATCGAATGGATCAAAATGGCCATCGAGTCTGAGACGATATCGAGCAAATAGTTCGCGTCATTTCAATAGAAGGACTTGATAGTGCCTATAAATATCACAATACATAGCAGTCGCTAATCCGATAGCCGGTGTGCGGATTAAGCCAGCATCTAGTGTAAGAAGGGTTAACTTATCGTGTTAATGATCTACTTCAAATAGATCGGGGGCTTATCGTGAAACTCCATAAACCCTTTAGAATATGTCAGCTTAGATACAAAATATTGCACTTTTTTCAACCAAATGAGGATTTGAGTGATAAAGTTAGTCCCAATTTGTAATCTTGATTCAAAGAAAATGTTAAACTTATCTCGACTGTAATATCGCAAGGAAATTATCGTTAACCTAGCTCAAATAAAATTTTATTAGACTTCTAAAGTTAGGCAGCAGTAAAACCTGCGATTACTCATAGATTACGTACGTTGGAAATTATTAGGAAAGTTTAATACTTTTCGATCGCTTAAATATTATTTCCTTGTCTTTCTATCAAAATTTTCCTTTAATAACCCCTTTAAGAGAGATTAGAAATAGGTTGTAAATATTTTATGATTGTCTCATCTCTTATCTCAAAATTCTTAGGCTACGCGTACATTAGCGGGAAACAAATCTTGAAAACCGACTTTTTTAAATCTCAATGTCAATCGTCAAAGTTTATCCGTCCCTGATCTCTTCAATAGAACTCAAATCATACTGGATTCTACAAAAACAAATCTACGCTATTTTGCGTGTATTTGCGTAAAACTTCAACGAAACATTCAAAAATTCTACCGCTACACTTCAATGTCTTATTTAAAATATTCATTGAATATCGACATAAATTTTCCAAATATATTCCTAGCTAAGAGTCTACTTCTCTCTTACTAAGACTGTTCCCCAGTAGTAACATGAAAAACGGTTTTTGCTAGGGAAAGTTTCCTGGTCGGCAATATCCCAGCTAAGCCGGATTTGCAACTCACGGCTTCTTCCTACTTTTCTTTTTAATTAAAACACTTTTATGGACCCTGGAGAGATTTTAAAAATGCAAGTTAATTGAAGTGATACGTGACTTTAGACCCGCTTCGCTCCTACCCGGATTAATTCTGGATTACATATTTTGCCATAAAAAGTAACATAAAACGGAGATTAAATGTTGCGAAAGTAGGTAATGTAATATTTCTATATTTATCTCTGAACATACGATAAAATCTCGATCACATTGGAACTAAAGAAAAAGTCCTATTATGTGTGAGAACAATAAAATAAAAGCAAGCCACATTATTCTTCAAAACAAAACACAAACAATTTCTTTAGACTTAAAAGGAGACATCCTTTTCATATTTTATTTTTACTTTTTATGTTTTCATCAGTCTTGCGCGACACCTCTCTAGAGCCCGCTTCTTGACACGACACATGTCTTGCAGGCTTTCGCAGGTTTTTCTTGCATACGAAAATATTACGAATGAAGAGGGTTGAGTCGGGTTTTGCTTACGATTAATCATAAAGCATTAACCCTTATTCGTCGTTTAACGCGGTAAGTACGTGCTTGGAACTTTCTCCGTATTAATGCGTGCTCGCTTAATTTCACGAGTTTTGTTTGGGGTTATATTTTAATTTAAACGATGTGGGTTTCATCGCTTTACTTATGTAAGTATATGTTACTTACGTAACCATTTACGACCTGATTGGCGCAGTGGCTAAGCGATTGGACTGCTGCGCTAGGGGTTGCGGGTTCGATTCCCGCACGGGACAAAAATTTGTGCGATCTGCAGATGTTTGTCCCGAGTCTGGGAGTACTTCATGTTTGTGAAACGCACCCACGATACAGGAGAAAATCATAGTGCGGGGCGATGTTTTTTTTGATAATAATAATTATGTATCGCCGTCTTCATCAGTTTAAATTTTCATCCATTTTGGTTTATTAGAAAAATAAAAAATAAGAACTTGTACTACGTCTACTTTATACATGTGTGGTGTAAACCCATGCCTGTTTCTATTCATATATGATGACCGTCGTTACGGACGGTTGCGTTTGTATAAAATACTTAGAAACCCACCTCAACATCGTTAGGAAAAGGTTAGCTGCTAATGTTATAGCGTGAACCCAAGTCAAGGAAATAATTTTGCAGATAAAGTCCTTAGATTGAATTCCTCAGTAGCTATAACAAAACAATATGCAAGAAGTAAATTAACTAAAAGAAATTGATAGGATCCACACTGCAAATTATAAAAAGCAAAAATCTCATATTTCGCCAAAAATGAACCAAAGCCACATTTTCAGTTAAATCAAAAACACATCCCGATTCCAATCTCCGCAAAAAAGATCACATTTATTTTTTCATTACAAATCCAATTTATTTCTTGCAAAGACGTATTCAATAGCCCTTCGTTATTTCACTGAATTGATCCGTGTTTTATTCGATTTGTGGATTCTTATCACACAACGACTGTAATTTCTACGATGGTTTGGCAGATGGGACGTTAGCATGGTCCTTTCTGGTCGTAACTTGGCCAGGGTGCTTTCACAATGAGCATCCACATTCGTTGAAATGGTAATGGGTTACGGGTGCTAGTTTGAGTACGTCCCGAAAATATATAGCCGATTTGGCTAGGTAAGATATTTTAACTGCACGGATCCTTTGTGCTTTGAGTTTTTTAAAACAAATAGTATGGGATGGAGTTTAAAATATGTACTTTGCAAAATGTAGCCTGCATTATTTTGTCTTTTATTTTTGTTCACACTATAAAACAACCTATCTGTATATTTGTCAACACGATAATACTAACTATATTAAACTACGCAAAACAGTATTCAATTATACTGATAATAACAGTGTAGTAAAAATAGCGAAAGAAATGATAAGAATCTTTAAGACACATTAATTAACTAAGACAAAGATAAAACAGAGACACCTTTTTCAACTTCACTTAATAGAAAGCTCTTTAAGCCAGAGCTATCTACAATCTAAATCTGGCTTCCATCGACTTTATTAAGTAAGGAAATAAGAATTTCTCGCACGTAGTACCAAAGTTAGGACAAGTAACAAATGAGACGTGGAAAAATCGTCCAAATATGTGAGCCGAGTTGATTTTCCCCAAGAGTATTCTTTCCTTCTATATATAGGTACATTGCAACACATGTACGAAAATGGTGCTTTGTATAAATGGCAACGATTCATCCTCCTTTGAAATATCACCTGAAATATTGATGTGGGATTAGGAAATGGTTTTCTTGGGATCGGATGAATTGGTGTTTTATTTAGAAATAGACACATAGATCTACAATGTTCTTGGAGTTTCGTTTTTCCTTTTAAAAGAATAAGAACCCCACTTACTTTTCTAAAATTCAATGAGAAGAGTAAATTATAGATACGCATAAATATCCACCATAAATAAATTTATCAATATTATACCAAAAATAGATGCAGATAACCAACAGATCTACTTCCCAATACCGCTATATGTAATTGATAGGTTGCTTTAATATACCCCAGGGTGTATCAATTTACTGGTAGCAGAAGGAGCTAACCTCGATCGTCCCCCGGGCATCGAACCGTATTTATGGTACCCTAGCGACTTTAATTCCTAGTTCTGTGTTCTAATCGAAATTTATGGCAACCAATGTTCGTAACCCGTGCTACGTGGGTTCAGTAATGAAGAGTTCAGACTGTGATTGTAGGGCTAAAGGTTAAAAAGAAAAGAATATCTTTCAAACCTAGTACCTGCATTTGCTATTATACTTGTTCTTTGCACTCGTAAGGAGGTTTCATACGAGTGCATTTTGATACGCTTGTAGACAAGTGAAAACAAATGATATCAGTGTATAAAAGTTTCAATTTTGGATGTTAAAATGTTTTGTCAGATGACATTCCTAGATAGACTTACTTTAATTCCTTTAAAGTCACGTCAAAGAGGCGCGACAGTTTCTGCTCAAAAACTAATTTTTGAAGTCGTTTCAATTTGGCTAAAGGACATAAAAAGACAGAATATCCATATTTTATGACAGCAAATTAACATACAAGGCGTGGGATTGCAGTATGACGAGAGGGAAACTTTAATATATTTTTATGAAAGGCGTTTTCGCGCGAAACGTGAATGATTAATGGCCGACCCTTCACCCGAGATCCGTTTCCGTCCGAGCTAATTCCGTAAAGTTTTCGCTGAAACGCTCCTTTTTTTATTAATTAAGCCGTCTGCTTTATACTAAAGTCAGTAATGTCTGAGTAATATTTCTAAATTATTCTAATTAACTGTATAAACGTTGAGCTTCCTTGAAAATCCTAATTTTAAATAAACAGTTTCCACTTCCTAAAGTTAAGAAGAAAAAGTGCTCTTTTTATAACTCTATTTCTTTTAAAAAATAAACAATATAATCTCGAAAAAGGTAGGTCTTTGCAAGCATTACAAATTATACGGACAACAAGCGCTCAACTGCAATGTTATATTTTGAAGCGTTAAACAAAATAACTTTTATTTTACCACACATTACACTTAATGGAACCTCCAATACAATTCACCTAACTCCAAATTCTCATTGACACACCACAACGCAATTCCATACAATTACCGTAGAACGTTCGATATCGATACTGAATTCTACATTTATCGCGCTGTATCAATATAGAGATTTATAAACATAATTCAATACGTACGCTCCTATAAATACAAAAGCAACGCAACGTAACGTAACAAATGGGATATCCGATTTATTCCCAATGAAATCGAAGCTAACACCAAATTGGATTTTGAATTACGACAGCGGATAAACAGAGATTTAATAATTTTGTACGTTCGTATGAATATTGTTTGGTACAAAGTTATTCGGTTGTTTTGTATGAAAACTTTGTCGTTACAAATCAATCATTCAAGAGTTTTATAGCTGTGTGTTTGTTTATTGCATGACTTTTTGTAGGATTTCTGACCGACTTTAAACATTTTTGAACGGAACTATTTTTAACGCAAAAATAAAGATTTGATTTATGGCATTTTGTACATTAAACTGGTTCGCACAATGTTGTTGTTATTTTTCTACATAAAGATGGAGCAGGAAATCTCTTTTTTTAGTAAATTGTCTAAATCCTGGCCTGAGCTGGAATTTGAACATTGAAAGAAAAATAGTATTATAATAAAGATTTTTTGTCAGCCAAACCAAACCAACTAACTCTGAGTCTGAGATTTGATTTTAAAAGAAAGTATTTTCTTACCAGATAACACAATCATCCATCATCTAATCACGAATCATAAACATGTCAATTTAGTTTCACAACAAACTCTCGTATCAGAGATATAATAATAATAATAAATTCTTTATTTCAGACCAGAGATCCATACAAATGTGTTAGTAATTTCTTATCCTAATGTTAGTAGAAACAGTTATTAATATTTATTTATCAATTATTGACATGGACATCAGGACGCACATGTCTACTTGCCCAGTGTCTAATAAACGGCCCATCAATTTTGTCTGCCCGTGTAGCTAGTATACTGTTAGGACTTTCCCTGAATCGCCGCATCATGGATGATATAATAGAACAGAAAACTTATGCAAGTAAACAGGAAAGCTATACAAAACTTCATAATTTTTTTGTGGTTTTTTTCGGTGAGTCGATTCCTATCCTGCCACTGTAACACTGCAACATGAGCACCTTTATTCCAAATCGGTAGGAGATTAAAATGTTTTAATTATAAAACAAACCTTATGCTAGGAATCTAGTGTAGGTAGTATCTTTCATTCGACGGCCACGTTTATAAATATTGATCATTAGTTGAATGAAACAGTTGGTAAAACTAGACAATGTTCAACAGACAGAGTAAAATGAAAAAAGGAAATGTTTTCTCGCTGCTTGTTTTTTCATTTTGATTCTTGCGCCGTCTAGACTTTGCAGTTAGCTCCCAACGCTCGGTGCCCAGCAATATTCATATTTACTTCGCACAAAGCCGCTGGCGAATTGATAAATGAGCTGTTTATCAAACATCTTCCGAGTAATCACACTGAGATCTGGGCATAATGGGCCACTCCCGCTGTCCAGCTGCTGTTTCGCTGTGAAATCATCTTAATTGTATCCCACGGGCACAAATCTCATCTCGTTTTGAACCCGATCTTTCGAATTTCAATAAGGATAAAATGCGTTTAATAGCCTTACCTGGACTGAGCATAATTGAATAATGTTCGCTGTCTACGCTTCAATCGTGTGGCTATTAATCTGCAACTGGCCTATTATATAGTGTTGATTGTTGATAGTCAAATTAGTAGTGTTGGAGAAACAACGATAATTATAGGGTGGTTAACTTAGGTTGCTTGCACGCATCGATCTGTGATTCTTCTACACGAAAGATGCTATATATGTATATTGCATTCCCGTTTAAAGTTTACTTAAGCTTTTAATGCGGCCTAATTTCAAGCATTATTATATCAAACTTATCCCGTAGATTTTCCATTTAACGTGGCTATGCTGCCAGCCTTTTTTGCGCCCTACCAGTTGACAGTGATAAGAAAAATACTTTGATACATAATTTTTTTGTTTGTATATATAACGATGTATATATTATTAGTTTAAGTATAAGAAAATATAGTATATCACTACATAGTATAAAACAAAGTCGCTTTCTCTGTCCCTATATCCCTATGTATGCTTAAATCTTTAAAACTACGCAACGGATTTTGATGCGGTTTTTTTTAATACATAGAGTGATTGAAGAGGAAGGTTTATATGTATAATAACATCCATTAAATAGTGGAGAAATACTTATAATATATATTTTATACCCGTGCGAAGCCGGAGCGGGCCGCTAGTATTATATATAATAATGTAAATTATAAAAATAAATAAATAAAAACTTTTCCCGTATATGCCACAGATGTTTGCTTAGAGTAATGGAATTAACCTTTAACGGAGTATATCGTTATACGTGCCGTCGTCTGAGCAAGGACATAATCCTTTTCATATGCATATGAAGAGTGACCAGTCTCCAAGAGAACCGTGAATGTGTGAAAAGGGCCTAATGTTTTGATGTCAGACACCAGATGGTCTCCGGGGATTAGCTTTAACGATTTAGTCCTAAATGTTCCTTGGGAAGTTGTTAGGTGTAAAATATATGCGTTACAGTTTCCTTGGAATTGCACAAGTTCACACATTTTAACGACCCACGCCGCATTTAAGCTATTGTTATGATTGCGGTGATGATATTACGTGGAATCATGGCTGTTATTGAAAGCGCTTGGTACTAAGAACATTGCTATTCGTGGTACCTTAGCTATTATTGTTCCTATTTATTGTTTCTCATTGCTAGATAACTTTGAAGCTAGCTTCAATCTACTTGTAGATATGCTAAAACTGGGCCAGTTAAAAGCACAAAATATTGTTCGATTTATAAAATTAACTTACGTAGTTAAAAGTTACATAAAAATTAACTCACGTCTTAGGTGTGTATTCTGTAAATAGCTTCTAAACTAGAGGGCACTAACTTTGCTCATTTGAGCACTTCTGATAGTTACTTGTGTAAATTACTATTTTTAATATTCGACTAACAAATTATATTCAACACTATCATCTAATAGAACACTGGAGTATAATAGAAATAGCAATGCTATTTTCATAACTGAGCGCAACTGCCTCTTATATATCCCATTTCTATGTCACTTACTCAAACACAATAATACGAAGCTTAAAATAAAAATCATTGTTTCTCCGGAACTGATATAAAAAAACCCAATACCATCCGACAAAATCAAAAGGACATAATTTAATTTTCTTTATTTCTCTTCAATGGCGTAATATTTG
The DNA here is from genome assembly GCA_905340225.1 of Abrostola tripartita. Classification (NCBI taxonomy): domain Eukaryota; kingdom Metazoa; phylum Arthropoda; class Insecta; order Lepidoptera; family Noctuidae; genus Abrostola; species Abrostola tripartita. Next base: position 5,953,534 of record HG996498.1, on the reverse strand, counting down.
TAAAAAAGTAAATAATAGCTGCTAGTTATGATAATGTTTGCGCGGAAGTACGGGATCGGTCCGGGAAATGAAAGCCATTCTTCAGGCGGTGGCCGCGTTGATTGGCGCCTCGAGTTTCCCTTCGCCTACTTACGTATTTCATGTAAAATATAGACGTGTTTTCTTGTTCGTGGTTGAATATAGGCTAGGTTATAATAACCTGGCTGAGATATTGCGTTTTTCGATTTTATTGGTATTATAGACCAACTAATACTATATGTTCACCTCTGCCTAGCCCTTCGGGGAATACAGGCGTGATGTTATGTTATGTTATAGACCAACTACATAAAAAATAAGATCGGTCTGACAACCCCGTAGAGAATACAGCCTATTATAATATACTTACCACATCTTGTAAGTCCTGACGCTTTGCTTCATATTTTATATAGGACAGTTTTGGCACACCCGTGTTTCTTGAGACCACATTGTGCATTGGTGAGAACATATTGTGTGATTAGGAGAATCCGATTTGAAGAGATAAGAATCTAAAAATATTAAATACAGAAACAGCGGGATAAAACTATTTAGAAACGAATATAATTTCTAGCAGCTCAAATATAAGTTAATGCAAAACGCGAGAAATTGAATAATGTCATCATAACCACGTCACAGCGTGCATAAAAGTAAGTTGATATTTTTGACAAAGGGTAAAATTCACTAGAATTATATGGCGGGTATAAAAATTCAGGAGTAGGTTTTAAAACTAAAGTTTAACCTAGAAAACGTCGTAAACTCTGCAATGCACACAGGTGCAGTGAACATCAACCATACAGTACCTACGTGGTTCCTCGAATCCTAAATTTCAAATGTATACCAACCTTCCCATAAAACGTCTAGACACCAAAAAATCGCGTGCTTTTGTCGACAACTTGCACTATCTGCGATCGATATCGTATGTAACAGGCGATTTGCTTTAGAAAAAAGGCACTAGAGAGAGGAAATAAAAATGCGCTAGGGTAGTCGATAAGACCACTGTGAGCCCTCGTTATCTTGGGTCATAAATTACCCCGACACCCTCGGGGGTTCAGGTAGGTGCCGCCTGGCAGGATCCTTCGAAACGCTATGAGGATTCCGGGAAATGAAGTGACTACGTGATCCAATTGCGATTTTAGGTGCATTCGATTTATGTGTGTTTCAGTTGTCACGCGACATTCTTCAGACATTCCATGGAGTATTTGTTTTGACGAGTTGGTAATAGCAAAGGTTCTTATAACAACAACAGAAATCGATTCAAGTGATGCGGAAGTGAGTGGAAAATAAAGGACGCAAGCGAGTTGAATCGATTAATTAATGATTCAATCTCACGACGTCCGCGATTTTCCGATTTAAAATGGTAATAGACGTCGGTTTATAGGACTCATTCTCCTTCTCGAATTAAGCGTGTTTCGATTAACAGCGAAGCTTCGTTATTTCGTTTAGCGTTGGAAATAAAATGTATTTGTATCGTTCAGCTTTGGATTGAAAATAACTCGATAACATGATTTCCTATTATAGCCTGTAACAAATAGATAAATACGACGATAATGCTTAGCTTAGAAAAAATCACCGGCATCATTGTCACTTGAATAAAACCTCAAAGTTAATATACAAAATAGCAGCAATTTTTCATTCTAGTTAGTTTTGTATCAAACAAAACTCTTGTTAACTCCAACATCTAATTTTTCACATCACCCATCAAACAATGTGCGGAAGTGGGATTACGATTAAAGTTAGACAATAAATTCAGCAGTTCCGACGTCCGTACCCGACCGCATCAGACAGGGTAATACATATTGATACGATATTGGTGAAACGTACAAAACACTTTCTATTTCATCACGCCCAAACAATAATCACCAACCTTATTACGTTATTAATAAGGTTGAGTTTTGTCTGGCAGTAGGCTCGCCTAGAAGCAGCTTTAAGTTTGTTTAGTTTGAGTTTTGACAAATATCTGCAGGTGACGGGTGTGCGGTTTCCCGCCGCGGATGCGTTTGACATATTGCTTTGATAGCGGGTTTTATACATACACTGGTGACGGCGCCATAAATTACAGGCATTTCTATGAAGAAAGAGGTCAGCTATTTGTACCAAGGGGCTTTTTGTGTAGACAAGCAAATTTGGAGAGGAACCCTTTTTTAGTTGACTGTTATAGGCTCGGCCATAAATTCTGGAATCCTACAAAATTTGCTGACTGTTTTATAAAAAGTTTTATAGTTTATTCTTAATTTTGATCATGCAGTCTTAAGTCTGAATAACACTTTCCTAAATTTTGGCGGTATTTTATTTACCAGGTTCAATGTTGTTTATATTTGTATGTCATTATGATAAAACATAGCGTGCCATATTATATTTAAGACCCAAATCTACTACCTATGTTTAACAAATAAATTTGATTTGATTTGATTTGATTTACCAACCCAGTGATGTGTCAAAAATACCAAACATTACTTAGAACTTTTACTTTTAACTTCGGCTAAAACAATTTCGGAAATAGATCAGCAAACTACCATGAGTTGAAATCTCTAGTCTCCGTCAATGTAGACTGTCATTAACATTAATAAGCCAATTACTAAAATGAGTGAAGCAAAAATTCCTCCCTTTATTTCCTCCCCGCGAGGACCGTCTCGACGGGACACCATTTATTTTTACTGGCCTAATGAAAACTGACAATTTCTTCAAAGGAATGTCTGGTATCGATCCAAATTCGGTACACGACTGCACAGACTCGCATTTTTGATAATTGATATTTTAACAGAAAAGTACTTTCTTTCCAAAGCATAATTTATAATTAGAGAAGGGTTAAAGCTTTTTGCTGATTAAAAAAGACTAAACGTTTTATTTATTACTAAAAACAAAACGCTTGCAATAAATCAAATATTTCGAAGAGCTTCACTTGTATAAAGTCGAAGTTTTAAGTAAAATTTGTTATTGAATGTGTTTGAATTTATATATTTATTCCTTACAAAAAAAATTGCATTAAATATTTCTACAACAATATTATCATCCTTTACTTTTATTACCTTTCTGTCTACGCCTAAGTACCTAAGCTCGCTAAGAATACATTTTGTAGTTTTAAGTATTTTCTGTAAAATAATAAAACGCTAACATAAAAAAAGAAAAAGACATGGTGACTTGCCAAACAAAAGTCGGTCATCAAAACTCATATTCAACTTTTGTGTCTTACGCAATATTATCACACAATAAAGTAAGGAAAAAGTAATAAATAATTTGTCACGGAGATTGCCCCCATACGGGTCAACGTGTGACACAGGTCGGAAATGATTGGATTACTGCGATGATCAAATTAAGAATTTCTTGTATTTTCCGCCTCGTATATTACGTTCATTAGGGGGAATTGTCTGATAGAATAATTAATTATACCTATTGTATTTTCGTCTGATAATACATTAAGCTCCTTAATTTGTTGGCACTGAGTATGGGCAAATAGCAACCTGATTGGCGCAGTGGCTATGCGATTGGACTGCTGCGCTAAGGGTTGCGGGTTCGATTACCGCACGGGACAAAAATTTGTGCAATCCGCAGATGTTTGTCCCGAGTCTGGGTTTGTGTATGTGATATTTCATGTTTGGGAAACGCACCTACGACACAGGAGAAATTCGTAGTGTGGAGTGACGTTTGTTAAAAAAAAAAACAAACCGTTTCCCCACTTCATCAAAACTGTCTCCAAACGCATAGAATAAATACGGAATCGGCAACGGTAAGTCATAAATAGTTAAAGCCATAATTAATTCAAGGTAGCGTGTATACGTCCAAGTTCCTGTACCCTCAATTTTAGTGGCGTGTAATATATGGGCCGTAAACCACACTTATCACAACGCACACAAATGCGTTCATAAAATCTGTACTATTACTCTGATAACTTGAAAGTTATGTTACCTTGTACGTTATGTAAGATACTTGAGCAAATATTTGTGTGTTTACCCTTTTTTGTCACATTTAGGTTGATTTACAAAAGACCTTTTCTACGTACTTTGTTAAGAGCCTCAACAAATCTCTCACAGGTCTTTTTGGCTTGCAGTTACATTAGCACAAACAGTCACAGGTTCTCGATCTTTTGTGCACTATGATAATAACATCACGTGCGTATTTGGTTAGCCTGTTAAGGCTGGACGGAATTGCCAAAATCCGGTCAGGAGGACATTAGTAATGCTTAGAGCCACCTCGTTGACGTTAAGGTCGCAAACACAACTGTTAAGCATGAGATACTAGGTTGAAGTTTTAGGTCGGTTCAAGTTCAAAATAGTGTATAATAAGTGATTTATATGTAAATATTTTAACAGTTACACATGACTTGTACAAGATAATAGTGTTAGGTTTAAACAGAAAGCTAATAAACTAATAAGATTAATGATCTGTTCTGAAAAACAAGCAAAGGATTTTAAATTCCAATTAACTGTTTTACTTAAACGCCACCCTTCTCGAAAAGAAAGGTACTCGTAACCTATGAAATTAATATTCTACAAGGAACGATACAGAACAAGGTAAAATACAAGTGAAACTGCCGGAAAATGTTAGGAAGATAATAAACTTCTATTATAAAGAGCGTTTTCGACTAATTTACGATGCGGTCCAGTGCCTCACCCTAGCTAATCCATACTTATTAAGGATAATGGGGAACCAATGAACAACTTTTCGTCCTTTATCTGCGGCCATAAATATCGGCTATCACGCGTCGCCGGCAGGCAGAGGTGTCGAAAGTGCAATTTAATGGTTCTTTTATTACGTTTTGTGTAATAATTTTAACGTAAGTCATGGCATCATTTGATTAAGCTACATTTTAGAACATACGTAGGTTCTATTACGTTACCTCTGACTTAATGGTATCCAGGTAGTGTCATGGTGCTACTAAAATATTAGTATTCGCTGTCATGAGTCATACCTAGAAATTAGTAGAATACCTATATTTTTATGTATTTCAATGATTTTTTTTGCAAAGATACCTACTTATTTGTTTTTCAAAAGAGTAAATAAATACTGTATCAAAATACCGAATATCTTAATTTTGTTTGCACAATAATAAGGCAACGTATCCTAAATGTGTTTTCACTTCTGTAGTTCAATTCAGTTTACAACGTTCTGAATTTTATCACGGCATAATTTATACTTCCTGATTGTGTTGGTGTCTTTATTATCTCGAAAGCCTTAAAACATTATTTCCATATTAATTAAACTGGCTTTATGATCATTCAGGTCAATTCCAACACTTGATCCGCCACAGACCAACGACTTTCTGCACTACATGCTTAGTTACACTTCTGACACATCTAAAAAAAAAAAAATTTAAAGTTAGTAAATTCAACGGTCTGATCGTTCAATGGGAAAAGAACTGGACCAGGAAAGAAAAATAAATGGAAAAAATGAAAGGGGTATTTTACCCAGCAATAAATAGTCAAACGACTCCAAGACCTATTATTACGTACCAATATTAGTATAATATAAAGAATAGTTTACTGAACAATTATATTCTTCCTGATCTAATATACCAATACTGTAGTACGCCCTGTGGTCTCATGGCCTTCCGAACAGATCGGGTTTAACTAAGATTACTATTACAGCGTCTATCAGCAATATCCCCTAGGACCGTTAAGGCAATCTGTAAGCGAGGTCTATATTCGACCACCAATTCCAATCCACTTCGTCTTACTGGCTAAGTCCTGTTCAATTCACAAGGGAGCTCCTTACGGCACTTACATAAAATATGTATCAGTTCTCGGAATTTAATACAGGATTATTAGTCTTCTTGCTTTGATCTCAGTGCAAAAGAAAAATATTGAGCGGTTTTGTATCCACTGATTGGCTCTTCGTTTGATTTTAAAAGACATTTATAGGCTGTTAATAAAAAGCTGCACTAACTGATTTTTTTTCAGTTATCTTTTTCGCGAGGTTCCTTTTTATATCCTGGTGTACCTATACATTCGCTGAGACCTCCTTTAGAAATTAGGAAGAGATTTATATACCCGTTCCCAAAAAATTCCTATGTATGGTTATAATTTTTTCGAACTCGATTCGAAATAAATTTCAGTGAGTCAACATTGTTTGGTATACTATTAAACTATTACCTGTTCAATTTACCCATCTCATGCCACGGGAGAAAACGCTCGTGTTTCGTAGAAAACAACGTCATAATACACACGATGAATATCCGACGATCTTTCACCGTATTCAGAGCTGATATGAGGCTGAGCCGCAACGAGGATACACGAGACATATTGTCACTCCCTCGCCCCGGGAGAATTGGGAGGCTAATAGCGAAATAGTGTCGCCCCGAAGCTTGTCACTTATCATTTGCAACGCTAATGGAATACTTATAACTGGCTTATTATGCTCTTGTTTGGTGTCTATGTCGTGAATATTTTAAGGAAATGCACTTTCATGAATACTTGTTTTGTTTATTTTCTACTTATTTATATATTCTTTTGCAGCATCAAAAACAATATGCTTTGAAGAACACTAATAAGGTTAATTTTTGTAGAGAAAAATTAAAATAAAAAATAGGCACGATCTAATTAAATTAGGCCAAAGTGCGAAAATAATGCGTACGGAAAACTTTTCCATAATGACAAGCGTGACAACATCGACTAGTAATGTCAACAGCTAATTAATATCTTTCACTAGCTACACAGGCGCGTAGAGACCGCCAATTTGCGGCCACAGCACATAACGTTTTATTTGATGCGAACAAGGGTTAGTATTTATTATTGTTTACGTAACACGATGGCCTCCGGGCACAATTCCGTTGAATTATGGCCTGGTCACCCCCGTGCGACCGAACGCAGGTGGGGCAGCCGCAGAAGGTCTCAATTTATTGCTAATTTTATTTGTATAGCGGTTCCTGTAAATTTTATTGTTTTTGCTCCTAAATATTTCGGACAATAGGACTTATGGCCATAAACTGCGAAAACACTTTCGCAGTTTATTCTGATACTTTTTGTCATGGATCATAACTGAATACATAATATGAGTTCGCCGTATCATCCAATTTCCCGCGATGCAAATGCAAAATGACGGAGAAATTGGCGCTATATCGTTTAAAGTCCCATAAGATGCAGTCGTGGGCGGGTGAAATATTACTCCACACTGGAGAACAGTCGTTAGCCATCATAATATAATGAACGTCTAAATTTGTTATAGTTGTATATGTACAATATTATATACGAAAATATAACGATGACAGGTATTTTGTTGGCTCACAGTTTTGTCGATAACTGAAAGATTCTTCCATGAAATATTAAATTTGACGACCTGATTGGCGCAGTGGCTAAGCGATTAGACTGCTGCGCTAAGGGTTGCGGGTCCGATTCCCGCACGGGGCAATAATTTGTGCGATCCACATTTGATTGTCCCGAGTCTGGGTGTTTGTGTATGTGATATTTTATGTTTGTGAAACGCACCTACGATACAGGAGAAATTCCTAGTGTGGGGCGACGTTTTTATTGTAAAAAAATAAATAAAAAAATTGTCAATTCATTCCGACACACAGTGGTGGATCTGAATGTGTTATTCTGGCAATGTCGAAATTCTTTATTATCGGTTAAGCCATTTTCCGGTTCCGGTTTAGCCTGGTAATTTAACGTCAGTTAGTTTGCAACATTGCTTGTTTAGCACGAGTATCCTAAATACCTACATTACCAAGTGCTGATGACCCGCTCGTTGGCTTGACTAAACCTTATAACCAATTTCTACCTGGGAGCGGCAGAGATCTCACCCTAAACCATACATAACTCAAGTACCTTTTCAGAATACATTACCTTTTACTAATTATAATTATGTTTATCTCAAACGAAAGTATGGCGTATCCATTCTTACAAATAGATTAACCGCATAAAGTGAAAGTCCGTACAAATCCTGCATTATTAACATAACCAATAACCATCAAACCTAACGCGACAGAGATAACAGTCATGTCTTCACAAACATCCGCACATTATCCCAAGTAATTTGCAAAACAACTGCTTTCACCCACCATTTTCCTTAGTTCTATCCAAATCTACAGTTCACCTGAATTTCGACTCGAAATAAAAGTTACTTCCATCGAACATTCTAGCAAAGAGCCATTTTTCTCTTAGACGTTATTCGAATAAAATCCGTTATTGGAAATACGCGAGAGTGCTGTTAAAAGAACGATATTTCGTTTTGTGTTCTGTCTAATTAATTTCCTGGCGTCGCCTTTGTTTTTTGTCTCGCTCCAAGCTCTAAGCTTATTGTTACTATCAGGTAATTTATACACGGGCCTAATGAAAATGTATCTCCGCTATTTATCAAGCGAAGTGGCGGTAGACTTTGGGAATGTTATACCGATGGGAAAAGGTCTCATTTATGGTAACTGTTTCGAAGTTTCGCTGACAAAGGAAAAGTAGGATCCTTTTTCTTTGCCGAAGGATTTGGGTCATTGCTTATTTCTATTGGGAAAAGATTCAGGTGAAACGTATGTATTGTTCCCGGGATGTGTTGTTTTGGTAATGTGAGCTTGTTTTCGACGAAAATATTATTTATTCTTCTAATGTACAATGTTAAAAGCCTTTGGCCAAGTTTATTCCCTAGTGAAAAGTTCGTTTAGAACAAAAAGGAAGAAACATTGTTTATTTAAGCCAATACAAACTTAATACAATTTATTTTTTGCACACATTGCGTTTTGGCAATAATTTCAATTTTGGAACTAAAAGGAAAAATATACTGATATATGTAATGTATCCAAGTTTTATTTCCAAACTCCGTTGTTCCGTTAGCTATGAACTGCTGTAATCGAAATCAATCGTAAAATGTATTTGAAGATTATATAGAGGCATGCCGTGTGGTATCCGGCCTAGAATTGACCACCCCCTTTCCTCCCGTGGGTGTCGTAAGAGGCGACTAAGGGAAAACCCAGAAGATGGGCAGCAGCGTCTTCTGTAACTCGACCACCAACACTGCGATCCCCAAGCCGCTTGCCAAGCGTGGGGATTATGGCAACACCCCCCTTCTAAAAGGAGGAGGCCTTCGTTCAGCAGTGGACGCCTTACGGCTGATGATGATAGAAGTAGACCTAATCTAGAATAATTTTCATTCAGAAAATGTACTCTCAAGGACTCAAGGCCACTGGCGCCAAAGACGCAATTCGTCTGTAAAAGACGGAAAGGACTATGACGATATATTTACATGACTTAATTTATGACATCGTTAATAACACGTAAACGCAGGTAAGGTAGAAAATATTACTGTAATAACATCTACAGTAGCTGCATGCTTAAGTAAGGAGCATAAACACAAAAGCCGCGTTTATATAAGACATTATTAGCTGGAGTTTCTGAGAGAAGAGATGTTTGCGAGGATTATTACAAGTCTAGCAATAAAGGGGACGACACGACACCTGGCAAATATTAAAAGGGAAGACATAAAGTGAGTGTTATGTTTTTCACTAAACGTGACCGTCGGTTTATGAATTTCTTTATAACACTCCCCTTAAGGTTTACACAGACAGGTTGAATAACTGCTGCTTATTAAGTATTTTTTGTAATACTATGTACTACTTGTAAAGATGTTTAGTTAAAATGTTCACCCAAAATACATAAGCTTAATAGTCAATAAAGCGATTTCTTCCAGTGCGATATGAAAATAAACTTAACATTTTGTAAAATAAATAAAATAGACTCAAAAGATACATCTTTCATTATAGTAAATACGAGGTACAACAAAATATTCTCAATGTTCCTAAAACACAAACATTTCATAATTATTTCAATTTTGATCTCAGCTTCATTGCGAGCTTACATTTCTGTGTAAATTCACTGAATCACCTCCAAGTAGCAAGGTGAACGAGACAGTTACAGCTCACTTCCGAGACCTCGACTCTGAGATTAGATTGAAATTGAATGGTCTTCTACAAAATGAGAAATGAAAAAGAAAAAAGGCACGTACCTTCGTAATGACTGCAAAAGTACTTTTAAAGAACTATTTTCAGTGAATGACGGAGATTAAGAAAATACAAACCCATTGGAGTTTAACGAGGATTTGCTGAAGAAAATGAAACACTAAGAATGGTTGCAGACGACAGAAATTTTATAAGACATCATTAATCTTTTTCATCCAATGCAATTCATCACAATCACTTCAGTATTGTTAAGAATACTGATAGTAGATTGATTTATCTCGTGTGATGTACAAATTAATCTATACGCATGTTTTTACCTAACTGCCAAGGAAGGTTTATTTTACGTATTATTATCACATTGGCGACCATAACAAATTCTTCATAAGTGCGACGAAACTAAGACAAACAATAAACTGTACTGTCCAAATGCAGGACAACAGAACTTATGAACGTTTTACAAAAAGACTGTAATTTCAAGTTGTTGTAAACTATGTAATTTTAAATGGAATATGAGCTATTTTTATCTTCATCGAACTGAAGCGCGCGTTATAGTAAGATTCAAATGTTACGCAAGGCGGTATACCTATTGATCTTATCCTCAAAGTCAAAACACCGTAAACCATGGGTACTGTACTTGCATAATACGTGGGAGTTCTCCATGGCACGCCGTAAACTGGAAATTGCCTTCCTAGTTGAATTCATCCGACGCGCGGGGACTGGGGCACCTACCCTAATAACATTGCAGTTTCCTGGAAAATTTTAGTGTACCGTGGACCAACGGTGTGGAATAAAGGCGGCAGCTCGTTTCCGCGTCTCAGACTCTACCACTATTACGCACGTCCCAAATTATTTGATAAGATTCCATGTACATAGCGGGATTTGTTTGCCCGCCGCCAAGAGTTTTCCCACAAAAAGCGCAATGGATTTGAAAACCTCATTTGGGTCTTTATTTTTGCGGAGTATTCGGTAGCTGCATTAGAATGCTCTCACCGTGATATAGGTGGAGTTTATCCGCCGGTCTAACAAAGCTGAGCATGAAATTGGGGTACATAAACACACCTGCTTAATAATGTTTTGGAGATTCCAGGTTTTAGAAAAGTCCAGTATTTTAAACTTAAGCTTGTGTAAGCTAGGCAAGCATATCATTTAATACATCTTTGCAATATAATTATTCTGTTAACTTCATTTTCCTCGGCAATATATACAGAAAAATCCTCTTAGAGTTCGAGTAATTAAGTTTTTTAACGCTTAAAAGATTAATGAACTTGGAAGCCCACCTGAAAAGTTATGATAAAATGAGTCGCTGAAAACGGATCACGCACCTCACAGACAAAAACGAGAGCATATTAATAGAAGAATGTACGATAAACGTATAGGGTATTTACTTTAGCACTGATAGCCGAGTGGTATGACCGTTGGACTGCCAAGTCAAAGGTCGCAAGTTCAAATCACGGCACGCACCAATGTCTTTTCGAATTCATGTGCGTACTAAAAATTAGTTATCAGTTGCTAAAAACGGTGAAGAAAAACATCGTGAGGAAACTACCTGAGAGATTTTTCAACGGTGTGTAAAGCCATGTCAGAGGCCTACAGGCGGTTTAAACTCTGACACCAGGTTGTTCATCAACCATACGATAAGAAGAAGAATTTACTTTTATAAAGAAGAAAACATCCTTTCCTCGGCAATATATCCCTTTAAATCTAAAGGATGTCCCTTTAAATCTTTTGACTTATTTGACTTATTTTTTTCATTATGTCAACATACTCTTACGGATTTCCACCTCTAAAAAAGCGTCCTCAAAAACAAATGATGACGTCACGACACTTCATGAAGGCAAAGGTATGAGTTCAAGTGCTCGGCGGGGTGCCGGCGGCGACACGACACAGGGAACCCCGCCGTTTTCGGATTAACTATACTTCACTAACGAATTAATTATAACAAGCAGCTGCGTCTCACTGTATTGCTTTATATGAACTATGTTCAGAAACAAAAGACTGTTAAAGAAACTCGCTGTCTTATTTTGTGCTTACAATGTGTATCGAGATGAAATCGATTTTGTATAATTATGTTAGGTTAGGTTTTCCCAAAACGCAACATTTTGCTCGACTACCATACTTTCTTAATATTTAGTCTTTAGGACCTTAATTTGCCCATCAACCTCAACCCTCTGATCGTCGTCTTCGAAACCTCAAAGACTTTTGAGTAATAACCTGGCTGTTATTGGTTTAGGCTTCTCTTGGCAAACTTACTTACTTTCGTTAGAAAGATAATAATAAGTTTTTGATGATATAAATCATCATTGAGCTCAAGATTCTTTGATGAGTCTTCAGTTGACTTGCGTGGGATAAGATATCACGTTTCTACATTTTCAGATCGCGATTGGTGAATCCCAAGAACATAAAGATGTCCATAAAATTATTCGGCTCGTTAGACATGTAAGGAATGTTCTCGAACACGTAATGCTTTAATACTTATTATATCTTGGAAATACATTTGACTTAATGTCGTCTTTACTGTAAATCAGTATAAGAGTATCCGTATTATATTAACAATATTGAAAAAAGTCGTGTAGGTATTTTATTGCTTTAAGTTTCCGGTACCAACGAGCACATTTTATGACTGAAGTTGAAAACTTTCCAGAAATTAAAGTTGAACGTACTAAAAATAGATTTCCATTCAACAAAGTTACGACTTTCATTGAATTGAATGTTACATTATAATAGAACATAACTTTGACACGAACAAAAACTTCAAATTTTCCATAAATTGTATAAACTTTTTTAATACGAGAGCGAACAATAACATAAAATAGGGGCATTCGGACGGACAGTCCAGCGGCCGTCCGATTTCATCGGCGCACGTATAATTCAGTTAACCAATGAACCACATGCGGTGCACACGGACACACCGGATTGAATTGGGATCAGGAAACGTATACAATGTTCGTGTAAACTCCCGCAGAGCTATAGAAATTTTTAAAGTGAAAAAACATTTGACAGCCAAACACAAATTGATAAAAAAATGCACGCACGAGTAGCCAATTTCCGTTCAATATATTCCTAATATTGTTTGGCGTCGAGCACGCTCCACACATTTATGCTAAACTACCTGTAAACTTTCCCATACCTGTCGTTCCATCCGATATTCAATTATGCAAATAAGACCCAGCTTTAAGACATTACATATCTCAAACATCTGTTGAAAGGTTATACCTATAGCGCTAATAACAATTTCAGTTTATCTTGAATATTTAAATAAACCATATCTTTCAATCGACTAATTTCTAAATTTTCACCATGTTCACTAATCGATTATTGATCAAGATTGCTGTTAGCGCAGGCGCACATCTACATAATCGATTCCCGATTAAGTATCGATTAGGATCCGGCGAAACTAACACTGCGATAATCATCTCTCGTGTCTCGTAGACCGGTATAAACCCACTCGTTATACATGCACATTACGGCATGGGCCACAATGATCATGTAAAATTAAAATTCAAATAGAAGACAAGATCTATAAAATTCAAGCATTAAATAGAACAGCCGGGCTCGACATGTCAGCGATCTGTACGTGGCAGATACATAAAGACATTTTGTTGTGCATTTTACGACATTGGAGCGAGAGCCAGTCCCATCTCAAGACTTATAGAGCGAACCGACATGTTATAAGTTCGAACATCAATAGTGGTACACTCGACTGCGTGTTGCAGCTTGCAGAACGACTCGCCAAATTGTTGTTTCATGTTTCGTTGTCGCAGTGAACACGGCTTTACGGCTAGAATCGGTGAATTTCCCCGGAGTGCAGTAAAAAGCTCTCTGTCAGACGACACTCCATCGGCCGTTCGGTTCAGGGTTGATATCTCGACGGCTCGCGTCAAACATCCACAAATCCGACGCTCAAATAACTTTTGTTTTTTATGTGAAGGGACCGGACTGAAGCAACAGTGCCAGTACTAATGCCGATATCAGGATTATTCGCTCGGGTTTTTCCTTACGTGAAGGGATGCCCGGGAATAGGCTCATTCCAAAATATTCTCATTACTTGGGCGGAATCTTTTTTACTTTACGGCAGAACGCTCCCCTTTTCTTGTTCAGTCAAGTACAAAGTTTCCCGGCCCTCTCATCGGCTGCGAATGAAATGACTAATAAGAAACGCAAATGATAGCAATCTGCTCGAGCTCCTCGATCTTAATTAAACTGAAGATGAAAACTTATATCGAATAAAACTTTGGTGTCTGTATTAATGGAGCGGACGTTATGTTCCGTGCCGCTATAAAAAATGTATACGCCTCGTTGACAGTGTTACTAGAATTCTTTCATCGCAACCATTACAAGTAAAAGACCAACAAAGGTAATCCCACGATTTTTATAGAACTTTCAAAAGACGTAAAAACTGCTACAATATATTTTTTTATATCTCGGGGCAATAAATATGTCCACCGCCCTCGCGCGCTTCTTTAGTAATTTCTTAACCAACTACCAGCCTATAAATCCAAAAGATTGATGCTAGATACCAAATTTATTTACTTAAGTACATTGCCGTAAAGCGTTATATGTCGCAACGGCTATTAATCTACAAAACACATTATAATTTATTTTGTAAAAGTTAATGGTATCACTCGTGTCAACATGACAGATTAGTTAAAAACATACCGAGAAATAAAAACCGGGTCTTTTAAAATTACGACCACTTGCGGACCAATGTGTCAACAGTTCCTAATTTCTTCCACGAAATTATTAATCTGTTTATCTTTTGGTTAATGTTCTAATATCGCATATCAACTCGTTTTTAATTAGTCATTAAAACGTATTTTAATATATTTATAGCTGTCAGTCTGCACCTCTTAATAATTGCGATTAGACGTTATTCATTTTTAGTATGAATCGTTCGAACACTTTTGGTCGAGATAATATATTACGTAACCAGTTAACGATCATGTAACGATATTGCCACGATCTTTACGTCTAGGCATTATCAATTGCACCTTGCAATCTTGGTCAATTGTATGAAATATTCCCAAGATTAGCAAACAAGACAATCATAACATGAATTATTTCCCAAAATAAAGTAATCTATTAATTCCATATTTTTAGCATGCATTACAATCCCTGCAGAGTACGTACGTATTATACTAACCCCTCATATATTTCAATAACAACCCACCACAAACTCCTGCATAAACCTACGGTCCTCAGAACATCCATAAAATCTGTTGCAAATAAAAACACCACTTTTTATCTCACTTATTGATTTAACAAGCGGTCCATATGCAGCTAAAACTAGGCACCCACAAAGTAAAGAGACACCATTAGATGCCACGTGGGACTCGGCCCCATGGGGTCCAGTAGGGATGGTAATGCGTGGTTCCGCTGCACATTTTTACTTTTACCACTAATTGGGGCACGGTGGGGATAAACCGAAACCCCATCCCCAGAGGGTAGGATACGAACGGCCATGAACGTCACTTATTTGTTCCTAATGAATATACCTTTGTAAATTCAAGATAGATTTATTTGATTGTATTTGTTTTAGTGGTTTTGTATGTTATAGTTGTGTAGTTATAATGTATTTGTAAAATTAAGGGTTCATTTCATTAATAACTTTAGACTACACTTTGTGGGCAGTCGGGTAATAAAGTACATTCTTTGTTTGGAACTTTTATTTTCAAAAGTCTATAAAATTTCAAAGTTATTAAAATTGTATAAGAACTTATTATATATATATAAATTGTATTTTAGCAATATTATTTACCAATAAACGAATTATTTTAACATTTCAATATTATTAACGTACAGGTCTAACTAATAATTTAATATTTAACATACCAAGGTGAGTAGAAGCCAAAATATTCTACGCCGCATAATTTCAGCGTAACTGAAATATTAGATAACCTTAGACTACATTATTTTACTTTCCGGTATAATTTAGAAGGATCCCAGGGATTTCGTTACTTTGCATAGCCATTACCTTTTACAGACGATAGATAATCCCTAAAATTACTGCGGATTAGACTAGATTCTCGGCTACGTATAGACTGCTGTCGTAAATCCTAGGAGCTTTTGTTATAGGACTTTGGAGACTTATTGGAATCCATTATACTTAAACAGCGCCCATATCGTAGCACCTAGAATACTTGAATAAAGGAAGCAACGAAGTTTATTTCAGTAGAAACGACGGTATCCACTAGTGTCGCTGAAAGTCTGCATGCGGACTTGATGCTATTTATTATGCAAGAAATGTACTTTAACATGTCTGTTACATGCTTTTTAAGTATCTAGATTCATACAGATCATTATAATATCTCATTTTAAATAATATATGATTTTAATATTTTAAGTACGGCTCAATTTATGTATATTCAATCAGAATCATCCGTAATCCCCTACGTAATACATATTCGTATTACTTTTCAGAACCCAAACCCTCATTTTCAGAAAGTAATATTAAAAAGCTTCGAACTTAACAAAACCGAATGGAATACTTGCCGCTAACAATGGGCCTTATTATCCGATGATCCTTGGACCGTACCGTACCGACGTACCGTACATATCTGCAAAATTTCACGCACCCTTGCAATAATATGAGGAAGGCTCTTATCTACCCTCGTCGCGATCAGACCGAGCCCAGAAAGCAGCGATAAAAGGGTCCCACTATATCATATTGGCACTTTCGACAGAGGATCCAGTAATATTTCGTACTCCTTAAAGGATAACGGAAACTCAGCCCCTCTTGAGTCTTGAGAAAGCAGATGATGTAGGGGCCAATGATCTATTTGTCAGGATCAAAAGTGCGAGCCGATACTTAGATATTGAATAGACATACGAGTATTAGTTGGTCGGTGTGCAAGATACGTTAGTTTTACGATACGCTATGAAACCGGTGTACAGTCAACATCTGAAGTGAATGATAGAGTTCGAATTCAAAATTATTTAAAAATTCATACCGTGTATTATTTCACCAAAAAGATGATCTAGATCTACATGATGTTTAGGGAAATAATAATCTCTATTTTAATTAGATCTCGTCTGATTTAATTATCAATAATCCGCTATACGATTTATGATGACACAACTTTTACCTACACATGTTTCACGAATAAAATTTTACATTATTATGCAAAATCTAACATACATTTTTGCAAGTTTATGAACATAACATTACTGTATTATATGCTTATAAGTTTTAACCCCACTGTACTCAGTTGCACCATTAACAATGCAGCTTCAACAACTTTAACTGTTAATGAGTCAACCAGCAATGAACTTTGCAAAATATACCGCCTTATTTAAGCTCATTATGAATCCTTATAACCAGTTTCTCATCAAACTGCTGACGTGTAAATGTAAACAAAACAATGACTCGCTAATTTGCAGACGCGCCCCCTTGCGGTGAGGTCAGACCGAGGTGTGGCCTGCACACTTGTATCCAGCGGTTAATGAAAGCAATATCGGAGGGAAATGACGTTTCTCCGTAATATATGATGGAATACCTGAATGTGGGTGAGTTTACCTGGTCTTTGGTACCGCTGTCGACCCACATACACTCATTTGAATACAGGAACAATTAATCTTCTAATCCGGATTGATGAGGAAGGGTAAATTCGTTACAATGGAAGTATTGAGAGGTAAATTCGTTTTTGCCAAATTTTGCAAATAAATAAATGAACAACGTTTCTATTAATAACTCCTTTATGTTTATGTACCTTTTTCTCTTTTAGAGAAGCACTGGCCAGTGGCCACCACCTCCTTCCTGTTTTAGAAATCTATACGTTCCAAAAATATTTTTTTTTCAATTTATTACGTTCTTATCTGCTAAAGCTATAAAAGTTTTATTTTTAAATTTATAGCAGTTTTGTTTTTAATAATTACGTGAAAAATTACGTACGTTATACGGTACACTGACGTGCATGAATGTAATTGAAAAACTTTATGTGATTTTTATTCAAATTTAACGAAATTATGAAATAAAAACAAGAACATCATGTTCGTGGCTATTAATATTTTACTGCACAGAGAGTATACTTTCAGCATAGCCAACTAAAATTAAAGGGGTAACATATTTAGCTTCCACTACAATAAATGGTTCTTATTAAACATATTTTAAATCCACTATAGTAAGTTTTTTATCTATTTTAGATTTTCTAGATTCACAAATTGCCTATATAGCTAATTTAACAGTTCACATTATCCCACCGAAACAAAAACTTACTACCATGTATTAAAAATTCTACAGAGCAATCTAACGAGCACGAATTCTCATCCTACGAAAAAATGGTACATAATTAAAGGTCTGTACTTAATTTAATTTAAAAGAAGGTTTTATATCAATTAAGCTATTTGGCATACATAAAACCATCTACAATTTATTTACTTGATCTATTTCAGCTATTACAATAAAATCATAATCACTATTTAAAACATACATAGTACATGTTTTGGCACGAACAGAAAAGCTGTCACTACCCAGCTGTCTATTCTAATATTTCGCTACGAACTAACGTAGCGCAACGTAAGTATGTTTCACTTTATATTTACCCGAATCGCGTGTCGCGTCGGTCGACAACCACGCGAAGCTTTATGTCGTGTTTGAGGTATTATACCAATACTTTGCGTGTTGCCTTATTATAATATGATTTTAACAAAGCCGCCCGTAATGCTTGCACAATAGACGCCTTTTATACGCAAACTGGAACGATTTAGGATTACCAGCTTTGATATCGCAATCCACTTGTCTGAGTGTTTGTACAAATAGTGAAAAAGTTATCATGATTTTTGGATGTTACAACAGTATTTATGTATTTGTAAATAAACAAATGAGAGCTGAAGCTGGGTTTTACTGTAGGATATAAATAATGCTAAACTTGTTCCATGTATTTAAATTATTCAAACTTAATGACTCAAGGACATGCAAAATGATATAAGCCTTTGGCCGAAACTAGGGACGAAATCCCTTTGAAACCGCAATTCGCAAGCCTCGTATATAATAATTTCTAAAATGTGCCAGCATAAGGATATCAAAGTAGGTAAGTCAAAAATACAACCGACTATCCTTTGAGCTTTTTTGTAAAATAAATACTCATAATAAACCAATACAAAAGGCAGACCATTAATGCCACAACCAATAAAATTATCAAACCCAATACAATTGAAGACTACGAATAAAATATTGCTTCGCGCCGCCATCAAATACAAAACACGATGTTATTTATCAACCAAATCTAAAACGTCATTTGTTAAACAATAGAGATATCGATTTTCTTTGTCGACAATATTAATAGTGGTCGTGAAATGAAATAGCGATGTCGCAATATAATTAAGGTGTAATTTACTAACGCTCGTATCGCGAACACGGTGCTTTACGAAACCCAAATTATATATATATTTTAATGCCCATCACGCAAAGCCGTAAATATAAATCTTAATTGTTCCCTTACATTGTTAAGCTATTTAATAATTAAATTGTTTTTACATGATGTATGAAGCTTTATTTTATGTTATGTGTTGATAGTAAGTTGTTATGTAAAAATTTGTACATCTGAACTCGTATATACTGACTTAATATGAAAACGTTAATGTGCAATGTTACACCAACACCATTGGGTAAAATAGGAGTAAGAATTATTATTTTTAAAACCTAGCCTACTCTTAAAATTACCTATTTTACAATCTGCTTGGATTTCGTTGGATCGTAAAAAAAGTATCTAGAAAACACAAATGAAGACCACAATCCCAAAACGAGGACTCTTAAATACACAAAGTTGTTAAACACCTTCAATAATTATATTTATTTTACAGTCGTAAAAGTCGTGAATCCAAAAAGGTTCTCATCTGAATATGAAATATCCGCACCGACTGCCACAAAGAACTTTTCTCTTATCTACCATTTGTTTATTTCAATATTTGTCGTCTATATCCATGTTTTACCGTCCACGTATATGAACCTATTTAGAGTGTTTGTTAAAGTTGATCATATGTAGACAATTTTAATTAAGTGAAGTGCAACAAAATCTAACTTACATTCAGTAGGAGTCCTCAAAATAACCACTATTTATTATGGAGCGGAGTGCGATTCGCAACATAAATGAAACAGATCCACGATACCATGTGTCATTTCCATTTATGAATCTCAATTTCATTCAATCATAATAAATGTATTTACCAGTCAAACTGTCTGACCACAAAAATCGATTCGCAGCACTAACAATGCTGCAACCGAATCGCGAAATTACTTCGAACATTTAATAGAATATAAACTGAGTGCTAATTTACACCTGTCAGCAATGATTGACGGTGGACCCGTCAACTTTAATTATCTGTCAATGTTTTGACTGCATCATAAAATGATAATGACTGCTCACCGAAAGTTCGGACGTAAGTAATTACAGGGTAGTTAACGGCAATCATTTATTATGAAGTGAATATGGTAGTTTTGAGGTAGTGAAGCGGAAAATTAGTTTCGAGTGTGGAATTAATGGAGACGTTCTAATTGTGGCCCTGTAAAGGACTTAAATGTATGTATGGGTATGGAAAACCCTGTATTCCCTAAAAGAGTGGTTCACGCCAAAGTTTTAACAGATAAAAGTTCTATTATAGGGCTAGCCTTTTCTTATATCAGGCACGATTTCAAATTGGATAAATACTATAAAGTACCTTTTACATTTTTGACGTAAAAAACGCCAGGGTATTCAAAAAATATGTATATTAGTACAATAAACTCTACCCTACCCTTGGTATACTGTCAATAACAAACGATGAACGATCCGATAAACGCAAATGTTTTCGGAGCTAAATGGTTCGCGGGTACCACACGAGACAAATATTGGAAAATCATCGTTCTTTAACATTTCTTAAAGAACTTTATCAAAACAATATTGCCGCTATCCTATTAAAAAGTCGCAACAAGACGCATTCTTTAATAAATCAGTCGCCAGTGCCCGCTTGCGTGCGTTTGGTGTCGCAGCCATAAAAATTCTTGCATACAAATAGAATCATAATTAACCGTAATAAAGTGGCTTCATTGTTTCCTTAAAGTTTGTGCGTGGTAGCCTAGCTGAGCCTAAATTCCACATTTTCCATATACATCTATGTCTGTTGATAACTGGCGTAAAAAATTATAACATTATAGGTGTTATAATTGATATAGAAAATTAGATAAATGATAGCCACGAGCGGGACTCGAACCTTCGCCGATTTTGAGCTATCCGAGAGCTGCGCTACAAATTGGCGAAGATCGCGGGTGCTAAAATGACGGAAAAAGTTTAAAGAAAAGGAATTATTTCCACCGGGAAATAAAAAAATTACTACATTGCCTTATTTATGATAGACAATGCAATTGCAAAACTGTTAGCTAAAAATAAGGTATAGGGCATTTTTAACATTAAATTACAAGTTTAAACACGACACGATTGTATGTAGAAAAATTTATATTGATCTCATTGGAGAGACCAAAATATATTGGTTACATACAAACTTTTTGAACCCTATAAACGCATCCAATTTAAAAAACTATGATCGTTAATGCGTAACCATTCACCGATTGGTCCTCAAACAATGACTGACGTCCGGAAACGCAATTAACTATGTATTCGTTGGAAAGAGGAAATATCAATTCGCTTTTGTACAGAGGGGATCGGCTGATGCGTTTAGTTTAACAGAACGGACAGTTGACTCAATTATGCTCATATTATATGAGCAGTGATATTTTGGGTACCAGATATACATATGTATGCCTGCCTTTTTTACTACGTATAACGTTTAAGTATTTCAAAAATATATTATATAACACAACTTTAATTGAAATTCAACTATTTTTCAAACTTTATAGCGGTTTTATTTCTTACTTTCCATTTCGAGTTCTTAAAATCTTTACAATCCTGTAAAATAATCATTTTTGGGCAATAACCTTGAACCAAAATCGAAGGCGTTAAATATGAAAATAAAAAGTTCAATGTAAGTAAATCATTCCTCCTCGTAGTCAATTATAATAACATGTTAGGAAAATGTTTGAAATCCTTAGTCAGTACATTCAGTTTGTCCGTTTTGCTCATTGATCATTTCAAGCAAAAATTTTATTTGTTGACTTTTCAACTCGCGATTTATCAGCTAATAGACGCCAGTCATTTATTTTTTACTTAATTTCCATACCTTGATGTATAAAGAGAGTTAATCGAAAAAGAAAGTTGAAAGAATGTTGTTTGTTGCAAAATACAATTAAGTAATACCTCGCCCGTCGAATTTACTTTTTCCTTTTTTAAATCACGAACGAATTCCGTAGCTTTAGTGAAGCTCATCTATTCACGGATCGAAAGTATATCCGCCAATTTATCGGGAATCACCCGTCGCGCTGTGACGGGCCACGGTCTATTGTCCCCGGCTCAATCATGCCAAATTGCTGCTCGACGTATGCATTTTACCCAATTTTACATTCCAAAACCGTTTCGACTGAGATACGACTATCGGAAATAGCGACGGAAGGTAATGGCCGTACCATGCACACATATGTACCTACCCACTTATAATTCAGTATCTATCGATTTTAAGTGATGGATGACTAGATGCATGAACGAATGTGTGAACTATCGAAACGATTTCACAATGGATTTAATTTAAATAATAAAGAGTTCACAACAATGTACCAATTAAGCTCAAACACCGTAACCGCATTGCTATCGATTCAACAGTTATTCGATTATGTGTCGATTATATGCATATCGACCCTAATAATAATGTAGGTGTCCATAACATTTGCATTAAAATAGTGTAACAGATGGGACCGTTACATGAGTTTTTTTTGGTAGCAACACTTGTCAACATTTTAATATATACCGAATTATGAAATTCGAAACATATTTACGTTTAATTCAATGACATAATATTCTTATTGAAATATTGACATTAATCTCGCCATAAATTGTGGTAAATCCGAGAAAACTTACTTAAATTAACATCAACATCTCAATTTGACGTAGGTATAAAATATTCATTTAAGTTAATTCCGACATCTTATAATCCGGATTAATCTGATATCGTAGTCGTGTTTGTGGATATTACTTAACGAAACATATATCAAACGTTAATGGCACCAGTAACTTATATTTTAAAGTATTCCTTCACCACGTCCAAAACAAACATTGAAATGCGAATCTCGAAGATCTTCAACAAACAAACCGAGAACGGGTGATCTCACTAATGAAGTGTTCGCATTTAAAACTTGAGAACATCTTGTGCACACTTTTGATAAAATCAAAAAGAGTACCGCGTTCCTGTTTGAGTTATTTGTCGTCACATTAAACGAGTGTTCGGCAAAAAGTCGACTGAGATCAAAGCGATGACGTGGCAGTCTGAAATAACACCCAACCGCACGCTCTTGTCAACGAACACGCAAAACCCGTACTTCTATTGCAAGATTTACGCTGTACACTCTGTGTGGCGTTAGTGGCGTATCTACATCTGGTAATTAAATGAAAGGAAGTCTGTGCTGGAAATATTCTGTGATGAATTTTGGTTTTAGCTTTATTTATCGTACCATAGGCTCGTTAATTACTGGTGTAACTATATAGATCCAAGGCTTGGCTAGCATAAAGATTTATGTTTCCTGAGGTCAAACAGTGACTATAACATTATCCAGTCAGTCACAAGAGTAGACAACTTTTAATGAAATTAAAGCATATTATTGACATTTATTAAGTGAACAAAACAAAATTAGACCAACATGTATAACAGCCTCATAATATTTTGCACCAGAAATACAAAAATAACCAATATCGGATTTCATAAACGAATCAAAAGATTACGCAGGGAAAACAACGCGATAAATATACAGAGCAATCAGCGTTCTGCGTGTCATAATGAAAATTGCTTCCGAGTAGTGATATGCGTTCGTGTAAAGCTTTCATACTTCAGACACATAAATAACGAGTGTACGGTTAGCATAAATATGAAGACAATGCAGCTTTAAACACAGCCTGTGTCACGATAGTGCCAAGTCATTTCGCATTCCACCAACCATCCGTTAGATACGAACCTTCCCTTCCTTTATTTAAATTCAAATATATTCAATTTAAATTAAACGCGTCAATCAATGTTCAATTTAATTGATAGCATTTCAATTTCTGAATAACTCAATCTTGCTCAATTTAGCTGTATTATATTGTTGGCAATCGATTGGCAATGTACAGAAATCGAGCCATGCTACTATAAAAATATTGAATGAAAACTGTGTTGTTAATTAACTCGTATTCAAATATTATTTTTTCAATTCTGTTAAAAAGACATGATTTATATATATTCCTAATCATTTGAATAACGAATGTTGAATTCGATTTGAATTCATTTAAGAACTTGTTATCGATTTCCTATAAATAAACGTGCGTAAAATGGCGTAAATAAATCTAGAAAATCGCGTGACACGTTAGAAATATCATTTCAAAGTATAAATCTCCACAATTAAATGCAATAAGAGATAGATAATAACTGTATTGACATTGATAAGGTACTCATTATAAATACTCATAAAGGAATCGATGTTTATCTAGCAAGTGCAGTAGCGCTTAGTAGCCATTGCTCTTCGTTGCTTGCGGCTGTTCTTTATTCATGCATAGAGGTCCAAACTCGGTCTGTGCCCAAGCTGTCTTGTAGGTGTACAGCCGGTAATTATTTTAAACGCAAAGCTTGGAAATCGTCGTGTAGGCAGTTAATCTTTGCGTCGCATGTGAATGCAAATTATACCAACTTCTGTAAACCTGCGTAATTAGGTAGGATGTAGTACGAACCAAAAAATAAATAGCTTAGGTATCGTATAATAATTAAATTATTTGAGAAATATTCTGGTTTCAATTCGTTGATAGGTATATTATATTGAGTTGTTTTCTAAATTGCGATAGGAATATTAATATCAATATTTCATGTTGTACACTAGATCATGATGCCCCAATTCTGTCTTTATGAATTCAAATCTATTTCACGTCTACAATAAACTATATACTGTCCTACTATAATGCAAGTAATAATATAAGCAGGTAGTCGTTATAATATCACGGACGAATATACTAGTCGTATTCAGATTTAGTCTGAGGCCAAATCAAGGTCAGGGAGCGTCAACTCTGATAATTTTCCTCATAAACAACACAGTTCTACTCTGCGAATGCGGCGAGTGCACACATAACCTCAACATGTTTTAATATTATAAACATTTACAAAAATGAAGTGCGGAATAATTATCTTGTGTGTGTTCCTGTTGTGTGCTTCTCTAAATGAAGGAAAAGACTTTATTGTTGGTACGAGAGCGAACAATTTATTGATATCGACAGAGAAAGTGAAATTTAGGAGTTTACCGCTAATAAGGAGAGATAAGGATTACACTTACGTCGATCATAAAGAGAGAATAATTAAGGTAATTACGCCGTGTTAAGCGATTTCAGAGAAAGCTTATTTAAACGCTCATCAAACACCTGTAAATTATTGCCAGTGATAACGTGTAATAAATAACATAGGAAGGAATGATAAAAAATGCATAAATAAAAGGCAAATTTATATTAAAACGAAACTTGATATCATAGGAAATGTAAAAATAAATCCGCGCGAAATTTTCGAGACCATTCTAAATCGACTTTGTATCGTGACGATATGAAAGTTATGATTTAGACTGTTAATATAAATCAAGCTTTATTTTCGGATGATATTACGACGAACATTCAACATTCATAATGTGTACCTAATGTAAATTAACAGACCGGTGACGCTCGAAACTTTATGTATTTTAGTCTTGTGTATTTTAGTAAATAGAGACTGCCATGACACTGCATATAACATAGGTACTATAATATCTGGCAAACGAATTGTTGGCCGTCGAGGGGCGTGGGTGCAATCATATCAACAAAGTATAGGGAGAAACAGGATGAGATTGGCACAGGACTGAAGAAAGTGCACTAGAAAGCATGATCTTTCGTATCGTCTCGTGGTCGTATGAAAACAGGTCATGCCTTGGTCCAGAGATTGGCTAGTCAACAAACATGGTAGCGTAATAAAGACCGCCTAGCGACCGCCGAGGTACTTAGGTATCATCACTAGTAGAGATTCTCTGCTTGCACCCCAAATATTCAATATTCACACACAGGTAGATTAACTTAAATCTATGACGCAGAGTGTAGAGACAACGTAAAATGTTTTTGGATTTAGAATACCGATTATTCTGTATACCCGTTTATATTCTCAGGTATAAACACAGTCATGTAATCGAGATTCATTCTCCGGGGTAATTGCTTAGCAATTGATTTATTTACGTTACACCGATAGTTTATGCCCGACACGAAAGCCTCTGCTTCCTACCAGTTCAGCCGCTACATTCTCACGATATTTTGTGTAAAGATATACTTTATGTGTATATTATGCCATGTTTATTTACTTGGTAAGACATCCGGGCTACGTCTTCGGCAAGTCCCGGTTTTGTATGAAGGTGTCACTAGAGTCTAACGCGTTAATGCTACGCTAATATTATAAATATTTTTAGGGTTCCGTACCCAAAAGGTTAAATAGGACCCTATTATTAAGACTCCGCTGTCCGTCCGTCCGTCCATCTGTCTGTCCGTCTGTCACCAGGTATCTGCAGGTATCTCATGAACCGTGATAGTTAGACAGTTAAAATTTTCACGGATGAATATCATAAAGATTACCCTAAATTGATTGGGACACATGCATTTCATTTTAGACTAAACACTTTGAAGGCTTTTGTAAGTTCTTCACTCTTCACAACACTGGGCTTTTTCTGAAACAAAACCTGACAATCAAAACATTACTGTTAATCTATTCCTTCTATTGTAACCAGAAAATAAGTATGTACTCTGTCGAAAGTATAAAAAACACTCTGGACTTAAAAATGAATTCGTATTAAAAATTTAAATGCCAACCACACATCCCGAATTCAGTGACGAATTCGGTCGCAAAGCACACAAACACTTCATCAAACGAGCGCAATAAAAAGAGAATATTTTTGCTGGCTAAAACTAGTCGTATCCCACTTAGCTTTGATGAAACTTTGATGAACACACAAACCGACACGGAGAACACGAATCGCTAGCGTGTCGCAAATTGCTTCGAAAACGTCGCGTGTGAATATTGAATAGGACCTGGAATAATATATTTACGTACAAACCTACTACCCACGTGTTTGCAGTCCATACTAATATGGGGCTGAGAAAAATGTCAGCTGTTGAGGTTCTCGACGTCGTAAAAATGTCAAAGGATTTAAGCCTAAGGCGGTTTTGAAAGTAGCCCCTTGTCTTTTCCACTAGAACATGCGAATCGGTGTTAGGAACATCTGGTAAGCTGACTAGAAACAAAAGTTTTGTCTCATGCAAGTTGTACCTTCTAAGACTTTTTAAATCTAGCCAAGAAAAAAGTGTAAATAAGAAGTAAGTCCACAGCAATTTCGCCAATAAATAATTATCGTAGCATTTGAGTAATCAACATCAATACTTTATTTATAAACAGAGTCTAGACTTCAGCAAGTCTTGGATAAAATTCGGACATCAGACGCTACTCTTATAAATAAATTAAAATGAAATCAGCAAGGATTTGCTCCAACAGTCTAGTAGTAGTAAAAAAGCATAAGTGGATTAAAATCGTAGAAGTGTTAACCACATATAATATTGTCAAGACTAGAAGTACCTACTTCTATACCTAATAATAATGTCCTCCTGACCGAATTTTGGTCACGGCGGCCTGTCTCAGCTGAGACTAGTCAACTACGCAGGAGATATTATAGTGCACAAGTATGCACGCAGACACAGATGCACTCCCTATTCCCTCACTCTCATAATCCGATGGGACAGTAGACCGAAACGACCGGAGAGAGATCAGGCGCAGGACCAACAGCTTAACGTGCCTTCCGAAGCACGGTGAGATCTCGACATGTAAAAACGGTCACCCATCACAAGAATGATCGCGGCGAGCACGGCTTAGCCCCGCAGATGTACCCCCCGCAGGGGTAGCCACATAGCTACGAGCCCCAAATGCCACCTCTATACCTACGAAGACATTAAACCATTTATGTATCTTTAGGACAGTCTCGAATGTCTTTAAATCAGGAACTAAGTTACGTATTTCTGGTTACAGGGCATCATCGCCCGCGACCTCTCGCGGACAGACACCGAAGTGACGGTGACGGCGGGCGGCGTAGGCGCGTCCAATGTGACGCTAAACCTCACAAGCGGGAGGGGGGAAGAGCTCAACTATCTTATACTAATATTTAGCAGAAATGAATAAATAAACTACTAAGTTTAATATATTTATTACCTTTAATATTTAAGTAATTTTATTATTCATGTTTTAATATTTAATTAACAATTCTATCGTTAAAGTTACTACTCACTGTACTTATTCCAATAAAGTTCTAACATGGTGTTCAAGATAACGTCAGGTGGGTCAACAGATTACATTATTTCTTTGAACCAATATTTACATTTAAATATCTACATATTCATTTAAAATGAAATAATCATAAAAAAGACGTACTTATTTTATTAAAAGAACTAACCAAACAAATTTAAATAGACATTTATAAATATAAAATTGCAAACAGAATTTACCAGACGACACAAAGAAATGTTTCATTTTGTTTCGCTGAGATAACTCAAACAACTCCTAACAAAACAACAGACAACGAGGAAGTGCTTTACAATTTAGATATGATAAGAGCAACTTGACAATCAGAGAATACAATCTCCTAAGAGTCCCACTCCAAGGAATAATTTACAACCAACGCAAACATTTGAAATAAAACACTGGAATAAATTCTATAAGGTTGTTAACTTGATTTCGACACAAGTAGACAATCTCTGACAACTTATGCATTAGAAATGACAACTAAACGTATAGGGTTGACACAATCTAATAAACGATCGTAATCATACGTCATTTGTATGTCGTTATTAAGACCTCATCAAGAATAGTCCGAACTAATGATAGTTTATGTTTTAGTAATTGTTCGTTTAATAAATTGTTGACGTCCAGTGCCACTTACCTTGTTCTTTTATTGGATAGATGACCCCTCCATGTCTTTAAAGTGGTCGTTGCTCCAAAACCTACAGTTGTTACATAATCAGTTTAAATTTTCCACACTTGACTAATTCTGTAGAGCTTAAACTTACCAAATAATTTTAATTAATCTGTACAAAATTATTAAATATATATTTTTAATTACAATACCTTTTATTTCCCGGTTTACCGATCAAAAGAACCATCCGTGGTCACGGTGTCATATAATGTGCACAATTCGGTTAACTTAAAAAAGCATTTATTGAAAACTCCTACGGACCGCAACATGCAGTTCGTAACCACGGCTGGTGAAATTTGGTCGTAATATTGGGAAGTAAAAAGGTTTATGCCATACATTCGTGTACATTTTACACGAAACAGACGTACTTCAGTGTTTTATGAGTACTCTGTTCGAGGTGCACGCTTTATAAATAATGAAGATGCACTCCTTGGAATTATTTTTAGTCATTTATGAGAAAAACATTGTAGATTTCACCTAGTAGGAAAAGGGTGCCTTTATCCTTTACCTGCATTTAATAGTTTATTGATCTTGAGTCTTTTCTTATGGAGAAGTTTTCAATACGTGTACTTATTTAATTAAGGACACAATGTTGTAACTGCAAAAACAAATAAAATTATTAATCCAAACAAAACTGTATTGACAAAAGTTTTATTTACTTTCTACAAAAAATGTTTATCTATGGGCATGTAAGTTATCGTACTGCAACATTCTTATTTTAACACCACCCTTGTTTGCTTGCAACAAGATAACATCTCAAACAGAGTAACAAAGTACTGCACATCTCCCCTCGCACACAAATCAATTTTAGCGAATTGTCAGTGCACACAGGCTGTTTAAACTGAGGGTGGGCTAATGGAGACACACGCATTAAACCGGGCCGCGTGCAGCGACAACATTGACAGAGACCAGGGGGCCTAATTAGTTTAAGCCTGTGGCCGGCGGCGCCCCGGAGATGTCCGCCGTAGATGTCAGAATATGGGAACTGACCGGGGTTAATGCGTCCCCTGTATATCTTAGCCCTGTTATAAAATCATAAGGCTTTTGGGTAAGTATGGTGCAATACTTAGTTTTTTTTTTGGAGTGCCAAAAAAGTAGCGCTACGAAAATGTAGACCCGAAATGTAGTCATAAAAATGTATATTAAATTTCTTTCAAATTAAGTGTAATTTCTGCATACATACAAATATTAATTGTATTAAAAACGTTAATCTAAAGTATTGAAAGAGAATAAAGTATTTAGATATTAGTCATCGGTGTTATCAAAATTAATACCTATCTTTGTACGGAATGTTATGGATCAGAAGACGACTTTTTCCGTGTCACTTCTAGGCAGACAGTTCTATATCTTTGTGTTTACAGTAGGGTAGCACTAGCCTTCATTTTTATCCAGGGATCAAAAACTGGCCGACTATTACAATTTCAACGCATTACCGTAATACATTTACTAATTCAATTCCGTGTCTGCCGGTGGTTTGAACGTCCAATTTATTAATGCAAGCTTAATTAATTCACAACCACATTACACTATCGGCTCATATAAATTAAACGAATTAAGTACTTCGATGATAACAGAACTGGGACTTGATTATCGAGTTTTGAACAGGAACGCTAATTTTACGACGAGATATATGACGTCCATAATGGGTTGGGTTGCCAGTGTTTTGACATAGAAATGGGGCACTTATTTCACCGCAATTAACATTAATATAAACATCGGGATAGATATAGCTATAAATAGTAAGGTCGTAGAATAAGTACAGAACACGAAGATTGTAATATTACTTGAAATGTAAGTTGTAAATGTCCTAGATAAATTCAGAAA
This sequence comes from Abrostola tripartita, assembly GCA_905340225.1. NCBI lineage: Eukaryota > Metazoa > Arthropoda > Insecta > Lepidoptera > Noctuidae > Abrostola > Abrostola tripartita. Next base: position 5,922,767 of record HG996498.1, on the reverse strand, counting down.
CCTTATCGGTGGTACTTATGCAGATTCGTTACTGCACTTAAGGTCATGCTTGTCTTAGTTATAGCAAATATTATTGGACACATAATGCACATTGTTTACTGTTGTTCGAATGTATTATTATTGAATTGACTTTGGATTAGGTAAAATAGGTATTCATTTTACGAATGGTAGACAATGAATGTTAAGGTATTCTCTTTATGTACGTAAATGACTTTCTGAAACTTGAGTGCAAATTCTTTGTGTGTTAATCATAGCTTCAATATTGGTCAAGTGTATTTCTAAATAATCATAGATTTAATTGTGTATCGATACAAACTATTCTACGTAAAGTTTTTACGTACAGTACCTACCTCCAAATCTCGAATACTTAGGTACTTTGTGGTTTCAGCGATTGCCACAAAAATTTGATTTCCAGGTTTTATTTAATTGGAAAATATTCAATGGGATGCAACACTGGGATTTGGCTTTGTGCCCGGTGAGGCTTAGGCATAGGCTTGCTTCCTATTACTAAAACCCCCAACTGCCAAAAGTTGAATACAAACAGTATTTTATTCAGTGTTTCAAATATTAGCTTTACTTTTATGGGAATATAACTATTGTATGTAAGACATAAATTGTTATATGTAACTCCATTTTTTTACGTTATGATAACTTAAAAGTTTTTGTTTCTAGATCTATATTTAGAATTAATAAAGGATAACCATTTTGCGCTTGAGCTACGTATTTCTTTGCTCTAACTGACATCGTCAAAATTCTTAAAATATAAGAACCAACATCAAAGTTAAAAGATGCAGGCTCTCAAGCATTATTTTAACCAACGAATCGGTTTTTAAATGAGCTGCTTTTCCCTTTTTACGTCGGTCTAGCTTGGGAAAGAGATGAAATTTTGACAGTAATGTAGGCAACCACTTTCCGGCGGTAGACGCACTCGTATAAATAAAACATGGACACCAGTAATTAGGGTGACCATACATCATTATTTTTATTTTAATGGACATCTTCCGGCTTTATAACATGGGATTTATAGTTCAGATCTTGGCTATATAAAAAAATATTATTTTAAGAGAGGCAGTTTACCTTTTTTGTAACACTACCGATACCTATATAATCATGTTGATACCTATAATTATAGTTCTCAAGTATCAACATTTTATCAAATTAAAGAAGCAGCGAAATGTGAAAATATTTCTACCTCTTTTATAATTATACAGATATAGCTATAAATATTGTACTAATACTCGTAAGTGCACCATTTTAAGTTTATATAATTTACAGAAAACGACCAAGAAAATTTCTAGAGAGACTATCCGTTAATGTCTAAACGTGTGGTCAGCGCTCGGTAATGCACTCTTTTCTACCTCGAATATTGCGAGATATTCGGTAGAGTAAAACGTTATGTGTAGCGTTGCTAGTAAAGCCGTTCCGCCGTTTCATATTGATATTATAGAGATTGCTGAATAGAGCAGAATCTCTGATAGATCGAGTTTTAGTGGCGATATAAAACAGTACTTGTTTGGATTAAATTCTAGATTGCACTTTGATAGCACTCCACTTTTCGATTCATATTTTGGCAGTCTTTGTACCTATAGATACTTTTACAAGATTACTTATATTTTAAGGATGAAGTTTTTAGGTAATTATTTATATTAATAATGTTATGTGTCTATCGACGGTCGTAATTCTTCTTATCACATTAACATTAGAACATAAATATCAAAGGGCATATCTTGAAGGTATCTGTAACAAACATGAATTTAATATCTAAAACAATTTGCATTGTAAACCAGTCTCAACACTGCGTTACTTAATATTCTAGTAGGTGCGTTTACATTCATAAGTTTATACTTCATCTGAGAGTCCGACCAAATATAATAACAGAGAAAAGATCAATAGTAATCCTATAAACCAATAACATTGTATACCTACAAATACGTGTGTGCGAGAATCAAATCTCAAGTGCAGAAAGCTCTTAGCTCTGCACCAATCAACGACAAAACGGGACAAAACCAAACAAAAAGATGGATACTACCGCCTCGTTGGCAGTTCTTGTTAATAGGATTGGCATAAGAACAATACGTGTATTTGTGGGCTTAATTCTATGAACTGTGAGTCACAGCACTCGTAGGCGACGGACCAACACCCTGTTTACGCACTATTAAAGCATTAATGTGATTTTAATGCAATTCTGCAATGCTCTACGTATCATTAAGTGGGTAAAACTAGCGCAATTGTATCGCTTGACCAGTTACAACACTATAAAATTGTTAGTCTGAATTTTGAACTTTAAGTACTAGGCCTTTAAGCATCTAATTATGTCGTTACCAAAATTCTAAAGCAAATATTTTACGCAAAGCAATAAAGATGATTTAAATTTAAGAGAAAACAAACGAAACCATTTAAAAATTAATTATCGTAAATAATTATGAACATTAACGTTTAAGGGCTTAATGTATCGCCCTCTATGCGGTAAGCCCCCGACGGTGTTTTGTCACAACTCTGAACCCGTTAAATTTCCCTTAGTACCTACCTAACAATAACGTTAACTTAATGTTAATGTTATTATTTAAGCGTGACCAAATTTACCCTAAAAGTAAAGTTTTCCCCGCTTTGGTTCTCTTATTTTGTTTTCTCCGTTCAGTTATACCAAAAACGCTACGAGTAGAACTCTCAGAGAAATTCGATTTTGATGCGTCCCATCAAAAAGTAATTTCCCATGAAAACAAAAGCCGCCAAGAAAATTTCTAATTCGATCCAATCTAAATCCAATTACTTCCACCCCGTGTTGGTGCTTACACGAAGAAAACACGTGCGTGTGTGCCTTACAGATTTACTCAAGTGTATGGATATTGATCGACAAGCTGGCAGAAAAAGAAAACTTAGTACATTTACCAACACAAGTTCTAGTAAACTTTTCATTCTTTGATTAATAAATCAATTCACTTTCAACCTGCAATTGTCACTTGCCAACACAAGTCCAAGAAACTTTTTGTTTCTTGATAATTTATTTATTATTAACCCGAAAATTGTTGTTTAGTTTAAGAAGGGTGTCCATGGATATTGTGCTTATGTGACTATATGTCCATCGACATGACTTAGGAAAATCGTGATATATGTAGATTTGTAGATCATTATTAAAAAATACAGAACAGTAAGTAACGAAAATTATGATAGATTGTATTAAGCATACATGCGAACAGATCTTTAGACATTTGTTTATACTGCTTTCAAGCCTCATCTTTGACGATTCACAATGTTCAGGAAGCGTTTTATTTTTCTTATAACTCTATATTTTTAGTAAATAATAATTATGAAGAGGAGAATGTTTATGTAAATTTGGACTAAGCCAAAACGTGACGAGTGAGTTTCGAGTTTGGTAAAGTGTTATTCATCAATTTAGAAATAGTGTGAGAATAACCGAAGCCATGAAAATAGCGCCTAATAGAAATGTCCTATTTTAAAAATGTTATTGACAAACCTTAGTCGCCTTGCACTAAGTTATTACAAGCGTAAAAATGTAATATTTTACACTAAAGAAAACCAGAATAGATAAATGGTTTCAACATTCAACTTTAGTTACCTTTTGCGACCGAAAACCGGGGTGACGTGAGTCTAGGCCGCCGACACACTGTCGCTAGCATTGACCGCAATGCGTGTCGCGACAGCTAGGCGGAAAAACTATCAGCGAAGTTTTTCCCATAGGTAGAGTAAAATGTATGTAACAGTATGACAAGAAAAAATCCTACTCTGTAGTTTATAAATAGCGTGTATAAGACGAAAAATCAACGGTATACAAATTTTTACCCTGACTCTACTTTTCTTTTGGAATGACGACCGTGCTACGCAAGCAAAGCCGCGGGCAATACTAAAACGTAATTAGAAAGTAAAAGTTTGAATAATTGATTGATTACTTACATAAATTGTGGATCGATCTAATGACTGAAAGCATCATTAAAAGCTAGAGCCCGATCTTGTCATAGTGTGCCGTAAATACTCTATCGAATCACTTTTTGATGATTAGCGATTCGTTTTTTTTTTTTGAAGAAAAACGCCGTCCCACACTAGGAATTTCTCCTGTATCGTGGGTGCGTTTCACAAACATGAAATATCACATACACCCAGACTCGGGACAATCAAATGTGGATCGCACAAATTTTTGCCCCGTGCGGGAATCGAACCCGCAACCCTGAGCGCAGCAGTCTAATCGCTTAGCCACTGCGCCAAACAGGTCGTCAAATTTAAATTAATTCCACTGAAATATATTTAAAAAAAAACTTAAGTATACACGGCAACGAAGATAGGTTTGCAGGGCTCACCAACATAAATGTTGATGAGTGTAAAATCAACATGAAAATATTAAACTTAACGTAGTATATAGAATATATTATTTCCTTCTTTACTTCGTATATTATATACGTTACGCAGCATATCATAAAAGGTAGAGTCAAACAGGAGCCTCGCTAACTTTCAAGACAGAGCTGCGGTCCAGCTAGTAGGTAGGCACCTACACTCATAAATATCAAATGAGGATTGATTCACCATGCAAAACAGTACGTCCTTCCCGCCTACACCAGAGGGATTACTCGCGTCAATAAAAGCAGCGTTTACCTCTCAACGGCGTAGGAGTGAGTGTTTTACAATCCCATACTAAAACTATCAAGTTCTGTCACCTCATTAAACAGGGAGTACCTCATAAACTCATAAATAATCAGGTTATAGCCATAGCTATCACGCAAATCTCCTTAAGTCTCCACTTGTTATTAACCGCTTTAGCAAATTGTAAAAGTTTTATATCCGATAACACTGCGCCGTTTCCGTTGGTACATAATACCAACAGGATAATAATTTTCGTGCTGATCAGGGAATTAAAGAGAGTATGTAAGTATACATTGCATTGAAAGGTGTATCAAGTTGGAGGCTTAGTATATTGTATGTCGCTTTAATACGTAACTGTATGTATAGAGCAACTTATTAAGAAATTGATTAGTTTTACTATCAGACATTTTAATATTTATGATATTATTAATTGCTACTGCTTTAGTTAAGTGCTGGTAATATTACCGTGTAAATATATTAAATAGGTGGTAAGCTAATTAGATATTACGTTAGACTAGCAGTCTTAAAAATAATGTTAATATACCGCGTATTCCTTGCTAAACTCCTTATATTATCGTACCGGGTATTAGTCTCGTTTATGAATAAAGGATTATAAGAATATGGTTGCCATAAAGAATATTTTTCTGCACTACAGTAATACAATTCTCTTATAAATACATATTTTCCAAGAGTCTTCTTTTAAAAAACCTGCGGCAATTAATCGTGACTAAATTAGAACATTCAAAACTTTATAACGCAACAATAAGAAAAGTCCAGAAGTTGGAACAAGCGAGCAATTATCGGGCGAAGCACTCGTAAGTTAGACAACATTCTGTGTCGAGCGTAAATTTGCTTAGGTGCCGACGCTTAATTACTTCGATGCGGCTAAATTACGTGTAAAACTTGTTCTAACACGTAATTGCGATTGATTTAAAAGGTTTTATTTAGTTTGCCAACGTTTATTTCATAGAAAACGGGGCACTACTTGGCAAATAAATAATATTCGCAGATAGTTAAATAGAGTGTCCAAGGATAATACCACTTATTAAACAGTTGAAGGTCTATTAAATGCTTTATAAATGGTGCCTGTCAGGGATGTTTACTTTTCAATAAAATGAGGTAAAATATTGCAGATATTTTCTTGCTCGACTTAGATATACATAAGTAACTCTACCTATCAATTTAAAAGGATATTCATAACTTTTCTCATCTAAATTATCCTTCTTTTATATTTGCCAGAAATTAAAAACGGCAGGTAGTATTTATTAGTCAACGAACAATTTGTCAGCTTGACTTTTGTAAAACATTTTACTTAAGCGCCTAGACCTAACTATGAAAATAGCTCCTAAATCAGACTTCTAAAAACTCAAACAAATATATTATTTTAAAATTAAACAAGAATATTCTTGTTCTTCATTTTATCTATAACATTTGAACCATAAATCTTCGTCGATACGTCGTTAATTGATAACTTTTTAATACAAATTTATTTCAATATCAAAGTGCTCATTATTTGGACCGCTAACAAAACGTAACTGTCACTAATTCATTATATTCTATCTTATTTTAATGGAATTCTATAAAAAATGTTGCCGCATGATATATTAGGGTTATCGTAACGTTCGCTTGTTTTTTTTTAACTTGATAAGGGAAGTAACCGAGGAAGCAGCCAGTGATTTATTGTACAGGTCAGTTAATATTTTTCAATGAACCACTGTTTATTGGACATGCGTACACAAAAAGAATTTTTCGTAATAAACTTATTTGAAGTCATTTTTATCTCTTACGTTTAAATTGATTTGTTGGATATTTATTGTATCCGATAACGTTTACTCGGCGTTTGTTTACTTTATTCCTTTTTAAGCTATCAATTGTATCTTTAAGTACCTTTTACAGGTATTTTACCTTTTTTACTTTTTTATACGGTAGAAGAGTTATGTTATATGTGCGTGGGTTGCTAACTTTTTGCGAAGATTGTCGACACGCTAAGACACCGCAAAAAAGACGGATTATGATAATCTCCGACCAAATTGGGCACGTTCAGAGTGCAGCTAATGTATGCACAGCTGCGTTTATGTACAGGTAAACAATAGGTCCTTGAATGCTGTATTGCAAGTCCATAAATCACTGTGACACCCTCACAGTTCCACACGTTGTATTACTGCTAATTAAAAGTCGGAGAGGCCGAAGTCCCGTCGCTGCGGCATTCTGTTGATAGTCGTTTCTATAGGGTTACTAATAGAATGGCACTTTTGGAAACATGGCATAGGTAGTGTGTATAGTGTATTTTCTACCTTTTTAACGATTATTCGCTGTTGAGGTGAGGACTTATCTCCTTTTCTGCTTCCATTTCGTCCTTCGCTATTTTCTTGATTGCACCAATCGGTAATAACGCCAAGCTTCTCATATGGTAAGACACAATTTAGAAGTACAATATGATGCTAAAAACCCTTGCGTTCTTATGAGGAAAATGTAATGTAACATTCCAAATAATAATTAACGAAACTTTTTTTTAACTCATTTTTTTTCTTTCTTGTACTTTTTTCTCAGCGCCGACTGTACTAACCCTAACTGGTAATTAAAATGCAGCAGTCCTGCATTATCGTATCGCCCCAAAACGTCAGTCGCGCCATAAAACTTACACGAACACGCCTGCGATGACGCACAGACAGCTTTATGGAGGCGGGAGAATTCAGAGACGATTCCTCAAGCTCAGCGACTAAAGAAAAAGGAACTGCCCTATATTTGCGGCTAAATCGGTATTATGAATGATTTTACGTTGTTGAAGCATTAGCTTAGAATTTTCGTTATAATGAAATTGATGTAACTGACAGATGCCTACGTTTTTCTTTCTTCTTTTCAAGTGAAGAAATTTTCTCTACGTATAAACTTGATAAACCCAAGTAAAGATTATTATTATTCAATACACTCCGCATCCCGCATGACATGACGCACAGACAGTTTTATGGAGGCGAGAGAATTTGGCGACAATTCCTGAAACTCAACGGCTAAAGAAAAAGAAAGCACTTTACATTTGTGGTAAATCGGTATTATTAATGAGTTTAAGATGTTCAAAGATTGCTAACAAGTTCCATCATTAAGTTTTTATTCATTATAATATAACAACTCACTCTACCTACGTCTAGCATTACGTAAAATATTCTAACTTTTTTGAGATGAAGTAATTTTCTTCATATAAACTTGTAGCATATCTTAGACTTAATTTAATAGCTATTTATGTTACCAAGAGATATTAGCTTAATAATATTCAATACACTCTACCTCTGCACTGCACTAAACATTTAATATGTTTAGCAGTAGCATGACTGACTCACGATATTATGTAAATATACCATTATAAAGTGCAATATCTTCTCATTGATTTAGGTAATATTTTCAACTTTGTAGGGATTAATTTATTTGCTATGAAATGTCTCTTTATCCATGATTCACTACAAATTAATTACGCACAACAAAAATGTAAATTTTTGGGCTTATACCTTCGTGTTTGAAATCCATTCGTCATTGCGATGTCGCAAGTACCTTTGCCAATTTGCGAACCAGTCTCTACGAGTATGTTAATGTGGAGCGGTTTCGAAAATAGATGCATTCTGACGAAGTTTGGACGTGCAGGGAACGAGCACATGGCGTCATTAGGCCGTCTGTCACACTGATAGGAAGATACTGTTACGAACATATATATCCACCCTACAGATACTAAACTTACTCGAAACTTCGCTAGGGTCTAGCCATCTATTAGACTATTAAGTTGGGACAATGAGTTCTGAAGTTATTAAGCTTTTGATGAGAAATTGATTCGACTTATACTGTTGCGTGTAACTAGATTTATGTAACTACAGTGTTCTTAGTAAGCAAGTATGTTTTCGTAAAGCATGACGAATGGTTGTAGAAGTATTGGTGCCTTGTTTGAATGTTAGGATTTATGACAAAATTTTACTCTTACATTATATTGTGTACGTAGAGTAAAATTTAGTCCGCATTTTAATATGCAATTGAACACTTTAAAATGTCAGTAAAGGTTTCAGGTCAGATTTTAGGGATAAAGGATATTTACCCGTGGACAAACAAAAAGTCTCACCTTGCTGATTGATTTTAAGTAACATTGATCTCAAAACTTTTACATCCATTTTAAAAACTGAAACCAAGGTAATTGAAAAAAGAATCGAGCAAGATACAAATGAATGCAAACTGGAATAATATGTAAATGAAAAACGATTACAAAAAATATGCAAAGTGAATTTTAAATAGATTCAACTGGAATATTTTGCTAAGAAATCCAGACAGATGGTAACCGTACTAACTACTAAAGAATAAACGTTGCATTTAAGAAAGCCGCCGTCAACCCGTGGGCACCGTGGGCACGTGACCCTACCAGAAGAACCGCCTGAGTCACTAAATGGATCTCCAAACAACGACAAAACAGAAAACGCGACGGTTTGCGTAACAGTTACGTGTGAAAGTCGAAATCAGTGTACTAATACCGATAACCTAACGTTACTTCACTTAAAAGGACTGGTGATAAATAGTGAGAACATTTTAAGACTAGATAAAGCGCTTTGAGCACTTGTTAACGCTTTTACGAACGTTTAGTTCCGAACTACCTACTATCGCGTAATAAATTCTTCGGAAATAAGCGATAATTGGCTTAAGTATTCTCTCGTATATCTTCTTTGTTTATGTTATTTTATATCTCTTGTATTTATTTTTGTATCTTGAACTGACACGAGTGGAAGATTTTCGTCAGTCGTAAAATAAGTAGTCGAGACGAGTCCAATGTTTACTTAACAATTTTATTACTGTTTAAATTTCAATGTAAGGAGCAGTCACACAATTGAATGTTTATGAGGAAATACAGACGAATATTTTGTTGCTCACGAAAAGACAATGTAAATTTAATAAATAAAGAACGTCTAGCATCTGGTAAACAACTCATCGTAACAAAGTCGGTCCGTCAATACCTCCAATATATTTTATTCATAAAACTGATCCTGCTGAATTCACAACACTATTTCTTGAATACATTTACACCGTTTCCATATTTGTTTTCAAAACAGGACATTTATTCCGGTATAGATTATGGAACATTTCCTTTTGTCTCCCAAACAATCATTACAATGAGAGATTACCATAAACACCCTTGGCCATCGTGGGAAAAAACGTGTATTTGTCACGGCGAGTACACTGTTATACGTACACAACTTTTCATTTTGGACCCCTACACGAACAGACAAAACCCATTAGGTGTGTGATAATGCAAGTTCATCGTGGCACAGGTATTGTTTAGTGTTGCCAACGGAACAAAGCCGTTGGTTGCCGTCTCATCTACGGACCTATTACGATCCATTGTTGAGGAAGCGTGTACAAAATTAAAATGCAGCATTGTCTGTGCTCGCACGCCACAGCGATTGGTGTTTTGTTTTAGTAAACAGTGAGATAAGTTGCTTAGTTTTAAGCTGTTGCTCATATTGGAAAATGGAGAACCCTGTCTCATATTTTCATGAAATTCTCTTAGTTGATGTTTACTTGCATTTCATTGAATGTGCCAAACGTTACCAAAGCATGCTCTGACCTTAGCTATAAGTATGTATGTTTCTGAAGCTTAATCCCATATAACAATCCAAAACCTAAAATATAATGGACGAACACAAATAAATATACAAATACTTCAACAAATCAAACCAGTGAACAGTTACTATGCAAGACCTTAACAATCAATACACAATTTAAATTTTAAGTACGAAAAGTTCTAAAGTTACGGCATCATGCAATTTTCCTTCGTCCAACTTACAAAAAGTGAACTCCCCTCGGCCAGTCGAGCAAGTTTAAATTGCCCTCTTCTTTTTTCACTATCTTTCCTTCCACTCACTTTTTCCTATTTAAACTTTTCCGTTTTATTTTAAAACGCCGACCGCGAGTTGTTACGTTCAAGTACGATTTTTATCGCATTTTATGTTTAAAACTAGATGTTATGAAATATTTAACAGGATCGCTTTTTCCTTTATAGTGTTTGAATGGAAAGAACGTTATTTTTACATAAAGTAAACCTTTTAATATATTTACTTAGCCAAAAGGTAATTACAACATTTCAAATGCATTTACCTACCTAATTACCGAACTTGCCTAGCTCAGATTTTAAGCTCAGGTTTTAAATATATTTCTCTATGATGTATAACTAAACTCTTAGATCTATTTACATACCACCAAACAATGGAATTTAAACCCCCTTGAACCCCAAAACATTTAATCAAACACTTATTAGTCGAAGCAACAAATTCATCATTCAATAGCTGTCCTCAAGCCGCGTAGAATAGACAATAGATTTCAATTGCTCTTAAATCAAGCACACTTGATTTAATCGTCGAGATTCGAGCATTAACACTGGACGAGGTGTATAAGAGCACTTGCGAATATGTTCCGTTACTCCCTTTGTATGGAGGACCGGAGATGTAGTTCTAAGAAATACTTCAGTGAGACACGAAGATTTCCTATTGAATGCGTTGTGAAACAAACTGTACATTTTTGAGTGCTAATATTAATTTGGCTGCATTTACATAGATATGCGGTACAGGGTACTTATGTTTACCGTGGTTGCTGGGAAAGAATGTTATAAGAACGCAACCAAGGTATCTATCTTAGAAACAGGAAAAATGTAACGCCACGTCGTTGTTTCATCACGCGTTTGAAGCAATTGTTGTTTACTATAACAAGTCATATTATAATCCTATGAACTATTGAATGCCTTTGTCTTTACGAAGACATAAAAGCCTTAAAGGAAGATACAGTATGAAATTTTATTAAATTTATTTATTGGACAATATACAGTAGGCACAATAAGTAAGGGTACGGGTGCGCAAAAGGTTCAGAGATGGGAAGGTAATTAAATAATAATAAAAAATAAAAATAAAATAAAATATCTTTAATGAACAAAAATTTGTTTACATTACATTTTGTATAGCCCTGGACCCCACACTAGGATTCCCTGTGTCGTGGGGCCCAGTCTCTTTCAGTCCCAGTAATATAGATTATGAATGTAACGAAAGCAAACAAAATAAGAGATTAAAAGCAAACAAATTAAGGAGCTTTAGAGCTTTATTCTAACTGTGATACTACCTTATTGATCTGCTTTGTTCGCGTCTTTCAAGCGATAGGTTATAAGTGCAAATAGGCTCGTTCTCTTATACCATAATTTATTACATAGTACTTAGTGGCGAAAAATGGGTGTGCATTTGTTCTCCTCAGGGTCCTCCTCTAAGAACAACAACATAAAATTGCATACAGAAATGCAATTATGAGGAACTACAAGAGATTATTTGAACAACAACCACTTAGAGCTGTTTAAGTTAAAATCAACAAGCTGTCAGTATCTACCCACACTCGCATAAACACTCCAGTAATGCTTTTCACTTAGTCAAAACAAAGATTATAATTTGTTCGATGTGTTCGCTAAATGGACGCAACTGCCAGAGGCGCAGTACATTTTAAGGAAGAATATAAAATTTAAAACAAAGCCTCGTAATGTTAACCCTTTTGACCCCACTCGGGTACAGTTTGGCAACATAACATAACATGAGCTATAAAACGTGTGGATGAAATCGGTATGGTGTTACCCCTTTTCTAAAGCAGTTTCCACCGTATAGAGGTGTTCGTAAAAGACTTGTCTCTCTCTTTTTTAAAAGAAATGCTCACCGTCTCGGTTATGGGTTGTTCCCTTTATAGGGAAGTATAGATCCCTTATAAGTCGTTCGATGTTAAATATAATTATTAGATAGAGTAAAAAGTGATCCATAAATTATAGTTCGACCCTTTTACTCGAAATTTGCAAGATACATTTATATACAAGTAAACGGGAAGTTTCAATAGCTACTGATTACGCCCTCGAATTTGATTCACAAATATCCAACTTCAACTTTCTACAACTTAATTATAAAAATGTAAAATGCTAATACTTTTTATCCTGGCAACTCTGTGTATATTTTACCGAATGGTACAATTTGCGTAGGTATACACCTTGCCGTCAAAACTCGCCGGTTACCATGGCAACCCCCTTTGCGGTCCGCGCCGTGCATTCAGCACTGTTTTGAAATTTTCCCCGAACACGTTGTTTAATCCGTATTAAAATAATAAAACGGCTCAATGTTTTGCCTCTGAAAACTGGGCAGCGATATTAAAATGTTAAAATATCTGCTATATATTCCGGACGTCAAAATTAAAAACAGGTTTTATTGGTTTGTTATGTTGAGTCGTATCATAACAGATGTTATTGTGTCGTTGATTTACTGTAGCTGTAGTCATAACAGAATGTTAGCAAACAGCAAATTGAAAAAAAAGCTTCGCAATCTCGAAATAATAGATTATTTTATATAAAACATCGAAGACATTGTAAACTTAAAATTTTGTTCAAAGGGGCAAACCTTTCGTAACTTCGATAGTGAAATATGACGAGAACCGTGAAAAACGTTGAGTTATAGGGCAAAAATATTAGCTATAAGCAATTAAAGCCGCAACTACATCACGTAACAAAGTTTCTTGACACAGGTACGTTGCTGAAATTCTGTCATCTCATTTAGTTCTTGCTTTTGCAAACCCTAGCACCGTCAAAACCCTAGGCTCTCCTAAATCACACGTGTCCTTTTCACAAAAATCAAGATTACCGAAATTCATTAGAATGCAAATGAGTGCAGCTTAGGACTTGGGTCTCTGCTCTCTGATTGCTCGGTTTAAAAGCTCTAAGTAATTTCGTCGACAACACATGGTGCATAACAATTGCTGTTATAGAACAACATGAGCGCTAATACGGTGGTACAGGTTCGTAATGGACCGTTAAACTTCACGGCTCGAGACGAACACGAAGTGCTCCGAAATAGTCCGAAATACCAGGCTGCAAACGAAACGGTTCTAGTAAATTGTTATTGACGTGTATACTCATGGAAACGTGCGCGTAATTGCTAGAATTTGTGTGAATTTTATTTGCAGTATAATTTATATTTGGAAAGTTATCGGATTCGCGTGAGTTCTGAGCTTGGCTTTGTTTTATGGTTAATTCTGAAACCGCAGCAATGCTCGGTGAACCGAAATTTGGATGTTGACTTTAAGTTTACCAATTCAACACATCTAATATTATAGCAACTAAACTACCTGTACGCCAGGCATAGTACCTATGCCTAATGTTTCATACTACAACTAATGAGATCATAGATTTAAGGTAGCCTACGTATAATTTTGTAGCATATACTAAATTATTTCATAAATTCTCTACTACAAAAATGGAGAACGCCAAATTTCCTTAATATGGGAATCATTAAGTATTTCGTCCAAAACTAATATAATGTATACTTACTTAGAAATATAGGGCACTTAACGTTTTAATTATACTCTTCAAAATTTACTTTCTTTCGTATATCCTACAACCACAACTAGCAACATAACATTATAAACTACAGTTTAGCTTCGTAATGCTTCACAAACGTATAAATACATATGTAATATACATGCATATTTCTGTGTAGAGTCCGTAGAGTGGTGGTAGGCAGCGCTACCTGTCATGTCGGGCATAAATTAGCGGGGTAAACATAAAATGAGTGACTGAGCATGCACTGTCTTGACTGACATTCGATTAAGCACCTAAGTATTGTTGTTTACTTCAAAGTATAATTATGCCCGACGGTGTTTTTTTTCTGGAGCAGGTTTTAAAAGTATCAAGTAAAAAATTATGTTCGTGATGATACTTTACTTCAATTACTTGTAACAAGCATCTTTGTATGTAAGGACAAGGTTTTGACAGTGTTGTTAATGACCAAATTTAGGCCACCTAATGAGTGTGTCCCTAAAAAATTTTCACAACTACATTATGACAAGACAAGTATGCATCATACTCCGAAGCTTTGACAAAAACATTATACACCCGCTATTTTTGTTCCGTTTTCATTTTCCGCCGGCTTAATGATTGGCAATAGAATCATCACAATTTCACATGGCTTATGATGAGTGGCGAAGCGTCAATCTCTCTCCTTATAACGAAGAATATCTCCGAGTATCCTTTCGGGGATTCCACGCCTCGTTAAATGTAAGCATAGGTAGAACCTGGTTTTAATCGGTACTAAAACCATGTGCTGCGCATAGAAACGTCGGTAGGTTTCTAGGCGAACATACTCGTTTAAATTGTCACTTGACTCTTTGTTTTCCAATCGCTAGTTTCAGCCTCGCGATAGTGACTTATCACTTCTATACATTATGTTTATGTATTCTTGAACCTCTTTATCCTTGACTCACTTGTGACGTATCGCGTCCATGTAACATGTGGTTACAAGTGGGTTCGACGCCCTAAGTACCAGCTCCGTTTGTTATAACGTCATTAGAAAAAACACGCGTTAAGATAAATAAAATGTAATCGTAACTGTTTCCTTTATATTAACAGTGAAGCCACACCTTCACATAACAAAAGCCAATAAATTCCGCATTGTCCGACACAAAGCAGTGTCCGTACAATAACATAAATATACCTATGACATTTCGATCGAGTATTATCGCTAAAAGTATCTATATAGATATGTAATTAGGCAGACGCGACAGCCGGCGGCAAATTCCAAAACTGCGGTGCAAAATGTTACCTATGTGTACGTACAGAACTTTCTGTGGTTTCGTGCAATACAACTGAAATTGTATTTAGTTTTGAGTTGAGTGCGTCGGATATTTTATTGTTTTAATTTGATTCAAACAATGAAAGACATTTATGACTAACTTGTTTCATCAACTTAAACCGAAACCAGCTTGTCTAACTGGTGATGAGATATTTATGTGATAAATAAAATCAATGCTTGCAAGATGTTTTTGTTTCTAAAATTAAAGTGCAATCAAGAATTTGATTCCTAATTTTGCGTAAACACTGAAATTCCTTGATAGCAAGTTAGACCATTTAAGAAATTCAGTCTTTCGGCTAAGTCTACTACCAAAAATACCGACTACCCGCATAACACTGAAGAATCAATAGACCAAACGCCGATTGGACTTTCCATCACCAAATACATTACAGGAAACAACGGGCGTGACAAAATTTATACGTAAACATTAAAGCAATGTATGGGAACATAGCTATAAAGCACATATTATGCGTACTTAGGTACTATACTGCAGTCAATCGACAACTGAGCTGTGATGGGTCGTTAAACTTCACGAGGCCGTCCGCAACACCGTCAATCCGGAACTAGTCTAGCCGAGTAATGGTTTATTAGGCTTCAAAAGTATCACATATTCATATAATGTCCTGTATATAGGTGTAGAGTAAATTATTTGTGTGGCTGTTGATTAATATTAAGTAGGAGTACACGTTCATGAAGAAATTATTGGGTCAATGGCAAACTTAATGGAATCCTATTGAATGACGCAAATGCTAGTACATTCGCTTATCGAGAAAGCTCATAAAGTCTTTAAAGAAGATCAGAAAAATCTGATTTTGAAAAATATTTACTTTTTATTGCAAGAATTTTGAAAAGTTACTATCACAATAAAGACGAATTTAATCATAATTGGAGAATTGTAATATACCGCGTTGTACTACCTAACTATTGATTTTATTATTATTACGCTAAAAAGCTAGGTCTAAAGACTACACAGCAGTACTGCAATCAGTCGCTGTAATCACAGTGACCACAAAAACATTTTGTAACAAAACATTAATCGGGACCTTGAGGTTCGCAAGAGGCAGTCTTCACGTCAAACCACTCAACTAGGCAGTACCTCAAGTGGCCCTCACATCGAGCAGCTGTTGCGACCGGCTGCGCCCCATCACACCAAGAAAATATACGAACTGTTCAAACAAATAATATCTCTAAAATACACGGACGCACCGACCGATAGAAAATAATATTGGCTGTAGGTGCTTGTACAAATATTTTGGTAAACGGCTTGTTAAATTAAAAAACATTTTTTAACGCATTTCCAAATTTAAATTTCTGTCTGCTGCTTCTCTCTCGTGGGAAAATTAATGTTTAAAATATTAGAAGTGGACAAACAAAAATAAAATCTTCTTGGATGTTATATAAGTATTTTCTAAATACAAAATCGAACATTATGATGATCGTACTGAATCGTGGCTATCTAACACCGAACAAATGAATTTACAAAATCAATAACCTGACCATCTAGTTAAGAGCGTAAATGTATTACGAGTAAGCCAAACAATATCGCTAGAAAATGCCAAGTAATAACTACAAAGTAACATCTTTACCCCAAGAAGAATAAAACCGTAATGACGCAACAACGGTAAGTACCTCAGAACCTAGCAATTTAAATCCATTTCAAAGCTCCAACGATGATCATAATAAGTTACACGAGTACGCAGATAAAAACGCACATGTAAATGTAGATAAAACAAATGACAAATGTTAAGAAATTACTAAGCTCGCACACTCGCACGCTAATGCCGCGGGTGACTTTGCATAATGTCCCACAACACAATGTCACTGAGAGATGTGAGTCTGGAAACAACTAATGGATTTTTGTATAAGTATTACCTACAGAGAGAATTTTAGGTGCTTTGGTAATCTAGCATAAAATCAAATATGTCATGCAAATTACTTATACCAACGAAAGAATGATGATTTCAAGGTTGAGTTCGTTCTTCGCACTTTTTGGTTGTGTGATCCGCAGATATTGTCCTAAGTCTCTGCATGCAATGCCGTAAAATACAAAATCGATTTCTAGTTCAGGTAGCGTTATCTAAATATTATAAATTAATATGAAATAAGACTAAAATGTTATTATAATTATTGTAAGTAAACAGAATACATACTAATTGTATTATGATGTTTGTTCAAAACTTATCTATTACTTCGCGAATTTATATGTTACATTAGTACGAAATGAAGTTGTTATAATAACATAATTATGTCTAGTTGACAATATGACCCAAGGTACTGCCGTCTGTAAAGTTTTAGAACATCGTCATAAACATGCTACCTTTACTTATACTAAGTCGATCAATACGTCTCTGAACGAACATCAAAACTTACATAAATAAGAACTAGTACCTAACATAGCTACTCTATCAAACGGAAGCGTTCTATCCACACCCACACCTCTACTATAATGCTATTAGGACCCATGTAATAGGATGCGAGCCTATTGCCGCCGCTGGCTATTGAGAAAACCTAATAACACTTAGTTTGAGAATTGAATTCCGGATCAGTGCTTGCCACCACTACACCGATCAGAAGGCAGTAGGCACACACGAAATGTATTAAACTACACACAGTAATATACAGATGTAAGTAATTTAATTATACATTCACAATTTGTGTATCTAAGTGATTTTTATTGACTAGTCAATTACAGATGGCCCAGTCCATCTTGAAATATGTCAAACAAATTCATGTATAATTTTGAATCACAAGTGGCAAATAAATTGTTAACACATTATCAAAATATAAACAGAAAAAGTAAGATTTAGCTAAACTAATTTCATTTAAAAAATGGAGAGTTATTTTTTATTGTACCAACGATATCAAAAATATTACGACTTACTAATAAATCAAAGGGTCTAAATTACAACAAACAGAACAAGATAAAGAAGCACAAAAAGTCTCTCGAGACGGTAACTAAGTATCGTCCTAAATTCCTTAACAGTCAACGTCCCTAATAGAATAGCTAAACAAATAAAAACAAACACTTTACCAACACGGTCTTAAACTGACGTAATACAAGGCACTAAGCTAACAGTAAAGAATTGCAAAAGGAAACTCGAAACTTTGTATCGTTCTTTCGTTGTAGATTCCTTGTACTGCACTGTGTAACCATTACTTGTTTGCTTAAATGCTTGTTTGAATGTCTGGAGACAATGTTTACGATTCCAACAGGTGACAATCAACAATGGCCCGTAAACGGACGTGAACACAACTGTTTAGTGAGGCAAGGATCACTGTTGTGCCATGCTTTGTACCTTGACCACGAATATATTTATGTTTAAGCGCTAAGTAGGGTTGATAAGATAGAGTTTCGTTTCTAATACGTAAATTTAACAATTGCCGGCTTTATTGGCTTGGATTTTCTCAATTGATAGGATCCTTTCCTGATTGTAATTAATTTCACAAAAAATCCTGAGAAAATTTAATCGGGTTCTTCTGACATTGAATGACTATGTAAAAGCTAAGAAAAGACAAGACACGCTTCACTTTAAATTAAGATCCTCAATCAATACTGAATTTGCATTCAGCCTCTGATGCAATACTGGGAGATTTACACTGTCATGATCGTACGGATTCAAGAGGCACCCATGTATGTCACGTAGGTGTTACTTGAGAATCTGCTTATGTTGAGGCATACACTTGATGAATCAGACATGACTGAATTTATACGTAGTGTAATTTAGTGTATTCATAATAGTCCTTGCCAATTCACTTGCTCTCTGATTCCGATCGCAGTTCTGATTGCAAACGTAACTGCTATAGATGCTGCCATAAGACTATAAATGGTATTAGAAGTTATACATATGCGGGTTTCACGACCAGAAACGCCGGTACCATTCATCCTAAAGAGCCCTGTCTTTAGGATAAATGGTACCAGCGTTTCTTCGTAACGCAGTTTTAATAAAATTAAGTTTTAATTATATATTAAAATATTTAATTAAATTAATTGAAATATAATTAACAAGAAGTTCTCAACAATTCAGTTCAGAATAAATTAAATATACCAAAACTGCATTCTTAAAGAAATCATAGATCTTCTTCGGGATATAAAGGTGTTACAAAAAAATTATAACCTTCCATAATCAAAGCATCAACATTCGTCAAAAGATTATATTAAGTAGTATCCAGTGGCGTTAAGACATCATTAATATTTAAACAGTTTATAGTAATACTACTACCGTTTTATAATGCACAGCATAGAGCAAAATATCGTTTATGGATTCTGAAGACACCTTGTAAAGTTTATTGCAGGCTATGCACGGAGAATATATTAGCTTAAATATAAATCAGCCACTGGCATTGATGTCACGACAGTAATTGTTAGATAACCTTCTTCTTCGTTCTCATTTATGTTATCATAAGTCACCGGAATTTAAAGTATATACGATAGTCTGAGACGAGGTTTAGTAACCATTAAATGTCAAGAAAGTCTATTTATCATTTAAAGTATGTAATAAAAATCTAAAATACTCTTACTCAACTTTCGCATTAGTAATATTCAAAAGATTAAATACAAAATTCTATACTGATCGCTTACGTTGAGATGACGGATATAGAACGTAATAGATTTAAATAACTGTGCTGAGAGTATTTTCAACACTTCTTATAATGAAAGCAATAAGATTACGAATATTTTTAAATCCAAATCCAGTTTATGGATCATGTGTAACTCGTAAACCGTAAACCTTCATGAATTACATGGGATTAAAGCCGAAAGTTATAGTTCTGCGGTAGGTCGTACACCCGACCAATACGAATCGTCGAAATTAGAAAAGTTCACGCAATTGTCTCCCCTATATCATGAGAAAGATCGTCTAAAATGTCATGAAGCGTTTAGCTTAATGTGAATGTGTACGACAAATCGAAAGAACGTTCCGTGAAGTGCTAATCCGAAACATATGTGACAAAAAAATCACTGAAGATAAGGGTCAGTTTCAAGAACACGCCTTGCAGCGCATACATCGCGCTATAAAAAGAGCATCGGATCAACGGATTGACAATGACAAGCGTTTAAGGGCCGCGTTTATTTATTTGTACAAGTATTTCCTTTTAGCGACGCCGTAGATACAAAACAAGGAACTTTTAGATAAGCATTGTACGTTTGACAAGACAAGCCACGCTATATTATGGTAATAACTTTGGCTCTAAACCGAGAGTCGAGACAGACGGTTAGTTACGACGAAACAGGATGTATTAAATTAGAAAATATATCTCTTACACGAGCATTCTTAAATTTAAAGCGAAAATGTATGAAAGTTGTAAAGTTTGGCAATAAATCCAAGTCAATGTGTCGGACTTGCGCTTGTAAAACTTGAGTTACTTGTAAAACATCATGCATTAACATCTTGTTTGGCGCTGTTTTATTTTATGGCACAAGTTTCTTACTTTATGTGAATTAAGTCCAAGAAAACTATGAAAATCCATTTTAAAGTACTAACAACTGTCTCCGGAGTGTATTCAATATGTTAGGAACTTAAACGATGTAACGAGAAATAGTGATATAGGCAAGTGATATAGGTGTGATTCTGAAATATTCATATCTAGGTAGGTCACTAGGTGGAATCCCGATTTCGTCACCATACGGTCACACCTGAAGTCTTTTGATTTATTGTGTTTTCTGGTTAGAACAAATGCGTATTTTTAGCTGAAAAACATACATTAAGACTCATTATATTCTTTAAAACAGCTTGAAATAGATTTAACTTAGAACCCGGTAAATGTTAAAAGATCCCAAATTACGTGAGATTTCAGTTGTATTACCAACATAGACTAATCAAATGGAGCCAACAACATTATTAAAGATGCATTTGTACGCACCAAATGTCTTAATCTGCCTTTATCAGCCGTAAAATTTAAATTAAAAATACACATATATGGTTGAACGTCCGCATAAAGGCACACTCATGTATCGGGAGTCGGGATAGAATACAAAAACTATCGAATGTGTAATTGAGTCGTCGTGAGTCACCCGGGGCGGGCACACATCTGCTGTGTTACGTACTGGCTGCTTAAGAGTATGTTACTGGGTGAACTATCATTAATCAATAAAAAATGGTAATTATTTTAGATAATTTTATTTAGCACGTTCTTGAATAGGAAAGTAAGATAGCTCAAGAATCTAAATACTAGTTTCGTAGAATTTTGGAATTCAAAGCTTTTTACACTTCAACAGAGATAATCGATAGTAAAATTAAAAGACAACAATATACGTATTATATTATTTGATGTCGGACCGGTATGTTGGACTTGCAGTCGCAGGTCGTATTAATTTTTTCTATCAAAGTCATGGAGCTCAGGTATTCACTAATACATAAGCGGAAAAAACTGTTTTTACGCATTGATGTCAAACTCTGTTTTTCAAAACTATTGAATAAGGACCGGCCAAAATTATGTTCAAATCCCGCATTTTCGTCACATTTTATACTTCCTAATAAACTTGCTAGTTTTAACTTAACTATGTATTTTAACCTAATTAAAAGTGGATAAATATCATGCCAGTATCGTACCGTAGCGCCGCCTCACCTATTCCCCGAGGTGCACTACCGCGGTTTAGTTCCGGTACTTGTGGAGTCTTTTGTTTTGCGCCCCACCGTGTATTATTTAGCTAAAACCAGGGGACCGTTTTAATGGACTACACAAAACTAGAAAACGAGGGGCCCGGAAAGATTAGATTTCTTATCAACCAAAAAAATCTTGGCACAAAAGTGTACGTAATACAAATTGTATTGAATGTTTGTGGAAAAATAGTATTGAATAAATAAGGGAGGTTTTTTGTTGTGGTTGTAGAATAGTAGAAGTTTTTGTGATCAAGCTTTGCTTACTTTAATTACTGTTAAAATAATAAGCATAATACTTAGGTAGATACGTATTAATAAGTTTAATTTTATTAAATGAGCAACCTACGGTAGTTAATTAAGAATAACTTTAAAGAAGCTCGAAATTTGAAAATTATTAAACTACTATAAAATATCGCAAACATAGCTAGGACGACCTGATTGGCGCAGTGGCTAAGCGATTGGACTGCTGCGCTAGGGGTTGTGGGTTCGATTCCCGCACGGGACAAAAATTTGTGTGATCCACAGATGTTTGTCCCGAGTCTGGGTGTTTGTGTATGTGATATTTCATGTTTGTGACACGCACCCACGATACAGGAGAAATTCCTAGTGTGGGGCGACGTTTTTTTTTAAAAGAAAGAAAAAAAAATAGCTCATCATTTATATAATTATATAATTAAAAAAAAAACATAAGTATTTATGAATCAACTACAAAAATGAACTTGCCTACATACCATGTTTGTCCTAATTAAAATAATTTAAAACACATGCATCAAATTAATTTTCATAATATCCAATTACATTCAAACATTCAAAAATAGAACAAATTGTTTTACAGTCAGCCATGAAATGGTGCCCACATAAATAAATTAACCACAGAATATAAAAATTAACGCGAAACGCGAGAATGTCATTCGTCTACAACATTGTACGTTATCCCATATGCGGGTCTGCAGGGGCGATAATTAACACGATTATCGTACGCCCACCTCTATTGTTAAACTTTAATGTGATGAAACTAATCGATGCATTAAAGCGCAAAGTGATAATTAAGTTATCGAGGATTATAGCTAGAAAAATATGCCTTTATGTTGACTCATCTTAAATTTACAAAAAGTGTAGGTACGTTAAACACTTATGTATTCGAAGATAAGATGATTAATGGCTACCAACACATAGGACTGCGTAGGACTCTTTTACGTAGGTTTAAACGCTTATCTTAACGTTTTGCAGTTGCAATCATAAATCAAATGTAAAGATACCAAGAAAAAAGCATCACAAAATTCCTTTCAAAATAAAATACAAGACATTACGCAAATAGGTGACATATGAATAGTCCCCAGAATAATAAATAACCACCTTGCTTATTAAAAGCAACAATGTAAGGTAGCAGATAATAGAAATCCCAACGGTATAAATTATATTTTGCGATAAGGATCTCAGACTCCCGTACAGCCGAACCCGCAGATTGTCCCCCGAAATGTGACAAAATTAATTAATGGCGTTGTCATGGCAAAAAATTCAATTAACAATGCCAGTTCTTCGTTGCCTGTGTCCATATTGATGGATTACAAACGTCCTTCGGGAACCAGAAAGGTTGTGGTAGCCCAAAGGTTTATATCAAGGCTGAATAATACAGGCTCAGGAATAAATACATGGGGAAGCTGTGGGGAGCAACCTTAGCAGTCACGAGTAAATTCAATTTAATCTACGACATCTCGCACATTATTTTCTGGTGAGCTGACCTTGCTAAATTAGGTCATGGTTTACAATGAACTTACAACTCGGATTCATGACCTGGGAAATACCAGACAAGCTACGAAAAAATTTTTGAACGCAGGGGATCTAAAAATTTAGAAAGTGTTGCTAACATAAATGTCAAGGTAAATCATTTTATTGAGAATAGTCAACATTAGTAAGAAACTAAGCATAACTTATTGCGAAAAGGATATTTATACATTTTATAATACCAAATCTCTAGCGTAAAAGCCACTTAATAAAATTTAAGCGCTAAACAGTTTAGTCGTAGGGTCCATAAAGAAGTCGATGGGTCGGAGCGCAACAATGACGGCGGTCGTCCCAGGACATTCAGGCCAAGTTTATTTTACTGTTCCCACTCAAATGTGCAGTAAAAACCCGCCCACACGATGTAACACCCATGATATTCCTACTGACCTCTGCCCTCGTATAAAGAATATCTCAAGGATAATCCCACAGAAATTTTATTGTCCCCCGATAATTTAATACCGATTCGAACGTAAGAATAAAAATGGCCCTTTTCAACTATAGAAAAGTAAATAACGATACTTTTAATGATTTCCGATGGAATACGGACTCCCTCGTATATCTCCCGCTTTATAATTGTGTATCCTTTTCGCTTTAACTTGACTCGTTTTGTACATGGGTGTCTTCGGGACGGATTCAATAAAAAACTTTTTATTATACCTACTTCCCCGCAATGCAGCGGTTATAAGCTGGCCAGTCTCCAGTTTCCAGATTGTGTTGAAAATTATACAAGCATCTTATAAAAGCTTTTCCATATTTGTGAGGCATACGGTGGACGCCATTTTTGTCTACATAAAGACTAAGGAACAGCGTTACACTAGCTCGTTTCATTTTTTAAATTGATTCCATGTTTTTAAATTAAAATTTCGCATTTTCATGTTGGCAACATTGCAAAAGTTAATAACCGCACACTGGAATCGTTGGCTGCATTCGCAGATAGTTGATAGGAGAATAAATTGCGTTTCTTTACAATAATTTATAAAGCAAAAACATTAAAGATTGTAATAACAATTTATTGCTTGCATGTATTCTTATGTCAATTACTTGATGCATCTGGCGCATTACTCATCGTGGCATGACTGTCCTTTGCTCATGAAGTAGGTAAGTCAGATATGATTATTGGTGCATCTTTAGGGCGAGCTTTATTGGCCCGAGTAGTTTAACTTGTTTAGTTTTATTGGACTTACACCGTTTATCGTATTAAGACAACCCAGTTATTCTATCTCACATTCCGTGGGGTGTTTTGATAAACCGTTCAATTTACGGAAGGATGATACTTGTTTCTAAATGGATGCTATTTCCTTTAGATAATGATAGTAGGCGGGCCTATTGCTGTGTAGTTTGAAAGTTACGTAATCCTACTTCACTGAGACTCAGGTTACAGAAAGACGTTGCTTGCTAATTAATAAATTTCGATTGTTATAATTCTTATGACTTCACGCTCTTTACAGTTGGTACCTATTTGTTTTTAGTTATGAGTAAGAAATAATTTTTGACAAGACCAAAAAAGTGCGTTTCTTTGATTTCTTCAAACCTTACACTTAAACATGTACTCCTAAGGAGATTACCTCTGTTCATTAATTTATAATAAATGCGTCTAGACCAACAAGGTCTTAAATTTGAATTACACCTTAGTTATAAACGTTAACTAAACAAGGTACAGTCAACCAAAGTAGCTGAACATTGAATTTTTTAAACATACCACTAATTGAAAAAGTATTTGTTACATAGTAAAAAGTCTTCAATATTCTAAGACCATCATTTGGACTCTATAATTTGAGACTATACCTGAAATAAGTATTATGACGTATCTATATTTCTTTAAATTAAGTTTCTTAACATAAGTTATTTCTGTTGCTAACCATACCTAGCTCTGTAGTGGCTCTTAATCATGATTGTGTGCAAAGCTTCCTAAGACTTGCGCCGTAATTATGACTAATGAATGTTCATGGTTGGGCTAAGGTGCCGATGCGCCTCGTGCTGGGCAACTAACTAATATATCTACGTACCAGAGTATTCTGGTGTATTGTACCTATGTGTATGGAAGTCGTAGCAGCTGAGAGAAAGTTCATGATGTATTTATTACCTACTATCCTGAGTGAAGTATTAAAGTTTCGTTTTAATCAGACCCTCGAAGTGAAAAGGTACTTAATAAAACAATATTATTTCTTCATGAATTTGAAAGTAAAATATAACTTATATATCTTACAGACAATTAGGTAGTTAGGTACATTTATGGCAAAACCTTAGTATGGACAATCACAATGCTTGATTTGTGTCGTAGGTATCCTGTACCTATTACATTAAACTGACAGGTTCCTTAATATCTTCACAAAGGAGCAACTAAATAGCACATTGACGACCTACTTGGCGGAGTGGCTAAGCAATATGACTGCTGCGCTAAGGGTTCAAGGTTCAACTCCCTCATGGGTTTCGAAGGTGTTTGTCTCGAGTCTGGGTGTTTGTGTTTGTGATATTTCATGTTTGTAAAACGTATCCACGACAGGGAAGACATTCCTAGATTAAGTCGACGTTTTTACAACAACAACATAAATTAGTGCTGGAAACCTACGCTTTCCCCACTATAATTCAATAACTAAATTACTCTATTATCAATGTCTACTCAATCTAAAATCCTTAGTCCCGTCAAACGATGTCGGCTAATTGATAACGGACGAACGCAGCAAATGCACGTGACACAAAATCAATATGGCGGTGATGGATGGTGCTGAATTTTAATTAAACTCGCATCAACCTGTTAGCTGACAAAATGAGCTTATAATGGCAACGCGTGTACATAGCACACCGTCTAGCCATTAATCTATGAGCAAATATTTGTTTTTGTCACTATGATTTTAGTCTAAGCGTGTTGTTCACCCGGTGTTTGGTTATGTTTCGTACAAAGCCACGGTTTAACAGTTTTAACGGTTAAATGAGAAAGAAAAAACACTTTGCTACTAGCTTCTGTCTTATGCCTACATTAACGTCTTATGTGGTTGTAATTTATGTAATAGTCAAAGGTAGGTACTAGACAGTAGACAGTGTATTATAGAATTCGTATTACTATTTTGCAAATCCGCGTTAAACGTGTCCGCAGGTGTTTCTATGAGTTCCGTTTAAATAGTTTTTTAAGCAAGCACACTATGGTTCAATACGGAAACCCCATTACTTACTGAGCATCTGGAGTATCATACTCTATAATTTCTTCTGCCTTATGGCAAAATTACAAAGTCATATTTACAAAATCTGAGGTTTTTCCGTAAAGGGTCCTATAAACCATTTTACATAATAATGCGACTCGAAGCCGCCACATGTGAATTCAAGTCAGTCGCACTAAAACGGTCAGCAATTCAATATTGTTGAATAAACGAGAAATGTTTTGAACAACCTGCCAGAGATTCAACGGTCATTTATAAAAGGCAGTTAAGTATTCATTACGGCCACGATAAAAGGAGCATCACATACAATGTTAGCGAAGGCACCGCGTATCTCAACACTGGCCGACAGAGGTGCCCCCTGCCGCGGTACAATGAATAACCGTGAAATTACTCGTAAAACTTGCATTAGTGCGGCAGTTAATAAAGCCGATGAACCATGTGGTCGACTCATAAACCCACACAAAAAGTATTAAGACTTTAAGACACTTTCGTCTTCGCAGTGATAAAAGTCTAAATTGAGATTATTAATGGCCATGTTAGTTTAATAATGTCATTAAACTTTATGAATCGAAACTGCATCTCGATTGGCGTCTTCAAATATAAATAAATAGCCTATTAATTATTGTAAACAGGTACATTGAAATGGTTTCAACGTAGCACTTATCTGTCAGCTATCGGCTGTTGAAATATCTAGTATTTAACACTGTGTGTAAAAACTATGATAATAAAATACTGATAGCGTATCAATCAAAAAATAAAATAATGAGCATATGCCGCATCAAAAATGTATCTATTGCTGGTTTGCAAAAACTAATAGGTTCACTTTCTCGCATCTTGCAATTAGGAAGTAGTGGTGATAATAAAGAAGGTGTAGTTAGCGTATGGGTACTAGTTACCTATATATATATATATATATATATATATATATATATATCTATTTCAGGTTCAGATATACTAGATACATTTTATTGTTTTGTGACACCTCTCCCCATTTTTTAAATGGCCCGAATGGAATAAGATACAACATTTCATTCATCTAAACATTAAATTAATTATAACGCATGCATAAATACCAAAGCTTTTCTTAAAACTGTATTAACTTTGTTGTAACATAACACTTACTTAGGTATAAAGTACGTAGCTATAACTTTACATTCCACTCCAGCTTCAAACGCTGAACTTTCTTCAAACTGACACGACCATAATTGCTGCCTATTATATCACATAATCCGCAATTACATACAGCTCCTTACTGGCTGTCAAGCGTTTACAGTCCAATAGCTCCACAAAGGGGCCTGGACACCATGACATGATGAAGTGTCACCTCTCAATGATAAACGATACTGAACCTCGGGCGTCAAATGAGAAATTCAATTTCTCGCTCCCGTTACTTCGCTTAGCTGCCGGCTTGATATTTAAGATCAATCAAAACTTACAGTGATTTTATTTACGTTGTTTTGTTATGTGAAAGGCGTGGATAAAGGGCTTGGAGCTTAGAAAGAGAGACGGTTTTGTAATTGCCGTTCTTGGATTTACGCCAAATATGGAGGCTCTAGGTGTTTGGAATTTACTACTTACGCAAACTCTTAATATTAGTTGATGTTCATTCTTTCTCTTGTACCTTCAACTTCATAATAAAATCCCTTAAATAATTGTTTAAAAGTTTGTCCTTAAAAGTTTTCATTCGAACGGTTAAAAAGTTGTATGTGGTTCAGTGAAACCTAAAAATAACACACATAATAATATTCACCATAAAATAAACGTAACTTAAGTGGACTGAAAACTGAAACTGAAAACAACAGCAAAATCCAATTACTTATGACAACAATTATAATGTTAGCAAAATTATGTGCAACGGGTGTTCGATCAGAGAGTCGAACTGCAAACATGCGACTGTGGTAGATAGTTCATATTATATAATTAAATAATTAAACGATGTAAAATAGTGAACGCATATTACTGTGTACAGGTAGCCTTGCACCATAAAGGTACCTATACGATAGCCACAACTTTATATAAAAAATACATATTAGGCAAATATGAAAAACGTGAGCTGTAAAGTGTAAGGTTATTACCGATAAAATATTATTCCAAAATACTGCAAACACAAGAAATTACACGAGAAATCAATTGAACATTTTGGTGATCAATTAAACTTTTTGCGATTATTATCAAACAAATAGTAACTTAATAAAAACAAAAGATACCTATAAACATGAAGAGTCCATTGATTTATTTGAGCCCACACGGTCGAGTAGCAACGTTTGTTTGTTAACATTACAACACCGAAACCCGAGTAGCGATGTATTCATAACTTCCTTTGTAGACGGCATAAAGCATCGTAAACGCGTATTGTTCAAGAATGCGATTATATTAAAGAAACTTTATCGGGCTTGTGCCATAAAATGCGGAATGTAGGAGCCGCCTAGTCGCCCGCTAAGAAGTAAGAATTGCAGCTATTGAGATAAAAAGTAAAACTGCACTTGTTCCTAGTAAATGGTCATTCAATTTACTGGGAATAACTGCAGTTGTTTTAAAGTTGAACGGCTACAAAGAGCGCATGTCGATCGCTGAATTTGTAAGTTACCCGTTACACTTTACTCTAAATTGTATTTGTTAATACATTTTGCTAGTTTTCATAACTTTAAACATAGACCAAAAAAAAGTTTTCTCTATGCTTTAAAACATCTACACACATCTACACACATCTACACATTAGGATCTAATGTACTAATAACTTACCTGCTACGGCTGCTACGGACATTATACGGACACTCCGATGCACATCCGTCAGCAAAGTAGCGAGTAATCTGTGACAAGAGCAACAGAGAGATTTATGATTACTATCCACCACAGCACACAGCGACATCACAATTTATGCGATAACACTGTTTTGTCTTTACAATAAATTAATAGACGACTGGCGACAACACAACTTTTCCATCCACAGCCGTCAGAACGCAGGACAAAGCCATAAAGTGTGTCAAATTAAAAAACCCTTTGAACTCGCCGTAAACATAATTGTATGTACTAAAATAAAAAGATCGTTCTGAATGCGAGACATGTGTCCATATGTTGCTAAGAGGCAAACCGTGTATAATGTGATAAAGTGTCTGGATACCGTTCAGATGACGAACGCCTCAATAATTGTGTTGAAAGAAAAAGTTTGCTTTTATTTTTAAAGCAGGGTGCTGACTGCTGACTTCGGGATGTTTTCATTTGGTCACAGTCGTGATTGTTTATCTCATTAAGTTCTTTAACTTTTTATAACGGAAGTTATTTTTGTGGTTGTCATTTTTATGGTTTTGAACTTCTTAATAAAAATAACTACTTCGTCTACTAACACCCTAATCATCACGTCTAGAAAAGAAAAAGATGAAAAGAATATAAAATTAAGCTACGCACTTTTAATCTGAATAACATGCCAAAACACGTGATTCGAACACCTACAAAAGAAGATACACATCTCATGATGACATTCTCATCCCATACCCAAATCGACTTAAACTTAATCACCTCAGATAAACGCATATAACCTCCTTCGAATCTTCTGAACAGCTATCCTTAACTAGATATTAAACATCATTAACATCCTTATCCTCAATCTAACCCGCAAAATGTTCACGAAATCATTATCAATAGATAGATAGTGTTTGCTCTGATGCGCCGTACCGTCGCGTCGTCGAGACGAGATAAATCGACGGTCCACACACTCCACACTCAAGGTACCTACTCTCCCACGCCACGGCTTGACACGCGCACCCTGACACCACAGTCAATATGGATATCATATCTGTTTTCTTTGTGCCTTTAGTGTTTTTTGTAGAGACATTATCGCTTTGAAGGGTGAATTATGATTGTTAATGAACTTGGAAGCAGTACGTTGTATTGTGATTAAAGATGGTTATGGTCTTCGTTTTATTTCACTCGTTCACAATCGTTTGCTTAATGAGTTATAATAATTAATTAATTTTATTGGAAACTAGGTAACTAACTAGTTAACTTTCAAATTCCACGTCGAAGTTATCGTTAACGAAGATGAAGTTATTTAGTTTAGGTAGGTACCTACTAAAATAACTGGAATCAACAATAACTATTTGAAGTTGTTTTCTTCAATACGTGTAGGTATATACTATGTAACCTTCTGATTCGATAGAAAAGTTGATAGTTACCTAGCTAAAAATATTAAGAATCCTATAAAGGGTAGGCTGGCAACGTACTTCGAAAGAGGTGGGAATAATACATTTTTACCTACTAGGGATCATGCAAACGAAGTGTAAACTATATTCCGTTTGATGTTAACCAAATGTCGTAAACAAACAGAAGTGGGGTGTTTGGTCTCACATCGGTCGGCGGCTAATCTGTAAACGGATATGATTATGAATTTATGAGAACCAAGCTATCGTCAACGTTCACCACGTCATTTATAATTTAAGCATACAAAGAAGTCACAAGTGATGACAGAGTCTCGGTTCGTTTGTTATGACATGTTTAGCTTTCTACCCATACCAATAATTTATGTATTTAGCTCTAGTTCAAAGAAATTGAAGTCTGTTCATAAGAAAACAAATAACTTTATACTTATTTTCGAACTGACACCATTTAATTATTGCTAGTACAGGACAAAAAATCCGTTTCTGAACGTAATAAAACGTTTTGTTCTATGCATAAAATTACAGCCTGATAGAAGAAAATAAAATTCTTTAAAAATTAAGTAACTACCTACTTTTCAAACTTCAAATATCAAACAGATATTAGCACGAAATTAGTATGTTTTTATTACTTACACTTAAGTCTTAATAATTATAATTCATTTTGAAATGACAGTGACATGCGCGTCAAGTGCGTACTGCGTATAACGGAAAGTATTGTTTTGTAACCCTTCTTCCATCAAAGGTCGATATTTAATAAATAAACTTGTGTTAGACCAATACAATGAGTTTTTGCCGACGAATAGTAAATCCTGCCCTATTTTGTACACTGCTTAGGCAGGATATAATCAATAAATCGATACATAGTTGTGTATATAAAAATGTAAACATAACCTCACATCTTGGAAGTTACTATCCCAATAACATAAGTTTTAGTTCAGTTCGTTATAAGTCTAAAAGGGTATGTTAATAAATGTGCTTTGTTATTGTGTCCACTCAAACAATACATATTATTAAATAATTTATTAAATTTTTATTGCTGTATTCAAACAGGCAAGTAATTATTTTTTTATGAAATGTATGTTGTTTTAGAACCAGTATGATTCTGATGATGAAGACACTGTGTTAGACTCTGACTCGTCACTATCAAAAGACTCTAAAGTAGTTAAATTTTCTACAACTTCTATGAGAACCGATGTAATATTAAAGTCAGCACTTAGTGTATCAAGAAAGTAAGAAACTCAAATTAATTTCTACATGTGGTAATTCAGTTGATTTATAATAATATTGAATACTTAATGTTTTCAATTTTCAGTAAAGTAGAACAAATGTTTTATGAAAGTAAAATTAGATTAAATGGCAAGAAAATTCTGAAGAAAAGTGTTTCAGTAAGTGTTATGGAGGTTTTTCTTATAAAACATGTGCCTAGAATTTAATCCTTCAGGTTTTATATGTTGGTAGTTAGCTTGACAAATGAGATATCTATTCTTTTCTATATCTCTAGTGCTGATCTTTACATATTGCTGAAATAATATGTATTCTGTTCTAATAAAAATTAAACTTTTCCCAGGTTAAACTAGGTGACGAGGTTGATGTCATAAAAATGTTCAGCCCAAACAATCCGGAACATATTTATGTAGCAAGAGTAGAAGTGTTGAACATAACACCCAAGGAAGAAAGTATTCAAGTTACAGCAAGGAGAT
This sequence comes from Abrostola tripartita, assembly GCA_905340225.1. Taxonomy (NCBI): domain Eukaryota; kingdom Metazoa; phylum Arthropoda; class Insecta; order Lepidoptera; family Noctuidae; genus Abrostola; species Abrostola tripartita. The sequence continues at coordinate 5,890,123 of HG996498.1, read as the reverse complement.
TCAAACACTTACTAATTGATAACTATGAGATAGATCCATACAAGTCTTCTGTTGCAGAAGCATAAATATAGCCAAGCTGTTATTAGGTAAATCAATTACTACAATTTCAGACATCCTGGTATCAAATAACTGAACTTAAAATATTAACACATTTTAAAATAATAATTTATATTTAATTATAGTTTTAAAATGTGTAATTGTTAATAGACAATACCAAAACCTAACCCAGACAGAAGGGCAGACATTTCTCCTAGACCCCATTATTTTATTTGTTATAATTTGTAAATAAGTCAATTGTGTTGCTGTATAATAAATATAGAAATATGTTAACTTGATTTATTTCTTAAACCAATCACTTTAACATGATTATATATCTAAATCTATATCACAATCTGAACTTTCGAATATTGATATTTGTGAACTAGGATTTGACTTTTGTAGTGAAGAACTTGAGCTATTCTCTTTTCCTTTTAAAGCTGCAATGGATGTAACAGAATCCAGCGATGTTTCTGAATTAAGGTTTACAAACATCTTAGATGTAGAAGGTTTGACTCGCAAAACAGTATTATTTTCCTGTAATTTCAATTTATTTCTAAAACTATTTGATTTATCTAAAGATTTTCGTGGTTTTTCATCATATTTGTCCAAATCATGTTTACTAGCAAACTGAAACATTTTTAGTTTGTTTATAGTTTTCTCTTTTACTTCCATACTTTTATCTGATTCCTGTTTGGGACTTTTCTCTGATATCCTATCATTATTTTGTTCAGGTATGTCAAGTATATTATCAAGTGTAGTGTCTAATTCTTTAGGTTCTGATTTAACAATATTGTTGGCATAATCAATTTCATTATTTTCTTTTTCAAATCTAAAATCAATGCCCAAATCAGCCAAGGCATCGTTTACACTGGGGACAGCATTTAGAATGCTGTTGTCTCCTTCAAATTCTTCATCACTATTTGATATGTGATCTTCATTCTTGCTAACTTTTCCTTTAGATTTCTTAACTCTTTTAGGCAACTTATTCTTGACTGCACTTGAGTCTACAATAACTTCTTTTCTTTTTCGTTTATTGCCTTTTGTTTTTTGGACACTTGATGGTTCTTTTACAGCTTTATTTAAAGTAGAGTGCTTTTTTAGTGTTACTGCAAACCTCTCATGAATACCAGGGTCTTTGAAGTTATTATCTTTCCTTATATTATTTATATCATCTACTATTTCTGTATCATCCGATTTCTTTGCTTTCTTGTTATTAAAATAAGAGCTTGTTATCAGAGATGCTGATAGTTGGATATTCTCATCGGTCACATCATCGTGTTTTGCGAAAAGTTTATAATTTCCGCTCTCTATATCACTTTCTAAAGTCTTGTGGTCAACTTGTAACAACTTTGCGTAATATAATAGTTCATTTTTCCATACATCGAGCAGATTTAAACGTGTTAAGAGTTTCTTGGCAGTGCGTAGATAATCGAAGTCTGGATATTTTGGAGTCGTCGAGTGTAAAGCATCTACTGTGTCGTTTAACGTGCAGTCTTGCATGGACAAGTCTACGAGGGAAACTGCGATTATTGCATCCATTGGTAGTATTGTTTTACGGTACATGAGACGGCAGTGTGCTTGAGATAATCTGTAAATAAAAAAATTCAACCATATTTATACTTTCTTAAATAAACTAAAATTGTAATTTTTAAGTAGTACATAATAATGATCACATTAGAAAAACTAAAATCCAAACAATTATGTCACAGAAACGGAAAACAAGGATTATCTTGATGACAACACCTAAGTACTTTTTTTTTATCAAAATTCGATTCCTACCTAAACAAAATAAAGTAATGGCATTTAGATGTTAAATAGGACATACCTTACTAAGCTGTCTAGCATTCTAACAGTGGTACGAGAAGGATCTCTGTGTTCTGATCTTCTTTGAGCCATGTAATACTTCTGCAGTATCATATTCGCTGATTTCGTCATCTCTGTATATTTAGGCCCAACTAGACTAATATACATCTGAAATGGTAACACAATATTTATGTCAGCTATAGGTATGTATATTTTTAGTTGTCTTGAACTTTGTTTTTTAAATCACTGTTTTATTGTGGGTAGGAGAACATTATCTTACCTGCAACTTTTCTAGGGTCCACTTTTTCTTAGGATCAACAGCATTAGAATCTCCAAAAAGTATGTATGAAGATACAAGTTTATCCCATGATTTATTTTTTGAGTCTAGTAATATAAATATTAAATCAAACCTAGAACAAAGATTATGAATTTAATATGTTTCTAATAAAATTATTTGACTTTCGCATACCAATTTTGATTGAGAAAATTTACCCAGCTATAAAACAAGATTGTTGATCATTCAGATTGTAAAACAACATCAAAATCAACTTTACCTACTTAGAAGAGGAGTTCCAAGTGAAACATTTACACTGAGCGGTTGATCTGTATCATAATGTCCTTTTGGATTACAAGCTGCTATTATGGCGCAGCGAGTGTTGAGCTTACAGACTATACCGGCCTGAAACAAGTTTAATTTATACATGTATTATAAGAAAATTCAGTATACCTACTCTTGTTGGTGGAGTAATCACCATTATAACCTGCCTATTTGGTAATATAATTAGTAAACTTGTTGGTACTAATTAGTGGTAATTATTAGTAGAGTTATGGACGTTTTTTTATGTTTGTGTGTAAAAATTGTGCCTAATAAATGGCAAAATACTTATATCATTATTTATTTGAAAAAAAAAAACTCAAAAAACATCATACCTTAGCCACTGAGATGGTCTGTTGCTCCATTGCTTCATGTATAGCAGTTCGATCGTGTTCGCGTAGCTGTGAGATCTCGTCGATACAACACACTCCGCCGTCCGACAAGACGAGAGCACCGGCTTCTAGCTGCCATTCACCATCCTCCTGTAACGTTTAAGTATTAAAACTAAGACATTTCAAACAGTCGCCAATGGACCTTAGCTGTTTACAATCAAGACGAGAAATAGTCACAAGGTTCATCAAATGATCAGAAAATTTTAAACGTTCTTAGGACTATCTTATTTCCTGAATCAATGGCTCATCTTATTTACAGATATAAAGATTTTAGAAAAAGACTTTTAAAAGAACGCCCTTGAAATGGTCTTATAGTGGTTAGTGGATGTTCTAGGTAACAGAACGCAGTGGTAAGGAATAAGGTACATGGACAAGGCAGTAAGCTAAGCACTGTTACTGTAAACTATGGTAAAGTATTTTTATTTTGATATATTTTACCCTAAGTGCAGCGCAAGTAAGTCCAGCTCTTGTGCTACCAGTTCCTGACGTAAACACTGAACGCGCGGTCAGATCAGCACCAGTGCGAAGTAATTGCGACTTTCCAGTGCCTAAAAAATCAGATACGTTTTAGAATTATGTAGACCACAAGCCTTAATATTACCAAACATCAATAAAATTCACAGTATATTACCTGGATCCCCTACTAAGAGTAAATGACACTGCCCACGTACTCGAGTCGCGTGTTTTTCATCTTGTATAGATTTCTTGGCGTCATTCTCTACAATGTGGTTTGAACCAGTAATCACGGTGAGCAGTACTGCAAGCTTCACCAAATGAAGTCCGTAAACCTAACATTTTATCATTTGAGTAGAACACACAGTTGAATAATAGTTTGGCTTTATGTTATTTAGCCATCTTCATCTCTAGGTGATGGATGATCGATTTGATTTAATTATGAATTGGCAATCGCAATTTTTTGTTTTAAAAGCTATAAAGAGACAGAAGGATGATATTGTTATCCTTTATGTGTCTGTTATATAAGAGAAAAACATACCAAATATACCGGCCTATGTCCGGCAGTAGACGGAGGTAGGCTGATGATGATGTTGATGATACCACGTCATTCATGTACTAGCAATTTAATAGCCTTTGCCAGCATTTTACGCGTAGTCGGGTAATAAAGAAGTATTACTTTGTTACCTAAATTATTAATTACTATTATTATAATAATAAAAGAGCCTCTAACCTGAGGACAAACTGAGGCTAAAATTCTATCTCTTCCTTTCAAAGGACAAGCTTCATACTTAGCCCAGAATTCATCGAAGCAGTCCTTAATATCTGGAGCTGAAGCCACAACCTCTGATCTCTGTGCATTAGACACTTCCACGAAATTTGCTTGTAATACTAAATCAACTTCGGATTTCTTGTTGTGGACTGACGGGCGCCATCGTCGACGGAGTGTGCCACTGAAAGAATAAAAGACAACATCATGTTAGGTGATTGTTACAAAATTATAATGGATAATTGAACAATGCCAAACCACTTGAACCACAGATTTTAAACAGAGTAGGAACGCTATGGAAGTCAGGTTAGTTTATAGTTATGGATGCAAAAATGGGCAAACTGAACTTATGCCAGGATTTAAATGATGTAACAATGTCGATTTGGAAAAGTAATTTTAATTTTTTCGTGATAGAATAATATTGCAGGCTGATTTCACTATCATAAAAGTAGATTAGTCAAGGCACTTATTAAAGTCTAGTGACTAATTAAAAATTATATTTATCATACCAAATAATAACATCATCACCAGGCTTGCAACAATCAACTAGGTCATCTTCTAAGACCACCCACATAGAGCCTGGTATAGTGCCGATGCTCAGCTTGTTTACTTGCTCCTAGAATTAAGGTGAATATGACTTATTTTAAGTAAGTACTTTATTTAAATTAGCAAAAGGCTAATATTAGAATAAGTACATCTCCATATTACAAATTAATAAAGGTTTGAAAAAATGATCAACATGATCAGGATTTGTATCAGCAACCTTTGCAGTTCCAAGGAACAGCTCGACCAACTAAGCTACTGTGTACATCCTATTTAAATTATCCGTATCATCAGCATCATCATCAGCCGGAATACATCCCCTGTAGAACAAAGGCCTCCCCCTTAGAACTCCAATATAGAATTATTTATACAAGTTGTCAAAATATTATGTACCTGGATTTTTATTTCTTGATAGTCTTTACAGTGCTCTCTTGAAACTAGTTGTACTTGAGAAAATGTAGAACTTCTACAAGATTTAACATCATTAGCACATTTCGATGGAGGTCGCAAAATGTATCTGTTTTCAAATTCGGCTTCTATACAATTTTCATATTTGCATTTGACACAAACATACTTCCTTTGATATTCCAACATTTTAGACTGAGTCACCCTTACAACTGTGCCTAAAAATGTAATTTTAAAGTAGAAGTAGCTACTGAATAATTGTGGACGAAATAATTTCATAAAATTGCCTGAGTAATTCATTAATTCACCATAAGCCCTATATTTTCAAACATTTGCCTGTTTCAAATACACACTAACCTGTAACTTTTAAAAAACATCCCAGATCCACATTTTTGGGGAATACAGTACGATGTAGTTCAGGACAAACTGGCAAACCAAAGAACCTAGCATGGATGTTACGTTTTAAGTAACAATAATCCAACTTTGCAATTTCTATTTTATATTCATCACGTTCCAAAATTGTTTGTTGGGCTTTTATTAAATCCTTATCACAGGCGGGTAGACTCTCCACAGGACTACATAGCACTTTATCACCGATATCCGGATACGTTTCAAAAAGTTTCAGAAAGCTAAAAGTTACAAAACAAACATTCAAACTTTATGTAAATAAGAGCTTCAAGCATTTAAATTAATAGATATTTACTCGATTCTAATGCTATAGTAACCTAAGTTATCTCTTTCTGATAAAATATTTATACAGTCTTCTAAATGAAACTTGAGAACATACTCCAAAATCATTTTAAAACATGATTTTTAAATAAAATTAAGACGTAATGAAAGTTCGTATTTTACGAATTTACGCGTTGATTGACAATTGATTAGAGGTGAGGCATAAATTTCATATTGAATTAGGTATGTTGATTATGTATTTTCAACCGAACCAGTATAAACTATTCTGTCAAGGATTCTGTATCACCTAATAATTATTTCAGTTGTTAAAGACAAAGACGTTTTTATTCGTAAAGGTGATAAATAACCTACAAAGGTTGTTTATTCTTTATTTTAAACAAGGCCATAAAATATAGCCTAACCCTACGTAACACATCAGCACTCTCTTCGTATTCTTTCATTTATATATAATTTAACTAATTAAATAAAATATCCTCTTGCATGTCCGAGATGTTGGTTTGGGCAAAATAGCAAAGTTACCCATTGTAAAGATTAATGTCTTACATTAACCGACTCCTCGAATAATGGTGATGCTCTAAATCTAATTTCAACATAATAATAGAATTGATCAGTGGAAGGAGGGCAGACCGCAACCTATGAGCTGTGCCATGATAAATAGGTTTCCAAATATTATACTTATTAAATTCGTTTGTATTCTGGCATTATAAAATACATTTGTAACTACTGTAATATATTACACCTCATCTATCGCAAATCGAAAACTGTCATTCGTTACAAATATTAGGATTATGTGGAGAAGCGGGTAACGATACTACCTAAACCGGCCCACCCCTACAATCGATTGTCATTTTGACATCACAATATTTACATTACAAAAAAATCTCTATGTTGCCAGCTGTATAGTTAATAGATATGTCACTGGCACTGCACTGCAGTAAGGCCGAATACGGAGGAACTTATAAAATTCCCTGGATATGGGTGAAGCTGTTGAGTTGATGAAAGATAGGAAGAGCCGAAAATGCTGTGGCCTAGACCTAGTCCCCAGATGCGCTTTGCGCAAATGCCTCTTTTTCAGTAACTACTAATGCCTACTCTGATCATTGGGTTCAAGTGCCGTTTTCTTATTTGGGGACTTTTATATTTTCTCTATGATAATAATATTAAAAAAGGAGTTGGTGAACTCTTCACTTAACCCACATACAGTGACATAAATTTATTATAAAAACCAAAGGCTTTTCGACAGACACACGAGGTTTGACAGCCACTAATCACCCCAAGATTAAACTCAAAAACACTTTCAAACCTTATAAATCCCATGTAGCGGGCCCGGTTAACTAATCGCCCCACGGATAACATTTAAAGGGAAGGAAATACAAAAAATACTAGTCAGTGTATGATATTTATTATCTAGTTGTAGTATATTCCACACATCTTGATGGGTCAGTAGGAAAGTATTCTTGACATTTTGTCATAAGTCTCTTTAATGCTTGGATGTATTTCCTTTGAGTTTCGTCGTTCATAACATGGGCCACGTTCTTTGAGAAAATCTTTTCACGTCCTGTACGGGCGTGAATACCGACCATAGTGACACCGATAGGCCATGGGGCGTTGCCTATAGCCATCTGCAAATATGCGTCGCTAGCCTAAAAAATAAAGCATAATTATAATTATACACAATTTAGTTTTTACAATTTTAATGTGGGACACGAAACCCTCGTGTCCCCGATTAATAATGTAATTCTATGTAAAATGGTATTTAAAGTAGGTACTTTAAATTATTACAGACGTTTTTTTTATGAAAAACTTAAATGTAGGAGCAACATTGTAATATTTGGAAACCATAACCACCAAATATGTTACTTTTATTTAAAAGTTGCAAAGGATGTATCTTAAATAGAATACCATTATATAGTTTCGTTCCAGCAAATGCTTAGTGATCTCACAGAGACTTTCGCAAATATCGTCTGGAAGATTTTTCTTCTTAAGTTTTCTGACCAGAGGTTTTAAGTACACTTGAGTTTGAGTGAAAGTGGCCCTTGTCATTTTATGTTTCACTGCAGTTTTCTCTGCTCCTGTTGCTGAGTTCAGTTGTTGTCCCCAAAGCTTTAAGAGGAACTGAAATGGATATAAGGTTTCATATTAATTAGCAATTTAGGAATTATGTTTCTAGGAAAAATAGGAGGAAGGGAGGGGGAAGACCAAGGCATAGTTTTATTCAGCATCTAAAGGAGAAGATAGGAGTTGAGACATACCAAGTAGTCAAATGGAATGTTGAAAATAGAGAACAGTGGCATTTGCTCCACTAACAAGAGCAAAGCTCTTAAATTTAAGAAGGGTTTCAAATTAAGGCATCAAATTAGAGTACTTTACTCAATTTCATGTATTTTTACTGTTTGTTTTTATATATATTAAATGTAACTTTCTCAAAACATTAATCAGTATAAATAATATGTAGGTATTAGTCTAATGTTAGAAGGTTTGTTATATTCTTATTTTGCTTCTGATACAATCGAAGTAACTTATTGTAGTTGCCTAATATAACAAACCTGTAATAATGTCATGATAACATTCATATCATGGTTTTTGTCTCCCTGCCCCATTGTTTGAGCCATCTCTTGAATAAATTCATAAGTTATGGAATCATCTAAAGCATCTTCTTTTAGCTGTTTGTCACTGACATTCTGAAAAAATGATTACAATTTAAGTAAAATAGTTAATTTTAAGAAGCACTCAATGGTTTGATATTTATATTTACCTGTGTTCCTAATGCTAATATTTCATTTAAATATGCTTCATCCACTTTCTCCATAGCTTCTTGGAAGTCATTCCTTAGACCCTGAAATCAATTAATACAATTTTATTTAGAAAGAATGTACTCTCTTTTGAAGTACACACTTTTAAAAACCAAAATATACATTTATATCACTATAAGGTTAAAAAATATTTATTAATGTTTGATTTATGTATCATATTACTTACTCTATTTGCTTCTGGTTCTTGAATCTCTATTCTTCTCAATCTTTTAAAAGATTGCAGTTCATTTTCACCATACAACCAAATTGGATGTCCTCGCTCCCTTAACCTTTTTATTACTTCTGTTCTTGGCAGTCCAACTATCTCAGTGTTTTCTGCATCATTTGTGGCTTGTCTGTCACCTGCATTAAGTTTATTTTAAAGATTAAAATATTGTTCAGCTCATGTTTAAAAACTTAAATTTTGCAATATAAATCGAGTTCAACCTTTTTCATAGTAAACTTCTTGCTTTTCTTCCTGTCCGACTTGAGGACCATATTTTTTTAGATACTCTTCTTGTTCCTTAGCCATAAGCTCGCCTCTTTTGAAATATTTTTTACTTTTTGTAGGATCCTGCAATAACAAATTGTTAGTGTAAAATGCAAAGTATATATATATCAATAGAGCACAGATAAGTTTCTGTATGTCATGGATTACTTACAATCACATTCTTTTCTTCCAGTTGCTTACGTTTTCGTGCTATTTCAGCTTTTAAAATATCCATTGCTATTTACAAATGATAATATTTTGATTTCTAAATAATTTTTAGAAGCGTCGTATTTGATAACTTGAACATCAAGCAAGCTGTCAATGTCAACTATGTATTATATTTATGTCATGCTGACAGACAAGTGACATTTTTTGTTACCAGCCTTAATATATTAGTTTAAAAAATTATATTACGTTCATAAAATATCTGTTTCAAATTATTACAGAAAATATTTAAAAAAATATATAAATAATTAAAATCTCGGCTACCCTTGTACCTCCTTATGTTTCTGGCTCAGCGATTTGCGCTGGCACTGCTGCTGCTGCTGAGGAGACCTTCAAGCGGGGGAAATACAATAACCTAATTTGTAATTGTATTTTATAGCCGTTTGGGGTCGAAACCTCAGGACTATGGTCCGAGCGCTCACGCGCTGTTCACAGACGTAGCGAATCGCTTAGTCGAGTCTACACGTGACCAAAGGGCTGTTGCATTGTTTGGCCGAAGAATAAACATTGCTATTCAACGTCGCAATGCTGCCAGTCTTTTGGGCACGTTACCAGTTGACATTGATGGAGATCAGTACAATGAATATTATGATACTTTGCATAAATGTTTTATGTATGTATTAGCATAGGTATTAGTTTTAAAATTAAAACATAATTACGTTAGTTTAAAAATGAAAATAATTATAAAATATGTACCCTATTGAATTAAATTAATAAATCTCGGCTTTTAAATTACTGAATGATATTTCTTAGCTTAGCTTAGTATTTTGTTACATAAAGAGCAGTATTACTTCATAAGACTATATTACTATTTTTGGTGGCATGCGGGGGTTTGTCCAGGGCAATTACCTCCTTCTTAGCTAAAATTATCAAGGATATGGCAAGGTAGCAAGGTTGGCTACAGACTTCATAGATCCTGGGGAGTTGGAATCCGAAATCGTCGAGAGGGTAGATGTAAATGTACTGGTTGCTTGGTTATTATTAACGTTAATAGTGCTTGTAAATACTACTACGTCTTGTACTTAGCTATGTGGATGACGTGGTGCTGGCTCCCTCGCTTGAAACTCCGAAGGTTTGACTCGTCGTGTTTCTTGCTGTCCCGTCGGACAATGAGTGTGAGAAAGTAGACTGTGTAGGTACCTATCCGTATGCGTTATTAAGTATCTAATTTACCAGAACAAGCACCTTTTACGATGCGTTATTGGGTTGCCGGAATTCCTATTGTGTCAGTATTTTTATCCGTACTCAGACTCGTAATGATAAACAGAGATTTTATCAAAACGATCATTAAGGGGTATCTTCATAAATAACGATTTAGATCGTAGATAAAGCCAATGTGAAGCAAATTAAATTGATTAATATTCAGTTTAAGTAAAATTCTCGGGTTATGTTGTTGTTAAAATGACAAAAATTTACATTGTTTTATTTGTGATATTCAGTTATAACTGCGTAGGAAAAGGTTTGCATGTGTTTTTTTTCTCGTGTTGGCACGTGTATTTTTAGTTCATAACTTTTTAGTTGAAGTGTTTAAATAGTTTCAGGATCATTTCCCCGGATTGTTGGAGGCTACAAAGCGCCTGAGGAGTATGGAAAGTTTCACGCGTCGATACAAAACTTAACTGGCTACCATGTATGTGGTGGTGCTGTGGTTTCCAAGTGGAATGTAGTTACTGCTGCTCATTGTATCCATAGGTATGTGTATGGTTTGTTTTTTGTGGAATTATTATTTATCATATTTTTTGATGATGTCGTCGATCCGATTGGCGAATGTTTAAGATATTGGACTACTGCATGCACTGAAAGTAGCCCATTTGATCCGTAAAGGTTGAACATTAAGTGTTACGAGGATGTTATTCCCGAATCAGGGTGATTTTGTATGGGATATTTCACTTTTGTAAAACGCACCTAACTATGATATTGGTGAAATTAGTAGTGAGGGTGAGTGAGTGCTGATTGATTTTAAACCAGTGGGATGCTACGAAAGGCTACGAAATTCCCCACTGAGCCGACTAAGCTAAATATACTTATCTACACCAACTTACCCATACGTCAAAAACCACTTTTAATTACTACTAGCTGTTGCCCGCGACTTCGTCCGCGTGAATTTCGGGTACTAACACCAGAAGACTAAATTCAAATTTTCTTACTTCAGGCACATGAAGTAAATAAGTTAAAAAAAAATCATGTTTACAATGATATTTGTCATCTACACCATTCGTGTTGAATACTATCAATCACTTTTTATCACGCACGTACGTTTTGATGTCTGAGTAAACAGGTAATTTTTAGCCGATTACACTTAAGTCATAAAAACATTTTATTTTTTAACAGTGTAGGTTGCATTTATATCTATTAATCCCAATGTTTTAATTTTTTAAATACGAATAAATGATGCAGATTTCGCTACCATGACAGTATTTAGAAATACTTTATTTGTTTCAGAACTAACCCCAACTTTATGAAAATTGTAGCTGGCACTCACGACTTGGATGTTGGTGGACAACAGTATGATGTCGAATCAATAATTATATATGACAAATATAACTATACTAGCAAAGAACACGATATAGCAATCTTAAAAACAGAGAAGCCATTCGATTTGCGTTGCATACGAATCTTACGGCTGGGAGGACAGCCCCTTATGGAAGGAGATAAAGTTGTTTTATTAGGATTTGGAGCTCACGAGGTACCTGCGATATACCTAGACTGACAAAAATACCAAATTTTTCTTCAGTGACCATTTAAATTTAAACAATGAATCGATATTTGTGGATGATGGAGATCCAAGTTAGATTCAAGTTTACGTTTTGAATTGACAACTTCAATGAGCGCACGGAAAAAACATATTCAGTTTTGTTTCATCTGAAATGCGATTTGTGTACATGTGTGGCTTGTGTTTGTAAACTGCATTCATACAAACGTAAAGCTAGTTGAGAAGGAAAACAGTTAACAGTAAGACGTAGCGAGACACCGACAAGACACCGATGTTTCTGGGTTCCATGATAAACACGTTTTCTCCCCTTATTCTCATGTAACCTTATTTTTTCAGGCAAATGGATTATCAAGCCGAAAAATGTACGTTTTGGATCTACCAGTTTTCAGTCAGGCAATATGTGAATATGCTATGAGATACAATAGGCCAATATACAAAGAAATGTTTTGCACATTTACTAAGTTCGGTCAAGGGTCTTGTCATGTAAGTATTCATAAATGGATCTGTAACTGTGTCAAGTAAATCCGTCAGGGGTATTCGTTACCTACTAATAAATAACAAAAATGTTTAATACTAGTATGTGTATATAGTAATGATTTTTTTTTTCAGGGAGATTCTGGCAGTCCATTGATAAAAGGAGATGAGCTCGTCGGTGTAGCGTCCTGGGGAATTCCCTGTGCTGTTGGCTTTCCAGACGTTCACACTAGAATAACCCCTTACATTGAATGGATTCAGAAACATATTCGAAAAAGCTTTTGCGTTACGCGTAAGAGATTTTATGTCTGAAATACTATATATTTTTTTAAAATTTATCCAATTAGTTAAGAATAAACCTCCTGTATGTAATTTTATACTAAATAGAACATCATTTATTTCATAAAATAAAAATAAGATTAAACCGAAATGAATTTTATTTGCTTACTGTATATTTTACTTATAATTAGAATTCCTTGCATATCTTCTGTAAAATCTATTTAATTTATCCTTGTTTACCTATAAAAAATAAATTAATAAAGTCAACAAAACAGTGGTCAGGATAGTGATGCTGAAAACATTGTGAGAAAGGTTTCAAAGTATAAAGACAGTCCTTTAAAAGCTGTTATTAAAGATTTGAAACAAGTTATAGATATCACTAGTCAACAAAAAAACAATTTTTGTATGTAACATGAAAACTTTTGCCTAGTTATGTTTAGGGCAAGGATAAGGATACTAGAAATAAAATTAAAATGCTTTAAATACGAATAGTTTTTTTGTAATACCATTTTATAACATTTGAGAAATTTGGAATTTTTATCAACAAATAGAAGTTATTTCGATTCATTGCAACATTAATATGAATTTACTTTAATGATTTTCGTCTGTATTTTGCTTCAGGAACGACTCGTTTTAATGTCCTACAGTAATCCGCTAACATACGTGGGCTCCACTTGCCCTGATATCGTTTTTCTATGGTAGAAATGTCTTGATGGAATCTTTCACCGTGTTCATCGCTGACGGCGCCCAAATTTTCAGGAAAGAAGTCTAAATGTGAATGAAAAAAATGTATTTTCAATGACATATTACAGCCCAAAGTCCTATAGGTAGATAAAAGCTCCGCGATAATACATTTATAGTCACTTATTCGGTGATTTCCTAGAAAATTGGAAGTTACTTTCATGAAAGATTCCCAAGCTGATTTTTCTAAATTACTAAGCTTTTTTTTTTTCAAATTTAAGTCACGGTTCAAATCATTGAGATTTCCTTGTGATAAATGATGTGGCTCATTAGATTAGGATGAGGAAGCTTTATTGAAAGTCAGGATCCTATGTCTCTTTTTCGATTTCTGGCGTAGAGCCTAGATCGCTAGTTTGAGGTGGTTCTGGTACCGGTAGATCTTCACTATGAGGGATCGGTCTTTTAGCTGATGGTAGGTCAGGATACTTAATTTTACTTTTTGTTTTAATTGTAATACCTTTTGTATCAGTAAGACAAAAATAACAATCAGATGAGTGGTTCGTTGGTTCCGTCCAAATCATAGGGATTGCAAAAGGCATAGATCGAGATCTTTTCGCCCGTCCAGTGAGAAGACCCACACATGTAACACAAGAGATGTGTGGAACTCACGCTTTGTCTTGTTGTCCGATGGCAAAGCCAAAATACTGTTAATATAGCTTAGTTACTAATGGTGTCAAAATCCTCCGCTAAGTTTTAAAAGTAATGTCACTACAAATGTAACAAATATTGTCAGAATCATTTTTACACTTTCTTGACATTATTTAAGTATCACTTAACTCTAAAAACAGCACAAACCACTACGCTCTTCAAATAAACAAATTCTCTGAATGCGAAAGTGAAACAAAAACGGTTAATTTTTATTTTGTGGGTAGTAGCTGTAACACGAAAACTAGACCTGATGGAATAAAAATAAATATGGTAATAAAATGAGGGTAGGTAGGCAATTTAAAATTAGCAAGCACCTTTCTTGTTACAAAATTTTGTTGACCAGTGATTTAATCACTATTGACTTACGGATGGAAAAGTTTATAATAAAATGAGGAAGAAGAAATGCAGCTTTGTGTTGATCTCAATTTTGTATGAATAAAGTGTTTTTTTTTTTTAATAATTTCCCTTATTTATTTATTATTTACCTTATATTCACGCTTTACACATTTGATGTCCATTAAAACAGCCATCACAGGTCTTCCGTGAGCGCATTGAAATGGTGTTTTGCAGGCAGAGAGTAAATTTATAAGTTCATCACAATCATTTTTGGAAAGATTGTCACCGAATTTGATTGCGTATCTGCAAGCCTAAATTAAATGAAGATTAGAATATACTATTTTCTCACAGATAGGTAGTGTCTCTGCCATTCTAAAGAAGGATGAAAATACGCAATAAAAACTATATATTTGATTAAGTATAACTCTAAGAGTATAACTAGGTAGACAAGTTAGAGGTCTTGGAAACGGTATTTGAATGAAAACAGAGGATCATGATATTTATACTAATTTAAGAACATAATACTTGCCTCACTAAAAACTAATTCCATGATCGATTTTGGGTATAGTGACACACATCCTTTTTGTAATTTTATGACATTGATTTCTTCCACGATTAGATTTTTCACAGCTTTTATCACTTTTACAACCTAAGAACAATAAAATATTTGATAGATGCTTGGTTATACAGTTTGTTAAGTATATATCTTCTTCAGTGACTTAGAATGAGTCTATCAATCTAGCTTATAATAAAAGTTACCTCTCTCGGGTTTTTACCAAGAATAGCTTTAGGTATAGAATTGATTGTTATTTCATTATCATTTAAAATAGTCCAATGTAAACCAAGTTGCACGAATTTATCCTTATAGTTGTGTAAATAGAGGATTTCGTCTTTTGTCATTTTCAATGCGATGTTATCGAGTGAGGCACTTGTCCAACGTTCTTCAATAATATAATCTGTAAATAAAAACAAGCTGTAGGTATAATAACACTTTGATTTAGATCTATATATTTTTATAAAAACGATGATAAATTTGCCTCCTAGGTTCGCTTCCAATCGTATTCTTTCATGCACAGCATGTTGATCAAATAATACTAGATACTCCGTTGGTTCATCTGATCCTTGATCTTTTTCTTTCATGATTGCTGCAATAAATTTACAGTCAGCTTGACCAAGAACCTACAAATAAGTTGATTGATTATAATGGTGCTACATGTGCTGCATGTTGAAGAATTATTTATATGATTATATTATCCAAAAGAAGTATTTAAGTTAGCATTTGTACCTTAGCGTGTTTTAACGACGTTTCATCAAAGATTAAAGATGCATTACTTTTTTGTACCTTATTTTGAAATTTATGTATGTCTTTAGTTGTAAGATCTTCAACATTCTGTATATTTGGTTCATATATTTCAGAATTCATTTGAACGTCATTAGCAAAATTGTTATAGATTGTCTGAAAAAACATAAAATATTTGCTTGCCAAACAGTTTTATGAACTCTATTCACTAACTTAATGTACCGAACTTACATCTTCAAAATAATCTTTATCCAGATTATAATCACATGCAGTCTTAGAGCGACAATTTTCAAAGATTTGAGACATGCCTGAAACGATTCATTTTTGTAAATCCGAAAAGTAATTATAAAACATTAGCGATACGGTATATATACCTTTGGGAATAAATCGTAGTCTATTTTTTAAATGAAAATTGTAGCCATCCATATTTATACTATCAATGCCTTCAATGCTCTGGTTATGGTTTGGAAAATTATCTTGTTCAACAGGTTTATTCGTATTGTCATTTTCATTCATTTTTTTTATTATTAACAATGGATCATCTTTCATGACGTTTGGTGCTTTTGTACTTACTATAGTAAAGTGATGGGAAATATTGTCGTCTTCTTTAGGTGTTCGAATAGGTTCATTTTCATTATTTACATATTTTGTTTTATCATTATTTTCAACATTGTTGTACAGAGAATCATTCCATTGATTGTGTTCATTGAAACTAAAATCAAATTCTCGTTCAACCGTACCACTCTCACGTAAAATTGTTTCACAAACGTTTAGTGGTTCTATTTGTTTATTATGTGAAGTCTCCGATTCAGAACATTGTGACTTAGAAACGAATACAATGTTTACATTATTTTTATCATATGTCAAGTTATTTATTGCTGTTGAAGAATTTTTATCCTCTAATGTATTACTATAATGTATTGAGTAAGTATCGAACAGCTCATTCGATTTAATGCTCGTATAATGACTTTTGTTATAATACTGTGATTCCCTACCAATGTTGAACGACAAATAAGGAGATGGTAATGTATAAGTATTTCCAAACTTTTGATCTGGTATATAATATGGTAAATTATCATGTTTAGGATTCGTATTATTTTCAAAACAATGAATGTCACTTACTACATTAATTTCATTAACATTACTTTCAGAATACTCAATTGTATACATGGAGTTATCAACAACTTGTCTTGAATTGATATTATTGAATGTCGTTTTCCTTTTAATTAGCGATTTAGATTTGTTTTTGGTCCTGTAAATATTCGAAGATGAAAAATTTTCTTTAGATTGCTTTGTTATGAATCTCACGTTTTGTTTCTTGTGAGTGTATTTATTCGTATTTTCGTTACCCATAATAATATCATTTTGATGATAGTGATGGCTTTCATATGTCAATTTTGTTTCCATACGGTCACTTAATGTACAATTTAAAGTTTTATGGCATCTATGTTCAATATCACGATATTTAATTGAATCTGGATTTAATTTAGTTATACCGTCAATTAATAATTCTTGTTTTGATTTGACGTTATTATATTCAAAACAATTAGTTTCAAATGTTTTTGATGTTGCTGAAACTTTGGTAAAATATCGTGATAGTTCTCCTTGTTCACTTCCAGTAGATGGATTTTTAGTAGTAAGATTTCGAGTCAAGGAATTTTTTTTTCGTGGACTGGACGGAGGATGACAGAATATTATTGAGTTTTGTTCAAAATTCAAATTAGGGTAATGTTGGTACAGTTCTTTTGCATAATTATTTTTATAACTATTACATTCTTCTTGTTGACTGATTAACATCGTTTGAACAAGATCATACGTTGTTTTGAAAGGTTTTGGCTTTAATTTATCTCTCATATATCTGTCAATTATATATTTTCGTACTTTAGGTGAAAGCGGCATATCATAATTAGGTTTTTCATTCATTTGGTGAGTAAAATTTGGTTTCAAATAGTTTCTACAAGCATTTTTCTTTCTTCTTGCCTTTTTACCATGACGTAAAAAATCTTCAGCCTTTTGTGCCATAATTTTACTTTTTTCATAGACTAGGTCTGTTTCTTTCAAACTATGAAATTTCTTCGATGAGTAATTGTTAATTTTCATCGTTGTAAGTATATTTAATTTATTCTTTAGTTTTATTTTATGTTTTTGCGTTTTATTCTTTTTCTTAGTTGGAGTCGTATTCAGTTTGATTTTGCTTTTATTCATAAGAAAATCTTTTGGTTCAGGTTTTTCAAAATTCACCATATTTGTTTTTATTTCTTCGACATTATTATCAACTGGAGATTTTTCATGTTCTTGAATTTCCCTAATTTTATTTATTCCGATATAATGGTCCATTTTGGTATGGTGCTGAATAGTTTTCCCTTCTTTAGCATTACTTGTATCATCATTACTTCTATTTTTAGTCAATTTTACATGAGTAGAGCCTTTATTACCGAATTTCTTTTTGCGTTTTATTAATTTCCCTAAATATTTTAGAGTAACAATAATTATTTTGGTAGACATCTTATTATTAATTCAACTTACATTAACATAACATCACGCCTGTATTCCCCAAAGGGGTAGGCAGAGGTGAACATACAGTACTCCCACATTTCGCCAGTTATGTTGTAAGTCCCAATGTAATAGGGGGCGGGCCTATTGCCATCAACCGGGCACAAATTCAGACTCCGTGCTGCTACTGAGAATTACCTAATGGAAAACTCAGTAACGCTTTGCCCGACCCGGGATTTGAACCCAGGACCTCTTGCTCAGCAGTCGCGCTTAGCGACCACTAGACCAACGAGGCAGTCCGCATTTTGCTAAATAAACGAAAAAGATATATAAAACTAAGTATCTACTATGGTAAATAATTACCTTTCACTCCATTTTGTAATTGCGATATTCCTAATGTTTTAGAGTTGATCCCTAGTATTTTATGAATAATATTTTCAACTTGAATTCTGGTTTCTTTATTATTCTTATTGTCTTTTTCTATTATTGACTGTATTTTAGGTTTATTGATTTCTTTCAATTTTATATCACCAACATAAAATTTTACTAGCTTTTCTAGTAGTTTGTTTATTTGGTCCCAGTTTTTAAATTCTACAACTGAATGCCTAGGTTCGTAATTCACTTCATAATCAATGTATGGACATGTGATGAAAATAAAATAAAATGGAATATTTTGTTTGACTAAACAATGTTCATAATCAGTAGGCTTCTGAAAAAGATAATATCACTGATTATGTTAGATAGCTTCTTAGTAACAACTACAAAATAGGCATACCAATACTTTTCTCACCTTATATTTAAGTTCTCGAGGATCTTTTATATGCAAAACTTTTTTGAAGTACCCATTAATTATCTTATGTAAGTTGCTGTTTTTATTAACAAATTTTCTATTTAGGGAAATCCAATGCAACTCAATTTCATTATCTGTTTTTCCAATCAACGCTTTTACTTTGTAGTTATTCTTTTCTACTTGAAGATCAATAACATCAGCTTTGTCGATATTGAATAAAGTTAGTAATGTTTGATAAGTGTCTCTTTTCTTATGAATTTTGAACACAATTTCGTTTTTTGAGTCATCTCTCAAACTTAATGATATGTCATTGTGAAGTAAAGATAATTGTTCTAAAAAGGATTTTATATTCTGCTGCTCGTGCATGGGATCGATTGTCTTTTTTTGTATATTTAGATTGTGAAGAAATCCTTTAATTTCAACCTGTACATTACATAATACAATTTACATAAAATCAATATTATTATTATTATTGTGGACTAATAACACTTACTCAAAGCGTACTTACAGTGGTGCCTTTGGTAGGTCTTGTTGTCATTTTAGCAAACTTTTTCTCTTTTCCATCGTAAAATGTCTTAGTCCATGTTTCCTCTGTGCTTTCATGTCTTGATGTGATTTTGACAATTTGAGATATTGTTATAATATTCGCTAAATACTCACCACGGTATCCGTATTTCTTAGGTGCTGATTTAAAAGATAACACATCAGTAATTTTACTTGTCATATATCTTTGGCCGATTTTATTCAAATCATGTTTTGATATGCCATATCCGTTGTCGATGACTTGTATCGTACTTTCAGGAATATTGATTCGTATCGCGATAGATGTAGAATCAGCGTCTAGCGAATTGTATACCTATAAAATTACAATAATGTACTAAAGGATCCTTATCCACTTACACGTTACATCACACATAAGCAATCGACAGCCATGTTTAATACATTGATAATGCTTTTATCAATTTTATTACGTAACTTATTATTTTGGTCAACTACAATTAATACAACAAGGAAAGCGTTTATATTTTTCTTTTATTTATTACACGACTGCCCAAATTCTGAATGCCTGAACCGATTTTGATGTATAAAGTGTCGTTAGAATCCTTACACTATCGCGAGTATCACAGGCTATAAAAAATGAAACAAATAAAAAAATATAATTAAAAAAATCGACTGCCATGACAAAAAACGAACTAAAAAGTAAAAAACAAGTTCCATCGCAGTCGGGTGACCGTTCTGTGGAATACTGTCTCATCAAAGAGGTACCCATATAGCTAGGGGACTTACTAATTCTTCAATAGCTGTCTTGTAGTTGTTAACGTGAGATGATGCACTTATTAACGATTGTACATCATTAGGTAATTTTCTTAAAGCCATTTTCAAGCTCCATTTATAGTTAAAACTGACATGACATTAGTTAATTTCAATTATTATTAGCATTTAAATTTGGAATATATTTATACGTGGCGTTGTAAAAAGGATTGCCTCTAAGGAGTATTTTACCTTAAATAAAAAAAATCAAATAAAAACAAACAGAACACAATCGTAGCCAATTAGTTCAGTGATTAATTAAATTTTGAATAAATGCCACGTCAATGATTTAATTTGACAATTACATTACAACAATGGTATAACAATCAATTGCATGTAGCCTGAGTTAACACGGTATACCACCTGCATGAATTTTTAACATGGTATAGCATAATTACAGAGACTAACTTACGGTTCAATATAAACTGCAGTATTATAAAATTCTACTTTGTAAAAGGTTTTCGATCTTTGGGCTTCAAAACTACATTTTAATGAATGGAAATCGATTAGTATTTAACCCTGAACTCTGTTTGGAATACAAACTATAGGGTTTGAAGTACGGACCGGTGAGTAGTCGTAGTACGGGTCCCCATATGACTGACCGTGTGAAACATATTCAATGACGTTGTTATTCGATTTTAAATTCTGTGAAAGTAACATTTGGCGGCTTAAAATATTAGCTAGCATGGTCAGATTAACTGAAAATTATCGGTTTTACGTTGGAATATGATTTCTTAAGAACTTTCGGGACTCATACGGTTTATTACCAGATAAAAAAAATTAAAACAATAATGGTCATTATGTTCGTATGATCGTTATCCAAGTTTGATGAAACATGAGTGATTTTGTTGAAAAGGAGATATTGTTGTTTTGGGAATACGTCAAACGGTAAGTAACAAAACCTTTTTAGCACTGCTCTAAAGAAAAACAACACTACAGATTAAAAACTACTTTTGCAAACCTGCTAGTTATCATTAGCTCACGTAATTGGCAGCACGAGTTTATGCACCTAATTTATAATTAAAAATAAATTTCACGTACCTATTCAAACATCACGTGGCATAGTCAGACATAAGCCGTAGATAGCAATAATGGGACACTCAGAGGCTTCTCATTATATTGTATTTTCTTAGAAATGTATCAGCTTGAGGGATAATGCTTGACAAAAGACATTGCGTTGGTTGATGATTCATCACTGACTAATAGCTGGCCTATCTTAATATATTAATTACTTACTTATATTTGATGTGATGATTTTGAGGGTTCCTAACTAGATTCATATCCACAAAATGGTTTGTACGATAGGTACTTGACGGGTTTAACACTTTGGCGTGTTGAAGTACAAAATCACTACGCGCTATCTCTTTCAGAAATACAGGCATAAACCTAGTTTTATAGGTACCTAAGGACTTTCGGTATTTTTCACAATACAAGTTATTTCAGAACATTTCAGAAAAATACAGTTTTAATTAATATGATACCTAACTATTTCTTTATCACATAGTAATGACGTTTCTTAAGCGCCTGTTATTGGTTTATCATGAATTAAAAGCATTTTTAATTTTAATATTATGGCGGTTGAACTAACGGTGGGATAATCAACGATAGCTCCACAATAGCGAACATAATTTCAAATGTTAGACTGATTGATTACAATGTGTACGAGTGTGCGACCTTGACAAAAAGTTTGTGTAGAAAATAATTTAGTTACTAAACATGGTTATGATTATAAAATGGTCTTAGCTTGCCTACATATTTTTAAAAGCCTGGTTTAAATGCGTGCATATGTAAATAAGTAACCTAACTCGAGTTACTTATAATAACTAGTACAAAAAGCTACATCACAATGTCAATTTGACTAAATTAGCTTTTTTTACTTTTGCGATACATCGCTTTGTCAACACATCATAACTTTGCCTTCTACAAAATGACAAATCAATAAGCTGAAAATGGGGTCACTACGATCAACGATGTCAAAGAGCCACAAAGTGGGCCTATGAAAAGAAACTTGTGGGCGTGCGGCTCGCTGCATTACTTATTCATGATCTAGGCACTAAGCTTCATTCTTACAGAGTATTTTTCGTAATGGATCAATATTATCGATAGCGATTGGCTATCCAGTACCGCTAAGTCGACTTTTTTAACTTTCTAACGTTTAAAGTTTGAATTGTTTTTATCATAATAAAAGATAATATTTCATGTCGCCACACAACTGAATAGAAATAAAACAAAAGCATTTGATAAGAAAGGTTGCCAAAAATGTTAACAATTTGCATTTATGGAAGCAAGTCAGGGGCCAAAATTCCGATGCTTTGACAAATCCTTATCTCGGGACTCAGTCTGCCATTATTTCTAAACAATGAAGATAACTGTACGAAATGAGTGACCATTGGGATAGGATTCCCATAAATAGTGCTAAAGAAGGACCAACAGGCATCAGTTCCTTCAAGGGCTTCGTTAGGAAAGGATCAAAGAAACTCAAACTTTTAAGGTAAGTTTAAAATCATATCTATAAACATAATGATTATGAACTATTCCTTTAGTCTACCTTTATTATGTTTTCCAGATGCACAAAGTAGCACCATTCCTCTTGGCCTTAGCCATCACGGGATTCTCAGCTGAATTACCTTCATCATATTCATTATTAGAGAAACATGCTTTATTCAAGCCTGAAGTTAATTCGGAGCCAATGGAAACCCATGCTGTGCTGAAAGAAGTTAAAAAACCAGAAGCAGAACATCCCGTGTATAGGGCAGATGAAGGAACACACCAAGGCAGGGCAAGGATTGAACTAGTAAAGTCATTCGGACCAGTGATCAAACATGATGCTATGTTATCAGACCAGCCTGCTTCTACCGAAGTTAATAGAGTTGTGAGTATATTTTAATGTGAATCTATCCTAGCGTATTGATACTTGAATTACATATTTCCATCCATTTTACAGTATTCTAAATTCTCATCATCATTAATGTTTTGTTTCAGGATGAAGTGGGTATCCTTGCAAATGGTTACATCCCTGGTACTGCCGACGTCGCATATCCTGATATTCCATATGCTCCCGGATACATGTATGATACGGGTTACTCTGCATCCAACAAGTAACTATGTTTTTATAATGTCTTGTTTATACCTTGCTTTCACTACAAATATCGCTTATATCATTGCGTTATTAAACTGAAAATTATTGTTACAGTTATGATATGTACGGTCCTAACACCTACCTGATGGAACCTGATACGTCAACCTTTGGTCTACTATGGAGCCAGGTTCCTTATGCCAGGGTAAGTGCAAGCAAATATTTCAAATATAATTTTGTTTTTTTTCCTAAACCACTTTCTCTAATGAGATTATGCGAATGAATTCGATAAATAAGAGGTTCTTATTACTTCAGCCCCTTTCTATAGACTAGCAGTTTTTGAAACATTAATACAATTGCTCTTAATAACTGGATTTTGTTCTTTTCCAGACTATGGTTGGCTTCGTTGGACGCACCATCGCCTGGATCTTCAATAGCATATTTATCCTTATCCTTGGCTCTCTTATAACTGTTGGCGTCTGTACTTACACGAACTTGTGTACTATTGCATTCAATGGTGTTGGACCAATTCATGAAGAAATGAGAGCCCTTATGACGTCAGATAGATTAGAAAAGATAAGCCATGCCGCTGACTTTGTGAAGACTGCAATAGATAAATACCAAAAAATTCAAAAAGTTACCGACGCTGCTGGTACTAGAAGACGCCGTGCAATTTTCAATTACTAATTTTGAAATTATTTTAAAAGAGTATTTTATTATTTAAATAAAGACTACTAATATAATAAAGGTAGAGTTTGACTGTTACAATAACACAGGGTTCCAAGATCCTCATTTACATCTAAAATTTAGGAGTTGTCTGTTATCTTATATTGGCTATACCAATATTTTCAGTATTTCAATTTTTTTAGATCCGTGTACAAAACATATAAATTAACATTTGTAGGTAACCTAAATAAACTTAAAATACGTTTAAGAACTAGATAGATAGATTGAATACAGAAATTAAAATATAGTTCAGGTGAAATAGCTAGAAAATTAAGTTGTTTAAGTAGCAACAGTTTTATGCTACATGGGCTGATGCTTATTAATTTTACCTATGCGTGGAAGTAGATGGAGATACGCTGATATAACAAACATATTAATTAGCATTAACTTTTGAGTTGCCAACCATAACTATTTTAGTTTTCAAACCGTGGTATTGTGGTGGATTTTAAAGCAATAGCTGAAAGCTGCTTCCGACTGTACCTACTTCTACCTATTCCTTTGACTAATTTTGTCGCTTTATTGATTTATCCTGTCCAGGCTTCGAAGAAGATCAACATAATTAGTGTCTTATTAACTTTCGTAAGAGTTAACCATATTATTTACTACGTAGGTGGGGAATGCCCGACTAGTTCCGAACTCGAACGGAGCCCCTATTCGTTCGTTCGTTAGTTCGTAACTATTCGGGCATTACCGAATACACACGAGAGTAAAACCGTCATAAAAAGTAAATAATTAGTGTTATGTCCTGATAAACTGACATACTATTGAGATATAACAATGTAATGCAAACGACGCACTTCCGTGGTAATACAATATCAAGGTTAATTCCAAATTACTGTAAAATTATTTCAATCTCTACCCACTCATTATAGGTACCCTAAATATACCTACTCGTATAGTCACGTAACTATACGTACTTATACAATTATTGCTTAGTTACCTTACTAAGCATACATTACTGTCGCGCAGTCTTTATCTAATCCCAAATTATAATTTAAATCATAGATGACAGCTGTGATGGCATTACGTAGGTCAAGGCTCATTAAAACAACGTGTCATTTAGTCTTCGTTGGATGTTAATATCTAGATATCGTGTAGAAATCTATCCATTTAAGGTACTGCCAGTTGTTTGTGATTATGAAGACACAAATTGATGTAAAATATTACTTCAATTATCATCATCAGCTCAACTTCATTCACCGCTGAGTATAGGCATCTCTTTTGTGCAAGCCTACACTTATAGCTATTGCTCAACATCATTGTCAAAATTTTTGTTTCTAAATGATAGCTTTGACTTTTGTGTAGTCACAACTTTTTTTTCTTACCCATACTATTAAGTAACTTTACTGAGGTACTCGTTGGTATGTATAGTGAAAATTAGGTTTAGCTTATGCTAAACCTAATTTAAACTACTAATTGACTACTTACTTATGTATTCTGTGATCCTCAATGTTCTTCACAAGCTTTAATTGTAACGGTCTAGAAAACGTCTTCTGTGAGTTCAACAAAGTCTATACTTGGTTGAATTGAGAAGTTGGCTATTTCTGTAGCGTTATCTATGGCTTTATTTCGTTCTACAACACGGTAATATGCAAAAAATTATGTTAAATATTTGATTGTGTAGTAAGGAGACCAAAAATCACATCTTCTGATTTAATCCATCGCGTGAGTTTATTGCATATCGGTATTGCGGCATCGCTGAATTAAGGGTATTAATAAGGATCAAGATCAAGGATTCATGGTTTTAGATTCCGTTTACGATCTAATAGCAATATTGATAAGAATGCTTTGATTGGAGATAGTCTGTATTGAACTTATCAATCATTAAAATTGATTGATCACCGTACAATAATAATTTAAATGATTTTTTAAATGAATAAACAGTTCTTCTTTGTTTGGTATTAAAGTGACGGGCCCTTATTTGATAATGTAGTCTTTCGATAAATGTGTCTTCATTATACTGTTTTATCAACATTAGTATCTTTGTTTTAATTAGAAGTAAAATCTCCGTCTTCTTTCATATGCACTTACTATTTGCATATAAGTTTGTATAGTCCAAAAACAGCTTTAGTTACGATACGAGCAAAAAGCTCAAACTAACATTATTCCACCTCAAACCTCACGAAGTATTGATCGTATCCGATTGCGTGACTCGTTGAGACAAAAAGTAGAAATAGTGGTGTGTTATAAAAAAATTACACGGTATACTATTAGCACCGTGTAGTAAACAGGGTGTTCATAAATATTATAGCACTCACAGGTAGTTGGTTGTGAGCATCAGAAATTAATGAATAATATAAAAAATGTATAAAGGAAGCTCGTTACTTCATAACTACAATAGCGTCTTACCAAGGCCCTTTCAGAGTTCATGGTAAGGGGGCTTTATCTGCCTTTGTGACTAAAATAAATAATTACTACTCAGATGTTTCTCGTCGTATTTTACTTTCTGATTAACTTCCTAGAGGGACCTTAAATGCTATTTTGGTTTTTAATGGCTATTGTGGCAGATCATGAAAATACAGTAACAAAATGTTATATACTAAGTTTTTATAAAGCACGAATGTGTGGCATGAGTCGATGGTGATCGATAATGCCATCGGTAACATAAAGCTTATTAAAAAAAAACACCTATTTTACTTTAATAAACATTTAAGATTAAGATTGCATTGCATGTGAAAGTCATTAAACTTTTATCTAGTGTCAATCCTCACAGTCAAGTACATTACATTGAGGTTATCTCTGTTTATGTTGATGATATTTTCTGAAAACAAAAACCGTCAACTATTATTCGATAGTCCTAATTAAGGCAGTTGCTAACAGTTTTGACTTATGAAAATGTTACCAGTTTTATTTCCGCAGGGAACAAAATATATCGTGTGTTATCCGCAAAAAAATATTCCCGTCTAATCGTTTTAGCAAGTGATATTCATCTCATATACCACTTTCTTTATCTGGACAAGCCCACCACTCATCCCCGTCATTGTAACTCCTAGAAGCAAGGATTTATCCAGCTAAATAACTTAATTCGGTTCCAGTTTTACAGTCGAGTAATTTCGCTGGGACGCTTGGAGCTTCATTGCCTCGACTGTCTGAGAACCTGCAACTAAAAATAATCATAAAAGGATATTTAAGTTTTTATTTGGAACTCCAACAAAGTATACACCTTGCTTGCTATATATATAGTAATGCAATTGGATATACATATAAAATGAAGCACTTACCTACTGTAGGTACCTGTAGAGAAGAAAATCACACTATTATTATTTAAATATTATAAAGGCGAAAGTTTGTGACTGTGTTTGTATGATTGTTACTTCTTCACGCTCAAACGGCTGAACACGTAGTTAACACGTAGGGCTACTTTTTTTTTCCCCGAAAACAAGTAGCGAGGTACACCGCAGGGCGCAGCTAGTCTTAAAAAAAGAGATAGTAGGGAGTAGATGGTGTAAATGTATGTTTGTACAAATACAATCCCATTGAATTTATTTTCCGTTAATATTCTCTTCTTAATGATACATTGTTCCTCCCAGATGTCTTGCTCATTGTAATTGTTTTGTGAAGTCATTTTCAGATGCGTCGCCATGAACTGTTGGCATGAGTAAGATAGTGAATGCTTCAAAAATTAATCTTTTTGACCTAAACTGAACTACTAATTGCTCATAAATATAATTAATAAGTATGAATTAGGTAGGTACCTAAAGTAATATAACATTTAATTCAAAAGTAGTTATGCACCTTATTATTTAAGGCTAATAATCTAACCTATACTAACAGAATCTCTAAATGTACTGACAAACCAAAAACTTAAGAAGACTGCCATAAGCAAATAAAAAATAAATTGTTCGTAAATAATACAAATTAATATTATTACTGTTAAAATAACATTTAAATCCAAAATGTAAATAGAAAAGAAATCCTTTATTCTCACAAAGATTCCATCATTGTTTGAAAGTGACATACAAACATCCGGTCAATGTAACACATGTACGGGCGATGTGTCATTGTGGCCTTATCTTGTATTTATATATCAGTACTTATGTTTTGTCTGCAGAAATATCTTTCGCTTACATTGCCAACTGCAGTTTCATTTTCACTTTATTTGGAAACAGACTTATCAGTGGGAGTGTCAGTACATTTAATTATAGAGATTCCCTTATCAGCATTTTTATCTAGCCTGAAGTGAGGAACATATTTGATACCGTCATTCGCGCATGTGAACCAGTGGATCTCAGACACAAAATGGGCAACTCAAAAAGTAAGAAAGTGAAAATAAGCGAAGAACAAACACAAAATGTTCCGAAAAATAAAGAAGAATCTCGTGAACGGATTAATTCATTGAAAACTGATATATCGGAAGCTGGTTCGAAAACTGTCAATGAGGGATTTGAGAATGGAGAGAACAAAGACCGGGATAATGCTAGTAGTGCGTCTACTGTGGAAGTGCTCGATGACAAGTAAATAGTGAAAAAACTTTAGTTTTAAGGTTTATTTCCAAGTCAACTGTGTAACTTAAGTCCTTGTATGAGTAAAATAAGTGCAGCAAATAAAACAGTTTTATAAACACTTGTTTTTGGATTATTGAGTTTTATTGCTAGTGTGGAATTTTTAGATTGGTTTTACTGCCGCCAATAAACTTGTTATTGTGAGCGAAACAGTTTTGGATATTATATACCAATAACATAATTGATAAGTTAGTATATTATCTTCCATTGTTAATTGTCTGATTATTATGATTGTTTTTGGTAAATTTAGTCATCTATATATAGCACCTTATATGTGATAACCAATAATTCTATGGAAAGTCTTTATTATATTAATGACATTTAAAATCATATTTTGCAGCCAAGCTTGTTATTAGTTTGTTAGTAGTATTCTCGTAGTACCTGTACGGTATAGTAAACGAAACACAATGGTGCTTTTCTATTATATTTCCCGCCGACAAGAACAAAGGGGCATGGATTTGTAAATGACATAACGTAGACTACACAGTTTATTGTTTGACAAAAAGATGACTTCATGACTCACAAGTGTCTTCATAGGCGTAGATACACAACCTTGTTACATAAAATTTCTAAGAGATACTAACAGTTACTTATTTCAGCCTGAAGATGGGAATTGTATGTAAAACAAAGCAGATGTTCATATGAATAATAAATATAATGTATTTCCATATAAAATAAACAAAGATGACTGGTGTTTGTTTGTGCGAACAAAATAAGAAATGAATAGTGTCGGCTTATGTCTTTAGAAAGTTTATTAAGTCATCTGAAGTGCATGATAAGGCAATAGGCCACTGACAGTCTGACGTGTAGGTCATATTGTCTCTTATTATAATTTGGCGACGTCACGAAGATGCAGCTGTAAACAAACAAGTGGAATTTAAGACTTCTTATTCAAAAGTGGACTTTGAAGGGTTTTGCACTCCTGCGGAATAAAGGACTAGTGTCAAACTTAACTGGTTTTTTATAATAAGGCACAAAACATAACATAACATCACGCCTGTAGTCCTCGAAGGGGTAGGCAGAGGTGTACATATAGTACACCCACATTTCGCCAATTATGTTGTAAGTCCCAATGTAATAGGGGGCGAGCCTATTGCCATCAACCGGGCACAAATTCAGACTCCGTGCTGCTACTGAGAATTACCTAATGGAAAACTCAGTAACACTTTGCCCGACCCGGGATTTGAACCCAGGACCTCTTTCTCAGCAGTCGCGCTTAGCGACCACTAGACCAACGAGGCAGTCAACGAGACAGTAATTAGGCACAACAACGTTGGAAAGTTGGATTTTTTCAAATATTAACGGAACAAATGATAAAATAATGAAATTATTATGCTATCCATAAGCAGAATTTGTGACATTTCATTCTTCAATAAAGTTTTGAACCTTATTATTTAGAAAAGATCACACAGTAATTAAATTAGCGCAGTTTGTGATTTTATTTGAAAATTGCATTCTCCCGCAGAAAACTACACACGTGACTGACCTTGACCTATCCTATCGAACGTCAGCATTGCTCGTATGTAGGACTTCTTTCTTGACCTGATAACCTAACCTAATAACCTCCCTTCCTTTCCTGTATGAGAATATTATGTACGCCTACAGCTGTTTATAGGAGGTAAAGTATAGAGCTTTGCATTCATAATCCGTAATACAAACAGCGTAAATAAGCAGGTCATTATTTCAGTGAGATCTGAGACCAAAACGACCTTGAAAATTGCGTGTATAACAATACAACTGGTACCATAATAACATACTATGAAGTTATCTGCTACGTACATAATATTACATGCAATTTGTGGATGTCATTTATCATGGCGTGGAATATTTTCGTTACATATGTTTAAGGGTCACTTGACACTGAAACGTAGCTTTGGCTCGTTGCCATTTTCGTGGCACAGACGAATTTGCGAAGAAGTCGTGCCAATAGTGAATTTGAAAAGATAGCGTTAAGTGTTAAGTCTTTTGGGTAATGGGAAGATCTTGTAACTTGTTTGATGCTATTTTTTAGCTAGCTCGGTCGAAGCTAGACGATATCTCCGGATGACACACCGGTTGCCCATTAGAGCAAAAAAATCCGTTGATCTATAAATTTATTCGCTAAAAAGCAGAATTGGGTTGACCAGGTTAAGTTAAATTCGACTTTCTATAGCTTTAAGATTTTTTAACAGGGGTGTAGCCATAAAATATTTGACTTCTGTGAACACTGGGAAGATGGAAGCACATTGGAACGAACAAAATAGCAAAAGAATGGAGATCGTGTCGGCGTATGACCTAAATCTGGATGCTCGCAGTAATTGAGCGAATTACTTCAATCTAGACAGGAATGATTTTCAAAGTAGGACGCGTTTATTCAAAGATGAAAGAAACAAAAACAGTCCAGTGTTTATAGGTCCTTAAATAATGGGAGCCCAAAACAAAAAAACTGATTATAATCTTAATATATTTTTGTTGTATTATTCTTGACTCGTTTGCCATTGTTATTATCATTTTACGGTAAATGCTTCTTGGTAGACTAAATCTATGGTCATTTCTTTACAAGTAATTTTGGTAGAACAATTGACACCCCTAAAATTTCTCAAAGATATTGGGTCGTAGTGATAACAACTAACTGGATATTATTCGAGACCGACGAATATTTTAATGGATTCCGATGGCTGCACTGTGCAGATGAGTCATTAAGTACCCGCACTATGAGATAAAAGTTCATTTCTACGAAGAAAAGAACTTTATCTCATAGTGCAGGTGATGCATATACTCGTGCATAATATAAAGAATGATACATGTACTTAATGCGTCATCGCACTTGATGGTGAATCAGAAAAAGATTAGTGGCTTAACTAGAGGTTAGACAAACATTTTTTGTTACGTAACTACATAAGCTCATAATAAGTGTAGTCAAGGTTGATTATTTGGATTAAAACTGATGAGTGATGGCTCCTATGACAAATTTAGGCAAACCTCTAATTACTCAATATATAGATAGCTTTATTGCTACTTCCTCCTCCACAGTTGTCTAGTTCTGATTTATGCATAAAAATAAAATCGCCGCAGCAGATTTTTATAAATTACGTCATTAATCATGGAATAAGTGCCCATCATTTCGATCCGCTCGCTGATGGTCACCATGACTTGTCGTTATGATGGCACCGCCCATCGTTGCTATGGGTACCATAGCCATAACAGGTTCTATTCACAATCATAACAGACTTGCTATAAATCAGTATTTCTGTGGACGGTGACTGATACGCCGACTTTGTTTGACGCCCGTCGAAAACTGGCTAAATATTAAGTACGACTATTATATCTAATATTTCGTCTATCGGTATTAGCTTATCTCCCATATTTCTTTTCAACTAGTCTACTTTCATTAATGTTAAATTGTGTGCGTATTTAGAAAAGGTAAAGTTGTTATCAAATAAATTTTACGATAATAATACCTAAGCTACAGTTTGTCGTAAAAGTGTCACAAAGAAAATCAAACTGGGCCAATGTATGGACAAAACTGTTATCGAAAAAATACAAAAAGCGAAGTAAGTTCTCCAAAGACTTAAATTATGCAGTTTATCAATTTTTGATAAGTATATAAACTTTGGTTTGTAGAGTAAACAACGCATGTAATTTAAAACAGTCTGCGTGATTAGTTTTATTTTAAACTTTGTTCTTTTATTTATTGTTACGTAGTTTACGCTATGTTTACGTACGTACCTAAAGTTTTGACATTTATTAGTGTTTAGCTTTATATTAGTGCTTCATATGTAATGAAAATCTGTCGGTAGTTTAAATTGGCCAACTGCTTTCTGAAATAAATCACTTTCCGTGATAATACTATCATTTATTTTGCAATTTCATCAGAATTAGATATAAAATATTTGCATTGTGTACACTAGTATATTTAACCTTTTTATAGCTTTCTGCTTGTATGGATATCTAATGATTCTTGGTGCTTTAGATCGAATAAGTTATATACCTACGTAGACCAACATTCAAGAGCTTTCAGAACAAATAAATAATTAATTATGGGAAGGCTAGCATGTGCCGTCGCTTTGTTTCTTGTTATCAATGTCGTTGGGTAAGTAAAAGTGCCCTAAGTTTGGTGGTGGGAACCGTCACACTGTAGGTTTTTGAATAGAATTTCTTGACACGCACCTACTTTTGTATAGATGGGTTATGTTGATGGGTTTTTGTCTATATATGTATAATTGTATGAGGAAATTGACATAAATTCGTATTTTATCGGGTCAACATGAGTTGGGCAATAAGAATAGTTTCACCCCTTTTTATTATTGGTGACATAGAAAATAGTGCAATAATAGTTAGTATATTTAACTAACATTTTAACTGAATAGATGTCAATTTTATAAGACATCGTATACTGCAGTGCACCTCGCATGTTGGAGTTTTAACATTGGATGGAGGTTAATGAAATGTTTAGGGATTGCATGCAAACGCAGAAGCAAAGTTATCATGCACTAGTTTTCTTTGGATTTTAATTCTTGCAAGTATTATGTTTTTTAACATCGTCGTTATGTTTATTGGTTACAGTAACCGAAATAAATACCATCACGCCTGTGTATTTCCTAAAGAGATGCAAAGTGTATTTTTATATGCACCCATTGTACCGCAGATGTTTTTAATAGACATTAAAAAACCTTCTGATATTTTTACCCGATTCTTACTTAAGCGTTGATCTTGTAAATAATCGATTAGTCGATTTTAATTTAAGAACAAAAAAAGGCTAATAAATAAACATTGTGAATTTGAATTGAAATAGTAATAAAAATGTAGGTTAACAATTGTTAACCTACATTTTTATTATAATACATCGTGTAATAAATTAATAATTACACAAACATTATATTTTTTCTATAAGAGCTTTCGATAAAAGAATTTGCCAAAAACATAAATATAATATCACGCCTGTATTCCTCGAAAGGATAGGCAGCGGTAACTGTAAAGTAAACCCCTAACATATAAGTCAAATCGGTTAGCCACTGCGCCAATCAGTTCGTCAAATTGGTGGAGGGTGTTATTTTTCGGTAACGGTGCCATTAAATACGCTCATATGAATAAAAATATTTATATATCTCATTGTATATTTTACAGCAACGCGGCAGCACGTTCTAAAAACAAAATGCCGAGCCAGCCAATTAAAATGTACTACCTGCCCCCCTCCCCGCCGTGCCGGGCAGTTATCATGGCCGCTAAAGTATTGGGAGTGGAGCTGGAACTCGTCCTGACGAATATTATGGAAGGGCAGCATATGACTCCGGAATACCTCAAGGTATGTGGTTTGATTCTTATAAGAAATGGACCATTAGACAACCGCAGCTCACTAAGCGAGAAGGGAAAAGAGGCCTTATTACTGCAGTGGGACGACCTTTGCTGAAATAAATAAATACAAAATTGGTTTAGGAGGATTTCATGACTTAAGAATGGAGTAAATTGGACTTTCCGGTTGTTTTTAGCAATGAAACAGTCAAGGGCTAGCAACATTGTAGCCCGAAGGATCGTGACTGTACAATGTAAAAGTCACGAAGTTTCTTGATATGAAATTCGGATCGGTAATCCGATTCTCGACTGTTTTACAATCTGGCCAAATACTAGGCCAGAACTGAATTGCCCTGCACCATAAAAAAAGACGCCTAACAGCGAGCCCTAAGGATTCAAACTCTAAGAAAAAGATCCATATTCATACAAAGGCGATACTATATTTAGAAATCTGTTTGCTATTTTATTATAATTCTTTATTATAGGTAATAACGTGTGAGATGACAGACACGAACAAACCACTATAAATATAAATCCCATTGTTATATCATTGTATTTTTATTGTTGCGGCATTTAGTCCTTTTGAACTGGGCGTAAATTGCCGTACAATATCGCATGTGATACGAGTTACATTATATGAATTGTATGGAGCTAATAATATTGTTATTGTCCTAATATGATGTATATCTACAACAATGAGCTACAGTGTAAGCCTTATGCATCTGTTTAAACAACATGTGGGTGATATAGTAATAGTAGACATTATAGTAGTTTGAAAACAATCTTTAGTTGTGTTGATTACTTCACCAAAAAATACAAATCTCTTAATCAAAAATAAGAACAAATCGCAGACGTACATTTTTCTTGGATTATATTCTGCTAAAATCATTATTGGCTACAGTAAGTTAGACTGTTTCAACATCTGTATCGGTGACTTATTTAACAGTCATTGTTCTGCAGTCAAACTTATTCTAATCATAAATTGCAATACTGCAGATACTTAAACAAAATTGTCAACATCGCGTGCTAGGATCGCATTTTTATTCGACTTAGCGGTAAATTATTTCAGGGTTAACATTTTCATGTTGCTTACGACTTAAATAAGTTTAATGTCTATTGCCAAACGTATTTTATTTATGGCCGGTTAACCTGCCCCTTCACATAAATGTTTGCCTAATATTTAGTTTGCTATTTATAGATGAATCCACAACACACAATACCGACTATGGATGACAGCGGCTTTATTTTGTGGGAGAGGTAAGCATATTGTTATTAATTTAAGTATATATTTCTTACTTATTTCTATACATCTGCTATGTAAAAAGCTTATGCTAATAAATGTTAGTTAATACATTTTAATTAGCTAGTCAGCAGGCTGATGATTGGGCTGACTGCACGTGGTAGACCGTATGAACAATCGACTAATAGACTCTGTTATTGCATTTTAAACATACACAAAAATTATACATCACAAAATTAAAATGAGCTAATTTTGCGATTGACTGATTGAATTTTAGACAACAGGTACCTAATTGTAATACAAAGAATACGCCAGTCTTTTAACTGTCCGACTAATAGGCAAATGCATATTCTCATACAGAAGTAGAATGTGAAGAATAACACCCTGCTTTTGACAAAAAACGTCATTATGAATTTAACATTGGGGAGTCCATTGCTACACGGGAAGCCGGTTGTGGCGGGGGGCCGGTTAAATCCCCCGCCATCTGAATATGTCGTTAAGTCGTCATGTGTGGGTTTAATATAAACTGTTTAAAGAATACTGTCAATCAATCAACATTTCAGCCGAGCAATCCTAGCTTACTTGGCTAATGCGTACGGCCGCGACGATTCTCTGTATCCTAAGAACCCTCGTCAGCGAGCCATCGTTGATCAGCGACTCAACTTCGACCTCGGAACCTTGTACGTCAGATACTTCGCGTTATACGTAAGTATATATTTCAGACTGTTTATTTGAATAATTGCTAGGTCTAAGACTTGGTAACAAATAAAGGACTGTGACAAACTTACGAAATTCAAACACTAATGCTCAGCACTAATGCATGGCGATAGATCTTTGCAATAGATTCGATTGTTCAATTGATGTACCAAATTATCAAAAAAATATTTTCAATTAATTTATTATTGCAAGAAACATGTTACCTCACTTCATCATCAACGATCAATTTGCACCAGAAGCCTTAACCTGAAGTGACATAGTTAAAAACTCATAATGTTATTACGATAGATTCCAAACCACGCAAAATAAATGTAATAAAGTTCATTCTAAGGTTAAAAGTCCTAACGACGTCTCATAAACCCAATGTATTACAGGTGCCAATGCTGTTCCGCGGAGAAGAATACAATGAAGAGAATGCCGAGAAGTTAAACGAGGCTCTAGGGTGGCTGAACATGTTCCTTGACGGCCGGGCTTTCGTCGCCGGAGACAACTTAACTATAGCTGACATCTCTATTATCGTCACAATCACTAACCTCGATGTGAGTATTTAATTTCTTCTTAATCTTGGCCTATTTTAGATTGGCCCTTAGAGCCTGGAGTGTGTGACTAGGTGCCGATCAGTTTGAAGTACCTTATAATGTAGGTATCTTGTCTTTACCAGTATCTGGTTTAACCAAAATCGAACCCTAAAGTGTTAACTGTACTATGATGTATCAACACTATTCACTACAAGCCTGGTACAGGGATACGATATTTGATGACGACTCATTAACTAGGCACAATTTTTAGATAACTTAAACTTGAAACACTGTTGTTATTTCAATGATCAGGATTCCCATATACGTGGTTCATACAATACCAAGATTTATGTGTATGGTTTTTGTTTCTAGGCGTTCGGTTATGACTTCAGTGCCCACGAGAACCTCACAAAATGGTTTGAGCGGACCAAAAAGGCTTTGGAACCTTACGGTTATAAGGAAGTGGACGAAGCAGGCGCACAAATTCTAGCATCATTCTTGAAGAAGGAGTGATAATGGAGATATTTGTAGTTGTAACATTTTACGGAAACACAGGTTGAAATTTAGTTATTGTGTTATTGTTTGTTTATTAACGTTCTTATAAAGATATATGTGATAACAATTAATTGTTTTATTTAGTAATGAATTGTCAAATCTCAAAAGTTAAATTTTAATGAAGGCAGGCAGCAGAACACTGATCTAAATGATAGATACACTAAGAAAGAAGTACCTATACGACGATAATAAACATGAATGATGAATGGACGAGGTGTTACCAAGAAATTGACAGTTGATATAAACGTTAGATGAATGGATTAAGAAATTTTCTTTCAATCCACACATCATCACACGTGAAGAGAAGCATGATGACCTAATTTCAATAATAACGAATGCCAATTGTTATCGACATCGAACTAAATAAACAAATATTTTTTCAAACTCATGTTTGGCTCTAGTGTCACAGGTCTTGTTACAACCATTGTTAGATTGAAGTGAAGCTACTACCAATTTTACAATATTAGGCGTATACAAGGTGCTCCCGTGATGAAGTTTGTATGTCACAATAATTAATCGATGCGTTAGCCGTACGTCAACAAAGGATAATAAGGTGTTAGTGCGGCGCGTCCGACGTCCGGTCGCACGAGAACGCACCGTGGAGCTATTGAATTGAGGTAGGCATTTCTATGTGGCATAACAATGCCCCAGCGCATGCAAGCGGGTCGCGCGCCGCGGTCCTACCGTTCTACGTTTTCAAAACAAAACAGGCGTTCGATTGTTCCAATTTGAAAAATCCACCACAAAACGATCAAACACATCGCAGTATTCACAAACAACGGGCAACAAGTGAAACAGAGAGTGTGCCGAGTTCGCGTTGTCGCCTACTAGCGCTGGTCCGCGAAACACGATAGCTTCAACATTCTACAACTAAGTCTTGGACTGAAAATGTGGTGGGTGCAGTGCTGCGGTTGATATGTGTTGTACAAGTTGACACAGCTGTGGATTGTTCTATTGACACGATGATATTCATAGTAGGTATTTTTATATTTAGTGAAATTATTGTATTTCTTACCTCAGTCGATTTGAAAACATAAGTTGTTTTACATGAATGTTCTTACGTTGTTAGTGTGTTCATATCGTGATAACGCAGGTAGTTGGTTGCCATTAAAACTTCCGTTTATAGTGCACTACTATTTTAAACCATAATATGCATTTGATAAGTTGAAGTAACCCGTTCCTATATGATAAGTAGGTTAATAGCTTTTTTAGATGTATCCAAATTCCAACATGATCATGATAAGCTCACCTAAGACATGATAAGCTTTTTATCTCTTCACATGTTAAGAAGACTTAAACATAGTAGAACATAGCGTAACTATCGTTTTTGACCCCGATGCAAAGGAAGTAGTAATAAACATTGTCACAAATAATATTCATGTGTCAGAGATAGTGATCCTGAACTGTATAAATCGGGCAAATCATCAGGAAATCCGTATAATAAGACAGAGGATACGATCATTATTCAACTATGCTACTGCACTTGGTCTATTGTTAAATCGTTCTCACGCAATATCTGATACGGCTGTTACATCTAGCATTGGCCTTTAAGCTTACCACTGACAATATTGTAAATAGTGTTGCATCATTCACACATCCTGTCTTCAAAGAAGTGTTGTTTAACACAGACGCTTGTATTGCTAAACAATGCACCTGTTAGAAGATACACAATAATTACGCGTTTGTTGTTACAGCGATTAACATGCGTTCTAATAATAGCATCAATGTCATCGATAGCCGTCCAGTTTCCACCGAATCCCACGTCCGATATGTCTGCAGATGAAAAATCTCAAAAGATAAATAAAACGATGGAGCAGTCGGAAGAAAGCGGCCATGAAATAGAAACGGATGTTGATGAAGTCAAGGAGAAAAAGTTTTTGGATGATGCTATGAGAACAGTACTAGATCCTAATACGTTAATAATTAAGACAAATGATATAGTCGAGACATTTAAATATCAATTAGATGAATTAGATAAGGTTAATACGAGTCTTGACGTGTTTATGGAAGAAATGGATAAGTTAAGTTTAGATGTATGCAAAACGTCACAAGATGCTCTGTGGTCATACGTAACAGATATAAACAATGAAACTAAAAAGAATAAAATGGTAAGTTACATAATTATAGAACTATAAAAAAATCCTCATCGTAAATGTCTTCTGCTGATCATGAGAATGAAGAAAACTTATGTAAGTGAGGAATGTTATAATAGCTGCGTTCAATAGCTAGTGATCTCAGTATGTTGTTAATAAGACATGAACAATAACTATAAGGATGCTGCTTATCATTCTCTTTGAATGCCAAACATGTATCATACCTATATTAAAATCATGATAACCATTAGGATATGCCACGAAATGCAGTAAAAGTCATGTGGTTGTTGAAAAGGTGCATTTTTATAGCGTCTTGTCGGAATTTTCAGGTCCGAATTGCTGCAGAAGAAGATGAAATAAAGAAACAGTATTGGAATATATTGAAAAAGAAGTATTTAAACGATGAACAGCTTGTTAATGATCCAAAACTGAAAAGGAAGATTCGAATAATAAAAGAACGAGGGACCAACGTACAAATGCCACAAAGCAAGGTATTTGTAAGCTTACAATTTTCGTAAATAAATTAGAACATAATTATCTTTTAATTCTGTTCTCATTAGTTTAGCATCACCCTCTGAGGTCATAAATAAATCCTTAGTATGTATCTAAATTTTTAAAGAAGCTGACTGAATAGATGTTATGATAGAATCTAAGATGATGATTATTTTCTTTAGTCGTTAGTACAGATACGGCGTCATTAATAAAACTGTTTACTCCTTAAACTTCTATAGTATATTTCAACGCTTTCTTTTATTTAAACACTAGAGATGAATGAAAAATAATTCGTATTTTTTTTTATTTTCTACATCTTCCTTCTTTCTTATAGATTGTTTGTGCTATAAAATATCTGTGTTAAATTCTACAGTGAACATTTAATTATTTAGCAAAAAACATAACATACCCGTAACATCACATTATGTATCTTTTACTCCACGAAGGGGTTGCCCTACGCATAGGTGTGAAATATCTGTGTTAAATTCTACAGTGAACGTTTAATTATTTAGCAAAAAACATAACATACCCGTAACATCACATTATGTATCTTTTACTCCACGAAGGGGTTGCTCTAGGCATAGGTGTGCACATTCACATTTCGCCATTTATGTTATAAGTCCCAGTCCTAGGGGTGATCTTATTGCCATTGCATTACTTAAAACGACACATTTAAAATATTCCAGCAAAGAGAAGAAATTGATACCATGCAGAGGATTTGGAGTCGAGTCACTGTCTGTGCCTATAACACGTCGTGCAACTCGGAAGATTCGGTACGAACGATGAGTGGTCAGTCAGTATTATTTACCTATATGATTTTTTTATGAACATATAAAATAGTATTACCTCAAGATCGCATTTTTCTAGTGAGAGTCCGTTAAAAATATTTTTGACTATCCGTTGTTTTATGAAAGAAAGACCAATAAATTTTGCCATTATAATATTTAATTAGGATGTGGTTAATTACTTAGAGATTGTGTCAGGTGATTGCATTTCATGCCTAACAAGGCATGTATCCATGTTTTCAATTGTAATCGGATTGCTGTAAACAATAGAAACATTTTTTCCAGACGTAATATCGATCTTTAAAACAAGCAACGACACAAAAGAATTGGCGTATTATTGGAAAGTTTATCGCGATACGACCGGAAAGAAAATACGTCCAATATTCAAAGATTATGTAGTAAGAATGAACAGAGTGGCAGAGTCAGAAAACTTTACTGACGCCGGCGACATGTGGCGGTACGCATTTGAAGATGACGATTTTGTTGAAACTGTTGATAGAATTTGGCAAGAAATCAAACCATTCTATGATTTATTGCACGACTATGTAAGAGCAAAATTAAAGACGGTATACAAGGACATTTTAACGAGTAACGACAAATTGATTCCGGCTCATATTTTAGGTAAGTTCGAACGCCTGACAAATAATGAAGTGCAATAAGTTTAAAATGTAATACTCTTTGTGAAGCTTATTTCAATACTTAAGTTTATTCAAATCCAACTTCAAATGTTTCAGGTAACCTATGGGCTCAAGAATGGCAAGCCATATATCCAAAAGTTGTTGCGTATGCTGATCACATGAGACCAAAACTGCTAGCAAACGAGACCATACATTCTAAGGACCTGTTTGATGCGGTCGACGAATTTCACCAATCTCTTGGCTTTGATAGTGCGAAGGATTCTTATCAGGATATAAAAGAAACGATGACTACGGCCAACTGCCTGCCTTCCAGCCACGATATGTGCGATGGAGTTAATTACAAGTGAGTATCCATTTAACTAGTCTTATAAGTAAATTGAAGGGATACAATAGGCTTTTTTAAAACCTAGGTACATGAAATCTTACGTGGCCTACTATAAATACAGATAATTGTTACGATTATAAACACACCTCATTGCTATTTTGAACTGAGAATAACATTTACTTTACTATAAACCACTTTATGTGTATCCTTATCCAAGGCTTTAAGGTTAGCGACTAATTTCAGTTTAGTATCAAGCTAAGTACCTGGTAATATAATTTAGACGAATCCAATTATTATTTATACGAAGACCTGATTGGTGCAGTGTCTAAGCGATTTGACTGCCACGCTATGGGTTGCGGGTTCGATTCACGCACGGGACACAAATTTGTGCGAACCGCAGATGTTTGTCCCATGTCTAGGTGTTTGTGTATGTGATATTTCAAGTATGTGAAACGCACCCACGACACAAGAGAAATTCCTAGTGTGGGATGACATTTTATGAAAAATGTAATACTCTAGCGATATCATCACACCTCTATTTCGCTAGTATTATTGTAGGTATAGCCATCTACCGGGCACAAATTCAAACTCCGTGTTGCTTCTGAGATTTACGAAACGCAAAAACCCTTTTAACGAGATCATTTCTTAAAATCCCATTAAATTTTGTTGTACCCTGAAATCTTTTTCCTTTTCCGTACATGTAAATGTTGTCAAAATAACCTTTGTATAAGATGACCTTCATTTGCAAAGTACTTTAACATATACTAGGTTCCTATAATTAATTTATATCTTTAATGTAGTGTACGTGACTGCTTAGCACTGCATTTTTTGTTTATAAAGTGGTTCAGTAATAAATAGCTTTACTAATGTAAGTTTTTACCGTGTTTTTGTTATATGAAAGATAAAAAAAAAATCAAACACGGTAGTTTGTACAAAACTTCACTTGTTATGATGGAATAAATATCACGTCTTAATTATTTATTGTCTTAATAATATAATTAATTATTGTCTTAATTATAAATAACTTTTTGAGTATTTTTTTTTAGATATTTAATGTTGTTTATTCAAATTGCTTTGTTTTCAAAACTTTCAGTTCACATTATTTACGACATCAGACTAGACTATTTATTTAAACCATTTTTAAAAGGAATTATATCTAAATGTTTTTTGAACTGTGAAACTATTTTTTAATTTCAATATTCATTATGCTAGACTTTTCAATTTTATTGGATCAGCCCGGTCTGGGTATTATAATCCAGTAGTAGAGCTAATACCCAACACAGTTATATTTTTTTGATAAAGTTATAATTAAACTTTTTAGATTTCGGATAAAATAATTACATACATATTTTTTATTCAATTGATACATTAAGTTTCCGGCGGCACTGAATATGTCATTACTGTCATTTTTTTTTTTTTTTTTTTTTTTTTTTTTTTTTAATAGCCTATATTGTTTCCCACTGCTGGGCAAAGGCCTCTCCCCTGATTTTCCAATTCCCCCTATCCTTGGCCAGCTCTGGCCAGCCGCTTTGAAAGGCGTCCAAATCGTCCCGCCATCTCCGTCTGGGTCTTCCGCGTCTACGGCTTCCGTCTTGTGGCAACCATTTGGTGGCGATGTTAGCCCACTTTTCGGGGTGCATACGACAGATGTGGCCGGCCCAGTTCCACTTCAGCCTGGCAGTTGTTGTTCCTACGTCGGCTATGCGTGTTTTGGAGCGCAGCGTGGTGTTCCGGACGTGATCCGTCCTTTTCACCCCAAGTATGCTGCGCTCCATAGCCCTTTGGCAGACCTTCAACTTGGACTTCTGAATCTCGGTCAGGGACCAAGTTTGGGCACCGTAGGTTAGGATGGGCAGAATACACATGTCGAGGAGCTTTCGTTTTAGTGACAGTGGCAGGTTGCCCTTCATTAGCTCTTTCATAGACCAGTAGCTCTTCCAGGCATTATCGACACGCCGCTCTATCTCTTTGTCTTGCCTGTTGCTGAAAGAGACTATCTGGCCTAAGTAAATGTATTCGTCAACATAGTGTATAACATACCCATCGACCTCGACCCTACGTTTCGTGCTGTTGGTCATCACCTGAGTTTTCTGTCGATTCATTTGAAGGCCAACTTGAAGGCTTGCAGAGCTTAGGTCTAAGCATTAGCTCGAGTGCTGATGCTGAAGATGAGAAGAGGACGATATCGTCAGCAAAACGCAGGTTTGTCAGCATCTTACCTCCAACAATTATTCCTCTCGACTCCCATGAAACTGCCAGGCTTCTAAAGACTTCTTCGAGAATGCTGTTAAATAACTTAGGAGATAGGGGATCCCCTTGCTTTACACCTCTCTCGATCGAAAACGACTGACCAGAGAATTGTAATTTAACTTCCGCGGAGCTGTTATTATAGATGGTTTTAATTAAATTGACATAGGTGGGTGAAATATCTTGGTTATGAAGTGCAGTAATGATTGAAGAATGGGTTACACTGTCAAAAGCTTTAGAGTAATCTACAAATGCAATATATAAGGGTTTATGAAATTCATTAAACTTCTCCAGAATCTGATTAAGTGTGTGAAGGTGGTCAATGGTTGAAAAATTAGGCCGAAATGCAGCTTGTTCGGGGGGTTGTTGAAGATCCATCTGTCCAGCAATGCGATTTTCAATAATTTTAATAAACATTTTGTATAGATGTGAAATAAGGCTTATAGGTCGGTAATTATTGACATCACTCTTATCTCCTTTTTTGTGTAGCAAAATTATATTAGAATGACAGAATTTGGAGGGAATTTGACCTGTATGCAAGATAGTATTAAATAGTTTGGATATGTGTGGCAAAAGAGAGGATTTTCCAAATATAAGAGCTTCTGTACTTATACCGTCTGCTCCGGGGCTTTTATACATCTTCATGGATTTAAAAACTCTACTTATTTCATCGCCTGTTATTGGTGTAACGTCGTCGGCACAGAAGTATTCATTGTTATTACGGGGTTTCGTTGCATCTGAATATAATGATTTATAGAATTCTGTACAAATGTTGGTAATTTTTTCTCGGTTATTTTGTTTTCTGCCATTCTCGTCCCTCAAGCTTGTAATCCAGGACTTTCCGGTTGTTATTCCTTGTCTTGCTACTCTGAGTGACCTGTTCTTAATGAGTGCTGTT
This sequence comes from Abrostola tripartita, assembly GCA_905340225.1. Classification (NCBI taxonomy): domain Eukaryota; kingdom Metazoa; phylum Arthropoda; class Insecta; order Lepidoptera; family Noctuidae; genus Abrostola; species Abrostola tripartita. Next base: position 5,845,759 of record HG996498.1, on the reverse strand, counting down.
TTTACTAAATTAGTGTTGTATGTTCTTATATCTTTCCTTATGCTACGTTTAACTATTTTGTCAATAATGCGATATTCTAGTGAGCCACGTTTTAATTTAGCTCTCTCTTCAATTATTGATTTTGTTGTTGCAGACAGTTTGCTTTGTTTTTTGTTTTTATGAGAAATTTTATTGCTTGCGAATGAAATGCTGTTTATAATATTGTTGTATTGTATATCTACATCATCACTATCTGTAAGTAAACTTGCAAATCGGTTGTGTAATTCTAGATTAAATTGTTCATAATGAGTGGAAAGTATAGCTTTATCTATTCTAGTTGGCTTAGTAAATTGAATTTTGCGGTGGATCTTAAAATTAAAAGCAAGTTTTGCTCGAACTGGTCTATGGTCGGAACTAAATTTTATATTATTTAGGATTCCGACGTCCTTGACGATATTTAGATTTGCAGCCAGGACGAAATCTATCTCGTTAGTTGTATTTCCATTTGGGGATATCCAGGTCCAACGTCGTTGTTCTTTCTTGTGGTAGAAGCTATTACAAACCTTGAGGCTTTGCCCAAACGCAAACTGAATAAGACGAGTGCCACGCGTGTTACGATTTCCCATACCGTAGGGTCCTAAAATGTCCTCGTTATCCAGTTCTTGTCTGATCCCTACTTTCGCATTGAAGTCGCCGAGAACAATATTCCAAGTTCCTCGGTGTTCGTCGCATGCCTTGTTTAGAAGGTCGTAAAAGTCTTCAACTTCTTCATCACTGTGTGCAGATGTTGGTGCGTAAATTTGAATAACTGTTAAACAGCGTTTTGGTGTTAGCCGGAATTTAAGAACAGCAATTCTTTCAGAGTAGCTACAAAATTCGATAATATTATCTTTCCACTTTTTAGCCACCAGGAAACCTACACCGTATTGTCCGCTGGTAGTACCAGAGTAGTAGAATATACAGTCATCTCTCTCTATTGTATCTTCTCCCCCTCTTCTCACCTCTGCAAGACCTATGATATCCCATTTAATTATTTTGACTGCATTTTCTAATTCGACCAATCGATCATCTTTTAATAGGGTGCGAACATTATTAATAATAATAAATATTACTGTCATATTTCTTAATAATTACGAAACGCGTGTTAAATGGCAATAGTTTATTTATAAATTAAAAAGTATAAATGTGCTTTCAAGGATAAAATGGTGCGGCGAGAAGGTGACGGACGTAGTTGTGGGCTTGTCCAGGGCCGCCAGACTGCTAGGCCACGTCCAGTACTTCAAGCACTACCGGAATTTACCACCCTTGTACAGAGATGGACCAAACCCAGGTAACTATATTACAAGAATTAAAGGCTGCAGGGTCGTGCGTGTGTGTGTGCGACTGCGCATGCGTAATAAATTATAAGATTAGTTTTAACTGCTATTAGGTCCGTAATTTGGAAAACAAAACCTCGGGATTTTTGAAATACCAGCTAAAGTATACATTCCGGAATTTATGTTAGTTGCCCACATTCAATAATCTTGGTAATATTCCCATAAAATTTCGTATCTTGCGTAACGTAGTATAAGAAAACCTGAAATGATTCAGTATCCTTATTAGGGTATTTAAATCGCAGCGAATAGCAGTAATCGACGCGGTGCCCGGCCGGCGGTCGGAAAGGCTCTTCATTACACTGCTGACGTTATCAAATCAATTGTCGTAGGTCGCAAGCCTATCTCCATTATCCGGGCACAATTCGGTATTTAATTTTTTTTATTGTTTTGGCTTTTTTGGCGTTTCTAATATATATTCATTCTAATCTTTTTCTTTAACCGTTACTGTAGTGTGAAGTCTTTAAAATGTCACGTGACCCTAGGCCTTAGTCACGTATTGCTCTCGATATAGTAGCAATATAAATCAAATCATTTAAGCAATTAGTAACGATGCAATTAACTATTTATAGTTAAATAGGGAGGAAAATATTTATAAATATAATGTAACATAAGTTTCCTTGGAGATGTCGAGACCTTCCACGAATGATGGTCAGTTTTATAATACGCTTGACCGCTTGACCTATTGCCCTTTTACGGGGCAACAAGTATGCATGATTGCATTTCCTACTGTAACGATCTTCGGGCTATCAGTTTTTATAATTTAGGAAAACATAAAAACGGATGACTTATATTAATAAAGTTTCCTAACATTTCCTACTGAAAGTCTTATTTCATTAGTTTAAACATTTTCATTTTTGGGTTTCATACTGGTTTAGACATCTATGCGGCGAAGACATGACTTGAAATGGCATTTGACAGGGTTTTGTGGAAGAATAATGGGGAGACCTTTACCCAGCAGTGGGAAACTGAACATGCTACTTAAAAAACTACAGGTGCCAATACAGAGCTACACTGGCTACGATACCAACTCAATAATATTAGATTTTTTAAATAAATACTAAAACGTAGATGTTGCCCGAGAACTGTAGATTTTGAGGTTAAATAAAAATTTTAGGAATTATCTTTAGTGCAAATACGTTTAATTATTGCAATTTTTGTGTAGATACTGCACTATATTATGCAGTTATAACAGTTTTATAAGGTTGTTTGGAAACGAGGGAAAACGTATCCGATTACTTGATTGCTGTTTATATTATCACGTAGTCGTGTAATAAGTCTTGTCAAGTGAAACGGATTACTTTGTTGCAACGAAAGTCATAAAACTGAGATTAAGATCTATAACTACCGACAGATATTTAAAATCGACATAAACATTAATTGCTTCTGTTCGAAATTGATTTTTTTAGAGAAAATAATGTACTACACTTCTTTGAGAGCTTAGCTGTAGCATAGCTTCTAAATAATAACTTTATCTGGCTGATCAGAAAGAGCCCCAATTTGCAAAAAAGAATATTACTAGGTATAGGAAGATCTCACGTTAGAATTTCGTTTAGTTCATAAACTGACTGGGCAAGTAAAAATTTACGTAGTGTTAGTCAGATATTTATGTTAGAACATAAATATCTCTATAAATATATCACGTATAGTCCATAAACTTCTAGGCGTCTACGACCTTAAATACATTCACATTAGCTTTATCATTTAAGCAGAATAAAGCTACCATGATATACCTACGTATACATATTATTATTAGTCAGGTAGACTGGAGGTTGTTGTCTGGATTCTTATCACGAAGTTCAAGACAAAATATCTGATTGATTTTTTAGGCATGCCAATATAATTAAAACTCACTACAGACTATTAGATTGAAAACAGTGCTTTGTCAGTCTGAGTTACGGTCCAAGCTTAATTATTCAATACTTAGAGCAAAAAAATACAATCAAATCTTAAGTGCTAACAGAATACTCGGGCTTGCGTATCATCCAAAATAATGTGAGAAGTATAATAATAAGATGTAAATCCTGAATGTAGGTCCATATGTCATTGTTGCCTTCCAAAGTCGAGACGTGATGTTACATAAATTAATAATACAAATTGTGTTTGCCAGCCTTTCACGATGCAATCTCTGACATCGTCGCTGTTCAGTTGACCTCGCCGGAGCACTTGAAGACCCTGAACCTGGTGAAGGTTGAGACGAGCCCCGAGGTCACTTTGAACCATCTCCTCTGGGTCGCTTTGGAGAAGTTCCCTCTGATGGCCTTCGCCTATGTCCTGGATAAATGGCGGTGGGACGTGTTCGGGAATAGCAGCTTGGAGAATTGGAACCAACATTGGTGGGATTTAAGGTTGGTGACAAACATCTTGGCTAACAACAGATCTATAAATAATCATTTTCTGGCTTCCATTCAAGTCTGGCTAGTCTTGTCTAGATAAGTGATAGGCGTTATTTCCTCCAATGAGCTACGGTGTAATTTTTTTTCTAAACATCAGCCTCCAATATAAATTTCGTCTGTATCGTGGGTGCGTTTCACTAACATGTAAATAACACATACACAAACACCTAGAATCGGGACAAAAATCTGCAAATCATACAAATGTTTTGTCCCGTGTGAGAATCAAACTTTTAGCGCAGCAGTCCAATCAAAATCAGGTCTGAATGTCATATTTGAAACATTTGACGGATTTAAAAAAACTGCTTTTACTCACGGTGAAAAATTAAGTTTAAAATGGTTCATGTGTCCAGTGGTACGTACCAAATTATCTAACACGTTAAACAAGGACATGTAAATGTAATAATTACGCCTTTATACAGCCATGAAAGTAACCAATCATTTGGTCTCGTGATCCGTATATTATATAATTTAATTGACATTTTGAGTCCTTGTTACGATGCTTGTCAATTTGTCGACGTTGGCTAAACAAATAAATAATTAAGTAATTATATGGTAATTTAAACTTCAACAATGATTGCAAATCAGTGTGAAATTTACATAAATTTATGTTAGTGGCATTTTTAAAAATCGGGTTCCATAACGTTTTTGAACTTTGCTGATGGTTAAATATCACCTTGCATCTTCTCAATGCCAAAACTGTAGTCTGTCATGTCTTTGCAATTATTTTTTATTGATAAATACAATGTTCCCCTCCTAAGAAGATTTTTTCTGCGCGAATGTTGACAGATTTGTAAACTTTAATTCCAATCTTGTTAATCTGACCCAGATTACACTTACATCACTATTACCTACATTAAAATCAGAAAACATTTTTATTTTAAGTAAACCACGGAAATGATTTCGTTACATTTACCCAATAACAGGTATGACAGGTTTATAATGGCAAAAACAATGCAATAATTATAAATTTTGCAATGAATTTTGTCCACTGAACTATGTAAATGAATATTAGTCATAGATATGTCTTCGTGGTGATTGGACATTAGCAATTCAATTTATGTGACTTTAGCCATCCATTTACGGGCACAAGATAACTGTGTATTTACCCGTTTATTTACCTATCTTCAAATGGCATCAATGCGTACTACTGGCTCTAGGTCGTCGGCCTTCGTGTTTTACTATTATACATATAGCATTGGAAAGTATGTGTTATAAGGATATATATTTTTAGCAGCTTTTATTGGTTGCTCGGTAGAGTATGTAATTTACATTTCATTTCATCATGTTAAAGAATTGAAATCTTTGAGACCCATTGTATAAAGAGTACAGTCGGATCTGTGGTATACTTTGACCAGTGCACCCAGTCCGTCCATTAGTGCCTTAATAATTTTCGTATTTCATGTACTTACTTGCGATAGGTAGGTATATACTTAAATGTATGGGTCATTCAATTTTAGAACTGATCGTAATACATTAAAAGAGCAAAGCCAAATGACTATATTAATTTTTTGTTCATATATTTTACATTCGTCTATTCAGTTAAAACTTTCCAATCAACCCGTACAACGGTCCACTTCAATCATTTCAGATCTAGTACAGTTATTACATGTAACTAAAATTCACCACATCTCTATATGCCTTTTTTTCTTAATCCTTTCGTGTCTATCGACTAATAAATAATTTTGTTTCTCTATATCAATTTTAACAAAACACTTCACCCAACATTCCTGGCATTTTTTGAACTCGATGGCGTCGGTCTTTCGTAATTTATTTTTAAGAAAACATCGCCCCACACTATGAATTTCTCCTGTGTCGTACCCATATCACATACATAAACACCCACACTCGGGTCAAAGATCTGCGGTTCACACAAATTTTAGCCCGGTGCGGGAATCGAACCCGCAACCCTTAGCGCAGCAGTCAAATCGCTTAGCTACTGCGCCTATCAGGTCGTCAAATTGTCTAGTAAGAGATAGGGTTGTGAGTGTTCTTCGGCATTTCAAGAAAAAAAAAAATTGCGATAAAAACTCAATAGCCAATATATGGATAAAAGGAGTCAAGAATGCTTCTCTATAATATAAGGTTAATGTTTCAGGATGAAAGAAACAGGGGTGTCTCCGCCTGTGCCAAGGAACGAGACTGACCTAGATCCAGCTGCAAAGTACCATGTTGTGTCACACGTTCAGTACATTACGTAAGTTGCATTATGCATGGTTAATTATGTAGCTAACGGTGAAAGTCTTAATTGGAAGGACCCACCACCAACAGGAAGAAACTGCATGACTCTAACACTCAAATTAATGTAGTACCTAAGCTGTTTTATTCAACTGACTAATGAAAACCTGTGTCGGTTTGAAATGTAACTATACTAACAACACGTACTGAAAAAGTTGAAACATCTCTAACGGATGAACTAATTAAAGGAATAGCGTTTATTTCTTTAATGATAAGTAAAATAAGAAAACCAATAGGAAAAGAAAGACTGCAAAATATTTATTTAGGCTTGGGGATCGCAGTAATGGTTGTCAAGTTACAGAAGACGCTGCTGCCTCTTCTGAGTTTTCCCTTAGTCGCCTCTTATGACACCCACGGGAGGAAAGGGGGTGGTCAATTCTAGGCTGGGTACCACGTGGCAATTCGTCATTAAATATTTAAATACAGAAGTATGCTCTAAAATATATTACCTACTATACCGCATATAAATCGCAATTGAAAGTAGACAACTATAAAACAGTTAATGTCAAAAACAAAAGAGACTTGCCTTGTCTGTTACTGTGTATAACCAACATTAATTTATGAAGGAGCATTTTATTCCATTCATCCGCTTTGCATGAAGAAAACGAATTTTCTAAAGTAGAGACAGCTTATGTACATGAACTTGCACTAGTTCAAACTATTTTAGTCTATGTAAATATGATAGAGCGTTTACGGTTGGAAGAGGCAGAAAAACATGATTTTTAAACTCTACAGAATCATTGTTGCCGAATGTAAACAATAGTAAAAGCGGTGTCGTTTGTCAAGAAGCGGACGTAAACAGTATAACAGGCGTTAGTCGATAAACGGCTAAAACATTTTTTGTTTTCCATTCACTCACGGATGAATGTGGAAATCTAAATATTTTTATTTTCAGATACCTGATATCGCATGTTTTGGAATTCCAAATCCTGTTATCGCTTTGCAAAAGAGCCAACCACACTGGTCCTCTTCACGAATGCTCTATCTATGGCGTCAAGGAAGCAGGAAAACTCTTAAGGTATATTATGTCCGGCTAATTAAAATGCATGGGAAAATGTATCATTGACTCTTTGTTAGCCAGAGATGCGTGTTGTTTTTTTTAATGATTTATTACCAGGGTAATTAGATTGATAGAAAATGTCAAACAAAAATATTATTAAAAAGTACTTTGTATTCTATTTATATTTTAGGAACCAAAAATACTTTTTGTTTCCTTGAATTGTCATGGATTTAAAGATTTGAGTGGCATTGTAACTGTTACTTGTATTTTGTAATACAGGAAAAATGTGTATTTATATTTACCAAGAATAGCAGTTTTTGTCTGTATAGACTTTAATTTAATGTTGTTGTTGCCAATCTGTTCTGAGGTAATAATGCGAAGTTCGAAGACTGAAATCGCGTAATATTACCAAGATCCGTTAAGTCTCGAATATTTTGTATTCACAAAGAAAATATTTTCAGGATTTAACTCTTGGATACAAAATGATTATGTCCTTCGTAAATGTTATTTGTTAGTTTTGTGTCTGAATTGATCATCAGCAAGGATTTAAAAAACAATCAAAAGTTTATTTTTGTTTAAACAGGCTTAGTAACCTTTAGGAAAATGTTTATTGTGGCTCTTAGTCCATGGGCAGGTTACCCTTCACTATTTATTTTAGGCACGATCCTGATCTTTGAATCTTATACCTGACTGCGGTTTCGAATGTTGTCGTTTAGTATCGCTACGCTCAAAAATTTATTTATTATTTCCTTCTCATACCAAATGAATAAAGATGATTTTTCATAGATACATAGGGTAGCTGTGCTATGTTTTATTAATATATGTTTTTTTTCAGCGATGGGATGGCTCTTGGTGCAAGTGAGGACTGGAGAACAGTCCTTTACGCCATAACTGGTGAAACAGAGTTATCGACAGAAGGCATCCTAGAATATTTTGCGGAACTCCAAAAATTCCTTAAAGAAGAAAACGTCAAATTGGCAGTTTTAGGTGAAGGTGATATGGACCAGAGCGCGCCAATAATTGTGGGTGCCATAGTAGTTTTATTGACAATTCTTATAATAGTTCTATACTGTGTTAAGAAACATGATGTTGGCAGCAAAGTGTTCTCCGTATGTGGTTTGAGTAAAAACGGTTCTTTAGACATAGTGACAAACGAACTGCCACAAGGTAAAAGCAATGAGGTGGATGGCATAAGCGAAGATAAGGTTTGAATAGTTACGTAGAATATGTCTGAATGTGATTACACTAATGATTAATTTATAAGTGAAAGTATTGCAGAAAACTAGGACAGGACTACTAGCGATAAGATAAACAGTTATTTAGCAGTTATCGTGCCAGTGATTTATCAATAAGTTATGATTTGATTACATATTAAGACACCTAAATATACATTTATTTGTGTGAAAGCTTCGGATTACTGTTTATGATTAAGTTCTATTGCCATTAGTATGTTATTATCGAATAAATTTTATTGATACATTTGTACGTATTTTATTTATCCCTTATATTGAACAATGCAGGACCAACAGTACTCATCAGCTTCCCTATTGGTTGTATAGTGAGAAAAACTCACTCATGATTTTTTTTTCCGCCATCAGTATTTTTTTTTCGAAGGATGAAGACAAAACATTGGGTAACTATACAACTGCTATTGAGGTGTAAGTGGGAATGCTCATTATTGCTGCAGCGGTTGTAGGATAATTTATAACCGAGGACAAAGACAATCCTAACTAACTTGGTATTGCTTGCTATGCATTGGCTGGCAAGACATGCATGGATATAATTCTCTAAAAAAAGGTATTTTAGTAATCTGGTATGGAATATGTTTTGAACCTGTGTTTGTGATATCAAAACACCTTTTCCAACACAGAAAAATACCGAGTGATCAAAACTGTGTTTTCGAAATTATTATTAGTTACAAGTTTGCCTACGATTTTTTCTTTACCTTTTGGTGGTGTTATATCTACAGCTGTACCAATAACTTTGAAGTTGTTTAAATACTCTTTTATAGATTGCAAATAGGCCTATGATGGTGATGATGGCATTGAAGACGTCACGTTATTTAGCATGTATGGTACCCGTCCGTGACCTTGTTATAGAAGCAACATTGCTTCCATTCACCAAAATAGCTGAGACTAAATTATTCTAATGTCTTAATTGTATGAATAAGATCATCCTAAGTACGATTGTACATCATATCGTACTTGTCAATGTCCTACACTAAATAGAATGTAGCGATATAGACCAGTTGTTATTAAATTACAATTTAATTAGCAGGGACACGGTCACAACACATAATAATATGTCATGGTCCGACTGTTAGGCTACTAAACATTTAGGCTTCTAGATATGAACTGTTCACTTGTTGTTAGAGGAAGGACTACTTTTGGCACCATTACCCACCACCAGAACATTTAAGTAGGACAAGTAAATTATCGTACTCTTTCAATTAGTAGGTAACACACTTTAATATTATGGTAATGAACTGGTCTGGTACAAGAAAACCACAAAAGATATCAAAGAGATCGACAGTGGCAAACATATTCATGGGTCGTGGACCAAATGTTATTTTCAGATTAAGTTGCATTAAATTACCAGTATGTCTCTAGCCACATCACAGAACCTGTACAATTGTTTTCATACCCGGAATTGACTGTACTTTTCCGAATTTATTGAATGAAGTTATTGTTGTAAGAAATGATATTAAACAATCGATCGTTCCTCGTGTTCGTATAAGCAATGATTGCTATTGACGGCCAACGATGTCCGCGACTGGCTGTGGACATCCGCTCGTAACCGACTTGTCGAAATGGTTAAGAATGTGAGCCGGTGTGAACTAACTGCAATCACCTAACCGTTACCGCTTGTGACGAACGCGCGCACCTAGGACCGCAGCGCAGGAGTTCGCGCGCGAATCGCATATTCAAAAACTGAACACTGCGTCTGTACGCGTCCAACAGAGTTTCGAAATAAAATCGAAATTCTATTTTAGAATAAATAAACATTTGTTGTAAGGTATTGCAGTAAATAAAACTAAGGCTACAAATGAAGCCTAAGTGAAGTGATGATACATGGTTGTGAATAAGTTTAATTAGATAAAGGTAAGTTTAATTAAAAATAAGTTGAATTTTTATGGCATTCGAATATAATAAAAATGAGAAATACGAAAATATATTTCATGGTTTAATGTCATGGCGGAACAAATCAATTTCCCTGAAATGCATTTTTATTACACAGCAACCGCCAAGATGAAGGCATACGTCATGAAAATTAATAACACTAAAAAACATTACTTCCGCGCCAATTGCAGCAATTGTCACTGGGTATTTTTTACACGAATAGTAAAATTAAGAAATATTATTCAGTGACAATGTAGATCGTAGGAATTCACTGGCGGTGGAAGTACGTAAAGATTATTCTCACGAATTTAATGAAAAAAATATCGTTGTACATCGTTTTCATGGAGGTGACTCGTTTTTTGCTGATTAGGTTAAATACAGGTTTCTTTAATGAAGTTAGATTTAGTTACTGTACTGAAAATGTATTTAATAGGATTCACTGATTGTGTATAATTATTACTGTTTATATAAACAGTATGAGAAAAAGAAAGAATTCACTTATTTGTATGCGCATTATCATGACTGGTTTCCCTCAAGGCATTGTGTTTATCAACCAAGGATTTTAAATTTCATTATCATTCAATCAGGTAATCGTAAAACCGTTTTAGGAAGCTTAATATAGAATATTTTTTGGATTTTTATTTTTCCTTACAATTATTTTATTGTATTCGGTTTTTCTTCAGTGATTAAGGTTTAAATTAGGGACCGTGATTCCCACAGATATTAAAGAAAAGACATTGAGATGTTATAGACTGACGGATAATAACTATGCAAGATTTTTATGCAAAATGTTTCTTTTTAATTGCAAAAAGATAAGATGTAAAACCGATTCAATTGTGAGAGCGGCGCACGCGCCGCGGGTTTCGCGTCGTGAACTTTGACTCGCCGGTACCAAGGTGGTTTGTTACCGATAATATAATGTATGAATCGATGTTACAGTACGGGGGTAGATTAATTAAGTTTTTCGTTGTAATCGTTAAGTCTGAAGTTGTTAATGAGTCCGAACCTCGCCCCGTGAGGATAAAAACTCCGCTGCTGACGGCTGATCATCAAAACAAAAATACCAAAACCAAATACTGGTATACATGGTATTCCCCGAAGGGTCTATTTCTTTCGGGGAATACAGGTTTGATTTCCAGGTGGTCGGTGTATACGTGTAGTGCCGTGTGGTTTCCGGCCTAGAATAGATCAGCCCCTCTCGGGGGGGGGGTCGTAGGCGGCGACTAAGGGATATTTCCGGGGGGGTGGGCAGGGTTGTCAATCCGCCTGCTCAACGTGGTGACTATGAGCAAAACCCATCAAGAAGAGTAGCCAAAAAAAACAGGCCCCAGTTCCCGGCCGCCCTGCTATTCCAGGTAACTGGTAGTGACTGAGTGGCGAAAACGAGAGAGCGGGCCTTGCGGCGTACCTTGGGGAAGGCCTATGTCCAGGAGTGGACTGTATTAGGCTGATGTGATGACGATGAGGTGTAAACCTCAGTGCCCTTCCTATTTACCTATACTTATATATTTTACCTTTATATGTATTTTCTTAAATAGGTACTAATTATTAGGCTAACGGTACTACGTAACATCTGCATCCGAACTAGGAGAAAACCTGTATCCCGGAATGCAGATTTTAAATATACGATGACCCAAATGGCACATTGGTAAGCTCTAGCTTCCGCCTATAAAGTCACGGGTTCGATTCCTGAAAGTGACAAATATTCTGTGTTAAAAATAACTTATAAACCTGGTCTAGTTCTTTGTAGTAAGTAGTAGTACAGTTAACGTTATATAATATATAACTGATGAGTTTAAATTAGTTTTAGTTATTTTTCTCTCCTGGATATTACCTACAAACAAAGGATAATAACTACAGGACAAAGCCCACTTCTGGGTGGGCCCAGACCAGTGGGAAAAATTCATTTTTTTCTGTTAAACAGAAATAAAAAAAGAAACTAAATTAACAGGGCCAAAGGCCAAAGTTCCTATAAAAAATAATTATTTAAAATATACCTATGAATTTTCTGTTGAGTTATGCATTTCACCGTAAAAAATTAAAAAAGATAGACTGATAGTCTTTATACTTACAAAAGTCACTATGTTAAAGATACTTATATCTTAATTGTGCTATTCACAATGAAACCGAAACTAAAGCAGCTTAAAGCTCATATTGTTAGGTATCCACTAATGATCCTAATTTAAAACTTGTAACGGTTTATCAAGTTTTGGACCCTAAGATGTATGAAAATGGGCGGTGTCCTATAGTCGTATACTACAGTCTGTTTTTAGAAGGTAATACGTTACGTTACGTACGTTTTAGGTAATACGTTACCCTTAAGACGTAAATACTAAAAGGGAACTTGAAATTCGATGGACGCGAGCAGCGACACGATAACACAGTTGGTTAGAGCTGCGCCACGGTACGGCGTAGGTCGCGGGTTCGGGCCCGCTCATGTCCGTCATTTTTCAAATATCCTTTATCAATTATGGGGTATAACATTTATCGTTTCCATTATAATATATATATAGTATAAAGTTTCCATGTCTATGTTGGCGCATAATTATGCGAGAGATGCTGAAGACAATTCTACGATTAGACGCTAAATTGACCTGCGCATTGTAATTTGCGGTTTAAATACAACTTTAAACTGTGTCTGTCGTCGCAATTTGCCTAATTAAATAATAGGAACCTACTATACAAAATTAAGTTTTCATTGCATTAATAAACCTTGCATAAAAAGTATACCTACTGCTTTAAAAGTATTTTTCTAATAAAAGTATTATCATGTCTGTATTCCAGAAGAGATATAGTTAGATTGTTCATTATCTCATATTTATATTACTGGATGTTAAGCAAAAATCTTCAATCCAAGGACTAAAAATTTGCGAGCAGAACAACTCAACAAATTGTGACCACTCTGAGAGTTGAATCCAATTATATCTTAGACTTTCCAATCAAAACAATCAAATAGGAAATTTTAAAGGGTAGTGCTACATCTTACAATTTTATTTGCAGTAGTTATACGAACTGTCGCTTTTCACTAGTCTGGTTCAATTTCGGTACTGAAGGTTCTTTACCAACCAAATATTAAACTTCAATCAAGGTTTGGTCGATAGTTTCTCATCTACGGACCCTTGTAGTAGACTAAAAAACTTTGTTTCAGTTCGATCGATACACAGCACGGCAGGTGACTATCATTATCAAAAATAGTGACCACGCAAGTCACGCTAGCTATCCTTCCTGCACGGTCACCGTTGACCATAGAGCGACACGATAATACAATGATCAGTCACGGTCAGTGTGCGAACTAAGATAAAAATACATTAGTGCCATTCACTATTTAGTTAGTATCAAAAATCAATTTGTAGGCACTTATAAATGTGACGGAATTATTTTATTTATTAGTAGGTATTACGATTTTAATTTTTAAGTGCAATTTTAAGTGTCATAAATGTCAATAATTTTTTCCGCATTCCGGTCGTTTACCATTTTATTAGTAACTGTGCAAACATTTGGGTAAACCAACTTTATACTTTAATTAGACGCTGAAATACGGGTAAATTACCTCACAGAAAATCTTATTGATTATCTTGCTTGCCTATAATTATTAAAACTTATATACCCCTAATGCCACGCGACGCGTTAACGAATAGAATGCAAATTACATATTTGGAAAATCTAATTCTGGAACTGCAAAAAAATTAATAGAGAGGCTCGTAGCTACGTGGCTACCGCGCAGATCAGTCGATTTGCGAGGTTAAGCCGTGCTCGCCGCGGTCAGTCTTGTGATGGATGAACATGTCGACACCCCTCCGTGCTTCGGAAGGCGCGTTAAGCCGTTGGTCCTGGGCCAGATCTCTCTCCGTTCGTGTCGGTCTTCCGTCCCATCCGACTATGAGAATTAGGGAATAGGGAGTGCACTTGTATTTGCGCGCATACTTGTGCACTATAATATCTCTTACGTAGTTGGCTAGTCTCAGAAGAAATCGGCCGCCGAGACCGAAATTCGGTCAGGAGAACATTTTTTTTTATGACAATAAAAATATTAATTATTTTGTTAGATGCAAGTTGGAACGCGGCAATGCATTCCCGAACCAAACATAACGTCATGGGAACTTCACAAAATAAACAATTGACGTAATTATCATCTGATGTCAAAGAATTCAAACAAATTGTTAGTCGGCGGCTCGGAACGAGTTAATGAGATGCCCGTACTGCCTTAATTGACAACAAAACTGTGACGATTATTTCAATGGTCAGATGGACCAGCAATTTCGTTTATTGTCCTCTTAGCGCAGACCTTGAGGTAAGTTTATGTCTTCGGTTTGCATTAATCGCTCTGTAATTTTATGACAGTGACGCATAGTGATGTAGTGAGATAGATAGAGTGTTGTGGGGCTCGTAGCTATGCCGCTACCCGGCAGATCAGTCGATCTGCGAGGTTAAGCCGTGCTCGCCGCAGTCAGTCTTGTGATGGGTGACCGTTTTCACATGTCGAGACCCCACCGTGCTTCGGAAGGCACGTTAAGCCGTTGGTCCTGCGCCTGATTTCTTTCCGGTCGTGTCGGTCTACCGTCCCATCGGATTATGAGAGTGAGGGAATAGGGAGTGCACCTGTGTTTGCGCGCATACTTGTGCACTATAATATCTCCTGCGCAGATGGCTAGTCTCAGCTGAGACAGGCCGCCGTGACCGAAATTCGGTCAGGAGGACATTATTATTAGTGAGATATAGGCATGCTGGTAACATTAAACATCCTACGTGAATAAATTAGTAATAGTTCTAGGTGTCATTTGCAGAATTTTTGGTCTCGTGCAAGATTAGCGTAAAAATACAAATAATCTGCCATTCAAAACTTCGTCTGTAGAATAGGGCCTAATCTTGGACGCTAATGTTTGTTTTAAAAGTAAAGCCACATCGTAATGTGTATAACATTATACATACCAAATAATTTAAGGAGATGTTCCCACTTTCTTACCGATTCGATAACACCATTAACTAAGTTTTTAATAAATAACAATAAGCTTGCCAGGTATCCTTAAACTACTACCTACTGTTTGGATAAAAGTATGCAAGCATCCCTTTCTTAGGTCTTTTATGCATTAGTAACTCAGATTGTATCCTTAAACTACTACTACTACTACTACTATAACTACTCTCCAAGTAGGCCTCCAGTTATGTAGTTTATTTTGATTTAATTTCTAATACAAAGCCAATGCAAAATTTGGACGACCCGATTGGCGCAGTGGCGATAATTGTGTGATCCACAGATATTTGTCCCGAGTCTGGGTGTTTGTGTATGTGATATTACATGTTTGTGAAACGCACCCACGATGCAGGAGAAATTCCTAGTGTGGGGCGATGTTGTTTTTTTTACAATTTTTTTTTTAATAATATCGGGAACGCTTGATATGAAACACAAATGTGTTTAAATCTTCATCAAACATTAAAATATGCGTTAAACGCGTTGATAGGAAGCAATTTTGTTCGTATTCATAAATTACGATGACATTGAATAATTGTTTAAACTTCCATAACATGTATATTATATATTCATCTATTTGCCTACCTACCTACTATTCTAGTCTTAAGTACAGACGCAGTGCAAGAGGTGATGGTATCTTGTCTAATGGTGCGACCTTGTGGGCTCTGTCATTCTATTGTTGCCCAACTTAACATACCATCAAGTAATTGTTGTGCAGAATAATTGCCTCCACCCGGATGATATAGTACTAGATTTATTCGAAGAATAGTGACAAATCTATTGTCGCTATTCTTCGGCTAGGCGGGTCCATTGAATAGGAAAATTAACCGTGAATCTCTTTGAAAGAAAGAATTTTTTTGCAATTATTTACATTTTAAAACTCATACAAATTAAAAATAATACCTATACACCAAAAATATTTATCTCCATCGATGTCAACTGGTAACGTGCCCAAAAGACTGGCAGCATTGCCAAGTTGAATAGCAAGCTATTCTTTGGCCATAAAATCACCAAAAACCAGGCCATTGGTCACATGTAGACTCGACTAAGCATATCGCTACGTTTCTAAACAGCGCGTGAGCGCTCGGATGCCATGGTCCAAATGTTTCGACTCCAAACGCTAAAAATACAATAAATAAATAAAATAAATATTTATTTGCTATTTTCTAGTCTTTAATTTAAACTCTCCTGTGAACTACTGAATAGTATCGCTACGATTGATAAGATTATTATTCTGTTCAAATATTCATACTACTAACGATCACTCATGAGAAACATATGAATGTTCTAAATTGAGTCTACACGGTTAAAACAATGCTCTAATAGTCACACAGTCTAGGCGCCTTTAGCCAAAACAGTTATAACAATGATACAAAATACTCAGCGATTGATGCATAGATAGACACATAAATGTAATGTTTATAGATTATAGCGTGAGTAAGTGGACTTTCTTCTTATCTATAACAGCGTCGTAGGTTTAAAATTTAGGGTTTGGGGACATCAAAGGCATCAGGTACCTATCAGGAACATCGCGGGTCTGTAAGCAAGTTCCGCCTTAGGCTACGCGCATTCACGAATCTATCATAAGAACCAAGACATAGTATACATATATGCCTTGGTTCTTATGATCGACTCGCTTAATCGCGGTATAAGCCCAATAAAATAGAACAAAAATCTTCCTTGATGCAACTCTTACAAGTAAAGCTGTCGTAATTGTGAAGTTGTTTAAAGGACCTACATCAAGGAGATTTATTTTGGATACCTTAATTATCACTGGGATAGGAAGTATTCTAGCACAGGTTTTTTAAGTAGATGATATCATTCTATCTTCACCCAATCACTAGCGCCAGCACGAGACGGCGCAAAAACTTTAGTAATTGAAATCAGTGAATTCTACAAAGAATATGATCGAAATAGTAGCTTTTTTGTGTTCATACCGTTTTAATTATCTTCAAAAAATGTGTATTGTCATCATCTTTATTATTTATTTTTAGACCGCTTTAATATTTCGAGATTAATCTTCCGTCGAATAATCCTTCACTATGATAGCTAAACCGTTACATCTATTGATGATCGTCGGACCTTCTAGTTTGAAAGTGCTTAGCGTTGCATATGTAATGCCCCAGGTCACATACATATTTATAAGTTGTTATAAAATAAGTAATATTTAAGTTTGAAAAGACCTTAACTTTTTGTCGAATCTATAATATTAATCAGATATAAAAGATTTAATCATGGCATATTAAAAAACAAAATACAAATGCGCCATGACTGTCAACAATTCTATGTTTAAACAAGTACATTTTTAAAATAGACAAAAATAAGGAAAGCCAGTATTAAATCACACTTCATGGTGTCTTATTTCAACAGAATCAATCGCAAAAACATCATTGTAACGCCGCCGCATTGTTATAAACGTCTTTCCGTAGGGGAAGACAAGTTGTCCCCAGCAAATAAAATGCGAACGACATAGACATTATTTTAAAATGATAAAAGCATAGTACATGGGTGTCCTATCAGTTGGTTACATACAAACATGTTCCTATGTACCTACCCGAAAAATAATTTGCAGACCAGTTTATCGTAGTAGCTAAGTAATAAGACAGCTAGGGATTCGACTGAGAGATATTTGGCTTGAGTTTCAGGACTTTAAACCCTAAAGAAATTCAATATAATGTTCGCCATTTTACATAAAATAGTCGCACATTGGGTGCTTAGGTAGTCCGCAAATATTTTATACAAGAAATCCATGGCCTTTACATATGATGTAGCATATTTTAAGAATACAATTATGGTCCTTTACGTAACTTTCATTGTTCCAAAAAGTCATATATTATTCGTTCTCACCGCATAAGATCGTAACTCACTACTTACGACACCAACTGACGGTTGCTGTTCGTCCATTTTAATTAGTTTATTTATAAATAATATTACGTTGTTTAAACTACTTGCTAGTTGAAATATTATAACTTAATATTATGGAAGTGTTTCAAATCGTCGAAAATTCTTAGATTTCTAACCATATAGCCATACTTACTATTAGATATGTGATTTATACCAATTTTAAATAATTATTGTAATAATGTTCTGTAATCTGTAATCGTCGTTGTTAGTCCAATTTCGTGTAACTAACATTGTAAAATACTGCGTACAATCGCTAATTTCACATGAGGGCCAAAAACTTAGTTTAAAAAAAACTAATCGGCCGAATTTTTGAAAGAACTTGAGTATAAAACCGTTTCTTTCTCAATAATCTAATGTAGGCTCTATTTTTAAAGTTAATATTCCCAATAGTTTCAAATCTTCAAAATCGATTTTTGCTTTTTTTGTCTTTCGCGGTTTTGAATATTGTTAGTAACTATCAACATTTTTTTCTGGTGGTAGTGTAAGTTCTATAATTAAGTTATAGGGGGTAACCCCTTGGAACCTTGATATTAGACTTACGTACTTACTAATTCCAAATTACATACGACATTGAAAATGTCGCAGTAAATCTGAATCATCAACCTTAGAGCCACCAGAACACTATCGTAATTACGATTAAAATTATGATGACTTTTTATGGAAGTGTTCGCATCATTATTTCTAGCTTAAATGATTACTGAAGGGCAAAAAATCCTGAAAAGTCACATGAACATACAATAAATTACTATTCAAGTCTTTATATAAATCTTCCTTCTGCTTGTGACGTTGTCAAAGTAATCCAAGTCTTTCTCAGAATAAAAAGTAGCCTTTATCCTCCCCTAAAATGTACACTATCTCCAAATAAAATTTCAATACAAACGGTTTAAAGGTTTCATTGTAAGGTACCCATTCCTTTACCTATGGATTCCAGTTTTGTTTTTATAAGAACAACAAGCAGCTTTACCTGGACCCTTTCTATGAGCCCTTAGAGCAGGATGTTTTCCGTTGTGGAAGCGAGACGCAGCACTACACTGGACATAGCGGCGTCTTGCTCCCACTACGGAAAATGTCCTGCTTTAAGAGTTCATAGTAAGGCAGCCAAGCTACACGTTTGCTAATCCACCGTAGACAACGTTCACCATGGTTGACAGGTTGAGCGTAGAGCAATGCCATTAGTCACGTCATAATCAACATTAACGGAAACAACGAATTTTAGCCGCTTACATTCAATGTGGCCTCCTTAACTAAGACTGTGTTATGGCAAGTTTTTGGAGTAACCTAACGTTATGGAAATATGTCCCTTCCACTTGTTAAACAACTCTGTAACGCTTATTATTGAAAGACTAGTAAAAATCAAATGCTATTGCATCCCTATAACAATACGTAAGGAACATGAATTCACAATGTTTTTGACATTGTTATTAAATTTAAATTACCCAAATATTGTATTTTTGTACACCATGTATGTGCTAGAATATAATGGCCATTATACTGTATAATATAAAACCTTTTTAAACTTACCTATGTTTCACAAATAAATGATTATGATTATTTACAAACTTCAAAACTCTAAGACTCTACCTAAAGACCAGAGTCTTATGTTACTGACTGACATGCATCGTCCATTTCATACCAACGGGTTTTGTATGGACGATGCATGTCTCTCAGTCGATAATTCAGTCACGTTATTGTTCATACCTGACTTTGCCCTAATACTAACATCGACTTTATGTTCAAATTAATTCTGTTAATTAATTATTTTGAGTAAACGCAATGATTTTGCGATATAGATTTTGAGATATTTAAATGATTCGAACATAGGTATACAAATAATTCATCTACTTTTCAGTACCTAGTAACAAATAGTTAGTTCTTGGACCACCATAATATTCAATTCATCACCTTAATAGAACATTAGACCTTTGTTAACGTACTTGGTAAACTAATTTAGGACCATGGAAGATGGTTGAGAAGTCCTTGTTATGGTAATGTAGTGTGAGGTTACACTTGAAATTTCAAATCCTACACAGTGTCCACTCAACCTTGATAGTGGATGCGGAATCAGCAGGACAAGGTCAATGTGATGACACCGAGTTTTTGTTACGGCCCCGGTGTATTGTCGAGTACATGACAAAAACTCGTGTCAATGTGACAGACAAAATGCAATTACATTTTGTCATAATTGTGTTCAATGTTCATAACAAAAAACAAAAAGGACCAGTTGGCAAGTCGTGGTCCTTTGAGTCTTAATCTATTTTAGTTGTATGTAAAAGCAACAGATTTAAAAACCAAGGAAAATTTTATATTAATTCTATTACGACTAGTTACAATTGCAGTATTTGTATACTATTCTATTAATAAACATTTTCTTTACGGATCACTTATTAAACCTAGCGATTTATTTTAGACCAACAATAAACTGCTAAGGTATATTAATAGCGCCTTGTTCAATTAATTGAAGAATAAAGTCAACGCTATTATGCCTTTGAAAAAATAAACAATAACGTTCAAATAAATTATTTAACCTTAAAGCTACTTTAAAGAACCGTTTTGTTGTATTATAAATGTTATAGATTGGCTCGTATTATATCGTCATCATTTCATGACTGAATGCATTTCTGTTCTTCGCTACCGTATGAATGAATAAAATGTCGTGTCTATTCCCTATACCCATTGTGAATGGACCGGAATTATAGTACCAATTTATTTAGTGCTGTATCACAGACTTCGAATTCACAATTGTGTAATGTATTGCGCACAAGAGTCACGCTGTAGTTGTTATCTGGAATTAGGTTTAAAGTTTTTGTCAACATAATCCTATCAAAACATCAACATGTGAGTACATTGTAGAATATAATAAAAGCATGTGTGTTCAAGTGTATTTCATACAATTGACACAATATTTTGTATTCCTTCGATACATGTGTTAGTTTTTATTTATATTAACTATTTATGTTTTAACAACAGGCATACCAATTGAACGTCGTACGACAGTCAGTTGTCGGGTCTAAGGATTGCAATAATAAAATCCAGGTCGCGTGACACACTACACTAAAGTACTTTCTTTGTTTGTGAGTTAAAATTGCGTATAAACGTGAACAAGTAATAATATAATTGTTGTCTCGGTTAATTTAAGTTTTCTGAAATATCGTAATAATAAAAGTCCTGTCATGAGTCATGAGAAAAAATAGTTCTGTTTTGTTAAAAAAATTAGGTCTAAATTCGTAACTACAAAGTCTAAGTCGAGAGCGGAAGACTCATGTCCGTAACAATCAATAGTACCGAACCGTTAAATTAAATTGTATTGTTAAACATTAGCCTTTCGATCGATATGAAACCTCCGTGTCGTATCACATACCACGTACGACTTGTTTAAAAGTAGCAACATGTTCTATAAACAAAGATTCCTAAGACCTAAGACACAATAATAATTTGTATAACGATTCCACATTGTTCTCTCCTCCGTGACTTCTAATGAAAAGGATGCAACTGAATAATAAACAATTGTTAGCTAGGAAAAGTTGATTCAGCCTAACAGTTAGACATGATTACGCTAAGCATGTGGGCAATCATGAAATGATTACCGCGTCCGGTGGTTCATATACCAATCAAACGTACAAAAGCCCAATGAGAAAACTGCGATATTCACAACTAAACAGATGTAAATTGTCATAAAATTGGATGCTATAAAATTCAAATCGTGTTTGGCTATCGAATGTTACGGTCGTAAAGGTAAAAAAATAATTATTGTTTCTGTTTCAGATACGCGTGACGTAGTCATGGCTGTGGATAGCAAAAATGCGGAGAATAACAAAACTGCTGATAAAACTCTTAATGTTAATGGTGGTGACTTAAATGGAACTAATGTAATTAAGAATAGTTTTAGTAAAGTTAAGGAACTTGACAACATGACAAACGTAAAGCTGGATAAAGAACATGACAGCAAAATCGAGAAGAATGAAGAAGACCCTTGGGAAGGACTAAGTCATTTCCAAAAACTGAGACGAATGATCTCTCTTATTACGGTAGAACCTATTTTAGCTTGTTATGTGATGCCTTCAGTGTTGTCTGTTTTAGCGACACAAAACCTTTACTTAGAGAAAGCCTGTCGAGTAAACCTCCAGTTTGATCATCACATATGTGACGCTTTAACGCGGAGAGAGACAGCTAATTATACAGCAGAAGAAGAAGCGGTTCAAACCCTCGTAGCGTCAGTAACTGGTTGGAAAACGGTGCTACAATCATTCCTGCCTTGTGGAATATTAATATTTCTAGGAGCATACAGCGACAGAGTCGGACAGAGGAAAGTGTGTATGCTCTTACCGATTGTTGGAGAATTTTTAACGAGTATCGGCCTGATCGTGAATACATATTTCTTCTACGAGCTACCAGTGGAAGTGGCAGCAGTGACAGAAGCAATATTTCCAGCCATGACGGGTGGCTGGTTTACAATGTTCATGGGAGTGTTCAGTTATATAGCGGATATTACAACAGAGGAACAAAGGACGTTGAGGATAGGGATAGTGAACCTCTTTCACTCTGTGGGAGTGCCTGTGGGGGCGGCTCTCAGTGGGATATTGGTGCGAAAGATTGGCTTATACGGTGTGTTCTCTGTTAGTGCGACGCTATATGTTCTAAGCTTTATCTATGGATTTGTTCGCATCAAGGAAGTGAAGAAGTCAGATCCCTCTATGGTGAGTATTAAATTACTTTAATTGACAATCGATTAACATAATCGTGATGACATGTTTCGCTCTACACGACTGTTTATTGAATGAAGACAGTCGATATTTACTGCGTCCGACGAGATCTTCGTCAGTTTAAATTAGACACCTAGCCAATGAGTGGATTAAATGGTTCATTGAACGAGACAAGACGCTTTGTGTATTTATCGTAATTATTGGATCGATAAGATAGACGTTTACGGTCCAATTGATGTTTGCAACTAATTATAGATTACAGTGACAACTTAAATAATTAAATACATGGATAATGCGTTCGCACTTTGAGACAAATAAGACATTGTTAGCATGAATAGTCTTATTGTTGAATGCATAGCCGTTGTGTGATAACAAAATTTCCAGAGCATAATTACAATGAAACAATTAGACTAGGAGGCCTCCCTGGCCTTTATCGTTATCAATAAATTATATAATAAAATAATTGAATGGCATAATTGGTTGAACCTACATTTACTGTTAATTGTGTACATTGATAACGATCAACAATTTTGTTATCTCTTAAAAATAAACAATTTAACTACCTATGTATTAAATTATAATACCTATATTATTTTTTGCGACAGAACCTGTATGATTTTGGAATAGTGGCAGTTTTTGTACCTACTATGGATTTTTTTGTGCGTAACGATTGGCGGACGATTTCGATATGAGTAACCATCAGTGAGTGTGCGCGCGCGCTTAGCGCTGTACATAAGCGATTGAGTTCTGTTGTATGATTTGTAGTAGGCAGTAAATAGGTGCAGTTGCGATACAAAAAAAAGTTGACTGGTAAACTTTTACATGTAACTGCAGTGTAATTCTTAAGCAAAACCTTATTCTGATGGACTTTAGGATGGTAAATGGCCAGAAAGCCTTGGTGGACTTTTGAATAGCGTTTGATTATAATTCTCTTGAGAAAATACTCATTCTATATTATATTAATCAACTCATACAGTCTTATATTTTAATTAAATATTATCTACATCAAACTTAGGTCACCTGAAAGTTTAACCTTAAAAAACATACTTAGATATATTAGATACTTTGCACAATACAGACAGCAACACTCAATAATTATTTTAAGTACATAGCTCTTACATTTAATTAAGGACATGTCAATTCTAAAAACATAAGGCATAAGAAATTATAAAATATCATTAATAAATTTTAAAAATATTTCTGTGCTCGTTTTCTGGTCCTTCGAGACGAATACATGATAAGGCGATGCAAACTTATTAGTTATTACCTTCTAAGTTTCCATGGCTTTTTTTCTTGTCAGTTATTATTGCATAGGGTCTCTTGTAAAATAAAAAAGTCATTTTTCTACTGAGGCATGCCTAAATCAAATGGATTGCACAATTTATGATTTAATTTAATTTGGTTTTGAATGTTTAATTCTAATGTTGATTATTGTGTGATTTTATTTAAATTCGCACGCTAATTATGTATGTACAAGTTGCATCTTTAACCTTTTCATCAATAGCAACGTTACTTCCTATACGGAAAAATATCAGATCCGTACGAAGTAAAACTTGTTATTTTGTCTGAGTTTAATTCAACCTGATCTGTGATCATCAAGGTTAGTGGCTATAACACAAGTCGTAGGTACAATTATGTCTAATACTTAGTAATCTTGATAATGTCATCAACCTCCACCTTTGTCCTATTTGATGGAGCCTCGGAATTGAGAAAATTGAACTCATACACCGTGGCGAGTACTATACCATTTATGTAACTACTAGTTAAAACATTTGGGCTTGAATTTTGAATAAGGCTTCTAAAAAAAGCGCCTTCAGTCATTAAGGAAAACATATTTTACTTGCCAAGTACTAAACTCTGCAAATATCCTAACTGTGTTCAAAGACTCAAGCTGAAGTTAAGCAGCGCTAGATGCTGTTAATCCTTGGATGGGTTACTTTCGCTTTGATTTTAAACTATATTCTAAGCCAAATAAGGTTCAAATTCCATTTTGTACACGGAGGCAATAATATATCTTAAACCACATTGTATATACCTATAGCTAAAATATTCTAATTTTAGATGGACTGTCATACGTCAAATTCTGTTTTGTTATAGATCCGTATGACTACTGAAAACTCTAAGGTCCTAAGGTACGAAAATAAAATAGACACAAAAGAATGCCGAGAAAACTTGTTATAAGGACCAATCACCAATTAAACAAAAGTCGGAAGATCTCTCTTACCTAACCTCTTACTAAAGACCTGTAGTTTAGACTCAGTAGGTAAGTGATTCGCTGCGCTAGGTTTGGGGTCGAGTCTAAGGTTGACATAATGTTACGGCCAATGTAATCTATAACATAAATTGATGTCAATTCCATACATTTAATCATTAGGTATAACGTTCAGTGACTAATGGTTAAAGAAAACATGCTAGATCTAGATTTATAGAATTCGACAACCCGTAGCTAACGAGCGATGTGATCAATGCGCGTTTTATGTATGACTACAGGATGAGGTCTTTGCCATATATTTCTATAGATACGTCTAGCGTTTTGACACTACGAACGCTAATCCTCACGCATGGGATTTATATAAAACTTTTGAAATGTGCAGTGTTCTTACCTCGAGAAATATAAAATGTGGGGCAACGATTAAAAGCTGTTCTACTGCATATTTATGTAACGCAAAATCTTAAAATAACCGTAACATAATTTTAGATTTTTTTCACAATATTTTTAGCTTGCGTGTTTTGTAACATACATATATTAGCGCACAAGATCAAAAAGTCTAAAAAGCATGAATTTTTATAAACGGCAGTGAACTTCTAAATGTTATGCAATGGCCTCAAAATCTAGGTTTTGATTGGATTCAATACTATGTTATTGATATTATGCAACACGCGTGAGGTGATTGTAATCGAGATATCACACATGCACTTGTGCGCAGGGCCACAGAAATCAGGCTAGTGAAGGGAGATCTCAGATCACCAACTCGTGATTTCAGTACGATCTTAGAATTAATAGTTCGTAGTTTATAATTACTGTGATTCGAACAAATAAACCGTATGTTTTTTCCAGTAATTTACGGATAACATTGGAATATTGGATTTACATTACGTTGGAATATTGCCACTTTAGATTAGTTAGTACCTACTTACCCTCGTAGTACATACTTTTCAAAAGTTGGTCAAAACTGTAGCTTGATATATTAATCTAAATTGGTAGGTAGATGAACAATTTTTACTAACTTTTTAAAAGGTTCATCGTCCTGCATCTCGAAGTAAGGTACCTAAAATGAAAGTCGCCAATTTCAAAAAAGGACCAAATTCAGTAAATTCTCCTTTAAATTCTTAAAAAACCGGGTACGTATTGTTGTGATAGAAGAAATCAAAATTATAATCCTACTATTTATAAGCCAGGCGATAATTGCTTGCATATTGCTTATGTCAAGTCATATAAATACCTAAGTTGATCGAAAAAATACCTTATTAAAATAATTATACTATTGGTTAATATTATTACTTTGAGTATGTACACAAGAATACTCGAATAGATTAAGGTTGTTCTGACAGTCAGACCTTGGAAACTTACTTTCGCAATTCTATTCCATTTCAGGCGACTATAGTTTTTTGCATTGTCCATGTCATATGAATTGACCCTTAATAAACAAGCCTTCCGCATTAGTACGACAAAAAATGCCAAACGATTTTTTGAAGCTAGCTTTTTGTTTATGAAATTATTTGACGAAAAATTATTGGCGAAGTGACCGTCAAATGAGCGTATCGTAATTATGTAATATTTGTCAAGTTCAATGACTAAACTAGACTATTCGTGCGTAACAGTACAAAAAGTCCGTCAACTTGACCCAAATAGGTGTCACACTCGGATGCAAGGAAGGACCTTGGAGATTAGCATTTTCTTAGAAAGACAAAAAGTAAGACTATTTCTAATTAAGAGTGAAAGTTCGATGTTTAATTAAATGCACTTAAATATTCCGTTTCTATTAACGAACTTAGCAATAGCTTAACACTTTCACTGTTTGCGACTGACGTCTAGCATACTTTAGTAACTGTCGCCGAGTATCTACTACGTTTATGTGGGCTATGGAGTTAGAATGGGATTCAAAACTCAGGTACGTTTGTTGGATTGTAGTTACCGAAAACTGTAATTTGAAAGCGTGCTATGGAGTGCGTGTGTTGCCTTTCCACTAAAACCGGTAAACGACTAATAAATTAATTATATTTAATTAATTTATTAGTCGTTTAGCGGTTCATAATTTTGTTGAAATACTTACCTACATGAAGAACAAAAATACATCGTGTACCTTGTGTTTTTTTGTATTAAAAACTGATACTGGTCCTAGCATATACATTTGTGCCCATTCTAACTATCTTTTATCTGCAGCTTGTAGCGTTGCAACCATTTCATACACCCACTTACCAATCCTTGGGACATAACCTACAGTCTACAGTACAAATCTACAGTCTATAGCCACTCTCTCTTTTACGCGAATGCTAATCTCTGATGTCCCTTTAGACATTCTGCGTGAAACAGCATGAAAATACTTGTCATCATTTCATGAATTCAGAAATGCCTCAAATCTTTACAGCAAAATTAATTGCCTGGGAACTGATTTTCCTTTCCGCAAATGATTCCAAAACCGGTCTCATATAATATTAAAATATGTACTTGTCCTAAACACCTATAATATGTATTATGCTTTTCCTAATTACCTAAATGTTTAACAAAGAGTTCGTTAAAGGCTGAATAAATTCCTTGGTAGGTAATCTTTATCACGAAATAAATGACTTTCAAATAGTATTAACTTTCTCTTCAGCGCGCCAGAAAGTCTGTTGCATGTAAATTGAGACCAATGGTTGTCCTGTAGCGAATATTATACGTACTTAGTTAGATTTAGTTAGAGTAGTAGTGTAGGTAGGTACATATACTTCTATGCTTTGCTTTTAAGGTTTTGCGAAACGAACCACTTTTAAACGACATTTAAATACATTTCGGTACAAGAAATTTTTAAATGCTCCAAAAATCTTGAAGTCTAAGTACTTATCTAGTGTCTTAGTAATAAAATCCCCAGTAATATTTTTAGACGCGACAACTGATCGAACCTTCCTATGAGGATATATAATCACTGCGCCCCCACACACATTTTTTTTAAACCTTGTACCTTAGAAATACCAAAATAAATGTGATAAAATGAGGGTATTTTTTCAGAAACTACCGACCAACTTGAGATATTTGTTTAAAAAAGTAATTATAATGTTACTAGCTATACCCCGCGGTGTTATTCGCTACATTTATTAGCCTATGTGTTAATCCAGGGTGTCCACCACCTCCATACCAAATTATAGCAAAATCGGTCCAACCGTTTTGAGCGTGAAGAGGTAACAAACACACAAACGCACTCATAAACTTCCGTCTTTTTTAATATTAGTGTGATAATCTCGTTTTCAGAAACCCCCCGCCAACTGCTGTG
This sequence comes from Abrostola tripartita, assembly GCA_905340225.1. Classification (NCBI taxonomy): domain Eukaryota; kingdom Metazoa; phylum Arthropoda; class Insecta; order Lepidoptera; family Noctuidae; genus Abrostola; species Abrostola tripartita. The sequence continues at coordinate 5,817,613 of HG996498.1, read as the reverse complement.
AAAAGTTGCGAACCTTCTTCGATACGCGTTATGTGAAGGAGACTCTCATGGTGGCTTTCAAACGAGGCCCTAACAACAGGAGGCTCCGGGTCATCATGCTGGTCGTGGTTATGTGCGTTATTATCGGACCTATTTATGGTAAGTGATGTAAATTAAAACTTATTGTTATAAACATAAGATTGAGATTGCCTAAATGCCGCGAAACAGTAAAACCTGTGCGAAGCAGTATGATACTATCAGGGAGTCGGTTTCTGCAAAGAAAGGGTAGCAGTAACAGATAGAGGTGCCCCAAACCTATGTCTCGTTTATGGTGTCTATCAATTTAGACGTTTGTTGTAGTGTGGCAGCCGTGCGGGTGTCGTACTCTACGAGTACAGTTGTGTTTTTCCATACAGTTGACGCATGGCAGCAGTCTGGCAACAAACGTCTAAATTGAAAGAGCACTAAGACTTGGCCTAATATTTAAGCCGTATGGGCACAGAGATTAAAATTATTTACTAAAGAATTCAAAAACTTAATGAACACTTCAAGGATAAACGTTCCCTTTTTGTATCGTAATGGATCATTACTCGTCATAAAATATTATAGCGTTTAGTTTATGTACCTACCTAATGAAATTGATGTCAATATCATCTTGTCTCGATAGGCCACCAATATTATAATGGGCACTTACTTATCTATATTGGATTGACATAAGACTTTATTCCTTTCACGAAGACCTTTTCAAGCTTGAAAAATAGGAATATAAAGTTGGGCTGGATTCAGGTTTTTAATATAGGTACCACCTATAAATCAATTTCTATTATATATCCTAGTAATCATTATGTTTTTCAACGACAAGATTTCTTGATAAGAATCAATACAATTTTAATTATTATGGCATTGACAAATTTGCGATTTAGTTTATGAAAATTCCTCATAATTATTATTTTGATTTGCTGTTAGTATCATTCGATATTCTAATAACACTTTAATTTGTTTGCAATTTAAAATCCTAATTTCATTATTTGATTGGTTTCGACAATTGAGGTTAGGTTACGACGATATAGTAGTCCAACAGATCTACAAATGGTTTCTGAAGTTTATAACATAATACCTACTTACATATTCGACGACCTGATTGGCGCAGTTGCTAAGCGTTTTGACTGCTGCGCTAGCAGTTGCGGGTTCGATTCCCGCACAAGACAATAAATTGTGTGATCCGCAGAAATATCATGTATTTCATGTTTGTGAAACGCACCCACGATACAAGAGCTGTTCACTGTGTGGGGCCTTACTTCTAAAATCAAAAAATACGTTTGGTCTGTGTTCATGGTGCTTCTACCTTATTTGAAACAACACGAAGAAGGTGCAAATACCAGTGGCAAACACAGCTTGTTATGTTGACCAGACTAAAAAAGTTCAACAATTAATCACCGCCAACTCTATAGTTAGTATTGCTAGGCACTCGAAAATCTCAATCGCTTCCTACATAACAAAAAAGACTCGTGTGGTTACACTGGTTTGATTGGCAGTTATTACTACTAAACTGACCTCTATATATGCGAATAAAATGTAATCCAATTCCATACGTAATACGTGCTCCGTGCGTCTTCTATCGTGTCGAAATGAAAAATATGGATCCTCAGGCCGTGGTAAAAAGTTTAGTTAGTCAATATGTTGTTAGGGGCTGACTATTTAGAAAAGATCTTATTATGATATATGCAGGAGGTACTTCCAAATCATACTAAAATTAAATAACAACACCGGAATTAACGTGAACACAAGATTTTTTTTAATGTTTGAAAGTTAGCACTTACCTATAATCCTTCATAGAGGTTCTTTTAATACACCCCAACGTCCACTAAAGTGGGTATCAAGTCTATACTTCTATAGTACATAGCATAAGCAGACTAGAAGCGTTTTGTTGGACATAAACTGTTGTATTTTTCCTCATGTTTAAGTTCGAAGTATTTGTATTTATTATTTGCTCAATGACTTGAAACACGACTTAAGTTTATTTTTTATCCTTTTAATCTAGAACATGATTATTATCGTAGCATTTTAAACTTAAAATTCATATCTTATACAACGTAGTTTAGCGAGGCATAATCTTGATGCTTACGTCATACAAATTGGTCCACTACTTCCTATTCAAGTGTTCCAACAAAGGATATTAGGTAATTTATAATGCAGCTTGAGATGCATGTGTGTGTTACGTCACTATGCAGACCTTGCACAATTATAGTAAAGGTATACAGGAGTAAATCATTTTATGTTTTCGCTTCAGTGACTTAAATTCACCGATTGATCGTAGTTTTCAAAAGCTCAAATCTCCCTAAACTCAGGAGTTTCGGTTCCAGCGACTAGATTAACTTTACTTCAAAACCCTTATTTTAAACGCTCGGTTCGAACTTTGCAGCGTTAGGTTTTTGATATTTTTAATAATTGACATTTTTAAAAAGATAAGCATTTAATTACCATCGTCATAGTCCACAACCTGACTCCTCCCTGCTGGGTATAGCGCTCTTTTCATCACTGTCTCTACGTTTTTGTGCCAGCTTATTATATTCGTAGATAGCTTTATGCGTAGGCTTATCAACAATCTAGTAAGTAAGAAATCGAGTCCAGTTCACTTAATCTTTACCTGCCATAAACATTGACTGGTGAAAGTGCTAAGCAATATATCTTGGCACTAGATTTACGACGCCTTATCCTGTCTAGCATACAGCTTGCAGCTCGCCCTTGGCAATGAACTGACGTTTCCATCGGTCGCAGTTACGCGTTAGTTACGCCACTGCTTTCTCTTAGTTTCGCTTTCTATACATTAGTAGTTGAGTACTAAGTCTAACCGCAGTCAAAGTGCATTTTAGCACTCTGTCGAAACGTGGAAACTTGTGAAAATAAATACGATATTCAACACCGATATTATTTTCTTGCATTGTTTCACAAACGCAGGGACTTAAGAATGATATAGCTGTTAAATAGTCATAAGGTCAGGACCAGCAAGGCAGGACCAGGAAACGTCAAATTAAACCAGGACAGGGTCTGTCCTGCCCTGGTCTGATTTGATGTTTCATTTTCACAATGGGTATTGTGAAAATGAAACATTCAACATAATACTGTGCTGCTACCTACACTATTTTTCATATTCATTCTCTTTGTCATGTGTTAAGTGAGAAATCTTTACAATATTAGGGTCAACCGATTTGTCAACCCGTACCTATGTTAACTTGTTTGAAAATAACTTGTTAAGAATGCTGTGAGTTAAAATCAGTGTGTGACTTCTCAAAGACAGAGTTTCGTAATATTACGTTGCCTGCATAGCGAACTCTACTCACATGTAATTAGGTTTTGAGGCTTCTCGTTAATAGTACCTCAGTAGTTAGGCCAGAAGCCTTGTCACTTTTACGTATGAACAAACAGTGAAATATACATTTCATTTCTGTTAAAATGGAATATGTGTCACTGGCTAAAACGTGACTGTCAAGCGTGCGAGCTTCGATTTGAATCCCAGATGGAACACAATTTTTACATAATGTCTGGGTCTGATAGAATAGATCAGTTTTATTTTAATTTTAGTATATACCTACTCGAATTAGAAATATGGGTAGGTTCCTATACGCATATCTGTTACATGAAGTTTAGACGACATCTAAGTACCACCAGTAAACCTGTACTGCCTATACCTTCATAAATCGTGCACGTCGTTGTAATTTTCCAGGATTCATTTATAACCTATACCCAGTTTACTAACTCAGAAAACTCCTTTTACTTTTGCATGAAATGCCATTCAATCCATTCAGGTGTTTCAATGCTAACATTAACGAGGACAGAAACTCCATAGGGCTATATATTTTACAAGCTTGCTTACTTACTAAATAAGTTATAGGTAAGTACTGCGTCGTTGATCTAGTGGTCGCAAAGTGCGAATGCTGAGCGTGAGGTCCTAAATTCGAAGCCCGGTTCGGGCAATATGTTATATGGGTTTTCCAGTTTTTCCATTACGTAAATCACAGTAACAGCACGGAATCTGGATTTGTGCCCGGTTAATGATAATATGCTTGTCCCTTATTACATTGGGACTCATAACACGACTGGCGAAATATGGGGTAGGACTAAACAGTCACTTCTGCCTACCCCTTCGGGGAATACAGGCGTCATCAAAAGAATTTCCATCAATTAACGAATACTGTCAGAAATTGTAACATTAATTTTCCATGATTGAATATGCAGCGATTCAATTCGATTTCTACTATTCTAATAATACCTACGTCGCAAATGTTTTCTGAAGTGATTATAATTAAAGCCACTTTAATTAACCGCAGTTGATTACCTAAGCTCACACATACCTCGCTAATCAATCTTAAGAGTTATGCAACTGGCCATACGTAGGTATTCCATGCATTACCTACCTACAAGATATATTGACGACCTGATTGGCGCATTAGCTAAACGATTGGACTACTGCGCTAGGGGTTGCGAGTTCGATTCCCGCACGGGACAAAATTTGTGTGCTCCGCAGCTGTTTGTCTCGAGTCCGGGTGATTTGTGTGTTATATTTTATGATTGTGAAACGCACCCACGATACAAGAGAAGTTACTAGTGTGGAGCAACGTTTAAAAAAAACAAATATACATACATACCTATATTTTAAAGCTACCTCAACCTCACAATTTATAAGTAAAAGCAAGCATGCCATAGATAGGTTCCTGATACTACATTATTTTTATTTAGTTATATTATATGCTACTAGTATTTTACTTTACATTGTGTTGTGTAGCTCATTATTCTCTCATACGTCTGAACGAATTGTTTATTATACTTAAGTAACTATGGAATATCTTGCTGGTTCTTTTCCATAGAACCGACACTTTTGAACCATGCAACTTTATTTGACGTTTTTTATCTGCCCTTGCCTACCCTAGCCTATATGAAATAATTATGACTACATTATTCTTTTTTACTATAATAACTTCCGTGAGTGTTATCCATATTATTTACTATATATCCCGGTTATACTCACGTGTGTATTCGGGAATGCCCGACTAGTTTCGAACTCGAACGATTGAGTTCGGCTCGCGACTCCGCCGCGTAACCAGCTCATGAATAAGGGCTCCGTTCGAGTTCGAAACTAGTCGGGCATTCCCGAATACACACGTGAGTATAACCGGGATATATAGTAAATAATATACATTATTCTTGTTACTAAGATTAACTTGGCGTACAGTGTCTAACTTTACTTAATTAGACTTATTACCTGAGTGTTACAAAAGTGATCGTGTTCTGGTTAACTATACCTACATCTGTAACTTTCTTGGCCGACGCAAGTGTGATATTTACTAGTATGAATCAAAATGCTATTGTTTAAACTGACAAAGTCACCTACAACTTTGTATTGTTTTGGTAGTATTTAATTTATTTATTACACCTCATACAATGGAATAAAGGTGTTATATTAGCCAGCTGTTTACTCGTATTCATAATAAAGTGGTTACGTAGATACAATTGGCTTTTGCGCCAATTTTAGACGATTTATACACAGTCATGAAAAGGATATTTTTGTTAATAAACACCAAATTCTCAAGTGGCAACATCGTTTACACTGTATACAGATGTGTGTGTGTTAAATAGAACAGATCGTTAAGTTTGATATGAACCAAACCGATTTATAAATTATTACTTGTTTTAAAATGTTCAGCAATTCTGTTTCAAGGTGTTTTTATCCCTTTGGAAACTTTTTTATTTATCTTGTAGGTCGTACCTACATCATAATATTGTGCTAAGTTTTACATTAGTAGGTACTTAGTGCCCTTTGAATCTTCTCACATTATGATGTTGATTGCAGTAGTTATACAGTTATCAAACTACCTACCTATCTAATGAGTTCAGGACTGAGCAACTTATTTCCTAAGCTATTAGTAAGTAGGTACCTCTACCAACATTATAATAAGCATGTAGTTAGAGGTAGTTGAATCAACTAAATGCTTGATGATGATGTTTTTGTAGCACAGACAAGATAATCGTGTGCTTTTTATCTTTATAGCCGTTTACAAACTATGTGTTGGTAGTTACCTACCTAATTACTTGCATAACACATTAAATCAAAGTTTATTTCTTCAGTAACAATCACAGTGACAATGTAAATCAATGCTTTCATCACGACATTTTTTATGGAATGCTGCACTGGGTATCTGTATTTCATACCTAGGGCCTTAGACAATAGCAAAATGCTTGACGAATACATTGATACTACTTAGGACCTAGGTATCTAAATTCGGAGCATCCCTCGTGTCCATGCGGGGTGGCTATTCCCGATACTGTCTTACCGAAACTATAAAAAGACGGCCGTATTTCTCTAAAAAAATTGTGACAAAATCCGATAGATGATAAGCCCTTGAATTCTAAATTGAAATCAAAAGCATTCCCACTTACGTTTCTTCATTTTCTATTTCAGGTGAAATGTCAGTGCTGTACCTCTTCACGAGGTACCGGTTCAACTGGAACGAAGTGGATTTCAGCATGTTTTCTACTTACGCCATGTGTACTTCATTAGTGGGTAATTATGGTATTTTCTTTATCTTGTTAAGTTCTGACATTCCCTACTGTTGCTGGCAACACTGGTTGTAAGAGGCGATGAAATCGGTATGGACCCAATGAATGGCAATATGCTTTAAGAACTTGTAAGATTGAAATATGAGTGAAGATAATGGACCCTTGGATAATTACAGAAATGATTGAATATTAACGTAGGTACCTACAGACCATAATATAAAATTTCATCGCCATCTAATGGAAATAACAAGGAGAACGTTTGTTTTTCTTATTGTCTAACCTCTACAAACCAAAAACCAGTTTGAATGACGGATACGTGCATCTATACCTACCTAAGTTAATTTACTTACTTCACGGTATGTTTCAGGCACTTTATTCTCGGTGGGAGTATTCAGCCATTTGTTGAAGTTTGACGATGCTATCATTGGCGTCATATCATGCACGAGCAAAATATTGGCCGGATTCATGTACGCCTTTTCCACAAAGACTTGGCAAATATACATAGGTCTGTTTTATTTTATTGTTTTAATTTCTAAGACTCAATAGTTGTTTTAATCTTAGGTTTGTTTTGTTGTTTACAGCTCCACTGATCGAAATATTCAATGGAACGTCATTCATAGCGATGAGGTCAATGGTCTCCAAATTGGTGGACAGACATGAATTAGGTAAGAATTGTTGCGTATAGCGCCATCTATTGTCACACGACGAATTCATAGTGGAATATAATGAAAAGTATTTTAACGACGTCTTTTGCATGATAAATAATTTAAGACAATAGAAGAAGGGAAAATTTATTTTACACTTTTTTGCTAACATCGCTTTATGTTACATGGGTATACTTGAAAAATACTTCACCATTGGCTATGATATAGCTGAACATACAATCATGCAGTCTCATTGAGAAGCCCCTTTTTAAATCTGTTTGTAGGTAAACTTTACCATTCGTATCAACAATCAAAAAACCCCAAGCGTCCTCCTTATTTAATTCCCAATATTTAGGTAGGTACCTATCTTCTAGGACTTGGTGATGGAATTACCTACTGTTTTTAATAATTGGTGGGGAAATGAGCCGATCGCCGAAATACAGGTTCTGCCTAGATCAGTTACAGAGGCTAACTGAATTTTGTCGTCATAAATAGTTGCTAAGTTGTTATGTAACATAGTACTAAGTTGTTTGGGAATAAACATTATTATTATCTACCACTAAATGACTAACTACCTAGATACTTATTTCTATTATTACTTATTTTTCAGGCAAGGTAAACTCGTTCTTCGGCGTGGCTGAGGCTATGATGCCGTTGATTTATGCGCCCATGTACACCACGCTGTATACTACTACCATCAAGACGTTCCCTGGAGCTTTCTTCCTGCTCGGTGGAGGGCTCACCATGCCCGCTGTTGTAATATTCTTGTAAGTATTTAGCCCGTAGCAAGCGTGGTGATTAATGTTTGTTCATTCTCTTGAAGACGCCTTTGCCGTGCGTTTGGACAGCTATAGCCCAATTTTCAATTTTGTAGTGACTTACCGTTTATTTTCATTTGTTTTTGATGTAAATGAAGACGGTTGTTATCAAGTACATACTAATCATGTTTCTACTAGACTGTTTTTTTTTGATAAGTTAAGATAAAGGGTCACTTTTCGTAGACGTATTTTCACTTATTCAGATTCAGAACTGACTAATTTTACATGCACCATGTTAATTCAAGTTACTGTGCATTGCTTGCTTAGAGTAATTATTAGTATGACTTATTTCACGCACTATATTAATTGAACGTTATTTTTTATTTAAGATGGCTCTACCTGGCTAATAAGAAACACATTCAAGCAAACTTGGAAAAACAAGCGGAAAGCAAAGCGAATGAAGTCGCAGAAAAAACTGGCATCGAAAACGTAGCCTATGAGACTGACGAAATCGAGAAAAAACCAAACACAAATGCAACAGACGATAAAGTCGATAGTGTGACACAATCACAAATAGAGATGGGATTCATTGAAAGCATCGTTAATAATAGTAAGGTACAACACTAGTTTAGACAAATACCAATGTAAATATATTATTATTGGAAGAAAATTGTATTTACAAACAAATATGTCTGTATGTAATACGTATTTAAGAAAACTTAACGGTGAAGGAAAACATCGTGAGGAAACCCGCGTAGGCAGGTAACGTACAAAGTAGGCACGTTGGTGGTCAACCGCAAGGCAAAGTAAAACAAATGACATTGTTACAGCCATAACACATAATCAATTTTCCTTGACATGTTCAGAGGATAAAGAACAATTTCGACAAAAGTTCCTAAATCTATACCGTGTGTGGTCGCTAAGCAACTACATATTACAAGCCAAAACAGCCTGACACATTATCTGCCTTATTAGTTTTAAAAGTGTGACGTCAGAAGTGCCAAACGGATTCTACGAGGCACTTATACTTGTATATACCTGCTGAGAATGGTAATGTCGTAATGATGTTATTCAACTTAATGTATGCATGAAGAGAAGTCCCAACAGACAAATGTTTGCCAGCGCGAAGTCTGGCAACAGCACATGGCTTGCGTCCTACCTATATGAAAAAGCAGGATGGCATTATATTTATCAACGCCGTCGTCGTGTGATGTATGGGGGCGATAAAACGCGATCTCGCAGAATGTCTTTAGAAAGAACGCTAGACACAAATTAAAGAATATTATATCAGTGATTTTCTTTGTGATATTTGTAACAAAAAATCCCTAATTCTCCTAATTGATTTCTTTATCCTACAAATCTCAATACTTAACGTGGATAGTATTTGTAACTTTTACAGCCATATTGAGAAATCACTGTTAAAATTGAGATGACTTGGTAAAATTTCAAATGTTAAACTTTATCTAAATGCTCAATATTCTAAACCTGTTATCCTAAGTCCGGGTTTCGTAGCCTAAAAGCTAAAGTTTAGAACTTAGTTTACGAAACCCTACTATTTTTCGTCCGTCCATCCCTGTTTCAATCATAACAATTGATTTTAATTAAATAAATTAAATTTATTATTGATGATGATTAAAATTCGTATGATTTGATTCAACTTTAGACACAAAAGTTATCATTTTACGAGATATTGACTGTTGTTGACATGAATATTAGGAACACGTATAATAACAATGTTTCTTTTTTATTTGTGCAGAGTTCCGTTCGATTTTTAAATACGATAGGAAATGATCTTGTATGTCTGAATTAATAACTCTATTATCTTTACAAATCAGATTAAATACTTACTACCTTTCTAAGAAAACAATAAAATCATTATTTAATCACACAGTGTCCTGAGACTGATGATGTGACCTTTTCTAATTATATATTTGTAAGGATGTAACCTAACTAAATCTTCAATATTTTCACATAGATTTTGATTGATAGCACAGAACCTAAATCTAGAAGTGTCTTTTAACTGTACATACAATTCGTACTAAGTTTTGCGTACCTAATAAAGTGATCTATGTATTACGTTTAAGTTAATTTACCTAGATCATATACTAATATTATGTGTGAGTACTTATTTGAAGAAAATAAAGAAATATTTTTAAATAATAAATGTGGTTTTCTTTTTCATCTTTTGCGTATGAGAGGAGAGTAGTTATTTTTGCTTTATCTGCAGTTATAAAAGCTAGCCATACAGGGTCATTCCGTTGCTCTTCATTGTAATGGTAATAAAAATATACTTAAAAAAAACATCCTTTTATTTTATACAGATCTGGAATATATTTTAGAAAACAGTAAATGCAAATTGTAAGTTAAAAGTTACAATAATTATCTCAAACATTATAGTCAAAACTATAAAAATATAACAAATAAAAATATTCGAGACTCGAGATACCGAATAATTATAACATAATACGTTTTGGAGAAACATCAGACATTTATTGTCTGTCGACATGCAGTCTTGTATACTATAATGTTTAATACTTACAACCTATTTCAATACGTTTATGCAGTGCACATGATTTCGAATACTTTGTGCGGTACTTCTTTGCCTGCGAATGACATGTAGAGCACCTTGTGACTCGGATGAACCTGGAATTAGAATTTCTATGTTAAAAGAGTAGGGAAGTAGGTACCTACCAATATTAATTTTAATAGGGTCGAGTTTGTTTACGACGAATTTGGATCTTATTGCATAAGAACTAAAGATCACTATTCAACATAAAGCGCACAGTGACGGTGCGATAAATTGTTATAGGGTTGTTACTCACCGAATAAATAAAATACAGAGTAAAAACAATCTGTTACATAAATAATAAATGTAGCAAATTATAAATGCATATTTCTGATGTTTACCTCGTTAGATTAAATAGATGACTAGGTTTATTAAAATAGCAAGCAGATGAATTTCCTTTTATGCTTTCTTCTTTAATTTCACTATTATACCTATCGTGGAAGTTATCCACATTATTTACTATTTTCCGGTTGCACTCGTGTTTATTCGGGAATGCCCGACTAGTTTTGAGGCGAGGTTACAAGCAGAACTTGGAAAACCCAAACCGATAGCCAGCTCGACAAGGGCTTTCGTTTGAGTCCGAAACTCTTAGGCATTCCCAAATAAACACGTGAGCACGTTGTATGAAGGGGTAACTCCAGAATTATCCATCGGATTTATAAAATTCTTACACCCATATTTAGAATGGACCTTCAAGGTTGACATAGACAATAATTCCTAAAAATAGACGATTTTTTTCCACGGCGACAAAGTTACGTTCAATAGCTTTTGCTAATAAACCTGTTTATTGTTGCTTACCTTGCCAGGAGTCAGTGAGCCTTGTTCTCTAGCCCTGCCGACGTACAGAGGCTCGCCAGCGCTGGTGTTGCCAGCGACTACAGCGTTTGGCGGTATGTTGGCGTCGTGGCATTCTATCCAACGAATTTTTGCGGGGTAAGCGCAGCACACCTATAAAACAAAGATTTTAATTTAGATATTGGGTTCACATAATCTATACTTGAAGAGTTCGTTCGTTTGGTTATACGCGCTAATCTCAGGAACTACCGGTTCCAATTGATTTTTTTTTTGTGTTGGATAGTCCATTTATCCAGGAAGGCTATTAAACATTCGAAAACCACGCGGACGAAGTCGCGGATGGAAGCTAGTATATTATGTGTATAAATAACAAAATTCTTAGCTATTAAATATACGCGTGTGTGGTCAACCATTGTTTAAAAATGTTTCTCAATGAAGAGGTCAAAGACGGATTCATTCTACCATAATGAAATAATTAATCAAAAATTAATAAACCTTTAACAGATTACAGACCAGTAAAGATTCCAATTTAAAAATAGGTTAATTCTAACACATTCTTACAGCTGTTAGTTTGGTATGCGATAGTCTAAATTAATAACGTAAGTACAAATAATGTATTTGATAAAAATATGATTTATTACTAAGTCTGTAAGGCATATTATCGCATAACTGTGTGAAATACGAAAAGTTTGAGTCGTAGCGATTCTATTTATTACGATGCCCGATTCAAAAGTGTGCGTAAGCCAGTGTAGACATAATACTCTACCATAACAATTAAAATTGACGAACTTTAAACCGGGTCACAAAATCAGTTAAATATTTGTGTCATTAGTGATGAACCGACGCAAAAGCGTTGTAGTATCTCAGCGGAAAGTCGACGCATCAACGTGATTCAACCATTACTCATGACTCATGAATTACTTTCGTATTGAATTTAAATTTACAATTTAACTAATGCGCGGTTATTATTTGAACTAGTGAATCAACAGGTCTTCTGAGCACCAGCCTTGATTATGTTATGATAAATACATAGAACTATGGAAACATCTCATATATTGCAGAGTAATGATTAGTCAGTTCGCAAAGTTTGATATGAGGTAGGTACTGTCGCTGGGAAATTATTCTAGCATCTTCAGTACACGTACCTAATCCTGCAAATGTGCGCAATCATAACATCACACCTTTATTACCCGAAGGGGTAGAGGTGTAGTACACCCACATTTAGCCAGTTATGTTATTGGTCCCAATGTAATAGGCTCGTCTTTTGCCATCAACCAGGCACAAATCCTAATCCCGCGCTACTACTGAGAATTAGTGAGCCCAGAACCTCCCTTCGCAATCGCCCTAGCTAAGCAGTCGTGCTAGACGTAGCGACCACTAGGGTGGTGCCAGCGGTGCCCAGGCACAGGGCGCAGACCATATAGGTGCCCATAAAAGACCAGACCAGGACCAGAAATAATGAGAAGGGCGGTGTTAAAGAAGCTCGCACCGGGTGCATAAAAGGCTAGTTATGATACTGGACCAACGAGGCAGTTTAAAATTCTTACCTCAATATTCTTCACAGGATTTTCGTTTCCTCCCCACGGCACGTAAGCGGACTTATGCTTGATAGCGAGCTTGCCGGGTATGAGATCACCTTCGAACCTAGCCCTGATCACCCACAAGGGGCTACCATCATGGCCTTCGTAACCACCCACCACCGCTCGATCGCTAAGTGCGACCGCTTGCTCCGGCGAAGTCGGTATCCATTCGATTGTGGCTAGAAATAGAAAAGAATTTTAATTAATCATTAAGGTCTATATTTTGACAGTGTTAGTCATTCCTTGGCCGGCGTTATCATGGAGCGATATACGTTTTATAATGGGAAAGTGCTTACCTCCATACACAGGAGTAGGGGAGACATTAGGGTATCCAGGAGCAGGACCATAACCGAAGCCTGGCGCCGAGGGGGCAGATGGACCTGTCGGCGTTACATTTGGATAGGACATAGCTGACGGCGGTTGTCCGGGTTGCCCCGGCTGGTATGGATACCCGAAACCAGGTTGGTATTGCTGCTGGTACTGTGGCGGGAAACCAGGTTGCCCCGGTGGAGGTGCACCGGCATTCACAGGGTTGTATATCTGCGGGTATATTTGCTGCCCCTGAGGCGGCGGGTACTGTTGATGGTTGCCGTACGGATCTGAAATGTGCACAGACAAATGTTTGATAAAAATAAGGTATGTAGTCAAAAAGCAGTTGAAGTGAAAGGTTTTCCTATAGGTAGATTTATTTGCACGTTGCGGTACAATCCACGGAAGTAGGTCGACGATATACTAAACATCGTAGTATAGTCAGAATTTATGGTCTGGATTCGTCGTGCTCCGGCTAGAAGCTAACAAGGCTATATTAGCCCCTTTTTTATACTGTTTAAAGTTTATGGAAGTTTTGCTCTACAGCGGAAAATGCAACAAGATTTTTGTCATAAAAAGTTTTAATTCGAACCTCCTTATAGTTTATTATATAAATTCCTGCAGATTGTTTTGTTGCTCGTTGTGCGCAATTTTAGCCGTGACCTTCAGTTCTTGTTTTTTGGCGGACGAGTTTTGCCATATGCGGCCTATGGCGATCTACTCTATACTAATGTTATAAAGCTGAAGAGTTTGTTTGTTTGCTTGAACGCGCTAATCTCAGGAACTACTGGTCCGATTTGAAAAAAATCTTTGTCTAAGATAGCCCATTTATCGAGGAAGGCTATAGGCTATAAGCCATTCAAAATCCGCGGGCGAAGTCGCGTGCGGAAGCTAGTATTATTATAGACATCGCGCCCTATGTTTGACTGTGGGTAAGTATGGTTAGGTACTCAAGGTGCGCAGTTTTGTGACCGTTAAGAAAACTTGTTGTTTACACGCAAAGGTCCCGCAATATGTAACTAACAACACATCTACATTATACGGGTTTACGTTAACTGTTATCATTACATTCAAATTAATAGCGATAGCGTTGTCTGTTATGGGTTGGGGTTGGTAAATAACAATTGTGATCAAGTGAATATTAATATTAGCGGTTGTCTGAGCTTTTTATAGTAAGTTTTACAAATTACTTTACTATTTTATATTATGTACAATGTACATAAGTACTTATATTACACTACTTATCGTAAATGTATACCTACCTCAAATCTCATAATTAGATGTTGCGCAAGACGTAGTGATAGTACTTATTTATGTGTACAATTAACTATCGTAGTGAGATTAAAATAAACAAGGGGATAAGTATTTACACACTCCACAGACAAAAGTGAAACTTAAAAAGTCAAGGTCAATGCCCTTTATACCTGAGTTTCTCATCAATGTTCTGCATAGTTTAGATTGAGTTTCGTTAAACATTCCATTGTTAATGAATTCTAAGTATATAATTGGCTGTCCTATTAGAATACGTGATAATTAAACAATCATTAGATAAGTAACTAAGTACGTAATTAAGATTATTTTCTTGTATAAACTACTTATTTCTCATTAAACAAATTGTTTATGCACTATTACAGTATACGAACGTAGATATAGAATATATAAACTTGTCTGAAAACAATATTATTTGAATACAGATATTCAAAAGATATCCAGCTAGTTGTAGTTACCTGTTTTTTTGCCAACCGGTATTTTAGCTCACGTGTTTGTTTAGCGTTATTTGCGTTCTACAATCATAGCATCGCAATTCCAATAACATCTTTTTGGAGAAGTAAACACTAAATCATATTAGAATGAAGAATATACTTACATCCGGACATTTTCAAAGCGGTTTATCGAATCACAGCACACAAAAACAAATGCGACACAGAACACGCTGACGCACTATAATCGACTGCATATATAACTTTCCTCTATGGTCGACTGGCGTCTGTCTGGCGGTAGCGTGGCGGGCTGGTGGGGACACCGAGACAGAGCGAGCGAACAAAATAAATATAATACTATACAGAGCGAATGGAATGGCGCGATCTTCATCTCAAACGAAGGAAAGGGACGAGAACAATCTCACAGATAAAAATATTCTTTTCCTTTTTGAAGTC
The DNA here is from genome assembly GCA_905340225.1 of Abrostola tripartita. NCBI lineage: Eukaryota > Metazoa > Arthropoda > Insecta > Lepidoptera > Noctuidae > Abrostola > Abrostola tripartita. The sequence goes on along the minus strand of HG996498.1, from coordinate 5,802,271 downwards.
GGTTAATAAAGTGTGCGCTAGTTGTACTACGTCACAGCAGTGTCTAGTATTTTTTATTTTGGTGATTTAATTAGTGTAATTTAATAGTGACTCGAACTTGCTCCTAAAATTGTTAGTAGTTATTACCTATCAAAACAACACGTATATACAATAGGTAGACAATTAAGTTTTATTTAGCAAAATAATATTAATTATAATTAATAAGTTTTGATAATGCCTGGTATTAACATAGCAAAATTAAATAGTCCACAGTCATGTACTTTAAAACTCAAAATTATATTATTACAATAGGTAACCACGTGGGCCAAGAATATCCCCTTGTGGCATACCATACATATTTTCATTAAGTTGACTGTGATATTAAAGTGGAATATTTTTCTGCCTGAATTTTTCATGTAGGTACACTTAGCGAATTCAATGAGCCTTTTCTGGAAATTCATTCATTCAGTCATTTCCTATCCATTGTATAAGTATGTAAAATTGTAAATAATTACCTATCACAGGTTAGTGAGCGTTATTATTAGTTAGACCATCAGGATTTCTGTTACTTAAATATTAAGTTGCGATCTTGTTTGGTGGTCTGTTATTTCATTCCACACATACTTCAGTCTAGGAACCACAAACTTAAACCTACAGAAATGGCAAAATAGGAAGTCAAATTAAAATACTTTTCACTATCGAGGAAAATATTCCTTGAATAATTAGGATATCGTTCATATCATTGTTCATGTTCATTAATACATTTCGATGTGAGATGAATAATAATAATTGTAACTACCTACCTACAATGATACATTCGTAGAATTTGTTACGTGACGTCACAATAGATACACGTCCTACCGTCTACGTCTACAATAGATATCGTGGCCTTAGGATTTAAGGGCCACGCATCCAATACAGCAACGTCAATGATAAGTCGCATGAATGAGTCATAATTTCATCACGGTTTGAAATGCTTATCTACAACAAAACAGACGCTTACTAATAATAATATTTTCTGATTACTAGCATTTACAACAAAACACCAACTGGGTTTTATTGTTTTGAATTAGGTAGGTACTTTGCTTGCAGTAGTACTAGGGACGATATTGTAGCCTTGAAATAGGATACTAGTAAAGAGTTTCCGCTTTTAATTTTGGGGTAATATTTGATTTGCCCCCGATTTCATGAAATTATCAAGAATTTGCCAAAATTTTATTAATTGAGAATGCAGCGCCATCTAGTCAGGGCAAATATAAACTTCTCTGTGACGTTAGTACTATTACCTGTATCTGTCTGTGTCTCTAGTTCGGACATTGAAACATAGAGGGCATTATTATAAATAGTCCCATATGTATTAAACATCATCAGCCGGAGGCCACGTCCACAGTTGAACAAAGGTCTCCCCCTTAGAACGGGACAATCAACGACAACTGCCCAAAAAAAACAAATCACACCACACAGAAATTTAATAAATTTACTAATTTCCTTTTGGGTATCTACTTACTAATCTGCTCACAGAAACAACTTCTTCTTCTCCTCACAAAATCTCTAACTACCAATTATGAGTAGGTATTTTTTTGGTCTTCTCACTCCCACTCTATAAACTACTTTAGGCTCAATCTTTTAGTCGCATGGCTATCATTACTTCTGATGACTTTCATATCCAATCAATTACCTAAAGTCTACGTTTTCTTCTTTACTTTTATATAATAACTCTTGCCATTTCTTAGCCTACCTAAGTACCTATGCGAGGGTTACCGTGCTTCGGAAGGCACGTTAAGCCGTTGGTCCTGCGCCTGATCTCTCTCCGGTCGTGTCGGTCTACCGTCCCATCGGATTATGAGAGTGAGGGAATAGGGAGTGCATCTGTGTCTGCGCGCATACTAAACTTGTGCACTATAATATCTCCTGCGCCGATGGCTAGTCTCAGCTGAGACAGGCCGCCTTGACCGAAATTCGGTCAGGAGGACATTATTCATTACCTATGCGATCTTCAGACTTAAACATCTACCAAGCATTCAAATCACGTCAACATTTTGTAGAAAGTTATTTATTTGTCCCTTTTCTAACCAATTTTCTGAACCATACATGTATTAGGTCTTATCACAGATTTATACATTTTTCCCTTTCAGATTTCAGGGCAGCCGCAGATAACAATATTTTATTTATCTACCGTTATCTTATCTAAAGCAGATTAATAAGCTGATTCTAAGGTCACTAAAAAGTAAACCGTGATTTATAGTACCTAAATGGGTACCAAGGTACGAAAAGTCAAAGTTACTGGTAACTAGAACTTTAAAGGTAATAAAACTCAGTCAAAAAGTTGCAAGCAGAGGCTTTCTTTTAATTTTAGTTGCTTTATTTGCATAGTTGCAAGTTCCTAAAAGCCATGAGGTTAATAGTAATAGCAAGCCTGTATACTTGAGGTCGTAAGCCGGTTTCATAATAAAAACATGATACACAAAAGAGCAATCTCGCGTACATAGTTGGACAATGTTGCATTTATGTGTAGCAAACCGGGACTTCATATTTTTGTCTGGGATTTCATATCTCCCTGAGGAAATACAGATACTACGATGTTAGGTACTTTTGCTTGGAAATAAATTTAAATACCAATGAAATTCTCATGTGTGTCTGTAGTGTACGTCTTGGACGAGATTAAACTTTGTTGTTTGTATGAACAGAGATGGTATCAAGCTTTGTACCAAGAAAATAAGAACCCTTTCTATCATAGTTACTCGTAACGAATATGTAGGCACTAAGTAGTAGTGATTTAATGGCGAAAATAATGGCTTCGGTCCTTGCAGCGTACCTTAGGGGAGGCCTACGGCCAGCAGTTGACTGAAATTGGCTGATGTGATGTGAAGTAGTAATAGAGAATATTTGTTTTTTAGACGACAGAGGTATAAAGGAAGCACCAGTTTTTGTAAAGTATAAACATAACGGTAACTGGTGGATGCAAATGGCAAGTTGTCGTTCATTGTGGCGTTCTAAACGGGAGGCCTTTGTTCAGCAGTGGGTGACTTCCGGCTGATGATGAAACATAACGGTGTTATACTGCAGTAAGACACAAGAAAAAGTAATATACCTATAGAAATATACCTAAGTTTCTTGTTTTCATCTAAAATGTAAAACTTACGAAATTGCGCTCTTTAAAAAAATTCAAAACTTGGTTTTATTCCAACTAACTACGTATTAGTTTTCTTGTAACAAAAATCTATAAAAGCTTTCCCTACATAGTACCTACTCTGTTACCAAGTTCATAAGGGCGACTATACCATTTGAATGATCAATAAAATTGCTTAGGAGTTTTACCAATCTTATTCTAAGGCTAGTCTGGAGTCATCAATCTACAGTAGTCAAACAGGTGCCTTCCTATGAGCTTGCATTGCTGGGCATTTCCCGTTGTTGAAGCAAGACGCCGCAATACACACGTAGAGAAAAGCGAAAATGTCCTACAATGCAAGCTCATAGTAACGCTAGTGTATCGCTAGAAATAACCTTCTTATATTCTTTTCGCTATATTCGCATGCCATTCAACGCGATCCTCATTCCTCGGGAACTTGAATCTAGTTGCTACTAGCCACTAAGTTTGATTGTAATAAAAGGCATGATTATTTAACGTATTTTTATTGCATGAACACGCGACTATAAAAGTACTGAATCATTAGCACGGTATAAGATATGATGCGACCGGCGAAGTTCATGACGGTCGGTACATTGACTGTGAACACGTTCGCCGATATTTCAAGTTTACGCGAAGCTACCAACATTATCATAGTTCGCACTTGGCTGACGTACGCAACATCTGGAAATAATAGTTAATGTTGTAAGCTTTCTACGATATTGAAAATGGGAATATTGAACATTTTGTTTTCCTCAAAATGTACATTTATATTCCATACCACACGAGGCACGAAATAAATAATCATAATGTGTGTTAGGGTTGTAGAGATTTTGCAAAGGGAAAATGGTAGAGGTGTGCGTTGTACTCTCACGATATAAAATGCAATGCCTCAATAACATTTTCAAAATGATGTACACTTAGTTCGCAATAAAGCATTTGGATTTGTCTCTTGATTAAAAACTTGTATTACCTAAAATAAATCTATTAAGCCTACGTAATACCAAACAGAAATAAAATAAAACCTAAATATTACCTTTTCCCGGCGATACTAATACATGTAACAGTAATGATAGAGTCTTTTTTCTCTCCCTCATAAACATTTCACACATTATTGCCAAAAATATAGGACGACTGTTTATACATGAATAGACAAATAAATCGCTTAGGAATCTTTCTGAGTACTGAAAAGAAAAAAAATATTAATCCCCTAAGAATTCAGTTAAAATATATAAAGAAGTTATTAAAAAATCTAAAAAAAGATTTTTTTTTGCACAAAAATGACAATAAGAATTTCTTTCTGATTTACCTAACCTACCTACCTTCAGTGAAGGTGATAATGATCGACATATTATCAGCATTGTGCATAACAGCCATGAATTGTACATAATAAACACCTGAAAAGAGTTTCCAATAGAGAGAACCATTCTGTATGCTATTATCATGCAAGGTTATTTCGAAATAGCTGTTCTTTTTGCCAGGTACATAAAACCTATTGCAAACACTTGAATTATACCTAATCATTACCTGACCACAATAAATTTTATTGAAAATGTGAATACAGTCTCCCAGTTTGTCATAAATTTGCATGAGCTCGAACCAACAGAATCGTTTTTCATTTTTTATTACTTTGGATCCCATGCAAATACTCTGCAATAAAAAATGTTATGTTAAAACGAAATACTGTTTGCAATTATGATTTCTGATAGTACTTACTTTTATAATGATATCACAAATTGAATCTTGAATAATTATCTTCTTTTGTTTTGACAATGTGATTATACTTTTCTTCACTAAAAGTATATTTAACAACAGATGTTTAACGTAAATGTTTAAAACTAAGAAATATAAGACCGATCCTTGTAGCATTATTAGGAAGAATGTTATAAGTGCTCCAATATTTCCCATGGAAAACTTCGTCAACCATACTGTACCGAACACTTGGACGATTGGAACTATGATCATTAATATCGAGATAAGACGTCGTCTAACAAATAGTGTCCTAGATGCACCAAAATCCTTGTCAAACTCATTGAGTTTGTTGAAAAGTTCAACATAATATTTTGTGTTTAGAAGGCCGACGGAAAAAATGGAATACGCAGTTTCTGCTATATTTGTTATGCCATAAGTTTTTGTCAAGATATTCAAGGGAACATCGGACGTCGTGTAGCGCCAGCTCAGAGGCCGAACTACGGTCGACATTATAATATTAATAACAATAACAAATACAGAGAACAGTTTGTTGAGAAAATTCAGTGGAACGATTTCGTCTTTTTCATATCTAACTAGCTGTGATCCAAATAAACTTGCGAATCTTATTAATGGTTTTGCAGCAACGACTATCGAATATTTAGATTGTATTTTCTTTACTGCTTTATTGGATAAGATTACGTTAAAATCATTTGTATCTGATACAGTAAATATTTTATTACATTTCGATGTTTTGAAATCGTTAAGGTAAAACATTGTCTTTACTTTATGAAATTTTCACGTATACTGACGAATTCTTATATTCTCTTATTCATTAAAAATGATTGACCTTATCTACATATTCATCTTGATTACAATTCCGTTGTTATTTTAAAAATTTATTAATAAATTGGGTGAAATGATGTGCTTTTATAGTTTTTAATTTAAGTTGAGTGGTATTGCTTGTGTGATGTGAGATACAAGCATTTATTTAAGGTACTGATTGAAAAATAACGCTAATAATACCCAAACAAAGGAGGTCGCCTGAGTATTCGTACCAAATGCTTCAATAGTCCGTAGACAAGAATAATAATGCTGATGATGATGTACAATTAATCTGATGCATCCGTAACAATAACATGTAAAGGAATAAAAAACAATAAAGCTAATTTATTCTCTAAAATACCAACGACAGTTTCATGATAACATAATATCTAAATAACAATACTTCGTAAATATTATTAAGTACATTAATTATTATAAAAATTAATTGAATGGAATAATGTCACACATCAGTAACAATCTACAAGTTTAGTCATTTGCATAGACGTAAGCAAACTCCAATAATAATAATAATATTTGTTAAAAAAAAGAATCTCATTATTTACGAGCAGTGGCCATTTATACTGAAGTGTGATTATTTTCTTCACATCTAATAAAATAGTATCACAGATTCATGTAGAGTATGTTCAAATCGGTAGTGTTTGTAAATGTTATCCTTCCCTTAATAGTCAACTTCACATCCCTATATTCAAGTTAATATAGTTTCAATTTTAAATTGTTCCGTCTGTAATATAGAATTATGAAATTAGAATGAAAAATTATGTCATATTATAATGTTAGAACAGAAATAGAGTATACAAACCTAGGAAGAGATATACGAGAACTATTATAACTATGAGGAGTAAGATTCCAACCGCAATGCTGCTTATTTGAACAGAGAATGAACTGAAAAAAACATCATGTTTTTTATTATAACCAACTTAATTTCGCATTTCTAATATCAGTAAGGATATCACAGTAAAAACTGTGAATGTCCTGTTTATATATACGGCCAGTTACATGTCCACTATGGAAAAACGCATTTTATGCACTTTCCGTTATTTTATATATTGAGGTTATGCTGTTATGCTGTACAGGATTAGGACATCTTCTACCTCAAGTGATCAAGTTTATTATTTATAAAAAAACATAGATCAAAAAAGAATGTTAACCCTTTTCTATTATACAGCAGTGGCCACGATATTACTAATGTTTCTGTTTTGTACACAGTCAGTGTTTAATATCACTAAATTACTTAAAATACAGACACTCACCACATATTTAAAGCTTTAGGTATATTTTCATATATAAATATACTTTCTCCGCGATAGGATTGTGCTTCGAAGTGTTTGTAAAGCGATATCTAAATAAAGGAACAAAATAAAATTCAATTTTGTAAAAAAGAGATGAAGAAATGGCTATTTTAAGCACAGGAAGGTGAGTAACATATAAATGTGTGACAAATTGGTGTTCCATTTGGATTCTAAAGCAATGTCTTCGATGATCGGGCTGTCTAAATGCTAAGTTACTTAACCTGTTATAAAATCAATGTACCAATATATGACGAAATCAAAAAGTAGGATCCAGTCTACCCTTAATTGGTTTATCGGCATCACCAGGTTCAATAAGGTTATGTAGTGGAAGACGAAATACTCTTAAAAGGGTTTTGGAGGACTGAATTACAACTATAAAAGCGATGAAGTTAAAAATGATTTTATCGAAATATAATTTTAAAATAGTATTTTCTGATCGTGATACAAAGGACGGTTCCATTAAACGCCTGCCCTTCACTGCTTCCTAGTGCTAAAGCTGGGAAATTACTACACTTAGTATCAACATGTTAAATGGATTCAGGAAAGCAAATGAACTATGTTAATAGTTTAATAATAATATTACCTACTTGTTTGCTAGAGAGGAATATAACGCACTTAACTCTACAATTGCTCTCTTATATCAACAATAAAGCTCTAAACTGTTACTGACTACTTACATACACAAACACTTTTGACATTTTTCATAGTGACTTTGACAAGTATCGTAGAAGATAAATATGGAATAGACATTGATAGTTCTGTTTTGTTACCGATAAGTTCTTGTTTTGTGCGTGATCGTCTATTGCAGCGTGAAGATTTCCCTGCATCGATTCTTCTTTTAGGTGTCTTGCTACGACCTGCAATGTAAGCTCATAGTAACCCCGCAGTCATCGTTTTATCAAAAGTACCGTTATTATGGGTTCGTTGTGGTTCGTTGTCATATACAACATACCCGTTAAGTGTAAATCTAGGGTCTGCTTTGTTGTCGAGGAAAAGTCGTATCAGTTTTTTCAGGTCTTAGAACCAATTTGGAATTTGCAAAATTATTCCTGTAAATGTTTTAAAAATGAAAATTATGCTGTTGCAAAAAAAATATCTAATAGTTTGCCAAAACCCCAACAGAAAAAACGTTAAACGTTGATACGTTGAAAGTTGCCAATGACGAAAACTAAACTCAACTAAACAGTTACATAGGAAATAGACCACGAATAGACCATAACTTTTTGTCAAAATGTGAAATATGGTATCAATTCTGGTATCGTGCCAATCGACTGACCTAATTATAACTGTCAATGATATGATAGCTTAGATAACGAGTAAGCAGCAGAATTGCAAGGCTATTTTGTTACAGACTTCTACAAATTGCCTTAAGATACTTCGACAAATACCTGTTTCAGAAAAGATGATCTACAATTCGACATGGAACTGAATGCCAATTTAATTATTAATCGAAGCGATCAAAACAATACGTAGTCAAGTTTCTCCTGTTCCCAATAGAGTAGACTAAGACCATGGATCATTTGACGAAATATTTCTTTCGACTTTTTCTTTTTAAATCTTTCTTTTCCAGTTATTTTTGCATTGTTACGTTTGTTTTGATGATTCATATACTAACGACCCGATTCAGTTTCTCTCAATTTGAATTAAAAAGGACGTTGACCATTTAATTCTGTCACTTAACTGATAAGATAAAATAAACAAAGAATGTATTTATATAACATTATATTCGTTATAACCTACATTTGTTACATAGTATGGTACAAGACTATCTTACAACTGAGTATCATTTCTGTGTAGAAAAATATGATAGTGTTATTCTGAAGCATTTTCTTTTGAAAGAAATTGTTCACCGCATCCAATCTTGACATTGATGAAGCACTTCCATAATTCTTTAAGATCATGTCTTAGTATTCAGATAAGTTAGACTTATAATCTAAATATAATTCCTGCAAATATAATATTATTAATTAGTAGTAGTAGTGACTACGTTGTTCACTCATAGTGTGCTTTGTGTTGCCCACATAGTATAGCTAATAGTTGTTTGGGTGGAGTTTAAAAGAATAGTAATTAATTGTGAAGTAAGTAGTGATGAACGTAATATTTTTATAGTGATATCCTGTATAAGTGCATAGTCATCATCATCAGCCGGAAGAGGTTCTGTTGAACAAGGGCCTCCTCCTTAGAACGCCACAATGAACTTTAACTTGCCATTTGCATCCACCGCTGCATCGCGCGCCACAAAATCCTATCCTATCGTAGGTTTTGTATTTATAATGGTTTTGACGAGTTAAAACATATTTAAGAGCATAAAACCTATTTTTCTTTGCATCAACTGATTAAATACCTATTAATTACAATAAATATAAGTTTGAATATACTTACAGCTGCATATCCATCCGACTATCCATAATACACATAATAATATAAGTAGGATACAAAGCACTCCCAACGCCAAGCTGATTAACTGACAGATGAGATTGCATATGCAGCTAAAAGAGAATACATAATAGGTGATACTGTGTTTCATAATAATACAACTTGAATCTATTAATCTATCTTCTAATGAACATAAAGAGTTGTAATAAAAAAATTGAACCTGGATATGATTGGCTCAAGACCGTGCCCGTGGTAAATGGTATGATTTATAGGAGGCCCATAATATCCAGTATAATAATATTTTTAATATTTTAAGGGCTGTCGGTCAGAGTTTTGACTAAAACTAGATGCGGTATGATTATCTTATGGATAACGGCCTCTTTTCATGAAAATTATGTACAATTTGAAGCTAATAACGGATATCATGGCATGGCGAAGCTTTATCTTATTTGTAACTAAAACGTAATGCAAAGAATGATTACCAACGCATAAAACTTCGAAATAGAATCGTCCGTGACCAGTTGGCTATTGTTTACATATTATTTATTTACAGTATCGTAAACTTGTTCTACTTGTATTTTATATTGCCAAGAATAACCGTTATTATTGTTAGTTGATACAGTGCTTGGAGGTAGAGTATGAATTTCAATAATACGTAGATGACTGTAATTATTCTTAACGCTTTTAAAAGTTTTCGAGCTGGGTTTCAAAAATTCTGGTCAGCATGTTTCTAATTCATAGGATTTAGGCATTTCTTATATGCTGGCGAGGAAATACGATAAACGTTGCCTATAAATATAATGCCTACTACATAATGAAACTAAAACCTAAGACATAGATTTTACTCAATATAAGATATAAAGTTGTCATAATCAGATTTTGCTTATTTCGGACAAGACCAATCGACGATCAAGTTGATAATATCTACCACCCTATTCAATGAGGGTTGTCCCTTATTAACCAGGGTTAATAAACTCTACGATCAGTTATGAAAATTTTGCGTAAAAGGTTATAACATCCTATGATAAGCATTAATTACAGTTTTGGGTCTGACTTACCACATTTTTATTATTGTTTTCGGATGTGAATCATAAAATATATATTGTCCACAATATACTTAATTCTTAGTGTGTTAAATCTGAAGAAAAAGTAAATATATTACGTATAAGTTAATTATAAAAACTTAGCGTTTAGATTTTTAATCGTTGTTTGCGCCGCATCAGACTTACCAGCTCAAAAGGTGGCTGTTCCGATTAATGAATGGATGGACACAATACGTAATTCTAGTAATCGATAATAATGTTAGTAATATAGTGTAGTAATATAAAATATAATGTGTAGTAAAGCAATAGGTATTTATTCAGTAGCGTCATATAATATAGCTAAGGTTTGTCTTTAAAAAGTTAGAATGTTTAGCCCCATATTAAAGGTAGGTATACATATTATGTCTTGCCGATAGTCTAAAGAAGAAAGGAATCTTTGGAGACCAGTTTATTTATAAGAACACTTTGATACGCACTGTTAATAATCATTTTACTTACTCCTGACTTTGCAATCCTGCTTGTGGTTAAGACTACGTCGCTGTCTGCGTTTACTTATGATATTGTAATTTAAAAATATCAGACAGGTATGTAATATTCTTGGCAGTTACTATATTTATTGAAATCTTCTAACATATAAACGTAAAATATTTGTTGATATTAAATGCATTTTTAATGCGTATGACACACAGTACCTACGTCAAGAGGACAAGTTTTTGACAGTAATCCAAACCGTTTTATTCTTGGGTGAAAGTAATAGACTAATTAATTTCGGTGCGTACTTTTTATTATGTCAGTTTTGACGTATAAAAGTATATAAAAAGGTTGTTATACATGTAACGATAGCTATTAATATCAGCTGCTGGAGAACAGAATTTTCTCTGGCTACAATTAATATGTACTGCAACTTTATCACAGGTTAACTCGCAGCACCGCACCGTTTTACATTAAGATATCGGTGAGTAGCTTTGGCAGATAAATAAAGACTTTATTATTGAAAGAAAACTCCAAAGAATTAAAAAGGTCAATTATTATTTATTAGAAAAAATATAAAACTACATACATTAGAAATAATGAGATGAATCAGTTTGCTTTTCTAAGCGACAGTTCTGCGCATGACTTTTTATATCCAGTAGTAAATTCCTAATGCCACTCTCAATTTTTTTTTTATATTTTTTATGAACAGAACTTTGATTACCTTACTTCACAGAAAAGCCAATTGCAGTACGACTACTCAATGGTAAATATGATCTAAAAGCCTTAGTGGTAGTAGAAGAATAGTGCTGCTACAGAGCGTTGCGATGCTCCCATAAAAACCCCTAGTGTGTAAGTATTAGCATTCTTTATCAATGATAGATACAAACAGTGTAGCCTACCGGCCACATCTCATATTCAGCGTGACGTGTATAACCGCCTTTACATCGATACGTACATCTTAGACCAATCCAATTTTAGAAATTAGTAAATAATCATTATTTTTCAAACATTTCATAAAATAGAATCAGTCAGAAATACTCAAATTTTATTGGATTAGTATAAATAATACAGAATAAATTCACACATTAGCAAATAGATAAATAACTAATACCTATACCAGTGTCGAAGTTGTACAATTTACAATTATATTACACCTTAAAGCTAGGTATGATTCAAATGTACAATTAAGTCTAGAAAAAGAGGAATGAAAAATATTTTTAATGTTGATATTTGTATATACAGTAATCGTTACTTCGTAACATAGCTTATAATTACAGACTTTATTTCGGTGTTTTCAGAAGATTTATATGGGCGACCCTAATGGTCGTTATTGGCTGAATTAAACAGGCCCGTGTGGCATTGCATGAAGAAAGATTGAGAGGAACAATAATAGATAGGTACATACTACATCTAGACTATATTAATTTCTTGCGATAGTCATAATTCTCCAGATTCAGCATTTTTGGCTTGTCATCGGCTGTAAAACAAAAAATAATAATTTTAGAAACTATAAGTCAATAGTTTAACATTATCGTAAATATTATGAAGTCAAGATTTAAATCAAAATAGATCCCTAAGTTGTCTTGTACTAAAAATGAAGTGAGGAGATGTTATTTAATTTCGTTGCCTTGCTTAAATAAAACTGATACGACGAAAAAACGTCTCAAAGTCAGGTCTAACTCTTAATATGATAATTGTCTTTAGATCGCTATGTAATTTGAGGTATACTCACTTTGGAATATCACTCCGACCCCCCATAGAATGAGCAGAATAACTGCTACTATGAACAGAATTGAGATTGCCAAACTGATGAGCTTGCAAAGCAGATTACACACACAGCAACTGAAAACAAAACACATTAATTATATCTAAGATTAAACATTATTAAGAAGTTTATTTAAATATTTAGGTATCTAACCTAGGAATAGAGAGAGCACCTGCTTTTGCAAGAATTAGTCCAAAGATTTCATTGTCAGCAGTTTTGGAACTACGAGATCAGTTTCGTGCTAACTGCTATGAGATCTTTGGACCAATTCTTGCGAAATCTCTATTCCTCCCGTGGGCCTAGGAATGTCAAACGAACACGACAAGAAAGATCGGACGCTAGAACTAACATCCAAGGTATTTCTTACTTAATTAATAGTAAATTAAAAAGTAAAAGGGTTATATAAATAAAATGGGTTCGCCTGACGAGTGTCGTTATTTACTCTGTGCGGTAACTGTAGAGCGTTTACGTAACCGATCGCCGTACCCACTCGTGCGCATCAGACGGACTGTTAAGGCAGGACAGGAAGCATATTATTTACATTGTCTTAGCTGGACCGTATGCTTTGTTTCCTAAAGATTGAGACAAGCGTAGGTAATACAAATAATAATTTCCTTTGTTTTATAGAAAAATATCATTATCTGCCTTAAAAGTAAAGAATGGCGTGTAAATTCCATTGTGTTTGCGCTAGTTTATTTTTTGTGACATAGGTATTGGTACTAACAGCCGTGATTTAATACTGTTTGTATAGATAAAGATTTAATTCAAAGAATTTAAACCGGATATTTTGATCAAAGGTTCGAAAGTAACGTTGGTGAAAAGGAGAAAAAAATTGTTTCGATTTCTGATCATTTGGTTCTATCAATAAGGTCCTTACATCACAAATAAATAATAAATATATAGGTACCTATAATTTACTGAGAATTCGACTAAATTGAGTCTTTCTTTGAGTTAGTTTCCACGTGGAAGTCTGATGTGTAGCCATTTATACGTAGAACCGACATAAATTCTCTTGACTGACTTTTACAGCTTGCGTCAGAGTTATTTGTTTCACGAATTATTTCGTTTTGATTCTTATTATTAGGGCCATAAAAGTCATGCTTGCTACACGCGCTTTAACATAAAACAGGTGTTATTTTTCTTTAAAAATAAGGCAACCATATAACGTATATTACCTAAGTACCTATATCTCTTTGTTCGTTTATAACCCAACGAAATAATATTAATACAACTTTGCACCAAAATTGAGACAGTATGCAGAATTTTATCATGGCATTTTGCTTACTAGAATACCCGAATAGTTTTCCAGTGCTTAATTACTCTATGTATACAATTTTGGATCAATTACTAAAATGTACCTTTTAGTAACTCCATCACAGTGCAATGCTACAAACAATTCAAATAATGGTCAAAATTTCATTTAGTTATTTTTTTAGCAGGCAATAAAATCTCAATCTTATGTCTGGCTTCACATAGTGTCGTGTGAAGCCATATTAATAAGATAAGTTAAGAAGTTATCTACAGGTAGGTACTCATTGAATGCCCAGCGTGATTGAGTCACAAATATTCCGGTTTAAATATCCAAACATTTTAGTACAAATTACAAACTAATTTACGGTTTCTACTTTGCTCGTGTATCATTAACATTTTAATGACATCGTCGTAACTAGAGTACATTCGTATATTAATCCGTCAAACGTGCCAATTGCGCTAACTCGATTACCTCGGTGCACTTGAATTAGATTTGACATGACTAGGCTTGTGGACTGATACAGTGAACATTTAATGTTGTAAGTAGTCGTATGCAAAACAATTTCTGTAAATTATTCATAGTCTTTGACATAGGCAATACTGTTTAGCTTGGCATGTACGAAGTTATTTTTTTAAATTCAAATAAATCATGAGGTATCGTTAATTCATAACTTTCCTGGTCCTTTACAAATACACTGAAAAACCTTTTAAAGGTTTTTTTCGTGTACCGATCTATTTGAACAATAAGCAACCAAAACTATAATTTAGGTAGTGCATCAATTGAAGAGCGGGCCTTGTAGCGTACCCTGGGGAACACCTACGTCCAGCTGAGCAGTGGACTGCAATAGGCCTATGTGATGATGTGTGTGACTTCAAAGGTTTTTAAAGGACTTTATTAAAGGTTTAATGTTATAAGGAAAATGAGTTGATGGATGTTGGGCAATTGAGCCAAACCTAACATCAGGGCTAAAGAAGAAGCAAAAGTAATGTGTTAAGAATGATCGATGGATAGATAAGCCTACAAGGTAAAATAGTAAACAACGGGCCTGTCTTATCTCTATCAATGATTTTTGCAGATAACCATTTGGATAGACCAGACTCTGAATACAATGTGGCGGCAGGTGGGATGGTGTCAATATATCGTGCCGTTTTGCTTGTTTTTGTGCTAGATTTCCGAACCAGGGTTTGTCGTGAATCTTTTATCCGGTCTAACACGGCTCCTCTTCCAGCTCCTGCGTTCCGCGAGCTTCTCCATCTCCCCATGTTTTATGTGTATAGCTCATAATATAAGCAAACATTTTGGGCGACAGCTTGCGAAAAGGCTTAAGATAATTTAATTAAGTACTTTAAAAGGTATTTAAGTATAATTACGATAATTAAAGAACTTTGATTAAACCTATCAACATTTCAATGTTATCATGGTAATAAGAAATAACAATGAAGCAGCAGTAATTGGAGAGTTGATACGTCTTTCTTAAAACTAGTTATTACTGTGGCTTTATTTGCATGTTATGTAGTACCAATAAAAAAGTATAAAAGACAAATAAGTGCATTTCGAGTGAAAATAACACAATTGAGCATACGGCGTTCCCTGAGCAGCTTACCCTGTTATCAACCTGCTAATATTTCTCTAAGGCAGTAGTTAATCTAATCGAAATCGGATATAAATATAATTCATTTCTACAATTTCTTTGAAGGCGGATTTCTTAATTTATAGGTATTATAGGTTAAATGTGATTTTTGGAAAGCCTATTGTCTTGAAATGGTCACAAATCTAGAATTCCTGCTGCTGCTGAGAATTAGCTACCAGCTACTAGGGTACCTTGTAGTAGCAAAATACAAGTCAATAACCGTATCGCGGCAAGACTAAGTCATGCAGCGATATCAAACCTAAGCTCAGTTTTTAGTGCGATTTTTATTTATATTACGGTCAGTGGTGCCTTACTTGTATGCCCCGTGTTATCGCACATAACCTACCTATTATCATAGGACTTAAAATAATCGTATTGGTACTTAGTTTGCCAGCGATGCAACCTTGTGGTAATAAATCAAGTTCGTAATCCTACATACAACCACGAGGAATACTTTGATAAGTTCATAATCACGTCACATCATATCCGTATTCCCCAAAAGGAGCTATAGGTGCGCCGTTGCATATCAAAAGTTAACCAGACCAAAGAGTAAGGAATTATACTGTTACCAGACGGTACATTAGGTGATTAGATACTCCATAATAAACCGTCAGGGTGGACATGGACATAGGCTACTTATTTAAGTAGAAAAATATTTGAAATAAGATTTTCGAGCCTTTTTCGGGGTTACGGAAGAGTCACAAATACTCGAAAAAAAATTCACGTAGACAAAGTTGCGGGCAAATATTTGTATGGTATGAAGTGGTCATTGATTATTATTTTTGCTCTAAATATATTTTCTAATACATTGACCGAATATAATTTTTCCTCAAGTTGCCAGTGAGAAACATTTAAAAGTACAGTGTCGTGTTTATTATGGAATACTGACCATGAAATGGAGGTCGTTGTAACAGTGAATAATAAATCAAGTACTTGCAGTAAGAGAAACTAAACAAGAATACACAATTATCTTGTGTTTTTTAGTTTTTGCGAATGTGTTGACCAGTTTTGTAAACTTTTGGTTTGACGTTATTTTGATATTATAATTATCTGATTATGAATTGAAATTTTCGAGTAGATAATAAAAGAAAAACAGTCTTGAATTTAATTAGGTATATAATCTATTAATAGAAAAGCATTGAGATTCCAAGCGACCGGAAAATTATTGCTATAACGAAATTTAATCAAAATATTAAATTTTTGTAAGCCTTATTTACTGGAATCCACACTATAATGACTTAGGATAGCCTAAGTCATTATAGTGTGGATTCCACTTATATGCTTGGGTCAGCAAAGATAAAACTGGAAACATTACTAGGAAATTAAAGGTGTAGCTAGGTGTGTTTCCTTAAAATGGTTGTGGATTATGAATCATAACTGCTCATGGGTTTTTCCACTAATGCTCCACGGGTGTACCAGTGTACCTATCTTATCCGAATTTGGTAAAATTAATTAGATAAGTATTAGGATAGTAATAATCATCGACGTAGAATAGTAACGTCATACCGATACCTACACATGTATGTAGCTTTGTTAGTTTGGTCATAATGAATTATATTCCATCAATCTAAAAGGGTGGATGGATTTTGAATGATTGAATTGCTCGGACTCGAAACTCGGATTCGGGACTCAGACTCGGAACTCGAACTTCGACTTCGGATCTTTATTACGACTATGAAATATAGGACCTTGTATTAGTGAAATCGCACATGACCTAATACGCAATGAGCAAATTAGTTCAATTAGTTCAGACGTCTTCCCCCTTATTCATAAACGAGGATAATACCAGCTGTATTATCTTAAAAGCTTCTTAAGTCTTGCCATATCTATTTTTTTTTGTTCATCATCGTCAGCCCGTTGCAGTCCACTGCTGGACATAGGCCTCTCCTTATGTACGCCACAAAGCTCAGCAAACGACAGTGACAGGTATAATTTAATGTACGGTTTAAAATTGTCAGATTTTCATGAATAAGAGGACTAATGTTTTTCTGAGGTCTACAAGTGCCATCATGTCTTCCGTGTTTGAAGGAAACCTATAATATGATGTATTCCTCAATGAAAGCGGCCTATGTCCATAAATATTCCATTATCGCAATTACAGAAACCAGGCTGCTATCGAGAATTGATAAACAGAACCCTGAATTACACTGCATGGTTATATTGTTTATTGGCTGATATGATAGTACTAATATTGTTTTATATAATACCAGTGAGATTAATTTGTTAACAGATTCAAAGATAAGATTGTCAAGCTTCGTGTTGACGTTCATTATCACAGCCATTGATAAATCACTATTCTCAATCACTGTATGAGAAGAAGAAGTTAAATATTCTGTATATATGAAACGAAATTCGTGTTGAGGAAAAATTAAAATTGCAAGTTCGAGGTTAAACAAAACTCGTTTTAAAAATAAATGCAATAAGTTTATTTTAATGACGGTGTTTGTGAGTGTACGACTGTACATGCGCTCGGTTGCATTATAAAGTTGATTGGCCAATACGTCTGTTTTACGTCATGATTTTACCAACTGATGTAAAATAAACTGCGACCAGTGCCGCGGAACACTAGTTCTTGCTTAGACGAATAATAATAGAACGAATGACGGTAACTGTTTATAGTTTTACAAAATAATTAGTTACAATTTGATACGCATTTAAAAAAAATCATCGTGTTGACCTAATGTGTAGGTACCTATCAACGACAGTGTTTCGTGTCAAAACTGTGTTAACTTAAAAAGAATTATGCGGTCACATAAATGGAAAACAATGCAAATAAATACACTTCCATGCAATCATTGCCACACAATTAAAACATTCAAGATTTTAATTCTGTTCTTACAACTACGTTCACTTAACAACATAATTGAAACATAGTATTTGTGTCGCGTGTGATATTTTTTATTCAGACGGCATAATTGCATATTCACCGTGTTATAAAAGTAATGTTTTTAGCACTATTTTCTTTAACAAAAAAACACTGTGTTGCTTAGTTGGAAAACGAAAATAAAATAATGTGTACTCACCACATATTGTTTTTTATCTCGATGTATGTAATCAATGATTGCGAGACAGCAAGTTGTTCACGACTGAGGCGTGCCGATCGTTGCTACTATTTAAAACTCCAACAATACTTATCAACGCTTATCGAAATTTATCTCTATCGATCGCCGTTTTTTCGGTTTTAGGTAATGTTAAACAACACAGAATGTGAGGTTAGGACAATTTATTTACGTAAGTAAGTAGGGGCGTGTTTCAAGTTTCTACATACACTGGTGCTATGCAGCGGTCGAGTCAGAAATGGGATACGTGAAACTTTTTTGGCTTCGTTCAAAGTTTACGTGTTTAATTGTAAATGTAACCAGCTAATACTGAAGTCGAGACAAGACTGGTGTGAAGTAAATTCTGAAACAGAGCAGTTGTTTAAATATTGATTGACTTAATACGTATGCAAGGTGTGTTTACAAGATTTGTTGCTTTGTTAGTGTATGAACACTCCCACTCTCTTCTGAATATGAGTTATTTCGCGCTGTATTTTATTCTTGTTTTATCGTTTAATTCTACATTTTTCAATACGGTCTTTGATAGTTTTATTTTAATGTTGTCAATAAGTCGTATTTGTTTGCGAAAATACTAAATTAACCCTTCCACTGTCCAGTGTACCACGTATGATACACATTGTTTATTCAATTCAATTCACAACTATCGTGTCTTCTTAGAGGACAGTCAACGTCTTGAGCAGAATCCTTACATGCGTTTTGATTTAATTAATAATAATAATAATAATAATAATTTTTATTTCTCCAAAAGACAGTACACTAGTTTAGTTACAATAACTTAGGGGCTAATATTTTAAAAGTACAAACATAACGCGGGAGCATCTGTAGCCGAACTAGGAAGTATCCTGTATCTCGGCATACAGCGCTAAACCCCTCAAATTAAATTAACTAATAATAATAGCCACAATTGAGAAAGTACAATAGCTTTTCTTATTTTATGAAATAGAAGAGATAGTAAAATTAGGTAACTTATATCTAAGAACTGGTTGTATTTCGTGTATAGTGTATATCGAGTATCGATATAGTGTATGTCTAATGTATTTTGATGGTGAAATCGTGTGCGTTGTGTGTAGTGTTGTTGCAGGTGTTTGTGTGTGTATGAATGTAATGTGTGTAACATGGATGTGTGTGTTACTACAGAAAGTTATTAAAGATATGTTTTTTTTTTTTTTTTTTTTTAGTAGTTATATTTTAAAATATTCAAATAGAAATCACAAACTATTTAGAATGAATAAAACTGTATATTATCTTTATTTTAAGTCTGGATGTCTAATAAACTCTCCGTTGCATTATAAGAAAGACTAAGTAGGTAATTACGTAGTTTTTTTTTTACACAGATTTTTATTAAGTGGGTATATATTTAGGTCCTTGTTTATCCTGTTATATAAATATGGTGCAATAAATGTGAAAAACTTTCTGATAAATGAGGTTTTAGGTTTAAATGAGCGGATACATACTTCGTGTCTTCTGCGTCTGTTGATAATGTTAGGATCATAGTGGAGTTGAGTGTGTTGTTTTAAAAGAATTTTTTCAATAAATAATTGTCGTACGGTAGCAACTTGACAAAGTTGATAAAGTTCAACGGTTGGAAACAGAATAGTTTTAAAGGTGCAAACTTTCAAAATAGCACGTTGCGCAATTTCTGCTCTCATCAATGTTGTTTTAGAAGCCCCTCCCCATGATGTTAATTGTATACTAAAAACATCTTACTATATTATTATCTGATAATTTGTGTGGTTATGAGATAGCAAAGAATTAGTTGGCAAAAATAGTTTTGATAACGACAAAAACAAAAGAGGGGATTTTTAAGCCCAGGTTGTAAGTTCAGTTTGTTTGTTTAGTCAGTAACTATACAAGTACGACAGTTTTTTATTTTGTATGATTCATATTTATAGTTGAAAAATTCTTAGCTTTTATTAATAATAAGTATTATGTTATTTACCGTAAATAATTTATAGATGGTTTTTTACAGCGGTCAGCCTTATCAATACTTTTTTTAACTGTCTTTCTTTTTTAACTTTTCTCACTGCCTTTTAACATAAATAATATTGTTTGTTTAAAACGCTATTGTCTGCCGAAACATGTCCGGCACGCACTGTGTATTCAGGTAATTTAGTTCACACATGGTCTTTCTTGGCTTACAGTCGTAACGTTGACACTACGCGATATCAATCGCCTTAACTTAAGACTGACTCATAATATCTGCGGTCACTTGAGTCATACTCAGCTGACGTACAGCCCCCTTACCATGAACTCTTAAAACAGGACAGTTTACGATGTGGAAGCGAGACGCCGCTACGTGCAGTGTAATGCGGCGACTCGTTTCCACAACGTAAACCGTCCTGCTTTAAGAGTTCGCGGTAAGGGGGCTGGTAATTCAATGAACGAGGTACTTACACGTTACGTAGCGAGTGTGTTAGTACACAATGCGTTTATAATGGACATTTAGTTTTAATGTTATTCCGTTGTGCCTTTTAGCGTCGTGAATAAAACTATTGTAAAGAGTAGGTGGAGGTAGTAGTAGGTAGTTTTGTGGTGTTGTAATGTTTTATTTAAGTACGACGTTTTTCCAAGCAACATTTTTATTAAATATAATATTTTGAACATATCTGGATCTTCTTTGGAGTTATTAGGCGTACAGTGCATTCTAGGGCACCGATTATATTTTTGGCCACTTAACACAATACCTTCGCGATTATTTTTTATGAATCGAACTGAAGACTACATCAAGAAAATACGTTGTACCTACACTTGACATTGAGAGCGCAAGCAAAATAATATAACATTTTTGCCTCCAGCAAAGCACTATTGCAAAAGAGATAGAGAATAAACGTTTTAAAATGAAAGTTCTATAAAAGTCAGCTTCCTCGGCTGCTGGCTGACGTGAATGAAAAATGCGATGCGAAATAATCTAAATAACTTTTCACGCAACAATGGCGATGATAAAAGAAAAAACTGTGCATAAAGATTATAGAAACGAGCTTCTAGTTTCTCGGTTGGAAACGCGACAGCCAAGCGAATGGTCTCGATTTGAGACCCAGGTTCTATTGGTGAGTAAGGTGCCTTATTATGAAATAGCATCCCAGGTCATTCTCCGTTGTGGAAGCGAGACGGCGCATTACACTGCATATAGCGGGGTCTCGCTTCCACAGCGGAAAATGACCGGCAATGTTTTCTCATAGTAACCCCGCAAGTAAAGTATTAGTACATCTTTTTATTTCCGTACTATTAGTATCTCCTTGGTTACAATCGCAAATGTTTTTAACTTTATCAGGCAAAAACATTTGCGATTTGTCAACGTAGTGATTACCATTTTCATAATCACTGACTATTTTATGAATCAATCATTGATGGACTCATGCTCACCAGTATATCGTTAGGTCACTGCTTTTAATATAATTTTAGGGTGATATTAACATACGACAATGAATGCCAGTTTGTTGCACAGTGGAAAACGAGACTGAGTATTTAAGGGAGAAAAATACAAAAACTTCTAAAAAGTAGTTGTGATTTCAGGATAATTTAAAAAGAGCTTTATAAGAAGTTACTATTATTAATTAAGGGTTTTGTAAAGCACCCAGACTTGTACCTACTACTTAATGTTATGGCTTTAGAAATATTTTTTTCACAAAACCAGCGCCATGGATTTAAACCAAGACTTATTTCTTATTCCAAACATTTTACAGACGAACTCTTAGTTTTGAAACAAAAGAAAACATTTTCAATTACTCTCGGTAGGTAGCATAAACATTAATTCTATTCTGGTCTCGTAGTCTCCTTGTAGTTAGTAGTATCTGTATGTAAGTCCGACGAGGCTTTGTAATAAAAAGTTTTGTGTATATTTTTTTTAACTTTTTCCATTAGAGCGGATTCCCCGGAGTGAGGCGGTGGCCGTTCGCGTGAGAATGAGCAATTTCCTCCCGACCGCCACGATTTCGATCTGACTTCCTGTCTGGGCAGCGATTTTAAAATTTATAGAATCGCTTTACATGAAATTGAAAATAAGAACAAAGGTGCCTCGTGTGTAAGAAGAAGCAATATTTTTTACGACCGTCGATATTCCACGCTTTAAATATCCACAATTGATTTTCGTTTCATGCGTCCGAATTAAAAGAAATAAAATACCATATTTTTCGTTTGTTATATACGTTCTGTAACATAATAAAATATGTTTTGAGGAATATCTAAAGTATTATTCTTATTTAGTTTACATACCTACCCACCTAAACGTATTGCTTCAAACTTCTTACATTTAAAGCAAAGGAAACAGATTACAGTACAGATGCTAATGAAATCCAGTGCGAACGAAACGTTATGAAACAAAAAAACAGCGTTTAAAGACGCCAATGATTTTCTTTCGAAATGCAATCAATACTTCAACATAAGAAATAAAAGCAATTTTTAAAGCAACAGTCGCCTTAGTCGGTCGCTTTCTAAAGTCTATAAATCAGGGTGATTGCAGATCGGGGCCGTAAGTCTCTATTGCCTGAACAATGCGCCGAGGAATAACGAACTCAATTGTGTTAAGTCAGTTGCACCTGAGCGAGCCAAGCTTTTTCGTAACGATGCCCCTTAGTTTTATTGAATGACGAACGCCGGATGTGCCCGTCGAAGACCGATGTTGTATTGATTGTACAATTTTCTTTTATGCTTTTTGATTTTATGGCATCCAATTTTGGTAGTTGGTTCGTTAATAATGAGTTCGTCGAACGAATAATAGTGGCAGTTTATAAGTGTCTCACGGCAAGACAACTGACTTTTTTAGGAGTAGAGAGTGGTTGTTTTTATCAGGTTTAAGTATAATATACGAAATTACAAATCCAGTAACACTTTATTGTTTTTTTCTTGAGTAAGTCAAAGTGATCAAATTATTCGATTTTGTATACAATTCAGATGGCATAATCCGTGAGAACATCGGTAATTTAATCAATAAAATACATTTTTATCTTGGCAACAGCTTAAAATTTAGATAAGAAAATTTTGATTTGCTGTAGCTTCGCAGTTGGTGAGTCATTTTAACTAATCAAAGTAACTAAGTGCGTCATCCACAGGGATGGACGATAATATGTGTTACCTAGGCTTATCTCACTCCTATCTGATATGTAGTGATATAACTGCACTCATAATATTTATTTTTGTATTTCCTTATATATTTTGTACTGTTTACAATGTTTATCTGCAGTATTGTAAGATAACATAAGAATAAAATCACGTGCGTATTCACCGAAGGGGTCGGCAAAAGTGTATAGCACATTTCGCCAGTTATGTTTGAGGTCCAAAAGTAATAGGGAGTAAACCATTGCCATCAAACAGGCATAAACCCGGACTCCGAAACATAAATTATAAACCCGGACTCCGAATCATAAATTATAAATTCGAATTAGTATAATAATACTTAATTAACCACATGTCGAGATACATTACACGATAACAATACCTTAACTACAAATGACGTGTAAAAGCAATTTGTAAATACCCATTTGCAAAAACAAAAATCATCTATCATGCCTTACCCCTTCTGAAAATACAGGGGGATGATATAGACGAACAAGCAAAATCCGTCTTAAACAACTTTAATCAGAAGCCAAACTTCGACTACCGATAGCAAAAACATCAGAAGATATTACAAAATGAACCTCATTGACGAGTTTTAGATTTTCATTCCAAGTCCAGAAATGAAAAAGACTTCGCTGGTCGCAAGTTCGCTTCGAAACTTGAACTGCTGCGATCGAACCGTCCATGATTGCTCTTCGTCTCGAAAATTTCTAGCAAATACTTACTTATCCGTTCGAATTGAGATATGTGTGATTCCAAGACCTGAGTTTGGGTTTTTGAGAAAAGCACTCATGGTCCAGATAAAGTCCACTTGTGGTGATATGAATAAAACACTTGCTGTTAAAGGCTTCAAAGTGTCAAGTAAATTCTAAAGAATAACAATACGCTTGTGGACCAAAACCTACGAGGAGTTATTAGAACGCGAAAAAAATACAAAATAAATCAAGCATGCTTTAACTACAAGACGGGCAAGGATCAATTAAGCGCTAACTATAAGACTGCCAAGATACACGAAAACAATTTGCTCAACATTCAACGTTCACAAGTGTATCGAGACACCGCGGACCGCGATGCGAACTCCGCTCAAGTCTCTAAATCAAACACTCTCAAACTCAAACTATAAGTCATCCTTAATACCTAAGTAAGTACGTATTTGTCTTTGAATAGAACTACGAGAGCATACGGCTATAAAGTTTCGTCCAATTAATATTTGCTGAAGGTACTTTGGTAGTTGCAGAACTTAGATGCAGTTCCAAACTGAAACCAAACACACAGATCTCTAATTAAATGCGTTCTCGGTAATATATTGATGGTGAAGATAGGATTTTTTTTTACCTGCTAATCCTAATACTTACCGGTTTTACTCAAGTTTTTATTCGGAAATTCCCGTTTCCTAGATGAGAGTTATGCCATGTAGAGTTAAAAGCAGTGAATGATGATGATAGTGCCGTTGGTTATGTCGGGATTGCGTTAATAAATAGGACATCATAAAACTTTTCCTCTTTAGAAGCTAATGTTCCTTTGTTGTTTGTTTGTCCTTTAGCTCGTAACTTTACTAGCGTGGATTTGAATGCAACATAGCTGAAATTATAGAGTCCGATAATTCACATAGGGCTATACTGACAAAGGTGGCGTTTGAATAAGCCTAATACGAAATGAGCGACGAAATGTAAGTATGTATACACACAAATCACACACATATATTAGACTTGAAAAGGTAAACTTGTTATTTTATGTATTGTATCGAACTATAATTATTATTTAGATTTCAAATTGATCTTTTTTCTCGCAATAAGCTAATTATTGTTAGCCAATTCAACTTCAAATCAAACTTAATTCTTGGAACTGTTTAGAAACAGATATCTGGTGTATATACCTACACACCAGATATCTTCAAGGAAATAAACACATACCTACTAGTTACGTATCTATTGGACGTATCTATAACGATGTAATGAACTAATGAGCGTTCAGACAAATAAGCCTGATAAGGGTGAACTAGCTATAATTATTCAGAGTCTAGACTGAATTGAATACGAATCGTATGAATTATTTACGTCATAGAAGAGACGAGTTTAATGCATAGCGTTGTAAAGTAAAATTAAGTGAAAAACAATGTTAGCAGAGTTGCTGGTAGTGATTGTATGGCGAAAACGGGAGAGCAGGCCTTATCACGTAACCTAAGGGAGGCCTACGTTCAGCAGTAGACTGCAATAGGTTGATGTGTAATGTTATAAATGCAGTGAGTATAGGTATGATCAAGATATGAGGTAATTACGGAGAACCCGTAATAACTTTATTATAATGGTTTTAAAACTGCAAGGTATGTGACTGTCATTTTACATGTAGGTAATACACCTATGAATTGCTTGATTATAAATAGTAGTGATAGCTGAACACTTTGCCCGCTTTATTAAGATAAAAATATAAATCTATTGATTGCTGGTAAACTATATATGGTACCAGGGAAACACTACTACTCAGAGTGTAATTTATATCTAAATATCTAATTATAATTTACTAGCTGCGATCCGCTACATTGTTTTCAGGATAAAAAGTAGCCTATGTGTTAATCCAGGTTGTCAGCTACCTTCTTACCAAATTTTAGCTAAATCTGTCCAGCCGTTTAAGCGTGAAGATGTATCAAACATACACACACACTTAGAAACTTTCGCCTTTATAATATTAATGTGATGAATAATCTAAATACTTAATCAGTTATCCTTTAATAATATCATCTATTTAGAAACATCGTCTGTTAACCCTTATAATATATTAAAGATAATGATAATTTATGATGATCATGAAATCATGACAAGATACAATCATTAAATATTTGTCTAATTTGTGCCTACTTCACCGTTTTCCATATATTGATTGAATGAATGAATTTATTTATTGCAAGAACTACTAATAATATCAGTCTATTACTGTCAGTGCAGTTGCAGTGGGCAAGGCAAAGGTCTCACCTTGTATAGAGAAGGAATGAGCATCGAGTGTTGTGCCACAACTTAGGAGAGACCTATGTCCAGCAGTGGACCGCGATAGGCTGAGAGATGGGATGAAGAATTGATCACCACGCTAGCTCACTGCGGGCGATTTCAGATAAGTAATTCCAGGTTTCCTCACGATGTTTTCCGTTACCGTCAGCTAGTGGTGTCTTAGAATATCTAAGAAAGTATTTATGACATTGAAAAAGTTACATTGATATTTGCCTGGGTTTAAATCTGCAACCATTAGGCCACTACGATGTTATTACTTAGTACGTTAGTATCTATATACCTATAGCAATCTATTACATTGTCGCCGTATGTTGCCTAAGCTGTGCCAATACCCGTTGAGTACGTGCTTACGTTAACGTTAAAGCCCCTAAGCCGTAAACGTTGACTACGTCTTATGTAAATACAGTTAAGATGCTAATGCGTAAGTTTTGTATCAGATTAAGATCGTAGTTGGCATTAGTTGGTATTCTTATTTGCACTAACAAAATGTCGAAGTCACTAACTAGTAGTTAATATTCTCTTGGGTTTTGTTTCGATGTAACATAAGTAGTTTTTCTAGACAATGTAGTTGTGGTCTCTAATTTGTGGCTAGTATCTAGAACATTGATTTTACGAGTACCTAATGTCCACCGACTGCTTTTATAGAGCTGCGCAAAAGAATTAGTTAGCAGTTCAATTCATACTCAAATTATTTCTTTCGATTGTAATATTTATACTTACATAAGTTATGGGTAGTAAGAACATGGCAGTAACCTTTTCAAGCAGCATAAAATTAAAAGCTCCTTCTAGAGCATAATTAAAATATGTTAATACAAAAAGTTTTCATCATCATCCTGAGGAAAACATCATGAGGAAACCGGCACACCTGAGAGATTTTTCAACGGTGTGTAAAGCCATGTTGGTCAGGTTGTTCATCAACGATACGATAAGAAGAAGAAGGAGAAGATCATCTTTCGTTGAAATTCTCCCATGTTCGGGTATATTATCTTCCTCCTTTTAGTTTCTCTATCTATGCTCCTGACTTTTAGCCTCGTTCAGAATGTACTCTGAGTCTCTGACTCCCATATACTGCTAAGTCATCCATACAAATTGACTAAGTTAATTAATAATTTCACAGGGAACACGTAAATGTTATACTGCGATCTGTTTGGAATCCGCTTAGTGCAACCCCCACCACCCCGCGTCCGGCTTCCGGCGGAAACGGTCCTTCGGAGGCGAGGACGGAAGCGTCTGTTTAAGCTGGATCTGATATCTACGTCGCTGTTAGTAAACTGCTCGCAATTATCGCTTCGGGCGTCCATTGGCTTGGCTTGTGATGCCCGAGTATAGATATTTTGTGTTTACTTTGTACAGAGGAAAATGCATAGTTATAATATCAGCTATTAACTGTCCTAGAGAAAATGTTTGAGCTTTGATCTCAGACAAAACACTCCTTATTTAAGATAACGCTGTCATCAAGCTATTTGCTTGCAAGCTTCATCGTTGTCGTAGTCTAACTGTTACAATATTCTATTACTATGTGGTATGCGACATGTTCGTCATATTATGCTCGACTAATTGCATGGCAACATGGATGACAGACAAAGCAGTTCATACTATCCTATGGGTCAGTAAATCGAGAATACAGACAATTGGCTATAAGCGCCCGCAAATCCTGTTTTACCGGCTTCAAATGAGTGTCTTTCAACAAAAAGGGACAAAGCAGCGATTTTCCCGATTGTTTAGGAGTAACAATGTTAGGAACTATCCTCAAAATAACTTTAAAACAAAAGAGGTTTTGCTATTTATGTAAAAAAATATTGTAACTTTACATTTGCAAATGTTAAATTGGGTTGATTAGCATCCTAAGTGGTTTTAATATTGAGTACGTGCTTGCCTAGTATGTTTGTTGTTGATAGCGTTTGTTTCTTGTAACTAACGACTTGAAATAAGAAGCCATCAAATACAACACTATCAAATTATAGTACTTAGGTATATATATAATTTAATAAATTGTGTGTGGTCTGAAGAATACTAGAAAATATAAGCTACAAAGATTTATTATCCAAATACCTATAAACTTATCGATATGGGTACTAGTAGTGTAAATAAGAAGGTAAATAGGAAGTAGTATATATAAGAAAATAACTCTGTTTATAACCTTATCAGGACTTAACCACTGAAGTTATCATAATCAAATCTGATATAGAAGTAACTCGAACCCTAGATAATGATAAAGGTAGCTTTTTCGCCCGAAAAAAAAACGCGTTAAATTTTTCCAAGCGGACCAAATCGGCATGATAGGGTCGGCTTACAGTTCCAGTTGAATACTAATAAATAGGATCTTACATGGATCGACTGTTTATCTGATCTATTAGACCTATAACATTCCGAACTTTGGAGGACGAAAGTCTTGGCTACCAGTCTCCGAAAAGGCACGAAGCTTATACTTAAATTACATGAAATCTTTGATACATTGATGCAGTTCACACAGTTGAGATTTTCTCAATAAAATACGCGCTAAAATGTATTTCGTGCAGGAACCAGCTTACCCTTGGCCCATAAAGTGTAACATTTAACCACTGCGAGTCGTTATCTCATCATATCTGGCACATAAACTATAATCCTCGCGATCCCTAGTTCCTTAGTTCCAGTTATTCACGATATCATCGGCTGTAATTTTCATAACCCGCAGAAAGCAAGACAAACGATGGACATCTTTAATGCTCAAAGCGCCATCATATGCGGTCGGCATCACTGATGCAAAGAAGAATTTATGTTCTCCATCCATATTGCCCTCTGAGGCGCCCAGAATCTCTACATTTAACATTATATTCCTGATTTATTGTGGAATATAGTTCCGACGATCTTTTGCTATTTTTCTCGGGAGAATTGACGAGCAATTTTCTTAGCGCCTCAGACTTGCGAATATGATTGGCGTTCGTTCAACAGATAGCTCGAGCATTGGATTAGGAGCTGAATCGTTTTCTTATTGTTGTAACTTGTTACTAATGCTATTGTTTGTTGTTGGTACAAGTTATCAAGGTACCCATTAAAGATTATCTGCCTAAAGTGGAAGAGTGTTTGTTTTTATTTTTAACCGACTTTAAAACCAAGGGCTGCATGTTTTATAATAAATGTAGTATTCAATTCTTGGAAACATTTCATTTTGATCATATTTTATTTTCTTTTAATTCTATTGTAATATAGAGAAAATGTATGTTTTTTGTACAACTTTCTGAATTATACATTTACGTAGACAAAAGCACAGAGGTAGGTAACGAATGGAGAACTGTAATATAGAACAGTTTTATTATTTCTTTTTAAATAAAATAAAGCTATTTAAGTATTCAGTAAGTAGTTATATAATTCGGTTAAGTTACTTCAGTAACAATAACTTCAACCTGCCACAGCACCTATATAACGTAGAAGTTCGAATAAAAGTTCTTTTAAGTTCTTTATTACAAAAAACTTAGTAAAGCTATACCTACATGTTCTATTAAAGCGTTTTCTTACTTTATCACGAAATAAAGACACCATATAAATGAAAGTGTGACTGTATCATTGGTCTTGTTGTGCAAAGTGGTTACCGAGCGTAAGGGTGAGGTCATGGGTTCGATTATCAGGTCGGGCTAATTGTTATTGAGTTTTGCCATTAGGTACTTCTCAGTAGTGGCATGGAGTCAGGATTTGTGTCTCGTTAATTACAAGACTGCCGTGTGGTATCCGGCCTAGAATCGACCACTCCCTTTCCTCCTGTGGGTGTCGTAAGAGGCGACTAAGGGAAAATCCAGAAGATGGGCAGCAGCGTCTTCTGTAACTTCACCACCAATACTGCGATCCCCAAGCCGCTTGCCATGCGTGGGGATTATGGCAACCGCTTAAACGGGGAGGCCTATGTTCAATAGTGGACGTCTTTTGGCTGATGATGATGATGATGATGAATTACAAGACTCGCTACCGTGAGTGTAGTATACACTTTTACCTACCCTTTGGTAATATAGAGGTGTTGTTATGTAATGAAATGCTTGTATCAATATGGAAGTTACACGATAACAATTTTGATCATTTGTTCAATACTTAGACGGGTTTATGTGAACAACTAAAAACAAAGTAAAACTAGTGCTGCGAGGCTGCTATCTATTTTATTTTCTACGAACTTGTAATTTGTTATGTAGCTTCGGGATTTACGGATATGAATTCCTTGTTCATAATGCTTACATTCTGAAACTAATGTTATTAGTAAATTTTAGAATATGCAAACTTTTCACAGATACCTAAAGACAGAAGACGATGTTTTGGCCAATTAAAGAAGACCAAACGCTAGCCTATTATGCTGATTTTATCGTAACACTTCATCTTTGAATACTTAAATGAATAACAATTCACGAAGTTTACATTGGAAGTCTTCACCCCCAAACGTTATCCTTGTCAGCGCTCGCCTATAAACAAAATGTTGCAGACTAACTGCAAGTTTTAATAAATTCGTCACCAAACTTTGGAGCCGAAAGTCTTAATTAAGATAACGTCCTTGGTGGTGGGGATTCCGGTACCCTGCGGAGGGAACTCCAAGTTTAGCAGTTTCGTGTTTGTCTTAGACAACTTGGACAGTGAAGTAACTAGTCAAACAAACTGCTCGCCCGTCGGCGGTACCGATTTAAGCCCAGCTTAACATCCAAATTAAATGCTGCTACACGTACCGTTCTACGGATTGTGGAATGCTTAAAACACACTCTTGGGGGGCTAAAATGGCCGCTGCAGTAGAATCATATAAGGATAAAAATATTATTCGGGCTGTAAAGTCATAAAATGGTAACTCACATTATGACCTGCGTAAATTCCTGTCACGGAAATCATTAATTCATGTCACTAAATATGATTATGTACAGAAATGAATTTCCAGCCAGCCATTCAATGTAACCGTTTTATAAATATTAGGAGAATTGCTGGAAGTTCAAGCAATAATTCACTTTTTATAGGAAACTTTCTGCATTTGACCATTTTAGCCCTGCTGTAGTAGTCCGCAAACTGTTATAAAACCAGACTATGTTTAAACTTTCCGTTTGCACAGCAATACCGTTGAATACTTACATTGTGGTTTAAAACATTTTCATTCGCCGCATACTGCATTGAAAATAATCATCGTTTATAACTTATTTGATAATAACTTAAAAATATGTATCTGCCTATATAGGCCCATATAGGCCTAAGTATTGAAATCCAAGACAATTGTAAAACATCAAGCCTATAACCTTATAAAACATACTTAGTCAACTTAAATTGTACACTAAATTAACTCGGAGAATACTTAAACACACCTCGAACGGCGGAAAGTTAGTAAATATGTAAGCGAGTGCGTATAGTAGCGATCTAAGTTATACGGGTCCCAGTACCAAGTTTCGTATTAACTGTGAAACTTAAACATCAAAGCAACAACGCGAACTTGCTCCCAGAGCTACCTGCTGACAATTTCAATAACTAACTTTGTCATATCGCTTCACTAAAGTACTAGTCGCATATTATACCTTTCGACAGCTGGTTCTGCTTCAATTGTTTTGTTACTGTTTGCTTTAGTCACTTAATTTTGTAAGTTTTGAGCTTGGCAATTTTATAGGTTGTAGGCAAAGTAGGCAAAAACCAAACTATCACAATATATTTCTGATTGAGATTATTCTAAAAAATTTTTTTCTAACGCGGCAGAATTTTTTTTTTTTCACTAATTCATACTATTTTCTTCTGTGTTTTGGGCAAAGTTTTCAGAAATATTTTCTACTAAATTTCCAGTTATTTTGCCTCGTCTCTCCTTGCTATATTGTATTGACTCGTTTTAACATTGAAAACCCGACATTCACGTGCACACACACAGACCGCGTCCCACTGTGCGTGGATCAAAGTCGTGGCCCTCATCAAAGAAAGTCAAACCTAGCCACAACGTCAATCGAGTCGCAAATTAATCTTTTATCAGCCTCACACGAGAGTGTAAATATTAAATCTAAAGCTTCAGCAGCATACGGTATACCTACTAAATGCTGAAAAACAAATTAGAAAGCGAGTGAAGCGTTTTCATCCGACGGATTAAGTATTTCACTAAGAGAGAAATAAGTAATGAACATTTTCCCCTGATCTCTTTGTTGGGAACACGTTCATTAATTTCAAAGCCTCTGGCCGTTGTCTTAAAGCCATCTCTTCATTCTAATGAAAAACGAATTTATAATTGAGTAGGTATAGTTCAAGAGAAAGTTGCCAAGCCGAAACAATTCGAGCATTCAAGTGTGTTTAAGCTCTTAAAGTTACTTCAATGTCAGCTGTAGATGTAATTAAAACAGTGGCAATTTAAACATTTTGTTCAAATTAATAAAAATTTGAATACCTTTGAACATTTTATGATTTAAGCTGCTTTATTAGTGTTATTTTAAAATTCTAATAATATTGTCATCTATCAGTATGAATGTTTTGACAAGAAAGTTTCAAACTTTGCTCGGTCGGTGAACTTTTCTCGACGGAAAAACAATAATGCCTGTAACTTAGGGATTAAGTAATCTTTGTTCTAAATTGTTTTAACAATATCTCATTTGGGAAGGTCTATTTATTATATTCATTAGTAACAAAAATAGTCTTATATAAAATTTCTCATCCGAATAACATAACGATGAATTTATTATCACAACGTCAACACCAAATAAGGCTATGTAATGGGAAATTGTATAGTTACACGCATAGAAACAAAATTATATATAATATGTAAGGGTTGTTATACAAAGTAATGATAACAATTCTGTTATAATCATTTACATAGGATGGGAAACTAAAGTTTATTATCCATCAACTTTAAACAACAGGGTTCTGAATAGAATTCGCATTTGTATAATTTTCTAGGGAACTCAACAAAGCCACAACTGTGAATTTGTGAAGGGAACTCAAAGCTATTTCTTATACATAAGTATGGTCAACTTATTACATAATAGTACTGTTAATAATAGTAACGGGCGATATTTATGGGAATTGTGGAATGTTGAGCTGTTTGCTGAATGTTGCGGCAGTACAGCCATGATCACTATTTGGGATTTATTATATTAAAATAGTTGGATGTAATTCGTGTAGTGTTGAATCCCGAGGAGTATACAACGATTTTATAGAATTTAAAACTAGGACCTTATTTAGTAGGCACTGAAGCAAGCTATTCATATAGTAATGAAGTCTTAAAACTATATAGGTCATGGCAGAAGATAGGCAAAGGTGAATGAACCAACGAAGATAATAGTCAAATGTATGTAAGGAGACGGTGCAATGACATGCACGCCACAGCAACGACATGAAGTAGGTATGGTTTATGTTAAGGAAGCCGATTTCTGCCTTAACGAAATGCATCAAGATTTACACATCATGTAGTACACATACCTAAATAGACGCAAGCTTAGAACATCACGAAAAAGATGGAAGGAGAAACTATAAGAAAATTAAATTAATAAAATGCCGTTCCTAGTTATGAATTAGGTACCTATGTCATTTGTAATGCAAACCTTCGTCTCTATAATATAGTCCTTGATCTTTACAATGCTTTAAAGGATTAATGCATCGTATTTATCATCATTATCGACAATCTGTAAACGGCTATAGATTATAGGTACGGCGCGGCGTTCCCCACAGACCACAACCTGAGGCCACGAGCAGTCCAGAGAGGATTATTGCTACAATCACCAAGCATGGCAGATTGTTGATTATAGAATTACGTTGTTAGCTTCGGCTGGTTGACATAACCCGATAGTAATGTTATTTATTATGGAGGTAATAATGTTAATGCCTTAAGTGAAGTTAGGCTCTGACTAGAACTAGTAGTATACAAGAAGAAAGATTGACTTTATGTGAGGTTGTACAATTGGATGAATTTCTCGAAAATGTTAACTATGTTAAGTGTTCTTGAAAAAAATATAATACCACTTTGTCCGATGCAAAACCCAAACTCACAGCACAAGCCATTGCTAATGATAACATTAATTCTCATACTCATAAAAACAGGCATAAATCAGACAAAAAAAATGTTAAACAAACTAAAAAAATGTTTAAAAAGGCATCCAACTTCATAGGCTATAAAAGTTAATTATAAAATACTGAATACTGTCAAAAATATGAAGCACAAACATTAACGATAAAGCAACGGCATAATGTATGCAAATGGTGGTGTTTCAGTGAAATATCGCTTTTAATAGTGTGGAGCCGTTGATGTGGACAGATGTTGATAACATTAATATCATGCGGATGAATTCATCATGCGAGTCGCGACTGTTACAGAATCTGTGCGCTGAATACATTATATTTTAGCCATTTAGAGTCTTTGTGTTTTGATGGCAGATTATACTGTTAAAATATCTAGCTGACACTAAGCTGAAAATTACTGTATTTATCTAATATTTTCTTAAGTCTGGATAATAATTTAAACTAAAATACCTGCGATTAATCGGCATCAAACAAAACTAATGAGGAGAGTATTGACAAAACGTAAACAATCCAAAGAATCGTACCTATACCTAAATAAAACAACAGGCGAAAATAATTTTCATAAAATAATATGATTACGTAAACATGAGTACAGAGATTTGGTTGCTTCGAAACAAGTTGGGCAAACCCGAATAATATGCTTTATTTAAAATACCATATAAACGAAGTGTTTTATTTATATTGTTAGATACATAATATATGTTAACAATGTAGGTAACATTTGTCTAGAATTGTAAATAACATGTAAAGGGGATATATCTCACACAAAATGTTTAATCGTGATCTTTGGACCCTCACGTTATTGGATACGGTACACAGTACACGTGTTGCACGCTGGACCATCTAGGTACGTACCTGGAGATCCGTACGCCGAATCCTAATGGAATACGATCTGTGAATTCAAATTACATATTTGAGATTTACATATTTGTTTGTATTTTGCGAGTTCTGTTATCCCGTAAATTTCCACACCTTAATATATATTTTTTAGCTGGTCTAAGAAAAATTGCCTTTTTCAGCGAACTTTCAGGAACATATTTCTATGCAAGCAGGTATTACGTGCTTGCCGATTTTAAACTAATGCCTCAATTACATCATTATTATGTAGTCTTGTATACCACCGGGGTCCTTTATTTTATTGTTTTGAAAACGAAAGATTAAAAATGAAGAAATTCTGTTAAATACACATTATTTTAAAGTAGTTAAGTAGGTCTCCTTAACAGACATTATTCATGAACGAAACTATTAACGTAGGTAAACTATATCACTGGAGATAAGTTAACCAATTGCAGTAATATAACATTATGTAAGACCGAAAAAAAAAATCCTTATAATAAAACCTACCGCTTATTCCAGTATCATTAATATAAATTCAAAAGCTTTTACCAATTTCTTTTTTTCGTGTCGCTAGGCACTCGTTTTGTCACTATTCTAGTCTTTTCGATCAACAGATGATTACATTACGTGCGTCTGATACTCATTTTATTGCCAATGCATTCGCTGCTAGCATCGCTTGTTATTTTAACCCCCTTGAAAACGTGTTGTCTCCGAACTTACGAGAAAAGGTAGAAAAGAAAAATACAGTCTATAAGTTATTTAGATACTCTTGTTATATAAACGTCTTTTTGGGTATAAACGACTAGTAAAGTAAATAATATGGATATCATTTACGAAGATTATTATACTTAAAGAAATTTGTAAGGGTTTTGTTTTTGAATTGGTAGTATAAATTTGGTAAGTTAGGCGGTTGACAACAATATTACATCGGAAAAAAAAAGTAAAAGGTGTAGGTTGTTGCTATGCACCTGAATTCAATAATCTTGCAATGATAAAGAAATTTAGCATTTAAATTAAAAACAAGAAAAACAAAATTGAAAACTATAACAAACTACAATTGAAAATATGGGTAAAACATAGTTTTAAACGCAGTAACATTTTCATTGGCATGTTAAGTATTTACTGATACAACAAAATAATTGATACAAATAACATACTTAGTGGTTAAATGCAAGGCAATTAAGTAAATGCAATCCATTTTAAACAAAATAGATTTCATTTATTGAGTAACCTGAGTCAGCAAGCCCAATGACTAATTAGTAGTTTAATGAATTGATACGGATTAACAAACGATGTACAAAACAACAACAACAGTTGTTGTAACAAACGATGTAGTATTGTTTTATAGTTTAATGACCTCGATAAGAAGCCTACATAAAAAAAAGGAAGATAAACGTTTGTGTTCATGTAAAATTGGAAGGACGAAATTCAGTATTCCAAGTTCGTGACCAGACACAAATTCTATTGAAAGCACACACTAGAAAACACATTGTAATGCAAGCAACGCCGCTGTTCGAATAAGACATTCCTGAGCACACAACTAAAACTTTTCTCATCGCCATACTTTATAACAGATTTCAACACTAGGAATACCCACCAAAGACTGAGATATTCGATTTCTTCGTTTTGTCAGCAATATTCAAATAGGGACCGCCGCGGAAATATTGCCCCGTAGCCTATATGCAAATTCTATTTGAAATGCGAAAGTTTCCACAAGAGCGTCGAACCTTCAATCGTGAAGGCAAACAGTTTCTATAAGATTAGTCGTGAGATGCTTCTGCTGCAGTCAATATTGACTTGGGCGGCCGTAGCAGGCGGCGACTCGCTTTTAACATGGAAAAATACGTTCAGTAGTGTAACGTTACCCGGCTTTCACGTTGATTATAGAATGAAATGGATACAATAAGGTTAGCATTGCAGTGGGTACTCACGTTTAGTTGTTTATTGTACTATTTGCTGGAAACAGCGGTGTTTGACGACAGCTTCGATGGGATTTGAAATATAATCCTGTTTCTATGTAATACAATTCGAAAATGGAAAATAAATGTTGTAGCAGTTCGTTTTCCAACTTCGAAAGTTCTTGGTTTTTGTGACTTTGATTTTAAAAAACATTTTTATAAAAATAAATTGTAACATACATGCATTAAAAACTCTTTCAGCAAAAAATGTTTAAACATTTTCCTTTGAAGTCTTCTTTTAATCTTCTGCAGATATTACATTTTCTTTTTCAGTAGATACTCTTTGGTATTACTGCACATTTTTCTACGAAGCTTTACAGCCTCCAGCGGAGCACGGTTCCTCTCTTTTTTAATGTGTGCGTTTCCTTCGCTTACCGACTTATTGTCTAGTGGATGGCCAGCTGTTTGCATTGCGGCTATTGCATTCCCGCATTACTGCTCGACGGAATTTAAAGAATTATTAAGTTTTATCCTTCTCAAGGCATGTTTACTACAGGATTATGCGTTCTTTAATACATTATTTTAATATAAGTTTTCTTTGTATTTGACAGACTTTTGGCTACACTGAGGTTATTATAGTGTGTTTCTTTAAACATACCGATTCTAAGACCATTGTAGTACCTACTGATGCGTACCTATACAGTCTGAATCATAAGCTAAATCATCGTAGTGGTTAAAAATGAATTAGTTGTTCATAACCGAATTATTGGTATTTGCATCGTTATTTGGAAAAAATCTAAGCCACCCAAGATGTAGTAAAAAACGATCGGTAATACTCTAGCATTTTGGTAAATAAGTTAAACAATAACCCTCCTGTCGCAGTCGGGTAAAAAGCTTTTTTATCGCGTGTTTACTTTGTGTGACTTAATTTTTTTTACACAGAATAATAAAATCCCTGAGGTTTTAGTTTAAAAAATGTAATTTTCGGATGTCAGTCTTTATTTATTCTAAGCTAGACGGTCTTAGAGCAATGCTCTTAAGACCGAGGCAAAAGTGTTAGTTTGACATGCATTAACCTTTTTGTAGATCTGAGTAAGTATAACCTACCTATCTTTACAGTTATCATATATATTATTTTGTAAAAATTTAAACAAAGGTATCATGTTATTTTATGCCAGTACCTGTATTGAGCCATAATTATTTATGTACATGTACAGTCAGCAACATAAGTAGCTTATCATATTAAGAAACCTTAGGTCAAATAATTGAAAGAAATAAACATAGGAGCAACAAATTATAGGAGCGTCCAAATGATAATAATCTGAGAATATTTAAGACTTGTTACTGTAAAAGAAGTTGTTCTTCAATTAATAGTATTTTTAAATGTTCAGCAATTTATGTAGCTGACTGTACCATTATAATAATACTTTAATTCTATTATTTATACTAACAAATACACCACTAAAGCGGCACT
Organism: Abrostola tripartita; assembly: GCA_905340225.1. NCBI lineage: Eukaryota > Metazoa > Arthropoda > Insecta > Lepidoptera > Noctuidae > Abrostola > Abrostola tripartita. The sequence continues at coordinate 5,763,505 of HG996498.1, read as the reverse complement.
TATGAAATAATATGAGAACAATAAAACGAACTCAATTATAGTTAGTGCAGTTTAATGGGATTACATTAGCGTTATGAGAACTGATAGCTATTATAAAATTAGGTAATTACTACTCAACCAATCGACATTAATTGACCTTAATTTGAGTATTGGTTAAATAGATGTAGGTAGGTATTACTACCCGACGGATGATATTTATTGAATTAGCTATTCTGTGTACTCACTTATATAGTTTATTTATTTATACTTAATATTAATATTATAAAGCCGAAGAGTTTGTTTGTTTATTTGCTTGAACACGATAATCTCAGGAACTACTGGTCCGATTTGAAAAATTATTTCAGTGTTAATAGCCCATTTATCGAGGAAGGCTATAGGCTACATTCAAAATGTATATTTGCCATTTAGTGACTTCCATCAAACTTCAAAAGAAGACACAAAAAATGACTGCCTAAATGATCTAGTGGTCAAGGTAAGTACGAATGCTGAGCATGAGGTTGGATTCCAATCCCGGGTCGGGCAAATCGTTACTGGGTTTTTCCATTAGGTGATTCTCAGTAGCAGCTCAGAGTCAGGATTTGTGTCCAGTAGATGGCAATAGGCTCGCTCCCTATTACTTTAAGATCTATAACATAACTGGCAAAATGTGGGTGTACTAGGTATATGAGCCCCTCTGCCTATCCCTTCAGGCGTGATGTTATGTTTAAAGATTATAACGGTAAAAATATTTTCTACAGGAAGATCTACACACTACACACCCACTTTGATAATATTTCCTTGCTTTGATCACGAATTTAATACAAAAAGAAAACGCTAAGTAAATATGTTTAAGCTAACAATGAACCTAACTAAGTACTAACTTAATACAAACTCTTTGTAATGACGAGTGTACAATTAGCATCGTCCTGCCGCCGCAGTCGGATAACGAAGCGCGACGCCGCCGCCCGCCGCCGCACTTCACATGCAACTTGACTTCCAACCTTTATTAAAAACCAGTTCTTAAAACTGTTAGAAATTAATTTAAAACTAAACCTTAATTTGTTCGCAATAAGGTTGAAATAACCGTGACATTTTACGGTTAAGAAGGATTGGTTTCGAAGAGAGATGATTTTGTAGATGTTGCACTTGCCTACCCTACGATAGTGGATATAGTTGAGGGCTCTCCAGTTGAAGTAGGTATACATACCGCAACTTTCAGGCACTGCTAGGTTTCCAGATTGGATCTGAATCGTAATAATGAAGATGATATTCGTTTGTTTTAAAGTTGTTTGCTGGTTTACGCTTTTTGCGATCATCTATCTTCTATGAAAGTCGAAGCGAAAACAAAAGAAATGAATAATGATATTAGAACTTTACTTCTTTTACTAAAGTTACGTGAAGTTTTGATTAGTCTATAATGTGGGTATTTTATCAGTGACGTCTTCTTTTCAAGGGAAAGTAAAGTTTGTGTGACAACATCGTGAATACTAATGCCATATTTGGAGTAAATAAATCACTTAAGAACAATAAAAAGCATTTTATGACATGTGTATATTAAAGTAGATTACTAATTGTACAGTAGTTGATAAAAAAAATTTATTATGATTTGTTAGGTGATCAATAATTCTGATTATGTTTTAAAGCGTAGCTTCAAAATTACAGAAACTTATTATATTTTAAAACCTTGTAGCGAAATATATATTAAGAAACCAAGAAACTTTTTTGTAAACATGAACAAAAGCGAAGCAGACCAAAAGGAAATCAAGTAGCTGCAATAAAAGAAAGCAATGAAGTCGCCTTTTGTGAAGCGGACAAAGTTGCAGGCGAGAACTTAGGTATCAAGGAACTTGCAAAGTATTTTACTCCAACATTTTATCTTTAATCGACACAAATCGATAGAAAATTTAATAACGAAAGCATTAAATATGAATCAGTACTTATACGGAGTTTTGTTTGCAGAACTGCTTCAGCTTCGAGAGAAGACAGGTGTTATTAAAATGGAAGGAAAATTATACGACGAGAATCTTTTTTATACTTTCTGCAGTAATGGTAGCTAACATAAAATTTAGTTTTGATGTTTTTGGAACACAATTTCTTTCTCTGTTTTAAACGATTTCCTAGTGTGTGTAAAAGTCAACCCCGAAAAAGCAGACGGAAGGTCTTCGTTGTCTGCTAGAAATAACAATAAATCTATTACAGGAGTTTTCTGTATCTGGTTTATATTTAGGTATGTACATATCTCTTGTACTTTCGGATTAGGCCATCCACGCATACTTGAAAATTTCTCCCTGTGTAATTTAAGAACGACAAAAAGTAACGATCTATAATAAGGTTTATGTGAGAAGATTGAAGTCAGAAATATTGTGTCTGTCTATATTAATATTATACAGTTGGTTTATTTTGATTATAGATCGAGTTCGTATTTGTACTGATAAAGAATGTGATGATTTCTTTTTGTCAACAGGAAAGTGATTTGTATGAGGCAAGGAACTCAATGTTGACCTCTTGGCAAATCTATTGCTATTTATTAGGTCTTAGGATAATCGGCGAAATCTGTGTGTACTCGTATCTACAGATTCCCTAATACAGTATCTCCACTTCCTAATTATATACTGTTTGTATGTGTCTGTATGTAAGTACGTAAATACAATATTGTCACTCAATGTATCTTATACATACGTAGGTAGGTAGAACAACATTTACGCGGATGAAGCGGGGCTTCATTAGTGAGTTTGTAAAACAAACATTTCAAAGCTGACGTACTGGCGTAAGTTTTAAGCGGAGTAACGGAAATGGAATAGTGTTTGTTAGAGATTGGTAATCTGTTACTATCTTCAACGTCAATGCACATGACATTATAACTAGAGTTGTTATCGATAGTTGCCAATTGAAAGACTTCTTGAATAAGTGAAAGGTAACATTGACAGTATGTTACTTACTTAAATCAAAATCATACCGATATGCACTGCTTTTCAAATTCTTAAAACTTTTTTATGTTAAAATAAACAGTTAAAAAAAAATGTTCGGAAGTGTTGATGTGACTTTCTAAAAAAGGTTGGTTTACTTATTTTTTTAATTTACATTAAATATAATTTAAATATGCTATATAAAATCACTTTCTTTACATGTTTTATGTCGTGTACTAAACAAAACAACTTTTAGAAGAAAATTAAATTCTTAATCTTATTTAGAAAACAAAAGGCAGCGCGGAAATACTTGGATTCTTCACTTAAATTCTCCTATGATTTGAATTTTGAAATTTGGACAGCGAGGCGAATAGCGGAGCATCAAATCACAAGCATTCTGTTTTCATGAAATATGCACAGAACATTTTCGTTCAACACAACAGTGATATCAGGCTCGTCCGAGAAACGCACGTCTAAACCTTACCTTTTATTCCTGTTTAGGGCTGCCAGAATATTGTTTCTAATTAATTTAACGTAAAATTTGCGTATGCTCCATTTTATTAATTACTATTTTCAAAGCTTGGGACTGAAGTGCATGCACATCTTTCGATCTAAATATTATTTTTTTATTTAAGTAAGAATCGTCGAAAGTATGTGTTGCATTTTAAAACTTCGGTCCAGCGTGTCACATTATGATACACGGTGATTATAAAACTATTGTCTATAATCTGGACAGGCAACCTGTTCTGTTTGATTCACACCTTGAGTACGCAGAATTGTAAACTTAGGTACTACTTATAAAAAATGACAACGCATAACAATTTTTTGAATTATTCTTTAACAAAGCAAAGAATAGAGATTACAGCCGTCTTAAAAAGTGTTTCAGTTAACAGGTGTTATAGAATGTAAGAGTGACCGCCGATCTCAGAGACAATGAGGGCGGCGGTAAGAGGGTTAATGCTATCATTTACTAATGAATCAGTGAATTCTAATGTGTAACTTAAACTACTAAAAATCACTCGTCGAGTCACATCGAAATCACAGTAGAAAAAATCGTTGAGCTAAAAAAAACTAAAATATAGTTTTTAGCTCAACGAGTGATTTATGCGTTGCATTGCTCTAACTGGCAGCCCTGAACATACGTCACAATGTTTACAAACATTTTACAGAGAGAGTTGGTATAACATTATTTGGAACAGATAATACAATATTTACCGACCACCTCGTATGTGCTAACATTTGTTTCTCATTACGGCTCTCATGAAAGCCAGCATCGACAATTTAACGGGGTAAAATTATGTTCGTGAAAGTTTAATATACTTTATCTCTGTTTAGCGTTTTAATTAATATTTACATATTCAGATATTGGAAAATTTAAGTAAAATGTACTGATATGGGTTTTTATTTTTAAATAAAATAGTTTTATGCATAGATAGCGGTTGTTTCGATAACTATTAATCGATGCATCGAATGCTTTACACGGTCCACGGTCACGGACAGGCTGATTAAAATAAGTTGATAAAACTGAAATAAATTATTCGATTGATGAAAAAAACAATTGACTGTGTAACGACTGACGACCATACATTTTACAATTTACTTTAAGCAGACCATTTTTTTAAAGACAACAATTCAATCTCAGTTATCCTCATAGATTTACCCGTACATTGTACACGTTTCTTACTATGGCCGTGTGAAGAGCTCCAAACCATTATCCACAGTGCAGAAAGCTTAATACTGTAAATACCTAGCCTCAACGCTAATTGGGTCTTAAAGTTGGTCTGTGTTAATTGACATCTGTGGCGTTCTTAGGTTTAAGACCGACCACGTATTGCTCGAGGAACACACAAGAGACTATTGTAACGTCTTGTCTGGGACTATATGAATATTTATAAACGTCTGAACAAAGTCTTAGCTTAAGTCTCACTATGTTTTACATTTGCGAGCTCAACTGCGTCTATGTCTGGTACAGTTGAGGACTACTTACAGTCTTGTTTTGAGCATAAAACTGACTCCCTGATACCAGGGCCCCTAGTCTGCTATTTTTATAAATTCGTCATTCCAACACGATCCAATTCCCATCCCATTGTCATTTTGCTAAAAGTTCGTAATCTGTTAAATTCATAATGGTCGATCATTGGTCTGTCAATGGTCTCGTAATAGAATGGTGGTAGAATGACATTATCGTATTGCCATTATTATAAAACCCGTTAGTAATAATGATTTTCGAAAAACAACTACTAAATTTGAACATTTAATTATGCCAGATTTCTTTTTTTAATATTTCTACATATTATCTATGATATTATTTAATAATGTTCTATGCAATCTTGTTCGTAAATAGCAAAAACATGATGAAATTCAATAATATTTTATGTTTTGCTGTCAAATGTGACATTACTGCTCACTGACGTCTGACGTTAATCTGTTTTTATTTGTTGTGGTCCGTGTTTTGCAAACAGTTTTATAATATTAAACAGTTTAGTAATTGTGTTTTATACCTTACCATATTAAATTGTAGTCTGTGAGTTAACTGTCAAAATTTTAGCAGATTACCGTCTACGTCTGTCATTGATTTGTCATTATGTACGAGATTACCATTCTATGCTATTTCTTTCAATGGAGTGTCAGTGGTTGACCATTGGAAAGTCATAGTGACGCTTTTGTATTAGTAGATTACCAAACTTGTCAAAATCAACAATTATGAAATCAATGATAGACTATTCTGACACTATTGTAATAGCAGACTTGAGGCCCAGATTGTGGTTCAATGATCATCATCTTTTAACAAGTCTACTTTAGAAAAACAAACCAATAATTCATATCTATTATCGAGAACTGAACTGAAGTTGGTATTTACATGACTTCAATCAAAACGATCATCACTATCTCAATAATCAAAACATAATAATCAATATCCTCCTAATACTTCGATTGCTAAAAACAGATAGTTTCTTTTATTTCATAAACACGGTGAAAATACAGTGAACCGTGTACCTACTGCTGACTTACGTAATTGGCTCACGGCACTGGTCAAATTTTGCTCAGGGTTATTGTCAAATTTCAATGATATTCCTAGAATGGAAGGGACAAAATGATTTCAATTTACAACTCAACGAAATTTATAACATTTTTAAATACTTTCGATATGTGACTAAATGGATCGGATAAAATTATTTCAAGTTTCAACTAGGTTTATACTAATTATTATTTTCATATTTATAACATCACGCCGGTATTTCCCAAAGTGGTAGGCAGTCAGTAGCACACTTCGCCAGTTATGTTGTAGGTCCCAATATCGGCGAGCCTATTGCCATCAACCGGGCACAAAATCAGATTCCGTGTTGCTACTGAGCATTACCTGATAAAAAATCCAATAACACTTTGCCCGACACGGAATTCTAACCCAGGACTTCGTGCTAAGCAGCCGCCTTCAGCGACCACTAGACCAACGAGGCAGTCAGACAGACTAAACAAGTAAAGTAATAGTACGTACTAACTAAACAACGTTCACTCAAATACGCTTCGTATTATATTCCACGTTCATTAGTTTCCACTTTTAGTTTGCAATGTTCCTATTTCTGTTGCAGCCAAGGAATTGTTTACACTGGGAATATGTTGAGAATTTTAGTGCCTAGCATTGTTTTTTCATGTATTTACTAGAGTTGAACATGTTTAATTCATAGCTCTTTACAGTTCATTTTTCTATGTACTTTATTTTGTCGTATTCGTGCTGCGAGGGAAGCAGTCAAGCTTTTGTGGGTTTATATAAATATGAACGAAAATTCATTGTTATTTTAAAATTTTAGACAAGTCTGCATTAACTCTTTGAATTTTAAACACTGGTCAAGTGGTCACATTGTATACTTACTTTTGTTAAAACATGCTAAATTCTTTTTAAGTATTCAGATACTGTTAAGGTTAGTTTACATCTAAAAAAATGTTATAAAGAAACCGTCTGCAAAAACTATTTTAGCATTTTATAAAGTAAAGTTTAAAGATTAAATTGAAGCTAAGTACCTACCTATGTCATAACAAAAAAAAATAACCATACAATAACAAACACGAGCCAAACAATAATTTTGAAAATAATATTTTTATCACAGTGACACTCTCGGTATAAAAGAATGACGTTTTTGCGTTAAAACCTCTCTGGCCACGTTCTCAGCCTCGTGACAAAGGCTTCGTTGCACCACTCTCTACGCATTCTAATGCAAATTTCATTGAAATGCCCTCCCTTTGTTATCACTTCCAGTCCTCAAGGAGAACTCACTCACACATCTGCGCTCTTTTATATGTGACTCTACTTTGTTATTAAAAACGTAATTCAAAGGAAGAAAATTGTGGAAAACCGGTTTCAGTAATAATAAAGTAGAATTTGCATTACTTAATTTTACGTGGTGCGCTTAGTATTTTTTGTTTTTTAAATACGTATTCGCTGATTGATTTCAGCAGTGGGAGCATAAATACGTCGATAAGAGTTGTTTTTACTTGAAAAAGAAGAATAATTTAACCTATTAAATAATCTTGGACATATTGTTGTTAGTTTTACAAAACAGCCTCCTAAACTTCGTGTTATTTATAACAAGTAATACCTAATAGCTGTAAGGATAAAACGTATAGGTATAAAATGATAAAGACAAAACATCCGGTACAAAAAAGTTGTCTGAAACAAATCTAGAAAAACAAGATATTTACAAACATGTTGTTTTTTCCCTAAGTTTGCAAGTAAAAGTATAAATGTATAAAGTTAGAGCGGAGAATAGTTGTCTAATAGGTGTTTTGCCAATGTGTGAGTCAGTTTATTTTAACGTTGATAAGAAATGTTGGAACATTGTATCTGGTATAAAAATAAGATAAAATGTATGAGCGTGTAAATTTAGGCCAAGATTTTTGTTAAAAACACAAGTAACAACATATTTAATCGGGATGTGGATTTAGTGCCATAAAGTGGTAAATTATAAGTCTATGTCCAGCAGTGGACTCAGATAGGCTGATGATGATGGTATATTATAAATTTCGTGTACCTTACATATACGAAATTTATAACATAATACATTAAACTTAGGTTCTAATTTTAATAGTTTTAGTGAAGTAAAAGTTCTTGAGCGTAGATATACGAGTATTGTGGTTTCAAATGAGATTTTGGCCATTGAGACGCAATTTTCAGCAGTAATTTTAAAATATTGTAAAAGAAACACATCTATGACGAAGCTTATTAAATATTGTAAAAAGCATACATTTACATAGGTATGTGTTTAAGTCGTTTATCATGCGTCAGTACTGATTAATGCATATTGCATTAATTTTATGGTGTGATAGGCTCGTGTGACGAGTTATCGTTTTAAGAGCATTAAACACGTCACTTTATTATGACTAACTCGCTTCGTCTGCCATGTTATTTCAGCTTTGAAACTGGCTTAAATTCTGAATTAATGTTGCTTTTGTCTGTGTACAATAGAGCTAACAGAATATTAGAGATTTAAATTATTGAGCACCATCTATATATTAGCATATCAAGCCTATTCCTAGAAAACAGTTAAAATAATATTCGCGGTACTCATATCACTATTATACGAATGAAACGAAAAACTGACGTTGGTTTTTGAAGAATTTTAAAGACCTCAATTATAATTTTTCTGAATTTTCATAACATTTTACTTTATTTCCAAATGTACGAAACTCTCGTGCATATTCGGGAACATATGTCAGACTGATGGTGACCCCACCGCGACACCACTGTCATGAATAAGGGTTCCATTTGAGTCTGAAATTAATCGTGCATACCCGAATGAACACTTGAGAATAGAGGGCACATTTGGAGAAAAGTAATAATATCTTGTTTATTCAGGATGCAGTAAGTTCGATGATATTTATTATCACATAATATAATATGACGGGGCACGGCATAACCGCGGTAGGCGCCAGTTCAGTGCCAATTAACTGATTGACTTGTGCAAATGCAAAATTGTTTGCGGCCACCGGTGACCGCGGTGTCAGTGGAATGCTTGACAGTTCAGGTACAACCCGTGCTATTGCCATGAACGAGTACCTAGAAGTGGATTCTTATTCCATTTATATTTACACTGTTCAAGTATAAGGCACTTTCAAAGATGTTCCGTTTAAGAGCAAGGAGAATAGCCAGTATGTTATTATAGCAGAAGATGTTCTAATTCATCAGGAATCTAAATACCCGAATTTCGCTCGCTTGCTTAATCATGTTCCATAGCACGCGTCTGTTGTCATCATAGGGCACTAGGCTTCCCACATTTTATGACTGACGTAAAATTGATGAAAAATTTTATTCTTATACCATCCCTCCATGAATTCACCTAATATTGTTACAGAACAAATGCATCAGTAAAACTGTTAATAGCACCCATTCAAGCTGTTCAGTCGGAAACCTTGAACAGACAGCAAGTTAAAAGTCGTATATATTGTAAAACAAATAAACTTCGAGTCGGGAAGTAGGTGCGTTACGTAAAACACTCGTAATTTTCTCTATCTCTCCCTTCATCTTGTTCCGTCTGGTAAATTAAATTCCACTTATTATAATATATTTACTAAGAGTTTTCTGGGTTTTGTAGTAACCTAGTAGTTGGCTGACCAGATTTGAACACACAAGGATGTGCATTCAAACCCAGGCTTATTATCAATATGAATTTTTCATTGCTATAAAATCTTGTTAATCTATTATATAGTCACCATTGACGAGCGGTAAAAGAAAAAATCGTGAAATTGAATGATCTGAAATTTCCAACTGTTGTAGGCAAGCGGTCAGTCGCAGGACCAACGGCTTGTCTTAGTAACCGAAACAAGGACGATTTAATACAGTTGTGGATATTGTATTTTTGTTAAGGATAGACACGTAAGTGTTGGGCTGATCGTTTCCGAGATAGTTAAAGGCGTGTGCCGTGGCAGGCGTCATAAAATGTACCTACCTACATGTATACCTATACTCCTATACATATGGGAACATTTAATTACGCCTTACGCCTAAAGTACTCTTTAGTAATCTAATTATAGCATTGTTTATAGTTTAGTGGAGACTTAAATGCGCTCCCGTATGATGTTTAAAAAAAACAAAATGACATACCTCCTACTCGTTACTGTTTCAACCTAGAGCATAATCATAAAACATATATTGAGGTAAGTAACATTCTCTATCAAATGTAATACGATTTGGAGGAAAATTTAATTATTAATGAAACAAGATATTAATATCTATGAAGTTTTAATACGATAAAAAATGTAGCTGGATCATTCCATTTACGTGAACAAGAAATATGATTATAAACGCAAAAAGTCCAAAAATAAATTCAGTAATAAATGTGGATTTATTACAAGCTATTCGAGGCGGAATGCGTGACGAGATCTGGATTCTAGCTCAGGAGCGTGAAACGTGAACATTTTGAAGATTATTGCTTCGTTAACATCCATGAACGTATTGCGATTCTAACTAAAAAAGCATTGGAAGCCGAAATGAAAAATTCGAATGCTCACCTGTAATTTCGTTTCAACCTTGCTACATGGTCTCGCCGGGAATTATTTCAATAACACTGACGAATGGGTTTTATAACGGAATTGATTACGGCCGAGATAACGAGATGTAATCGTACCGAGGGGAATAGAGACAAATGTCGTATTGGTTGCAGATTTACAGCGCGGCGCGCGCCATCTGGCGTGCCAATTTATGAGTTTAATCAGGGAGCCGGCGTTGCCACCGTTCGGGATCGCAGCGAGAACGGCGCCGCGCTTGTTCACTGTTCAGCTAGCAAGCCGCACGTAGGCACACCCCTTTATATACTGCATTGGCTTTTAGCTGCTCCGAATTGATTTTAAGTGGCTTCGCTTGTTTTTAACCCTTAATGCCTATTTCGCTAAAGCTGGTTTAGATTTTGGCTTCTTAGTTTAGAGTTTAATCTAAGTTTCACCAAATTGTAGAAACCATTTGAGAAAATCAGTAAATCCTATTGATTTTCTCAATAGTTTTCGGTCGTTTATTACCATTTTATTATCATACTAACTAAGGAAGATAATGGAACTGTCTGATATAATTTACTTAAAGCTATTCTAACCCCATGCAAATATTACAACGTTTTGGAATACCTGATAACACTTTTCCCGAGAATGGAATCGATCCAAAGTGGCCGTGCTCACTACCAGAGCTATAAAACGGCCATTTTGTTGTCTGATGACACTAAACATGAATACTCAATAAACAATTTCAGAAAAAGGCTCACCTCAAATTCCAATTCGCATCCAAATATTATATTGTGAATTTGTAACATGTAAGGAGATAAGTTTTGACTTTGATACAGGTTTTACATAAGGTAGAGACCGATGCTATTGAGACCTCAATAAACACATATACGAAAAGCTAGTCCTCCACTAACGATCTACAGAGTAGCCTATTTCAGTGAGCCTTACAAACATTTCCGAAGTTAGAGTTTCTGTGGTCGCCATTTACAGGCAAACATTCACACGAATATCTATATCGAATAAGCAAAGCTGCAGTGCGCTATTTAAGGTCTTATTACAACTTAGATTACTACGTCCTATCGGCTGTTTGCATTTTCATATGGAAGTGAGTTTTGTAAACTACCTATATATAGATAGAGACTTCTTTTGAAATACTCATTTTCGATATTGCTGCGAATTAAATTGCTAAACGTAATTTACATCTATTTTTAATGTTCCTTATATTAAGGGCCTGTTTCACCATTGCCAAGTAAACTGTTAAGCAGACTAACCGCCACTTAAAGTCACCCCGTAACCAATCTACGAATTTCACAATATCTGATTAGCATTAATCGGGGGATAAACTGAATACGATAGAAGATACTCGTAACTTTTACTTGCCGATTAGCGTTAATCAAGAAGTAACTATAATAATAAAACTTTACTTGTAGATAGTGAAACAGGCCCTTACCGCCTAACTCAGAGACGTTAATGATTACTTAAATTGACACTAACGACAGATTTCACAAAGAAAACCTTTACTTAGTGATATATTAAATATTCATTAAATGTCTCTGAGTTCGGCGGTTAGTGTTGTAGATATAATGATACCTATGAGTAGAGGGTGAGGGTGACGGACTATGAGATAATGAATAAAAAAAAAAGGATTTACTGCGCGTAAAATTGAAATCAGGTCAGGAAACTATATAATAATATTTTCATTGTATGTATATTTACAAGTTGTCGTTTATTGTGGCGTTCTAAGGGGGAGGCATTTGTCCAGCAGAAGACATCTTCCGGCTGATGATGATGATGATGTATATTACTGGTGCATTTAAATTATAATGTAAGTAGGTACGAGAAAGTAACATTTCGTTTCCTAATCACTAACGACGTTTAGGCTGTACTTAAACAAATTACGCATATATTAGACGAATAAACACAAAAACCACTTAACAAGAGTTGGTAAAGTAAGCAACACTTCCATTAGTTTGTAGCCCCAGCCTGCCCGCACAGGCAACGTTATAATTTCGCAACTAACCAACTAGATATTAGCACATCTAACTTTTCTAATCAAACTCTCGTAGACGTATATAATAAAAATGTATGTGCACACACGGGAGGAAATTTTTCTTTCATTCTGTTTATTGAATAGGCGATAAACACAATGGCTGCTAGGCATAAATATTGCTCAAGTTATCGCCTAAAAGATCTATGGAGGTTGGCAGGGCCCCGTATCGCTCTCCTGACAGTTATTGCGTTTTTTTATGCGCAAAGTTCGGGCGAAATTCTATTTACTGGAGACATTGTTGACAACAACATAAAGATATAGTAAGTGAAAACGACGATGGATAGTTGCGAAACAAAAGTATTCATATGATCTTCATATTCTGGGTTCAGTATTTTAAAATCTTTCAGAACTTCTACTAGATTATCTACTTAAAATTTTATTCTTGTAGTACAAAGTGTAGTATTTTCCTTTACTTCATTCGAGTGAATAAAAAGAAAGTATTTTATTTTTGGAAGTAAGGATCTTCGTTTTTCTGGTCATATATTATCTGTATAATTATTTTATAGTGTGATGATACCCTGGACATAATAAGCATAGAGTTAGGCGTTTGTGAATATAAGATTCATGTCAACCACGCCACGTATCAAAGTCCTGGTGTCGGGTAGCATTAACTATTCACCAGAGACGAAAGCAGTAGTGCTGAAAAGAATTTTTTACGGCCAATGTTTATTTTACCCAAGTAAAAAAAAAAGAAGTTTAAAAAACAGTAACAGGTTTCCAAAACAAAAAGGGTAAATAGTACAATAACATAACATAACATCACGCCTGTATTCCCCGAAGGGGTAGGCAGAGGTGAACATATAGTACACCCACATTTCGCCAGTTATGTTGTAAGTCCCAATGTAATAGGGGGCGAGCCTATTGCCATCAACCGGGCACAAATCCAGACTCCAGGCTGCTACTAAGAATTACCTAATGGAAAACTCCAGGACCTCTTGCTCAGCAGTCGCGCTTAGCGACCACTAGACCAACGAGGCAGTCACAGTAGTACAATGCCAGCCATTTTTATTAAATTAAATGCCATAATTATAACGTTTTTTTGTCACCTCTGCTCTGCCTTTATAGTGCTTAGTTTCTCTGCTGGGTAGTTTGTTGCGCCGTTTCTTCTATCCAGCTATAGCACTAGGAAGCGGTGACGGGCGGGCGTTTTGTCTTGATGTAATTTGACGTGCAAAAAGTACTTTTTTTTAAAGTCCATTTTGAATAAATGATTTTTATCTATTTATCTTATCTTGATAGATAGCAATAGTCTTGCCTCTTGTATTTAGGATTTAGACTGTCAAGCGAAATGTGGGTCTGTCAAAGCCACTATGCCAACCTTTTTTTAAAGAAAACGGGCGTTAGACGAAGTAAAAAGCATACATGTCAAAGAGATCCTAGAAAGTCATAAGGGTCACATAGCGGTCTGTTTAACGTAAATTGTGTCCTACTTTATATAATAGTGCACAAAGTAACCATGCAAGCTAGCTACAAAGGCAAATTCGCTTCTCTTACCTATATAGTTTCAAAGGGAAGAACTGGATCCGAGCAATTTTACCCACTGTATACTTTATACGTGAGTGTCCAAGAAAGTCTAGAATATTTATGTATATGCTGCGGATCCTTTGTGCTATTATCCTCTAGTTCATTTCGTTATAAAGTTGAAACTGTGAACTGAAACTTGCACACTGATGGTAACTATTGTGTAACCGTGGTATACAGCGTGCGTTTTATTTTTCTTTTTACGTTTCAGTATTATGTAATTGTATGTTGCTGTGGTGTAGAAACTGGCTAGTCAACACGGATGGTATCAAGATTGACCGTTTATGGTGCGCCTGAAGTATCTACATTCAACATTTATTTACTCATCAAATCCTATTTTTTTTTATTGTTAAAGAACTTCTCCCCACACTAGGAATTTCTCCTGTATCGTGGGTGCGTTTCACAAACATGAATTATCACATACACAACCACCCATACTCGGGATAAACACCTGTGGAACGCACTATATTTTGCCCCGTGCGGGAATCGAACCCGCAACCCCTAGCACAGCAGTCCAATCGCTTAGCCACGGCGCCAATCAGGTCGTCAAATTGCAACTAATGTATGCAAGTAGTACGTCTCTATTTGGAACAGAATTAGTTTGTCACACACCCTAAAGTCTCATTGCAATTCTCAACATAAAGCAGTTTCAGTTGCCATGTTGCCAAGGCAACAACTCGGCAGAATGACAAACAATAATAAAAACAAATGAAAAAATCTAACAATGTGATAAGAACCTATTTTGTCTCCATAGAGCGCGTTCTAATGAGGTGCCAACAGAACTTTAAAATTTGGGAGCATCGAACCCTTGATTTAATGCCTTAAGGCTGAAGGAGAGGTAATCTAACGAGGGCTTAAGTTTTGTCGTGTTGTTGGTCTTTACAATAGGTATAACAACAGTTTAGAGGTTGAAGCAAACTTCAAAACGAATAGGCAACCGAACGAAATTACTCTTACTTACCGAATCCACTCTATTTTATCTCGAAATTTATAGGAACGAATACGTTAAAGCTTAATGCGGCATACATAGATAAAACGGTACCATTAAAATGGACATTGTCGTAAATAACTTATCTCAATAACACATTTGTACCATAATACTCTCTTGTTCTATTGCTTAAATAACCATTTTGCGCATCTAATGGGTACTTTGTACCCGTTTCTAACGCATAGTTGAAGATTAGAATGAATTATTGTATAATAACAATTATTATAAATGGATAAACGTTTCGGGCTTTACTACTTCGACAAACGTTAATGCATCTTTATTTGTTAAGTTATAATACTTTTGTCTGATAAGATTTCTTTTTATATTTCAATCAAACTAATGCCTGCCCCCTTACCATGAACTCTTAAAGCAGGACAGTTTACATTGGGGAAGCGAGACGTCGCATTAAATTGCACGTAGCAGTGTCTCGCTTCCACATCTTAAACTTACTTGCTTTAAGAGCTCATGGTTAAGGGGCTGTTTGACAATTCGCAAAGACTTTAATAAACTATCTTAATATATCAGACCAGCAACGAAACTCAGTACTTAATGCCGTTTACTAAATTCTCTTATATAAAACGAATGCATTAATGTAATGTAGGTATGTATTATATGGTACATCTACATTGTTTAGTAACGGCATTGCATACAAAACCTTCCAGTTTGTCTAAAAAACTGTTTCATTTAAAATCACTACTTAATCATTATCTTCCATATAGGACTTTCACTGTCTGACATGAAAATGTGTTTATCTGCATCTGTATGCATCAACCCACTTCCGTTTACGCCTCCTAGGAATATTGACCCAATATATACAGGCATAAATACAGTTATGATAAACAAACTATATGCAAGTAAATACAATGTGTTCAAACCGGCACACAGCCCTATAATCGATACATCGAAACCGACACATCGTCAAAGTTGGCTCGTAAACGTCAACATAAACTTGGGCGGTTGGGCCGTTAGCCGATCAGTGTTCATTGTGATCACGCGTCTGGCTAACTAATATTCAAATTAGTGACGTCATCGGATTAGGCTCGACGCGCGACGCCGCTCAATTTTCGTTGATTACTCCGCCACGGGTTATTATGCTGCAAAATGTGTGCGTTCATTAAAATTCGACATCTTGTGATGTTGTATGTAATTCGTATTCGTGAATAACAATTCTTGGGATTGGCTGACGATGTGGCAACGTGACCGAAGTTTCTGTGTCGAAATGTAGAGTATTGTTTAATTCTCGGAATGGTATTGGAGTAGCTATTGAGAAATTTGCAAACCTACGTTTGCTTCGCTGAAAGGCAAGGTAACGTTTCATAATATTAATTACGTAGCACACCCAGTTATACCCAGTTAGTATTTTAATTCCAAACGAAATTCTGCTGCTCTGTTTTATGTGATTGGTTCAAAATTAACAGCCGTTTGTTAGGTTATATTCGTGTATGAAATGGCAAACGTCAGCGTTCCATCCGTGACCAAATAGGTACTTACTTGTGTTACACAATTTGTAGAGGAATGCCAATTCAATGCTGCGTCACTGTTAACAAGGTTTGAATTTTAGAATATCCGCTGCAGTGTTTCATGTTTATAACGAATTGGACGCCATGATAATCATTAATATTTGAATCAGTTAAATATAGGCACAAGTCCGTTAATAATAAACCTAGGTGATCGCGCATAAATTCCAATCTCCTACTTCAAAGGCAATCTCATAATAAAGAATTAGACAATGTAAAATAATATACCTAACAATTGCAAAAAAGTTTTATTAAACCTATTTAAAATTCCTTTGGCATATTCTTAGGTTATCGCAAAAAGTTATTTTTTCCACCAATAAAAATCAAAAGAAGCTAATCCGATAACATAATAATCTGCGATTGTTTTTATATTATTCAACGTCGTAAATCCATCCGTCAGCATTTATTCGTCGTATATTATATCGAACACTGTCAATACACGAAGGGAGAAATGTTTACTTTTTCCCTCCGTTTTCATAAAATTGTTCCAGAAAATAAAAAACCTTATAAATCAAACAAAAGCGGAGTATACGAGACATTGAAACGCATTGTCTCATAATACAAACTATAAGAGGCAGACGGCATCTCGTAGTATTCAATTTACTTTTCATATTTCTCGGTGTTCCATTCAAATGTGCTCGTAGGCTTACAGTTAATACTTTAACATATAACATTCATGTTAAGATTATTTTCATATTTTTTCTTAACCCAATTACTGTCAGTCGCTTAATACATACAAATATCTTTAAAAGAGATTTATGATCATTATTTTTTGTTGTAATAAAATAACGCCGTTTTCAGCACGATCTCAACATAATATCTTTTTGTTTTTTTATTTTTGTTTGTTGTATCATGAGACCCGTTATCGCGCGCCGTAATTAATGCCAGCTTTTTATCTTCCTTCGCCCTTATTTTATACTTTTAGATAAACACTTGTATTCTACTTTTAATTTAAATTCCTTTGTCATTAAGTTTCGTCTAAATTGATAAAGGAAATTTGAAAAATGATGGACACGAGCGGGATTCGAACCCGCGACCTTCACCGATCCGTGGCGCTGCTCTAACCAACTGAGCCACCGTGTCGCTGCTCGCATCCATCGAATTTCAAGTTCCCTTTTAGTATTTACGTCTTAAGGGTGACGTCAGGTATTATCTGTTGGAATCTATGATTACCAACTCAGTGTTATACCTTTACAGCTATAAATCACTGAAACGATAATACCAACCCAAATTTATATGACTTTTGGTGCCATTTTAGCATGTTGCCCATGCCATCAGTTGGTTAGAGCAGCGCCACGGATCGGCGAAGGTCGCGGGTTCGAATCCCGTGTCCATCATTTTTCAAATTTCCTTTATCAATTTAGATTCAAGCTTAGCATGGGCAACATGCTAAAATGGCACCAAAAGTCATATTAAGTTTCGTATTTAATTATGTACTATTTCCATAAAACGAATATGTTTAGATTTCTTCGAGAGTTTAAAAGATTACAAGATTTTTTATCATTCACAGATAGATTACTTATTTTTACTTGAAGTAATTTCGCCTCCGACTGATGATTATGTAAGTCTAAATGTTTAGCGCCATTTGTTGATATATTATGATACTAGATGTGCCCGCGACTCCGTCCGCGTGGAAATTCGGAAACAGCAAAAGTATTTTTAAATTGTTTTCAATATATTAGCTAAGTTTGAGCGAATTCGATTTAGTAGTTTTTACGTCATGCCGTAATATTTTATTACATGTATAGCTGTTGCCCGCGACTTCGTCCGCGTGTATTTCGGATAAAAGACCAGTAGTAAATTGAACTTTTAACAGAAAAAAATACCTACCAGGCAGGCTTTTTTAAGTAGGTTAAAAATCTTTAAACCACTTATTTAACTAAGAATACTTTCCGGTATTTAAAAAAAAACCGCAAAAATTGAACGGTAATTACGGAAGTTACAGAAAGTCTATTGAAAATAATATATAACTGAAGAAGAGAACATAAATAAATCCGTTTTGTGCGTTTCTGAGTTTCTGTACATTGAAACTGAGCGCGAGCGATTGGTTGTGGGTTCGATTCCCGCAAAAAAAGTGTGATCCGTAGATGTTTGTCCAAAAAAAACTAAACAAACTAATTATTATTATTATTTAATAATACCTACTTTAAACTTATGTCTAAAAACTACGTATCTGTATTTTTAAAATCTAAAGTGCGCTTATTCCAAGGAACTTATGCACTGATAGCCGAGTGGTATGACCGTTAGACTGTTAAGTCAGATGTCGCAAGTTCAAATCCCAGCACACACTAATGTCTTTTCGAAGTCATGTGCTTACTATAATATTACATATAGCGGGTGCAACCAATGCTGCTTATAGAAGCAATCTTGTCAAACTACCCTCCATGCACGCTCCGGGTTGTCGTGTGTTGAGACACTTTGAAGAAATGCCTAACGATCAAACACGTTATTGTGGCTAATTTATAAAAGATAGATATATACTATTGAAGACTTTTTTGGAGATCTTTTGGAGATCATCATCTTTGTAATACATACTTTTGGTGTATGATCAACGAATGCGAGGATAAGAGCTCGAAAGCGCATTTTCATCCGACTTGCTTCAAATTTATCATTACTGCTCAGCTCCTATGTGTTTTAGCGTTATGTTATATAGCCTATAACCTGCCCAGGAGTATGGACTACAATCGTACCAAGTTTGGTTAAAATCTATTCAGTAGTTTTTGACCCATGCGTGCACATACAGACAGACAGACAGACAGACAGACAGACCGACAAAAAATTTACTAATTGCATTTTTGGCATCAGTATCGATCACCAGTTATCCTCCAATAATAATTTTGAATATATATTCAATGTACAGAATTGACCTCTCTACAGTTTTATTATAAGTATAGATGGGGCTCTGTAATCACGGTGATCAAAAAAGTCATTACACACACGACAATTAGACGTGCAAATATGTAAATGGTTTTAAAGCTTTCATTCAAACCATTACAACTTTAGCAGTAGAAATTGCAACTATTATTCAACACATCAGCTAGCCTCTTCCATTTCAATTTAAATTAAGATAAAGATGGCGTCGAATGCGCGGCAAATTGAAATGGAAATACCTCGCGGTGGCCATTTTTATTCGTTGCGTGGTGCGCGGGTCGACGAATACCCGTTATTCCATCTCAAGCAATTCTCCCGCAGATGAAAAAGTTTTGAGTTATCAATTTCAACTCGCTATTCTGTATGCAGTCTTTAATTTTTCCACTGAGTTTTTCATTATTAAAGCAAGATGCTCGTTACCTCCATTTAGTTCGTTGAAAAGAAAAGCCAACGAGGTCGGTTGTTTCAGTTGGAATGAAAATAATAAATCACTTGGTAGGTAGATCGTAGACGGCGCTTGGTCTATTTCATGCCCTCTGCATATATAATGGATCCTAGACTAAAGTGTTCCAGATTTATGTGATAGTTCATTGTTTAAAATATTAATTTAATTTGTATAGATGTAAAAGCACAAATGTTTGTTTCTTTCTTCCTTTGTAACCGAAATTTATTCAAATTTCAGTTCAGTTTGCAATTTTATTCTCTTTAGTTAAGCAGGACTAAATGCAGGTTTTGAGAAGAAAATCTGAGGTAAAATCTGTGAATACGGCTTCGTCTGCAGACCGAATATGTTAAGACAAAGCCTGTAATATGACTTTGTAATGTTGCAAAAGAAAAATTAAATCGCGGAGAGCCAAGGCAGTGGAATTTAGAGCAAAATGGTTGGATAGAGAACCGTTATTCCTTAGGAAGCTCTGCTGTTCGTAGATAAAGTAAGTCTGTCGAACTCGAAAGTCGAATATTTGACTAAAATGTATAATTGCCTTGGATGCTAAACGTTTATTTATTACCACAACATAAAACTGATGTCATTAGATATATTTAATTAATTAATAAATTGGAGCTAGCTTTAGCCGACATGGAAAAGATTAAATCGTAATTATAAGTATGTATAAAAATATACAGAATTGTTGTCACATGCCTATATCATTATTAACTTTAAGAGATCCATTAAGAAATCCTCTTTACTTGTCTACTTTACTATTTAATATTCTCTGGATAAGTTTGATAAATATTGTAGTAGATAAAAAGGAAAAAAGGATAATACAATTTATTCCTTACTTAGCCAGACTGTACAGTCGTATATCCAAAAAATACAATATTATAATCTCATTTCCCTATATTTATATTATTCAAACCATCCGTAAATTCGTATACAAGAACAAAAAATACA
Organism: Abrostola tripartita; assembly: GCA_905340225.1. Taxonomy (NCBI): domain Eukaryota; kingdom Metazoa; phylum Arthropoda; class Insecta; order Lepidoptera; family Noctuidae; genus Abrostola; species Abrostola tripartita. The sequence continues at coordinate 5,742,798 of HG996498.1, read as the reverse complement.
GACAAAGTAACAACGACTTCCCTTTTCATATTTTACAGATTGAGATTGACGTGTGTAAGCTCTAACCGGTTTTGCTGAAATTTCGGCTTATTGGGTGCTCAAATTTGACGTACAAAAGACAGAGGCCTATCCGCTGTCAGATTTGGCACTGAGTTTCAGGCTTGCTGTATCTGACTCAGCAAGATAAAAATTAAAGCGAATTCATTGCAAAAAATAAAGGTCTTCAACGTTTCATTTACGAAGAAAAAATGGGACAAAGAAGGTAATTGTTGTGGAAAAAGATCGCGGTGTAAATGAAAATTGATTGCTTGTTAATTACAGCGTTGAATAAGCATTTATTCTTTTGAGGAAAAGCCTTAAAGGTTTTTCTTTTCGAAACAGACGTGGAAAGTGTCAGCAATATTTATTTCAACGTTTTCAAACAAATAGACGGTAATACGCATTTCTGAATAAAATTGTTACGTTTCCGTATTTGTATTTGAAATGGAGCATGGTGGAGCTTTATGGAACTACAAACGGCGCATAAATACCGCTTTAAGCTGCGTTTATACCGCATGGGATTTGGATGCGCTCATGATTCAGGACGATAGGCGTACATAGAATAACAGGAGCTTGATTTCGTTATAAAACTCGCATAAAAACTTGTTTACGATATCAAAGAACATAAAAGTCATATTGTGAGGATACAAGGGATGCTCGATAGGGAATTAATTATTGTATTTTCATGTTCTTCCTGACCTTGCTGGGTTCGTTTACTGCCGCTGCTTGTTTTCCTGGACCCCTGTTTTGTTGGCTACTAGAATAGGTATTTTATGTATTATTAATCAACAAAAACAAAGAGATTAATGGACGGACATATAATTATGTACATTACACTTACAAAATAGGTTCTTTGAATCCTGTCAGTTACCATTGGGGTTTTTATGGTTAATAATTTCATTAGCTTATTTATATTGTCTGGTGAAATGAAAATGTGTAACATTACACCATTGCCAACTTCTATGGACAATGGGACCTACTGGCGGCCCGCATGCTCTGTTGTCGCAAACGCGACTGTATACCCATCTCCACATAGTTAAGTTAATACTAGATTAAGTACTCAAACTTTACCGTATTGTACTGAGTTATTTAACCTGTTTTATCTTTCAACCGTTTTGAAAATTCGTATTTTAAGGAAACTAAAGACTGCTGCTAGTGTGCTAAGTAGTAAATTAATTAAATAACTAGGTATAATTTAAAAATATGTATAATTAAATATGTTTATTTAAAATTATTATTATTTATGTTGGTACACATATTATTTATCATCTTTCGTTACACCACATCATATTTGCATTCCGGTTGACATCCGTGCGGTATACCAGGGTTCCAGATGAAAATCAGCGTCAGGCACCTGCGTCTGACATGAAGCTGATCTGGGCTCCCATTTGGTCCAGCCGTAAGACGCATACTCCACAAGGGAACATCATTATTCCTGTATGCCCATCATTATTGTAAGTGTCTCTTTGGCAGTCAAAGAAATGTTTTCTTTCTTTCTTCTTTCTTCATAATATAGAAAAAAGATCAACCCTTAAACTTTTAGTTTTCTGCATCGACCAGATTTTCTTTTAGGCATCAAAACACACAATAAGAGACAACAATTAATCAATTCAAATGAGAAACCGTCCTTTACCCGACACCTACATGCATCACAGATCTATGTATGTTTTGGGAAACAGCGGCGATATGTCATAATTGTGGCAGGCCATAATGAGGCGACGGCGTACAAGCCACGAATGGCTACACACAATGCCATGATTTATAGCGTCTATGTCCCATTGTTGGCTTAATGAGATTGCACCGTCAGCACAATCGCTCTATAGCCACGATAGACGATAGCAACTAACAAGCTGCTCAAAAACACTGAATTCTTGAATCCAAATTCAAAGGATTCTTTTCTTCCATATTTTTCATGCCAGTGTCATTGTGAGACAAGCCTGATATATTGTACTCTTTTTTTAATCAATTATATTATGCCTGCTTCAATTGAAACATTCATAATTTGAATTTGCCGTACGAAAATCTGTTTAAAAAATAATCAAGCGCTCAATCCTATAGATATTTTCAAGATTTCATGACAAAACTTTTTGCGCCAGGGAATAAAAACTCGCCAAGGCAAGAGGAAATTTAATTAAGCAACTAATGAAAACGCGGAATCTAAATTATGTGCTCGTAAATCCAGTCCTTCTGGGACTTTATATTGACCATTGTATTAGGTTAAAAATATTTTTCTTATTTTTGTTTAATTTGCTTAATTGATTACTTGAAAATTACAAAACAACAAGATAATAACTTGTAACTTTTAGTCCCATGTAGGTAATAGAAGGTTAGACTATTGCCACTATTAGACTTTAATCATATGTGTCTAAAACTATCTAAGTACGTGTATATGCCGCCTTTTTCGGCCACGTATGTCGTCGGGGGGATGAATCAATTGAGCGTCTTGTTGTTCAAGGAAAGGTCGAAGGTACCAGGCCACGAGGTATATCCCCTATGAGATGGACCGATCAGGTTAAGGCTGCAATAGAGGGTTCCTTGCACGAATGCACGAGGAAGGCAGCTGCAAGAGAGGAATGGCGACGTCTCGTAAAGCGTGCCACCAAGACCTGAAGTGACGACCACGACCACTGTGTCAAGAGTGATAACGAAGAAGAAGACGTGTATATATCATTGACATGAGTTTTATAACCTGGAAGTGAATGCCAACTTGTATATTTTAGTCCTGTCCTTACATTTCTCATCCACTACAATACCTTTTTACTCCACAAAGGAAGTAAACCAGTAATAATACCTTCCACCCTGTCAAACAGACGCAGCCTCTACTTATGCAAAAGCCACCGCTCTGTAGGTAAGACCAGCTGTTCCAATTTCGTCACGTACCGTTTACTTTCATTTTACTTGTAATGGCGTCGTAAAAATAAAACTTCGTTAAGTAAAGGCAATTGTCACAGAGTAAAATTTTAGGACAAAACATCTTGTAGACTGTTACTCTCAAGTTTTTACCTTTGTGCAAAATTAATGGCGTAAGTCGTATTTCACGGTGTTGTCAAAATTATGTAAATGTTACGTAAAGCTTACCAGAGAATCAGATGTCGGGAGAAACCACAATAATTTGAGGTTTCTCATAATTTTGGTTGATTGTGACATCGACATGACGAATTAAATTAATAGGTTAGAACGAATCCATTTTGACTTATGGATGAATTGGGCAAGATAGGATGTTTTGGGTGAAGACTAAAGACCAAAAAATATAATCAGAAAATCCACAATCAAAAATTTAATTCTAATTACAAAAGGTGTAGAAATTAAACTTCGATCAATGCTCTAGATATAAACCTTAGGAGAATCGCCTTGGGGCACATTGTTGTAGGAGCATTATCAAAGCGCTTTCTAAGATATATGACTTGTGGCCCCTCCCACTATCTGTGCAATGAACTTTAAATCCCCTTCACACCTGGACCCGCCCTCCAAATACAGTTGTTGTGGAAATAAATGCGATAAAATCGTACGTTTGTATGACATGCGAAGCTGAACTTAGTTTGTTTGGTAGTGAGTTATTGTTTGAGCGTGTAAATACTAATTACAGTGCTCTTTCTTTACTTCAATAGGTACTACGTGTTATCCAATGGCCCATAACTCATTTACCAGAAACGTTTAGAAATCATTACAAAAATCTTTCTCAATATATATAGAATGCAAAAAATGATCCTATTATATAAGTATTATGTTTAAAAAAAAACTAAAAGCTAACGAGTAATTCTACTTTGCATTGATTTAACTAAGTGTAAGAAAGCTTTAGATCGATAAACTTACATAAGATTTGTAAACGGTATTAAGATTGCAATTTCCGCATTGTAATTGTATTCGGCCACAGCGACTTAGAATTTTTACTGTGATTTCAATTAATTTTCGCATTAATTCTGTAGTGACTATTTTTTTACTTTGAGGCACTTGCCTATGCCATATTATTATTTTGGCTCATTAAATAATTTCCATTCAAATAGTTTGTGATCCTCTTTGTTCTAGAGACTGCTGACAAGCCAGGTCCTGAATACGCTCAAGTTTTTCCGTCACGAACAATAAAAAGTTCTTTGACGTTATCTGACGTTTTCTGCTGGAAAAGAAACGGTTAGCGTTTACTTAACCCAATTAAGCTGAGGTCAGACTAAGAGCGATTTAAAAAGGGTATTCCGATAAGAATTTATAATTAAAGCATTTGTGTGTTTTCAAAAGAGGATAAGATAAGTTTTTGCTTCATCTCTGTCTTCCTAAATGAATAATTTTGAAAATATACTACATGTATTGCATAAATATTCATTGCCATGATTGAAATTTTACTATCCCAAATATTAACGAACTCTTGTGTAATTTTCCTTTTAATACTTCATCTTGAATTAAACCATTTCTAGATCGTAATGTTTGATGGGGAGGAAGTTTGAACTTTACAAAAGGTCAGAGGCTGCTTATTTATTTGGAAAATATGCAGTATAATCATCCACGTAACCAAGTTGCCGACTATAGCTAGTTATATATACACAATCATCATCATCCACAGGCTTATTTCACCCACTGCTAGGTCAATGGCCTTTCTTCCCCCATTTTCACGCGAACTTGAATCAGGCTGGATTATAAGAGCCAACCTGATTCAGGTTCCTCCCAACATAAGTTCAACACATAAATCGCTTGTATTCTAAACGTTTCCTCAAGGAAGCGTATTAGCATTCCCGTCGGATAGTGTCGAGCGCGCAGGAGTTGAAGCCAAACATGGCTGACGCGGCTACGAATCGCTTCCTCTACATTCAAATGCCGGAACAACAGTTTCCGTTGCACAAATCACTCTGTCACTTCTGTTTTATTCCCACACTATTTAGTTTTTATGTGGCATGGACGTTTTACATAATGTTTTAAATTTACATGCTGATGTGGGAAGTTCAGAGTCTACGAACTTACGTGTTATATCACGTAAAGGTACATCAAAGAGGCACAATCGTATGTCAGGCATAGTTCCGAACCGCGGTAACGATAACAGGTATTATCATTAGCTTATGATGACAAATAAAAGCGGGTAAAAACACTGAAACAAAAGATCACATTTGCCAAATACCTAATATGATAGTATGTTTGTTTTTTGACAGTAAAATAAGGAACCAAATAATAATTATATATTTGAAGTTTCCATAAGTCCAAAATTGTAAAATTCATATTTCTGAATGGATCTCTCGCTTCAGATATAATTTATTTTCATGCAAAACCTTGAACCACGAAGACATTTCCACGCTGATTATTTCAGATGCGCATTTGTTTTCAAATATAAAAGGCGTTTGAAGCCGCTTTTCTTTTGTTCCACGGCAGACAAGAATAAGAAACAGTACTTAGAGTAACTGCTAAAAACAAGTTCTCTACAAAAAAAAATATTAAAAAGTAAAACTGCCTTCTTACAAAGCTGTAGGACTAAATAAAGAAGCAACTACAAATTAACCACAATCTAGTCTCCGTCCAACAAAGATTATACACAATAATTTCTTTTAAATACAAAAGCTTAATAGATGCAAAGTAAAAGGGAAATTTCCACGTGGAAGTGCATTAACATTTCTTGAACAAGGCTCCGAGAGAACAGATGTTAAAGCCACAAGTCAAATAGACGTTGGAGTGAAACAAAGGCGATGGTCCGTAATACTGAAACTTGGGCGGATTATACAAGATTGAATATTATATATGGTTAGGAAGATGTTGTACATTGGTATGATTTCCTTACATTAGGGATATAATAATTCAGACGTTAGAGAAGACAATCAATTCAAGGATCAATTTGAGTGAAATTTTGAAGCAAAATTAAAACTTCTTCTAAGGTAAACTAGACTTGCTGGTACTATTTCGATACAAGGGTAATCCTAATGGATCTTCTCAGTCTGAGGCAATCGATGGATTGTGTTGAGCTCAGAATCTTGGAGGCTAAAGCTCACAAAAGTGTTTTTACCTAAATTTAGAGAGAGTTCATGCTAGCATTTGTTTTTGAGCCTCGATTTGGTCCGGATACACTAACAGTTGATGAGTCTCACCTTTGATAGCGATTTATAGGTTCATATTTGAATCATCTGAGGGGATTGTAGACAAGCCACACCTCGTGTTTTAAATGAAAAATTAATGGGGATTACATAAAGCTATATAATCTATGGCAGGTTTGTCATTTTATTTTATTCATCATGCGTTTTGACACTTGTCCAGGAGGCAGGTGATTGACCACCCTCAATTCATCACCAACTGACTGGGAACTGGACAACATAAACTACTGGACAAGGAGGCTAGGGTTACTTCACTAGTTCTATTTGGAAAGTCACATCAAGCTAAGAAATTAATTACCTTTTCATAAATTCCCTTCTGCCTCTCGGAACAAACCACAAGCGTTAAAGCATTAAATACTGTCAAAGGATTTGGGTCCAGTGCGAAAGTAACCGTAATGATTCTCTAGTTTCAGAGACGTCCCATAAATAATACCTGAATGTACCGTAGGCTCATGTTCCGGGCGGATTAATCTTATGTAATATGCCAGGCTCATACTTGCGAAGTTGTATGCGAGTGTACACGGGAATTCATAGGTCTTAGTTAATTATAACCGCGTTTGGTACAATATCGTACGTCGGTATTATCTTGGGGCTGAGCGAGACAAGGGCTATTAGCAGGGTTGTTAGGTATATAATATTTGAAAATTGTTCTAGTGCCAGATTAAGCATGATCATTATAAAATATTTTAGTTAAGTTGTCTTTCTATAATAATGTACTGGCAACCCTGATAAATGATATGCTGGAGTTGTTAATCAACTAGTTATTTAGGAATTTAAATATTTTTAGTTCTTTGATATGGTATGGTTTGGTATTTATTGGACTGGACGAGAAAGCAATCTTAAACTAAGAATACAACTAGTTATTAAATCCAGTCCAGAATATATACCTAAAGATATTATTGGTTGGCATCGAGTTACGGCAGGTAGAATTGCCAAAAAAACCGAGCCTAGTGACAGAAATGCAATATCTGTTGCCGAAAACGGTAGCTTGTGACCCTCGACTCTCGACCCAGTTTTGGTTTGGAGTGATTCCAACCTCATGACGTTGACGGAGCTTAATAGCCTCATTATTCTGAAGAAACCATATTTTCAAAAGATTTAAGATCAAGACATTAAATTTATACAAGTATGACTGACTAAGACTGCCTTGTAGCTATCAGTCCATATAAACCTACCAACTATATTAAAATGAACTGAAAGTTGTATATTTTTAACATTTTCTGGCACTATAATAAGATAATTTGTTAATACGGTACTCTTAATATTATTGAATAATTAGATATTCGTATGCGTCTTACTTTAAGGCTCTCATTTTAACGAAAATTACCAAATAATTTCACTAGTTTGTTTAGTAGTATTTTCAAGGGCAAGTAGGGATGTATTTTTTGGTACATCTCTTTCATAAAAGATACGAATACGACACTTGAAAAAATAAAAGAAATATAGAGGGTATTGTCCATTTATCTTAACTAGGTACTTATTAGAGTCGGCTGTAGTAAATGGGTGACTTAACCCTGAGTCGGTGTGGTAAGAAATTGCTATGGCAGTGGAAGAGGGTCGTTACGACAGTCTGTTTTTTTTTAATTTTGTCTTTTCCCCTAATACAGATCATGTTCCGCTACAAAAAGGTTTCATAAGTACGCATTTAGGAAACTTAAAAGTAATTTAGATTCTTTACGCTTGGTGTATTTTAGTATTCGTTTCAAACGGTTCAATCTAAAAAGACGTGGTGTATGGAAGCCTGAAAAATTCTGGTTCTTTATCAATTTTTATTGGTAAGAATGCTTAAGTTAGTTATCATATTTTGAATCATACTTGTCATAAGTGTTGCTAAAACAAAAACTAAACTATTGTTGAACAGATTAGGTAACAATGATGCCTTGTTAGTTTACCTAAAAAGAAAAATACAGTACCTACAAGAAAAGACTAAACATCGCATTTGATGGAAATAAGTAAGTAGATAAGGAAGTAAAATATCTTCTACATAAACCGTTGTCGTTTTACCTTTATGTATATTTTCCGTAACACAACTTTTTAGGGCTGTCCTAAACACGCGACAGCCGTTTATTTTTACAGTGTTGTCTCCAAATATTCGGCAATAAAAATATTTAACACGTAATGAAGTCGCTTGACAGCCCTAGCTAGTAAAGAGATTGAGTGAAGGAGTATTTCAGGTAAACGGTGACAGCGAAGATGGAAATAATAACAATAAGAAGGAATTAAGCGGTCTCCATAATGTGGGTTCTGTCGTTCCGCCGTAATAGCGTGGTAAGTTTGTGATGGCGTTTGCTAATTGTTTGCGAGTTTCTTTGAAACAATGAGCATTGTCTGCGTGTTGATTGCTTGAATTCTATTCGGAAGTAATTATTTATTATAGTTGTTTTAAATACAAAACATTTATTTACTCTGTGGTACCTTTTCTTTCTAAAACTTAGTTTTTAAGCTGTCTGTATACAATTTACGAATTTATAAATACGTGTAGTTACCTACATTCACAATCTTTAATAACAGTTTCTTTCAAAATAAAGATAATTGTACTTTCCTAATACAGAAAACAAAGTAATGAAACAAGCCGAATAAAACCATACAAAATATTTGTCCAACAAGTGTATAAAGGTTGTGTAGGTAAGATCCTAATTTTCCTGTTTACAATGATAAATGAAGGTAAACATTATAAAGGAATGTGTATAGTATTGAAATATACTCTACATTGGTTTATTTAACATCTTGATGTTTACTACATCAACCTCGCGTGATTATAATTAAATCATTCAAATACCTAAAATTCTTCACAAATTAACATAATGCTTCACACTAGAATGAACGCTACACGAGTATAATTATAATATTGCTATATGCTTTACCTACACAATACCTTAATTACGAGCCAATCAGAAGGTTGTCTTATTAATTCCAGCGGTAATTGATAACATCGGGATCTCTATTCCTCAAGATACTCTGATACTAATAACCCTACCGCCGATAAGACTAAATAAACCTTTGTCATCGCAAACCGTCTCGTTCGTCTTACAGCGAATCCGCGATGCCGCACAGATCATTCTCATAGATAAATCAAACGGTCCTAATTCGTCCTTTACAATTGGCGAGCATGTACCAGTAATCCATGATCACGACACCGGATTTTGGACCCCCGAGACCTGTGTAATAAAGCTTACCCCGGTTCGATTAAGCCAGTAAATCAGACTGTCGTCTCGCATAGATATAGAGGGTTAACTTCTGATTTCACGTGTCCCTGACTCCTATCTCGGAGGTCGGAAATTGCCAAGAAAAGATGGCGACCAGCCGAGGCCTCCTGGTTCTTATTTATTTTTATTTCCTCGGGCTGTGCCAGTATCCGGACACAGCGGTCGGTAAATAAATTGTAGTTTTAGGTCGCTTTATATTGCCATTAAATACGAATAGAAGCATAAATCGATTTATTACCGTCGTAAACGGCGGGACGTCGCTAAATAGCCGTTTACCTGATTACACAGTAAGTGGCGTTTATATATTTTGAATCAACATTATTTGCATTAGAATAGATTGGCTGTTAATTAACTTTTGTGTTAGTATGCGATGTCGCATATAAAACTAAATTGTGACTTTCATTAATGCTATACATTTAAGCATGTGTCGTATCGTTTATCACATTACCTACCTATCAATTTATGAAACGTTTGAATTTGTGTCAAATATGATTGAAATTTTGTGAATTTTTCCTTAATCCTGGCTGTAACTATATTCCTGAAACGGTCAAATATTATTTCCGCGTCTAGGCGCTTCTGCATACAATATCAAATCCATAAACTCACCTATGCATACAAATACAACGAGAACCTTCCATCCATTAGATTTGGCTATCGTATCTATCATCGGAATATACATTTGAATGTTTGCGCGGCGATAAAATGTGCATTACAGCGGTTTTACGGCTACATGAATATCGCATTGGCGCATACCTAAGTACCATTATGGTTCCAATGTAAGAATATATAGATACATACTTATTTAGTGTTTGGTCTATAGAGGTATATATATATTCGAGTATTTATATCCTTAGTATACAGATCTTGTAAAAGAATTACTGAAAAAGCATGTGTTTTACCAGTGTAAAGATGGATTAAAGATGATTTATAATAGTAATTACTGATGATACTTAAAAGTCCGAAGTTATGAATATGTATGTATGTATGAATATGTGTAAGAATTAATAAAAAAATCAAGACATATTAACAAAAATAATACGCCGGGATATCATTTGAAGTACAGTACAGTCAGGTAACTAACTACCTTTATTATAATTTCAATTATTATTTAGTACAATTACTTTGCTATTGAGCCTAATGAGATTACATAATACCTCTAACACTATCTCAGGAATCTAAAGAAGTTGATTTAAGGTGAAGTACCTTACTACTAACGTCTTCAGATGTAAGATTACAAACAACTAATCCTCTAACTTGTAGACAGTCCAAGCATAACGTTTTAGGTGCTCTTTGATGGATTACAGGTTTGATTGGGCTCCTAAGTACTGGGCTGTGTGAGGAATGGATGTAGACCTACGTACTAACTATTCAGCCTCATAATCCAGAGCCGATTGGCTTACCACGGCCACGGCCACGTGCATGTGCTAATACTGTGAGTGTATTCCTGTATACATAGAGCAAATGTATGTAAGTATGGTTTTGAGGTGTTATTTCTGTGTGAAGGCACTTGCTGAGACACGAAAGACGATTCTTGAGTGAATAATTATTATGAACCTAATTGTTTTATATATTTTGTGCTACTTCGATCTTTGTTTTTTCGGACTATTTGATTGCCGACCACTCCGAGAGCTTTATTGGGCGTCACGGAAGCTATTCGGATCTTCATGTTTTCCTAATACTCATGCAGTCGGATAAAAATCTCATAATATATCATGACGTTTCCAGGACTTAATATTCAAAGATAGAGTAACGTTAACAATATTTGTCAAATAGATAGGGAACAGGATGAAAGAAATTAAACTTAGATACACTGTGAGGGCTGAAAGGATTTTGGATACCTTTGTATATGTTTTAAAAGTAGAGGCAGAGCTAATGGCGCCATACATTAAATACTTCACCGTTAGATCTCGACAAATGTGTTTGCAATTTCACAAAACGTTATTTAAAACGTGCATTAGGTTATCAGGTGGTTATCTTCCCACGCAAGTCAGGCAAACCCTTCGGAGGGGAGTCTGTATTATTACCGTCTTGGAGATAAAAGCGAAATATATTGTACCCAACATTTTCAGAATTTCATGGTGGTAATTGTTCGCTATTGTGACAATGCCGAAAACATTTTGAAAATATTTATTTTTTATATTTCATTACTCTTTTTCGGTAAGCATTAGAGCTGAAACGGTGTGGAAGAAAAAGGATGTATCTTTGTATTATTTGATAAAATACGTGTTTCTGAAATGTTCTTATAATAATTGTTGATGGTGTTTGGAAAGAAAAATGTAGGTATGGTCACAACATTTGTCTGGGAATCGGCAACCTTCTTTTTAGCAGTTAAAACCAAAATATTGTCTCGTATTTTTTTAGTAGAATATTAAATAGACCGTGTCATGAGACTCGGCAATGGAGGTTACCGCGATGTGGCAGTATTTTATAGTGACAAGTGTCTGCTACCTTTGATCATAGAAGCATACTATTTCCATCTAGGATGTCCGAAGAAAAGACCAAAGAATAAAAGTGCGGTCCGTTCGTAGTCCAGTCTATAATCTAAAATAGAAAAACTAAACAAATACTCTGTAGTAGCAACATACTCGTAAATCTATATACCTATAATATACGCACGTTCAAAACATCGTAACTATAGCTTTTACATTGGAAGGTTTGTATTTATTTGCTGCTTTGTACCTACGTATTACGAAAATTCTTTGAAATGGAAGTACATAATAAGAGATTGTTTTACATGATATTTCTTTTAATAAGTTTTAATGGCCTTTATTAGGCCCATTCGTGACTAAAACACTTTTAAAGTTCGAAACATGAAATAAATGCATTTAAAAGGTGTAATGCACGATGTTCTAGCTTTTCAGTCGTTTAGTTAGTGTTAAAGAAAGTCACTATATAAAAATATACCTATACTTAATTTTTAGTATATAAAAAATTATAACGAATAAATTATGTAAACTGTTCTTATTACCCTTTAAACGTAGAGGTTTTGGTTAAAATCGGTAGTTAAAGGTAAGGTAAATGATATTTTAAACAAGACATATATCAACTAATATAATTATGTTTATCACTGCTCGTTATACGACTGCCTCGTTGGTCTAATGGACGCTAACACAACTACTGAGCATGAGGTTCTGGGTTCGAATCCCAGGTCGGAAAGTGATACTGGGTTTTTCCATTAGGTAATTCTTAGTAGCAGCACGGACTTTGGATTTGCTCCTGGTTGATGGCAATAAGCTTGCCCCCCATTACATTGGAACCTATAACACAACTGGTGTTGGTGAGGATGTCGTTATCTTCGTTAACAAAACAATTTCATAAATATACACAGCGACGTACAAATTGTATGAAAAATACGTGATCGATGTGAAATCTCAACAAGTTACTTAGAGCAACAGACGTCTTTCGAGAAAGTCATCTTAACAATCAACACTGAAGTTTTTGAAATCGATCCGTCTTAATTATAAACGTTCGTTCAATGTGATTAACAAATGGCTTTAATCCTGAGTTCGACAAGATAATTAATTTGAAACGTAAGTAGAGTCAGAGTTTAGGCAAACAATTTTAACTTGACTGATTGTCTTTTACAAATAAGAGAGCAATTTGGAGAGGGATGAAAATAATTTTAACGTTATTATTTTCCGCCTATTACGTTAATTATAATTTTGATTTAAATTTAAGGTTCTATAGGTATATTTATTGTCAGAAGGGGCTCGTAGCTTAGTAACAACCGCCTGGTTCGACCGATTAATGATTAAACTGCGCCTACTATGGTAGAACCTTGGCTTGATGATGATAATAATATCGTAATACATATCTTTTATATATTGTGTATCTAAATAAATGTACCTAATAAGGCATATCATATGCACTTAAGTTAAATATACGAATTACTAAAAGTTTCCAACATTTTTGAGGCTTGACCGTAAATATAATTTGATTAATTAGATTTTTTTTTCTACAATTTAGGACAAAATCGCTACGATCGAATGAATTTTACAAATTATTATTTGTTATAAGAATAATAATTACACATTGTAAGCTATAAGCTCATAGCGATTCTGTCGTAAATTGTACAAAAAAAGGTAAACTCTTTTTTACGAAACTATCATTCGTCAGCAAAACTGAAATTCATCGTATTTACACGTTTATACGTGCGCATTTTTATTTAAACACCGATAAGCTAAACCCATTCATTTCCACGTAACGTCGCGTCCGCGATTCCGTTCTGTCGCATCACGTCGCGTCCGCGTTTGTCGAATCGAATTAACGCGAGTTAACGCGAAACAGCTCAGTGGCCGCGTTAAATGTAACATTAATTACTTGTTATACAGGTTTAAAGCGAAATCGCGGGCTTTAATATGTCCCGATAACTTTAATGGCCTGGTGATGCAAAATTCTCCTTTGTGAATCTGGTAGTTTCAGTTTGGTTGCAAATTTGCAATAAAGTGTTATCGCTTTGGCGCTTGTGTAGCAGTTTATTTAGAAGCTACATTTTATGGGATAAAATGCTTCTACTAGTACTGATGATCGTCGTACTATGATTATGCTAGTCTGGGCTACTGGTTTGACACTCAATTTCTGCTGTGTTCCACAATGTAACCTAGGCACTGAAACAGACAATTGTTGAAATACGTATCATACCTATAAAATATAACCAAATTTATTATATTATCTCAAAAACATTACTATATTTATAACCTAAATAAAATTAATTTTATCACCAGAATTCGGAACTATTTGTCTATTCATATTGAGCGCGTTTTATGCCGCCATACGATAACTGTAAAAACTGGGTTACAGTAAACCAAGGTTTTACTACACAACAAATGATAACACTTAAATATATCTAGCAATTTGGAGTCAAACAACAATTTTATTGTTTTTATTTGGTAGAAGGGAAGGCTCGGAACTTAGGACCGCTGGTCCTTCAGACAGAATAATAAATGCTGTAGGACCAAAATTTTCCGGAATCGTGTGGCGCGCCCTTTAATATTTTGTTTCAGTCGGTTGTAACGCGGTAATTCGGCAGAAATGTCGCTTGTGATTAAATGTTTATTGTAACATATATTATACAAGGTCCTTACGAATTCTCTTATTCTCAGAACTTTGGTAACAGACTAGGTATGGTTCGGTGTTTTCGTAGGTAAGTTTTGCATTTTGAGATGTCATAGCGTAGGTTTCAATTAAACTACTTGTAAGCTATTTTAGTGTGTTAAAGTAATTACTTAAATCTATTGACATACTCAGGATAATTAATTTTGTTGCCATTATCCGTATTCGAAATGTACATACATACAGCCACTAAAGGCATTGAATATTTATGCGGAGACTGCTTTTCAGACTTGACTATTATATTTAATTCTTATTAATAAATAAGAATTAAATATAATAGTCAAGTCTCAATTTATAAAGTTGAAGCCTGATAAGATTAACAATAGTTAATCTTATCAGGCTTCAACTTTACAAATATAATATCTAGCTTAGTAATAAAAAAATATAAAGTACTTTTTTCTTTGGTTTATCAATTTCCAAGCTGGCAACACATAAACAAGCACATAAAAAAATCCAAAATATCATCTCACCTTTTTTCGTGACGGTTTAAAGAGCATTCAATATTGTGTTTATAAATAAAATTAAAAATATCCAACACCCGCGATATCGCAATACCGTTAACGTCGTTATCACGCGTCAAAGTATCAAGCCCTTCCGCCTTGTGTACGGATCATGTTGAAATGGAAACTCTGCTGGAATTACATTCGATATGGCTCGGTTTTTATCGCGTAATCAAATGTCTGTCTGATTTAAATTTCATGCTTTATTTTTGTATCGAGTGCTGTGAACAGAGTGATATAAATAATGAAAAAATAATAGGACTTACAATTACTCATAAAAATACTTATAATAAATTAATTTTAGGCAAAATTTTAAATTCAATTTATTTTCAATTAAATATTTAAAACAACAACAACAGTTGCAAGTAAAAGCTACTACATTAATTTTAATGTTATATTATTGACTAGCGGTGCCCGCGACTCCGTCCGCGTGGACATTCGGAAACAGCAAAATTGGATTCTATTTAGTAGTTTTTACGCCAAGCCACTGTTTTATTACATGTATGTAAAAATTGACGTAACTTCTTTGTTTTTAAACCGATTTAAACGAAACAAACACTAAATGTTATGGAAAGCTTGCTAAAATACATCAGTGAATTTCATTCCACCATTAGAAAGATACTCAACTGATCATCAAGCGCACCGCACCCATAATATTATATTCCTATGTACCTAGTTAAAAGATTTTTTGTCTTAATAATACCTACCGATAGAATTACCTTATTTGGTCGGTATTGTTGGTGCCATTTTACTACTTCAGTGCTCGTTCATAATCGTAGATCGTGACCTAATTCCAGTCCTGTCTGAGAGTGCATTCTCTGGCGCCGCATTCTACAATGTTCGATCTACTGGAACTGTAACAAATTGAGTACAGAAGGGACTCAATGACGTATGCTGGCTGTGCTGCTTGCTATAAATAGCCAATAGAGAGAAAAAGAAAAGAAAACAAGTCTACGAGAAGCTAGCGTTTAAGATGAAACTGAAAGAGATTAAAACCTTACGTTAATGACATGCCTGTATTACCGAAGGGACAGGGTAGAGGTATACACGTACAATGTACATAGTGTCAGTTATGTTATACCAATATAATAGGGGGCCACTCTATTGAATCTATCTAATAGAATATTACATAGTTGTCAATACGGTTTTCAAAGAAATAAAAGTACAAATACCCTGTTAACTAGATTCACTGATGAAATTAATACTTACTTGTCGGAGAAAAAGTTTATAATTGCTATTTTTTATGATTTTAAAAAGGCATTTGATACCTTAGAATTTAATACACTGTTAAATGCAATGGAGGAGTGCGGGGTGGGTGAGCCACTGAACAAATGGTTCAGTGACTACCTCACTGCGCGCTCTTTCCAAGTTAAAGTAGGTGCGAGTTGCAGCGATGTGACAGATGTCCGTTGTGGGGTGCCGCAGGGATCGGGATGTGGACCTATATGCTATCTCATGCATGTTAACAGCTTACCTGGAGTATTAAATCACTGTTCCGCGTATATGTTCGCCGATGATCTGTGCACACTTCGCGCCGGCACTGACCTCGCTGAAACCTGTAACTTAGTGCAAAGAGATGTAGATGCTGTGGTTAAATGGTCCCATGATAATGGAATCGTTCTAAATACTGATAAAACTAAACTAATTATTATACACTCACCTTACTTATGCCCATCTGGTTCATTAACTCCAATATTTACTCATAGCTTTCCGTGCTATCATAACAATAATATTAATTGCAATTGTAAACCTATAGAACAAGTAAAATGTGTCACTTACCTTGGAATGAAAATTGATGAAAACTTTTCCTGGACGCTTCACGTGGATTATATATGTGACAAATTAAGAATCTTACTTGGGAAATTTTACCACCTTAGTTTTAAAGTACCTATTTGCACTTTGAAATTGTTATACAATTCCTTAATAGATTCTATTATATCTTATGCTCTTGATTGCTATGGCTCCACCTTTAAAACATATATTAAGAAAATAGAAATAATACAAATTAGATTTTTAAAACTCCTAGTAAATAATAACACTAAAAGCCGCTGTAAAAATAATTATTACGAATTATTCAAAATTTGCAAAATTCTGCCTGCGAGTTTAAAATACAAATACTTATTGTTATTAAATCAACATGGCAATCAAGTGCATAAACTATCCCTTGTAACCAATCCATATGGCACCAGGTCGAAAACTAATAGTAAATTTGATGTACCTAGAATATCTAATTATTATGGGGATAGGACTCTAAGAAAACGGTTACCATATATATTGAACAGTTTGCCTGTGGACATCAGGAATGAACCTAATAAAAATAAATTTAAAAAGTTATTAAAAATCTACCTTCTAGATAATATAAATACATAAATACCTATAGGTATATACAAACCTGATTACTTAGATTATACTGCACTAACATTTTTTGCGTTACTATATGAGACTCA
The DNA here is from genome assembly GCA_905340225.1 of Abrostola tripartita. Classification (NCBI taxonomy): domain Eukaryota; kingdom Metazoa; phylum Arthropoda; class Insecta; order Lepidoptera; family Noctuidae; genus Abrostola; species Abrostola tripartita. Next base: position 5,725,432 of record HG996498.1, on the reverse strand, counting down.
ACAGGAGTTCACAGTCAAACTGTTTAAAACAGTTTTGTGGACCAATGTATTAACATAAGTCATATTTTTCTGTACTTAATAATGATAAATAAATAAATAAAAAAATTGTTATCGGGCACAAATCCAAATTCCGCCTCTGGAAATAATCTACAGGAAAATTCAGGTGACCAGTAGACCAACGAGTAAGACACAGTATACATTTAGCTCTAATTTGGCGTTTAAAGTAACTGGTAGCACTTTTCTTAGAATAGTCACGCTAGAATCTCCAGTATAATGGAAATTAGAGTCAGAACCTTACGTCAGCTATTCGAAGCATGACGCTGCATTCTATAGCGTCGCATTCTGCTTCGTTTAATCTAGTTGGAAATGCTTCCTTGAATTGCGCATTCATTTTTTACTACGTACACCGATTATATAGTGTATCGAGGTAGAACTTGATATTCACCGAGTATTTAATTATTATTATTGACAAAGATAATCGTGAATATATAATTATATATTTATATTTAAAAAAAACGTCGCCCTACCCTAGGAATTTCTCCTGAGTCGTAGGTGCGTTTCACAAACATGAAATGTCACATACACAAACACCTAGACTCGGGACAATCAAATGTGCATCGCACAAATTTTTGCCCCGTGCGGAAATCGAACCCGCAAACCTTAGCGCAGCAGTCTAATGGCTTAGCCACTGTGCCAATCAGATGAATATAGTAGAAATATAGTTGTGTACGTAATTGTAGAAAAGGCTTATTTTGCAACTTTAGATTAGTATTATTTTGCTTAAAATTGCCTTTTCCAATCTTGTATTATCGTACAAAACAGCATTTTTTTTATGCTTATGATGTATTTTTCTTGTAACTCTATACCTAACATAAGCCAACTATATAACTTACAAAAGTTATCATAGTAAAACGCAAGCAACAGTTTTGCAAAACCCACAAAAATAATAGTACATTTCTATCTGTGCGATGTTTTAGAATAAAAGTCAAAAAACAAAACTGCACAAATAGTGATATAATCCTTGACAAGCATTGCCGAGTTACTATCGTGAAGTCACAAATCGCCAGCCATTCTTTGGGCAAACTGCCAACTTCGAATTTGTACTGACAATATAAAACCACAAAAAATCACGTTAGAGTATTTTTTTTCAACCACACATTGAAACGTATTAGTAAACATTGTTAGGTAATTCATACTAATTACATGAAAACCAAGAAAGTCTTATGACACGTCATTTTCTTCGTTATGTACGCATTTGTTTCAAATCTTTTAACACTTACACCACGTACCTGGTGTCTATCTAATGAAACAGAATTTTAATTCTTGTGGTTTTATTTTATTTTCTTTACTTGGGAAAACCATCACAAACATGAAATATCACATACACAAACACCCAGACTCGGGACAAACATCTGCGGATCGCACAATTTTTTTCCCCGTGCGGGAATCGAACCCGCCACTCTTAGCGCAGCAGTCTAATCGCTTAGCCACTGCGTCAATCAGGTCGTCGAATTAAAAGTTACATAAAATTATTGTACCTACAATGCACGACGTTTCCAGAGATTACTCTGTAAAATTGTAAACATACCGTGAAGTTTAAGTCCAAGCCATGCTATATTGGACTACTTATAATAATTATTACACAATTTCAACCTCAATACTATTTGAAGGTATCAATAATCGCCTGTCTATATTTTTCTTTTGTAACCACGAATCAAAATAACTTTGGCATCCTCATATCAGATGCTATAAGGACTGCATACTTCTTTGTATTTACATCACCATGGATGTGGATTACAAAATACGTCGCGCACCTAATTAATTTGTTTGACAGGTGCAACAGACCGCGGCTCTCTAGTCATGTTTGGAATGTGTTATTAGGCATCCCTTAGTGTTTATACATATGCGTCTTTGATTTATTAAGGCAATCGATGAAGTGAAATGTTATCTATTAATGTTCTGTAAAAAAACATAACTAAATTGTCTGAAGTGCATTAAAAGAACTCAAATGAAGGACTACTCAATCAATAATTTCATCGGTCGTTTCATAACGTAACATCATCATAACGTGAGCTGTTTGTTCCTATTAATAAAAAATACTTCTGGGTAGAAATTAATATTATTAATATCGAAAAATAAATTAAGATTTTATGTAGCTTTTATTATTATACTCATTAAAATTGCTCCGGATTCGTAGTTTTATATAACCAATTAGATTACTATAGACCAGGATAAAGTTAGATTATATTGAAGCGTTCAATTGTTCACTATGTGCGAAGATGCGAAGTATGAGAGATTATGCACTCACGACAGGATGGCATGCAGTTAGAGTGGCTGTATGTCACACTCGTGGCACTAGCGTATTTATTATGTTCAGAACTAAGAGATATTGTTCAGAAAAAATCCTTTCAACATCATTCTTTCAGCTACAAAAAATTCCTCTCAGGAAGTTTTAGGATTTATTTATTTATTTATTTATCATACATACATCATTTTTACAGGTTTACACCCAATATAACAATGTAGCCACAGTAAAAAAAATAAAGACAGTAGAATTATGATACTGACAAAACATCCAGTGTTACTCTCTCGAATTCCGCCAATGTACATGTAAATATATCTATCTTACGTGAAACGCTGTTAATAATCGTAATAGCTCGAACCATCGGAGCATATTTTAATATGTTTGTGCGCGCAAATGGTACGTCGAACAACTTCCCTCTAGGTCCCAGCCGCAGCCTGGTGTTAGGAACAAGCAGAGCCAGTGATTCCAGGATTTGTGGGTTATTGAGCTTACCGCGATTAGAAGGATTAGAAGTTTTAATCAAATTGATTGGATCTTAAAGCCCTTTTCTGTCATTATCACCATAAAAATACCTAATAACAGCCTAATAACATCTGTGCTCATAGAAGGGCTTGTTAGAGGTTCTTTATCAGAAGTTACGTATATAGGTACGCTACTTGAATCAATAGTATCATCATTATTCATCATAAGTCTCATTTAATAAGAGAGCTTTACCTTGGACTCACATATTCCAACAAAGTCAAATATTATAAATTATATCCCAATTTGTTTTGATACTCACCCTAAACCTGGTGTTTCCTTTGCTCTAAATATTCACAGAATCAAACTCAAAGCAAACCAGCTTTCCATTTCAACAGGCTCTTGTAACGTAACGGCTATAGCTGCTGCATAACTAATGGCTTGAGAAAACCAACATGTTTGGACTGCCGGCCTGACACAGTCGGAATGGCGAATGCGGGCAAATGGCCATCCGAATGCGACTAAATCCATTTCATTGTCACTCTTCCTTTTAGGCTTTTATATACCGTTGATATAAGCTGCAATTAACGCGCAAGTAACGTATTTGATGCCATTTTGGATTTAATTTCACAGTGCCAATTTTACTATTCAATTCGTATTATAAACAACCGATCTATACTTTAATAAGTAAGGTTAGTTGGCAATATCAATTTAAATTAAAGTCAATTTGGATAGTACCTTTTATTGGACCCTGATAACTGTCTAAATTGATAGACACTTCGTAGTCGCTTCTAAGATGAATATTATATTCAACTGGATTACAGAAGATATTGGATATTAATTGAGATATAATATAGCAAATAATATAGGAGGCAATATAGCAATAAACGTTAATTGCTAATAATCCCATATTAATAAGGAGCATCCCGTAAGTCCGTTGTCTGACATCGTCATTTACATCGGTTTTGGTTACTGAAAAATAAATAAATCATTTAGGTGCCTGTAATATTTTTGGTCTATCAAAATCTATATTTACGTAACAAACGTGAAGCACGATAAAAAGTATCGACAAAAATCGTTCAAATTGGTCGTATCACAACCGACATAAGGTACCAACAAGGAAAGCCATTAATTACTGCAAATCTTTCTGTTGACGTAATCCAATCTTTGTCTCGCCACTATTCCTACTATTTCACCTAATGCTTCCCTGCAATGCGGAACACGTCATCATGGCGCATCAGGTCGCACCTCAGACTTGTTACAAACTTGACCCCGTTTTGACAAACAGACGCAGATGTTCTTTACGTAAGCCATACACATTTCAAGATTATTTTTGGATGTGAAAATAAAACAATTGGGAATTGTTTGCTTTTAGCGTTTTTTTTGCGCAATCTTTAGTGTTTAGTGTGCTTATAGTTAATTTTAAGTATCACGACTGCAATGTAACACAGTATTAAAACATTAGCTATTATATTATATAGCAAAAATATACTAGTAATATTTTATTACAAGTTCTTTGATTTATTTTATTTGCGAACTTTGCGACAGCGTCTATAAATCATAATATTGGTAACGTACTACGTATGTTAGTAGCTATCGAAAAGTGAATTTTTATTATTGAGTTAATAAACTCAATTTCTAAAACTATCTATCGATTGTGAAACCAGAGAAAAGGTTCATTTGACTCATACTCATATTGTTTCTAGGAGCAGAAGCTATCACTAATAATTACCTTTCGAAGAACTTGTTTTCATACTTTATTCAGTAATCTACATATATACATACTGAGAAATTTAAATGATTTAGAAGTATGCATCACTGAACAATCAAAACATATTTTTTATTAAATTAATCAAGAAAATACTTTCATTAAAATAAGAGCACTTCAAACAGACTCCATAAAAGAAGAGCGCAGTGCTTCCACCCACTATAAACAACGATCTTAATACCATCAAGAAAATTAAAGTGCGTTTTTATTTATAGCAAAGTACCTTAGACGCGGAACGTACCCCACGTGCGGGAATTACAGTGCATTTGAAACTGCACTAACTTGTTTAGCACCCAACATGTGCCTGTGAATTGTTAAATCGTACCGGTCGGGCCGGCCGGGTCGGTTGGTCTCAGATATAAGTAACGTGTAAGGTAGTACTCTGTATTTCTAGTTTTATGGCGGCCATTTCTGTTTTACAACTGCTTTCGCTGCGAGTTCATTTTGGAATTAAAAATTGAGTGCGATACGCGTCAAACATTGTTTTTTGACGTGTATTTACATAATCACGTGTGACATAATCGTAATTAGACTTCAGATTGATCCAAAAGCTTGCGTCAAGTAGGTCTGTAATAATGTATCGTCTATTATACGAGTATTTTATGATGCCAGTACTCCCCGAAGGAGTAGCCGAGTCTACTGAGAAATTCTAATGGCACTTTGTCGCCACGCGATAGTCAAACGCCGAGCGGGTACGTGGAAACAAACCCTCATCGAAGTTCACATTAGACAAAGAGGTTTTGTATCGTATAGACATATCTTCTAGATAGAACCCTTAACTAAAGTAAAATAAATGTTAAACTGGCTCACACAGATTTGTTCTGGGTTTATTTAACAAAATCAATTGAAATTATATAAACTCTCGATTTTTTTACACTTTTTTACCTATATAGATTTGTTTATTTCAAGATTGGTTCCTATTCGCAATTATACCGTTTAATATATATTTTTATGCCGCTGTAAACGTTCAAACAAATGAAATGAGATGCATATTATTAAGAGTCTCATTACCAGTAAACTTGCCACGAAATGATGAGACAATTAATTAAGAAAAGGATATTAAAACTTAACGGCTTATTAACCTTAACAATCTCCTAAATATTGTAATCCTTTATTATCCTTTAGGCGGTAGAGTGAATTAAGGAGTCCTTTAAATGATTTTCCCAAACGATGCGATGATGTTTAAAACTTATGCAATCTTTGCATATTAATCCAAATTATTAACGATTGTTAGCTTTATCAGTCTTATATTCAAGCGATTACATTTTTATTACTCCAAGATTATTTTCAGCATTTATATATTTTAGTTAAAACTAACGGCTTAACTTTAACATCCATAAAATCAATTTAAATATTAATTGCTTTTTTGATTACTCAACTGCCTACAACTTCGTTTGCGTGGATTTTTTGTGTTTTTTCCGGGTTTAATATAGTTAAAGCTGACATAGCCTATGTCAGCTATAACACACTTTTTATTAACACATTTTTTTTCAGTGAGGAAAATGCATTACACAATCCCCATCGCCGGGAGTCGACAAGGGTATGTAGAACACTACCCCATAAACCCAATAAGATCCACGGGGGTTACCCACTAAAAACCTAACATTGCCTGCTTTGCGCTTTTGATGGCAGTGAGGCGGGATCGCAAGAGCATCCTACCTTCAACCCTATGTCTATTCTAAGAGCCATTATAAATAGCAGTGAAAAATTATGGAAATAGGATGGACAGTTTCGAAATGGCAAGTTGTCGTTTATTGTGGCGTTCTAAGGGAGGCCTTTGTTCAACAGTGGACGTCTTCTGGCTGATGATGATGACGACATCAAAAGAAAGACTTACTAGAGGTTAATCAAAGAGCAATCAAATGCTATTGCTGTTGTTGGGCTGATCATATAAAATGAAAACACGTAAAGAAGAAGATGTTTATTTATTTTTATCAGTTGAGCTTCTAGTGTTTTTTATCCTGTGATTATCTCAAACATACATACTTCATATTCTTTTTAAAGGGACAAGTTTTATGACCATAATTTTTCGTTAACCCGAACCTAAACTCCGGCCTAAAGTGGTTTTATGTGGCGGAAATTTTATACACTCCCTTGAGTCGGTGATATTAAATTTCTAAAAATATTGGCTTCTTGAAGACGGGCATTATAGTTGTTGATATTAAAAATTCCAGTAGCATTGCACTTGGTGCTGGTATCTAATATATTTTTAAATGATGTGTCTTGTTGAACATCACGTGAAGTATACTCGTAAAATTGGTGAAGCAATATTCATGACATGCTTAGTACACTGGGCCTAAGGGAATGGGCCTGGGCCTGGGCATAAGCCTTTAAGGGAATGTTCCCAAAAAAGCATATTAGGTTTGTTGCCTCTTTGTGTGGCTTACTAGTCAAGAAATGTATTTTATTTACGATTGAACCAAAGGACCAAAAACCATATTTATTAATCGATAGTTTTAGAAAGTCTTGACTTAAGTATTTTTGTGAAACAAAGTCTAGCGTTAGCAGACAAAACCTTAAAGCCTAGGTTTCGAACTGAATTATGGAATATAGTAATAAATGTAAGACAGTACGAAAATGACTTTGTTAGTGTCGCCTACATGGTTGACAATCACAAAGTTACTGTTATGTAGCAATTTATGCAAATTGCTACTGGCGACTTCGTGTAAGGCCTAATAGCTCACTAAAGCCAAGGTTCGCCTACGTACATATTGCGAACTAATCGTCTGACACCTATTTATTTACAGGACCCAAATATTTTTAGTTAGTTAGGTAATCTTTGATTTTAATCTTTAGAACCTAAGTATAAGACTTTTTATTAAATATAAATACAATTGTTATTTTTGCGAAAATCAAAAGGCGTAGCCAAAATAAAAAACTATTTTTATAAATTGTATCGATAATATGATTAAGTTTTCGATTAAGAGATAATTCTCTTAATCGAAAACTTATTCGATATTATTTTAATAAACTACGTTTAATTAAAATTCCCTTATCGTGAATATTGGTTTTACACTTGCTACACTAAGTACCATCTATGTACATTGTACACAGTACGATATTAATGCATGACGTCTACTATGATAAAACATATACTGATAATTTCAGATTTCAGGGATGCCAGCCAAAGATCATGAATAACACACACCTAACTTGAAGTCCATAGATATTATATTTATGACTGAAAAATTAATACTCAAATCATGGAATTAAAATAGGAGTGTAAACGAGTCCTAACATTAATATCACAGATTACTAGTTACTGCTAATAGCTTAATAGCAATATTGTACGTGCTACGATTTACAAAGTAATCGTAGCATACGTAGCCGTGCTACGATCACGTAGCAAATTGTCTACGAAATGTTGCTTGCTGTATTTAGTTATAAGCGTTAACGGGCTACGGATATAATAGTCGACGTTACTGCACTAATGCGTTTAGCGTGTTTAACAGGACCCGGTTACGATGCACAATGGACATACCAGATTGTAATTAATTAATATTTGTTAGGTCTTCGACTGCATACTGGCTTAACATAGTTAGATTCAATTCTTGTTAGAAGATTACTTGATTGCAATTTGTATTATGATCATTATAATTTTAGTCATGATCGTTCCACTCCATACAAAAAAGCTAGTATTCATTATACCTTACATAATTTTCGAAAAAAACACGTTTTGATTCCATTTTCCCTTTTTAAAAGATTGGCGCTAGATGTGTGTTTTCTTTCTCTTTCAGTAACTATAACAATAGATATCTTTATTAAAAACCATCATACTTACAATATTTTATCAAGTGGTCTTTTTAAATACCTACATCTATATAATCTCCTTTGTAACAGCCGATCAAAAATATCCCGATATTTCCTAGCACTGAATTAATTGAGAGTGTCAAAGGACTTTGAGCGATGGCTGTAGCGGTACCTGACGGCAACCTTATTGTTGGCATTGCGTCAGATAATGAACGGATGAATATCACATGCGGGTTGGTAAATACCACTGAAGCCTATTCTCGAAATCTGTTTGTAATTTGCCCTGCTGTGTTTATATACACTTAACAATCGTTTTATTATACGTTGAGGTATACAATACAGTTACGTCTCGGTTTGTTTTCTTAATAGTTAAGCAAGCAACGTTGGATACGCGATAAAAATTTTGGTCCTACGATCCGCAACTTCGATCCGCAAAAGCTTTATGGATATATGTAGGTACGGTTGTAGTATTTATTTCTCATAAGAAATCACACGAGACACACAATATATATTTCTTAAACATTCTGATGAGCACATACACACATTAAAGAAGGCACATAAATATCAGTAATGTTCTAATTGTTAATCTATTTTAAAGAGTTCAGTCTTTTATCCTTAAGTTCGCAAAATACATAGAATGCCACAAAACAATACGTACACTGTACAGCCTATTAGGTATGTTAATAACTCTCTTTGTGTTACGTACCTTTGTTACGTTACTCAAAACTGCTAGTAAAACGCTACTATAGTAGTAGCGTAAAACAGTAGTTTTGTATAAATAAACAAAACTAACGTTACCGTGAGTAAATTGCTAGTACATTTTCGTAGCTATCTCCTGAGCATAGTGTAAGTTATTAGGGCATTATATTGAAAACATGTGCACTAGTGTACCACCTGCGTTCTAATAATGTATTTAGTTGTAAATATTTATGAGTGCATATTATGGATAGAGGACCTATTAAAGTATTTAGGTGATCTTTGAAATTCATAGTTAGAGGAGGAATGATGATTAAAGTATAAAGGTATCCATCTAATATTAAACATTAACAGTCTTATTACAAAAAAGTAAATAAACATCGGTTTAAACCTGGCCTTTCAAGTCCAGGCTTATCTGAAGAACCATGGTCTAAATTTGTCCTTATTACAAAAGATATAAAAACCGTGGTTTTCTTAGCACTGTCATTTGAACCATTTTTTGTATATCAACCACAGATTAATACAAACATCGTTCGTTCATAATGTTATCATTCTACAAAAACGTTCCATTTGCCCAGAAAAGAAAAAAGTTTAATAATAGACTAATGATTAAATATTCTATAGAAGTGTTAAAAATATTGAGACTATTATTATTTTGCTTAGATTTTAATATCAATTATATCGTCAACTGTAGTTTTGTTTAGAATGAAGCTTTTTGTATTAGCTAGTAATACAACTAAGTACATCCGTGTAACGAAACGTGACGTAATTCGAACTTATTTGTTTATGAGATGTTTGTTGACGTAATTTAGTATGTTAAAACCAAAAGTATGTATTTTATGCTAGTTTATTTATTGATAAACATAAATAATGCGTTAGAACGGCATTTGTAGTGAAATATATGCGAATATATTGGCATACCGGGAGCCGGTATGGCTCACAGACCAGAAGATCTAATAATTCCTCTTGTGAATCGTATTCTATTATATTTTGTATGATGAACCAACAAAAGCAAATAATATCTGTTAAATCGGCTTCAATATCCTCAATATCAATTAAATTGGCCATTATAATATCCATGTTCAGGTAAAAACAACAACAATATATGATAACCTAAAAGATGAAATTTGACAGATATGATATTTTAAACCATAGTTCTTTACTTTAAACTAGGGGCCGCCCAGGTTTGGCGTTAGACCATGGAATGGACAATGGTTTTTCGCAAAACCACTTTTTGTAATAACACTTTCCTATAAACTGTGGTTTTTAGAGGTTTTAAACCTTGGTTTTTAGATAAACCGCTTTTTGTAATAAGGCCGCTTGTGTCTGAAACTGTTTATTCAAATTTCCAAAATTACCTAACGCTTTCAGTGACAAAAACAAATCTATAACTAACAGTACTCCACAGTAAACGTAGTTGAAATAATTCACCTTTACTCGGTTCTCGAATACAGTCGTGCATGTATTCCGTATTAAAACAACAAAAACTAACGTCAACCGTATTTAGACTGTAAAATAATAAAATAAATACAAGCGCATTCAACGTCAAAGTTCCTTTGCTGTGATGTATCGGACTCTATAATTTGAGCCGACGAGTGAAAAAGTATAAATAGTGTTCTGAATTCGACTCGCTAACTAGCGTTCCCGAATAACTGAATATGTATCCAACTGTGAAAGCAAGTTCTGAATACAATTGCATCTACATACGAGCGTTGTTTTTTCTTTCATATCGGTCGAGTTGATGCGGGGAGTATGCAAATATTTCTATCAATATTCATAGCTGGCGGCATCATCGATAATTGAGTCTTACCTGCCAACGGTGCCTTTGATTTTCATATTCGTTATCTCGCGTTTCGATAAAAAACTTTAGACGTATGTATGACGGAAAAACAGTGTGTATTTTTGTTACAAATGCTGTTTTGTTAAGTATAAGCTGCAACGTTATTTTTATTTTGCCATATACATAAGTTGCATACGCGCTACACACATAATTTTCTAACGATTTTTCAAAACTTAGGATTAAAATTATTAGATTCCGATCGCAAACTGATAAAAGCTCAGTATTTTATAGCCTAAATAGAAATGATGATTAATATAGTGTAATTAAGTCTATTCAATAATAAAATCAAGAGACTTAAAAAATATCCACATTTATTTTACAAAGAAAAAATATACTTTCTAAATGTAAAAATATAAGCTGTTTTTAGTTAAGTGAAATGTAAATTTCTTTTATGAAAACATGAAATAATTTTACCAGAAATTCAAGGAACCGAAAATCTGTGTATTTTGCCGGCTGATTGTTGTCAAAATTAAACGGTAAAATGTTTTTTTAAGTGGTGACGTTGGCACGGCCGTGCCCCAACATTATTATTTTAAGTATTCTGACAATAATCAAAACAACATAACAGGTATAAGTATATTATTTGACCTTAATTTCATAGAATACCTAGTCTTGCTCTTAATTGTATTAGCTATAACAACAACCTGATTGACGCAGTGGTTAAGTGATTAAACTGCGCTAGAGTTTGTGTTATGGATTGATCAAACGAGTTTAGTTGTGTTTCTGGGGTTATTCAAGTCTGTAGCTCTTCTTCTTCTTATCGTATGGTTGATGAACAACCTGGTATAAGAGATAAACCCCCTGTAGAACTTCTGACATGGCTTTACACACCGTTGAAAAATCTCAGGTGTGCCGGTTTTCCTACGATGTTTTCCTTTACCGTTTTAAGCAACTGATAACTAATTTATAGTACGCTCATGAATTCGAAGAGACATTGGTGCGTGCCGGGGTTTGACTTGGTAGTCCAACGGTCAAATGATACAAGAGAAAGGCCAAGTGCACTGCGAGGGAACTTTAAACAATAAAAATAATTCCAACAGATAATACCTGACGTCACCCTTAAGACGTAAATACTAAATTGAAATTGAAATTGGATGGGTGCGAGCAGCAACACGATGACTCAGTTGGTTAGAGCAGCGCCACGGTACGGCGAAGGTCGTAAGTTCAAGTCTCGCGCATATTCATCATTTTTTAAATTTCCTTTATCAATTTAGAGTAACACAGACTGATATGTAGTGTGGATATATACCAGTATGTAATGGACTTCATACCTATAAGTCCACTACTAAGCTTCGTTTCAGTTCAAGTTCCTAATATCGTGTTTCGAAGAATGCGATACCACACACTTCCAGGCAATTATTAGAGGAAGGCCGACTCTGGAATTTTTTATTTGGTATGTGGAATTCGAAAAAAGGTTTGTTCCCTTCTAAAATACGTTTGGTAGATACCAATTGTAGTATGATGCTTGCAATTTGAATTGTATATCATCAGATTCCTACTGAGAACTACTATGCTAATTTCAATATTGGAAAAGCGTATTTTAAAATTTGCCAGACAAGAAAGTTTAAATCCATAAAAACGTTCTTCTATAAAAACGTATCTCTCACAAAAGATTTGCAAAGCAAAGTCTAACATTACATCAAAATGATAAATGCTGGAGAATCTGAATACCATCAAGTTAAATAATGGACCACAAAAGGTTGCATATTGTGTTCCTTTTATCCGCTTGCATTCAAGTAAAAGTTGCGAAGTAATAATTCATTTCCGACAATGATCCACTGTTATAGCTCGGAACTGAATTCCGTTTGTGGCCATTTAACTGTAGTGCTGCACAAAACATCGCGTTTTTTTCCAGCCCACGTACAACATCGCTGACACAACTTTATGGGACCGCAATCTTCATAAATCTCGAGCAGTGCGTCCTTTTGTCTTTGTCCCATTCTCTTAGGGTTTAGGCAAATTCTGATCCCCGCAAATTGGCCACATTGCGTCCCCAAGAAACGTGCATGTTATACCTTTGAAAGACCATCGGCGTACAGGTAAATAAAGGTGAGGAAAAACTTGGGAACTTATGTAAATAGGTTTATGTGTGTCTTGAATAAGTAACTCGGTACACAATAAGACCGCACACCTTTTATCTTTCTTTGCCTTTTAAACAGAAAAGTCTCCGAGAGTTTGCATGAATATAGGTATTGTTCTTAGTTGTAAAGAGTTTTACACGAACTAGCAAACTGTTTCATAAGTTACCCTCTAAGTTTTATGAATAATCAAAATTGTATAAAGCTAAAGATTTCTGAGCAAAGTCTGTGTTATATCAGTAATAATCCCAACCTAGAAGGTGGGTGTATTTACCGAGCCTAATTCATTATGCAGGTTTCCTCGAATTGTCCATAAAGGAGTTCTTTGAATATCGCCATTACATTAAATTGTTATCTGCGACGAGGCCCTCGGCGCACGGTTTTTTAATTAAAACAGGCAATTTGGCGCTGACTTAACCCAAGTTTTACAATTATGTTTTTGTCGTCGCGGTTACGAACTTTGTGTATTAAAGGAAATTTATTTTTAAGTAAAAGTTTTGTGGATTCGAGATAAGGAATTTAATATTGAATTTAATTGTTGTAGAGGAATTTATACAGTATTTAAAAGGTTCGATGGTTTATAAAGTTAAATAGTATGTCAAGTTGTCTGGAGGTGGACGTGTGTAATGAACATGATTCTCGATCGGGCGCTGGGCTGGCCGGACGATTTATCGAGTGGCGCGTGCTGCTGGCGGGTTCCACTACTCTCGTCCGATAAAGCTGGCAAATGGAAAAGTTCCCCCGAAGTAACCCGAGGCTATCGAGGTCCCGATGTGTTACAACAAATTTTATACCAGCGCCGGCAAACTTTCCGCGTACTGCTCAGCAATAAATAATAATGCCTGAATATTGGAAGCGATCAATACATAATATTTTAAAGTTCCTGTTTGTAGTTGGAGTGGGCTTGCTGAGAGTTCCAGCAGTATATTTTAATCGTAATACTTCTGACAGCAAACTGCGAAGCCTTAATATACATAATACACCGGAGAATGAGCAGCCAAATAAGGGAGGAATATTCATGAACGAAACTCAGTTGAAAGTTTTTGATAAGAAATTATGGTAATGATTTTAAATTGACCTAATCCATATTGCGGAGGCCCGAAATTTGGGCAACAAAACTTGTTACAGTGGCGCTGGCGCGGGCGGTCTGATGCCTCAACTCGAACTCGATTTTCTAATTAATTTATACCCGCTCATAAAGTTTGTTTACAAAGATTGGTAAGGTTTTATTGTGTTGTAAGATTAGATGAAGTTTTTAATTTGTATGATGGATTACAAAATTGTTTGTGTTTAATCTTATAGGTCAAATCCTAATTATAATAATAATAATGTTTATTTAATGTTTATTTATTTATTAATTAACGCCTTAAGAGATTGAAAGTTTATGCATCCTACATCGTTTAATCATTGCTATTATATCTTTATAGTATCACTGGTAATGAAAGTCATTATCGCATATCACTGGCACATACCTAGTTCACGCAGCTTGGTTTGCCAATAATCTCTTATCAAACAAATTACAAAATAAAAAAACAGGAAGCTTCGTTAAAAGTATTAACGTTTTTATCTGGATTTCCATCGACGTTGCGGTAAAAACGTTTGATAATTTACCCATTCTACGTACGTGTTTATATGTTGCGCGGTTCATTTTCATACGCCACGTTCCCGCTTAAAAGCTTTCATGATATCAAATTGACACTTTCCACGTATGTGCAAAAAATATGACGTGGAAACTGGTGGCATGGATATGACGTCATAGGTACGTAAAGAGACGTCGTGTATTCGTGACTGCCGCTATTCTAGGCCTGGAATTGCGTACAAAACAATCAATGACATTGTTACAAGAGCTTCGTATCTTTACCTACCACCGGTTGAACTTCCCCTTAGTATTTATGTTTACGATTAGTAGCGTTGTTAGAGAGGGTGTAATTTCGTACGTATACAAATTCTGAGGATTGGAATGGTAGTTTCGGGTCGTAATAGGATTAGGGTTTTACATAACATTATTTTTGCTTTGTAATAATACTTATTTCTAGTTGCGCCTGGAAACGTCTGTTTGTTTGGATTGTATGGTTATTTTGTTGTGTTAATGTTTGTCTTAGTATAATTATTATCATTGAATATACACATAGGTAGATGGTGGGTTAATTTGTAACTTTAAATACACGACCAAGGCCGAGTCCCAATACATACAGCCTTTAAAACATTAATTATACATTTAAGAATTCCATGATTTTTTTATTACATTATTATAATACATATTGGACTTAGCCTACAAATCTCGCTGTACTGGTACTGTAATTTATTAGTACTTACCTACTACTTAGAACAGTCATAAAAGCTCACTTCTTGAACTGCTGTAAACGGTTCCATGTTACGTTTTTCAATCAATCAATTCTGGCTACTGTGTGATCGTAAAGGTACAATGTACTACCGTCTTTTACCTTTTGATAAACAGTTTTTATTATTGTATTTCAAACTACATTTTCTGCAAAATAAATAGGTATTCAATTTGTAGATACGGCAGAATATCCAAACATTTACTTTCATTTATGTAGGTACTAGTAATATATTAAATCTTCCATAAAATTTCTCAAAACTCTTTAATTTTTCAAAAGAATGGAATAGGAGGTAGTTATGTTTCGAAGATCCGCCTAAATAATTAAATTAATTTTAATAATCATAAATAAGACTTTAGGCTATATAAATTAATAATATGTTTGGATTCCAATGCAATCCGTATACTTAAATAGTTTTATATAGATGTTTAGTATTCGCGTAAGTGATATAAATTATTACGTCACAAATAAGTTATTATTCATTTAGAACAAAATCCTACGACGGGGTGTTATCGTTTCGGATGCTTGATGACATGAAACTTGACATTCCCCGCATGAAATTTAATCTTTGAAACTGATATCAGAATGCGGCCCGTCACTCTGAGTGATGTGCCAATGTTTCAAACCGAGAACACTACTCCTTTCCCAATACACACAACTACAATTTTTCTGAAAAAAAAAAAGGTTTTATCAAGGATAAGATACTTTTCCCCTCAACTATTATTTTTATATATTAACCCAGTATGAACTTGAATGGCAATAGGCTGGGACTGATAATAAGTGAATAGGTTATAACCAGTACCTAAATGTAGATTTAACTACCGGATAAACGAGAACAACTTGGATTGTATGTATGACTGCATTAATCGTATTGTTGTTTTCAAAATTACATGCGTGGTTGCGTTAGTTGCGTGCCGCTGGAATAGAATGGATGATATTAAAGAGTTCAATGCGTGTAATAACAATGTGAAGATACACCTCCACGAAGTTTAATCCGTGAAATTGATATAGGAGGGTGTCGCAGACGTCGCGGTCCCGTCACTAGCCGTGACACGCCAATGTTTCACAGCTCGAAATGCGACTCCATTCTTTTATCCGCGCATCAACCTTTTGTTCTACAAACCTTTAGTTTTGATATTGGATTCGCACCACGTTCCTTCTTTTCGAGATTTATTGGATAACGGATCGCGTTGTTTCGTGTTAGTATGACTTTGCAGTGGGTTATTATGTAATTTCTTACTGGTAATTTATTTTAATACTCCTATTATTTTCTTGAGCGTTTGAATTGCCAGTGAGACATTTTTATGACACACTAAGCTGTTTTAACACGTAACTAATGCCGCCACACTGGGGTATTAAGTTCTTAGTGTTTTGACACTAATAAATGTGTGCTATGTAAAATATATGTTGCATTTGTATAATTTTATAAAATTCAATTCAATAAATTTATTTCATGTCTTCGAGCTATGCACACTTGCACAGCTGTGGTGGCAGTCGCCATACTTTAATGTTTTCCCTTCCATTTGAACTGTAGATACACAACTCCAAATTGTGATCAAGATGTTATCTATGTTCTTGTGAATGTATGGACTTTTTTAATACTATTTTTAAATTGATTTTTGTGTCGCAAACAACAGACTGGACTGAAGGTATCTCTACCTATCTTATATAATTTCAATGGGCGCTATTCGCAAAAGTTTGACAGTTTATCTATAAATGTTTAATCTAAGTTCACGAGTCAAAAGGAAATTAAACACAAACTGTTTTGCGTCACTTAGTTTAAATTTTAATAAGCCTTGAAATTTAATTTTCATACTGATTGAGGATCAAAGTAAAATAATAATTAATAAGCTCATCATTTTCCGCCGCTTGAAACAGGCTTTTGAAGCGAAATATTTTTTTAGAGAATTGTGTAATTAACCCTATTAGGGGAATTATTGTCGCAACATATCGTGGGGTAGTGGTTGTCAGACCGGACTAAGGATTAAACCGGATAAGTATTAAAATGTATTTTTCAACGAAATTATTGCTTTCTTAGTCATTCGAGGACACCTTACCAAACACTTAAAAAAACTGCCGAATCAGGTTCGAAAATTCTAACCCACATTGAACTAACGTGTTGATGCTCGTTCTTCCTCCATGTGAGTAGAGTTTGCCCCTAAGTGGAGCAATCATAGAATGGTTATAATTGTAAATATGATTCATTTGGTAATGTAAAAACTGGTTCAGCTCTATTACATACTTACTGGCCGATGACGATGTGGAATTCCAACAGCACAGCTCTGTCGATACCTTCAAAACATATCGACGTAATATCATATACACATACATTATAACATAACGTGGCTACTAAAGGCTTCCGTATTAATTAAACTATCGATACCTTTGGTAACTACGTTCTGAAATATAAACCTGCATATTTAAGCTATATCGAAAACAAAAGAATATATACTTTTAATGAATATAATTATTACTAAAGTAAAGACATTAATTTTCTTTACAGTCTCGCTATTTAACGATGCTTTTTGTAGACATATCGTTTGATATCGATATTATTTGAATTCGTCAATTTACTTTACCAACACAATTATCTTACAACTTTACATACCCACTAAATACATGTGTTGACTCAGTCATTACCTGCGCCTCGACCATAAATCTAATATTGTATTGGCTGAGTTCCCTTTGGCACCGTTATATTAGCAATTCATAGATGAAGTACCAACGCTTGTCCTGGCCAATTATCGACTATTAATCATACCTAGCAAACAGTGAAGCCATATTAGCTTAAGCCTATGTAATATTAGCTATGGAGATGTTTGCTTCAGTTATTGTGTTTGGATATTGTGTTTGGATATTGTGTAAATTATTTAACTAGTAGCTATTAGTTTTCACATACATTAAGTTACCCGACTTGGCTTTACTCTAATGATGCTGAGTTTTTGATTGTCGTAACAACGGTCAGAGAACGTGATTTAAATATAGAATTTTCAATTTTAAGAAATCTTGAAAACAAAACCGTCTGTGTAAAAGCAATTTATTAAGAAAACAAGCTTGTTTGTTTCCGAAAATATCTTCACGCCTTAAAGGGCTCGAGGAAAGAGATCTGGACAAATAAAATTACCTTTTCAACGGTTAATTTGCAGAATGAATCACTTTCAGTGGCAGGTTGGTTGTTTTGTTTGAGGACCTCACCCGGAACCGAACCCTGTGCTTGTCAACTATGGGATGAATTATGACCAGTATTTACCGGAAGATGACATTTCTCGAATCGGCCCATTAATTCCTAATGGAGCGTCGACGGGGCTACATTTCATCTGTTTGGCTGCACACCAGGCCTTCGCCGCAGAGCTATTTTCGGTAGCGTATCCGAAAATTTATAACTACGAGTTAGTTCTAAATCGTTGGATAGCGGCGAAGTAAGTGGGATTTATGACATGACGTTTTTCAGTCTATTTGTTTGGGTACCTTTTTCTTAAGAACCTTCGCCAACTCTAGTATTTTATTTGTTCTAGTTAAGATTTACTATTTACGGTTCAAGATGTTCATCAGAATAATGTATTTCATTAAACGAGAAGCAGCGTCGTCTGTTCTTAGTATCTCTTACTTAATTACTTTGTTAAGTAATTAGATTGGTATCTTCATCATGGAAACGAATATTTACATAAGCTGCAAGCAACTTTATTATACAAACATTATGGATGACGTTTCAATTTAAAGTTTTCTTCATGTGCCTCATTCTGTTGGGACAAAACATTTCGAACTCAATTTGAATTTGAAAACTAGACGTCGAAACTGCTTGGAATTTCAGTTCAGGCGAAACAGCCACGTGGAAAGATATTTTTTTTAAGGATCGTAGGTATGCCTTTTTGTGTGTTAAGGAGTATTTAGGTATAGACATTGCAATACCCTCTTTTTGGGGGATATCCAGTTAGGGGCTTACACAGAGGTATCGTTTAGACGGCTCAGAGGTTTATGACCTGGATTTAAATGAACAATATGGTTCATTTTAATATGTTTAAAGTATTTGTAGTACTTTTAGATGCTCATACTGTAAAAAGAAATTTTTAAACTTACCGAGTTTGTACCGCATATTAATATAGGTATATTAAGGTAATCGTATACCTATTATGTATCACATTGCCTGATTTAAAAAAAATTGGACTTCGATATCCTTGTGATTGATTAAAAGGCCCTGTTTGCAAAATAAAGGACTGTACATACAGTGTTTCTCAAACTAGTCAATGGCCCACTTTTTCAATTATATCTTGACTTAGCCGACTCTACTATGGAATAATAAGGCTATGCAAAATGATACATTTGTAACGGTGCACAATTAAACGATCTGCTGTTAGTACAGTCAGCAACCTAAGTAGATGAACATGTAAAAACCTTATGTCAAATAATATAATTGAAAGAGATAAATATCAATTCAAGTTATTGTTTTAAATTATATTATAGGAGCGTCTAAATAAATATCTAAGATAATTAAGACGTTTTACTATGTAAGGAGTTGTTATTCAATTAATAGCATGTTTAAATTTTTTACTATTCAGCTACTTATGTGGCTGACTGTACACAATATTTCATACAATTAGACGGTTAAAATTAGTTGTAGTTAGAGAAAATATCGCTACACACGCTTGGCAAAAGGTTTGGCAACCGCTGTACTGCTGCTTTTGATTACAACAAATATGCAAAGAGATGGCTGAATATTTTATTGTAGGTGTAATGTTCTGTTTTGAAGTAAATTTTAATAATAACTAACAATTTTCGTTTAAAATAAATTGTCAGCAACAAATATTTTACAATAGTTCTAATGTACACATTCGTATGCTATTGTTATCATATTCAGTGCCAACAAAGCACATGTTCTAATAAATTTAATTTATACGTAAAATTAAATGTTTGTAAATAATCTGTATGTATTTACAATATATTTGTATACTATATGTATTTACAATGTATATATTAATCTTAAGATGTGACTGAGCGAAACACTGGCCAACAAACTATTACATTTCAAATGTGTCGTAATTATCAATTGATATCAGTAATTTAAATTAAAGAACACGAAAATAATAAGTTGAAACATAATTACATTAAAACAAAACTTCGTTAATTAAAACCCTTTAACATTGGCAGTCCTAAACCAATGTTTGGAAGAACGATATTAACTTTGGGAAACGCTGGTTCAGAGTGAAGCGTTATCTATTTCAAACCGCCTTTATATTTCAACTTCACCTTAGCAGACCGCACTCCATCCAATCTGTTGGGAGGTTAACTGCTACTTCACTTTGTATACGAACGAACATAATGTTTTATTTCCAATGTAACTACTTCTACTTTATCTTGAATTGGAAGACAAGCATGAGTATAATACTCATGCTTGTCTTCCATACCGTACCATATCGGTTACCATCTTATGAAAAAGAAAAATGAAAATAATAATGTCAATTGATTTGTCAACAATTGCCACTACGAAGATTAGAGTGGTTTGAAGGGGGAGATGGGGAAGCAGGGACGCCTTTGTCCAGCAGTGGGAAATAAACTAGGCTTCATAAAAAAGTCACTTACACTCATGGGTCCTGCAGATAATATGATATTTCTGCAAAATCTGCGTGTATATGAAAAAGACATCATGTGAGGCAATGTTCAATTGTTTAATAAAAAAAAGTTAGGCTTGATTTACAGGAGTTTCGTAACGTAGCCAGTAGCCACCGAGTATTGAAGTTGCAACTATAACACAAAAAAGTAATTACTCTTTCATCGGTAAGTGTCTATCTTGAACGCAATAAAATTCATGTTAGGTACTTACAATGAGTAGCACTCTATGAGTACTGAGTGGCATAATATTAGCCTTTAAAATAATTATTATGTAGGTAAGGTCGGCACATGTTCACTGAAAAGATTTTGACGACGTCGCACTTGTCAGGTTAAGGGTTAAGTGCTTACTCGAGTACTAGTTGTGGCACAGAACGTATGCTTGTGGATCGATACATCAACTTAGCGATACATTAGCATTATATGTGAGGCATGATTGTGTTATTATTCTTTTCGTATTGGCTCTGAGACGACAATTTACATATAAACTTTTCATTGTCTTAGTTACTTATCCGGATTGTTTCAAGATACCAGAATAATAATGATTAAGTTTGACAAAACAAGAACGACATCCAAAGTCCCGTAATAATCATATTTATTTGAGAAATACAGGCGTGACGAAATATATATTTTAGCACTTTTTTGACTTACCTTAAATAGAAGTTGGATGACTGGCGTGTACAAATCGGTAATACGATGCGAAAGATTTCTATAAGACTGCAGAGTTCGTCGCACTTATTTTCGTTACGGGTTAAGTGCTTTGTCGAGTACTATTAATTAAAGCAAGGAAAGCGTGGCTTAACATTTTTAACTCGTTTATTTAAGGGTTGAATATTTTGTTTAATGTATTTGCGTGTGATGCTTGGTAATTTAATGTTTTTGTTAAGCAGTATTTACCGTCAGATCAGTAAATTTTGTGTTTTATGGCAGTGTTGATATGATGTATGATAGCTGCATTAAACAGTTGGTATTTTCATAACATCTACGAAACAAACACAAAGTTGGTTCAAGAAACTGAAAATCGGTTCGTTTGTCTTACGTTATATCAAAGAAAGTTTTGATTAGGCAAAGGTATTTGTAAAGTCGGTACCAAAAATAAAATAAACTATGAATCGACTTACCTATCTATCATTACATAACATTACGATTGTATTTCCCAAAGGAATTGGTAGAGGTACACAATAGGTATAGTACACTCACATTTCTCGAGTTATATTAATGTGCCTAATGTAATAGGGGGCAAGGCCAGCAACCGGTGACAAATCCAGACTCTGTGCTGCTCCTGAGAATTACCTAATGGAAAAAACCAGTAATACCTTGCCCGAACCAGAGTTTAAACTCAGCAGTCGTACTTAGCGACCTTAAGACCAATGAGGCAGTCAGTAATTTAAATTACCTAAATGCCTATTGAAAACTGTAAAAGTAAAACATTTATAATTATTACGTAAAAATAAAAAGCAAACAGTACCAGTTACCTTCGCAATTCTCCCTCATTTATTTTTTTCAAGTAAAATAGCATTCTCTGTTTTCTTATTTTGCATCTTTTTTATTGTATTTTCTTTGCTTTTTAACTAGAAGAAGCTTTTTACTGTTTCACATTGAAAGTTCAATCTTTTCTCCTGGGGAATAAACAGAGAGAGACGTGAAAGTAAATACTGTTGTGTTGTTTTTTTTACTTATTTACGGTATGTTGCAGAGTCATGTTTTGCTTTTAAAACCTTCTGCATTTAGCACTATGTTTGCAGTGGTGCTCTATTGCTTAATCTCTTTTCGCTAAAGATAGTAAGTCATTGGTAGGGGTACCTATTTTTTAAATTAATTATGCTGCACTGAAATAGATATCATTGCCGATAGCTAATCACAAGGTTCATATCTTTAGTTGGCCATCATATCAATAGAAAAAAACCAACTATTATTTAAATATGTATTTTTTAGTAACTTCAGGCTTAACCAAATATAATTTAACTGTCTCTCTCTCTATCAAAAATATTACAAAGAAAATATTTTTGAAAAAAGGAAACCGTTGTTTTAAAATATTTAGGTAACCTTTATCTTGGTTTGGTGAAATTCAAAGGGAACTATTTTTAGAAAAAATTGGACTTAACTAACAGTAGTAGTATAAATTAAAAATATTATTTATAATGTACATTCAAAGAGCACCAGTGAATATTTTACGTGAGCACTTATTCTAAATTCTATTCTAAGTCAGTCACCATAAAATGTGTTGAAATTTATAATGATATTCTGTTTCGCAACGGTCTAACGGATTTTATTAAATCAAAAACATTTACCCAAAATTTCTGCTTTATTTGGAGTGAATTTCTTGAAAATGAAGTTCTTTATCATAAGTTCATTAAGGCCGTGTCCCGCCGACGTCCCGCCCGAGATACTCAACTTTTAAACTTAACAACGTTGCAAATGGTTTTTCTACTTTATAACATAAAATTGTTTTGTTTTGAAATGAATATTTTTTGGATCTTATAGGGATGAGAAGATGTTGACCTGCCTCAGTTAATCTTTATTTATTTTGGTAGCGAAATTCGTTAATTCGTTAAGAAATAAATAAATTGATGGTAAAGTTGGGTATTTATGCCCAAGAAAATATAATTTGCTTTAAGTTTTCTTATGTAGGTACTTACCCATTAAATGATATTATTTTATGAAAAATGCTCTATTCGTACAAGATAACACAAAGTGGCATGTCTTCCTTAAAAAAACATCTTACGTAATATATATCTAAATATGCCAGATCTTATAATTAAAAACCAAATCTCCACGGAAAGTTTACTTAGATAGATTAGATACTTACTGAACAAACATGATAAGCGAAGCCACTTATCACAACTCTATCTCCTGATTAAACTTTTAATCCGAAAAACGCAAAGTGTTAAACTAATGCTTTCAAATCTGGTGAGAAATTACCGAGATTAATGTCATTCTAAAAGTTCCACAAACATCTCTTAAGTCCCCGACGAAGTTTTGAAATTTTTCTGCAAGGTGCAATGAATCTAAAGAGCAGAGCGTTATTAGAAAGTTCTCCAAGTAGGATTATTCGTACTCTGTCTGGAAATTCTCGCGAAGAATATTATGGTTTCATAACTGAAAAGTTGTATACTGGTCGTGTTTATTGCGTTTCCCGGCACCTTCAGTTTATAGACAGTAAAAATGTTTCGATTAAACTTTGCGCTATTTGCGGTATAATCTTGCCCAATGTGTATATGCTACATTGTTGGATTATACCGCATTAATAAACAGCAACATTGATACGCTGTAATAAAAGCATACATTTTAATCACCTTTGCCAAAGAGCCAACTGTTCTCGTGTCAGTTCTAGCTTTATAGTATGACGTTGCGAAAAATTGTTAGTCAGGCAATGAGCTGACCGCCTTGTGGACGCTAGACGCACGTATGTATCGGCACTTTAGCACGCTTTTTACGCGAAACCCCCAGATTTATTACTTTAAAATTGCAACAGTTATGAGCGTAAAACTCAATGAAAATTTCAGCGCCGTTTCATTTTGCAGCTATCAAGTAAAATAAAGACCATATCCAAGCCATATATCTTCTTGAAAAATGGACGTGAAAATTGTAGATGTTAACAGAAAGGCAACGTCACCGGGAATAGTTTCACGTCTTGTAGAATTTAGCAAACACAAGCGATATTTGAAAACAAAGGCAGCGGAATCTGCGCTAATACGGAAAGTTAAACGACTCTTGTTTTACTGTTGTCAAAAAGTACATTTTATTCAAGCTCTCGTAGTCCCCTTGTTCCTTATGTTTGAGGAGGTTCTCCTCCCCCGAGATAAATTATCGTATGAAAAGTTTACAGCAAAATGACAATCATTTATTCTCATTATTCCTTGAAACAAAGGGAAAAATCCAGTGAATATTTCGCGATTTGTTAAAGTACGTTTATTATTCTCTTCCTTTTCCCTTTCGGGTTTTTCCTTACCCCAATATGTTAGAAGTCGTGAATCTGAGTACAAGAAGTTACGCCATCCTTTTTTCTAAAGGCTGAGTGATTTAAACGTTTGCTTCCCCAATTTAAGAGTCGGCCTAAAAAAGTCACGGTCCGACAGCTTTTGATGAAAAACACGAAATCTATTTTAGTTCATTCGTTGAAGTAACCAAGTAATGTAATTTACAAACTTAGTGCTTTTACTTTCGGTGTTGTACACAATATTCTTTGAAATTGTGTTTTTGTAATAATTTAATTAACTCTCGTGACTTATAAAACCTATTTACTTCTAAAACCAGTTCTTATTTAACTGCTCATAAAGTCCGCATCGTTTCGATAACAAAATTTAATTACTAGTTTTTTATAGATCTACCTAAAACAAACAGATAGATACAATCATAGATAGGATCAACCAAGCACCAATGTTATAAAAAATAATGTCCGATCCATTTTATATACAGTAAAAAAGATCAAAATCAATGAAGCGAAAAACGCTACGCTCAAAAAATCTCGGACATCGATAATCCTGTATACGTATTCTGTGACATGGCGACGTTAATTGATTTAAAGCAGGTTACAATCTAATTTTCTGTTTAAATTGATACGGGGCTCGTCGACGTAAAATTGTATTATTTTGTGCCTGCAAATTGAATTCTGTGATCAGTGAGAACGTGACCAAAATACTCAACACGTTGTCACTTTTGAACTCTCAAACTAAATATCGGATCAACAAGCGCTTCGTATTTACCGTGTGATAAACTTATTGTACCTAATAATGGTGTTAATAGACCATTAACATCGTTTGTATTTTTTCGAATAAACACACTTCTAAATATTATGCTTGACCTAAATATCAAACAAAAAAATGATTGATGTAAAATAAATGTTGCTTTTATATAGTTATCAAAGTTTTATTTTTACTTTGGCAACTCATCATACAATTTCAAAACAGATTAGATAACTAATAAAAGAAACTTTTTGTTTGTTTTTCTTACAAATTTTACTCATTAATCTGCCATCAGACGGATCGTAAAATTTATTGCTAAGATAACTGGGAACTTAGTAGATAGACATTCTCCACTGTTAATAAATTTTCCGTTTTCATTAGAACCTAACATAATTAGTGTTGCTAATTAACAACGAGATGTTTCCCAAGTAAATTAAGAAGGAATATCAAGGAATGTTAATTATGGAAGTGTATAAAAAGAAGCTAAAGAAATACCGCAAAGGATTTTTTTTTTATACTTCCTTCAACTTTTGTACATCAAGGTTGAACATCATTCTGTACTTATTAAAGTTAAAGTAATTACGTTTAATCGTCGGAGAATTTCGGTTATATTTAAGGTTAGGTACAAAGATCTGAATGATTAAAATAAGTTCCTAACAAAGCTATTAAGAAAACGACCGTAGGAAACTGGAGTTCAGTCGGGGATCTAATTACAAAGACGTTCGCCAAGACGTTCACAGTTCTACGAAAATTATTACTGCAATTTTTCACTCAAAACTTTCATGACTATAACTTTGGAAGGAACATGAGACTGGTAACTTTGCTGAAGAAGATTTATTCACAAATAAATAGAATAATAATACAAGAGAGACCCTATTACGTTCATTCTTTCTTGACACGTAATCTTTACGTGTCTTTTAGTATGATTTCTATTTGTTTACTTATTTTGTACCTTTATCAAACTTAAGTATGACCTTAACATACCTACTGCAATGTGGGAGGCAATGGAAGTCTAAGATGGACTATATTATACCATCCTAACAATATACCTTACTTATCCTTACGATAAGTGGTAATATAATGGAGGAGATGCGTCACACGCTATTAGGTATACATTTTTTAATATAAACATATTTTGTATGCTTCGATTTCTTTATTGTAACCTTTTCAGAACAGCTGATAATGGATTATATTTTTCGTTTCAATCGTTTGTAGTTTCATCACTAGACCGAAGTACATAATGGTTAGCAGTAATGTATGGAACAGTAGTACTGCTTTAAACTGACGTCGAACCATTTTCAAGAGCACCTTAATGTATTTTACGATTGCTTTTATTGTTACAACCCCATAAAGTTGCAACTCTTCACTTTTAATTTTTCTTTTTTGCAAAATGCAGTAAAACGGTTCATAAAGTAAAAGGAGGGATTTGTTTTGTATTTTATTACTCTGTCATTCTGTTGCGACAGTCTACAGAACACAAATAGCTTTTACAAGAGTCACGTTGTGTGATTGAAGTAAAATTGAATGGACGAACCAAATATTCTGGAACCTTGTGAAAGTCAAATCTTGATTAAAATAGTAAAGATGAAACTAAGTAATATTAAGCCAAGTCCAACAGTTATTAAATTCAATTTGAAACCAGTGTGAATTAATTACGTACGTACCAATTGTTACTTAATTACAGCTTGTTACCGAATTTCGACATAAGGCTTATCACATAGTCATAAATATTTAATTTTCAAATGAAAGTTGTCAGTTGTGTCATATGAGTTCCTTATCATCTGTAAAAGTAGCTGTTATAAGCAGGTTAATTTTTAACGACATATCTACAGTGTAGTCCGCCGTTGTCAACGAAAACCAAATCAAAATAATGTTGTTGTAATTCGACCTTTATACTTAATATCACCCGCATCCCCTTCACAATGTCGAAAATTATGCTTTGGTAAGTACACAATATAAATTACATAATGAAAATATCCAGCAAATATGCTCAGCTCTTGAGTCGCGCGCATCGAGCTCAATATCGTTAATTTAAATTACATTCCCATCAAATATGGCGGGAGCTAATTGTTAATAAAGCGATAATTAATCTTGGAATTATTAATACTGACGAACATTAAAATTTCGGCTACGTATTTTATTGAATTTCAGGTAGGTACACTGTGAAAGTCAAAAGCTTTAGGGATGGTAATGAAATTAAAATTATAAGAACCCTCTGTAGGTATGCAGATTGTAGAAAAGATATTAAGACATTTTAATTACATTTTTAATTCCAGTAATTATGTATAATTGTACTCAAAGAAAAAAATTGCTAAGAACAATCTGAGTGATTCATTCAGATAGACAAGAGTGATTTCGATTAAGCTAGAATCTGGCATACCTTGATGCCTAATTTATAATTTTCTTTTAAGGCATGCTCTACTGGTATTTTAGTCGATAACTTTTTAAGGCCGTATCGAAACAAGTAAAAAATCTGTTCGTACATACGAAATCTTATATACAGTTAATAATTTTATGAACTCGTGATAAAATATAATACAGTAACAAAATGTGTAAAAGTGAAGCATTACGTTTACATATAGCTTTTTATGTTCGTTTTATAACTACACCTAGACATGATGGAATAGTTAGATACTAATAAGGTGTCAAGTTAATTCATAAAATACGAAGGATCAACGACCTGCTTTCAGAACTTATCAAATGAACTTTATTAAAATTTATAGAGCTGTACGTTGTACGTCGAGGTGTGATTTTACACTTACTCAATTAAGCGTAAAATTATTATTTAGTTCAGTTTTTTATTATGTTTAGGTAAATGTTTTTGATAGGTAGGTAGAAGGTAGGGGTTGCCATAATCCCCACGCTTGGCAAGCGGCTTGGGGATCGCAGTGTTGGTGGTGAAGTTACAGAAGATGCTGCTGCCCATCTTCTGGGTTTTCTATTAGTCGCCTTTTACGACACCCACGGGAGGAAAGCTGGTGGTCAATTCTAGGCCGGATACCACACGGCACAGGACCTACTATAGTATATGAGCAATCACTGGTAGGCAAGTATGTTTTGCTGCAAGTTCAATATAACGCAGAAAGTCAATTTCGATTTTGAAATAATAATGACAAATATTTTCGTTATTCTTTGTATGTCTTTTAATCGTTTTCATTTATAATGATAAAATTGCAGAATTATTTAATATTTAAAACAGATTTCCAATAAAAACTACGTAGTTCAAACACAGTTTACACGTTTAATATCTACGAGCGATATACCAAGTTTAATATTTTCTCGGCGGAAAAATTTTACTAGGAAAAATCGTATGTATGTTTTATGAGTGCTTCACAGAGGCTGGTCAATATTTTGAAGCCCTAGAGCGCAATTAATCAACTGAAGTTTTAATTAAATCCATATGAGATACGACGCCATACTGCGCCGTTTTTCATCCCTCATAAATAATTTTAATACTGCGTATATTGAGCCCATATTGTACGCACAATTTGAATGACATGGCCAATTACGCATTTTCTCGTAATAAAGTGGTTTTGTTTTAGATAAAAGATTATTATGTACATTTTAAGATACCTTCTACGTACGATATGTATCTGCAAGTACAGTTTTAGTATTCATCTTTGCTGGAAATTGTAAAAATATCAATGTAGTATAGGTAAGTAGTTTTTTTCTTTAGGACATCAAAGGACTCTGGTTATTATACACGATATTATAAAGCTCGTTATCTTGAAAAGAATGAAAACTACATAATAATTGAAGACGTACTGAGACTAACGAGGGCATCCAAAAAGTACATCAAAATCCGCAAACAGGGCGCAAAAGTAGACACTAGGCGAATCGTTTGTAAAATATATCCTATTACAAAGGGTGAGAGTGCATTTTAGCGTAGGAATTAATGCACTTGTTTACGTGTACAAAGACGAAAAAGTTTCACAACGCTTCGTTAAACTAGACGCTTGGGATTACATGCCCGAGACACTCATTTAGACTGTGTGGCGAACTGAAATCTTTGAACGCGTTTAAGGGGAACATTTTAGATATTTACTTTGTTTACCGAGTTCTAAACTGAGACGGGTACGTCTTACGTTCACTCAAAAGTTTTCGTAACTTAAAACCGAAGGTGTCTACTGTATTTATGTATCCTTTGTGTGCAAAATTAAGTAAAAGGACACTTTCCATACATAGTGAGACCCTTAGAAGAAATCTTAATGAATAGTTACAAGTTTCAAGTTAGGGTTGTCAGCTTTGAGCTGCCTTTGTTTCGGTTTGTTCCCCTTTCTGTTTTATATTACTGTATGTTTTGTTATAAAATATAGTCTTTGTAAAATCAATTAAGATCCCATCAAAGTCATATTTGGATTCTGTTATTGATACATTAGCATTTCAATTTCATTTAAATGTTGAGTAGGTATTCTCATTTCATCATCAGCCGAAAGAAGTCCACTGTTGAACAAAGGCCTGCCCCTTAGAACGCCACAATGAACGATGTTGAGTAGGTATATTTACTTCTAATTAACACAAGAAGTTTAATTTTAAATATTCATATATTTGATGAATGCGCAGCGTTGCATAAAATAGCGCCCACGTAAATTCCCTTGCGTAGGATAACTAGTTACTGGACTGATCTCGCCACTGTATAAATAAATATTTATACACAGTCGGCAAAACCACTGAGGGATATGCATAACGTAATTTAGCTTTCGCGTGCACAGAAACCGTTAACTTTAAAAATATTCAAATCTAGATACGTTACAAAACTTCATATAAGTGAGTTTGTAAAGGCGTGGTCTTTAATGTAGCGTGTTGGGGGAAATTAAATAACAATTTGTTTACTTATATAAGTTTTGAATTGACAATCTGATAATCGTTATTTTCGTGATAATCGAGTAGCTTACAAGCATTTGTACCGATCATTATAATTATATAGCGCTAAACGCACACTATATTCTGTTAAAAATCGTCACAAAAATATGATTACAAGATAAAATTGAGTCCTAAAGAAAACCATTATCTAAATATGATACTGTAATTACCAAGCCAGGTTGCGGTTATTATTATCGCTGATATGGCAATTATGAGGTGCGGCCTAGCGCATATTCCAGCTATTACCTCCTTTTTTACCCCTTTAAAAGTGTTTGAATATTTAAAGCGACAATCCAAAGCCACGTTTTTCTACGTGGTCAACTGAAATTAGTTGTCAGGAAACTTTTATTTCATCGGGAAATTAGCGAAACGAAAGATCGGACTGAGGCAACCCCTAAGCATTTCTCATGCGTTTGTATTTTCTAATCGGCATAAGAAAAATAAATTTATTGAAAATCCAGTCTGGTTAATAATCTATCGAGGATTACATATGTATGTCATATTCTACTACACACGCAACGCAAACTGAACTGTCTTTAGAATCACAATTGGTTTAAGCATGAATAGGTTAAATTGAAAAATCGCTATAGTGTGCAATAAGAACTTGCTATCTTTCACGAGCACCACAGTGAACCGTTTGTCTTACTTTAGTCTTACAATTTGCAATCAGCTTCCGTTTGACTTACACATTGTCGGGCTATAAAACGAGAAAACAAACTTTAGCTACCATAGAAAATTAACTCTTAAACAAACGGGCTTTCTTCAAAATATACTTACAAAAGAATTTGCATGACAAACGTTAACAGAAAATGCAAGAGTTTTCTGCGTCATACACCCGCTGAATTTATGGCCCAACTGTAAAGGACACTCGAGATGAGATAAAAATTTGCATACAGCGCTCTTCGATCAGCAGTCCAGCTGGCAATGGACGGACTTCATAAAGTTACGACACAGACTCACAGAACTTTTCCAGTTGCAGTTTATGTGAAACTCCCTTTATTTCTGCACTGTTTATCGGTATATACACTGTACTCTTATATTTTTAATAGTTAATCACATTTGATTGTGGAATTATGTTTTGTCACGCGATTTTTCTTTTGCTGATTCGATTTGATTTTGTTTATTCAACAACAATACCGATTGCTGTTTCTTTATTACATAATTTATTGAGTTACGTCATAATAAAAGATCACACATCGTTATATTTAGCTTTAAGATAATCAGCATCTATAAATAATTTAAACTAAGATGCTATGTTTATCAAAAAGTCAAAATCACAGAAAGTAAATTATTTAAACACTGACTTTTCTAGAGACTCGAAATCAATTCATTACGCAACAACATAAATGTTCCTGTAGTATCAACACCGATAACTTACTCTACCTCTAATTGTAATACATCCACAATGAAGGTTCCATGCGACACAAACACCAAGGTAAGATTATCAACGCTCCATAGACGAGTATTAAACTTTTGCTTTAACCGAGTTTTCATTGTCTCTTCCTCGGATTAATACGTGAACTTCTCAAAGGGTTATCTAAGTTTTGGGGACCACGTTTCTATTAATTACCCAAGTTTGCGCCCGATCGATATTAATTAATTAAGAAGCTGAGTTTGTCTTTAGTAACGCGCGAACATTTCCACACAGTTTCATTGTGTTCTGTTTTATTTTAATTTATTTCTCTTATTGTTTGGAATGTGTTAAGTCGGTAGAACGTGTGAGGTGTTTGGTAAGAAGTTTCGTGTTTTAGTACTGATAAGTTTTGTCGGTTGCAGTCACGCTATTGTTACTGTCAGCGGGCTTGTTTTTATGTGACGTCACGAGTTCTCACGATTGTACCCACCAACTTGTTTTAATTACATGGCTTTATTTGTTTATATTATTATCGTCATGTTTGTTTATGTTAAAGTAAAAGACAGAGGTATGTAACAGGTAGCAATCCTTTCGTTGGGCCATATTGATATAGATTGATAATAATTTTTCAGTGGTGACTTAATCGTAACTGAGTAGGCACTACCTAGGAATAACCCTAACTATGCTCGTATGAATCTGATCTATACCTCATAATTTATCAACGCTACCATAATTTATAGTAATATGCCCATTATAAATAATACCTAATAATACTAATTTCAATATAAAGATAATACCTATTCGAAGACTTTGGACAGACCTATTTTATAAGTCTTATTCGCTCCATTAGCCACGTCCAATGTCATTTCAATAAGTATTGAATTATATATCTAGCAATTGACCTTAATTACAGGCGGCAATTAGATCACTTTCTCTCACATTAATCACCTGTATTGGCAGCGATAAAAACACAAGTAATTCGGTTCATTGTCATTAACGGTAAGTGTAAAAGTACACGGACGCAATTAGTCATGCTTTGAAAAATCAAAGTTATTTTCTACGGACGTAAAACATGGCGGCACGCGAGAAAGCGCTCGGTTTGTGCCACTTTACGGCCATGAAAATTGACCGACTCAACGAAACTTTCCAATTAAGCCATTACTTAAATGACGGGTGACGTAACTTTGGATAAATATTGCTCTGAGTGCTTTTGCAGACTGTAATGACCTGTACTCGTGCAAGTTAATGTACGGAGACCACGGAGTAGAAAGTAAATGGAAGACGCATGATAAAGGATTGAAGAGTTATACGCATTTATAAAATGAGTGGGGAAGAGCGTGGCAATCTGTTAGTCTTGAAATAAAATTAGCAATAAAAAAGTCATATTATAGATTCTCTTAAATATTATTGCTAGCAACATTAGTTAACTCACTAACTCAATTAAGGTATTATCCACTCAAATTTATTTACGTAATTAGGTTTGGTACAAAAGTTTTTTTCTATGTAAATCCTCGAGTATTAAAAAATTCGACCCAGGGTCATAAAAACTAAAAGACAATAAATTTAAAGGTTGACTGTCTCAGTTCTGTAGACTACACATTGCCACTCCACTTGCTAACTAATCCGTGACTTAGTCTAAATCCGTAACACGTTACGGGGTCGTGTCGTCAAGTAATAGCCGTCCTTGACTGTCTGCCCTGCCATGTTCCTCAACTTTATTGACATATCACTTCGCTATTAATGTTTTAGGTACGTCATAAACAATGGTTTATATCTTCCGCACTATTTCTGTGTTGCCTGAATATGGAATAGATAGCAGCAAATAAATTTTATGAACCAAACAACATTCGGATGCTACTAATATTTTTATTTCATATCTTTGTATTTGTTTTGTTTTCTATTTTGTCTGATTAAG
This sequence comes from Abrostola tripartita, assembly GCA_905340225.1. Classification (NCBI taxonomy): domain Eukaryota; kingdom Metazoa; phylum Arthropoda; class Insecta; order Lepidoptera; family Noctuidae; genus Abrostola; species Abrostola tripartita. The sequence goes on along the minus strand of HG996498.1, from coordinate 5,691,776 downwards.
TAAAATATGTTGGCATAAAGCTGGGTACTCACTAGCTAACTGTTACTCAACAGATACAGTTCTAGTGTCTACGTGTGAAACGATCTTCAACAGCCACAATGAGTATCTCGTCGTCATCGGTTCGTTGCGAGCACAGAGCGTTCCGCTCGCGAACCACATAGGTACACACTGTAATTTTTGGTAACAGTATCGTGCAACAGTAACAGTTACAGCTGGCTAATGAGTACCCAACTTAATATCACTGAAACTTTGAGGTGGGGTTTATAGGGCCTTGTTTGATTGTTACTAATATTTTGATACACGAAGCATGATGTTTTTCAGTTTCACAAGGATTAAGTTATACATACCGCTATCTAATTAAATGTATTGAAGAATGTCAAGATGTACCTCCTTCAATAGCTTAGTTATTTTTTAGATACTTAGCCTAGCTAGGGCTATAGGCGAATTAATTACGGTTCCGACACGTATTACAATATTACGTTAGCCCCTCACGTTCTAAAGCAAAAATCCCTGCAAATCATTTAATCGGGCCAACTTTGTTTTCACGTCATTGGGAGTAGACGTTGCAAGTTCAATAAAGAGCATGTCACGCGTCAGTCCGTCTCTCGACCGACAAACGGACACGTAGGCAATAACATCGACTTCATTCAACAAATTTGCGCTTTTCATTTCCACAGAAAAATAACCCTTATAACAAGGATGTAAGAGTGAGAGTGGCAGCAAATAAATTTAGCTGCGACGTACCTGCGTTATGAGTTGGACACTTTGACGGCCGACGCAACTTTAAGTAGGCAACTGGAGTGGTGATATGGGTATCTAATATATTTGTGTTTGTTTGAGGAAATCTCTACTAAGGCCGCAGTTTGAAGAACTAGTGAAAATACGCTGTGCATGAATATATTTATACATAGTCCTAGAAACAATTATGGAAATACTGTCATTCATGTTTTCTATAAAATCAAATTTGTAAAAATGGAAGATGTGACCTTTTTCTTTATCGAAAAAAGGTACATCCAGCAAAATATTTGTTTTCACATGTTTTACGTAACTGATGATCTACCAATAGATAGAACCGTTTAAAAAGTTGCAAACGGGGCTGAGAAATGTGGTCCTGAATCTGATTTCTCTTCAGTTTTTAATTAAAAACTTAGCCACCATTTCGGCGTTTACAATCGTTGCCTAGATTAATTGGCAAAAGGCTCGTACTTTTTACTGTCAATGGGGCAAAGTGAAAAGTCATCACACAGATCTGCCTATCCATTAGGGGAAGTCGTGATGACTGATTAACAGTAAAAATAATAATTAGAAGCCCCGAAACGAAGGTTTTCATAAAAATATAAGGTTAAAAGAACGTTAAAAACGATTAAATTTATATTTTTTGCCGTCAACTTTTTGTAACAATATTTTGATGGATAGTCCCAAGTTCACACATTAATCATTTATTTTTGCCATTGGATTTAATCAAGAAAATAACTGACGCAGGTAGGATATTTTAACAGTTTAAATGATATTGTTAATACGAAAACAATTTTATTTTTCTTCTAAGTTGTTAAACCATACGACAATATTTTTTCCTCAAAATGTTCATCAATATTTTTGTAGGTGCTAATGTTTTTTTGATAGAACGGTAGACAAAACTCAAACAAATACGACTGAGCCGGCTTAAATCGATAACAAAGGCCACCAAAAGTGAAATATGACGGAAAAAATATACGTCCCGGCAAAACACTCACGTTGAAGCTTTAAAAATCGTCCTTTTGTTTACGACGCAATGAATTTGGAAATTCAGACGTCTGCCCGAAAAGGTGGGTGTCGCTTTGTTCCGTGTGAATAATTCGCTGCCGCGGTGCCGACGCTTTTATCGGCGTAATTCGCTCAAAATGAAACAGGTTAGGCGAAATTGATAAATGCTGTCGAGACTCGGCCGCTAACGAAAGGACTTTGGCACGTAAGCATCTTGATCTAGTGCTGTTACTTGGTAAGAGAAACAGGCGGAATAATAAATTATAATTTGTATCTTCACTTCAATTTTAACGATAGAATGGATCTTTTGCTTTTCACAAACATTCTTTAGCTTTATTCGATCCTTTGGATATTAAAGAATGAAATACTTTTGTTAGCAGAATTAGTTTAAGCCTGCCCCTTCTATATCGAATTCCGAGTCAGCGATGGGCCTAGGAATGCGGCAATATAAGGCAATTAAATTGTTTTGTTTCGTATGTTCTCTACATAACTATAAATATTCATGATTTGAAAAAAAGTGTTACTGAACTTAGGTTAGCATGACACGTAATTTAAAAAAAATTGTCATTTGCAACTTTATTGTCACTCTAAGTATAAATATTTTTACTGAGATTATTCTATTGACCAGCCACCTTACCATAATTGCCTTAAGCAGAGCAGTTTACGTTATGGAAGCGAGACACTGCATTACACTGCATGTAGCATCTCGCTTCCACAACGTACAATGCCCTGCTTTAAGAGTTCATGGTAAATTTAAAACGTAACTGTTTACTCAACGATATTTTGTGATTACTCAATAAGGAGCGCTGGGTTGTATTAATAAAACATTTTACTGTATTCAAAGAATCCTATTATCTGACACAGGTAAAGGCAAAGTAAAAGTAATTATTATACTAAGCGAATCGTGGATGAACAGCACATAAATAAATATTGTGCGAGTTATAAGTCTGTCAATCAATTTAAATAACTACTCAAACAAATTAAAATGAGAATATATTATGTAGGTATGAATTTGCAGGGAATTCAATACTACTTAAAATTGGACTAGTGGATATTGTGTTGGATTGAATGATTAGCTGACCCCCTTGCAATTACATGACAGTAACAATCCGAGATTGAGCTAAATACTGCTTAGGTCAACATTTTTAATAATATTAGCAAGCAAAATACCAGATTTTAGCACCTAGTATTTATCAAGCACAGCACATTACAGTCCTTTGAAAGTGTAATAGAATAACAAAGGCAGGGAAATTGTGTATTGTTTTAGATCACCAGGCATCGATCGGTTGGCGGAACGTCTATATAATTTCAATAATTTTGATTGACGTACCTTTTGAACTCGACGATCAAAGCTTGCTATGTTGTCACAAGTTTAAACGCTTACGTTGTTCTCATCTGTTTATTTGTAAAACACGGTAACAACATGTCACAGAGAGAGAAGAGCACAAAAAACATGAACATTCTCGTCATTATTTTTAAATGTGTTTGTAAAGATACGATACTTTACTTCGAAATAATATTGTTCCCTTTTGAATTATTAATGACGTCGTTACGACGTTGAGACGGAGTCTAGTTTTGTCGTTTGCTCGATAATCGGATACGAATAAAACTCATGAATCACAATAAAACTCAGCACGAAGCCATTGCTTCAAATTTATGAGGAAGAACTATCCGAAGACTTATAAAACAATGACAATATGTCCCTTACGTTTTCTTCAGCATTATACAACTTTAGATAAGTCCTCTTTTTATAAGGATCCGGAATCCGGGCCATGAATTATGATAAACGGCCGCTTTTCGATGTCAACCCAAAATTATTTATTGTTGCTTTCATGTGGGCGGAATTAAATCTTTATTCCCGTGGTTTACCGTGAGACAACTGAATATTAATATATAAATCAAAGTTATGGAGTCAGATGTTGGGTTTTGTTGACTGCCAGCTTTTGAGATGAATATAATACATGTATGATTACAACTAAGGAACAGATTGATTACGAAACAGTACATACGGGTAAAAGACAAAACTGTTTTTGGACTTGTTAAAATTAGCTTGTTGTCATTTGTCGTCTGCAAGAGTGCAAGTAGAGCCTCTTCGAGTAAGACTACCAAATTGTGCGTCAGCGGAATCATAGATATATTATAATTTATTTATTTCAGACTAGATTGTCCATAGAGTGTTAGTAATACATTGGAACTTACAAACTATGTTAGTAATACACACATACAAAAAAAAACTATACTAACTATGCTACATGTAGGCGAATTCAGTGCCTCCAGATAGGACTTTCTTTACAACGATGTGTAAATAGAGAATAAGGTACAATGGGGTTGACGTATCCGTGTGGATAAAAACCCCTTAACAAATAAAGAGAAAAAAAAAAAAAAAAGATAGGACTTTCAATATGTTCAGCAATGACCTTCAGGTAGCTGTTGGGACTGTCTCTCACTCTGCGCATCAACGATGCTGCTCTTTTTCTAATGGCATAATAGCCATCCACTTTTGATTCTGCAGTAGCGAGGCAGCCGCATCAACACCCTGAAGGCATTGTTATATTGAACTCTCAGAGCGCTCACGACCCGCTGCGTGCAGCTGGCCCACAGGCTGCAGGTATAAAATGATTGGCAGAAGGCCCTAAACAATGTTGTTTTGACTGCGTTTGAACACTTGGTAAACCTGCGAGCCAGCATATTACAGCAAATCACGAGCGCCCTGCGTTCCCGTTCTACGTCTAGGTCATCAGTCAGGTTTTCATTTATGACATGGCCTAAATACACAAAATGAGAGACTCGTCTCAGCGCAACCCCGCCTAGTGTCACAGGCGGCACATATAGAGGATTCATTTGCCCCGCCCGAAACATCAGCAACTCGATTTTTTTGACGTTATATGTCAACCCATGTGTTTCAGCGTATGCTTCACACACACCTATCAGCTTACGTAGAGCACTTATCGATGGGCTCAACAACACCATGTCATCGGCGTAACTAATGTTGTTGACTATATGACCATCTATAGAGCAACCTACACAGGTGTTGTTGAGCTCACGAACCAGCTCCCTTACATATATATTAAATAACGTAGGCTTAGTCCTCCCTGCCTAACTCCACACTGTAACTGATAAGTATCAGACAGGCAACCTGCCCATCTTACAAAATTAGTCTGGTGCCTGTACCAGTACTCGAAAATACCTGTTATGCCCTCCGGCACGCTATTCTCTCTCAGTTTGGACCACAGTTTGTCATAATTAACCAGATCAAACGCTTTTGAGAGGTCCAAAAAGGCGGCATAAACCGGCGTTTTGCGGTCAGTATAATACCTGATGGTGTGCTTGAGAACTAATATTGCACTCTCAGTCGATAGCCCGAGCCTCCTGAAACCCGAATTGAGTCAGCTCTCCTACGATCTGGCTTATTTACCATTATTTGTAACAATATGACTCAAAAAGAAGATAGCGTATTCGAAATCTGTTTATATAAATATTATTAGAGGAGTGTAAGAATTTACATACATGTAATTTAAGTTTCTGTGGAGTAAAAGCGCAAAACCTACTGTCTACTTTTTAAAACAGTGTTTTGCTTATTCTACCTATTCTTTTATATCTAAATTATTATCTGTAATAATATTTCCTTTTTCTTTAATGTTATTTGTGGAAAAACTTCCCCATTGGGCGTTGGAATCAGTTAATACTCTGTGCTTACCCATAAAATATGTTCCTAATTCTTTTCCAATTTACAACTTAAGCCTCCTTTCACAAAATGAGTCACGGTTTGTTTATTCCAAGGTTGTTTTTGTTCAAATTCTGGTAGATGAAATAAAATAATTAAATGTATTATATTCATACTCATCTGTTACTAGGTAGGTACTTGTAGATATATTTAAATATGTATTAAGTCCTAGTGCAGCAGTCCAACCCTCAGTGAGCTAGCGTGTTGATCAATGCTCAATCCTTCTATATAAAAGAAAAGGCCATTGCCCTCATCATCATCATCAGCCGTAAGGCGTCCACTGTTGAACGAAGGCCTCCTCCTTTTAGAAGGGGGGTGTTGCCATAATCCCCACGCTTGGCAAGCGGCTTGGGGATCGCAGTGTTGGTGGTCAAGTTACAGAAGACGCTGCTGCCCATCTTCTGGGTTTTCCCTTAGTCGCCTCTTACGACACCCACGGGAGGAAAGGCCAATTGGCGGGGGTGGTCAATTCTAGGCCGGATACCACACGGCACTGCCCTGCGGTGGGACAATTATAGGCTATTATTATTGAATGTCCTAGTGGCCCAAATGTTAGCCCGCATTCATAAGCTTTTGTAGACTAAACCTGTTGCCAATATAAGACAGACTGACTGCTGCTAATTAATTATTATTAAGAAAACTCTGACTAACGGATTGCATTGGTAGTAAGTAATCCGGAATGTTTGTCATTTTCGTGCAAGCAATTTTGGTAGATTTTTATCATTCGTCAATAGCTCACATTTATACTGTGTTTATATTCATCCATTATTACTTTCACATACACCTTCATGTGTGCCTACGTCTAAAAATTCATGCGCGTAAATGTTTTATTACTATGAAGCGGTTTTTCTTCAGCACTGAAATTTCGTATTGACGCGAACAGGGAAAAGTACTCGGTTTTGTAAAATCCGCATAAGCGACCGTCAGGCTGAAATTAAGAGACTAAAGTTCTACTTTTTTAAGGCATATTACTTGGTAAGATAATATAAAATCTTGGATTTAAACAAACCTTGTTCGTTCCTTCATAATGATATTTTGATGTCGAGTATCTGAGCTCAAATCCCTTAATCGCCTTTCTTTTTAAGATCGCGTCGTTACAGTCAAAAATATATTTATCTTACATTAGGCCGCAATCCGAAAGCCATTTTATTTCAAAGATGTTGTTTGAGTATTTTTTTTAAATGACTGTTTGTTTTTAATTAAATTAAATTAAATATCGTTTATTTCAGGCAATTATTAAAACCCATAAACACAAACACAAAACAATTACAATTAAAAGTAGTATGTAACAATAATTATTATAATAATATTTTAAAATTAAACATCTATGAATGACATAAGTATTTATAAATTACTCAAAAGTCTTTTATCTCTCTTTTAAGATGAACAACATGGAACACAGAAGATACAATTCGGTTACTACTCAGGGCTACTCTTGTGTAGAATGACACCCTGAGCTTCTTTAATAATGCGGAGAAACTAGCAACTCTGCTCTCGGCAAACATATCAGTCGCACTACACCGCCAGGGCAAGTTCATCATGACCCGGAATGCATTATTGTATTGTACACGAAGAGTGTTATATGCACTCCTCGTGTACCGGTACCATAGTTGGCTGGTGTAGAACGACTGACAGTAGGCCTTGAACAGTGTCATCTTGACTTGTTTCGAGCAGTGGTGAAAACGTCTAGCTAGCATGTTACTTCTACAAGCTATACTGCGTCTCTGTCGTTCCATATCCTCATCATCCGTTAAATTTTCTGTTACAATATGCCCGAGATATTTAAACTTTGTAACAATTTTTAAGGTGGTTCCACATAAACGTATAGGAAGTATTATATCAGGGCCTTTTTTATATTTAAAAACCATAACTTCTGTTTTATTAACATTATATGTTAGGTGGTGTTGAGTTGCATACTTTTCACATATACTTATTAACTTTCTGATGCCGTTGACCGATGGACTAAGCAGCACCATGTCATCCGCATAGCTAAGGTTATTAACGCGCACACCGCCGACTTGGCATCCGACTCTGGTGCTGCTCAGCTCCTCGATCAACTCGTCTACATAAAGATTAAATAAAATCGGCGACGTCAGACCACCCTGTCTCACTCCACTTGATAGCCTATAAGTCTCCGACAGAGTATTATTCCATTTCACCTGATTAACTTGGTTGGCATACCAGTATTCTAAAATGTTTATGATTTTTAGAGGTACCTCGGTTTTTCTTAATTTATCCCATAATATATTATAATTTATTGTGTCGAATGCGCGGCTTAGGTCTAAAAAGCATGAATATACTGTTGTGTTTCTATTTACATACTCATATACTGTATTCTTTAAAGCAAAAATAGCTAAATCCGTAGATGAGCCTCGTCGGAATCCAAACTGAGCGTTGTTTAACGGTATGTTCTTTTCATTTAGATTTTTCATAATTATAGTTTCAAACACTTTAGAAAATATAGTAGCCAATGAGATTGGTCGGTAGTTTGACAAGCTGGATACATCGCCGGTTCTATTCTTTACAATAGGAACAACTATAGTTCTCATAAAATCTGCAGGTAAATAACTATGATGGATACATGAATTGAATAACAAAGCAAGCTTATCAAAAACTAGCCCTGGTGCAAATAGAAGGTGTTCGACACTGAGCCCATCGTGGCCCGGAGATTTGCCGCGCTTCATGCGCATGACACACCGACACACGTCCTCCGCCGTGACGCGCAGCACGGTGGTGGCAGAACACTCTGGTCGCTCGCGTAAAGGTGCCGATATCGTCTCCGGACCACCATGAGTCCCACGACTCACCTGTACACTCTGACTATTGGAACTGGTAAAGGCAGACTGAGACTGTGGTGTAGGATTAAATTTACCGACAAACAAATTAGCTATACTAGATGGGTTTTGTTGGCCCTCAATACGCAAAGGCCTATTTGGCTTATAGTTGAGTTTGTTGGTTTCTTTCCAGAAATTTCCAAAGTCCTTGTTATACCTGTATGTGGCTACAATATCCATTTTTATTTTTGTTTCGTTCAACTGACACCACCTAATTTTATTTTTAAAAACTTTTTTGCTATGTTTCATATCATCGTATAATTTACCCTGTGTAGGGCGACCATAAAAGTTCCACAGTTGATAGTGTTGCCTAGCTATAGTATGACAATCTTTTACATGATGGTTCCAACCAATAACTGGCTTTTTGTTAGCATAAGTTTTACCCTGATATGAGCGTTTTGCAGCTTTTGTTACACTAGTAACAATCTGGTTATAGTATGTATCAATTAAAATGTGATGGTGACAATCTTTGCATGAAGCTATATTACAGTCAATAGCGGGCCACACATATGAATCTAAATATTTAGAACATAGGTTTGCATAATTACATTTTTGTTCCGGATTCCTATCACCCCATATTACCTTATTAACTGCATGACTATTTGTTTTATCTATCTTTGGTGTTAACGTATCAATATTACATTTAATTAATACAGGGAAGTGATCTGAATAATATACATCATTTAAAATAGAAATACTGTCAATAATATTTAAACCAGCCTCGGTAACAATACAGTGATCTAACCAGCTCGTGGTTCCGTGCGCGTCACTTAGGTAAGTAAATGAATTTGAAGATGAGCCAAGCAGAGCAACATCAGCACATACCCAGTTTTGGTCGTGACAGAAATCTAACATCTTACCTCCGAATAAGCTACTTGAACGCGAGACATCCGCATTAAAATCACCAAGCACTAACACTGTTTCTATACCATTCGTTTCAATAACCGCACTAATTACACCCAAACATTCCGTAAACAGAGGCAGATTGTCCGCGTCCTCCGTAGGCATGTACACCGACATAACTATAAAACTGCGGCCGTCGGAAAGCTGAATACACACAGCTGCGACGCGCGTCGATCCGGTGTCGATTGGTCTTACATTGGGAAATACAGACTTTTTCCATAATATTGCTACTCCTCCGTAAGGTCTTCCTTTTAGCACACCTGTCGTCGTGTCTACCGCTGAAACTCCCTGACTGGAAAATTCGGGATGAATTTGATTCAGATAACCCAGGTCATCTGGTAGTAGCCAATGCTCCTGGAGTGCAATAATGTCATGTTCTTCACATAGGTCGGTAATATGGTTAACACATCGTTTTATAGATCTACAGTTAAAAGATACTATATTAGTTCTCATTATTATTCGGTCTTGGATAGTTGTCGTCTTTCTTTAATTTGCGTTTAAATGTATATTTCCTGTATTCTACTCCACAAGGCCAAAACTCAGCGCTAAGGAAGATGCTTTCCTGATCTTGGTTGATGGTGACTTTAAATGAAGCAAATGCAGTCTCTTTATACTGGACAAGTTTTTCAACCTTTACGACCGTGTGTCCGCAATCCTTAAAAAAATCGCAAAGGTCGTTTTCCGTAGTAAGTTTATCAAATCGAGAGGCGTATATGTAAGATAATTTAGGCACTACTTTCAGTTTGCTAAAGGTCAATATAGCTTTTCCCTGTTGATTGGAATTCCTATTGCCTTTTTAAAACTTTTGCTTCTTATTTTTGTTCACGATCGTCATAAAACTATCATCAAAATTTGTATCCTCCAAAGTGTTATCTATTTGTTCCGCCGCTTTCACAGGGCTGCTAGTCAGTCGCCTGGTTTGAGTGTTATTCGTACTTAGCAATTTGATAGGTTTAGGAGTGATAGTTTTATCGTTTTCGGTTCGTACAGCTGATGAGGTCACGCGGTCAGGCGCATACAATTTCGCGGGAAGCGAGGGTGGTGCGGGCGTGGGGGACGACTCTCGCACAACAGGTGCAGCGGTGCCACTTTGCGCATGCGTAAGGAACTGCAACGGTGTCGGCGGAATGCGGGTAGGCGCATGCGCGTTGAGCGGCGACGACTGAGTCGGGATGCGTTTGGCTTCCTTATTTGAAAATGAGCCGTTGCAAAAATTTGCTTCAATATTATATTCTTTACTTTGTTGCTGATATTGACTAGTTTTGATGTTTTCTATGTCTTGCTTTATTTGAAACAATTCCGCGGACTTTACGTAATCTGTTTGAATACAGTGGATGCTTTGTTTAAGCACTAAAATATCTTTAAGTAGGCTCGTCACATCCACGTAATCAAATGTTACTGGAGGAAGACGGTGTAGATCTTTCGCTACGAAGGTAGGCAGTGAAGCGGGCTCTGTTTCTTTTAGAACTTTTATAATATCTTGTAGTAATCGCTTGTTCTTGCCGTCCCCTTTTCTTGTAGAACGACAGTTGGCAGCTTCGAAAATAATGGTCTTGGCAGTAGAGATTTCAACCTCCTTAAAATTAGATTCACATATCTGCACCAAACTTACTTCGTCCATAACATCAATTTTACATTGTAGAAAGCATAGTAATTCGTTTATCACCAAGTTATTACACTGATTCGACAACGACATTATTATTTCGTTAAGTAGGAAGGTAGCACGCGTCGGTAGCGGTCACAGGGTGCGTTGACGCACAACCATACGCGGTTGCGGCGCGCGGGAGACTCCAATCCAAAATGTTTGATGAAATAGTAAAAAAAATAGTTACATAATGTACTTAATTACATATTTCATCAGTCTTATAGATAGTTAATGTGTTTGCGTAACCAATAAAGCATGATTGATAAATCGTAAAACACAAAAATATAATTATCAATAAGATAACTTTCATTTACGTCACAACTTTTTGTAACGTAAGTTAAATATGTTTTCCTGTCCAACATGGGTAAGTACAATCTTCATTATCTTTATTAGATTTCCCGTTAGTCGGTGTAAGTATAAAAAGGATTTGTTTTGTTAATCTTTATGTTTATTATTTGTAAGGTATGTACTTCAAGCAGTTACTTAAAATTCTAGTAGTGTTGGTGTAAACGATTGTGTGTTTATATAAACTAGTGGTCTGACGGGGACTTTTTGTAAACGAAATTGTATGGTCTTTTATTTGTACAGCATAAATAATAAGCGACTTGCCATATAGGTATATTAGATGTTTTCGGCAAGAATTATCATCGTCTCTTCATTATGTATTCCTAATAATGTGTTTAGATAAACTATTGATAAGTTTGAAATTATGTACTCGTTTATCTTTACATATTTAGACTTAAAAATATTTAAATATGTTTAGAAATTTTAAATAAATAATTTGCTGTTGTAAAAACCTGAAATCGAGTTCCATGAATGTTTATTTCATACGGTACGCCTGAGGAAATTTACCAAAATTACACATCACAAGAGCGAATTCCGTACATCTTTAGTTGAGGAATTCATTATAAATTCAAAGTTTAAATTGCTGCCTCGAGCTACAACTCATCAGCGTAAAAAACTTTTTGAGAATAGCACTTCGTTTTATGTCGCATACGTCTGACGACGCCAACGCCTCGTGTTTAGTTTAATTAGTACAGCGAGCCTAATTCCGCCAAGTGTACGTTTAATGACCTCAAGGAAAAACTTAAGGAAGCCAAGAATGCGGCATGTCCGCAAAGTTTGAAGCTATTGTACCTTTTTCTTGAGTACGCACTGAATGGTCGTCGCCCATAGAATTGTAAAGATGACCCCAGTTGTTAGCAAGGAAAACTCGCATCATTTCCTAGTAGCTATTAAACATTTTGAATAAAGCATGGTTGTCTTTGTTCGTCGTGACACAGACAAAACATAAATCTTACTAGAGATTTTGAATACATAACATTTAAAGGACTGTATGGAACCTTTCTATCCAACTAACATCAATAACTGTATGTCCGTCATTGTCAACGAGACTGGATTAATAAGGCCTTAAAGATAATGAGACAGTTTTACGTGTAATCATACCCTATCAAACGGTTAAATAGACTGTCATGTTCAAAAATTCCTACGAAATTGAAGGAGAATAGAAAGCTCCTGAAACATGTAATTAGAGTCAAGCCGAAGAAAGTAAAACGTCATTATTCTGTAGTACCGACCTCCTTACTATGAAGTGCCATAAATAATTCATAGCCTAATTAGGTAGTTCTCGTCGCGGCTATAATAAATGCATCTGAACTATTGACGGTGCTGCCCCCTGCCTGTGTTTAAGTTAATAGCTCTATTACTTTAATGAGCGCATGCATGCGAATCAAACAGCTTTTATGACTTAGATATTGTCGCATTTCAAGCAAGAAATAGGCAGTTAAATGGTAGGTACTTTTAGATCAAGAATATATGAAATGTAATAAAATTCATAATAATATGACAATAATATGAAATGTAAATTCATTATACACACACACGCACACACACATACACACACGTAACCACGCATACACACAAGCGCTGCTTTTGCACAAAGAAGTTGTAGTATAGTAGCACACAATAAATGCATTTTTTTTTTAAACACTCTGAACATACGGATGGTACTGGACCCCACGACACAGGGAACTAGGGTTCCCTGTGTTTGGGGGCCAGAGAAACATTGTCAAATTTTTTAGTGTCTAAGCCTAATAATGTACTACGTGTATATGTATTGTACAAATTTTTGAATCAATAAATTTATTATTATTATTATAATAATATGACATGACAAAGTTTGTAGGTTCTGTAATTTTATGTCAATAAAAATATTGTATTATTATAAATTATAATGAACACGATTTATTAGACTTTTTTCAGATTGGTTCAAAAGCCTCATGGCTACTATTAATTTACTATCAATATTGTCATTATTGTATCAAAAGCAATTAGGTATTGACGACAAGCTTGTACATATGCTTCGCTAATGTCTTGACAACAGTCAGTTTTTGGTACAAACCTTGATACAAACATATACCTATCCAAAATCCATACCTACTCAAAAAGGGCTAATACATAGTCCATATTAATTTTTATATTTGACGGTTCTTCCTAGTTCAATATTATAATCTAGTTAGTCTAAATCTTTACTGAAGTCCTTGTAATATGTTTTAAATGCATAAATAAAATGTTTCAAAGTACTTAGTTTCGCTTTGACGTGACTCGAGCTTAAAGGGTTTTAAGTTTGTAAATTGGGAATCGCTTTGATATTTAAGAGGGTTCGTTTTGATTTAGAAGACGCTTGCTCACTGAAGGTTTGTTAGTGATTAAGCGAAAGTTAAATGGAGAAAATGTAATTGTGAACGGGCTTAATAACTATTTTAAACTTAGTTACTAATTTTATTTATCGTAAAACATAACATCACGCCTGAGGTGTACCTACCTACAGGTAATACACCCACATTTCGCCAGTGTTGTAAGTCTCAATGTAATAGGGGGAGAGAGCCTATTGCCATTAACCGGGCACAACTCCAGACTCCGTGCTGCTACCGCGAATTACCTATTGGGAAAACCCTTTAACACTTTGCCCTACCCGGGATTCGAACACTAGGCCAACAAGGCAGTCAGTATTTAAGTTACCTCTTCAAGCACAAACGGCTGGACCAACTTTGATAACATTTGGTATGGAGTTAGCTGACACCCTAGATTAACACATAAGCTACTTTTAATCCCGAAAAAATGTTACGGGTAACACCGCGGCGCGCGCTAGTTGATATTAAACGATATTAAAAATGCTAAGGCTGTGCTTGCAGATCTTCCATGCCTCGGAATATATATTATGTGAAGAGGGCATTTTTATGTCTCTGGTCAAGTCTAGGGTAGGTTTGCCGTCCAATAGGACTACATGACCCAGAAGGAATAAGAGTATACCTATGTTTACGTAAGATCGCGTGTTTCATTTATATAGCAAAATTATTAACGAGCTTACTTAAACATCAAATCCCGAAAATCGTTCATATTTCCTAAATATTTTTCACATTTACATTAATATCGCTCATTTCACCGCTGTTGCAGTTTAATTTGAGAGTCCATAATTCCACAACAATTTCCCTTTATATGAAAAGGTTTCCAATATTTACCAACCACGGCTATTCTGATGCAACTCACCATAATCATTATAATCGAATGGTTTACTCGAACATGTAGGACTTAAGGCCTTGTAAAATGATTCAAGTGCACTTGGTTTAGTTGCTTTAATGATTCACCATGAGGAAGCAACATGAACAACGTAACAAACGCGATTAACTCTAAGTAGCGGAGTGTATGCAGCTCGGAAGACTGAATTTTGAATTTGATGTGACTGGAACTAGAATATTAGAAGATGGAAGAAGATAAGGATATGAAAGTCGAACATTATAAAATAAGGTTATTATAGTGGCTGGTTTTGTGAATTGTTTTTTTCTGTCGCTTGATTTCGGATCTCGATACAGTACCTACTTATTTAAATCAAGTTTGAAATTATATCCAAAAATATATAATTATTTATTAATAGAACGAAGTACTTAACTTGACGGCCTTGGCGCAGTGGCTTAGTGATTGGACTGCTGCTCTAGGGGTTGCCGGATAGATTTGCGCAAGGGATAAAATTTTGTGCGATTTGCAGATGTTTGAGTCTGGGTGTTTGTGTATGTAAGATATTTCATGATTGTGAAACGTTTTTTTTAAACTTTGATTGATATTATTTTAGTAGTATTGGTACTGTTTTTCCAGATATGTTTTAATTACGTGACATTTAATGCGTAATACAGGAGTAACGGTAAACAGGTGCACTACGTTACTTACAAACATTGCTTAATTGCTTTTATCACTTACGCTTTTTGTAATCAACGGAGCAAGAACAAACTAAAGCACCTACCTTTGTTGAGCAGTGCAAAATTAGTTGCACTCCACAAACAGACAGCAACATAGGGGTTAAGTAGCTTAGAGCGTACCTTGATTGCAAGACTGTATACGGCCTTATACGTCATAAACTTTGTCGAAAGCCTCGCACACAGGCTAACTAAATTATACGAAGGGTAAATAAACATGAAATTATGTGGGCAAAACAACATGCAACACTTATAATCGTACTAATTAAGATCTAGCGGAGGCATAGTTGCAACAACTTTAGGACCAACATTCAGTAACGTAGGTACTAATGAGGACCTAGCATACGCATATATAATGATATAACAACTTTGGATCAGCTGTATAGGTATTATTCTTCTTATCGTATGGTTGATGAACAACTTGGCGTCACAGTTTAAACCGCCATTAGGCGACTGACATGGCTTTACACACCGTTGAAAAATCTCACGATGTCTTCCTTCGCCGTTTCTAGCAACTGATAACTAATTTATAATACCTCATAGGTATTATACAACATGACGTCATCATCAGTCAATTTATAGAAACCATATTTTTTTCTAATATGTATATTGCGTTCGCATTGTGGAAACACTGGAATTTGGAACATTGGTAGTTATTTGCAAAATACCTAATGAATGACAAATAAACACTTTATAAACATACAAATTTCTTTCAATCTATCCAGTACAAAACACCGTCACACAAAACAAAGCACGCACTATCTATAAATCCCGTTTCCAAATTGGGTTGCACTTCAGAAGCGTCAGATAGATAAGCATAAGGATGCCGAAGATCCACTATACATCAAAGTGCAAAAGTATCCGCGGAGCATTACTCTTGGATGTCAGGCACACCGTAGGGACCGCCTCACAATGCATGCCATCTCCGCGCGCCGGGATCCACTCAATTTTAGTTTCTTTGTGACACACTTGGCCTTATTGCGACAGCTCACCGCTAGCTATATTTTTAAAATTATTGCGTTATGTTGGTGAATTCTTTTTTCATTATTTTAATACGTAAACGTTTCAGTTATCTACTTATTGAACACACGATACAGCAGCGGAGGAAAAGCAGATAACGCACAGCGAAGAGATGCAGAGAGTTAAAATTAATAATTTATCAGAAACGCGTTATAACCGATTTCTTCATATGGTTGCTCATTAATTATGAAGAGCAAATTGTACATAAGCTTTTTATATTTCATAATTAGAAAAAAAATTGATAAGAAGTTCTACAAAACCAATGAACGAAAACCTTCATGTACCGATACAACAAAATAAGTTAATCTATATAGGTACCTACGTAATGTATGAAAGAAAATTGAATCTGGTAAAAGCTTACAGTAATGATATTAAATGGCATTACTTACGGTTCATGTTTAATGAATGAGTAATAAAAGGTTTTTGATCGTTAATGAAGTTAAGGCCCGTGAATAGCTTGATTACAGATTTTACGACGAAATTTGAGTTCAAATATTCCATTAAAAGCAGTCTTGTATGTTTGCAATACGTTGTAAAGTTATAATAAATGGGCGACATTTGTAAAAGGTAAGAGGATAATAAGGTAATGAACGCTAGTACGTGAATGCTTACTAGAGGCTAATCAAAGAGCAATCGATTTGGCTATGTATTGGGCTCAGATTCAGTCAAAAAATCATCGACACGAAAAGAAGAAGAAGAAGTAAAAGGTGGGTCAAGAAGACGTAGGTAGAAAACTTTTTAATTAAATGGTCCATATGATGGTTGTATGTCTTTTAAGAAATAGCCATTATTTTGATCTCTATTAACTTACACTCTTTCATCTATTGTAAGGTTACGGTGCTAGATAAAGGCAGTATTCTCCAATTTCTGCACTTCAGCTTAAGTTTGAAACTTGTCAGATTAGTCGACTCTGACAATATATTTGGTCTTTGGTAAATGTGAACATACGTAAATCCCTCTCTACTGGTGAAATAGAAGCTATAAAAATGCAACAATAAATAAAAATGTCATGTTCAACATAAAAAATAATCATTTCACTCATAAAAAACTAGCACGAACTAGCAAGGAAAATGAAATCCGCTAGTACGTGACATATGTACTTGATTGATTCACTGTAAAATATATCCGAGGTAAAGTTACCTTTTGCACAAAACTCTTCATGTTCCGACCTCTTTAGAGATCTATATCACTTTTCAATAAATTGAAAGCGTTGAAAAGAGTTTTAACATCGACGTGTCTTTCACTAAAATGTGTTAAAGCGTTCGGAGAGCGTGACGTAAGCTGGCTTTTAAATGAACTGTTTGTTCGACGGTGGGAACTGGGCTTATGTACTTTAAAACTCCGTTTAAAATTATTTGTACAGGAGACGTGAAAACCTAAATACCTTTAGTGTATTATTTTACTAATTAGTGTTGAAAAATAATTAAATTGACTTACGAAACTACACATAACTGTTGTAGCCTAAACGATATAAGGTAACTTAGCTTTAGGCCGATTCTTGGTTCGCGTGTTATATCTATGACACTCTTATAAACTATATCAATAGAAGATGTCATAATATTACTGCGTGAAAGGATTCATCATCATCATCAGCCCGTTGCAGTCCACTGCTGGACATAGGCCTCTCCCAATGTACGCCACAGAGCCCGGTCTGCTGCTTTATGCATCCAGTCATTGCCTGCCCTCTTATGTAAGTCATCCCGCCATCTGGCCAGCGGACGATCCACGCTACGTTTACCAAGACGCGGTCTCCACTCCAGAACACGCTTACTCCAGCGGTTATCGGTTCTGCGACATATGTGGCCAGCCCATTGCCACTTCAACCTACTAACTTTCAGAGCTATGTCGGTCACTTTAGTTCTCTGACGGATCACTTCGTTCCGAATTTTGTCCTTCAGAGAGACTCCGAGCATAGCTCTTTCCATAGCACGTTGAGCGACTTTGAGCTTATGGATTAGCCCCACAGTCAGTGTCCACGTCTCGGCACCATACGTCATTACAGGGAGGACGCATTGGTTGAAGACTTTTGTCTTCAGGCTCTGTGGTATATCCGACGAAAATATGTGGTGCAACTTCCTGAACGCTGCCCAGCCCAACTGAATCCTCCTATCGGCTTCCTTTTCGAAGTTGTATCTACCCAACTGCATTAATTGCCCGAGATAGACATACTCCTTGACAACTTCGAGAGGCGTGCCATCGACGATTACTGGTTCCGGAGCGACGAGATCATTAAACATAACCTTCGTCTTGTCCAGGTTCATCCGGAGACCAATCCGTTGGGAGGCTTCATTAAGGCTATGCAGCATCTCTTGAACTTCCTGCAGCGATTCTGCCATGACTACGATATCATCGGCAAACCTTAAGTGCGAGATGTATTCGCCGTTTATATTGATGCCCCGCCCGTTCCAGTTTAGAGTCTTGAAAACGTCTTCTAGTGCATTTGTAAACAGTTTCGGGGATATCACATCCCCCTGTCTTACTCCTCGATGCAATAGAATCGGTTTTGTTTGACTGTTCTGTACTTGGACGGACATAGTTGCAGCGTCATACAGGCTTCTCAGCACCTCGATGTATCGAAAATCAACTTGGCACCGCTGCAGGGAGTCCAGAACAGACCAGGTCTCGACGGAGTCAAAGGCCTTCTCATAGTCCACAAAAGCGAGACACAGGGGCTGATTATATTCTTGGGTCTTCTGTATAATCTGCCTCACAGTGTGTATGTGGTCTATGGTGCCAAATCCTCCTCGAAACCCGGCCTGCTCCGGTGGCTGGAAGTCGTCCAACCGTCGCGTCAGCCTATTTGTGACAACCCTCGAAAACAATTTGTAGACGTGGCTCAGGAGCGATATAGGGCGGTAGTTCTTGAGAAGGGTCTTGTCCCCCTTCTTGAAGAACAAAACTACCATGCTCCTGCTCCACGCTTTTGGAGTTCTTCCTTCGTAGAGAACGGAGTTAAAAATACGCTGAAGCTGCTTAAGGACAGGAGTTCCCCCTGCCCTTAAGAGCTCAGTTGTAACTCCGTCCTCGCCCGGGGCTTTTCCATTTTTTAATTGTTTGAGGGCCAACTCAATTTCGTAAATGCTGACGTCGGGGAGTTCGTCGGTATAGTGTCGAACTAAAGCAGCTCGGAGATCGCAGGGGACGGGTTCAGGTATCGGAGATTGCGAGGCATACAACTGGCCATAGAAGTCTTCCACCTCAGAGAGGATCTCTGGCTTAGAGGAGACGACCCGACCCTCGGCGGTAGTGAGCTTAGTCATATGGCTCCTCCCGAGTTGTTTCACGAATACTTTGGAACCTCGGTTTTGTTCTATTGCCTCCTTAATGAGGCGTGTATTGGAACAACGAAGATCCCGCCGTACCGCTTTTCGAATCTGTTTCGTGAGTGCTTGCTGGTCTGCCACCGTGGTCTGTGTATTTGCTCGCCTCTCTCTCATGAGTTCCAGAGTCTCGTCTGAAAGTTTGGACTTCCTGCCCGCATGCCTATTCCGACAGAACCTGTTACCCACATCCCTCACGACTTCCAATACTCTGCATAAGTCCTCGTCAACGTCACGCTCGGTTTCCAGCACATCGAAACGGTTTTGGAGTTCCATTTGGAATCTTTCAGAGCCAGCAATGGTTTGGAACAGGGTAGGCCGAAGCGTAGACTTTATCAGACGGGTGCGTTCTAGCTTGAAGTTTATATTCAGTGTGCCCCGTACAAGTCGGTGATCACTTCCGGTGTTGAACCTGTTGATCACTGAGACTTCGCTGAATATACGTCTTTTGTCCGTCATGATAAAGTCGATCTCATTTTTGGTCACGTTATCGGGGCTCCGCCAGTCCACTTCCTCTGGGGCTTCTTCTTAAAGAACGAATTCATCAAGAATAGCCCCTGCCGCTCTAAGAAGTTGACCAGCATCTGCCCCCTGTGATTCCTGTTCCCAATACCATGTGGCCCCACAACCGATTCGGTGTCCGTGCGTACTCCCACTTTGGCGTTGAAATCCCCCATGACAACATTGAAGTGGGCCCTTGAGGTGTTGTGCAGGGCTTTGTCTATGTCTTCGTACATAGCTTCCACTTCATCATCCGAGTGTGTGGTGGTCGGTGCATATACCTGTACGACCTTAAGAGAATATCTCTCGGTCAGTTTGAGTACAAGGTATGCTACCCTTGACGACACACTGGATATTTCCACAATGTTGCCAGTGAGGGCCTTGTTGACGAGGAATCCGACACCGCCCTGGGAAAGGCTATCACCTTCTCGGAAGTAGAGTAGATGGCCTGATTCTAAGGTTACTGTGTCCTCCCCCTCTCTTCGGACTTCAGATAACCCCAGAACATGCCATCGTATTTTGTCTAGCTCTACCTCCAATTCGGCTAGATGTTCGTTGAGCCTCAGAGTTCGTCCATTGTATGTAGCCAAGATCAATGTGTGGTAGCCGTCCGTAACCC
Organism: Abrostola tripartita; assembly: GCA_905340225.1. Taxonomy (NCBI): domain Eukaryota; kingdom Metazoa; phylum Arthropoda; class Insecta; order Lepidoptera; family Noctuidae; genus Abrostola; species Abrostola tripartita. The sequence continues at coordinate 5,671,217 of HG996498.1, read as the reverse complement.
GGGGATTCTTAGCACCCCGTGCCCCACCGACGCTGTGACCGCTACCGTAGCCAAGCCTGGTGAGGCGGCCGGGAACTCGGGGCCGTTTATTTTGTGCACGTATCATTGTAAGGTAATGCCCTAATCGCCACGCTGGGCAAGCGGGTTGGCGATCGCAGTGGATGAATCATATCAGAGAACGCTGCTGCCCATTCTCTGGTCTACGGAAGCATCAGATGTTCTGCCTCAGTCATTAGTCGCCTTGTACGACACCCAAAAGTGTACTGGGTTGGTGCTATTCTACTCTGCCGGACACCACACGGTGAAAGGATTATTGGATAGTAAAAAGTAAAAATAGTGCACATATTATAAACCTCTAAAAACTTAACGTGACGTATACCTATACCTACAGGTCTAGTTCGTTTAAAACTTTTGACGACCTGATTGGCGCAGTGGCTAAGCGATTGGACTTCTGCGCTAAGGGTTGCGGGTTCGATTCCCAAACGGGGCAAAAAATTGTGCGAACCGCAGATGTTTGTCCCGTGTCTGGGTGTATGTGTATGTGATATTTCATGTTTGTGAAGCGGACCCACGATACAGGCGAAATTCCTAGTGTGGGGCGACGTCTTTTAAAAACTATAAAAAAAGGCAAACACCCGTCATGTTCTCTTTGATTAAAAACGGTTTTCTAAGAAAGCGTAGGTATGCTATTCTATTTCAGTATGTTTATTGCAGTTACATAATAGGTATGAACTTTACATGCACGAACACCCTTACTGGAACAAATATCTATGGGCCTTACAAATATATGCTACGTGCGGAGAATCAAGCGTTCAGACATTCTGCCACTCGGGTTATTTGATGTAAAGGCAAAAGTAATCTTTTACCTTGAAACATCGTTTTGTTATGTAAAGGAAATACGAATTTATATAAGAAATTTCATTTCTTTAGGAAATGTTATTACGAAAAAAGAAATAAACTTCTAGACGGCTAACTAATTAAAATGTAAATCACAAATTTTACCACACGCATTAGCACCCAAATTATTCTAGTTACAACATTTTTTAAATATTAAATACAAATGCAAATTACAGCAGTATTACAAGTATTCTGACAGGACTCATAAAAAAGTTAGCACACTGTGAACTTTCCCTTTGCATATTCATGGAGCAAACTCACTCGGAAGTTTTTGGTGAGAAATTATGATAATAATTTTATGCTAACTTCATCCGTCTTGGCGCTTTCATAAATTATGAGTTGTATTGAAGTAGGTGCATGCGGTTTGTCGCTGCCACCCCGGATTCCGAATTTAATTCAGCTAATGAATGATTAAGTTCATTGGAGACGCGAAATTAATTATGGCAATTTCCTCGTTTGAACTCTTTGAATCGGTTAGAATTATTGTTGGCGTTTCAACGTTACCTTAGGTACGCTTAAGTCAAAAAATGAAGTTAATAACAAAATACTGGTGCACCTGAGTACTAAAACACAGTTATATTAAACTTTTACCAAAGTGCTAAGCTATTCTATTGAACAACTGGTGTATATCTTGTTCCCTTTACTATCAGCTTACTGTTCAATATTGCTTCGCTAAGGTGAGAGGTTAGAGAACTTCACAATTCATATAATTATAAACAAAAGATCTAATTCATTACCCATGTGTGCGTCGTCACTTGGTAGCACACATTGTGCTGGAAACCATTCCGTCCAATTTCTCTTAAGGCCAACTCAAATTTGCCTAAGCCTCGTGGGGTATTCACGCTGGCGGCTAAACAAAAGACGGCATATAGGAAGATTTATGAACAATTCACGACGCAATGATATGGGGTATCTATTCAAATCCTCCTCTGGATTCGGGGGCAGGTACTCGTACCAAGATGATGTATGCCCGCGATACAGTACAATGGGCTCGTACATTAGTTCGCTCGTTTCCACTGAATTGAATTTTTATGGGATGTACGACGTACTTTATCGTGTTTTTATTTAAAGCTTTAATTTTATGTATATTTCTAATCTAAATATTGTTTTAACAAAAACACTGTAATTATGTAGATTTATTACGCCAGACTTAACTTTTCTACTAAAGTCGTAACTTAATAACAGTCGTGTTTGTAAATAATTAAAACAAGGTTGTTGGATTAATTAACTTAAGGTCCCGAGACTATCAGAACAATTTGTTTATTTGCGTTTAACCTTAGCCGTAACTTGTTAGGTTCTCAGTAATGCACAGACAATTTGTAATACTGTACACATCTATTAATAACGCCCGCTTGTAATGTTTATTACACGGGGCACGCGATACAGTGATTCCACTAAAAGCATCTCCACATAGGCCTCTTACAAAACTCTCCTACGGAATAAAACACGCATTTTCTATTGAGAAAATTTTTATTCACTCAACGTAGTCCACTGAATAGTGTTTCGGATGGCTCAAAGAAATATTTTTCGGGAGAAGGTATTCGGTGCAAAGCATTAAATATTCACGGCAATATGCTGCGCTCGCGTTCCAAAATAACTTATGCAAATATACGTAAGTTTCTCTGTTTTAGAATGTGTGTACTGCTACTTGAACTGAATAACTCAATGGGGGATGCGAAAAAAGTTAAACGGCGCCGTTTCATCAAGTCTCAGGTGTCCTTTGTGCGTCGCGTTTGGAACATAATGTAATGAATATCGTAGGTATGTTTTCGGATCTCGTCTCGCACAAGCTCTATTTATATCCAAAGGGGTGTGTCACCGTTACGTTTAATATTAACAGGGTGCTCCGCAAGCTTGGACAGTTTTTAGAATAGGTAAAAAGATAGTGAGCGTAGCGTCACCACGTTTTTATTTCAGTTCAGGACCCAACGAAAAAGTTTTATTGAAAGTTAAATTTGTTTCGGTGCATTTCGTTCACCCGTCGTCCGATCGTGCACACAGCAATACAGGGGACCCGCTGTCTGTGTAGACGTTTATTTGAAATAAAAATGTCAGTAGTCTCGGGAAAAGCGTGATGTTTGGTAACACTAGGTAAAAGGTTATTCGGTAAAAAGAATATTGGGTTCTCTTGTGCTATTCAAGTGTCACTGAAAGGTCCTTTTTCAACCTAAGTACATTAGCGGGACCCTTTTAACTTGCCGTTTGTTTGTCTAGTCACGTCGTCGCTGAATATAAATAACAAACAAAATTTATGTAGGCCCGAAGTGTAAAACCTAAGTAATTAATGAAATTACTATAAATCTAATTTACGTCGCGACCTTTTGGCACAGACGTTTAACGTTATTGTTTAATACTGAAATTCGATTATGTGTAAGAGATTCAATTATTATTGTGATGAATATTTTATACATGAGACTGTTCTATTTGCCTTGTCAACAAACTTTGCAGAAAATTAAATTGAAAAAGTATTTACGAATTCTTGAAGAGTAAACAATTGAACTACATTTTGTTTACTTGGTAAAGGTTTTACCTTGTCATGTCATTCAAAGATAGAAGTTATATTTACAAAATGTCAAATTATCTCTTTTTGTGTTATTTTTTAGGTACATATTTGAAGTTCTGAATAACAATAGTGTTCAAGTAAATAAGCTTTGAAAAATATTTAACAATTACACGATGTACAAATATAACACTTTGTTACAACGATTTAAAATATGAATGAGTTTTTATAAAAGCACCTAAAAATTACATTCACAATAATTTTTTACTGGCAGAAAAGTAACAAAGATTACCTACTATGCATAGATAATTATTACCTATGCACAGATTTATACCTACATTCAATTATGGAACTTTTGAATTGAATTTTATTAAACTTGTACTCCCACGTAAAGAGAAATTAACATACCTGTCTGTATCTATTTGTAAAGTACAGCCAAATCAGCATTAATTCATCCGGTATTCCAATATAAATCTGCAAGAACAACGTGAAGTGAATTAAGCAGTAACTAGTGAATGTATCGTAACTTACATTGTTTCCTACCTATAAATCACAATATTCGAACGAGAATTGCGTCTGAATCCTAAATCGAAACAAGATAAACCGGGCCGTCGCGAAATATCCACATAAAACCACAAAACACACGAAAATGATTCATAGTGGCCCCGATCTGTTAGGGAGGATTCGCGAGGGCAGAAACAGATTATAGAAATCCCAGTTATAACCAACAATCGGTTTAGTCTATTGACATACGAATTTCAACTTGACATACGAAAATCGAAAACGCCTTTCGATCATTCTGTGTTTGGTTATTTGACTGCTATTGTTTTTCTGACTCACAAAAGATTTCTCTTTATTATTCTCTCGTGATAAAGAAACGTGTAAGAGCGCGGTATTGGTTCGTCACTGGTAGTATGCTATTATAGGTTGATGACAACGAATGTGTATGTGCGATTGGTGAGCCTAGGTCCAGACTTAGGCTTACCAATCGCACACCATACAGTTCGATCTTAAGCTAATATTACCCTGCGGCCTTAGAAAGGTTATATGCGAGAAAAAATTGTGCTTGTTTCAAAGCACTCCCTACATAATCTAGGTTCCTGAATTAAAGGGTATCATATCTCAGTTTTTAAATTATAACTTATAAAAAACAGGGTCTAACAGACGTCTTACTAAGTAAATTATGTCACCTGTAGATTATTTGGTTTGGTACATCATAATAATTAATATTATTAATTAATTTTGAAAATAAATTCTTGTTTCCGACAATAACCTTGCTCTAGAATACGTATTTAAAAAACAAAATATCATCACAAGCACCTTTTTTATTGTACCAACTGTCTAAAGTTTTTATATATATTATTCAAAGCGAATTTCCTCACCTTCATATCTCCAATATCTTTCCTACGTCCAGCCTAAACCGTTCACGTAAGAATCTTATGCAAAGTTTTCTAGTGAAAGGAGCATTAAAATTGTATATGTTTCTGAACTTAGCTCTTGTACAAAGCAGGTTACATTACAGCTTCAGTGATTATGCGGCGAGTACTAGATCTTACTGAGAGTGTACTAGCTCCACTTACAGTCTTGTTTTCGTGCTGTTATTATGTCGTATAGTTGTATGTATCATCATTTTGCATGTATCAAAGGAACGGAGTTGTAATACATTCTATAGATAAATAGATTGAACATAAATACTTAAATAATTTGTTTACGATTATAATTATGCTAGCTTTAAAACAATATCATGAATAATTTTTGAGTAAGTTTATTATTTAATTAATTTATGGCTAAAGTTAGTGTTAATTATCTTTTAAATTGACTATTGTTTTTTTATATCTTACAAAATAGGTCTTTAATGATCTACCTTTTTAGGTACATCTAATGATAAAACCATAAAAGCTTAAGTCAAACTTGTATTTACAATATGGCTTTTGGTGCCATTTTAGCATGTTGCCCATGCTAAGCTTGAATCTAAATTGATAAAGGAAATTTGAAAAATGACGGACACGTGCCGTGTGGTATCCGGCCTAGAATCGACCACCCCCTTTCCTCCCGTGGGTGTCGTAAGAGGCGACTAAGGGAAAATCCAGAAGATGGGCAGCAGCGTCTTCTGTAACTTCACCACCAATACTGCGATCCCCAAGCCGCTTGCCAAGCGTGGGGATTATGGCAACCCCCCCGCTTAAACGGGGAGGCCTATGTTCAATAGTGGACGTCTTTTGGCTGATGATGATGATGATGAGCGGGATTTGAACCCGCGACCTTGCCGATCCGTGGCGCTGCTCTAACCAACTGAGCCACCGTGTCGCTGCTCGCATCTATCGAATTTCAAGTTCCCTTTTAGTATTTATTTACAATGTTTAAGTATAATACACTTGTAAAAAAATACCTCAGAAAAAGCTGCCAAGAAAAAGGAAAAGGGGCTCCTGCATATTTTTATTAAATTTATCTGATTAGCTTTGTACCCTTTTAATGCTTTGTTTTACTTTAATTAACTTTTACTCAAGGATAGCTGAGCACACCCGTAAACTGTTCAAATACAATAAAGCTGGCATGTTTTAAAAATAATCTTAGAATAAAAAAATAGCACTCCTTTTTCTGACATCGTATATTTAGAGTTGAAGATTCATCAAACAATTTTATCTTCACACGGATTAGGGATAGCATCAAGTATTCTGATAATTATAAAAACGTCAAAAATCACATTATTTACAGTAATTTTTAAAATCAATTTTTTAAGCAAAATTAATTCTTAATTCAAATGTCATCTTGTCTAGATAATAAATTATTATCATCTAAGTTGATTGAGATACATTATTGGTATTATAATATTCTCATACCATGCTGATTATCGTGAAACATTTATAGTACAGCATTATTTCCAAAAAATTTAGTTACCTCAAAACTAAGGCCTATATTTTACCAATATTGTCTCCTACAAAAATTCTCTTCATTATCAATCTTCGTATATCCCAGATGTAAACACTTTTGTATGACAAAGATTTTTTTTTAAAACGGTTCGGTCCAATCAGAGGATCTTGATAAATATATCATATTATATTATATATGTTATATATATATTATCTAATTTAAATATCATATTATATATATTATTGCCACAAGGTTTGTCTCAGGGAGAAAAAAATGCTACACATAGGCTTAATTTGACATTGCATAATTTGACATGTTATAATAATAAATTTCAAGTAATTGACACTAACAGTTATGTTAGTAAACATATTTCTGCGACAAAAGATAGTTACTATCTTTCAAAATATTGCAAACGACAAATAGCTAGAGCGCTATCATATTTTTTTTATGTATCAGCCAAGAATTTGGCTAATAACAATATTGCTTCTTTTGCTTTGATTCTGTCGTTTTGTGGCGTGTTGTTATGTTAAACAGAATTAATTGGAATCATTATTTGACTCGGGAAATGCTTGGCTTGGCGTCGGGTTGTCTTTGTCTGATTAAATTAGGTTTTTTCTTTCAGATAATGATCTTAAATTGTTTTTGACTTGTCAAGTTGTTGATTGTGTATGCTTTTACTTCATTAGCATAGGAGCATTTGGACGTAAGTAAAGTAGTAATAGTTATTTTGTGTTTAAAAATCTTTCTTTGTATTACAATATTATGTGACACGACTTAAACTCCAGTTAAGATGAGATATAAGTTTCATTATAAATTGATTATTGTAATGGCATACATAATTATGTACTTAACCATCCAACATTTTCCTTTATTACGATTTAATAAATAGGTCACATTTCCTTCAAATGTGGCGCTAAATAAAAATTGCTGTAATACATCAACAGCGCAGATTTCTCTCTTTTATATTATTTTACGGAAACCTCGGTGCTACGAGGTACTCCGGCAACCCATTTTTTATCTAGTTAAGTCATCATAATGATGACAATCTGCGACTAAAATCAGGCTACTTTGTAAACGCCCTTAAATAACTTTGTATATCGTACACGGTTCGGGTGTTTCCGCCAATCGCCGACCGACTCCTGCTGTCTTTATTTGCAGTCGCTGTTCGCAGCCGTAGCCGTCGGAGGTGTAGCACGGCAGTCGCGTCGTAGCCCTCGTAGCGTTATTAGGTCTACGGTCCCCTCTACAACAGTATTGACGTAGAGATTTTACTCCCACCTTTGTAATTAAAATTGGACGTTTATTAGTAATTATATTGTATTCATATTATTAGAATTGGTGTTAAATTATTTGTTAGTTAATAAGTGCTTGGAAAAATCTCATCGCAACAGGTAAGTCAATTTGTACCGAATTTAATGCAATTATAATTTTTAACAATCAGTTTTTGCCACCAAAATTATTTTTGTAGTTTAAAGGACTGCTTATAACAGTAATACTGTTTACGTTCTACTCCTTTTGTTTCATTTATGAGTAGCTTATATTATTATGGTAATGAAATCTCGCAGTATGGTGCGTAACATTAACATAAACAAAAACGGGGTTTATATATCGTGCTTACGGTGCGCCGTGTTAAGGCAAGTAATATTTCATCTCGCGATACGAGCTTAATGCTGGCAACAATAACCGTAAAACTTCTTACAATTGTTCTATTTTAAAACTTCAACTTGGTGCCAGAAACAATACGTTTGCGGAGAGAAAAGAGGCTTTAATAGTAGTAAAAAAAAAACAACTTGTATTTTACGAGCACTGCTTTTTCAATTGTAGCTTTATCTCAACGTCGACGCCTCAGCAAGCCTTTTGCGTAAGGTTTTATGACACAATTTATTTTGATAACATCGCTCGACGGTGTCTAGTCCTTGGAGTTCTTTTCTTTGTGTAAATATTTTACCTCAAGTGTTACTACATCGGTAGTGTTACGTGTAAATACATAAATGCGAACAATACGCTCACATTACGTTCCTTTTACGGATATACAAGTGTCTATTTGGCGCTTACCCTCGCTTACACCCCGGGGTCATATTCTATAGCGTCACGAGCGCTCGAGTTAATTAATTAGCCCCTTTGATACCGACATAGCCAGCCGCTGTTTCTCGTGAGATCTTTACCGAAGAATGCTTCACTTTTTGTTGGCCTACCTTGTGTTCTGTTTGCACAGTCGTAATGAGTTATTTTGCCTTTCGTACTTTAGTTTTTTCATTATGTTTTGTAGTCTTGTTTAGTGTGTACCGTTAGGTTTAAGGAATGCTTTCTAGCTTGTTGAGTACTGCGTGATTTTTATGTAAAACATGCTTTTATTATATTTTACTTTACATATTTAATAAGAGGATTTTCGTTATAAGAGAATGTAAACTGATGAATTCGCCCTTGATAACATTAATCAGAGCTTTTTTCAATCTCGTATTTTTGCATATTACTCATAAAAGCAGGATTTTCCCCTAATATTTTCCCTTCGATCTTTTTATGTTGGCATTGTTCCATTTCGGTGAAATTAAAAAAGGGGATTCAGCATCTGCATTGAGCGTTCAAATAAGGTGGAAGACAGATGTTGATTACACAGAAAATATTTCTTGGAGTTGTCGATTTAACGAGCTTTTTACCTAACTGCGCGACGCAAAGAAGGGTAATGTGTTTACCGTAGAGTTTGTTTATACATTTTCGCAGTTACTCTTATTCCTTAGTTTTTGGGGATAGTTACATAACTTCAAATTAAAATATATATATAGATATATAGTATCTGTGGAGTATCTAGTTTAACAATCCTCGTGACCTTTGGACATTAACCAATAACAGGTTTTAATACGATAGGTAGTTTTTAACAGCAAAAATGAATGAATGTTAGGATATCCAGACTATGTATAATACATAAAAATAGTACATTGATTAATCTGTTATTAAAAGCTGTGATACTAGATGGGATACTAGACGTAAAAGATTTTAGTAATTCAAGCCACAACAGACTATTAAAATTTACGTAACTAAATGATTGTAAGATTCTGTACAGAGTATTAAAGAACGGTCATTGTTTATTTAGGTCTGCTCATACATAGTTAACTATGCTATTAAAACGTGAAGATTAGCCTTGTTTTTCTGAAGTCAAACCACAATGTCTAGAACCTCTTTTCTATTAATTACGTCTATAATCCTCAGACTGGTAGGCAGTTAGCATAGCAGTAGGTAGCAGCACGATGCAAGGAGATCGTCTTTTATTTGAAACCGACGCATCTGTTTATATTTCGTGTTAAAAAAAGAAATATCTACGTATCTCTTCGGTGTAGTGGTCGCTGAGCGTGACTGCCTAGCATAAGGTCCTGGGTTGAAATACCGCGTCGGGCATATTGTTACTGGGTTTTTTTATTAGGTCATTTTCACTAGCAACATGGAGTCTGGATTTGTGGCTGTTTGTTGGCAATAAGCTCGCCACCTATTACATTGGTACCTCTATAACATAAAAGGCGAATTGTGGTTATAGATACTATATGTACTATCTGTCTACCTCTTCGGGGAATACAGGCATGATGTTAAGTTATTTTTATCTAGGTATGTATCTAGGTACACCCTTTTGCCACTTGTCATTAGTTCCATTCATAAGGTAGGCAGGTAATATTTTACTTTACATCTAGCATCAAGTACGTATTAACGTAAACTATTGCTATAACCTTCAGATTATCTACCTACATACCACAACAATTAAACAGCTGATAGTCAACCTAATAGTTGGAAATAAATAAATAACGATTTTAACTTTCACATGTACAAAACATGAGTATATGTGGGCAGATACAACAGCCCAAATCAAATCAAATCATAATTTAAGCGAAATAAATCTGATTTGATTTGGTTTGGGTTACAAAACATTTGCTTTATTCTAAGACTTACAGGAGGAAATATTTAATATGTACGGGTACGTTTAATAGTATGCAATAATCAAAGTAAGGTGACAATACACGTCTCCATCAGATCCTATCGACACAGAGAGAGGCGCGCCAGTCGTTCACATGCATTAAGCAGATTGTTTTGTAATGTGTATTGGTATTGGTTAATCAAAGGTATCTTACTCTGTCATCAGTTCTGTATTCCCCTTTGTATTTTTAAGTCAGTGTATTGGTTTAACGAATGTTGTAAAGATGGTTTTGATTTAATAAGAGTACGAATAAATCTCCATGTAAATGGTCATAGAAGAAAATAAATAGTTTAGTTGTTTTTGGCCCTTTCATTCAAAATATTTAACATAACATAACAATAAAATAATAATTATGATCTCTATCCCTTACGCGAATACTTGAAAAGACGTGAAGTCATTAAATTAAAACTACTTTTTTGGATTTTATCGCGTTTTCGTTTTGATTTTTGGTCACGACGTTTCGCATCCTTTACAGCATTCATGGACACGTCAATAATATAATAATATTGTGAAGTTAATTTGTTTATTTAACACTTGGATTCAGATTAGTAATTATTTGAGGTTTTGCAGGTGGTTGAGTGTTCAAAAAAAGTTAAAAAATGTAAGTAGGTATGAAAATCCGTGGTCCTATGGAAAACAAGCGTGTTTATATATAATTATGTTAATATATGTAATTAGTTTTTGTACCGTTTTAATTAGAATTATTTGTTAATGGAGTCAACTACCCAGGATCCAGCATTTAGTCAAAGAAACCTCTAAAACGGTTTGTAATTTTCGACAAAACGTTAACTAGTTTGGCTAATTAAAAACCAAGCAAGCTGAATAAAATAATAAACGTTACATTTGGAACGTTTGTAAAGTAAATAACTTTGTTTCTGAACTTCATTTAAATAAAATGTTGTTCTTATAATAACATTTTTGAATTGCTATTAACTCGCTTTATTTGTTTGCTTTTATTATTATGTTAGGTCTACCCAGAACTGAGGTCGTATAAAAGTGGTTAAAATGCTAGATAAATAGCTATTCGCTCCCATTTATCTTTCATTAGATTTGACTACTAAAGTAGTCTTTAGATTAAAATAATTAATAAATCACTGCCTTGTTGGTCTAGTGTTCGCTAAGCGCGACTGCTGCTGCTACTGAGCAAGAGGTTAGGCAAAGTGTTAACGGGTTTTTCCATCAGGTAATTCACTGTAGCAGCACGGAGTCTGGTTTTATGGCCGGTTGATGGCAATAGGCTCGCCCCCTATTACTTTGGAACCTATAATGTAACTGGCAAAATTGTCGTGACGTGTCATGTCGTGATGATTTTGTCTTAGATTACCTTTGAAACATTGCGTCATTCCCATACTCATTCTATTCTTAAAGAGTTTTGCTGCAGAACAGACTCTGAGCCGTTAAAGACCTGTAAAGTTAGTACTAAGTTATAACCCGGTAAGACTGAAAACGTCGATAATCTATTAATAATTTAGCGACCGGCAGACAATGTGGCCAAGTTCTACTCATATATTGCCGTTCTCGGTGTATTTATTCTGTAAATATTAATGCATATTATGTAGAGTTACATACTGGTAGAAGGAGTACTATGTATTCTAGTATTTACGGATAATCATAGGGTGTAGATGCCTACTGATATACTGATATATATGATGATACTAACAACGGTAATATAATGACGTTGACGTTATGTAATATATTATATTGATTAAAATAATATTTATTATAAGTGAAAGTGTAATATTATAGGAAATAATTACACAATATATTGGATTGGTATAAAAATAAAATACGTACCTAGCCATTTTTGTTACGGATAAATTAATTCGATTTTTTATTTTATTAATGTCTAGATTAGAGTTCGTTTTTATTTATAGGTATAATAAGTTATTTATAAAGTTTAAATATTTTATTTAAAAATTATAATCTAACTTTTTATATAATCGCTTCAATGTTACGCTGAAGCGTGAAATTACACAAATAAATAAAAAATAAGCAAACATTTAGTCTTATATATTTTATGAGGTATCTTATTGATCTTGCGGTTGGTTTATATTTAGCTAACGGTTGCCCTGCTGTTCGCGAGAAGTTAATTCCGCCACACCGCGCACCGGTTCCATTTTGCTGGTTTATTTTAGTTTCGTTCAAAAATGAGAGTAACTATAGTTTCTTGCCGGTTCTTCTCCATAGAAACGACTTCTTGGAACCGAGCAACTAGATTTGACGTTTTGTAAGTGCTCTTTTGTAATTGAAATATTTTTTTTATGACTATGACTAATGTCTCTACATACATAAATGTATTTAGGTAAATGTACTGTCTCTGTATACATAAATTGGTCATACCTGTATCCTAGAGGAGAAAGCACAGACTGCGGATTTCAGTTACCTGCAATCCTGACATAGGTACTCTTTTATAACATTAAAATTAAATGATTGGCGTCATATCATGCGCTTTTTTTAAGTATGGAACAGCCAATTAGATAGCTCGTTGACAAAATCTACAGTCATTGATTTATTATTTACAAAAAGGTAGGTATACATTGTCGTAAAATCTGAACCGTACCTACATATAATTACGTCTATTATTAAGGGGTATACAGATGAGTTCTCCTTAATCAGGACTGTATAAATCCACGAATTTTGCCGCTCATTATAAGCCTCGTCTAATATGTGGAGCCTATTACAATTCATCAGGCCTAAACCAGATTCAGTACCTCTCACGACTCGATTTCTCAAGGTCCATAAAGAATTGTGTTCTCAAACCATAACCATTCCCTAAGGACCAAACGTTAGATGCTAATAAAAAATAAAATATTATTATCTCTCATACAATGAAGTGCCCACTTGTTTGGATTATGTCAATATGTATATAAAATAATGTTCCAAGAATCACAAAGCTACGCTGCTAGCTTTGTCGACTATTAATTGCATTTGGGAATTGAAGACAACGTAGACTTTTTTGTTATTCCGGCCTCAGTTCTCGGATATTCTTTATAAAAAGACATGTCAGGGACAAGGTATGACCCGCTAACCCGAGGGAATTCTCCGGGCTGTATCGCATGACGAACTTTTACTTCAAACATGTTTGTTTTTTATATAATATACCAGCCTACGTGACTCTAAAAGTATATACTAAGATGTGTTTCGTGAGTGAGCGGTATATGTGTGGATGAAGAATAATGCTCTTTTGTTTTTTGTTAAGAAATGGCATTATATAAAAGATATAGTCAAGTTTCAGGAAATATTAAACTAAGTAAGTAAGAAATTTTATTAAGAAAAATATGAGGCATAAGATTAAAAATACAGCGAGCAGATTTTTTTTGATGAATGGCGATAGACAGGCGATTAAGTGGTGAAATTAAGTGTTCAAGTACAGGTAAAGAAGAAAGTCTTCACCTGTCTTTGGGTATTATGGTCATAATTGTAGATAACCATCTCATGTACCTATAATCAATATTCACAGTCACTTTTGTACATAACATTATTTTTTCTGGCTTCACCCAGGAGTCATCCGATTCTAATATGTCAACAAATCGGAACTCTTGCAGATATGTATCTGTTTGCGGGCATAAAGCACGTGACCCTGAACACAGAAGGCCGAGGTTCCGCCACTGCGCCATTCGCTATTAAAATCGATTACCCGCGCCGCGCCGTCGAGGTTCGCCAAGATTCATTTCCGCCGATTGACTCTTACATTTCTCGGGAGGTCATCGGCAGCTGATGGATTTTTCAATGCCAGATAAAACTAAAAGTTAGGCATCACTCCAAAAAATATAAATATTATTTTAAATAGCCTATTCTCTTACTTATCAGCGTCTTCAATACTTCCTTATGCTATTGTCTTCTCTATTCTTTGACATGCAAACGAAAGGGACAGGTAATAAATAAATAAATGATTTAATCATTATAAATTGACAATATATATAAATGTAAAGGAGTGTATAGTGTCTAATCTACAAAAGTCACTTCTGTTACACTTATACAAAACTTAAAATTGAGCGAAATAAATGCTAACAATCGCCAATGTGTAGAGTAAACTCAACGTAAAATGTAACCATCATCTAGTTAATTCAATGAAAATAACAAACAACGAGAACTTTAACTATTTAAATTCAGATAAGCAAACGAGTAGGGTCCGCGGCACTGCTGTCACTTTGCCACCCCAAAATGACAAATTAATTAAATGAATGACCCCGAAACAAAAAGCCCGAATACCAACCCTAAACTCGGCGGAGTGGTCCATTGTTCCTCATTGTTATCACTTGACTGATCAACAAACAGAAAGAACAACAGGTATCATGACGTCACAAAAAAACAAAATTAATACGACAGTTTTTTTGAAACAATGCTGATGAGTATTTTATGTTGGTAATAGAAAAACGTTACGCTATGGTGTTCTAGTTTTTATTTTGTTATCACGTAAGTAGGATTTTGTTGTGGCTCACGAAGGCGTCCCACATTTCTCCGGGCGCTATCTTTCTTTAATGCTAAGGATTTACACCAGTGTGTGGTTAGTACCGGCGGTAAATGTTAGACGTGTTTCTTCAAGTTTGTTGGTGTGAAACTTTGAGTTTCTTACTACGTTTGGGTCGTTTGGTAAGGTAAAGAGAAACTTGGGGTACATGAGCTTATCGATGGGACCAGCGATAACTCTTACTAGTTTGAGATCGCAACGAGGGACTCATATATTTTAAGGCAAACACAGACGTTAAGTCACAAAAATGAATTTAAAAAAGTTGACTCAAATTGTGATTAAAAGTAGAACCTTGTAATCACAAAAATAATAATTCACTATGGAGACTAAAATTGCGCTTTTGTAAAAAAAAGTACTAAAATTTTGATAACCTAATTATATAAAGAAACTTTCAGTAGGTACTAAACTGCGAACTTGCGATTAATTTCCAAATATAAGAAAATAAATTGTCACCCCGTCAAGAACGTTTGTTACATCTATTTATCTACAATGGTAAATAAAATGTGATAAATTTTACGGGCATTAATACAATTCGTGTTGGCTGCACGTGACGCAGACAGGCGGTGTTGCGCTCCGTAAAGGTGAATCATTTGAAATGTTCAGACGACTGAAATATTGTCTTATTATCTAGTTTCTGTGTCGTTGTGCTTTTGAGTGTCATATTTAGGTGTAACTGAGATTTTATGACTTGACTTAGGAACCTATAATTAAATTTAAAAAGCTGACTCTTTATTTTTTGCTGTATTGCTTGCCCGTTATTACATAGGTTTAGCTTTTTGCAGTTATAAAACAGTGTTATTCATTGCTCGTTATTTAAATACATAATGGATTATTAATTTATTAATAATTGTTTCTTAATGGGTCAAGATACCTAGGCATGATGCAAATAGTATATTTTATTGATAGCAAGTATTTTTTCCGTAAGCTCATATAATCGATTCCTCATCCATAGATTTGAGTGTGAGTACATGCGTTGTATGTTCGCAATACCTTTCCCAGTCATTAAGTCAATGTGTTCCATAGTCACAATCCTTGCCCCTTAATTCCCTCTAAAAATTACATTATGAGAACAAAAAGCTAATACAAATACCATTAGTACAAGCGAGACGTGTACAAATTCCCACGCGAAGAATAAAAATGCCTCTAAACGGTCTTTGTAAGCGTAGGGACTAATTAACAAATTGTCACCTCGGTACTAAAATAACAGTGTTGAAACATTTAGTATAAGACCATCTAATTGGCAGTGTTAATTGTAATTTAATTGCCATTTGCTAGTATGCAGCGTAGAGACGTTATTATTTTGTGGACTAACTTATCATGACTTCAACATTCGTTTGTAATTGCTTATTTACTCAATTTGAACAGAAAATGTTTACATACTACCATCTTACATTAATGATTTACCAGTAACAAAATTAAAGAATACTAGGAATTAGGAAGATGAAAATGGCTCGTGGATAAGTGTCCTTATTCGGAAGGCAATATTTTCATGAAAATTAAAACGCAATTTTAAATAATTGTTTAAGTTTAGTATTCAGTTTTTAGTTTCTGAAACATTAATTGTGTTACATCTTTCATTGAACCATACTATGACTACGAATTTCACGTATTTACATACTCGTATATGTATAGTAGGGAGCCTCCACGAGTGATGACATATAAGAAGGTAGGTACGTCCTGCGCACCCTAGACGGTCAACCTTTCCCTTGTGAGTGAAATTTAGTTCATGCCGATACGAAAAAAAACAAAGACGTATTTTAAATATAAAAAATAAAATATTTTCTTCCCGGCTAAGCAACAAATGTACGCCGATTCCAAGTAGTCCGTTGAGGCTTGTTTAAAATAGTACCTAAACGTGAAACAAAATTATATTGCAAAAATCACGTACATTCACAAATGCATAACTGTATCATGATAATATAAACCTACGTGCTGCCAAAGTCATAAAGTTCCTAAAAAGACCGTTTAAGAAGAATACGATGAGCGGAGGAAATTGCAATCGTTTGATCGCCAACCGATCTCTTCAAATCTTGGTCTCTGTCGACCTAGAAAACTGAACTTACAGCATTGTGTAAAAAACAAATAACAAAAAAAGGAATAGAAGAAAATTTTAAATAACCCATACAGCAAGGTAATTTTTCTTTACGGCCATTTACAGTGCCGCGACCACATTACTCACCCAACACTCTCATTTAAACTGACTACTAAAAACCTCATTATGCCCAAGTAACCGAAGCATAACCCAGTGTCTCATAAACAACATCAATTTGCTGAACCCGTCTAATTGTGAGAGTGTACCTCAGTAACGTAACACCTGGAATGCGAGCCTTAAATCCGACGAGCTTACGACCTCACCGCACCTGATACCGGGAGTTTATTCTGGACCACTTTCTATGTTGTACGAAATTAGCTTTTATGCCCCTAAAATAAGGTTGGGTATAACAATCGAAGAAAAATATATGTGTTAGGCTGCCATTAAGAATACAGGAGTAGGCGGAAGGTTTTCCACATAATATTTTATTAATTTTATGGGCGGAAACATTTGAGGATTATATTGTAGAGTGTATTAGATTAAACACTTTTTTAGAAGCTGTGTTATTTGTGGGATGACGTAATGCATACGGGTTCCCAGATTTCAGGATTAAGATATAAATCACAGATAACCAATATTGAATATTTCGTTCGTTAAAAAAGCAGTATTTTGGCTGTCATGCTGAATCTTACAGTAACAATGAAGAATAACTACATTTATTATTTTAAGCGCAGTTTTTATATAACAAGTGGTATTTTTTTACGAGTAAAAGTAATTAATTAGTGGTACCAGTATCCAGTGCAGTCAGATTTAGGTTTCACACTGGTTTAAGCTACAAAACCATAAGCGCAGCAAACTGTTCAGTGATCCTGTTTCGGACTGCAAGAGTAGAACGCTAAAAGAAAAAAAATTCAATTGGAAGACGTTTTGTTGCAGCTGGTGTATCTAATTGTGGCCGGCAGATGGCAATAACTCTCAGCAATAACCTCTTATTACATGAAACTTAGACCATCTGTTCGTGGGTAGGAAGCGCGAGGTATATACACTTATATTTTAGGGTACCTATAACCTATATACTTAAAAACAAATACAGTTTGTATTACAAAACAAAAGAAAATTATGTTCTGTTTTATTGCAATGATAACCGCAAATCAGCATGTGTAGTTAGTCCTAAAAAGAAGTCAACATTAAATATGTTTTTCCCAAAATACGCAGGTACTTACAGCCGAGATATTTATTTGAAATTGCAAATTAGGGAAGCTGATCTAGAAGAAGCAGTTTTAAATCAAAGCAGCTATTAAAAATTCTAACTATTATTTTAGTCACATCAAAGTTAAATCACGACACAATCGTGACAATTTACGCAAGTTCATTTAAAGCCAGACAAATCACTTTAATACCCCGTCATAAATGTTCCAACAACTCGAAATAAACAATCGCTTGTACCGATAGCGGCAACAATTATGTTTTGCTTAGTTTACCAGCATAGAGCTTCAACTAACTTCTTGAGCTCTTGCTTAACAGTTTGATTAAGGACCTGACGGTCTTAACTGCGGAGCTTCCTTATTCTGAAACTTGGAGCAGCGGTGGCGTGTCTTAAATACCGACCAGCGTTGTACTTATAAGTGAAGAGTAGTTTGTTGATGGAAATAATAAAGCATTTGTCTTGTTAGTTTATTTAAGACGTGTTAAGATTTGGAGTTTGAAATGTTGTTGGTTTATTTAAGACTTGTTTAGATTTTGAATTTGAAGGTTAGTAGTAGTTAGGAGTAGGGATGGTTTTAAATGAAATTTTAAATAAACTGAAGGTATTACACTTTGATTATATATATGTCTAGATGGAGTGTCAAGACCCTGACAGCGTCGGGATTTTTTAGCGCCAATTCCTCACAATTGGCGCTAAAATCCTACCCTAAAGCTTTTTGGCGCCAACAGTGTCAATTGTGTTGTCAATGGAGTTGGAGACGCTTGTTTTTCTATCATAAAATAACGTAATAAATATGGCGAAATGAGCTATTAAGGTGTATAGAAATTACAGGGGCCGATTGAATATTAATAAATACCTATGTATCCTATCACCCGTATGTTAAATAAATTATATATTTTTGTGTAAGACGTAGCTGTCACGCACTCATGCAAAAAAAAGCCATTAGCTCGTTGATTTTTGTTTCAATGTAGCGCCAGACTCCATCTAGATAATCTAAGGTATTACAAATGGGTGCTCTTGACCTGTTTACTGATGTAATTTAAAACACAGTTATTGTGATTGTGTCTTGGAATTTACCAAGATTAGATATTATATACCCTTCATTTCCGTAAAGAAAATATCCAGCGATGTTGCACCAGTACGTATAGTACACCACAAAATATGGGCAGTAAACAAAAACTGTTGGTCGGCTACTTAGTCACTTAGTAAGTTTCCGTGAAAAAGTTGTGTATTGCAGTGGTCATTTATCTCGAACGCCAGCCGCATATGCCGTCTGCCGTTAACCCGTATATTGTATTTGTTCCATATCTGTCCTGTGCCGCTATGATAATCGGCTTTATGCAAGTTTGGCTTCCGCAGTACCTATCGGCTTTCGTTTTGTTGGAGTGTTGAGCGGTGTGCTTTTGAATGTTTACATAGCCAATTTTAATTAATTTATTCTTTGATATATACATCTTTGAGATATTAAATCTGTAGATACCAGCTATTACTTGATAGATATCTATATAATTGTATAGAGGAACAAAACATTGATATTCGAAAGTCATTGTTGTTAGATAAATATACTAAGGTAAACGTAGGTGCAAACTATTGATGATCATAAGACTCATTATTTATTAAAGATTAATTAAAATGACATTCATCGCTACTCTAAAATAATATTCACCACCAACCCCACTCTATTAACAAGCTGCGACTGTCATTTCTATAAACAAGCTATGGTTTATTGATAATACTACTCAAAAGCATGCAAAACAAGTAATCAACATTCTGAGACAGTCCCTTGTTTTTGTAAACTTAATTTCCACCTCTCCCATGTTTCTAATCCCAAAGGAAACTAGCAAAAGGAACTTGGATATTAAACGTCGCTTCGGTCAATTCGATTTACCTTTTTCTGTCAATTGTTTACCTTGAGAAACAAGTTTAGCTATCTAAAATTGGTGCCTGTTAGACCCGAAATAATGTCATATTTTTATTTTGTTTGTTCTTTCTTTTATTTACCAAGAAAGCGTTAGTTTTTTTAGGTGAGCTTGTAAAATGAACCTCAGTTCCTAGGTATATTATTTTCATTAGTTACAATTTCCGGAGATAATTAAAAATATTTAATAAACTGTAGTATTGACATTAATAGTTATAATTTAAAATATTATATATTACGTCGTAAATTAGCTTCTTATAAATTAACTATCATAATTAACATAGGTGTTGATAAACTTATTAATAATTCAGTTGATCGAATACCTAATTAAAATTAATAAATCCTTTTTTGTCACGTAGGTATATTAAATTCATATTTGGCCTTTGACAGCACTGATAGCCGAGTGGTATGACCATGCGACTGCCAAGTCAAAGGTCGCCAGTTCAAACACCGGCACGCACCAATGTCTTTTCGAATTCATGTGCGTACTATACATAAGTTATCAGTTGCTAAAAACGGTGAAGGAAAACATCGTGAGGAAACCGGCACACCTGAGAGATTTTTCAACGGTGTGTAAAGCCATGTCAGAGGCCTACAGGCGGTTTAAACTCTGACACCGGGTTGTTCATCAACCATACGATAAGAAGAAGAAGCCTTACAATATTGAAATTACCTGAATTGAGGCCGTTTGTTAGATCGTAATTAATGTCTCGAACTGTTAAAACGATTCTTTACGAATTAATTGCCATTTAGAAATTGAAAGAAAAAAATCCATGTCACACGTACAAAAATGACAAATGTTCACTGATTAACGCTCATTGAACTGAAAAGGTTTCTTTAGCATATCATTCTATTATTCATGCTAATCAAAATATGAGCTTATGCGTCCTCTACTACGATCGTTTGTGGAAATGTTCTGCTACTGACAGACCGTGAGACAGAACTGGAACGAAATGACAAACACGGCAGTATGCATTTGAGTGCTAATTCCAAAGAGGTTTGGATATCCATTCTAAACTGATCATAGGCTTCCATCCAATAATACTATAGCCTGATAGAGAATACCTGATGGTTATTGAAAACAATTTAGTTAACATAGTTAGTAAAACTACATTAATAATGATTAATATTATAATATTGACTGATTCGGAACATAGAACACACACAAAAGTTAAAATGCACGTGTTCCTCAGAAAAAACTTCCCTGAAGAGACACGAAACGAATGAAGTACGCATAATGAAACCATGTTCAAGTTAATAGAATAAGAATCTCATCTAGTCGCATAAAACTATAACGCTATAAAGATAGGCAATGAGAATACTTTCATAGTATTCCTACCTGTTACTGTGAGACCTGTGGAGTCATCGAGGATGTCCAACATTTGTTGATGGAGTGCACCAAAAATAAAGATAGAAGAGAGGAGTTCTTTAATAGGTTCCATATAAATATCTTAGATGTAGGAGTAGTTTTATCTATACTAGCTGAGCCTAACTCAGACTCAGCAAAAATGCCCTATAGTACTGTTAAATAGAGTATTTATTATAACTAGTATATAAGCAATATATTAATTCGTTTACTTAGATATAATATTTGTGCATGCATGTATGAATTATGGAGCTGGCATACCCACTGGATAAAAGCTTATTAAAATAAAGAGAAAAAAAGAATCCTTCCTGAAAATTATAGTATATCGATAGTATCGATCTCTCGCTTCTCTTAACTGCAGAGCTGTCTATACAGTGACATAAGACACAATATATCCACAATCCAATTTCGATTGTCTTCGGAAAGGTCTCGAAACGCCAGATATTTCCCTACTCGATAAATTCTCAAGTCGGAGTCTAGCAACTGGACTGTCTAGTTGGATTATCTGATAGCTTGCCGCTTACTACGTGAAATTGTTGCACGGCACGCGTTCTTTGGAGTTGTGTTTTGTTATTTTGTATTTATTAAACAGTACTTTATTTTAATTAACATAAAATTTAAGAATGCAATTTGAATTTTGATTAATTTTTAAATTGTAACAAATAACTAACTGTTATCGAGATTAGATTTGGTTTTTCCCTGTCAGGGATAATCTACGGATCACTATCTTCTGACAGAAGATAGTGGTCCGTAGACGTTATAATTAATGTTGTTTACAAGAAACGTGTTGCTAAAATACTGTCATCTATCTAAATGTTGTTTAAAACAACTCGTCACGTAAAATAAATGAACCTACTGTAGAAAAACACATGACAAACACAAAAACGGTCCATTAAAACAAACCTAATCCTATTGCGGAAATTGTGCCAACGCTCTGATGGCCTGTCGGTTAGAGTCGTGCGGCGTCGGCCAAAGTCGGGTGATGTCGCGGTGGTCACCCGTGCGGTCACCACTCACTTGTGTAAAGGCACAAACTTGCTTTGACTTATTGCTTAAAATGAAATATCTAATTCCCAAAATAATTATGGATATTAATCATTTTAATTTACTGACTTTTCAATTGAGTGCACCGAATGCACTGAATAATTTCCCACGATTATGAAAATGTTAGTTTTGATTAAAACAATCAACAATGCAATGAATGAAAATTACATCATTTTAATTATCTTTTATTAATAATCAAAAATTACTGTGTGCGGCGTACCGAGATAACAGGGTATCGCACAGACGGTTCCATTATATTGGCGCTTGGCAATTTATCTCCCGCTTTTTGTTGGCGATGCTTGTAAACTATGAATAGCGGAATCAATTCCAGACCCGGCAATCGAAACCGAATGAATTCCAATATATGTATATCAATTTATACGTAACAGCAATCATGTTGAGTTTCTAATTGTTCGCAGATTCAATGAAAAAGGAAACATGGGTACGACAGGGATAAATAAAATGATGAAGCTGCAAATTAATGTGGTGAAACGGCGGATGAAGTAAATGTTGTCAGTGACAGCGTAGTTTTAGCCATGTATCGTCAAGTAATGTATGCAGCGGTGGCCGCGCTGACACTACAAATAATTGGTGCAGCGCGGCTGATGTGTCCGAGTGACCCTAACTGCGTTTGCGGTGGCACGCTCTCCGTGGAACTCAATTGCAACATCGATGGTGAGTGCACTTAAATGTTGACACTTACGAATGCCTTTTAAAGCTGAACAGAGATCTGCAGTTGATTTCGATTATTATTCACAATGTTTGATCTTGTTCTGCAAAATAAAAGCGTTAAGTACATTTTTTTTACTTTAACTTATAAATATTAATTCCAGGTCGGACAGTGAAAATAAATTTATTACCAAACATCTATATTAATATAAAATGCGAGAACGCAACGAGCCTTGACTACAGCAAGCTACCAAAATGTGCCAATAGCATGAGTTCATTTAAATCTGTCAGTTTCAAAGATTGCCCATTACCATCGTCTTCATTCAAAGATGTTCTGTCAAGCATGGGTGTATCTAAAACCATGGCATTGATATTCCAAAATGCAAAGAATCTTTCCGGATATTTCGACAGAAAGCATTTTGCAGGATTACAGGATTTAACAAAGTTACTTTTGTCAATAAACGGAATCACTCATCTTCCAGACAACTTATTCATGGATATCAATAAGTTAACGTGGCTTAACATAAGATCAAATACCATAAATCTATCAGAAGAGTTGTTTAAGCCGTTAGAAAGGTTGGAAACTTTAGAAATCAGCCACAACCACATGACCAATATATCCTCGAATTTATTTTCACATTTATCTTTCTTAAGAAAACTTTCTTTGTGGCAAAGTAATGTCACCTGGTTTTCTAAAGATCTTTTCACGGGTGTCGACGTGCTCGAAGAATTAGACCTCAGTTCTAATGGTCTCAATGAGCTCCCTGCGTCGATATTTAAGCCCTTGCGGAAATTAAAGAAACTGACATTATTTTCCAACAAATTCTCATCATTACCACACAATTTGTTCAAAAATAATGCGGAACTTGAAACAGTGGTGATACTAAACAATGACGTCAAGCTGAAAGAGCTACCTAAGTACCTTTTTGGTGATTTGCCAAACTTGAAGCAAATATATATTCAAAGAAGTGGTCTAGAAACCGTTCCGTACGACGTTTTTGCCAATTCACCGCTAATTACGAACATATCATTAGCATATAATGACATAACGACACTGCCGGAGGCCATTTTTAACGATCAAATAAATCTGCTCGAATTGGACCTGAGTAACAATAAAATGAGCGAACTTAAGCCGAAACTGTTTTCATCTTTAGTGAGATTGGAAAGGCTTAAATTATGTCATAACTCTTTAGTAGAAATATCTGGGTAAGTAACATTTTATTCGTGTCTGCTCAATATCCTTTCATTCGATTAGGGTATGTGACATAATTTACATTTTATTACAGCCAAACCTTTTCGTCGCTACTTAGCTTAATATACTTAGAAATGGAACACAATAATTTGAAAACGATTTCCTCGTATTTGTTCAGTAACAATAAGCAGCGAATGTCAATATCTTTGGCGTACAATCAACTAGATTTTGAGGATAAAGAGCTAATAAATAATACTTGGATGGTAAAGAAGACATCCCCTTTTACCCATACTTATAACTTGAAGCTGCTTAATTTAAGTCACAATGAATTTAAAGTGGATTTTGAAGATTGGTGGGTGAATGGCCATGAGAACTTAGATATCAGTCACAACAATATAAAAAACTTATGGGTAAGTGTGTAAAGTATATAAGGGTAAATCACTATTTACATTTTTATATTAATTTTATGATCTTTTCAGACCGACGAAAAAGCGTTAAAAACTTACCAAAACAATGTTAAAAAGACAATGAAGCGTGTCTGGGTGTCGGCCAACCCAATAATCTGTGAATGCCGAAATTATTTATTTTTTGATTTTATTCAGGATAATTTAAAAACTAAGGTGGGTAAAATGGAAGACAAGATGATGTATATAATAATATATATTCCTACTTCAAATTTATAAAAGAGAACTAATACCCACTTAAATGTTCCAGATTGTTGACTTACGACGTGTCAAGTGTCCTCTGTGGACAAAAGAAGCCTGTTACATGAGATTCACAATCCTGATTTCACTCATGATCATCGTTACATCGCTGAACACTATAATACTAATAGTTTTCGTTATCTATAGGAAACAAATCAATATGATGTTGAAAAAAAAATTGCACTCATTTGCTCACCCAGTTGCAAAGAAAGTGCACAAAATAGTATTTAAATACTGTGATAAAGACGAAGAATTTCTTTTTAATGAAGTAATATCAGTCATGAAAACTCACAACAATTTAAAAATTCAAACAATACTGCTGAACGAGAGCAAGAATAAAAAGGGGAGTTTTATTAAGAACTTAACAAGCTGTGTCGACGACGTACACAAGTGCACCACTATCGTTGTGTTCTCCTCTAACTATTTAACGTCAACTTATAGTCACGTCGACATTAAAAAGATACATAGCGAAATGCTGAAAGCGGAGAATACAATTTATATTTTCGTCGACAACGGTTCAGATAACTCAATATACGCATTCCTGGAAGAACAACGTGACATTACCACCAGTCTCATGTGGAATGATGAACATTTCTGGGAGAAATTATTCGGAATGATAATCGATGGTAGCCATAAGGGAAACTATTGCGAAAATCACGAGCCGCAAAAGTTCAATCAAATATTAGATGCCCAAGCAAAATTGCCGTCGAATATATCTTTCTCGAAACTACCGGACTGGCCAAACATGTACGACTTGAACACACTGACACACAGTCAAGTTTAGTTTCACTCTCTATACTTAATTTAGCGAGGTAAAGACTGACTTCTCCGCTACGATAACATCTGAACTCAATCATAGTTTTCAAATCTTCATTTGTTTTATATCGTTTGTGTTAAGATGAAGTACCTAGTAGTAAATACGAATACTGCTTGTATAAAATTTTTATAAAACTATTTTATCATGTAAAGATTTAGGGTAACTTATTGTTTGTAAACAGTAACTGTGAATAGTAAGCAAACCCACTCGTTGTTCTGCGGTTGAACCATGTGATGCCTACTTCAAAGAAGTGTGTGTCATTAATAACAGATGCAAATGTAATCGATATGTAAGCGTTTCTTTTATGTAAGTGTAAATAAATTTAATAAAACATTAATATAAACAAAAAACATTACAGTTTCTTGGAAACTCCATGTTGTTAAGAGTTGTAAACAGCAGCTTATAATAAAACCTATACTTTAACAACAAACTAATTATTTTATTTTCCTCTCAAATTATTCTGTCAAAAATATCCTTCACTCTATCTTGTATCCCATAATTATTGAATAGCCAAATATGATTAATATCCTTCACTCTACTATATTATCGAAGCCAGTTACCAAGTGTGTAAGTATACAAGTCAATACTGTAACATGATACTTTATTACTTCCTACTAAGAAGCCGTACTAGTGATTAAGTTAATTGGAAGGGTAGACAGTCTATTGATCGCCCTTCGTTAGGGGAAGGCAATATTTTCGTAAAATATTACTCCGCTATAAATAGAATTAATAACATTAGTAACTATGCAAATAAGAAAATATTATGAGGTAATACTATTTCAGACTTATTTTCTTTTGATCTTTAGAAGCTTCTTTCATCTAGCTTTAAATGTTTTAGAGTAGGTAGGTAATGGCATTTTGAAAAATGGGTTCCTCCAATTATTAAATTTTTCTAACAACATTTTGACAGCAATATTCATATGAATCAATTCAATCGCTTATTATATAGCAATAGAAATATAATATCTATCAAATTGCCTATATGCAATATGAACCTAGCGTCAATTTCACGTGGGAATAAATCACGACTGGCAGTTGGCGGAAACCTTCATCAATGTTGTACCATGGCAACGACGAGCGACTGAGGGGTGACGAATGCTGCCGAGTAGAGCCGATGGTAGCCGAATGGCTCCGAGGAAAGCCGAGGACACCCGAACACCGGAGTAGAAATGTAACAGCACTTTTTTATCGGTAATAAATTGTTGGTTATGGAAATCTATGCATGCATAACATGTATTGCACTAGCAGTGATTAACTGGTGGTGGATAAGTATGCCGGATGGATTTTAGGACTGTTTTTGTGCTTGTAAGTATAATGTAGCGGTGTCAACTATAAATAAAGAGATAAGAGCTTTAAAGTTCAAAGTTGTTTATATAGTTTATGGAGGAACAAAGTTAGATTAATTAGATTACTACTCGTATGATAATAAGATTTAAGTATACTTTTATGTTACGAATAGCACATAGCCCATGACTTTGTCCTTTGGAACTTCTATTTTATCTCAATTCAACACAGCTTTTCAACTTATATAAAATAATCTGATAATTTATTTTTAGGTTAAACACATTTACAACACAACTAGATTTTCTTGATAACAATGTATAACCCTTACACACGTAAAATAGGTACAGCTGAAACAAAAAATCACGAAACAATACATAACTTTAGGTACTATATTTTTCAACTTAAAAGAAAAACTCAGTAGTAAATCCTAACAGCCACCTTTTGAAACCTAAAATAGAGCAGCATACATCCATATACCAGACCAGTCATGTAGGCACTAAATCTGAATTTCAAATTTCAACTATTCCCCGTACACCAAAAATATGGCCACGTTCACACGACATCGGGTCCATTAAGTACGAGTACATGTAGCTGCGGAGTGGGTGCCATAATATTTGATACTCGCTGTCCATATGAATTATACTCATTCATAGGTTTTAATACCGTGGTAGCTCTCAGATTCACGTACTACATTCATGAACTCAGCTTGCGGGAACAAATCACTGCCTAGACTTTTACTCAAGACTAACTTACGACTTTAAAAGTATATTATTTAATATATACGCCGGTTTTACTCACGTGTGTATTCGGGAATTCCCGACTAGTTTCGAACTTGAACGGAGCTATTCATGAGCTGGTTACGCGGCAGAGTCGCGAACCGAACTGCGCAGTTAAAGTAGGTAGTTATATTTTCTTTGACTCTCATAAATTCAAATAATCGCTCTGTGGACTACCATATTTATGCTACCTCTAAAAACTTTACCACTCTTGATCCGCATCCATTCTTTTGTTTTTTTTTTGTCTTAAAAAACGTCGCCTCACACTAGGAATTTCTCCTGTATCGTGGGTGCGTTTCACATACATGAAATATCACATACACAAACACCCAGACTCGGTACAAACATCTGTGGATCGCACAAATTTTTGTCTCGTGCGGGAATCGAACCCGCAACCCCTAGCGCAGCAGTCCAATCGCTTAGCCACTGCGCCAATCAGGTCGTCAATTCGCAGCTGACTTCTATTAATCGTTGGTTCATCTTGCTACAGTGCTACTGCGATAGCCGAGTGGTATGACTGTCGAATTGCCAATTCAAAGGTCGCAAGTTCAAACCCCGGCACGCACCAATGTCTTTACGAATTCATGTTCGTACTATAAAATAGTTATCAGTTTATAAAAACGGTGAACGAAAACATCGTGGGGAAATCGGCACACCTGAGAGATTTTTCATTGGTTTGTAAAGCCATGTCAGAGGCCTACAGGCGGTTTAAACTCTAACACGAGGTTGTTCATCGATCATACGATAAGAAGATAGTACTACAGGGCTTCCTACACTTGATATTGTTCACGATATATGGCAATAGGACACATTTTGTCAGACGGTATGGAGGGTTACCTCCATACCGTCTGACAAAATGTGTGCGATAATACTATAATTCTGCATAAATATAAATAGGTGCTTTAATAGAAATGTACCTCTACTTCCATACATAAATACTGCTAAATAATGTAACACACATTCCCAGAACTTCCACCCATCCGATATCATTAATATGGCAACAGATTATGAATTACGTTGCGGTAACAGAATACAATAATGATTCAGTGTAACCGATGATAATTCTGTAATCCAATGTTTGGTATTATTTCGTGTGATAAGTGATTCTATTATCGTCGGGATTATTTTAATGCTTGGTAAATTATGTTCCCGTGTGGTAATTGTTTTATCGTATTATGTATTAAGCTGATTATGGAAAGATAAGAATGATTGACCAGTTACCGCTGTCAATAAATGATTGCTGATCGTAGTGTGTTGATTTTAGTGGACACACAAACTGTGCGGACTAATTAATAAAAGTGTTCGATACCCTTTTGCGATAGTAATGATACAACGTTAATAATAATACACATTTATCGCCAAAAACGGTTCGTTGTAGGTATATTAATTACATTTACACAATAAATATAGTAAGAATTCTCAATAGTAACGGTATTGGTCTACTACTGACTGATAATAATGAGTGAATAGTGCATGTCTCCCCTACCGCAGCCATTCTTCTTGATATTAATTATGTGTTTGTTCCTCTTTCGTGATCACCATGGTAACACCCCGGGTTTCCGGGTTTCCGGGGGACAAGTAGCCTTGTTGGCGTATCGTCAAGCGTCTTTTGAAGCAACACTTAGATACTAATACAATAATGCTTCCTTTTTATGGTATTAGAAAATGTCGTAACAACTGCTAAACCTGATTCTTCGCCACATAATGTGAAGTAATTATAACCAATGTTTGTTTCGGTAATAATATAAGCTGTTTAAATGACCATTTATACAGCAATCCGCCAAAGTTCATATTCTTATCGTATGGTTTATGAACAACCTGGTGTCAGAGATTAAACCGCCTCTAGGCCTCTGACATGGCTGCACATGATACCGTTGAAAAAACCTCACGATGTTTTCCTTCACTGTTTTTAGCGGCTAATTACTAAAATTATAATACGAACATGAATTATTCGGAAAGATATTGGAGCGGCCACGGTTCGAACTTGTGATATTTGACTTGAGAGTCCAACGGTCATACCACTCGGTTATCAGTGCTGCTAAATAAAGGTTAAGTTAAAGAGATAGAAGTACCAAAATGAAGATATTGAATAATAGTTTCAGTTAATGTTTGTTGCTAAGCAACGATTGTTTGACTATAGGTATTTTGCAGAGCGCATTCCATGAAATGCATGCAGAAACTTCCTGGTATATTTTATGAAACAATCCTACTATTCTCGCTTTGCTATTAAATAAGTGTAGTTGTTGAATTGATTGTTTGCTTGTTTATACTAACATCGAACACGTGAATAAAGTGAGCACATATCACAACCAGAGTAGGTACAGTCAGCATCATAAGTATCATCATGTAATGTCAACTTAATCAATTGTAACAGTGAGATATTTTGTTATTGGACAACCGCATACATTCATCGATAATGATTTTCTTGGACTTAAAAGCTCTATAATAATATATAATGTGCACTACATATTTATGTATATTCGCAACATTTAACGACAAATGACGACATTACTTACACATATTGTAACCTTAGTTGGTCACAAACCTTGTATAGTCAGCATAACCATGTTCTATAAAATGGCAAGTACTGCCAATTCTACAAAACTACACGAACCGCATTATTCAATCCAACCTAATATCCGAAGAATTTCATATTTCAAGTAAGAAATGGAACCGCAATAAACCGCTTATTCTTTCTCAAATCAGCATAAAAACTTTCATATCGATATCAGAGCTTCCACAGTACAATACGGATGCATTATTGCAATGTTTCACGGAGCGGTGGATGTATTCGCGGCACGTTGCCCCGTCGGCGCGTCGCTCCCCGGAGGGGACCCAACGAGATTCGTCCTCGAAACTCGCAGATGTATACACTCCCTAGCGGTTGTCTACATTTGCAATATTGATTAGTTTTAAATTACAATATTATGTCCCGTCTGCATTTGAATGTTGATGGAAATGTGATTTAGTAAGTAGGTTCTTGTATCTTTTATGCGTTGTTTTGGGTTGGGTGAGGTGAGTGAGGACTTACATTTGTACCTATTGTAATGTTTGAGCTATGTTAATATAATAAAGTAAATAATCGCTGAAGTAAATGCTAATATAAAATTAAAATCTATGAGTATATAAATATCAAATATTAAAATATATGTCTGTAAACACTAATTATACAATACCAATTATTTATTAAATCAGCTTAACCCAATATTCAGCGGCCCTAATTCCACTTGCTGAGGCGGTCATAAGCACTGTTAAGTAGGTAGGTTAGGTACATTTAAAAAGTGCATATATTTTTATGAAGTGTTACATAAAGTCTCGCATATCACTTGAATATTCAATGTTTTGTATTAAATTCTCAAACGAAATACCCTTGTAATCTCACATGTTCTGCTAAAAGCACAAAATGATAATAAGTCTGGCTGCATTATAGCAATGTTTCAGTGCTACGAGAGAGGGCAACGTTCGCCTGTGAATATCCCCGTGAGGGCTGCGAAATGAGATTCGTCCCCATAACACGCAGATGTATGGCCTCCCTAGCGAGAACGCTGTATGCCGCATTGATTAGTTTCCAATTATAATAGAAAATATGGCCAAATAAGAACGTTATTTAGCTGCCGTACACACTCAGAAATTATCCAAGCATAATCTTGCTTTTGAAAGATGCCTGTTCAGAAATTATAATTATTTTCCAAAAAAATTAACTGGATTTGTTTATGAGACAGCACAGTGATCTCAAGTAATTTTATTGTAAATGTGTTTTTGCATCTGCATTTTATTTTCTAATTCTACAAGCATTGAACTTAGCTACTTGAAATTCTACATTTTATTTCAATTTACATAATTTTCAACATTTCAACACAATATTAAGCATGCAAATATGAAAATACTTTTACAAGGTATTGCGTAGGTGAACTAAGAATGGAGACAGTCTACAGGCTAAAATAATTTTAAAATAAAGAAGAGTAACAAAAAATGGTAAACTAGCAAATCAGACTTTAGATATTATTTTATAGTTCAATAACAATTTTAATGATATGTTAATTTAACATGTAACGGATTTGTGTTAAGAACGACGTATCAAGAACCGCAAAAGAAAACAAACCCTGCGACCTCAGACGTCACAAGATTGAGCGGTCCACAAATTAAGTACAAAGTCTGTCACCGGTACGTCGGTGATCAGGGCGTTTTCCTCATGAAATATTCATGGGCACGGATGCGGTCGAATGTACCGTCGCGATATATTTACCGCTGACCACGTCGCCCGACGCCGAAATAATAACTAGCTGGGGTGGTATTACAAAAGTATACTACCTATGTATGTACGTACAAATATGTACTCCTGCATTCGAGGGTTGCTTTGTTGTAATTATATCTTGCTTAGAATTCTTTTGAAATGGAAAAAGAATATTGGGAAGGGCTTTTCCTTGTAAGGGTTACTTAGAATATGATTGAGTTGTAATATTGCGTGCAGTGTTTGATCTTATATTTATAGAGAGAATGATTTTGCTACTTGCGATTTCACAAATTTCGAAACGTAATGTTTTTTCAGAGACTAAAAAATTCAATTTGTGTAGGACTTACTAAACGTACAGATCTAAATATAACAAAAAAGTTTAATCCGTAAAACAAGTAACACTAACATCACAACCCGTTTGAATAAAATTCGACAAAAGTTTGAACACGATCGTGTCATTATAACTTACTCACAGAAAAGCTGGATTGAATAAACTAAATTATATCCGCGAAGGTGGGTATGAATAGTCACAGGGTTTTCAGTCAGGGAGAATTAGTTGCCAACTGAGATCTATATATACACAAGGTTGATTAACAAAGAAGTTATAACTTCGAATTTCAACCGCTCCATTGTCTGAATCAAGATTAGGGAGAGCCTTCGTGGATTTACCTAATACCCGGACAGACAGTTAGTTCGTGCTTAAACCTAGATATTAACGGACAACAATACGGTCCTTAAGTTTAATGTGATTAGAGTAAAATGTATTGTCTGGTCTTTGCCTTTGGTGTGTTTTAATATCATGTTTAAAACTGTACCTACGTAAAAAAACAAATAGGAAAGTAATACTAAAGACGTAAATACTAAAAGGGAACTTGAAATTCGATGGGTGCGAGCAGCGACACGGTGGCTCAGTTGGTTAGAGCAGCGTCACGGTACGGCGAAGGTCGCGGGTTCAAGTCCCGCTCGTGTCCATCATTAATTATCAATTTAGATTCAAGCTTAGCATGGGCAACATGCTAAAATGGCACCAAAAGTCATATAATACTATAGTACTCAAATTGCTTAATCATCTTTATTTCTACCAAAACCAAAATCGATAAAATTTTAATCAATCAGTGGACTACAAGCGTTTTATGGATTTTAAATTTGTTTTTACTATTTAATAATATTACATTTAATAGTATCCTCCTTAAAAACTGAACGACAGATGCATACGCGATGGACATTATAGCACATCATAATTTTTGACGTTTTATGCGTATTTTCATACTTTTCATCTAAATCTCTACATGCCATATCTCTCTGTTTCTATTAGCTATTCAAAAAGTTATCTTAAAACAAAGAAGCGAAGACTAAAGATCAGATATCAGTAGATAGAAGTCCCTTCTCTCAGGCACTAACCCTAATCAAGTACTTACACGCTATGGGTCAGTGATATGGGCCCATAACTATTAGGATACAACAGTTACCTAATTTATTATGGTTATGAATGGTTCCATGAGCCAGTAACATTCCTCATGTTCATGTCGCTATAGGGCCCAATTTGTATGTTAAACATATAACACAAGTATAATTTATATTTAAGCTTATGCAAATGTAGGTAATAATCGACAAGTCTGAGCATAATAAATATAAATGAATACATAATCGCTCCAACACAGTTTTAAGTAAATTGGAAGTAGGTCAACCTTAAGGCGTTCTAGACTCTTATTATGATTGTGACCTAAAAATCTTTGCGAAATAGAATTGGAGTCAAAAGACGACAGTCCATTTGTCACTCTGTTGATAAATCAATTACGTATTGTGTTATTTAAAACAGAAGTAATTGAGACTGGTGAATTATTTGGATAACACGAAAACTCCAGATTCAATGAAACCGATTCCAGTTTTAAAGTGTGATCAAAATAAAAATCGATTTCAATTCAAAAGTATAATCAATTATGTTATTAATCTTTATATCAAGCTGTATTGCTGTAAAGTATTGGATAAACCCATTTTAATACACAATTGATTTTAAAAGAATTGAATTGAATTTAAAATACAATTGAATTTAATTCTGATATCTATACTGAATATCCTTTTCCAGTTTAAAAGTAATCAGAGATGGGCAGTACGCAGGGCTAATTGAAGCAAATTGCCGCAGTCGATGGCGGAAGAGGCGCGACAAATTCCGTGACGAATTGGAGAAGAGAAGCTGTACATATTGTATAAAAACTATAAAACTCGTATATTTTGTTAAAGTAATATTTTTTTCGCAAATGTAATTTTTTTTTTGCAAAATAAATTCGGTATACTCCTAAAGTGACCAGCAACCAGCATGTTAATTTTTTTTTCACTATTAACTTAGTCAGGTCTCTTTGAAATAAGAACACTTATAAAACGTCTAAAGCATGAACTTTAAATCCACATTTCATACAAAATACCAGTCATCATCATCATCATCATCAGCCAAAGACGTCCACTGTTGAACATAGGCCTCCCCGTTTAAGCGGGGGGGTTTGCCATAATCCCCACGCTTGGCAAGCGGCTTGGGGATCGCAGTATTGGTGGTGAAGTTACAGAAGACGCTGCTGCCCATCTTCTGGATTTTCCCTTAGTCGCCTCTTACGACACCCACGGGAGGAAAGGGGGTGGTCAATTCTAGGCCGGATACCACACGGCACTTACACGGCAAATACCAGTACAGAATGCTAAAATGTTACTGTATAACAGATGATGTGACGTTTGTCGGTGCAAATAAGTTTTTGTATTATAATCAGGTAAGTCCTGACGGTAGAAATTGAGTGGAAAGTAAAACTTACCAACTAGGTACTCTAGGTCTACTAAGGTGATGCTGTAATGAGCTATCACTTGCATACTCAATTTTCTTAAGGGACGGTACAACAGAGCGGTCACCCATACAAAGACCGACTGCGGCTAGAGCTGCTTATCTTACCAGATCAATCTATGCAGTAGCTGTCTAACTACAAACCTCCTCCTGTGTTAATAATATTTGCCCATTGAAGAATGTGTAGCAGCAAAAGTCAAGCACTCAGGCATGCCCCCTTGAACAATTTATGCATGTATGGCATACTGATTTAAACGTTGTTGAGGGTCCTCCCCTATACTAATAAAGCGTTGACACACGCGTAGCGTGACTACGTGACAGTGAGTCGACGTCACAGGGTGACTAGAAATACCATTTCTGCTTCGTCATTAGCCAACCTTAATAACTTTTGTGAGACATTTAAGTTACGAACTCTTTAAGAATTTCGGCATTTTTATGTTTTTGGATGTTTATTTAATGTTTTATAATGTTTAACCTACAGTAAGGCTCGTAGCTATGTGGCTTCCGCTCAGATAAATTGATCTGCGAGGTTAAGCCATGCTCACAGCGTTCAGTCTTGTGATGAGTGACCATTTTTCGCATATCAGGACCTCTCCGTTCTTCGGAAGGCACGTAAAGCCGTTGGTCCAGCCTAATCTCTCTCCGATTTACCGTCCCATCGCATACTTGTGTTCTATAACATTTCATGCGTAGTTAGCTAGTCTCAGATGAGATAAGCCGCCATGTCTGAATATCGATCAAAAGAACATTATAGGTAAATGTGTAGTGCTCACAGTCAAATCATTGATCTATGATATGCGAATAATGTCGCACAGAACACGATCTAACAGCTGACGGCGCCGGGGGCGCCAATGAAGTTGCGGGTTTTAGTCTGGTAGTATTCATTACGTAATGAATTTCTTTGATATTTTATTCTTCCCTTAATCTAAGAATGTCATGTCCACATGAGGACTATGTAGTTAACTTGTCAATTATAATCTATACAGTTCTTTCGTCAAAACATTAGTAATACCCTCTCTTTTGGTACCTATCAAGTAAATACCTAGTCTATAAACTAGTAGACTTCAGACACGTTTGGCGTATTAAATAAAGAGCATTTAATTTAGGAAAATAAATTCACACTCTGATTTATTTAAGGTGTTGATAAGGTTCTATAATTAGCGTGTAAGTACATATAATCCGTCAACGTGACGTGACATGCGTGCCTGTCATGAATTCTGAAGTCGCGATGACATGTCGTACTAATTCAAAAATTTGCTGTTGCTTTTTCATGAGGCCGGCTTAAATGAATATTTTGTGATGTTGGTAGTGCTTTATTGATTATTAATGTTGCCACTGTCTTTTTTTTAAAGCAAATACATTCCATAAGAAGTCTTTTTTGTACAGATTCATAAAAAAACGTAGTTAATTTAAATATTTTCCACTAACCCGAAAATTGCACTGAGAAAAGCGAAAAACTTTACAGAAGCCTCTTTTAATGTATTTTTAAGCGTCCAATCAAATACTTATAGGTATAAAAATAGATGTGTACAATATCGGTCTACAGAAACATGGGTCAATGTTGGTCATGAACAACTTAAGTATAAACCACTAACATTAACAATTCTTCTGAAATTATCAGGGAAATATTTCAAATGAAATACCTACTTAAGCTTGCCTCAAATTGTAGTGTCTGGTCGTGGCGACCGCCGACAAATTACAGTGATTAATGCCCACACCAATTCATAGCTGTTCATGCCGCTTTTTTATTCAACTAGGTTTCCAAGTGTTCTCATTATTTATTGATGTAGAGACAGTTGTTCTTAACATTATTCCGTGTTTGTTTCAAGGCCGAAAATACCTAAATTAATCAAAGTGATAAAGTATTGGATTAATCGTCGGACGTACATATTAGTTTTCTTTTGGCACACTGCTGCACCGGGTGCATTGTCACATCATTCGTCTCTCTTTCTCGCGGAAAGGAAATCTATTCTTAATCATTTTCTATAAATAACTTATAAAACATAATGAATGCGAAGAAGGCTAAAATATTTTTAGATAACTTTTGATATATTTTTCCGAACACAGTAGTTTCGGTCAAACTCGCGCCTTCAGGGTTAACGCTCCCAGTGACCTCCGCCATTAAACCAAAATATGTTCTATGTTGGAAACCTCGTAAAACTTTGGACTAGAAACGACGCTTGAGTTATAGACATCGAAGTTTATGGTGTTAGTGAAAGGTTAACCTTCAAGCTATTCAATTATATACATAAAATTTACCATAATATGATATAGATACCTACGAATACAGAAAACTTATCAAAAATGTATGACTGTAGCTTCAAAAGTAAATAATTTAACACAGTAAGAAGCTAAATGTCTCCTACAGTTGAAAACAGCCCGTACTTTCTTCTAATTTCTGACTCTCAAGGGCCACCAAATAAGTAAATGACTTAAGATAAACCTTAAAACCAAAAAGAAGAAACAAAAGTGGACTACGTTTAATTACATTGGCTTTGTCAAACACTGCAAATAAAAGGCACACAGAGCGACCTTAAATCCGTCGGAACAGGCCTTAAATTAAGTTTGCCCGCCCATCATCATTATCCGTATCTTAGAAAATTTGAAACGCACCCTTTTACGAGCCATCAGACATTGCCCGGCTTGTTCTTGTCTCAGCCCCGTCGTAATAAAAGTTATAACCCTATCTGTATGAACAGAAAGTATTATAATTTAGAAGAGAATTAAATTGTTTTGAGAGATTATAATCTCAACATAATTACAACCTTACTATTCACTTATGTGTGAAAGTTAATCTTTCTTCATTATTGTAATTCTGACTTCAAGATTGTGACCGCATTATGACTTAACGGCCGAGCCGATAGTTTTGTAATTTAATATGGAAGTAGCAGTAGGACATTGCTACATCCCGAAGAACACTCGGTATTTTAAAGCAATCGAAATGACGGGTAGATTAAAAAATTGCAATTATCTACTTTAAGACGTTGATGAAAGGTATCAAAATTGCATAAGATACTAGTGAACTGATAAGCAGGACTGTTAGTAGGTGCGTAATTTCATTTGTTTGGAAAATTTCCTGCCCCCAGCATCATCTGTTTTCATTACTCGCCCGTCCACCGAGCTCATTATTACTTCCAATATTGCTGTTTTACCTAAAGACCATTATTTATCATAATAACTACGTGCAATGGCTATACTTTGTGCGAAGAATATTATGAAAATTATAGAAAAACATTGTAAATGAAAGACAAACATTGCAATATGGAGTATGACGTCTCGAAAGCTCAATTTCTGTTATGCTTTATTATTTTTTTATAGTAGCTTATTGTTCATAAAATATAATCAGGTCAGTTTGTGGCTAAATGACGGAAAATGTAGTCAAGTTAACAATTTCTTTTAGGTAACGATCTGCAAAACGAACTTTTTACTTTACATTTTCAACGCTCACTTTAGAGTTTTTCAACGTCCACTAAAGGCGAGGGTTTAAAAATTAACATCTCCGTAAGCTTCGAAAATTGCGACCCGCCTTAAAATATCGCGTCTGCGAGAGTCGTATTCGCTGAGAACGGTCAATTTTATCTATAGCGATTCACTGCAGTAAATCGACAGTGATTTTTCAGGCTGAAATATTTGCGGTTTCAGTCCCCATATCTCTAGGGCCGCTCGTCGCCGAGACTGTTAATAAACACAATTTTTCCACGTCAAAAAAAAAGCGGAAAAATCGAAACACAACAGAAAAAAACGTCCTCTTTTTTCTGTCCTGCTTTTTTCACTGTGACATGTAGTGAAGTGACCGAATAATTTGCTCATTTGTCAACGTCTTCGCTTTGCCGAGGAGAAAAATGATTCAGTGAATCTGCCGGGGCGTCACGTCCCTGAATTAATTGAAATAAATTACCTATTTCGCGTCAACAGTTTAATCTTTGACGGCTATAATCTGCTGTCAAAAATACTTCTAAATAAATCAAATTCAATTACTTGATATAACGCTATCTATAATTTAATAATTCGCATGATTACATTATAATTATGATTGTTTAGTTGCGTTATGCTGGCATTTTTGATGAATACATTCTTTCGTTTTGCGTGATGATTATGCATGGAAATGCTCCTAAAACGCACCAGAAACAACCCGTCTTTAATTTAAAAAAAAATACTATGACCCATTAGGACTTAAAAGGAGGAAAAAGTGTATATTTAATGCAAACTGAGAACGAAAACAGTTAAAACTAAATATATTAAAAATGACAACGTGAATAATACTTTGGTTCGAAAGTTTTCTGACTGAAAAAGATACAGTAGATCGACTTTCGTGACGCCGTCTCCTGCCAATGTTGGCGCGTGTTCATCGTACTGTAAGTTTGCTTTGCTGTTGCTCAAACAGTTTGGTCAGAAGCCTTTCAACCTCAATAGAATATTCAAAGGTTGGCCTGTGAAAATATGGCTCAATTGGAGCCACGATCCGCGCGGGATTTCCGTTTTAATATTCAGGCGATGAAAAATATCCTGTCATAAAAACCTGGACCATATGAGTTTTAAAGGCTATGTATTTGAATATTGATGTTTATGGAAAGTATGGAACGTACCGCACCTTTGGTTATTTAAAAGCTCCCGGTATAACTGTATGCGTATGTCGTAAATACAGCGTTATGGAACTATGGGTATCTTCCGGCGCGACATGTTATGAACTTTATAATGTTTACCATATTTCATCGTTTGCTTTCACGAGTGAATATGCTTTACCGTAAAAATAACAAACAGTTCATTAAGTTAGATATATGATGCTTTTGGTTTTTATAAGTGTAAAACATTGCAACTGTTATGTCCTCCATTAATGATGCACAAAGATTCAAGTAATATTAATGTCTCAGGAAATGTTATATGGCCCTGAAATTGGCGTAAGAAAAAGGTTAGGGACTTCTCTTAACTCAAATTACTTACCAATTACGTATTTCATTGAGCAGAATATTATCCATAGTGGATTCTAGCTAAGACCCTATCGGTGATCAATAATAATTTGGGTCATTGCCCAAATTTAACTCGATTAACTTGCCTAAACAATTCAGTGTTCATTATTTGAAGCTGTATTTTAACAACAGACAAGTTAAACCCACGTCACAAAATGTTTATCACAATATTATGGTTAATCTGCTTTTTATAAAATTCTTAAAGCGCTATGTTTTTTTATTTGAAACATGGTGAACGCATGCATTATCCGAGAATAAAACAAGGTACACTTAGTGATAGGCCCGCTCGAGAGAAAAAGAGCATTAAGGCGTAATTTATCACAGTTTCCACGCCATTAAACATGGAGACTGCAAAAACCGCGTACTATACGTGATAAGCTCCATGAGAACTGGATTGTCTGCGAACGTGAAAAAACGTTTGCAAGGACTTAGATAATCTTTGAACAGTAAACGGAAATTATGAGTATTAGGTATATATAAATATAGGTAACTAAACACAATATCCAGTCTATGCCAAGCTGTCATATTTTCTTCAGTTGTATAATCATTAAGTTCGTTTTCTGTCGATCAAAGCAACATAAATTAATGAAGCCTTAAAGGAGCTTGTCAAAACTTTTGGTAGCTGTAAAGATTTTGTTGTTTGTAACTGAGTTTACCTGCCACCATAGGCTGCCTTCTTAACAATGGTCAGTGGGGTGGCGATGATAGAAGTACAATGGTTGGCGGGCGAGGTGGAAATAACGTATACATTGTATAAGGCTGGCCTCAACGCTTGCGAGAGCGGGTTGCTCTAACATTGGTTATAACGAAGGGAGCGTAGTGTTGTTTTTTATCGAACCAACGAACAGAATGTTTTCCACTCTAATGGTATGGCAATAATTGTGTTAAATACAACAAAAAAGGTTTTTCTTCCCTTTTTTACTCGAGTACAATAGGAGTAGCGATGTTGTGGGTGTAGTTAGCCAGTCCACGGGTTGGTAATGGGGCTGCTGCTCAGTGGTCCTTACGGGCAATTTGCTTTGCTTCGACTCTTGTTGTGGCTATTTTTGTTGTTCCTCCAAAAAGTGAAGGAATAAATAAGGTTTATTGACCACTGCTTCACTGTTGTTGTTAAAAAAAGCTACTGCTTCTGTCAAAATATTATTTAATTTGACTGAAAATCAATCTTCCATTGAGACGGGACAATCCGCTAACGTTATGGCCGCATTATGTATACCCACGTTTTTCACCACTTTATGTACACATCTACATGTCATACATATGAATGGTTCATCGATAAGCAACCAACGTGACATGTAATAAAAATAACATGACTTGTATTTGTAAATCTAATTTTGGAAGTGTTAAGGAAAAAAGTTGAAAGTTGTTGTGGTTATCTGCATTTTTTTGTGTTTTATACAATTACACTTTTGTTCTTTCCTTCCTCATAACCAAGCAAGAAAAGAGAAGTAATAATAATTTCGACCTATGTTATTACGGCCGTCCGGCAGCGAGATGGCATCGTGGCTACAGCGGATAGATCCTGGATGAGGCTGGCACAGAGGCGTGGAGACTGGGACACAAAATGAGAGGCCTATACCCAGCACTGGTAGGAGTCAGGCTATGGATGATAATGATGTTATTTTAAGACTTGAAGTAAAGAAAAATGCATGCATCTATGCATACTTCAAGTAAGACTTCACTGAAATCATCTGTATTCTATGAAGGTACGCATAGGTAGGATTTTGCATACCCACATTACGCCAGACGTAATTCTTTTAGTCCGCGATTTTTTACTACCTATGTCTAGAAAAGTACCTAACTACATAATTATCACATTGGTATTGGTTTCCAGGGTTGGTACCCACTTCTGAAGAAGAACAGACAAAAATATCGTGGTAAGACGTAACGTAATATGTTAAGCTATTTTAAAACGTAGTCGAAGTGATAAACTGCTACTACGCAGTTTAGATTTACTAAAGTTAAGGTTACTAGGTTTACTCTTAGAATAGGTATCGGTTTTTTTCCTAACTAGGTTACAAAGGCTCGATGGCTGATACTGTAGGACATTATTACGTTTATATTAAGACCGAAAGCTCAATAACACAGGAAAGACCTAGGCTGATGAAAACACATAGTACCTTGTGTACCTAACGTATACGTAAGTGTAAAGTGTTTATGTTATCTTGATAGTTCAAGATAACCAAAATATAATTTTACTAAGGTTTTTTATTTTTTTAATTGAAAAGTTTTACTGCTAGGCAAAGTTAGCTAAACAAAGCTAAAACTTAGTTTTATTCTTAAAAATAATTACTTTTTACATTCTTCGAGATTTAAATTGAAAACAAACGAACAAAGAACATTATTTTATTGCAATCATCAGCAAAGAGAGAATTAATTGTTCTTTCTACGAGTATCCAATACACAATTACTGCATGTGGCAGAATGCTATTAATACTCCTTGTGTTGTTTCTATTGTAACATTAGATCGAACCATTGTGTAAATAAAATACACAGCACTTCGGTTTCTAAAGTTCTTTATGGGAAAGACTGTCAAAACTATGTATAATTAAAAAAAAAAAAAAAAAATAACCTATTCCTACTTTTAATAAATGTTTTATACTGATAACTGTTTTACATAACATCACGCCTGTATTCCCCCAAGGGGTACGCAGAGATGCACATTATAGTACATCGACATTTTGAAAGTTATAAGTCCCAATGTAATAGGGGGCGAGATTATTGCCTTCAACCGGGCCAATCGAGACTCCGTGCTACTGGGAATTACCTAATGGAAATACCCAATAACACATTACCCGACCCAGGATTTGGACCCAGGACCTCATGCTCAGCACTAGCGCTTAGCGACCACTAGACCAACGAGGCAGTCTAACTGTTAGTGGTAATAAGTACCTAATTATTTATAT
Organism: Abrostola tripartita; assembly: GCA_905340225.1. NCBI lineage: Eukaryota > Metazoa > Arthropoda > Insecta > Lepidoptera > Noctuidae > Abrostola > Abrostola tripartita. Next base: position 5,628,574 of record HG996498.1, on the reverse strand, counting down.
TTTGTGAGTAAAACACGTACCTACACCCAAACTGCTAAAACAATCACATGTCCATCTATTTTCCACTGTTGTACTTTGTAAAACACACAAATAAAACACACACAATACATGTTATTAATGAGATGATATCACAAGAAACATTGTTGCCCACGTGGGTTATATAAACAACGAATTCTGCCAAAAATATTGAAATGATCGCATAAAAGAGACCCATTCGAAGGTATGTTTTGATAAATTGAAGGAAATAAAGAACGGCTTAGGTTGAATGTACCGAATGGTCCTGTCATTCAGATGAAAGTGAAATTTGAATAATTTACTGAATCTTTTATCGTAAAAAATTTAATACCTGATATTTATCTTAGAAATGATTGTTTTTATTTTGTTGTTTTGCGTCATGTGTTGATATAAGTACTGCATTGAGAATCAATTTTGAATCTTTGCGTCTCATTAGCAAAGTTAGCAAAAAGCTTATCACATGATGAGGTAGCTAGCTAACTCGCTAGTTAAGAGTGCACCTGAAGCCAAATTAGGTTCTGTTAATTAATAAATAAATATCAAATAAACAATAAAATTAATTAGTTGCATAAATCTTGCACTATCAAGCAGAAAAGTCAAAAAAGTAAATTATTGTAATCTACATTATGCTAAACGCGCTTTGCAATTTTTTTCTGTAGAAAAAAGCCAAGCTAAAGCCAATTATGATCCTAACTAATCTAACTATAACACTGCACGGTGTGACATTTTAGTCCAACGCATTATTTTCATACGTAGCTTCCAGCGGTGCTGTTTCACATCGAATGCGCAAATTTGGAGAGCTGCCCATCACAGAGGAATAACGAAACAGAATTATGTTAATAAAGGGAATTTTGAAAAATGATGGACACGAGCGGGATTCGAACCCGCGACCTTCGCCGATCCGTGGCGCTGCTCTAACCAACTGATCGTGTCGCTGCTCGCATCCATCGAATTTCAAGTTCCCTTTTAGTATTTACGTCTTAAGGGTGACGTCAGGTTCAATTTAGATTCAAGCTTAGCATGGGCAACATGCTAAAATGGCACCAAAAGTCATAAGAATTATGTTATTTAAACATATTCCAACAAAATATTTGCAGTTTAATAATGCAAATTAATATTGCTGCCCGTGTCGTCCGACCTCATCCACGAACTAGGTCAACGGCCTAATCATCATTGCTTATGAACTTTACATAATGGACACGCTGACATAGAGTCCGCTCTTCACCTATAGCCATTGTTTCGTTTAAAGGCTAATGGGCTCCGAGCCGACCGTGTTATTCAAGTGTCAAGAAGATGAATGTTATGTTATTTATGAGGTTTGCGTTGAAAAACTGGCTTATTTTGATACCTAGCTCACCGACTCCGTTGCATGACAACACATAATACCGAGCTTTTCACGGTAATCCATGTTTTATTATCACGGATTTGAATTTTTCGTGTGGAGGCTATTAACTTTGTTGATGGGTACGTAGGCTATCTTTTGAATTAATAGCTGTACTGAATATGATAAATAGCGGAGTTAATAGTTATTTATGGTATTATTAGGGGTAATATTCTTTTAAAGGGGTGAACTGAGGTGTGCTAAAACACATTAACGTTTTGTCAAATCAATTACTGTTTTAATTATCATAGGGATTTTTTACAACTGTGTCTATTACAGAGAACTTTAACAAAGTTGTGTGAGCTTAACTCATTGACTATCGACGAGAACTAAAAAAATGCATTCAACTAAAACTTTTCGCAAAGGAGTAGGTATAGCGGACTCCTATTAGCTAACACCACCAAGGCTACCTAAAACCGGGATTAGTATTACCATGCCCAGGCCCTATCTCATATTAGAAACATAAACATCATATAAATGGTTGGAAACGTGATTACATATTTGCTTCTTCATCCTACAACATAACTTAGTTGAGAACTATAACAATGTAATTAAAAGTTCTAGATACGAACAATTTGTTCCTGTTGGAGAAATCTTTTGCTGCTCATTTTGCAGTCTACTTATGCGGAACAAATAACTAAGATAAATATGAAGAATACATTGTACCTACTTACCTATCAGTACAAAATCACTAAAGGTAAAAGTTTGACTTGTTTAAGTCGTGTACTACTACATAGATATGTCAAACTGTTTACTTAGGAGAGCTCCATTATGTACCTTTTGCTGTTTTTCTAATAACATACATTTTATATGCATCGGTAGGTATATATAGTACCTATATAGGTACCTATATATTTTAAAATGTACCTAGTGTTGTTGCAAAAGACGACTAAATTATTTTAAAAACAGTTTTAAAGTCTATGCATTTGTTTCTCAGTTGTAGCCACATTTTCCTTGATTTTGTGTAGGCATATTAAACAATACAAAGGTTCTACTATCTATTTCAAAGAATATTTAGTAAATAGGTCTAAAAAAAATAAAAGTAAAAATACCTACTGCAACCAAAATAAAAAATACGATTCGAAAACGTTGTCTTGCTAACAAACCTCTCTGCAACATAAACTGTATACATTTGACCTGTGACTACTGCGCCTCTGTTTGTATTGAAAGTCAGCACCAATAATGACGCCACGTAGGTAATCAGATGCGGCAATATTTGGGAAAGGCATATAACAATAGCATATTCGTAGTCGAGAACATTATTGACTCGTTCACACTATCATCGTATCACGCCGTCGAAACGTTATAAGAGGATCGTTGTCAACCATGCATGAATATCTACAAATAACTTATCTGTAGGAATAACGACAGATGGTCATGACACTCGTTCACCCTTCTTAGAAATCGTACAATCGCCTAACATTAAGACAACGCCGGGAATACACGATATTTTGATACAGTTATCAGCAAATGCGAAATAGGAAAATCTCTTCGTCACAAAGCCTTTTCGCTTTTCGATCAGTATCGACATGACGCAATTTATCTTTGTGACTGTACTTTATCTACAATAAGTATGTGCCTATACGGGATTGTATTAGGTTTTTATGGTTCAGTCAGAATGGAAACCTTATTTGCGAAGCCTTTTTGTTCATCAAACAAAGAGTCAATTTATGCTACCGAATGTTAAATTAAGATTCTAAATCTTTAGATCTAATTGATCTCAGGTTGGAGTGTAAAACTGCTGTATTTTAGGATTTAATCCCGAATAAGAGAGTAAGAATAATAATATAATTGGCTAACATCTGTCTACGATAACATGTAGGTATCATACTAATATTATAAAGGCAAAAGTATGTGAGTGTGTTTTTGTGTGTGTTTGGATGTTTGTTACCTCTTCAAGCACAAATGGTTGGACCAATTTTACTAAAATTTGGTACGGAAGTAGCTGACACCCTGAATTAACATATAGGCTGTGTGTATCCCGAAAAATTTAGCGGGTAACACCGCAGGGCGCAGCTAGTTTCCAATAAGTAAGACAGCACGGATACAGATTTGAACAATTATACAAAAAAAATGTAAAAAACATTAAATAATTCATTAAAAGACACATATTTATAAAAGTATTTTTGTTTTCATAATATTCTTAGCAATTAACCTACATTTAACGTCTATACTGCTGCCGTATAAAATGTTACTTAACATCGTTAGCTGACGTCACTCGCCTGTACAGTGAACATTTTCCCTCACGGAATTCCCCACTTCATAAGCCGATATAAAAGGTTTTTTACCCTATCATACATCCCAGCTAATTTCCAAGACTGTGACATCCTTAGATAGAGTTATTATAGATAACACCCTTCAGTATCCATAACGATACCGAGGTTTCAATAGCAAAATTATCATATTATTGTTCCACAATTTCTAAGCTTTGTTTAACGAAAGTTTCCAAACAAAACAATATTCATCGATTTTGATTGTCTTTGTTATCCACGTTTTTGATTGAATAGTCTGCTGTTATATTATAACAGTAAAACTTATGTAGAAAATTTTGATTAATTAAAAATACATCTTAAGCTGATTAAACAGCGTCAAAATTTTGTAAATTATCATTCATGCGTTGAAACTATGATTACAACGAATAAATTTACACGAAATAATCCCAAGATTATAGTGTCCAAATAACGAGACAGGCATTAATCCTACCCGAAGCTGAAAGGCTTGCTATGCATATTCAGGCAGTCAATAAGCCCATCCTAGATAAATAGGATACAGGCATGCGTTGGCCATCCCTCAAGCGTTATGATGAAGTGATCGCAGTCCGGACGACTCATACAATATTCATGGGCCGAGAATGCGGCAATTTGCCCGACATGTCCCATGTTCTACAAACAGCACAGATGTATCTTAAGTTGCCGAGGACAACACGTTAGTGATCTCCTGTGTACAGAAGATTACAAGGGTACGGCCGTTGTTTAGATCCGTCTCCGAGTGATCAAGGTGCCTAAATAATGTATCGTAGATACCTCAAGGAAGATGTAAACTGTAGGCATTAAATGATATTATCATATCTGGAAATAATTTTTATCAATTATAGTTTTTCGATACGTTAATTAGTTTCCCACGTAAGTCCATTTGACCTTTTAGCTGGTAACCCTCATCATTAGTCGACGGAAGAAAAATATACCTATAAGAACTCAACTGATATACAAAACAATGCATATACGTTATATTATAGTATTGATGACTTCCTTGTTGGTCTAGTGGTCGCTAAGCGCGACTGCTAAGCATGAGGTCCTGGGATCGAATCCCAGATCGCATAAATAGAGTCTGGATTTGTGCCCGGTTGATGGCAATAGGCTCGCCCCCAATTACAATGGGACCTATAACATAACTGGCGAAATTTGGGCGTACTATATTAATTTGCACTTCTACCTTCGAGGAATGCAGGCGAGATGGTATATTATGTTAATTTGGTAACATTGAAATAAACACGAGAAACATGTAAAGTTATTGTATGCCAATAGGGCGCAATTAAGTGTTTATGGCTGTACCGCAAAGGGCAGCACGATGGTATTTTGATTCATCTTTTGATGATATTCACTGTCGTTTCTTACCATAGACCCTTTCATCCGATAAGAGCACTTGACATCCCTGACCGTACTTGAACAGAAAATCAATATAACTTCCAAGACCTTACGTCATACATTCTTAGTAACTCAGTTGACAGATCAGCCAACCTTCGTAGCACAAATTCAAAGTAAAAATCCCATTGGCTGCAAATAAAACTAACAAAAAATTAAATCCGGGCCGAATATATAGGTTTTTGCGTACAACACCCGGAAAAATTCCTCTAACTTAGCTAATAAAGATTTATCGTTGCGATAAAAAATTTCATAGCAGTGAGTTGGCCGTAAATAATTCGTGGCATACCTGCGAATGCTGATTTGACATGGGTCAGGGCCCTGAACTCAAGCCGTATAATATTTCATTCCCTCCAAATGGAATCACAAGTCCGACCGTGGTGCAAATTGAAAATATCACTCGGACATCGCACTTCACTTTATTGGTCTGTGTATGTATTTACCGGAACATAACACGAATATCACACGCATTTACATAATACGTAGACATACATTGCAATACAACGGATGATCTCGTGAGTACGTATGTATGTATGTTGTAAATCTTGCGTATATAATCCTTGAATAAAATTTAGACTTGCCTTTACATTAAATTATTCCCTGTGAGTTTCCTTATTCGTTACTATATTAGTCATGGTATCGCGGTTCAGGTAGCTATAGAAATTCCGATTAAGTAAAAGGATACTGAAATTCTTCTAACCAGGCATTGGATGGTCAATAGTTTCTCAAACAAATGCCAGATCGACGATAAAAATTTAATTAGACGTTCTACTTACTCGTCTTTACCGATCAGATGAAGAAGTTCTAGATCTAATTTGGAACCTATTTCTCAAGTTCACGAATAAACCAGGACTGTAGTTTATTGAGCTTTAGATGAGCTTAAACTTGAATAAATACTAAATTCCTCTGAACTATTTGAATTAACGTGCCGTGTGGTATCCGGCCTAGAATTGACCACCCCCTTTCCTCCCGTGGGTGTCGTAAGAGGCGACTAAGGGAAAATTCAGAAGATGGGCAGCAGCGTCTTCTGTGACTTCACCACCAATACTGCGATCCCCAAGCCGCTTGCCAAGCGTGGGGATTATGGCAAATCCCCCCGCTTAAACGGGGAGGCCTATGTTTAACAGTGGACGTCTTTGGCTGATGATGATGATTTGAATTAAGTTTTAAAAGTAAATTACAAATTTTTACTTGTTTAATTAGTCTTCCTTTAAATAGTAATGAATAAGTTTTATTTAGCTTTCTTAAGTCAGAGAGTAAATAAGGAGTAAAGGATGTATAATGAATAGATTAAAACTAATAAATTTTATTTAGTTTTTTTCAGATACAAAGCGATTGGAATTTGCAATGGATATTGAATCTTAACATCACAGATGAGGTTCCAAATTGTTTTGTATGGGCATTGATCCGTAACGGACAAAAACAAAACACTCACATTCGGCTGTTTGTCCCACACTCATTAATTTGACCGCGCGGCTAACCCCAGCATATCCTGAGCTATTAACTACCGAAACTGGGTATACAATAAATTGAGACTTTTCATATATAAATCAGGGTCGAGGCGTGTCGCAGAAGGTCCGCAGATAAACTGGATAGTATAAGAGTAAGGACATTACCCGGAGCAGCTGCGGCGGACCGGGCTGTCGCGAACTCCGTCACATTACAACCGGTTTTATGTGAGGACCGGGCGAATCTTACTTTAATACTGTACGGCGCGGCGCGGCCAAAACTTGCACAAATTGAAACGCGGAGGCTTCGGATAATTGGAATATTTCGTAAATTATACTCTGGAAAGTTCATAATTGTGTCGGAGCATAGTTTAATTAAATTGATCTCTTTTCAGTTGTTTCATACAATTTAATTTTTATTTGGGCATGGCGTGGTCTTAATTGTGGTCAAGAATGGGAGAGTGAAGCGTTGGTTGTCCGATAGCGATAAAAGATAACCAGAACTAGCACGGGAATCAACGCAAACATAGCAGCAGCAGGCTATTTGTGACCACGGCCGATGCAACTCGGTCGAAACGTCAAGCAAAAATTAAAAAATTGTGTTCGCGTTAGTTCCCGTGTTGTAGTTCTAATTATCATAGAACGCGATAGTTTAAAAGTTAGTAATAGATAACCATATGGCAAGGTTAAGGTACATGGCGAACCTGGATGAGGTTGGCAAAATACCCGGGGCAAATGGCATAGTTTAAGGGACGCATAAAATAATAAAAGGGACGCCTATACGCAGTGGCACATTGAAGACTGTGGATGATTCATATTATATAATAAAATGTACCTACATATGTAGACATATTTTTATTTATTTTTTTAAAAACGTCGCCTCACACTAGGATTTTCTCCTGTGTCGTGGGTGCATTTCACAAACATGAAATATCACATACACAAACGCCCAGACTCGGGACAAACAATTGTGGATTGCATAAATTTTTGCCCCGTGCGGGAATCGAACCCGCAACCCTTAGCGCAGCAATCGCTTAGCCACTACGCCAATCAGGTCGTCGTTTTATCGTCGTAACGTCGTATTATATTAATAGTTATCACTATTCATTACGTATATATAGTAGGTAATATACAAGCGTAATTAAACTAGTTAATAACGTTAATTTAACACAAAGCATACCGCTAATTGCTTCAGCAGTCTGTTTAAACAACCTAATTAATTCACGTAACCATATTAATACAATAAGAAATAGAATCAAATGTGTTACATTCTCGACAAGCTCTGCCTTTGATACATACAATGTCTTAAACTAGGTTTTAATTTGATGCTTTGCTCTTCAATTTATTTTAAATTTTTTATTTAGGTACATCCCGTTCTACCAGAAATTCAAGTTAATGACTAGAAAATTACTTAAAAAGCGGAAATTTATGCATTCTTTAAAAAATGGGTTTATAGACAACCATAATGTAATTGAATGCTATAATTTATTAAAAAATATATATATTTTTAAATCAACGAAATGTATCCTAACATTATTTCTTCGTACAAACATCGGTACCTCTGCAAATTGTCCTTAAAATTTCCCCACTCAACCTCCACTCTAATGATAAAATACTTTATTATATAAAAAGGAAAAACATAAATGAAAATCTACTTAAGTGCTTAAACCTCTCCACATCCCGACCATGTTTCCTTGGCTCTTAAATCCGGATATCCGGCTTCATCTGAGACTCTCTTTATTTGTTTTAAGAATGAAATTCACTATTATGGTTGAAGAAATTTACTATCCACGATAAAAATGAAATAATAAATTGTTTTTATTAAAATGTTTAGTGATTTCAAGGTTTTAAAACAAACATTTTTATTTTGTATAGAGTACGGGATTATGTATGGCGCTTAGTGTTGTTTGTAATTGCAATTTTTTTATCCACCTGTAGTTACCTATTTAATTATTGAGTTTCGCCCCAAATACTAAATAAAATATCCATGCAAAAGTGAATGTTCTTTTCCAGCTTTTATTTGCATAACATAAACAATCGCGGAAAACAAATCGAGTAACATTTTTCATTCGAATCAGTGGGGTGGGTTTAATTGGACTTTCATTGCTGTGAATCTAACGCGTTTTAATAACTGAGGAAAACAACAGTTGAACTTTAAAAGGGAGTAATTCTGCATCGCATATTAATAGGGATGTTGACTACGTTAACAATTACGTTGGAATTCATTGATATCTGAAAGAGGTTTTAAAGTGAATACGCAAACTGGAAAAGAAATACTTAGTAACCTTTTGCTGTACTTAGTTTTTTTTTACAGACTTATACAATTTCCAAAATTTATTTTAAACCCCTACTTAAATATAGTACGAGTAGGTACCTTAAATATCATAATACAATATTATGATATTGTTCAGCCTACATACTGTATAAATACTTATGTGCGGCTTGTACACACAGGCTAGATACCCATCTAAAAATAAAGACGTTAGGAATACCTTATGTACCAAGGTAGGTACGTTAAAGTAACACAATATTTTCGTAAAAATATAAGAAAGATATAAAAATGGTACATCAATAAATGAAAGTAAAATCCTATGAAACGGGAATCTTGTAAATTATAAATCTACCCTGAATGGAATTGAAATCTACATAATGGTTTGCGCCGAGAAAAATGTGCGCATGAACAGTGTGACAATACGAAACAAAGCGTGGTCTTCTATATAACTGGAGTGTATTACTTAATATTGTGGTGAACCACAACAAGACGTATTTTCATGAATTGTTAAGGTACTTGAATAGGATTTCGTCCTGCTGTAAGTTATGAGTTTTAAATTATAAATTGGAAGGAGTACTTAGTTAGACAAGTGTAAATAACCTTCGTGGTATACATACATACATACATAAAGTCACGCCTATTTCCACGAGGGGTAGGCAGAGACCACGGATTTCCATTTGCTACGATCCTGACATACTTCTTTCGCCTCATTCACTCGCATCACATTCCTCATACACGCTCGTCGGTTAAGGGTACTCCTCACTTGACCCTTTTGTAGAACATCTCCGATCTGGTCCAAGTATGTTCGCCGAGGTCTTCCCCTTCCCGATATTCCACTAACATTCGCCTCATATATTTGCTTTGTCACTCTTCTTTCATCCATCCTTTCTACATGCCCAAACCATCGAAGCATATTCTTCTCGATTTTTGTAATGACATCTGCATTCACTCCGCATCTCTCTCTTATCACCTTATTTTCTACTCTATCTCTCAAAGTCACACCACACATACTTCTCAAAGCCCGCATCTCTACTGCATTAATGCGGCTTTGATGTTTTTTCTGCCATACCCAACTTTCACTACCATACATAAGACTCGGCACTAATACTCCTCTATGCACGGCCAGTCGAGCGTTTTTTGACACCTTCTGGGTGGTCATAAAGGAGTGTAGTGCCCCATTCACTTGATTCCCAAAATTTAATTTACTTCGTGGTATAATTTTTTATTTTTATTTTTTATATGGCACAAAAACATATCGCAATTTTTTCATGTTTCTATCCGATTTTTCATATCACCCAAACTAGTTTCGAATTCCATTTTTCCAATGCGAACCTTTTTTAAACAATAACATGTAAAAACGAAACCGACAATCTGATGTTAGTTTAGATAATCGATTTAGTGTATTTTTAGTTTCACGTACATGTGAAAATAACGAAGGCAATTTTTGTTTTGATAGAATTTTAAACGCAGTTTCATTGTGCATGAATTAAACTCGATATTGAGTGATGACGTTTGTGAATGACAGACGTCAGAATGACTGGCCCAATAAGCGTACCCGAAATTCTTTCATGATTCGCCATTTAAAAATTCATTGAAAATTTTCATTTCTCAGCGGTTGGTCTTAGGAAGGAATTTATCTGGCCCGCTTCTCGTTGTTCGTGTTCACGTTGTTTGCGTTGTCAAACAAAATTTGGTTGCTGAAATTTCAAATAACAAGAATATCAGGCGACAGCTAGACGAAAGTTTTAATACTAATTTACCAAGCTGTAATACTTATCTGTATTAAAAAATCTCTCCAGGAGGAAAATATATGTTTGTAACGAGGCGACAATTAACGTTAAAAATTAATACCATCGGATTTAAACCGGAAAATTTGCATACGCTTTAAAACAATGACTATTTTTTACAGAAATACCGACACAATATTTCATTTTCGCCCTTCACGGCATGTAATTTTATTACTGGGATCAATTTTACGACATTCGATACTTTTACGGCTGTTGAGCCTTAAACGTAAAAGGGTTACTGTTACGTCCCGCATTACTCTACCTTCTTTGTCCTTGTATGGAGTTTTGAGAAGCTATTTTATGATTTTAATAGATTCGCGTTTTATTGTCGCACGGTGCTCTACGAGTGTATGGGATTTATGGAGGTTAAGACGTAAAATTTTACTTTACGACGCAATCAGGAAGACGGTTTTAATAAGAGGTGTTTAGGATTTGCATAAAGTCACGAATATAATATAGGGTAGTGCTGCCAGAAAATATACTAAGTACGCTGTGATGTTTGGTTGGTGATGGTTTTGTGAATTTGAAAGTAAAAATAAAATAAATAACAGATAAATTGGGCTTGCGTGTGACTCCTCTATTTTGACATACTACTTATTAAAATATAAAATGAGCATGGCAGATAATATATTTACTGTAATAGTATTTCTGTACTATCTTAAAACTTAGGTGTGTATTATTGGATCTCCGATAAGCTGCGGCTGTTGTAGAAATGAATACCAACTGACAACCTACTTCCTGAAGCTAAAGAAAACAAGACAATCGAAGGACCTACATTACCTTTCATTAAAACTACTTCTTACCTCTCACTGCAACTTTAAAACAAGTATCGATAACTTCTTCATCAACAACAAGGCCCTTTTTAATATAAGTTGTCGGATTACGATACAGGTCACGTACTAGGAGTACAACGGTCGCGAGAGACCGACGCCGCGCCGGCCGAATTATCCCGTGCGCCGGTGTACTCCAACCACGTGACCGCTTCGCACTGCTGATCGCCTGGTACCACGGAACAAAAGCCATTCTTTTATTTAAGACTTTTAGACGTATTGTGTTTGGCGGTAAAAGCATGGAGCCATGAAATATGTAAGCCTGTCCGTATAATGCGGGTAAGCTTGTTGGTGTCGCAGCTCGCAAGCCAGTAAATCTTTTCATGTCTAGTAAGGAACGCAGTACCTATTTTATTCAAGCTCTTCAGGCAAACAACATGCTTTGAACCGGTTTAACTGTGTTTGACTATATAGCTATCAAATAATGTTTTTATTTCATTTAAATTCTGCAAAATAGTTCCCCGAAATGTAAAAAGTTATTCATTTAGTGACAATAAATCCCTGATGTATCAAACCCTAAAATTCATAAATTCATTTCATGACATATTTGAACATTGAACGGAGTTTCATATTTACGACGACATTTTCTCACACAAACTATAAATTCACAACAGTGATAATTATCAAAAAGGGGTTTCGCCAACATTTAAGAATCCTAACGTTGAGTTACACTTTAATTTCTTAGACGTAGATTAAACTTGGACCATCTTGCGTTAAACTCCACTCTCGAGCCAAATTAAAAAGCTGAGGATGCACAAAATATTTTGGCAAATTTCCTCGAGCGCAGCCGGGTGCAGGCCGAGTGTGGAGGCTCATTGCCTAGAATTCCCTACGGAGGAGAATGCGAATCACGTCCTAGGCCAAGAGAATTCCAGCGCTTTCGACGATCTCTCAAATTATCCGTTGGACATAGTGCTCTGGATGTAATTCCAAGCATTAGTGGAATTGCTCGTATGTGAGATCAAGTGATCGGAAAAATATTTGGTACAAGCGATATTGGAAGCAGCTCGGTATTGGAAAACTGTGTTATAACGACAGGTGTTGTATACCTACACAGAAGTTTTCATTGCATTAATTTCATCATTGTATCGCTTTGAATGTATTACCAACGCTTAGCATAATTATGAAATAATTTTAGCCTCATTAAAAATGCTATTGGTTATTGACACAAAATTAATATTATCATGTTCGTTAGAGCGGTAATTTAATTAAATATTTTTCGGTATAATTTCAACACTACACAAAGTGCTGAAAATGGAACAATATTTATCAAAGTTAAACATTTTACAGTCATCATTAGCTTAACAGTCGAGTCATTACCCAAATATTTTGAAACTGGCTCTCCAGTGTTTGGATAATTTTGTATTTTATATAGCGCAAGTGTCATTTCATTCAAATTATTTGCGAGTATTATTATGCGGTAACGTATTAGTATCATTGTCAGGATTCAACGTCTAGCACATTGTAATGATGTCGACGCGCTTTCTCAGTCTCAGAGCATTCTAGGCACTTTTACTAGTGGTCAATCATGCAAAATAATGGCTGCGGCAAACTGCTAAACCACACAGATCGATCGCTCCATCGACATCGGCAGCCAACCCACGAGCTTCTCATTTACATTGCGCAGTAATATACCTTTTAATGGCTATAAAGCTCGCAATTAACTTCAGGCTGCTGTTATGAACGCTATGTGTATTTTTATTAAACTACCGATTGTTAACTAGGTATGGGCGAATTAAATCAGGGGTCATGTAGTTTTACTGACGTCGATAATTACTGCCGAGCTGCCAACCGACCCGTGAAAACTACCGCAAACGTGCGGGCCCATACTTAAACGTAAATAGGGAAACAATGTTTAGGGGTTTGTTGGTGAAATTAAAATTTTATGCACAACATTATTAGTTATAACATATGTAGCAGCACTGCTGCCGTTTACATTTAATTGATGTTATGATAGGAATACTATACAATGTTCAAAGGTAGAATCTACCTTTATTGCTAGTGCGCCTTTATTGGTATACGATTGCACTATTACAATGACTGATATTTGTTACTATTAAACAGGTTGTGAAATGAAACTGTTACAGGCATATCATATTCGTAGTAATTTATTGTTAGGTTTGTTGGTAGAATTTATAGAGTTAGGTTACACTCAAAATTGTGTGTTTAAGGGATTAAGCTATACAGGTAATGAGGACTACAAACGGTACATACAATGGTCAGGACGTAAAATTACCAAAGAAAATGTTTTCAGTATAAAACAAAACAATTTTTTGGTATAAAACTCAGTTGTAATCACAATTATTGACATTTTGCATTACTCGAATAAAAAAGGTTTTATGAGCTGTTTGCTTTTCAAAACGGATATTATTATCGCGTGAATCAATGGTTATTAAAAGGAAAGCAGATTAATCTGCCTCCTTACCATTTTCCGTTGTGGAAGCGAGGCACCGTACTACACTGCACGTAGCAGCACGCTTTCATAACGAAAATGTCTTGCTTTAAGAGTTCATGGTAAGGGGGCTGATATAGTATTTCGCTGTATGCAATACCTACTAATCAATACGGACGAAAAACATACTTATAACATCAAAATCGTCCAATACATTTCCAGTCAAGTTTATATTTATACGTTCAGCACATAATGGCTAATAATCTAAAACATACTTGTGTACACATAGCTGGCCAGTTCATTCCCAACGGATATTGAAACTGTTATCGCGCTATGCAAATTCAATTGCGCTGTGCACTCTCCGCGGCAACTTTGGGACGATGCAATTGATCGTTACTACCCAATAAGCTAAAAATTGTTTTGGTGATAGTTTGTTATTATCATAAATATAATGTACTCATGTAAGAGCATGTTTGAAGATAGTAGTATCTCATAATTGTATTATTGATGTGTACTTAGTAAATAAGCAATCGGAAAAACGACAAAAAATAATTAGTTATTTAAAGTATTTATATTCACAAATATACACTGCTTCGTGCACTTACTTCGTTCACAAAATATATACACTACTTCGTGCTGCTTCGCACGCCAAGCGTGGGGATTATGGCAAACCCCCCCTGCTTAAACGGGGAGGCCTATGGTCAACAGTGGACGTCTTTGGCTGATGATGATGACACTGCTTCGTTGGTCTAGTGGTCTAGAGTGCTGATCATAAGGTCTTGGGTTCAAATCCTGGGTCGGGTAAGAATTAGGTGGGTTTTATTAGTATTTTCAGTAGCAGCACAGAATCTGGAATTGTTTCCGGTTGATGGCAATAAGCTCGCTCGCTATTACATTGGGACCTATAACTTAACTGGCAAAAGGTATAGATAGGTACTACAAACCTCTGCCTACACCTTCAGATAATACAAGCGTGATATTATGTTATGTTATTAAAAAAGCATACTAAGTTTTGAAAATGGTTTTCCTTCTGCTAATGGCATTCAATTGTTTTCCAAATATTTAAGTTCAGCGTTCATTGGTGCACTTTACACTAAAAGCGAGTCTCATATTTCAGTTGATTGGATAATCCCTTCGTAAAAATTGGATGCACTAAAATTTATGAAGTGGAAATGTAAAATATTAAATCTATCAAATAAGCTGATGTAATTTAGGACGTGCTATCAACACGATATGAGAATAGGTACCTTATCAATAGCGTTTGCAGTTAATATATTTTCATTTGAAATAAAATATCGGGTTCGAACCTCTCACATGATTTCCTTTTGTGATTCGCAGATATTTGTCTATAGTCTTACTTTATTTAATTTTATATTTATTCTATATCATTAGGTATTAATATCAAATAAGAAACAGTTAATATTGCTAAGGGATAGCAAATAGAACAAAGTGCTGATCAAAATCTTTACTTAATAATTCGTTCAATTTGTTTAGCCTAATTTAACTGATGTTTACGAACTAACGAAGTATCTCCAAATATTCTGAAAGTTCCCAGACAGTCTGCTCAAGCGTTAGTCTAGATTAATGTCATGGCACGTATTGGATATAACAGCCAAAATCCACAGAAAAGTATAGTATTATGCTAATACGACACACTTATTCT
Organism: Abrostola tripartita; assembly: GCA_905340225.1. NCBI lineage: Eukaryota > Metazoa > Arthropoda > Insecta > Lepidoptera > Noctuidae > Abrostola > Abrostola tripartita. Next base: position 5,613,145 of record HG996498.1, on the reverse strand, counting down.
TTTGGTGGCTAGAAACGTACATATTTCATGCAAAAAACCACATTTAAATAAAATGCTCATGTGATGTCGACCATTTTAAATAAAACTTGGACGTCTTTAGACGAAGGACGTTCTTCAAGAGCTTGTTACGAGTATTCGGGTCGCTTACTGTTGAGGAGTTGTTCGGCTGAGAATAGACCAGCTGCTTGCCAGCTGTGGTAACGGGTAACCTTAAAGATGATTTACCTACTCCGTGTACGTTGAATAGTATTTCTTTTAGAAATCAATCCATCTTCGAAGTGATTAATGTTTGATCCTTATTGTAAAGGCTTTTTCTATGATTACATTGGCGTGTATTGGCATTACATTCGACGTTTGTTTCTTTATCGTATTGGGTCGTATTCGTGGCTTAATATAATATTGTCATAGTCGTGTGGAGAACAGTTTCAATCGCTTCACTTGGTGGTTGTAGTTACTATGTAATTTGAACTCAGATATAATAATATACTCGTCACGTAGTCCCACAACTCATTTTAGTCTAATATTATACGAAATATTTCGTAAGTATGACACTGGCAACCTTTCACAAGTTCGTGCAAAATTGTACCGACACCGCGACAGTCGTCTGAAACTTATATGAATAATACATAAGCGAAACTTCGACAAAATCGAGAATTAATCCCTACAAGTGATATCACACAATGGTTTTATATATAGCAAGTTACAACACTGATGTGAGGGAGTCAAAGTATAGTTTAGGTTTAACATACGTGGCAGTAACTGACTCGTATATTTGAATTACGGCTGGAGCAGAGAGCACTAAATGTTATTCGAATGAACATTGTATTCACAATGTATGACTGCGTATAAATAAACAAGTTTAAATAAAAACCGGCATTTCACGCGAACCACTTAAATGGTTTTTACTAACGTCATGAAATAATAAAATAATTTAGAACGACGACGTCCTGACTACGATGTCCCCTGGAACCGAGCCAAGCACCGCGGGATGCAACGTTATCCGAGCCTCGAGTACAAACTTTTAAGAAGCATACTCCTGTCCAACTTCGCCGTTATTATAAAATGTAAGAAGCGACGCAAATAGCGCAGTAGTAGAACTTCGACGGATTTTAGACGTTTCGAACAACGATTATGGGCCGAAGTCGAGGCGCGTCGAACACTGGATGCTCGCAAATTTTTATCACCCAGTGTCGTGCACCGTAGCCGCTATGGGTTTCGATAATCCGTGCATAACCATTCCATTTGCACATGACATGTATCGTGCGAGTTATACAATACCGCGTTAGTTGGCGCGTGTTGCAGCGTATTAAATTAGACGTATCAGCAGATAGCTTGATATTGGTACAGTTGGCATCTGCGCAGTGCGCACACATGTGCGACAGTGGCCGCGGCTCATGCATCATTCAAACGGAACCTGCATCCAATCGCTCTTACATTTAGGTTATAGCTCACCGCTTACGTGATAAATCGCCGCCCTCGAGGAAACTTGTAGTATCATCACGAGGCGCGGCCATGTGCTACATCGTAGGATTTTATCAGATTTTTCCAGCTGGTTACGAGAGCTCATGTAAAATGCATGCGAGACCCGTGTTTGTAATTGCTATAACACTTTTTGTATTACACCCTAATATTAAAGACGTTCACGTGTGCTTTCGTTTATAATAGAAGCATAACGAGTTTTATACAGTTTAATGTTCACACGAGTTACCGAACGAAAAAGGTTTTTAAGAATTTTGTAACATATTTTTCGCATTACTGACTTCCTCCTGATCTTGTTTAAAAAGTTTTACTACTACCTATATAAAAATTGTTTTAGCGTGGTAATTGAGCACAACAGTAGGCAGTAGGTTCAGAGAAAATTAAAGAGTACTGAAACCAAACCACAACATAGCCACACAAAATAGCCAGTCATTTATATGACATAACCCTCTCAATTTCGCGAAAGCCAATAACATACCGTACGTAATATCACTTTACGTCTCAAGTGTCATTGATCAATAACTGCAACGCAATACAAAATCTATGAGCAGAGTATATAGCTCATGATATTGCCATTTCGCATTAAATGGAAGTAATTGGAATTCCTGTCTGGTGTGAAATTGGCGTCTTCATTGAGCGACCCTTATGCAATATGTATGTCCTTACTACGTATGTTTATTCGCTCTTATATTAATTCCGTTTATATTTATTACCCGCTCAAAGTTATTACCGCCTTGTAATTGTGTTAGTGGCTATAATTCATTGCTGTGCGGAAGAGCCGGCTAACTAGCCATAGTGTATAGATAGGTCGATGCGAGCTTTGATAAATATTACCCCATTTGATACGATGTATCCTCTTTCGTCCGAAATAGCTTTCATGCCTGACGCTAACTTGCACAGTTAAGTATAACAACAGAATTTCTGACAAAGTTGTGATTACGATGAATGTAGAATATCTGTGTGTGATTTTTTAGTACCCTATGCTATTTAACGTAATCTAACATAATCTACAGACTCCTTGAGTAGCCTATTCTGAGCAATCTGTTAGTCATTTGTAACCGTTAGAATATGAACATGAAGAGACAGGGGTGGCTTATTCTAAAAGCTTTTGTCTGGCTTCCTCCAGGCTGAATATAACGATTTGTATACTTTTTTATAACAATCGTATACGAATGTTGAAACAAAAAAAAATACTCAGTGTTAGAATTTGTTATAGTGAAGAACTAAAAGAAATTCTAACTCACAGTAAACGCAAAGTGATCATCAATGTTTCTTCTCTGCTTGTGACAATGACTTTGCCCTGCATATAGGCTGTTAATTTAGGCAGCCCAGTTTTAATATTACTTGCAGAATCGCATCATTTAATTGTAAATATATTAATTTTAATGTCCTAAGCTGAATATTAATAGCCTCAGTTTCACGAATTTACTTCTGACGACTAGCTAACTAATTAATAATAATAATAATAATGTTTATTTCTCTCAAAAGGTACATATTTGGTACAAAGCATACAAATTACATACAGATTCAAACCTTTGTGAGAGCTGGAGTCTATACTGGGCTCGGGACCTGTATGACAGAACTCCAGGCTCACACCCTTAAAATTAAAATATAAAATTACACTTACGTACACAGTATTGTGAAAAGGTTCTAAGTCTTGAGAGGGAGATAATTAAATACAAGTACAAATGGTCATCTGCGAGGTGTGTCTTTGACAAGGTTCCACAAGGTCAAACGCGATCTAGGAGTAGTATGAGTAGATGAACATTTCCGGAAATGAAACTATTTCAAAACACTTAATATTTTTCAGTATCTGCATAGTCTAAGTCAAGTAACCAATTTGTAACAGTTTCTTTACATTTTGATCTGCACATGGGGTAAATATTTAAAATTTTATTAGCCTTATTATAGACGTGTCCACTAAGGAACAGGAAACTACGTTGGACCGAACGACAATTTGTGCGGGTGAAAGGACAGACAGTATGTTTACGTCGTTGGGAGGCGACTTTACCTGGAGCGTATGGAATTATAGAGTGTGTGGTTAAAACAAGGTTAAGGATAAAGAGTTTACGAACAGAGAGGACCTTGCATGTTTTATAGAGATTGATGGTAGGAAAGCGGTAAGGTAGTCGCCAACCAACCTTCAGGAGTGCTCTTTGGGCTCGTTCTAATTTCAGCATATGAGTTTTTGCTGATCCGCCCCAGGTAACAATACAATATTGGATAAGCGATTGGCAGAGGGCGAGATACACTAGCCTTAGCACCGTAGTGTCCGCAACGTGACGAAGGGATTTAAAAATGTAAATCAACCTGCGCATTCGTGAAGTGATTAAGTGTATGTGGGTAGAGAAGGACAAACAATCGTCAATGTGCACTCCAAGATATTTGACCAAGTTGTTACGAGAAAGGCTGGGGCAGTTACAGGCTGAGAGGTGAGGAGAATTACATGAGTGGGCGGTCAAGGAGTAGGGAGAGGACGGAGGTTTTCCAGCTGTATTAAAGGAAAAGGTTAAAAAAGTTGTTTTGTCAACATTTAAAGTAAGAAGGTTTTGAGCCAACCAATCGGTGACGTAGTTGAGTCCGAATTGTGCATGCCGGAACACTAACTCCCAGGAGTCTCCGTGGAATAATATGGCAGTATCATCGGCATAGGTGAAGATGGATGCATTCGGAAGCGTTAGCCGACAGAGCTCATTAATATAAATGAGAAAAAGGGTCGGACCGATAATGCTGCCTTGGGGGACCCCGTATGATATAGGAAGCTCGTTGCTAGTCCAGTCACCGATCCTGACACATTGTCGCCTACCCGTGAGGTAACTTTCAAAGAGAGCAAGTTGAATGCCTCTAATCCCGATCCTTTCAAGTTTAGCCATAAGATTGGGAACAGAAATCGTATCGAAGGCTTTAGCCAGGTCCAAGAAAATACCAATTACCTTCTGCTTCTTATTGAGGCTGGAAAAGATGTTAGTAGTTAGATCTAGTACAGCATTGTTTGTGGACATTCCCGAACGGAAGCCATATTGAGAGGAAGAAAGAAGATGATTTCGCTCCAAGTACTTAACCAATCTGTTATTCATGAGCCTCTCAACTAATTTTGAAAGTGTAGGCAGAATTGATATAGGCCTGTAGTTATTGGATCGATCAGTATCAGCTTAAGCTGGCAGTAGTGCACCCTGTGCATAAGGGAGGGGTCCCTTATGCACAGGGTGCACTACTGCCAGCTTAAGCGCATTTGGAAAGATACCGGTGGTAAAAATCAAATTACATATATGAGTGAGATGGGGGATGAGAAAATTTTTAAATTTCTTAATAAACGTGCCCAATATGCCATCAGTGTCCACCGCACAATCGCCTCTCAACCCTCTGATCAATATATCAATTTCTGATTCGTCAGTACCCAACATAACAAAACTAGTGTTAAATATTGGGAGATCATCGGTATGTTGCGGAAAGGATGTAGAGGCGTTTGGTATTTTTTCAGCTAGTTTACGTCCAACATTGGCAAAATACGAGTTTACTTCATTAACAGAGCGCTCGGGTTCGGTTTCCGACAGAAGAGCGTTGGCATGTGTTTTTACTTTTGATGTATAAGTGATAGATTTTACAGCATCCCAGAGTTTTTTACTGTTATTTTGTGCGTTAGTAATAAGGGCTTTATCGTAATTAGTTTTAGTAGTTTTAAGTATTTTAGAGCAAAAATTTCTGTATCTTTTAAAAGTTATTTGAAGGGTTATATTTTCGGGATGTTTTTTTAATTTCAAATGCATATTGTCTCGATTTCGTAGGCATCTAAGAAGCCCTAGAGTCATCCAGGGCTTACTGAGCCTTTTACGGTTGGGCACAACTTTCAAAATTGAATTTTGTACTATAAGACGGTTAAGGGTGTTGATGAAGAAATCTGTAGCTTCATTAACATCTGGGGTGCAAAAAACGGGGCTAAAATCAGTCTGTTGTAGATCCAATTCAATTGTATCGAAATCCAAAACCCGAGTCTGTCTGGTTTTTGTTTGCGAAATATTGGAATGGTTATTGTTATCCAAGAATAATAAAACAGTGTCATGATCAGTGACCGAAGTGTTGGCGATAAAACAGAAAGCAGGTCTTCTCGTTTTTAAAATGAGGTGGTCGATGCAGGTGTTATTTTGCCTCGTAGGAAGGGTGTGTGCTGGTAGCATACCGTGATATGCGAGCATTGTCAGGTACTCAATTGCTCGTGGGTCATTACTGGTACCAGAGATGTTAATGTTTATGTCTCCTGTTATTATTACGTTTCTGTAGGAGGATACACTTTTTAGTAGAACATCCAGGGAGTCAACGAATGCGGAGACATTATGGACAGCAGGCGGGCGATATACTGCAATCAAGGCGGTATCTTTGTTGACTATTAATAACAAACAATTGGCATCCTGTACCTGGGGCTCCGAAACAGAAACTTGGAGATGGGAGCGGAAAAACACTACCACACCCTCATTCTGCGATCTATGTTGGGAGGTAGAGGCGCAGGTATAGTCATGCATTGAGGGTAGGGGAGGAGAGTTGCAAAGCCAGCATTCTGTAAGAATAATAAAATCCCAGGATGTATTACTTCTCTCCAAGAGCATTGTCAAGCCATCGAAGTTCTTAATTATGCTTCGAATATTTTGACAGAGAAGTGAGAGAGCATTGTTATGTAAAGCAGCAATATCAATGCAGTCCTCAATCATACAGGTCGCTGACTCTGCCACTGAAATACTGTCTAAATTGTGGTCGCTACTAACCCCTAGCCTGAAGCCTTTAATAGTTTCCGAATATGGCTTAGCTAGAGCCAGGAATAACGGAGAATTTTTGAATCAACGATTCCCTTAAATTCTAATTGGGACACATAAACCGGATCATTACTAGGTGTTATATTTATTGGTGTCATGACATTTTTTGTGAGCAACATTGCAAAAACCGCATAGTAGGTTTCGAAAAATCTTTATTGATTTAGCAAACTAAAGAATAATAACAGACAGGTAAGTAAAAGCCTGTTCTACAGAAAAGGAATGAGCATTATTATATTACATTTGTTACAAAAAAAAGAGAAAACAAATAGATTCTGTAGTTCTTTTAAACGTTGCCCTACACTAGGGTTTTCTCCTGTATCGTGGGTGCGTTTCACAAACATGAAATATTACATACAGAAACACCCAAACTCGGGACAAACATCTGCGGATCGCAGGGGCAAATTTTTGTCTCGTGCGAGAATTGAACCTGCAACCCTTAGCGCAGCAGTCTAATCACTTAGCCACTGCACTAATCGGGTCGTCAATCCCAACAAAACCATGTCAATTCTATAAAAGTTAAACAATTACCGTAATTAATTTTCAATATTACTAATAAATCAAATTAACTGAGACCTCCATTACAATTACATAACTATATTTATTTTAATCCATTCAGTATTGTTTTGTCACATATTTTTCTAAAATACCTCAATATCGGTATTTGTGCTTGAATGCTTTAGTTTAATTACGTGATTGTGTTATTCCAAGAGGTCCGTTTCAAATGAACTTGCGGTTCAGTGGCAATGTAATTCAGCTTCATTTCATCTTCGTTAATATTATATGAGCTATACGTTATTCAAATGTGCAAATTTAAGATAAATATTACGATCATTCTGCATGAAACTTACAAGAAAATCAAATTAGATAAAATTATTTATTGCCTTAAACGCTGCTCTTTAATTTGCAGTGTCATATATAATTATTAATCATGTCTGTCATAGGCACAAACTTCAAAATTCAAATCTTATATCTGCTTATTTTATTAATTTATTCTTTATACACAAGTAATGTACTGAGGCGGACTTAATGCCTTAGGCATTTTCTCCCAGTCAACCTTATCACACATAGGTATTCATTTTTTGAGTAAAGACATTGAACCTAGCGTCTTAAAGCTAACATTAGCTTGAACATCGTTGTAATAATGCCTAAACCATCGCAATTAACATACAATGCAATTATTTACCTAAGTGCTAGGAACACAACTCTACTCTTTTCTTAGTATGGCAATACTCATTACGTTCCCGACTGTTGGCAACACACCGGCCGCGGTGACCGCCGACCATGTGTGCTCGCCGCATTGCCCTCCCCCAGGTGACACGGTACCTGTGTACAAACATAAAGGAGGTTTTATACATATAAGTTAAACGACTAAAGAAATCGTTCTTGTATTGGAATGAGGTAATTGACACATGGAAACAGGTTTTGCTAAGTTGCGCATATTTTATAGTTGAGATTTTATCCATAGGCAAAAAACCTAATCTGTTCTGAGTTACAAGTTACAATTAAATAGGTACCTACTTAACTGTCCTACGGAGAGTCTTACCTGTAAGTACCCCGAAAATTCTAATAACATATTACAGTAAACAAAAACACACAAAAGTAACAAGGGTATTTACAGCAAAGCAATTTCAAATCTTCAAAAGGATTTCACACGACACATCCTTCATATAATTGAGGAAAACAAAAAGCATCTCCGCTCAAAATACAAAGAAAACCGGGAAAGAAGTCTTCAGAAATCATTTATAATAACTAAAGCAAATCAATTACCCGAACACGGCATTTTCGAGCTAATAACTCTTTTACCTGCAAACCAAGTTGGTTGCGGTTTGAGGGGAAAGCGAACTCCTTAATCACCGAACCTCACGAACAAACCCGTGCACTTCGGTGACTGGCACCCATTTTTTACCTCCACATTCCATCATAAATAATAATAATGAAGCACGGTTATTGGCTGTAAAAAAGGAATTAATTACATCGCAAGCACATTTTTAATAAAGACTTGAACGGAAATGAAACTTTATTAGGTCTTCTATTAATTGATGGTATACAATTATTGGTTTTAATTATTTATTTCAATGAATTCAGGTTAAATAAAACTGGATTTGTTTTATAAAATACTTCATTGGAAATAATAAAAGCCGCAAATAGAATACACAATCCGTGCGATCAGTGATTGCATCAGAATACCTGATAACAAACAAAAGCAATCTGTTGCTCGTAATACAAATCAATGTGACTTGATGTTTATAATTATTTTAATATAAAAAACCCGTATTATTGGTATAACGGTATGGTCCTGCTCAACCACAACGGCGAATTTTAATTGTGACTATGTGGGATATATTACAGTGCACGATAGTGTGCGCAAACACAGGTGCAACACACTCTCAATACAAATAGTTCACCGGACGGACCGAAAAGAGATCAAACCACATGCTTTCTAAGGCACGAAGGGGAATCATGCAAAGCTGAAAAATATACATCTATGAACAACCAAAACTGAGCGGCCTGAAATGTTTGATTACGGAACAACTAATCTACGCGGTAACCATATATATTATAACCGTAATAACAAAGTCCACACACAAAATAATTGTCCATTTAGCATCGAACCTTTTATCGAATTTAATATATTGTTCAAATGGACAAATCGTAACCGAACAATACAACTCAATAAACTTAAATAGAACTGAAACCCGTCTGAAACCTACATTTCACTTCAACAAGATATCTCAAAAGATACCCAAGTTAAAAGATTATTTCGAAATACTCGATAACAAGAAGTCGGACGGTGCGGAAGGACGGTCCGCGAATAAAATGGAGTTACAAAAGATCTGACCGTTTGAATAGAAATAGAAATTTACTATAAGAATAAGTTAGCAGTTAGCGAAGCTTTAATTAAGTGCTTATGAAATACTGTTATTGTTCCGATTTGAAGACAATGAAACGAAATAAAAGAAAAGATGGACGAAAGTGTCTCTGTTCGAAAGTTCACGTCATTTATGTTTCAAAATTGAAGCTGGACCAGTTTCTAGCAAAAATCCTACTCATATACTTATACTCGTCTTAGTTTTAAATACGTTACTTGCCTTTTATTATAAGATTGAAATTAAATCAGGCTTCAGTAACTAATTGACTAGTCAACAAGCCTTACTGACCTCAAAACGCCGAATTTCAGTTTCAGTTGTTCTTTTGGCATGCATCCTATTAATGTATTGGTTAACAAAAATAGTTACTAATCTTCCTACAAATGTTCAATTCGTAAATGCATTAATTTCTTCGCTTTGACTGCTACCACTTCCACAAATAGCTTTGACAATTAATTAACTATCCGATCCGGCCGCAGATCCTTTGTTTTTACACAAAGCGAGCCAAAACTTGCAAATCGCAATTTCTTGTTTTCTTCATGAGAACAATTGTCTATAGCAGCTTTATATTACAAAGCCATATCACAGTGTAAGATAGGATAAAGTTGTTTATATTTTCATCATCATCATCATCAGCCCGTTGCAGTCCGTTTATACTATTGACATATTAAAAATGTTAAGATCTTGATTTAAATCTTTTTTGAGGTAGTGCTTTGGAGCCACTATATATGGTTCATACGTATCTATATTTCTCATTCATCATCTACATTCTATTATTTACTTCTAGTAGCTTTGTACTGTCCTCCTTTTACTATGCCAGCTATCTCTTGCGATGTTTTATTGCACTCGGTTCCTTCTTATTAAATTTGTATCTTAAGTTCCAAGAAACCGCAACTGGATTTATGGGTTGGAAATATTTGAATGCGCCTTACGTACTTTACTCATTTTCTCTCACACAGTAGCTTATGCTACGACACATAATATTTACAGACGCTATATTTCAATTAGGTCAGTACCTATCTAAATTCTGGCACATTTTAATAAAAAATGGCTCGTTTTTAAAAGTATTCGTTTTTCCATGTTTATTGTTTGTTTACTAAATCTTAAGTTGTGTATAAAAAGCTAGGGTTAACTCAGACTATGCTGTGATTTCCCCGTATGATACATTTTTTAAGAATCTGTTTATGAATTTTATGCAAACCAATTTTCCGGAAACCAAGGTCTTAACACAAAATAGGAAGGAAAATACCAGAAAATTTTAGACCTACCCTACTGTAGCAAACCTCTTTTTCCACTTGGATATTTATAAGTTCTTTCTTATTAAATGTATCCAGCTGCCGGTGAAAACAACAGTTTAGTTTTTTGATATGATCGCCCTAAAATTCGTGCAGTAAAAGGCTGGTAAAGAGGTTTTCGAGCATCTTAATAATGCATGATGTAATGCCTCTGCTGTCCTAATGCGACATAAAAGCCGCTCCACATGCAGCAAACCGCGAGCATTTAAAGCCACGATTAGTCTTTGGAAACGATGCTTTGACTACAGGGAAATTACTAAAGCTGTAATAACTAGATTATAACTTCATAGTAATTATCTAGTTTGTTCATACAAAAAAGGTATATCCTCAAATAAGATAACTTGCAAGGGCTTTAACTTTTACATACTAAAACATACTATTGCGATTCTCAAATACGAATCATTGACCTTTCAAGCGAGCGACTGCTAAGCAAAAATAGCCTTAAATTACTATCCACCATTACGGTGGGTGCCGGGTACCTAAATAATTTCCTCTAAACTTCACCAATACCTTTTGATTATTTTGCCATCATTGAGACAATAAGGGCTGCAAATTATCCCGGACACATGCAATAGCAATTTCCAAACAGAAAATGTCTATAGGGAGGCGCAGGTGGTGAAAGAAATTGTCCCCTATTATGTACGCTTTGCCGGACCATTTTATGGCAACTGATGGCAAATTGTTTGGAACGTGAGATGAACGGAACGGAATTTTCTGTTAATATTCATGTCTCGGGTGAACCTTATGATTGCACGAAGCGTGTACCACTGAGATTATTGCAAAGGTTTTTCTTAGTTTTTGTATCTATTTGTATATTCCACGTGCGTACTATCTCGCCTAAAATCGTCTGCTTCGATAAAGAATCTTCTTTTCGTCATCGTGAGTAAGGCTTTAGCAAAGATTTTACCACTTTTGTTACATTAGATAATATCATACAAATGTTAATATCATACACATATTGTAAAAACGAAGCTAATAATAAATTGGTTTAAAACCATTTTTACCACAGTCTAAATAATAATATATTAATTTAAAAAATAAACCAAAATGATCTGCACTTTATGAGAAGACCCAATTATAAATCTTACAAGGTCCCAATTAAACCCTATCTGTGAAACCGGTCCGTTTTAATTCCTGCAATTTCGTATTCAAAAGTTCAGTGGGGTCGCTTAGTCCCGTAGGTACATACAATATAACTGGGGTGAAATAGGAAACTATGTGCGAATGTAACCTTTATTTTTTAAAATTAAATTTCAAACCACAGTATAAATAATTTTAATTTTTGGGTAGTCTGTATCTTGACGAAAAACATACCACAAACCTAAAAAATGAATGTAACAATGTCTAATGCTAACAGAATTTATGACACTATTTTATAATTATGTCGGTATTTCTACATTTAAACTACATTGAAATAACGATAAAACTATTTAAATAACCTAACTTACTACTAGTCTAAGAAGAAATGCCAAAACAAACTCACGTCAACTTAGTTTGCAACTTTAATATCTAAACGGCATAAAATCTATAATATATTAAATATAAAATAGGAGTCAATTCGTAAATACGAACACAATGAATTCATACAAATTAACTGTATCCAAGTATTTCATACGTCGACCCATAAATTTATAAAGGCTGTATTCACTAGCGTGACTATTATGCAATTACCAGCCCTCTCGTCAGTTTCGATGTGCAGGGTGCACACGCCACTACAATGACGTCATAATTTCCAAGCCCGGAACTCATGCATTCAATCCTATTTATCGTATGCAAAGTAACATGTTACACGGTGTAATGATTCTTGTACATGATGGGCGATATCGGCCACGTTAAAACGGCTATTCATGGGTTTTATTACTTTTATATTTATAGCCGCTCACTGGCGCGTTCAATATGATACACAACACGTCTATTTAACTTAATATTGTACCAACAGGCAACCCTCAGAAAATTATACGCATAATAATAATATATTTTATGATTGTGCAGCAAAATTTGTTCGTTAAAATTTGATGTTCGTTAAGTTTTCTTGATATTCAATAATATTGTATGCGAAATAATATCAAATTTTAATAAAATATGCTTTTTTTTGTAATATTTAATAATATTTCGCTCTAATGTCACCCTTTGTTATATTTACTTTAGATTTTAATTTCGACTAAACGGCGTCTTCAAAATAAAAATATCTTAGTTTCGGATTTCGAGTCGAATGTAATTTGAATTCAATTATTGTTAATTTAATCTGAAACACTGTCCAGTAAGAACCTTATTAAGAAAACAACAATCATTAAATTCCAAAACGAATTCTTATATCATTGAGCATGGCTGCTAATACTACTAATTTGTTGATATATAAATTTGAGAACCAATTAAATTTTAAATCTAAATGAAACATTAAATGCGTGTAAATATCTTAGAACATAACATAGCTTAATTTAGTTAATAACCGTTATATATCCTAACTACTGCCTGTAGCCACAAAACTAAACCGTAGATTTATAAATCCAACAGCATTTGTGACGAATTGTGAAGAGACGTGACATTAATATTCAAAATTGTTCGCAGTTCGCGCGCATACTAGATAGACCCTTCAAAAACACAATTTCGCTGACAAATAGCCGCAAAACGTGATACTCGAGTTTTGACAACAAAAAAGGGAAATCATTAAGAAACAAAACAACCTTTTATACGAGCTCGAAAGCTAAATACAGTAGTGAAAGTATGTGTACATTCATAGCATGACATAATTGCGACCACCATCAACGGAGCCGAATGAATGGCGTCGTGACGAGCCGTGATGGCTGTCGAGCGTGCACCAGTGTGCCGCTCTTTTGATGAAACCATGATTACGCCATACGTACTCATACGTGCCTGTGTGGATGGAAAAATAACTGGAAACGACATGGATTTAGATCGCATGTTATCGAACATTCTGCGGGCAACGTGTTGGTTTGGTGTGCAACTGGGAACGTTATACCGGTACGCTCTATTGTATGCAGCTCATATTCAGGTGTACTTCCTTGCTTGCTGCCAAATCTGGGTTTTAGCTTCGCGTTATGAAAGTTTATTACTTGCTCGCATGGGAACCGACGTTTTTATCGAAAAATAAACAACACAAGATTTAGAATAAGAGGCTTAATGCATTTAAAAACAAAATGAATGAAGCAGGTGGTACTGTCATTGTGCGTCCCACTGGAAAGACAGAGACTTGACATTACGATATCACTCTGTCAAGCCATTTATTTAGTTGTAATACTCATCTTATCTTAATTGTCGAACTATAAACTACGCTAACATGGTATGTTAACTGCTGATCGCTAGAATTTTAATTATCTCTCAACATTAATGTTCATTTTACTAGCACAAGGAACTATTTGTCTTAGAAAAACTATAATGTGTACTTTACTTAACAAGGCTCGTATTCTGGTAAGGTTGTCAGTTGAGAAGTTTCGGTCCCTTGGCACAAACTCGCTACGAAATTCTCCAAACTTTATAGCCCTCTAGGCTACGTGGTACTAGCATCTTTACAACTTACATCACAAGGGGGTCCAACGTACCTCAAAATGTCAACTATTGTGACAAAGCGAGTACAGAGACCAAAATATTTGAACGTAAGGTACGGTACAATCTTTTTTATTTTGCTAGAGAACCTTAGGTACCTAAAACTCTTTGTTTCCATTAAACATTTTTAATCGTATCGTTACGTAAAAAACGAGCAGAAACATGAACGTTTTTCGTAAACCTTATTAAATGATCACAAGTTAAGGCATCACAAAACGTACATTACTGCACAAATTCGTGATTGGCGAGCATTCTTCTAATAAATCTGCTAGCTAACAAAAGCCTATCTGTCAATGCCTCTTCCAGTTAAACGGAACGTCATTGGTGCCGTACATACGCGGCTAGGTTGACACGCCTTTGTATTGCGCGCATTCAGCTATGGGTTAAATAAAAACTGAGCTCTGCAAAAAGTGAAAAAAAAACACGCACATGAGCTCCCCGTTTTGGCGACAATCCGAGAATTTTCTGTTACAATTTATCCAGAAATATTCAGATGAAGTCCTGAATGTGAACTTACGCCGCAAGTACTATGTAGATTGTGTTATGATACATACAAATGCAAATGTTGATTAAATATTCATAGCAGCATAACCATAGTAAAGGGAAATCTTATATTTATAAGATCTAGATATCAGATGGTATATGCTGCTAGTTTTTCATCTCTCGAGTTTTATGCTAAGCATATTTCAGTCGCAAACAGCAGGTTTCAATTCAAATATTCTAAATGCAATTTCTGGTAATATTATTCAAAGCCAGCATTCTTCTAAGCTCAGATTCAAGCTTGCTCTTTGTATTCTAACGTTCTGTCGTATAGCCCCGTTGCATGCAGAACAAAGTCCGCATTCATGACGTCAGACGAGGCCTAAACTTACCGTAACAACACGCACCATATTAACGTTAACAAGAAAGGGCGTGCGAGACCTTAATTTGAGGAAAGTTATTAAATTTGTATATGAGACCCCCACGGCGAGCGTGTAGTAAAATGAACTACATTGAGAATGTCTTTGAGAACTTTAACCCATTAATGAAGCCTAAGATAGTTATAATGATTAATTTGTATTCTTTTTCTTACAGGACGTGTACGGCTACGTTTATTTGAGTGCAGCTAGAAACTACAAACTGCCGTAGCGTTTAAAGATCCCATTAGCGGATAAGGCGGGTCCTCCGTTTACGTGAACAATGGTACCACTCGCTAGACTCCTCTTTAACTTGCGGAAAATCATGCACTAGTTTTTTATTTTCTTTTATCACGTAGTGAAAGTATTCCTATATCCCCAAATAAGATTGTACAAATAAAAAATATAATAAATCTGATTTCAAGCAAATTTTTACGCTTCATATTTTGACAAAGGATCTTTAAGCTTCCAAATCCTTTCCTTTTGCAGGATTACTTTTTGTAATCGCCTTTGTCAGATGATTTTACATTTCAACATTCTACCTTTTTTGGTAGTTATTTCAATAAAATGGTTAACGATATGCTCATTAAAAATAAGTGCCTAATACGATAGTCTTCTTATATAAGGGCTTTGAATAAGATGAAGTGCCACCTATGCCTAGGAATTGTAAGTAAAGAAAACGGATTACTGTCGTGGTCGTAGACGACGCGCGAACCACTTATCTTTATTTACTCACTATTCTCAGCTTAAACCCTAAGAGGGTATTCCTGTACATAATAGCTTCAGACGACACAACCGTATTCCTTGTTTATACATTCTAGAAGTATATTGTCTTACGTAACAATACCGAAAATAAGACACAAGTCTATTTGATAACAATCTTTTATAACAACCATTTGTGTTGATATTCTAAGACCTTGTCAATCTAGTGATTCTAGTAAGTCTCTACCTGCACTAAGCTTAGTGTCAGTATTAGTTATGCTCGTAGATAGACAAAAAAGATTAATTTCTCATACCAAAATTCCAGAAATCATTCTTATTATAGAATTCGTCTTCATCCAATTTAAATGGCATAACTTTCGCATCCCGTATCACTAAAACATTTTCTTAGTCATATTAAAAGCTATTTTTGGTCTCTGTCCTTCATAATTAACTTGGGACTTAGTTATTGTCAATATTACGAACTCAAATCATGTACTTTAAAGCATCCTCGCTTTGTACGCCTACGCATTATTATCAATGTAGAATTTTCGATACATACTATTTACACTGTATTAGAGCTATAAGCCTTCTTTGAAGAGTACACAAATCAAAGGCCTCAATTCCTTAACTTCTAAAGTCGAGTTTGCACTACCGTTTAGTTCGGTGGGTAATAAATTCACGCCAGTTTCAAAGGTGCGTAATTAGTGTTTTTGCTATGGTTTATTAATTATGGTCGTTAATGAAGTTCAATTAGTAAGTTAGGCCATCAATCTTCCACTCTCTTGGAGACAGAATGATGTATGACCTCGTATTGACGGGCACACCCAACATTTTAGGACATATTTGCGAAACTCATTAACTGTTATTAATTAGAAGTAATTTAGTATATTGTGTTTCTAGAAATCTATTCTTGATAGTTTTCATATTTATCATGAACGTAATTCAATATCTATATTTATCAAATATGAGTATAATCGTTATGACTTTGAACGAACGACTATGCTCATTTTTCTCTCAATAAAAATACATTTTTGAAACAGCTACAGTTTTCTCCACTTATAACAGTGTGTTTGGGTTTACTCGAATATAAAACATTTGATTGATTACAATTGATGACAATGTTGCTAAATTCATAAAACTCAATACCGTCATGGATCGCAAACTCAATTAAGTAGTTAAACAATGTGCTAAAAGTAAAGTACAGATTATCCCATACTCAAGTTTGTGTGTTTTATAAAATATTTCCATACAACGACATTGTTCGGTACAAAGTAAGTAAACCACACAAAGAGGCTGTCAATATGGGTAATCCATGAGAAAACAAGGCAAAATATATGTTTGGCATGCTGTCGACTTGTGTAAAGAGACAAATATAATATTGAACCTGCAGAAAATATAAATAAAACAGAGCTCAAACAAATTGGGATTCAGAATTCCTTGCAAACTGAAATAGAGCCATCACAATTCGGTTGTGATTTAAGTAATAATAACAACTCAATTAAAAATAAGCGTTTAAAACCAATTTCATGTAGTCTAGTGAATTTTCTAGTCACGCCTAAATATCGTAATTGATTTCCAAAACTTTTTACAGTTCAAAAAAAGTTTATCATAGTAATATCAATATCAAATTTCCAAAAACTCATGAATATTCTTGCTTATTTACAAATCATCTAGTAATTTTTACACGACTGCCCAAAAAAAGGAGTGTAATGTTTTTAGGGTTTATGTATGTATGTACATATGTATGTGAATTTCTTTATTCCACCATAACTTCTGAATGCCTGAACTGATTTTGATGTATGGAGTGTCGTTAGAATCCTTACACTATCGCGAGTAACATAGGCTTTAAAAAATGAAACAAATAAAAAATATAATTTAAAAAAATTAAAAAAGTTCGACTGCCATGGGTAAATATGGGCTCTTAAATAAGACAGTGTTCCACAGAACGGTCCCCCGACTACGATGAAACTTGTTTTTCACTTTTTTGTCATGGCAGTCGGGTTTTTTAATAAAAATAGGTGCTTAATAAAGTGTGCAACATATTGGATAGTAATGATTAATCACTTTGTGGTACCTGCAATGTCGAAAATTGGTTGTATTGAAGTAGTTGCTTAAGGATCAAAATTGTTTTCATGTACATAAATAGGCTTTTATTAATTTTATTTATTCATCTGTAAATTAACTTATTTTTGGCTTTTTGTAGACTCACAACCAAAACCTTATTGACCAACTAAATTAATAAGATTTATAAACAATGTTAAATGAAGGACACAATATGCTTCCAAACTTTTTGCACTAAGCAAAGCCTTGCAATTTTACATGGAACACTATACTCGTTGAAAAGCAAACAAACATAAGCTTACGTCTTGTTCGAGCAGTGGAAATGCGATATAAAAGGAACATCAAGAGATTTGTGCAGCCAGGGGCTTTTAAAATTCTGGTGAAAGCACGACGGCTTATATGTCAATACTAGTCACTTCAAAGTGCTGACAACTCATGTAGCTTCGAATTCCTTTAAAGGGATGTCTGGACGCTCTTTAGTGTGACTGTTATCTTTTGGCATCCAATACGGAGAAGCCGAAGTAGAGAAAATAGGTACGAAATGTGAAAAATTGCGACTTTATGTGGTAAGCCCCCATTTTAGTTTCGTTTTATCTGTAAACTGTTGTACATGTTCTTTTGTGTACTGTTGATACAAATGTTTAAATAAAGATAACTTAAACTTAATACGATTAGTGGCATTTTTTTTTACATAAATGGAAGATTATAACATTAAAGGCGTGTAAATTATTTAATCTTGCCTAAAATGCTATGGCGCAGTATGCTGAAACTTTTAATAGCTATTATTTATAACGACCTAGTTTAAGGAAGCCGGTCTTAACACAACTTCTGAGCCACCAAGAATTAGGCAAGCCTCTTAAAGCAGTGGTTTTGTTTGAACTTAAATCAATTTTCAGGTTCACTGGTTTTGTACTTCTTTGACCAATTTAGTGTAATTTGTTTGTATAAGCAGCCATTTGAATTTGGTAACATGCAAACATTGTATGCGTGACTATATTAAATAAGCTGCCATAACGATTAGGAAAATTATAGAGATATCGGCTGCTCATTATCCAGTTGTTATGGCCGACTAAAGTAATAGTTTATTTTGCGTTTATGGGCTCGACATGCAGCCTACTATTACTTATTCTTTTAGCATCACAATACAATTTTAGTAAGAGGCAAGAAGTGAAGCTAATATTTTTAGGTAGAAAAAGATTAGCTATCTTTAAAAATAATCAAGCCGTGACGATACACCGCAGTTTCTTGGCGTTTCAATAAATATTTTATTACCGGCTATAGTTAAGAAAGTGGTAAAAGTTTTTCGATAAGTCCGTCGGGTAACAGCTAAACTCCTTGTTCCAGTTGTTCATGGCTCGTATCGTTTCGATAGCTTTTGTTTAGACATTATGAGAACGTACGAATCGTTGTGAACATGGGTTTTGGCTACTAATATCCTGGGCGGCCATTTTCTTTTGTTATCGGCAAATACTTTTGTCCTTATTCGTTGTGGTTCTTGTTTTGTTTAATATTTTCTTTTAATGAAACATGAAAGGATTGGAAATAGGTACTTATGGTAATTGCGTAAGTTTTTTATTTGAATCGGTTAGATTCCTTTCGTCGGAAAATTCTTTGTTGCAAGTGTGATTGTAAATTAGAATTTCCTAGCTTAATACCTCGTTGTTGTAACAAGATATGATATAGGCCTGGACTGTTATGTTAAATTCAAATTAAATCAATAAAGGAGATGCCTTTGGCCTGAATCAAGCCAAAAACAAAATACAAACTCTAAAATGAGTTCAGCAACGAAATACAAAACTCATTCAATTGAATTTTTTTTGTTGTGCCCAAAAAACGCGTATTGTAATCCTCCTCGAGATTGACTGTATGTTAACAACGAACGTCGGGTTCATTTGAATGCATCTCGCTTCCCTCACGGGCATCAGGCAGACTAATATAGCGATATCATCTGACTGCTGTCACGTAGGAGGAACGCAGCCATTTACATACGGAAACTTATTGTGTCTGAAGGATCATGGAAGACGTTTACTATATAATATATACATGTTGTGTATACGTCGAGATTACTCGAGATTTATGTACCTTGAAGCTAGCAAGACGCTTTTGTTGGGGAAAAAAACGCAAACGAAAGACTTTTCAGTCGAAATTTTTTCGGACAAAATAGTCATCGTCAGGTCTCCGAATCGATGTCCTGGTCTGAGTAAATTAGAAAAGAATACGGGAATTCGATTAAAAGAGTCAACGTGTAATATAAAAACACATATGAAACAATCGCTACTGTAATTCCCGAAGGGCAAGCCAGAGTGGTTTTCCTGTATCAGGACACACATAATACCCACATTTCACCAATTACCAAAAGTGCCATGTAATAAGTGGCAAACCTATTCCATTTACCATGTTCTCTTGTCACCTCTTTTCCCAGCGACGGAAAGGAAATGAATTTTTAATGAGTAACCCCAAGAATGTGTCGCAACATTTCCAAGAATTGGTTCTACGAAACGGCGATGACTTTTTAGCCGAAACGGTTGGTTGGTTGGTTGGACGGGATGAAATGTGAGATAGAACATTAATGATAGGAGTGATCTGTCCGACTAAAACTAGGTCAACGGTAATAGGCAGTTCTCCCATCAGTGGAATCGTTTCAAAAGTCTGTCACATGCATTGATTTGAACGGAACATTTGGAAGTTTCATTTTCGTGTACAGATAACCTGGATATTTTTTCAAAATTGATTGTTAGATTTGCAGCTACGAAATTGTGTTTATACCAAGTTATAGTTGATCAGGTGCAGCAATGATGGAAAATGAATTTTCAGATCCAGAAAGTGTTAATAGGTTTTCTGAAAGATAACTCTTAGTAACAAGAATGGGGTAAAAAATTATGCACAACAAACATTTACATTTGAAATAGTCTCGTCTCTTATTTAAACATGACGTATCGTCATTGACGATAAAGTTATATTGTGTGTGCAATTTCATATCTGTGCCTGTTCATAACGATTCACCACCATCAGTCACCATTTCTCTCTTCTATCCCGTTGGTAGCGAAATCCAAAAGCGACGTAAAAACCTCACGTCAACTTTATTTCAAATCAATAAAGCTTCAAAAGAAAATACCTTGAAATGTCGCCGAATAATCAAAAGTCAGGAACGTGTTTCTTTGAGATATCGATAGCTAAGCAATTTTTATAAAACGACAACATTTCTCTGGAATAGCGTTTAACGATGTTATTTTTTTTTTTACCTTTGCTATTCATTCTGCCTGACTAAACAAGATTGAGACTTGGGCATCTCAGTTAGCTTAGAAATACAGTTAGTATTCATATCTTTCACTGTGTTCACGCCAGTTATTTTTTTTATATATTTTTTTGAATTATGACGCTTCAAGTGTTTTTTTATGGTGCGTGGCTAAGTAAGTTTCGATCATAAGTTTCACTTTAAAAGCCCAGATTGCCTGGTAAGTTTAATAATAGAATAAAACAAGTGCTATATACTTTAAGGTTATCGTTACCGACAGGGCTGTAAGTAGAGACCCTCCACGAGTGACGATACGTAAGTACGTTCGGCGCACCCTGGGTGGTCGATCTCGCTAACATCCTTGTCGACTGGCCATTCTGTATCTCATGATTTAATCAGTCTCTATGAGACAATTATCTCAAGCCAGAACAAATGATAAAAAACGTACAGCTGGTTTAACTGTTCCCAAAAAAAAATGTGATATCGACTTGATGTACTAACGTTTTAAAACTATCGCGTTGCATAAAAAACTAACGCGAATTAGCGGGAATTAACGCGAACACAAGTTTTTAATTTTACCTTGACTTTTCAACCGAGTTTAAACATCTTGTTTACTGAAATATAAACATCTTGTTTTCATTTAGCTAAAATTTACCTAGCGTTCATAAAAAATCAACAACAATTAGGTACTTAATTTGTAAGGCAATTCATAATATGTAAACTGGCAATATTACTAACAGTGGGTAACTCGACGGTCTAAGTTGTGTAAACAGCTTAAAATATAATAAGGCAAAACACAAGTTAGTTCTTAGCTAACGCCTAACATATCTCTTTTAGCGGAACAATTAAGCTAGACACAATTATATCAACATGTGTGGCCATAAGACTTGCACGCCGCAAATATTCTTTATGGGAGGCGGGAAATACACATTGCATCCATTAGTGTGACAATACGGTCGGAACACAGACCCTACGAGTACATTCACCTTAATTATTTAGATACAGATGAGTGCCTACCTGTGTCTCGCCAGCCGAATGACGCGCTCAAATTATCGTCGGTCTCACAATTTATATAATATTACGGTCTATCCCGAATCCATGTTCCCTAATTTACTTTGTGGGAATGACGTAAGGCTTTTGGGTAATTACTGAATGTTTTTGCCCAGCTGCTTCGTCTAGTATTATGATAGCTGTTTCGCTTTTGAGCTTATGGTTAATTACTGTTGCTAGGTTCTTGAACACTCATTGTCCAGTGTTATTTATACCTATATTCGTAGCAGTTGCTAAAAACGGTGAAGGAAAACATCATGAGGAAAACGGCAAGCCTGAGAGATATGTCCAACGGTGTGTAAAGCCATGTCAGATGCCTACGGGCGGTTTAAACTCTGACACACCAGGTTTCTCATCAACCATATGAAAAGAAGAAGTTTTATACCTATAATGTTTTGCTCGAGTATAAATCTTACATTGAGTACAAAAATTACTATCTTTACTAATACTCGAAGGATGTTCTATAAAAAAAGAACTATACACCCATCAAAAAGTGTTACCTGTTTTAAGTTTTCAAAGGAGCCTGCAGTAACAACTTTAAGCAAAGTTGATACAAATAAGAAGCCGAATAAAGTTGCTTAGACGAACATATAAACAAACGATAAACTCACCTAAAACTATGTGTACACTGATACCCTCACGTAAATCTCAAAGGAATTGTGATGAAAAGGAAAATAGTCGTTTCCACACAACACTCAACCTAGTGACGTTTTTGCTTTGTGACTGAATCTAATAATATAGTTTTGCATTGGCCCACATTCGCGTTTCCTGTTGCAGACAGTTAAACGTCAACTGAAGAGGGTATGTTTGGCATGAGAATAGTTTCGTTGAGTTATTTACATGAATAACCACTCAACAAGCTTAGTTTTGTTGTTTGACTAATATTTGTTGCAAAACAATGGCAAGAAAACATCGATAACCAATAATAATAATATTGATAAAGGAAATTTGAATAATGATGGACACGAGCAGGACATGAACCAGCGACCTTCGCCGTATAAATTTTTTAAATATCCTTTATCAATTTAGATTCAAGCTTAGCATGGGCAACATGCCAAAATGACACCAAAAGTCATATTAATATTGATTGTTTAAATTGATGACATTGTAGGGTGGTACAACTTCTTCAATTTGAAATCTAAGAGAATGGAAGTAATTTTGCAAAAACAGTAAAATTAAGCACAATCTAGGCCTATAAGGGACTTGAGACTTTACTCTAGTTTAAAACTTCCTCTTATTGTTGATTAAAAATATCTTATTTATTAGACACTGTCTTTTGAGACTCTAGACACTCTACTTATTTACCTATTTAAATTACAGCCAACCACTTATCGTTAATGTAAATATTTTATTTTCTTTCAAACGTTTTAGCATCAAGTAATATCACAACTGAATCTTATCAAACCATTTCTGTCTACTTTAATTGATTTAAAAATTTAATGTTTTGAAACTATCTTAAAACCGTTCGCTACAATTTTACGTTCTAAACTTACATAGGTCTATAAATTATAGGTCCGCTCAGCCTATCTCCCGTTACGTCGCTTCAAGTGACGACCCACTGTATTTAATGTTTAGTTTATAAAACCAGACAACGATAGCGAATAGAATAGGAATTGTGACTTTGAGTAGTAGAGATTTTAAGAAACATACTTTTTGGGTTGTTTTGAGGTGGTGTTCTTTTATTATAATCTTGGTATACATTGTATTCTTGTTAAGACATTTTATATATTTAAATAGATCTACAATTCTCAGATCAGATAATCAGATATTAATTTGTAAAACATAGGTGTAGTACAATTAAAGGTCTTATAAAATATAATGGGTAGAACGCTATGTTTTGCTACAGGAGCATACAAATTTTAGATTATAGAAGAATTTTAAATACAATACACAAACACAAAAAAGATACAATATTTTCTACATGCTACGAGTTTAACTCCCATACAACAT
Source organism: Abrostola tripartita (assembly GCA_905340225.1). NCBI lineage: Eukaryota > Metazoa > Arthropoda > Insecta > Lepidoptera > Noctuidae > Abrostola > Abrostola tripartita. The sequence goes on along the minus strand of HG996498.1, from coordinate 5,589,241 downwards.
AAATCATTTCTTATACCATTGTAATTGCAATTAATAATGTGATTTTGTGTGATAAATATTAATTTTGTAGTGTAGGTATATTGTTCACCTAGTACAGTTAACTTAGTTATTCCTCGTATTTTTGATATTTTTATAACATACCAGATTGATCAAACAATTAATATCACAACAACAACATATTATTTTTCAGAATAACGTGAATATTGCGCTGTGTACATTAAAATATCAAATATTTACTCCCGAACAATGATTATCTCTTCCATAATATATTCCCTACTTTACGTAATAAGAAGATCTAGACTAAATTGAACTACACTGGCATAATTTAGCCTCATCATTAGTCACTAGAATACAATGTAGACATATTCTAGAAACACTGGTAGACAGATCTCATCAAAAAGCCTCGTAACTTTAGCTGAATTAATGTTATACCCTCGATGATACCTACTGGAGTTATCAACAAGACCTACTAAAGTTGCAAACTTTAGAAGTAAACGTTATGGCTCTTATTGAATTAGAAATAAGGTTAGTTTTCGTTTGGTGGAACTGCTGGTATAGTTTGTCACTTAGTGGGTATCACGTCACATGTTCAGCTTGTTATCGTGTTAAGCCGCCTTTATATAATGATGTAAGGACGCGGTACTCTCGTTAGGTATGACTTACATGGACATGGGGTTAACTAATTAACTCTTGATATTAACTATCAAGTTCTCTACTACAGCCTCAGTGTTCCCAAAACTTTAAAGGTCTTTGATCCGTAAATTTTGGTCGTGTTTCGTTTTTTTTTATTGCGTAAGGCTACCCATCTGTGCTCTGTGTGTTTAACGCGATCAATTCTTGTGGCAAACTTGGGTAAACATTTTTTGTCTTTTCTCTTTTTGGTAGTGTATGTTGCAGCGAACTAGGAGGCGCAACGTCCTTGACCAAACTTTGACGAGATCTAACAAAAAAGTCTGCAACAAGAATTGTTTCTGAAGTATGCACAGCTATGTGATACGGATGATAATACTTACAAATATGACCTATCATTTTTTGATATTTATTTCCAAGGTAAAATTAATTTCTGCCTTAATGACAAGGCTTTTCGATACGAATATAACGGACTCCATGAAACAAAAGGCCGATCCCACATACTACTCAACGTTTACAACGAGTCCTCATGCTCCCGGGCATCCGGTACATTCTCAAAGAAACAAAACGGCTCCAGAGCCGGATGAGCCGTGATAAGGAAACCGGATGCCTATCCCTGGCTAACGAACAACTAGTAACGACCAACCATAAACATGAGACCCCCATCCGCTTCACCAACCACTCTATACATCACCAATTTTCAAGGAATACGGGAGGTAGGGGGGATCACGGTAAAATGGCCGTTCCTATCTACATGCTAATATAGTGTAGTAATGGCAAAGTGACGTGAAAGCAAACTTCCTTTGATACTTTACCCCTTAAGAGTACTCGTCTTTATAATGTAAAAGTTATTCGAGCGAAGACTGTTTTATTGGAATAAAACAACATGCGTGAAGATAATGGAAATGCTTTTTGTACGTTGTGCTATAATGAAATATAAATTCGTTGTTTTTTTTTTCCTTTCTTTTGTATTGTGTGATGTTATAAATTGAAAATGGCAATTGGGTAGTTTTTTCGGCTTTTCAATCATGAGATTGGAACGTTTTCTGACTTAAAGTTCATGAAATTTATGCAGCATAATAAAGAGTAAATACAAAACATCCTTTTATATTTATTACTTAAAATAACTACTGATAGCACTAAAATAAATTCGATTGGCTAATATGACTTTAAATATAATTAAAAGTATTCCTTTATACTTTGCTCTTCTAACTTTACAATTTTTATTTCAATATTTGAAAAATTGCAGACAAGTCCACTAAGTCGTGCGTGCATTTCCAGCCATGAATCACACGCACAAACAGAAATTAAACCCACGACCGTTGGCGGCAGGCCAAACACTTAGCCACTGCGCCAATCGGCTCGTCAAAACTTACTGATTTATGAACATTTAGATAGAAAATAGTGGATGTTATCCTAAATATCAAACAGTTTAGATACAGAAAGGGAATTCGAACAAAAAGTTTTGCCGTATTCAATCTCAGTGGGTACTTTGAAACTGATAAACCGATTCATTTCTAGACAACACTTATAGCAGTAAAATCGCCGTTGTACAATGTTTATCACATAACATCAATTTTGTATACGTTAAAAAAAATGCTGGTTCAGTAAATTACCTACTTCTATATGTCTATACATTAAGACATTTGTCCTGCGCCTGATCTTTTTTCGTTCGTGTCGGTTTGTCGGCCATCGGCCGACGGGTGTAAGTGTCAGTGCCTGCGTTTTCAAACATTAATAAACAAGCATGGTCTCTGCCCATAACTTTAGTGTATAAAACCTAAGGGTCATAAGTTTTTTAAGATTTAACAAACTGAAAACCCAACATCTATTACATTCATAACTCAACAGTATAAGTATGCCACAAGATAACTATGTTTTCTTTTATGCGAGTCAGATAAAGCAACAAATCTTAATGATACCGTCTAAAAAGGTTACATTCCACTTAAGATTATCTTAAATCTCATACAACAATAAATATTCCTGAGCTAGTCAACCGTTAGCAAACTTAAACATAAAACTTACACTGGATAAACGGATTTGATAAAAAAGTACTTTATAAATAACGTAAAGAATATTCAACTTTAATGTTTGTTATATAAAGTTTATTTTAGTAATAGGTACCTACCAATTATTGAGAATGTTGCATAATATTAATTACCAGTAAGTACTGCGTAAGGACGTGGTTTCTGGTAATGACAGATCTAAGCGAAATAAATGTGTTATCAACTAGAATATTGCAGTTGGTATTAATCAGCGATTCTGCACGATTTTTATCACCCAAATCATGAATATAGGCACAGTCCCTGGTGGTTTTTTTTTTTCACCAGATAAACTTCTTCAGGATGCAAAGAACCTTCTTTGGACCCAATTAATGATAATAGGCTAGCCTATAGATGTTCAGACTCCTGATAATAGGAACCTTCTGTAGGTATATCCTTTCGGGTACGCGAGATTTCGTGTTGAAATTTTAAGAACTAAAATTTAATTATGACGTAATAGGTACATTATTTAAGCACGTAAAGAAGAGAATATAAATGTGCAAAAAGCCACCATTTAACTTCCATACGTAGATCTTACCTTTCCCACATCAACTCGTATTTTCTGTTTACATGTTTTTCTCGTAAGACAAACAAAAAGAAACCGTAGTCGCAAACATGACCGTCGGTTTACAGGGCACGTAATAAGCAGAGGTCATAAAGAATCCGACAGTTGTTTGGCCAGTAAAAATTGCGAAGGACACGACACTCGTAAAGTGTAGGGTCGAGTGGCACAACTAATTCAATGCACGTCGACTCAAACTGGTCTCGTGGTTCGTGAAACTTATGGCTTACCGCAAATGTCCTGTTGGTGGTTGCGTGATAGTTACGCTTCAGAGGGTTAAGCTTCCTTCAATACGCAACTTACTTGAACAGGTAGTAAAGTTATCTTATTCCAGGATGTTTAAAATGATGAAGTAATAAAAATAAAGTTTCAAATTAATTATACAGCCTATGATAAATTTCTGGGTTTTACTAAACTTGCTTAAGGCACCACCAGTCTGTATTTCAATTAAGAAATCAAGTTCTATATTTTTAAGTACCCTAAGTACCTGTATCTTTAAATGAGTAGTATTTTAGGTGGTAAATAAAAATATTTTGTAGAGCATGATATTACAAAGATTGTGTACCGAATACATGCATGTATGTCATATGGGAAAATATTATTTATTAAAACCCTGTTTATAGTACGCAAATATCAATGGTACTCATATCAAATATTGCAAAAATAAAACAACTTAATAAAGTCAATGGAAGCTAAGCAGAATACGAAGTCAAATTCAAAACAGACCGTTATAAGCACTCTCGAATCAAGAGCTAACGAGGGTCCCAAATATAATGATCTCAGAACTGGGACGAAACAAAAGATAAGTATAAAAATATAAGGGCTATTGAAGAGGAAATAATCAAAGGGTGGGACGAAACCCAACCCGTGGGAAATTACACATGAAAGGCAAACCAAAATGTCTTGCGATTAAATCTGTCTGTACCCGCATTTCTGTCCCATCGAGTCATTTAATTGAGTGGAAATACTGAACGTTTGGGGTCGTGTTCCAATTTAGTATAAATTCACTGGACACATGTTTGTAAATTGCAGTCTATTTATTTAATATGTGAAAGTTAATGTCTTGGTGATGATTAATACGCTGGATTCTCGAACAATACTTTGAAGGTAGGAGCTCTACTTAAATTGATGGATTATCGTTTCGTGCAATGACCCTATATAATATTCTTGCGACCCAAAGTCCTCAAAACTAACTTGTGTTTTTCTTAATTAATTAGAAACCTCAGAACCCTAGCACGCCCTAAAAGTTAAGTCTAGACTAAACTCAAGTTTACGTTTTGTAGTTTGCTTAACCCACCTAAGTTTGTGTAAGAACTTCTTGAAACTTATTAAACTAAGTCTTAAAGTAAGAGTTTTAAGTGTGTACTCGTATTTTGTTAGTAATGCTTTCTCAATTAACAAACAAATGCTGATAACTTTCTAGTAATGACGAGATATTTAAACTAGGCAACACATTTTATATTCTACTCATAATTAAATTATAGTGCTCGTTTTCATGGAATCTTTAAATATAAATCTACGACAACTGCTAACTACAGTAGCGGCCGTAAAGTGACGCAAGACAAGAGGTTACTCTTCTTTCTTGTTTATCAATTGTGTTACAGCACCGAATTTTCATTTCAGGCGAATGTTGTATAATTCTCGATCGTACAAGGGCTCTAGTTAAGTTGCAAAATGATTGACAAATAGAAAAATATAAGGGATTCTCATAATAATTTTGTCATAGTCGAAACAAAAAGCTATTTATTTATCCTCACATAGATCATTTTAATAATTTACTAATTAAATAACATCAATAAAAATAAGAATTCTATCAGCAAAGTAAAATAATAATAATAATATCTAATAATAATATCTTGGGACAACTCACACACGGTCATCTGATCCCAAACTAGGCAGAGCCTGTATTATGGCAACCGGACAACTGATAAACATACTTAAATATTTTTTAAATACATACATAATATAGATAAATTACACCCAGACATAGAACAAATCATTATGCTCATCACACAAAGATTTGTCCTGGGTGGGAATCGAACCCACGACCTCCGGTTTAGCAATCAGGGCCACTAACCACTAAACCAACAGGCCAGTCAAAAATAAACATGGAGAAAACGTTATCCACATACATTTATAGTTCTATTCGTCAACATTTTGCCAGTCTAGAATTCCATTGTCCGTAGTTTATGTAATAATTTATACTTACTTACTAAAATGCGTACGCTAATAATATTAAGCAAGCTAGTGAGTTCAAAGGGATCGGCGCTGACAGCCTTCAACTACAAGTGCTACACTTAAATATTATCTTTGTTACTTAATTAATTTATATTTATTATTTTGCCTAATATTTCTGTAAGAAGAGAATATACCTACTATTTAGGTTACATTTATATGTAAGTTATAGTTTCGAATATATAATCCACATTATTATATACTCAAAATTAAGATTACATTACAACAAAAAAAAAATAACAAAATATCTGGAATTGGAATTCAAAGAACACAACTTTGACATAGATAGTAACATTCTTGTAAAGATCTTTATTTTTATTTTGTCTAGCTACGTTATTCACGTACGAATATACACTTGTTAGCTTAAAATACTGCTAGACGATGCGATGAGCTGATAACCCGCTATGTTCTTACCATTTCCAGATCACTTTGGCAACCACAATAATCGAAAATGTATAAAGCCGGGATCAACATAGCTTCACAGAAGATACTTTGTTGTATCGGGACGAAGGCAAAGTTTTAACGAGTTCCTATCTATCGTAAACTATACTACTTTACATATATACATTGTACGTTGAAAAAGGCTTTAACTTTACTTGAGTTAATTTAACATGAAGTAAGACAACAAAGTGCGCGATGCTTCGAAACTGTTATAAGCCTTAGTCATGTTGCAATGAAGTGTTACGCTATTTGCTCTAAGTCCAGCAGAAACATGGATAGGGTAACAAAGTCATTAACATCAGAACTCAAATAAAATTCGTACCGTGACAGTCTTTTATTTACAACAAATTTTAAAGTTAGTCGAACAAACTATCTTATTTACAAAAGTGGTCGCATGACTGCTTGCATACAGGAACGACTGATCTACCTTAGCACACGAGCAAGAAGGGTGGAAAAAGAATTAAACGCCTTTGCCCTGAAGTGGGATTATGCAGGCTGATGAAAAAAGAAAAATAGGATACTTAGGATTTACATTTAAAGAAATTATAAAAACCAATTTTAAATCTGAAAAGTCTATTGTTGAGAATCTTGATGAGATTCCAACGTAGTCAAACTGATTAGATTCAATAGAATCTTAGTATTCAAATATCCGAACGGAGATAGACACTCGACATAACGAATAAAAACGTCCTTAGAGAAGAAATATCTTCGCTTCTGTAAAAAAGGAGGTTCTTGACAATACAGGTAGACGCGAGGTATGAAAAAATTAAGACTAAAGTGCGAAACCATGGTGATGCTTTAATGTTAATAAAACGTATAATTATTTTGCTATGACTACTGTATAATAAGACAAATGACACTTAGGTACCTTTATACATGTAGATTTAATCATCTGCCCGTTTCATTGGGTTGAAATACCTATATTTAATCTAATATACCGATAAAGGACCGCAGAACTGTATTCTCTAGATTCTATCTAAAACAATGGATTAAATGAACAGGCAAAGACGCCTAGCTTTAAAATAGGTTTTTGTTACCCTTCCCCTCTTACGAGTAGATTACTTTTCCATCTTATCATGTGCTATATTCCATTGAACACCTAATAACTGTACAAACTCATCTTCTTTTATCGCATCGACATGAGCTTTACTAGTTGCGCCATATATTTTAATATCGTTACTTGTGGAAGCTCCTATATTGCACCCCTTACCTATGAATCAATCAATCACCGTCAAGTGGCACTTGATCAAACGTAACCACGTGCTAACAAAAGATAAAACGTCTTAAAATAACAAACTTATTACATACTGTCACCAGCTACAAATAAAAAATATTTACGTATTTTGTAAAGAGCGCAAAGTAAAAGCTTTTCAAGTCGTATTGACAAACCACTCTAAGTGAACGTTTATTCGGTGGTAAGACGCCAGGTAACATGTATCTGCGAAACACGCTTTCAATGTGCCCTTGGGATATTTTCCAACAATTTGTACAGCATTTTCAATACACAAGCACTTTTGTATTGAAAGCAAAAACATTTCCATCTTAGAAAGACCACCCTAAGGTAACATTTGAGAAAACATTTTGTGAACTTAGATATTACGTGTAAGTATTTCAAAGCAGCTTATAGAAGAAATCTGTGGAGCGAGGTCGGTCTGCAGATTACCAACATGTTTTCAGCAAAAGAAAGATATTAAAAAGCAATCTATTTTAATTTCCATCAAACTGGTAACATGAAAAAGAAATATTAATATTTTCCCTCGTCCCTAATTGCTTCTGACCGTAGAAAAAAAGCAGATGGAGTGTGCCGAGTGTAATATGTGAATTTTAATATTTACGTGACGTACGCTTTTACATGTTCCAAGTTAACACGAATATTATGTTATTTTGCATACTTTACAAACGCTGACAACTCATAAAAATATCAAAAAAGAAGTTTTATCGCATTTTATCATGACTAAACGAAAAAGAAATACGCGTAAGTTCAAAGACCCGTTTGCCGCAGTATCTGAGTGTTTGGCATTCTGAAAGGGCCACTGGTTCGATAACCGCATAGATCCAAACACAATGGTTCAGACACAACAATAACAACACCAACTGCTTAAAAATAACATACACAAATTGTGTGGAGACAGAAAATACAATGAAATACAAAGTAAGAGGCGATGAACCTGGCGTGGGCTCGAGATATAACAATAGGCCACCTTTACACGGGACTAATGATGATCCGCGAAATGTGGGTGTAGATACAAATAAAAGATTTCTAACAAAGGACAACACCTGTGTCTCTAAGGGCCTGTTTCAGCATCTACAAGTAAAGTGTCAAGTAGACTAACCGCCACTTAAAGTCACCCGTAACTACTCATACGAATTACACAATATCTGCGTAGCATTAATCAGGGAGGTCACGATAGAAGATACTTGTAACTTTTACTTGCCGATTAGCGTTAATCAACAAGTAACTATACAACACTTTACTTGTAGATTGTGAAACAGGCCCTAAGGCTTTAGTGGTTACTGACCATATAATTATGTTTGTATAAATAAAACATAAAAATGAGTTAATTTGAAAGGATCCCTTCTATTAAATTACTTATCTCATAAATTCATATAAAATGGTAAAGCAGCCTTATAGAGACTATTGTAGTCTCTATACAATATCTCCTGTACGACCCTCTGTGTGGAGGCCTTTTGATATTACTGAATGATTATACTGGATTCTCGAACAATACTTTGAAGGTAGGAGCTCTACTTAAATTGATGGATTATCGTTTCGTGCAATGACCCTATATAATATTCTTGCGACCCAAAGTCCTCAGAACTAACTTGTGTTTTTCTTAATTAATTAGAAACCTCAGAACCCTAGCACGCCCTAAAAGTTTAGTCTAGACTAAACTCAAGTTTACGTTTTGTAGTTTGCTTAACCCACCTAAGTTTGTGTAAGAACTTCTTGAAACTTATTAAACTAAGTCTTAAAGTAAGAGTTTTAAGTGTGTACTCGTATTTTGTTAGTAATGCTTTCTCAATTAACAAACAAATGCTGATAACTTTCTAGTAATGACGAGATATTTAAACTAGGCAACACATTTTATATTCTACTCATAATTAAATTATAGTGCTCGTTTTCATGGAATCTTTAAATATAAATCTACGACAACTGCTAACTACAGTAGCGGCCGTAAAGTGACGCAAGACAAGAGGTTACTCTTCTTTCTTGTTTATCAATTGTGTTACAGCACCGAATTTTCATTTCAGGCGAATGTTGTATAATTCTCGATCGTACAAGGGCTCTAGTTAAGTTGCAAAATGATTGACAAATAGAAAAATATAAGGGATTCTCATAATAATTTTGTCATAGTCGAAACAAAAAGCTATTTATTTATCCTCACATAGATCATTTTAATAATTAACTAATTAAATAACATCAATAAAAATAAGAAATCTATCAGCAAAGTAAAATAAACATGGAGAAAACGTTATGTTATCCACATACATTTATAATTCTATTCGATTTCTATTCGTCAACATTTTGCCAGTCTAGAGTCCCATTGTCCGTAGTTTATATAAGAATTACTTCTTTCTCACTAAAATGCATAGGTTAATAATGTTAAGCAAGCTAGTGTGTTCAAAGGGATAGGCGCTGACAGCCTTCAACTACAATTGCTACAGCTAACGCTTAAACATTATCTTTGTTACTTTGATAATTATATATTTATTATTTTACCTTATATTTCTGTAACAAGAGAATATACCTACTATTTAGGTTACATTTATATGTAAGTTATAGTTTCGAATATATAATCCACATTATTATATACACAACATTTAGATTACATTACAACAGAAAAAAATAACAAAATATTTGGAATTGGAATTCAAAGAACACAACTTTGACATAGATAGTAACATTCTTGTAAACATCTTTATTTTTATTTTGTCTAGCTACGTTATTCACGTACGAATATACACTTGTTAGCTTCAAATACTGCTAGACGATGCGTTGAGCTGATAACCCGCTATGTTCTTACCATTTCCAGATCACTTTGGCAACCACAATAATCGAAAATGTATAAAGCCGGGATCAACATAGCTTCACAGAAGATACTTTGTTGTATCGGGACGAAGGCAATGTTTTAACGAGTTCCTATCTATCGTAAACTATACTACTTTACATATATACATTGTAGGTTGAAAAAGGCTTTAACTTTACTTGAGTTAATTTAACATGAAGTAAGACAACAAAGTGCGCGATGCTTCGAAACTGTTATAAGCCTTAGTCATGTTGCAATGAAGTGTTACGCTATTTGCTCTAAGTCCAGCAGAAACATGGATAGAGTAAGGAAGTCATTATCATCAGAACTCAACTAAAATTCGTACCGTGACAGTCTTTTATTTACAACAAATTTTAAAGTTAGTCGAACAAACTATCTTATTTACAAAAGTGGTCGCATGACTGCTTGCATACAGGAACGACTGATCTACCTTAGCACACGAGCAAGAAGGGTGGAAAAAGAATTAAACGCCTTTGCCCTGAAGTGGGATTATGCAGGCTTAGGATTTACATTTAAAGAAAATATAAAAACCAATTTTAAATCTGAAAAGTCTATTGTTGAGAATCTTGATGAGATTCCAACGTAGTCAAACATTCTGATTAGATTCAATAGAATCTTAGTATTCAAATATCCGACCGGAGATAGACACTCGACATAACGAATAAAAACGTCCTTACAGAAGAAATATCTTCGCTTCTGTAAAAAAGGAGGTTCTTGACAATACAGGTAGACGCGAGGTATCTAAAAATTAAGACTAAAACGCGAAAACATGGTGATGCTTTAATGTTAATAAAACGTATAATTCTTTTGCTATGACTACTGTATAATAAGACAAATGACACTTAGGTACCTATATACATGTAGATTTAATCATCTGCCCGTTTCATTGGGTTGAAATACCTATATTTAATCTAATATACCGATAAAGGACCGCAGAACTGTATTCTCTAGATTCTATCTAAAACAATGGATTAAATGAACAGGCAAAGACGCCTAGCTTTAAAATAGGTTTTTGTTACCCTTCCCCTCTTACGAGTAGATTACTTTTCCATCTTATCATGTGCTATATTCCATTGAACACCTAATAACTGTACAAACTCATCTTCTTTTATCGCATCGACATGAGCTTTACTAGTTGCGCCATATATTTTAATATCGTTACTTGTGGAAGCTCCTATATTGCACCCCTTACCTATGAATCAATCAATCACCGTCAAGTGGCACTTGATCAAACGTAACCACGTGCTAACAAAAGATAAAACGTCTTAAAATAACAAACTTATTACATACTGTCACCAGCTACAAATAAAAAATATTTACGTATTTTGTAAAGAGCGCAAAGTAAAAGCTTTTCAAGTCGTATTGACAAACCACTCTAAGTGAACGTTTATTCGGTGGTAAGACGCCAGGTAACATGTATCTGCAAAACACGCTTTCAATGTGCCCTTGGGATATTTTCCAACAATTTGTACAGCATTTTCAATACACTAGCACTTTTGTATTGAAAGCAAAAACATTTCCATCTTAGAAAGACCACCCTAAGGTAACATTTGAGAAAACATTTTGGGAACTTAGATATTACGTGTAAGTATTTCAAAGAAGCTTATAGAAGAAATCTGTGGAGCGAGGTTGTACTGCAGATTACCAACATGTTTTCAGCAAAAGAAAGATATTAAAAAGCAATCTATTTTAATTTCCATCAAACTGGTAACATGAAAAAGAAATATTAATATTTTCCCTCGTCCCTAATTGCTTCTGACCGTAGAAAAAAAGCAGATGGAGTGTGCCGAGTGTAATATGTGAATTTTAATATTTACGTGACGTACGCTTTTACATGTTCCAAGTTAACACGAATATTATGTTATTTTGCATACTTTACAAACGCTGACAACTCATAAAAATATCAAAAAAGAAGTTTTATCGCATTTTATCATGACTAAACGAAAAAGAAATACGCGTAAGTTCAAAGACCCGTTTGCCGCAGTATCTGAGTGTTTGGCATTCTGAAAGGGCCACTGGTTCGATAACCGCATGTCATGTCATGGTTCAGACACAACAATAACAACACCAACTGCTTAAAAATAACATACACAAATTGTGTGGAGACAGAAAATACAATGAAATACAAAGTAAGAGGCGATGAACCCGGCGTGGGCTCGAGATATAACAATAGGCCACCTTTACACGGGACTAATGATGATCCGCGAAATGTGGGTGTAGATACAAATAAAAGATTTCTAACAAAGGAAAACATCTGTGTCTCTAAGGGCCTGTTTCACCATCGGCAAGTAAACTGTCAAGTAGACTAACCGCCACTTAATGTCACCCGTAACTACTCATACGAATTTCACAATAACTGCGTAGCATTAATCAGGGAGGTCACGATAGAAGATACTTGTAACTTTTACTTGCCGATTAGCGTTAATCAACAAGTAACTATTCAACACTTGTAGATGGTGAAACAGGCTCTAAGGCTTTAGTGGTTACAGACATGGGTCCATATAATTATGTTTGTATATATAAAACATAAAAATGAGAAGGGATCCTCCTTCTATTAAATTACTGATCTCATAAATTCATATAAAATGGTAAAGCAGCCTTATAGAGACTATTGTAGTCTCTATACAATATCTCCTGTACGACCCTCTGTGTGGAGGCCTTTTGATATTACTGAATGATTTAACAGTCTATTCATACTATTAATATATTGGTCGGTATATTGGCCGTTGGTGCTTTTAATTTCGACGTTACTTATGGTAGTTTTTCTAATATGAAACCTTCAGGCTGCTAATGTTTTGTGGTTTTTCATTTATTTAATTTTATGTTTAATTTTTTTGTTATGAAGTTAGTGATTAATAGGTTATAATAGGTCTATAAAGGCGTGGCAGACAATATAGTTACAGGCGTGGATACATATCGAATGTTAATCCCTAAACAATACTTGATAATTCAAACGCATTCCTTATCTCAAACAACCATGATCAATTTATTACGCTCCGATTTTCAAACGGTAAAACCGGTTCAATATTACGATCTAGATTTAATAGAATTCGCCATTCCGTATATCCGTTGGGCCAATTGTCTAAATCCTTATTTCCACTCGACCGTTCAACAATTGCGGTTCTAATTAGAAAGTCCTTATAGACGGACAGTTTACCTGGATTATTTCCCTCTCGATATTTTGTTCCATTTGAACTATTGGGCAAAATTTCTTGGAAGTATCTGAAAATGTGGGTATGAAAGTGAATATTTTTTTAAAAGTTAAAGATTTGAGTGAGGATGTGTGACCTATACATAATATGGATAATATCTTTGAAAAATAGTTACTAAAAAGTAAGAAGGAAACAAAAACAAAGTTAATAGATATTGTGCTCAAGGACATAGAAGAGTTTTAGGTCCCCGAAGACGACGTCCTAGACAGAGCGAAGGTAAGGAGAAAAACAAGGAAAACGGACCCCTTCACCATTTGGGATTAATAGGACAGAAAAAAGACAGAGAAACCCAATCACTACTACGGCTCATAAGTATGCCAATACGTATAAAAACCAACAGCTGTATCGTGCATATTATGTTATTTTATAAATATTGATGTGTTAAAAGTAAAATGAAGTTTCCCTGTATTAAAAGAACTCATTTTTTCGTCACATTTACTTCGCCAGCCTTCAGCATATTAAACATACCCTGAAGAAAACTTTCATAATAAGGATGTTGCAGAGTTTCAAGACGGAATTCAGACAAAGGATAATTTAATCTCATGTATTGATCAAAATCGTAAACAGATTGAAGCGTACATTCCTGTGCAACGTTCTCTCAGAATATGCTTTGCTGAAAATACTAAGTGATGTGATAGTATGAGAAAATCGATACTTACTCGATTCTCTTGTTCATCCTTTGTCAAAAGGCTGTTTTATTATTCATTCCATATCCAGTTACTGTATATATTCACACCGCAACACAGAATACGATGGGAATGTAACCCATTTTCTTGGTGATACCTAAATAATTTCCTATCATTATTCACAGTATATGAAATTACCACAGGAAAAATGGTAATCGGAAATTCGATAACAACATAACGACAATCGAATTGTATGGAATCGATTCAGCATCTCGGTAATTTCGCATCGTTCGATGAGAACCTTGTTCCCGACGTGTAATACGATAAACTGGCCCAAGCTCCAGGATTCACTGCACGTTTCAAAGCACATTTTCACATACATCTCGATAAACGTTAAGCCAAAGAACGAGTTACGATACAAGTGACAATCGATATACAAGACAAACAACCTTACTTATGTTATAGACATTCTCTTGCAAGAGAATGTCTCACACATGTTCACTTGTTCTATATAATTAAAATTTTAGAATCAAAGATTACGTATACCTATTATGAAAATAATTGAAATGAGAAGATAAATTGCACGATTTCATTTCATAAATTGCAAAGATTCGAAAATAATTTTCTTAGATCGATCATAATAATAAAAGATGTTCATATCTTAAATACTAGCAAAATTGATTAAGTAGGTATTTAATGTGATTATATCAGGTACAAAAATAACATAGGCTCACTACAATGACAGACTAAGCTCAAAAACCTTTAATTCATAAATGTTCGTCACATTTCCACGAGTCAGGCAAGGTTTATTTCCTTGCTGGCTGGAGAATATGGAGATATCTAATCTGGTGTCAGTCATGTTGATGAATACCGAGTGCTCTGTGTATCTCCGGTAGTTATAGCTCCACGTGACAGATGGTGAGTCCTATCGCCGGCTTTGGATAACGCAGCTGTTGCTAGCCTACGAGATTTGGTTGACATTTTTACATTACAAAGAAATTTTGGGATTATTATGTTTTTTTGAGACTGTAAACAATATTACGTTTAGCGAATAGTATGTTAATGTACTCGAAATCTATTTGGGAACCGTAACTGAAATAATCATAATTATTCTACTTTTGCTACCCGAGTCAAACCTTACATACATTTTAATAATTAGGTCCTCAATAAAAAATGGTATCAATGAAGAATACATTACACCAGTCTGTTTTCCATATATATGATCCCACATTATACTAATGATATCTCATTGACATCTATTCTACCTCAGAAATACATCATACCTTTGTCTTCATTCAGCATTCCAGTGCACTTTTTATTGTATTACCATCTCTACAATCACCATCTAATTAGTAGCGAACTAGCGAATGAAGTTAAATAAAAGCCTGCAATAAAAACGACGCCAGCTACAACAAGAGAACAGACGAAATTATTCCGCTGACTGATCTGTGCCAGCATCGCAAATGGTGAGCAGTTCGGAGCTAATTAGAATAATTTTCTGACTCACGGAATTATTGATAGGAATATTTCAGCTTCAAATGAATTTCGAGGATCGGGCTGTAGCGGTATTAAGCGAGTAATTGTTTTAAGGCTTCTGTCAAGAAATTCATTTGTAAAATTAAAGATGGTTGTGGCAAATTACATTATTGTTAGCTATAATTTATATTACGTAAGTCATAATTCCAAAAAAATTAAGTAAATTACAATAGAGGCATGAAAAGTGTATGAAAAAACGTTTGTACAGCACTGGCCTTATAACATCTCTTCAAAAAACTAAAAAATATACCCAGTGATCTATGTAGCAATCCCGCGAACTAAAACTTAAACAATACACATTCTAATACCCTGTAACCTCATGTCGCCGCACCGTTTCAAAATTATCGATACACCAGCGGAACACACTTATCGACCAGGATTCTAGAAAAGGCTAGGTTTTATTGTGGAATATTTCACAAAGTATTTTAAGCAAACTGCTATCAAGCTGTTCCTTATAAAACTGGTAAGGAATAATAAATACTAAAAGGAAAATGTAGAATTTAAAATTCGTCATAACGAGCACTTATTATGCATGTTGGAACTTCTGGAGATGATTGCGACGACAAGCTTTTAAATGAAGAAAGGTGCCGAAAGACTTCTTTTCTTCGACTTAATCTCTGAAAGCTAACTATAAAATATTAAATGAAACCTAACAAAAGATCTAGGTTCATTCAGAAACCTATCAGAGAAAGCTACTCTTAATCTGGCAAAAAGCTTGTCTTAAAAGACATTATTTTGGCAATAGATGGAGCTCCAAATTCTAAGTAAATCACAAAACCAATAAGGTAAGAAAAGGTTCACTCGATAACAAAATAGTCGGGACTAACGGACCTTACAATTACACAATAAATTGTCCATTATAGCTATTTCTAGAACTTGTCGATTGTAATGATAGGTACAGTCAGCGACTTTACATGTTAAGAAACCTTATGTCAAACAATTTGATAGAAACAAACATCAATTCAAGTTAATGTTTCAAATTATAGGAGCGTCCAAATGATGATCTGAGAATATTGAAGACTTTTTACTTGGTAAGTTGATCTACAATCAACGGTATGTTAAAAAAAATTAGTGTTCAACTATCTATGATGCTGACTGTACACAAAATACAATTACATTTAGTAAACCATTTCTTCGCAGAATCGTTTTACTATAGGTAACATATTTTTTTCTGAAGCTGAATTCATGTTTTCTTATTTAATTTATCTCTTTAATATTTAAACTGCAATTGCGATACATGGTAGGTGAATTGTATGTATAAAGATCTTAATAACAGTAATCCTACCTCGGTAATATAATATTCAATTTGCACAATGTATGTACTGTCATGAATATTATAAGTTTAGCTTCTCATACATTATAGGCGCTCTTCGTGCATCTGATAGGTTTATAATAAATTAATGCTGTTCCACCCGCAATGCTTTAGGCCCTTCTATTGTTCCTAGACTACCATGAAATATAAAGCCTGTTTCATTAATCTTTCATAACCATGTGGTTTTCAGCCGATTCTTGGAGTCCAATGTACTTAGAGAATATTTACAAACGTACGGTGTTTTGTTTGGTTGCTGTTCCATAGGCTAGGTTTTAGTTATGATACATTGTTGCTATACTATTTCAGATACGATACCTAAACTGACCAGATTTAGAAGTACATAGGCATAGTATAAAAAAATCCGTTCTTACAGCTGATCATAATGTCCTTACTAGGACTAAGTTTTGGTATTTCATTTTAAATTAAATTACTTCGCATTTGGAAACAATAAAGCTTAGGAAAACTGCACTTACAACTTAAACTTTATTGTTTAGTAATTACAGCAATAACATTAATTTGCTGTCACAATACAGAATTAAATCAGTTAAGAAATCAAGCACGTTGGCCTCTACACTCTCTATAAGCTTGTTTTCTTTGTGATTTTATGCAGTTTTTCAACTTAATAGCTTTGTAATACCCCCAGCACCGATATTATCATATTAGAGCCGGCACGCAAAACATACTAGCATTTGCGGTTCTAATATCGTAATGGCGTCTGCATACCCTTAATTTAGTTTTCCAGTCAATTACTAACTAGGCAAATTGCACGGAGAGTATCTGAATAAAACATTTTTAATTAGCCATTCATTTGCAAAGTGAGTGCCCGTTCTTATTTATATAATGTACCTAAGTCAAACAACATGACGACGTTTTAAAGAATGTTCTGGCTTCGCTAACTTGTTGTTCTTGGAATTATTTTCAGATGGAATGGAATTTCTTATGAAATAAAGACTTGCGGTAAAGTACCTAACCGAGAATTTTATTTGTCTTTGAGATTAAAATAAAAGAATATTGAGGCGAGGAGAGTACATTTCCCTTTCGACTCCAGGAAAGAGAGTGGTAAGCGGCTATGAACCCGATATGGGCCCGAAAATTACAAAAGGTTCGCCATTTATTGCATGGGACATAATTATGATAAGCGGCGAAATATGGGAGTATGGATTCATAATAAAAGAAAACCTCAACTACCCCTTCGGGGATTACAGTCGTAATTTTATGAAGGTAAACATTACCTAAGAACAGTTCACGGAAATTGTTTGCAAACATATAGCAATTTGTGTTAACAAGTTTTCTGACGTTCGCCGGGAAAACATAATTCTGTAACATAACTACGTGCCAAATGAGTGTCATGTCACTTTTATAATAAACGATACACGTCTGGCACAATAAGGCTTAATTAAACTTGATTGTGTTGCCTACAGGAGGCTACACGTTTCACTGCTGTGTGTGAGGCTGAGGAAATATTACAAAAAACTGTCAAAAGTGTGTTTTTTAAAAATAACATTTGTTTTCTATATTATAACTTCCAACGACACGTAGTACCTATATGTATATTAAGGTAAAATTGTATTTATTTTCCAAATAGGTAAACACTTTTCTAATAAAACAAACTTTCAAAACCCTTCCTGTTATAGCAAGTTTTGGGACCAGCACTAAACGGTTACACTACAATAGCAGCATACAATACCATAACTTCCTTAATATGCTGCGGTTTAAACTATTTCCAGAAGAAAACGTAGGTATAATAGACGATCTACTCATTACTATCTGATAAACTGTTTCCTAGTTCCCATTGTTCTAATAATTGCCGGTCGGCTCGCAGGCAAACAATGCCAACGATTATTATCACGATACTCGTGAAAATCTCATTATCTTCAGATCTCGCGTTATTCTTCGTACGCCCTTTGTCCGTATTGCCCGCAATCACGTTCGCATCACAAACAAACGGGGATAAATGGTAGGTGATGTGGTTTTATTACTGTTTGTGAACGATTGGGGCGACGGCGAGATAAGTCAGCAGTTTCTATAAGCAGATGCGTGATAGATTCGTTTTCTTTTTCCTTATAGGTAGAAGGAAACTCAAAGGGACGTCAAAGCTTTATTTAAGAGGATTGGGGATCGTTGCGCATCATTAACGGAGGGCAACAAGCCGTTATAATGCTGGGAAAAGACGGAAGTCGTTACGCATAAAATCAATAATGACTTTTCATGTTGCTTTGTTTAGTATACTTTAGAGATTTCCTGAAATTGCCTGTTATTACTGCTATGATACTGCTACATAACAGTGTTTTGTTATTTTGCTTAAGTAGCAAGTCGATTGGTTGACGTACTGAATTTGTTGGTTAACGAAAAAGCTTGCTGGTATTACAATATTCAAGTATTTCACTCTTTTCTACCTAATAATAAAATATATGTATAGGCAAAGTACTACGTTAGTTTTGTTTATGAAATTACATACTTGTATTAAAATATAGTATTTTGTACAATCTTGTGATCAAAGACACAAAAAGATCTACCTTTCATCTAATGACATAAGGGATTCGGGGCTTTGTTTCATCCATTTCCGAGAACCATGATCATTATACTGGAGTACCTATCACAAAATTATATTTGCTCAATCCTTAGAAAATCGGACTTGGCTGCCTATTTCTATTTCAAATAGTAATATCCCGTTGAACGAGGTACCTTCTCTATCCCCTCAAAGATGGCAATTTGAATTCCTAATGGATCAATAACTATTTCAGTTTTGTCTTTGTACAAAGCAAGTCTCAAAGGAATTTGCTGTATTTGCCTTCATTTCCCGACTGAGAAAATGAGCAGAATTTCTAAGGAATTTTCAATTGAAATTGACAATTTAGATAAATGCCTCGCCTTGCTTAATTGCGATTAAAACGGGACGTTTAGAAAATAGAATTAAAGTCGTCAAGGTGTCACGGTTTACATGAAATAAAATATGTCCCGCTTTTTGGTACAAAATATTAAATAAACTGAGAAAGGTCAGGGTCAATAAAAATAAAAATAATTTAATTGCAGGATATAAATATAACGATACCTATAAAAGCATAAAATTGACTCTTATTCTAATCCTCATGATCGTCCAGATTAAAAAATCTTTACAGAGGCATTTAAAATGTACGCCGTTTGAAACAAATCGTCTCCTTACAGCAAAAAGCCATTCACCCATCAGTTTCCAATCGCTACACACTAGCCTAGAGCAGTTATCGTTAAAATCGTTCCCAACTACCCCCTTATTCACTCATGCAAAAACGCTTTCAAATCGAGAACTTAGATATGACGAAAGCAATTTCCCCAGTGACATAAAACACAGGAATAGCTAGACTCTTTTTTCACGCTAAATTGAACTAAAAGGCTTTCAGTAGCAGACTGAGCAGGATGCGGCCGAAGCCGGACATCCGGCTTTACGTGCCTCAGACTTTACATGCAGCAGTTTTTCTCTCGTTCACTCTTATTTATAGTTCCCTTTAATGTTTCATTGGGCGAGAACATGAGTGGCGAATTTTGTTGAAATTGCGAAGTTTAAGCATGTTCATGGCTAAATAAAGTTTTTGTTTTGCCGCATGTGACATGTTTGCTTTGTGCGTGTGTTTAAAATTAGTGTTTAGATTATTTAATACTAGCTGCGCCCCGCGGTGTAACCCGCTACATTTTTTTGAGGTAAAAAGTAGCCTGTGTTAATCCAGGGTGTCAGCTACCTCCATACAAAATTTTAGCAAAAATGGTCCAGCCGTTTGGGTGTAAAGAGGTAACAAACATACAAACACACACTCTCACGAACTTTCACCTTTTGAATATTAGTGTGATATGATACAATTACAAACATTTTCACACACACACCTTCCTATTTTTTACTGTCTTTTTATTTCATTGAAGTAGCAATTGCATTAACTAACTTTGTTAATATCTAACCACACTGTTCTAATTATATTTTAATAGAGCGGAGCTAGGTGCTTCTAATTGTGGACTCTCACGGCGTGTGTGCACAAAAGAAGCTCCTACAACTACAACTAAATTTAACACAATTATAACTAGGTACTGAGGTAACCTGTGGATGACTAGGTAATGATAATTGAATTAAAAACATAACACGGCAACGCTTTAGTTTGGTACTTAACAGTATTCATTCATTAAAAAGTTTAAACGACCATAATATCGCTGTAGTCATTCCTGGTTAATGTTTCAGAAAAGGTCACATACGCACGTTTCAAGTACATTGCCGCTACAAAGCGTTATTTCCATAATGATCACGCTTTAAAAATGCAATGGTTATAGTACTGCGTTGGAAATTGTTGCTGGAGGTAGAAACTTTTGCCTTTCTTTCCGTGTATTCGTTTAATAATAACCAGTGAAAGAAAGTTATGATGTTATTCCATCCCAGGTTCACTAACTGTGAGCTTGGTTAATGACAATAGGTTCGTCATCTTGGGACTATGATCAGAGGCGTAGAATAGAATTTGGATGTAGAGAACCTAAGTGATAAATGGGAATCTCTGTTTGCCCCTTCAAGGATTACAGGTAAAATTATTTTATATTATTGTCCATTATCTTAAAAAAACTATGTACAATAATAGTTTAGTATCTACTTTACAAGTAACAGGCAACAAACATCTAAAAATAACACGAACAAAACTACACCAAATACAAAGTTATAATAATACAGTTTAGAGTCAGTAACAAGTTCAGAATGGCTCATATTATGAACGTTGCCTGTTTAAGCCAAATTGATGTCATTATGAAAACGCAGGCAATCCAACTATAGTAATAGCACAAACTCGTAATTGGCCGGAACTTAATGATGTGAGGGTACGCGGGGACTTTCAAATTTCGAGCCCCGAATTAAAGATAAAGATATAAGTTATTATAGCCATTTATAGTCAGACAGAGTCAGTTTTAGATGGTTTTAAGGGTTTCAGAGAATTATACGCCGCAGGTTGTAGGACTAAAACTTGGCTAGCCAAATGTATTCAATGTTAAGAGTAGGTACTTTCTTCGACACCACGCATTATAATAATAATAAATCATTTATTTGCACAAAACATGGTATACAGGGTGTTAAATACAATTTAAGAGGAACAAACATGTTTAGCTAGGATAAAACATAGCATGCAAAAATTTAGTTTGAGTTTAGGAGATAATAATTATCTATATACAATTTATTAAAGGCATTAACATTTTTTATCCATAAACTCTTTCAAACTATATATATTACATTCATTTAACCACTTAAACAATTTAATCTTTAATAATTTAGTATTTAATATTTTAAAATGGCTGGGTAGTTTATTATAAATTCGCACACACATTGCTAGACAATTTTTATTATATTTTGTGAGCCTCGGCAAATCACTCAGAACTAATTTATAAGGATCTCTTCTGACCCGAGGGTTCACATCATTTGCCAGTTCAGTCCAGTTCTTTATTCTTAACTACGAACACACATGTCTCGTAGATGTACAGAGATGGTAAAGGTAACAAACCAAGTTTCTTAAATATTGGTTGACACGAGTCATCAGGTTGAAGACCATACATTGCTCTTATGCACTTTTTCTGAGCGATAAATGCTCTATTAATATCGGTACTATTACCCCACATTACAAGACCATAGCGCAGCAGTGATTCTACATACGCGTGGTACGATATAACAGCAGTTTTTATGTTGGTTACATGTTTAACTTCTTTCAGTGCGTATACAAATTTATTAATCCTATTACTAATATTTTCTATGTGTTCTTTCCAGTTAATATCTTTATCTATTATTACACCTAAAAACCTTGTATATGTTACTTCTCAAATTTTATTTATATTAAGATTAATGTTGTTTTTGTAATTATTTGATTGGTTAAATTGTATGTAAACGGATTTCTCTAGGTTTATTTTTAAATGATTTTGGTTAACCCAATTCAGTAATTTGTCTATTGTATTATTAATATCAGATTCATGATCTGTGACGGTATTTTTATTTTTATCAGATGTTACTATTATTGATATATCGTCGGCAAATAGTATGCATTTATGTTCAGTTATTGATATTATATCGTTGATATATATAAGAAACAATATTGGGCCTAGCACGCTCCCTTGTGGAACGCCATATTTATTATGTCTATATTCCGATGAGTGGGGTATCATATCTTTATTTTTGTTAATTTTATTAATAATGACACATTGTTGTCTATTACTTAAATAGGACGAGATCCATTGAAGTGCAGGTCCCCTAATCCCAATAGTGTCTAGTTTATCTATCAATATTATATGTGATACTAGATCGAAGGCTTTCGATAAGTCAAAGAAGAGGCCAGTAGTTAAATTATTGTTGTTAATATTTGTAAGTATTTCTTTAGTAAGTGAGAAAATGGCTAATGAAGTTGATTTGTTTTTTTGAAATCCAAACTGTTCGTTATTTATTAATTGAAATTTATTGCAGAATTCGACCAATCTTTTGTACATACATTTTTCATATATTTTGGATATGATAGGTATTAATGTAATAGGTATTAATGTAATAATATATATATATATAATATAAATTAGAACTAGAGACTGGCCCCCTATTAAGAATGACACGACATGACTGACATACGAAATGAGATACGAAGAGTTTTCAGAGTAAGGTTTTTCTCTACAAGTCTGAGGATGAGGTATTATATAGAGTTCTCCTCACAATTAAGTTTAATGTTTTATAAAATACAATACAGATGTATCTGCAGATGTATCTTTTCCTTTACTTTCTTATGTACATGCACCACGTGTATGAAAGCTGTATGGGTAAATAAAGTTTCCCACACAGCTCTCCACAGTTCAATAAAATTGAAACGGGAGCTGTCCCTAACTTTAAAGAAGTTTTACCAAAGTTAATCTTTTTCATATATGAAAAAGTTACTCCACTGCTTTCTAAATTCCATTTCTCGACCTCATATTCGTGAAAGAGATATATATATCTAGGTGAGAATCAACTTGGCATCTAGAATTTTAAGTCATTGAATCTGATCTTAAGAGTTTGATGGCGGTAAGATTAATTATTTGAATATTGTCTTTCTTATTGACTTCCAGCGCAATCTGGGTCGTCCATAATAAACTTTCATCATCATCATCGGCCGGAAGACGTCCAACTGGACAAAGGCCTCCCCCTTAGAACGCCACAAACTAACAAAACTTATAAACTTTAGGACTTGCCAATTTGTTAAAGCATACTCAGCTGTTTATTCCGCCATGATAGAAGAATTTCAGCCTTGCAATAAATGGCCGAACGAGTTTGGATGCAACTAATATCCTAACTCGATTCACTTTACATCGCAACAAACGAATACTTCACTGAAAATACTTCAACCAGTATGCGAATGTTTTTACAATGATTTTACCCTTTAGTATCGTTCCTACACGCGTTTGATAAAATGAGTATTCGTCATTGGTTGTATATGTGTGGTCCTTGAATTATTTGAATGTGTCATACCCTCTTTCAAAAAATATAGTCGATCGTAAATAATTAGAAAATTTTACGAGCCCTTGTCAGTTTTCGGATTTGTTATTATGAGTTTTCTATCGGAGGTAAGTAAACTCCACTCGAGTTTTGGAAGCTCAATTTGGGGTCACGACAGAGGCGTTATATTTTTTTGAGATTGTGTTTTAGTCGGCTTTGGGACTGTTTATTAATAAAGCTTATAAATCTATTGCATTTCTTTACTTAGACATAGGCTCGTAGTCGTAGAGGCTCTACTGGCAAATCAATTCAGTTTTTTTTTAAATTGAAATATTTTTTCTTATGTTCTTGGATTGTTATTTGAAGACCCAACTGATTGATTTGGAGTTGTATCTGATAAATTAAACACACAATTATCCTATTGAAAAATTTATGTATTTTCATCGTATATAAACTAGTAAAATTATAGTACTAATTAATATTGAAAGTAATAATGACGCCTTTGTCATGTTTTCAAAAACCACATTACATTATGATACTAAGTTTTGTTCATCCGACATTATGTTTCTCAGCAAAACCATGTTTAAAAAATAGATCACTACAACATTAAAAAGCCTGAACACCGATAATTAAATATAATAGTTAGTTATATAGTTAAGCACTTTTAAGATAGTTCTATAACAGCTAGTTCTTCTGTATTGTAATATGTGGATAACGTTGTGAGTAGTGTATTTGTTAATTTTACTGATAGGCCGCTAACTATGTTATGATATTAAATTCTGCTGTTTGTTATCTCTATCTAAATATATAAATAAACCAAATATCAAAAGCTAAATAATGAAACGAAACATTTAATAATCATTATTTCCATCAACACCGGTCGCCATCAGCCGAAACCAACAATAACATATGTATGTGCCTGGATAACTATGTTTTTGCCGGCTTCGTATTTTCACCCTAACAATTAGTATTCTGTTACTGTGCAGGCGACTAATTGGATTGTTAGTTAAATTGACGTCCAAACACTGACAGTAACGTCAGCGGCCGCGTCATTTAGCTTTGCACGTGTCGCTTGCGGATGTGGGTACTTAATAGGTACATTGTTAGAGAGGAAAATTCTATGGTCATCACTAACATGTTTTAACATTTGAAAAAAGAAATATTCGTTCAGAAGTGGCTATAGTACAGAAACTAATACGTCTTGTACAAAAAAAACCTAATCATCAACATCATCAGCCGGAAGACGTCTACTGTTGAAACAAAGGCTTCCCCCCTAGAACGCCACAATGACGACAACTTGCTATTTGGATCCACCGGTTTCCTGCAACTTCGACGATATCGTCGGTCCACCTGGTGGAACGACTGCCAACGCTACTCTCTTCTATGTGTGATGGGGTTCATAAATTATACAGTTTTTGTGAAATAAAAATATTTGAAATAAACATTATTCAAGCCAAGCAAGAAATAATTGATGTGGCTATTAAGTGGTTTATTTTCATATAAAAAATTACAGGATTAACTGTAAAAATATAGACCAGTTCCCATACTTAAGATACAACTATAAAAATATGCTCCTCATAAGCCTAGATTTCTCCCAAACGTTGTGTTTGAAATGTTGTTTAAAATGTTGCCAATAGATGGCGTTGTTAGATGAGACGCGATTTCTACATGGCGGTGTTGAGATTCTCCGCCACTTAACGACCCTACGTCGTCTTGTTTGTTTTGTATGCACTACATGGAATATATATTACTCTTAAACAAGTGATTGAAGTTTTAATA
Organism: Abrostola tripartita; assembly: GCA_905340225.1. NCBI lineage: Eukaryota > Metazoa > Arthropoda > Insecta > Lepidoptera > Noctuidae > Abrostola > Abrostola tripartita. Next base: position 5,563,382 of record HG996498.1, on the reverse strand, counting down.
TATATCCTCATCCTTGCTACGTTTTGAGTGCTGCAGGAGTAGTGTGTTCGGTTGAACACGTTGTTTTGCTTCCAGCTGAAGTTTATTTTAAAAACTAATATACAATTGATCCTGCAACATACTGCAACAAGGTCAGGTTCCCTAGTTGAAATATCTGACAACTTGTAAGAAATGTAAAATGTTTTGGTTTCCATGGCCAAAAATCTGACACATTCTTATCGTCACGTCGCGCGTCTTCTTGTCGACGTCCTTAAGTAAAATGTTATTCTTTTAGCGCAGGTAACCCTGCATACCGTTACTTATAAACTTAATTGTTGCGTTGCGAGAACTGTATGATCGTTCAGGCGAGTTCAGATTGAAAATCCATCATTTCCAATAGAATTTGTTTGCATGACGAGCGTTTGTATCGCTCAAGTGTAATCAATTAAGAGGACAGTGTTAGCTTCGTGTATGACAAATGTAGTGGAATATTTCCTTTAACTATTTCGTACTGCTATATTACGGACAACATAACTGTTTGACTAAAGTACTCAATACTCAATATTTATTGCATCTCATAGTGTAGTTTAAGGGGTATTTACAAAAATAACAAAGTATTACAGTACCCAGGTTTTATACGGTTCTTTAGACAGATAGTCAACCAAGCTGTGGCCTATTGAGGGCTGCACTACCCATGGTACTATGGGTAGTACAGAATTACTCCTGTCCAATTATTTACTTTTTAGTCTATTTACTTTTTACACCTAAGATTCCCTAGCGACTGTTTTCCGTTAAATACCTGCTTAAAGTGGTATTACATTTTAGCCAGAGAAGTTTTCAGAAACAACCTAAAGTTTAGGATAGTTTCTAGTGAATGACAAGAGGCTAACTCGCTATAACTTATGACTTTAACTGTCATCGGCAAGAGTGTACGAACAATACTCCAAAACTTACAAGAACAAGACAAGGCTAAGTTGTAAAGATTTTAGACAAAAACCCGAACTACTAACCAATGCCACCGTTCAACTCTAACTACAGACATAATTCTCATACTACGCAAACACAAAACCTCTTTACCAGCCCAACAAACTTGCCAACTATAAATTATCCTAAACACTAATTTCCTTCGTAAAGCCGTTTAAATTCCGCTTCTGTTTATATGAAATTGATGAAGAGGTTTCATATAGACGCTCACGCTTCGTGGAGCTAGCACATCTTCAAACAATGTAATATAAAACAAATATAATTCGGCGTTAAATTCAACGGAATTCGCGGGAGCCCGCTCTCTGTTTTGTTTACTAACGCAGCATGATATTTGCATTTTAATGTACCTAATCTTGACTGAGGCGGAATATGTCCTTCTTTGTATGTACAGTGCCTTTGTTCTGAATGTAAAGAGGTTTTACTCGGCTATACATTCTCCTCAATTGACGGTAACAACTTGGTTCCGATGATAAGCATATCACCACTTTCAAAATGTTACGCAACTGAAAACAGTGTAACACGACGCCAACATTGTTTAGTGAGCTACGCTTATTTTAAATCTTTTATTATATTTTATACAAATATACTGCGAATAAAAATGTTCTGACCATATTAGGTAGAAATATTTTTATTCGTGTAATTGACATGAAATCTACCATTTTCACACGAAATTTTGAACACGGTTTTAGCATTATGTTTCGTGTATATGAGATTCAGTGTAATAACGGAACAGGCAGCAATATACTGATCGTTAGTACCGCTAGCGTAAAGTGCAGAGATTGTGATGAAGAGTCTACATGATGTAAGATGGTGTGAATATTATATATTGCTTCCATATCTTATTTTATGAACAATTTTATATATTTTGTTTTACATGTCATTTTGAAAAAAGAATAGTTTGATCCAAAAGTAGAAGTGGAAAAGTTCGTATGAACAGAAAATAATGTGTAGCTTGTAATGAATATGTCATACTCATTCGTGTATAATATGGGAAAAAAACCTGCGTTAATAAGATAGAAGTATTTACTTTAGTTCTGGGCTGATAAAAATACTCACTATCTTAACTAACATCTTTTTTCCAAAGCAGAATAACTAAAGCAGTACACAAAGTGTTGTCAATATTCACAGACTAACTCACTTACTTCTTTTAAAAGACGATTTCAACAACGAACATTAAATGGCATAATATATTAGCAACACAACAAAAACGACAATAAAGTAACTTCCACTTAAATAAGCACAACAGCAAAATAAATTTCAAACAGGAAGACGGAGGCACTAAACGTTTGAAAGTTTTTCTGTTGCCAACATCGGCGGCTCAGTAACAAAAGCGGATAAATCGGCCGAGAATACCATGCATTGTATTCGTATTAAGTGTGAATAGACGACGGTATCCCTCGGCACGACAATAGCGTCCCCACTGTAGACGTCGATGTAGGAAGCATAGATAGTGCAAACAATGGGACAGATAACAACTGGGAATATTTTCGAGGATTTTTATCAGTTTACTTGTGAAAGTAAATGAAAATACAATGTTTAAAGGATTCTGTTATGGTCTTAACAACGGTTTAAGGGATTATTTAATTCGTGTTTATTATAGTAGCACACGATAATTATGTCGATGTGAGAATTAATAAGACTCATTACGAATGTAAACTTTTCTATGCCTTAATTTTGAACGATTTTTCAACTTACTTTTATTTCATTACATTGTGTCTACATGGACTAGTTGAAGGACTTTTCAATAGTGAATGTGTTAAAAGCACTCTAAAAGCAATTGCTACCCAACAATTTGAATAATGCTGAGTTTGTGCTTCTTCTTGCATTGCACTTATCAATATAATCAACCTAAAGTTCCTAGTAAGTCTCGTCTTAAGCGCGAGTTCGCGCAACAACTCAATCTCGCACATTTTACTCAGCTCGATATTGCATTTCTCAATAATACATAATAATCTGCTGTAAACACTTTTAAACGGGTCTTGTTAAGCTAATAATAAGACTCTTCAGCTAATCGAAGTGAAGTGCTTCCCGAATGCTCGACTCTAATAAGGCTGGGAACGCGATCCGAGTGTTTTGACTTCGGAGTGGATTGCGTAGCGAGACAGATCGGGAATTAAACGAGAGTTTCCTTATTTGTATATCGCTTTACTGGCTGAAAATACAAGTCTTTTTTGGTGCATTTGTATTCCGTTTCCAGGCACTTAAGTTTGTTTTAAATAATGATTAGCAGCACTCTCTGTGAGTCTCTGTGCTGGGAACAACATGTTGATCAACATCAAATAAGGGAAGCAAATTCAGAGAGATAATTTATTTTAAAAAGTTGCGTCCAAAATCGAGCACAACGGTATCTATGCTGTTGCTAATGCTATTTCCTGGAAACTTAAGACCATAATGAAACAAGAAAGCTACCACAAAGTGTATCGGTTTAATTTAAATAAATTCCTTCCCTAGAATAGCTCGCGAGTCGTGAGCAAGTATTTGTGCTAATCGATTGCTTTGGCAATAAAGCAGCATTAGATTGGTGGCCATCTTGTCTTGGATTGTGTTTATCGCTATACATATACCTATACCTACAACACATTTGCATAAGTAACCTGGCCATAGCATATCTAAGCAATCACTCTGTGCAGAGTGCTGTATAGGGAATTATGTTGACTTGAATGTTTAGTAGACGGTGAATAAGTTGTCTTGCTGAGCTCCGAAACCCAAACTAAACATTGAAAAATACTGATCTCTCATGATGTGACTTAAGGTATCAGATTTTAGGACTCATTTATTACATTGTCTGCCATCCTGTATTGTTTACGTTGACGGTAATATAATGAAGTCTAAAGCCTCAATAAAAGTTGATTTACAACTGCCCGTGATGGTTTGTCAAGTTTTAAGGTTTGAGGTTCATTATCAGCCGGAAGAAGTCCATTGTTGAACAAAGTTAGTCACCTCTTACGACACCCACGGGAGGAGAAAGGGGTGGTCAATTATAGGCCGGAGACCACAGCGGGGCATATTTGAGGTTGGGGAGGACAAAAGATTGAATATGAATATCAGTCTGAGTGTTCTTGATCAGACCAAATTGAGAAGACATCCCGAGTCGTCTGAGGCTTGAATCTTACCAAGTAAATAAAATGTAAAATGCGCCATATCTAGTTATTCTCTTTCCATGTTCTCAGCAATGTGAGAGGAACGCTAAGACTCTAAAGGATTTGGAGCTAGCGCTGCCGATGCTAGCCGGTGGGGTAGCTATAACAGGACAAAATCACACGTTCGCAGGCCGGGGCAAGTGGGGATCATGCTGAATCTCTAACACAGCGGCTACACGGATTTGGGAAAGCATCGTAATGTTCTTCAATCTTTAGTTATACCGACCAATCTTATTTTTATTGCAATGTTGTTTACAGAGTCCATCGATCAAAGTTATGCTTCAGTTACCCCGATCAATAAGTGAAATAGTGACAAGTTACTTTCAGAACCCTCCGTACCTTAGACAGTACATTAAACGGTTGATTTAAATAGATAATGTTTTACTTTTTTAGTTTTTTATTAATCACTGGAGTCGAAGAGACTAGGGGTGAAAAATTGTGTGTTTTTAACCACAGTAGGTACTGTTCAGAGTTGTTCAGAGTTCAAAAATGACAACAATGCCATATTACTTCAAATAAATACACGAACAAGTCAACACAACCAGCACTCACTGGCATTAAATCTAAAAAACAAAGTTTGCAAAGAGTATAAACACAGAGTAACGAAAAAATGGCGGTCCGCACATTGACCGTACAACAAACAACGGACAAAATACACGTACATACATCTATGTACTATGTTTATTTACACCGAGTATGAGTTTTTGTCGGCAAACTCTACTCCACATCACTTCTACAATTCGCGTTGTGAAGATACTATTGCTTTATCAGTATGTGTATTTGCCGGTGGTATCCGGCTTAGAATTGACCACCCCCTTTCCTCCCGTGGGGGTCGACTAAGGGAAAATTCAGAAGATGAGCAGCAGCGTCTTCTGTAATTTCACCACCAATTTTGCGATCCCCAAGCCGCTTGCTAAGCGTGGGGATTATGGCAACGACCCCCCGCTTAAACGGGGAGGCTTATGTTCAACAGTGGACGTCTTTTGGCTGATGATGATCAGTATATTGAAGCAGGTGGGTACATACATATATGTGTTTATACGTTATGTGTACGCCTACTTTTCGAGAAGTTCGATTTATACATATAGAGACACATTAATCTGGTTTTGTAAAACACAGAACCATTGCATCAAATAATAATCGAGAAATCAAATAGCGTTGAATATAGATTAAATAACTCGGTTCAAATCTCTAGCAAAACACTCCACACAACTTCATCAAACTACAATACTACAGCAATATACAATAAACAAAACAATAACTCGAAAGCGATTAATAACAGTTGGCATCTTACCAACTTGCAAATGGTCGATGCGAACCACTTTAGGTCCAAAGCCATGCTCTAGTTTGTCGTCTTAAATCCATAAGACAACTTAAGACATTTCAAGACGCTCTTTGGGCGAGTGCTGGAACTTAAGATTGTAACTCTAGATAGACATTGTGTTGGGCGTAATAGGTTTCATTTCCCCTGCATTATGCACTTAAGGTGTAAACCAAGGCATGTATGAATGTAACATTTATCGAGTAGATTTTCAAGAAACTGCTATACAGAATTTCACAACAGACCCCTTAGACAAGTGACCCCTTAGACACATGTCATCAATAACATAGTCGAAACATGATGTCATCCCCATACATTTATCATTCTATTTCATTTCTATTCGTCAAGCGTTTTGCCACTTGTCTAAGGGGGCAGACAAACAAGAAAGCGATCGAATCGAATCGATTCTAAGATTTGACGCATACTAGTCGCCTTTGAGACTACGACATTAATTTATTGAACAATTAACAAGCTACTAAAACACTAATACAAGTTAACAAAGTATTAAAAAAGTAAAGTAAAAATACAAGCTGAAAATAGGTACACCTATTGAACCTCAGACGTATTGACTTAGAAGGAGACCAAAGTAATTGCAAAAAAATACTGGGCGTAGAAAAATATAAACAAAGTTATACACCGGTACAATTTAAAAGAATAAATTAAAAAACTCTTTTGAGAGGATGCCTACACAACAACAAAAACATTGAAGTTTTCCAATATCAAACTCTATTACCGAAGTAATAACAGTTTATAGGTACTACTTACTGGTTGTAGGCGTATTACAGTTAAATTAAGTTTATAAGAAACTTGACAAAGTTCCTCGCGGGTTTATTTAAATATATAAAAATAATATTTATTTTTGTCTTAGTAAGTACTCTAAATTTAGTCAAATATCGAGTTTTCAACGTGTTTTAATCACACATTGTGAAACTTCGGTGCTTTTAAAAGCTTTGTAGAATAATGACTATTGAATAAATAGGGACGCGCTTTCTGCTACCATGCTGAAAAAAAATCATTAATAATATCATACTGAACCTTTGCATAAATGAGTCTGGTTTGTAAACATTCAGGCCACTGACAGTATTATCGCGAAATAATAAAATTATCATGAAAAACAATTAAAATCTGATCCCATTATGGCTGAGAAAATTACATTTGAAACACGCATAGTCGGTTTCACATTCGTACCGATTAAGAATCCCATGAAATGCTCGAATTCACATTATGACATATTACGACATTTTAACATTAATGAAGGCTTGAAAGAGGCTTAGTAGCACGCATGCCAGATTCAGAATCCATATACATGAAAGTATTAGCCAGTATACGGTTGTTGTAAAGATGTAGCTTAGTATATAACGTAACAAATAATATCTTTACTGGCCTTTAAATTTTAACTGATGGACAAAATTGGAACGGTTCATCGGTAACACAACAGTTAGAAAAAGCTTTTGGCTTGGTGTCTAGTAGGAATACCACGTATCAGATTTTCATTTAAAATTAAATTATGATACTATGACATTGCTCGAAAAAAGAACTTATTTTCAGTAACATATAAACTTCGTGTCAAGTTTCTTCAATGTTAGGCACTTATAATAAAGCACAGGCATTACGCTATCTAAATAGGATTCGTTTAAGGAACTTTTCTAGGAACATGAAACATGTTTTATGTGAAGTATCTACCTAAGAATGTGTTCAGATTTAACGTTGTATATAATAATTTTAGGAGTTAATAATATCTTCATTAACACTTATTACGCAAGTATGACGATTAGCTAACAGTCTACTAAGCAATTTATTTGAAGATTTACCTACTTAGCAAATTACAAATTTTCGTGAAATTCAGCAATTCAGAAAACAGCCTCGTTACTCACTTATAATATTACGTAGATGAATTGAATCACTGAACAGGTTGATTTTATTTATACGTATCTATCTATAATAATTTAATTTCTTAATTTTTCATATTGTAACAATACCTAACTAGGTACGTAATTATATCACCTACTTAACCTAATGCCTAATTGATTTATTTTTTACCTTCTATCGCAAAAACGTCGCCATGTGGCTATCTGTAGATTGTTTTTGTTTTGTATAGGGCAACGAACTCAAACCAAGTGGAAGAAAGTATTGGATAGGGAATATCATATATCATAAAACACGGTTTCACCCCACGTTCGTTTTTGTACCTATCTTGCTTCGCCCATGTTTATTGGTAAACATTTTATACAAATGATAACATCCACAACCTACGGGAGTGTCATACGAACGCTGCAATAATAATAAAAGCCTGCAATTGTGTGCGTTTAGAGAATCAAGGCATTTTCCGATACTGAGACAAAATATAGGATTGCACATGCGATTTCATTTTATTTGTTTACTCCCGATGTCACTTTTCCTGTCAGAAAACGTCGGGAAATAGAATACAGAAAAAAAATTATTTTACGCAAACAACGTTGTTCATAAAGCTGACAGATTTTAAGCGTGAGCATAACATTTTTTTTTTTTTTAAAACGTCGCCCCACACTAGGAATTTCTCCTGTATCGTGGGTGCGTTTCACAAACATGAAATATCACATACACTAACACCCAGACTCGGGACAAACATCTGCGGATCGCACAAATAATTATCCCGTGCGGGAATCGAACCCACAACCCTAAGCGCAGCAGTCCTATTGCTTAGCCACTACGCCAATCGGGTCGTAACCTAACTGTAGTATTACGAATTTAGAGTATTCTATTCTTATGTTATTGTAATAAAATTACAATTCATTTAAAGATTGAGCGGCAAACTACTATAGCATTTCTTTATACAGGAAATACTTCAGCTACGTAATATAAAATGTACTACACAAATAGAACCAGTACTTTCATAATAAAATCTCATAATCTCTTAAAAAAGAAAACCGTACAGTGTTCACCCTTTTTTAATTACAAACGCTTTAGCGCATGCCTCGTGGGCTCGTGCTCTGTGGAACAGTGGTGAGCAAAATTCACAATGCGTTAGAGCTTAAGTAGTATAGAACTGCCAGGATTTTCTACTGAAACCCATTTTAAAGATAATAGCTGTGATAGTGCCCTATCTAAGTTATGGGAAGCTCTGATTTAATTTAATGTCTACATTTAATTTAGCTTATCTTTAAGCTTAAAAAAGGTGATCTAGAATTCCAACTGTATTACCGCCTTGCTAAACTTGAGGAAGTATTGGGAAAGGGGTCTTACAATGTTCATTCAGATTTTAACAATATACAGTTCAGACTTCCCAATAGATGTTTTTTGTAGAATTCTAAATACTTTAAAAAGGAACGTAAATGAGTCACTTAAGCGAGTTTAAAGCTTGTTTACTTATGATTAAGTATTTTGTTCTAAGTGTAAATACTTAAATTACGTTCAAAACGTTGATAGTATTAGGTACTTAAAATGGTGGAGATTGCAGTCATCTTCCTTATATAATGGTTCGCAGGCCACCAATCAATACAGTCCACGTTAAAATATTGACGTCCACTGGAAGTCGGCCATGAATGTAAAAAACAAACAGAATCTGTACAAAAACAAATATATTGTGGAACGTCGAAAACATTCCGCAGTCGGACATTCGGATCCCTTTATTTCAACGTTTGCCATCTCATAAATTCACAGCACAATATTTAGCGTCCGTAAAATAAATTTTTCGTATCGAAAACTACGGACTTTTCTAGTTAAGGTCATAGCAGACGTATCAACCCGGAAAGGGATCGTCACTGTATCAACTGGAGCCATGCAGTATTCTTTGTATGAAACTCCCTACTGCAACGTAACGTAATCGTCTCGCCTCGGGACAAGCTCGAGCCGGCGAGCCATAAGCGCGGCGTCGCCTAGCCGTAGCCGAGTCTACGTATCGGAGCAGCTGATCTGCTTTTGTTACGTGCTTACATAAGGTTTACGCCTCTTTGACGGCGAGGTGAAAGGCGATACGATGGCGATCCCTTTCCGATTTGATATGTGTGCTATGACCTTTATACAGCAGTTCAGTAGGGTGGCCATTAGGAGATTAAAACAGAGACACACCTGTAACGCGGTGCAGAGTAACCGCATCCCGACTGCGCTGGCATTCTGCCGTAAAATATGGACACACCTATGCTTACATTTGGATGGTAGGCTTAAATGTACCAAATTATTTCGTGTTTACTGCGCGGAATTTTGCATAATCTTGTTTTAAGTAGTTTCGTACTTGGTTTCAAATGATACTCGTTTGTGGTTAGAGCACGTGATTCTGGGTTTTTAAACGTTTAATTGTATGGCATGTTTTTAAGAGCAATTCGTTTCGTATATTTCATGTCAACACGATAGAAGAAGATAACCTGCCCTTTACCATGAATTCTGAAGGCAGGACATTTTCCGTTGTGAAAGAGAGACGCCGTTACGTGTATTGTAGTGTGGTATCTCGCTTTCACAACGGAAACTGTTCTGCTTTTAAGTTCATGGTAAAGAGGCTGTATGGTAAGTAAATATAAATTGCCTGTACTTTAATAACATGCAGATTATTGCTGAAAAATGAATAAAATACAACAATATACACACTAACCAACAAAATATTTATCTTTTTAACAATACACAGAATTCGCTAATTAGTTTTACCATTGTTGTTATAGTTAGTAGTTTTATCGCAAAGTTTACAAACCACTAAGTTCCAGCAAAGTTATGGACCTACTCGTAATACCACCCAAGCTTACGTATCGCGAAGGGATTGTTATATCGAATCTAATTCAACGGCTATAATTAAACCACAAATTGAGTCGTAAATGAGATAACTTTGTGCGTACATAATGTAGGCTGTATAACCGAACACACCGCAGTACATATTTAACGAAGTCGTAAAGTTAACTGCTTCAATAAAATCCTGTTATCTGACGCGAGTAAAATTGAGTGTTACATAATAATGTATGGGGTCTAGATCTCTCAGGTAATATTAAAATGTTTTCTCGTTGAAGGGATTTACCGTTCAGCTTATCACGTATATTTAGAGTCTGAAGAACCAAAGAAATATAAGTTGAATTTTAAAACACGCCTACATTTTAGTTGATAAAATTATATGTAACAATTTCAAATTTTCTGAAATAAAAATTAATCACAATTGCTCGACGTCAATAATATTATAATATATCAATATCATTTAATGGATATTTTGGTCCGTAAAAGCATACAGTTTAATTTCAGATATAAAACAATTTTGATGTAGGTTAAATTCCTTTGTATCCAATATGTTAACCAAAACACGTGCACGATATGACATTCATTACGGACGCATTCAATATAGATACAGATGATTACGCTATTAGGTTTACATTGACGAATGAAAATGTGACAATTAACCTAAATTAATTGGTTTAACCGAAAATAATCATTTCATTGACATAAAAGCTCGTTCGCTAAGCTGGTTTTCAAATATGGCGCAGAATCGGGTTATTAAATCAAATGCAGGCACATTTAAAATTGCCGACAAATCACGTGATTGCTTAACATTTTTTTTCTTCTCTTTATAGGATATAGTTATGTCGTTCTAATCGGAAAGTCTGTGCGTGAATGAGACCCAAATTATATTCTCAACATAAGTTCAATTTGTGAAGGTTTAAAAAGAATGAACTGTCATAAGGAAACAAAAAGTTCATAATTATCGTGGTGTACACATTGGCCAGTAAAAAATGGTAACGAGCTAGACTGCGTAGAGTACACTTAACGTTCTTGGGTATATCACTTGTGGAGGCTTTACATGCACCGGTAAAAAGAAACCCCGAAAAATTAAAAATAACTTTCGCACAAGGTTCTTAAAAATTGTAAAATTAATCTCGATACTGATTCTACGTTCAAATTGAAGCTGGAATTTAGTTCGAGGACATTCAAAATGGCTGCCACATCATGCCATCGCATTAACATTGATAGTGACATTTACCACAAAACAGAATGAGATAGGAGATATCGCATGAATTTAGACAGTAATATGCATTCATTCGTAACCACTCGGGAGATTTGACCACGGTTGACCGAAAATTCAAACCTGTCGGTTTTGTTGGTCAGTCAATTGTTTAGCTGAGGGAAATAAATCAAATATCAACTACTGCATTGGTCATAAAGTATTTGGCCAATAATTTCCAAATTCAAATTCATTAAGGTCCCAGACGAAAAGTAAAAATTTATTTTACTCACTCCACTTTTGCTATACAGTCCATTCTTCTCTGGAACGCGCTCCCTCTTGGAATCAGGATGGCTAACAGTCGTCATAGTTTTAAAAAGAAAATTAAAGAACATTTTCTCAACAAAACGTTGTCAGTCTCACCTGAATTTTGATTTATTGTGTATGTATGTATTTGTTTAGTGTTTATATATACATATATATATATTTTTGTATAATATTACGTATATATAATCTGTATTATGTAAGTAGGTATATAAAAATTATATCTTCTCACACAGCTGTTTGTGCATCTACCGTGATCTGTCTCTGCACTACCCAAAGGTTTGACTGGTAGAAAATGCCTAAGGCATTAAGTCCGCCTTGTACACCTCTTGTATAAAGAATAAATAAATAAAAATAGAAGTAGTCGGTGCATAAGTTACCATACCATTGCTTATTTAAATGTTAAACTTATCTTATTTAAACACAAACAAACAAGGAACCTTTCACCCTAAAGGACTACACCTTCTCCTTTGCATCGTGGGTAATTACAACTTAAGATGTATAAATTGACCATGTAAATAAATACTTACTTCCAGTGAATTATTTTCAGTACACGGCAAGCTTTACATGAAATTATTAGGTTCCCGTCCATAATCTATACGATCGTTTCTTCTGGTTTTATGGACCTAAGAGTCGCAAAACGTTAGGTTTTATCTGTTCCCATGCAGTAAATTAGAATGGAAGAAGTAGGTTCATATCCTAATGGAGGCCTATTCTCTAGCATTGCGATATTGAAGGATGAAGATGATGATGAAGTTTATTATTTTTTATCATTATAGTTTATCATTGTGTAATTATTTTAAAATTGTATTTGGTGTGTTAAGTAATTTTTTTTTTAATTTGATGTCTTTTGCATTCCTGCATGGTAAAATATGGCTGAACCTGTATTCTTCTGTCATCTTTCATTGTTACCCATATTTGCAAAATAAAATTATCTCTATCTTTAAATTTTTAGTTTTCCTTGTTACAATTTGATTTGTATATTGCATTTTATCTTATAACTAATTTAGGAAAGTTTAACTGTAAATATATATGTGCTTTTTCTGGAACGTCTCCTAGATGATTAAATTTATATTTCTAGTTTTTCTGGTGATAATTTTGTGTCTATATTGCATTATATCTTATAAATAATTTAGGTAATTATACCTACCGCACAATTTTTGCTATTTCTGAAACATCTAATTGGATAAAATTAATTCAATTGTTATTCTGCGAATGAATAAAATAATACATTAACCCGTGAACTGTAGTGCGGTTGCGGTTCAGCACCCACACGCCAATTATAGAATTTGATTTTGTATCTATATTCACGAATACAGACATTTTTAAAGAGCGCCCGATCATTGCTAACCTTTTCTCTTATTATAAATGAAGAAACCAGAGCTAAAGTAGTAGTAGCTTGACTTAATGTACTTACAATAGTAAAGAGTTTACAAAAACCTAGATCAAACTCAAAATTCACAAGAGCATCAGTTACGCCAAGCTTATCAATAAATAAGGCTGTTAGAATGCCACTATTAGTGATCGCTCCGGCCCCTAGGGTCGGTCATCGCTCCCATCCTAAAAAGGATGAGAATACCTCACATAAATCTTAGAACAACTTTAAAAAAAAGTAATTTAGAAGCCTATTTTTCTTACGTAAATTAAAAAGAGAAACTGGTTGCAATCAATAACCATTAATAACAATCCCAGTGGCAAGTGACAGAGGTTTTCCATTATGCCCTATTCACTTCAGTGCCAACTACTTTTAGTTCTACCACGGAGTAAGTAAAAAATGGAGTGCATATAAGTATTTCAATATCAGTAAAGAGGAGAGAGAAACGGAACAAATGAACGTAATTTGACAGTCGCAGAATATTGAAATAAGTGACTCTTGAAGGGATGTACACAATATTGGTGCAGATGTAGATCGCACCGTCTGGCACTCCTTTTGATATTTCCTCTTGAATCTTCTTTTTACTTATAGTATTCAGCCAAAGAAATTGTCTGGTTACCATAATACAGGCTCTGCCTAGTTTGGGATCGGATGACCGTGTGTGAGTTGTCCCAAGATATTATAATTTATTTATTTAAAGGTTATCAATATATACGAAACAATGATTTCCAAAACCTATGTTGTGTAGTAAAAACATTAAACTATAGTGCAAAAAATCCTGCGATAAATTTTACCGTCCGTAGGTATATGTAATGTTTTTAACCTGAACATATTTTAAAAACTAAACAGGTAACTTATCATCGAAACTTGTCGATATTTGGCGACATAATATAATGAATAATACCTTGTAAAATATTAAAATAAAAACGTTGTTCAACACTCATTGTAGCGATCTATAAAACCTTTATTGTGAAATGGGCGTAATATAAACAAGCAGCTGCTCTATTCGTAGAAACAGATGCCATTTTGTTTACTAATTGCTAAGTAGAACGGAGCAGACAGTACACCTACTCAACACCCTCCAGGCTCTATTTTCGTGAACTCAACGAACGATATCACCTTTCGTGTATACAAACACAATTAGCAATTAGATACAAGACTACTACCTGGTAACGACCAATACAAACTGTACTTGTTTACGTGATCAGTGCAGTCTCCTGCGTGACATACTGCTGACATGAATGTGCAACAAATGATGATAAATCTTTAATCACATTTATGTATATTTATGTGTTAAAATAGCTTTTGTTAATCTGTTTAGATTGATATCAAAACTGATATTTAGCAGAATAAACCTCAAGCACTGATAGCCGAGTGGTATGACCATTGCAATGTCTAAGGTCGAATATGCAAACCCCGCACGCTAATGTCTTTTCCAATTCATGTGAAGATTATAAACTAGTTATCAGTTGGTCAAAACGGTGAAGGAAAACATCGAGAGGAAACCGTTACACCTGAGAGATTTTTCAACGGTGTATAAAGCCATGTCAGAAGCCTTCAGGCGGTTTACACTTTGACACCAGGTTGTTCATCAACCATACAAAAAGAAGAAGCAGAAGAAACTAATAATCGAAAAATTACGTTCAACATTTAAATGACATAGGCACTGGAGGCAGCTGAAATATGTGGAACGCGAAACAGGGATAATTGTTTTGGATTTATTTAGACAAGAGAAACAAAATGACAGTAAAATATTGCTCACATAATGAATCTTCTTCTAAATAAGACGATGCTTGTAAATTTACTGTCTAAACATAAATACAATGAATCCGTAAATGAGAACGTTAGGGATTAGGTCCTAGTGTCAATCAGCGGTGGCTTTGGTAATCTTGCTTTGTAATTGTGACAGAAATCCAATTACCCTGCGATTCAGGATTAATCAGACATTGACATTGATACGCCTGACATTCTGACTGCCTTCTACTTAGTGGGCTGACAGTCCACAAACGTTGCCAGAAATGGATGTAATGGATTTGATACACAAACACACACGGAGCCTTTGAGTAAATCCAACGTTCACGCTTCAAAACCGCTTCTGGTTCTATAATTTTAAAGACATCTGTATAAGTACTTATAGTATTGCAAGAAAAAGCTTAAAACATAATACTCTTAAACAAAGCGTGACTTGAACTTATAAATAAAATACAACAGTAGGTATACCTTATTTCCAAGTCCTGTTCAGAGCGTTCAGCTTAAGGAAAGCCACTTATTCTCCACGAACGCCTCTTAAGATCGCTTTAGTTTGATGCTTCTTGAACTATATAAATATAAGTACGAGAAAATGTTATTTGAAAGAAGATCTACCTACGCTAGATTTTACCTGAAGGGCCTCAAGACAAAAAGGTTCTTCAATATATAAAATCCTTAATGATCTCGTCTGTCTAATACGCCAACATTATTCAAGGGTACAATAAAAGTATTCCAATATTTTTCTTTCGTTACATTAAAAAGGAGCTTGTTCGAATTCTTCAGAGAGCTTAGCAGTCATCAACGTTTGTGAGTGGCAAATGAGAGCGAATTCAACGTAGATGTCAAACAAGCCGGCTCAAAGAAGCTCTAATGAGTCCCCAATTCGAGTGTTTCGGCATTCAACGTCTTTGTTGGCTCGACACAGTACCTGCGAGCCTCTCAATCAGCTGCGATCGTTACTTAATTAGTGCTCCCTACTAGAAATGAAATGTTTTGATTATACGATTTTTGTTTTTTTTTCTAAAATGTGGTTAGCTGTATTGTTTATTGCTAGCATTATAATTAGGTTCTTTCTCATTTTGTTTTAGTAATGTTTATAATGAACATATTAATGACTTCATCAGTGTAGTACTTTCCATGTTTATAAACAGGTCTCATGTTAGTATTTAATTTTATAAAACCCGTTCATTTCACAGTTGCTGTCGACGTGCATAAACTTAATACCTTCCTTTTCTGATCCGGAAATTAGGATGCTCTTAATAAATTGGAGTATGATTGAAACTTCCACGAAGAGTGAACATACGTCGGGAAACATCTTCATAACATATTTACAAACATGTCGAAATCAGTCTACTTCGCTTACATGGTACTTATAACATTAAATATCTGAAGGACTTTCAACCCAATTACGGTAAGATACCTACATTTCTTCGAAAATCTTTTCTCCGCCCTTAAGTCCACAAACAAAACAATTAATTAGCTACAAAGCTCTGTACCTATAAAACATACGAGCCTAAAAATTTCTTACATTATTTATGTTTTCATCAGAAATCTGTGTGTTATCGAAATAGGTTATGGTTTCTAATAAGTTGTTACTTTACTTGGTATTTTCATTGTATAGCTAACAAAAACATTAATCAGGAGCCTTCGTTTATTTGTGCCCGTTGGGATATTGTTGTTTTTCTATAGCGACAGTTATATACCCGTATATACTGAACAGCGGATACGGTCGGGTCCTTTAATTTCCGGTTGCACTTGTGTCCTGTTTATTCCCGGCTTTTCATCAAATTCTATTTAATACGGCGACAGGCGGCCCTCATTGTTTAGATTAAAGTATAACTTGGGCCTTGTTTTGTTATTACTATAATTAAATGTCTCTTGCGGTGTATAAATTACGGAAAATTGTATAATTTCTTTGTTAAAGCACGAGAATACATACAGATTTTTTTACACTAAAATATTTCTTTACAAATTCCATTTAGGCGAAGGTAAATACGAAGCCTACATGTTTGGAAAAGACAAATGTAGGACAATAACTTGACATTATATTTTTCTCCGTTTCGTATTCTTAACGTTCACACATACCCATGCCTAAAGTATGTGGGAGTGACCCAAATATTTTCACACACAATTAATTAAATTCAGGACACCCTCGACATGTATTTTATAAATAAAAGCTGCTCATGAAACTGGGAGTAGGCGAGTGTGTTGGAAGCTTATAAAAGGCACTTCATCATACGAACGTGAAGTAGATTTAGCACTAATCATACGGAATTAATTGTTGTACGTACTTTTCTATATATATATAAAAGAAGCGAACAAGGCTTAACAGTTTACTGTAGCTTGAATACACGTGTATATACAGATTCAAATGTTTTATTACTTTCGTTTTAAATAAACGCCCCACACTAGGAATTTCTCCTGTATCGTGGGTGCGTTTCACAAAGATGAAATATGACATACACAAACACCCAGACCCGGGACAAACATCTGCGGATCGCACAAATTTTTGTCCCGTGCGGGAATCGAATCCGCAACTCTGCGCAGCAGTCCAATCGCTTAGCCACTGCGCTAATCGGGTCGTCAAAATACTTTACTTATTTATGCATTTATTGTACCCGAAGGGTCCTTAATGATCTGTATATTTATAAGTTCATCGTTATACTCTTACTATCTTGGATCGCAATAAAGTATTGTGTATTATATTTACCACTACATATTTTAACTACTGTTTTCGCTACTCAAGGTAATACTAGTTATACGGTGTACCTACTTGTCATTACTTTCTCTTCCGTAAAAATATATTATGATTGCCCGCAGTGAAATAGTGCCAAAAGTCATTCAGAGCTCAACAACACCACTTTACAGTTGTAGTTATTTTTTACACCTTTTTATATGGGCGCAGTTAAATCTTTAATTTAGTTTTAAATTGTTCACCTCTGGCAGATATGAACTGTTTGGGACACAATGACATAGCACTTTATGACGAATTCATGTTTATATTAAGACTCGTAAATGCGGCATTCTGCAGACATTGAGCTAACACATAATATTTTAGCGAACTTTACTTCGTTCTAAGCTTCTCAGTGTTTTTGGAAATCCTTCAAAGTATGTAACGACTAACATGGGACATTTTCAATTCATAAAATATAATCCAAGCAATGATTTCAGGTTCAGATTTGAGATTATCATGAAAAGAAGATATTGTAATTTTCGAACTACATTTAATGTTTATCTTTCTTTACCTAAGGCTAGATACAGTTGGCTCCAATAAAATGACCAGCCACAAACCAAACCGCGACGTTTGCGAAAAATGCCCATCAAAAAACGAAAATAGAAAATACTTCTCACATCATTGATTTTCCGTCGAACCCGTTTCACTCGTTTCGCAATACAGTCCTATCGAGCCAAAAAGTTAAAAACTACCGACACCTCCACCAATTTCAAAGCAACTCTTGATGTTTTTGACATAGGCCAGACACATCACTCGACTATCATAGCCTGCAAAATCGAGCTGACGTATAAAAACTGGCCAATGCTGTAGGCAATTTTTTCCACTACGTCAGGCTTTCCGGGTATTATTCGTCCGATACAAAAACACGGCCGACAGAGATTAGCTATAAAAATAGGCGCCTTCAAAGCCTTTTAAAGGTTTAAGGGCGGTCTGTGTAATTTCTAATCAAATACGGAGAAGTTTTTAGGATTAAAGCCAGATTCGTTTTAAACTAAAACTTTTAAGAGCATAGGGTAGCTAAAGTAGTATAAACAAACTTAAATGACTTCTTGTAATCTAAATTGCTTACCTAACCTAAATTACAAACATGATTTTTCTACGTATCGCCTTACTTCAAATGTTAAAGGGCAACTTTAATATCAAATAATATATTATGGTAATTCCATAAGCGGTATTTAAATAGCTCAATGTATCCTGATCGGCTGCTTCATATTCAACGGTCGGGCTCCCCGCAATCATGGCCACTCGTAAAACCTTACGATATCAGATTTTATCCCTCCACAGAGCTTTAATAATAATCTCCAAAAATTTTGGGCAAACGCCCTTGATCTTGTCAAGTCGCAGCTTAGCGCCCTATTGAGGAGGATACTTTGGATTTTGTGGTAATTATCTCGTAACAAAATTTGAGGAGGCATTCATGTAAACCTGTACTGGCTATATTATGTATTTAAAAGATAATAAAATATGCAGTTTTTTTTTTAAACCCTTTATGTTCTAAGTAGGTCAGTCTAGTCGAGGCCCTTATAGAGATTTGCTTGCCAGGTATAAAAAGTGACATGTATCTTTTAATAATAATAATAAATTTATTTAACTGTTTACAAGGACCAGAATAATTTTATCTTCCCACAAACTTAAGATAGTCAGAAAATTGACAGGGTTTTGTTGCAACCAAGCTATCGTATAGTTTTACCAAATTGCTAAGTTAAACAGCTCTTGTTGCTGTCAGTCCATGGATGGATGACTGTGCTTAATACATTAAGAGTATCGGTTTGTCGTCTCATCGGAATATAAGTAAAAATATGTGATACAATATAGTCTCCGTTGAGATCGGTCACCAAGATTGAAACTCAGTCAGAAAATTATTACGAAAGAACATAATATTTTAACATCGTAGGTATCTTAAGATAACAGTCGGTAATAAATATAATGTTGTTCATTACCTTTGTTAAAATACACCTGTTTATTATTCACCTCGTTATCGCGTTTGCAATTTACAAAACGCCCTATCTCGTATAATTTACTTAAAAGTTTAGAAGAAAGAAAATCCGTATCGATGAGACCGATCTTGACGAAAATACTTTTTAAAACAAAATTTTGTAAGCGGATAAAATTATGAAGAAAAAGATGCTATAGTATTACCTAAAGAGGTAAATTAATCGGTGTTTATTTAAAGTACACATTTTATTCTACGTCAAAGTTTATTTCTGTCTTAAGTTCTTTGATGTGCCTAAGATAAATTACTTTATCTTAGTTCCTCTAAAGAGCTTGGAAATAAAAACTTTTGCTTAGACGGAGCATGTAAAAAATTCCGACTGCGAAGCAATTACTTTTATTACAGCTAGTTTTCAATCCCTTCCCATCAAAGAACTGAAACTAAGTATTCAGTAGGTAGCTCAAAGCTCGTATAAAAATTCTTTGAATCAAGATTAATCGGAGTTTTACTTTACATGTTAATACTTTTACCAATGTTACCTTTTTGGGGTTTAATTTATGAATGTAAAGCGGGACCTCTGGAAATGTCATTGCGCACGAAGCTATTCACGGGCCGCTCAAATTCATGGACACCCATAAATAGCTCGGCTTTATCACTCGCTTCACGAACGCGCGATTTTAATCCTTGGAAAATAAAAATTGGTTTAACGAATGTGGAATATTTGAGGTGATACGAGAGTATTGCATGAGATATCACAATTCACTCGCAGGATCACTCGAGAGCCATTCTGATCTCTTGCCTGAAATAACTGTCGCAAAATTTTGATATAAAGCGGGCCAAGCTTGGTAAGTTACTGGGATTCGGCAACGCCTCAGCTTTGATTTAACTAGCTGCTATGACACCTTGCAAACCTTGGCTGGGAATTTCTGAGCACTATTTATTTAAGCTTGCCTACTTAGATCCTTTAACGCTAGGCTAGCGCTGAGAGATATTTCAAGCGTTTATCGAGGAACTCAGCAGCTTACTTAGACACGGTTTTTGGTATATTAATACAACTTTATCTCAGCTGAACAATAATTTTATATGTAGATGGTTATTGTGGAACTAAAGTTGTTTAGAGCGTTTGTAATTTTCTTCTTACCGAGTAAGTACTCCGGAGAAACGAGTCTCAAGAGTGAAGTTTCTTTCAACACTTTTCTTTTTCTTGTGGTTTGAACGTTATCTAGTAGTAAAGTATTCTCATATATTTTTGCTGTAATAGAATAAGAACTTCATTTTTAACATCCTTTACGCTTTTTTCGTCACACTTAGGAACTGCTTAATTTAAGACAGTAATAAAGTTTTACAAACAGGTTCCCTAATTTAAACTAATTATTACCCGAAACAAAATGATTTTTTTAATCCAGTTTACTATGACATTTGATTTTGTTTGTTAATACATAAGCATGTTAAATTACCGATTCCAATAAATAATAATAATAACAGCCTATAACTGTCCCACTGCAGGGCAAAGGCCTCTTCTCGTATAGAGAAGGGATTGAGCATTGATCACCACGCTAGCTCACTGCGGGTTGGCGATTTCAGATAATAAAATCCAGGTTTCCTTACGATGTTTTCCGTCACCGTTATTCAGTGGTGTCTTAGAATATCTAAGAAAGTATTTATGACATTGAAAAAGTTACATTGATACTTGCCTGGGTTTGAACCTGCAACCAATCTTTTACTCAAAAATACAAAAATCTCGTGAATTTGAATGTACAATACAATATTGAAACAGGTGTGCAATTGTTCTCTAGGTGGCCATTCTCAAAATTACTTCCTCTCAATTTACTCACCCACGTCTCATTAAAGGAAGCGAAAATATTCTTCCTTCCTTAAACGCTTACTAGTATTGCCAGAGGTAAATTTTCTCGATAGCGAATTACGGTGGCAATTGTGAGTTTCCAAAAGAAAATGGTACTCTGCGGTGCAATATTTGCTTTATGACCTTTATCGTATTTTATTTGGAGGAGAATATCCTTATCCATTTATTAGGATACCATGGATTGCAAATATAATATTCTTAATATGTATCTCTTTCTTTATGACTCGGGCTATCAACCATGTGGAAGTCCTGGTCATTAAAAGGCTAACGTGGGGACACTGGTTCAACACGCAGAGGCCCGTTAAGAACTTTAATCTTAAAGGGAATGGGACACCATCCGGGCTCACCCCACAATTGCTCTATAAAAGAACAGCCATGAAAAGTCCCCAGAAAGGGTAGGACTATTGTGAAATATGGATGCTAAAATGATTTTGTCTATCGTGATGGGATGTTTCGTGGATTCGTTAGTTAGATTGTTACTTTTCTTCTTATTATTAATATTATGTATATTGTTACCCCGTCATCAATACAGTTACATATTTAAGGAACCCGAATCCCGTATTTAATTTGTAGTACATAAGGAAAAATATTACATCTCGTAATGACTTCCTTCGAAGTGTCTAACACTTGCTTAACAGCAGCAATTTATACAGCCTTGTTATCCTTATCCTCATTATCAATATTTGGTCTATCCAAGGTGTTAGTGAAAGTAATTGTTTTCAATGGATGTACTATCGTTAATTTAAACAAAATTCAGTAACTTTAATAAAAGAGGCTGCAAGAAGCTGGTAGCCTTCTTAATTTAAGTCTTTACTTGTTTTTAAAATGGTTCCTCTTTCATAATGTTCGTGTTTGTATCCAGCCAGTCCAATTCCAGACTGGCAATGATTATATACATGAATACATTATGCCTCATAAATAAAAAGAGTTTTATAAACGCTGTTCAGATACCTACAATCATTTCCTTATTTATTCATGGAAATCAACTAGGCAATTTGTTACTAATAAGCGGCCAATCGATATAGATGAAGGCTACACAAAGCATTAGATTTAGGCATGTAGACTTAATATAAAGCTTAATATAAATATTAAAAGAAGTTAAACTAAAGGAAGAGAAAGGTACAAGATAACACTAAACACAACATATTAACGCCTGTACTCCCCGATGGCGTAGGCAGAGGTATAGTACACCTACATTTTTTACCAGTTACAGACCTCAATGCAAAATAAAGCGAGCCTACAACCATCTACCAGGAACAAATCCACACTCCGTTCTGTTATTGAGATTTACCTAATGAAAAAACCCATAAAAAAATTCCTACCCGGGATTCGAATCCAAGACATCATTTTCAGCAGGCGCGCTTACCTAGATTGTTATATTCTAACATGTTTGCAAATTCTGAGCGTAAGGTCCTAGATTCAATAACTGCCTAATGGAGGATTCTTACGTTACATAATATAGTTGTTATAAAAAGGCAGACCCTTGATTCCTTGACATATAATTAAGTAAAAAGTGCGACAATATAAACACACATTTCTTCCTGTATACCTGTAAACACTGATATGTACCTACAGGAATACAGCCGCTGTGATAACCAAAAATAAAGCTCATTTTCATTGGCAGATATCGTAATACGATTTTAAATTACATTTGCTCATCTCGCCGACTCCGGATAAAAATGACATATTAAAAGTAGTGACACATCACTAAACCATCGTAACACGGCGAAACATGCACGGAATTTAATTTCAATTTAGGAACGGAATTTTTAATTTCATTTGCAAGCAATCAGGGGACATGGTTAGCAAACTTATTTTATTTCTTGCTATGTCTCATCACCTGTATTCCCTGATGTGTATAGTTATGTTATAGGTTCCAATGTATCAAGACCGAGCCTATTGCTGCTACTGAGAATCACCTAATGGAAAACTCAATAACACTTTGTCCGACCTAATTATTGAATCTAGGACCTCATGCTTAGCAGTCGTGCTGTGTGAACACTAGTCCATCGAACCAGTATTTTTGCTAAGAATATATAAATTTGATTCCAAGGGTTGTAAAATTAAGGTAAACGGAGTACAAACGATAATGAAACCATCCAATGGTAAATGACACGGAAAAACGAGATTAGAATTCGCTTTCGATGGCAATAAAAAATAAAGCTTTTCCCGTCGCTATGGCTCCCGAGATTGTAATCGATATGAATCAGGAATGAAATTTCTTTTAACTTAATGTTTTACGTGAGTTGAACGGTATAAACATGATGTTCGGTGAAATTTAGGGAACGAATTATTTTATTCATATAACTGACTGACAAGAATAAAATAAGGCATCTACATACTGAGTAAGAAAAATCTACAATATAAACCCTTGTATGTCCATAACTCATTAGCAATTTGAATTGAGCGCCGTTTCTATAATAGATTGAGTTTGTGTGATTTGGTACGATTCTTAAAAAGTCGTTAAACCGTGTTAAAGTACACTTTAATTATGTAAGGTACGATAAAATGCTAAAAACCGACCTGTTTCTTACCCAAATCTATTTCTTACTTACCTTGATAGAAGTTTATATAAATAAATAAGAACCTAAGCAACTAAATCATCTTAACATGCAACATAACCTCAAACTGAAAACTCACTTCTGTGTGCACTTAAACCTGGCAGAACTGGCAATCACAAAGCTTACACAATTTTGTAAATTCAAAGCTATTAGATATGCCTCTTACACCCGTACAGAAATTACACCTGACAAAACTATTCTGAACTAGCCCCGGACATGCATAGTTTAGGGTGCAACTTGTTCCAGCTCATGTCTGAATTTTGAAGTGCTAACTATTCTAGCGAGAATAGTAGGAGCGGTTATCCCCTTTTAGTTACCCCATTCTTATGGATCATGTGGTCGCTCGTAAAGTTGTGAGCCACTTTATTGCGGTAAACATTGAGCACGCGATCCCAGGAGAAGCAAAGAGCAGGTAACTGTGGCAGCCAACTTTAAAGCTAATATTAGTTCGACTGGAGCACCGGAAAATCGCTACCGTAGTGATTGGCTGTGGTACAAGCCGGACTTTCAAATGTCCAATCAGAGTGCGACAGCATTGACTCCAATTAAATTCGATTGAATGGGAAAATTCTAGCACTGACAGACATTCTGGTATTTTTTAACTTATTGAATAGTGCAATGTAATGCTTGTTGTTTGTTGTTACCAAATCTATCAATTAATAGTTATTGGTTTTGGTAGTTAATTATTCAAACTTTTTACAATATTTTATTTCCTTGCTTAAACCTTTAATAAACGATAGTTAATCTTTAATACAACCTCATAACACAAACTTGAGCATTTATAATTTCAAACCTTGGTATAAATGATTAGTGAACTGGTTTAAAATTTACATTTCTGAGCAAGTAGCAATTGTATAAAACATATTAATGACAGTCGAAAACAGCTGACATACTTCTTAAACTACCAACTTATAGTCACTAAAATTTAAATAATGAAAATACGTAATTTAAATTATAAAATAAATCGTCACTGTTCCTGTTTACAATCCAAAAGAGGCAGACGGTATTAAGTTTTTCCCCATTCCCGTGCTCGTTACATTTATTACTGTGTGTGTCACGGAGCGCCGGTATAATTACGAGGCTACAATTGGGAGGGGGCGACGCAATTAGCCATTTCACAGAAGGCGGGCCGTTGTCACTTCGACTCTAATGACTTCAACTAGTTCCATTGCACGCCCGCAAAGGCCGGAACGACTTTTTCAAGCTGTTCTTTAATCGAGCTACAGAAATGTAACTCAAAATCTAGAGGAAGGATTTTAACTTTATGAAGTACGAAGTCACGGCTGTTAGAATAAGTTGCGCTTACAGTTTTGACTTGCGTCGCTAAATTGTTAATTTTAATATCTCTGAATCTGTTCGTTGAATATAAGGTTGAGATTGTACTGAATATTATGTATGATAGTAATAAACGCTTGAAGGAAAACGATGTTTGCAGTTACCTACCCAAATTTAGAGATTATAGAATACCATTTTCTATAACTATACTGTACTCAACACCGTCGCACTTAATAATATCAATTTGTAACTAATACAACTTAAACAGACGACTGAAACAACTATTTATTGAAAAAATTGTATCCTATTCTAGGATTCAAAATAATAAAAAGATTAAAAAATATTATCCTCTATTTGCAAAATAAACCTACTTAAAAACTAAACAATTAATAGTCATAAAATGTCAGGTTTCCCCTATCGGCTTCAAAATAAGTAAATATTTAAAAGTAACCCATTTAAATTACTTATATAGGTTCCACACAAATCAGCTTTCATTATTGTTTATTGAGCTCTGAGCCCTGAATTTCTGATACCGCAGGCTTCAAAAAGCACAGCGAGATAAAAATAAATAACACTCGAATGGACACAGCTCCCTCTGCGGTGTTTAATATAAAAATTCAATATTATGAACCCAAAACATGATCGACACTTCACTTAAATTGTTTTTTGTTCGCTGCGTTATTTAACTCGTTAAAACCTTTGGGGCGATCATTACTCTTTATCATGTTGCGTCCGTTCTCGTTTTGGTTAAAAAAATATTTCCACGGCACATTGTTCCAACTGAAATTGCCTCTGGAAATTGAACAAACGAGTTTGAAACTACCTTCACGGATGTTGGTGAACACAAATTAAGCAACATTTTAGATGCCATTTTTGTTGTTCAAAGTACGAACCGGGGGTGAGCTAACGTCCAAAAGTTAGTTTACGAGTGTTGAGAACAAAGGTGGAGTTGTCTATGCTATCTTGATTGTACAGTTGTTTTCACTTTTACTATCGACTCGCTCCTAACACACGTGGAGTTTGTATTGAAAACAACAGGAAGTAATTTCAACTACCGCACTTTATGGTTGTATTTCCTGTACCAACATACTATGTAGCGTTTAAACGAACGTGCAACATTGTTTTTATTGTAGTTTTCGAAGAGACGATAAACCGTATTGAGTATTTATTTAATATGTCGAATGTATGGCAATGACTATGTGCACTGGAAGAAGTTGTAAGCAAAATGATGGTCTAAAATCATAAGTACACATATTTAATACATTTCGGTTCGATCTTAGAAAAAAATATAAATCCTCTTCAAGAGTAAACAAGACTTCATTTTGAGCAAGACAAATAACGTCTTGTAACTTCGGACAGCTATAAAGTTTTGGGTCGCACAATAACCTGCTAAGCACACAGGGTAAGTAGTAAGTAGTGACAAATTGCTACCATCGTCAACGATCGCTACAATAGCCCCTTATCCCAACTTGATTGCTACAAGTTTCAAAATATGCTAAACAGTTGCCACACACCCTATTCTGCTAAATTAAACTCTCACTTAACAATAACCTAAACGTTGCATTCAGTAAAATTATCCAAACCTAAATAAATGAAAAGCTTTAACTTTTGCAATATACGACAAAAGCACACAGTCCAGTATAAAAACAAACGAAATATCCGAATCGTTTTCGAAAACAACTGTAACGCAACGCTCTTACCAACATGACGTCAATATAGACCTCAGGTGTAAATATTATCTGAAAATACCGCAAACAATCAATGATATGGGCTGTTTATCTGTTTAAATCCAATTCAATTCCCTACTGAGCCTACAGAGTACATTGTACATGTTGCGATGCAATCCCCTTAGCATTCGAATCGGAGTCCGGCCTGATTGCCAATTTATTGACTAGCACGGGTCCTTTATCTTGGATGTCCACAACCTGGATCAAGTTGACACAAAGACAAATTGTGACCATTCGGTAATCCGAGCTTATTGCGCATTGATGGTCGTAGCTAACGCTTCTGAAAAAGTAGGTTAGCTGGAATTGGGATGTTTTTGGGAGTTAGTTTTTTGGACGATACGATAAATTGTTTTTCGTCAATTAGCCAGATGACGAAAAACCAGTGTGTTTATTGGAAATTCTGTACGACAAGACACAAAACAATTTGCTCGTCAGCGACTACATTATGCTTAATGAGACTTTCTCTGTATAATCGATTTTTAATGCACTAGGTATCAGTGAGAATAAAGAGGAAGCATCTTCATCGTTATATCGTTAGTGTAGTCAGGTCTTCGATTTGCCATAAAAGAAATAGCTAGAGAGTGATAAGACACGTTGATAAGCCAGTCACTATGGTAATATGTGTAAATGGACAACAAATTTTGTCTCTAAAGTGGCCTATTGCCATCACAGGCCCTTATCGTTTACAAACTGTGCCGCCATAAAACAGAATTGTTAGCTGTGAGCAACAATTAGACACTTTAGATTGTTACGTACTACGTACATTTGATTACAGTAAGAACTACAAAGCTTAAGATTATAGTTCAAACGACGCTATGTTTGTGTAACGTTCGCCTTGGGTATTAGAATTTAAGCATTTCAATCATGAATAAACTAGGTAAGTAGAATCTGCCTTTGTTCACAAACTGTGTTGGAAGTACGTCGAGGGCCGTATAATTCTCAGTAGTGTATAATACCTAGATAAGGACTTTGGGAATGTTGTTGCCATGTGAATAAGTGTATTATTCTGTAGGCCCAAATAAGTTTTGCTGTATAGCAGGCTTAATTGGATTACCGACCGTCTGATATATACCTCATGTAGTTGGAACAGCTGCGAAACTTAATATACAATGTTCTTGGAATCAAGTAAATGTTTAGTTTGTATATTAAGACCCAACGGTATTTGCAGCAGCAATGAAACCTGACTCGTCAAAGTTGTTCGGTTATTGCTTCTATGCTGTCATAAAAAGGCACTTAATTGATTAAAATCCATACACACAATAACTTTCAACGGCCACAATGTGCCTTTAGGACGCAAGGTGTCACTACATAAAATACATGTCTTGCGAATCATAATTAAATTATATTATTACAAATTTTAATAGTGTTTTATTACTGTTTATTGCACACTAGTTGCGCCCCGCGGTGTTACCCGCTACATTTTTTCGGGATAAAAAGTAGCCTATTTATTAATTCTTTTATACAAAAGGTGTACAAGACTTAATGCCTTAGGCATTTTCTACCAGAAACACCTTAGGGTAGGTAGTACAGACAAATTTTAGCAAAAATTTGGCATGGAGGCAGCTTATACCCTGGCACACATAGCTCAAAAGGCTGACCGTTGGAGCGTTAGAAGGTAACAAACATACAAACACACTCACGAACTTTCGCCTTTATAATTATATTAATATGTTCAATTGATCATCAAAATCTAAATTAATGCGAGCGAAGCTACGGGCAAAAGCTGATGTTATAAACATCTTTGCCCGAGACCAAATCTAATCTGGCTTAAAGCAAAGTTCTACCTCACAGCAGTTAATTAAACCAATCTTCATTTCTTTAACATGTTTTTATTTACCTCTGCATTACTTCAAATTACAGGGCGCCGTAACGATCGGAGAAGAGTGCTAAACCGGCACATAAACAAAAACGGTGTTGCTATTGGCACAAATCCGAAGCGACGTAAAAAGGGGGAGGCCTATATTTAGCGGTGGGTGAATTCAGGTCATGTGATCGTGATTGTTCCATCAAATCGCGTTTGTCTATACAAAATAGAATGAAGAAATACTTTGTGGTTGTATTCTACACTGTTTAAACGTATAAGTAGGTAAGTATGTCTGGGTATGCAAGTAGAGAGCCTACACAAGGACGTTATATAAGAATCCTCGCTACCGTCTTTGGTGCCTTATTTTCCATAGGACAATTAGCACATAGCATATGAAGAAGGTGCCGAGTGGTATCCGGCCTAGAATTGACCACCCCCTTTCCTCCCGTGGGTGTCGTAAGAGGCGACTAAGGGAAAATTCAAAATTCAGAAGATGGGCAGCAGCGTCTTCTGTAACTCCACCACCAATACTGCGATCCCCAAGCCGCTTGCCAAGCGTGGGGATTATGGCAAACCCCCCCGCTTAAACGGGGAGGCCTATGTTCAACAGTGGACGTCTTTTGGCTGATGATGATATGAAGAAGAAGATATACTCCAGCAAAAAGAGAATATTCTTCCCTAATACAACGTATCGCAAAGAACGAAACGTAACGTAAGGCATTTGTAGGGTCTGGTAAATAGCCATGCCATATGCTTGATGGCAGATTCAGTGACGTCACAATCGAAGAGCACCTGTAAATAAAGTAAGTATGTCAAGATGAAATGTAAAAATCATTTGCAGTTATCTTTCTGGGACCTACTCTTTAATAAGGAATTTCAAGCAACCTGGATATTCTCCAGCGATTGTAAATATCCCTGCCCGCTTTCTACCTTTAACATCCTTTATCCAAACAAACAAAACAAGTTAATTTTATTATTCCCCCAAAGTTCCAGAATAATAATAAAAATTAAAACCCCCGACCGTAAGACCGTAAACATCGTATAAAATGGAACACGTTTTAGAACCGTGATCTTCGTTAATAGACGAACTCAATTAGCGAAATGACTGCGTCTCGATCCAAACAAACAACAAACGAATGAGTGCTTAAACAACGTCTGTAGGTAATTAATAAACATGACACAACAGCACGCTTGTATTCCCTGAAGGTGTAGGCAGATGTGTATAGTACAGACACATTTAACCAGTCATATTTTTGGTCCCAATGAGGAGGAGGCGAGACTACTGACATAAATCGGACATAAATCAGACTACGTGCTGATACTAACTTTTAAACTATCGCGTTCCATGATGGTACTTAAACTACAACCCGGAATTTATTTTAATTTTTTGTACTATGATATTCTTTTATCTGTATCTGTACCTATTGAATCATCATCATCATCAGCCGGAAGACGTCCAAAGGCCTCCCCCTTTGAGAAGGGGGGGGGGGCTGCCATAATCACCGCGCGTGGCTAGCGGCTTGGGGATCGCAGTGTTGGTCAAGTTCCAGAAGACGCTGCTGCCCATCTTCTGGATTTTCCCTTATTCGCGGGATTATTGCGACGACCTACTGAATAAAATAAATAAATTAACGCGAACACAGGTTTTTAGTTTTAGCTTGACGTTTCCACCGAGTTGCATCGGCCGTGATCACAAGCAGATATATAGGTAGTATAAGTGCTGATACTGAGAGTTTTCTAATAGAATACCCAATAACACTGTGCGTCTCTAGAATCGAACCCTGAACCTCACACACAGCAGTCGCGCTTTGCGACAAGACCAATGAGGCACTAGGTAAACGCAATAATTGTAGCGTCTGGATACTGTATGTCATTGTAATGAGAACTAGTGTTAGTCGCTTCAAACGGCCTTCGTCAGCGAGATCGCGAACAAAATTAATGATGTAATGCGGTTGTTCAGTACATTGGTATGTTGCGGTCTAATTATGTTCCTGTCACTGGCTGTGACTCCGAGTGCTCGCGCTCGTAATCTTTGTTTACCCATCACTAGTTAATGTTGCCAGTGGCTGTTGGTAATTCCGTGACGCTCGACTGATATCGTGAGAAGTATGTTTGCATCGTATTCTAGAACAAAAATGATTCAGTTGAAGCGGCTTATAGTCTTATATGTTTTTTTTTGTTTTGTTAAATATTACCTAACACTAGGATTTCTCCTATATCATGGGTGCGTTTCACAATCATGAAATATCACATACACAAACACACAGTCTCGGGACAAACTTCTGCGGATTGTAACATTTTTTGTCCCGTGCGGGAATCGAACCCGTAACCCTTAACGCAGCAGTCCAATTGCTTAGGCACTGCGCGAATCAGGTCGTCAAAGGTAGTGTAGCTCTATTATGAAGCCTATATTATTCCATTTCCTTTCTAATGTATTACAATCATACATTTAGATAGAATTGTTTCTACTTTACGAAGGGCCATAGACAAGTGGCAAAACACTAGACGAATTGAAATCGAATGGAATGAAAGCTATTGAATATCATATATTGCACAGTCTAATCACTACATATTATATTTTTATCTCTATACATTTATTATTCAATTCGTCCAGCGTGCAGCTTCTTGTCTAGGGCCCCAGGCCACCTAATAACTTAGTGGTGTTCATATATTCCTATGATATGCTTTAACAGCCAGACGTCTGCTTAGAACATAAGACTTAGTGCTAGTTGATATAAATATGATATGCGGTTGTGTCTGGAAGCCCTGCTTGAACTCTGAAAGCTCATACATTACTGAACGTCTCATAGTTTCTAGCTACCTCCATTCTCTTA
Organism: Abrostola tripartita; assembly: GCA_905340225.1. NCBI lineage: Eukaryota > Metazoa > Arthropoda > Insecta > Lepidoptera > Noctuidae > Abrostola > Abrostola tripartita. Next base: position 5,531,888 of record HG996498.1, on the reverse strand, counting down.
ACCAGACAATTTAATGTATATCATATTTATGATACAATAAATATCTACCCCTTGTAAATCGATATAATAACAATAATATATATTATTTCAAAATTAAAAACTGTTTACCATTTTCAAAAATTACAAAATAATTTATAATTTTCTTTAAAAAAATGTGCACGAATAAAAAGAAAAGTTGTATTGTATCAAATAAAACTAAAAAACTTTATTTTTTACTCGCTAAATTAAATTAAAAGATTAAAACTAAAACTTGTTTTACAAGCTTTAATTTGTTTCTTAAAACTTTACTGAATACAAAATTTTAAACATTTTTCAGTAACGTGAATAACGTTACTGAAAAATGTTTAAAATTTTGTTACTTACTATCTAGTTCCAAAGTTTTGGTGTAAGAATAAATACCAATATAATATCCAGTCGTACTGTGAAAGGTTCAAAACACTAAAATTGAATATTTCTAATTAAAAAAAAATCGTTTATTTAACACAGTAGTAGTTCACAGTACCACAGATCACATATGGGCTGACACAATTGTTTTACTATTGTCTACTTCGCGGACCTGTTAATTTGGCTATCATATCCTTTAACTACACTAAACAAAACTCATTACTAAACCTGCTACAACGCCAACGGAAGCGACAATTGAATCATGCTAGATCTAGAAAGAATCTTCTAATTTGGTTACCGCGTCCGTGGTCTGAGAAATTGATAAACTTTATCTGTTCCAAGGCGGACAGCAAGCCGTGTAAAACGTACATATTAAAACCTACTTTTTTAAAGCATTGTTCTCAGTGTTAGCCAGTAGTTTTGTTTATCATTACAAATTTTTGCCTCCATACCTTCGCAGACTCCTGCAGAATATAAAGAGAAATGTTTATTGAAAAAGTTATATTCTGTCTGAACTCAGAATGTTTCCCATATTGGAAAAGTTATGATACATCAAAACATCGAATATCTTCGCGGGATGTTGTTGACGTATTATCATTTTGCAAAATTTTCGCTTCGGTGTTGTAAAATACAGGGTAGGTTTCAGGGTGTATATTAGAGGTTAGTAGGTATACTTGGTAGGTAATATGCTGTGCCCTTCACACAGCGTATATTGAGTTGAATCCCTTGCCACACATGTATGTATATGTTTTGTATCTATAGGTTTTGTTGTGGAGCAAATTAAATGGTTTATATAGTTTTTACGGTTTGTGTAATTAGATGTTCAGTAAACAGTATGAGGCTTTCCAAGAATGTATAAAGAATAATAAACAAAAAGCAAACATTAATGATGACGTTAACTAAAAAGATGTACTGATATGAATCCATTGACGATGTCTATAAGGTCAGTGGCAGACACAACGCTAAACAGTTATTTAAAAAAATGACAATAGGAAAAAAGTTAGATGTATATGACGGAGATTAATACATATTCCACCGATCCTCTCCATCTTTTGAGAATAAACCATAAACTTCCCACTGTTTATGTTCGTTTTCCGTAAACCTACTAAGTAGCTCCATAAGTTTCTTCAGATAAACGTTTCGATCAGAAATTGTTACATTTTATCATTCTTAAAACATCTGCTGCTTGATCTTTCCAATTTCCGGCCAAAGATACGCTTTTTATTTCAAAGTTTTATAAAGTTTGGGCTGTGTTCAATATTATTACAATTTTGATGGTGAATCAGTATTTATGATGCTTTGTTATCGAGTGAGACTTACTTTTCAATAAGTTTTATTGAGATTTTCTACGTTGAAACCAAATAAATAAGTATTTTAAATAAGAACTTTATTTTATACTACGTTATACCAACTTAAAAATATGTAGCGTGACTATAATCCAGGGCGTACCAGCCAGAGAAACTTAGGTCCGTCACGCAAGATTTTTGTAGTCGATTTATTTTTAAATTAAAAGACAGAGTTTTAACTTTACGTAGGATATAAAACTAGCTCCACAAATGTCATGTAATACGGCTCATTGCAATAAATATTTCGCATTTACAGAACATATTTTAATTCAGAGTCTACTGCCATTATTTATTAATTGTAGGTACACTGCTATATAAATCAGTCAGTGGTATCAAAGTCTAAGAAAAACAAACAAAGTAAGAAACTACAACACTGTATAATTTGAGGAAGGAATAAGTGACATTAATAAACATCTGTATAGCCTGGATAATAAACCTCGGGACCATTCAAAAACTTCTAAAGACAAAAGAAAAAAATGAAGATTATGGCATGATGTTAAATTTTATCTTATTTCTGCCTACTACTTATTCTTAATAAAACAGGGCAGCTTTGCTTGACCATTCGAGGAACAGACTTATGGTAAGCAGTATCTTGTTGACAATGCTATTTGTTCATCTATAAATATTCATGACAAATGCTATTACGCTGAACGCAGACAAGGCAATTTCAAGTGTCTGGTTTGCTCTAAACTCAATAATGGACGATATAATACGATCTAATTATGTAGAAGCCATGCAATGGCCGTCTCAGTTGTTTGTGTCGACGCCGCAACACGGATATAACCGGTATTGAGATATAAATAATATTAATTTATCCCTGTTCACGTCTTTGTGAGCGGTTTATGGGTTGTAGATGTTAGGTATGCATTTGTGTTAATCTTAGATTCGTGCATCATGCATAAACACTATTATTATTAATTAAATTGACGACCAGGTTGGCGTAGTGGCTAAGCGATTGGACTGCGGACACAAACACTCCCACACGAGACAAAAAATACTGTGATCCACACATGTAAGTCCCGAGTCTCTATGTTTGTGTTTGTGATATTTCATGTTTGTAAAACACACCCACGACATAAGAGAAATCCCTAGTGTAGGGCAACTTTTTACAAAACGTAGAGCATTTTGCAAATAATAATTAAAGGTTATTAGAAACACGGGTTACGAGATAACTCAGACCTAATAGACATATTAAATTGAAGATATTTTTTTGCTACAGAGGTTTTGTTTAGACATCTGCAGAGTAGTAGGTAGTCATGGCTTTGATTCCCAAAACCAAAACTATAACACGATACATGAAAAAATATAATGATTGGGCAACTTACCTATTACATAGATTACAGTGTTTATTAACGTAAAATATAGGCACGCTACAATTTCGTGAACAAAACTAGCTTTTACTAGCGTGCAAAAGTTTAGTAACGAAGTTTTACCGATAAATAAACTTTTTAGATAATTGAAACGTTTTATATCGTGCGCAATACCAGCTGGCGAACCTATAATATAATTACTATCGTTATATTTTCTGCCACTGCTGCAAAACATTCCACTTCGTTTTAATGAACAGACGGTAGGTAGGTACCTATGTTTTTATTGTCCACAGTTCTAGCTATCGTCTCTACGTGCTTGTTCTAGCAATGAATTCATTTCTTAGAGGTTGAACGTAATTAGAGCCGAGCTCAGGACCTTATTACGGATTAGGAGCCTATTCGCTAGACCTATCTTATTTATTTCTTGCTGTTTCCTCATATCAACAGCTATAATTAAGGGGGAAAACATACGAGTATTGGGTCAGTACGAGATTATTTCCTAACAAGAATACGTCACAAAATGAGAGGATTATCCGCCATATTTGGTGTATCTTTGTCCGACTTATATCTTGTTTTTATCGTCTGATATCTCAATTTCTACGGTCGGCGAAAGTATAATCGAATTATTAGTCTTGTAATTATATTGAGTTGGATCGATGTAAATAGGCGCTTGCCTTAATCTTCCTACGTTTGTGGCCATGTAAAGCGAACAACCGGTTTGCCTTTAAATGTAAAACGTATGCCTTTTACTCCACTTGGTACACTGGAAACTAGACTGCCGTACCCCTGCATAGTGAAGACATTTCTAAGATTTGGGAATCAAACGAAAAAGAAAACAATAGTAATATTTAGCCGCAGTCGATATAACTTTCACTCAAAAACAATAGGTACTGGTAAAGCTTAATTTTCCAAAAGATACACTAGTTAAGAAATTTTTAAATTTTCTTTGAGTCCTCAGGGTGCATATCAGTGGCTAATAACCTCTGAAAGTTTCTCTCTTCTTTAAGTTTCAAATTGTTGGAGACACTTATAAACGAATAAATCTATCTCAATAACTTGTTCAAATATTTCTACAACAACATGCAAACCTTACGACGTCTACTTAATTATATTTGTTCAAAACCTCTTTAGTCTTATTAGAAAATGAAATGTTAGACCGTCTTATTGACTAAGAATGTATAACGTACATAATCCTCTAGAGTTCAGTAGAGACTGATTTCATTACTTATGTTTGAAGTAACATCCTTTGAGACACATGAGACTTCATAAATCGCAAAATCAGAACTTAGTAAGATAATGCGACGAGTACCCACTCCCGGATAGATTCAATATTTTCCGACCAGCTTAAAAACCTCTTTGTTATCTTTTGTCGTCTTAATTGGATTCGTCGAGAAATATTTACACAATACTGTATTGTTTTTCGAATGTTCTGTTATGAAATCGAAATCTCGCTGGGATCGTATTTCTTTCGATAAACGTAATATTTGTATTGGCGAACAACTAATAAGAAAATTCTATTATATTTTTTTGTATTAATAGAATTCCAATTTAGGTACTTTGTTAGGCTTTTTGAAAAGGTATTTGAATTAGGTATACTATTCTATTATTATTGCTTTTATATACTAACTACAGATGTTAGTTGAATAGTGGTTTGGTTGTATTGTTACATTAGTGTAATCATGTTGACTAACTCTCACAGAAATTTCGTACCACATTTTATCACCGTTTCTAAGGATCATGTTTGGCAACCATAAATCTTACGCTGTAAAGCAGTCAAGTCTCCGGTTTGATTACAAGCCGGACAAATTGTTATTGAGGTTTTTCTGTTGCGAAATCCAAGGGTCCTGGCCGGAACAGCAATAAACTCAACCCCTATTATATTGGAGTTAATTTAATTCAATTTGTTATACACAGTTCATTACAAACAATGTCGATGAGAAGGCTGCGCAGTTTGATTCTTTGTCCGATATTCTTCGTCGTATCTATTGTACGTACGTACGAAATATAGTCCGATATACGCATAGGTGAAAGTTGAATAAATCTACGACATTTTTGGAAAACATGTACGTTTTCTTACTTAACAAAAATGTGGTAATGTTTTGGCCGCAACAGCAGATTCATATATGCTACGATTCAGATATACCCCTCTAGCTGTGTGATTGGATTATACTGTAGGTACTATATAAAAAACAAAGATATTTATCAAAAAAATTGTACCATCAACCGCTGATATATAGTCAAGGATCTCAGTTTATGATAAATAAAAAAATACTCTAACAGACGATATATACAATAAATAGTCCTGACTCTATGTCCATGTTGAAATATTAAAAACAAGTTAAATATAATTGCATTTTTAATGCAGATTTTTTAATAAGAGTGGAATGGAACGAGACTTCAAAGGAATATTTTAATATTTATCTGCCTATCAGTGTCAGCCTTTGTCTATGAGGTTCGCAATCGAAATCTTGGCCTATTTCCAATTCTCAATTATTTGCAAGTATTTAGATGTTGCGGAAGAAATAAACATAAATTCGGCTTATTGCAATAACATCGTTTTATATCCGTCTCAATTGGAAATCGATTCAGACCAAACTAATGATGTTTTAGTGAAATAACTAATCTTGTTCTTGAAAGTATTGCAATATGTGAGAGCCTATTACAACAATAAAATGTGGTTTAAATCATCAGTCAGTCACACTAAGATAATATAATTCGATATTTCCTAGTAATTAGCTTTGACATCATCTGACTAACAATGAATTATGCGCGTTGAATGGTATTTGGGTTGCCTTTAATTATATATCTAGAACTTATACCGTCTGTCTAAGTGTTGGTATGCAAAGGTAGGTATATTAAATTTTATTTCATAACAAAACATACATACGTTTTTACACTTAAATATACGCAAAATCATATATAGTTACTCTACATTTTTTCTTCGTGGCCCGTAAACGTATTTTGATTTCGGTTTCCAATACAAATAAACTTGGTAATTGACCGCATAAGTATCTCGAATCAAAAGTTACGGATTTGTATGCGGACCGGGCTGATATTTATGGTAATTTATGTCGACGACTCGGTGTAAAACTTTCACAACCCCGAAATCGTATTTAGAGCAGTCGAGTGGAGCCATCGTTAGAGATCTACTGCAAAAAAGAGTAGTTTTACCCTCACAAATTTTATCTACGAAGTTTTTTTAAGAGATCAAGTACCTACATTAGCATTCGGAATCCGATATCCCTGAGTTTGATGTTATTTTGACGTGTTTCAAACGAGTATTGTGTTACTTATATATTCACTGGAATTCAAGTTCGATATATATGTTATTCTCGTGTAAGGCATGTTTACAGTTCTTTGCTTCTAAATAAAGTAACTGTGGTACTTGCAAATAACGCGCCGTGTGGTTTGCGGCCTAGAATTGACCACCCCCTTTACTTCCGTGGGTGTCGTAAGTGGCGACTAAGGGAAAATCCAGAAGATGGGCAGAAGCGTCTTCTGTAACTTGACCGCCAACACTGCGATCCCAGTAATATTAATTATAGGTATTTTGGTATATGTATGAAAATCAATGTTTTCGATAATTTTGGAAACACTTTGTATTATCCTTTTTTATTTTTGTGTGCATATTTTAGATCCTTTTTTATAATGTAAAAGAGTTGATGATTCTGACTAGTGTTTACTTGGTTACTAACAAAGTGAATTTATCAGATGTTATTTATAAAATAAACAATCTGGGCTACCTACTATTCGTATTAACATTATTCGCACAGACATAATCATTAGGTACGTGACAGACAAATAATCTTCTTCTTTACCTGTCATTGGCATTGTAGCATGTGTATTATTATAGCCGGTATGCATATACGAATAGATGCGTGTATATATCACAGCAGGTACAAACTGAGCGAACCTCACAAAGACAAACTAAGCAAGAAAATACACAGTCACAATGCAATCGATTCAAGTCAGCAATAATAGAGTTTTATTGATGTCAATACCTTTTCTGGAATGGAAATCGTAACCGGCAGCCACCATTGTGTCAATAGTATCCAGTGTCCAAACACAAACGAATTAAATCAACTCGTAACAAAGGAAAACCTTTTCCCATTAGGCGAAAGTAAACTCTAGTAATTGAGTTTGAATTGCTTTAAAGATTTATTCGCACTATGTTTGTGTGCCAGCCTATATCGAAAAATTAAACGGTCCCCACATTTTAATTGAATTCTAATTGGAAAAGGGCGACCTTTTCGGTGAAGAGTGAATTTAATTTACGAATATAAAAGTGTAAAGAATATTGAACAACCATTTTGTGAGTTTGTTGGAACCGATGATAATATAATCAATACCTCTGTCTTTTGATTGTAGCATTTTAATGTTGGGAAATGTTTTGGGGTTTATAGCGGCTTTTATTTGGTCACTTCACAGACACACTTTTTATAATTCGTTTCTGTCTTTTAGTAATATGACTTGTGGTAGTTATTTAGCTATTAAACTTAGTGTTGCGATTCGGCTTGTTTCTCATTAGTTTAATCGTCTTTGTACTACAGTGCACTCAATATACGTCATCGCTATACAATCTTCTAACCAGTGCAAAAATAAATTTTGCAAACAGGCGATCTTATGAAAATGAATGCGTGGCCCAAGTTGATTAAGTGACCAGTTTTTGAGTGTTATTCCCGAATACGCAGGTTCGGGTCTTAATTTTCGTTAAATGTTGAGAAATCCGACTATATGTTTATTATTCGTATCCTTCAAAGCTTGTGAGATAACTTCTGTCAATTCTACTTTATATCTATCCTACACTGAAGAGGGTTGACGGCCGTACTAAAATAGGAAACATAGCTCTAACTTTTGCCGGGGTGACAGCCCTGCGCCTAATGATTATCATCTTCCAATCCCTTACTCGCTTCCCATCTACACTTTGTGTTGTTAAGACCAGTTTTAGTGTGAGTTGCACCAAAACTTTGACATATTGGTTAGCGTTAAATATGGCCGCTTGTATGAGGATTTCCTACTAACTTAACGTTGTCGTACGGACTTAACGATAACAGCCGATTGGTGCAACCCAGCCTTAGTAGCGTAAGATCGAAGTTACAAAGTAGGTATGCACTTATACTTACCTAGGCAGGTATATCACCGCAGTATATACCTAATAAAAATATACCGTGATTTTTTTATTAAAATATAACATTAGGTAGGTATATTAACTGGCACACTCTAGTGATGTGTCATAAATGCATTAACAAATGATAATAAGAATAATTTTCAAATGCGTATTGTATAGGAAAAAATATTTTATCGATTTTGTGATCCAATAGTAACGGAACCCACACTTAATTTAAAACGTGCTGAACATTTTAAAACTGCTGGACAATGCGTCACGTCGGACATAAACTAATGTAAGGTGTTATGCTGAATCCTAAGTAAGTTACCACCTCTTGAGGCATACATACTTTCACTTGAACCATTTGTATCATATATCAGCTATGAATTATTCTTAAATAAAGGTTGTACTACTAGTGGAACTTAGCACAAGAATACAATAAAATGGTCTGTAATGGACGTTCACCCTCTTATTCATAAACGAGGATCATACCGGCATTACCGGTGTTAAATCTATTGAAATCTCTATTGTTTGATATGCAAACGACATTGACAGGTATAATTTAATCCTTGGTTTAAAGTTGTATTTTTTTTTATTAATAAGAGGCAGTGTTCAGGTGTCATTAAGTTTCTAACAAAATAAAACCGCGATAAAATCCGTAAAAATAGTTTTATTTCAATACATACACATTTATGCACACATACATACATACATTTATAGGTCCGAATGCAATAAGGGGCGAGCCTATTGCCATCAACCGGGCCGAAATCCAGACTCCATGCTGCTACTGAGAATCATCTAAACGAAAAACCCAAAAACATTTACCCGACCCAGGGTTCGAACCCAGAACCTCATACTCAGTAGTCGCGCTTAGCAATTACTGGACCAACGAGGCAGTTAAAATAAATTTATGTAAATATATTTAAACTTATACCTACATGGATTTCTTGAGATCTTACGTAACATTTTTCATTACCTTTAAATAACATTTCTTAAAGTTATCACTAAACCCTTTCGCTTCAACGCGCCTTAATTAAATATGAAATACAATACTTTATAGGCAGGATAGGGAAGGCGACCCTCTATCTAACAGTAAATTAATGTGGAGATATTGTTTTTGGTTTCACACGTGGAACTGATTATACTGTATAATTATTACATTACTTTGTGACGTATATTAAATTATAATAATAATTTACATTCTGTGATTCAGAATTAAATATCTGCCTTTACGCATTGTAGGGAAAGCTAGTCACACGTGACAGCGAAATATATGTAAGCCCGATGGGCTCGCAACGAGCGCAAAAAATTTTTGTTGTATATTAAGACACCTTATGTGTGTATTATTACATGTGTGTGCTTGATTCTTTATATAATTATTTATAATATAACATACATAGGATATCTATCACTTACGCGAATACTAGACATTGAAATAAAACTATTTTTGCGGAATTTACTGCTGTTTTTATTCTGTTAAATATGTATGGTAGCTAATTGTTCAAAATTTTTAGATGAATTAGACGTTTAACATCTCAGTCGAATCAAATCGAAGGATCGAAACGTCGCGCGTCGGGACCGAAAAACAAAATAAAACCGCGAGTATAATATAAACTCCGTGAAAATAGTCTTAATTCAATTCATAGGGTATGCAGAGTTATAATTAAAAACTGTACGTAGCATGATACAGTTTATACTTACAATAGGTGAGCACCTTTCAATAGGTCTACTCTTGTATAAACTCACAAACAAAACGAAGCAATACTTTCAACGTTGGATAGTAAGGTACGTCTAATAAACCGGTACCTTTATGTGGATGTAAAATCAGTCGGTTGCCATGGTTACGTACAGTTTTCCCTTTATGCCCCGTCTAACCTAACAATCAGTGTAAAAGCTTTTATCTATTCTCTATAAATATAAATCACGTCTGTCTGGCTTTCCTATTACTTTGAAACTTGCATATCTATATCATCTTTTAAGTTTATTCATGACTTATTTAGAAGTTGAAACGGTAATATGGCTGGTTGTCTTCTTAAATTGTTATGAACATCAGTTTGAAAGCTATAGAATGTTATCTATCGTGGTTAAATAGTTGAAGTTTCGAAGTAAGTAACTAAAAATGAGTTTTTTTTTTGTGCGATTTAAATTTTTGTAAAAGCCGGAGGGCGACCGAGGCTTTATATTAAATACTCAATATTTTATTGCATTCCATAATAGTACATAGGTGGACTTACAATATTACAGATCATTATGGACCCTGTCGGGCACAGCAAAAGTGGAGAGAGGAAGAGGGTTAACCTTGTATATTATATTATTATCGCGGTATTTGCAATGGGGAATGAGCTAATCATTGTTCCAGAAGTGAATATTTGCAATAATATACAGAATATATCCACAAACGTACCTACATAATAATTGTTCGAAGCTAACACGCAAGAAGAAAACAATCTCTAATATGATAAGTCCATATTTCAAATAGATACCTACAAACTAAACTTCAAATTGAAATAATTTTCTCGATACAAACACCACTCCAAACTACCTCACACTAAATTACTTGTGTAACTCATAAAACAATCCTGGTGAACATCAATCATCACACACGCACATGAACATACCTAAACACACCTAAACACCGTACACATACCACAATGAGTTCGTAATAGATGTTTACTAAAGCGACATTACCTCTCAATCCTGAATTAATTGAAAGGGGTCGATAGAAACCTTTGCGTTAGCAACCGACAGAAATCGCACTGATTTATTATGTAAGCAAAGTTTCACGGAATTCGTACGAGATTTGCATGTGTAACGAAAATTTTGTGGAGTTTCCAACCTCCATGTTGGTATTCGACGTTAGTTATTTATTACTTATTTAGAGTAACACCATTAACGTTTCTTGAGGCGTTAATGTAAAATACTTGAGAATCGTACGGAAATGCTGGTATTAAATTTTAATGAGAAAGGACGTCTTTGCAGCTGTATCTAGGAAATTCTTCACTTAGGTACTAATTGGGTGTATTGCGTCGCAAGGCTTTGAGTCTATTGTTGTTGCTGACGTTATAGAAGTAAGACTATTTAAAGTCACTTTTGCAGAGAGCTACCAAGGGATACATGCAATTATTTAAAAGAGAGGGGCGGACGACATCGTAGTCATCGCGGCTGAAACCGCAGGGCTATGCCCAGCAGTTAAGGAAGCAAGCTGCGGATAATAATCTTGGATGATGATGAACTTTTGGGTATTTCATGTTCTACGACAGCAACTGAATTTTCAAGCATCACATACCTATAGTTCCCGTCACGGAAAAAATACATTGACCGTTAACTTAATTTTTAGAATTCCAGTCAGTATTCCAGTAAATTTCAGTAAAGATTTATTCAAAGATATTGATTCTACAACAACACAATTACACTTAATTATAAACCACAATAGCCTAGGACCATAGGGAGCGACTACATCCGAGTGCAAACACAGTCGCTCAGCGTTCTTTTTACATGACTTTAACTAATATTTAAAACACCCAGTAGTTCCTAAGACGATATCACTATACCAATGATCTCATAGCTAATAGAAATAATCTAAATATCCGAAGTGACATTTTTGTATGACAAACAGTGTTGTTGTTTATGTCATACAGTACTCTCGTACAGTGCCTACGCGCCTCGGGGCGCGAGTCCTACACATTTTTCTTTTTATTATAGTAGCTACACGAATATGTCCGTGTTGAACATAAATTCTACATACACTTCCTACCTTTAAATAAGAAAAACGTTTTTTTAGGGACAGCATCTAGAATTCATTCTACCTATGTAGCAGATTTTTTAAAGTATGACTAAGAACTATATAGCTTACTATTTACTAACTTATCATAAATGATTTTATTTCTACAAATGGGTTTTAAAAAACACCGAAACAAACTCAGGATTATATGTATTAGATTTTTTAAAGTAAAATTAAGAACTATACAACGACATATAAATACTAATAACCACCTCATTATGAACGTAAACACCATGAAAAACAAAAATCAAAATCGTTAACAATCATTTTCATTCGATATCAAAATGCAAACTTAGTAAGTCAACATACTAATTTAATTACAGCAGAATTCAATCAAAGCAATATTGCTACAATTCAACTAACAATATCAGTGCACACATAAGTTTATAGTTTCATGAATAAAAGAATATCTGGAACATTTTCGCAGCGAGCAAATCGTAAAAGTCAAATGGCAGACTATGAGATTGCAAAATCTAGTTCAATTCTCAATATAAAGATATATCATGAAACCCGTTTGATTTCAAACAGTTTCGCAATACTGACTATATAGGTGTAGGTAGGTATTCTAATTATTTACATAATATTCCATACCAAAATAATATAAATCACAATGCAAAGAATATATGGATATATAGCTTTCGCCCGTGACTTCGTTGCGAAAAATTTCAGAAATTTTAACGTGACATAAATTATATTTTTTCAGTTGTTTCAGTACTAGATAATAAATACCTAATACTTATACTTTTTTATGTATAAAAGGAATTTTATACATATACACATTGAGTATACTATACGCACGCCTGGGTGGTTTTAAGTGATATGCCATTTTCGCCGCTGTAAAAAATTGTCCTTATTTATAACCACTTTTCTTTTAACCAAATTTAAAAAAGAAGGAGGTTATGTATTATATCATATACACTCACTTTGTCTGATCATTTATGCAAGGGTTATACCTACATTTTTATAATGCTATTGCAAAAATCAAATTGACTCGACTTATTAAAAAAAGTTGCTGCTGCAAATGCATGGAATCGCAGCTATACATTGCAAGCGGCTTCAACAAGTAAAGACCGGCGACGAAATACACTTTTTCAAGAAAAAATGGACACAATAACCAATGTAAGAAGGTCCTTAGACTTTGGACTCAAACATACATAAATTAGCATCCATACATCAGCAGCAACACAATTGAGAGATTCTACACGTGAGGTAATTGCATCCCCGCGCATGCGTACGCGCTATATCTAAGCAATTAAAGTTTAATATCCGTCCTCCTTGTCGACGTACGATATTTGAATATAATATTTCAAACATGGAATACGCATTAGCGAGATTCAAATATCCACCAATAGAAGCATAACATATCGGCGACATTTGTTATGACATGTTTATTCAAATCAGACCGTTCCAATTCACATAAATCTTCATTGCTGTTTTTATAGGGAAAGCACGCAATATTTTCGTTGTACGTTTTATTTATGGAACTAAAAGTGTGATGTTTGTTTATGATAACAGACGTTACGTCTGTATCATATTCGTTATGGATTTACCATGTACGACATTGTTAGACAATATAGCTTTTCAAACCATGTTAAAGTTGATGCTGAAATAGCTACCTATATTATGACTATTCTTAATTAATTAAGAATAATTAATTAAGAATAGCCCTCAAAGAGTACAAACATTATATTTATAAAAATATTTTTGCCATAGACAGGCTGTGTCTATGGCAAAAATATTTTTATAAATCTTATCTACCGAGCTACGACACAGTCCAAAACTTCCTTTTCCCTGAATAAAATACTTATAATTCTTAACCTAACCCCACTGATGCGAACAATAACAAAATATTCATATTTATGTTCAAACCTCCTTTTAAATCAAAACACTACTAGAAACAAAAATCCGGGTGAAATATCATAAAGTTATTCAATGGGCTAGCTATTCTTCACTGACACAGTATATGCATTATTGCAATTTTTATGCCCGTGCCATCCCTACGGGCTCCCTAGAGACCTATATACTATAATAACCCTTAAGATAAAAAGGGATAACACACCTGAACTCGTTTGCACTGGTAACCTCCTGTGACATGGCCCGAATAGTTTTTATGAAAGCTTATAGTAATAAATCTCTGTGTGTATCGTTTACGTACTTGTAATTCCCGATGGGGGAAAGGTGCTATCGTAAATTATTAGTATAAGTACTTAAATTATAAGTACTTAAACCTATACACCCACATTTGTCGATCGTCATTTGTATCACATTAAAAAAAAAAGATCCCGACGAATTGAGAACCTCCTCCTTTTTTTTGAAGTCGGTTAATAAAGGAAAGCTTTGGAAAATTTATAATCTTTGGTACCTTGCCACTATTTTTATACGTAAAAAAAAAAATATTAATCGATATTTAAAAGGTCCACGATAATTATAAGTATATACGAGTATATGTATATTTCTTTTACTTACTCCTAAATTTAAATTGCTTTTCCTTCCCTATTCTTCATAATTTTCCTTTGAGTTTTATTTCAAATTATTTTTTAAGAATCCTATAAATGTATTAATTTACTTTTTGTTTTAAAGTTGGCTAACTGACGCCAACGTTAATGAATTGAAACCTAAGCATGTGGCACTGTACTAATAAATAATGAATGCGTCTCGCCGTCTAAACATCGCTGTCCATACATGAATATTAAATATCGGATAGCACAAAATCCATTTGGTTATACTATATAGCATTGTATCAACTAATTGAATATTTTTATTTTGCTCAGGAAACATGGCATTGTAAAGGCAATTGTGAGAACAAGAATTAGATAGTCAGAATATCTAGTGCTGATAGGTAGAACCGAGCTAAATAAGTCATCATCATCATCATCATCAGCCAAAGACGTCCACTGTTGAACATAGGCCTCCCCGTTTAAGCGGGGGGGTTTGCCATAATCCCCACGCTTGGCAAGCGGCTTGGGGATCGCAGTATTGGTGGTGAAGTCACAGAAGACGCTGCTGCCCATCTTCTGAATTTTCCCTTAGTCGCCTCTTACGACACTCACGGGAGGAAAGGGGGTGGTCAATTCTAGGCAATCATCAAAAAAATCATCCCAATATGCAAAAGGGCAATTATTACTATTAAGGTGAGTTAAACCTCTTAAAGGTATAAATATGAATTTGCGCTACACTAGTAACAAGTTTCACATCTGTATCAATGTACCATACACAACACACTCAAAGCAGTATTGCGTTTGTATTGTAACGATCGGTTGGAGTTTCTTGTCGGTTCTTCTCCATAGGAATGACATTTTTGGAACCGTGCAGCGCCTGTAATTGGTTTACATGGAATAAAAACATTTTGAATTTGATATATACCTATAAAATACCTAAGGGTAGCTATTATGTATTATATTATGTACCTACTAACTACCAGACTCAGGATAAATAGGTACCTTCTTGAATCTTACCGTGATCGTAAACGCGACTCCAACGCAAAAGGCTTGTCAATCACTCACACCAATTTGGTCAACGTGAGATCAAAATTGACAAAACAGAGTTATTTTTTTAATAATGTATCGGCCGTACCAAACAATAGTAGCATCCTACTTAAATAAGACTTAGAAAGCACACATCATGCTTAGCAGACACGTAGGGTGGGTTGCACCACTCGTCTGTTATCGTTAAGTCCATACGTCAACGTTAAGTTGGTAGGAAATGTTCATACAAGCGGCCACTAAACAATATACCTATCAAAGTTTTTGGTGCAACTCATACTTAGTCAGTAACCGCAAAAGCTTCAAACTAAATTCAGCATATCTATTTCCTTCACATTAAATGTAGATATTATTTAAGTCCCAAAACACGAAGCACATTTATAAAATGATATTATGATAAAGCCTATTTCCACATGGCTAGGCTCAAAGCGACACAATACGACATGATTGATGGACGCTCAACGTAAAATACACTGTATACTGTACTTTAAAAATAGATACGTACTTAACTAGATTAATATTTCAGCCCAGGTATATGTGTGTTCGATGAGTGATTATTTTTGGGTGTGGGTTTACAAACAATCATTATTTAAATTGTTCTTTGGTCAGGTTTGTTTGATTTACTGAAACAACATTCGTGAGTATTACCCATATTATTTACTCATGTCAATATTCGGTAATGCCCGACTAGTTGTTTGAGAATCCAAATATAGAAACTTATATAGTCTGTAGACGCTATGAAAGTTAGTCATTTATATTTAATAAGACATAATTATAAAGTTTTACTTTTTTTAAGAAACCTCGCCACACACTAGGAATTTCTCTTGTATCGTGGGTGCGGTTCACAAACATGAAATATCACATACACACCAACCCAGACTCGGGACAAACATCTGCGAAGCGCACAAATGCTTGTTCCGTGCGGGAATCGAACCCTTAGCGCGGTAGTACAATCGTTTAGCCAGTGTGCCAAACAGTTCTTGTTGAGTTCACGATAGTTCACAAGAAACGGCCAAAAATGCGTCTTTATATTGTATTTATGTTGTTATTATAAATTATTATAACCTACCATAATCATCCGTAGACCGACTTCATCCATTGCAGGCCTCCTCATTTTATTTCAGTCTTCTGGTACAGAGCCATTCAAGTACCAGCTACAACGGCATCCACCCATTTCACCGTTCTACTCTTTTATATTGCCACCACAGATGGCACAGACTTCCGATTCCTTATTCATTATATTTGAATGTCTGGAAAAGATCGCAGAGCCCAAAAAGCCTGCCTTCTGTACTTTACGTTGATGATAAATCTTTATTCTATTTTGTTTGTAGAACAATAAAGTGTAAATATTTTAAATGTTAATTGATTAAACAATAAAATTTCTTATTGGCCCTTCAGCATTTATAAACTAATCTTGATGTACTTTAAGTTGGTAACCTTAAAGGTCAATTTCGAATACATTTTATCCTAACATAACAATATTACACTACAGCATTGTAATATCGGGATCCACGCAATTAATATAATCGGCGCGTTTGTGGTTTCATGCAATATAATTAATATAAAATTTATTTCCACGTGCTTGAATTACTGAACTGTTGCAATAGCTGGGTGAATTATTGCTGATAATACATTGTGGTCGTTTGTGGTATTTCGCCTCTACCTACATGTATGTAATACACGCTTCAGTACCGCTAGGTATTTATAATGTTACAAATAATTTGTAGCGTTGCTTAGTTTCTGTGTTTTGAATGCATGTGCGAAAAAACTTGTGAACTAAAATATTGATAAATGATTTTATAAATGATAAATGATTTTATTTCTGTAAATAGGTCTTAAAAAAACACTTTTACACGTCAATTTTTTTTAAACTAGATAGATGGCGTCGGCATTTCCTAACTGACTACCTCTGAGAAGAAACGCCGAAACAAACTCAGGGGTCAATGTCTCTTTTAAAGTCCAGACAGGTAAAAAATAATGTGAGAACAGTGTAGGTGGTCTGAGAAGAGGTCTTTTTAAGAAAGTACCACGGCGAGTTTGAGTCGACCTGTCCTTACAGACGCCCCGTCTCGTACCATCTGCAGGACATTTGGGTAGGCTGTATAAAAAATACTCAAACCGCCAGACAAAAAAAAAAAACTACATAAAAAGGATAAATCCTACATTGTACATTAATTTCACATTAATAATTTTATTTATTAATATTAATCTTGTTTATCAGTATTCGTTCTTCGTTCTTCTTCGTACATGGCTTCGTACTTCGTACTTTGCATGAGCCAAATATTAATGACAAGGAAACAGGTCATGCCGTGGTGGAGAGATTGGTCAGTCAACAAGGATGGTAGCGAGGTTGACCATCTACGGTCATCATCATCATCATCATCATCAGCCAAAAAACGTCCACTGTTGAACATAGGCCTCCCCGTTTAAGCAGGGGGGGGGGTACCATCTACGGTACGCCGGTCATATTTAGGTGTCGTCAATCATGGAAGCTTTCTACTTGCACTCCAAAGTATTCGGTATAGAGCAATGTTGGTTCAACTGCAAGTGAAAGCCAAAACCAAGTCATTTTCATTCATCAACTTCAATCTATTAGCCTTAGCCATTATTTCCTTTTTAAAGCGGTACTTTTAGTTACGGTGACAAATGCTCTTAACTGATTTACTAAGCATTATTATTCGTAATTCTTATATCAATGGATGTCTAAAACCCAGTCAGTACGAAAGCTTTTATTCTTTCAGGCAGGCACATTGTTATGTAGTAAGTAATTTTCCTTGAAAGCTAAGTACCTACAGCTTTTACTATATTCTTTTGTGTTACTGTCCTTTTAACATACGTCTTGTCACTCTTTCCTTGTCAAATGAATCTTTTTACTTTGTTGTAAATCAAATTACTTTTTCCTTTAGTACCTAGATGTATATTAATACGTTTATTTTTCTCACCCCAATATTTGAGATGTTATAAGTAATAGTATTGTGCTGTTGTTATCAATAATTACAATATTGTGGGAGACTGGAGCCTAAGCTAGGCCACAGGCCTGTGTTTCAGGACATTTATCCATAGGTTTTTTTATCTTTGTTTTATCAATGTGTGTGTTATCCAAAGTGGTTATTTATCCAATGGATAAGTTCACTGCTAATTTAGATCTCTTTTTGTCTATACTAATCTTATCTCTTGCGAGTTGCATAAACACGAATAAATGGTAAAGTATTGGTATTATCGTTTCAGTGATTTATAGCTGTAAAGGTATAACACTGAGTTGGTAATCATAGATTCCAACAGATAATACCTGACGTCACCCTTAAGACGTAAATACTAAAAGGGAACTTGAAATTCGATGGATGCGAGCAGCGACACGGTGGCTCAGTTGGTTAGAGCAGCGCCACGGATCGGCGAAGGTCGCGGGTTCGAATCCCGCTCGTGTCCATCATTTTTCAAATTTCCTTTATCAATTTAGTTTCAAGCTTAGCATGGGCAACATGCTAAAATGGCACCAAAAGTCATATAAATGGTAAAGTAAATAAAATATTTTAATTAGAAAAAAAAACTTTGAAGACAGACAATTAAAATCGCCAACGCCAACCCACAGTGAGCAATAGATCAATCGTTCCTTCCCTGTGTGAGAAGAGACCTTTATCATGCAATTGGACAGTTACAGGCTAACATTATTTTTATTAATACTTAGTGAACATCACCCATACATCGCCACACTAGGATTACTTGTTTCCTAAAAAGCGTTTACATAAAAACTCAATCTACCCAAGTTCCGTAATGAAATTCATCGAGCCGTTTGCACATACGCTTAATGATAAAACTCTATTACCAGCTTCACTACAGCTGTGTACAAAGCTTTTTACGTGAACAAAGACTTAGCTTGTGAAACAAGGTTCTTTACACGAAAAAATACCTATATTATCTTGGAAACATCGGTGTCAGACATCAAAGCCTTGTGATTTTGGAAGTGTGTTAATGAACCTCAGTCAGATAGCTTTTTCCAATATCTTTTTATATTTAACTTACTGTCGAGCAGATACTTACTACTAGTAAATCTTTATTAGCATATGCACAACAGCTGATCTTATTTGGACGAGATTATAAAATAGAAATCAATTCATAATAATAATTGGTATATAAGTACTGCAATTCTTTTTTCAAAATCGTCCCCCCACACTAGGGAATTCTCCTGCATCGTGGGTGCATTTTACAAACGTATTTTCACATACACAAACACCCAGACTCGGGACAAATATCTGCAGATCGCAAAAACATTTGTCCCGTGCGGAAATCGAATTTGCAACCCTTAGCGCAGCAGTCCAATCGCTTAGCCACTGCACCAATCGGGTGGTCAACATTTTCATGGACTAGTTGAACCTTAGACAACTTCACACGGAATGGTAGATAGTTATGTATAGCTACGTATACGCTCAACAAACTCAATGATTATAATCAACATGACATTAAAATCCATTGTTTTTTTTTATTAAAACGTGCACTCTAATGTTATACTTAAAACGACTTTTTTTAATTATACCCGTAGACATTTGGAATCTACTATCTACCAATTACAAAGTACGTATTATAATAGTTTTGTAACAGATACAAGGCAATATTCGTTACACGTGTCAGACTATCGCTACACACAGTAGGTATGGTAATTTAGATGACGTATTCAATTCTTCGCAAGTGATGAACGATGCGTTCGAAGCCCACGATTCAACGGGCTGAATGAAAGTGATTCATCTTCGCCGTAATACTACGAAAGCTAGCGTTTGTGTGTAGATAAAACAGAAGATTGAAGATGTATAGAATGTATTAGAACGTAATAATGTTATACAAACATTGTACCCGATAAATGGTAATATACGCTTGAATATCAAACTAATAACTAGAACGTGGTTTTGCGAAAACACATCTCTATCTTATGCTTCGAAGAATACAGGGGTGATACCTAATACACAGAAGAAAACGCCGCACATATCTCGTTCTAAGAAACTACTGTCTAAAGAAAGGTCGAATATACATTTTAAAATTTTATTTTATGTAGCAAATTCTCAGTATCAACCCACGAATGTCCAAAAAAGGAATATTACTAACAAAGATCTCAGTCATAATCAATTTTCTCTTACAAAAGCTCAAACCAAACTCGGCGAGTATCGTGTTGGCGCATAACTGATCGACGAGCGGCTACGATCGTGTAGCTGACACTAGTTACACAACTTCGTAGCTAGTTGCTACGAGCCTGCTACAACTACGAAGCAGTGAGATAAAATTAAAATTATACAGACCACAGATACATATTTGAGATCTATACAAATAAGAGACTTGCGTGGGAATCAAAACCGCAGAGACTAGCTACACGAAGGTTATTTCAGGGACCTTAGAAGTCAAAGTCTTCGGTAAGGTCGATATTTGATTCGACTATCAATTACTGCCAACAATAGCTCTTATTTATAAAGGTTGATATAACGTCTTTTAACCTTTACACCTCTCAAGTCTATTGACAAGCGATCGACAGTGATAGGTATAATTTAATCAATTATATAATATCGTCAATTTTTATATGTAATGGGGAATACTAAACTGTTTAATGTAATAAATATTTATAGAATTTTGTTAGTTTGAGTATTTTAAAATGAGAATCATTGCCACCTGTAGGCCCCAAAGAGGTTGGTAAAGGTGATCTCTTTTATGAGGCGTATGGAAAATACCTCAGATTAAAGGAACTACCACTCGTCACTCATATATTTTGCCGTGTGGTATCAGGCCTAGAACTGACCACCCCCTTTCCTCCCGTGGGTATCGTAAGAGGCGATTAAGGGAAAATCCAGAAGATGGGCAGCAGCGTCTTCTGTAACTTGACTACCAACACTGCGATCCCCAAGCCGCTTGCCAAGCTTGGGGATTATGGCATCCCCCCCCCTTAAAAGGGGGAGGCCTTTATTTAGCAGTGGACGTCTTCCGGCTGATGATGTTGATGATGAATATTTAAGTCCCATTTATTAGGGGGCTTGCCTATTGCCATAAGGCCGAGTATTCTAATAAACTTATATGTTAACAGAATAAAATGAACGTAACTTAAACGTCTGCAGACAGAACACGAAACACCATGGAGTAATGTCCACATTATTTACATACAGTCGATCGTAAATTGTGTTGCGCGCGCATAAAACCGCAGAAGCACTAATAGTCACATTGAACAACATTGTTCGAACCGATGTATCGGCGACCAGAGATTAACTGTCATGTCCGACTCCCGAACAAGGATATACTGGCGCATACCAGTAAAGGACGCCGCGTTACAATAATTTATGTTGGAATTACATTATATACTCGATGTATCGATAACGTGTAGGTATCGAGTACGCGCCAATGAGTTCAGAACTTTGGACTTGGTCTTTATCTTAACTTGCAATAGATACGTAAATGAGCTTTTCCTATTTTGCAGTTTTAGTACTAACTATATACCTGTGGTGATCCTGAAGAATATCTTCTGTATCGTTGATGCGTTCCATGAAAAATTACAAGCACAAACTCCTAAATTCGGAATAAGTACGAATACATAAAGATTTAGCCCTGTAGGTATCGAGCTCGCCTCTCTTACCACGACAGTCTATTCCTAATCCACTGCGCCTACAGGCTCGTCAATATACTCAATAATTTATTTACTTAAAACCTTTGACTTATTTTTATCTTCTTCGTGGATGAACCCCATTCTTTTAGACATTATACCCTAAAACATGACATAAAACCAGGACATAAAAGTCAGTCAAATCTAACCAACGCGTCGCTAGTCTCAATCTTGTTCAAACAGGTGTGAAACATTCTAGACGTTATCCTACAAAGTTAGTAAGATATACATATAGGATCTTTTACTTGAGAAAATTTGAGATTTAGCAAAGTTAAAATGTACCTATATGCAGAAGAACTACTAAAACCGGTTTTTTTTATAAATTACGGACAAATTATTTATTATCACTGCGAGGCCACTAGTACGAATAAATAAACTAAGCCATTGCCACTATAAAAAGAAAAACAATCAAATATAATAATAGGGATACACCTACGCGTAAATTACCTACAATTTTAGTTTTAAATTATTAAAAGCCAAAATAAAGGTATATCCATTCCATCACAACGTGTTATCTCCATAAACAAATGAAGGCCTACAACCAAAGGCAGGCAAGTGAATATGAATAAGGCTGGACGTTACAATCGCGATCGCCCGCTGTAGTGGATTGGGACGATTCATCTTACTCCTGTTCGGATACTGACACCGACGAAGGGTGACCATGCGAGGAAAAAATCGTGGGATTTTATTACATACATATATGACAGACATTATTGACAAAAATTGAATCTGAAAATTGCGTAATAGAGACAAAAATTATGAAATACATAATTTTTGTCTGCCTAATTGATAATATAATATCATTCTTCTACCTGCGTCTCTAGGGGTTACAAATTTGATGATATACATTATCAAAACGATTTATTTTTTTGTCGTGTCTCAGAAAAATACATAATATCAAAAATTGAATGTCAAAATAACGCACATTTCGAAATAACGTGTTAATCTCTTACAATAATAATTACGTACCTATATATAACTATGGTAATAATAAAAGAGTAGACAATGTTGCGTGTAAGCGGACTAAATTCAGAATAACTAATAAATTTCAATAAACAGGCTGTCGCAGACTTGAGTGCGAAATTTATTACGATTTAATTTCGCAGAAATAGCTAAGCTAATGCCATAGAAAAAAACCTAGCTTATTACTCCGTAAATGAATATTGGCAAGATAAATTAGTCTAAATATGTTTAGGTTAGGTCAAAATGTTATTCACTTTATTTTATCATTCGTTTCTGCAATTATTATTGTAGTTTTGCATGACTGATGTTAGGGTATAGCTAATGAACACTATTATAAGGCAGTCTTTTTAAAAACTTATTTGCGTATCCATATTCGCAAAGAAATGATTTAGGGACAAGCAATGGTTATAAAATAATTATGACAATTTACGAATATAAATTACATTACTCATAATTTCGTTGAAAATTTCCACAACAATTACACCTACACTAAAGCTTTAAGGGACTTTATTAATGCCACGCCAATTAACTAAGACCCACGCAGCAACGAATTTAAACTCCCAAACCATGGTCACACTACTCATGAATAGATGCCTCCTACTCACCTGCCCAAGCTAGTGAATAGCCGACGGGTCAGAGTTCGAGTCGTGATCGACATCAACCAGTGAATAGACACTGGATTTTAACCCTTTCACTAAAACGAGGAGCCATTCAGTCAAAAAGAGATAACGGTTTAGGGAAAAATCTCTTCACATATCAGTTTGTAATGTTCATATAACGATATATACTTACATACCTATTATTTCTGAATACACAGAGGGGCTCGTAGCTACGTGGCTACCGCGCAGATCATTCGATCTGCGAGGTTAAGCCGGGCTCACTGCAATCAATCTTGTGATGGGTGACCGTGGGTGACCGTTTTCACATGTCAGGGCCCTCCGTGCTTCGGAAATCACGATAAGACATTGGTCCTGCGCCAGATCTCTTTCCGGTCGTATCGGTCCGCCGTCCCATCGCTCTATGAGAGTGAAGGAATAGGGAGTGCACCTATATTTGCGCGAATACTTGTGCACTATAATATCTGCTGCGTAGTTGGCTAATCTCAGATGAGACAGGCAGCCTTGACCGGAATTCGGTCATTAGAACATTATTATTTCTGAATAGCTTCGTACCTACATAACTAGCAAACTATCGAGGTTAATTAGCACTTGTTTCGGTCATTCCACGGATGGATGACCGTTCCTAGATCGAAAGTGGAAGACAAGAGGTAATATGTTACAAAAACACGAGTAATATATATCTAGTATTAATATAAAACAATATTATAATCTATCAATCGTTTAACTGAAGCATCTGTAAAAAGGAATACGTAATTTACTATTAAGTAGATCAAAAGACCTTTTTAGTTATTCGTAAGCATTGTAAACAAAAAGCTTCTGAAAGTATACGTAAGTGGCCTCGAATCGAATGGCCGACGCAAAATCAAAGTCAAAAGGTTTCATTCATGTAAGCCAATTACAAACCTTTAAAAGTAACTTTACCTTTTCATTTCTAAACATGATTTCTATTCAGAGTAATGAGCAAGGGATCTTTTTGGTTACTCTTAAGATTACTCTCTTATTAACTCACCTAATATATATAATCTATTCATGCTATAATGATAATGTTCACCGTTGTTCATGAACATTGATTGAATTTACTGGTTGATTGAAGATATTAGGCACATTAGTAACACATCGTGATCACTCCGCTTCGAGTAGTCTTTGATCTTGATAATCTTGAAGATAACTCATTAATATCTTAATTTCGACACGTGTTGATATCTTTGAGACTTAAGAAGATACTGATAATAATAGATGTCTAAAAGGAATACTTATAATATCTGCCTATAACTATCCCAATGCAGGACTAAAGCTTTTTGACATACTAAGAAAGAACAAGCATTGATTTCGATTTCTAACAATTGAGTCTAGAATTCATTCGGTGTTTTTATTTACTTCTAGTCAGAGATGACAGAGATAAACTAAAGAGAGTATAATTTATATACAATATTAGAGACACTGAAGAAGTCACATGATACCTGTGTGGCCACCGAAGCATTTAATCACAAACAGAAACTTCATAATACTTTTGTTGCGATAAAGTCAGGTAACTCAAAAAGGTCAACGTATGTCAACTTTGACATTAGCATTTGGAAAACGTTATTCCATATGACACCTGTCACAAACCTACACGATTCAAAGGTAACCTGAAAATCAACTTGAGGAACATTTCACAACGCTCTTTGAACCTTTTGAGACCGTAATAAGGATTCTACAGGCATCTTGGATAAATCAAATTCAATATTGACGTACAATACTCCAAAGAATATTTAAACTTTCATGTTTTTCTTGATGTTATTTACAGCAATTCTCTTCTGAGGGTTAAAAGTTTAGAGGTCTTGAAACTTTATGTTTTATAGTTTTAATAACCTCGGTTTTTAAGACTTCATCCAGACAGTAGTAAAAGTGAAGAATACAATTCTAAATGTATTTACTCGTAAAAGCTATTTTGTAGGTAGGTACTAATGTACAAGAAGCTACGTAATTTAAAGGTCGGGGAATACAATTTAAAGGAAAAAGTCTTTATACGTAACATTTAAATTGTAATTAATACCTCAGACCACGAGTACTATACCTATTACTATAGAAAGTTTTATCCACGTTGTATTTTGGTAATAGGATATTAGCAGAATCACACATTCTTTAACCTTGTTAATTTATAAAGACTCTTAGTACAAAAGCTACTAGTAAACCTCAATAGGAACTTGCAAAGGTTTTATAGGAACATCGAGTCTATAAAGCTTCTACAAAAAGAGATCAATCTAAACCCACACAATGGTATCATCAAACGATAATGAAAATTTTCTTTCTGCCCCGAAAAGGCAATCAATACGAATTAATTCGGTGCGTGATTTGCTTGTCAAACAGATTTTGTCCAATATGACTCCACTCTACTTGCGGATTAATTGAAAGAGGGTGACCACAGATTTGATCCGACTCCCTCGCACTACCCAAGTTATAAGATACTAGCGATAACAATACTCTTTTATGTTGGTCTTTCTTATATATTTTAAAATAAATCCTTTATCACAATTTACATTGAAAGAAAGTAAATTTCATTTCTTCCTTTCCTTTCTACATTGATGTACTAAATACCCTGTATCAGGAGTTATTGTAGTATTAAATCTTGCGGTTCACAAAACATAAAAATAATTACACGTAACATGGCCTGATCCCACAAAAATTGTTCCTACGTTAGTTAACTCCGCAATTGAAATTAGTGCAATTTAAGTACAAAACTATGGTGCTGATAATGTCGTCAACTAATTTTATTATAACCTAAACACTTACCTTCTTATTTATAAACGATGCTAAAATGTCTTTCGAGTTTCTTTATAAGTATATTGCCATCTCTATTCTTTGACATGTAAATGACAGTGACAGGTATAATTTAATCAATTGTTCAGCATTGACAATTTTTTATAAATAAGGAGGAACATGTCAGTCAGCGTTGACAAAATTAAATAACTCTATGGTTTCTAAACGTTACAGGAGAAATCCTTTGATTATATATATGTCTAGATGGAGTGTGAAGACCCTGACAGCGTCGGTATTGTATAGCGCCAATTCCTCACAATTGGCGCCAAAAGCCAACAGTGTCAATTGTGTTGTCAATGGAGACGCTTGTTTTTCTATCATAAAATAACGTAATAAAAATGGCGAAATGGGCTATTAAGGTGTGTAGAAATTACAGAGGCCGATTGAATATTAATAAATATGTATCCTATCACCCGTATGTTTAATAAATTATCATTAGTTTTTGAATAATGAATTATTGCAAAATATTGGAATATAAAAAAATAAAATTCGCCATTTTGCAAGTGTGGCAAGTTTGTGAAAACCAAATTTCCCACATTTACACATGAGACCGGTATGCTGGTAGGGCGATATTATTAATGTTATGGTGGATAATGGATCTTCAGTTTTCTACGAATCGAAGTGTACTGTAGTACATTGAAATAAGCTTGATTTTTTTTTTCGAATATTCCACCCATTTTGAATTTCAAGATGGCGGGCCTATTGACTCTTGCAAAATTCGACATGAGCGCCAGCATGTGTATACTTAATTACGTGCCTGCGCCGAGGAAATTTGAGGAGTTCCTTCGTCTGAAGTTAACCATGGGGATAGTGTTTAAAACATGGTGAACTTTAGAACGGGATATTATAGTTAAATGTGCATATAAAATGTTGAGTCACTACTGTTGACCGTTGATGAGTTCCCTCGTCTGGAGGCAACCGTGAGGGTGGTGTTAAGATCATGGTGAATTTTAGGAAGAGCTATCATGGTTAAATGTGTGTACAAAATGTTGAGTCTGTACTGTTAACCATTGAGGAGTTCCTTCGTCTGGAGCCAACCCTGGGTTACAATTCGGTCACGCTTATCATGAAAATGTATTGTCTTTGGAACTGAACCAAAGTGAAAAATTATAGCTCCGTAAGAAAAAGAAAGTGCCATAGCCAATTGCTTGTAATAAAAAAAAACATTGTCTTCATAATATATAATTAGTACCAAACACAATAATTATGTACCTATTATTTAAAAATAATTTTTATTTCGAGTTAAAAGATAGACTGTACCACGTTGGGCAATTTACCCCATTTTAGTTGTAATGTTTATCAACTGGTATCACTACGCACGCAATCATGCAAAAAAAAAAAAACAATTGGCACGTTGTTTTTTGTTTCAATGTAGCGCCAGACTCCATCTAGATAATCTAAGGAGAAATCATTAGGATCCTAACATTTCAAACGTGAACCATTAATAATTATGTAATTTATTTAACTTCCTGATCAGTGAAAGTGGTGGAATCTTTATCCGTTTCATTTTTATTGCATGCACGCGCTGTCTACTCATCACTTAGTCTAAAGATCTGAAGTTCGTATTTCTTTTCACGTGTGATTTCCCCTGACGCTCCTTACAGCCTGTTACCTACTACAGGTAAAAGCGATTCCAGGATCATAAATACTTGGGTACCTCTTATATTATTCGATTACCTTTTGAGTTACTGTATTTTATGTTTGGTGAATCGATGTTATATGGTAAAATGGGCTTGTAAGTTCAAATGAATGTGTTTAGAATTGTGGGCAGAATTTATTGTAAAAAATATTGTATGTTGGGGAGTAATATTGAAATGTACTTTAGGCTATGCTTGTATTCACATAGGAGTAAAGTAAAAGATCTCAAAATAGGTTAACAATATTTTGATGAAATTTAGAAAATGTTCAATTCATTCTCACATAGTTTAGCTACTTACTACCTACTTCCCTTCTCAGTGGCGAATGAGAGTATGTTCATAATCCATCCCCCCAAGAACTTTTTTCATTATTTCTCAATGATAAACGTATAACTGCTTTGTTGATCTAGTGGTTGCTAAGTGCGAGCATGAGGTCCTGGGTTTGAATCCCGGTTGAGCAAATTGTCACTAAGTTTTTTCATTAGGTAATTCTCAGTAGCAGTATGGAGTCTAGATGTGTGCCCTGTTGATGGCAATAGGCTCGCCACCTATTATATTGGGTACTATAGCGTAAAAAGTAAAATGTGGGTATACTGTACGTGCACCTCTGCCTACCTCTTTGGGAAATACAGGCCTGGTGTGGCCTATGTATTATACGTATAATTATGTCATACAATACAATTAAAAGGCGACCACTACCGCTCCGCTTATGACAACGATCAACCCAAGCCCGTTGGGCTAAGATAATGATCCCCGGAATAGGGGAGGCTGTAGATTACTTTTCTCAATCAGCGCGTCGTAATAAATATTTGATGAGCTATAAGAACAACATTTATTTATAACTAATTGCATGCTTTTGTATTCCTTTTTTTTGGCTTTGAACTTGTTTGGTACATAGTTGTGGTTGTTAACTTGTTTATTGAATATATTAAATATATATTTATTATGAAATCATATATTTTTAATATTAGTAAAGTACATTATTGGTATTGTGAATATGTAAATGTTCACTTTACAAAGTATATACAATCTTTTATTTATGAAAATGGCATAGATTCAAAATTATTGCTAAGCCATAAATTACGTTATGAAAAAGAACGAAAATATTACGCCGAATGTCTGTTCAAACAACACACGCAGATACGATCTTATTTTGCTATAAATAACTTCTTTCCTTAATTATCTCCGCAAACTTCAGGATTAACGAACTTGGAACGAGTGTGGGCTAGTGAAGGGAGTAAATTACATGCGTCTAACTTCATTACGGCGCAGAATTCTTACCCACGCAAACAACGTTACGTGCCGGCCCTAACTTACAGAGGTTTATAAAGGTACACTTAGGTGCCAGTACTTCTGTCTTGTTTATACGGTTATACCTGTCTATGAGCTTAAAAGGAAACGAATAATCGGATTACGTCTAGTGTTTAGGTAGTCACTGTAATGTTGTAATCAGATTATTCTGTTCAAGTAATTTTGTAGGGTTGTGAGTGCGGTGTTTTGTATAAAAGGTGAATAGGTAGCGCAAAAATATACGATTGGAGCTACTATTGTAAGCATTTGTCAGTCGTTGACCGAAGGCAGTGATTATTGCTTCTAACACAAATTTTCAATTTACGAACTACTCGTTAATGTTTTAATGGCACCAAGTTTTATAACCATCGCAGCGAGATGATGAAATATGTATGTAATACAGTTGTGTTTGTTATTGAAACTTACCATAATAAATAACGAACAATACAAATGTACAGTAGAACAACATGAATACAATATACTTATTATTCAACAAACAAGAAAGCAGTAGCAGAGAGGGTAAATACTCACACAAATAATTCGATCCAACTTGCATCTCATACATTTTCACTTTAATTACAAACAGCGCAAGCATTGTACAAACATTCCTTTATTTAAAACAATTTTAACAGGTGCTTAAACAGTCGAAGCGCCGTCAAAATATATTCCGAATGGAACTTACATACACTCCATTGTCATTTCAATAATTGTCAAAGTTATATACAAAAACCAATTAAAAATCATTTTCATCGAACATTTACCGAATAATGAATTATATTTGACACTTGATACACAACTTGGACGGCCTCTTGCTTGCTTATGTATAGGTAGTTACTACATAAAATACTCAACCAAATAAATTGAAACGAATTCATACTTCATTCATAGCAGATGGAAAATAATTTTCAGAAGTTTTCACTTGCATAAGGTTGTTTAGTGCAATTGCCAAGTCAATCTATTTTATTTAAAAGACAAACACTATAAGATGTTGTTAGGTTACCTAATTACGTAATAACTTAAGACAGAAGGTCCCTTTAGTAGGGACTTAATAAAGTAACCGACTTGTTATTACATGGATCTCACAATTTTTTACGGTAGAAGAACTGCGTTGCGAGACTTGGTTTTTTTACAAGTTTTGTTTTTGATGGCATACATTTTACAAGAGACTGTAACTCTGATCACCACGACACGAATCAATTAATATCAAATGTTTTAATCGACTGACTCGGAATCAGAATAGAAAAACTTTGGTCAACCTTAGAACTTGTGATATTAGGCAGTCGCATTTAAAACTATAAGACCTAAGGCGAGGTTTAAAATGATATAAGCTTGAGCTTAATGTCTTAATAATATTATTGATTCTACATTTGACAAAAAAAACATGGCACACACCTATTTGATTATAATAATGTAATTATCCTCCTGCTTTTCTAATAAACATGATAACACAATATTTGTATGATAAATAAATGTTGGAAGTGATATAATTATGATAGTAGGTAATTGTTTTAATTTCTTTCTTTTTCTTTCTACTTTTAAAAAACGTCGCCCCACACTTGGCATTTCTCCTGTATCATGAGTGCGTTTCACAAACATGTAATATCACATACACAAACACCCTGACTTAGGACAAACATCTGCGGAACGCACAAATTTTTGTCCCGTGCGGGAATCGAACCCGCAACCTTAGCGCAGCAGTCCAATTACTTCGTCACTGCATCAATCGGGTCGCCAAATACATAATAAATATGAAAATAATTTATATCATTTATGACTAACACACCAATCGTTTGTTTTCTAGTACTATACGTAACCGCGGTGTTATTACACATAATAACAAGCTTTGTTATACAGTAAAGATGATAAGCAAATTCATTTTTGTTGTACCATCATTTTGCCAGCAATCGTTATTGTATTGGCAGATATTATGGCGTGTTATGGCCAGAGTTCTCTTTTATTCTTTTGTGCTTGTATTTTACGCTGACGGCTTTTGGGAGCTTTCTTCCCTATTTGGATCTCAAATCATGACTATATACTGTTACATGTATAACAGCTGGGTATACATTTGTGGCGGAAAATAATATAAATAAATACCGCTGTAATTGAGAATATAATTTTATTCCTTTCAGTCACCAGGAAAGCGAGTCGTAAGAGGCGAAGAGCCTGATGAATGGCAATAGCCTCACCACCTAGCCTAGGCTATTGAACATACCTCTACTGTCGACAAAATATGAGTGTATAAATAGACTCCTAATAAAGGAGAACACTTCAGTCTATACCCTCGGGGATCAATGACGTGGTTATTTATTCTTTACTTTCATTAAAATCATTGGTTTTTAACACATACATAAAGTCACCTTTCCCAGAGAGGTAGGCAGAACCCACGGATTTCCATTCGCTATGATCCTGACATAGGTACTTCTTTCGCCACATTCAGTCGCATCACATTCCTCATACACGCTCTTCGGTAAAGAGTACTCCTCACTTATTTCATTTTTAATAATAATACGGAATAAATAAAGATAAGAACATCAATACCTACTATTCAATTAAATATTTTTATTTTTCAATTACAGGCGATCCTACTCGTCGCATACAAGTAATTCAGACTTTATTTAAATAAGTGTATCGGTTTCACCCAGGTTCGGCTGTAGCCTCCGATAGCCGCAGAGCTTTTATCGTTTCACACAATAAATTAAGGCTGAGCTGCAATAATCGTATTATCATTTAAGGTAAATCATATTATGCGTTATTTAAATATGTATGGTACAGTGTGCCAATATGTACAATTCTATCCAGTTTTTAGTAAACAGTCTCTGATAACCTAGCTCTCGTTGTGTAAAAAGCTCAAAAAGCTTTAGTATACTTTACCCTTAGGTACCTGTTTATGAATGGCACGTACTGTCTTGTCTCTAATACTTACTTTAATCACAAAAAGTTAATGATATAAGTTCCATGTAAATAAATATAGTCAAATAAAAGTGTATAAGAAGTTTTAAAAGCCTTAAAAAATGAATTACTTACGTAGTTGAATTAATAGCAGTAAAATAAACAAATTCGACCGCCAAAAGATTTAACACAGCATTCAATAGAGCCTCCGTTGTCTTACGTCTGTGTTAAAAAAGCTCATTCTGGGACACTCTCCATATAATTCAAGCCTAATTAAGTCTTGAGAGGCTGTTACGGCGACCAAGTGAGGAAGGTGGTAATTACCGTTCCTTGCTCACTGTTTCATTAAAATTTCACCTTCACTGTCGAGTAACGACTCATTAGCACAACTCTTTGATGCATACTAATTGTATTTGCTTTGGAAAAGTAATTGTGATTAAAGATGGACCTAAAGTGCACCGGACTGCGAGGAGAAATTCTTTAAAAGTATTACGTTCTTTTTTAGCACTAAGATGAATTTGCTTAAGACGAAAAAGCTTCATTCAGCTGCAAATCAAATAGGAATACCTAGAGCTTACTACAGCTAGTTTCCTCTTATATTTGTAGCGCTATTGATACTTGTACATTATTTTTACCTTTAACACGTATGTAAATATAAACAATTATATAGTGCTCAATCTGTATAGGCTTACAAAAAATTCCACCGTGAAACCACTGTGTATACGTCCGATACAGGCGCCCAAAGCGATATTTTCAACTGATAAATCCCTAAGGGTGACTTGTTCATCTTCCGCTTCACTAGCAACAGAGAAAACAACGCACAAAAAATATATTTCAGAGCACGATAAATCTTTGCCATCAAAGAGTATCTCTGGCACAATCGTCCATATTTAAATATTCATTTATACCTTTTTTGGGGCTCACGCGTTTAACCCCGAAACTCACTCAGATTTAATAACGTCTTTTATAGTGAAATTTAAACGACAATTTCAGAGCCCTCACCTGACTCTTAGAACGTTAATTGCCCTTTTCCAACAAATTAATAACCGAGACAAAAAGATTCTTTCAAGTAAAAGCAAATTATACTAGATGTATTTAAGAGGTTTCTTTCCCCTTATTCATGGTAGATTTAAAGTCTGATAAAAAGAGAAGATAATACGATATCCAATTTTTTGTGATTCATTTAGTGATAGCTAATTAATATTTATTTTTTTAAATATTAGTTATATTTACGTCGCCCCACACTAGGAATTTCTCCTGTATCGTAATTTCATCTTATTGATAAATTATTTTTCAGTTCCTGGTGAATTCTGTACAAAAAACATTTTATCCTGCAGGCTTCACTGAGGTAGACAATTCTGCTAGTAATACGATAATTAATATTCACCCAACGCGACACAATTGTACCTAAGCAACAAACATCCTTCTATAATTTAAGAAAATATCTCTGAACCGCAAAAGGCACTTAATCCCAGTTGTATTATATTTATGAACCCTTACCACGGTAACACGATATCTCCGAGCGATCATTGGAATACGTACAAAGTGAAAACTTTGTTTGGGGTGTAACAGAATACAGCTCTTTGTGCTCCCGTTTATGTTCGTCAAAGCACACTCTCCTACCGTGGCACTTAGTTTCTGAGAAAATTCTTGTAACAAGTATTTCAGTAATGCGATTCACTTGCTTTTACTTTAAAAGCATTCAAATCGCCTAGCGAAGTAAACTGAATTTCACGGCTAATAAACATAAAATATAAGGCAGTATTAAAACATATTTCAGAACCGAGAATCCTGAACTTTTGCCTTTTCCATACCGTTTTCTTTCCCCCTTTCTTCGGAGCAATAACTAAAGAAACAAGTCGTCTTCACATATTTACATAATTGGACAGCAATGTCTGAGTTTAATTTTAATAGAATATAATTTTATTAAAAGGCAAAATGTTGTTAAGGCATAAAACTTATTCTATTACCTACGTCGGACCTGCTCATTATTCGGGACATGCTCAAAATTTACTAAACTTTTACTTTGCCTACCGAATAATGGACTTTCTACGACTCCGGTATACCTTTCAAAAAAGAAGAATCGCTGAATTTGGGCAACATTAGACGCTCCCGCACCATTAATTCGGAGCAGAAGTTAACTAAGTTGGAGCGTACAAATTACATCAGTCTTAGTTTAGTAACACGGAAATGTTGGCGGAATTCTTTAAGAGGCGTGGCTGTCTACATTATTCTGACGTCGGAATCCAAGAATCCGGTGAATCGAGTCTGCGGATAATTCGTCTCGTAGGCCGTTCGATCGACCTAATTTGGGAAGATCTCATTCGGCTAATGGTCGTAATGTTTCACCTGAGTGCGCCTACAGCAGTGGATTGAAGTATTTGTTCAGCGAATGATGGCCCTTACAATTTATGTTGAGGAAAAGTAAGAAGTCCAGGCTTGAATAATTTATTTACACGCTCTTTGATACCAAATGGTCCATGTTTTTTAAAGGACAATGCTTAATAGATTACTAGTTTGGCAGTTTCTTCTTGTTTGTAAAGTCATTTGCCTAAAATGCATGTGGTCGTAAATCAACTTAGAAATGATGATTCAAACATACTCCAATAAATGTATTTTTAACAACTAATTCAGAAAACTAAGGCCTATTTCTACTCTAAAGTAATAAAGCCGTGAATTATTTGCATATTTTTATTGAAAAATCTGTTATATTTCTTATTTTACTTGGTGAGTAGTATTCTAATAGTTATGAAAAATAATAACAATGATAAACTGAGTTCATAAGACTCAACAACACAAGCACATGACGTCAGAATTGTATTAAATACCTCACAAACATACAGAAATAAACCCTCATTAGTAAACAGCCCTACTAGCTCAACAAAACTCAAATCAAACCCACGTACACGAGAAACATAAAAGAAAAAGGCTAAGAACTAACGTCTAAGCAAATTGCGAGCGCTGAGGTCAGCAATAAACATTCTTAGGCAAACAGCCCGGTCTGAAGGTATTGAACTTTCCCGTCTTGCTATAATAATTTACATGATTTTATGTACGAACATGAAACAACGCCCCCCATCCGGTATTCGACAGTAGCGAAACCAAACAAAGGAATATCCCTTCATACGATAGTTTACTGTGTTTGGGTTTCAGCTTTATGCACTGTACCATGAATATTTTATTTCACGTGACCAACATCTCTATCGCTTGTTTAAGCTATGGAGGAATGTAAAAATATTTGCTGGAAAAGTTCGGCTGATTCACGAATTTATTGGGATTGTATAACGTTGACCTCGGTGGTATTGGACCACCGATAACAACGCAAACTCATGGAATTTTTGGGTGTAAGCAAAACTATATTCCATCTTTCTCTTCCATTCGTATGACGATATCTTCTAAAATAATTATAATTGAAATAAACATTTGCGTTCCCATTTCATTGCGTACAATATCTTGCTTTATTGTCATACATACAAGTATCATGTTCTTAAAGAACAAAACAATATTAAGAATATTCACAGACTTTATTAACCTTCTAAAATTACAGGTTACGCACACAAATACATAAAAATATTCGATTTTAACTTACTTACAAGTTATTTTTTAAGGTTTTTTAAATAGCCTGTTCATAGTCCCACTGCTGGGCGAAGGGCTCCCTATTATTTCCCCAAAAAACTTTATCCATCACCATTTCGGGCCAGGTCTTTCCCCCAAATTGCGCCATCGCCTTCTCGGTCTGCTTTAGTGTCAGTTATCTTAGCAAACATTTTGTGGACCCACAAAAGTTGCGCTTCTATAATATAATTAGTCTCCGTTCTACCGAAAATAACCTAGTACAGCACAGAAATTCCAGTTGACAACCTAACATCATCATTTCCTTTGTGATGAGCTGAGTGTGAAATACTGTGACTGTACCGGTTGACTCAATTCTAATCAGACTTTAGCTATAGACTGCAAATTACCAAATTTCAGAGCGCGCGCTTTGAAATTCTGGATTGCCACCACGCATGCATGTTGATTATTACCCTAATTCAAGAGATTTAATTAAAGATTCAATACATTGGAAAATATGATTACACAAACATTATACTAGGTATGTTATTAGGTTTATTACACAAGTATCAAACTATTATTATTTTAATGAAGAAATTTGGATAAAATGAAGAGGTTTTCGAGGAACGATATCTAAATGCGTCTGGCGCCTTATGGGATTCCTACCCTGTTTTGAATTGGATGACTGGTAATTATATACTTATAATAATAGCTGACACCTGAGAGGTTTAAAAGCATCACTTTTAACTTATAAGGCCAGTAAGAGTCTGTATTACGCCCACATTGTACCTATGAACTACTAATAAAACGCCGAAAACCTTAATATAAAATCTATCGTTAACTTTTATTCCAAAAATTCAATATTTTACTTTTCAGAAAAGACCGCCATTTAATTATGACATGAATACACAACATTCTTAATTATTTACACGAAAAACGCAAAGTATCAAAGTAGGAAAAACACAAAAACAAACTAGCCACCTAATTACAAAATACAACAAAATGCAACCAGACAGTTTTAATTACAAGCTAAACACACGTTAATTGTCATAGGGGATGTTAATACGTATTCCGATAGCGTCCGCCTGAATATGAGTGTATGACGGTATAGAAATTCCAGTGGTCCGACAATAGTCGTAATTCCGCCGTCGCTCGGACGCGGTCGACCACCGGACGTGAGAGCGAATACGTAATGACATCCGATGGTCACATTTGTAATTTTATTACCGCAGCGCCATTCTTGTTATGGTAATCCTAATGACCTAGAGTTAGTTACGACCGTGAAAATTGATGCAATATTGTGATTCGGCGTCTAAATCTTTCTGTGTATAAACAACTAAGAAAGAAGTAGGGAATTTTGTTGTTGGAAAATCTTTTTTGTACTATGTACATTATACGTATTTATTACACAACATTTGCAGTATCTTTTTTATGAGTACAAATGCCGTCTTGTCATTATAAACAAAAGCCAGCAGACAAACATGAAATGCACAGGATGTCAAGAATTTAAACACAAATTAAATCATAATTTCTGGTTTTCTATTCATTTTTCGCATTTTTTGTTATATACACAAATACGTCAAATTTATGAATCTTAGCAAATATTAATTTTATAGCTGGAGGATAAGAAACAAACGAAGTAAATATAATATGCGAGCTGTTATATCGAGTTCATAATAATAAAAAGGGCAAACAAGCTCATATATATTGAAAGCACATTATTGTCTACCTTAAATATTGAAGTTACGTAATTTGTATGAAACGTAAATTAATTAGGGAACAACATGATAGATTTTTAATTGTTAAAGGAAACTTGGAAAATGATGGACTCGAGCAGGACTCGTACCTGACACCAAAAGTCATAAAAACATAATAGATTGTCGCGGAGCAAGTTTTGGACCAGATTCGTATTCACAATTAGGCACTCTAAATTACACTTTAATTGATACAAATGCGAGTACTACATTTTTAGCTATTCTAAGACATCTTTGTGCACTAGCTAACGGTACGTAAAAACATGATTAAACCTGGATTTAATATTCTGAAGTCTAGCTAAAGTCGCAGTAAAGAAGCGTAGTAATAAATACTCCTTCGTTCTCTATGACCCAATAACAAAGTAGGCTGGTGTTATTTTTTAAAAACACGCGCAAAAAATCAAAATAAAAATTGAACTAGGTGAGTACAATCCAGATGGTAATAACAGTACGAACACATTTTATTATTCACAAACAGTATCAAAGAAGAAAGTTCCGGCTCCCCGAAATATTTGCATCAGAAAGAGGGTAGTGCGAACTACTTGTTTTCTCGCGACAAGTCCATTCCGAATGACTGAAAAACATCCAAAAGGTATTTGAATGCAGATTGTTTAAGGTTTTTGTTCGGAATATGTAAGAAGCTTACAGTTTGTCACAAACATTTCACTAGTTTACATCGAACATTGTTATCGTTGCCGTGGTAATCCCTTCACCAGCTGAGAGTTGAATGTGTAATGTCGAGTGGAAATCGTGTTAGAAACTTGACTCTTTTATCTAATAAAGTTTGTGTTTAAAGCGAAACTAAACAGAACTACTTGATAAGCTATTAGTTTGTGCTTAATTGACAATTAAAAACCAAATAAAATATTTCGTTTGCATATAAAAGTAATAAATTCTGGAATATATTTTCCAACACAAAAATGTTACCAACATATTTCAATATTACAAATCAATACTTTTGACATCGACATTCGTATCGCGTACGCTCACAATTGCGATACGACATTGCATATTCCATAAAAGAAATGGCAGCAACTCAAACCCCAGGCTTTGGTCCCTGGATAAATCTCAAATGTACAATATTAATATAGGAGTAAATGAAGAAATTTATTATGGATGCTATGAACCTTTGCGGTGCCACCGTATTTTTTTCATTACCGCAGCTTTAATCATTAACGGGCAATATTCCAATTGAAATTGACTTTTGAAATATGATACCGTTCTCAATTTGAAAATCGTTGTAGTGTGAGTGTGTACTAGATTGTTGTAGTAAGACTTAGAAGTATTTCTGTTTGTGTTTGTTACGGATAAGGGTTTGTATTAAAAATAAAACATTTTTAATAAATATCTGGTAGAGGTTTACGCAAACTGTCTGCTCCGGATAGCGCCTATTGTATTTTTATTCGTACTTATACAGTCATCAAAGATACTTAGAGGTTCTGATATCAAACAATATCAGTATAATGTTAGCCTTACTAAATTTTTATCTTTGCTATCATTTGTTATATAAAGAACCATATTGCGAAAGAAATAATATTATATTTCTAACCAAAAATCGTTGGCATTCAGCGCCATACTGTATATTATCTGAACTTATCTGCTTTAGTATTGGCCACTTACATTTTATGTCAATGTCAGCTTCGACCTCTTAGGAGATAGTTGGCAGTTTGGCTGATTGTTGAGAACTAACTCACAAAACTTATTTGAAATGAGTATCTCATCATAACCGATAGAGGAATCAAAGATGAAAGGTTGGCCGCTCGTTCTCAAGGGATACATTGAGACGTTTCCAATTTGTAATAAACTTGATCGTAACAAATCTGGAATATTAGAGGCATTGTAAATTGGATCACGTTTTACGTCTTAGATGGAGAAATCTTTGGGGATTTTGTTCCATTTTTGTATTAAAGCTATGTAACTTCTGACGAAGGAAATTTAAATAAACTTTTTCCCAAAAAAAAGAGTATCCGTTAAACGCTTGGAATAATTTAAGTACTCTCGGCCCCGACTGTAACTATCGACATTTGAGTAAAGTACCTCGGCAAACCCAAACAAATTCCTGCGCGACTTCTTATTGGGGGCTGGAACGACGATCGCTATCGACTTATTATACAAATGGCCGATATCTGAGCAACAGTAACAATATCTTACCATGAAAAATTACGACTCAATAGTGTTGCGGTCTCTCTTGGCTCCGTTTTGCAATAAAATCGGTGCGTCATAGACCATTCCCTATATTTGTGATTCTCAACGTGAACTCACACTGATCTTTTACACACGAACCAATTTTGTCGTACGCAGTTTTGGGGGCGGATGATGTATTGTGAGAATATTTTGTTTGGGAGAAGCGCCAATATCAGATATTGTTCGGTATTGACTAGACGAAATATTCGTTTAATATTCGACCTCGAATGGTTAGTGATACGAGTAAATAATCAGTATAGTCTTCAGAAGAATCTTAAGCATTATTTTATAAGGAAAAATTCTTTGTCCGTCGCTACGCCACGTCGACCTATTATGGTGCAGTGTTTAGCTACTTCATAACAATAAAGAGTTTAGCGCTGTCTCGCTGACAGTATAAAGATAAAAATGAACGACAAAATTCATACTACCCACAGCTTGTGTAAAAAATGGAAAATATAATTAATTGGGCGCGATATTCCAAGGCAAGTTTTTAAGCCACAAACGAGGGAAACTGTTATTGTAGAGCTCAGAAACGGTGCGCAGCGCTGGCTAACGAGTATTATAATCTTTGAACTCGTCTTAAAATAGTTAGACGTGGCTTTCAAATCGTTTCTATGGATAAAGTTGTGTCGTTACCTCACAGGGTATTAAAATGTGAGCAAAACATGTAAGTGGGAGACTAACATCGTAATGCTGAGCCACTATTGCGAGCCAAGGAGTTTCCTAGCTGTATTTTCTCCGACCATTTTAGAACGAGCAACTAAGAGTCTTGACTGTAATTACCTCAGTGTCTGTTAATGGTTTACATTCAACATATTATTTAACTGAAAACCGAAAATGTGCTTATTACAATAGATTTATTTAAGCATTATTTTTAAGATAACTGAAATACCTACCTACTTATAGAAATTGATTTGATTGATCTTTTTTTATGAAGGGTAGTAAAAAATCGCAGAACTTGAACATGATTTGTAATAAAATTAAATACACGCTTCACCTCGAAAAAATTCTAAGTATTCCACATAAAATATTGAAATCTCCCCACTCAACCAGAACCCTTTCAATCGCCTGAAAGTATGTCGAAACACTTTTTAAAGTAATCTATTGGGAGTTCCCACTTATCAATTAATACCAGTGGAAAGCGATGACTGAGCACAGCTTAATCTCTTTCTGTCGTCTCACTGCCCAGCTATTAGCCTAATGGACCGACGAACCTCGACGACGTAACGAATCCAATATAGTTCTGCTGAGTATTAAAACAAAAACAATCGTATTAACTTTTTATCGGGACTTTGGGAACAGTCTCTACGGCGATCGCTTAATTTGACTTTTTAGAGACGAACGATTCGACCGGACTGCCTATTGGCTCGTTTGCATTAGTCGATAACTCGATTTGCAGTGTACTTGAAGACTCTGACTTTATGGAATCGATTTACGTAGATGATTGTAGAAATTTAAAAAATGATCTACTAAATTAAAAAAGAATATTGCTTAGAATGTATAAGTAGTTCAATGTAGTAATTATTAATAGAATCATGAGCCTTGAGCCTTCTACTGGGTGCAAAATAACTACCAGCACTTACCTGGGTTAGACCCAAAAATCACAGTTAGTAGCCGAGCATAAAGTTTTTTTTAACATATCGCCTCTTCAATATCTTTTATTCCATACAAACCGTAAATACTACTTAAATTATATTTCTAAGACAAATTCAAATTAATTGTAATATTAATTACCAATGTTAACATTAATAAAAGCGCTCTCCATCATTTGAAACCGTGAATCGGTTTCAACTCACGGTTCAGCGGAATGTGATTGGTCGATTGGCAGTCAATACCCTACCGATTATTCCTATTGTCTGCACGCGTGAGACTAATATCTTGTCAGTTACAGACGATGACACATCATCTATTGAGGGCGCTATCACACTGGCAGATAGCCGTGTTGCGGCCAAACACTATCAGAGAACGGAAAGCCGGCGTAAATAAACAAGAAAATACTCACGCTGCGGCTGCGTTTTTAGAGCTGGCCGCAAAGTGCCGTGCGCCTGTGTGAAGGGGGCTGAATGGCTAGCGCTAAACAAAACAACAGTGATTCCAGACAGGCCGTTCATACATCATCTCACTTCAACGGATCAATGATTGATGGTCGCTTATGAATCGCCACGTCATTGTTGTCATTGCGAATACTTACTGGAGTTGTGCGGTTTAGATTTGCATTGACGTTTGATGTTCAAAAGTTTGACTGATTAAGGATTTTTTCGTCGAGATAACTCTCAAATCACTGTTTTTGTCTTACATTTTTGTCATGGATACTAATGAGTCACTTACATAAATAAAGCACAGAAAAGCTTCTTCTACTCAAACACCACACAAGGACTTACATATGTATTTATAAATTATAGTTTCTTATTTACAATTTTTATGGATCGCTTTAGTAACAATTCTTTCTTAAGCTTGTAGCAGTGCTACGAATCCGTAGCACGCGTAGCCAATACGTAGGCTTGCTACGGGTTATGGTTATTAATACAAAAATAAAAGTGTTACTTTTGGAGGGCCGCATACAAGTTGCTTTTGTTAATGCACCTAACACAGGCGATGAGAAAAGATGCATCGTTTAGAAAAATTAATGCATTTGTTTCAGTTATGTGCATACACAGGCACCATGAGGCAATGTTATCTCACTTCGTTAGGCCGAAGACGTGTTCACGCATAATTATAAAAACACGTACCGAGCAACATGAGAGGCTTTGTTTTTTTAACGTAGCATGCAACGGTGTTTCGAGGATATTTTTTGTATCACTTATGGTTTGGCTCTGCATACAAACTGTGATTTGAAACTTTTCGATTGCAACAGTATCGAGTGATTGATAAGAGACTATACTATGGTAAGTTAACCAATTCTACTTGTTTTTGTCCTCATATTAAAATCATATTTTCTTTAAACAAATATACGACAAAAAGGAAAATGTATAAAGAGGAAAAAATCCTTTCATCCTTACCTTTTTGAAGGATCGTATATCACCAACATATTATTATCATACAATGGATCTCTAAACATATGTACATGACAAGGCTATAAATCACACTATTATTAAATATCTACACATTCGTTTACATAGTGGGTACCCATAGCCTGTTATTAAAACTGTTTATAATCACATAAGGATGGCCGATTGGCCGCTCGAGAAAGCCCCTCGCTGGCCACGTATGGGATTAACGCCGAACGTCCCGCCCGCCGTATTACCCAACCAGTTTACGATTATTATATTGCACTTACAACTCTTAGGGGCAGCCTGCCGACTATACATGGCCGCTTTATAGCAATCATTAGGACC
This sequence comes from Abrostola tripartita, assembly GCA_905340225.1. Classification (NCBI taxonomy): domain Eukaryota; kingdom Metazoa; phylum Arthropoda; class Insecta; order Lepidoptera; family Noctuidae; genus Abrostola; species Abrostola tripartita. Next base: position 5,488,827 of record HG996498.1, on the reverse strand, counting down.
CGATCAATGGCTGCCAAACTTATTGGCTGCTTTTTAAAAAACGAACACCTAGTCAAAGGGTGAGGCTTAGCTTGGATTTTCAATAGAGACTTTTTCGTTACAGATTAATGCTGGAAATGGAAGGCCAAACACTAACGAGGTTGGTTTCATTTTAGGGGATTCGAATGAAGCAGTAGTGTTTTGTTTTCAGCGCTTAATTTATTTGTATAGCATTTAGTTTTTTATTAACCGACTTCAAAAAAAAGGAGGAGGTTCTCAATTCGTCGGGATCTTTTTTTTTACATGATGATGTTCACTGTGTGTATATCTTCAATCTTTATAATAAACGAGGATATTCTCAATTCAGCTGTTTCATTTTTTTTGTTATTTAAAACGAAGTTTTTAAATATACAAAAAAGGTTATCAAGCAAACAATTTTGGTCAAATTGAATTATTGAGATTTTGGGGCTGTATAGTAAACGGCAAAACCAATTCAAAATGTTTGTGACGTAAGCACAGAAATTCAGAAAGCTTTTATTCCTAAGATAACCAATTAGAGGCTTCCTCAATCTTATTAGATATAGACTACTTTGAGAGCCACTGAAGTTCAATAGGCCGTTTCGATTCAGTAGTTATCGTAAGCTATGAAATGTGTTCGAATCGAGGCACTATAGCTAAAGTACTTTATAAAGTTATATCGTAAACATTCATAGTCAGTTCCCTATTCATAATCTTATTCTAAGATCACTAAACAAGATAATCTAAAGGTGCGTCCACACTTGTAACATTTTGCCATAACACCGTTTCTTCAGGAGTTTGGTATGGACCAGACATGCCCGCTTTGTTATGGTTACGGAGAAATGTTCGTTGAAATGTCGCAAGTGAGGACGCACCTTTTAAGGTCCGCAACAGATTCAATATAGAAAAACAAGGTTATCTGTAGTAAAATTTAATAAGGAAACTTTTACCCTCGATTAGGTTTAAGCAGATGTTAGGCGATTGAGGCCAATGCGTAACAAACTTTATGGTAAAAACAAGTTAATAAAGTTAATTGAATATCTAACAATTGCCTACTTTAACATATTATTAGTTCTGAAGTTATAAAAGTTGTAGGTTTTCTGTTGACTACTTATTTCCTTCTTTTATTTCGTTTTATGAAAAGGTTTTCTTTGGAGTATTCTTCAAATGTTCCGTTATAAACTTAGATGTTACATTATCATAATTTTTCACTAACATTAAATCTTGCAAAAATCATCAATGATGCTACTCGAGGAAACCTAGTATAAATTCACCAACTCGCTGAAATCAAGGATCTCCATAGATTATTATGGCCGTATTAGTCCTACTTTAAGGCCTAAATGGTTGTTTAGAGTTTTTTTTTATAATTGTTATTTGATTCTTACACTTCCCCACTGCTAAAAAGCGTAAGCGACACCGTATCGTGTTAATTTTTACGCTTAATTTCGACTTAGTAGTGAGAAATTACTTAACAGTCAAGATGAGATCACTCTCAAATCAGTTGGTAATCTTATCTGTCGACTTGTTCTATTTACATGTTTCAGAGTGTGAAAAACAACCGATGTTCTAAAAAAACAGGACTAAAAAAACACAAAATAACAAACTACAATAGCATATTTTCCACAAGGCACTATTAATCAAAAGTAGGTAAACACGAAACGTCACGGGAGTACACATTTATCACTATCAAAATCAGAAGGAATTGGTCCACAGACACACACCACACCAGTACCTACGTAAATTATTTGGGACAAATGAATAAATTATTTTATTTGTGTAGCAGTCACTTGTTTTTATTAGCGGCCAAAGCTAACGTACCGTATGTTAGTGAAATAACTTGATTAAACTAGTTTTTCATTTTCATTTTGGACAGTTTTTCTATTCATATTCCGTTTTTAGTTAGCAGTTCGGTAGAAGCGTTAACCATTAGTTAAGGTACTTAAACTTTTGGGTTACAGATGTATTGATTTGTTAAGGTAGGATTTGCCTACCACAGGTTCCTATGGGGTTGTGTATAATTTACGACATTATATTTTAGTTAAGATAATGGTGAGTTACGATGAGGGTGTCACACTCCAAATAAAGGATGTCCATCTAACTTTTTGTAGGCAAGCATGATTATAAGCACCTAGAAGTAAAACCAGTTGTACCTATGTTTACAATAACATCAACTGATGCTAAAACCGTTTTCATCGAAGCATTCACAAAAAGATCTAATCTTCGTCTCGCAACACTGCTGCACTGCCATGTAACCAGCTAATGAATAAGGGCTCGGTTCGAGTTCAAAACCAGTTGAACATTCCCGAATATACACGTGAGTGAAACCGGCTCATACTTAGCATGTATGCACATACATAACGGTGTGAGTCAGACGTAGTTTGCATCGGCTAATCGACTAAGTAGCGTTGTCCAGTAAATGGCAAACACACCCGTACAAGCAAATTTATGATCACCGGTAAAAAAACCAGACGTATAAATCATGCAATGCGCTGGAATGATATGACGTGACCGTTGTATGAACACACGTGTATAGGTATTAATAACTTCTTTACCATTACCTATGAATTTCGTTAGTGTTATCCATTTAAACCGTTAAATTGTACATAGGTACTATTTACCAGTTGTAATCACGCCGAACAAGGTCGGCTCAAGAACGCTGCGTCACCAGCTCCTAAATAAGGGCTCCGTTTCCAAAAGTCATAAGACATTCACGAAAAAATAAAAAAATAAAAAAAAAACATTTCAGTAAAACTGGTATATAATGTTAATAACTCGACCTACCAAGAAATAAATAGGACCACTATTTACGTATATTTAATATCAGAGAGTGATTCAAAATATTCAGAGAAAATCTGATAAATGTACTTACTATTTTCAACCCCAGACAAAGTTCTAAGAATCTTCATATAGGTATATTTTTTCGAACAGCGCGTAAAATAAATCAGAAATCAAAGTATTTCTTGCGATAAATTTTAATACGTAACATCAGAATTTCTCAGAAAAAAAATTTCAATATTTAAATTAATTGGAACGATGAAACTTTATCTGCCTGAGAGTTTTATAACTACATAACTTTAGCCGGAGACCTGATTGGCGTAATGGCTTAGTCTTGGCTATTCTCACAAAGGATCGCGACTTCAGCGCGCGATTTATATTACTTTTCAATGTGTTTTGAGTCATAGTTTTATAGAGGTACTACATGTATAATCAGGCACTTAAACCTGGTGGTGTTTTAACCGTGAGAAAACTCTGCATTACATACAATATCAGCCAGTAAATTGATAATGAATAATCATTGGTTTTCGCTGCGTTTTTGCAATGCAAACTGGATTTTACACCACAAATTCCGATACCCTGGGGCTGTTTTCCTACCACCATTAATTTAGCCAGAAGCTACTTACCACAGATTTTTGAAAAACAACTTACAATGACATAGAAAACAACAATACTGGCTGACCATATCGAAATCTGGAGTACCTTCCAAAACGGGAAGGAAGATTTATTTGCAATTATTTCCTGCTCGATCAGCATGACGCAAGCAGTAAGTTTTGAAGCAGCCGTTAAGCGGTCGTCACGGGGCATTGACCCCCACATTAGACGGTCACAGCGGTCCCATTCTGCTAATATCCTTTAGTCGCCTCTTACGGCGCCCACGAGACTAAACGGTGTAGGTAAAGTAGTGTGTTACTGTTAAACATAAACAGTAACAAGTTTAGAAACGTTTCTCCGTCCTTTTAATTTTAAGTTTTTATATGACTTTTGGTGCCATTTTAGCATGTTGCCCATGCTAAGCTTGAATCTAAATTGATAAAGGAAATTTGAAAGGAAATTTAGATTCAAGCTTAGCATGGGCAACATGCTAAAATGGCACCAAAAGTCATATACATTTGGGTTGGTATTATCGTTTCAGTGATTTATAGCTGTAAAGGTATAACACTGAGTTGGTAATCATAGATTCCAACAGATAATACCTGACGTCACCCTTAAGACGTAAATACTAAAAGGGAACTTGAAATTCGATGGATGCGAGCAGCGACAAGGTGGCTCAGTTGGTTAGAGCAGCGCCACGGATCGGCGAAGGTCGCGGGTTCGAATCCCGCTCGTGTCCATCATTTTTCAAATTTCCTTTATCAATTTAGATTTAAGTTTTTAATTTTATAATTCAGATAACTAAATAGCTACTGGCTAGATAATCTTATATCTTCTTTCTTGCCTTCTTAAAAAAATATATTAATTACTTACATTTTAATGACTGGTAGAGTATCTGAATCGATAAGAATATTACAGGCCTGAGAATACTATAAGTGACACTGTTCTTGAACTCAGTAATTGGGATAAGAACTTGCAAGAATAACGAAACATTATGACATTCGAACTCTTTGTTCACAAGATAAAGTCGAGGCATCTGGTCGGCAATGCTGAACAGTAGAACGTCTGCAACGAAAAAAAAACAACCTGGCCAATTCACACATTTTCAACTTCAACTTCACTCGTTATATAACCCATTCATGCTGACCTAAAAATACCTATATTTACTTTCCACCATTCAAAAGTGCTGCGGAAACATTTTCGCTGAGCATTCAACGTGTAGGGGATACAGGGCTTTTTATCTTCCAAACTCCAAGCCTTTTTGTTGGGCTACCTCGCACTCTGAAAATAACCAATGCATATAAAATGATTCATGTTCTCAACGTGGATGCAAACCGTTGCATATCGTGCTCACACGCCCGCATTAATTACAAAATGTATAGGTAGGTATTATGCGCGGCGCAGGCTTTTGTTTTGTTTGAAATCTTTTAATCGAAATATCGGTTGGTTGAATGTGATGATGTAAGATATTTTAACGATCAGATAAAGCATCTGTTGGGGAATTATTCAGTAAGTGCATAAAGTATCAAAGCTTATAAATAATATACTGATGTAACTTTAAAGTATATTTAAAAGTATCTATGCTAATCTATCATATTAACAAGTACAGCCCCTTTACCATAAACTCTTAAAGCAGGACAGTGCAAGATGTGGAAGCGAGACGCCGCTACGTGTAGTGCAATGCGGCGCGGCGTCCCGCTTCCACAACGTAAACTGTCCTGCTTTAAGAGTTCATGGTAAGAGGGAAAAACTCGTTAAGTTCGTTATAACATTACGTCACACAGAGAAGTCAAAATAAACATAATATAAAGGCTTGGGACGATCCGAATAGTAACACGGGCCTCATGAAATTAATAAAGCATTATTCATGTAAAGGTACCCAATAACAAAATAACCTGATTTATTTATATATATAAAACAAAGTCAGTTTTGTTAGAACACTTATAACTCGAGAACTGCCGGACCGATTTTATTGATCTCCGATTTGTTAGATTCGTCTCCGCCCCGCATAGAAGAATAACTATTAAAATATCGAAAAAAATTCCGGGAAAAAGGCAGGACGACGTCTGCCGGGTCCGCTAATGTTCTCCTGACCGAATTTCGGTCACGGCGGCCGATCTCATCTGAGACTAGCCAGCTACGCAGGAGATATTATAGTGCACAAGTATGCGCACAAATACAGGTGCACTCCCTATTCACTCTCTCTCAAAGTCCGACGGGACGGTAGACCGACACGACCGGAGAGAGATAAAAAAAAACCGGGTCCGCTAGTATTATATTAAAACCTGTATCTGTATTACAAATTGGGTTCTACTTTCTTAGGTCCAACCAATAGACTGTCTTACACGTGAATGCGATACTACAAAATCTGTGTCTGTTCAGGTCCTCTATAAAAATAAACGACACCAATTTTCCCCGTGTATTCGCAATAAAAACATTAGCGATCGTCGGCGCGTGAAATTTCCTTTTTACATGCGTGCCTACTCTGTACCAAATAAATCTACGAATGTGCTTAATGATACGGCCGTGCGGCACATATTATCCTATTTTTCAAATGTAGTTGCTTTTATTACTACTGTCTGCGTGGAGAAATACCTATTTAGTATATTCGTACTTATTATTCGGAATTCGTAGAAAGAAACGAATTAAAATCCTGTGCTTACGTACAGTTCATATTATTATAAATTTACCTATAGAAAGAGAGATCTTCTCTTTCTATAAGCAATATTTTTGGTCTTTATTAGAGATGTTCTAAAAAAGATCAGGTATGGGTACATGGGTCCTGCGGTCGCATCCCGGGTCGGACAATGTTTTATTGGGTTTTCCGTTAGATAATTCTCAGTAGCATCACGGAGTCTCGCCCCCTGTTACATTGGAACCTATAACATAACTGGCGAAAAATTGGTGTAGATACTAAACATTTCGGCCCACCCCTTCGGAAAATACAGGTGTTATGTTTAAATTACAAGGTATAATAGGACGTATTTCTTTTAATATTTCCGCAGACGGTTTATTAAAACAGTTGTTTCTCGTTTGATCAGAACAACGATCTCGCAATATTGCATACCTAAAGTACCTACTTAGCAGGGTTGCAAAGAACAAAGATAGATATTACATTCATGCTTAGTACTTATTTCCCAATGAGGCATTAAATTGGAAAAAAAACGTTGCAAAATAACTCTACTGTGTAGATAATAATTCTTTTAATAGTAACATCGGAATTAAATATATTATTTCAGGGTTTACTTTTTAATGAATATTAAAGAAGTTTTTAATTTTAACTTTTCAGTCAGTACTTATCTACAATCTTTTATTTCCTATTTTTCGTCATCCTGCGAATCTAGCGTAACTTTTAGATAGCCAGAACCTGTTTGCGCTTATAAAAAGGCCGCTTACAAACAAGTTATTCACTGCAAACAGCTTAACGCCAACAGTAATAAAAAATACTAACTCTTATTGCATGTATAGGTGAAATTACACTGTCAATAAAATGAGAACTCTATTTTGTTAAATTTAAATCGATTTAACTGCAAATTGGAATTTGATTGGATGTGCCGGTCGCGGGGCTTGAAATGAATTTTTGGACTATCGGATCCGTATTACTTAACAAGTGTGTTGCTCCCATATCGAATAATTTGTCCGTTTCGTATGCACACAATATAAACTAAATATATGTTTGTATGTATACATTTGTTTTTAATACGGCTAAAGCTTGTGTATGTTTGATTTAAACCAAAACAAATAAATAACATTGACTCTTTCAATTTTTTACACGCTGCCTCTATGGTTTCAACAAATATTTATTTCAAACACCACGCCAAACACCCCCCCCCCCCCCCCCTACACACACACATACCTACATTAACCCAAACGTTGTATCGAGTTTTCCATATCATTTAATATTCACAAAGTTTATCAACGTTAACGTTTCCACTCGAACGGGAATCCTCGCTAACTTCACAAACTTTTCACATTAAGAAATGTCAAACATTAAACATTTATTTAAATTCGCGCATGTGATCGGGTATTCGGTATGACGGTAGTTGACGGTGGTTGGTGTAACGAAGAGCGGAACTTCAAAGGATGTTGTGCGGCGCGTTTAGTGAGGGCAGATGGGAGTTGGGTCGTGGTCAGCTTCATTTCCGAACACAAACCTAGATCAGTGGCCGTCCGCAGGGTTGAACGGACTGAGAATACAGTTGAATGAATAAAATCATTCACTTTTGTCAAAGTTTTAAACAATTTATGTATACACCAGAAATATAATTAAAGAGAACGAACATTAAGACTAAGATAGTACAAAGGCCCTGCTTATCGTGTTAAAGGCTTAGGGAAAATATGTTTTTGAAGACTGTATGCTGGATTATATTATAAACTACAGTGAATAGGTTTGCTTGATGTGGTTATCTAAATCCGAAATATACTTACCTTGTTGTGTTCTTGTTTTATCTTTATTAAACGTTTCACACAGATTCAAAGCTGTGTGGCTCCGTTTATAGCTCCAGGCAACATCAAATAACAGTAGTTACACAAATAACACATAGATGCTAGCTGCTATGAAACTACGAAAATCAATATCGAACTATCGAGAAAGCCATTTTTCTGGCTTTACGTAAAACTTAAACTATAAGTTTAAGCACCAAGATACAGCAACTAGGATAACTATAGGTAAGCGGGAATAAACAGCAGTTTTCATCTCTAAAACATTTTGATGAGTCCCATTTTTGTGCCAACCCTACACGCCTGAAGCCCGATGTCACATTAAGGCCTAAACCTCTAACATATTGTAAGCTATCCACCAGCAAATGAATCTGACGCGACCAGCTTTCTGTTGGTCACGGAATTTACCGCAAATACGATGCTGACCCGTTGCTGCCGGAATAAATAGGAAAAAAATACTTCATAATATTTGATGAGTGGGCGACTCAACGGGAAGTAGGAAGGGCAGATATTATTTAGGTACTTATATCAGTCCTATTATATTATAGAGTGTATATGAAAATAGAGATAGGTACCTACTTAAATTTGTGTAGGGTAAAAACATAGCCTACCTAGTCATCTTAATCATCATCAGACGGAAGTCGTCGACTGCTGGACAAAGGCCTCTCCCTTAGAATGCCACAATGAACGACAACTTGCCATTTGCATCCACCGGTTGCCCGCAACTCTGGCGATATCGTCGGTCCACCTGGTGGGTGGCCTGCCAACGCTGCGTCTTCCGGTTCGTGGTCGCCACTCGAGAACCTTTCTTCCCCAGCGGTTATCGGTTATTCGAGCGATATGTCCTACCCATTGCCACTTCAACTTGCATATTCTTTAAGCTATGTCGGTGAGTCTAGTTGTTTGGCAAATTTCCGTATTCCGGATCCTGTCGCGCAAAGAAACTCCGAGCATAGCTCTCTCCATAGCTCGTTGAGTGACTCAGAGCTTCTCCAAAAGGCCAACCGTTAGCGACCTCCGACCTCCACGTCTCAGAGCCATACGTCATCACTTTGACGACCGATTGGCGCAGTGGCTAAGCAATTGGACTGCTGCGCTAAAGGTTGCGGGTTCGATTCCCGCACGGGACAAAAATTTGTGTGATCCACAGATGTTTGTCACGAGTCTGAGTGTTTGTGTATGTGATGTTTGTGGAACGCACCCACGAAACGAAAAATTACTAGTGTGGGGCGACGTTTCTTAAAAAAAAAACCTTAGAACCACTGGCAACCTACCTACCTACCTAGAACCTGTATAAAATTAGGCCTGTTTCCCAGAAGGGAGAAGAAATCAATGGTTATCATTTCTGACCTGGCATATTTCTTCACACGTATGAAGAATGAAATATGGTATGCCAGGACATAATATAGAAATCTCTAAACCAGCCAGGGCGATTAAGAGTGCGCCTAATCTGGCCTTCTCTACAGGTAAAATACTAGCTATTAAATAAAAGGATTATCAAAATCCTATCGTACAACATAGACTATCAATACAAATATTCGCTCTGAAGGTTTGTTGTTCTTGTTTGGTGTTGTTACTCAATCACACGGCAACAATTGAACGGGTTTGAAATGATTCATCACAAAACCCAAATCAATAAACACGGCGCAACAATTTAATAAGCTTATCCATATGTTTGTTTTGTTAATTGCTTTATAAATGCTGTTACAAAGTCTATATTAAACATATACCGACTCCCCATCTATGTTAGACCGACCACAATTTGATTACAAAGGAAAACAACGACTTTTTACGTAGTTTACTTAGTACTTTACGTGTTTTATTACGAAACCCACAGTAAAATCATGACTTATCTATCTGTTCTGCCTAAATAATGGTCAAATGACTTCGTCAATTATTCTATTTACCGTTATTATATATTATTTACAACTTATATCTAACACAAATATAGACATTTAAAAAGCATCATAATATTGATCCCTTTTGATATCCACTGGTAACGTGTTCAAAAGACTGGCAGCATTGCTACGTTAAATGAATTAACTGTTACCTCCCAGCAAATAGTTCTGTATACCTATGCACATAACTCACTATTCTCACTGAGGCGTAGTAAGAAGTTTTTAATGTATGATACATTAAAATCTTCTTACTACGCCTCAGCCGCAGACACGACCTAAAAACTATTACAAACAAAAACGAGCTCAACCTATCACTTACAAGCCACACATAATATCACGGTACCTAGACACGCGTCACCGTAGAAAAAGCTCGGCGCGAAATAATTTCACCCGTCGCCTCACTTGACCCCACTCAAGTCACAGTAAATATAGCTAAAGCAATAACGCTACGTACAAACGCTTGAAACGATGCCCTCACACTGACACACGCTTCAACAAGAGGATAGCTAGACGTCGCAGTACTGTTAGTACCCTCGGGCCGAGTTTGACAGCACTGTGACACGTAGGTATGTGTGAGTGCGTGCTTCGAGTGTTTGTGCGTAGTTTTTTTACTGGATTCATATTTACTGTGTTGAAGTCGATAGAGCTCGTTGACTGGCCCCGCCCTCTCGATGTACGCCATAAATAAATGAGTGTCTACACCACGAACACTTGACGAAACTGCTGCGGTTCATAACAGTAACTAGAAGTAAGAGTTTACAAAGATGCCACTCAGGTTAACTATTTTCTTACTTAAATAACGATACTTAGAAACATCTCACGTTGTTTTGTTATTGCAAATGTTGCCGTTGTACTAAATTCTTGGAACAATAATAGTTCTGTACTGGATATTAGACACGACCACGATACAAATCATTATATGAAATGGTTCGTATGGTTGAATATCAGTGAACAAAATCTAAATAACACACAAGGTGACTAATGCGTTTTATTACTTTGAATGGCTTCACGTGGCGAATCATTAGACCTGTGCACACTCATTCCAAACATAACCTCATGCCTGTATTCCCTGGAGGGATAGGCAGAGGTGTATAGAACACCCACATTTCGCAAGTTATGTAATAGAGGGCAGCCCGAATGCCATATACTGGGCACAATTAGACTCCTTGCTGCTACAGAGATTATAACATATAACACGAATAATAACTTTGAACGACCGAGATTTGAACCAAAGACCATGTTCAGCACTTCAGCAGTCGCATTTGGCGGCCGCTAGACCAACGTGGACCAGTCGAATACACTAATTACAAAAGAGATTACATGTACCAAAGACAACTAGCCTACGTACGTATGTATGTGCTTCTTGTTGCTACATATGAAGAGTAAATTGTCTTGGCATAAGACTTTTATTATGAACCTAAATAAATTACATAAAAGGTAAGCAAATTTTACTTCAGACGTTTTTTATTAAAAATAAACCCTCTTTTTTACTTCCATTTCGTTACATTTCAAAATTACGAAAACATATGCCGCTGAAATTGGTACTTACGGAAATTAGGCAGCGTAGTACCTTTTAAAAGGAAACAATGAAATACGTATTAACCCACTGCTACGACTATTATGTAGGTACGCAGTATTGCAAAGTAAAAAAATACAAATTTTAGATAAAACTGGGATCCGCTGGAGCTCAAGAGTATCATTAATTGATAGTCGGTTCTTGGATATTACTAATAAAGACTTGCCATGTTCTATGTTAGCACTTGGATTCAACCTCATTACAATTTCTCGGAAATTTAAACATCTATCTGTAAATTAGTCTGTTACATTGGAAATTTGAGTTACGGATTCTAACTACTACTGCTTTGTAAGAATAAGACTTTACCCAAAGAATAAACTAAAATACAGTACTAATATAATAATATAAGGAATCCAAAAAAAACAACAAAGAAAAATCTATAGAAGTGATAATATTTCTAAAGTTCAATACAGTTGTAGGTGTTCGATATTGCTTTCCCAATAACGTCGTCCCAACAAAGGCCTGTCTATACCTAACTCATCCGAGAGAAACATAACGAGAGCAATTTTACAAAAACGTTCTCCACGTTGTAAATGTGTGCTGAATAACAATGTTCATTCTACTCCCTCATCACGAGTTCACAGCTTATCAAATTTGTTGGCTAGCTCAGCCTTTATTAAGTCTCTTGAGATTTTCATTAACTTTATATCTCAGAAAACACAATGGAGCCACATTACAGTTCACATAAAATGTAATTGTTTTAGACAGAAAAATATAATATAAAAGATATTGAGCCTCAGGGCACGTTAAATTTAAATTATTCGAGATCCCATGAACGGGTCCAGGGGTATTTTATTAACTTAATTGGACTCAAGTTGACAAAATTATCTTTTGGCAAAGTTTAAGTACTTTATTTTGTTGTAATATCGTTTTAAATATTACTTAATATAAAATTCAACTGGGTCGCTCCAAATGTGAAAATTACTTCAAAGTAAAACGGGAAATGTTATGAATGGCGGCAAACAGTGGAATCCATTTTCCATAAAACAGCCGGCCGAGCATTTTCACATAAACGTGTCAATCAACTTGATGTCCATTCCATGTAAACCTTCCCATGCAATTTTGCGTATTATTCATAATATTCAGTTACAAATCTACTTTAGTGTTGGACACATTACCAATATCTTATAATAATATATTAACTAGTTACTAGCAGTATTTCGATACTGCAAATACATAAAACGGAAGTTAAATGGAAGTTCTGGACTCTTTCACTGTAAACTTCGCATTTCATTTACAGCGAGAAATATCACGAGAATGAGAAATTTCTTATAAAATACTTGTAATGCAAAAGAGTTTGTGTGTCTATCATATACCATGTTATTACATTTTTAACTTTCTATCGATAACGTTAGTTATTTCTATGGCAACGAGCACGTAGCAAGGAGCCTCTGAAGTTAAAGCGGTGAACTAAAAATTGTACTAGGTTCCTAAGCAGAAATTACCAACATAGTCGAAACATTATGTCATCCCGACACATTTATCCCACTATATATTTATTTGGTCGTATATTATATTACCTACTAATTAATTAAACGTTGATATTGTGCTTAAACATAGAACAAAGTAAAGTCTAACCAGCCACTTTAACAATCGGAGTACAAAGCGGAGTTTGTTTAAAAGTAACCCGAAACAACATTGGAAGGAAATGTTAGCATTGCCAAAATAGTTATAAGTTATATTAGGTCCCTTTGAAGGATACAATATAGTTGCTGTGACAGAAAGTCCTTTTGTTTCTGTTCTTACAATGTTAATCAATGTTTAGTTTTGGAAGAAATCGAACTATTCATTCCGATACCTTTGCTCATAATTTCCAAGCTGTCCTTATAAATATGTATAATGATCTAAGTATGATTGCTGAATTTTAATCAACCTTACAATAAACCATAAATAAATAGTTTTTTTTTAATTAGAAAGCTTTTAGGAAAATAATCGCAGATGAAGAGGCCGAAGAAGATAATTAGGCCGATTGGCCTAATTATGGCTGAAGAAAAATGGGTAATTTGATACATACGTAACATAACGTAGTCACATCGAGTGAATGGTGTCTTACCAGATCAAGCCATCGTAATTTGTGGTCTGCTTACTGACTGCTGTCAAGTTTACAAAAGCTTCAAAATTACCAAAATAAGTCATTTTTAAACCGCAGTAAATAAAAGACAAGCATATTCAGACGTTTGCTCAACTGCTTATCTATATCATAAATAACGAGTCATCTGTGGGTTACAAGAAATGTGTACGAAATACATTAATCCCATGTATGTTTGTTTGTAGGCGATGAGCCAACAAATTGTTATTATTTATAGTTGTGCGCGTGCCAACGGCATGTGATACCGCGTGGACGTCTGCTCGCTCCGAAAGGAAAAAAGAGAATGATTAAGAACGTGTTCTGTTTTTAAATATTTATGTGGTAGGGATGTGAAAAATATGGCGGCTTACCAGGGACAATAACTGGCTGGGTATTTTGGAATACAAAATATATAATTTAAGATAGCGCAACCTCAAATCTTTGCAGTTTCAATATGGCATAATCAGAATATGAAATGAAGACTAAAGCTCGAGCATGAAAATAAATACAAGAAGCATAAGTTGTTTTTTTATAATATAATATTATATAATATAAATATTTTATAATATAATATAAATATTTTTTTATAAAATAATGGTACACATAACATTTTGGTTTTCGTGCTCTAATATTGTTCACAGGATTAAAAGCGAACAATATTTTAAAATTATTCATCTTACATAGCCAAGGAAATCTTACCATCATTTTATCTGGCGTTCAGGTTTGTAAGACTAAGCAGTATTACTCGGTTGATAGCTCACAGTAAAGTTCAGATCGTGTCGCCAGATCATTGTGTGAAGTCGGTCGATCAACTAGAAGATTGCCGCGGCCGAGTTCGCAAGACTTTCTCGATAGTTGACGACGTCTTAACTCTTATTAATCCAGTCGATTAGTACGAACTACGAACTCCAACTTGTTATAGCTTATGCATGAACTTAATTGTAACCGTCTTACTAATAGATGTTTTATGGCAGTTGTATAGTTACGCAATGCTTCGTCTCCTGCTTTTGGATGTAAAATTCTTAATGATAGAAATCTAATTAGAGTAATCGGTGTGTATTCGCATAATATGAAGTATTTTATCATCACAGTCTCATATCCCAGCTGAGAAGACACTACAGAGAAGTACTAAACAATACACATACTAATACGTACATACATTATGCTTAAAATGAGGTAAGTCCCAATTAAAGTAACAAAATTACTGCCTTTTATTGGACACCAAAAAAAATCAAACAATATTATGTCAAAAAATTATTTGAAACTACGAGATTTAATTACGAAATATTTAATAATGAGGTACGGTATGATTCTAAATGGTACGCCCTATAATCTGTGTAATCGTACATTCATAGATTTCCAATAGGTACGTTTTCTTCGGTGAATTCAGTAATAGCAGTATTAATTATACAGCAGCACCGGCTTCGGCCGACTGTTAATTATTCCCCACATGATTACCGGTTGCCGTTTACCGATGGAATTACGCTGAATTTTTCATAGGTTCAGCCTAATTATAGTAAGAAACGGTTACTGCTGTATTCACGGTAATTGGTGAATTACTGTAATTTCCAGTTACATAATATCCAAGTATCATGAGGTTGGTAATTCTAGCTAATGGATCATATCAGTTCTTTCATCTACAATTTCCTGTTCAATTTAAATGATTCTTACTATTTTACGCCTGTCTATTTATAGACTGGTATGTTTATGAATTTTATAAGGCGGTAAGATAATAAAATTACATCCTTGGGATCCTACAGACGCCATAGTTCTGCAGTGGAATATTAGGCTGTTATTTTGTCATTAAATCGTAACTCAGGAAGGCTATACACGATTATCTTAAAACGGAAAATACATGCTTACAAAAAAAAATGACATAATTATAATGCATTGAATGTAATTTAAAGTCTAAAGCTTTAAATTACATTCAATGCACATGACGACAGGCCCACGCTCTAATATTTGACCACGTTTAAAAACTTATGTAGTGAAAACATTGTACCTATGTAGAATGTAGATATTATCGTACTTTAAAGATGAGAGAGGCAGCCAACAATACTCATGTAGCTGCATTAAATTCACACCTACATTTGTACGCAAAATTAAATGTCGGGACAATCCTCATTTCATTTCCATATAGACGAAAATTCCATTACTTGAGCGATGACGAGCGCGCCCGGCGTAGTCAGGATTCAACACATAATTAACATTATTTTTCCGGCTTCGTCGCTTATTATAATTAAAATTTGAGTAGTCTTCATCAAATTGCATGAAGTCTGGTACAAATAGATGAAATTATGGCCTCGCCTTTGTGTTTTAAAATAATTGTAGACAAAAAGTAGTATTTTGTAACGTAGGTACGTGAAATATCGTAGGTATGCCTTTTACTTTGACGATTAGATCTATCAGGAGATTTTACAAAGTATCCAATAACCAGTCACTATCTGTACACTGCCTAAATTTTGAGCAGTTCAAAATAATTACAGCAATTGTTCATGAGATAGATTGATGAACTAATTATGTATGTAGATCAGTTTTAAAGTGCCGCGTTTCGTAAATTTTACTAATAAAATGTTGTACTTATAATTTCTATCATCCAATAGAAACCATTGAAAAGATTGCTTTGATAACATTGAAGTCTCAAAAATTGTCGATCTTTCAGTTCGGCGATTGTTCACCTGTTCCAATTTGTAAAACTCCACCGAGGATTATCGTGGTGTTTGCAGAGCTTGAGTGGCCATTTAGCGCATTTCGTTCGACACAATTGATGGAAAAGGATTACTTTAATGCTTCTGGACTTGTTGCATAGCTGAACACCCAAACCTTTAAACCAACACAAAATCTGTGACCTTGGTTTTGCTTATAAAGAAAGCTGTATGATGACAATAAACAAATTAACCATCATAGTATGTCAGTTATCGACGCAATAGATTAATATGCACAAGAATAGATGTTTCAAACCCACGCTAAATCTATATCTAACTATTTAATGTTGTATAGTCATAATACTCTCTTTGAATACTACAAAATATTGTTATCTGTGAAAGAAATCATTGATATGAAACCTGTAATGTCTACAATCAAGCAATGAGTTAATATCTAAGTGTGGTGATTAGAGCTCGTTTCTATTCTGTGTTAATATAGTGATTTTTTTTTGCACTATAAATTCGCAAAAACAAATAGCAATACTCACAAATAACACTGTCCTGTTCGAGTATATCTAAGTGGATAGTAAAACAATTCCTGCATCTACAGACGACAATGCAACAGTATTTGGTCGACACATCTGAATGCACTTATAACTTAATCGCTTGTACACTCGCACACAAAAAGCTAAAATAAACATATTCATTTCAAATACCTTCCTTTTTTACATCGCGGACACTTACGAAAGTTATTGAAGAAAACATACCGTTTGGTGGGAAATTTAATTTTAATTGTTTTAACCGTAAGAACCTTCCCAACAACTAACATTTTACAAACATGTATTATTACTTCTTATACCTAAACTTTTTTGGATTACGATCTAGTAAAGACATCGAGCAGAACAGAATGTAAGGTGCTGAAACATTTAGTTCCGCGGCTGTACATCCGATACACTTAGTTAGAGAACTCGGCTGCGATCAGTGCACGTAGACAGAAGTCTTAGCAGTTGCTACGAACTTTAGTGCGTGACCGGCGTTTTACCACTTGCAGTATTCTTGGCTTGCGCCAGAGTTCCGATCAAATTGAACACGGAACACGCTCTTGCAGTTTCCCAGCGCCGAATACGAGCAATTTACTTTGGCATTATTTTGGACACGTCTGTAATATGTCTGCTTGTGGTTAGAAGATGTGAGATAATGCTGCGACTTCACATAGTGGGGAATCGCGACTGAAATTTATTTGCTTTGGACATGTTGAGTTTTAGATTCACATTTTCTTTACACAATCTTGATAACAGTAATCTTATGGTCTTGTTTGTGTCTTTGTTCAGACTATAACATAATCATACACACCCAGACACACACTCACATTATCCACACATACAGTCACTTACCCACACAAACACCCACACACACATTAACACACACACACCTCATACTTGGCCACTTAGCTAACTACACAATTTATTAAAAAAATAACACAATATCCTACCACCCACACACTTGTCACACAAAAATATAATAATTTCATATAATCTGTAATTTAATATTTTTCGGATTAAAATTTTGTTTGTGATACACACAGGCCCCGCGTTCAGCCATTTTTCCTTTATGTGCACTGTGTCCATCAACAATACGTACGCTCCCCCCTGCCGCCACTTTACACCCGCTTAATGTTGCTAGGTTAGGAATGGCAGTTACTACTTCTGGGGTAAATGACGATGTTTTGGGTATTGTTATTTTATGATTTCTATAAGAGGTTATTATATATATTTAATTTAAAAAAGATATATTGTAATGCAATAGTTTGGAATTCTACCAATAAACATGATATGACATTACGCCTGTATTTTTCTCAAATGGGTATTCTTATAAACTGTATTTCTAAAAGGCATTAGGTATATAGTATACCCGCATTTCGTAATTTATGTTATAGGTCCTGGGACCAATAGGACAAATAAATGTAGGTGAGGTCAATACATTAAATAATATTAATAGCTTAATGCATACACGAAGTGCAGTCGCGTAATAGGGGGCGAGCCTATTGGCATGGACTAGATACAATTCTAGACTCCGTATTGCTATCCAATGACAGTGCTCAAACTGGTAATCAAACTCAACACCTAACGCACACAAAAACATAGTTCGTTCTCCTTTTAGAAATTTGTGCAAAAATTAGTTAATAAAAAATCGTGGGGTAAACTCTCAACCAAATACTTGCAACACTGACAAAATGGCCGCTTGGTTTTATTTAACAATCACTACAATTAAAATTATTCAATATTTAAATAAAAGGACATATTTATGTGAAATGTACAAATTAAATATAATCCTAACATATTTTTGTATAATTCCGTCCGCAGTTTTGCACATTTGCATTACGCAGCTCGGCATAATTGAATTAAATGTGCAGCGTGTAAAACGTTCCAGCGATGCGCGCGATCTTTGTGAACTAAATGTCAAATCGTTCAATTACCCTACTTCGGCGTAATTGGTGTGGTGTCATTTTTGTGTGCGTTCACGGCTTCTGGTTTGTTCTGTATTCTGAGGTGATACAATACTCAACCTTCAGTGGGGTGAGGGCCTGGTGATCTGTAATACAGGTATTTTACCTATAATAGACACCAGCTCCGCACATTTCACAGACTGTTATTGCTTAAATTTTCATTAATGTATCTTATTATTAAGTCCTGTTTTTGTGTGGAGAAATAAAGAAACATTATTATTATTATTATTATATTGTTGCTTTTATATTTAGTCAAGCTAAAAATGTATAACTATAAATCAAATATTACATTCATCACAAAGTGCTTATATGAATACGTTTAACGTAATCGTGAAGCTGTATTTTCGGTCTAACGCACTCAAAACGGTCTGGCGAATAAACACAAAAGAGAGCAATTGAGTACTTGAATGCAATTTGATTGCTACTGTCCCTTCCATTTTCGTTAATAGTCGTCACATGACCACGTCAGTACGACGTACGGCGCGGCGGCCATTTTATGCATCATAATTATAAAACAAGTCATTTGACATTTTGTAGCCAATAAGCAATGAATAGTGCAGAATGCATGATCTTATTATCGTATGGTTAATGAACAACCTGGTGTCAGAAGCCGCCTGTAGGCCTCTGACATGGCTTCACATACCGTTAAAAATCTCTCTGGTATGCCGGTTTTCTCACAATGTTTTCCTACATAATTTTTAGCACCTTATAACTAATTTAAAGTACGCACAAGAATTCGAAAAGACATTAGTGCGTGCCGGGGTTTGAACTTCCGACCTTTGATTTGGCAGTCCAAAGGTCATACCACTCGGCTGACTCTGCTATTAACGTATGGTTATTAATGGTATGTTACTTAAATAAAATACAAGTTAATGGATGTCTGCAGCTTGATTGCTTGTATCTACATAATTTATAGTTGGTAAATGAGGTACAAATACTAACGTTAGAGGTTATTTTAATAAAAATTGTTTATATGACTTTTGATGCCATTTTAGCATGTTGCCCATGCTAAGCTTGAATCTAAATTGATAAAGGAAATTTGAAAAATGATGTGACGTCACCCTTAAGACGTAAATACTAAAAGGGAACTTGAAATTCGATGGATGCGAGCAGCGACACGGTGGCTCAGTTGGTTAGAGCAGCGCCACGGATCGGCGAAGGTCGCGGGTTTGAATCCCGCTCGTGTCCATCATTTTTCAAATTTCCTTTATCAATTTAAAAATTGTTTAGTCACATTAATTTGGCGACACAGTTCCGTAAAAATTAACATGGTGCATTAATCCGTGCACTCGTGAAATGCGGCCTCCTACGTTAATTACATCAAGAGCCTTATTTACCCGCATTCAGTGCTAACACACCGTAATAACAGGTTTACGTTCATTTCATTAAGCGAACCCATAACACTGTAATCCCGCAGTATTCATTAAAACACGCAAATTAAATTAATATTCGAGATATATCTGTTTATAATCCATTGATTTATTCTGGTATTTAAAATATACTTTAATGACGAAATATAGGATTGATTCAGACGGTAGGTTATTTTCTCAAAAACAAAGCGAACAATTATTAAGAGGTTGCTAAGACTGACTCGTTGGTTTAGTGGTCGCTAAGCGCACCTGCGCGTTTTCTGAGCATAGGCTGAGTTCCTGGATGCGAATCCCGAGATCAGGCAAAGTGTCAATGGGTTTTTCCATTAGGTCATTCTCAGTAACAGCACGGACCACGAAGTATGGATTTATGCCCGTTAATTGCAATAGGCTCGCTCCCGGTGGAGTCTCGACATGTGAAAACGGTCACCCATCACAAGACTGACCGCGGCGAGCACGGCTTTACCTCGCAGATCGAGTATATATATAACTAAAATACATATAGCTTATAAACTAGTGTACGAGTATATAAAGGGGTAACTCTACAAAATTCGTGCCTAAGCAAAGAAAAATAATGTATTTAATCATTATACAATATATTACTTCTATATTGCTTAAGCAAATTGTAATGCAAATGATACACTCCATCTAAACCAAATAACCTACATCGTTTTACCAAAATCCGTCATCTATTTCAGTCACCTTTCAATCAATAACCGTTGACAAACAAATTATATTCCACCATGGAAACTGGAAATACGTTCATTAATTATATTGGAACAAACAGGCCTACTGTTTACCACAACAATTATTAATGTCAATAGTAAATCTATTTCCAACTAGTTCGTATGTTTAAGATGTGTTTGACAGATAATAATAAATAGATCCGGTAATAACGAACTTATAAAAATAAATATGAAGGCACCATTATTTTCTGGTGTTCTATACACTATACTTTGGTATTCTTCATACGAATTGTACGATTTTTTATAAAAGTTTAATTCCTAATCTAAATATGCATATGTTTATTGAGTATCTGTGGCTTTCTTCCTGCGTGAAAAAAGGACATACTAGGAACACATTTACAATAATATTAACCCTTCCCTTTCGCTGTTTAGGCGTGGCGATTATATCTAAGTATTTCACGAACAGTCAACAGCATTTGCAACATTATGTTTCATAGATTGCCTCGTTGGACTAGTGGTCGCGACTGCTGAGCATGAGGTCCTGGGTTCGAATCCCAGGTTAGGCGAAGTGTCACTGTATGTTTCCATTAGGAAATTAGTTGATGGAAATAGGCTCGCCCTCTATTATATTAGGACCTATAACAAAATTAAAGAAATGAGGGAGTCCCAGACACCTCTGCCTACCCCTTTGTGAAATACAGGCTTGATGTTATGTTACGTTAAAACCACCTCAATTAAATAAAACAACAGAATTATTCCACCAACTTTAACACGAACCATCAATTCAGAAACTAATCCTACAAGCCAAAGCATACATCTTGCGAACAAAGGATAATACTTTTACTTTCAATCCAATCACAATTAGTTAAGTAACCCATGTAATTACTTAAAGTCGGCAAGTCTATTCGACCCAACAAAAAACCTGGATTCATCGGTTACAAAGGGAGTTTTGGCAAACTTCATCAAGGGTCGAAAAAAGTTTCGGGAAAAGATTTGGTCGTTCGGAGCACCTGACATACATTGGGGGACTCGTTATCTTATTTGCTATTACTTAAACTTTATTTATATGTAACTTTTACTGAGGAATGTATTGTATGTTCGTGTTCATGTTCGTAGGTCTTTTTATTATGAAGTTTATGAGGTAAGTCCAGTTTACAAAATTGTAAAACAGGATAATTCTTCTGGTTCAATCTTGTGTGGTAAATGATATTTTAAAATTCAATAATTGAGGCTAGAATTTAGATCGACTCACGTAACTTAAATAACAAACAACCATAGCTGGATACCAGTATCTGATCTTTTAGTACGGATAAATAATTGTGTCATATAAACCATTTTAGATAAAAGTTAATCTAAGATAAAAATGTGTAATTAACATAAACCGATAACTATAATGTTATGTGCTTGTGCAATCTCTCTCTACTTCGAACATTGGGGGTTCAGTTGTCGACAAAAATCAGGGTCCCTGTTGCATTTATATGTAGTGAGATAACTTAAGAAAGAATAAAAATATTCTAATCAAATAATAAAATTAATCAATTACACTTATAACGCTTCGATATTAACTAGAGCAGAATTTCAAGAGAACCAATCACAGCGATATTTCCTGTATTTCTAATTAATTAAAGACTTATTGCCTGTATTTCTAAGAAACGTATTCCTTATTAGCATAAAACTGCTTTTGACGAGGTAGCATTATGAGTAAATGAAAATTCAATTCTAAGGTAAAAGTCATTTGATATCGGTGGAGTAGAAAATTAATTTGCTTCGATCGATATTATGCGATCATTTATATTACGTTCATGCCTATTATCGCAAAGAAGTACCCAGAATGCAACTTTTTCGCCGCTATTTTGCTGTGTTATTTATAGGGCATATTCCACACTAGGTTTATATTGAAAACTTCATAATAATTATAAACTGTTGGCATGAAAGGACTAATTCTTGACAAATGCAATAACAACTAACATTATCGTTTATAAGCAATATTACACAATTAAATTTTTAGCAAACCCTAATTACTCTAGAACTTGAAACCAGCCTGTTAAAATGCTTATATAAATAGCAATCTAGTACGTAGCAATTCATCTAATATTATATATTTAGCCGCAAGTTAAAAACTAGATAAATAACATCTGTTATCATCCAAAATCTCTGTATCTTCATACGAGCCTATCAAGCACTGGCATGTAAAAAATAAAGGAGAATAAATACAAAATACTGCCTAAAGTGTGGGTATAACGTAATTTATTTTGTTTTGATGTTGTTCAAACATATTCGCTTTGAGATAAGGAAACTTTCGTTCGGTAAACGTAAGCAATCAATGTGGTGTTATTAATGTACTTTGTTTTACTTTATTGGGAGGCCCGTTTGTTATGTCGAATGTTTAATTGGTTGTGTTTTGTTTTTAATGAGATAGGTTCTACCTTTTTGTAAACATACCTACTTAGATAAATAAAATCCTGAAAGAGGTTTTCTATATGATCATACATCATGTCACAGCGAAATAAAGAAATGAAAAGCTTTGAGTTTGAAAAATTATAAGGTGTTTATTTTTGTTATGTTACATATCAAAATACCTGTTACTCGGCGTCGACAGAGGCCACGGTTATCAATATGATTCTTCTTCATATCGGCATGAGCCAAACGTTACATGGAAATAGGTCATGCCGTAGTGTAAAGATAGGTCAGGCAACAATGGTAGCGAGGTTGACCGTCCAGGGTGCGCGTGACGTACTTGAGTATTGTCACTCGTGGTGGCTTTCTACTTGCACCCATATGCTAAAATCCTAGTACCAACTCCTTAACAAGCTTTTCTAAGAACATCTCCGCTCTGTCAAAATACAAGACGTTTATGAAATTGAGAGAGATGAATTGAAGAAAAATCAATTCAACAGTAGGCAGTGATACTTCAAACGCTTTTCCTACTAAATATAGAAATAAGCTTTTGGCTCTCAAAGCTTACAAAAAAATCAACATGATTATTCTTATTTGTACGGTGTTCGTTCTTTTGAGAATATATTTTATTTAAATGTCAAGTGCCCAATTATTTTGAGATAAGGTTCGGTTCTAAAATTATACCGATTTCTCAGCTGAAACGTTTTTACAATCAATGTTTCATTTTCGTAATTTATTCCAATTCGAAAAATCACACGTCACAATAGTTGCCTTTGTCCTCATCATCATCATCATCAGACAAAACACGTCCGACGAAGACTATTGAACATGGGCCTCCCCGTATAAGCGGGGGGTTGCCATAATCCCCACGCTTGGCAAGCGGCTTGGGGATCGCAGTATTGGTGGTGAAGATACAGAAGACGCTGCTGCCCATCTTCTGGATTTTTCCATAGTCGCCTTTTACGACACCCACGGGAGGAAAGGGGGTTGTCAATTCTAGGCTGGAGACCACACGGCACTTTTGTCCCTAAGATTATTTATTTGTGTTTGAACTGTTTTAGAGGTAGGTATGTAGTTTAAAATATGGCATCATAAAACGAAGCGGGCTCAGCTGCTCACAAGACAAGTTGTGAGCTGGGTGAATTCAAATGACGTCACCAAAAGTTTGAAAGTCGCTACTTTTTAGCAACTTCTAAACCTCTTTCCACTTCTGTAACCCAAACTGTCAATTCACATTAAAAACACTGTTATTATAAAATCAAGCATCGAAAGCAAAATGATGAATCAACTCATAACAGAACTCAATAATATTTCCACAAATACGCATAAATTAATACAGCACACGGCCTACAGTAAACAAATAAGCGAGTGTAAGTTCACATGCAAATGTAATTGATTTGCTGTTCATGTAAATACTGTGTGTTCAGTAACGTGCTTAATTTGTTGTTTGACATGCGCTGCAGACCACGGTGCACGGTGGTATTGTGCAAAGCTGTGATACTAACGTCACTCACACTATAGTTGCTTAGCTGTTACGGATTAATTGGATCAATTTTCATTTTTTAATGTTAAAAGTATAGTTGCGATATAGTTGTGTTAACAATGTGGCATACGATAGTAATTTTCAGCGTGAATACAAAATTAGTTTTAACTATTCTAATTATAAACACTGTTTTATCACGCAATCTTTTTAATAAGATACAAGCTCATTATATTATTAGTTATGATCCCTTAAACAACCTAGTTTTGCCACTTGTCTAGGGGGACTGCAATTTGATATAGTAACATTTAAAAAAAGCTTTATATATATAATAAGCAGCGACATGAGGGTCAAAAGTCTCATTTTCAAGATGAACATCTCTAGCCCTTCTTATTCTAAAATGTTGGTAGATACGCCCGATATGATCTGCGAAATTTCGCGCAATATAAAACAAGTATCAAGATTATAATATTCACTTTACAAAGTTCTTCACGTCCAACTTCAATTGAAACTTACGCTGCTGGCACAGTATTCTAACTTTCTCAATACCTATAGCCGGAATTACAGAAGCATGTGTCTTGAACTCATACAAAACTTTAATTCTACATTGCATAGGAACCATCTATTTGTTCTTCTTCATATTTACAAAGGTTTCTTTTTATTCTCTTACTTGTAGAGTACGTTGCTTATAAGATACCTACGTTAGGTTCAAAATCTCGAGGTTTACAATGTTTTGTTTAAATAAAAATACAGCTACTGGTTTTCTTTGCATAGAGCTCCTGTGTCTGAATAAACACAATTACCTTGCATCGCGCAGTCGAGTAAAAATATTTTTAGGTCAACACAAAAGCATTATGTGACAAGCTGACTTAACAGTATTACTTACAACAAACAGTACCTAGTAGGTACATGAAAAAACAAATACAAAGAACGCGAAACTTAGTTAAAAACTTAATAAAGAAAGACGACACACAATTCGCTTCCGTAGTTAAGTAATAAAAACATAATTGGTTACATAATGTACGTTTGAAGCGCTCACTCAAACATGAGTTAACACTAAAACGCCCACGGGCTCCGACAACGTGACAACGGGACCAGCGCCCCAGTCGTAAAGTGACACACAGTCACAGCTGAATTAACGTTCCCAGATTACGATACGGCCGGGTATCCGAGGTGGGTCACTAATAAATCTGCTGAAATAAACCCTGTCATAACCGCAGGGTTATAAAACTTTACAGGCCCCTGAAATAAATTTCCATACATTGACTGCAGTGCGCAGCTACAGAAGGTACCTACTCATATCCGCATACAAATGTATCCATTACGCGTGAGATTCTGAATTAATGATGTTATTGCTTTCACTGTTTGTTGTCACGAAAAATATTTGAGTGTTTGAATAATGGTAGATAGACTATGGTATGACACTTTTATTGTGGTTATGCTTGTAGGCATGTAAAATTTGGCTTTTGACTGCTGAATTACGTATATAAAACCATGTCTGCAATCTCCGAATGCGTAAGGAGACGGGTTCCCTTATACCTAGAGATCATCATTTGAAAGCTGGTGCTGTACAAAGTGCTGACAACAAGAAGGGGCCCCTTTATCTTGTTTTACAATAAGTTTAATAGAAGTTCAATCAATCAATTCAATTTTGCAGTTAACTGTCTCGCGCAAGCTGGAGGGTCGTGTATTGTGACGTCATTTGGGAGCTTTTTATAGCTATAATTATTTGGACGATTGATGAGCGCTATAAATAAAGAGATAGATGCTGCCGTATAATCTCTTTCTCTCCTGTTACGACGCCTACGGGAAAAGTTATTAAATCAACGTCGAAACATCGTGCTACAGAACTTTGGTCGATAATATAGTATATTTGTGACGGTTTGCGATTCTCACTTGTTTAAATAATAGTCCGCAATAGAAACAAAATCTTGATTTTAGTGACAATTTTGATCAGAACTGAAAACAAACAAACAGATCTTGAACATTTATGTATTCATAGTTATCGTATCCATATTTCATTTTGTTCATCAATACAAATTTATACAATATTAAGCATAACATACCTATATTTTATGTGGGAATAATAATAAATACTTAAACGTCATTCCTTTTTAAGTCTGCCTCTTTCTTAAAAAAAAATCTAAACGAATTCCATTTCATGTTTTATTCATATGTCGTTTAAAAAGGTACTAGGTACATCAAACAAAATATTGACGCACATTAACACACATTGACGCACATTTTATTTTATGGATAGAATGTGACTTGCAATGTATTTATGGGTTCTACCTGAAATAAATGATTTATTATTATTAAGCAGTGAAAGACCATGAAAGATAATACACGCGTGTAGTATGTGCCTGTCTTAAAGTGCTTTATGAATTTAATGTTTATTGTCTTAGTATAGGTATATAATATATAGTTTTCGTTATACGTAGGCAAAAATCTTCCCATTATTTCTCCACAAATCTCTGTTCAACGCCATTACGAACCACGTCTTTCTTGCTTAGTTATTAAATTAAAAAATAGTTTTGCTGACTTACTGATAAGTCAGTCGCAAAAATACGACTAGTCGGCAATGCCGATCATTGCTTTTTTATACAGTAACTAAAGTCTCACCGGTAATTCGGAAATTCGCCAGTATTGTTTTCGTACGGGCGAAGTGTTTATGTAAATATAACAGTAAGTAAATTACATAGCTAAGACAATGTATAGTGCATAGTAATAAAAAATTTATCACGTCGAACAAATAATTACGTGTAAGCGCTTCTATGACAAATTAGAAGAATATTTCATTCAAATCACTCTATTTTCAGCATAAAAACGTGGGTAGGATGGTGCCGAATTGTTGGTTTTATCGACTAATCGGCACATCTCTATTAAAAACCAATAGATATTAGAAACTGTCATTATTTCCACGTGACCATACAACAATGTCAATAGAATTCAACAAAAGGTGAACACATAACATAATTTATTTAACCTACCTGAAAGCTTGCGTGTATCAAATCTATTTATTCATTGAAACTAGACTTCTATTAATATTGGTTCAGTATATTTATGAAGAACTCTGTTACTATATTTTCATTTAAAGTTTTGAAATTGAAACATGCCATTCATTCTGCAGCAATTAAATTCGAATTACTATATACCTACAATTATTTTGATATCAGATAGTGGACATCAAATGTAATTTTCCAGTGTAGATGGTATCGAAACATTTATTATAAACTTGAGACCTGTAATTAATATTGATGTCAGGTTGACATCGATATTAGTTATTGATTTTATTTTTATTTCCATTATTTGTGAAAGATATTCTGATATGATTTGATTCGTATACTCGGCGTAAGTAGAGGCCATCAACCTCGTGTTTTAACTGGTTCTATTCGCGCGTGATCTCGTTGATACTACCTACGGTCATAAAGTTTAAATTTAAGAGTGTATAAAACAGACTGATAGTGTAAGCACCTTTGTTTAGGTAAGTACCTACCTAAAGTAATGCCACTTGTATACATCTGTATCTTGCTATAGCTACTTTTTACGTGTTCTTAAACCAAGACGTAAGTACTCTTTAAAAGTACACAAATACGTCAGACAATTTAATGACCTGATTGGCGCAGTGGCTTAGCGATTAAACTGCTGCGCTACGGGTTGCGCTTGCGACTTCGATTCCCGCAAGGGACAAAAATAGTGTGATCCGCAGATGTTTGTCCTGAATCTGGGTGTATGTGATATTTCATGTTTGTAAAACGCACCCACGATGTAGGAGAAATTTCTAGTGCGAAGCGACTTTTTTTTAATGTGTATAAAACCCCTCGTACGTAAGCCGCGGTGTTTTGCATGAGGATATTCTTGGAATTTCTAAATGTATTAAGCGACCATTAACCCTAATCACTGGCATAACGATCCGTTCTTCGAAAGTTATTAACATTGGTTCCAAGTAAAGGCCGAAAAAACTCCAACAGTATGTAATAAAAATGCTATAAAACTTAACCCTCACGTTGGCTGGTACAATGGTACATACGATACAAAATGGCGTCGTTACCTGTTCTAAATTGTGTGCACTTAAGGGACAACCCGATATCATCGTCCCACATACTTTCATATCACTTTCAGCTTTTCAAAGGGCACCCAACAAAGGTATAGCCTGATGGGTTCAGCTATTTACATCGTAAACATATTCATTGTTGATGTACAATCAATTCTTGAATATTTAGGCACTATTTAGTGATTTAAAACAGGTATCTTTATCTACATTAGTACTGGAAATTTTGGATTAAGGCAATCTTAGACTTGTTGTAGACTTAGAACTGTCAGATACAAACTATGTTTACCTAAATAATAAATTAATGGATTAAGGTAATTGATTGATTTTGCAGAGATTGAGTTCAGTGATTGGTTAATGGTTATAGACCGATTATTATTATCGCCATTTCTAACCTCTTAATAGATTTTTTGTATTCCTCATTAAGTAGTGTTGAGGGTTGACTTCGTAAAATTTTGATTCAAGTCATGTCAACTATTATTTCAATATCAGTTGTCCCAAAAACAATAATCAATCAATTTAAATTGAATCAATAAGTACCTATTTCAATTTACCCTATGTCACCCCATACTAGCTAAGCCTTTGGCAATACCAATAACGTTTATAATGTCATAGCCTGTTTATAATCACATAGCCGTACGCCTACGGTCAGCTAAACACATCAATTCCACCAAAAGATGTACTACATACCTAGTGGAATGTCGTGTCGGTTATTACAATTATTTCAGAACACAATAAGAAGTGTAATAAACATTCATAATAATCATACAACGAATGAAAGAAACATAAAGGAGTCTAACCCACAATAATCCAATTTCGTGTCGTCTTAATTATCATTAGTAGTTAGTGGATAATCCAAAAGAAAATTTGCTGGATAATCGTTACGCGTTTGTTGCTAGCCGTATTTATAGTAGAGGAAGAAATGTAACACTAAAGTTAAGTAACAACAGCAAACAAACTTCGTTACACGTGAAAGCCTAGTGTGAACCCGCTCATTACCTGTATTTGCAAATAAACACAACTTTCGTAACGGAAATGTTTACGATCCCAACTCCTAGAACCTAGACACCGGTGGGTTCCGCGCAAATAAATATCATTACAGTTGTTACAGTTTGTATAACTCGTTACAACTGCAGGTATGCTAAACATCGCCAATTAACTAATTCTAATGGAGCTTGTTCGCGACAACTGTAAGTTTCGGCTTTCGAAGCAAAATAACTTAACTTTGTTTAAACAATATTTCAATTGATTAAGGTATTCTATTTTTAAATGTTGTTTACCCCTGTAGTAGGTAGTGACTTGAGATAAATATTAGAGGATCTGTTAATCAGAAAGTCGAAATGTTGTTCGATGGGACTACACTTCGACTTTCTTATTAACAGATCCTCCTAGCCATCCATCACTAGCCATTGCATGATTAGATTTTCGTAATAAAGATTAAAAGTAATTGTATGTATTAGATTATGATTAAAAGATTTACTTAAAAATTACATAAAATAACGAAATTTATGTAATTTGTAACGAATATGGCTTTGCCACCATTCAACTAACAACAATATTAGTGTTCTACATTGTAACTTACACATTTATTCAAAACTAAAATCAATAATGAGTAGGCCGCAATAAATATTCATTCTATTCGGTGATCAACTTTTGTTTATCTTTAAAACCAGAATGTTGCCATACTAATTAAGCTCTGGAAATCCTCTCTCACGAGAAGTTTGGTTATAGAACAAAAAGATTCATATTTACTCCGAAAATTTATTACATTACCGTTACTTCCCACCCAAAATTTAACCCGCGCGGTATTTTAAATGAATTACAAGCTAATCAAAACTTTCGCCCTATGTATTCTAACCGCATTGAAATTTTATGGTGATTGTTAAACTTTTAATTGTTATTACTGTAATTAAAGTAAGATAAGTACAAGTAATTATACTAAACTTAAGTACTACTTATTTTTGCCATCATTCTATTGATAGTTTTTATGAAGGAGGTTTTATGTCATTGTTATCTCTAGTTATAACCATTCAATATAGTACTCCACTTTCACATTAAAATCCACGTAAATGCTCAATGACAAACATTGCCGCCATAACTCGCCTCTGGCAGAATAGTAACTCGAATCATTTGCCACAAGAAAAAAAAACATAGATAGTTAGTCGTTCTTGTCGTCCCTGCTCTTATTTATTTTAAGTATATATCACTAAGTTTTTATGTTGCATCATAAAAAACTCAGTATGGTACTAGTACTACTGTATCGAGAATCATCACCATCATCATCAGCCGGAAGACGTCCACTGCTGGACAAAGGCCTCCCCCTTAGAACGCCATAATGAACGACAACTTGCCTTTTGCATCCACCGGTTGTCCGCAACTCTGACGATATCGTCGGTCCACCTGGTGGGAGGCCTGCCAACGCTGCGTCTTCCGGTTCGTATCGAGAATGCAATGATAAAATTATTGAGAAACAACAGCAGATTTCTTTACTACAGGGAATTAGCGCCACGTGTTGCAAAGCTTGCATTCTCCTTCTTTGATTTATTTGAGTACTCGTTTTTATTATTTGCGAAAATATTTTCTCATTCAGCTACATAATTAGTTAACTACTTGAACTTTGTATATTGTTTCAAAACTATTAAATATTTTAATTTAAAATCGGACAAATTTTCAAATTCTACCTTGCTATTTCATACTGTAACTAACTAGGTTATTTTTAAAATTTCATTCTTTTGTAGTTTTTACAATGACTGCAGTCTGCCATTTTGTCTCCAGCCAACATTATGACAAGAATTTATTAAAAGCTTTTGTGATGGCCTATTATCACGTTCTTTAAAACTTACAATTATGAATTGTGACAATAGGCTTTTTTGCGAAAGAATGTCAAAGTACGGTTTTACGACTTAAATACTATATTTTATCACTGTTGTTGTTTGTAGCTATAAAACGTGTTTTTTGCGACAGTCTAGACTATTTTTTTGTCGTAAATTTCGTTGTTTTTATTATAACTAGATTAGGGTGCGCACACATCTGAAACTCACTCTCTATTTTTTATTGATATTCGATGTAGTACCTTGTTTTAAAAACAGTTCCCTAAATAAAACGCATAGTCAATGCACTTACTTCAGCCCTTAGTGGGCACATATCTCTAAAATATCAAATTCAGACGGCACGAAAGCAACCATTATAAAAAATTATTTGTCATACATTTTTATAGAGTAAACCTCCGAGTACTGAGATAACCAATAAACATTGATCAAAAACACCTAACGTTTAACACAAAAAGGGTTTAATATCTACATTTATTTTATCCTACAACTATAGAGTGGTGAGGATTATGTACGCCGCTTTACATAAATCTAAAAACATCTATGTTATATCAGTCTGAGGATAATATTTAGACGGCTCATATTGGTAACAAAGTAATGACGTGGGTGTTATATTTTTGTCACGACTCTGATAATGTGAATCAATATTTTAAGCTTACTGAAACTCTCTTCATATAGCTATCAAGTTATATGATACGTAGGTATTTTATTATTCTAACGTGATTATGGATGAGTTACGTACTGTTTCTCGTTAATATTGGCTTATATGAATGTCGTTAACCAAGACATCGATATTTTTGAAAGAAAATGCCTATGAATTTTCTTGTAGATTTTATTAATCGTTTGACTTTGTAGTTCATTTGTTTCTTGCATGTTGCTTACTTAACTGAACAATACCAATCTAAGATGCAGTTGGTAGGTATATACCTACCTACTACGTCAATATTATGCTTGATCTACTCGTATGTTACCGATCATGCATATATATGTAGTTTGACAGTTCAACGTAGGTGTCTTTCAAGTCAACCATCTATTTAGCTGACCACAACTGCAAACGTCGCTGCATTGGTTTTCATACTAAAGGCTTTTCAGCATCTCCAGGATCTAACTAGCATTAATCAAAGGAGGTCTAAGTCTATTCGTATTTGACAGTAGCACTTTGATCCCCAATCCAATACGTTCTCAGTTCTCAATACAGTTTCCTTACTAATGGAGTGATGTCCTACACAGTGCTCCTTTGATCTCACGACAGTCGGATATTTGAACACTCCCATCCTATTATGTTTCTAATCCTTTCTATTACAGCCGTCTGTTATTGGCATGTCGTTCGCAAGTTAACGCTCTAAGGTCTTGTAAGACACATTAACAAGTAAGGCTGTAGCAGACGGATTGTGTCGTAGACAAGGTTGGACAAATTAATCGTCTGTCCTCGATTCACAAGACTGTTATATAGATGTGCCTTAATCTATGAATAGAGCACTGTTTTGTTAGGAAATTAATTTGATAGACTGCCTCGTGGGTCTAGTAAACGCTAAATGGAGTGGTGAGTGTGAACTCCTGGGTTTAATGCTCGGATCGGGTAAAGTGTAAGGTACTGGGTTTTTTAATCAGGTAATTCTGAGTAGCAGCACTTGGTTTAGATTTGTCCGGTTAATGGAAACAGGGTTGCCCTATAACATAAGTGGTAAAATGTAAGAGTAGGTACTATACACCTCTGAATACCCCTTCAGGGAATACAGGGATTATAATCAAGATGATAACTCTATAAAGTTTTAAGTCAAATTCGTCTAATAAATTTTATATTATGAACAATGTACCAGACAGTACAATGACAAACAAAAGCTAAAAAGCATGTGTGTAAAGTGATAAAAAACACGGAGCACAATTTATGTGAAACACTAAAGTAATTAAAAACACTTGCACAACCAATTTCGAGAGTAGCACGCACGCCACCACAAAAAGTTCACTCGCTTTTTCTACAAGACTTTAATTAATATAGAAGACTATATGACTTTATGGATTTTATGCTAACATTTGAATTCCTCGCATTTTTTTTAAGTTAGGCTAATAAACATCCGCGGCATGTTTAATTTACTTTTGCACACTAAAATAATAAGTAAGTAACTAAATACTTACTACAATAGTTAGGGTTAATACTTAAAAGGTATTTAACGGTAACATCACCACCAATACTGCGAGCCCCCCCCCCCTCTTTAAAGAGGGAGGCCTTTTTTCAACAGTGGACGTCTTTTGGCTGATGATGATGATAAATAAATATTTGTTACAGAGTTGTAAGATGTAAGTATGAGATTTTATTACCTAACAATTGTTTCGCCATTTTCTGCGAATAGTGAACTAATAGTTCTTAGACATTTCTTTTAGCGCACCTTTCAACATTCTATTTGTGAAACCTAATTTTACGGTACCGAACCTACTTTCTTTCATGCATGAGCATAGGATTTAAATAATTTACGAAGACCTTTGTGCCACCAAAAAAAGAATGTTCGCGGCAAGAAAACAAATTGTTACAAGCATTCCGTATGCCGCGGTGGATATTAAATTCTTTCTCTTTTGTTATTGTCGCTTCGCTTGTTTTGTTTACAATTTGCGGAAAATTTTAGACGCAAGTCAACTTTTTGCCGAGTTTGTTGGATTTTAAATTGTGAAAATGCTTGCTTTGAATAAATTTAATTCTGGGAAAGTGCCTACAACTTTCATAATGAGTCACTTTTCACCGCAAACATTTATTATACACCTGCTTATTTTACTCGTTTAACGCGTTTATTTATCTTTTTTGACATTATCTTTAATGCTGTAAAGTGAGTCAAAGTGTAAGTAAATAACTTTTTGATGTTTTATGAAATACGTCCATAAAAATGGCATAAATCGTAAGCAACACGTTTTATTATTAATGTGTCTATACAGGAATATTGCAGAAAGAAGTGAAATCGTAAATCCGCGAGAGTTTCTAGTCAATACGGTGAAACTTTGATAAGTTTTCTGCGGAACCCTTCGTTACCGTTAGTAATAAGTTTACTGAGTATTATAATCTAAAAAAATCCAATTTCATCTGCACTATCGTGATCGGTTTTGAGTTAGACCTCTTTTGTCGTCGCGGCAAGTATATTCTGCGTGTGACAGCTGCGCGCGGCAAGTATATTGTAAATTGAATCTGTATAAAACATCTGTGTAATAACAGATTTGAATTTAGAAATCATAGAAAAAACTTTTACTGTAAACAATTGAATCAGTCTCCTTGTGACCACGGCCGATGCAATTCGGTCGAAACATCAAGCAAAAATTAAATTGTGTTCGCGTTAATTCCCGTTTTGTAGTTCTAATTATCATGGAACGCGATAGTTTAAAAGTTAGTAATTGAAATAGAACATAATGTAAATATGATTGATGACAATTACGTCTAAATAATTTCAAAGTGAATTTCACTGTCCAAAAAGTTTAATGTAAAACAGATGAATCGTTTTCCACTTTTCTAAATGCAAAATTGTATAAAGAAAAGTTTTAAGAGAATCTCTCATCAAAACATTTATTACGCCTGAAGGTTACTTGTCCCTAATTGGTTTTTGAGAACTTTGTAATTCAATTTAATTTCTTAATCTAGAAATTTTCAAAAGAAATTAGCGTCTTAACGTACAAATTCTTTTACGACTTTAGAAGTTTTACATAGCTTTAAATAGGACAGAAATTTTATAAAATAAACCTTTGTGGCCCAAAAGGGTTCCTTCATGTATAAATTGAACAAAATATCTAGACAAAAGCGATACATTTTAATATATATACAATTTTATAAATGCAACTAAATAAAATATATAAAAATGATAACAGATTTTCTAAACATCAAACGTAGTGTTAACTACCTTACTTAATCCAAAACCTTATTGTAGAACTGTCATAGACAGTGCGCTTTCATAAAAAACTTTAGCCATCTTTGCTTTAAAGGAAACCGAGTCATCTTGTCCTGTTTTGGTGTCCATAGGACCTATCATCAAAAATTAGATGCGAGTTGTTCTACAAACATTAACTACGAAAACAAGAAGTTACACTTAATCAAAATGGACGTGCCTTTATTTTCACGTGTTCATAAACCGTTTGGTCTGAATGTTTGTACAAAGTAACTTAATCTCAGCGGACTGACCGTCACTTCGCTACAAAATGTCAATAGCCAATACAAACAGACCTTTGTCCTGTATAAATACAAGCTGATGGACTTTTCTGTCCGTTCGACCCTTCCTAATCTTAGAACAGGAAATACTTAAACAATTGGAACCATCATCCTATCGTAAAGGCATTAACGCGGATAGCTATTGAATTATTTACCAAATTTAATATTATTAGCAACCTTTGTCAGTAAAATTAATAATGTAGGTACTACATTTAAATTGTAAGTAATCATTTTTATATTGGTTCCTACTAAACCAATACAGGGGTCTATAAGTCTTCTGTACATCGGGTATATGAACTAGCCTATCTGTTGCCTATATCACGCAATAAAGCAAAGCATTTTTAATATATCGACCCTAAAACACATATCTAAAAGACAATATATTGAAGTAAAACCCAAATATTTCAAGTAATATTAAGGAATAAATTACTAGGACGATCACCGACAGAGATTGCCCGAAAATAACGGGATTCCAGGCATTCAGCATCTGATATTAAATACCGATAAGTAAGTACATAGAGGGGATAGAATTCAAATTCAGATATTCCAAAGGTCATCGTTCGTAACTGATGGAGTAATCAATCACTGGCCGTCACAGACCAGATTTACGTAAAGTATAAAATTCAATATTGGTTTGACAGCTCCATAGAACGGCGAGCGCCGGGAGTGTGACGTCATCGGTTAGTTAATAACCAACAAATGAGGTGTGGAAGATGAAGACTACATTTTAGTATCTATTTTTATCTGATGGAGTCATGCGCCTGACTGAAGATAGAAATAGGCATGTTGTGCATTTTGTACAGTTACTGTGTTGGCTCGTTGGAAAAATATTTGAACTTTATGAATACCTAGTGCCGCATCTGAATAAAATAATTGATTAACTAATATCATGTAGACATTAGAAATCTACTTTTAATGACCTTCCCATTCTTTGAAATAAAGTTAGTAAGTTAAGAAGTATAATTACATGTTGTTAATTATTTGAAACACAGAACATGAAAAACAATGCAGCAAGATAACATCAGTGTCCAATATGTACTGCAATGAGATAATTAAATAACACATCCCGCAGGGAAATACACAGCAACACTCGTATTTTATGTAGATAGTTTTGATTAGCTACATGTGAGTAATATAGATATGAAAAACAAGGTAATGAAAACATTATTTCATTGGTTTTGCTTTCATATAGATTTCCCAGGGGCAAGTGGGTGATACATGACGTGTGTCGTACTTAGGAGAGGCTTATATTCAGCAATAGACCGCAATAGGCTCAGTTGATTGATTGAAGTGGGTGACACAGTGACAAACGACCTGACCTTCCCTTTCGGTTGAGTAATATGGACTATGGAACATAAGACGTGGGCCTTACAATAACAGGCACGAGGCCTTACCACATATTTATAGTCATCGCCCGCGAATTCGTCTACGTGTACATTTTTTTGAGTCTTATCCCGGATTAAAGTAGTCGGGCATTCCCGAATACACACGTGAGTATAATCGGAATATATAGTAAATATATGACTTTTGGTGCCATTTTAGCATGTTGCCCATGCTAAGCTTGAATCTAAATTGATAAAGGAAATTTGAAAATTGATGGACACGAGCGGGATTCGGATCGGCGAAGGTCGCGGGTTCGAATCCCGCTCGTGTCCATCATTTTTCTAATTTCCTTTATCAAATTATATATATAGTAAATAGTTCGCATTTTAACCTGTAAAGTTTTTCATCTGTCTCCAATCCAATACTACGCGTGTATAGTCAACCTATTTGCAGCCTTACTAATGAGTGAATTAGTAACACGCATAGGTACTTATTAAATGAATCGTGAGTCCCCCTTTTCAGCACGCTGCGCTTTGATACGCTCCGTATGCTGAATCATTTTACACGTGCCGACCCCATTAGAAACTAAAAGGATTGCGTGCGTGAAATTAATTATTGTAATCATTTTATAAGTCCAAATTATTCGCGTGAGGACCGAAATTTAAATGCTTTATAAAAGGATTATAATAGGTATATTGGCTTGGCTTCGTGTTCGCTCAATGAACCTAATTCTAGCACCAGAATTAAAAACAAAAATATAACTCAGTTTTCTATTTTTTTAATGAAAAATTACCTATCACATACCATACTTACATGTGTTTTAAGTCAACAGCTCAAAATCGTTTGTCAGTTATTTTGATAGATATGAACCACACCATGAAAGACACACCAATCTTAATAACTTTTTTTTTATCTTCGCCCCACACTTAAAAATTTCTCCTGTATCTTAAGTTCGTTTCACAAGCATAAAATAACACAAATACCCAGACTCGGGACAAACATCTGCGGATTGCACAAATGTTTGTACCGCGCGGAAATCGAACCCGCAATCCCCAGCGCAGCAGTCCAATCGCTTAGCCACTGCGCCAATCAGGTCGTCAAATACTGACACCATTAAACAATTGGCTTTAAAACGGATACGTGCTAAAAACAAATTAATTAAAATAAATTGCTCATAAATGTCACTGGCCCATAATAAAAATGTATGATGTCAAATATCGTTTTAATCATACCTCTAATTGCTTTTCGCTTTAATTTGATCCACAAATCACATTTGGAATGTGCTAGAGAATTTAATATAGTATTCCTCATTAATATTTAATTAATATTACCCTGAACTGAGTAAACATATTTCGTATTCAACGTTTAATTCAGCTGTAGGGTATTCAAGCAGACGTTGAAGATAACTAACTGATGGTAATATATTATTTTGTCAAGAATGTGAATGTTTTTCAGGGAAATGGTAAAGTAATTTTTATATACTTAAATACGTAGGCGAGAATAAGATAATTATTATCTGTTTTATACAAAATTCTGTTAATTAAATACCTACTTTAGGTATACGAACAAAATGCAGTTTTTAAATTTTTTACCTATTAAATATCTTATTATTTCAACCTTTGTCTTATACAATAATCTACTTACAAACGTCATGATTTATAGAACAAGATACGATTTACATAAACAAAACTATTTTTTCTTGCTTGATATTTGGATTTATTTTCTAGATACTTCTTGATGGCTGTCTGTATAAGCAGTTGGATCACTAACCGCCGCACTCAGAGACGTTAATGATTACTTAAACTGACACTAAGTAAAGATTTCACAAAGAAAACTTTTACTTAGTGGCAGTTTAAGTAATCATTAAATATCTCGGAGTTCGGCGGTAAGGCACAAACACCAAGCTTAATTAGTCATCAAAAAGGATTTAATATGCTGTAGTACAGCCAGTCTTCTTACCATCATTTTGCAAAACCAAGGCACTCAGTAACTACGTCATCCGTTCCTCATGAAACAAATAACCATTATTTAAAAATAAAGCATAAACAAAATTGCAGATGATGTGAATAAACCCTTACTTATATGCAAATAAATAAGCAAACCCAACTCCGTACGCTGAGCAAAAAACTTGAACGTATTACCATAAATGCCAGAGTTTATACATTTTTTTGCCATTAAGTGTAAAAAATTGGACATTTTACCCTCTTTAATAAGAAAGGCTGCGGTCAATGTTTGACCCTCGGCTAAGTATTGCTAATATCAATAAAATATTTGCCCTCCAAAATATTAATAAACTTTACCCTAATGTTACTTTACCGGCCCAGGTCCCTTGCCTATATGAAAGGAAATTACCGGAATGTTTGTAGAAGTTATCTTATTAAAACGAATATCAAAGGTTTCATATTATTAAAATATTTGTATGAGTGCTTAACATCAAATATTCATGAGTAGGTTTTGTACAGAGCGAACTTTACCTAAATATAAAACAAATTTCATATGTAGGGACTACATGATATTTTTAGTAGGGCTCGTAGCTATCCGGCTACCCGGCAGATCAGTCGATCTGCGAGGTTAAGCCGTGCTCGCCGCGGTCAGTCTTGTGATGGGTGACCGTTTTCACATGTCGAGACCCCACCGTGCTTCGGAAGGCACGTAAAGCTGTTGGTCCTGCGCCTGATCTCTCTCTGGTCGTGTCGGTCTACCGTCCCATCGGATTATGAGAGTGAGGGAATAGGGAGTGCACCTGTGTCTGCGCGCATACTTGTGCACTATAATATCTCCTGCGCAGATGGCTAGTCTCAGCTGAGACAGGCCGCCGTGACCGAAATTCGGTCTGGAGGACATTATTATAGTAATCACAAAGATTAGATGGTTGTTTAGTTTGAATCGTCGATTGATGTGGCAAGCATACAATTACTACCAAAATGGCGCTTCTTTATAGACAGATCTTATGTTTAGCTAACTATTTATAGTTAGGTATAGAGTAACTAGCAGCATGCGCAAGAAATAGTAGCTTATGTTGGTATTTCAGGGTAATTTGTACTGATAGCCGCCTGGCATGACCTTTGGACTGCCAAGTCAAAGGTTTGATGAAATTCATGTGCGTACATCATATCAGTTATCAGTTGCTAAAAACAGTGAAGGAAAACATCGTGAGTAAACCGGCACACCTGAAAGATTTTTGAATAGTGTGTGAAGCAAGAGGCCTACAGGTGGCTTAAACTCTAGAAGAAAGTAGAAGGGTAATTTGTACATAGATAGTTGTATTTCATTCACCTGTAAAAATACTGCCGAATGACTTTCAATTTATACCATATGACACCGTGTGTATAAAGTAAAGTATTTTTTTTTATATCTCAATTAGGTACCATAACTTTCCCCGAACATTATAAATGACACATAGTAATCCTGCCTTACTTTAGGGAATATATGAGTTTATTACTCTCTGCAACACCAAATTAACCATTTTCAAAACAAAATCTAGTCCACATTTTCTCCTTTAGTAATTTATTTAATGAGTCTGGGCACGACGTGTGAGTCCCTGATTACACATTAACCGATCTCTCATATTCAGAGAGGATTATTTAATTAATTGAAAACGCAATTTAATACAAACAAACAATTTTAGAATTATTTTGTAGATGTTATTTGTATTTACTCATTTGGACATTGAAAATATCAGAACTTTTCTATTATAATAATGTGAAGATAAGTTTAACGATATAGTATTAATAACATTTAAACCATGAATGTAGTTTAAAGATGTCGGAGAGGTCAGAAGATCGAACACCACTTGCTCAACTATTGAAGAGATTCTAGACTGAACTCAATCCAAGTAGTAACTTCACATTTCGAATCTTCGTCGTCCATATAAAGTGCCATCTTCAACGTGTCAAATGAAACTGTTTAACTAAGCATATTTTATAAGTATACTAGCCAGTATTAGGAAAATGGGAAAAACACCAAAAAGGTATAACAATAGTTTGCTGTTGCTTATCCACATTTAGTACCTACACCAAAGTTAATCGGGGAATGGTATTGCCATTTATTAAACAACAGGACAGTTCCAAAATAGTCAGTGTTACTTACCGTAAAAAATCACATTACCCACAATAAATATTACCTTCACGACCCAAACTCGTATAATTTTTAGCACCCGCATCTCGAACTAATCTCACATGTGTAAGTGCACAATAAACTTGAGAAGTCATGTCTCAAGTGCTGTCAACGAAAGAAAAGTTTAGATTTAGATGGGTCTCGAAGTTTGGGTGTTTTCAACTCGCACGCTACAGGAGTACTTGGCGAACTTAGCCGACTTCTGACACCTCCGTCGAGGCCTCTAACGTTATTTACAAGACGACTCGAGCCACCTATTCAAAGGATATTCTATTAAGGAGTTCTTGAAACTTTATTTTCTGTGCCGGGAAAGGTAATCAGTGAGATACGACGACGTTACGCCCGATCGCGTTATTCGCAGAATTCAGTAACGTTAAACGTCGGGCATTTACGTTTTGATGTTATTTAGTGAGCAATTACAAGTTACGTAAATTACTCGTCTTAAAATTACAAAGTACTACGAAGTTTAGAAGTCGGATGAACTAGGCTTTTACGTGCGGAAATTTCACTCGTCATTTGTTTAATGTTCGCAAACAATTTTATAAGAAGACAAACGACACGTGTCTCAACGCTGACATGTTGTTTTAATTACTTTTCCTTATTTAAAGTCACGTCGGAACGAAGTGCCACATAACATTTTGTCTGTCAACAAAGCGTATGCTGAAAGATTTTGAGTTGAAGGGAGTTGATTACAGTATGTCAACAGCGACTAATCAAAGGCAACTTATGTCTAGACACTAAAATAACCTCAATATACAGCTCGTGCTAATTAAATAAACTATAATTTAAAGCATAACGAAAATTATAATAGTAAACCTAACAGTATTAAACATATGTTGTACCCTAATCAGTCACAATTAATTAACCTAACATAGGCTTTACATCTCTCAAGAAACTTATCCTTACTACCCACGTATCATAACAAGATGCTTAATTTAGCTTAGAAACTATTAGCATCAGCACCAACGCAGCACTTTATAGAATACATTAATAAACCTCCACGGTATTTAACTAAAACTCGAAGCTTACGTTTGAATACATTAAGCTCAGCACTATAGGTACCTACACAGGTGTACAAAGTAGTTGTAACGTTAGCAGTCTAGCAAAGCATCATTTACTTGAACACGTTATTATCGTTCGGTATTTAGCTGAATCAGCATCCTGTACCAACTTCACTAAGTCCTTTAGGGCTAGTACACACGAGCGACCAAACGCGACCACTTAGTGTATAAGTCGTATATTACGTTTTGAGTAAAATATGCACACGTAACCTACAGTGAAACCGCACAGGTGCGAGCGAAATTTCATCAATTTTGTATGATTATGATACCTTACCCTGCTTTTCATATAATATGAAAGCTTTTTTTTTTTCATATTTTAACTGAATGAGGGTTGTATTTAAAATACTTTGGAGTAAAAGCATTATATTGTGCGGTAACATGATGCGGATCTAATGAATTGAATATTGTTGTTTTGATACACGTAACACATTTGATTCACCAAGCGATTTCCTATAGCGCGGGAACGAGAAACTCGATCTTCGCATAGAGTAAATATGTAAATAGTCAACAGATAGTTCCAAGTGTAGGTGTGAGCGTTTGAGATTTGAATCGGCAAACAACAACACTATAAACTCTAATGTATACCAGTGTTCATCTGTTTCAATATGAAAGGACGGATGTTTGTTTGTCAGTGTGCATGCTTAAAGTAACTTTAAATAGTTCTGGACGGCTTAATATAGAATGTTTCCTCTCATGTTTTTCAGGACTCATATTTAATTGGCTTTGCTAACTCCAAATAATTTTTGTTATTTTATTTATGTTTGATATAAGGACTTTCTTTTAAGTGCAATGTTTTCATAATTTTAATCTCTTATACTTTACGTAAACTGAATACCAACAACGACTTTAGTATCAAGTAAACACAACCCCAAGACTTCATAGATTACACTCATTAAAACGCTAAGAAGGCGCCATTGAAAAGTTCAACAAAAAGCAACGCGACTTTCTTTCTCTTTTGACATTTCTTTATTTTCGTCAAACAAAGAAGTATGTGCACCGCCCTTATAATGCGGAGGTAGCGGCCGCTTGGCGTCTAGCCAGACCCTCGACACATCTAGTGCCCACTTTACTGCGCTGGCGAAACTATGTGACCGTAGTCATAGGAACTGTGAGTGGTCGCCGACGGAACCTTACAAATCACTGGAAGATGAGGTTACGTTTTAACAAGATGCTAGGAAAGTTTTGGCTTATGTTCTGAAAGATTAAGCCAAGAGCTAGCAGCTCCAAGACATCTTAATCTGTCAAACGAATTCCGTTTTTAAGTTTGTTTCACTGGAATTTTCTTAAGAGTGGTTTTGAAAATCTGAACGTAATGTATGAAAAGCTTAAGCTGCTTGCTAAGGCTTTCAGCTTAACGAGACAAGTGCTATAGCAAAGAGGTTTTAGATAATAAAACGTAGCTTCTGGAGTATAAGATAAAATATTCCAGATAGCTTATTAAAGAAAAGGAAAACATTAAATTTAAAATTTCAACAAAAAGTTCTAATCATCTAATTGCTTTCAAATTCCCAATGTCTTATTGATGAAAAATCAATCTTATATGAAAGAAAACATAACATAACATCACGCCTGTATTTCCCGGAGGGTACGGCAATGATATATAAATTGCTAAAAAAAAATAGAGTATATCAAACATAATACTTCTGGAAACCACTTTTAAACTAAGTTTAATACAAGCCTAAAATGCGGCGCTTAAAATTCAATGCCATGACGAATACTTCGATATTTTAGTCCCAGGGGGAATTCTTAATAGCGTGTTGAGGTATTCCCTATGAGTAATCGAGCTTGACGTGTTATAATTTCACATTGTAACCCCTCAGACCAATTGAAGCGATAATAGCCTCGAGGGAAAACGAAAGGGAAGGTTATAAAATCAATAGTCTGAGACAGAAAGTGAGGAAGAAAATGAATGATCTTACAAGAAGTATACGTGCTGGATAAACTGTGTATGTGAATATAGCGGTACATACATGTTTCTAAGTTATTTTCCTTGCGTACACAAAATTGATTAGACAGTATCCATGGAGCAAGGACCTTAATGAGGTTTACAATCAGGATCCAAAGATTATTTACTATATATCCCGGTTATACTCACGTGTGTATTGGGGAATGCCCGACTAGTTTCGCACTCGAACGGAGCCCTTATTCGTCAGCT
Source organism: Abrostola tripartita (assembly GCA_905340225.1). Lineage (NCBI taxonomy): Eukaryota > Metazoa > Arthropoda > Insecta > Lepidoptera > Noctuidae > Abrostola > Abrostola tripartita. The sequence goes on along the minus strand of HG996498.1, from coordinate 5,444,681 downwards.
GGTTACGCGGCGGAGTCGCGAGCCGGCTCGCGGCTCGCGACTCCGCCGCGTAACCATATAGTAAATAATAAGGATCCAAAGATCCCAAGCGAAAATCCAAAAATATTCAAACTGCAGGCAACGACGCTGGTATACACATTTTTTTCACCCTGCTATGTAGAAATCTTCCTTTTTTTGCCCAATTTGCTCATACTTTCAAATCCAAATTTAAAGTTGAAGGATCTAACAATGCTAAAGCAAAACAATTTTAGAAGAAATATGCCTACTTTAGGTCAATTATTTCGAATATCTGGCCTTTGATACAAAACATTTGGCTATAAACTCAGTTACATTTCCATTTCACTCAAGTTTAAATTGACAAAGGTGTTTATTGCTAAAAGCATTAATTCAAATATTGATTTTCATACCATCGACGCGACGTTCGAATTTTAGGCCAAAAACCGATAAACGTTGACAATCTGTTTTCGTTGTGAATTTTCTGCACCGAGGGACATTTCCATCACATCCTAAGAAGCTTATCTTTAGTAACAGCGTCCTGTAAAGGGACCCGGGTCTCATCCGAGATCACCAATTTCTTACTTGATTGGGCCGGTTGATGGCTTTTGGAACAAAGGGCCCGATCTGGCCGGTGCAACAAATATGTTACGAAACACATCAAATACATACCTACACTAGCTTTTACCCACGACGTTGTTTTTTTAGTAAGTTTCAGTTAATTTTAGACACCGATTGAGTATTATTCAAAGATGGCGCATAGTTAGTAGGTATTACAAACCATGTCGAACCTAATAGTAAAACACTTACATTCATTTACAATGGATTCATTATGATTTACAGATTTTTGTAGCAACCTATCTTCTTCATGTCATGATATTTTTTGCGTGCGATACGTGCGTACAGCAATGCCGCTGTCCGCCCACCAGAAAATTTCTAAATTCAAAAATAACCTCGTGAGATTAAACACTAAACTAAAACTCCCTCTTTACACCAGAGCAGTGAAATGGACAGCCGGTATGACAGCGATGTCGGTCTACTTCAGAACTTGTTCGAACGAATGATAACTGAATTGTATCTACTTGGGTGTTTGTGGAAACAATACCTTTTGTTCAATATTCTCTGATATAAGCGGTTTTCAAATGCTACTCGTAGAGCAATTCCCGTAATTTTAACAGGTTCACTTTAGTCTCGCGAGTTAAATACAAATATATTTTTTTTATGACTCTGACAAGACCGTAATATTTTTTTAACCTACAAGAATTCGTATGTTTTTATTTCCTTATTTTATTTCGCACACGATTCTATTATTTTTAAGTCACAGTTTACCTTTTTAATAATAGTTTTACAGCACTATTTTATACATTTTAATCGCCTTCATGAATATTAATTACGAGTGTATTATGTGTATAAACTTAGCTTTAAGATTAAAACTACTTAAGTGCATTTACACCAGGTTGTTAAATAAATTATTATACCCAGTAAGGGAGTCCGTGGTGTTACAATGCTGCGATTAAAACCGTGAGATATTACCCTACCTCGCTCTAGAATTCAGATCAACTTGGAAAAACCTTATACAATTTCATCAAACATCGAGTCTTCTGTACGTAGGTACATGTTTGTACATTTCTGCATTAATTTTGATTGTAATTATTGTATTTATGGAACGATATTCTCATTTCTTATTGATCTTATTTACAGGTATCTCAAAACACAACATTATTTACCTCACACCGTTTTAAATTATTTGCTATATCTGTAGACTTATTTTAACTAACCTAATAAAAGTGTTTTATATGCATAACTTTTATCAAATATAAATAACATTACTTACCTACATATTTAATGCTAAATGCCCCAATATACTGTTCTCGTAAATAACTGTTTACTTATCCATAAAACTTTTTCATTCCGAACCTATCGTAAAACTGTCTTAAAATATCGCATGAAAAAACGCAATTGACGACATAGGTTTCGGTGGATATCTTCAAGCTCAATATGCACTTCATCTTTTTTATCAGCACACGTAAAAAGGTTCCTGTAATATCAACGGAGAGGTTTTTTATGATCCTCCAGTGGAACTGCACCTAACTCCGACATACGTACTCCACTGTGCGGTACGTACTCCACAGTTTTGGTGGTTTATACAGCATGACGTTTTATTTGTACCCGTTTGAAACCTTTTAGAAACTACGGATGTAGCACAGTGTGTAGGTAAGTTTTCTACTATTTTTAGCGAACAGAAAAACACGGGCGGTTTTTTTTAATATTTGATGTTTGTTTATTTTGTTGTCGTTCAAAATTCCTGCAGTAGTGGGTTGTTTGACAGTTAGTAACGCGGATGTAAAAAGTAACTGAAAAGTGAGTACAGTAAAAAGTATTGCAGCGCACACAATATGTACCATTTTCTTCTAAACACCTTTAATATCATAGCTCTATTGATTTTTATCAAAAAGAAGCTAATTTTCGGTCTGCTTAAAAAAATATTTAATAGTGGCTTTAATTCGTTTGGTCTTTATGTATGGAAATTGGTATCTAATAGGTGTAGAAAGTGTAACTTTCCATTTTTAGGGTTCCGTACCTCACCACTCACTTGGATCACTTTTTTATCCCTATGTATGTCTGTCGGTCTGTCAACCCCTTTTTCTCAAGAACGCGTGGAGGTATAAAGTTGAAATTAATATCAAATATTCCAGTCTGCTGTCCCTTGGAGCTGTGAAAAAAAAAGAAATTTCTAAGTAAACGTAATCAAAAGACTCGGGCATTTATACTGATTATTATCCCAATTTTAAGTTTGACAACAGTATGCAATGGTGTTTGTTGCCTTTAGTACCCTGCCGTAATAGAATCGTGCCTGCTTCATTTTTTCTCAGTTTCTCTTTACTATCCCTGTCTACTATCCCAACTATCCTTGTTTACCTTTTAACATTGTTACTTCGACCTTTTTCATAGATTGTATCTTATCTTTGCTTTCTACCGAGAATATAGGAGCGCGACACTGCACATTTTTCCTGGCATCAATATAAAGAAAAAACGAACTACCTAAAGTAAACTTCACGCGTTTGATCATTTCACGAGTAGATTAATAAGATATTATCATTCTATTCCCTAAAAATAACATTCAAACATAAGCTTTTTATAACGAAAACCATCTGATATCTTTAGATTATCTCTCATTGTTTGCGTTACATTACGCGCTCACAAGGTTACATTCTATATCAACATAGGCGTTGAGAGTAATGAAAGACCAGCATTTCTAGATAATTGCCAAGATATGAGGACAGTCCTGTTATCGCAACAACTATCAGCAAAGACATATTACATCTGTTGATGAAGCAAGTTATCTCGGCCTGCGAGTCCTGCCACCTTCATTAGTAGAAAGTTACTTACTATCTTGATTTACGTTTGAATTCGTGAATCCAGCTAGTTCTCCCTATCTCAGTTTCTGCTTAGATAAATTTGACCCTATCAAGTTGCCTTATAAATACCAGGTAACGTTTTAGTCGTAATTGCTTTGAAACCTGTACCGAAATTATGTAATTTTAAACATTGAGTTTGTGGTTATACATTTGGATTTAGAAATACGCTATTAGGTTTGTATTCCCTAAAGGTTAGATAGATGATATCTACTCTAAAATCTAGAGCCAAGTTTGTAAAATACATTTTCCATTTGTCAAACACGTTTCTAATTTACGAACTATTCTCTAGCGAAATCTTTGTCAAAAACTGAATAATTCTAATCTCAGTACCAAACTGACTCAACCGATGTGATTGAGCCTTTCTGTGACCTCCAGACTAAACAAAAAATTTTGTTTTTAAAATATACACTTTAAAATCGTACTCCATTTTTACTATTTTGAATCTGAAACCAAAGCAGCGTTGATTAAAAACACACGATAGATCTAAACCAAAAGGTAGACAAATGTCAGCAAAATTAAATACCAAAATCTAGCTAACTGCATAGCGTGGTCAGTTGTATTTTATACAAACCGAGGCAATACTAACACGGATTCGAGTGGATTTAAATTGAAATCAAACATGAAGTTCCAGCAAGCAGATCAAATCGATCTGCAGTCAGATGCCAATTAGCAATGTTGACGTAGCCACTGATGCTTGATGCTCAGATGCTCGCTTCACTGGCGTATATAATCCAGATTGGCTTATTAACGTTACGCCATATTGAATTTGAATATCCAGTTTCCACTCGTGACCAGTTCGGAGATTGGTTTAATTTGACTTCATTAGCTTATCAATCGGTGTTTGAATACAAGGCAATTAAAGCAAATATTACTTATAAAAGATGACGCATTGTGTTGACCTTCGCCGATGATACGGCAAAACGAATTTTGGTGTTTTGCTGTCTGGTATGTATTGAAAGAATATTTTTATCATATACAGAGTATATCTCCACAGCATGTGACATAAAAATGATCCACCTTACGATCATTTATTAGCGCTTATTCTAGTAGGGATAGCTCGAAGGTATAGCTCTAACAAAACCGTTTGAAAACTCAATACATTAACGACTATTATTTAAATTCTGACGCTCTTCTCTTAGTGTCATGGTCTATTTTTGAATATAACATCTAAACTTTCTCATTTAGAATTGTAGTAGCATAATACCTCGAGCTCGCCTCTCATTTTCCTATCAAAACTTAGTGGGTAATATCATCAGGTATTCTCGCAGAATTACCCAATGCAAGTTTATGCCTATTGCTTATAGCCAAGCTATCACGTGATCACATCTTGCGGCTTATGACGGCATAAAACTAGCTACTGTTACGATCCAACTTATTAAAATTATGTAGTTTCGCATCACTGAATGGAATTGGAATATCACTATTTCGTTTAAAGCCAGTCGTGTTACTTGCATAGATATTATCTGTTCAATCAGAAAATGTGTTTCGGGTACGCTAATGGAATGGCTGTAACTAACTAAAAGTAAGTTTCAAAATGTGACTCGACATGTTATTTAACCGTGTTACGTTATATACTGTCCAAAAGTAAGGTTTATGTTCTGTAGATAGATGTTTATACACTGTGAAGTACAAAGGAGCATATTATTTTATTTTACTTTAAATTCTTTACTGGTGACAAAACAGATGTGTACAAGGCGGACTTAATGCCTAAGGCATTAAGTCCGCCTTGTACACATCTGTCTGTACTGTCGTACTACGTCTGTACTGAAGTATTAAATAAAAAATAAATAAAACTGAAGTCATCATACTTACTATAGAAAAGTAAAATCTTACCTTAGTACGCAAATCGTGTATTTTCAATATAATTTATTAAGAGAGATCTATCGTATGAAATCGAAAAGTGTTTTGGTATTGACAGCGGCAAGCGTAGTTAAACCTTGATTGATGGTCATAACCGCCTGTCGTTTAGCTACGACACTCCGTAGCTAAATAATAGAATACTCTCTATGAAACCGTTGTTGTGAACTGTAGGCACAATGTAGATCCCATCTGTTTCTTTATTCTTTGACTTATTTGGGACTACAGATCCTTAATTCCTCGACTTTTACGCGATCCTCTCACGAGTCTGAACTTACATAAATATTGATATCGACTGCTTTAAAGAACTCTCATAATATAATGGATGGAAATTGTTTGGATGGCCCAGTTGACAGAACATTAAACTGATAATAAATAGCTATTAAACTTCCGGACTACTTTGCTTGTCTCTTGATGAGTAGTTTGTTAAACTTTCTTAGTCATAACTCATAAGCCTAGTCTTTGAGATTGGCTTCTAGTCTAAATAGATGCTAATGAATAGCTTCATTTTACACACGACATTACAGAATTGCCTAACTAAAACTTTGGATTCGAAAATGTATTTGTTCCGGCTTTAACCTAAAGATCACCGAGCAACTTACTATAATTTCTATCGCGACAAATGACTCAACTAATATGCAACATATTTTAGTTTTATACAAATGTCTCAACACCAATGCTGCCATTCTATTTTGGAGAATATAAGTACCTAACGTATTAACTCTTACTATAAGGTAGGCCGTGTGGTATCCGGCCTAGAATTGACCACCCCCTTTCCTCCCGTGGGTATCCTAAGAGGCGACTAAGGGAAAACCCAGAAGATGGGCAGCAGCGTCTTCAGTAACTTGACCACCAACACTGCGATCCCCAAGCCGCTTGCCAAGCGTGGAGATTATGGCAACCACCCCCCATTTTAAGAGGGGGAGGCCTTTGTTCAACAGTGGACGTATTCCGGCTGATGATGATGATGATAAGGTGGCCTAGCGAACTATCAGACTAGGACCTGTAAATGCCCTCATTCTTTTTTTTTTTTTTTAAAACGTCGCCCCACACTAGGAATTTCTCCTGTATCGTGGGTTCGTTTCACAAACATGTAATATCACATACACAAACACCCAGACTCGGGACAAATATCTGTGGATCGCACAAATTTTTGTCCCGTGCGGGAATCGAACCCGCAACCCTTAGCGCAGCAGTCCAATTGCTTAGCCTCTGCGCCAATCGGGTCGTCAAAATCTAATCTAATTCTATTTTTATCCCTTACTAATAATTACAATGACGTGCTTTCAATAGAATGTTTAACGAACTCCAGTTAAATTAAGTAGAAGAACACTTTCCTGGAGAGGGCTTTTAAAAGAATTACGTCATAAATTGAAAGTAGGTATTCCTTGGGTCCAACAAGAACGATACTCAAACAGAGAAAACATCGAATAACAAAAAGAAAAATTATATTTAATGCGTAGCAGCCGTTTTCCATGACCTCCTTGAGCGCCAAAAAGCGTTGAGAGACCCTTTGTGAAGGCTCCGATGTATTTTTTTTATTATTTTTCTTTGTCTGAAAGGTTCAGAAGTGCGCGCCGTCTGTTAAAATAAAATATTCGACCCGTGAAATAATTGCGGCGGTAATTTTTGCCCTCATTTAGCAACGTTTTATTATTGCGGGAGACAAAAAATATAAGTGGTTCTCCGTTAATTTAGGATAATTATTACGCTTCTACTGTTATGAAATGGCACGTGGAAAAATTGAGCGCTGGATAATGAAAATTAATTTTCTTAGAAATATTTGAAGTTTAAAAATAGGCTGTGCAATTAGCAAGTTAAATAATGTTTGAGCAATTAATTAGTCCGTGGTTCATTAACACTTGGTTTGTAACTTCACGTGACATTTTTGAAGTGTGTTATAATCATCATCAGCCACAAGACGTCCACTGTTAAACAAAGCTCCCCCTTAGAACGCCACAATTAACGACAACTTGCATCCACCGATTGCCCGCAACTCTTACGATATCGTCGGTTCACCTAGAAATGTATGCCATTGATAAACTAATATATTATCCTACAATGTTAAAAATATATAGGTACTACATTTGAAATACTAACTACTAGTTTTAAAACATAAAAATATATTTGAGTCATAGTAAAACAGAGTAGGTGAAGGCCGTCAATAGTTATATAACCCAAATTTTTTAAATTGCAAGTGTTAATATATTAGTTAAGAGTCCAATTTAATACAGTGCTATCTTTCGGACGAAACTAAAACTAACATACGGGTGCACGACTGTTACCACAACACTCGCAGAAAACCCGTAACAAACGCACCCCGCTCTAGATGTCGCTTTTCCCAGCTGTGAAGACAGGCTAACCAACGTACAAAGTGGATCGGAAAATGCACAACAGATGGCAGTTAGCGCTTGAAATACTACTTTTCTTTTGATAACAGATTGCTTTACCCAATGTTCATGGTTCACGGTCCCATTTCACCAACTAACATAATAAAATTATTCGTAAATGTACTGGTTAGAACTTGTGATTGCCCTGTTTACTTTTAAATTTCTTAAGACTATAATCAATTGGTTTGCTGACGTGAAAAGTAAAAATATTTTACCTACTCCTTTTTCGCAACGAATTCATACATGCTGCTTTTTTGGGTTAATTTTTTTAAAAACCTCGCCCCACTGGGAATTTCTCCTGTATCGTAGGTGCGTTTCACAAACATGTAATATCACATACACAAACACCCGGACTCGGGAAAAATATCTGCGGATCGCACAGATTTTTCTCCCGTGCGGTAATCGAACCCTTAGCGCAGCAGTCCAATCGCTTAGCCACTGCACCAATCTGTTTTTTTAAATCTTCAAATCTTACTTATATCATTACAGTACAGAACAAAAGCCAGCCTAAAGTCGTATCAAATACGAAAAAATCAAAACACCAACACAATATAAATGTTGTACACCACTAGGTACCTACCACCTATTCTCTGCGGCAAGAACATTGCAGTAAGTTAAAAAAGTGTGGCCAGACAGAGAGTATTTCAACTTTGATCGAGTTCTCCAGCGCATTATGCTTGCATTGCGATGGCTCCTACCAGACCACAATTGGATCCTTGATAGGATTATCTCCTGCTCTTTGCTTAATCAAGTGCTTTAGTCGCATGCGGATTGTCTCTCGATGTATGTCTGGGTTGCTCAAGATGATTGCAACTGTCTTGAGGCACGATGTATAGTACCCAATTTGAATTTTAATGACGTCACGTTTTATTGTGTGTTTCAGTTGTGATACACCTGAAATATCGGTGTCTCGACGATTTATTTGAATCTGATATGATATTTGCACATTTAGCAGACAGTAGTTGATCATTTGAGAAATAAGTAATTAATAGTATTTATTTTCTTTGTAGTATCTTTATATAAATGGGGTTCTGGTTCAGTCAAAGCATAACTAAACTCATAACTCACTGTCATACTGTTAATTTCGGTAGAGATAGTAAAAGTCAGTCACAATTAAGAGTTTGAACGGCATATATAACGATGTGTGGCAATTAGTGTTTCAATTTTAAAACACTTGCAAGGTATTTTTATTTATTAGCTGCGACCCGCGGTGTTACCCGCTAAATCTTTTTGAAAAAAAAGTAGCTGTGTTAATCCAGGGTGTCAGCTACTTTCATACCAATTGCTATCAAAGTTGGTCCAGCCGTTTGAGCATGAACAAACATACAAGCACACACACTCCCAAACTTTCGCATTTAGAATATTAGTGTGATAATATTTTATTATCTACTGTGGAAAGAATTGGCAACTTTATAAGTCACTTATATAACTTTCACGTATTCATAACATGAGTGTTACAATAATAATAAATATAAACAAGACGTACAACCTTCTTAGTAACCCAAATATTAAGCTTTAAACTACTCCAATCGTAGTCAAGCATTGAACAGCAGTGAGATTGTATTCCAGTCTCGTATCGCAAATAGGATGCAGGAAAAAGTACATCCATACATTTTATCTAACCACGACTGGACAGTGAACTACTTCGGCTCCCTAGAGACCTGCTACCGCGGGTCAGGTCCGCTTTAAAAGTGCTTTGTGAATTTTTACGTAGTAGGTAGTTAATTTTGGAACATTTTCACTTTGAACATATTCTATTTTAGTCATGGAATTTCCTAAAAGTAGAAAGCTGTATAACATTTTATTCAAATTAAAATATCGCCACGCGGATCGTATCTGACCCGCCAACAATAAAAAATCAACTGTGTCCGCGGCTGGGCAGTGATAGTGTTAAAAGGATTGAAATTAGGAAAGCTTAAATCACTTTTTGGAGCAGAGATTATTGGCAGTAATTATTATAATAGACTCCTGCACTATGTTCAATCCGTAACTCTATTCACGACAATTAAAAAACATTAATAATATTCTCTTCAACAAAAAATAAATTCTCCACCTTATTTTAATAACAAAGCAAATTCTTTAGTAAGCAGTAAAAACGCAAAACTTAATAAATGTTTGCTCTGCTTCGCTCAACCACTATTTCCTTAGATATTGAGTGCCCGGAGTTCTCCCGTTTCCAGTTAATTGGCTCTCTGAAGTTACAATAACAGTAATTGCTATCGGGAAGAAAACACTACACAAAGGCTACTTACTGAGAATATCTTGATTTTGTATTTAAAATAAATACGATCTAAACTCGACTTAAGCTTAATAGATAGTGTATCTCTCTACAATCTTTAGTGAGTTCCCGTGATTGCAGGAAAACAGTTTTTGTTTCTATTTTCCAGCCCTGTAAAGTTTTAAAGTATTATTCGGTTTTTTTGAGAACTTAAGCAGGATACAAAAGGAACGAAAAATCTCTCGATATATTTTAAAGCGAAAATTTTAAAGAAGTTTAAAAAAAGAAAAGACTAAATATTGTAAATGTTCTTGGAACTCAATTAAACATTTAGAGAGATGCACGGAAAGGCTTGTTAAGGGGTATATGATATTATATCTAATATCTATAAATATTTAAAGGTCCAACGCAAACATGTCCGAACCTCGCCTGAAGGGGTGTCTAACAACAACAGCATACATGGCGTTAGAAGTGTTTTATTATAATCATACTGACTTGGATGTGTGAATAAGGAGGTCGATTACAACATTTTAGTAAGGCTAGGTATGATTTGACTTAATTGTGTGTAGGCTGGTGAACTTGGTTGTGGATTTCAGTTCGGTATCTTGCTTAAAGCATTACTTTCGGTTTGCAGCATCAATTTTGCCTATTGAAAACTACACTGCGAAATTGTAAAATTTGGTCTTCTCTTTAAAAATCACTAGCTCTACAAACTCGATCGAGTATGGACCTCACGAAGAATTTATTCTGCTCTCGCATACCTGCTTTGAATAAAGTATACAGGAAAGTTAGTGAAGCTAGATACTACGATACAGGTTCTAACCAACAACATAATGTAAACGTTCGAACACGAACGTTTTGTGTTTCACTTCCCTCAGTAAACGTTGTACGTCAAGCGTTCAAGTATAACCAAAACGTAAACCGGTAAGTACACTCTGCTAAACCGAAAATGTGCTCACGAGGTCCTATGCAAACACATTGCAATGTTGGTAAACATCGGCGATGGTGCCCCTGGCTCGCCACACCGTAACGATTTTCGTCAATCGCCCGAAACAAAGAACCGGGGTGAATATTAAAGGGATGCGACACTTGAGCCGGTTTTTCATCAGGCGACGAGACACCCAGTGTACCTCTTTCATACCCTTTTCTTTTGAGATCCCGCGCAAGATTAGGCACTAGTTCTTATGGTGTGACCGTAGTGATGTGATGTGGAGATTACGCCTTTGAATTGTATCGATATCAGGCTTGGATAGCCTGGTATCTCAGCTTTTATCTTAAATCTCGTATCACTTTAGCTTTGAACAATTTAGTACAATAACTGTTTGGTTAGAGTAAACGAATCATTAAACTATAATAACTTCCGTGAGTGTTATCCATATTATTTACTATATATCCCGGTTATACTCACGTGTGTATTCGGGAATGCCCGACTAGTTTCGAAATCGAACGGAGCCCTTATTCATGAGCTGGTTACGCGGCGAAGTCGCGAGCCGAACGCCGCGTAACCAGCTCATGAATAAGGGCTCCGTTCGAGTTCGAAACTAGTCGGGCATTCCCGAATACACACGTGAGTATAACCGGGATATATAGTAAATAATATGAATCATTAAACGTTTAGTCGAAGTTATAATACGGTTTTTTTTTAATCTGCTAATCCTACCTTCATCGAATAACTGATTTTATGAAAACAACATTTTTAACAAGCACAATAATAAGACATTATAAGAGTCCATTATACTCCTAAAACGGGAGAACACTCTGCCTATTCCTTACAGTAAAAGTAAGTTAAGTACACGCATTTTAACCAACTTCTTTAAAGCAATATAATATCGATAACATTAACTTTAAATACATCGATAGTATAGAACATCACTAGCTCGTTATTGCACGTCATCACTACTATAGCGCGGCGCGACGCCCGCCACTCGACACCGCGATGATTCAGCATTCTCAATCCAAAAGCCTTTTGCGAATCCACTCTTTCATTTTCAGCGAGTGAATTCGACTCCGTTCCCACGCAGTTTGAACGGGATATTACAGAGAACTGTACCACTATTGATGTTCATTTATTCAATGGTTGATTCTGACTACCTTTATGGTATGTTTCAAAGTAGACAACGTTAAACGATTTTTGTTTATTTTTTTATTAACCTCGCTCCACACTAGGAATTTCAACTGTATCGTGGGTGCGTTTCACAAACATGAAATATCACATACAAAAACACCCAGACTCGAAACAAACTTTTGCGGATCGCACAAATTTTGGTTCCGTGTAGGAATTGCACCCGCAACCCTTAGCGCAGCAATCAAATCGCTTAGCCACTGCAGAAATCGGGTCGTCAAATTGTGGAGTTTGCAGTTTTGACGACTTACAACTTACAACTGGCCAGTTTTCATTTGACCATTGAAAACAAAAAAAATATTACAACGAAGAAGAATACATTTCGTATATGACTCTCAATGTTATGCCTACGCTTTGAATTCACTGAACAGTTAGAAAATTGCAAGTGTTTTATCATATTACTTTAATTCAAATGAGACCAGATGGTTTAAATATTGCAAACATCTTTGTCCACTGATCCATGTCTTAATAATCTTAAGCCTAAACAAAATAATAACAAAGTAAGTTTTAATATTAAAGCTCCTCTAGACACAGAACAATAAAACAATAGAGACTGTACCGATGGAATTACGTGCAGCACTCAGCTGAAATAGAGCTTTAACTAAATTTGTGCTCAGACGATATTAAATCTTACCTCAAATGAAATAGAGTACAAGATTTAATACCAAAAAGGAAATGTCTAAGTTTCATTATGCATAGATAATAGTGCATATACAATGCGCGACCTAGAGGTCTGGAATAAATAAGTATCAAATATAATATCAGTTAGTACTTACAGAAGTAGCAAAGGTTAAAACAATGTTAGCCTACACTCCTACTTCTATAAACAAATATTATAAGACGACCCAAATTGAGTAGTGTTGTTTCTCGACTGCTTTAATATATTTATTTGATCGTGTGAAATTTCTGAAAAAATACATACTGGATTTTTGCAACCTTGCTTTAACAACTATACAGTATACCGCTACGTACTGAAAACAACGCAATAACGGCAAATAAAATCAAATTGAGTTACCAACTTACATAAAGATAAAACAACAACAAAATAGACCATTCCCATAGATATAGGTGAAACTGTAGCCATGACTGCCATGAGAGAACACCCGGAACGTGACGAAACATTTCCTCGCGAGCTGGTGCAAAAGTTGGCCGAATGTCGTTTAACAAAAACTGTGTGTAGCCAAAGAATAGCAGTGGTTTTGTTCAAACTAAAGCCAATTGGCTGAATTGGTACCATTCTGCAGTGTTAACCGAACTTTGTTATATTACCAAAGTTTAACACTGACCGAGCAATTTAAGTTGGTGACTTACTATTGTGGAATCTCTTAACTGGAGCATAAAGTGTTTTCACGTTTGCTTCGTAATATCTCACATGTCTGAAACGAAACTATTTAGGTACATTTATATACTGATTAATCGAATATTTCTTGTTCTTTAAAATGTCGGCAATATTTAACACATGGAACATAATTTCAATGTTGTAGTTGACATTTTCTTAGCAGACGCGAATTATTCTACTGATTTATAAGCTGTACATTTTTTTTTCATCACTTTTAATGAAAAAATTTACGGGGGAGCTACAATATGCCTCTTCTTACACCCTTGCAGGCATGAAGTTGTACATAAATAAAGCCCATATCAAAAAAATCTTAATAAATATAAACATCAATCATGAAAGTGGTATGAGCCCAATGACGAATGAAAAATGGCGATTCCCATTAAAATGTAAACGCACAATGGTAGCACGCGACTGTTCGTAATTACAAAGTTTAACTTGCATCAATCATAGGACGGATTTCTGGTTGGATTTTATTACTTTCTGTATCCTTGTTTTGGTAGCATTCTATTAATTTAGCTTGCATTCTACTTAGTAGATATTTTAACAGACTTCAAAAAAAAAATGTTGGTTTTCAGGGCGTATATTTTTTTAAGTAAATCTCCGCACCTAGTATATTGTTCTCACAGTCTAAAAAGAACGCCATCTCGCCTGTATTGCTGTAAATTGATAAATAAACCAAATTTTTCGTTGTACTTTTCCAGTGAAAGTAAATTACCAATAAATCATACATTTTATTTCCGAACAATACATAAGTTGGTATATTGCATATTATTTGTATATTGCAAGTCTTAACATGGTACAATTGATATACCTTTCTTTAGTTCGTACTCCGACTTTGGTCTTGTACTTAAAGCATTCTCACTTTTATATAGGTCAAGCGACTACTACAAGCGACACTACTAAAGAACTTAGCGGACGTGTTAACTCGCTGCAGATCCTTTGAGTTATGCGCCGCCACGCCAGAAGGTTCGCACTAACAAGTAATATTACCATTGGGTTCTATCCTCGAGGATGTGTGCCTATATGAATGCAGCTTTGTTTTCTTTACATAATATGTGATTGTATGATATGTGTGGTTGGCATTATACAGCAGTAGTAAAGTACTTAATCATCTTCATCACTGGCCTGTACGTCTATTACAGACGATCTATGGTAATAGGAGTACGAATAAGAGTAGGTTACCTATTCGTTATTTGATACTCAAGAATAGGCTTCGTTTGAGACTGAAACTAGTTAGGCATTGCCGAATATTCATGTGAGTAAAATCGGGATATTTCTATAGTAAATATTATAGATAACATTCACGAAAGTAATGAATCTCCATATTCTTCATTCTAGCAATTTCAGGCTTTCAAAACTTTAGGTAGATTCTAATTTCAACTCGACGACCTGATTGTGCAATGGCTAAGCAATTAGACTGCTGTGCTTGGGGTTGCGGGTTCGATTCCCGCACGGGACAAAAATTTTTGTGATCCGCAGATGTTTGTAGCGAGTCTGGGTGTTTGTGTATATGAAATTTCATGTTTGTGAAGCGCACCCACGATACAGGAAAAGTTCGTAGTGTGGGGCGACGAAAAAAAAACTACCCATTTTAAATCTACATAACAGATCAATTGAACACAAATAAATTGATGAATTACATAGCAAACTACATAACAAATACTTAATAAGCATGGAACTAAACTTAAATTAGTAGATTCTTACTTTGTTGGGGCGCCTTCTACTGAAGTGGACGATATGAGTCCATTGTAATACGTATATGAAACGTAGGTAACATACATGGATATATGTATAACATATAATGTATAACAACCTAAGTAATTATTTCATTGTATCCACTTTTAGGGATGTAACCCTTTTAAAGTGAATGGTAAAATGTACGGATTAAGTAGGGTTTTACTTTATTTTAACAGGGATTAAGAGCATTGAGATAATTTTATTCTTAATATATAAAACCTTCTAATGTTTTTCATTATTAATTAGGTACATCGTTATAAAAAATTCACACATATTTTTTTTGTTCATCTAGATTATATTAATTTTAAAGAATTTGATAACAAAAACTGTTGTGTCGATGTAGACAAATGATTCTTTTTCCATATAAATATTTTCTCTCCTCTCCCTATTCACCGAGTAATTAACAAAGAAGTAACATGCATATAACTGTACATTATAATATAGGGCAATAATACTCAATTCACCCCCATACGCACATAAAAGTTACGTAACAAATTACAGGTATAACATTGCTAGCCCGTTAGGTAATGTTAGCCGTCGGTTTTATCGGCGCACTAGTTAAAATGCATAATTAAACATGCTATTTGCATCACTCCGTCTTTTGTTATCTCAAGAATAAAGAGCGTGTGAAATGTCTGTGTCATCAAAGCTACTAAACAGATGAACCGATTTCGATCTCGTTTTTTGTTTGTGAATTGATCGAGTGTTCTTCGCTATTTGTTTGCCGTTTAAAGATCTGTAACACTTTTCTAGTAGATCTTAGAAATTCCCATTCAAAAAGAAATCAAATACTTAGACTACATGGTACTTTTGACAACTCGATTTAAACATACGCTATCTACGCATTTTGGCGATAACCACCTACACTAATACAGTAGAATAAGTAAGACATTATTTGCAATATCTCATTCAAACAGTTACAAAATGATAAAAAAGCAACAGTTGCACATTTGTATCTTATTTGTCTTTTATTATTATTTTGATAAGAATACACGTATTTAATGAAACTTTCAAAAAATTTATCTCATGCCTACCAAAAACAATTATATATCAAAAGCAATATTCTAAGCTATCCTTTACTTTACATGCACCACATTTTATTTATATGTTATGTTGGAAGATGCGTTTGAGATGAAGGAACCTTTTATTTTGATACACCTCTTTGCTTATTGCATATTCATGTAACATACGTGCATTCAAAACAGTATTCAGGAAACGAGACCGAGAAAAGTGAATGAAATGGAAGTAACTTTAGATTTTTCCTTTATATCAAACAAAATATATCTTAAACCTTTATCAGTATGTATAAAGTAAACAATAGTTGGAATCTACACGTTGGGATAAAGTCTATTAGAACTATGAATTATGAACAGGGTATATACACTCTTTACTTTTTTGTTTACTATCGTATGCTATAGGATTATCATTTGATCTATGAAAAAACAAACATTATTAAGTACGAAGCGACGTTAGGAAGTAACAGTGGATCAAGCCCAATTAAAACCTAACCCAAACGCACTCAATGTTTTTTCAAATTCATGTGCGTACTATAAATTAGTTATCAGTTGCTAAAAACGGTGAAGGAAAACATCGTGAGGAAACCGGCACACCTGAGAGATTTTTCAACGGTGTGTAAAGCCTACAAGCGGTTTAAACTCTGACGACAGGTACAGGTATCAACCACACGATAAGACGAAGAAAGGAAGATCAGGGGGTTTGGTATGGGGCAAAACTTTAAAAAAGATAAACATCATTTCAAACAATTTTCAGACGACATTCCGTCAACTAGAATTGTAGGTTTACAACTTTAAGAATATCACCTCACCTCCCCACATCGGTATCATACTTGGTATTAATGTACTGTAAAGCAGTGAAACTTAGTTGTTACTTATTTAGGAGTTCGCAGCCAGCGAGACGTGTCTACAGTTCGACAACTCTACGGGGACGAAATGATTCGCAAGTCGTGAATTACAGACAGGATAACTTACGATACACATCTTATTGTTATGACAGCGCTTTTTCACAACAGGATAAAAAATCTTACTCAAGGAAGCTATATTATGTACTAAATTAGATGAAATCAATTCAGTAGTTATCACAAAATCAAGATTATAATAAACTATCCAAATCACCGGCAAACATCAAAATTATTCAAATTGACAATTTTAATTCAAAACAGAGAGCGAGAATTCAATTGCGCGTACTATAATACGCGATGCATGGTTTTACCTAGAACGTAGTGATCTGGCGCCGCGT
Source organism: Abrostola tripartita (assembly GCA_905340225.1). NCBI lineage: Eukaryota > Metazoa > Arthropoda > Insecta > Lepidoptera > Noctuidae > Abrostola > Abrostola tripartita. Next base: position 5,427,349 of record HG996498.1, on the reverse strand, counting down.
ATTGAAACGTAACGCGCGCGCTCTTCTGTCAGGCAGGCGATTTGTTAACAAAGGAGGCGGACGGCAACGCGGGCTCTTTTCAAATATTCCTCCATTATGTGATACACAGAGATTTTAAGTTCGGCAAGCAATTGCATGAATACAAACTGAATATGCAAAGAAGATATTATTTAACGGACAACATTGAGGAAGTACCTATACACATACACTGTATACAAACACAACGCCATAATTTACTATCCCCCCTGGTCCCTACTTATAAGACGGTGATTAAACATGTTCTAATTTACACACATCCTAAGTCTATTGACAAGTCTATTTTTTGACATGCAACAGCAGTAAGTACAATTTAATCAATTGTTTAACACTGACAATGTTATAAGTTAGGGGGTTTGAATATGAGGAAAGAATACTAAACTAAAACATGCGTACGGCACTTTTCTTGTAGGTACATAGAAGTATATCGAAGTAGCTTTCTACTGATTCTTTACTTTAGTACAAATCAAAAGCTATCCAAATTCCACAAAACCATCACCTACACAAACTTTGCGTAGATCTTTGTGTTACTGGGACGGGACCCGGCCGGGACGGCAAAGTGTTACTGGGTTTTTACCTTAAGGTAAAAACCCAGTAACACTTTGCCGTCCCGGGATTAAAACCCAGGACCTAATGCTCAGCAGTAACACTTAGCGACCACTAGACCAACGAGGCAGTTAAAATCAAATTAAGAATTATTATTTCGATAATAATAAGCAGTAATATTAGACTCTGCAGCCGTGTGTACTACTTACTGGGCAAGCGTCCGCGCGCAAACTTCACCGCCAATTTGTTTGCACCTCACAAAGCAACCTCTTTTAATATTATTCAACGAAGCAGGGGCGGAGCCCTCTCAAATTAAACGCTACAATATAATATTTGTGGCATTATGAAAAGCTTGCAAACTGGATGCTATTCCGAGTATTTCTCTTGACTTTTTTGTGAGCGTTGTTTTAAGAACTGTTCTTGAAAACTGCGTTTATTTATACAATGCATTAGGTTTGAATATATGGATCCTTAAAGATCGTACGAAGAACAAAATCGTCACTACAATAGCTACCCGTAAATACTGTTTCTATACAGGATGTTTTAGTACCCACCAAAATTCACAACCCGAAAACTTGTCAAGCAAAACTGCTAGTCAGATATATGTATATAATTGTTGTGGTTATCTAAGTGAATATCACGATGCTAACATATTTTATAACCTTTAATACAACCTTATAGAAAACAGTGCCATGACAGCAATTCGTATTGAGTAGGTTTATTATGCGCTTGGCGTACATACGTGGTATGCGTGGCTATTGCAGGCATAATTACCTGTTAATAAGGTTCAAAATCGTACGATAACTGAGCAGTCTACAATAAAGCTCAGGTTTAAAAATACACCCTATTTCTCACCTTTTGTTCGCGTAACAAGTGTCTTCCGAAGTAGCTATTAACTACTCCAAAGACTGAAGAGTCGAGTTCTCGTTGCTAGAATCTAAGGGTCGAGAGTCCACGTCTTTTGTGTTTTCCCTAAGCTTTCAACATTCATTTTCTCAGAAATTACACCACTGTAAAATGCAGGAGTGTTATGGAATTTGATACTGAAACAAGTGCCTTCTAGATGGAAACAACATGATGTAATTAGGGGCGCGACTTGTTCACTTGTGTTTTATTTCGACGAAAGAGGCGACAAACTTTCAGCCGTTGGTTGCAACAATAGAAAGAGGATAAGTGCGCTATACGCTGACAAGCTTTTGTAGCTCTAAAGTCATTGTAATAAGCTACGATACTCTTATTTGAATCTACGTATATTTCAGTTGTTTATATCATTTTCATAATATAATCGCGTTAAGTATACTACATACGGTTGATAACATCGAAACTGCAGATTTATTTGGATCGACAGAGGAAAGGACGGGATTATTTACTTATGGAAGATTATTTATTTTGAACTAAAAAATCAACATAACCAGTCTTTTATCTGAAATTAAGCTACCCAAGTCGCTTTAGAACATCAATATTTACGAGCATTTAATAAAACTAGTTTGAAGTTTCACGATAATCAGCCATTACAAAATTTCATCATCATGAAATATGAACGTGGAGAGTTAACTACGAAATTAATAATAGGCACTACGTCCCGCATACATCCCTCGATAGTAATACGTCACAGTTGCGAAACAGCTTCAATTATTTGTCCAGTTAATTATGTACGTTCAAATTCCGACCAGACCGACGAGGCCCCTGTAAATGACCTAACCGCAACACTGGCCGGCCTAATGTGTATACGATTCTAAATTTCAGGGTAATATCTGGCTTCAATAACACTTGCACCATTAACTCTAGTGCGGAGTAGTCATCAGCCGGCTTATACGCACCTACCGCAGCTACAACGCAATGCGCGCAATGCAAACTCTACCCTTACCACTTATCATACAGTCGAATTTTATTGAAACACGACCTTTTTGGATCAAATGCGCGCTACAACAAAAATGACGCAAAATTCCATTCTTCAATAGCGTATTTTCGTCATTACGTACTTAAAAATAAAGCTCAAAATAGCCTGTAGCGGTTATGCAATATACAAGTCCGATTTATTCTATTTCATGCCGGCACAAATTGCCGACAGTTAGGTTAACTGTTGCTCGCAGTGCTTTCTATCTTTGCTATTGTATTTTCCTCTGATATATGGCAAAGCATATTAAACCAAAGGTCGCATTATGTATGTACGTGTAATATTATATTCTGAATCTAATGAAAAATGTGCGTTCTAAAAATATAAGAGGTAAAATAGATAAGCTAATGGTTACGTAACCTTGTAATTAGATATAGGTACTAACATTTATATATTTCACAATCATCAATTGAGTAATTAAAGAAAATAATTAAACAAGTGACCAAAATATATTTTAAAAGTATAAGATTATACTTTCTGAGGATAATAAGTACCTATTATATTATGTATTCAAGCACAAAAGCACGCTATTAAACTAACACTAGTCAAAACTCCGCAAGATAATTAAAAACCCTTGTATATTTTACGTCAAATAAAAAGCTACTTCTATATCGTGCTTACAATCTTCCTACTCCACGATAAACTCGATACCTAACTCTGTTCTCTGGCCGTATTCTATAATATCGATATTCAACCTCACGAACGCAGCGCACTTCAGACTCTTCTTACAGCATGTCATTTTGTCAGTTACGGTAATGGTGTCATTTACCGTAGTGGTTTGTAGTTTTTAGCTCCAAATTGGGCAGACTTCTCGGTCAGTAGGTGATGTAGCAGTCAACTCAGAGATTAAGTCGGAATGGGTAGCTGAATGCCATTTTGGACCCCTAAGGCTGGTGTAGACATAGGAGGAAAGGCATCACATTTTTATTATGACCTTTACTCAAAGGATATATATAATGTCTTATCAAATCCATTGATTAAATTAACATGACGATTATGATAACCCAGTTCAGGTACCTCGTTGCGTAGCAACGTGTATTACATAAAAGACATATACATATTAAAATATTTGCTTTATTTCCTATCCTCCTAGACATTAATCAAAGCGCGTATATGGACGCGTAATTATGTAGAGAGGTGAATCTGGTACCTACCTAGGAGGATACCTTCAGGCTTCCAAGACAGTGATAACTCCTTATCGAGGTAAACAAGGAAGGGCTATCAAAAGGCAGTTTGACGACGCCATTCAAAGAACAATATCAATTCAAAAGTATCAATCCACATAAATTTATGACGCGATATCCCGTTTATTGCATCGCTGGACGTAGCAAACCAATAAAACTGCCTTGTTTTATGTTTAAAGTTTATGAGCAATATTTTATAAAAATAAATAAAATACACAAGGGAGCAACGATTTTACACTCACATAAATCGCTACGATACTTTATGTGTTTATTATAAAACGCAGGAGTATAAAGCCGCGTTAGTAGACGTTGTGCGGTGCCACCCTTATAGGTTAGGAGCTGCATACGATTTGCTAAAGGAATCGGAGAACATTATTCTTTTGTTAACATGATTTTAGCTTACTATTATTTAGTAGTTTATGATTCTAAGATAACGTAACTTTTTTATTATTGGAGTATATGATACCTTTTAAGATAAAAAGAGCTCAAATAATGGCGTAATAGGCACATGAGGAAATAAAATCAACACCTACATAAAACATGTAATAGATAATTTTACAAAGAACACGCAAAATACATTTGCTTAAGGAAACAATCTCCATTAAATCTCGCAATTAAACGCCGGCTATACTATATTCATTTTACTAATATTTTTTTTATATCGGTCGTTGACCTCGGTGCATACGGCTGTGTTGATAGAAATTCCTGTCGATTTTAAAAAGAATTCCACTGTTTTTCAAAGTTTTCCGTACTACAATGGATACACAAAAGTGCGGTATGTGTAGTGACGCTTTGACCGATGGTGCTCACTGTAAATCCTGTAACCTCATGATGCATTTCCACTGTGGGGGTGTTACTGAGACTGGCTACCGGAAGCTAGGGGATCGTACGCGTGTTTGGCGTTGCAGTAAATGTAAGCTGGCAGGCAATGTCCTACAACCTACGATGCCTGTATCACCCACCCCGGTGACGGAACCTGAGTCGGTGGTCCTACAGGAAATTCGAGCGTTGTCTTTGAGGCTTGCCACATTCGAGAATATGAAAGAAGAAATCGTCGCATTGAGGAATGAATTTGTTGACTTCAAAATAACTATGGCAAATCAGTACAGCGAAGTTATGAAAGAGGTCACTGGAAAGCTGAATGATATGGAGCTACGTATCGAGAAAGTAGAAAAGGTTCAAGACCAGGTCGAACAACTGCAAGCCCGTTTGGATAAATTGGAGGAAGACAATAATAGTAAAGATCAGTGGTCACGTATGAACAATGTTGAAGTTAAGGGAGTGCCGCAGACAGGCAACGAAAACCTGTATGAAATAATAGCCAAAATCAGTGCTAAGGTTAATTACCCTGTCTCAAAAAATCAAATTAACTTCATCACTCGAGTACCTACTAGTGAAAAAGACCATATAAAACCTATTATAGTCTGTTTCTGTCAACGTTACGTTAAAGAAGATTTCATAGCAGCTGCTAGGCACGAACTTAAGACCTCACCTCTGACGCCAGTTAAAATCGGATTAATTGGTAACCATAAAATCTTTATAAATGATCACTTGACGATAAGAAACAAAATGTTACTGTCCAAAACTAAGAAAACCTCAGCAGAAATGGATTTCAAATACGTTTGGGTCAAGCACGCGAAGATACACGCGAGAAAAAACGATTTGTCGCCAACACTGGTTATCAGGTCGGAGAAAGATCTACAAAAAATGGTCTAAATTATTCACTGTTAATACTTGTTACAACCGCTGTCTTAATATTATGTTGTTTTAAGTTTGTGTTTCATCAGTGCGAGTTTGAGAATCTTAGTCTTATGTGTGCTAGTTACGTATTCCTATTGGTTTTGTGTCGTTACGCAGTGTGCCCAAGTAAGTCAATCCAATATTATTTCTGCAATGTGACTTTCCGTTATGCTAATTTAAACCTTATATATCGTGTTATAGAATACACTTTCCCTCAAGGTCCGTGCCCAGTTATGACGTTTTACTCCGAGGTGCTCTTATCTCTGTGCAGGTCGTCGCTTATTGTTTCCCTTTATAATACCAGCTTTTTTAATGATAGTTTTACTAGTCACTGTGTATTGCTGTGTCTATTCATTTATTTTACCACTACCTATCTTAAGTGTTATAATAGCTGCGACAATAACCTACACTTGTATTTATCAGTAAGAATTGAATTATTTTCGACAAATCTTTATCTATTCATAAGCTATCTAGGTGTGGCTAAAGTTAATTATGGCTACGCTTAAAATTTATTACCAGAATGTGCGTGGTTTACGTACGAAAACGAGCATAGTGTTTCGTGGAGTATGTCTTAGTTCCTACGATATAATTATATTTACAGAAACGTGGTTAGATGACAGTTTTTACAGCAGTGAACTTTTCGATGGACGTTACCTGGTTTGGAGACGTGATCGTGACTACTCCCGAACCGGTCAGATGCGTGGTGGTGGTGTTCTGATAGCGGTGAAACATGAACTTACAATAGTTGAGAGGTTGGATTGGCGTAGCTCTGCGGAGGATATATGGCTATCCTTAATCCTTAAAAGGTCCAAACCACAGGTTAGTTACAATTTACATATATGTGCGCTTTACTTGTGTAAGGAGAATCGTGGTAATACTTATAGTACTCAGTTGCGTAATTTCGCGGATAGTCTTACTAACTTAATTTTAACTCATCCACTTGATAAGTTTTTGCTCGTGGGTGATTTTAATTTCGGTAATGATGTCGATTGGTGTAATGGGGACATAGCCACTAATGGTGAGTTAATCCCACAAAATGTTTCCTCACAGCATGTCACTTATTTCTTCGATACACTACAAACATTCAACATGTCACAGTTTAATGGTGAGCGAAATGTTAATTGCAGACTACTTGACCTTGTATTCTGTAACGACATTGTAAATGTCTCAGAATGTACGGACCCTCTTGCTCTGCCTATTGATCCTCATCACAAGCCCCTAATTATTGTGACAAAATTTGTCGAACTTCATACACTTGTCGATAAACCTAAGAAACGTTATGTTTTCTCGAAGGGCAATTATGAGGCCATTAAATCTGAGTTTAATCTAATTCACTGGCATCAGTTGTTACACTCAGGGAGCTTAGAAGATGCTGTCACTAAATTTTATAACAAACTTTATGAGCTTAGGGATGTACACATCCCTTTAAAATCGATAAAACAATCCTCCTACCCTCCTTGGTACACCCCTGCTCTGATTAAAATTATTAAAGAAAAACATAAATATCATAAGAAATATAAACAATACAGTAATTTATCTGATTATCACTCCTTTTCATTGCTACGCAGCAGAGTTATTGAGTTGGAAAAGACTTGTTATGACAATTATATGGCTCATATTGAGGCTTCTATTATTAAAAATCCAAAATCTTTTTGGACGTTTGTAAAAAGCAAGCGGAGGGCTGGCTCTTTTCCTAATAGGATGTTCTACCGCGAGACGGCTGTGAGTTCTGGGCAAGATATTAGCAACCTTTTTGCTAGCTATTTCCAGTCTACCTTTTTAGAACCCGAATCAACTGATGATGAATTCAGTGAAAGATATTGTGATACTGCTATGTCTATCAGCACAGTTGAAATAAACCACTCACGTGTATTGAAGCTGCTCAAATCCTTAGACCAAACCAAATCAGGTGGACCAGACCTTATACCTCCATTATTCATAGTTACTTGTGCTGATAGTCTTGCTGAACCCATCACTATCCTATTCAAGCGTTCTCTTTCTGAAGGTATAGTCCCAAAAATCTGGAAGTCTGCTTTCGTCACACCCGTCTTTAAAAAGGGTGACAAAGCCAACATGGAAAACTACCGCCCCATTTCTAAAATCTGCCTTTTTTCTAAAGTCTTTGAACGGATAGTTTATACCGATGTCTATGCGGCTTTCAAGACAATTCTTGGTGATGAACAGCACGGTTTTGTTAAGAACCGCTCGACGACGTCTAACTTGCTTCTGTCACAAGAGTTTATTACGAACGGTATGGTACAGCGTCAAGTTGACGTAATTTATACCGACTATAGCAAGTGTTTTGACCGTATTGATCATCGCATGCTACTGAAGAAGCTGTTTCACGCCGGAATTCACGGGGACTTGTACCGATGGTTCGCCTCCTATATAGAGAACAGAACGCAGGCTGTTGTGCTTCAAGGTTACACCTCTGGTTGGAGTTCTGTCCCTTCGGGGGTGCCACAGGGCTCCATTCTAGGTCCTTTGTTATTCATATTGTTCATTTTTGACATCGGACAGTGCTTCCATCATTCGTATATCTTACTCTATGCAGACGACATGAAAATTCACAAAGTTATAAAAGACATGTCGAATGCATATCAGTTGCAAGATGACCTGCACAGATTTGAGTTATACTGCATCCGTAACAAACTCCAATTAAATGTATCTAAATGTTTTGTCCTTACATTCTCACGTCGCACATCGTTGATACATTTTAATTATACTACAAACGATCAATTAATTAGCAGACTCAATAGCATAAGAGATTTAGGGGTGATCGTAGACGACAAACTTCTGTTTGATCAACATGTGAATAGCATAGTGACAAAGGCATCAAAAGCTCTGGGATTTATACTACGCACCACGGCCTGTTTCCGTTCACTTAAACCAGTAAAAGTGTTGTACTGCTCTTTCGTGCGTAGCCACTTAGAATACGCATCTCAGGTTTGGAACCCGCAGTACGAAATTTATAAGTCGCGTATTGAAGGTGTACAAAGAAAATTTCTACGTTATCTAGATTATAGGGCACGGCAATACTCAGTTGACTATGAACACCGCTGTAAACGGTACCACTTCCTTCCTCTGGAGTTGCGGCGTCACATTGGGGACATAAGTCTGCTGATGGGTGTTGCTAACGGCCACATTGATTGTCCTGATCTTGTTGCTAATTTGGCATTACGCACAAACCTAATGGGATTACGTCAGCGACCAATATTAAGTGTACCTTTCGCATTGACCAATTATGTGAAAAATGTTTTTTCAGTGCGGAGTGCACTTGGTTTTAATAGACTCTCAGGAGACCTTGATATCGATTTGTTCTGTACCAGTGTGGTGACAATGCGACGGCAAATGGCGCAAACATTTTTCGATGGTTGAATAGCTTCTCTCGTAATTGGCTTATGCTTGTGTAATTACTTTCTTTTTTTTTTTCGATACATATATTCTTTATATCTATGTGTGGAGGCTTGTAATTAGCTATTTGATAATATCACACTCAGTATATCATTTTTCTATTAGTCTGTAAGCCTTCTTTAAAATGTAATAAATAAATGTAATAAATAAATACCTTCAACAGCTCTCGACCATAAATTTCTATTAACCAGTGGTATACCTATCTAACAATTAAACCAGCGTACACTGATAGTTGGAACTAGTTAAAACGCAGTGTTTTGCGCTGTATTATGCACGTGATGTTGCGTTCAATGGGTTAAGTTTAATTGAAGTCGGAGTGGTGCCGCACTACCGTCTGAACGGATAGCACTAAAGTAGCATCTGCAAACATATTGTATCATGATTTATGTATGTTCTTATGTTCGTAGACGTAAATGTGTAAATGCAATGAGGAAGAGATGAAAAGGAAGAGATAGACATTGAATTAATTATGTTTTTTATAGACTATCGTAATATTAATTCATTTAGCAGTATTTAAAAATTGGTTGTTTGATCCAAATATTATCACTTTGAACCAATAGCCCTCTAGTCGTTTAGAGGTCTAATGAATCATTTTTAAGCATACAGTAATTATTACATATCTACAGACTGATTGAATAATCTTTAACAAAAAAAACAATTAATTTAAACTAATTTACGATTGATAAAGCATTCAAAGTTTAATTTTTATTTAGGTACTCCTTTGTTTTGTAATATAAGTATATATAGAGTCAACGAATCTTATTCTATCTCTTTCTTATGACCTATTAGTCACAAGGAGAATCGTTCACTGTTTCCGATAGTTAACCCTAAATTAAACGAAACTAAGGTGAGGAAACTCATCAGTCGTAAGAGGTGAACTACATATATTTTACTAAAGTAATTTATCCTTACATTGAACAACTTTAGTTAATCGAAATCATTTGCAAGAATTTTGTATAGTAGTAATCAATATATTCTTAACTTGTATGTAACTAAATATAGGCAGTCTATTTATTTTATACTTCCACACGCCTTCGCGCTCCAAGCATACCTCTTAATAAAAAAACATTGAAATATAAACTAGTAGGTACGTATTCGTAGAGGGACCATTAAAAATGAAATAACATACTTTCCGCTGCCAGAAAAGCAAGTTGTAACATGACGAAGTCGGTGAAGGCCCAATAAATGACAAAAGACTATACTTATTTATTATAGGGGACTTGTGGTAAACAGCGACATGTAAGAAGAACTTCTGATAACGGAGAACATGCGTTAATACTTCTGGGATAACATGCGTTTTGTATGTAATATAAGTAATGCCATGCATGAGGCAACACAACATCTTTCTTTTTTTTTTCAAAGTGAACTAAAAATTCTTTGAACGCTGCACAATAATTGCATACAAACAGAAGCAAAAGAATTTTCCGTAAGAAAATTATAAAGGCACCCGTTTATCTACGAGGAGTTTCAATAAAGCTGACTTGTTCTTTGTGTCGTGCAACAAAGGAATTCCTCCTGCTCGGTGATGTAACAGCATGGAGCCAAGCTCTTATACTGAGTGTTAATTTGATCTAACACGTTACGAGATAGTGTCGAATCATGATACTGGTACTCATGCATCAGGTAGCTTGAGATACAGGAGTTCGAATTTAGAATACAAATAAATATGTTGTTATCAAACTTTTAAGCGATGCTTCTTTGTTTTTTCGTCTTGATGTATGTGGTGTTTATAGAATGGAATAGATATTCCAAATTCGTAATATTGACTGCCTAACGTTATATATTTGTTCGTCGATCTTGTGTAGAAGCATTGCAGTTATCACTCGTATGTATGTTAAAGCAGTATTACAATTCTTGAAATTTCATTTTTAAATAATAAAAAAATATAATGAAAAAAATTAAAAAACACGAATGCCATGACAAAAACGAACTAAAAAGTGAAAAACAAGTTCCATTGCAGTTGGGGGACCGTTCTGTGGAACACTGTCTTATCTCAGAAGTACCCAGACTGCAATGGAACTTGTTTTTCACTTTTTAATTATATTTTTTTATTTGTTTAATTTTTATAGCCTATGTTACTCGCGATAGTGTAAGGATTCTAACGACACTCCATACATTAAAATCGGTTCAGGAATTCAGAAGTTATGGTGTAATAAAGAAACTCACATACATACATACATACACTCATTTTTTTGGGCAGTCGTGTAAAAATGTATAATTGACGACCTCATTGGCGCAGTGGCTAAGCAATTGGACTGCTGCGCTAAGGGTGGGTTAGTTTCATGCACGGGACAGAATTGTATGGTCTGCGGATGTTTGGATTGAGTCTGGACGTTTGATATTTCATGTTTGTGGAACGCAACCACGATACAGGAGAAATAACTAGTGTGGGGCAAAGTATAAACAAATTGCGTATAAAATTATTAGCAATCTAGCAAAGTCGGAAATTCCGGACTTAAAGTAGGAAATAAAAAACACCACTAATTTTTATCTCTGAAATAATCGTTAAGCACAAGCCAGCAATCTATCAACACTGATTCTCACTCATACATTGCAGATACTAAAATAAAATACCGCAAAACCTTTGTCTGATGTAAACCAAATCAACATAAAATTGAAGGATTATACGTACTTTCTGAAGGTTCGTACATTACCTTCATATTTTTACTGTTACCTGTTGCCTCGCACTCGGGTATGTCCGACAGATATTACGTTACCCACTCCATATGGCTTCCTAAACTCGTATATTACCTGTCTAACGCTTTATCAAGGGTAGATAAAGATAGCACTTTTGTTTAATAAAAAGATGATTTAAATTCAAATATGTTATGTAACCTTTTTTGTGATAGACGTGAGAGATCTTAATGACAACAATGCAAACATAAACTTACTTATATACAGACTGATATACAAGCTGATGCCGGAGTGTCTCCGCAGTCGCATCCCACAGTGTACGTAATCTCATCCTCATGTAGGTAAGTATATTCACTTGCTGTTTTTCTTTTAGCCAATGTTAGCACACGTCATAGGGTATTTAAATGTTAAGTATATACAGCATCTAAATCCTAATCTAGGTAATGGTTTACAAGTGTGCCAGATTCATTCAAAACAGGATTTTATTGAAATTCATTGAACATTTATAAAATTAGGACGAAATAGGATTATAGTTATAATATTATGCAGCTCATACGTGCCGGTTTTCTCTTCCCAAACAACCGCTACCAAAAATAAAGCGTCGTCTTTATGTAGCTGGGTAGACCCTTCTATCTGCTATTTACATCTTTTGGTAAAAACAGTTTGTAAAAAAACATCACGGCTGTATTCCCCGAAGGGGTAGGTAGAGGTGTGTAGTTCACCTACATTTCGCCAGTTATGTTATAGGTCCATTAACCAGGCACAAATGAAGACTGCGTGCTGTTACAAGGAAAAACTCAACAACACTTTGCCAGATCAGGGGTTTAACCACTAGACCAACGAGGCAATCAATTGTTCAATCAAAGCAATCAAGCTATTATTACTATATTGTTTTATATACTAACTACTTAGTTATTTATTTTACAACAGCAAAATATAAAATTACAGATACGCATATACAACAGCAATCATCATCATCAGCCGGAAGACGTCCACTGCTGGACAAAGGCCTCCCCCTTGGAACTCCAATTAAAACGAATGAACGACAGATAAAACAAACAGCAGTAATTCTTGAAAATGTATCTGTGCGAAGATTGAATGAAGTATTCTCTATGCGGCGTTGAATGGCTAATGGCTTTAAGACTAATTAATAAGATTCTAGTTTTAAAGAACACTGAAAAAAGAAACAAAGGAAGTTAATGCTCATGAAGATTAAAGAACCAATATTTTTTTACTGGACTTTGGTCCTTTCTACGTCACATACAAATTTTAAATGCCTCCAAAACGAGTTTTCCATCATTTCATCAACAGCGCAAAAGTTGATGATGGGAACGCATGCTGATCACAAATTCATACCACGATGTACCACGAACCGCAGTTTAATAATACGCCCTAACATTTTTAATAATGTAAATTGATTAAAACCTTTTCACGTAAACACGCTGAAAAATAAAGCTCCATTGCCGAGTTTTGGGCGTAAATTAAATCGTGAATATCACAGAAGCGCCATATTTGAATGGCGCTATGCAATTTCAGTGAGGTACCGCATAATAAGCTGTTTACGTAAATCTGGCTTCCGATGAATGTATAATGTAATCAGTGGCTAATAACATAAACGTATGCGACCTTTATGCTGTCTGAAATGACAATAGTTCGGAATTGATTGAAATTCCATTGTTAAAGTAGTTTCACTGTTATGATTTCGGCCAAATTTGAATGATTCTGCTTCCATTGTTGAATTATGAGGTACCTTGGTACAACTCTTTTAATAAAAGGGGCAATGGACAGTAAAATTAAATATGAGTAGTAGTTGGAAAAAGTTATAGAAACCGAGCAAGTCTCGGGTTCAAATGAGTTACATTAACAGTCTATTTTACAATGCTTTGAACTGATAAAAGTATAAGTGTAAGTCAAGCACGCCATTACTGCAGGGTTACTATGAAATTGCAAGTCATTATCATTTAGGAAGTGAGACGGCGCACTACAATGCACATAGCGGCGTCTCGCTTCCACAGCGGAAAATGACCTGCAATGCAAGCTCATGGTAAGGCACCAGATCATCTTCAAAAGGTCAAATTAATATTACTGACGACATGACGAGACATGTTTTGAGTTTATAAGAAACCTCACAGTTGGAGGGCTTCTCGTCAAAGGATTTTCTAAAAAAGGATGTGTGAATGTGCTTAGCAAAACCTTTCTATTGATAATAAATCATTCATTTTAACCCTTTTCTACGCCAAAAAGTTACATGACCTACATATTGATTGGAAATCTGTATAAATATCTTATAGAATTCGTTGATGCAGATTCTTCATTCTTTGGACTGTTGACGTTACTGGAGCCTGCAAGGAGTTTGGTAAACGATTTAATTACATTATTATACGAAACAAAAATGTAATATTGTTGGTGTCTTTGGTAAAGCTTTCTTTTGAAAATGAGTATAATTAAATCTTGTTGTGCAATAAGCTCCGATTAATTTATGCTTCATTTAACCTGGACTATAAGTTTAATTTTCACGAATTTGAGAGAACCACGAAAAAATCTTGCTAACCACTGAGCGGTGGAACTCCTCAGTTTATGGACTCGCCTTAAACACTAAGATGAAAAACAAAGACAGTTCATTATTGAAGTGATGGTTTACTTTATAATTGGTAGGGTAGGACAACCTCATTTTAATCCTGAGAGTTCATTATTTATTGCTATACCTAGTACTTGTACTAGGTATAGCAATAAATAATGAACTCTATTTAAAAGCCTGGTTGCCCTATAATATTAAAAAAAACTCGACCAGCGATGAAAATTAATTAATTTAGTTTATTTTTCTTTATTTATCTTATAGCAGCTTATAGCTGGCCAGACACTTTAATAATATCAAAAAGAGAATGAAAATAACAAAGTATTCGCCAATTTAAAAGTGCAGGCAGCATTAGTACAGAGAGTTTCAACTTGAATTTATTGGCGCCGAGGAATTCCTTTGAACTCCGTAACGATCTCTGCGGATATATTTTTGCATAATTTCGTTACATTTTATGTCACGAAGAAAATAAATACTTTCCGCGTTCCTTAGATTGTAACTTTAGTTTTATTGAGTTTGTAACACCTGCTGTGCCTGTAGTATAACTTTATATATAACTGACATAATAAAGTAATAATAAACTTAACACTAAAATGCGCCAATGGCAATGTGGCTAATATATTATTTTTACCCAACTTCGCGAAAACAAAAACTAGGATCTTTTTATTTACGAAAGTAATAGAATTAGCAGTGCCTGACTATTATTTTACTTAACAACATAGATATTATACCAAACCATTTTTATATAAACCCTTTTTTGATGAAATACATCGTCCGGTCCTTGTTATTCAACAAAGAAGAGAGAAGACAATTCAGTGAAAAATATGTTGTCAGCACAGGGTTAAAAGCTTTTTTAATTAAAACGATGCTCATAAATAAATTATGGCAAAGGAAAATATCACGATGCAATCATGAAACCACAATATGCAATCATGCTGATACTGGTCCCTTCTGTATATCGGATGAGTGGAATAATAAAATTACATAGCAATTAAATTACAGGCTGGTATTATTATTATCTATACCAATAGGTATTTAATGAAGAAGTAAACTTTGTAAGTTAATATTTTACAATTTATAAGGCGATCTTCGAAAGTATCCATCTGATTTCAAAATTCTTTTACCAAAATGTAGAATGGATCTTCAGGATAGATATAGGTGACTTTAATCCCGGGCTGCAAAAGAGTCAAGTGATGAGTACCCTTAACTGATAAGCGTGTATGAGGAATGTGATTCGAGTGAATGAAGCGAAAGGAGTATGCCAGGATCATAGCTAGTGGAAATCCGTGGTCTCTGCCTACCCCTCTGGGAAACAGGCGTGACTTTATGTATCATCATCATCAGCCAAAAGACGTCCACTGTTGAACGTAAACCTCCCCGTTAAAGCAGGGGGGGTTTGCCATAATCCCCTCGCTTGGCAAGAGGCTTGGGGATCGCAGTATTGGTGGTCAAGTAACAGAAGACATGCTGCCCATCTTCTGGATTTTCCCTTAGTCGCCTCTTACGACACCCACGGGAGGAAAGGGGGTGGTCTATTCTAGGCCGGATACCACACGGCACGGACTTTATGTATGTATGGAAGTAATCCCGGAAAAGAAACGAAAACAAATTCCACGCAGACGAAGTCACGGGCTGCATCTAGTTTATGAATAAAACAGCGTCTACATACTGTACAAAAATTAATATTATAAATTGTGAAAGTAACTCTGTCTATCTGTAACTCAGTCTAACTGTAACGTCTAAACCGCTGGACGGATTTTGATGAAATTTGGCATGTTTTAAGACCCAAGAAAGGACATAGACTACTTGTTTATTTAACCCTCTAAGGGGTTTAATTAGGGGTTAACGCGAGTGAAGCTGTGGGAAAAAGCTATATATTGGCATATAATAATAATATTAAATAATACTAACAATCTAAATTAAAGCGAGCAAAGCCGCGGGCAAAAGCAAGTTTGAAACAAAACCTTATTGGTTTCCATTAAACTTTTTTTGCAGAACGGTTTTCAATTCATGCTTTTCACTGATACGTTGTACCCGCAAATCCATTTGGTGCTATTAAAATAATAGATGACACCACTTTAATTGGCGATTAATTTTAATTACACGTATTACAATGGTAATTCGGCGAACGCTATTACCTGCCAGAGGCATTTTTAATTATGTTTATCCCACGCTTTATTACCTCGGTATTAATATTTAATTAAATTACGACGGTAATCAAGACAATTTAATGATTATTAAATTATTAGTATGATGGCAGTGACTCAGGTTATTGTTTCAAAGGATTATTTTTCATTACACTTTATGGTTGGTTTTCAATATGCTTTTTTTAATTAAATTTTAACTGAGGGTTATCCCAACAACGAATACCATTAAGTATTCAATATCGTTCCCAGGAATTCGTACTTCACATTAAAAATAATTTGTGAATGGTGTGTAATGCGTGGAACCGAGTATAAAAGCTGTGGACGTACATTTAGGGTCTGTTTCACCAACTACAAGTAAAGTGTACTAGTTACTTCTTGATAAACGCTAATCGGTAAGTAAAAGTTACGAGTATCTTCTATCGTATCTTACTGACAGGCCAGTTTAACTTTAATCCCTGAATAATGCTACTCAGATATTGTGAAATTCGTATGAGTAGTTACGGGTGACTTAAGGGGCGTTTAGTCTACTTGACACTTAACTTGTAGATAGTGAAAAAGGCCCTTATAATTTTAAATTAAAGTATACTAACAATCACATCGTCATCGCTTTGGTACCGCTCCAAACAAGAATTAATCAAATCATAACTACTTATCGTTGACGCGTGTGAGCGACAATTTTGAAGCGATCGATCGTTGCAATCCATCGCACCGAATATGTGGCCTTCTATAATATATAATATTATATTAATAATAATATATAATACCTTCTATAAGTCTGGGTACGCTTTATGGATCTTGGCTTAAACTTCGTAAACAAAACAGTTCAGACAGTTGCTCAACACCATTCTAAAATAACTAATTAATTATTAAGATGTCTGGAATCCTTGAGACTTGAGGTGTTTATGTTTTAAATAGTTAGCTACAAAAGACAACATTATTTTCTTAAGTATTGCAGAAGGATAATTAAACACATTATATTCCTACTCCTCCTATATATTCTTTTATGATTAATTTCGTTGCGGGTTCCAAGACAGTCGAGTCATTTCTCTGGGACGCCTCGAGCTTCATTGCCTCGATGGTTCTCAATGGTTATCATTGTAGATCCTGGCTTACAGGAGTCACAATGATGGGCACGAGTGGTGGGCTAGTCCCGAAAAAAAAAAAAAAAAAAAAAACATTATTTATAATAAAAAAATAACACAAGCAAATTAAAGTTACTCGAAGTAATATTAATATTCTGTAGTAAAATGATTTAACCTTCTTCTATTTCTTTGTTTAATTAGGTGCTATCAAAACACATCTTCACTTTCCAAATATATATTTTAAACTAAGGTATATAATTCAAGTAATTACAAATAATAAATTCTATGCATAATTTTTTGGTTGCATATATTATTTGTTTTAATGTAGGTAGTATAAAAAAATCGAGTGTATGTATAATGCAAATTGTTATTGTTCAATAAATATTGTAATTACATTAATATCCCACATTCGTAGCGGGACGGTTTAGGAATACTATTCTATTCCAGCCAGCGTTGGAAAAGTGAGTTGTAGAGTATTCCAGTTAGCGGCGAGCCTCCTTGCTGGCCAGCCACCATGGGATCTGGAGGCAACAGGCCTTGCACGCATGCACGATCTGCGCGTGGAGATGCAACGCCGGGGCGAAACTCCGCTGCCGCGACAATTCAAGGCATGGCGGAAAGAGTTCCGGCGGGATCTCATGGTGGAATGGCGACAGCGACTATCGCAACCCAGTGCTGGGCACGCCGTAATTATGGCGGTAAGTCCCCTCTTTGAGGAGTGGCTGGAAAGGCAACACGGCGTCCTTACCTTCCGCATGACGCAGGTCCTCACCGGACATGGTAAGTTCGGGAGGTTCCTGCACCGGATCCGTGCGGAAGAAACGCCCGGGTGTCACCATTGCGTGGCCAGCCCGGAGGACACGGTGGAGCACACGTTGGAGGTGTGCCCCGCTTGGGAAGAGCATCGCCGTGTCCTCGTGGGGGCGATCGGCGGCGGTAATCTCTCGCGCCGGGCCTTGGTACAGGCCATGGTCCGGAGCGAGGAGGAGTGGCAGGCGGTCGCCTCCTTCTGCGAAGCAGTAATGCTAGCAAAGGAGGCGGCCGATCGCGTGAGGGAACGATCCTCACGCCCCAACCGCCGCCGGGATTCTGATCCCGATTTCCGGCCACCGTAGGCGCGGGCTTGCGGTCGGTGAGCAATGGGTGGCTCGCCGTCCGACCGTCCGGTAACCATCCGGACCGAGCCCAAGTCGTCGACGGCGCGTACTGTTTCACGCGCGCCTCAAGGAGATGTCAGCAACTGTAGGGGCCCATCAGGGTCGAAGCCTACTGGGGCCAAGGGTCTGATTCCGAAAGGAAGACTCGGCCCTGGTACGAAAGGCAACGAAGGAACAGGAGTGGGTTTTTAGTCAGTAAAAGTCTGACACTATCTCCCGCTCCGCCCAAGAGCGGGGGATGTCATTAGATGATTTTCCCACCGAAAAAAAAAAAAAAAAAAAAAGAGTATTCCAGTTAACAGCCAATTAATGGTAATAGGATCGCCTATTATATGGAACTTATAACTGGCGAAAAATGGGCCTATAGTCTTTTCACAAAGAATACTTCTCTGTTTACCCCTTCAGTGTTAAAGGTTAATGTTACCGCTACGAGTCCACACTACTCGTGTTTATTTCGTAATAAACTCTATCTGGCACTAAGTATCTCATAAAACAAGGAGCGGACGCTCAGTACTTAACTAGATATACTGAGTGTAATCAAGTGGAACTATAATTAAAATCATTAAAGTTAAATTAAATTATAATTTAATAAACTTAAATTTAACTATAACACATTTTTAAGGGATAAAACATCGTGAGGAAACCGGCACACCTGAGAGATTTTTCAACTGTGTGTAAAGTTATGTCAGAGGCCTACAGTCGGTTTAAACTCTGACACCAGGTTGTTCATCAACCATACGAAGAAGAAGAAGAACGGATAAAAGTTTAGTCATTTGCGTATCGCATATCCATACTAATATTATGAATGGAATGTAACTCTGTCTATATGTTTGTTACACCTTCACGACTAAACCACTGGGCGGATCTTGATGAAATTTGGCATGCATAAAGTTTAAGACCCGAGAAAGGACTACTTTTTTAAATTAAGCCCTCTAAGGTGTGTAAATAGGGGTTTAAGCGGGTGAAACCGCGGGAAAAATCTGTATATATACATACATATGTATAATACTATCCAACAATCTAAATTAACGCGAACGAAGCTGCGGGCAAAAGCTAGTTACATATATATCATCGCCGCTGTAGGGTTAAGGGGTACATCACTTCCCACTAGGTATGTTAACCTTTTCCAGTTACAGTATCTATCAACTCATAGCACAGCAGTCCAATCGCTTAGCCACTGCGCCAATCAGGTAGTCGAATAATAATAATAATATTTCGTTACCAAAAGATTGCCAAGTATAATTAATATTACTAAACAATCACATTACACTATTACACATTATCCTCATTATGAGACTAAAGATCTCGTGAAAATTGTTTCGCAGAAAGCACCCGGATTAAATTATTTCGTGTGCTACAACCGTAGCTCTACGAGGCGATCTCGTAGCGCCGTAGCGCTTCACGCGGCGTAGCAACAGTTGCATTCGGTACGTGCTACAAAACGGGCGCACTGTACGGAATATTAAATTTTGCGAAGCTTTCAAAGTTGTGAATTATGTGACCTACTTTTAGGGTTGCTAATTATAAAAAAGTTTCAACTCTTATTATTTTTACTGTATTTTTAGTTATGAAGAAAACTATGCAGTATTTATTGTGATGGTCGAGTGAAAATGGGGAGCTTGCCAGTGTTTTGGTATTTTATATTCACATACATTAAAGGTAGGTAATGACTTTTATTTTGTAATTGTTAGTAGTGTCTCAAGTGAGTAAAATTCATAAGTACTAAACATTTTATTAAATTTACTTTTCGAAATACTGTATTAGTTTCTTATGATAGTTAATTTTGCAAAATGGTAGGTACGTTATTATTTTAGATTTTCCCACGAAATAAAATTCTACCGTTTTACAGTTATATTAACATTACTAAAAAAATATGTAATATTGCACAAAAAAAAGATTTCTGCAAATAAAACCACCGGTAAGAAATAAAACGTACCAACGTAAACTAATTCAACTTTTTCGATTCATAAAGTCCGGCGAGCTACAACTTTTCCATTCACAAACATTTACTTCCAAAACAATTGAACTGTATCATTCAGTGAGGTAGGTCCGTACCATACGTACCTACTGAACGAGTAGTACTATGGTAACTATGTTTCACCATAAAGAAAGAATATTTAGATATTTAAACTAAGAATGTTACTGTTTGTATGCCTAATAGATGCTAATAGTGATGAGCATTGAAATTATGTCTATATTCTTTGGCACAGCCAGTATTATAATTTGAAATAGGAATAAAATGTATAGTGCCGCAGTTTTGCTTTTTTAAATTACCTGTTTAAAATTTTGGAAGATTAACTTTTGTTTTTTATTTATAAATTAATTGTCTTATTTGGAAAATGAATACATAATTTAAAAACAAATTCAATATAGTTAATAATGCACTTGACTTTTTAATTAGCAATTATATTGATGAAGTTTGTAGGTCAATTAGGCGGTTGGAGGTTTTACTCGGAATGCGTTCTGAACATTTTCAATGTAGTACGGGCAGTAATAAGGTAAATTAATATGTTGCTATATTTTATATATCTATCTACATAACTTTCGTGAGCGTTATCCATATTATTTACCTTAGTATATAATCAAAGTTATTTACTATAATATACGCCGGTTTTACTCACGTGTGTATTTGGGGATATCGTATATAGTAAATAATATCACTAATATATTTTCAAACAAACGCCGGATTATGTAAATGAATGTCTAACTTTGATGTTTCCGTTAGTTTTAAAGACTTTTCAAATCTTCCACAATAACACTAATTGGTAAGACTATTTCATAGAGCATCCTGTGGGTCATATTAAATGCTTGTGCCAATCTGTTTGCTCAAGGTCTTTTTTAGAGATTTAAAAAAGCAAGCCACTCATGAAGCGTGCTCATACAAATTCGAAACTCGCAACAACTACTTCAGATCACAAAAGCACCTACCTACCTATTCAATGTGGGACTTTAATCAAATTTGAACCCGCGACCCCTAGGGCGCAAGTCCAACCATTTAGCCACTGCCAGCCAGCCAAATCGTCAATTGGTCGACATCTTAAATATTACAAGCAGAGTTTGGATTTGTGCTCAATTATTGCAAGTCTTGCCCGTATTATCTACCTGTAATCTGTAACATACCTATGGAAATATGCTCTTATAAATTAATATTACACTAGAGAAATGCAGCCGTGATATTATATTGTTTTTTTTAACCTGCTTAGTAAGCCAGTGATGTGTCAGTTGCAAGCCTTCTTATATTACAAGCCAAGGCATTCAGAACTTTTTACTCAATCTTATTCTAATGTATCCCTACCCGCAGTATCGATATGCCTTCGCATCGTCGGCATATCTGTCCCATCATTGAAGCAGCGCGGAGAGTCAGCGACCCTAACGTGCGAGTACGACCTGGAGGGCGGCAGACTGTACTCCGTGAAGTGGTACAGAGACAACGAGGAGTTCTACAGATACATGCCGCGGTTAAGGCCACCGCAGCACGCGCATAAGCTGGATGGAGTCAGAGTCGATGTGCGTAGTATAGCTTTTATAGCTTCATCAGTAGCTAGCTGGCCTGCATTTCTTTGGCCTTCAAATTTTGAGTACTGTTTATCGTTAGTCTATGGTACTGTCTTATGAATCATCATCAGTCGGAAAACGTCCAATGTTGAACAAGAGTCTCCCCCTTAAACGCCACAATGAACGGCAACTTGCCATTTGCATCCACCGGTTGCCCACAACGTCTTATGAATAATGATCAGAAAATATCTTATTTTAAAAGTAATTTTGATTTAATGATTTCATCTTAGTAGTCTACGCTCTGAGTTGGCTGCGGAAAAAACCAAAAAACGGACTCTAGCTCTGATTACTGAATTATGAACTACCGTAATCTAAAGACTTTTATAAAAAGATTTTAACAGAGTTATAATTCGTCACGTCGGTTCAATCAAGATAGCTTGGACCTACATAATATATTAAACGGACGTTCCTTAAGAGAGTAGAGTAATTAAAGTAGACTATAGAGCTATGTAACATGCCTTAGGTAAAAAATTCAAGTAAATACTAAAAATAATCAACATCATCTTAAAGCTTTTTAGTCAAGAATTTGAGGTACCTAAGACTGCTTTCATAATATAATTTTATGCAGCTAGAGAAGTCTACAGCACGTCGCGTCCACCTTCGAGAGTTGACACTTAAGTCTAGGGGGCTGTACCGGTGTGAGGTGTCGGAAGAGGCGCCTTCCTTCCACTCAGCCCAAGCTGAAGCCTTCATGGAAATCTACTGTGAGTATTAGCGGTGAATACTGAGTATAATATGTGGCTTCTTTCATGTCCCACTCATTACCAAAGAATAAATACCTAATGATCGGTCAGTATATTCTTGTATTGTATTGGTCAAGTCAGACTCAAGTATAATAAAATTATTATATTGATCTTTTTTAATACCGTGGCTTAGAACGCGACGGTTAATCATCAAATTTTAAATTTGATTTGTGAATATTTAAGTAGGTATACATTGATTTATGTAATACCTACCGCTTTAGCCAAGTATGGGTTAATAACAAACACACGTGTGCCGATCCCTTCGAAATAATAATCAATATAAAGAGGACGTGGACATTAGCAGCGTATCTGTCGAAAATGCCAAAATTTTAAACAAATTAACTTTACGCATTACATCTCACCAAATAATATCGTTTGAGGTAATGTGTGTCATTTGTTTGTAACGAAATAGGCTGTACATAAAGCGGTAATGGTATTGCTTCCGCAATTTAAAAGCACAACCACAAACCCCGGTGTTTTCGCAAGCCCGTGCACATAAACTGGATCTAATCTTTTTTACACACAAAATAAATACATCCCATTTTAAACGGCTACTGTTTCAACTTTCAACGAATCTAATTCCATTCGGACATGATTGAAACACAACAATAAAGAGTTTCAAATTACATTGCTCACCTTGCTATAAAGTGATTCTCGTAAAACGATTCTTGATGGGTTATAGGTGCTTTTCCACAGGCAAAGCGAGCAGTAACAGTAACGAGGCGAAGCAATTACTAAGAGTAAAAAGACATGCTCATACATTTGTTTAATTCTTCGCCGCAACACCTGTCCTTTTGCCAATAGAAAAGCATCTTTACGCTTTGGTGCACTTTTGAATTCTTTACTCGCCTGTTTACTCTTTGACTTGATGGTGGAAAAGCACCTTTACACTTTTATAGTCTACCTAACATGTTTTACGCTGCTGGTTTACTACTTTTACCAATCAGAGTCAAACAAAGTATTCAGCCAGCTATCTACGTAGGTGCAGTGCCGTAAATAGGGCAGTGGCAGTGGGTGGCAGTGGGTGGCAGTGGGCAGAAAATGACAGAAATGACCAGACCAAGACAACAAACAATAAAGAAAGGGCGCTATTAAAGACGCTCGCATAAAAAGCTAGTTACAGCACTGCGTAGGTGCTTAAATCTAGAGTTGACCGAAAACTTACCTATTCTAGACGCTAATCCTAAACGTTTTTGTAACCTACCCTCTTACGACCTTACGAGCTTATAACCAATACAATTATGCGTTTGGTATTATAATTTCAGATTTCCCCCGCGAAACTCCACGCATCACAGGTCATGAACGTGCGTATCAACTTAAAGAGCCTCTAGACGTGAATTGCTCTTCAGCAAAGTCGTTCCCTGCACCAGACCTTCAGTGGGTTATAGATGGACAAAAGGTGAATCATACATTTCTATCCATAAAAAGAATTAGATATGTTTATCATATACTATTAAGTATCTTCTGAATCCAGGTAGGAATTTTGAAAGGACTGCAATGGTAGACAAGTTCATAACGAAAAAAATGTTAGGAGTTAGTATTGTACCTAATTACCTATTACTGTAAAAAAACTTCAATAAATAAAATACGGAATAAGTGGGAATAGAGTGTACCTGTGTTAGTCTATACACTTGTGCAAATGTGCACTATACCCCCTGCGTAGCCGGCTATTCTCAGTTATGAGTGGCCGTCGTGATCAGGATTCACTCATTGGCTTGCTGCTCCAAAATCATATCTGTATCCAAAACTAAATCTACCCCTTTCTGCAGATTACAGACAGATCCTGGCTGATTGCGTTTGGTGCGAAGCCTGCTGCACAAGGCTTGTTGGTCTCCACACTCGGCCTGAGGGCGCCCACTAAGCCCCGCATGAAGATCAAATGTGTCGCTACTATTGGAACACATCGAAGAGAACGGACAGTTGTTATAGGTATAACATCCTATCTTACTGATAAACGTGAAAGTTTGTCAGGATTGGATCTTACTCTTTCACGCACAAACTGCTGGACGTAATTAGGTTCCTTTATGGTGAGAGTAAGGCCTACCTCACATTGGGTGCTTGCGTCGTTCATACTCGATGAACGCGCACGCCCAATTTGGGGTAAACTTTAAACCGCGGGAAACAGCTACTCTATTGTACATGTAGGTACTCTAGATATCATTTATAGCCGCCACCTCGGATTCGCCTGTCGTATATGTATGAGAATAGTTAATGAACCTGGCTAAGTACAGCATACAAGTAGGTAGGTACCTACCTTAGTAATTCTGGAGTAAGATTCTCTGCTTCATCCTTGAACATACGTCGACACGGTAAACTACAATTTTTGTTAGCTTTTGGACACATTAAAGACTGTGTGACCGGATCTAGCCGTTCGCAAATATCGCGACACTTACTAACTTCACGTCACAACACTAAGTACCTATCATTCGATATGGCATAAACACGTAACAAGACATTTTCCTAATAACAATATAAGCTCTCGAAACGGTTTCTCGCACACGCAGAAATGCGCCGAACGTGCGGAAATAACTACAGACGCGCGCGCGCTGCACTGACTTACGCTGGGTGGGATTTCGGTAAGTACCTACCTACCCGCAAAAGGCGAAGACCAGTCGGTCGATACTAGGTACACTACCTACGTGCTTTATAGATAAATAAAACGTGAATCATAACATCACAATGTAATCCGCGAAGGGCGTAGTAAGGACAGCCACATTTCGCCGATTATATTACAGGTTCAAATATATTAGGAGACGAGCCTATTGCCATCAACCGAGCACAAATCTAATTACCGTGCTGAACAACTAAACACACAATTACCTAATGGAAAAACCCAATACCTAACACTTCACCCGACCCGGAATTCGAACCCAGGACCTCATGCTCAACAGTCGCGCTTAGCGCTCACTACATCAACTGCAACAAGCCATAAAATCATCGTTATAAAGCAGGGACTTGAAACGTTACTCAAAATTTCGTTATTTTTGTTCGGATAACGTTATTTAATAACGCTCCAGGTACTAAATAACGTTACCCGAAAAAAAATTACGAAATTTTGAGTAACGTTTCAAGACCCTGCTATAAAGCCTCTAAAACGTTTTAAATAACCAATAAGCATCGGGCTAGCTATAAGCCGTTGGCCCGTTGCTATTGATATTGTAGGTAACAATTTTCTTTTCAAATAGTTTACAAGATCGTCTTTTGTTTCAGAGATAAACTCTTCCAGTGGGAACAAGCCGTTTAGTTTGTTAATAATGATAACACTAAAAATTGTTTGTGTTAAGATATCGTGATAGTTTACATAATAAGTGTACTTATATCAATGTAAATAAAGTTCCATTTGTAATACCGCGTTTTATTACCTTTATCAACAGTAAATAAGAATCACAATACTTTAGAACGTTATAATATGTAATCAGTAATCACTTATTTTGTATATACAAAAGAAAGAACGAACATAAGTATTACACTAATATAGAAATTAAAAACAATACTACAATACAATAGTTTTGAAATCATAATAATGTATAAATGTGCAAAAAACATTAACTAGCTTTTTATATAATATGAAACTATCTTATGTTGGGACATGAGGTCTTTATCTACAGAATGCATACAAATTTATATGTTATCAACGAAATGCAAGCCAATATCACAACGAATACAATTATTCTAATACGTAGTTAAAATATCTGCTTGATAAAACACTTTAAAATCTTTTACGAAATCTCATAACAGACGCAAGCATATTTTTACTATTGTGTAACTCTTTATAAGCTATGTTACCTAATCAATGAACAACAATCAAATGTTGCAAATTTGTTCATTATTTCATCTTAATAGTCTAATATTATAGAATATACAATACGAAAATATGAGAAAATTGGGGATTTTCATAGTAAGTACTAAAATGTAGATATTTCCTTATGTATAACTATTGTCGTAACGAAAGCAATTATTTCTATCTAGCTAACACACTGAAACCTGCAGCATTATATCGATAACGTAATAAAACGTTACTAGCTCTTATTTCAGAAGCAATTCTTTAAGTTTGGGTTTGTATTGTTATCGAACCAACACACCCTGAATATGCAAGTACATTGATAACATTTCTGAATGCTACAACAATATAATCTGAGAATACATAATGTATCAATTCACAATTTATTTTAATCTATCGTGGACCAAGTATCTTACAAAATATCCTAAACAATCTATACTTATTTATTGCATGAAAAAGATGATCAGCTAAACCATAAAAACACCTAGACAATATCAGAATTGATGGCATTAACTCTTGAAGCTGTAAACATTGCATAAAATGTTAACTGCATGATTGGTGCATTGTATGGTGCATTGAAAAATATTTAGCTAATCATTTGATTAAATTGAACACCAATTAACAATAATTGTGAAATATGTATACAATTATACAAGTGGTCTAATCTAGATTGAAAATATTATAAAAATAAAAAGACCACATTTGCAACACATTAGGCACTGTGATTAAATTCTAATACAATACAGCCATTAAAATCTTGTATTTGTATACGTAAAATGCATTACATCTATCCTTCCTGACCAAAGTCTTCCATGAACTTGGTTAGTTTTGTCATATCTTCATCATTTACAGTAGGTTTCGATATTGCTAGAGACCGAAGCATATCAGACATTGTGACTGGAGGTTCATTTAGTTTGTCGCCTGGCACATCCATCCAAGTCATTTCCATTGCACCAGGATCGCCAGGAGAGCATGGAGTTAACAGATCAGCAACAATAACATTAGGGTCTGTGGGACTGGGACCAGACACTTTCTTAAAGTGTGTGGCTGACTGCACTTTACGTACAGGCTGCATCAAGGCATCCCGCACAACAATACATATGTCCGCACCTGAGTAACCCTCAGTTTTAGTAGCAAGCACTTTCAGATCCTGCTCAGTGAGCTGGTGTCGTGTGTTACCTAAATGCAATTTGAACATGTCCAATCGTGCATGTTCTTCCGGTAGAGCGATATAAATACGCTTCTCAAAACGTCTTCTGATCGCAGCGTCTAGTACCCACGGGATATTTGTAGCGCCGAGAACTAAAATACCGTCCATATCATTTCCAACACCTTGCATCTGAACAAGAAATTCTGTTTTAATTCGTCGTGCTGATTCCGACTCATTGTCTGAACGAGACGAACAAAGAGAGTCAACTTCATCAATGAATATAATACTTGGCTTGTGTTGCCGTGCCAGTTCGAATAAGTTCCTGACTAGTTTCTCAGATTCACCAAGCCACTTTGAAACAAGATCAGAAGACGAGACAGAGAAAAATGTTGAGTTGTTCGCTTCAGTGGCGACAGCTTTAGCTAAGTAAGATTTACCAGTACCAGGTGGTCCAAAGAGCAAGATGCCCTTCCAGGGTATTCTTTTACCTGTGAATAAGTGAGGAAATTTGATAGGGAGGATGACAGCTTCCTTCAAAGCTTCTTTAGCTGCCTCTAAACCAGCAACATCACTCCACTTGACATGAGGTTTTTCTACTACAATAGCACCTTCAAGTTTTCCTTGAAGTTTCTTCTTCTCAGGATTATCAGAATCACTGTCACTATCACTCTTTTTATCTTCGCTTTTGGAATTAGATTCTCCATCCTTGACTGGTTTCTTCTTGCTGTCCTTTTTTAGATATTCCTTAAGTTTTTCAGCTCTGTCCAGGTACTGTAAACATTTTGCCCTTATACTTTCCTTGGCTCTTTCACCTTGAGCCTCATATTTAACAGCATGGAGAAAGTATTCTACACCATGTTCATAAAGACGTAAGGCTTCTTCATAGTTTTTATTCTTGTCTTCCTCAGTAGCTTTTGTGACAAGGTCTATAGCCTTCTGCAAAGTATTTGATGACGCCATTTTTCTTTATTGAATGTTTACCTGAAAATAAATTTTACACACATTTAAAAAGTGTCAAGAAATTGTAATAGGTTGTGGTGTTGTAAACAACTATGAAGTTGTCACTGTAATCAAGATCCTTATAACTCTATCCGCCGAACTCAGAGACATTTAATGGTAACTTAAACTGTCACTGAGTAAAGGTTTCCTTTGGGCAATATTTACTTAGTATCAGTTTAAGTAGTCATTAACAACTCTGAATGCGGTAGTATGCCAACTTATTTTTTAAAGCCAGTTATGTATAAAATGAAATCTGAGTATTAAAATACTTCTTAAAATTCATAGTGGGGCAATTTAAAAAAAATTTAACAAAGTATAGTAACGTAAAGTAGGCACTGATAGCCGGGTGGTATGACCATAGGACTGCCAAGCAAAGGTCTCAAGTTCAAACCCCAGCACGCACCAATGTCTTTTTGAATTCAAGTGCGTATTAAAAATTAGTTATCAGTTGCTAAAAATGGTGAGGGAAAACATCGTGAGGCAACCGCCACACCTGAGATATTTTTCAACTGTGTGTAAAGCCATGTCAGCAGCCTACAGGCAGTTTAAACTCTGACACTAGGTTGTTAATCAACCATATGATAAGAAGAAGAAGTAAAGGTTACATTTCTTGTACTAAAGAATCCAGTTTATTAAACTTATTGGACTGGATTTCTATGGTAACAGTTTATATAATACAGTATACTTTGCAGTATAGTTTTATATGACAGTGGATGCTCATAGAATTTGTCTACATTTTTCTGGCCTATGTATGTTAATCAATAATAATATACAATATTTCGTGGTACTTAATAAAGTTATTCAATATTACAATAACTATACTGAAATAATTGTTTTGAAATCGTAGTAACAATATTTTTTTTAAGAGTGGTGTTTTGACAAACTGTTTAAATACATGAAAAGCTAATATAATTAGATTTTTAAACTTTCTGCATCATATGCACAATTAATATCGGTCAAGGTAGTCCTAGGCTTCATGGTAATTGTGATGGTGGAAGTAATAGCAACTTAATTTCCATTTCCAACATATTATTTTGTTTTTATATAATTTAATGACTCTCAAACAAATTATCACATAGCTACTACCTATAATGATTAGGAAAATCTAGAAAAGAGTGTGAGCACATAATCTCAAATGAGGAAAACAATCAAACAAAATGTTGAGTGCAAAAAAATACAACACATCAGTACAATCTTTGCAATAGGCCACTATCGCGCGACTTTCTGAGGCTCAGTGATTATTAAACTACTTAATTTAGCTTCCAGCAAACTAATTTATGTCTACGTTATGTTGTTTGGCTATGCCCAATGACGAATATTGTATGGTCAAATGAGATCACGCAAGAAACTACCAAGGAATTCAGGCTTGTAATCATAATAATAGAAATTCAAAGCGCTACTTACCATCCACAGGGGTTTAGTGAAACAAAAAATAAGCAATAATCCTATTAATCGTCCTATATTGACGTAAATTGCGACGAAAACTTAAAATCGGGAGCAAGCAAAGGCGATTCTCTGTTAGTCACTCACTAGAATTGACAACTTACATAATGTTGCAACTCGAAAAAAAATTAAATTAATTTATTATACATGAATAATATTTTAGTCTTTCACGATACGATTTGGAAATTAAGATTTTAATTATTCTTATTTGTATTACAATAAGTATTTTAGTTTTACTGGCACAGTCTGGACTTATGTCTGAAATATTTACAGAATGGAGCTGCCATGAGACCATAGACTACATAGATCAGTGCCTACATTCTGTAACCACGTTAAGCACACACTGGCATACGTTAAAAAAAGTACATACATGAACGAATGATCACATTCGTGATATAAGAGCATTACGTCCAATAAGCATGAAGGTTCGATTCCCGTGTTGAGCTAAGTATATTTACCTAGATGTGTCTTGAAATATCATTGCCTAGATATGTGCCCGGTCAATAGCAATAGACTCGCTCCATTTTATAGATTTTATAACAAATTTAGCGAATTATAGGTGTTTATACCTGTCTCTCCCCACCCCTTTGAGATCAGCTGTTATTGTCAAGTAGGTTCAAGATTTTGTTTTCCTTTTTTTCTTTCAGATATTTGAAACTTCAGGACCAAAAAAATAAATAAAACGGCGATAAAATCCGTTCAAATGGTTTTATTTAACATATTTATATAATTAAACACCAGAAATTTGTTCTAAAAACGAATTTCAAAATTTTAAACTCTGAGGTAGTTATAATTATGTATCTATTTATTTAGTTAATATAACACTATCAGTATAATTATTGTATCGGACATAATGTAGCAAATAAGAACAACAAATAAATACACAATCAAAAAAATAAAATGAATGTAGGGAATAAACCTAAAAAATATTTGCAACAAACACTGACTTAACTCTTACTAAAACATTGTTATACATTCTGTGTACTAAATATCGGGAATTTGTCAATAAAACAAAAAATACAAATTATTCATCTAAATTTATTTTATCGCCTTCAAAGTAGGCCCCATCGCTTGCAACACAACATCTCCAACGCTTCACCCAGTCTTCCATACATTTTTCATAGGCTATTTGCGGTATGGCCTTTAGCTCATTCAGCGAATTCTCTTTTATGGCTTCTATCGACTCAAAACGTTTTCCTCGAAGTGGTAATTTTAACTTGGGAAATAAAAAAAAGTCAGACGGAGCCATATCAGGTGAATACGGTGCTTGGTCGAGAACTTTTGTTGAATTTTTCGCTAAAAACTCTTTCACTATAATGGCTGTGTGTGATGGTGCATAACCATAGTGCAGCATCCATGAGTTGTGTTGCCACAAATCTGGACGTTTTCGGCGGATACTCTCACGCAAACGCTTCATGACGCCTAAATAATATTCTTTAATCACTGTTTCTCCCTCTGGAAGGAATTCGGAGTGAACCACACCACGGTAGTAAAAAAAAACTGTCAGCATCACCATGATTTTGGAGCGACTTTGCCGCGGTTTTCTGGGTTTCGGCTCGTTTTCGAGACGCCATTCTGAAGACTGTTGGCTTGTTTGTTGTTGACATGTTGTACTCATAAACCCATGTCTCGTCGCCAGTTATTATACGTTTCATAAAGGTCGGATCCGTAGAAGCTCGGGAAACCATGTCTTCAGCGACATGCTTTCGCTGCGCTTTTTGAACAAAATTGAGCTCTTTTGGAACTAGTCGAGCGGCGACGCATTTCATGCCTAAAATGTCAATGAGAATGTTGTGGACGGACTTAAAAGATATGTTCACCTCACTAGCCAACTCTCTCAGACTCATACGTCGATTTTCGAGCACTAGCTTCTTGATTCTGTCGATGTTTTCTTTGGTCGTAGCGGTTGAAGGTCTACCAGAACGAGGCAAGTCTACTACTACTTCTCGGCCTTTTTTAAAAGCCTTATACCATTCATAAGCCATTGTTTTCGATATACGCGATTCGCCGTAGGTATTTCGCAACATTTTTAGTGATTCACCACATGAAATATCATTCGAAACACAAAATTTAAGGCACACTCTTTGTTCAACAATATTTTCCATTGTAAAAATCGCCGAGAACTCAAAACTATGACCAACAAAAAGTGTAGTTTAAAACAAATTATATTACAGATCCCGCTCAAACTTTGCGCGCTAAATCAGTACAGTGCTACCAACATGCAGTAAAAAAATTAGAACGATCTCTTTTACGCGGGTGTTTTTATTGACATATTCCCGATACTTTTTACACAGAGTAGTATATTTTTATTTCGACCACAGCTCCTATGTAGATTCTTAATTATTTATAACCTTACGTGCATATTCTATTTTTTATCAGGCATTTTTTTATTTTTATGAAATCCCATCCACCCTAATGTCGTTATTAAAATTTTCACTCGCAGTAGGTACCTTTAAGTGCTTTAAGTAAATCTATGATTACCTTCTAACCTAAAAATTATTACATAGATCAGTGATTCCCAAAGTGGTCCAGGTGGACCCCCAGGGGTCCACGGGAGCCTTGCTGGGGGTCTACGTAGGCGTCAATAAAAAATGGGGGTCCATAAGATGTTAATAGGGGTCCACGAAAATTTATCTGCATATAGTTTTTATAAGGGCCTACCTATATTGTTTTAAGTACCTAACTAAGCAGATAACATTTTAATCTGGCAAGCGACTCTTACTTGTCCAAACTTGCGTATTCGATATTACAATTTCGTGTACAGACTTGCAAAGCGCAATCCGTCCGACAATGCTTAGTGCTTGTTTAGACATGATCTTGATCAAGACTATAAATACTCGATGCCAAAGGCATGCTCATTTATTTGTTTCCGGAATTTCGAAAAAGAAGGTGTGAGAAAATTTATATTAGTGTTCCTAGTGCCGGAGAAAAGTAAGTACGTACCTTTTTTTTGTTGTACCTAGTTCTTAAGTATTTTGTTTCGTGTACTGGTCGGTTGATAACAAATGCTTGTATACAATGTGTCCTAGGGATAAGTGACCGCCCGGCGTATTTAGAATATTTGTACAAAATTAAATTAAGTAAAGACGCGTGACGTGCTGCAGTTTTTTTACGATATTTCCTAAGTTTGTTCATCTTTTTCCATTATTTTTGTTTACTGACTAGCCGACATCATAATTTATCAATTAAAATCATTAGACAAAACTAAAATGTAGTAAAAAAATTACTTATATAAAATCACTAAGGCCGCTAAGTCACAAATGTAAATATAATTATTAATGATTTCGTACAAATATTCAAAAAACGCCGGGCGGTCTTATCGCTCGGACACATTGTATATAGCTAACTTAGTAACTTACAGATATTTTAATTGTCCTCTTTCGATTTGAAGACAAACACAGCACGTTTTATTCAATTGTTTTTTCACGAGAGGACTGCCTCTCTAAAAAGGCCGAAAAATCAATATTGCAGAGCAATTACTGTTTTATAAAACTACTAGCGCGTGAACTCATTGATTTAATGAAATTTTAGTTATTGTTTTTATGGTCACTTTTTTGGTCAATTTGGGATTTCGACTTTTATTTTTTCCTACACAAATATGATCAATATTCGATACTGAGTAAACTAATTTTTATTTCTACTATTAAAAAATTGTGGTAAATTAGGTATTTAACATTGATATCGCTTCGTGAAAAAGTCTGTACTTGTCTTAGCGGTTTATTAGTTGGTCCCTTTACAAGCCGTAATACTTTTTCAATATAATGATAATCATAATAATATAAAGCTGACAAAGGCTGCGTTGTGCTACCTATATTCAAATAAAAACTTGGTTACTATAACATTTTTTTTTACAGGGAAGGTAACTGATACAAAACATGGCTACAGCAAAGAAAAAATGTCGACAATACAGTGTCGATTATTTGAAATATGGTTTTGTTCCATCAGAGGCAGATAAACACTTGCCCATGTGCCTAATATGCAATAAAGTTTTAAGCAATGACTCTATGAAACCATCAAAGCTCGAAGATCATCTAAAAAGGTGTCATACTGATAAAATGGGTAAAGATTTAAAATATTTTCAAACATTGAAGGAAAAATATGAAAAGAGACCCACCATGCACAGCATGTTCGCTTCAACATCTCAAAGTAACGATGATGGCTTGCGGGCATCTTACAATATCTCATTACTAATAGCAAAATCTGGAAAACCGCACACTATCGGAGAACAATTAATTTTACCCGCTGTTGAAGAGGTTTTAAAAACTGTTTTGCACAAATCTCCATTTGACGTACTAAAAAGAATTCCATTAAGTAACAATACTGTACAAAGACGCATTGATGAAATGAGCTCTGACATCGAAAGTTTTTTGTGCAATCATCTGCAAAAAAGTCATTTTTCTATACAACTGGACGAGTCAACGTTACCCGGTAATGAAGCATTATTATTAGCATATGTCCGATTTATCATGGAGGAAGAAATTCACGAAGAATTGCTATTTGCCAGAACTTTGGAGACTGACACTAAAGGCGAATCAATATTTAATGTCCTGAGTAATTTTTTTACGGAAAAATCGATTCCATTTACAAACATTATTTCAGTGGCAACAGACGGAGCTCCTGCAATGGTAGGGCGATATCGTGGGTTTATAAGTCATCTCAAAAGAATTATACCAGGACTTACAGCTATTCATTGCGTAATCCACCGACAACATCTTGTGGCGAAACATTTAAGTGACAGGTTGAACCAATCTCTTCATTTTATAATAAACGCTGTCAACAAAATTAGAAGCAATGCATTGAATACGCGTTTATTTGCTCAATTGTGCGACGAAAATGACGAAGACTTCCAACGACTGCTCTTACATACTGAAGTACGCTGGTTGTCGAAAGGTGCATGCTTAACGAGATTTTACTCTGTTTTCGATTCCGTATTAGAGTTCTTAGAAAGTAGAGATCCAGATTTAAAAGAAAACTTGATCAAATTCAAAGGAGACATTGCGTATTTGACAGATTTGTTTAAAAAATTTAATGATATTAACTTGCAGTTACAAGGGGACAGCCTGAATTTAATAAAAACAAAGGGGATAATTTCGGCTTTTCTTGGGAAATTGAAATTTATGAAGCAAAACATTAGTCGGCGCGAATTATCTCAATTTCCAAACTTGTCGCAGGTAGAAACTATTGATGAGGATATCCATACCTACAGTCAACATTTAAGTGCCCTGCATGATGACTTCAAAACCAGGTTTGAAGATATGCTGACGATGGATATACCACCATGGATCGTAAATCCATTTGATGAAACTGAAGTGGCCAATGTATTATTACAAGAGGAGCTGCTTGAGCTAAGCACCAATGAGGAGCTGAAGGTGAAATTTAGAAAAGGCTACCAAACATTTTGGCTG
Organism: Abrostola tripartita; assembly: GCA_905340225.1. NCBI lineage: Eukaryota > Metazoa > Arthropoda > Insecta > Lepidoptera > Noctuidae > Abrostola > Abrostola tripartita. Next base: position 5,391,861 of record HG996498.1, on the reverse strand, counting down.
CAAGCAGAAATACACGAAAAATATCCTGGACTGTGGGAAATCGCAAGGAAATTTTTGATAGCTTTTCCCTCATCATACCTTGTCGAAAGAAGTTTTAGTGCCGTTACAAACCTCTTAACAAAAAAAAGGAGCAAACTAAACATCACAGAGCGGGGGGATTTGCGGTTATTGCTCACAAAAATAAAGCCAAACATTGATCGTTTGCTGACACTCCATCAAATACATCCTTCCCATTAATTAAAATTATGTCCACAACCTATAAGTATTACCTTATTATTATTTTTTTGTAATTCTTTTCTTTTAATTAATAAAATGTTATAAAATGTACCATTTTTCGTTTTTATTTAAAATTTAAAATTTTAACCTATCAGAATATAGGGACGGAACTCAGAAGCGACACAATTTTTATTTTTTGTCGACTTTAACAATGTGGTAGGAATGTAGCAGCAGGGGGTCCACCGACACCAGTTTAATTTTGAAAGTGGTGCACGAGAAAAATAAGTTTGGGAACTACTGACATAGATAAATATCTTGGAACTTGGGGCTTTAATTATAAAAGCTTTTGTTTATCTAGCGTTTATTTATCTTTTTGTAAAACTTCGAATGTCATTCCGTTGTGCATCAATCTATCAACAATATCAGTTCTGTAGAAGGCGGCTCCGGGCGTAACAACACCACCCCTGAAATGTAAATAAAGATATGTCATCAATCACGGTTACCTTCGAGCCCGTACACAAGTAATATCTGATTCGAGCGAGGTACATGTGAGAACAAGTGTTAGATGATCTGTGCTCACATTTATAAAATTATTAGACGCACATTACAAAAAGCATAATTCTGCGAATTGTAATTGTGACATCTAATAGTAAGGTTTAAAAAAACATTAATATAAAAAAAAATATGTTTATGTTTCAACAAATCTGTTTTTAAGGTAAGTTTTGGTATATATGCATAGACTAACGAGAATATAAGTACCAATTTAACCCTTTACCAAAAATACGTTCGCGACATTATAACATTTTAAGTACCAATTTAACCCTTTACCAAAAATGCGTTGGTAACATTATAACATTTTTTTAAAGGTGAAGGTTATGGTGAACATAGGTTAAGGTCAAAATGAATAACAAAAATATATAATTAAAAATATATAACAGGAAGGGCAAGCTATTACTTGCAATTATAATGCTACAGCTCGTTACAATCGACTAGGAATAAACAGGCGAGAATACGATTGTATTAATAAAGTGATTACAACTCACTTGGGCATATTGGAAGTTTCTTTCAATATTGTGATGGCACACATAACAATTGCAACTGCCGTTGTATTATAGCCAGGATCACAGCCAGATACCTGTTAAATAACGATAACATTTTTTACATTACACTTTTAACTAGATGGCGTCCGCGTCAGTATATTTTGTATAATCTATGGTATAATTCAAATTCCAACCATTTATTTCAGACATAAATTATATAAAAATATCGATAGTGTTAGTTCAAGAATTTTAACTGTAAGTATTTTATTTTACATTTGGCCACATGAATATTGTCCCAATGTTTCCATATGGGACTTTCTGATTTTTCAGCAATGACTTTCAGATGGCGTTGGCGCTGCCTCTCATTATGCACATCAGCGATGCCGATCTTTTTCTGATGATGGCTTGAAAGCCATCTTCTTCGGCATCCGCAAACATAGCTGATGCACTACAGTACCGAGGCAGCCCCAACAGCATCCTGAAAGCATTGTTATATTGCAGTCTCAAACATTCAGTAAATTCAATAAGATTCTCCGCCGTTTCCGTAAGCATGTAAATACAATTATTTCCTTATCAGTAAGAGTTATCTTTATTGCCGTCAGGCGATCGCTTGGACATTGTATAACGGACACTACGCTAAACACACTTTTTCTCCATAGCAATGCGACTAAGCCATAATATAGCCTGGCCCTTTTTAACGCCAAGCGCGCCAAAATGGCGGGCGTTTAAGTAGCCGTATTAGTGGTATTAGGCTGATATTTATATCATTTTTTATTCTCCCTATATTTTCGTTATTAGGCGCTGACTTTTTTACAATTGTATAACGATGTAAGGTTTCGTATGAAAAAATAAAAAATTACATGCATATTTCCTAATAAATGATAAAGCGGTCCTCATTCACTGCGGTTTCCGCATCGTCCTTTGTTGCCCGTGCCGAAACCACGGTAGTATTTCTAGGTGCCTCCGCGTGTTGCGTATGCGTCAAACGTTGCGTGAGCAAGAGGGAATTATCATTGCCTGCTATTTGAATGAGAGCCTTCGGTGACGAAGCTAATGTATGACCATGAGATGCGCCTACGGCTTGCCTTGTTTGTAAACCTGTTTGTTATTACGCTCCCACTGACCGTTATTTTTTATGTGTGATTAAAGTTTGTTTATCTTTATCGTAGTTTGTATTACCAATCTTCGTGCACGAACTACCATCGACTACATAGGCTCCTCTTTGGAAACTTATACAGTGTGTATTATCTATGGGAGAGAGATCGAGGTTCTTGAGATCATTATTTTTGTATTGGAGTATTTCTTCCACTCGTTTCATGGTTACACAAAAATTCTTTATGTAGTTGACCTGTGATTGTAACACCAAAAGTCTCGTGAAAGAAAAAAATAGTTTATTGACATCTACGTGGGTAAGGTAATTGGTGGAAGCTTTTGCTCGAGCTACAAACACAGGAATAATTTCAGGATCCATTTCTTTTAACAACACAAAGTGTCTTCCAGGTCCCTTTTATCTTTCCTTAGCTTTTCCTGTTTATCATAGGCTTGTTCAATGGAATGGCTTAAAAAAGTAAGTTCTTCGCACTTTTCACTTCCTCCTCCATAAAAGCACTTATGCATATCTGGATAAAATTTTCATTGTTCATAACTTCGACTTTGTTCTGAATAAACGTCAAAAGTTCATTAATCTCAATACTGCACTAAATCACGGAATAAAAACTGAATGCACTATACAATGTCACGATCCATAGCTCCGCACCGGTCAATGACCATGACAATGCCAAAAATAATATGAATGTAAAAATAATAGTTTGACTGCCTCTTTGGTCTAGTAGTCGCTAAGCGCGACTGCTGAGTATGAGATCCTGGGTTCGAATCCCGGGTCAGAAAAGCGTTATTGGGTTTGTCCATTTGGTAATTCTCAGTAGCAGCGCAGATTTTGGATTTGAGCCCGGTTGATGGCAATCGACTCGCCCCTTATTACATGGGACCTATAACATAACTGGCTGAAATGGGGTGTACAACTGTACAATACACCTCTGCCTACCCCTTCGGGTAATACACGCGTGATTTTATGTTTGTGTATATTAAAATATAATGAAGTTTAGTGTGGCAAGAAAAAATAAATCTTTAATTTGTGCGTTGTTTCTACGCGGCATTACGTTAATTTACTTAAATTGATTACCATTGGTATAACTTGACCTTTTAAATAAAAATTCTCCATAAATTTTTATCCGAAAAATTGTTCATAATAGTATACTTAAGTTTCATAGTAATAAAGTTATTAGGTAAATTACCTTTACTGATAATGTTTTTGTTGGCTTTGAATTTAAATCCGCATTTAATTCCCATCCCTTGCCGTCCAGGACGAAATCGTATTTCGTTTTCTTCCTCATTCTCTCACTAGGACCCTTTTCTGATACATATCCTAATGTAAACAGTCGTGGATACTTAATTATCAGGTTTACGAAACACTTGAAGTAAGTTAGGTAGTAATATAAGAACATTAAAGGTATGACAATGTTATGTATAATCCTCCATGCTGAGGAGTAAGCCTTAAAATGTACTGGCTTCTTTCGAGTCTTCTCTTGTAAGTAGCGCTGAGACATTGCGACTACACAGTCCTCGGGTCCAGGATATGGGAACCACAATCGGCCGTTGTACCGATGGAAAAATGATCTGCCAAAAAAATTACAAATTTTATTTGTTATAGGGTGTAAAATAGGGTGTTTAAGTGTTATGTATGAGATCACATTAATGCATGCCAATTGCCACCAGATCTTAATTTTTACAATTTTAATTATTGTATTTTATCGTTCGGAGAACCGATAACCGCTGGGGACGAAAGGTTCTCGAGTGGCGACTATGAACCAGAAGACGCAGCGTTGGCAGGCCACCCACCAGGTGGACGGACGTTATCCTCAGAGTTGCGGGTAACTGTTGGATGCAAATGGCAAGTTGCCGTACTTTGCGGTGTTCTAAGAGTGAGGTCTTTTTTCAACAGTGGACGTATTCCGGCTGATGATGATGACTTTTACAAAAAAATATGGTGCCTATCTAATGTTCTGAGACACGGATGTGACTTTATATACCTAGGTTAGGAACCTACCGTTTAATCTCTTCGGGCTCTGGTTCACCAGGCAACAACTCACGCCATAACGCCAGATGTTCTTTAAAAGTTCTCATTACGTGAACAAGCGACGTCCATGTCCCGTTGTGCAGTATAATTTGGCCAGGAATACAAGTTCTCTTTGGCAAATAAATTGTGGAATGGCACTCAACAGTTTGCAGAGTTCCTGAAAACATAACCGGTCGTCACGTGGGTACATGTTATGACTATGTCGAACAATTATAATATTAGTCAAGAGGTAGGTAATTAGATAGGTTATATGCGGTGTTAAATCGACCATTACAACGAGATTTACAACATGCCATACGACTTCCACATAGGTACCATAAGTAGGAACAAATTACAAAACTGCCGGTTTTAACGAATGTTGCGTAGGTAACATAATTAACCTCGTTTTACTTCAGTTATCATTGATGTCAGCAAGTATGACAGTTTTATTGCTTTACATATATAAAATGTCTAATCAATAATCTACTCACCCTTAAACTGCCTCTCTAGGTACAAAAGGGCAGATTCTGCTGGTATTACAGCATAGCCACAGGCTGGGACTACTAATACATTCGCGTCTTCCGATGCCTTGTGGTAGGTCCGGTACAAATTGAGAATATGCTGAAAGAAATCTCTATGATTAACAAATTCATGATGTAATGGTTGATTTTAATTGAGTTGCACCAACAATTTGACATTGGTTAGCGTTAAATATGGCGGCTTGTATGAGAATTTCCTAAAAACTTAACGTTGACGTACGGACTTAACGATAACAGAAGATTGGTGCAACCCACCCTAAAAGTTTTCTTTAACCAGTCAGTTTTAGTAATTTGCCTGGGCAGGAACATTTGGAAAGCGAACGGGTATGGTAGGGAGAAGATTGATCCTTTTAATACAAGTGTGGTCGCGGCGAGAAGGTGTATCAGCCTTAAATTTTTCAAAGGTTAATTTGAGCAGCAATTCACGGTATACAACTGTGTATGAGCATAGAATATTTACTTAGTTATAATAAATATAGTTATGTTTTATTATATAAATATATTATAGAATAGTCAATGTCACTTTAATGATATGCCTATGTTTAAAGTGACGATCGGACGGTTTATTATAGTGCAAATAATTGTTGTAAGTTCACGGTTTTATGTCATTTACTCTAAATTTAGACGTGAAGACTTTTAATTGGCTCTCAGTTTTAATTACTCTCACTTTTCTGTTAATTTTAGCTGTAAGTCTTCCATGTAAATTAAATAAATAAATAAATCATCATCATCAGCTGGAAGAAGTCTACTGCTGAACAAAGGCCTTCCCCTTAGTAAGGGAGGGCTTGTCATAATCCCCACGCTTGGCAAGCGGCTTGGGGATCGCAGTATTAATGGTCAAGTTACAGAAGACACTGCTACCCATATTCTGGATTTTCCCTTATTCGCCTCTTACGGCAGCCATGGGAGGAGAGGGGGTGGTCAATTTTAGGCCGGTTACCACACGGCACAACTGAAGGCTGGGTTTAGGAACTATATATTTTAAATCAATCTGTAAACCAATATACTTACATTCGTTTCGGCTGATATATCAACATAATGAGTCCCAGCTTTGATGCAAGCCTGTACAATTAGCGGACTTAGTTTGAAATGGGGGCCAGTGCAGTTGATGACTATTTTGGCCGCTTGCACTACATTTTGTATTGATTCCTTGTCCATAATATCGATTTCTATTACAGGAATATTATGTAAACCTAAACCTGAAAATGATACAAGATACTCGTTTTTCAGAAACGTAAAATTGAATTTAAATATATACGCTCGAAAAACATAACCCTGCTTCTGGCGCAGTCGGGAAAAAAGATTAAAGACTCTGTCGCAACACTTGCAACTCGCAATATAGTTTTGATTAGCGCAGGCATCAATCAAATATTAATTGTTTACGTTATACTAGGTTTAAAAACGTGCCTGCTGAGCATTAGGTCTGGCGTTAGATTCCTAGGCCAGGCAATGTTATAGGATTTTTCTATTAGGTAATCCTCGGCTCGGTCCCTACTTCATTAAGATTTATAACAATTCTGACTACCCGTTGGGGGAATACAGGCTTGTTATATAATGTATTCTCTTATTTTTCATTAAAAAAAACATGATAACTAAGAAGTGTATTCTTTTAAATGAATTAAAATTTAATAGAGAAGGATTAAGTAGGTATAAAATGATTTGACTTATAACGACGAGTTTGCCCATACACTAGTATGGGCAAATTCGTTGTTTAATTGTTATATATACAGCCTCAGTGTACAGCATTTATAAATAATGTATTTATTATTTACTTATACCTATTTCTATTATGAATATTACAAATTAATATTCTGAGTATTTTTCGTTTTGTTTCCGTGTTTCTCACGCTGAACCTGTTTCGTAACTGTACTTGTATGCTTGGCTTCAATAGATTGCTTCCAAGAAGTGTACGACAAACTACGTTAAAAGAATAAAGTAAGTAATCTTGTAACGCAGTTCTTCTACCGCAAATAAATTGTGAGTTCTAATTTAAGATTATGTCGATCAACGTTACGTTAAGACTTTACGTTCAGAGTTAGGTACGTTACGTAGGACAAACGTTTCCGTGCTCTCTACGCCATAACTTTTTAGGGTTCCATACCTCAAAAGGAAAAACGGATCCCTTATAGGATCACTTTGTTGTCTGCCTGTCTGTCTGTCTGTCAACCCCTTTTTCTCAAGAACGCGTGAAGGTATAAAGTTGAAATTAATATCAAATACTTGGGTCTGCTGTCCCTTGAAGCCGTGAAAAAATGAAACTTCTAAGTCAACGCATTCAAAAGATACGAGCTGCAAATTCAAAAGAGCGAGAATTATGTTGATTACCTATTTTTACAATTTTCACTTTTAATACCTATAGGGTACTTCCCGGTGACCTAGAATCATGAAATTTTGTAAGAAGCATTGCCTTACAGCACAAGTAAAGGAAAAAGGAAAACTGTAAATTTGTAGGATTACATCACACAAAACATAAAAATAACTTATTTGCAGTTGGTAAACTAACCTCTGCCTACTTTATTGTATGCAACAGTTTTTTAACGGCAAAGTTAAGTTTGTTCATCAATCCGGCTTATCTTTTTATTTTAGCATTGTTATAATTATATAAACATAATTTAATGTCTGTACGGAACCCTCGGTGCGCGAGTTTAACTCGCACTTCGACCGGTTTTTATTAGACAATATCCAATCGTAACATTTGTGTAATGTAATTACAAACAATAGTTAATGATTAAACGAACTTGTAAGTGAAGTTTCGTTCGAAGGGATTAGATAATAATATTATGCACATGTAGTCTGACATACAATGTTGCCACTAATTCTCTCGGAGAATAAATAAAAAAATTAAAAATACTGTGGTTAGTCACCATTTTTATGGTGTTTAAAAGGGAGGAGGTTCTAAATTCTTCGGGATCTTATTTTTTATGTATGTATGTTCCCTCATAACTGAGCACTTCGCTGACGCCTAGCGCCGCTACTGGCAGGCAGTCACTCTAAAGCTAAGAATATGGTTGCACAATTTTAAGAACCTTGAGTAACATGAACTCTACGCGCTATGATTTAGACTTTGACTTCCCATGGCCGAATTGTTGTTGTTGTTGAGAATAATTTGTTAGGTCAGTCCGATGTGACTTTAAAACGAAGTAAGCTGTAATGACACTAATATTATAAAGGCGATAGTTTATGAGTGTGTTTGTTACCACTTCACGCCCAAATGGCTGGACCGATTTTGATAAATTTTGTTAAGGAGGTAGCTGACACCCTGGATTAACACATAGGCTTTTTATCCCGAAAAAATGTAGCGGGTAACACCGCGGGGCGCAGCTAGTATTAAATATGTGTATGTTGTTGCAGAGGTGGCGTAAGACGTAACCTCAGTATTTATAGAAGTTTTCCTGTAAATTAACTGATGTATAAGTACAGAACAAAATATGTTATTTTTCAGAGTCAATTCTGTAAGCCTCGGTCTGTAATTTTTACTCTTTTCAACTGTAAATAATTGTAGAGAAAAGTTGCAAAATTCACATGTACTGGCCAAGGATAGGGGGAATTGGAAAATCAGGGGAGAGGCCGTTGCCCAGCAGTGGGAAACAATATAGGCTATTTAAAAAAAAGTTGGTCATACAGACTGACGTCTATAAATTTAACATGAAAAATTAAAATATGGTAAAATGGGACACCTGAAAGGTTCAAATAAAAAGGATAGAGGGCAAATAAATTAAAAAAAAAAGTCTGTCTGCTGTACCGGCTAAGCTCCGAAACGGCTGGTTCGATTTTTATAAGGTCTATTATGACTATTTTGAATATCGAAAGTATTTAGGGTTCCGCGTGAAAAAGAGAAAAACGCTGGAATTGTTTGACAAAATCGGATACAAATAATTAAATCTGGCTATTGCTGCTAGGTAGGTACAGGTATTTACACGACTGCCCAAAAAAAGAAGTGTAATGTTTTCAGGGTTCATGTATGTATGTGAGTTTCTTTATTCCACCATAACTTCTGAATGCCTGAACCGATTTTGATGTATGGAGTGTCGTTAGAATCCTTAAACTATCACGAGTAACATAGGCTATAAAAAATGAAACAAATAAATAATATATAAAAAATTAAATAAACACGACAGCCATGACTAATATCGAACTGAAAAGTGAAAAACAAGTTCCATCGCAGTCGGGGGACCGTTCTGTGCAACATTGTCTTATCCATGAGGTTTTCTATAAAAATAAAAAAAATGAACTCGCGGGTTTTTGTTTAAATGGGTAACCTAAGCAAATACTATATAAAGTGTTAATGAGGAATTATAGCGCAGTGGCTAAGCGATTGGACTGTTGCGATAAGGGCTGCGGATTGATTCCCACATGGGAATCGTTGTCTCGTTTGTCTCGAGTCTGGGTGTTTGTGTATGTGATATTTCATATTTATGAAACGCACTCACGAAAGAGACGGAGGGGCGACGTTATAAAAAAAATGTTATGCAAGTTTTGTTAAATAGGTTCTATGGTTTTATGTAATGAGGTTAGCCTTAACCAGGCACAAATCCACACTCCGTGATGCTACTGTGAAGTACCTAATGGAAGAACCGAATAGCACTGCTCGACCTATAAATCTAACCCTTAACCCAAGACCTTGCGTTTAGCCTAGCAGTCGACGTTTCCATATAGGTAAAAGTAGGTACCTATTAGGAAGCCTCCTAACACAGGCATTAATGCTTATAAGGAGGCTCCACAAACTAACTTTATGGAAATTTATTGTGAAACAAATGAATAATTTTGAATTTGAATTTGGATACTTAGTAATAATGTATTTAACACCGATACACGATTTTTTTTTGCAAATATTACTCGTAGATAATATTATTCGTGGTAAACCTAAAGTTTTTAAAACATGTAATAAAAAAAAAGATAATAATGTATTTACAAAGAATACATGCCTGATTCATTAAGTTCCGTTAGTAAATTTGAGATTTTTTCCGGAGAGCGGCCTGATAAGCCCCACGTTACATGCCAAGACTTTTCTTTTGTCAGATTTGCCAAATATTTCACAACGCATTTTCCTGTAAAGCCCGTAGCACCCAACAATATAATGTCTAAACTTTTAGAAGTCATATTTTCCAAATGAACTGAACACCCAACTTTTATTTAACTTTATAATCAGATATTATTATTCTTCAGAATAAATAACTGATTTGATTATTTATATTCTTTTAAATTATATTGTTTTTGAGTAGATATTTTAATGTTTACCGCACTAGATCGGTCCGTCTTTACTCTGATTACACGCTTAACTACAACGAGATTCTAATGATTACGCGCCGTATCTACGTTTCTGTTTAAGTAAGGGCAGTGACACACTGGTCCTATATACGCAACGTACGCAACACCCACGACGCTTGATGTTATATGAAAATCACTGTATTAAATATACACTTGTCGTACGCGATGTTGACTATGACAAGTGTGTCTCGTGCTTTCCTCATAACTCTTGCGTTTGTGTCGTAGTACCAGTTTGTTTCTACTAAAATAATCAAATCAAATAATCAAATCAATAGGCACATTTTAAACACGTTTTGATTTATTTTATTAACTGGTCATTCATGTAATTGGATGTGAAGCGTTATTTTATCTTCATCGAAACCACTTAGTTTAAAACATTACATTAATTTGTATTTAGATTTGGAAGAAACATATTAAAAGCTGAACTTCCTTAGCTAGGGTGTTACCTACTAGTACGCGATACCGATAGTTTTAGTTACCTTTGACTTGTATTATCTAGTCAGTTATTTAAGTTCAGCACCATTACCATGAACTCTTAAAGCAGGGCAGTTTACGTTGTGAAAGCGAGACGCCTCTACGTGCAGTGTAATGCGGCGTCTCGCTTTCACATCGTAAACTGCCCTGCTCTAAGGGATCATGGTAAGGGGGCAGTACTGTTTGTGTACTCTGAGTAGTTTCTTATATCTAACTCAAATACTTAATTGGTTCTAAAGTCTGGTAATCAGAAAGATAATGTATGCGAGATTTTAGACTATTCAAGATTAAATAAATGGAACGTGGAACACAAATGGAAATGGTTTTGTACCTACCATATTAATTAAATAAATAAATTTAATTTGACGACCAGGTTGTCGCAGTGGCTAAGCGATTGGACAGTTGCGCTAAGAGTTGCGGGTTTGATCCCGCACGAAACAAAAATTTGTGCGATCCGCAGATGTTTGTCCCGAATTTAGGTGTTTTTATGTGATATCTTATGTTTGTGAAACGCACCCACGATACAAGAGAAATTTCTAGTATTGGGCGACGGTTTGAAAAGAGAAAAAAATTAGTTGGTTAGAGCACCGCCACGGTACGGCGAAGGTCGCGGGTTCAAGTCCCGCTCGTGTCCATCATTTTTCAAATTTACTTTATCAATTTAGAGAAAAAAAATCTTCAAGGAAAAAATAAGCAAGGACTTTAATTAAACAGACACAATGATAAATTATAAATACATTTTATTTACATCAATAGTTGTTACTTAAAGAAATATTTAAGCAATCATTTGAAGTTTCAACAATTTGAATTTCCCTACAAACTTTTTAACTTCATCTTTTGGATAAGGTTTGATAGCTAAACAAGTGGGAATATTTTCAGGTTGTTCTATCCATAGTTTATGTGCTATTGAGTTTTCTTTTAGTTTCTCCGCTACTTTCCTTAATGACTCTTCATTTGGTACCTGTAAAATCATATAAATATTGTTTAATTAATTTATTATTGTACCAAAAGTTATCAGAAAAAGTTTTATTTTTGAAATCTAAATTCTTTTGGATATTTTATATTGTTTAAAAAAGCCAATAAGGCTCATCTAATTTCCCTTTTCATATAAATTTGTATAAATATCAAATTCTTTACGGTTTTGCAATAATAATCATAGTGATAAATGTTTCATCATCATCAGTATTCAGCTTCTTTTTTCCTGGTAATCTTTCATCCACTTTTGCCTATTTTCATAGAAAGAAACCGAAAGCCTCATTTAGTTTATCAGTGACTATATAATTACCTCTAACACAACTTTATGCATATTATCCATATCATTTAAGTATTGTATTGTGTGCTCATCTTCTTTATTCAAGTGAAGCACAGCTGTGGATGCATGGCAAGCTTGAGCTACCACGGCGCCTATTGACCATCCTAGGTCCTTCAATAAATCAGTTCTTAGCAAAATATATTGAACTACTGTGTTAGACATTTTGGGAGCGCTGAACAGGTATTACTTGTAATATTTTGAACTTGAATTGCCAAGGATATAATAACTGATATAGGTTTAATACATTGAAATCGAATCAGTAAAACAAGCAGGATAGAATAACTCGTGTTTTGTGGTTACCAAAATCACAATTCTACCAATCAAAACATTAGATGACATCAATCAGCTGTCAAACAGAATGTGAGTGATTCATCTTATTCTGCAATAATTTTCAAGTGCTAGAGAAGACTTGACAGGTATCAGAGTTGCCAAGAAAAAAAAAACCTAATACAGATTGTCTATGTTACATCTGTCAGACATGTTGTTGTTATGGTTGACAGTTGACATTATCTAAAGCGCGTTTCTTAGCATTCATAGCAAGCGTTGCCAAAAACGATCATTTTAAGATAATTTCTCTCTTCCTTTGTTATCTTTAGTTTTATAACTATAAAACTTATGAAGCAATGGCTTCAGGTCTTGAAAATTATGTGAATCAAACAGTGTCAGTGATAACTTCAGATGGCCGGAACTTCATTGGAACTTTAAAAGGTTTTGATCAGACAATAAATATAATACTAGATGAATCCCACGAGCGGGTATTCTCTTCTTCAACTGGTGTGGCGCAGGTAGTTCTAGGACTACACATAATACGAGGAGATAATGTCGCAATCGTCGGCCAAATAGACGAGTCCATTGATAGCAGATTAGACCTTGGAAATATCAAAGCAGAGCCGTTAGGATCTATTGTACATTAGTTACTTTTAAGGATATGTAATAAATAAGGTTTGTGTACATGTTGTGTTTTCTTTTTCAATTTATTTTGCCATTATTTCAGAAATAACAATGATGGAAAACTACTTTTAGTTTTACCATTACTATAAATCGAATCGGAATTTAAGGTATAATAATTAACTCCAATATACTTTGGCAAAAGAGTAGATGATCTGTCAAGTCATGGTTAGGTATAGTAAAAATGAAAAACTATAGTATAGTTAAAATCTCGCTGCAGACTCGGTCATAAATCATTAAAGTGTTTCGCTCTCTTTCCCACTCATGGGCCTTATGGGCAGGCCACGCCCACACGTAGTCCTGTGCATTACTGCAGTCGATAAGTGATATCGATAGTTGTATATATTTATAACTGGGTGAAAGAAATAAAAACACATTTATTTTTTATATTTTATTATCAACAAAGCATATTAAATAAACAAAAGAACGTCTCTATAATAAATTAAAATTCTTCGTCTGAGTCATCGTCATCATCATCCACATGAATGATGAACTCTTCGCATAAATGTGCTTTTCTTAAATCTTCATCTTGCAGCAATTCTGCATGTTCCACACATTTTTGCCAGTTTTCAATGGAGACATTGGAAATGGCTTCATCGACTAATTTCTCGACATCAGCTATCTTGAAGGTTTTATTTTTCGTTGCAACTTCATTTTTTACTTGAGCCCACACCAACTCGATGGGATTGTACTGACAGTGGTAAGGCGGCAAGCGGATAACTTTATGACCATACTCCAAAGCCATTTGATCCAAGTGATACGTTTTTTCCGGTCGATGTCGACGCACCTTTTGTAAGAGCTCTGGTTTGAACTCTTTTGAAGTAAATTCAATTCCATGCTCTCGAAGCCACTCTTGTATTTCGCTCTTTCTGGTGCTAGATGTTGGTACAAGATTTATTTGCTGGGAATGGTAGCTAGCATTGTCCATTACAATAATCGACGGTTCTTCTAGACCTAGCAGCAATTTCTTGAACCACTCTGTAAAGCCTTCGGCATTCATTTCGGAATGATAATCATCATTTTTTGACTTCACAGCACGAAATACCCACTTAGCTTCTTGTAAAAAGCCATATTTGGCGCAGCCAGCATGACAAATAATGAGCCTGCTCCCCTTTCCAATTTTAGTGTTCAAGCCGCCATTACCATCTTCATCGACCCAAACACGCTTACGGCTGTGATTCTGGTTCACCCAAGTCTCGTCTAAATAAATTCTTGGGCGAACATCTGCACTATCTTTTAATGACTTGAGCTTTCTCAAAAACTGAAGGCGAGCACAAACGATGTCACTTCTTTCCATCAATTGCTTACGCCCATCCGGAGCCACTTTAAACTTGTATCCAAGTGCTAAAAGTATACTGCGCATTGACGAAACAGAACATTCAAACCCGTCAATCCTCTCCTTTGCTCTACACAATACTCTAGCCGCAGAGGGGTATTCACCAGCAGAGTAAAACGATGTCACGATTTGTTTTATCACACTTTTGTCAAAGTCATCTAATGCAGTTACTGGAGAAGGCTTGCAGATTGATTCTCGCGGAGCGCTTGGCACTCCATTTTTGCACTCTTGCTTAATAGTGTCTACCGTTCGTAAACTCACATTACACATTGCTGCAGTAAGGTCACGAGGGCGAGAGAAATTAATAGTCTTCAAAGTTTCAGGATCTTCTTTTATATTTGTCAGAAAAGTTAAAACATTGTTGATAACAATACGCGCTTGAACAGCAATGTTGTCGCCAACAGGTAAAACGTTACTTTGAAAAGCCATTGTGTCACTCTTGTAATCCAAAATAGGAATGATCTAATTTATTTATGTAGCGATTTATATATATTTAACAGCACGGCGCAATTAGCGGGTAGCAAAGGAGACGAAAACATATTTGTTAATTACCCTCTTTTTATGTAATTAATTAAGAACAGAAAAACATTAGTTTTTATATAATTACCTTCTGTTTATTGAATTAACTAATGGGTTAATTCAAATTAAAAAAAAATAATATGTTCTTACGAGAAAAGAACATTAAATAAATTATATTACGCATTAGCTACCCTGCATACTTAATGAATGCAGTATGTTTAAGTGATAACCTTAATGATTCCGTTATCGATAATGGCCTTGCGCGCGCGCAACTAGCGCACATCCCTACTCCGATTATGATTTATGACCGAGTCTGCAGCGAGATTGTAACTAGACTATAGCTTTATGTATAAAATTACTACTTTTATCCATATTTATTTAGGAGCATTTATTCTGAAACATGAAAGCTCCTTTTTACCTTTACTTAGATCTATTACTTCACAATAATATTTAGTATTGATTACAATATTTCTTTCGGTGGCATTGTAAAACCAATGTACCAGATGGATATAAAGTTTTATAAGTGAAACTAAATGCCTCGTTAGTCAACTGCTGTGTTATCGGTATTTCTATTAGGTAATTCTCAGTACCAGCACAGCGTATTTGTGCCAGGTTGAAGGCAATAGGCCTGCCCCTTACTACATTGTGACCCATAACATAACAGGCAAAATGTAGGTGTAGGACACATCTCTGCCTACCTCTTCAGGGGATTTATGTTGAATTAATAAAAAAAGTAACATTAAACTTTTATTTCATACTATTTACAAATTCATTCGTAAAATATTTACATACAGAAATGAATTTCGCCCTATTTACACAATTACCAAATAAACAATACATAAAAACAATAGACAATAAAAACATAAAATAAATATAACTAACAAACATCAAAAAATTGAAGTTTGTCTAGTGCAGCCCACTAAATAGTAGTTTTTTCCCACTCATTGGTAAAAACTTTAGTGGATTATGTCATTCATGTACTTGGTCTTGATTGCTTTATTGCTTGGAAGTAACTCGAAAGCAGTAAGCAACATCAGAAATAATAGACTGAATTCCCAGCCTTGGTCATCTCTAAATACTAAATTCAACTAAAGCAATTTTGCATGTTTTTAATTTGCATTAGTTACCTACGGCTATGATATTGCATTTTTATTATTATTTTTGGTAACTATAAACAATGTAAACAGCCATAAATACTTACTTAACTGTACTACAATTCTATCACATTTATTATATTCAATTATTTGCTAAACTATGATATTCCATTTGACATACTATGAGTAATCATTATTGCTCGATTGTTGCATCAACAATATGTCTTGATGCCTGAAACAAAAAATACAATGCTTAAAAAAGAATATATCCAATTATCCATACAATATTAAATAACATTACTATGTTCTACTATTACTATACTTTTTAAAGTGATTTATTAACATCAGAAGGCCAATTCTTGTTACATTAAAATATAGTTTTGATATAGACTCAATCACATGTCAATAATCTTTTAAATTACATGACTACATACAGATTTTAGGTCAAATGAAAACGAAAGAGATGAGAGTGCATATTAATGATCTCATAATATTTAACTACTTACTTTGTTAATACTTATTTACGGTAACTTTTTATACTTGACTAGTTTACTGAACACAACATTTACCAGTTAATTGGGCTTGCGGTCTATATAACTATTACAATGTCCTATAAATACGACTTTAAGACTTACTAACACTATATTGGTGAAGTATGTTTATACATTATATCATCAAATACCTTACACATGTTCAATTATTCAGTTTTAATTATTTCAATATTAATTCCTTTACTGTAATCAATAGGAAGGTATACATTATAAGTAATGTGTAATTCAGTTGTGTTTTCTCCTAAAATCTTAACACTGGTAAGGTGTCAAATTACCATAGGTTGGATCATTGCCAGTCACTAGTGCATAGTGCATTCAGTGTAAATAATATCTTTCACCAACCATGTTTATTTCTAGCTTAGATTATCATCAGTTCTGTTTCAGATCTATACAAATTCTATGGGGATTTTACAGTGTGAAGAATGTTGATCAAAAGAAAACTAATAATTTTATTGTACTTATAACAAACTTATTTACGTTTTTGAGAAAAAATATGACTAGCTTATAATTTTACCTTTGCATTTTTTCCTTATATTGCTGTGTGTTGTACTTTTGGAAAAATTGTTTTCCATATTCGAATGTAGCTATCATAATAGCACAGGCTGGTGCAACTTTAAATATCCGGGGCAGTAATCCGGTGAATAATCCTTTAAACCCATGATTGGTGTATATTTGGCGGGCTATATCGTTCATATTCGAGGCTCTCTGTTGAACTTTACCATCTGAAACAGTAACCACATCAACAAAAACAAGAATAAATACAGTCTGCTAGTTATAAGTATGGTAAGGTAATAAATCGCGGTATAATCAGTAAAAGTTGATTTACAACATTATATTTGTGTTTAAAAAACTTAAAGAGTGGTATTCTAAATATTTTTTTATTTTATTTGAATAATTGGCAATGACAGATGAAAGATTATTATCAATGGTATAAAATGTTGCCAACCTATGTAAATTTCTTTCTCTCCTAATTCAATTTGTTGGTGTGTTTTTACCACATCAAAAGGAAGTGTTATTAAAGCGGCAATCTGAAACAAAAGATAACATGTTGTCAACGGGTCTTATCAGTTTTTATCACCCCATGAAAGGTAAATTTAGATTACGTAAAGACAGTCACTGAACCGAATTATCTACTGTATCGGAAATCCGTCGATGGGAATTTAAGGTGCTCATAGTCTAGACTCTAGACTGAGCCACAAACAAATAAGTTATAAATATATACTAATATAAATATTTAAAACACTTACACTGCCAGCAACAGATCCACAAAAGAAGTTAGTTAAAAATGTGTTCTTCTCAGAATCAGGTTTGTTCAACGCTTTCTTTGTTGACTCAAATGTTGTCCAATATATACCTGAATGTGAAACAATTGTTTATACAAATTATTTTATATCCAATTGGCATAAAGAAAATTTAAGAAACAACCATGTAGATACATGTAAAGAATTGCAATAATTTTGACCTTTTTCTCCAGGATGTTCAATCTTATAATCTTGTTATCTTTATTGCTTTTAGTATTTTTACTATTTAATTGCTTTAATATTTATTTAAAATTACCTGAAAATGGTACATCTCTCAATAAAGTCGAGCCTAGCCCCCGAAAGAGTCCTCTATAGCCTTCATATTTTATAACTTGACGTAAAGCAGTGGTTATTTCTGAAACAAATAATATCAAAAATGTAACTCCAGTATCCACAACATATCCTAATGTAGTACACATATAAAATGCCTGTAGACGACATGTCTTGATCACTGCAACTTTAGATTCTATAGGGGACAGATTAAGGTTAAAATTCTTTCCCATCACCGGAAAAACTAATCAGTAATTGGTTCGCGGTATTCAAATGGGGCCTGGCGATCGGCGAAATGGTATTTTATCCCATATCCCATATTTAGGATAACAGGCGTATTATATTCAGACAAATCAGATAATATTATAAGTAAACAAGATTGCAGTTGGTAAAAACAATATCTTCATTGGTGTCAAATGTCAATGGCATTAATAGCATTTACCTACTTATTTATTGCTATCTGTTTTTTGAGAGCAATGAGCCGATATCTCAAACATCTATGTAGCTGTCTTATGCACAAAAACATAACATACACAAATGAGATACCTAGGTATCTGACTGATAATGTGCATTCACTAATTAATAATGTGAAATAGTGTGTGAGCAAAAGTACACCGGCCAGTCTTTCCGTCAAGCTTGAATATAAGTCTTTTCTGTCTCATTGGGCTAGTGATAGCTAAGCACCACTACCAAGCATGAGGTCCTGGGTTCGAATCCCAAGTTGAGCAGTGTTATTGGGTTTTTCCATTGATTTGTGCCTGGTTGATGGCAATAGGCTTGCCGCCTATTACATTGGGATTGAGACCAATAACATACCCCTATAGGGTAAAGATATTATGTAAAGTTTCCCTATTATGAGCGTTGTAAAGCACTGAAAAGTCATGTAACTTGTAGTAAAGAAAACTGAAATTGATTCTAAAGAAAAATTAATAACCTGAATAGGTTAACTTTTTCGATTGCATTTTCGTTCTAATTAGCTCCAGAGGACTGACTATGGTCACCGCTGTCATTCTGGCTGTTGCTCCTGCTGTCAACGGTATCCACATTGGCTGTCCCACTGAAAATTATATTCATTCACACTGTTATAAACATGAAAGGAACTCTGTAGTAGTGTGGTCGATTTTTCTACCGAACGAAACAATGTTGTGAAACGAAAATTATATATAAATATAAGTAGTAGGTATACAATACATGATGAGAAGATTTTCAGCAATATCAACAGTTTGCTAGATATTAATTATGTAATAAAAAATTGTTTAAAAAAACACTTTATCTTACATTAATTTCTGTCATATTTTGAATATCTTAATAGAACTTTCAGTATAGTTTATAAAATATTTGATAAATAGGCACAACAGTAGCAGTAATACAGATAAAACTATTGATATGTACCACCAATAACATAATATATGATAATATTATTTAATTATTTATACAGTTTATTATGTACTTAGTTAAATACAAAAACACTTGTTAGTGTAAGCTGTCTGTTCTGTACCTCTTGCAGAAACTGAAAACTACTTTATTACTTAGAAAATAAATGCTATGTATAATGTATCAAATGAATACAGATGAGATGACAGATCATAAAGAATTAAAGAAGTCTATTTTGTGTAAAAATAGTAAAAAATGTAAATTCATAAACATAAAATAAGTCAGACAGGTTTATTTTAGTAATGTTAAATTTAGATGCAAATGACATAGAAAATTATAACAAAGTTAAAAAATGCATTAAGTATTTAAGTAGAACAAGTTTTATCTATCAGTTGAAACTTGAAATTATTAATGATCTTATGACGGCCTCAGCAAGTAGAATTAGAGCTGCTGTGTTTTGGGCCAAGCTAATCTAATCCTGGATAACAAATAATTAGTGTGTACATACATATATTTAATATATTATAGATATATACACATATATTTTACCATCAACATGCTAAGAAGATGTACTAGAAGTCAGTGAACCAATAGAAAATCAGAATAATAATATGTACTCATAAGTATTCGTTTCTTTTTTTTAATTTGATTAAGATAGTTGTTTCCTACACTAAGACCTTGAAGTCAAGGTGAGATCAAACACTTAACTGTTAGAATGTATGTTTGTATTGTTATGTATGGCATTATGTATTTTTAAATTGTTTATAGTCATCATTGAAACATGTGACAGTCACATCATGAATGTTGATCATCATCAATATACATTATGATTGTGATATTCATATTATGACATCGGATGGATAAATACTTACAATGAATATGTAAAAAGATAGTGAAAAATCTGGGCCATCCTTTATGAATTAATCAAATAATCAAATTGAAAGATTTTATCTTATATATGAATATTGGAAATGATAAAAATTCATGTTGTATAAACATAATAATTGATCACTTACTGTCTTGAGTTAAGTTATTGTAAAAGGTCTTCATCTTATATCTCAGTTGTTCATACGAAACGAAATAAATAACTGTACATGGGAGAGCTAGGACTAGAGTAGGACTTAAGCCGGACCATAACGCCGTAATGCCTTCTAATTTTGTTATTTTATAAAACGCATCCTGAAATTATGACAATATTTTTACACACAAATCTGATAAGTAGAATGTTCTTCATCGAACTTAAAGCAATTTACCATCGTGCCATGAAAATGTACTCGTCTGGGTATCCATGCAGAGTCCCCACAAGGACATAAGTGTTCCATAAGACCATTACAATAGAGGTAACATTTATTTGAGAGCAATGCCTTCTGCTGAGCTTGCAGCCTTATTTTTACCACATCAAGCGGTGTCACTGTGAAGTTACAAAATTAATACATGTAAAAATAGTTCAAATACGATTACTTCCTGAACAAAAATACAAGGCAAACTTACTAAATAACGAGGTTATAAGGGCACCGGAACATGCCGATGCCATTTGTTGTAATGGAGTAATACGGAACTGAGGGTCATCTTCTCGAATCATGTCATCGGCTTTTTGCAAAATTAATTCTAAAAATATTCTTCAACGTTGCTCATCCGTTTGATTACACTGTTTTACTTTTATGAAGTTTTAAGTCCTTTAGTGTTTTTTTTTTTCGATTCTTTCTACAATCTGTCAAAATATTGTATCCGTAGAGAATAGAGCAATTGAATTGTGCAAGTGTTACCAGCATTATTTACAAACATTGTTTATGGAATATCGACTAAAACGGATACTATGTTTGTTTACTCTTTTTCAAGGCAAGGTTTATACTTGAGTTTCAGACCTCAATTTTTTAAGTGAAATGAGCCTTAGACATCCTTGTCACATAATAAATATTATTTCTAAAGTTTGTACTGGAAATACTCAAATCTACAAAGTTGTTTTCAGTTTTGTTTCAGTCCAATACATTAGTGACTGTTACGTCGCTTATGACATACAGTTGCATTTAGTAGAAACTAAAAACCGTACCTCACCACTAGTTAAATCAGTCAAATCACTGCCACATGGATGGAGGGCGTTACTGAAATTATTTAGTGAAATAGAAATTACTCAGTAATTACACTTACACGAAAGCGGTGCGGTTTCCTGAGGGTTTCAGTTGTGTAGATGAAAAATATTTTTTGAAATGTTTTCCACAGCATCCAGATCTTTATTGTGAGTACCTTTTCATTTATTTTTGGAGTTTACATAACGTGACAGCTGTTTTTTATATCGGATCTATAAACAAATTGTGCGCGCTGTATAGTAATGAAGCGGTCACACACCTAGATCGTTAGTAGGTGTATATTGTAAATTATTAATCGCGCAAGAGCCAATCGGTTTAACTATAAAAACGTACCATCAAACTTGTACCTATTCGATTGATCTTGCGATTTCCATTGCCTACACCCTATTTCTACAAAAAATCTGAACTTAGGGAATTCGGTATTCCGTTGTCGAGATCATTTCAAGGTCTTGTTTCTATTGTGGTACGTGCCTGCCTTTAACAATAATGTTTTTGTTATCCTTTTTAATCTTAAGACAGTTCTGTTCATTCATGATATTCCAATTTTGCGTAAGATAAAATTGGTTTATAGTTCTATTTACTGTATTAAAACTTAGTTTTTTTGTGATAAACTATTATTTATAATCTTTAATGGATTAATTTCAATGATTTTTATTAAAGTTCTCCTTTTATTTAACTCATATTGACCACAATTCATTTTATAATTTTGTGTTTAATTTGCATCTTCTCTGAACTTAAAATCATATTTTATAGAGTATTGGTGTAGTACAGTTTGGTGCTGTTACCTACTATTCCTACTAAGTTTATATTAAATGTTTAATCATACAAATATTTAACAAATATAAAGTAACAGATTACTGATCTGCTAAAAAAAAATACTTTCTGTAACCTTACATGTAAATCTGACCTATTCTCATGTACATAATAAAAAGCCATTCAAGTATTTCAATATAAAGTGAAGAATATAAATTGATCCCTCAAAAAATCCTAATTTTCACAAATGATTAACATAGTTATAATTTAATAATGCTGCAGTAGATATGAATCTGCAGTGTTGCATAAGAACACAAAATATTAGTGGTTTGTTATCATATGTCTTTTACGTCTGTTGATATCTGATTATTACGGTAACATTTATAAATAGTTATCACAGTGTTGTTAAGGTGTCTAACCTTTTTCAATATTTTGATATTTATCTGGAGCAATCAGTGCTTAAAAATATTTTATTTTTATCAATACTTATTTGGAAGCAAGGTATCATAGTGTAATAGTATTTATATCAATTCCTATAATCTGTATGCAATAAGAATACCAGGACTTTAATGTAAAAGTGCTAAATATAAAACTGTTGATTATATTTATAGCATTATCTTTCAAATAACTTAAGTATGTGTGTGTATTTATGAGATAATCTTTAAACTATAATATTTTCGATCCCATTCTGTATGTATACTTTTTATTCAGAATTCTTCCACAACAAAAATTACGAGTACTTACTATTTTTAGTCTGTCCCATTATATTTCAGTTGGCACAGTCACAACATGCCTTTAAAATTTAGTGACCAGAATACCTAAATATTTTTGATACAACACTCTTCTCTGTTATTATTTACCAACATAATTCTTTATCAGTGATCATTAAAGTACATGATTGATTAACTGACACAAAATTTGCTACAGACAAGATATATCTTATCTTTTGTTAATCAAGTTGTGTGATTAAAAGGTGGTTTATCAGCCTTAACGGTAATTAGTTTTGATTGTGTAAATCATAATTTGGTATTTAACCCATGATAAAATGCATTACATTAAGGATTTGTAGTTTGTATAATAGGTTATTGACCAAGGTTTCGGCGTTGCTAAACAAAACAAAAAATAACTATCTTAGCTGGTTAATTAAAATGCTAGTAGTAGGTACTAAGATAATAGTCACTACAGTTATTTCCGTACGTCAGTTTAAAACTCGGTGTATTAGTTTTGTGAATAGAACTTTAAAAATATTTACGTCATTAGTAAACTACGTCTTGGTGGGCGTGGTAACTACGTCAATTATCTCATATTCAAGTTTAATTTTAACGAAATAGATCTATGCCAACTAGTCTGATGTAAATAGTCGGTGGGTGCTATAGGAACATAGAATTTTTCAACTGTTTGTTTGTTCACGGAGCGGTTGATAGAGGATGCATTTTTCGCATCCTTGCACACTCGTAATTCGTCATCAATCTCTCGCTGCGGTGCCGACGTATACCCGTTACTCACGTTGTTATTCATAGCCGTAATCATGACCTCATTTCGGGTGTTCCCCAACTCTCCAAGTTTTAACCATTGATTTGGACAGTTAATACCGGGTTTGGTATTATTATTTGATAATTTTCAGATCCATTGTCATTGCTAACCTTTTAATCTGGGTAATTTAAGCTTGAGTCATTCGTAATCAAGTCACGGTCAAAAGTTGCGTTTGCAAACAAGAGACTAATAAGTCTTATTAAATAATGAGTTGAAAAAATAGTATTAAATGAGACTACATTTTGAATGATTATGTATTTTTGTCCTGGTTCCAGTCATTTTGGTCCGAAGAGTATTTTTCCTCCGCAAGGCCCTCTTTTTCGTCATCTTAACGTTGATTCTCTTACTCACATCTTCGTTTACCTCATATTATGTAATCCCCTAGTGATTGGCTTGTCGTTAATACGGCTAAGTGTAAGTATCAGGCCTTTTAACGTTTGCATGCCGATTAGAAATGAAAACAAAGCGTGACGAGAGTTTATTTTCTGAACAAATGATTAGGAGGGATCTGTAGAGTAGTTCCTACTTAGTTTAGCGTACTGGCTTCCTCATGTTTTTTTTTGGAACGGTTGTCCATTTCCTATTCCTAACGGGCTTAAGAGATTTGAATATGTGTGTGATTCCCCTATGCACAACGTCTGCCTTCAAGCTTGGAACAAATCTGTCGTAGAAATGTGTTTTGGTCCCTTGCGGGGTCAGGGATCGATCAAATCCGCGACCCCAGTGCATTAAACCAAACGCCGAGTTTAACTTCCAAGTGGGTAAACATTGAAGCAAATAATTTTATATATTTTTAGGAATTATAACCTTTCTTATAGTATTCTATTGTTTGTGTCTTTGAAATTGGAGGTTTACCCTTGGTAAGTTCACTTTCGAAACAAATTTCCAGCATTATTATTTATACATATACATATGTATACTTGAACACTATAAACGTCAATATGACGTAATTTCCTATAAAAAAGTAAAGTTAACACCATGCGAGAACAGTGGGCAACGCCCTATGCAAGCTTATACGACGAGATAATAATATGGCCGTTGAAACAAGTGAAAAATTATATGACGCGTCCACCATAAATATAGCGGAAAACGTAATCAATGTAACAATAATTTGCGATGCTACATAATTGTACAAGCCTTGTCTGTGTAATAGTAAACTTGAACGCTGACATTGAATGTATATCTGTCTTCCTTGAGTATCGATTACCATTGTTGTGTGTTGATATCTAAGTATTACGATGTATTATCAATGTTACAGTTGGTATTTATAAAACCGTTATCGTATCGCTTCGAGATTTGAATGACGATTTTCTTATGTGTTGCTCTATTGTGCGCTATATTGTAGGTACCGTTATGTACTTTTAATAGCGTGAGCACGCACTGGTTTTTGGTCTTGTACCTCTTGGCAAGCATACATCATCAGCCGGTAGACGTCCACTGCTGAACAAAGGCGTCCCTCTTATAACGATGACCGATGAACGGCAAGTTACCACTTGATTTACCGGTTGCCCGCAACTCTGATGATTTCGTCGGTCTACCAGGTGAAGGACAGCCAACGCTGCGTTTTTCGGTTCGTGGTCGCCACTCGAGAACCTTTTTTCACCAGCAGTAATCGGTTCGTCGAGCGATGTGGTCTGCCCATTGCCACTTCAACTTGCATATTTTTTTCGCAATAGGTTAGTGACTCTGGTTCTTTGACGAATTTCCGTATTACGAATCCCGTCGCGCAAAGAAACTCCGAGCATAGCCCTCTCCATAGCTCGTCGAGTGACTCTGAACCTCTTCAAGAGGCCAACCGCTTGCTACCACGTTTCAGAGCTGAATTAAGACCGTAACGTGGTCGACGATGGTTAAAGACGCTCGTCTTCAGGCACTGCGGGTACAACTAAGCATACATATACAGACCTAAAACTCGTGTGTCAAAATTTATCAAAATCATAATGCACGAATATTTACATTTATTTAACATAAAATCTATTTCCTTAATATAAATAAATTGTGAAGAATACTTAGTGGATGATGGAAAGAAACGCTTACATAATTATGATGATTTCAAGCACCTGAGTCAAAAAAATACGCGCGAAAACATTGTTGTTTTTGATGTCATATTCCCTAAGCGGCTAGGCCGGGGTTGTTGAACCTACTGACACACACTGGTTCTGATGTAAGTACCTATTCAAAGAGTTCCTAAATCAAATCGAACTGAAATTACTTCAGGTGTTGCCAAAAAAGGTGGACTATGTAAATTAATTCTGTGTGTTTGTATTAAATTAATGTGAAATAATAATAAAAAATATCCAATTCCTTACTAAGGGTTACCCAAAGCCTTCAAATGTAAGAAAATTATTTGGTTTAATGTATAAACGACTGGCTATTTCGACGTCTGCATTTGAATAGAGAATAAAAGTAGTAATTTATAATTGATTGCTATCAGCTGTTTATCTTTTGTTAGCGTCAGCCGAGGTGTAAATGACATCATTGATCGACTAGACTTAGTTATCATTGATCTTTCATTTTTAATATCTGTCATATGACTTGAAAGTCCACGAGTCGTAATCGTGAATCTTCTAGCCAAAATTATATATAGGTATATCGCAATGTTGGAAAGTAGGTAAATTGAGATAAACGATAAATACTTAGGTACATACCTATTTATAATAATCTAGCACGCACAGGATTGTGGGGATTGTCCCTGAATACAGCGACTGTTTCAATTTTAAGGTAAAGTGTACCTATTTCAGAATATCATGTAGATACATTATTTCGCACCAAAAGTCTACCTCACCCATTAGTTACTTCTTTATGCTGAAGAAGAAAATCAGTTATCCATAAAATATATTGAATATCTAGACTAATATAGATCAATTTATTTTAATCGTCGTCGGAATAAACTGCATCTGTAACTACATTGCAATGAAACAATTGGTTTTTTGCTAGTGCGGTCTCGGTGGCCAATTAGCTAAATTGACAAATATTAGTTTAGGTTAGTGCTTTTGAAGTATACGCGGCAAGGTCAATCAATACCCATTCGATGTTATCAAAACTAATTTTTGTTTGTGGCGTGACTCAAATGAAACATTACTCTTTGGAGCCTCTTTAAAGGCGATTTATAAAAACAAATCTTGTTCAAAAACAAAGCTTCACACGCCTCTTCATTCAAAATATGTATAGGCAGTCAGTAAAGAGGTCGACACTGTTTCTTCGTCTACTCAGAAGTAGACGCTTAATTTCCATTATTTTGGCGTTTATGTTAATTTTCTCTTCATAATTGCGTCATGGAAAATTTACACAACTGAGAATCTTTTATGTCATTTCTTCAGCCAGTGAGTCACAATTTTCGACGGCGGATTTATCCTTAACCAACGCGTTTAACTGTACAGTTCTGCTAAAAACGTAAGAATTCTGATTTTCCTCAAGGACAAGCGTCATTTCATTTTTTTGCCTATTTGTTAACTGTAGCTGTCGTATAAACTGTTATTAAATACTATGCTAATCGAAAGATGTACAGCCATAATAACTGGTTTTCTGGAGAACAACGGCCAGCTGTCTTATTATTACTGGCTAAGTTAGACCCAACGTATTTTCATGATCTAGCCTGGTCTAAGTACATTAACGAAGTCGATTTTATAAAGTTGCTCTAATATAGACTATAAAATCCGATCGGCACAAATCCTATTCTGGGAAAACTAAAGTCGGTACGATATGAAACTGTATCGTACATAGCTAACTTTGAACGAACAGTTCCATGAACACTTAAAGAACTATACCTGACGAATACACTCAAGCTGCTATTGAAAGGAGTTCCAATACTAGGTATCCTGAAATTAAAATGCTACACTTTTTAAATCCAGGATGGATTTAAAAAATGGGTCGCATGCTCGTGTCTATGTGGATTAACGGTGATTAAACTGCAACACCCATTAAACAAACGAGAGCACAGAACTTACCTACAAGCATAGAAAAAGAACGTCCCAAGAACTTCTTCAATCAAACTGATAGTCGTTAAAATCTGTCACTGACGAACGATAAATAAAATTTATAGATTTTGAAGAGCTACCGTAACGGTAGCGTTGTGTTCTACCATTGTCGTTTTACACTTGTAATGATAAACATAACATAACATCACGCCTGTATTTCCCGAAGGGGTAGGCAGAGCTGTACGTATATCTACCTACATATCTGATCTGGCTTCTAATATACCTACATATGCTAACAGCCTCACAAACTATATTTATCTCACCATCATTTTGGATAAGCGTACATTGCAGAAATAATAATGACTTGAAACAAAAGATCTTTTTTCTATAATACAATACAAATAGTTTATGCGCTATTTGTGGCTTGAGTAAATATTATGGTCACCATATTTTATTTTATGAGAATATTGTAAACTGTAATAATAATAATAAAGTTGAATGATATAACAACGACCGATTTATTTGATGCATGCACAACTGCATTGATCTGACTATGACAATACGTAATTCCGTTTCAGTGATTTATGTATATGTAATGAGATTCAGTGATTGAACTTGTTAATTTACGATCGGATGTAACGACTTTCAGCTTAGAAAAGTGATGTATGTAGTCCGTAGCGTGCAGTAATGAATGTCGTTTCAATACAAGCTGGTATTTGTATCGGAAGACATCTTTGTTCGTATATTCTTCGTAATTTTTTGTGGAATTCTCAATAAGTTACAGCAGTTATGTCGTCTGATTCTCAGGGAAGGTAGGCAGTTGCTACTTGCTACAATTCTGACATACCGTTTTCGCTTCAATAACTTTAATCACATTTTTCATACATGCCTTTGCATAGTGGTTAAACTCAAGGCCTTATTTCAAAATTCCTTTTCAGTAGGTACTTTCTTAGATTTTCTTGATAAAACTTATTCTTTAGTGCGGAAAAAAGGTTACAAGCAAATAATGACCGACATGGACATCAGGATCTTGTAATTTGGTGTAACGTTGAAACAATAGCACCTTGTTCGCTTACATTACAAGGTTTGCAACAGCGGCAGTAGAAACAACGTATTTATAGTTTGTAGACGTAAATAAACACGAATACAAGCATTGTTATTTTCTCAACATTAGTAGTATAATGTTAACACTGTTGAAAATTATGCTCATGTGACCACATAAGACCGATCTGAATACATATGAATGCTTAAAACAAAAGAAAGCAATTATGGTTATCATTATGGGAATATTGGCAGATTATAAAGTGCAGTGCGAGTGGAGTATGACAGAATTTCATTGGACTATTTGTGTAACGAAACCTTACGTAACATTGAACCGCGGTTTTATGACGCAGACGTGAATGTGCAACGGCGGGTAATTCTGGCATTGAGAAGGAAAATGCAAGGAGCACATTTAAATTAATGAAACAGCTCGTAATATTGTGAGGATATGGTCTTGCAAATGCGATGATAATTGTGGGCTGACTGATATTGTTACATTCATGTTACCAAAAGTTTATAGATTTATGCTGTAGCTGTGACCTTTAAGTGAATCATAATGTAGGTATTTTATGTGAATTTCGCTACTCGACGGCCACCGACCGATAGATAGGTAGTTTCGTGGACATGTTTAACTACTGTGTCTTCTTCTCTGATCGGAAGGCTCTATCGCATCTCTATTCAGAAGGATCATGATACCAGACTTCTTGCCATATTCTAAACATCTAATTTCTTAAAAATAATCGTTTACCCTTGTTACAGATGTTGCACAAACGCAATAGGCCCACACAGGGCTTTGGCGTCAATATTAACAAAGAGTGCAGCCCTCGAACCATCGTCCATTCAATGCCGGGACTACCACGAGGTCACTGGCAACATTATCTGTCCCAACGTTGTGAGAGGTATCGACCACTTGAGAGACCCTCGTCTTAACAAGGTAAGGAAGACCAAACTACTTAAATTTCCTCATTGTTATAAGTTGACATCGTTTTCTTGGTGCCCGAATAAAATACACTAACGATACGCTGTATTTGTATAAAAGCATATTTAAAAACAAATGAAGACTACATTTTTCGCACGATGAATCAATTGTTGCGTTCTACCTATTATAAACTAAAAGTAAAACAGTATTATACATTGGCGTTAATTTAAAAAAACTTTTATCTATTGTTTCGAAACTGGATAAATCTAGTTTCAAACAAGGATACTTACACAAAAGAGTTTCGCGAACGTTAACATTGGAATTCTATTATTATTTATAACTATTGTTTCATGATTAATGATAAAGTTGAAAATGAAAACTTGATAAGTAGATTACTATTGGACGGAAAGAAAATTACTTTTTAAATTTCTTTGTGACTTTCAACCTTTACATTTGTTAAAACATCTGGCGTCATATAAAAATCTGATTAGTGATAGGATGATAATTGATAAGGGAGACGACGACGGTTTATTGGGCTTTAGTTTCTTGTACCGACTACCGGCACCGACCCGTGTATGCTCTCGTAAACGCAGTGGTACATAGGCACCTTGCTTGGCGACAGATCATGGCACGCTCTCCGCAGATTCCGCATATTCATAAATTTAAGACGCAATTGCCCGTACTCTGTGAATGTGATAAGGCCTTGTTTGACCTTATTCAAGGTACGACAAGCATCTAGAACTAATATACCCGTACGCCACTTATATTTGTATAATGAGATAGGATTCATGGAAGAGTGACACATTTGCCGGTTCTATTTAGTACTGTAACGTTTAGTCAAAGATAATTTATCTTTTGTGTGGGATATAGCAGCTAATAGGTAGCTTTACCTAATATTGTCTCTAATGTATTTGTATGTAATTTCTGTCTATATTTATTTGTTAAGTTTTCCCGTATTTTCCTCAACATTGGCATTGAATGAGTGCTAGGATAAACGACTGACATTGACGACATCGTCAATATTTTATTGTAATTTTTATTAGTTTGGAATCTAATTGAGTCATTTAACCGTTGATAGCTAGAATACCTAGAATAATCTAGATATAGCTGCAGGTATTTTACAAAGAGCTCAATTTGAATTAATCATGGTTTACCTCAAACACTTAATGGTATCAAGGCAAGAGATGACAAGCTCTATTTGTTTTGGGATGAAAACTGGTTAATTCGGTAATTGTGGTAGCAGATAACTATTAGTAGTATATTTTGGCGTTGTATCTTTGCGTTATTGAATTAATAACGTTTTTAAAACAAAATACATACAGTATTCGTTATTATGATTTGATCAGTACTTTGTAAAGAGCATTTAAACATTTTATGTATTGTTTATTTATTTATTTTAGGGTCTCGCTTTCACACTGGAGGAACGCCAGGCGCTCGGCATCCATGGTCTTTTGGCAGCAAAGTTCAAAACTCAAGAGGAGCAGTTGGATATTTGTAGAATATCCATTGACAGATACGAGGACAACCTAAACAAATATCTCTACCTCGTTGAGTTACAGGTGACTAAACATGATAAAGGTACCGTTGATTCTGTGAACCTATTTATAGAATACTGGGTTTTGGATGCAGGCTCTGGTATGGGATGTTTATCATACGGAATCTGTTTATCATTTAGAATTGCAGATGTTGCCTTGGTTGGTTATGCAAATTGGTAACGTTTCTTCGATCTCGGATTTTGATCTGATTTAATAATTAACATAGGTTTTATTATGTTAATTAACCTGGGTTGTCGAACTGGATTTTTTTCTGAGTGAGCAATTGGTTTGGGGTTCAAAAATGAATAATCTTATAGATTTTAACGGGAAACTAACAACACGGAAGCTTGGATTCTATACAAATAATTGTCTTTGTTCCCGAAAGCGGTTGAATAGGTTTGTTGTAGGACACCTACGTATAATATGAACTATTTACCAACCAGATAAGTTATGATTCATTCACAACTACCGATAAGGTAGACAGCGGGTGTAAACAATTATGTCCTTGACCCAATACTATTATTTATCTGCCATCCCTAGGTCACAGTCGCAAATGCGGGAGTGACGGCTAAATTAAAAAAAGAAATTAGCGTATCTATTTGATAGTCTTAGCTGTGACAGGTGTACAAAATGGCAAGTTAAAATTAGTTTAATCTATAGTCGGTACATACATATTCGTGGGTGGGTATCAATTGGTTCTTGGCAGTATAATGGCAATGCGATTATGTTAAAACGATAGCAGAGTTTAAAGGCATAGATTGTGCATGGTTTATACAATTACTGGATCATTTGTACAATTATGTACAAAGTGCTGTTGTGATGCTGGAATTGTGTATGAGCGTAATGTAAAGGATGCAGTTGCATTTAAAACATTGACCTAATTGGTCTTCTTCCTTTATAGTTCACACATGTTTTGCGTGGTTAATATGCATTTGTTGCAATTCTTTTTTTACCATTGTTCCAGGTTGTATAAGGTATATTATGTTATATATGATAAATGTCTTCTAAATCTTTTTTATTTTTCTTTATAAAAAACGTCGCTCTAGGAATTTCTCCTGTATCGTGGGTGCGTTTCACAAACATGAAATATCACATACACAAACACCCAGACTCGGGACAAATATGTGCGGATCACACAAATTTTTGTCCCGTGCAGGAATCGAACCCAACCGCAACCCTTAGCGCAGCAGTCCAATCGCTTAGCCGCTGCGCCAACCAGGTCGTCAAAGATATGCTTTTGATAAATGTTTTCTAAATCTGATTCATATTATAGGATATGTTTTGAAAATTTCATTCAGTTAATTATGATGCACAACACACAACAAACACTCGAAACCACAAACTGCATTTATATTTGGGATCTAAAGTGTACAAGTTTTTTTTCACGAAGGGGAGATCCCTAAGACCCTCTCCCAAGTGGCTTAATGCTTGCAACTGACGTAAATAGTGTTTATCTGAAGTTGTTACATTTTACATCATAAGAAAAACCAAAGAGCAAGGCTTTAAAATGAGGATAAAATTAACAATTAGTATGAAGAGTTTTTTGAAATGATTACCCAGAGTTATTTTAGCCCAGAAGAATTATAGTGCTACACCTGTATTTATTTACAGTGAAATTGAATTATTGCAGGACAGAAATGAGAAGTTGTTCTTCAGACTTCTCTCGGAGAACATCGAGAAGTATTTGCCGATCGTTTACACACCGACCGTGGGCTTGGCCTGTCAGAGATTCGGTCTCATCTACAGAAGACCGAGAGGTCTCTTTATTACGATCAACGATAAAGGACATATATTTAATATTCTTAAGAATTGGTGAGTACTTTTGTATGTTAATTTTGTTTTTTTTTTTCATGATAGCTTAAGGATTTTGTTCCTTGGGGCATTTTTTAGGCACGGAATACCCAAGCGACGTACGACCAGACTTTTTGTTCAATTATTTGTATGCTTATAATTAAATCAGACGCTGACTTGCATTAGGCAGTGGTTCTATTAACCTATTAATCTTAAAAATATTAAAAAATATTCTCGTTGTTTTATTACTAAACTGATCCAAACTATAATAGATTGCTTACCTTAGATACCTACTGCTTGTATCGAGAAGCAAAGGTCAACTTATAATGACGCAGACAAACGAAGGTAAAAGAAAATCGATAGACAGTATGAGCGGAAATAAGTGTCGTTCGTGCGTCTTGTGACACCTTATTAGGTGGTGAAGTGTAATTTATTTTATGCAAACTTGGTACTATAAAGTCGTAATATTATGAACGCGATATTTTTTTTTGGTTTGTCTTTTTTTCGCACTGCAATGCACTGCACTGTAGGTTTAAATGAACAGGATTTCTTAGGTTTAGTTGTGTCAGAGAGTGAGGCTAAATCAACAGTCGCTGGCAAAAGCTAGTGATTTTTTTTTGTGAGGAAATTTTCAGCTTTCTACAGCCCGTGATAAACAACATTCATATTATTATTCCCACAAAAACTTTTCCAAATTACCTTGCACATGAATCACCAGCATCTTACAGAAATAAAAAAGGAATAGTTTACTAGTAAGTATTATTTGTGAATAGTGTAGATTCACAATTCTCTCGTTGATTCTATGTTGTAAAAAATCTGTTTATACATCGTAAATTCACAAACTATCTCTTACTCACTAAAAGCAACATTTTCTCTTTATAAATCACAGACCAATATCGATTTAAAAGAGCACAGAGCAATTCTTCAAGATAAGATACTTTTTCGTTTACAAAACTACTTACGCTGAATGAACGTAAAAATGTAGAGTAGACGTCATTCGTTTGTTTTTACGACTTGTTTCGCGTTGAATATAATGATTTATACTCTGTTTTGGCTGCTTGAAGTATTAGTATCGATATCAATCTTTATGGGAATGGTTTGTTTATGTTTGAAATGAGGTTGAGTTACCCGGTGGCTGATTCATCAAGCCCTGGCAGGCTAACTCAAAACTTATCGTTCTTTAAAGACTATATAGCCTAGTCTTTAAAGACAGAAAGGTTATGTTGTTTTATAATTATCACTATAAATAGGGTAATTATAGTTAGTACTTTCCACATAAAGGTGCGGTCTTATCTTTATGTTTAAATGAAGAAACTGATGTCTTTGTATGGAAATATGTAAAATGTAACACCGGAAATATATCAAAATGTAAAATTTTGACATATTTCCGGCATTACATTAAAATCTATACTTAAAATTACATTAAAGTAATGTAATGTACCTATTTAAAAATATTTATAAGATTTCTAAATAGTAACGCAGACTTTTCCTTCTTGTTTATTTACGGCTGTATTTATAACTTAACGAGTAATAATAAATTCGATTCCGAGTAATTTGCAAATGCGTTCTTCGCGCTATATTGTTTTATTATCAAGCCTAATAGAAACGATTAGTGTTTTAAAACTTGTTTTAGGCCCGAACCCGACGTGCGTGCGGTAGTTTTTACCGACGGAGAAAGAATCTTGGGTCTTGGGGACCTCGGTGCTTACGGTATGGGCATTCCTGTGGGCAAGCTCTCCCTATACACTGCACTTGCTGGCATCAAGCCCCACCAATGCCTACCCATCACTTTGGACGTGGGCACCGACAATCAGGTATTGTATTGCATAATTTATGCTAATTTTTATAAGTCAAGGCTAAACCGGTGTCTTTTATTAGTCCGTTCGTAGTATTTCCTTGTTTTTATGGATTTAAATGTGAATTTCTAAAGAATATTTTGTGTAACGTGTATGTAACATTAGCGTTAAGTTATAAGATATATTTCGTATGTTCATTGCAGACGATAGATCACTTATTTTAATCTTTTATCTTATAAAATCGCTCCCTCAGTGTTGAATTAAATGTACATACATAATAGTCGCATGATTTTCTGCTTATGTGAAGAAATATCAATGTGTGTAATTTTATTTACTTACAGGACCTTCTAGAAGACCCGCTTTACATTGGCCTGCGACAGAAGCGCGTCCGAGGCAAGGAGTACGATGATTTTATCGACGAATTCATGGAGGCGTGCGTTCAGAGATACGGACAAAATACATTATTACAGGTTAGTTTCTACAATTAATTAAATAAAACTGTAGAATGTAGATATATAATTCATTATTGGCGCGTTACGTCTTATCTACTACCTACAGAGCTTCAGCAAGATTCTCGTCCACAGATGCTAAATTAACAGACCAGAATAACACTTCTATTGAAATAGAGAATCCATACAAAAAGAAACAGGCAGTGCATCATGTGCAAACTAAACATATCCTCTATACTCTGTAGGCCAATTATAATAGTACCTACCAGTTAAATACATAGCTTTGGTATAAGCACAATGATTTAATGTCAATAACATTGATTTGTATAAAAATGTAGATTGATTTAAAACTGAAACTGTCTATTTTACTTATAATACTCTGTTGGACACTGGACAAGCACGAGTTGCATAAACTAATGGAATAACGTACTTACTGACAGAAGAATAGACGATTATAATAAAATGGTCCCGTTGTTATATTGTATGGACAATAAAGTATACTTTGTGTCTTGCCTGTCGTGGAGCTTGGAATATAGGAGTCTACCCGTTTCTTAACAGCAAATTTATAAAAAAAATGTGTGATGTAATTCGTGTTATCCTAAATCTTTTTTTATTTAAATATTTTGGAATTAAATCACCCATGTTTCGACAGTGAAAAATCACAACGAAACTAAATGTATTTTTAGTGCCAACTCTATTCGGCTAATTGTATGTCGGTATCGAGAATATGCGCAACTTACGGGCAGTCGGAAATCCTATTTTTTTTTTAAACTTCGCCCCACACTAATAAATTCTCGTGTATCGTGGCGTGGGTGTGCTACACAAACATGGGGTATCACATACACTAACACCCATACTCGGGACAAACATCTGCGAATCACACAAATTTTTGGCTTGTGCGGGAATCGAACCTGCAGCTCTTAGCGCAGCAGTTCCATCGCTTAGCAACTGCGCCTATTAGGTTGTCATGGTCAACATCGCCTTAAGTTTATAATACGCGTAATCTTATCATTGTTTAGGCCTGATTGACTTTTAAAGGAACTGGTAGCTTTCCGAATGTTATCGATAAGAAATCGATACAGTTGTATTCATGAGCTGAGATTTATCGCTATCAGTGTTTATATTTGCTTTATAGTATGTGTTACGGTCTCTTTTGACAGAGCAGCTGGCTAAAATTACTAGCAAAGCCTAGACAAGGCTGGGAAGCACGTTAAAGTTTTTTCGAAATGGACTTAGGAGAGGTTTTTTAAAATTAACACGAATTCTATTAATTATTTTTAATGTTTTAGGGAAATGAGTACGAATTCTGTAAACTGTATTTTAAAACATAAAATGCTGTACAAAATTCGGTTAAAATTTTTGGTTTATTTGATAGGCCTAATTCCAGAACAATTGCACTTTATTATACAATATTTTTTAAAAGGTTAACAACCAAACTTTTAAAAACACGACACACTATCTACTTACCACTTTGATAATTTCTAAGTAACGCTACCTTAAATAAACATAAAAATTACGCACTTAACATATTAGTGCAATAACATTATATAATCACGATATTGTTATATACCATAGTAAAACGAAGGTGTGTGGTGACGTAACAACGAGTTACTGATGTCATATATCTATATTTACTCAATTATCAACGTGTTCGCACCTCAACATCAGCTGATTCATTCTATAAAGAAAGTAGTTACGAGTTGATTGGATTGTACAAGAGAATTGTATTACTCTTTGACTTATAAGGGGAATTTAAATGCGTTCTAGTGTAATATCGTGGAACATATTAGTTATTATAGGTACCTACCTACTTTAGAACGCGTGTCAGTGTTAGGTTACAATTTTCACGTGCAATGAATGGTGACAGAAATGCCACTTACACTGAGAAACGTAGGTAGGTGTATTTGTATAGAGTATAGAACAACAAGCTCACCTATATCTAGACTGACAGATATATGTAATGTACCTATATTACATATATTTCTCACTCCTGGCTCCACAGGAGAACATATGTCCTTTCGGTGATTACAGGCCTTGGTGATGCATGTTTGTGTAATTCTCGCCCGTATGAATGTGTTTAAACCCTTATTACAACACTGATAAAGTCGTCACAGTCCTCAACTATACTCTATGTAATTTGTTTTTATAGTCCTAATATAGGCACGAAAACACTTGATGGCATCGGGTGATTCATGTTTATATGAGAATCGGTACTTCCCGGTATTACGCTACTCGTGAAACAGTATTTCTAGAGTATGTGATACTAGTTTGGACGTGTATTCTTCACGAATTTCTCACGTCTACGCTAATACTATTGTCAAGCAAGATTAGTTTGTTTGTTTGGTCTTACGTAGAGACTGATCTCGAGAACTACTGAATTGACTTTGAAAATTAGGTCAGTGTCAATGTCGTAAGAAATCATTAACATTTATTCAAACCATCACACTTCACACTCATGCCTACTATTATAAAGGCGAAAGTTTGTAAGTGTTGTGTTTTTGTATGTTTGTTACATCGTCGTCATCTCAAACGGCTGAACTGATTTTGCTAAAATTTGATATGGAGGTTTAGAACCCTGGATTAACGAATAGGCTACTTTTACCCTGAAAACAAAAATGCAGCGGGTAACACCGCGGGGCGAAGTTATTTCGTTCATATTAGCACTGCGACTTATCTTAGATACCTATAGTTTCGGTTTATACACTCCAATATATAATCGGATCGATTTATGGTTTTTTTTGTAATCAACATAACGCAAAACATACAACAAGTAACATAAAAATGTGTTGGTAAGAGATAACACTATAATCTATAGAGGATGTTCGATTTCTGGATTTAACTGGTCACATTATCTGAGAATTAATCTTTATCCGCAATCGACAATGTTATCGCTCTTGCTGATTACCCATTAGTTATCTTTTATTCAACCATTATATAACTTAAGCCTGATAGGCGTGAACGTTTAATGGACAATTAAAAGTAAGGACTTATGGCTTACATTTAATTGTCAATTAAAGAATTAAGATTTTACATTGATTTCTACCTAAAGCTACTAACATGACCACTTTTATATTATATTATATACGTTATAGTGGTCGCCAAGCGCGACTGCTAAGGGTGAGGTCCTGGGTTCGATTCCCGGGTCGGGCAAGGGTTATTGGGTTTTTTCAGTAGCAGCACGGAGTCTGTATTTGTGCCCTGTCGATAGCAATAGGTTTGCTCCCTATTAAATTAGGCCGTATAACTTCAATGGCGAAATGTGAATCTAAGTACCTACTATATCTACGTCTGCCTACCACTTCGAGTTTTGGCCCGTACGGGAATCGAACCCGCAACCCTTAGCGCAGCAGTCCAATCGCTTAGCCACTGCGTCAATCAGGTCGTCAATATATATTTATATCAATATAATATAAATTTATTGTATTTCTGTAACCTCAGTTCGAAGACTTCGCCCTGATAAACGCGGGCCGTCTGCTGAAGAAGTACCGCAACAAGTACTGCACGTTCAACGATGACATCCAGGGCACGGCCGCGGTCGCCGTCGCTGGGCTAATGGCCGCCGTCAGAGTTACCAGGAGGAAGCTTAGTGAAAACATCTATCTGTTCCTTGGAGCAGGTTCGGTGAGTATTCTTGTCACTAATATTATTAGTTCTGTGCAATACTGGTGGCCTACTCTCCAATTTAATTTCAATTCAAATGCAAGGCCAATGTAATATTAATATTGATTTAACGGAAACATGATTCAGTATTATTGAAGAAAAAAAAAGTCAATCTTTTGATCTCAGTTTATTTCTCCCAATGGATACATAATATTGAAATAATTTAGTGCCAGTGTTCAGTTTATAAGTCCGAAAGTTTAAAATTCCAATCCAATTTGGTCGGAAATATATTGGAGAGTAAACCCATTGGTAATTTTATACTTAGTATTTTTTTTGATTATCTAGTGGAAACTGTATTAGCTGGTAAGAGGAAGCATGAAGTAGCAAAACTCATTCAATTATAACCTTAAAGTCTTTAAGTTAAGGTCTATAATTTTTTTGATCGAAGCTAAATTGAATTCGTTAAAATATTCGTCATTTTGCTCAATACTAATGCAAAATTAAATTTGGAAGAGAAACATAATATAAATAACATTCCAATACCAATCCAATAGAACGCAAAAGTGGCATGATTTTGCACAATTGTGGTTGAAATGTCTGACTATTACAAAAAACTGCCGCAGTAAACGTTTCGAACAATAATTTTGTTGTAGTGGTTACATAAATTACGTCATCATCAGCCGGAAAAGTCCACTGTTGGACAAAGGCCTCCCCCTTAGTAGGAAGGGGTTGCCATAATCCCCACGCTTGGCAAGCGGCTTGGGGATCGCAGTACTGGTGGTCAAGTTACAGAAGACGCTGCTGCCCATCTTCTGGATTTATTTTTCCCTTAGTCGCCTCTTACGACACCCACGGGAGGAAAGGGGGTGGTCAATTCTAGGCCGGATACCACACGGCCGACATAAATTACGTGTTAACACGTAATACCTAGACAGCTGTGCAATTGCAATTGTTATGGTTTAGCTAAACATCCATTGGACAGCGAAGTTCCTTCGTTTAGTTCTGTTATAAATAGCGTTTGTTTAACTAATACTTATGAGACTAGAAACATGTTATATATAATAAATTATGTTTACGTAAATAAATTCTGATCAAAGAGTTGGCATAGCGCTGCCGGCTGCGTTTGGTTTCTCACACGTATCAAATGTTTGTTTACAGGTATAATATAACACGACACGGTATAGATAGATATTTATATACATACCTATAACGTCGTTTATACCTGAAGTGAAAGGCAGAGGTATAGGTGTCTCCTTTTTCAGGAGTTCACACGTGAGCCGATTTAAATTCGTTAGGTAAATTTTATTCGGAAGTTAAAATTCGTTTTGACTGTTTATGTATGAAAATTAAGTTAGTATCAAAATTATGAGGCCACGAATCGGCCCTTAGATATTTATTCGATTAACAATACAATATTTATTATTCTGTCACTCAGGCAGCGAACGGCATTGCCAACCTAACAGTAGCGGCCATGGTTGCTGACGGTCTCACAGAGAAGCAGGCAAGAGACAGAGTGTACATGTTCGATGTCGACGGCCTCCTGTCCACGAGACGCGAGGGCGGAGTCCCCGAACACGCGAAAGTATTCGGCAAGGATATCGAACCTGAGAAGGACTTTGAGGCGTGCGTCGCCAAAATTAAGCCCAGCTGTCTTATTGGTGAGTATTATTTACGACGTGTTGTTCATTACAAGTTTCTTAGAGCATGTAACAATAATCTCGGCTAGATACTACAGGATAAAAAATACAAAACGAAACTTTGCAAGGGATTTTAACATTTCAAAATATTTATTGTTCTCAACGAGGATTGTTTATACTTTATTTTAGTTATCAATTTTGGTTTCTTGGCAGCAACCTATGCTTTCAAATTTTTGTCTGTATTCACTGTAAAATTATTGCGACTTAATTATTTGCCATTGCCTTCAGCGCACACTGTAATCTGTGTCCCTCCACAATAGTAGAGTAATACAGGAATAAAAACGCTTTTACCTGGCTCTAATGACTAATCGCAAATTACGCTACACAGGATGTTCGACGGTTGGCGGCGCGTTCACAACAAACGTGCTAAAACAGATGGCCAAGAACACAGAACGGCCCGTCATCTTCGCGCTCTCTAACCCCACCAGTAAAGCGGAGTGTACTGCACAAGCTGCCTACGACAATACAGATGTAGGTGACAAATAAAGTCTCTTATTGTTAGTCTCTACTGACATGCAAAATTAGGGTTAGGGGAGACCCTTGTACACTTTGCACAGTCACCTCTGTTTGAGGTTTCAAAATTGGTCATACCAAGGACCTTCCACTTGTGTGAATTACCACCGACCGCGGTTATATTAGTGAGGAAAGAATCTTAGACTCCTTGGTATTATACCCTAGAAGCCGGGCCGTGATTAAATAAAATACCTCCTGAAACACTTATAAAATATCACACCAAAACAAGATTTAATTTGATTAGTTATTATATAATATTGTGACAGACAAACGGTAAAAATATAGTAAGAACTCATGCAAGAACGCATCGATCCTTTATACTTCTCGGCCCCCTTAGACAAATGTTTCGACTATGAAATTTATGACATCTTATGCATTTTTCATTCTATTCGTCAAGCGTTTTACCACTTGTCCAAGAGGTCTGTAAAGCTTCTACATTGGGATATAGGCTATTTAATATTATTTAGATAGTTCCATCTAAATGTAATGATAACTTCCAGGGCCGCTGTATCTTCGCGTCGGGCTCCCCGTTCCCGCCCGTGCAGTACAACGGCAAGGAGTACCACACCGGCCAAGGCAACAACTCCTACATCTTCCCCGGCGTCGCCCTCGGTGTCATCGCTACCGCAACCCACCACATACCCGAGACGATGTTCTTGACTGCCGCGAGGGTATGTACTGTATTATAATCGTTTTAACAAGATCGTAGCAAATGTAGAATGGATAGAATACAGTAAAATGCTAACTAACAATTACTTTATATCGTGGATGCGCTTTATACACATGAAATATACATGCGCAATCACTCAGACTCGAGTAAAGTTGGGAGCGTAAATGGAAATCGGACCCCGTGAGGGAAATTGGAAACCACGTCAAGTAGTATATTTGTCGGATCCTTAAGATTTATTTGGTTAGACTCAGAAATTATGTGGGCAGATGTTGGATCTCGTGCAATAAAAATACACTGGGTGCGGTACACGATTTATTTTTAATTACAAATTATAATTTAGGTACACTATTCACCGTTTCACAATAACTGAGCACAACAAATCGAGTACAGTTCCGGGATGTCTTCACTCTTTCGCGATCAGGCACTGAATGACCTCCTCGCTGTCAGCATGAAACATCACGACTCTGTAGAAGCGCGCGCTATCGTTGTGGGTAGTTGTGTAGGAACATCACGTGATGTACCTAGTGGCGCGCTTGCGATTCGTTTCATGTCCGTACTAATGACCGGATGCGACATATTTATTAAGATATTGATAAAGTGTCCATTCACATAGGGGCGGGAAAAGGGTTAATACACCTCATTATGTCATTACATAATAGGGTGTATTAACCATTTCCCTGTCCAGCGAATCACATATGATACATGGTAATTGTTTAACTTATGTATACCGCTTAGACAGGCAACCTGCTAAAATGGACTCTACAGGAGGCGATACTCAAATGTACATCTTGTACGTAGTTGCCGATATAAGAGAAGATTTATCGGATTTGATATTTACTTCTGACTCGTTCCTAACAACATTTGATATTTCAGACTCTGGCTGACTACGTGAGTGAAGACGATCTCGCTATCGGGCGCATTTACCCGTCACTGGCTGAACTCAAAGAAGTGTCTGTTGCCATCGCTATAGAAGTAGCTAAGATGGCATACGATGAAGGTACGTTACTTATTAATGTGTGTTTGTTTATTTATATTTAGTGTTAACTTTTTTTTTAATAACTTTAGTGCCCCTAGCAAAAATATTTTGACGTAATATTGACAAAGTTATATCAAATCAATATTACTATTGTCTGATTATATTCAATTTATATAATTTAACGTTAATAACTTCATGCTGCAATATGTCAAACTATTCGTGCGATACTGATATTACTAAAGCTTAGTCCGTTACCCTATGGACAGAGGCTTATTCTGAATTAATTATATTCGCAGTATAACATTAAAAATAGAAAATGATATTGTTCTCTCCTTTTTAGTAACAATTTTGCATGCTTTAGTCTGTTTATTGAACCTATAGGATTTACTTAGACGATTGCCTTGCCTCGATTATTTGGAAGACAGAGTTATTCTTCTAAAACGTTTTTTTTTCTTTTACAACTCTTAGGTTGAGAATAAGAGAAATGTTATACTGGAATACGTCATGGTTTGTTTTTATTTATTTACGTAGATTTAACAACAGTTAGCGTCAACTGTCGAAATAAAATGATTATACTTCCTTAGGTCTCGGATCAGTATACCCAGTGCCAAGAGATTTTGCTAAGCACGTCAGAAAATGTCAATATGATTACAATTATGTGAATCAATTACCAGATCGATATCCCTGGCCGGAGAGCGCGAAAGTCGATTACAAAAGGTCCAAAGGCCTTGTCCATCCATGCAACACTTGACATATATTATACATTTTATAAATAAATATTATCGATTGAAGTAAAGTTTTCATATTTAACAATAGTTCTGTATTTTTGTCAAGAAGCACGTTGAGTTCGAGTAAGAAAGGTCTATTTGAATT
Organism: Abrostola tripartita; assembly: GCA_905340225.1. Lineage (NCBI taxonomy): Eukaryota > Metazoa > Arthropoda > Insecta > Lepidoptera > Noctuidae > Abrostola > Abrostola tripartita. The sequence continues at coordinate 5,348,354 of HG996498.1, read as the reverse complement.
TTAGTTGTAATGAGTATGAAACAATTAGTTAATGCCTCGCTTAACATGATGCGCGATTTTATATAATTTTCGACTCCCGGCTGCCTTATAATTAAAGCAAAATGGAGACACGGGTTTCAGTATTTTATGATATTGTCTTCTATGACTTCCTACAAAAAGTAAAGTAATATATAAGTCTCTATATCCCTTCACTACTCTTTCTAGCGCCTGTCTTATGATTTGGATATTTGGAAACACATAATATAAAATTAGTTATTTTTATGAATCGTTACAGTTCATTTCCTAATAAAGTTTTGTCTTGTTATAATTCTTAAGAATTAGGAAAACAAATATAATATTTTATCGAAAGTTATATTAGTGGATTTTTTTAATACGTTCTTGCGATGTCCATTGTCCATGTTAAGCGGGGTATTCGTATACGTGAAAGAGTATTAAATATTCTAGTTACCCAGTAGTGTAAGTCGTAGAAAAATATGGTTAGGCACACTCAGTAAAAATGGCAAATAAGTAATGTATTTACTCGTTTAGTAATGTAAGAATTACCATTACTTTCATATTAATTTAGTCAGTATGTAGGCAATAGTCGTATTTCAATTTGGATCTAATCAACTTGTTACTAAAGTCCACTTTCGTTTACAGGCCTTGCCTCCGTATATCCCGAACCAAGAGATCTCTCAAAACACGTGCATAACCAGATGTACAGCTATTACTACGACTGCTCTATGCCCGTAGTGTGGGGATGGAAACCTGAAGAGAAGTTCAACGTAAGACCCATTCAACCGGTTCCTAAAAACATCTAAATCAGTATTATTTTTGTTTTGGTTATGTGTCAAATGTCATAGGAAAATGCGCCGGTTTTAATCGTAAAAATCGATAATTTAATCGATGTATAAGACTTGTAATCGAGAAGAATAATTCAATTGACTTATCATTTGCAGTGATCAAAGAATTAAAACGGAAAATTGTTGTCTCAAGTATCAATTAAGTGTAGAAACATAGTTTGTTATCTCTTCGATTTTTACGATTGAATAGGCGATAAGTTTAAAACTATTTTTATTCGAACGTTCGTTTTGGAATGTTGGTAGTAAATGCAATAACGACGCGTTCAGTGCACAACGCCTTTACATTTTAACGGGAGTGTTCAAGTTGTCCATGTGTTACTGTTACAATAATTTACACAAACTATTTTATACCTCCGTAATGATATATACCTTATATATTAAATGTTCAAATTAGTAAAATTAATGTTATGACAGTTAGGTGTAACGTCCAGTTACTCGAATCTCGTGTTAGTATTTAACTAAGTATTATCTCTTATGTACTGTTAGGTACGATGTATTCTTAAAAGTATTATCTTGAATTTATTTAGTCTCCAAGAATTGATATTATTGGTAGTCTTATTAAATCTGTCTGATCATCAGTTTTAGCAAAATCTACAGCTGAGTAACTGGACTTATCCCATATTCATGTAGTGTCTGACTGTCATATCATCGTGTATGTGCAAGTAGTGGGTAGTAGAGCATTTTAACATTATATAATAACATGTTATTGTCTTCAGTGTGAGAATAATATTCACGGTGGCCTTTTTAACTTTAATTTTAGCTTGGCTCATGCTCACTATGTTAAGCGAGGATGAAGAAAAAGTTTTGTTTAACAAGAGTTAAAATGTTTTTCTTTTTTTATTGGTAAAACTAATGTTTCCCGCATTATTGTAGTATTATAATGCTTGTAATGCTGACTTATTCTTAAGAACTGTTCTTCAAATGACAGTTTTTATTGCGTTATACTACGATAAAGTTAATTATTGCATCTTACAAAAAATGCATTTTTAAAAAGAAAGAATTTTGTGGTGCAATAATATATTTCTTTAGGTTTTCTCTAACATTATTTTTAAGTTATAAATGAATTGTTTAGAAAAATGGAATGTACCTACTTAAACGTTGTGATTATTTGAAATATTTAGTTGCACATACCATACAATATACGGGATGAAAGTTAAGGAAGAGTCTAGTCACCACAGCATTAAAATGCAGGTCATCTATTTAATATGCATTTCACATCATGATCTTATGTTAAGCATTAAAAAAACAAGTATAAACGTGAATAAAATAAAGACATTTAGAATAATCGGTTAGAATGTCTAGAATTTATTGTGGAAGTGTAATTAGTTCCGTCATTTTGAAAACTTCTGATTAAATTAGTAATGTAATGGAGTTATTCAATCCTGTCACGGTGTTAAAACTTATGGCGATCACACAACATTTTACAAGCATTTATTTTATTTTTTACAGTTTATATGTTATATTCGGTTCGGAGTCTACTTTATGGTTATCTTGCATGCGCATAAAGTGGCCGAGAGTATAATAATGTTACAAAACGATTTACAAATTACTCCATTTATAACTACGTACTACTAAAGTATAAAAATTACGCGTTAGTTTTATTACCCGTCTGCAAAAGAAGGGTTATGTTTTTATTGTACATTATTTGACTATAAATCGTTTATGTATTATTTTTGAGTTCAGTATTTTAATAATAGTGAGACGAATTTTTCGCTGAGCGAAATAAATGCAATGTTTTTATTTTAAGTAGTCAGTTATTTATGTTACATTACGTATCTGGTGATATTATGTGATTAACTTTGCTGTGACAATGTATAATAAAATTTATCCCACTTTACATGTTTATTAAATATGTGGTTTAATGTTTGACTATTAATTTAAACATTGTTGGTCAATTAGCAGGCAATACCATCATTAATCATAATCATTATAAATTTACACTCGTTTTATTGCGTCAATAAAATTTGTTTCACTTTGGTAATGTTATGCAGCTTCTGGAAGATAATATTACATTATCGTGTATTAGTTGTTCGATTGTTAAAATAAAAATATAGATGTTACTAATTAAACATGTTCCAAAGATATTATTATTGTTTTAATTAAGTACCTAGCTCCTAATTACATATTTGCCTATAGGGAAATCACCTGACTGGGATATTTTAAAGTGCTTTTGCGAAAGCCAAAAAGTAAGAGGGTTATGTCGCCTCTTAGCATGACCAGTGGCTTGGCGAAATTTGCAGTTGAATCAATACCCTACCTATAGCTGCAATAGTTTGTGTATCGTAGAAGCATCCTAATATACAATATAACTAGCTGATCCGGCGAACTTCGTACTACCTTTGCACCATTTAAACGTTCCCTGGACTTCCACAAATAATTAAAAACAAATAAGTCAAATCGGTCCAGCCGTTCTGAAATTATGGCGTGACCAAGGGAAACAATGTTCATTTTTAGGGTTCCGTACCTTAAAAAGGATCATTCCGTTGTCTGTCTGTCAACCTCTTTTTCATAAGAACGCGTGAAGGTATTAAGTTTAAATTAATATCAAATACTCGGGTCTGATGTCCCTTAAAGCCGCGAAAATATGAAATTTCTAAGTCAACGCAATCAAAAGATACGAGCAATTACGCTGATTATTTTAACAATTTTCACACTCTCAACCTATATGGTACTTCCAGTTGTCCTAGAATCAGTGATGTGTCACATCACTGCCTAGAATCATAAAATCTGGCAAGAAGCATTGTCTAATAGTACAAGTAAAGGAAAAAATCTGAAAATAACATTTTCAGATGAATAACTTATCTGTCTGTCAACCCTTTTTTCTCAAGAACGCTTAAAGGTATTAAGTTAAGCCGTCAAAAAATGAAACTTCAATGTTAACGCAATCAAAAGATACGAGTAACTATGTTGATTGTTTTTACACTGCCTCGTTGGTCTAGTGGTCGCTAAGCGCGACTGCTGAGCAAGAGGTCCTGGGTTCAAATCCCGGGTCGGCAAAGTGTTACTGAGTTTTCCATTAAGTAATTCTCAGTAGCAGCACGGAGTCTGGATTGTGCCCGGTTAATGGCAATAGGCTCGCCCCCTATTACATTGGGACTTACAACATAACTGGCGAAATGTGGGTGTATTATATGTTCACCTCTGCCTACCCCTTCGGGGAATATAGGCGTGACGTTATGTTATGTGTTTGTTTTTACAATTTCCACTTTCAAAACCTATTGGGTACTTCCCGTTGATCTAGAATCATAAAATTTGGTATGAAGCATTCATTAGTTTACAGCACAAGTAAAGGAATAAATCTAAAAACTGTTTTGTAGGTACATCATGTAAAAAATAAGAATAACTTGTATGCAGTGGATAAACTAACCGCTACCCTCAGATTACAAAACAAACCCGCTACCTATTTCAATGTATTAATTTGTCTGTGAATTTAGTATATTATCTTTTCGTTACAACAATGATGTTGTAAACATAATTTAAAGTTTCCACGGAACCCTCGATGCGCGAGTTGTTCACTATATTCTTTTTGGTCCATGCTATAGATACGCATCATTCATGAACATTTGACTATTACAAAATGTACCTACACTCGTTTTATTGCGTTTTAGAGTTGAATATAAAATTAGAAAAAAGTTACACCGTAGGAGCTACAAAAGGTCCCAAAACAAATAATCAGATTAATAATAAAACCACAGACTTCTAAAATTAAGCACTAAAAGAGGTTTTATGTCACATGAAACTAGCCGAAATTATGATGGTTGTCATACAGGCTGGTAATATTCTGGCACAAAGAATAAACAGCAAACAACATTATTCTAGTACGTCAAAATAAGTAGTTGAAACCCTGGGGCCGATTTGAGATTCATTTGTTGTCTGGCTTAAAAACCCAAAAATGTCTATTCCTTTTCATTTGTAAGTACCTATATTCTTTTGATTTGCTTTACGTATGAATAGTAAGATCGAGGTATTCGAACTTTGATGACTGGACTAACGCCATTGAGTTAAGTGGATCTATACTTACAGCTCTTAGTAAAACTAATCTTGAAAAGGTCCTCTTGTATTTTGTACTTATACTTTTTAAATGCTTTATTATTTAAACCGAAGTCTGAAAATTGTTTGTCACGTGTCAATCACGTCACTAGTGCTAGGTTGGATAATACCTCCTGCTAACAAGTAGATAGATAAATAGATATACCAGATAATATTCTTTATTGCACACCAAATAACAGTGGCGAGGCAAGAGCTAAATTTCATGTAGGCAAACTATATTTCACGAGGCCCTCTAGTGTATGTTATATTCTTCAAAGCGCTAGGCCCTTCGAACCGCGAGGCCGTGGGCAATGGCCCACGTTGCCCACGCCTTACGCCGCCTCTTCCGAATATAACATAACAGAAAAACCTTAGTTGTGCAAGTGGCGGTCTTATTGCTTTAAATCAACCTGTAGGCGTCGTTATTATGTCGCAAGGCATCTGAGTACCTGCCTACTTATGTGACCCAACTCATAACCTGAGCAGGAAATCGCAAGTATTTTGAGGTGACATGGCAGGGATGTGCAGGTTTCAAAATACTTATTTAGCGGTGAAGTCATCCCATGGTTCTACCAATAGGGATTTGCGACGACGACAAGCGAGCAAGATCTTTTGGGAGCCTTAGATTTGGGAGATAATAGTGATCCTCAGGTAGCGTCAAGTAGACACTATCAATTATATTATCAAATACTTTTAATGTGACAGTATGTAGGTACTTTCATTGCTAATAAATTTAGCAAGTAGGAACTTATAGTTCAAGCAATTAAAAATAAGTATTATTCTATTGAGTACCTATCTACAACAAGTACCTGAAGACGGGGGTTCCTGTGTTTGGGTGGACAAGAGCGTTATAGTACATCCTAAGCAATGATTGTATCAAATGAATCGTAGAGGAGGTGTCTAGTGCGATGCCCACCGGGCTTTTGCTGTTTCTCGTCCGTTTAAGCAACCTGAAATTAATGATATATATATTTTTTTTACAGTAACAGCATCAGAGGTGGTTTAATTAGCCGCCTATCAAAACAGGCTTTATGGAGACCATTTTTGTTAAGTTCTCGAAACAATACAGTCGATATAGATTACTGTCCAAATTTAATGAGAGGTATTGATTTTCTGAAATCTGCATCGTACAATAAGGTAAATGAGACACACTCTGCATTACAGAAAATAGGCATTGTAATACTAGTAATAATCATAAAAATTATATTCTAGGGCCTCGCTTTTACAATGACAGAGCGACAAGCACTTGGCATACAAGGCCTTTTAGCAGCCAATTGTAAGACACTAGAAGAACAACTGGCAATTTGCACTTACTCAATTGACAGATATAAGGATCCTTTGAACAAATATCTCTATTTAACGGAGTTGCAGGTAAATAAAACGACCAATCAGTGCAAACTCAACGATTCAAAAAAGTGATTTCTCGTTATTAGGTATCACTGTTAAAATTGTCTTGACATGAGTTTCAAGTCGATAGTATCGGATGATAACACTGGTTCAATGGTAGGTAGGTAGGTAATCACGGGCGGAATCTCGTCTTTTATAGATATTAATCTATAAAAGACGAGATTCCGCCCGTGATTTCCTCTGCGTGAAACCTTTTTCCTCAAGATCCATTTTAAATACTGGTGAAAGAGCTTTGATAAAACGGATGTATAATAATTATATTTAAGTTCTGAAGCTCCTACGTACATAATTATTTTACCTCTTTATAGATAAGCTCCTAAAATCACATTTTTTTCAGGACAATAACGAAAGATTATTCTACGAATTACTAGGGACAAATATCGAAAAGTATTTGCCGCTCGTATACACGCCTGTCGTAGGATTGGCGTGTCAGAGATTCGGCCTCGTATATAGACGACCTCGAGGCCTGTTTATAACAATTCAAGACAAAGGACGTATAGCCAATGTTCTTAGAAATTGGTATGTTTCTATTACATTTCGGTCTTTGTAGTAAATACAAGTTAATTCTTGTGTCACTTGAAGACCGCTTTTTGATCGAGGCAAGGAAATAATGATAAAAGGTTTGGTCGTTGCAGTTACTTAGGTATATATAAAAGTCCTAAGTCTCAATGGTATCTACTACATTCTCTAAGGACGCTGCTACTCGGCGTAGGCGTACATTTTACTGTTGTATGAAAATAATATTAGCTAGCCCACTTACCATGAACTCTTAAAGCAGGACATTTTTCGTTGTGGAAGCAAGACGACCGCACTACGTGCAGTGTAGTGCTGTGTCTCGCTTTCACAACGAAAAATGTCCCGCTTTAAGGTTTAAAGGGCAGACGAATGTTGAAATAAATGTTATTAGGAGAGTAGGTAACAAAATAAAAAACATACCACTGAACCCAAATGATAAGGGCGCTTAACACTTTTTTTGGGCATTGTGGGCAACACTTTATTTACGGAAAATTAAATTAAAATATCAATCGCCTCCAAACAATAACAACATGACAGCGCGCAGCAATGTCATGGCCGATCTGTATTATGTTCATAGGCTACTCTTTCTCGTCACGGTTATTAATTAGTTTTAAAATCCTATCAAGTATTTCGGAGGTTTGAATCTCTCATTGACTAATTGCAGGCCGGTGCAAAATGTTCGTGCTATCGTGGTTACTGATGGAGAGAGGATCTTGGGTCTTGGAGATCTCGGCTCTTACGGGATGGGAATTCCTGTCGGAAAGCTTACCCTGTACACCGCATTGGCAGGCGTTCCACCCCAACAGTGCTTACCTATCACTTTGGATGTAGGAACGAATAATCAGGTACCATAAAAAACCATTTCGTCTATTTATCTTCGGCATCCTGATTTTTTGACTGCCTCGTTGGTCTAGTGGTCCTGAAGCGTGACTGCTGAGCATGAGGTCTAGGGTCCGAATCCCAGATCGAGAAAGTGTTTTTGGCTTTTTTTACTAGGCAATTCTTATAGCAGCACGGAGTCTGGATTTGTGACCGGTTGATGGCAATAGGCCCCTATTTCATTGGGACCTATAACAGTACTGGCGAAATGTGGGTGTACTAATGTGCACCTTTGCCTACCCCTTCGGGGAATACAGGCGTGATGTTGAGTGTTATCTGCTGGTAACTTTATTACATTGTATAAATTTATATTTTCTTCGTTATTAGGCTCTGCTAGAAGATCCCATGTATATTGGTTTACGGCGAAAACGTGTACGAGGCCAAGAATATGACGACTTCATAGATGAATTTATGGTTGCGTGCACCAAAAAATACTCGATGAACCTGCTTATTCAAGTAATTTTTACTTAATTTGTTAAACTTTTTGTTTTTGGCGTCAAAAATAACCTACACTTTACAGCGCGTTTATATGACGCGGTTTCATAGTGTGCTGTTCGCGTGCGGACAGCTTTTGCTAAGTACACGCGTCGCGCACGCGGTGATAGCAGGGAGGGTGTAATTGCGACGCGTGTACGTACTACACGATAGCTATTCAAGCGCTGAGCGTGCGCGTGCATCGATGAAAATGTACGTACGTTAAGACAAGGGACTAACTATTAAAATACAAAGTTTCTGAGGAGGAAGCTACATCTAAGTGACGCGCGCGCGCACTCGCCCCGAAAAAATTCACGATGGGAGATCGCAGCCTTAGGACTCTTTATTTAAAATATTTCATTATAATTAAGTATAGGTAACCTATACTTAGTTCACTAAAACATCTTGGCACTGTTATGTTTTTTGTCAGTTTGAAGACTTTGCCCTGGCTAATGCTACACGGCTTCTAGAAAAGTATCAAAAGTCTTATTGTACATTCAACGACGATATTCAAGGCACTGCTGCTGTTATCGTAGCTGGTATTATAGCCGCTACTAGGATCACTAAAAGAAAATTGCAAGATAATATATTCTTATTCCTTGGAGCAGGTTCTGTGAGTATCGACTAGCTGCAAAATGTTATTTTCCACTATTTTAAACTAGGTATCAATTATAGTTCTATACAACAATATTAGAAACATTTTCACCATTCAAAGGATTTAACTGTAGTGTTTCAGCAGGCTGGGGAATGAACAGGTAGCTAATGGGTAATAATGCTTTTAATAAAGTTAAATTACAACACGGGAATTAACGCAAACTATACGGCAAAAGCAGATCTACTAGCGGCTACAAACTATCAACGTCTTGGAATACAGTGAGTGTTTAACACAACCTCGCCTTTCTGCAGTGTCGGGTGGCGTTTGGAGTATGGGCACGGTCAGCGTAGTGTGTAGGGTGGTGGAAGAATTGGGGATAGATGTAAAATCATCTACTGTATAAATACGGGGACATGACACCGCATCCTCAGTCCCCTTACCATGAACTCTTAAAGCAGGACAGTTTACCATGTGGAAGCGAGACGCTGCATTACACAGCACGTAGCGGCGTCACGCTCCCACATAGTAAACTGTCCTGCTTTAAGAGTTCATGGTAAGAGGGCTGTTCTCGCCTTTGTCCGGTTTCGTTCAATAAGACCCGGGGGTCGTCAGCATAAAATACCCTGAAAAAAAAAAACGGCGTCATCAGTCTGTTTGTGACCACGGCCGGTGCAACTCGGTCGAAACATCAAGCCAAAATTAAAAACTTGTGTTCGCGTTAAGTCTCGTGTTGTAATTTTATTTTATTTCATTATCATCATGCAACGCGATAGTTTAAAAGTTAGTGATGATGCTTTTGTTTTCAAACATGGCTTTTATTTTAGTCTTTTTTTTGGGTCTTTTTATGAAAGCTTTGGATTCGAATCGTGTCCATTAAGACTTGTAATGCGTGTTACAAATTTCTGTGCCCCTAGGCTGGGACTGGTATTGCGAATTTGATTTGCGATGCGATGGCCGAAGATGGAGTTGCGAAAAAAGATGGTCAAGCCAAAATCTTTTTATTTGATATCGATGGTCTACTTACCACCAAGCGGCCTAGTGGGGTGCCACCGCATGCAACTCAATACGGTAAAGATATGGAGCCCACAAAAGATTTTGCAAAGTTCGTGGCGACGCAGAAGGCAACATGTCTGATCGGTAAGTGGGACTTGACATGACTTGTTAGAGTTACTTGTTACATTCATAGTGTTTTAAGGAGTAGGTAATTAAGTGCAAAGAGTCAAGCCCTACGATTTTCAGACTAAAAGAGGGGCGTGTTGCCGAAGATGCCCTTCGCGCTGTTGAGGGCCAAGTTGATTGCATCGATGGCATCGGTTTACTAAGAAAAAGGCCTCGTAATCGGCCTTTCTGGAATGTGCCGTTAACGTGATCTTAACAACAAAATAAATTTTCCAGGTGTGTCGACAGTCGGCGGGGCGTTTACAACGGAAATTCTTCAACAAATGGCCAAGAATACTGAACGACCTATGATCTTTGCACTGTCAAATCCGACTGTTAAAGCAGAGTGTACAGCTCAGCAGGCTTATGATAATACGGAGGTAATAACGTTCTGATTAAGTTTCTAGACATAATATATATAGACTAGAATGAAATGTCAGCCTTAAGCTGCTTGAAAAGCTAAGACCTCTTATGCAGAATGGAAGTTTAATAAAGTCCATCAACGCACTTGATATAACTTATTGGGAGTTTACCCAAATTGTTTCATCATTTCATGTTTATTATTTATAGGTTAACTTGAAATAATAACTTCAGAATCCCTTTTAAAGAATTTTGTGGTCTTTGGGAAATGTGGGATTTGGCAATGTGTTTATTTGGAGAAGAAGTGTAGAAATCTTTTACTGTTTCGGTCAAATTTTGTTTATTGATACCTAATTCTGTTTCAGGGTCGCTGCGTATTCGCCTCGGGGTCTCCGTTCCCCCCTGTAAAGTATGGGGGTAAGGAGTACCGCACTGGCCAGGGTAACAATTCGTACATATTTCCTGGAGTGGGATTAGGAGTCCTTGCATGCCTTGCTCATCACATACCTGACGTGTTTTTCCTTAAAGCTGCCCAGGTAAAAAATCTACACATTAATATAATTATTTTAAAACGAAACTACACGAGGTATATGCAGTTTTGTAAAATTGGGTGAAAAAATTGCATTTCACGATTTTAACCAATAATTAATTTATGCTCAAGTATCTCAAGTACAAATTATACTAAATTACTTTTTCAGAATTTTTAACTTCAAAAGTCTGATAAAATATAATGTGCCAGTTATTGAATATAATATTTTTTTTGACGATCTGTTTGGCGTAATGGCTAAGCAATTGGACTGCTTCGCTGAGGGTTGTTGTTAAGAGGTTTGATTCTCGCACGGGACAAAATTTTTGAGATCCGCAGAAGTTTGTCCTGAGTTTGGGTGATGTGATGTGTATGTGATATTCAATGTTTGTGAAACGCAACCACGGTACAGGGAAAATTCCTAATGTGAGGCGTTTCTGTGGGGAGTTCTTTAAAAAATATATCTAGTCTTATATTGTATTATTTCAGTGTCTAGCAAAAAATGTATCGGAAGAGGATTTAGCGATTGGTCGCATTTATCCATCACTCAATGAAATCCGATGTTTGTCTATTAAAATAGCTGTGGATGTTGTAGAAGTGGCCTACAAATTAAGTGAGTGCATATTATCAGTAAATAATAGTATGAATGAAAATGAATGCCGTGTGGTATCCGGCTTAGAATTGACCACCCCCTTTCCTCCTGTGGGTGTCGTAAGAGGCGACTAAGGGAAAACCCAGAAGATGGGCAGCAGCGTCTTCTGTAACTTGACTACCAACACTGCGATCCCCAAGCCGCTTGCCAAGCGTGGGGATTATGGCAACACCCCCCTTCTAAAAGGAGGAGGCCTTCGTTCAACAGTGGACGCCTTACGGCTGATGATGAATAGTATGAATAGTAGTTACATACTTCAGCAACGAAACATTTTAGAATGTGACCGTTATCGAGTTACAAGATCGATATATTTCAGAAACAATGAAGCGAGGAAAACCGACCGATCAAAGTACAATACATAAGTTAGCGTCGATGCGATTTAACTGATTCCGTTATTTGCAGATCTTGCGAGTGTCTATCCGAAACCAAAGGACACGAGAGAGCATGTAATTGACTATACTTACAGCTCTTCATACGCTAGTTACGCACCTGAATTAGTTGATTATCCCCCGGACTCGGCTGAATTTAAAGTTAAAACTATAAAAGAAATGATAGAAGCTTAGTAAGTATTCATTTTCATTGATTCTTGTGGCTTTTCTTTCGTAGTTTTTAAATTAATATATAAGATATGTATTAGCTTAAAACTGTCTTATTACTCAATTTTTTTAAATTTCAGTAAGGCAAAAAATAAAAAGTGAGCTGTTCGAAAGAGAAGAATATTTTAAATTTATATTTAAAAATTCTTAGTGACGTTTTGGCTACTCGAAGGTTTGTATGTTTTGCAATCAGATTCGTTACTAATTATATTGATAGGTCTCAAAGTACATCTTGAAAAATATATCTAACAGGTATAGTAAAAAAATTACTTATATCTGTTACAGACGTTGCAATAGGTACTTATAGTTATGCCGCGAGTTCCTTACATTGTGTTTTGTATTCTAAGTTTGTGTAACAGCTGTCGATGTTACTGAAGTATCCAATCTTCTTATCGTATGGTTGATGAATAATCTGGTGTCAGAGTTTAAACCGCCTGTAGGCCTCTGACATGAAAAATTTGATATCACTCCGTTGAAAAATGTCTTAGGTGTGACGGTTTCCTCACGATGTTTTCCTTCACCCTTTTTAGCAACTGATAACTAATTCATATTATGCACAATTCGAAAAGGCCTTAGTGCGTGGCAAGGTTTAAACTTGCGACCTTTGATTTGGCAGTCCAACGGTCATACGACTCCGATACTGCTTTGCAATATTATTATAAACCTATAATATAATAATAAAAACCTATTTTATATTGAAACAGATGATGAACAAAATATTTAAATCGGACAAGAGAGCGGTGTTCGGAAAAAAAGTGTTTTTGCTGAAGACAACAATTGTGAACGAAATGTTGCCGGTTTAGTTTTTATATGCATTAACTACTTAAGTACGACAGTCGCAGATCGCAAATATTGTCAATGACTAGCTCTTCATTCAAACATATCGTCTAATAATAAAGGCAGGTAACTATTTATGAGATATTAATATTTTTTAGGATTTTTTATGTGAAGAAGCTCTTCTAATTTCATGATCGAACCGGGTAAAGCCCAGGGCGACTGCTATGTACACGTACTAAGTACTTTTTTACACGAATTTGTGCAGATTTTTTAAATAGATTTTAGAAGTGATTTTGCTATTTTTGTAGTTGTACGAGACGTGATTTTGTAGTTTTAACTTTACATTTTGCTAAAAGAATCATATTGAATTTATTAAATAAATGTATGATTTTGATAAAATGATATTTTTATTTGAATCTTATAATGATAAATCATCTCACAACCGTGAGGTATGTACCTAGTATAGTTAAAGTAAAAAAAAAAACGTCTCCGGCTGATGTCGATGATGGTGGTGGTGAATGTTTCTAGAATTTATCATGTTTCCTGCAATTATCGTCGGTTTAAGGTTTTTTTATTAGTAGGTACCCATCCAGGGTATAACGGAAAGGGTAATCTATCCAAATGGGGCGAGTCTGGTATCTATCAATTCGATTTACATAATTTCAGCTGAAAATAATGAACTGTAGTTAATATCGTATGTTTACTGAATTTAAATCTTTCAGATCACTTGCTTAATTCACTGCGCGCCTGGTACCTACTTCTAATAGGTACGCGCTGTAACTAGCGCGTTGTGAGGTGACATATTTTTTTCTTCCTTTGTCAACAAATTTTTTAATTTCAAATTTTGTCGTATAGATAAAAAACGCCATACCCGATTCTCATAACATAATATCCCGCCTCCAAAGGGGTAGGCAGAGGTGCACATTATAGTACACTCACTTTTCGAGACTTATGGTTTCAGGTCCCATTGTAATAGAGGGCGAGCCTATTGCCATCAATTGGGACAAATCCAGGCTCCATGCTGCTACTAACGACCAGTTGGCCAACGAGGCAGTCCGATTCTAATCCGATACCCGATTCTAATTAACCATAAACCGGTCGAACTAATCCATCAAAGTGATTAGCGAACCTTGCAGAATATGTATATTAGGGATAAACTTATACGTTTTCCTCGAGGTATAGCAGAAAATAATAGGAGTTTTGAACTAGACCGCTTTATATAAAGCCTTCCTCAAAGCTAAACGATTATCGTCCCAACAGAGGGATCTCCCTGGCTTTTTAAAATAGAACGTTCCCTTGACTATTTCTGAACAGAGATAATACCGATTTGCAAAAGGAATTCTTCAAGAAACAGATGATTAAGAATCTAAATAATATTTGTTTTCAATTTGCGACTGAAAATCCAGAGGCAGTTCCTGGGCAGAACCAACACATGGCTGAAAGATATGAAAGACCCTCACTTAACATTATTATAATACTAGCTGTACCACATTTTTACGGGATAGCCTATAGGTTAATCCAGTATGTTGGCTACCTCCATACCAAATTTTAGCAAAATCGGTCCATCCGTTTGAGCGTGAAGAGGTAACAAACACACAAACACACTCATAAATTTACTATACAATATTAGTGTGATTTGTTACAATTACCTATCTACTATTTTACTTAATGGATAAGCAGAAAATAAACTAGGATCAGTGTTCTAGAAGTTACGTAATAGAGTAACTGCGTATAGGACGATTTTCTTATATAAAAATATACTACGTGACTGCATGAGAAGCAGAGACCGTAAAACGGAACGGGTTCCCTGGATATTCTCTTTAGCAAAAATAGCGCACTAGTTGAGGCTGAAACTGTTAGCTCAAGAACCGACGGGTTTATTTATGGTACCAAGCGAGCTGGTTATAAGGATTTGCTACACACTAATATTATAAAGACGAAAGTTTGTGAGTGTGTTTGTATGTTTGTTACCTCTTCACGCTCAAACGGCTGGACCGATTTTGCTAAAATTTGGTATGGAGGTAGCTGACACCCTGGAACAGCATATAGGCATTTTTTTCCAAAAAAAAAAATGTAGCGGGTAACACCGCGGGGCGCAGCTAGTGGTTAAATAAATATAGTTCTAATTTTATAAATATAAAAGTAACAAATTTAAAATACTGGGACTGATATTATCTTTGGCCTAAGTTTTTCAGCAGAAATATTACATTTCATGAATGCAGCTTAAACCATCATTTTTATTACTTCTTAAACCAAGTTCCGGAAAAAGAAGTAGGTACCTACAGGTAATAGAAATACTAATAATATACTAATATTCGTAAAGGGTGTTTTCGAATCAAGTGTTACGAGCACTGAGATGAGCTGTAGGTACAGAATGCAATAATTATTCTAACCTTATCAAGAGCCTCATTTATCTTGTAACGCCCTATGGCGAGGTTCGGTTCTATGTGAGCTGTAAGATGTGCTGGTTTGTCATACAGAGGGTGAAACCTGAAACCTTGAAACCTGTCTACGCAGCTTCTCTGTGTCGGTATGGACTAGTATGCATGCTGTATAGAATCAAAGGGTTATGCCGTGGTGTAGAGATTCGCCATTCAAAAAATATAGTAGCAAGACTGACCACCGCGGGTGTGCCGGACGCAGGTAGGTACTTACGTATCGACATCCGTGATGTGCGTGTGAATTGAGGGACCAACTATTAATATCGCAAAATAAAAATTGTAGGATTTAGTAGTAGACCTAAAACAATTGTACATTGAACAAATCTGGGAATTTGTAAACAAACATAGACCTCCTCCTTTTTTGAAGTCGGTAAAAACCACTAGCCTCTCTACTCGTAGCTTGATCATATCTGTGTCGATTGAAGAGCCACTTTTCATTTTTAAATATCTTATTTTCGCATACTATTTACGAAGTAATTTTCTCACCACTACATGAAAAAGTTAGATGCTAACGAAATAGGATGATAAGCACTTGGTACTAACAAGTAAATGTATGTCTGGTTGACATTGTTATGCATAAATGCACTTGCATGCCTTTGTTTTGGCCTGTGTTAGGTAAGTTTTGCGGGGCATTGTGTCCTAAATTAGTTTGTAGGGTGTACTTTCATGCAGCTTGTTCTTAAGGAGATAGCTGTGAAGTGCACTCTAAAAGACGACAAAATTAAGGTAAGGTAAGTAAAGGCATAGGTAAAAGTAAGGAAGAAAAGTAAATATTTTATCATAAATACGCTTTTCAAACACGCAATTTATAAATTAATAGACTTTGCCGTCTACAGTCCCAAAGCGTAGGTAGGTACCGTACTTAAAGCATAGACAAAAGAAAATACATACATAATACTGTCTTTCTCTTTTCTTAAATTAAA
Source organism: Abrostola tripartita (assembly GCA_905340225.1). NCBI lineage: Eukaryota > Metazoa > Arthropoda > Insecta > Lepidoptera > Noctuidae > Abrostola > Abrostola tripartita. The sequence continues at coordinate 5,332,179 of HG996498.1, read as the reverse complement.
AATTCTACCAACATGTAGTAGTTATCTAATATTTCAAAACAGTAGTTCTTTATTTGAGGCGACCGTTTAAAACAAAAAAAAACACTTTTATTTTATACACTACGCGTTCTACAGACACCGGTATTAGGCCGAACAAAACATCATGTCTGCATAATTTTGTGTCGTGACCAAAAAAAAGATGTTTAAGCGTGGGACAGACGCACCATATGTTGATGACGGCCAAGTAATAGCATCCTAAATACACTTTGTATTCTAGCCTTTTTTGTACTTCCATCAATCTTCGTGTGCATGGTTAGGAATACTTCTGAGGCATCGCTCCGGTCTAAGCGCACATTAATCATACTGATCTTTACACGTCGCTAATATTTTCAGATGCTTGCAAAGTCACTTCATAGCTAGCAAAGTGAGTTATTGTTCTTGGAAGCTTGCAGATCATACGAAAATACATGTGAGATAGAATTATGTAAAACTCGTAGGACGTAGTGTTCTGTTTTTATCATTCCCCATGGGAAAAGACGCACGATGTTGTGAATTTAGCAACAATATTAGGTAAGGTTATATAATATACTGGCCCACGGTTTTACATGATTTTACGAAAATAGGTAGAATGTAAGGTAAAAACAACATTATGAGTAAAAGTATTATTTATTTATTCAGATCATAATTTACTGTAACTTACCCGAACGAAATTTCTTTCAGCCCTCAGGCAGTGATGTGTCAGAACCCTCAGGACTCTGCTGTGATTATTTGACAAAAATATGAAAAAATATAAACTTTAAATTTTTACATGTAATATTAAGTGATGTAAATAAAATTACATACTCAGTCTACATCAAAAGGTCAAAAGACAAGAACCGTAGAATATATTAGATGAACTCCATCTCGATTTTTAATTTCAATGGGATGAATACATAGATTGTTTCTTGAATTTACTTCCACCTATGCTTCCACATAATAAAATATGAATAGGTAGAGTAATTATTTATGATTTTCATCATCTCTAGAATCTAAATGTTCCGTAGCTTATCTGTAATCTTATTCGCCGCAAGGTTTTAAAAAAGCACGTTTTGAGTTATAATTGAAACTGAAAAGAGATCTTTGATCGCCCGATTCTCTTTTCTACGTTTGTACTTGGCAAGAAATGAAATTCTTATATTTATATATTTTTCGACAGCTGTTATTGCAGTTTGTGATGGCTTTCAAGATTTAAGTCATCAAAATCTTTTTTTAGATATTTTTTATTTTTGATACGTGGATATACATTTTTTGAAATGATTACCATATTTTGTAAAAATGTTTTGTAAGTATTTTTCTATTGTCATGTTGATTTTGATTTTAGTAGATTGTCAGGTTTCCTTATAACCCGTGTAGAAACTTTCCCTGGCTCATGCTTGATCACGAATTATTCTAAGCCTGTCTAAGAACAGCTATGAATTTATGTACAGACTCCAACAAAGTATTTTCGACACGGATGTTCTCACTTATTTTTGTGAGAATAGCTAAGGTGGAATCGTCAAAAAGAGTAACGATAAAACTAGCTGACTAATGGTTAACTTATGAATTCGATTTTTGTCGTATATGACACCAATTATCACGAAGCACCGCATATGTACTGTTCAGATTATTGGCGCGATTGGCGCAGCGGCTAAGCAATGGGACTACTGCGCTAAGGGTTGCGAGGTCGATTCCCGCACAGGACAAAAATCTGTGTGATCCGCAGATGTGTGTCCCGAGTCTGGGTGTTTGTATATGTTATATTTCATGTTTGTGAAACGCACCCACAATATGGGAGAAATTCATAGTGTGGGGTTACGTTTGTTTTTAAAGAAAAATATATTGCAAACAGGGCCCACCCACGTAATTTTTTTTATAGAAAGCAGGAGCTTTCTATATTTTTTTTTTAGTTTATCGACTGGTCTTCAAATTAAATTCTAGTATAAAATCAGCCCATTTTATTTTGTACCCACACTGCTTTACTGAATGTGGAGGTATGTTGTATATTAATTTTTTTATAATCAGAGATTTTCATTGCGTACATTTCGTATAGCTAATAAAAAAATAGCTAAATTAATGATAAAGTTATAACGAAATGCTTTTCGTCGTTACGTTCAGTAAAAAATATGTTTGACGTTTGTTTGATAGGCATAGACACAGCAGTAGCGGTGTGTGTATGAATTGTATAGGAGCCATACAATGGTCTAAGCAGCCACAGAAACAAGGTTTGTCGGCGAGTGCACCAGCGTTCAGCGTGCCTGGGGATATTATTTCAACTAATTTGATCAAAGGCATCGACCACTTGAGAGATCCCCGTCTTAATAAGGTGAGTTCATAGTAGGTACAGGTTGTTTAGGTTTGTGATTTTGATGATTTGATTAATTGAACTGAATGGAATCCAATGCAATGCTATGCAATGTCAAGCAATGCAATGCAATTTCACGCTTTTTCAATGAATACAATATTCTACAATGCAATGGTACCTAACCTACACAATGCTATGCGATATTCCTCGCAGTCAATTAATGTATTCGTTTAGTATTAAGGTACACAAGGACCTCACCTTTTTAGCAAAGTTCATGTTTTTTTAGGGTCTCGCATTTACTTTGGCCGAACGTCAGGCGTTTGGCATACACGGACTTCTGTCAAATGAATTTAGAACGCTTGAACAACAGCTGGCAATTTGCAGATTATCTGTCGACAGATACCGAAGCTTTTTGAATAAATATCTTTATTTAGCAGAGTTACAGGTATGTGGGGAAAATTATTTTTCTTCTTAAACATATTATGGAATGAAATCACATAAACATACCATCACGCCACTCCGTGCTGCTACTGGCAATTACCTATTGGAAAACTCAGTAATACTTTGCCTGACCCGGGATTTGAACCCAGGACCTCTTGCTCAGCAGTCGCGCTTAGCGACCACTAGACCAACGAGGCAGTCAATATATATATAGTCAATATCTGAATTCAATAAACTGCGCTAGAATGCTATTCATTCCTTTGCTTTACAGGACACGAATGAGAAATTGTTTTACAGCCTGCTAAATGAAGACATACAGAAGTATCTGCCAATGATCAACTCCCCGACTATAGGGTTGGCATGCATGAGATTTGGTCTCGTTTATAAAAGTGCTCGCGGTCTCTTTGTCTCTATGCATGACAAAGGACATGTTCTAGACGTTCTTCGGAATTGGTAAGTCCCGCATCTAAATATTTTTTAACTATGTGGGTTTCAGTTTAGTTTAGTTTCCATTCACATAATTAAAATTCTGACTGACAGGCTGAATTAAAAAATAACTCAAATATTTGCCATAGTTCCAACTAGATATCTAATATTAGATTCGAGACAATATCAGTTTACATTTAAGTAATTGAGATATCCCTATAACAGTCAATTAATAACATAGATTGTGCAAACCGCGGTATCCTGTGACCACATTTATGCATGCTATACTAGGAGGCCACAGAAATGAGTTTGTGGTAACCACGCACTAGAGTCAGACACAAATAGGAAGGTTGCAATTGTAGGTACTTGTTAATGGTATATTATCAATTAACAAGTACCAACAATTGCAACCTACCCGGTACGTGAAGCGCAAACTTTGTGACACTTTTTGAGCAAATGGTGCGCACGGCAGCGTATAATTTGGCATAATTAAAGATTAGATATAGATAAGGTTAAATCATTTCATCTATTTTTGCCGGGAAGTCGTTCCTATTTGGGACCATTTTTTTTCCTGCTGGCTATGTTCTCATGGCTTTCCTCGGTCCTGGGGCGGACGAAGGGGTCTATAGGACTCATACTAGCTAAAACCTCAGGGTGTCCGCCTAACTATCTTGGGTCGAGGGACGCGGAATGCGTATGCTGCACCTTACCAAGGGACTGCAACTTTAACAGGGGCATTGGGCAACTAACTGCCCCAAGTCTGTCGCCAGCAAACGAGCACCTCTTGGAAGGCTGAAGGTAATTTGCCGGAGGTTGCTAGCCCCCTCTCCCTTTCGACCACCTATTTTGTGCGCACCACCTCCTCGCAGAAGGCGGCGACAGAAATCCAGGCCCCTATTTATCACCTAAACTGGTACATTTTTGTTTTAGGCCAGAACGCGACATTCGTGTTATTGTCGTAACTGATGGAGAGAGGGTCTTGGGTCTCGGAGACCTTGGTGCGCACGGCATGGGTATCCCTCAAGGCAAGATAACCCTGCTCACAGCTCTCGCTGGCGTCAAGCCTCACCAGTGCCTACCCATCTGCTTGGATGTTGGGACTAATAATCTGGTTTGCATACCTTCCAATTTTATTTTACTTTGTTTCCTTAAATTATTACGGCCAATTCATATTTTTTAAGAGCTTTCGATACATTACACTTTTACTTAACTAAGTTTGGTCTAACGTTAGTGTAGAGTTTGTGTTTAGAGTTGTAGTTTAGTTAGTGTAGAATATGAGTTTAGTGTTGTATAATAATTATATCTTTGAGCCAAATTCGCTTTTGGATGCTGTTAACACTTATGGATTATAAGGACTCTTTATTGATATTTTGTGACGATTATATTCATTGGGAGCGATTGCTAATACGTATCACATTATTTCAGTCCCTCCTCGAAGATCCATTATACATTGGCATTCGCGAAAAACGCTGCTCCCGCCTTCATTACGATGAGCTCTGCGGCGAGTTTATGAATGCCTGTAAGAAATTATATGGACCACAGACACTTGTTATGGTAATCATCTTCATTTCGTACTTTGTGCTAGAAGCTTTATACGTAGTAGAAAAGGTCATTTTGCAAAAAAATAGGTTTACATAATATAAATACTATGGTCTCATTAATTTCAGATGGAAGACTTTGGTCTTTCCAACGCGTACCGTCTTCTCACCAGATATCGCGATGATTATTGTGTATTCAATGACGATATACAAGCTACTGCTGCAGCAGTAGTCGCAGGTCTCATGGTGGCCTGTAACAGGATCACTAAGCAACAACTAAAGGATAACACTTACTTGTTTTTCGGAGCGGGCTCAGTGAGTTTTTAACCTACTACGGCAGAAAGGGTTATGTAGTAACTTATAATTACTCTTCAACCTTGTTCATCATTATCATCAGCCGGGAGACGTTCACTGTTAAACAAAGGATTTCTTCTTAGAACGCCACAATGAAGGATAACTTGCTATTCGCATTCACCGGTTGCCCACAACTCTGACGATATCGTCGGTCCACTTGGTGGAGCCCTGCCCTGCGTCTTCCGGTTCGTGGTGGCCACTCGAGAACGTTCCTTCCCTGCGGTTATCGGTTCTTTAAGCGATATGGCCTGCCCATTGCAGCTTCAACTTACTTATTCTTTGAGCTATGCTGGTGATTCTAATTCCAACCTTGTTACTAGGCAATATTGAGGTATATGTAATCCAGGTAGTTTTTATTCATTAATTATTTTTTCAGTTATCTCATTATTTGGACTTTTCATTTGGACGTTTATATTTATCTACTAGCTGACCCGATGAAATTCGTACGCTTTCTTACCATTTAAACCTTTTCTGGACTTCCACCAATATTTCAAGACCAAAATTAGCCAATTCGGTCCAGCCGTTTTCGAGTTTTAGCGAGACTAACGAACAACAATTCATTTTTATTAATATAGATTAAAGAAGATTAGGTGACCTCTACTTCTTAAAAAAATATTACAATACAATACCATACTCTTTATTGCACAACATTACACAGATTTTTATAGTAGGAATTTATATTGTTACAAGTGAAAATATTTTTTAGACAGGAGTTGGCATCGCTAACTTGTTATGCGATGCACTGATGGAAGAAGGGATCTCAAACGAGGAGGCAAGAAATAGATGTTACATGTTTGATGTCGATGGGCTCCTGTCAAGAAAGCGGGCCAAACCTATTCCGTCGCACGCCGTGGATTATGCTCGGGATTTGGAACCAGAGATGAGCTTTGAGAAGTGCGTTAAGAAGTTTAAGGCCACTTGTCTGATCGGTAAGTTTGTTACAGAAATAATTTCTTGATAAAAGTTCGTTTTTAAGAAATACAAATTTAAAAAAGTTTTTATTTGACGTTGCCGTTAATTTTTATTTCCTTTTTGTTCCGTATATTGACTATTAGACTTGCAATCGACTCCATCTGTGTCATCCTAGTCATTTAGTTATATTGATATAACTAAATGACTAGTAGATTTTTTTTCTACTTTTCGTTTCATTGTTTGAATAGTTGGCTAACAAGTGCTTAAATGTTAAACAGTTTCAATGATCACTGCTATTTTCAGGTACTTCAACTGCCGGCAATTCGTTTACACCTTCGATTTTAAGAGAAGTTGGTATGAACACGGAGCGACCTTTGATCTTCTCGCTGTCAAACCCGACTCGACAGTCTGAGTGTACGCCCCAAGAGGCTTATGTCCACACAGAAGTAGGTATTTTACAAGACAATTGGATTTTTTCGTTATTTTCGGACTATATATAAATAAATTAATAAAATCAAATTTTTGTCCTGTGCGGGAATCAAACCCGCAACCCTTATCACAGCAGTCCAATCGCTTAGCCACTGCACCAATCAAAGAAAGCGTCAAAGAAGAAAGAGTTTCTCAGAAGATACCTTACCAACCAATACCATACCAACCATTACCGATCGGAGCATTTTTAAATTGTTCAGTAATTATTTAATGTCTGTTACAGTTAGGTGAAGAATTAAATATCATAAAATCTTTTCATCATTGAGTCTAGGCTTTCTTACTTTCCTTTATTGAAGCCTGTTCCCTGAACTAAGACATTACATAATGGTTTTGTCAACGTTACATTCATTCATGTACCAGGTACTTCGGGGGTAATCTTCAGTTTAACCTTTTTCTCAGGGTCGCTGCGTTTATGCGTCTGGATCACCTTTCCCTCCCGTAGTATTCAAAGGCGTGGAGTACAACACTGGCCAGGCTAATAACTACTATGTCTATCCGGGAGTGGCTCTTGGAGTGATCGCCGCTAAATCGTTCCGCGTGACCGATTCCATGTTTTTGAGTGCTGCAAAGGTAAGGAAGATGACATTTTCGAGGCTGCATTTAACAATTATGCGTGATACTTAAAAGAACAAAATACTTATAGCTTATACCTATTAACTTATAAACGAGTTTGCAAGTAATTTCTTTCGTATCGCAGATACTAAATACGTTTAACTGACATGAAATAACACACGAACAAAAGCCCCGAGTTGGAATAATAAATTTTTCACGGCACACAAATATCTGCCATGTTCATTGTACGTTGAAAGACAATTTTTGACACCTTTTGGCTTTGCCATAGTCGGGTAAAAAAGTCATGCATCGGCTTAATTAACAAAACATTTTTTACAAGACTTTCACGTGGGCCCATTCATACATACCTAGACAAAAAGTAATTCCAGTCAGACCCAGTAATTCGATATATAATTTTACAGATTCTTGCAAGGTCCGTCACTGAAGAAGATTTAAAACTTGGACGCATCTATCCTCACGTCAAGAATATGAAAAATATATCTTTAGCGATTGCCGCAGAAATTGTTTCACTGGCATGTGACTTACGTATGTATAATTTTTCTATTATTATGTCATTTGAGTCAGAGTAAGACCCTTTCTTGTACGATAATCAAGTTTTTGTACATTGGTCTGGGCCTAAAATTTTAGGAAATTATAGGGGAGGCCTTGTAGGTCGTTGATGAACTTAGGGTATATTTATGATAGACAAACAAAAAACATGTGCAGTTGGTCACTCAAGGAAAGAGACTTTTGTTGTTCTGCATCACGGCTCCAAATAAAAGATAAAAAGATAACACTTTATTGCACGCAAGAGACACAGAACAAAACTTAAAACTAATTATTAAGTTTACCACACATACGGATCAGTTTTAGAGATATGAAGAAAAATCCTTTGCTAAACCAGTAAACCAGAATGTAGTTACATGCAATGTGCAATTGAGTAATGACACTCATAGTACTAATTCTTCTCATAAACAATATTCTACAGAATTAACATCCTTATGTCCAAAACCAAAGAATATTGAGGAGTATGTGAAGGAGCATATTTATGAATGTAGTTATGCCTCTAACTTCCCGAAGTTCTATGACTACCCAGAGAAGCAGGTGACGGTCAAACTAAAGAACATTGATGTACTGCACAAAGGCCTCCTGTAAGTATTTTTTTATTCTAAAGAACGGAGGAAAAGAAAAGAACTGCCCCTTACCATGAACTCTTAAAGCAGGAAATTCATCGTTGTAGAAGCGAGACGCTGTACCGTTACATGCAGTATAGTGTGGCATCTCGCTCAAAACGGAAAACTCCATGTTTTAAGAGTTCATGGTAAGAGGCCAGGTGGCAGGACTTGTTATTAGGGGAGCACGAAGGAGACATTTCATAAGACCTTGGCTGACATAAATATTCACGCCTGATCGAAATTAACGTTTCTGGATGATTATTATTTTGTAGGTTTACTTTAAACTTTGGACTCTGACAGAACAGAACAAGAACAGCACTTTATTTTTACAATATTACCTAGTGGCAAAGGTGTTAAAAGTGTCTGTTAGAAGACGTTAGTTTAAAGTACCTATACGCATCTTCGATATTATGCCGAATAAAGAGCTAAGTGGGAGTGCGTTCAATACACCTCTGGCAACTAATACACATTCATATTTAAACGTCAATAACAAGTAAAAAACATTGTTTCAGGCCAAATAGGAGGAAACCAAGGCCAACAAGTGAACCACCACGATTTGTGCTGACCTAACCCTTTAGTGCCGATGTTTTAATATTTTATTTATCATTTGCGACAAGTTTGGTATCAAACCAATTGCCTTCTTTTTTGTTGGACTTTATTAAGAGGTGCGTGTGGTAAGTGTCTTATTAATTGATTCTACCTAAGAATTACACCTAAATATAATTAATGTTTGTCATAAACATCATATTTGTTGTCTTTCAGAGAAGTTGCATGTACAGGAAAATATCAAATTGCCAATTATTTTCTGAATGAAATTACTCGATAAAGTAGATTTTCTCTGAATTGATAAATTCTGAAAGTCTTCTGGGCAATGCTGAATGCCAAATAGTTAACGTGAATGTTTGGATGGAATGTGTGGATTGAATTTAGCCGAACAGCGTACGTAATGAGGATGAGGACTGTGATTAAATATTGTTCTCGAAACGCCTGTTATTTCGTTAAATTTGGAATTTTATATTGTCTATACATAAAATTCCAGTTCCAAATAGATACTGTTTTATTTCCTGATTTTACAGTTTAGAATAAATAAAATCACTAATGCTACTATAACCTAACAAGAATGATAACTTTAGGTACTTTTCATTAACCATAGTATAGCTCTTCTATACACTATAGAAGAACACTTTAAATCTAAAGCAGTTTCCGAGAAAAGAGGCCTTAGATACTTTGACAATGTGACTACGGTCCTGATTACTTTGTAGAGTACAAAACTATTTTTTAATTAAGTGGTAACAACCCTTAAAATGAGCACGTGAAGTCAATTTGTATCATATTGGACTGAAATAAAATATCTTACGTCATGTATCGGACGGGTGTTCAAAGTCGGTCGTCTAACTGGCACAATATCCGGGGGTTATCACGTGACGCGCCAGCTGCTACAGCGTCGATTACACTGGACCGTTGCCACCGAAAATGTTGCTATACGAACACACCATGTTATAATCGTGTCGTATGTATGTAGGTGGACTTGTTCCCGCTGTTCATACAAATTGGTAACCAAGTTTTGGCTTGTTCGATTATGGAACGACAATTCGAAATTTTAAATGGTTTTTGTTTTTACTAAAAATAATTTTAAATTTCAAAAGGTTTTGTTTGCTTGGCAGCGGGTTGTAGACTTTATTTGAAGCCAGACACAATTTATTACAATACCAACAGATAAGTTCTAATTAAATCACTTGACCGTTAATTTAAAATTATGAATTCCGTTCCTAATTTAAAAAAAAAATCTGATGGCAACACGATACATTGTGAAATAGGGCCATAAACTAAATATTTTGTAACTTTTTTAAATCATATTTTACTTCTGATATTTGTTTTAACAGTATTTTGTTTTTAGTAGTAACACAACAACTACCTATATTTTTCAAGATCACAAGTATTTCCTACATAGAAATGTAATTTATGAATTCGCGAATGTATTACAAGGAACGTATAATAGTCATACATCACTTCTCACCTGCCTGCCACACGTTACAAACGTTTATTTTACTGCATGAATACAAAACTCCTTTTCGGCGAAACGCTCACAGGCCAGTGGCATCGCACTGTAACTGTAACAGGTTTACTAACTCACTTAACTAGTTAGATTGTTGCTGGAATAATATATATGTAGGTTCCAGCACTGTGGGGTGTACCATGCTCACATTTTCGTTAATAATATTTAGTATACTTACTATCGATACCTGGATATGATACGTGGCAATGGACTCACATTTTGGGCAAGACTTGTTAATATATATTAACTCTATCCATTACCGTTTCTGGCCATGTATGTCGCGCATATCTAGCCAGAGCATCACGCTACCTTCACCATGTTCCACCTCGATGGCATGGCGTCATTATCCACCCTCAGGCGTAGTAACAATCTTGTCTCATCTGTTGGGGTGCATTCTCATGCTATTACTTTTCTTTTAAGACACTGCAGTATATTATTTATGTGATGTGTTTGTATACGTATAGTGCATTTACGGCACATAACTTGATTTATCTATATCCAAATAATTCTACGATTAAACAAATACTATGTTGCAGATACAATTTCAGCAATGTAAATTATATTATTATTTTAATTTTCATTGCGCGCTCAAGCTATCCAATCATTCAATTTGGCTATTGACATCATTTCCCAGCCTATTATCAAATATGAACACAAACCATACAATTTGAAGCAGGTTACATGAAAATGGACTATCATTACTAATTAAGCCAGTATATTATAATAATAATAATATTTATTATTTGACCAAATATATGTTACAGTGTAGAACATTTTGATTTAAAGTAGATCTTATAAATAAAGAAGTTCCAATAATAGTTACACGTGTAAGACTAAACTAAAATAACATTTTTATACCTAAGTTGGTAGGTAATATAATAAGGTTAATAAAATTTAATTGCTGCCAGCCTGAACTAGGGTTAACCTGTGTTCCAGGCGATCGCTTGACTTAAATATTTAAATAGGTCATTTTATTAATTTAAAATTAAAGTAAAATAAAAAATATATAAAATAATATTGGTTTATTAATGCCTTTTTGACCGAATTAGGACCATAGCGTCAAATCTGAACTAAGTGAGACATTAAAATGCACAAGTGTGTGCGCAAACACAGTGCATTCTGTTGTCCCTTTCTCATAGTCCGATGGGACAGTCACCATGCAACCAACACGCCTGGAAAGATCAGTCACTGGACCAACGGTTTCACGTTCTCCGGAGCAAGAAGATGAGTGACAAATGCTCACCTATCCAAGGATTCATCGCAACAAGCATAGCATAACCTTGCAGATGGGCCAATATGTGCAATAGTTCTACGGTATATTATAATTATAGTATAGCGATGGTTCTATGTACATAAGGCTTGTAACGACTAACAGGATGGTAGTAAATTAGAAGTTTTAAACTGGTCCACTTTATAAAAGCTGCCTTCAAAGCTGACTAAGTTAGCTGCAATGGATGAGATCTCATCCCTCGATGGTTTTAAAAATGTAATTTGGTGCGCGCGCAAGCTGACAGCAGACGCTAAGAGCCAGTCTCGAAGGCGCGTATCAGTGTAAACTTTCAAGTTGATAATTTATATTTATGTACTTACATGGGTATCTATTAGGTACCAGCGTTGGCATTTTTCAAAATCAGCACTGATAAGTGTCGGCTGTGTGGGCTCTGGGATCCGATTGACACTGTATCTGAGTGCTTAGCTTCCGAGATTAAAATTGTCATTTTTGCATGTAATTCTCACAGTGATCACAATAAAAAGAAACAATTGAATTTTTTTTTTAAACTTAACCCTCAGAATTACAAGTTTTATCCTACGAACGATATCTGGCTCTAAAAGTATGATAAAATATTAAAACAATTAAAACTTAATTGTTATTCTATTTACTTAATTATAATTACAGCTCGAACGCAACCTTTTCTACCACTTTTTTCATCTTTATCCTGAACCACGGGAAATGAAACTACATAACGATGGAGGGGATACTAAGCGTATTTTAACAGACCAAGAGTGGAGCCTTGATTAGTAGCTGATGAAAGTAAGTGAGAATCCTCGAAGACAACTCTCTTGAAACTCGTTTGTAACTTCTATTTACGAGTTGCCTAGGAATTAAACTTAGCTGTACAAGTAGTGCATGCCTCATTAACGCGCGAGTTTATTCGCGCGTGATAAACGCAATCTAGAAACTTTCTCGTAGTGTCTATTGCGCTTTTATACCTGTTTTCTTCATATTGAAGTACCGATATCGATTGTGTAGAAGGCGTCCCAATTATGAGAAGAAGTACGCTCGATGCGAAGATGTATGAATGCTGCCGTGCCTGTAATATACATAATATACATGTGTATATGTAAATTGCTGTGTGGTATCCGGCCTAGAATTGACCATGCCCTTTCCTCCCGTGGGTGTCGTAAGAGGCGACTAAGGAACAATTCAGAAGATGGGCAGCAGCGTCTTTTGTAACTTCACCACCAGTACTGCATTATACCTAGCAGTGTCAGCCGAGTGGTATGACCGCTGGACTGCCAAGTAAAAGATCGCAAGTTCGAATTCCGGCACGCACCAAAGACTTTTCGAATTCATGTGCGTACTATAAATAATTATCAGTTGCTAAAAACGGTGAAGTAAAACATCATGATGAAACCGGCCTAAGATATTTTTCAATGGTAAGCCATGTCAGAGGCCTACAGGCGCGGGAATTTTAAACTCTGAAACCAGGTTGTTTATATACCATACAATATAACAAGAAGAATAAGATAGGCGGTTTTTATTATTTTTGAAAATTTTAGTTAAAAAAAATAATTAAATGTGATTAACTTTCATTTGAACGATCAATATTGTAATTGTTTACATAAAAGTTGATATCTGATCTTGCTTCTTAACTACAGGTTGATATTATATTCATAAGTAATTAACTACTTAACGCCTGTGCTAAGACAGTGCAGACAGATCTAATTCACACACTTTTCTCCTAGTAAAAAATGGTTAGCGGTCCAAAAATGTATCACAGCAAGTGTAATTTTCACTCAGTAACGAAAGTCGTACGCTTTGGATACAGTCTAGATGTTTTGTATGTAACGGGCAGATATTTCCGTCAACTGATAGTACGAGACAGATCCTAGTTAAAGTCAACATTTTTCATAAAAAGGTCAATAAACCGCGCAGCGCTGGACTAATACAGTTGATAAAATCCTTACAAATTGCAGAGCTTACTTTAATTCCCGAGTGTACAAAGTTGAAGCATAATACTAAAATATGTACACGGACTAGACAAAGCGTGTATTTTTTCAACTTTTCCCTGTCACGCACACACCCTGTGGAATAATTAAAAGGTGCCTATGCCCTCGAAAAGTCGTTGTGGTGCGCACATATTAAACTTTAAAATTGATGCTCTTTCCCTCGGTGTAGTGTATCTACACAGAATCTCACTTAAACGGTTGAAATCCTAACATTTCTGTGCTGCCACAAACGCTCTCTGCCAGTAAATATGCGTGCCCTTCGCATAAAGATAATCAGTGGTCCCAGTTTAGGTGTTCCGTAAACCGCAGTTGTGAGCGTGACTGTCCGAGTACTGTAATTAGGTGCACTCGGTGAATGGAATATTTGTAGCGGTATTGTGGAAGCTCGCATTAATTTTATTTACATGCACCTGAAACGTGGTTTCACAACGCTATTAAACAATGTCATTAAATAAGAATAATATGCCTCGATCGTAGAAAATTGATATTCGTGGGTTCTGCTTTTCTCTCGGGAACAGACGTGACTTTTTATTTTAACGTAAATGAAGATGCAAATTTCCTGTCTTTTAAAAAAAACACCCCCACTTAGTGTATTTTGGTTAATATTGTAAGTGCAACATGAAGTTGTGTGACATCTGCAAAAAACCAATCACTGCATCTCATTAAATATACTGCATGCACTGATAGCCGAGTGGTATGACCGTTAGACTGCCAAGTCAAAGGTCGCAAGTTCAAACACCGGCACGCACCAATGTCTTTTCGAATTCATGTGCGTACTGTAAATTAGTTATCAGTTAAAAACGGTGAAGGAAAATATCGTGAGGAAACCGGCACACCTGAAAGATGCTTCAACGGTGTGTAAAGCCATGTCTGAGGACTATAACAGGCGGTTTAAACTCTGACACCAGGCTGTTCATCAACCATACGCTAAAAAGATTAAATATCACTTATAATAAAAAATATCCATTCGTTTCAAGTAATAACATGAGAATAGTATTACCACGGTTCTTTGTCTACATTGCGAGAAACTTGCATCATACTTTATATAAATATACACTACTTAGATAATCAAATGTGTTGGCTTCGAAATACAATGAAGACATGAAAGGAAAAAGTCCCGGGTCATTTCAGAACATCGCAGAGTTTAGTGCATTAAAAAAATTACCAGCTTTTTATACTAGTACAACAAAGTATTACACTAAATACTGCCCTGTTTGGTACGGTTAGTAACGATACAGTAACATAAGATCTTCTGAGCGCCGCGTTACACAGCATGGGACTGCCGCCTTCCGGGGTAGCTTTCGATATGCGGCGTCCAAATGCTGGAATAACATCCCTCCGCCGATCAGGAATCTAAAAAAATTAAGTTTATTTAGATCCCATTTAAAATTATTTATTATGAATTCCCAAATTGAATTTAATTCTATTAATATTGACAAATCTTTTATATAATATTAGTAATTTATCTATTGACAAAAATAATTTTACCCACATTTTTAATTTAATATAATATTAATTATAATTCAAGAATTTAATTCTATTAATTTAATATAATATTAATTATAATTCAAGAATATTTTCACTTACATGCATGTATCTCCACTTATGCACTGGCTACCGCTCTTATTGCGGTTAACATTAAAACATGATGGTGTTGTAGTAAATCTGGTAAATCAACTTCTACTTTAATCAAAACTAAATATTGTATCTCCAAAACACTATAGCACCATACGGGGAAAATATTTAAATAGTCAGTTGCAAAGAGCACTAAACTGCTACGTTAAAGTTGACGAGCTCAAGGCTGCACCGTAAATGACCCCGGCGCGGCGCGGCGTCGCACGCGCTTATTTATACCTCTTGGAGGAATGTCGCAAACTACCTACACCAGTGTAAAATTAAAAGTTACCATTAATTTATTTTAGCATTTGATAAATATTTAAGTATTATTCTTTCATAATATCTATGTATTAATATATTTTCATTTTATTTTGTTTATTTTTTAAGTACGTCCGGTCGTCCGTGTGTCACTGTAGGGTGCCAACTGAAAACCAGCGCTGGGTGTTCTACACTCAGCATATGCTGAGTTGGCGACCTTTTCGGTATTGCATGTTTGATGGTACTACTTATTATATTTCCTTGTTGTTTTACCTTTTGTTTGTGCTGTCACATGTGATGTCGAATAAATGATCTTTGATTTGATTTGATTTTGATTTGACACTAGCTTGAAGCATGAAATTCCGTAACAAAGTCACTACGGATGAGCGATTTTGTAAAATAAAAATATACTACGCGACTAGCAGTAAGTAAAATGTGGGTAGTGCATATGTACGGTGTAAACTAAATAGTTTCAGGGAAATATTAATTAATGACTAATAATAATAGTTTATATCTTATCACTATACAAATTATATTTATTACATTAAAGCATTATATAAAAAGATAATACAGTTAAGTATTCATTAGGTATATTGTAGGAGACTGGTGCCTAAGCTAGGTTTTAAGGGCCTGTATTTCAGATTAATAAAAAGCATCAAGTTCGCGACCGAGTAAATAGCTTGTTAAGATAGTTGAATGCAAAAAAAAATGTGACTTAATTAGCGCAGTGACTAGGTGCATGCAAGATTGGGGCATGTTTTGTACTGAGATTTGACGTTTGCCTATAATCGCTTTGTCATATCTAACACAACCCTTCGATACCTGCGTAAATCTCATACGTACTGATATAGGTTCTTTTTAAACAGCCATTTCTCTTAACACATCCGAAAAAATCAGTATATAAAAATATATAACGCAGTGTTAACGGCGATGCGGCGATGCAGCCGTCCCACTTGAAATAATGGCGAAAGCAAAATAACCCAACACTCGAAGCTCATGGCTACGTGCACTGTAATTATTTCCCACTAATTCCAGCTCACACGCCATGCTCCAGACTTGTTTTTGTGTTTCGTTAACTTTAGATCGTTGCGCGTGGATAGCAATTTTATTTATACCTAAATACAGTGACGTTACCTGCGTTAAATGCTTTTTGTTAGTACTTAAGCTGGTGTTATCGCAAGTTATTACAAAATTCCGAAGATTTTTTATATTTATATTTGGATTTGACATATTATTTACACACTAAACACTCACATAGCACGATTATTATTCCTTAATTCCACGAAAGAATACTATATATATATATATATATATATATATATATATAAATATATAGTTCGTATTTAAAGGGTAAGCAGATTACAGTTGAAAATGCTGTATGAAGCCGTACGTATGACAAAGCCTCGTCGGGATTTAAAAACCAACGAAAAAGACCTAATTATTATCTTTCTGTACAACTGTAATCCGGCTTTGTTTCTTGTTGTGTTTGTAAAATAACTACTGAATGACCTTTTGTATCCTCCCTATGTGTTAGTGGCATCGCTGGGGGGATGGATTAAAATATATAAATCGTCTTCGACCAGGAAAGAGATGACGAACTCGGTATGGGTCCGTAAAATGGCTATAGGTTCGCCACCTATCACTTACCGTCTGAGTCTACTATGTGATGATGTGTACAACCGCATTATGAGTGGTCAACCTTGGTATAAGTTGACTGGCCCATCGCTACACAACGGCATGACCTATTTCCATTTCTCAATTAGCACCGGACGATACAAAAAATACCAAGGGCCACTAAAACATAATTTTGACGACCTAATTGGCGCAGTGGCTAAGCGATTGCACTGCTGCGCCAAGGTTTGTAGGCTCGATACCCGCGGGACAAGAATTTGTGCGATCCGCAGATGTTTATGTCTGAGACATTGCATGTTTGTGAAACGCACCCACGATACAGGAGAAATTCCTAGTAAGGATTGAGGTTTAAAAACACAAAGTTAGTTAAATTAGCTTGTGTTCTGAAAGCCCATTTGTATAGATACGCAGTGTTAACGGCGATGCGGCGATGCAGCCGTCCAACTTGAAATAATGGCGAAAGCAAAATAACCCAACACTCGAAGCTCATGGCTACGTGCACTGTAATTATTTCCCACTAATTCCAGCTCACACGCCATGCTCCAGACTTGTTTTTGTGTTTCGTTAACTTTAGATTGTTGCGCGTGGATAGCAATTTTATTTATACCTAAATACAGTGACGTTACCTGCGTTAAATGCTTTTTGTTAGTACTTAAGCTGGTGTTATCGCAAGTTATTACAAAATTCCGAAGATTTTTGATATTTATATTTGGATTTGACATATTATTTACACACTAAACACTCACATAGCACGATTATTATTCCTTAATTCCACGAAAGAATACGTTTAATGCCTATTTCATTAGGGCGATAAGGCACAATAATCTGGCGAAACGAGGGTGTAGTGTAGGTACTATATATTATTTGAGGCAGGAAACTCCGCCTAATGCTGCAGTGTGTTGTAGAAGAATGCAACGGCTAAATGTCTGCAAACTGCCAACAGCAGAGAGTACACCCACAGGACAAACGGGTAAGTCAGTACAGTGCCGCTACTATTTGTACGGAAAATATGTGAGATAAAAAAGTTCGTGCTTTAGAATGTAATCCAGCTTCTTATTTAGAAAACTGCTATTTCAGTAACAGTAATTTGTTAAAGCTAAAGCGCCGTTTATATTGAAACTGTGCATCTGTGAGTTCAGTACATTCGACATTTTTAGGATTATATTAGTGGAGAGAAGGTAAAATAGAAATAAATCTTGCGTTTGCAAAAACGTATCGTATCAGATAGATAGAGGTAGTTAGGTAGCACTCCATAATTTATTTAAAAGGTCAGCTGTAAGAAATCTCAATTTGAGTCAAGCTCGGCCTCTTGTGCTTTTTTAAAAGTATAATATATTTTGTTACGGACTATTTTTTAGAATTTCCACAATCCGAGCGTAGGCTGATCGCGTGCCTTTTACTTAACTTACTGAGAGATTATAATAACCCACAAAGTTAGACAACCCTCTGAAACGCGGCTGTAGCGTTCCTTTCCTAACTTGCCTAATTACACGGAGAATGTTCCGCTTTCCGAATATTTGTCGATATCGGCTCTGTACATCAAACAACTTCTTTCCAAAGGATTTTGAATTGTAAGTTATTTACATAAAGTTTATTATTAATTAAAGTTTTTGGATAGATTTGGTTTGACCGTGGGTGAGTTACGGTCACGGTTTAAGTGTTACTTGATTATATACATTCAAAAACCTGTCGAGAGTAATTAGTAAGGATTTAATAAACCGGAACGTGCACAATTTTTAAGTGTTAAAAATCTGTACCTAAAAGGTAATATTGTACATCATTAGCAGAACAAATAGGTATATACCTAAAATGAAAATTACATCAATCTAATTTGGTAGAAAAATTTTAGGACGTGGGATCAAAATCTGTGAATCTCATAAATTCCGTTTCGTGCGAAATCAAAGCCGCAGGCTCTTAGTTCAGCAGACAGTCACATTCAGTGACTGTCAATTTCGCGGTACCAATCATAAGTATAGATAGAATGTGTAAATAAGCGATAATTAACATGATCAACTTACAAGATAAGTTTGTCATTAACACAATGAAGTTCCTGTATCTAAAAAAAACTTTACCATTTCGGGTTTTGCCTTTCATCTAACAAGACTAGCCATAGTTTTACTAAAAGAGCTTCACTAACTCATAGGTTTGTTATTAACCACCATTTATTAAAATGTAACCATCCAATTAAGCTGTATAAAGGTTCAGATACTTGTCACGAATAGTGGGACAAAACATGAGTTCTTTGGCCGTAATTATAGTAGAATATTCGTGACTGGATCACATAATGTGTTCCGAACTATAGTACAAGGAGAATACATAAGTTCTGTGTAATTAAGGGCTTGAAATTTGAGACTGGTCGGCTCGTATCGTCTTGAGCTTGGGCATTATTAATATAGTTATGGCTTAATTATGTTTTTAATTACACATTACGTTCTACCCAACAGTATGGTTAAGTTATGATTTATTTTCGACCAGTTTTAGAGTTTGTATTTGGATAAAACTAGAAGAATTTTCATAAGGATACTATCTTCGAAATATTGTGGTTTTCAAATAAATCTTTTACATTTACCTTACCTTCAGAAGCTACGAATAGTTTAAATTCCAATCGCAAAATAATTGTATAAAGGCTGTTTTATTTTTGGGACAAATGACTGCTACACGATAGAATGTTACCTTACTGACGTTACTCTAAGAACGTTACCTCATTATTATCCCAGGGACATTATCCTTAGGACTTTACTCAATGACGTCACCTCAGTTACCAAAGTAGTAAAAAGCACCGATAAATATAGCAGCAATTTAACGGACGCTTTCAAAATCGTTACGACACCTCGATGTGTAAGGTTTATGGAGGGATTTAAGTTTGCAACGTTAAAAGAGATTGTAATAGCCTGTCATTTTGCTCGTGAATCATCGCGGGTGGTTCATACATCATTCTGGTAGATGCATTGAGTGCCAAGTATTCAACGCGGGCGACGACGTTCGATTGTGAAATATCGGGATAGATACTCACTTATATAATATTATACTTACTTATAATATACCTTACTGTAATATCTAGTATGTTACTCCTTGGTGCTAAACATTTTCCATTTATTTTTAACGGTACCTAGTCAGAGATGGTATTTATACACATAAAGGATTTTCAAATGCCATGTAAGAATCTTACAGTGATTGAGAACATTGAAGACGGAGGAGCTGGGTTTCGAACCTGGGAAACAAGCCTACACAATACATGATACTACTTTGATTATATTATTACACCATTTCGTCAGGTAAAGGTAAGTTTTAGCTTGCTATAGTCATGCGTAGCTTTTCTTGCAGAACACAGCATACTATGATTAAAGATGAAACGACAGGGAACAAATTTTATTTTTGTTTAGGTAAATAATTACAATTAATTTTTATTACGTAATCTAATCTTTACTCTATTCTGGTTCTCATATCATTCAATTACTACGCTTATCTTAACCCACTAAATAGTGGCATCATATTCAACATTGTAATTAAGCGCGCACTTGTGTTCGGATCGAGCTAGGTCAACTAATATTATATTAATTAGAGATCGCGGTCGGCGAGCATGGCTAGTGCGTGACGGAGCACGGCCCAAGTTGCACGAAAACAAGCCAATGTTAAAAATATGAAGCAACAAAGTAAACACGCAATACTAACATAATGTATAGAAATTAAAGTTCGAGTAAATGAGCCACGGGTAATAATTTGCGCGGATTTAAAGGTCAATGACTTGATTGACCTTAACTAAACCTCAACTCGACTGAAGGTGAATAAAATATTTTATAAGAACTCCGTAATAACGTCTGATTATCTCTGGGCGGTGGACGTAAATGGATATCGAATCGATTTTGAGAAATTACCCCTCTACGGGCGCAGTGCTCCTTTATTTATGCCAATGGTGTCGCCAGCTTATCAAATGAGTCTGTCGATCTATACTTATTTGTTTTACATTGTAAGAAACTAGCGGACCCGGTAGACGTTTTCTGCCTTTTTTCTGTTATTTTGCTTATCGGGGCGGAGAAAAATCCAACAAATCAGAGATCATTAAAATCGGTCCAGCCGTTCTCGAGTTATAAATGGTGTAATTTACTTAACTTTGTTTACTATCATACAAATAAACATTTATAAATATAGTACCTAATTATAAATCTTTTGCAGGAAAACAAATATCAATATACGACTTCTTCAGGTTAATACAAGGGTATCAGTAATTGAAGGTTCTGTAGTAAATCTAGCCACTTAAAGTTAAGTTTAAACGATAAAATCCAAAATTGGTAACACTTTTTCTAAAGTTGCCAGATTAGCATAGAAATTAGTGAGTACATTCTAGACCCAATCTAAATTTTACTTTATAAACAAAATTTTAGCTCAGTTCTTTTTAGTTTTCTTATCGTTAAATGTACAAAATTACAGAATATTACAGTTTTAGCCGAAGTTGAACTGCGTGTGAACATAAATGCTCAACATAATAAAATGCTTAGCTTTTTCCTTTGACCAGTAATTTAATGTTGAATTTTTATCGAATAAAATTAGGTTTCTTTTAAATTGGGTAAAAAATGCGGCATTATATTGTTTAGTTTTTATAATGGTAGATAATTATCTTGAGCTTTTACTGTAGAGGCCCGTAAATAATTGATAACCACGATTGTTCCCTGCACTTTCCTTTCACGTCTGTCTCCTTCAGGGAATTTTTGTTCCCTGCGGTTTGGCGAATTCAGATTATTTGTTAATTAATACTTCTAAAAACGACAAAACGCCATTCATGTTTTTATTTAATTTATAAATAATAATAGGCGATTTGAGCAACGTACAGAGGTACGGCGTATTTTTATTCGATTTTTTTAAGCTTTGCTGCAAGTTCGATACCATTTTCATGCAGTTTTTTCATCGTTTAGTTCGCTTTGACTCTATCCTCTAAATCTCTCAAGCTCCAAAGAGGTATTAGAACCTTTTGGGACCGTGTGTTTCAGGATTAACTTAACTAGCCTTCGTTATATAAGTCTTTATGATTGTTTTCAGTTGCTCGTTAGTGTTAGTCCCTAGTGCGTCTGCTTTGAATCCTGGATTCTTACCATGAACTCTTAAAGCCGGACATTTTTCGTTGTGCAAGCGAGACGCCGCTACGTGCAGTGTAGTGCGGTGTCTCGCTTCCACATCGGAAAATGGCCTGCTTTAAAAGTTCATGGTAAGGGGGCTGGTTTCGTCATTAATCGGTTTCCGAGCTCTCCTGACTTGCTCGACTACCTGATTGCTTGTTTTTGTGCGATCCCAGTGCACAAATATTAGAGTCGACAGATTTAGTTGTTTGTGTGTAAGGTAATGCTGAAAACGATTTACTTATGTAAAAGTATATAAGAAGCAGCAAGTCTTTAATTAAAAGAATGTACATACATTGTCAACTGTTTGTTCTTCCTAGTATTAGGCTGATTAACTTCTTTTTGTTTCTTTTTTAGAAAACGTCACCCTACACTAGGAATTTTTCCCGTATCGTAGGTGCGTTTCACAAACAAACAACAAGACTCGGGACAGTCAAATGTGGATCGCACAAATTTTTGCCCCGTGCGGGAATCGATCCCGCAACCCTTAGCGCAGCAGTCTAATCGCTTAGAAGTAAGCAATCATCACGAATTTCGCCCACATCAACTGTAATCATAATCTTCATAATTAAAACATGATGTTAGTATGTAATGAATATAATAGTATTATGTTTGATACATACTGACATTACATACTATCTGTCTTATTCCATGACTGCTTTTATGTTGCAAACTAAGTTTGACGAGGTCTTCCCCGTTCAGATATTGCTAAGATTATAATCAACACAACAACAACTCCCGCCTTACATACGCAAAACAAAAATCATTTGATTTTTAATATATAATTCTCGTGTAATTCAATTCAAATGGAAATACGAGTGTAATCAGGTTGTAGACTATATTACGTCCATATCGATAACCTCATTACTTATGCAGATAATTACTGTGCAGCCAAGTAATTATACTAATTGATATGCAATGACCTAGAACTACAAGTGTTATATGTTGCTCTATGCTTCACTGATTGTTATTGAATTGACCTTTATTCTTGTTTAAAAGCACATTTGATTTAAACATCTGGTTTTATGAGGAATGACATTATAATTAAATATTGAAATTAATGTTCGTGGTGGGTGAATTACGAATGAAAATCATTTACATTATCGGAAAAATTAGAAGTACGCTTATACTATATAACCATAGATATTCAACGACCTGATTGGCGCAGTGGCTAGGCGATTGCTGCACTAAGGGTTGTGGGTTTGATTTCCGCACGGGACAAAAAGTAATCCGTAGATGTTTGTCCCGAGTCTAGGTGTTTGGGTATGAGATATTCCATGTTTTTGATACGCACCCACAATACAGGAGAAATTCCAAGTGCAAACGGCATTAAAAACAAAAACCATTTTCGAGTTTTGAATCCATAAAGGGCAATAGGTCAGCTACCTATGAGACACAACCTAAGAATAACCTTAGGGAAAAACCACAACCACTTTGCCCGATCCAGGATACAAACCCGGGACCTCGCGTTCAGCAGTCGCACTTATAGATCATTAGACCAACGAGGCAGTCAAAGAGCGGCGACACACACACACACACTTCTACTAAAAGAAGACACCCATGCGTAATCCTTTTAGAATCACAGAAGAGATTTTAAAGTACTGTTTATAAAAAAAAGATCTCCGTTACGTATTATGCACGGTCCTTTAGTAAAGTTTAATCATGTAAATGAAAAACAAATTACTAATTTCATGCCGTAATAACATTGCACTCGTAAAAATTCTAATGTACTGCAGTTACTGCAATATGACTTGGTCAATAATATTATAATGGAGAAATGTATTACGGCTTAAGGATAACCTTTGTAAACGTAGACCTAGTATACCATAACCTATTAATGCCATCTGTTTTAGAGCCTGAACTAAACGTACTATGAATTTTGAACCATAAAAAAATCGCGCCGAATACATAACCTCATTCTTTTTTTGAAGTCTGTTAAAAATCATATAAGCGTAAAGGTGCAATTGTAATATTAAGATCCAGTATAGACCTTCTATGAATTGTATAAAAAATGTGATGCCTACCGGCTTGTAATCTAAAAGCAAGTTCCTAAAAAACAGCCTTAATATTAAAACCATCAATTTCAGGCCCTTATTTTACGTACCAAACTTGTTCTGGTATTACTTATATTCGGTAGATTTAAAGGTTGCTTTCTTTACAAATCTGTCAAACACAGATTAGTTATTTACAAAGTTAGCTTAAGTAACCTTCACTCGTTACAAATAAAAAAATACTCAAAAGCCTACTAAAAGGAATGCTTGTGGAAACTCATTCAGTTCGACGCGGTCGTTGTAAGCGTACGGACGCCTACGCCGTAGCCGTGCTACGCCGTAGAACACTCTACGTATCGTGTAGTAACTTCGTTCGATAATTTAGGAAAAACTATATAAGTTTATGGTAGGTAATAATTATGTAGTCTGTTAAGTATAGTTATAAAATAGGAATATCAATTATATGTGTTTTTTAATTAAAACAATGTTCAGTGACATTAGGTGAGGGCAGTGACTGAATAGTGCACACGGTAACCTACTTAATGCTTCGTCATAAAGGGGAGGTAAGTAATGACTTCTATATTTAGTTACGCAGTTATATTAATATGGAACTGCGTATAAAGTTGGGTATAGATTATATTACCAAGGAGTGTAGGAATAGTACAAAGATGAACTACTGAATTATTTATAAAGAGCCCATATACGTACATAATATTTTTATTTTTATTTTCTTTGTCTATTGTCATTAGCGTTATGAAAATCAGAGAAAGACTACAAAAATATATTAAATTAATTCTACTAAACCTTTCTATAGAATATCAGAATTTATAATGAACCAACTGTATTTCTACTATTACGAATTTTGTTTCTTTGTAGACGCTTTGTAATGTGCGATAAAGAGGATTCAATATTAACCCTAGACATACGTACAACAACATAACATCACGCTTGTATTCCCCGAAGGGGTAGGCAGAGTTGTACATATAATACACCCACATTGCTCCAGTTATGTTATAAGACCCAATGTAATAGGGGGCAAGCCTATTGCCATTAACCGGGCACAAATCCAGACTCCGTGCTGATACTAAGAATAACCGAATTAAAAAACCCAGTAACACTTGGCCCGACCCGAGATTCGATCTCAGGACCTCATGCTAAGCAGTCGCGCTTAATGACCAGTGAGACAGACCTTATTATCCCTATAATACGCTTAATTAAATCTCGATTGAACCGTATTCGAATTTGCCGTAAAGTGTGACTCATGAGCGGCGGGTGTTGGGTTAGATTCCCGGGTTAAGCAAGGTCCATTTAATTCTCAGTAGCAGCGAGGAGTCTGGATTAGTGCCTTTACGGCTATAGGCTTGCATCCTTTTACCTTGGGATCTATAACATAACTGGCGAAATGTGGGTGTATTATATGTACACCTCTGCCTACCCCTTCGGTGTTCTTTACAGTAAACACCTCTGACTGCCTGTTTGGGGAATACAGGCGTGATGTTATGTAATCAAAGTAAGTGAATATTAAATCGTTTTTATAATTCATTTTTATTTGACTTTTGAACTAAGCAATTTTACCTTTTGTTGCCTGTATGCAACTTCGACTGACGTATTATTTTATTTTTTGTAACCTGTATGAAATAATAACACTATGACTATGACCATTTGATGCTAATCGAATGTACAGTACCTCTGTCGATACATGTCGTTATACAATATAATAGTGACAACTCCAACGTTCTCTACCTCTGACCATACATAATACTACTAACTTTTAAACTATCGCGTTGCATGATGATACTTAATCTATATGTTCTTTCTTTTTATAATATTTCTTGTGTGTACATAAATGGTTAATAAATAAATGATACTAAAATTATATTACAACACGGAAATTTACGCGAACATCGGTGCAACTCGGTCGAATCGTCAAGCCAAAATTAAAAACTAGTGTTCGGGTTAATTCCCGTGTTGTTTTTTAATTTTAATACATAATACTACCAAGCCTAGTTGGTGCATCACATTAGTTTTTCACGCGTTAGACAGCGCAGCTTCATGATTACACGCCGGAACGCACGCGTCAACGTTGTACAAATTAACGCTATAATTAAAGTCGGGATGTGGTGGATTAAACAGTTACTTCCTGACTACGGTAGCTGGTTATCAGGGGTTATTGAAACGGGAATAGCTAAACGGTTACCTTGTATTCCCGAATAAGCAGAGTTGTGCTATTCATCATCATCATCAGCCCGTTGCAGTCCCCTGCTGGATAAAGGCCTCTCCTAAGGCACGCCACAGGTCCCCGGTCTGCTACGTTGTGTTATTGCCAATCGAAATTATAACAATCAGTTAAAATAATTACTGTTTTAAAAGCAAGTAAGCCTATTGGGCTTTATAAGAATTCACACACATAATAAGACAATGTTTTTTTTATTCATATTTACGTAGGTTTAATCCCAGATTTTTTTGGATTTAGTCCGTATTAACGCTACCATGAGGACTTAGACATCAGGTATATATTTCTTCTACAAAATTCTTAGAAAACCCTTTAATTGAGGCAACTACCGACTGCTTTTGCTCGATGGAAAACAATTGATTCGATGCGTCCTAACTCATAGTTAGTTTAGAAAACTATTCCTAACGTTAGGTAAAATTGCAATATTTTTTTAATTTTGACGACCGACGATTGACGTCCCTTCGAGTGAATGAATAATTGTTAGGCTATCTTTCAGTTTCGGAATTCAATTATTTTTTGCATGTATTGCACACGATGCCAAATGCTGGTGTGGACTATTCTGCCTACGTCAGTATTGTAATTGAAAGTTATGTGGTGAAAAAGCAATTAAAACAAACCGGTCAAGTGCGTGCCGTACATTAATATAGAAATCCTTAGTATGGAAAGTTTATTTCTAGAAAGATATCTAATAAGTAAACTACTTTACATTATTATAACGTGTTTAATATTTGTCACGCCGTTAACAGTCATTATCATATTTTTATGTCGTAGTGTAGTTCACATTAACGATGATATGATTAACCGCCGAACTCAGAGACATTTAATGATAACTTAAACTGTCACTAAGTAAAGGTTTCCTATGTGATCTTTACTTAGTGTCAGTTTAAGTAATCATTCATGTCTCTGAGTGCGGCAGTAAGCGCAATAGGTTTTCTTGAGACTTATGAGCAGTAAAAGTGATTGACTTCGAAGAAAAGCATCTCCCTACCTCTTCGAGATTAGAGGGTATGATATGTATTCGTGATTAAGTTACACAACACTATGGAGGTGACATCTGCTTGTTATGTTTCTGAAACGTCTATAAAAAGATAGCGGAGCTATGAAATACGTAAACACAGACGGGTATGACGGATTTATCAAAGTTAAACGGCCCCGAATAGCCATGGGTGGTCTAGACGTTGACTTATCGGATTTGTATGCAACAATATTGCAGATCAAACCCACGCGAGTATTAATGTGACTTTTTCAATGTCATAAATACTTTCTTAGATATTCTTAGACACCACTGACTAACAGTGACGAAAAACATCGTTAGGAAACCTGTATTTAATAACCGGAAATCGCCAAACCGCAGTGGGCCAGCGTAGTGATCAATGCTCAATCCTTCTCGAGACAAGAAGAGGCCCTGCTGTGAGACAGTTATAGGCTTTTTTTTTGCTTTTTTAAAAAACGTCGCCCCACACTAGGAATTTCTCCTGTGTCGTGGGTGCGTTTCACAAACATGAAATATCACATACACAAACACCCAGACTCGGGACAAACATCTGCGGATCCCACAAATTTTTGTCCCGCGCGGGAATCGAACCCGCAACCCTTAGCGCAGCAGTCCACCGCTTAGCCACTGCGCCAATCAGGTCGTCGAGGCTGCTATTAATAAACGGCCCTTTGGCAGCAGAATAGTACCTACCTATATTTAAAGTCACAAAGTGGAACTGTTCATAGGTTTCAGCTTCATATTATTTTTAATTTCTTTGCAAGAGGCGGCTATAGTTGGTCCTTCAGTCACGTTTCACACAATTATGACGAAGCGTTGAGTAAAGCATGACGATTCAACCTCTCCATTGTATGCAGTATTGGTCTGTATTGGGTAAAGCATGCATTCAGGCGTCAACTTCTGCGTCACTCGATATTAGGCTAACACGATGTATGGTGAACATATTGGAATATTGTTAAGAGGATGTTAAGACTTTTAGAGTAATTAATAGCAATACACAGTATTATAAGCAGTCTGAGCTTTCAGTGTACACGTTAAGTAAAAAATGATTAAAATATATATTTCAAAACTGAAAGTGAAAAGAGAAAGTGGTGGTACAAAGGATTTTTTTATCATATCATAGATACCGTGGGATATTACTTTGTGTTTTCTAAAACTGAAGCTGATACAGCTCCCTTACAGTTTACGTTGTGAAAGCGAGACGCCGCATTACACTGCACGTAGCGGCGTCTCGCTTCTACATCGCAAACTTTTTTTTTATAAAATCGTCGCCCCACACAAGAATTTCTCCTGTGTCGTGGGTGCGTTTCACAAACATGAAATATCACATACACAAACACTCAGACTCGGGACAAACATCTGCGGATCGAACAAATTTTTGTACCGTGCGGGAATCGAACCCGCAAACCTTAGCGCAGCAGGCCAATTGCTTAGCCACTGCGCCAATCAGGTCGTCGTTCCAAACTGTCCTGTTTTAAGAGTTCATGGTAAGAGGGCAGTTGTGATAAGAAAATAAAATTCCTTGTATGTAGATTAAATTGTTTACGAGTTGTGAAGGGGGCAAAAGTAGCTCAAAATGGTTCGTGAATAATCACACAGCATCATCTCACAAAAACTAGACTGAAATATAACAGTTATAAAAAGCATGTCTATGCCCAATTATATACAGCAGTTGTTATAATTACAGCTATTATTCCATATTGTATTATATACTTACAGATAATAACGAGGTTATATACGTAATAAAATCACGCGTTACAACATTAAACATGTCTAGAATACTGTCGCAACGACCATTAACATTAGCTATTACTGTCAGGTACGTTTCAAGGCCCGTACTTATTCTGCTATAATGCTTTTGTTCGGATAAATATAAAGGTTGAATATATAACTCAGTTTCAGTTAAATGCCAGTTTCAGCTTGAAACGATGAACGACGATATGATTGGAGTAGTTTTTTGTTTATGACATCAATTTTTGTGCTTATTAACACGTAGGTACTTGGTTTCTTTTTTTTTTCGACCGCTAAAGACACTTGACACAAATTTGGATATTTATACAATCATCATCACCCTTTTTAATAACTTTCGTGAGTGTTATCCATATATATAGTATAACGGCGACCTGATTGGCGCAGTGGCTAAGCGATTAGACTGCTTCGCTAAGGGTTGCGGGTTCGACAATGATTTGTGCGATCCACATTTGACTGTCCCGAGTCTGGCTGTTTGTGTATGTGATATTTCATGTTTGTGAAACGCACCTACGATACAGGAGAAATTCCTAGTGTGGGGCGAAGTATAAAAAAAAAATCATCATCAGCCAAACGATGTGAAGTCATAATTTATATCAAGTCTTTGATCGTAACTGGTATATTCAAGCCTATATTCCTCAAAAGGGTAGTCAAAGGTCACCTTAATTACGAGTCTTTACATTATACTGACCCGCACCGTACCTACGCCAAAAGTTTCAAGCTATCATTATGTCCCAAACTTCATAACTAAAAACACCGCCTTTTTCTTTTCTAATCGACGGTACCGAGTTTGTTCACACTACTGCTAATAATGCAACGATCGGATCACCAACCAAAGTGCTTTTTAAAATTAGCACGACATTACTGAAACGTCGATAAGTGTACATACTGCGCTACTTTCAACGTTCATTCACAGTAAGTGCACGTAGTGACACACTTTTATCACAAATCAAGTGAGACGTCGCAACAATGTGAACAGATGTGAAACATAACCGGTGGAACTGGAACACAAAGGCGTTATGCTTGAAACAACGCTTGTCACACCGCAGTGATACAGAATCTGGGAGGTGATATCGTTAGCTTTATTTCATTTACAACAACAACATAACGTCTGTCGTTTAAACCACGTACTATCGTGCACAAAATGTTGCGCGATACACCGAGCAAGTGATATTTGGATTCACGTGGAAATTTTTGTGATACAATTGTGCAACTTGTTTTATACGAGATTTAGCTTACCTTTGCCTATACAAAGATATTGTCTTGTATCGTAGATGACATGAATAGTCAACATGAAAAATATAAATGCTAACGCTTAGATTCAAATACAACATTAATTAATTTACCTCGTGTAAGGTACAAATCCGTAGCCCTACCTACCATTTTCCTAGTGTGGGACGACGCTTAATTTATATTAGCAAATAAAACGTAACGTAAGTTTTTCTTTTTTGGCCTAATCTATCTCCCCCCCCCCCTCGTTTCCATCATTGTAACTCCTGTAAGCCTGGATCTACAATGATAACCACTACGAATCATTGCATTGAGGTAATAAAGCTTAAGGCGTCCCAAAAATGACTCGACTGTGTTGGAAACCGCAACGAAATTAGCATGTAAGTTATTCATTCGTACAATGACAAAAAAAAAAAAAAATATGGGATAATCATTAAGATCGTAATTTTTTGTTATCTATCTACCCTAGTTACGTATCTGTGTGACAGGCGGCCATCTCTGTCCTCGCATTAGACGCTAACATTGCAACGCTTTAACTGCATTGTTGATTGTACCTTATTAAACTCTGGTAAATCGACTGAGTGTCGTGTTGAATAAAACAATTTCGTATCAATTAACACTGTTTATACGAAGTTAATGTAACGATAATTAAGTCTGTACTTTATGGCGTTTTGATGCCGCGGGATGTTTTATCTACGATAGAATGTTTCTGAATAAATTTTGAATTTGTTGTGTCTAGGGATGAGGTTTGATTGTTTTTGATTAAGTAGTTTGTGGGTTGTTGTTTTGATTGAAATTGTTTATTTTATAGTTAAGCTTAATTTGAGTAATAATTTTTTTATACATTCATTTAAATACCACGTTTTATAAATATTCATATTCTCGTTTAAGCATAGTTAATTTGCTTTTTTAAATCATCTACACGACGAAGACCACATACCTAAATAGAGTAAATATTAAATAGTTTGGGTAGTACTCTTCTGCAGGAGCAGAAGCTGACATGCATTTAAAAAAATATAACTATAAAAATACTGATTTTAAGACTGCTATGCGTGTAGTTTTATCATAAAACGTATTACTTACCTTAAACATTTCACACAAAATCGCGTCAAGAAACCCTTAGGCAAGCAATTAGTTGCTTTCAAGTAGTGATGTCGAAACGTTACATACATTGCGCGCTAACTGCAACTTTGTATAAAAATGTTGAGCACCACTGTTATGTAACTATGGCAAACTTTGTAAAAGGTAGTGCACCGTGTCAGTTACCTGCCAATTATACGTTGCTGCATAACGATACAAAAAGGCTTCTATGCACACAGCTTTATATTGATAAATGATGTGCAATCTATTTTCAGTAAATACTTTTCGTATATTTTTGTAGAACGTTAAACTACGTAGGTGTTGCCAACTCTTTTTGTTTTCTTTTCGTAGGGTCGATTTTGGGCAAATTAATGATATCAATGTATAGAAGTTTCCATAAAAACTCGTACATATTATTATAAACATGAGAAGTATATCAAAAGTGATACACGCTTATGTGTACAGAGAACAGTCGTCCACCAAGAGTGGTGATTAGCGCTTTTATCTTTTTCAGCGGTGATTAAGGTTTAATCACTGTAAAGGCTTATGTCCAGAAGTGGACGTTGGCTGAAACGACGCCGACTAAAACAAACAAGCGTACATACATGACTATATAAAATCATCTAGACAGTTCAACGTAAAAGTGATAACGTTCATTCACCTGAAATAAACTCTTATCACATTTTATGACAACTGACAATTCCTAGCCGGAGGTGAAGCGTTTGATAATCCTCTCACATAGCAATAGCCGGTAAAAATCCACAAGAAAAAATAACCGGTATATAAGGTTAGTTACCAGTTACAAACATTGGCCATACACGCTGGTTGTGCATTATTTTAATGTTTTTAAATGGGTATTGCCTGAAATGAATGCAAATATTTTATTATTTATTTAAGTTCAGTGTGTTCTTTTTTACCCTATGTAATTTTATTTTTCATCAATGTATCTACATCTTCTTGACAAATTTAACGTCTCATTCAGGAAGATAAGGAATTGGCAGAAGGTGAATTCTCGGCAGGTAACTGTGACAAAGTTTACTTACAAAACTATTCTTACTTCAAACTATTTAAACTTTGGTGACCATGAGATAATTGCTTAAGTTCCACTTACTTGTTTAGTCCTACAGACAGTTGGCGTAATGGCGTGTTTCCGACAGCGAAATTATGTTCACTGTTAGTCGGAAAATGAGTACAAATAAACGTGTAAGTAAGCTTAGAATAGAAAATGGGTAAAGATTTTATTCAGCCGACTTATCATTGCGATTAAAAAATAACGCTTTGATTTTAAATAAATTTATTTACTCCGGTTTCGTTTTCACGAATAACTATGAGAATATTCTTTACCAGCAGTAGAATTATACAATGGCAATAACATTATAAACGCATTGAACTGTATTAAAATCAAATTTTTGTCAATTGTGTGCCACACTAACAAAAGAACTAAATTAAGACTAAATCCAACATGATGATGATTTAATGGTCTTGATATTTCAATCTAATCGTAAAGGATACTGTCTAAAAGTTTGTATGTTACTCTACATCTCTGAAGACATACATCTGACGTATTGCAATTGTAATAATACCAGTCTACGTACTTTACATAATAATGTGATATAAGGTCACAAGTCATAGAGCTACGACTAGCAACGCGACATTGTAGTATTCGACTCCCTGAGGTTATAAGGGAATAACATCGTACTGATACAAGGGAGAAAACATTATTTGAATTGTTTGGTTTAATACTAGACGAACGCGTTTGTTTTACCCGTGTTTGAGTACATTATAAGAGTATACTTTTTACTGAAAATATTTTTGAAATGTTGTCGGAAAAAGTGTTTTTTATTTGTACCAAATCTTGCAAGATTTTAAACTGCAGATAATTCCAATTAACTATATAGAATAATTAAATGAATTAAGAGTTATTTAGGTAAGCAAAAAGCTTAGTCGAATATTATACTATTTCAATTTAATTTAATATTATTTGTATAGTATTATGTAATTATGTTGCCTTGATAGTATAAACATTGCTACTATAGTTTTTTATTAATCATTCTAATATTCTGTAAACAACTAAGTCACCTGAGACTAGACGCGTACCTCTTTTTTTTTATTTGTAATATTCCCATATTTATTGTTTATTGTATAAGGTTGAGTGGAGCTAGAAAATCCCTGTTCAATTGCTACTTTACGCAAATAATTTTTAATTTATTTGTTTGAACAATGTCTGGCTTGAGGTTACAGATAGTTGGAGATAGGGAATACTTAATTAATATTTAATTTCGATTTTCGGTATAGGTTTTATTGCGTGGGTGGGAAGACATGAATATTAATGTAGGTAGGTACGCACTGATTAATTTGAGAAATAGATGAATGTGCCAAAAATATACTGTGAGATTAAATTTTCAATTCTGTATAGTAGACGTATGGTATCCGTGTGGTATCCGGCCTAGAATTGACCACCCCCTTTCCTCCCGTGGGTGTCGTTGGAGGCGACAAAGGGAAAATCCAGAAGATGATGAGTAACATGACCACCAACACTGCCATCCCCAAGCCGCTTGCCAAGAGTGGGGATTATGGCAACCTCCCCTTCTAAAAGAGGAAGGCCTTTGTTTAACAGTGGACGGCTTTCGGCTGATGATGATGATAGTAGACGTATGTATACGATGGTAATTTGTTTCCATTCTTTTTAACTTCCTATTAAACTCTTCACCTATTACCGGGTATAGTTGGCTAAGAGAAAAAAGACAGATCGCTTATGTCAGTCTCCACACTTCTATATCTTTTCCTAAACCAAAATAAATACTATAGTGTTTTTATAGTTTCGTTGTAAATCTACGAGTGTTTTGTTTACAGAAACATTGAACCAGAAGTTGTTGTGGTATTACCAGATTTCAATAGGGTCAATGGTTGAAGTGTTGACGGGCGATCAAGTACCATTCATTTAAAATTCTTTTGTTTCACTCTAATACTAGATTACTATACAGTTCGATAACTTAACATGATAGCAGTGATAGCCGAGTGGTGTGACCGTTGGACTGCCAAGTCAAAGGACGCAAGTTCAAACTCCGGCACGCATCAATGTCTTTTCAATTCATGTACGTACTATAAATTAGTTATCAGTTGCTAAAAACGGTGTTGTGGTATGTAGGTTAAATGCTAGAAACGTTTTGTTAAAAAGGTGTTTTTGGTCTGTATCAGTATGCGGTTAACCGACCCGGATTAACCAATCATTTTCAAAATCAGGGCATTAGGTTAAAAGAGAGCACTCTCATATTTCAGTAAGAACAGAACACTAGTCAAGTGGTCAGTCGCTATGAAGCGCAGTTCTCGTGGTGTCATTAAGATAATACTTCCATTAGTCGCGTTGTACGACATCCAAAGTAAGATCTATTATCCCTGTAGATGGCGCTTGTCGACTCAAGAGACGCTACTTGCCTGAAGTTTACGAGCCTGCGATCTTAGAACACTTGGTCTAATGGCTAAGGGTGCTACGAACGCTCAAATCAGGAGAGGGTTGAAGGCCAATTTTCTGCATAATATTTCGGGTTATAAAACGCTTAATAACAGAGAGGAATTCGGATGAATATTTTCATTTATTTACAACTGCAATTCTTTTAGTCAACCCAACTATGGCTTTTGCATCGTAAGTTCTTTATAACAGACATGAATTAATACTACATGCACAAACATCCAGCGTCGGGACAAATATCGTCGAATTTCCCAAATATGATTGAGATGAACAAGATATTTTTTGTAACATCCCAATCACTTGATCAGTGTGCCAATCAGGTCATCGAAAGTTTTTGATTTAACAATATATTAGCAGTAGTATCAGATTTTCATTTATTTCTACGTAGTTAAAGTTATGCTACACGACAGCCTACGCATAAACAAATGAAAATTAAACACTGTTCTAAATACAAGTGGCTCTACCTCAGGGAAAACACACAGAACTCGGAACAAACGTACGTATTTACTTGCCTGCCCGTAATCTGAAGCCGTTGCACCAACTTCACAGTCACTTCGTCGCGTTATCGAGACAAGAGGGGACAGTTTGCGCTCCGTATTGGAACAAACGTTATAGTTTTGTTTTTAAACAAGGTGTGTGGAGAGTTCTGGGAATGATATTTCTGTAGAACTAAACTGGTTTGGTTTTGTTGTTCTTTTAAAAGAATAATTCGTTATTTATTTTGAACAATTCAACAGTGACGTCCTGTTTAGTATGTTACGGTTAAATCTCTAATTTTAGACTTAACCCGTAAAATCAATCACAGGTAATTTTTGACAATTGATTGATGCTGATGATGGATTTTTGATTGGGGCTGATGATAGTGAATAAACAATAGCCTCGCCATGACATTGCTGTATACTAAAATATAAGTATGCAGCTCATCTACGTCTACGATATTGTAAAATATACGCGCCATTATAAATACATACTTACATATTATGTATACCTACTTGTTCCGTCGTTTTAAGTCACCAATTCAATTAAAATAATTAAATAAATATTTAAAAGTTACCATAAACCCACAGTCACTATTTCTGGCTTTCCATCAGATTTTCCAGAATCACTGTTAAAGATATTTCTAACAAACTGTACATTATGAATCAAACACAATTCAAAATCCGTGGCACCAGTACCTTAATCTTTCGCTCGAGTACAGCAAAGTATGTAACTTCTCAACTCCGCAATGACTTCATGAATATCCATAACTCTCGAGTGCTCGACTTAAAAATTATGTAATCACACAGGATGCCATCGATCCACTGCACCCTTAGCGCTGCGGTGTAGCGTGTCGGCGAATATTATTAATGGATTCTAAATTGCCTTTAAAGCATACTTCCGCGACGAACCGTACGTGTCAACGTTGTTACTTTCGCAAATGGATTAAATTAATGTTTGTGTACACGCTCTCACCTGTGAGGACTCGTATGTTTTTGCGAGATAACTTATTGGTGTCGGTTACATACGTGGCTGTTTTGCGTCTTCGTGTGACTTTAAAAATACTTAAAAATTATTTTACAAATTTAATGTATCGTCCCTTCACTTTTCGAATTATGATTTTTCGAGAATAATTCTGACACTAACGCAAATACTAGACTTTGAAGTTAAACTGTTTTGAGGATTTTGTTGCGCTTTTATTTGATATTTAATACGAGACGTTTAGAGTCCTTTATAGTAAAATGTGACCTGAGAGATTTTACTTGAATTTGAAGTGTTGCTTAGATCACAAATGTTGAGAAATTAGTATTATAAGATGAGGTAGATATAAACAATTACTATAATATTATTGCTAACAACTCTTTAAATCTCAATATAAGTTATGAACCAAATTAAAATGACAGAAGAAAAAAGTTACTTTTTGATCCAAATAAATGGTACGATATTGAATAAATGTATGCCAGTAGGAATACTTTTGCAGAAATCTATTCGGCACAAGTCCGTGTGACATCGTCATTATTAACCCTTTGGAAAGATTCACCTTTCGGGGACCGAGGACGTGACCACGTGACTGTTATATTCTGCCTCATTTATATTCTTAGCCTTTTCCCATTCGGCATGATCAATCCTTATATGACCATGTTAATTGGATTCATTTGGCGATAATTGTCCCCTATTTCATGGAAAGAAGCCTGTGGTGAAACGTTAACATTTTTGATTTGAAACCGTTCGTAGATAGCGAAACCCTTAATATTTAGGTAAAAGAGATTAGTCGTAGGGTTTTTATTTTATTATTTTCTCATATTGCCATTATTTTTTATTTTAGACACAAAGGTCGTGTTCCAATAGTAATATTGAAAATCATACGTCTAATTTAAAACTAAATAAGGTTAAATAAACCAAGGATTTTGTACAAATCCATTTTAACACCTAAAACTATTGCAACTTATTAACCAAATGTGTTTATCAAACGTGTCGCTAAGTGACGTAATTACATATGCATATATCATGCGCATAACGTAATAATGGCGGTCGTGTAAAGTAATTACGCGTAGTTTGATTTACCAGATGAGGGTTCTAAATGGTTGTAACACAATCGCAAACAAAATAATCTCGGAATTCATATGGGCTTCGCGTTCGTTCAGAATCCTAATGTGTTGGACAAGCTTACGTTTTGTCGTCAGATTATGTGTGAATGATAGCTAGCGTGCACAAACAGACTTGTATTAATTACTTCGCAATTCGTTTATTTATAAGCGGCTCTTCGTTGTTGTTTGTTGATTATGTTTTGGGAAATGCAAGGTGAGGAATTCTCTAAACTCTGCTTTAAGCATTTATGAAGAATGGTATGAGAGAGAATGAGGAAAAGAGGGACCTATTTCTGGATCGTAGAGAAATCCGTGCTTTAAAGAGTTAGTATATGCAATGCAAATGGCTGTTCTAATGTGAGTTATAAAGATAGGTCTCTATCTATGTAGCTGACTGCGTGAGTTTGAATAAAAAAAACACAAACAAAACGATTCAATAGATATCATTATATTTATTAACTGAACAACAATTTAACTAAATCAAGCCGCGTTGCTATTCACTGAACACAAAAGATAATGAATGCAAATAGTTTAACAGATCTCAAATCAATGTTGGTCCGAATAACAAACATTCGAGTGTTAAAATTTAATTGAAATCGAGCCACGATTCGATTTAGTTTGGAATATTGACGTGACAATACATTAGAAACTTTCGAATAAGCAATCGAAATTGAATTCGGGCGGTTTTGATTAAATAAACTCCTGAAATAATTTTCATTTACTCAGCTAACTAAACTTTGAGTATGAATTATTGGTTATTTAAATTTTGTTTGAATATATTAAGGAAGTTTGTAACTGGATGATCTAAGTAAATTTATTATTATTTATCTTCAACCTACTGGCGGAATCCAAAGCTATTCTTTGTCTTGTAAGTGGTTCAACTTATTAAGAAGGGCTATTCAAAATGTTTTATTAGTAAATTTATTTGTAACTTATGAAAATATGTTTAACGATCAATTTAACTTGCATATTATTTGTAAACTTGGTAAATCATAGTCCTAAATAAGTTGGATTTGCGTCCATATCTTAGTAACCTATTCATAACGCAATAGAAACATAATGACTGTCCGACTCTTAAACTAAAAACAGACATAATAAGCAAAGACAATATTACAATCACGAGTAAATCTAGACACATTTTCGTATAGGCTTAAATGTATTTTTCTATCCAGCGAAAAGGCCATAAATATTTCGAAATTCCAACCAAAACTATGTGGTAAAACACAGCAACTAAAATGTACACCTACACATCTGTTAATACCGCTTAATGATTACGATGCTCCTAATTGACGTCGACCTAAATGACGTAAAGGGGGATGCGGCTTTATTCGTTCCGCGTGAGTGCTTTGATTTCCGCATAGGAATAAAATTCTGTAAAGCGTTCTTAATTTCAAATGAAAGGGGTGAGTGATTCATTCAGTTTCTCTAAGGAGGATCTGACTATTGAGGTTTTATCAACATTTTATCGCCGAATATACACAATTACACCTTTCAAGTCTTGTATCCTAAGACTTATTATGGGTATTGCTAATGCTTCTTCTTCAGATCGTAAGGTTGATGATCAATCTGGTGTCCGACTCTAAACCGTCTGTAGGTCTCTGACAATGTGTAATGCTAATAACTGGTTGTTTTCAAGAACAAAGTATAACTGCTAAGCAACCGTGCAGAAAATCAGAGTCAAGGTACAGTTCTTGAATGAAAATTAATCACGAGGCTTTTTAATGAACAAATCAGCTATTGTAGTAGTGATAACTTATAACTGTAGAGTAGAGTATCTAAGTAATGAGGGAGGAATAAAACGTGGTAGTCAGGCATAATTTGGATGTCGCATCAACAAAAAAGAAATCCCAAACATTCCTTAGAGAAACCTTAGAACAGAGTTCGAGTTTCTTTCCGAGAGCCAACGTAGTAAATGAATGTTGGGTCAAAACAAAAGCTAAGATCGTTAAAGCACTTGAGAGACCAATGCAGAGAAATATTTTACATCTTTCATCTCCCCATTGTCCGAAGAGGCGGAGACATAACCCTATGCCCTGGCAGGCACACTGCCAAATGCACTAAAGACACCGTTGGAGAATCTGGCCGTCTAAATAAATTATTGTTATGTTATATGCTGGGTTGACTTCTACTTCAACTGTAAATACAGAGAGTATTATGTTGAAATATGTTTTGTTGTTATATTAAACGTATGTGTGAATTAACATTTGTTCAACCCCTCCCTTCTTTCTTAAAGTTTTTGTATTTAGATTTTTTGCACTTTCTTATTTTAATGAGTGTTTTAATGTGAAATCACAATGTGTGGGGGAGCGTGGGTGAGATTATTACCATTTACGAGCAAGAATTCAATACCCGACTGCTAGTGAGAATTTATTGCTACCTCATAATAAATGAACGTAATATAAATGTTTTGTTCACAGTTTTCTTTACGCACCCACAGTAATTAAAAAAGGGGTTGACAGACAGACGGACGGACAACGGAGTGATCCTATAAGGGTTCCGTTCCGTTTTCCTTTTTGAGGTACGGAACCCTAAAAATGTTAATCTCACAAGACTGCAGGTGATTACTATTTCCGCATAAATTAGCACGTCATTCTTCACATTCTTTGTCAATACAATCATATCCCCTTTGTTAGCAATTATGCAAATAATTTTTATCCAACAAAACAGAACGCAGCTATAAAACCTTCATTTGTGAGTTCCATTAATCAAAGAAAAATTCGATGGAGTTGGATTTTGGAGGGCGTATTTTTTTACCCGTCGTATTCTTCAGTAGTACGAACGCGTAATTCGCGTAATTACGGGAAATGCGTACCGAAATAATAGCCCTCGAGTCGAGTTACATGTTCTTTGAAGATGAATATGCTCAAGGTATTCCGATATTCGTGTGGAGGTTTTTATTTAGGAGGAAGTATAAAAACTCTGGTTTGATTTGATTGTCTGTTTATTGTCCTTCATGTAACCTTTGATTTTTTCCTCCTAATGCTTATGCGTGTCTTAACAAATTAATTGACTAACGGCATTACTAATGACATTAAACGTTTTGCGATAACTCGCTCGTTGGCTTTTTAGCCAAATCAAAGGATTTTAACGCGTAGTTTAGCGCGCTAAGCTATGTTGGCTACATTAACGCCGTCTCATTCCGTGGGGCGTATGCGCAGTGCAAGAATGTACTTTGTTCTTAGGCGGGAACTGCGTTATTACGACAATAGAGTGGTCGAATAAGAAGATAACCATGCCTTTAGAATCCAAATTATATAATAATTTATCACACTCGTTGCTGCAACCTGTGCAGCCGCTTCAACCTCCATTGATGTGCAATTAACGTGCTACTTTACTAGGAATTAACTTTTGACGGCGTTGTAAGTAGATGTAGCCAACATGCAGGTTAAGTACTGTTTAATGTAGGCACTCAGCATGTCGATTCTTTATCATTTGTTTTTCGAACATTTCGTAAAATTAATTTATTTAAGATGTTTTTTTCAGTCCCTTTAGCTACTGAAAACTACTTAACATTTCAATGGCCCCACCACTACGAAACAGTCGTAATATTTCGAGTACATCTATGCTCAATACTGATTCCTCTTTGTCTTCAATTGAAAACTTTTTCTACCAGTGTTGTATGAATTGAACGGCGGTACCACAAAGCAAATGAATGCGGAGCTCGTGAAACAAATTGAAAGAAAAAAATACGATTCGATATTGAAACAGGGAACGAAAATATGCACGATCGCCGATTACGAACGGCGAGACTATTGGAAGATTTTTGACAGTTCTCGCGAATGGAACGTTCACGTTGATATGACTATTGTTATGCTTTGTCTTTCTAAGGTAGGCGGTCTAAATCACTCGTGAAATGTCTATACATTTTTTTTATTTGTGGAGAATAACTAAACATTCCTGTAGTGGTCTATTGCCTAAAACGGGTAAAGTTTTAAACATAGGGCTACCACTAAAATTTAACAAAGCAAATTGAGTAGTATTTGGAACACAAGTCCAACCAGTTGGTATCATAAATAAGCAGCGACATTTCGTAGTCTCTAGCACAATTTATCAATTATTTACAGCAAAGAGCTTACTGCGCAAGATCCCATTTCTTTAGATCGTCGGGCTAAAGATTAACATTCCTACGCACGCTGAATTTTTTCCATAACAACATAAATGTCGTAGCATTTGCCAAACGCAATGAACGTTTCCCCTTTGATACTTATTCGAAGACTACGTGTAGAGTGCATTTCTCCTCTCAAGTCGACGCAAATAAATTTTCAAAGCGGCACACTTGACATCTACGGTGGTAGGCGGATGTTGCCAGTACTTTAATTAAATAAAAATGTATTGAACGTGTCTGTTCGTTTTGTTTTTGCTTAGGGTATGCCAGATACGTGTACTGTGTTTTTTCTAACTTCGGATTAAGGTTTCAGAATTAAATTTAAAGGTTAATGATGGGTAGTAACTGGCGTGCTCCGTAGGTATTTATGCGAATGTC
The DNA here is from genome assembly GCA_905340225.1 of Abrostola tripartita. Lineage (NCBI taxonomy): Eukaryota > Metazoa > Arthropoda > Insecta > Lepidoptera > Noctuidae > Abrostola > Abrostola tripartita. The sequence goes on along the minus strand of HG996498.1, from coordinate 5,290,295 downwards.
TACTTGATTTAATAAAACATAATTATAATAATCCGTTTTAGCGCCACTAGGCGATGTCTCAGTAATCTGACCCTAAAAATGACAGCATTGATCGCTACGCTAGCTCACTGTGCGTTGCCGATTCCAGATAAATAAGTCCATGATGATTTCCGTTACCGCTAGCCGTCATATTAGACGTCAGTGGTTTCTTAGAATATCTATGGGAGTATTTTAAGAATCACATTGAATAAGGTAGCAAGCTCAAACCTAGGCAGGTAGCCTAGGTTTGAGCTTGTTCATAAAACGTCGATCTGTCTACCACTAGCCGACAAAAATATTCCTAAGTAGTTTTATTTTAATTTTTTAATATCACTAACTGTACTCCTCCTTACTGTAGGTATTCTGTTGCATACCTACATTTTGCCAAGACAGTAATATAACAATGACATTTATTAGGGTGTGAGCTTATTGCAATTTCCTGGGCGCAATTACAAACGTAATATCACTCTGTCAGCTTAATGTCGAATGTGAAATTCACGCTTGGTTGTGACATATCTGATCAGAACACCAATGCCAATAAGATTGTTCACTTGCAATTTCGTTTAAAAGACTTTAAAGACCCAAAACTTTTTCTGTAAGTATGTATGGATAAATACATACATAAAATCACGCCTATTTCCCAGAGGGGTAGGCAAAGGCCACGGTTTCTATTTGCTACGATCTTGACTTTCGCCTCATTCACTCCCATCCCATCCCATGCACATTTGTATGGGTATACATAAAATATGCACGAATCACCTGAATGGTACAAATCACAATATTGAATCGTCTCCGTCCAGCATTTGATTACGAATTACGACTGACCCGTTTACGTTCATACTACGTTAAAAAAACAAAATCAATTCCATACAAAATTAACATAGCTCCAATTTGATCCCTAAACAATACAAAAACTCGTTCACGTTCGTATCGAATGGTATTCTCATAGAAATTGATATGTAATATTGTTGTGAGAGGTTCGCGTAAACAAGATTAGAGACAGGGACGTGCCTTGGGCCGTCAGTAAATCTAATTGTGACTCCTCGTGTGAGGCCGGGCGCCGATCGACGGATGAATTCAACAATGTAGACGCCTGTTATTATTTACATTTTATTTTTGATTGGAACCCTTTCAGCGCCCCGATTCGGCACTTGGAAAGGTTGTACTTGTGACGTGTTGACCTAACAACGTCACAAGTGTTTCCGAAAAGAGGATTTTTTCAGTTTGCGCATTATGTAGTCAATATTAGTTTTAGGGATACAAAAAAACTTGAAGGAGCATTTATTGTTTGTAATTGTTACAATTCTCGTTTTTTAAATATTCATATATCATTCATTGGAGCGATAAAATAATTCTAAAAAAACATATAAAGCACATTGCGTAATCTTAACAAAGCTCTGTACAAACAGCTACACACTACGAGCTACAAGCATTTAGAGTTTTTTTTTACAATTCAATATTCAAGTCATACAAACGATTAAGTAGATTTCACGAGATAAGGCGACGGTAATCTTAAACAAACTCTCATGTCTCGTATGACGTATGGATTTCTTTGGCATGGAACAAGTTTGGAGCCGCGGACAAACTGGCTAGGGTCACACGTGACAGGGATGCAAACGAACCCCCGATATTTTCCGCCGTCGGTGCCAAAACGGTGGAAGTAAGCCCTTAGGTACAGTCTACAGAATGCGGACTAAATGGATTAGAACTTGGACGGAATAGGGATAAGCTGCACGGCTAAGCAGTGGAGACTATTGTGGAAATGTGGGCAGTTTTTAGTACCATAAACTTATGAATAGGCCGCAATAAGTTGTTAAACTAATAAAGGTATTGTTTTAATTAAACATATTGTTATAAAAATGTATACTTTCTGTTTGTCCAAATTAGGTGGTACATTGTTTGCTTACTTATTAAATTAGGCTCACAATGTCTTACTACATCTTCTACTAAACTGTATTGTCTGTGAATAAATAGGCTAAGACCTAAACAATGTTTGAAGGATTTTTTCCGAAACACTTATTAATACAATAAACAAAGTAAAACAAATTATCCTCACTTCAACATAACACGTTACGAACTTATTTAATAACAGAGATAACATCTAAGAAACTTCGGTGCCTAAGTTCTGAATGGACGATAACAAGAAAAAATTATCCCTTTGTGGTCAGCCCCTAAGGCAAAGGTTTACGGGGAAAGGACCAAAGGGTCCAAAGAAAAAGTCCCAAGGGGAAAGTTCAAATGAGCGATTTTAATACTTTCCAAGACAAGATTCAGAGGGGAGGAATATTTAAAATATAATAAAAATAATCCGCGAAAGTAACAAGGTTGGCAAGGGATAAATTTATGGCTTCCAATCGGGTGCGCTGCCGCTCACCCCAGTTTTTCACTTGTTTAATCTTTGTAGGTCACTTAGGACCTAACTCGGCACTTTCACTCATCCGTGGCACTCTGAAATAGAGACTGTGAGAATATGGGTGATATTATAATCATACTATTATGTACTTTCTGACAGATTCTTACTTAAAATTTTTGTTTAAAACAAAATCTTCAGGTTATGATCACTTACTTGGCTGAGGAATGAGTAAATGTCGATCAATCGAAAAAAAAGAAAACTGTTATTTCCCTTTACGAATTTGTTTGAAATGTAGGATAACGGTATAATGGGTTGCTCCAGTTCACCCAAATCCGATGAGCTGCTTCAGCTTGAACGAGCAACAAACATATCACTTACATACCACTTATACATTTGCGATATAGGTGACTAGGCCTCTGTTTTACCTTGTAAATATTTATGAATATTTACATAGAATATTAAATAAAAAACATACCGACGAACACAGAACCTCCTCCTTTTCGAAGTCGGTTAAAAGAATCTATGCCACACAAGAAATTTCTTTTATTAAGTTAGTCAAGCTAGACTCGACAATTTTGAGTAATACCCAAAAATAAATTGTCACGAGCGCGATTTGAACCCTCTTTTACCACAGCACTCCAATTTAACCCTGCGCCAATTGGATCACCAGTATTTAACAGCCAAAATAAAAAGGCAAAATCCACTAAACCTAAAATAGAAAGGATCTACGGTATACAATACTGTTTGTCTAATATACGTTTTTCTTTTGTTACAATGTTCTTTTGTTTCCTATTTCTAGTTCTTTTGAGCCCCTATTAGTGATTGTTTACGATAGTTGAATGATACTGAAGGAAAATTCCAGCATTGTGGGTGTGATGGTCGATGTCTTACTTTTTTTTGGCCGAGTTACCTATTTCTAATATTTACATAGTACAATTGTTTTAACCAAAAAAATGAGTGGTCGCCTAGATCGAAGCCCATAATGACATTGTAAGGGAATATTTTTTTATAAAGTTGACCAATATTTAAGGTATCTATTAAAGAAAAATGGAAAAGGTAGAAATTTTCACAGGATTCATTAATTTGGGCTGGTGTGAGTTTTTGATAGCTAATTTGGCTATCACGTTTGCGTTATTCTTCTGACAAAATGTCATAATTATGTATCATCATCATCATCATCAGCCCGTTGCAGTCAACTGCTGGACATAGGCCTCTCCCAATGTACGCCACAATTATGTATGTCAACGATTAACAATCACATAAAGACAGCCTTCTTCTCATCGTATGGTTGATGAACAACCTAGTGCCAGGGTTTAAACCGCCTGTAGGCCTCTGACATGGCTTTACACATCGTTCAAAATCTCTCAGGAATGCCGGTTTCCTCGCGCTGTTTTTTCACCGTGTCTAGCAACTGATAACTAAATTATAGTACGCACATGAATTCGGGGTTTGAACTTGCAACCTTTGACTTAGCAGTGCCATACCACTCGGCTATCACTCACATTTATAAAGGCAGTGAGAAGATAAAGTTATATAAGTAGGTAGCCATTTTAGATGTAGTTCTATCTGTAACATCGTATCATGTCGTTATCACAACGCATTGTAAAAGTATGTAATACATTACGATCGTAAAAATAATAAAGCTGTTCCCTTTGTAATATACTAACGAAGCGAACAATAATCCAAGACATAAAGCGAGTACGTGTTAAGATACGGAAGAACTGTCTCTTATATGAACATGATTAATCTTAACAGTTACCGCCAGAACTGACTTAGTTCCAGTAGAAGTTGGCAGTGCGAAGTTACCGAACACTGTCTTACATGAGCTCTTTAGAGAATTAAATTTGTGAATATTTGTGACTGCATTTTTTTTGCAGGCTCTTTAGACTGGTGTACCAGATCTATTTTAATAATGGAATGAAGAAGCAGCTCCCTTACCATGAAGCCAGACAGTTTACATTGCTGAATGTTTCTGAAAATTTTCCGTGTACTGTGACTGCACGGTGCACGTATGCTAAGGTTTTAATGATAGCAAATTCCGAGAAAGTCCGTCCTAATAAATAAGAACTATTTAAAATTTTACTAAAATGTACAAGTTTAGGTACATAACTAAAGATGATAGATAACTGCCAGACGAATTTTGTAGATTTGACATTGGTTTTTGAACAAAATAAACAAGAAATGAGTACAGACAAGCTAAAATGTAAAACAATATAAAAAATAATGTTATACATAATTAAATTAATTATAAAACAAGATCTACGTACACTAGCATAAAAACATTATAATATTACATACTTAATACCTACCTACTATTTCTGTCTTCGAAGGGTATTTTATTTATTGTATTAGTGGAGTATTATCGTATCAGAAAGGCATACGTCAATCAGTCTGCGAAGCCTCTCGTAAGAAGGATAATCTTGTCATTTTTGGCTGGTGCCTTCTGTTCGTAGCGGTATTATTTACTTATATTACAGAAGCCTGTATTACTCGCATCATTTGACCGGGCAGCTCATATGTAATGCACTGTTCTTTTACCTTTAGAAGTAACTAGGGATTCGGTTTTGGAATCGTGGTGGGTTGATAGTAGTTTCTTTTTCTTTTAAGCCTTCACAATGCTGACCTAAATTCGTTAATACCTGGACATAATTATAAAGAACATTGTTATATGGTAATTTTTAAAATTGATACAAACTGAATGTTAACCTACATTGTGTTTAATATATTGTTATGAAGTTATAGTAATTGACTGAAACAAAAAGAGAGTATTTTCTATTAAACGAAAATATAAAACAGAAACTTTACTTTTTTAAATAAGAGCGAGACTTTTCTGATTCATCGAATTTATTTCAGAAAAATCTGTACCTATTTTAACTGTTCTATTTTAAACTGGTTTACATTTTCAAGTTTCCATGCTCGTTTATTTTTATATTTTCCTGGTACGTGTGACAGGGTCGGACCCTCGATGTTTTCTTCTCATTGACTGCTCATGGAGGCATGTAACATAAATGCAGCCTACGCCTTCCCTTCGTGTTAATGTTGATGCCCTGTTTCGTTGTTGTGCTCAGCTTAATCTGATGCTATAAATCTCAGTAATTGTGTTCGAATAAAATTAGGGGCGTGGGTGGAAGGTAGCTTGATAAAATGATCCTTAATGACAAAGAAAATGTAAGGCGTATGTTAATTGATTAACTGGAAGTGGAAGACTTCGGAAAACATATTTTGACTAGAGATGTTTGAAGTAGGGCTAGGTTTTTTTGTAAAGAGAGAGAAGAGTTCCTAAATCGATGAGCAGGAAAGCACATGATGAAAGTGAATGATGCGAATGGAATATTCTAGAATCGTAGTCAAGGAACATCAGTAATCTCTATTGACCCCACTGAGAAACAGATTTTATATATGCCGAAGCCTTCCAACAATATATCCAGAGGACTTGAATCTTGACGACCTGATTGGCGCAGTGGCTAAGCGATTAGACTGCTGCGCTAAGGGTTGCGGGTTCGATTCCCGCACGGGGCAATAATTTGTGCGATCCACATTTGATTGTCCCGAGTCTGGGTGTTTGTGTATGTGATATTTCATGTTTGTGAAAACGCACCCACGATACAGGAGAAATTCCTAGTGTGGGGCGACGTTTTTATAAAAAAAAAAAAGAAAAAAAAAAATATTTCGACTTGTTTATAATTTTATAAGCGCCTAGAAGTGATGACAATTTTGACCAAATTCAGCTCGAGTTTAAAATTTTCATCATCAATTCGTCTGCTCTACACCACGTGAAATACGATGCATATCCGCATAGCAATTGGCGTCAGGCGTGAGCCCGATAACCAACTGTTAGCACTGTAGTTAATCTTCTTAATGAATTTTCATAGACAATTCCAGTTCATGCACAATCCATTCGTGACGAGCGTTCAGTGTCACTGAACAATGGGGGCGCGTATTTCAGCGATGTGGAACCTTATTCTGAATGCGGGTCGGATTTTTACTTTAAGAAAGATTAATTTTAATACGTATGGAGTCTTACATTACAAAAATTCTTGTGGTTCCGTTATATTGAATCAATTAATCTTTTATCACCTCTATCAGAGTTTTAGCATATGAGATTTTTTTTAAATAAGATTAGTTTATTGTGAAAATACAAAAATTACTCAAGCCAATACGTGCGGTCGATAAAGCAGATTGCATTTACAAGCCTATATTTTATCTTACATTGATTAATATCACTACTATTATTCATTAATTTAATGTTGTGATGGCCAAATATTTTACTGTAATTGTCTACAATAAGCATGAACGTTTTCGGGTACCAACTTCAAATTTAAATGGTAATTATGTTTCTTAAATCTTAATCATTTCATAAACAAGATGAGAATTTATAGCATTACTGTAGGTATGTTCAAACAAAAACGAAAATTCCTTGGCTCCACATGAACACTACAAGAATAAAACAGCTTGGTAGAGTAACTGATTTAAATATATATTCATTGTTTTGGCAACGGAAACAAAGCATTATTTAGTTCGCCTATCTTGGTAAGACGATGATAATACAGTCCAATCCGGTGGGATTATATTCTTGTCTCGATTCATCTAGTGGTGTAATTCTTAAACAAATTGCAGTATTCCATCTATCATAACCTTAGTTTCGGTCTTAAAATATGTAGTAAAAAAAGTCTCATGTGATATTTTGGTATAGCACACATAGGGTTATACGTTAAATGTTCCACATTGAAGAAAAATCTCGCGTTACTTTCGTTGCCAAAACCCTAATCCTTTATAAGAGTCGGAAGCGATTTATCTTTGGGAATTCTCTCTAAATTTTTCTCATTCGACATTCCACTACTGAAGAAGGTCTACTACAAAAACTGGATTCACATACGATTTACGTTCATTTATAATCCATTGGTGTATTTGTACGACATTTTCCGGAACGATTGGTATAAAAACAAAATTGGATTTGAAGCAATACAAAATACTGTTTTTCTTATTTTTGCGGAACTCAGAATAGGCTCCCGTTGATGTTTATGTATTCAGATACAGCTTGACATTTGACGTAAAATGTTTTGCGAAATTAAATCTTATTACGAAGGCATAAGATTGCTTGAGAGTTACAGTTCACACATTAATTTAAGGATTGAGGCATGTGGTATAAATGAAAATCCTTTGTTACGCTGTTAACACGTAGGTGTTTCTTCGTGGCAACCTAGCTTTTTGATAGCTCACTTTCTCGTTATTATGTTTACCACCGAAATTTTACTAGTAATTAATGAACTATAGTGTGTTTCAGAATAAATAAGGGATTTGTCATGTGTGGGTGTAACAAAATGGTTAGATTTATTATGGCTAAACATACTGACTTTATTCTAAGAATTCTCAGATAAAGATGAATGAATATAAAACTAATTCATAGACTCAAAATCATTATTATATCATAGCAATTTCATGCGATGTTTATAAAATCTTTCATACGTATAAAAAATATTTAAACAAAACCAAAACATCCGGTGAACAATTCTTGCCCAGTGTCATCCACATCCGTGCACGCACACGCTTAAATACGTTATAAATATCGCAATATCCATACGTAAACCGAACTTTATTATTTATAACATTTATGGAATACATTTCATCGCCAACACATCAATTCACCCGCACACAAGACGGTAAATTGATGCATTCACGTGAACTATAAACGTGGAGTTGTGTTTGTGACAAGAGAATATATGCGTTCCTGATAAATGAGTGATGTATGGAGTATATTGTTTGCGTTGTCATAGAGTTGCAAGCCGCCATTGTGTTGAGGATTTCAACAAAAATATAAAAGAGAATCAATGGCCTCTCTACGCCTATGTTTATTCTGCAGTACACTCAAAATCAGATGAAGTTAATCTGGTACAGCTAGGTAGCCCTCAATTGCCTATGAAGCAAAATGATGTCATTGATTCTACGGCACCCTAGATAGGTTCTACAGAATTTATTGACGTTTTAACTGATTCCAGTACGTAATGACTGACAGATATTGCAGTCTTTAGATCAAAGTAAAAAACAAGGAGGATATAATAGGGGTTTCTAAATAAACAATGTGGATAATGGTATAATATATGCATAAGCACCCATACAAGATAAAATCCGTTTGATTGGGAGAGTCATTGCAAAATACTAGTCTCACACATTTAATTTACGCAGCACAAAGCCACAGCATATTTCGATAATACGTTAGTAAAAATAGGGACTTAAATATTCAATTGAAATGGTCGATTGTGGTTTCAAGGTAAAATATAGCAACTAAATTTCGTCCGGAAACAATAACTGCGGTTTGACTATTCATGAGCGCTGGTTTTGTTTAGAATTGAACTGGTTCTGGATTTGTTTTATTGACTGGCCATTGTTATTGATATGTATTGTATTATCGTGCCTATGTCGATAGTGGCTACCTAATATTCGGAAACGAAAACTGGGAGTCCTAATTTAGGTAACTAAAGTATAATTTTTACAACGCCAACATGTCGAAAAAATAAACAAAATAATATACTCTGCCATTATTATTATAAATTTATTCCTCAAGTTACAAAGACTTAAAATAAGTAATGCTTATGTCCGAAGTTGGTAGAGAAATAATAATAATAATAACAGCCTATAACTGTCCCACTGCAGGGCATAGGCCTCTTCTCGTATAGAGAAGGATTGAGCATTGATCACCACGCTAGTTCACTGCGGGTTGGCGATTGGTAGAGAAGGGAACTAAAATATATTATGCGGGCCCTAACTGCGCGACTCATGTACGAGTAGCATCATGCAGCAGTGGTTCACATAGACACAGTCTAGCCTACTTGCAATCATGCTGAGTATACTGGCGCTGGCCCGCACCAGGGATATAAATATGAATAAGTGATGTTTATTCTGTATGCGTTTTTAAACCATTAAAAACAATCAGATTGTGATGAAACTTTGGTAGTCTTCCGAGGACGCCCGAGAGAGTATCAGGCTCAAAAATCTATATATTTTTTATGCAAAAGTCACGCAGATGAAGTCATGGGCATCAGCTAGTTTTATTTATGATCTACACATTGGTAAATTGTTTATAGTGGAAACCCGCTCACTAATGAAAAAGGCACATTTCTGGTTTAGTACCTACTTCAAAGACTCCGTGTGTCATACTTATACCACTTACGCTGTACCCTTGTATTCTACAATTAAATGAGCAATTGAAAAACATGCAAAAAATGGCTTGCCACCCTATAGCAACGACACTGTCAGGGGGCCTAGACAAGTGACAAAACGCTGGACGAATAGACATCGAACATAATGATAAATGTATGGTGATGACGACTGTAAAATCTATGATGTCAATGAAATATATTTTTCATTCTATTCTATTTTTCTTGCGTTTTGCCTTGCCTTGTCTAGGACCCCAGTTTAACTCAATTGTCCCACTACCCAACATACACGACTATGTACTTAGAAGCGGTCTGCATCGAAACTTTCTTCAGCATGTACTGCAAGAGCATTTTCTTCTTAATTAGCGTCGGCGAGTCCATTGTTTTAACGTTCGAGCCACTTTCCATTCGCATTCGCTTCTCTGTTCCCTGCCAAATGGTTTTAATTTTTTGTTCTTATTGCTGTTCAGCTAATTTCTCGTTCTTAAGTTTTATGATATAATATTTTAAGTTTTTGTTGGCTCTATTAAAATTATGAGGATATTACTGTTTGGAATGTTAACAATTTGTTTTCTTTTATGGATTTTATAATTTGGTCTTACAATCGTAATAATATTTACCTACTTTGTCTTCCCAGCTTGTAAATATGGTTTATAAATTAACATTGGACATTCCAATAGTCTCTGATAATATTATTAATCAAATTTCAATCAAGCTTACCTTAAAATATTGCTTAACATTTACAATATTTATTGTCTTTACATACTTATTTATTCGATCTGAACTTTATTCAAAATTAAGTTGAGTTATCTAACAACAACATTACGTTCCCAGTAGACATCCCAGCTTTGTACCAGTAAGACATACTAATATTTTTTAACATAAATAAAAGTATATACCTATAAATATTGTCTGCTTTAACTATTTTTTAAGGCAGTGACTAGATAACTTCGCTTAAAAACAAAGCTTTATGAAATACGTGTTACTTTGGAAATTCGCCTTGTTCTAAACCTAGTGAGATCGCAAATAAAAAACAACTTTTGACGAAACCAGTAACAATATCGAATAAAAATACGAACAAACTTACAACTTAAGTTTCGCCTGTATAGAAAGAAGTGAAAGACATTCTACTTTCATTCCCTATTACTTCTTAAACTTCGACTTAACAGCCTCTTAATACATACTTCGAGTCCCTGTTACAATTACAGAAAAACTTGGCCATACAAATACAAAATGTAGCCAGCGAGTTCGTTTCTAGGTCGCAGGCACAGTATGTCAACAATAGGGGATGGCTGGAGATTAAGAACGCTAGCGAATGTAGCAAGAAATGCACGGAGCTGTGCATGCAAGGCGAATACTCGTGTTAAACTTGTGTGATATCCGCTGCGATGCTGTCGCCCTAATGAAATGAGTTTTTTATGTTTCTTTCTCTGATCGTTACTTGTTTTTGACTGGTATTATGAGGATGGGGTGCTCCGTGCGAGTGGAGGGCCTCTACGATTGACGATACATAAGTACGTCTGGCGCACCCTAGACGGTCAACTTCACAACCATCCTTGTTGACTGACCAATCTCTACACCACTCCATTCCATGTGGTTATTGACAAAAAAGAGGAGGAAGTGAAGCATATTGTTGATCGTCCTTTTGGATCATTGATTAATTTGACAAATTAGTATAGGTATGGATCCGGCACAAAGATAGGAATATATTACTGATTTTTAAACTATCGCGTTGCACGATGATAATTACCTACAACACGGGAAATAACGCGAACATAATTTTTAAATTTTAGCTTGACGTTTCGACCGAGTTCATCGGCCGTGGTCAAAAGCAGAGTCTGCTTGTTGCTGCTTGAAAATTGTGTTCGCGTTCATTCCCGTGTTATAGTTAATTATCATAGGAATATATTATTCCTCATGGCTGGTCAAAAATGCGGATTAAAGGTGCCAATGCCGTAAGCTCTTTGTCCATAATCGTATGTACATTTACTGATTCTAAGTGTTCGGATTTTTATTCAGCAAGAAATATGTGGATATTAAAATGAAAAAATATGTATAACTCAGTTGCAAGTCCTATGGCTAGCTAAGTATCCATAATTCACAAGATCAAACTCCTCAGACCATGTCATGTTTGTTTGTTGTTTGTTCTGTCTTAACACATCGCTGCTTCGTAAGCAATTGTGTACGTGTGCACTAGTCGATCACTTCGGGGAATGTAGGCACAATTGTATCCAAACATCACAAGTCACAGAACGTATAGCCTCATCTAAGTATTACTACACAGTTAGATGAAGACTGGACGATAATAAATTCTTCGTTGATAACTAATATGATGAATAGGTATTTAGTTTTTTTTTCTTTTAAAAAAAAAACGTCGCCCCACACTAGGAATTTCTCCTGTATCATGGGTGCGTTTCACAAAAATGAAATATCACACACAAACAACCAAACTCGGGACAATCAAATGTTGATAGCACCAATTTTTGCCCCGTACGGGAATTGAACCCGCAACCCTTAGCATAGCAGTGTAATCGCTTAGCCACTATGCGAATCAGGTCGTCAGTTCCTTGCTACTATGAAGGTAAGATACGTGTTCATGCACAAATACAAAATGGTTTCCTTCTCTTTCTATTAAACCCCCCAACATTACCATAGAAAAGAATATCAAAGTTGTTTGTATAATTTGAAACACAAACGACACAAAATAAATAAAGGAAACAAATAAAGTGGTTTGGCAACTTTGGTAAGCTCACAGTGGATGGAGTAATAAAATGTAAATAGCTACAGAAGTGTTAAAAGGAGTCGCGGTAAAAGTTTAGCTCACGCGAACTTAGCACTTGATGGCGTCCCTCCGAGTTAGGGTATGGTGCAAGTGATAAGCGATAGAAAGCAATGAGGAAAATGCGACTTTAGTTAAAAAGAGTAAGATAACATTCTCAAGTATTTTAACACTTTCACTGCCACTGTTTTTTTTTTTGGTCGCGGGTTAAATATAACCCGCGTGGCGTTCAACGGCTTAAATATAAGTTCCATGATAAAAGGGTTTTCAACTAAGATTTATATTATAAGTAGATACGCCAATTAACGTTAACGAATGTGTGTATGTTTACGGACCAACCAAGCGACACTTAATTTTTTTAAATGTCTCAGAATTTCAATAGTAGAAGCAAAAGTTGTTATTACACAAACGAATTTTGTTATCTTTTCTACGGAGAAATTCCAGCTGAAATTATATCTTTCATCATCATCATCAACAATAAAGTAACTTTTTGTAATAACGCAAGAAAATACACGAACACTAATAAATATTAGCACATCAATCAATCAATAAATGTTATTGTTTCTTATACATTCTTCTTTGACTTTGTGAAACAAACTTTGTTGAGTGATAAATCGACAAACTCGAACAACGCCGCTGTAGTAACTTAAAAAAATATATAACGTTAACAATTTTGAAGAATTATATTGGAATTCAATAACATAGGCTCTGAAAACTTTGATTATTAGTAGAAGAATCGGCTTTTTAAGAGTAGGTACTGAATTCAGCCCGCGGCTTTGTTTACGTGGAAAATTTGGTCGCCTCTCTTTCGGGATTAAAAAAGCCTAGGTCTAAATTGTCCAACCTGCAAGTCTATTAGAGATATTGGTAAAAAAAAAAAAAACAAATCGGTTTGTTAGTTTTGTTTACCTCTTACATCCAAACATACAAGCTTTACCTCTTAATGTAAATATATATGTATGTGCGGCACATAAAGATAACATTTTCAAATTTTTTGTAACAATAACAGCCCATTACTGTCTCACTGCAGGGCAAAGGACTATTCGAGTAAGCAATGAGCATTGATTACCACGCGATGTCACTGCTGGTTGACTCAATTTTTGTAAACGCTCTTTATTATAACTTGAACCAAAACATAAACGGTTCCCCCCGCTGGTGAAATCCGCCACAAATGGTTTCAGAGAGAAATATAAGTATTGGAGTTATATTGAGTCAGAAATTATGACGATTGTAGAGATTAATAAAACCTCATTACGCTTTCATGTTGATGTTATGATCATAAAAGTTCATTACCGACTGTGGCGGAGGTTATTATAATTTCAAAGCTTGCCTAATCAAATATGATAATTGCTGAGGTTTTTGATCCATCATGTATGTTTGGAATACTTTAATTAAAATGTAGGTGCGACCATATTTTAATTAACAAAAAAAAAAGGATAAACAGAGAGAGATCGGACACACCGAATTTTCTATTCACAAGTATTTTTAAACAATCACCAAATAAATGTGACACAGTAATTAACATGTCTAAATAATAGTATCATTTGTTTTGCTATTGCTTACACTAATAAAACTATATTCACGGTAATAAAGGTCCGCAGTTTATTAAAAACTATTTAGTTTAGGCAGATGCCATGTAAAACAAAACATTCAGTTACACGTTGAAATGAAAAAAAAGTGCTGAAATGTACTCGAAAAGAGTTTGTAACAAACTTGTATATTTGTCAGACGGTTGCGTTGATATGAGGCTTCACCAAAAGAACGGATATATAACTAAGTGTATATTTCCAGACAAGCTCCGTAGTTTTAGTTCCCGAATGGGATTCCATTTGGGAATGGTAAGAACTACAACTTGTAAGAGTTTAGAATCTGGAGCCTTTAGGGGAAGAAACTTTGTACGTATGGATTTCTCACGCTATCTATTACGGAGTAAACAAAACTTGTTACTGTTGCAATTGTTTTTGGAAAAAATAGATACAACTTACATAGGAATAAATATACCGTTGATATATCTGGATTATCCATAATACAGCAGTTTTTTGGTCGCGGCAAATACCGACATTACATTTAGGTCATAATAATAATATAATTATCTGATTTTCTTAACGAGAAAGAAAATAATGGTAGGCTTAACTAACAAGACGGCTAGACCTGGGAAAATCTATTAATCATACCAGAAAAAAGGTTTCGCTAGTAACGATTCAACGATTGTTTCAACTGATGTGGCAAAGGTACAATTGTTAATAAAAAAGCAAATCTAAAGAGAAACACGCAATGAACATAACGATGTCGCATACTTTCTAGTAAATTAACTCAGTTGACACAACGCAGAGTAATGAAAATGCTAACTAAGTGAAATGTCAGGCGCATGATATATTGACGTTCAGTCGCTGTCTGTCGAAGGCCCGCTATTGTTCCCAATTTACTATATTGCTGCGTTAAAATTCCGAATAAAATGGTAAACACATTTTGTTTTCAATCTAGCGAATAAAAACAGTTATTATTCATTTCGGCTCATAAAACCGTATTTACGGTTATGCTGTACATATGAGCATTCTATTGGACTATCGGAATATCAACACGGGATGTTCAGTTAATCTCCTATAAACCGGACTAATTGCTACGTTTATGAGGGGTGTTTTACACGTGTTCGAAATAGATTACATTTATAACATTTTCATATATTAGGTACACTGTATAATCCGTCATTCGGAAATTCAGATGCTTCTAATCAATTACTGTATTTTGTTTACATTTTCTGTATACCTACTGCAAAATATTATACTTACACACAAATAGAATAAAGTTCATAAGTTTTATAATAATCTAGGACAATTTAAATACTATGTATTGTGTCAGTACTTGTCTTGGCTGGAGGCTCCTTGGGTCTCGCCAAAAAGTCCGGTGAAGCAGATAAAGCCTCCGTCGAGGCTGCCTGCGGCAGACCTGAGTGACCATGAGTATTTGTGTATATCATGAATTTTAAAGAAATAACCCTTTCGCGTCCTAGTAAAAACATTTTCAATAGTACAGGTACTGTACTTTTATGTTGAAATATTTCTCGTCTGATGAATACAGTTAAAAGAACACAAAAGGTGACGGGGTGGTAAAAACCTCCGCGAAGCAAGGTGAGAGCGAACAGTGTGGGCGCGCACAGATTAAAAATAGATTAAACGCAAACGCAGCAGTAACGTTAACTAATGAATTACGTTTCGGGTTACTGATTATATCGCAAACAATATTGTTCTAGAAATTTTTTCACAAAGGATTCTTGGATTCTCTTGGCAAATTACTTTAGAAAAATATTGCTTCCGAGCAGATTCAAAAAAGTCTAGATTACACAGATATCCCAATTACAAACTGAATTCACAATCAGAGAGTTTTCTCATTATCCTTGAAATAATAACTAAATTATACATCGAAAATTACGCTGGCTGTGTTCTCATCGTAATCAGATTAAACTCGATTTGTTTGTTTGCAACATTAATTTTTAACGGAATTTTATACCTAATTACTCTACCAAATATCTAGAGCCTACTCACGCTCTAATATTATCCTTATCTCACCGTAATTATCCGTTGACTAACACGAACGTGTATTCAGATAATTATTTGAAAAGAAAGTTATTAATTTCCCAACTTCGGCACTTAATCAAAATATTCCGAAGTTTAATGATTTCGAATCAAAGTTCGTAAGGTACCGTGAGCTTAACAAAGCGGATGATTATAATCGTCTCCTGAGAAAAATAATTACTGAGTATAATGAATATCGGTTTGGTTTTGTTCAGAAAAATGTACCGAAATACATTATTAGTACTTTAGATAATGCCTTTTGCTTATTGTAAGTACTTGGTCATGGAATGGCGCTTGATTGAACAAATGCCTAACTATGAGCTTGCATTGCACGCCATAGTAACCCGGCAAATGTCCGCTCGCCACCCGCGAATGTATGCATTGGATCACAATATCACGCCTGTATACCCCGAAGGGGTAGGTAGAGGTGACTGTAAAGTACACCCACATTTCGCCAGTTATGTTATAGGTCCCAATGTAATAGGGGCGAGCCTATTGCCATTAACCGGGCACAAATCCAGACTCCGTGCTCCTACTGAGAATTACCTAATGGAAAACCCAATAACAGTTTTTTATACATCCAGCGAATGTATTTCCTTCTTTAAAGTAATTATATTTTGCTGTTAGTTGATTTATTTTCAGGTTTGATCACTCACGATGTGAAATCCACCCTAATCGTTGAGAAAGTAAAAATGTTTTAAGTATAAATCGTTTTCGTATTTTTAGATTTGATAGTGTGGGATTGTTAACAATGTACCTAATGTTAATGTTATTTTAGAAATTAAACTATTACTAGCTAAGTTACATTAATTAGCAGTTAATTTAAATAATCAAGCAACTAATTTCAACATTTCATATCAGCTCATACAACTACGCTTCATAAATATTTCATTACGATTTTCACCTGATTATAAAGTATTAAATCTAACATTTATCTTGGAAATTAACCCAGGCTCACATTCACAAAGGTGTTACTTGGATATCAGAATGTAGGTCACTTTAGTATTAAGGGCTAGACTGTGCGGTTATTACAACATTTGAATAGGTACAGTCAGTAACATAAGTAGCTGTACATTTAAATTTTTTAACATAACATTAATTGAAGAACATCTATATTTTATATAGTCTTAAATATTCTCAGCCCATCATTTGAACGCTCCTATAATTTGAAACATTATCTTGAATTAATAACTTTTAAACTATCGCGATGCATGATGATAATTTAATTGTTACGTGTTGTAGACACGGGAATTAAAACAAGTTTTTAATTTTGGCTTGACGTTTCGACCGAGTTGCATCGGCTGCTTGTGTTCGCGTTAATTCCCATGTTATAGTTTAATTATCATTATCTTAAATTGATATTCGTTTCTTGCAATTATTTGACATAAGGTTTATTAATATGTTAAGCTACTTACGTTGCTAACTGTACCTATATCTGAATTGTTTGTAGACTGTAAATAGATCGGTATCGTACTCCGTTTATGTTTAGCTTACGATCGACTGAAGCCTGGTTATATTAAAAGATCTTGTATAGGAGAAAGGTAGAGCTTACTGCGCATGTGTGAATTTATATTACATATTTTTAGCCTTGCAAAATATAGGTACAAATTTTACAAAGCTTTCAATAAACTGTTGTACACTTTACAAGTAAGATAAATAATTTATATTGTTAACGACTAATCACGTGGTCCAAACCCAGGCAAAAACAACGCAAATGTGCCGATTTTATAAGTAGATTTAATCGTCCCAGCTCTCTTAGTTATTTTAAAACCGCACAATTTCTAAAAATTACCAACTAAAGCTCTATCAAAACGAATCTGCTTAAGAATGTATGTAGCCTTTCATGACTAATTGTGAGCAGGCAACTACTTTAGCAGCTCCAGAACTATAAATAAGTCCTATCTGCGGCCATTTCTGCGGCACCGTGGCGGTGAAACGGCCAGGCCGCAATTGGAAGGTCGCAATTATATCCACTCGTTGACTATAACACCCTGAGGCGTTACTACGGGTTTTGTAGGGATTTTCTTGAATTGTATACTCGGTCGTGATCAAAGGGCTTGATACTTTTTCGGAGAATCGTGAATTTTCATTACACTGCGCTAATAAGAGGGCTTGATAAGTTTTCTAAGAATCATGACTGTGGCAGTGGACAGCGTTATTTTGATCTGTGGATTTAGTGTCGTATACGTCAACTAGCAAAAAGGTAAGAAACATAGTTCGATAAACATCCAGAACCTTTAAGAGTTCCGAAATGAATAAATTACATGTAGTTTAATTAAAAGGTGCAACCATAAATTTTGTTTGGATACCAGAATTTCAAATTCAACCAGAATTGCAAAGAGTGACAGCCTAGGTTATTAGGCTTAAGATTTTTGCGATTCAGACTCGATTTGTTTCTAAGTTTCAATCTTCTTCTTATCGTATGGTTGATGAACAACCTGGTGTCAGATTGAAACCGCCTGTAGGCCTCTGACATGGCTTCACACACCGTTCAAAAATCTGTCAGGTGTGCCGGTTTCCTCTCTATGTTTACCTTCACCGTTTTTAGCAACTGATAACTCATTTATAATACGCACATGAATTCGCAAAGACATTGGTGCGTGCCGGGGTTTGAACTTGCGACCTTTGACTTGGCAGTCATACGGACTACTCGGCTATCAGTGCTTCTACATGTTTCAATGTACTCATACATTTTTTTGGAAATATATCGATATAAAGTCGCCTTAACTTAGAAAGCATACTTCAATATCGCAACATCATCAACATTCTATTTCTCTCCATCGGAAATCTATTAAGCTAATGTGGGTATAAGCGTTGAATAGATATTATGTTGAGCAGAAACACCTGAGGTGTTAGAGAACTATAAATAAGTCCACCTCGTCCATTTCTGTGCAAGCGTGGCGGTGAAACGGCTAGGCCGCAATCGGAAGGTCCCAATTATACCCACTCGTTGACTAACACTTCGTGGCGTTACTATGGGCTTTTGCACTAGAAATTAAAAGAAAATGCCGTGAAAGATTTTTTTTTCATCATAGACCTATCACACTTCTCGGGTGAAAGGCAAATTTTAACCTTAACCTTGTCAAATGCACGTGTAGCGTTTTGTAGTCTATTTGTAGCACACATTAAAGAATGCATTAGTAAAGATAGCAATGTTTGGTAAATGAAGCAATTGCAACTAAACAAAATGATACATATTTTGTAAATATGTAATATGAAAAAATATGTTACATGTATCGAAAAAAAAAGTTAAGTTTTCCCATGCATGCATTTGCAACACTCGAGTGCTCATTTTAACTTGTACCAATATTTTTGTATCGGCAACGAAGCGGTAAAGTTCATTCCAAGTTTGAAGAGTTTCGAAATTCAAAGCTTCGTGTTGACTTTGCGAAATGTTTTAAAATTCGAATACACCTGTATTATTCTATTGAACTTTAAACAAACCTCCACAGAGTTTTACAACAAAGTGAACAATTCAAATATAGAAACAGAGTGTTCTTTATCTAATTCTCGTTTTCTTTTCACACGAACAGAGTCGCGTTGAAAAGTTTAAATGGATCTTATAGTAGGGGGTATTGTTATGCCTGAATGAACTTTCGCACCCTCGGTATAGTCCGACCGAAATAACCATGCACGTGAAAAATGAGCAGTTGAATTTTATGCTCTACTCCTTCGACTTAGATTCTTATTTTATTTGCAGTATCTAGTAGAATGTAGTTGTAAAAGTAACTCGGCTGGCTGACCGTAATGGTTTCGCATTATAGTGGTAGTTTCTTTTGTTTTAAAGTAGTTCACATTTGTTCAGTTAATTCTTTATACTCCATCTGATTTCTTGTTTCGTTAGAGGCCAATTTCGAATCCATTTAATGAAGTACGTACGTACATCATCCTCATCAGCCGGAAGACGTCTACTGTTGAACAAAGGCCTCCCCCTTGAGGGGGTGGGGTTGCCGTAATCCACACGCTTGGCAAGCAGCTTGGGGATCGCAGTATTGGTGGTCAACTTACAGAAGACGCTGCTGCCCATCTTTTGGTTTTTCCCTTAGTCGCCTCTTACTACACCCACGGGAGGAAAGGGGGTGGTCAATTCTAGGCCGGATACCATACAGTATAAGTACGTACAATTGTGTTAAATACTCTATTGCATAATGCTTGCATGAATAATTCTAGTATGCTCAAGCATTAGTCTATTACATACAAACCCAAGAGTACTAATGACACTAGTTTCATATAATACGTAGATATATTGAATAATTTGCATGTCATCAGATGAATAAGGGGTCCTTCCCGCGTACCAAAAACCTTAAATTATCTGAGAAGCAGCTGAACATTTTATATGCTAATTGAAATCACTTTAAGACGGAAGAAGGGCCATAAAAAAGGTTATAAAGCTTGTCTCAAATTCTTCGAGACATAAATATATATACGTTACTTACTATGAATATATAGCAGGTTGGTGTTTGCTCTCAAAAATGGGGAATAAGGAAGCAATTTTAAGATATTGTCCTATGGAAATTAGTTGGTAGTTTGTTTGACTTGTTGCGTCGGATACACGCATTGGAAGTCTTTGGGAAACACGCGAAAAGCGGTCACTTTGTACTCAAGAATATTTGGAAAGTAACTCTAAAAGTAGTACAAACTTTTTGTATTCTACTAGGTTAAAAGAAAAAAAATATATGTTAAAATTTTGTGCCTTGTATACTACAGTTTTGGAGACTTTGGCTAATTCCTTCTGGGATATAAAGCTATGGAGCTCATGCTCAAGCTTTGTGGTGTTCTATTTCTAATTAAAGATCTTGGATAACAGAAATTGCACTAATTGATGGACTTATTTCAGAAATGTAACAGACTATGTGTCCACTAAGGTGTCATATTCTTCAGCTTTATAGTTGAACAGAATTTCACGGTATTAAGAGAGTGCTTTAACAGGAATTCATGTAAATCCAATCTGCAGATACACTTTATATGTAATCATGGCCGGCTTTGCCAGGATTATTTCGACTATAGTCTCTTTGAGCCGCACCTGTATTTCGTATCCAGGTACGGATGCTCGCAGTTGATGGATTTAGAATACTGTTCCCTTTACCGAGATAGCGTGACGTAAAAGACGAATCCTGTGTGGGCTTGATGAACGGCAATATGCTCGTCACCCAATACATGGGGTTTTTAATCCACGTGCAACGGTAAAAATATGTATGTTTAGACTTCTCGTAAAGGGATTTATGAACGTGAAACCTGCCATAGGATCTAATAATAATAATAAAATCACTGACTGTTTCAAGCTTTACTGCTGAAATCAAAAGTCAAGTCACAAAATCATATCTGAGTAATTCTGTGAATATCCAAAAACAGTGAAAAAGACGAAGGATTTTCTTTAACAAGATTAGGTACATTTTTAACTAAACGCATATTATAATAATTTCTATCACTTACGCGAATATAAGACATTGAAATAAAATTATTTTTACGGATTTAATCGCGGTTTTGGTTTTTTGGTCCCAACGTTTCCGACATGAATGCTGTAAAGGATTCAAAACGTCGGGACCAAAAAACCAAATTAAAACCGCGATAAAATCCGTAATAATAGTTTTATTTCAATAAACGCATATTTTTGCTGACTCATACATAACTATGTAACACAAGTTGTTAATTTACAAAAGTTATTTAACATTAGCTGCGTACACGAACATTTCTTACGAACATACTTCTTTTATAATTACAATATTTTCTTAATGAACAAGACCTAGTTAATTAGTTTCAAGACATAAAACCGAGTAATATAAAAGCTTTATGTAATAACATAGTTCCATTTAATGTATAGGAACTCACGCGATCACCGCCCAACACTTTGGCCGAAGTGCGTGCTTATTATACGAAAATGGGTGCGGACGACCAAGTGAATTTCCACGTATACCGGTATAATGAAACTCCTCACGCAACGATTTATCGACATTAGTAGACCTAGCCCTTAGATAACATGTTCCGCGATGGTGTTAATGCTGTAATCACTCTATTCTGAACTTTATGTCGCAGTCATAAGGACGTGCTTGACTTAAACTTAATTACGCCTTCCTCAAAAATTGTCGTCAGACGATTGTTTTCATTATTTCGTTACCTCACAAAAGCTTTCTGTTTGTTCAACTGTGTTGTAATCAGTATTTTCTGACTTCCAGTACAAACCCAAAAAATTGTGGCGCCCTTTTGTAAGTAATTTAATTTATTTCTCTTCTCATTTTCTAAGCAAGTCCTTAACAACAACCTCTGCGAACTCAAATGGTCACGTTTAAATGAAATAATAAATTAGAATATTTAAGCCTTAATTTGCAGGTAAAGTGAAAAATAAACGAAATTAGCTTTAACGTTAACTTGCGCAAAGTCGACCCTGTTAAAAGCGGACGCGAAAGGACGGGGTACGTAAAGGTTGGTACACAAGTCTCATTCTCGTGACATGACGTCGGCGCGGCGAGGATTTGGAACGGCACCCGACACGCGTGGCTCGTTTTGCATAGGTTTTAACCGCGGGAATACGAGAAAAGCATGTAAATTACATCCACCGTGTCATACGAAAATATTTTTGCTTTTTGACGCCATTATCGACGTTACTTCAACATTTGCATGCCCATTTTACTCCGTAACGTGTGTCTGGCGTTCCACATTTGCATGAAAATGTGTGTGGTGTAGAAATAGGCTGAGTTGGCTTTGTTTGGGCACTGATATGGCTAAGGACAAAGTTAGTGGCTCTATGTCCTTTAGTTTCGTGTAATTTAGTACCTATACAGCGCCTTGTGGCTGAGTAAGTTCGGTGTAAAACACACCTAAGTTGTAAAGGAAAATCTACTAGCGACACACTAATTGGGTGCTAAAGTAAATATTTAAAAAGGTGAGCGGGAAACGTGAGGTTTTAACTTTTCAATTATGTCAATTAAGAGTGCCGTGCACAGCTGTGAACAGAATTATTAGGTGTAGCCATTTTTGTGAACACAATTCATTCAATATAACTAACTAACGACGGCTTGTAACCTTTTAATTAAGTGACTGTTCTTAAATGAAATAATAATTCAGAAATAATGTGCGCAAACATTTTTATTGCTTTGATTTATTCTGTTTCTACTGGGCACGTGATTTTGAACGCCAGTCGTTCAGTGATTTGATGTTGAGTTCGTAACTGCTATCGGATATCAAAGACGAAGACGAAAGATATTTAATATCATTGAAAATAATAATTATTTTGAGCAGATTGTTGTAATTGAAACCTAACAGAAAAAGCTAATGTAGGTGTGGCATGACGTTTTTCAAAAACATTTATCAAATTGGATGAACTTTTAATATTTTGTAGATTTTTTTTCCGACATTATAATTGATACCATGTGTTGGCAATACTAACAATAATTTAATCCGTCCTTTTATTATACTAGTAAGACTTACCTTCACTCATGAAACCTATGTAATTACTAATTAAGTCGGATATTGGCTAGGGCTCCAGAGCCCTACAAATGAGTAGCGTATCCAATTAAAAAGGCTTCATCTGAGCCAATATAAGGAAGAAAGAGAATAACGATAAAAAGTATGAATTACGACGCAAATTTACTATATTGAACTGCCTCGATGGTCAAGTGGTCGCTAAACGCGACTGCTGAGTATAAGGTCCTTGGTTCGGATCTCGGGCCGGGTGAAGTGTTACTGGGTTATTATCAGTGGCAGTATGGAGACAGGATTTGTGCCCGGTTGATGGCAATAGTCTCGCCACCGGTTACATTGGGACCTATAAACATAATTACCGAAATGTGGGTGTTCTATACATCTCTCCTTCTCCCTTCGGGTAATACCGTCGTGATGTTATGTTATGCTTTATTAACTGGCAATACAGTCGTGATGGTATGTTATGCTTTATTAACTATAGTTCTGAAACAACTCTATGTACAATGTATAACCCATTAACAGTCAAGGGTTATTGCTGTAATCGAAATATAAAAAAACAAAAATCCTTTTTCATAAAGTGCCTGATTTTCCAGGTTGCCAGTCATTATTATTCAGTGCTATGAAGTACCACGTGACGTTACAAGCGAAAAACGTGTCGTTCACACCCAACAACCCATTAAAGTTTTCACTCACTGTCGGTGTCGTATCGTTCAGGTGAACCGATTGATTTCAATTTACATACAAAACGTTTTACCGCGATTACTTCGTATACGCGCCTTTTATTACTTTACCAATGAACCGTGAAAAGAACGCTTTCAAATTGTCTCCATTTTTATTATCATTCGTTTTGTTCTGTATTCAAAAATTGCGTCAGCATTTAGAAGTGGATTTGATTTTGTTTTATGTAAATTTTGTTTGAAGGGTTCAAAGCAGCGTTAACCTAACCTAACTATTATTACTAACCTACCTATTGTTATTTATAGTATTGTATACGGTGTAGGTACGTTTTAGTTAAATAAGAATAAGTAGAATCTTACTGCCTTATATCGTTGAAAAGTAGAGGTAATCCCTAGCCAGAACTCAGCTCCTTTTTACTTTTATACGCAGCAAGCGAAGGGATGTCCGGAATATCTCAATGTAACGTTTGCAAAAATAAGTGGCATATTTCAATTGTTTGACATTTTCGGCACTCAATATTGGAAAAAGGTTTAACCCTTCGCGTTCGTAAAAATTATATTTTGTAAATAATAGGAGGGTTTATGAACTCAATTTATCCTCATATATTTTTTCTTTATATTTATATCCACAGAAGAATTGATTCTATATAAATTTAAATTGACACCTCCCAACATGATTTATTGCAATTGTTTTGTTTATGTTTAACCAAACTCTTCTTTGTTGGAGTCGGCTTGTTTACTAACTGTCTGTAATTCATAAGGAATGACTGCCTATCTTGCTTTCATTATCAGGTTTCTGTTTTGGTAATATAATATCTATCTGTAAGACTACAATAATAGTTCGTTCTCAGGTTTCTGACGACCCGTAACGACTGTCAAAGATTAACAAATTACAGCGTTGCCAGCGAAGGGGAAGGGATATGAAATGGAAGGTTAAACACTCGTGAATTGACCGCGGCAGGTGTTGCTTACCCTAGATCGATTAACCTGTGTCGCTGTTTTTCAACTTTCAAAAGCCTTACTTAAAAATTGATAAAACGATTATCACAAATATGTTTGTCGAGCTGATTGGCGCAGTGGCTTGATTGCTTCGCTAACGGTTGTGGGTTTGATTCCCGCACGGGGCAAAAAATTGTGCGAACCGCAGATGTTTGTCTAGAGTCTAGGTGTTTGTGTATGTGATATTTCATGTTTGTAAAACGCACCCACGACACAGGAGAAAGCCCTTGTGTAGGGCGACGTTTATTTAAAAAATAGGTTGTATTTATGTATGGATTTATATTTAGAAAGAGTGTATTGTCACATTAGCGTTTTCAATCTTGTTTTTATGAACAGAAAAAAGTACTCATTATTTCTCTTTTATCAATTTACTTATCCGTGTTGCTATAAAGAAAAATCCGATAGATTGCAATTTGTTCCTTATTCGCTTGGATATCGATACCTGATAGAATTGCTGTGTGCACGTCGGCCTGTCAACATCGCTCACGCAAGCAATTTGTCAGATTTACTCACATTCCTAGGATGTGCTTTCTGATACAATTTTTCTGTATGGATAAACTGGTTATTGTGTGCCAAAGTATGAAGTATAATTCTTTGGAAATGGAAAAGAATCTTCGATACATCGAATATCTGTTTCAGGAGTTTGTGCTTGCGACTTTCATGCTAAGAAAACGAAACTACAATACAGGACGGATTCATAGTGTGGGGTATCGTTTTGACAAATAATGTGGCGACCAAATAGATTTCTGTTATCTATAGTTAAGAGAAAATTATTTGCAGTTGAGCAATTTAAGTCATTATTAACACACGAGTGAATAATGGTTATAGATAGAGCTAATCTAAGCGTAAAAAATAATCTCTAAAAGAATATTACAGTCACTGAACAAATACAATAAAAATCGCCTTCAAAGGTCTGTGAAGTCAGGTTCATAATTGCCATGAATTATGTTTCAGTTTATATTTTACCGCCTCATTAGTTTCGCGGCCACAAAGGTGACTGCCGTCAAGCCCACGGGCAATCTTACTGGTTTTTTTGTAAGGAAATTGTTAGGGGTGTGGCTTCTTTGTGCCAGAATCACCTTATCTTTGGTAAGGAAGGCAATCAAAAATTCATTGGACGCATATATGAATATTCAAGGTTATCTAGGTGCTAATTTCATTATCACGTGATTTTGCATTAGAATTTTACTTTAACGTGTACCTAATAGTTGATGCCTATATAGGTATAGGGCACTTTCACCATTACACTTTATGGAACTTGTTTGTTTCTGTTTCGTTTTCTTTTTAGATTAATATCTTTTCACAGGAATCAGATACACATAAGTAACCACTTTGTCTTTGAAAACAATCCAGATATTAAGTTCTAATCTACGACACGTAGAGTCGACTATTAATACGAACCTATTCTACGAATATTACCTAAGCTTCACTAGTTTACCATAACAAGGGCGGTGGAAGAAAGGATTGATGTAATCATCATCAGCATTGAATTTTAGTCGTAAAGTTCACAAAGGAGTCCTTTTACGACAAACCATGAAAAAGGAACTAGTATCCGTGGTTCATAGTGGTTTATGTCACTCTTGCTACTTAAATGATAATGAAGGATACATTAAAATGTTTATAGTTTTCTTTGAAGCTTGGTTTAACTTTTCGTTTTTGTAGTTCACTGACTTTACATGTTTTTAGGTAGGAAGCGAGTAAAATAGGATTTTGACTCTTATAAAATGGCTTAAATTTATCGTCTTGCCCTTACTTTGAGAATTTTTAAAAATATCCTATAATTAGGAAATTTTGAATTTAGTCTTCATTGATAAACACTTGCAAATGTTTTAAATAAGACGATAATTTTTTTTAACAACACAGCCATACAAAAGTGACCTAATTTTTATTCAGATTATGCACTGAGTATTAAATGTCAATGAACGACTTCATGTTGGCCGGGTGATCCCCGAATGTTAAAATTAATATAATTTAATTTAACATTATAGACAAAAGCAACCTAATTGTAAAAGTTTTATTATTTACACAAATCCCTCATATAACATCTAAACTAAAACTCCCTTTTTGCTCATTACGCCATCGCAACACTGTTCGTTTCATAAAATAATTACATGCTAGCAAAAGTAAATATGACTTTATTTCACTTGGTAACTGTTTTATTCTGAAACTTTCCGCTAAATTTAACTCCAAACTTCCTCTATTGTACGGTTTCGGTACGTCTGTACACAGTTCGCGTATACCTGTCTAAATAAACGATGAACTATAAGCTCAAATATCTGTTCTGAAATAGATTTTTCATTGATACTGTGCCGAAACAATAACTATGGAGGCAGATTCTGGCTTTAGGCTAAATCCCATATGGAAGTTTATTCTATTTTAAAAAGTACATAAGACAATTTGGTAACATTTTATTTTTTTCGTGTTCTAATGGTAGGTTTAGGGATAAATACTGATTAAAAGACTTTAGGGTTTGCGTATCAATAAATAATTTTAAAACAATATGGCACAGTGAATTAATAATTTTCCTAATTCCTTCAAAAATAAACGTTTAGCAAGTAAATGCGCCTCAAATCTTTAACGTTTCCAAATACCCTTCGGATTAAACGTTTTTATAGTGGAACCGAAACATTGTTCGTTATATATGAAGTGATTTACAAAATTTCCTCAATCGTGAGGGCTTTCATGTCGATCGCAATTTGTGGTTTGTTGGAGTCGGCACGCGATACATAACTGAGTTTTATTATTTTTTAAGCATCTTTTTTTGTGAACCACGGCGAAGTACTTTTTCCACAAGTTCAAGTGTGTCCTGTTCTTGAAACGTAACAATATGATTGTCTGTTTGGGAATAAAATGATTTATAACAAGTAAATTGATGGAGTCTTCTGAAATCTTCAGAGTAGGTTGCTTTTGTCATAATAACAAAAATTATTCAGTAAAGTCTTATTTTATTTTCGTGATCAGCAGACCTAAAACACCCCAAATAGACGTCCAAATCTATTTATAAATACATTCGATGAAACGGGAACCAGGACGCGGAACGAACCTTTCCACTTATAATTGGTTTTACATTTATATTTCCCACACATTTTAAAAATAATACTGTTGCCATCCTACGACAACAATGTTTCGATATAATCCGACTAATGGACGCTTGGCAAAGTAAACAGCGAGCGAAGCAAATTAGATATTAGAATAAAAGCTGTCAAGTGCGAGGTGGCCCACGCATTAAGTAGGGTCTCAGGTACATCAACAATTTAAATTTCAACATTTATTGCGAAGTAAGAGAACACTTGTTGGTTCTACATTAATATTAGGAACTTTTCACTTTTATTAAGTGCTATTTTAGGCACAAAGTCGTAAATGTAGTTTACTTTTACGAGGTGGTTATATATTTTTCTTTATTTTCATGTTCAGTAAGTAAAGTTCTCATACTTCTTCCATAGACTGGCTCAGAAACAGTCTAGTCAAGAAAATATTTGTTACATTTTCCTTTTATCACTATGTTTAGAAAACTCGAATATTTTTTGGTAACTCAATAAAAACTCGAATGCGCTACACAATTGCGATTGCTCAAAGTGTAGAAATATGATGTCCAACCATCCAAAAGGAAAATGTCTTGTTACATGCTACTTGGCAACGAAACAATTAATAAGAACTTAAAATAGCTTTGAAACTTACAACCTTGGAGATAGTTTTAGGCTGTACCAAAATAATGAGTCATTTTTTATATTCCTATAAATTTCTTCGATGCTTGTAGCTCAAAATAAACAGGGTCAGGCCTGCTTATCTTTTTTATAAGCCATTGGTATTAGGTATCATCATAGTTATGCTAGGGTTGCAACTTAGGGCTGTAAAGCACATACCAACAAGGTAAAATAAGATAAGAGTGGGCCCCTATTTTATTCGCCCTTGCAATCGAGCTTTTATACTAGGTACACAACAAATAAAGCGCTCAATGTCGACACAACAATCACATGAAAATAATCAATGTATTGCAACATACGGTAAACAATTCGAAGTGATTGCGCCGTATCTGTTTGTCAGATCGCAAATAATGTCACTCGTTTGTCATTTTTCCATTAAAATAAACGCTTTACGCTTATAAACTCTGAACATTTATTATAGGTAATTTGAGAACGTTTTATGGTATTGATAAATTCTACCAGCTCCCGGTAAACGTCACTGGTATATTAAAATCCTGATGAAAACTCATTTGTTTTATCGCATTATAATTTGTTGAATACACTTTTCGGCAGGTAAGAACTGGTTTTGGTATTATATTAATTTGTATAGGGCGAAAATATTAAGTCTACGATGAGGAACAACTATTTTTTACTAGAGCCTTCTTCTTTGTATTGACATGAGGCAATTGCTTCATGGACACAGGTCATGCCGTGGTATAGACGTTGGTCAGTTAACAAGGATAGTAGCGAGGTTTACCTTCCAGGGTGCGCTGGGCGTACTTAAGTTTCGTCACTCGTGGAGACTCTCTACTTGCACCCCAAAGGTCTTCTAAACACGATTGATCCTAGCTATGTACTAACGCAGTTATACATAATTATAATGAAGTTTTCGTAAGATCTACTACCTACCGCCTACGTGAAAAGTTCTAAGATAAACGGGACATATAGTTGTTTCTGAGGAATAAGTTGTTCTGAATCTATATTATTATTCTACAGCCATACCAAATTTCATTCAAATTCGTTTAACTACACAGAGTAATTAAGTTACATAACTCCTTTAACTTTTAGAATATTAATAGCCGGAGTAGTACTGTAACACACCACAGGGGTACATTAAGAGAGAGATAAAATGAGACAGGAAAAGAATAGGAGAGGCCTATGTCCAGCACAGGGTGGAGATAGGCGGATGATGATAATGATATTGAAAATTACCCTGACAGCAATAGTCCAATATGCACAGAACCCGCCTTTGGTCATATAACGGTGTGCACAATTTATAGTCGGTGGTGCCTTAGGCTAACTAAATATATGAATTTAAAAAGTCACATTGATACTTACCTAAAAACCGGTAGCTTTATCGGGGTATACCTAAGCTAGCCTACCATAAACCTTTAACCTACCTCTAGTCAGGGTATCCTTTTGCGTATTACAGCGTTAACGCCGAATGTTTTGTAAAATATTGAGGGATTCCGTGTATAAAACTAAATTTAATATAAAACTTTGCATATAAAGTTCAGTTAGCCGTATCTAACACAGATCAGTACGAAATCAGATCGCGTGCAGCCGGCGTGAATACGACTCGCACCGCATCGCTTCGTATTTGTTGTGTAGAGTTTCTAAACATTTTTAATCAGCCCCCTTACCATGAACTCTTAAGGCAGGGCAGTTTATGTTGTGAAAGCGTGACGCCGCATTACACTGCATGTAGCGGCGTCTCGCTTTCACAACATAAACTGCCCTGCCTTAAGAGTTCATGGTAAGGGGTCAGTAGATAATTAACTTTCCTATTTTTTTCTATTTCTGTACTTTACTGTGACTGCCTCGTTGGTCTCGTGGTCGCTAAGTGTTATTGCTGAGCATGAAGTCCTTGGTGCAAATCCCAGGTTCTTTTTTCCATTAGGTAGTTCTCAGTAGCAGCACGGAGTCAGGGTTTGGGTCCGGTTAGGGGCAATAGGCTCACGCCTTATTACATTGGTACCATAACATAACTTGAAAAATATGAGTGTGCTACATACCTCTGTCTATCCCCTATGTTATGTCCATTTCTTTTAGTAAAAGCCTTTCAGCAATCGGGGTAATGACTGAAGTTTGTGAAAGTTTTCTTTTTGATTTGTTCGGTTGAGCTAATGAGTGTTTGTTTGTTCCAGGATTGGACTGTTTGAGGCGATGTCGGGTCGCCATGGGGCGAAGTGGTAGTGCGATGGAGGTAAGTGTTTTTTAACATTACATATAAGTTTATAAGACGAGTCATTTCAGACTTATAATTAACTTAACATTTTATTTGTAGTAGTAATTCGTTTAGCTAAAGTAATTGCTAAACCTTACAAGAGATGGGGGAAACTCACTAGTCGTAATTGATTATAAATAATTTATAATGTAAATATCATTAAAGCAGATTAAGGTTAATCTCAGCTTATGATTAGAGTATTACGTATTTAAGGGTTGGTTATGAGTATGTATAGTAATTATGAGTATATTATGAGTATACATAATATAACGTGTGCGGTTACTATTGGATCTGTTAGAGACCGTAGACAATCATTAGAACATATTTGATGATGATGAATCACTTTGTCAAAGTCCTGAACGTTAACTTAACTTCTTTTTTTTTAACCTTCGCCCCACTCTAGTATTTCTCCTGTGTCATGGGTGCGCTGTAACACACTACGCACACACACACACACACATACACACTTCGCACTACTTCAGGCTAAGAGCTAGCTCTTCGAAGGTAAGATATGACACAACCTTCTTTATCCCCTCTATCGCGAGCAAGTATACCTACCTAATAAAATAATTCCCTCGCTCGGTTTTCGTTGAAGTGATCGAAAGTTTCTCACTACGACAAATTAGTGTGTAAATATTTGATGAGCGTCATTACCGTATGACAAAGTTTTAACCCTACCGATTAGACGGTGGCGTTTGATGAATTTCAATCGATAGCTTCGTTTGTGTTTATTTTATAGGAGGGGGATGATATTAATATTTGAAGTCGCGGGCGGTAGCCCGGCTGTCATAAAACCCAAACTTATTGTTATAGATATAAAAAAAGCCTTTGCCCAGCACACTGGGACACTTTAGGCTAATAATAATAATAAATACTCATAATCATTTGTTGGTAGGTACTTTCGGATTACATTTGCAGTATACCTGTAGTATTTTTTTTTTACAATTTGTATTTGTAATTATTGGGGTTGGCGTAAAAATGACATTTCGTGATAGTATTTTTCATCCTTAACCCTAATCATTTTAAACAAATAAAAGCTTATACATATCGGTTTTATAGCAGGGCAAATATCTCTTCTAATGACGATAAGAAACAAGCATCAAATTACATTCTTTTTTTTTTTTTAAAAAAAAACGTCGCCCCACACTAGGAATTTCTCCTGTATCGTGGGTGCGTTTCACAAACATGAAATATCACATACACAAACACCCAGACTCGGGACAAATATCTGACACAAATTTTTGTCCCGTGCGGGAATCGAACCCGCAACCCTTTGCGCAGCAGTCCAATCGCTTAGCCACTGCGCCAATCGGGTCGTCAATTTAAATACCAATATTCTTTTATAAAACAAATACGTATGTGCAAAAACAACTGATTGTATAGCGTGCACTGCTAACCAAGTTCGTTAGAAATCTCACCACCAATAACCGCATGGCACATGCATGCGGTAATCGTTTGATTACTTTTATTTGTAACGTTCACACCAACTAGAAAATGCGATTAAAGTGGAATATGATCTGTGTGCATTTACTCGATAAAATTACGGTGAAATGAAACCTTTTTGCTCGATATTACCACGTTCACAAGTAGGTATCAACCCTTTTGCTATTTTAAAAGTTATCTCGAAAAAGTTGGTGATTTCTAATTTGGCTTTTAAATTAATTAATATTACTGTTGAAAAAGCTGCTGCTGTTACTTCTTCTCGTACGAATATTTAAGAACCTCTATTTTTTTTCTTCACCACCTGTTACCGTGTCAATGGCTATACAATAATCTACTATCTATAGTATGTATCCCATACCATGGAAAAGCAAGCACTTTTCACTAGTCAGGCTCTCACTGCGTCATACGATCAACTTGTGTATCTTCTGTCATTAAGGGGTCCTTTAATTCACATGGTATTAGTTAACATACAATGTAGGTGTGGTTTTAAATTAAATTAAGGAATAATTGTTGCCTAGGCTTTTGGGTTTAACCTTGTAGTCTATAAAACAGGCCATCGCTCTACTCTTAACCTAGTAAAATCTTAATGCAATCAATATATTTTATCATTGAAAGTTATTTAGTGTACCTTGTTAATTTCCTTCTTATCCAATTATTCTCTCATCTTTCACTAAATCACTATTATTTCCCAACGAATACGACTGACATAAAAGTGGCCGTTACGAGCCCATTAAATGCATAATGTTGTCCGCTGTACGATTTTCATAGATAGGACAATAACATTCTACTTTTATGGAGTAAACACCGTTTTCAACAAAGGGAATGGGTTTGAATTTACAATGTATACCTACATTATGTGTTTAGATTCTTTGTTTACTCATTGGTTTTATTGGCAATAATACGGGAGACAAGGGTAACATGTGAATACTATTTGTATTATAAATATTTTGGATTATATTATGAGTGTAGCAGCTGAAGGGTTAAGCCGCAGAGGCTTACTAGAGCCGTGCCTTGAGACATTTACGTCACACATAGCTTATGCAACGATTAGTGGAGTAACTTGAACTTACACATTTTATTATTTTTATAGTTTTTTATACTTAAATGAACCTGAACTCCAAAAAACTAATTAGTTTCTTTCAAAATATTTTTCATTGTATAACAAGAGTTCTTGAATCGGTGCTTGAACGTGAAAACTAGCAGTGATAGCCGAGTGGTACGACCATTGGACTGCCAAGTCAAAGGTTGCAAGTTCAAACCTCGGCACGCACCAAAGTCTTTTTGAATTCATGAGCGTACTATAATTAATATCAGTTGCTAAAAACGGTGAAGGAAAGCATCGTGAGGAAACCGGCACACCTGAGAGATTTTTCAACGGTGTGTTAAGCCATGTCAGAGGCCTACAGGTGGTTTAAACTCGGACACAAGGTTGTCCATCAACCATACGATAAGAAAAAGGAAACCGTGAAAACGACATCAACACTGAATATCAAAACAGTTAACTTTCAGCACGGTTTCTAGAATAAATCATTCGCGAAATATACAAAACGTTTCAAGGTTTTATATCTCTGGGCAATATGGTTGAATATAATGTATCATTATTAAAATGTCTGCACATTGAAATGAAAAAATAACATAACGAAACGAGTTCCAACTGCATGTTGGTTGGAATAACGCCAGTTACTTATGCCCAGTTTAAATGCAGCCCTGTTGGGCACAAACTAAGTATACGAACTTGGCTCTGCCTCTTACCATACAAAGAGACTTGAATATCAAACGAAAATTAACAGGTTCGTTAAATTAGTTCAAAACAATGGATGTGAAAGGTTCTAAAATTGTATTTCGTATGGAAACATTCATTTTCAGAATGTAGCGGTCGCAACTACACATATTTTTTTTAAGAAAAATTACTTTTTACAGCGTCAAAATGGCAGCAAATTGAAAGAACGTTAAACGTCAGCTAGACCGACAGCCATACATTAATTAAATGGAATTGAACAAAAATATATCCATCTAAGTACTTTAAAAGCAGCAAGTTTATGTTAGAATAATACGTAATAGATTAGGAGCTTTACAGACTGCCAATTTATTGTTTAATTAATTCATATAAACGTTAAAAATCAGTGGGATAAACTTACGTACTCTAAGTATTAAAAAAATCTGGGAAACATTCCAAAACTCCTTAAAAACTTTCGATTGGCTCAAAAACTTTTTTAATATCAACTTTAATGATCAGGATTTCCGTTCAGTTTTAATGAGAATATATATTTGACTTTATTTAACCTTGATTGGTAATGTTTAATAAGTATTTGGTACTTTATGTTTTTTGAACCTTGATTTTCCACTAAATTGATTGATGTTAACGTCTGACTCATAGTGTACGATGTTCTGGCTTTAATAATATGAAATGATTGTTAGATTTTGAGAACCATTATGAATGGTACATACTTTATGGTGTTAGACACGAATTTTAACAGATTAATAGGCTACATGAATTTATGATTGTAAGCCAGACTATTTGAGTATTAGAAGTAATAAAGATGTAATTAAGCAACCTGAAGTTGGTTACATGAGATATTTTTGATTAATATGTTTCAAATGATCATGGCCATCCGAACGCAATATTCATTTTAATTTTTGATGTTTAAATACATATTTCAATCATCCGTTTGAATTTCGGAACCACTAGGAACGAAACCCACGTTCCCATACATCGAACTTACAATCGGCAGTTAACCTAAAATCACAATTTCACGTAAAGCTTAATTGTCGGATTAATTGAAAAACGGATTTGGTTTCATATATAACCGTGCGTATTTGGCTCGTAATTTAAGGTACAACAGCTACACGGTAAATTAGATTGTTTGTTAAAAGACGTATTCGGGTCACGGCACTGTGTTTGGATTTGTATCGGAGTGTGATGTGTTGTGTTCAAACCACGTAAACAAATACAGGTGTATTTGTTGAGCTCTTAAATTGATTTGCTCTTTTCGACAGTTAATTAGTAATAATTTTTGTTTAGATTTGTAAGAACGTTTGGCTGTCGCTAACTGTACCTACCTATAGGCAATGGTTGTGGTTGAATCCTGGACGTGACTGAATGACTTGTGTGACTTGATGAAAATTATTAGGTAGAAAAAGAAAATTAATAAGCTTTGTGTCTTTAATTTACACAAAAAATATGTTCTAATTTTTGTTTTATTCAGTCTTCGAATAATATCGGTTGACTTTTGGTGGATATGACAAGTTCAATGACTATTTATGCACCTTTTATTCCAACAAAAGTGTATTAAAACAAAAGCACAGGAACAATCAAATTAAGAGAGGTATCAAAACTACCGAAATGGAAGTTGGCTAATAGAGACACGGCAGGCATAACCGAATTGTCTATTATTTGGCAAAAACAAAGCGACGGACGCGGTAAACGTGCGCATGGCGCTTTGGTATTCGAAAGTTTAAAAAAAGTGCTATAAAATAATGGCGAAGAGCGGCTCTTGTCAGCGGGACGTCCTCGGGCTCTAGTTATAAAACTGTACCGAGACAAGGAACACAGATACTGCGATGTTTATGGCACAAGTTTTAGTTTACGATCGCGAAATATGAGATTACTGTCCTTTCATATTTAATATCTTAGCTTATGACTGTGATGATATTCTCATCTTTGAAGGATGGATTTAGAAAAAAATACCGACCATCTACAGGAAATCTTGTAGTAAGCAGTTATGAACCCAACGTGGAACCTACCATCACCTCATATCAACCCATTACAGTACCTATACGAACTAAATTTTCGCAATTTGGTCACAAAACCTAATCGTGGATCGATTAGGTTTTATGACGAAATTGCGAAAATTTAAGAACGTAAACTGGATTTAAATTGCACGTGAAAATAATCAATAAGTAAAGGTGATTACTGGCTTGTATTAGGAAACGAAATCGCTTCAAACTGTTTGATTCTATTGTTAAAGTTTAAAACTGACAATATTATAAATGCTGTTAATAGTTATCCTTTATAAAGTCTACCCGCTAAATGTCGTGCTTCATACCACACCCCAGAAACACGCCAGCACAGTGCAGTTCAACGTTCGACAAACGATACTCCAAGTTCCAAACTCGGTCTCGTCCCGTTTTGTTTGTCGTTAAAAAACACTGGAGCAGATGAAATTGTTGCAAAAACACTTAAGAATTTTAATATTTTTAACGTGTATTTCGTAGTAGTTTCTAGTGCAATTGCCATTCGCCATGTTCTTTTTCACTTGCAGCTCTAGTAGTTAGATCTTCTATTTTCTTAGATGTTTTTAATTTAATTTTCTTCTAAGTATTATCTAAGTAGGTCTTGCTGAAGATACTCATCTCTTGGCCTGGTAATTTTGTTTAAAACAAGAGAATGTATATATGTGTTTCATAAACAACGTGTAGCAGAAATGCTTATTTCTTAGTCGAATGATGATGATTAGATGCGAATAAGGATCAAATTAAGCTTTTCTGTAAGACTAACTTAGTAATTTCGAAAAAAATATCAACTAGGTATATTGGTTTAAAGATTATTTATTTATTCAAAAGAACAATGTTCACTTACGAATAAACATAGAGCTAATGGGTTATCATAGCTATCCAGTTATACAATGTATTGTTATGCAAAATAAACAAACAGTTGCTTAAAGAAATAAGTATTAAAGTAGGTAGTTTTAGAATTTACGTTTACGTAGTAGGTAGTTGTAGTTTTACAGAAACTTGTTATTGCCAGATAAATACAGTTTTAACTTATTTTTAAACACATTGTAAGAAGATGCGTTCCTGATTTCGATTGGAAGGGCATTGTACAGCTTAACACCTTCAAACCTGATATTCTTTCTACCGTATTCCGTCCGAGGTGCTTGCGTGCGTAGTTTGTTAGGGTGCCGTTGGCTACGTTTCGTAATTTTTTTGTCGAAAGTTATTTGTGAATGAACCTTGCCATCGATTATTTTTCGAATTAGGATACAGGTATTGAAAGTGTACATCTGTCCAACGCTTAATAATTTAGTTTTACTGTATAAGGTAGATGTAGGTGTGAGGGAGTTATAGTTTAGAAGTACTTTAATTATTTTGTCTATTTATACACTCATAGTTTTAATAAATTTTAGCTATTACACTGGTTTAATAACTGTTCTTGTTTAGTTTGCTACACGAGCCTCTTTATTTTAAAGAAAAATAAGTATAATAAAATCTAGTATGATAAGATTTGAAGAAAAATAAGTATGATAAGATGCGCTTCTTTAATATAACTAGAATAATACCTATAATACACCTTAAGGCGACCAAAGTTTGCTTTGTTTACAAACAAATAGTATTAATTACAATTTTTAAAATTTTTGAAGGCGAACAATGGATGGATCATGGAATATCATGGATTGAAAAATGAAAATATCATGTTTTTGAATTGCGAGGTTCTGTCGTGAGCTACGAAACCTCTTTATCTCCGAAGCTGTAATTTGTCTATTACGAAACAAACTAACTAATGTCGTAGATCTTTTATTACATAAATCAAATTACAGACACTGGACTTGACTGCGTAATTACACACCTATTATTTAACTTGAAATAGGTACAAATGATTTTCATAATATACTCATACCCACATAGTTTTTACACACATGCAATAAAAAAGAATTAAAATCTACGGCAATTTTAGAAATGGCTCTTAAGGGTTTTTAAAACAAAAATGTTTAATGAACTCGTTTCAATAAAAAAGGGTTCGCATGTTTGCAATAGTTTATTTTCAGATCGTTTGTTATATCCGGCGATTGGTCAAAGCGAATTCCGTGTAGTGTTTCATTGATTTCTCTGTTTTGTTCAATCAGTGAATAACGTTAGGATTTAGGTAACACTGTTAATAAAAAGCTGCAATTTTAGTTCATTATATTTAATATCGGCAGTTTGCTTTTTATTTACATACGCAATCAAGTTGTGATTAATTTAATGAATGTAATGTATAATAAGTTGATACCTACCTTTATCGTAGTCATATAAACTTGTAGTATCTATAATATGAGTATGAGTAAGGGTTGTTATGAAGATACAGACAGACACATAATTGTATATGGACCGATAATATGGTGGCAATAAAGCGTTATAATGCTTTATTGAACCAAAATATTACTCAACTCATAAATTCGAAGAATACGATAGCGGTCTCCTCGCTTAAGCTATTTATTATATCTTCCAGACAACCTTTGGATACCTATATATTGTTATTTTAATCCCGAAATCAGCATCATCTTATCATTAGCTTTTAGTTGTGGACATGTTTTTTTTTCATTATGGGAATGTTGTATTGAATCCTGGTCTTACTGTGTACTACTTATAATAACAATCACAATATATAGTCTACCTCGTCAATTAATATTTCTGACAATCAAACGATCAGTAACAAAAGCTATCGATTCCATTACTCAATTCGCGAACTTATACGTAGGTACTTTAAGCATATTATAATGGTAGTGCTATTTCAAAGTAAAACAATAGAAGTCGGCATAATTTTCGTTGGTAACTTACATTTTTACCTTTTATTAAATTTTCTCTAGCTCGAGGGTGCGTAGTATTTCCACCCGTTCAACAAGGGTATTATTATTTTACACTGAAGGGTTGTTTGAGGACGTTGGAAGTGACAGGTTGTAAGCCCTTTGCTGGGCAGAACAGTAACAGATATAATTAATTTAGATTAATTTAATTATACGCTTTCAGTAGGAAGGAAACGTTCTAGACTTTGCATTTGGATTGTTAAAATGAATTATTAAAATTATAGTGGAGCTAGAAAAATATCACGCTAAAATGTACCTAGAAATAGTTCTGCATCATCTCTATTTTAATTTGTAGTGGTTTTTGAACTACTCACAATTATTATTATATTAGGCTATAACACTAATAAAATAAACGTAACATTCGATTCGTGCCGTGTGGTATCAGGCCTACAATTGACCACCCCCTTTCCTCCCGTGGGTGTCGTAAGAGGCGACTAAGGGAATATTCAAAAGATGGGCAGCAGCGTCTTCTGTAGCTTCACCACCAATACTGCGATCCCCAAGCCGCTGAGCTTTGGGATTTTGGCACCCCCCCCCCCCCCCCCGCTTAAACAGGGAGGCCTATGTTCAACAGTGGACGTCTTTTGTCTGATGATGATGAACATTCGAGGACGCCATTAGCGGTGTTGTTTGTTTGCGTTGATTCTATCTTTGCCCTAGTTTTAAATTCAATCCTTGTGCGACATATAAAGATTTATAATATAATAGTCAAAAGCCAACGTTTGAAAAATAATGTACACGAGTACAGTTAGGTTAGTAGAGTAGCTTGATATATCTAAACAAACAAAATAAGATATAACACTTAAAAAACATTTTTTCAGCAGTACTTAAATTACTCAAATCCTCGTCAAAATTAGCATAAGTGGGTTCTCATCCAAACCGCAACTTCAGTGACAATTGTACCAACAAAGGAAAAAGTTAGAGCACTGAGGGATTGTCAGCAGACACAATTCGTTCCAATTTGAATTCAAGAGAATTACGACACCCACAAGTTTATCACCAACTTCTGCGTGTAGACGCTTTAAGTGTTCAGATCTCACAATGAGCGCGAAACATTTAAAACTTCATGTGAGCAACTTAGCCAATTCTCGTCTGTTTATCGCAATGTTCGGTGAAGTCAGTTATGATATTATCGTAATGTGAAATGAGCTGTTTGTTGTTTTCGAGTTGGGTTCGTAGTTTGTGAAATAGAGTTAGGAGAATTGCTTCAACTATGGTCGGTTAAATCGCTTATACCTTAATAGACTAAAGTCTATTTTTCGTAGTTCATTCTCATTCATTTCTTTTTTTTAAAACCTTGCCCCACACTAGAAATTTCTCCTGTATCGTGAGTGCGTTTCACAAACATGTAATATCACCTACTGAAACACCCAGACTCGGGACAAATATC
Organism: Abrostola tripartita; assembly: GCA_905340225.1. Lineage (NCBI taxonomy): Eukaryota > Metazoa > Arthropoda > Insecta > Lepidoptera > Noctuidae > Abrostola > Abrostola tripartita. The sequence goes on along the minus strand of HG996498.1, from coordinate 5,250,018 downwards.
TGTGGATCGCACAAATTTTTGACCCGTGCAGATACGACCCGCAACCCTGACTCGTTTTATACAGCATTTTATATTTTAGTATTTTTTATCCAGTTGTAACTCTTATTCTAATTATTCAAGGATAAGTATAGGTACTCATTGGTTTGATAAGAGGTACAGGCTCAATAAAAAGTGCTTACTTACATAAAAACATGCTTCAAACAATTACTGTATTGTACGGGTCTAGCGTAGCCACTTTTCCTCTAAAGGGGAAGGTCAAAGGTATATATATTAAAGGTTATTATATATTAGAGGTATATATACGTGAATAACTTATGCCGTAATAATATAGAGTTAACTATAAAATTAGTTGTACGTCAACAATGTTTGCTCCTCATATTATTTATTCTAGTGATGGCTAATATAGCAAATAGCACCATAGCAAAGCATGCGATTCAACGTGCTAGCACATGCTATTTTGATAAGCAATCGGTGTTATATGATAGCACGACGAGTGTGCTTAGCATATATGTAAATACGCAGCGAGACAATAGTACCATAGCAGTTGATAGTACATCGCACTTGACCGTCGCACGGCGTCATTCCGTATTCAGTTATGGCGTATTTAAAGCAGATAGTCTCCGTGCTATGATACTCGTAAAACGTCTAGCGCGCTATGCTGAATAAAATCCAGGACGAGATGCTATAGCATAGCATATAAAAAAGCATGCTAGAAACATTTAGTTTATAGTCCGTAGCATGCTATATTTTTAAAGCGTATTTGCACGCTAATAAAGTAATCCACGGCTTCGACGTCTGAAATCTGTAAGAAGCAGCTGTAACAGCCTAACTTTTCTCACAGAAATAAATTCTATGTAATTTATGTTTGACATATAACTACCTGGAATTTATTCCGATGAATATTCATGTCGACTGATTCAGTACCAGCTGAATCAGTGTTACCTATAAATATGGGATTTATACGAACAAAAATGTGAGTTAGTGGTGCTATCAATTTGTTTGGAAATATAACGATAATTTCCTGCAGATTTAAAGTTGAAATGCAGTTTATGAACTCAATTGTTTTTTTTAGCCAAAGTCCAACTTTTTCCATTTGTTTTCTTTGCGTTTGATAGAGAATGATATTCTGAAGTATATTAGAAATGATATGGTAATAAAAAACAGAACCATCTTAGTATAATGGGTCATTTATTTTGTGAAGTTCTATGTGCAGGATGACTTTGATAATGTCAGTGAAACTCATTTAGAATATTAGATCTGCAAGCGAAAAATGATGAGCTAATAACTTAGGTATTAAAATTACTTTGAGACAGAATCCTAAATCGAAATGAAATATTTGTCTTCGTCGACTTTTGTGTTTTTGCTCTAATAGGCGCCCATTAAAACCTAATTAAAAACAATTCTTAATTAAATTAGAATTACTGTAATTCGTTCCAATTCAAAGCATTTTAAATTGTTCTAAGAAGAATGAAGTGAAAACACATTATTGGAGTAGGTACGTACACACCGTAGCGACTTTTCTTCATGATCAAAAGACTTAATTTTAGAACAGTTAAATAGATCTTAAAACAATTTATTTAAGTAGCATCGTAACTCAACGCGGCTCTAATTTGAAGAGTGATCGGCTGTCGCAAAAGAGAATAATTGGTACATCGCATAATTAACTTTTGCTTTTTCCTGTTGACTTTTATTTAAGTGATTAAATACTCGTTTTTCATTTATTGTTTGGGCCTATTTTGCTGCAAAAACATTGAGGGAAAATTTTGGTATTGCGTCGTTAAAGAGACGCGTAATTTATAATGTGCAATTGATGAGTGCTAGATTTAAATGATTAAATGCTATGATTGACGAATCGACCCATGATTCGTGTAGAAGACATCTATTCGTGTTGCAAATATTCGTCCATAGTAGGCCATTTTTCTTTAACTCCGTATTAATTTCTAATTGGTTAGAACACTTTTTGTGTTAATATAGTAATAACAGTAATATAAAAACAATTCAATGGACATGAATAGTAACATCTTTAGGCACAGGTTTTAACAGAATATCAACGTCTAAAATCGCAATGAAAAGCCAACAGATCCAACAAAGGCATGTAGGTAACAAAGTAGCCTATCTAAATTTTCTCTAACAAAAGCGCTAGATGAAACTTCATGAGCACAATGCCTGACCAAGTTCCTGCAAACCCAAGTAACTGTATGGTAATGCAAACCTACTAAACATTAGGGGAACGAAATTGACAATCGGTATTAACAAAGGATGTTGTTCGCACCATGTAGACGGGCCATTCAATTTGGTTGTTCAATATTACTCTAGCGGACAAATTCTATAGTGGTTCGAGTGCTGATAGTGTGGTAAAATGTTCAATAAGTGACTGTAGTGAGCATATGAGTACATTTATTGTCATGTATTCCACCTTTTATCAGTGGACAGTGACCTTTCACATTTCAAAATGTTTTTCACAGGTTTAGGGTACTTTTCTCCTGGTATTTCTTTATAATATTATTTACTAATTTAGTCAGAAATGCTTAAGGTAAATACATTAAGTATGTAGGTACCATTAAAATGGGTCTATTGAATTTACTGATCTCAAAGATTGAAATATTATTTATTCATATTCAGCTCATAAAAAAACACAGTTTTATATAAGATACAAACCTCATGCAAATACATAAAATGCTAAGCAAGAAGAAACTTGTGTATTTCATCAACCCACTTATCTTGGGCCATCGCAAGAAGACGGAGAAAGTTTAATGAGGAAGAAAATATATGGCTTGTTTACTTGATTCAAGAACTAGTGCTAATCCAGTAACTGTTGTTGTTTCTCTTGAAGTTTTTCTGGTACAAAACGTATAGTTGAGTCACTTGATTAAAGGAATGATTGGGAATGGTCATATAAATGTACCTTAGTTTATGAGGAAGGTGAAGTTGGTGAATTTGGATGTTTGTTTGAATTTTTTTTTTAAAACCTCGCCCCATTCTCCTGAATCTTGGATGCGTTTCACAAACATGAAATATCACAGAAACATCCAGATTCGGGACTAACATCTACGGATCCCACAATTTTTTCCCGTGCGGGAATTGCACCCGCAACCTGCAGTCTAATCACTTAACCGCTACGCCAATTAGGTCGTCTTGATTAAGACGTGGAGAGTTCTTTATATACGGTTACCTCAAGTATTTTCCGCAAAACTCGAGTAAAAACGCGGGCGATAGCTAGTTGACAATAATTCTGTTAGAATTTATTTATGTGCTCCTATTTGAAATGGCAAGATAAATGGTTATTGGTAAACCTTTATTATGGGACTTATAGTGTTTGTCGTAATGTGTGTAACTGCTTACATCTGCCTACTCTGCTTACATCGGTATACCTTCAGGAATACCTACAGAAGTCTGAAATATTGTATGAAAACGGTAGCTTAAAATTTTACGAATATGCTAGAAGAAAGCTTTCTCTAGTAATGATAATTATCGACGTACTTTCGTTGCACATTGGACGATTAACCTTGATACCATCCTTGTTGAAAGTCCAATCTCTGTACCACGTACCTGCTTCTACGAAAGTTTCCTCGTGACGATACGAGCAAGACGTCTCAATACAACTTAGCCTAATTAATCACATCTTTTGCTACGATTCAATTGGTAGTTGCATTGGTACAGTAAATATTGCAATCGATCGTCAACCCCTAAGATCAACTCTCTAGATTCGACGTCCGAGCTTGGCAAATGGAACGGCAATTAATTTGTTGAATGCAATACTGCTTGCGTCACGATTTAAACTTAGTTCATATTTCTGCTAGCGAAGTTTAAGGGAATCTGTTTATTACTTTGATGAGACTTTTCCCGCAACTTTAATTTATTAGTACTTTCTATTTGTATCGTTGAATTATGTTTAAAACTACTTAATGTTTATGACAATATGCAAAAGTGTTTGGTTTATGATTAAATCATTCCTCATCATTCTAAATGTATCGAGAGTTTTAAATACAAATCTAATACGACCAGGCAATTGGCTGGTAATTGTGAAAGTGACGACGAAAATCTGGTCAAACCGTTTATGGTTTAATAACATCAGCTTAAGAGTAATATTTTAAATAGATCTAGTGTGAGTTTGTTGATGGATCACAAATTTTCATTTTTGTTGCTGTCTTTAAGACAGATGAGCAAAAGCAAAATAAAATCGCAAACCTGGTTAAAATACCTATCTATTAAGTTACTCTTTTGGTGAGCCGTGCTTTTTGGAAAGCCAGATGCGTAATTCACTTAGAACGCAAAACATTTGAAATTTTTCGAATATTTAGTTTCGCAATACTCGGGACCGCCATTACATGTGGCCATGTGGCCGCAGATTGTCCCATTTACTACTGAGCTCTAGCTTAGCATTACCAGCTGTAGATGGTCGGGCCTCCAATACGACGAGACACGTAATCCCCTCTTACGTTGAGGAGCATGTTAAGCGGCCAGTAACTGGTTATGTGGTTAAGATACGACCTAGTTTTCGAATTAGAACTACCAGTAGTAGCGTTCGGTAGAAGCATTGCTGAGTATCTTGTTTGTATTTGTAGTAAAATCAATTCAATTCGCAGTAATGACATTGAAAAGTCATAATTACAGTACCTATCTTCAAGGGCATAATAACTGTATAAAAAATATTTTGTAAAGGATCTGGGTTTTTTGTTTACGGCAATTAAAGTCTAGGTCTCAAGGACTGTAATTGTAATGATTAAAGCCAGCTCAATCGTAATTCACAGAATGAAAATAATCTTGTGGTGCGATCATTCAATCGTTTTAATTTCATGTTATAAAGCCGGTAATATCTAAAAGTAAAGTTATATTTCTTGAGCTTTATTTATAAGTATGCCACGCTGCCCTTTTTTGACACTAACTGCAACCATATGAATAATATCAAAGTTTAATAATCTTCATGAAATCAATACTCCTGTAACGTCAAATCTAGGCTGTTGCTATTGACAAAGATCTCTTTGAATTTCTCGGTGTTAGTTCACCAAGAGTATTTGGTATCATTCTCATTCTAATATAACCGTCGCCTGCTAAAGACGGGTACACAATAACAGCTAAATGTAGTGTAAACAATCAAATTCTGGCTTCCTATTATACTTCATTCGCATGTTTATCTCGATAATCCACGAACCCGAATGTATCTAATGTTACATTACCACTAATACTAGCACAGGAATATTGTTTTATTTTACTACGTCTCTCACATTTTGTTACTTTTATCCTTCCTCGTTTATAGTGTCGTGTATAATTTCTGGGGCTTCAATAGCTGTAAACACTTGGAATGGACCAATAAATCCCTATACGGTTATGCCCATACACGGAGCGATATTGTGACATGGCTTTTGTTATAATTCTATATGACTGTACTTTTAGTGTCGGTGTTTTGGAAACGTTTTGGTTACGATTAGTTATTTTATGTTATTGTTGCGGTGGTTGTGTATTGGGTTCCTTACAACCTGTGTACGCGCAGGAATATTTTGTAGTTCTTGCATGCTATTTAGGTCTTGTTTGAACCACCTGATCAATAGTAATGTAAGAAGTAAAATAGTAACGTGACAACTCACACAAGTCCTTTATCAATTTAGATTCAAGCTTAGCATGGGCAACATGCGAAAATGGCACCAAAAGTCATATAAATTTGGGTTGGTATTATCGTTTCAGTGATTTATAGCTGTAAAGGTATAACACTGAGTTGGTAATCATAGATTCCAACAGATAATACCTGACGTCACCCTTAAGACGTAAATACTAAAAGGGAACTTGAAATTCGATGGATGCGAGCAGCGACACGGTGGCTCAGTTGGTTAGAGCAGCGCCACGGATCGGCGAAGGTCGCGGGTTCGAATCCCGCTCGTGTCCATCATTTTTCAAATTTCCTTTATCAATTTAGTAGTAACGTGACAGTTCAAATATTAAGAAAAATCTAACAGTTGTTCTTGGACAGTTCCTGTAGCAGTTCAGTTGTTCAATGCTGTCAGTACATACTTTCAAAGTAAATGAAAGACACAAGGCATCAGATCAAAAATAATATTGTGGTGAAACCGAATATCGCAAACTCGTAGAAAACGTAATGGGACAGTTACTGACTGTTTATAGGCTGTTATAAGGCCAACCAATAGTTTCAAGCTCTCGAAAAGCATCTGTTTTGTTCCTTCAGATGTTTTGTTCCGGTTCAAAGAGAATATTATCATATTTGCCGTTGGCTTGTATAGACTCCTAACAATAAAGAACGTCTCACCTTTGGTGAATACATGTAAGATTATATGTCAATATTATCCTCTCACACATAACTTTTACCTCACACCTTGAGGTAGCCATCACACTATCACATTGTGTTTGTATGTTCGTTATCTCTCCAAGCTCAAATGGCTGGATCAATTTTGATACAATTTGGTATGAAGATAGCTGACACCCTGGATTAATAATAAATTTTTATCCCGAAAAAATGAAGCGGGTAACTTTCATCTCACACCTTGGGGTAGCCATTAACTATAAAGCGTTAATGTACTTACGATGTAACATCAGGGTGATCTATCACAACACCTTTATGGGTGGCCATGGATGAGCTTTTACCCTGAGGAAAACGAAGGAATTCTCAACGCTAGGGTGTGTATCTTAAGTTTTATTAAAGTCGTACAGCATACTTTACTACTTAATGAGTTTTAGTTTTACTTAAAACATTATATTGGATGCTTCCAAAACGTTTAAACATAAAAATTGTCTCTTAAAATAACCAATAGCTATCTTCTAATATGTCAACATACAAACTATACAGTATCTTGGAATTAAAATTAACCTGTCAGGTGGTTGGTGATCGAGGGTCGAGGAGGGTTGATTGGTGAACCGTCTATAACATTCATTTATTGCTATTGAAGGCTTAATAGCTGCTGATGAAGTAAATTAATCTTAAAAAATACCGGGTATAGCACTGAGAGCCGAGTGCTATGATCGTTGCACTGCCAAGTCAAAGGTCGCATGTTCAAACTCCGGCACGCACTAATGTCTTATGAATTCATGGGCGTATTATAAATCAGTTATCAGTTGCGAAAAACATCGTGAGGAAACCTGAGAGATTTTTCAACGGAGTGTAAATGTCAGAGGCCTACAGGCGGTTTTTAACTCTGACACCAGGTTGTTCATCAACCATGCGATAAGAAGAAGACCAGATACCAAAATTCTTTATTATTAATTTATTTTATTCATTTTTTATTATTTTATTTATTTAAAAAAAAACGTCGCCCAACTCTAGGAATTTCTCCTGAATCGTAGGTGTGTTTCACAAACATGAAATATCACATGCACAAACACCCAGACTCGGGACAATTAAATGTGGATAGCACAAATTATTGCCCCGTGTGGGAATCGAACCCGCAACCCTTAGCGCAGCAGTCTGACGATTGGCGTAGTGGCTAAGCGATTAGCTTAGCCTCTACGCCAATCAGGTCGTCAATAATATTCAGCAATCAACTTTAATTAATCAAGCATGATAATTTGAACGTCAACGAAAACTTGAGCGAAATATAGTCTTCATGAAAATCAGGCACGTTGTATTCCTGACGCGTCCGCACGAAGTTTAAAGCCAACATGATGGCAAACATTAGCCTCGAGGAGACATTATCGTGTTGTAAACCGGAGATTTAACGGCGGCAGGTAACAAGTAACACACTGCTACACTGGTACCGTTGTACTAACCGCTGGGGAATGTAACGTGTGTTACTTGTAAGATTTGTTAAATTAAGGTTTTAATCATTGTGCGAGCTAAGTAATGGTTTGGACACATTGTTGGTTTCAGTTGTCTCAGACATACTTTTATCATATCACACTAATATTATAAAGGGAAAACGTTTATGAGTGTGTTTGTACGTTTGTGTGTTTGTATGTTTGTTACCTTATCAGGCTCAAACGGCTGGATCGATTTTGCTAAAATTTGGTATGGAGGTAGCTTACACCCTGGATTAACACATAAGCTAATTTTTATTCCGAAAAAATGTAGCGGGTGGTATATATATCATACTAGTGTCCAACTTATCATTTACATACATAGGTAGCCGACCCCAACATAGTTGTGGGATCAGATGATGATGATATTGTTCGTTTCAGTTTTGAATGCAATCTTGACTTGCCAATTCCCTTTTGAAACACGTAATAACTTTTGGTCCGCTTTGAGCATTGTCTTTGTTGAGAAGTGACCTCAAAGAGCTACCTAATGAGAAAACGACGCCGGCAATGAAACCAGTATACATTTCAATAGTACACACAGTTGCTGTACAGTTAGGTTCGGTCAAGACCTTTACAGGGTAAATGTGCCTTTAGAGCGTGATCTAATTCAAAGTATGCTTCTAAAAAGGTCTCGAGATTTAGGTCCCCAATGTCTTGATGTAGTTTTGTAAACTAATTCTGTATTGTGAAGTATTTTGATTTTAATCCGCAACGATCGCTGTTTGTTTGTTTGTTACACCATAGCGTCTAAATTACTAAACCGATGATTATTAATTCAATTATTAAAGAGTTGCCGTTATGGAGAGCCTGAATCATTTGGAAAGCTTGGGCTACTTTTGTCTCAGAAAAGACACGGAGGAAGTTGAGGCCAGCTATCGTTGAATAAAACAACTACGTGCAAAAACTTAAACAAAACTATCGCAAAGTTTGCGTTTGACTGCGATTGAGCATTTTTCTTATTCTGCCAGGTAGGTATATACTTATAAAAAGTCTGAATATCCAAAATAGCTGGCAGAGTGTCAGTTTTCAAATCAGGTCATACAAGGTTGAACTGTGAGTATATCTACCTTTTTTCCACATACGAAATCTTTTACTTTTCTATTTGGCATTGCACTTAAACGCGTTATTGCGACACGAAGTTAAGTAGCCTCACACTTAGTGTTGATGTCACTCGCTGATATTTTCACCTTTAAGAAGAAAAATAGTGTAAAAAAGAAAAGCTTTTCTGCATATGAGATGGAACGTTTGGAGTATTTTGACAAATGTACAACAAGAACAAGGTTTTTATAAGATTTGTAGCAAACCTCTTTGGTAGGTTGTTCTGTAAAAAGTGTTTTTAAGACTTGCTGCAGGGTTCGATTTTAAGCTATGTTTATTACTAGCTGCAACCCGCGGTGTTACCTGCTTTATTTTTAGGATAAAAAGCAGCCTATTTGTTAATCAAGGGTTAAGCTCCATACCAAATTTTATCAAAACCGGTCCAGCCGTTTGATCGTGAAGAGGTAACAAACATACAAACACGCTCATAAACTTTCGCTTTTATAATATTAGCATGATATGCGCACTATGATACCACTCGTTTGAAAACCTACTTTTGTCTTCCGCTTTAAGGATTATTGCTGCTGAATGCTTGTGGCGTGTTAAGATGTGGAAGTGAGACGCCGCATTACGCTGCACGTAGCGGCATCTCGCTTCCACATCGTAAACTATCCTGCTTTAAGAGTTCATGGTAAGGGAGCTGGTAAACAAATACAGCGCTTAAATAGGTACTTATTTTTTTAATAGTCGGTCGGTTTTGATGGGGATTATTGCTATGAAGTTTCATCATTCAAACAATTTGTTAAGTTAAGCCTATTTTGAAAATTGATGGCCTTAAAAAATAAAAATAGTATTGTCCAATTTAATAATTTTAATCTGGCTTATTGACTTTATTTGCTGCAAAAATGTATTTTCAGCTGATAGGCACGGTTCCTTATTTTAAACAGGCTAACTAGAATTTGATTTTCATATTGTGTATTTTTCAATTCTGATTACTTATATTATTGATACTGTATTTGAATTGATAATAACAGTGATTGTCCTTTATTGTTCAGATTATCTGAAAAAGGAAAAACAATATCCCCTGAGCTCTATCAAGAAAACTTCTATCTACTCTGTACTTAAAGATCGAACTTAGTTCAAACATTAAAATAGAAAATACCTAAACGTCGGTATCGGATATCTTTTCGGCAAAGATTGGCATTGCGAAGGAGTACCCGAAAGCATTTATCTTTTGATCTCATAAATAACTCATCTACAAAAGATTATCTAATGTTTTCCCAATATCAGCAGGTTATTGAAAATCCTGTTTTTTTGTGATAGTTATACATTACATAAAGTAGCATAATATTAATAAAACTTTGCTGTTTCTTTATTTATTTCTTGGCAAAAACGGGGAGTTTTCTATAAGGATATGGAAAAGAGAAAAGAACACGGATTTGTTATTATATGCAAACAATATTAATTCTAGAATTCGTTTCACATTCATGATGCTATATCGTCAATTATAAAGTTGTGTAGAATTAGGAGGTTGTATGGAAGTTAGAAGACGAAAATAATGGCTCCCGAAAAAGAGCTCTTAAATTAAAGTAGCCTTTAATTATGTAGCCAAGTATAGCTGTGATAACAAAGGAGTTAGAATAATACATGATAGATTAAAAACAACAGCCTTAAATTCGAGATACAACAAAGTATTATGGTTTCATTTAGTATCTTCAAAAGTCCTACATTTCATCAACTTTAATCCTTTAATACAACTCACACGTCTGTACAGTTGGTGGATGAAAAATTCATACTTTTGCTACCTAATCCATCACGGGGGATTATTGTATGAAGGAGCTCCGAATGATTGAAACTCAAAACAAAATGTTCTATTAATCTTACACATTAGGCACGTATTTTGTGAAGATGTTACGGCTCATGAAACTACAATGGAATAAAAGAAAAGGTATAATTTATTTATTGTGGTATTATTTTGTTTGTGGAGTTTTATCAGATTATTCTTTTGCTTATGTTTATAAAAAAGAGCTACTGTAGTTTCACTTTAGGAGTATTTTTTTTGTATGTCATCATTGCGTTCTAAGAGGGAGACTTTTGTTCATCAGTGGACGTCTTGCGGATGATGATGATGATGTCATCATTATACCATAACGCCATTCTCCAAGGTTTACGATAAATGTTACCCAGAAATGTTAGACGTTCCTTGATTATTCTCATAACCGTAGTTCAAATCCAGACACTGTGTGTAGGATTATAGGATATTTTCTCAAATAATCCAACACTCAATTTGCTAATCTTAAACAAAAACACGTCTGTAATTCGGCAAATCTGATATGACTTGAGCAGTCGTGCGTTATACAAACAAATACTATTATTTCATTTGAATCATTTCTTTGTTTAACATTCCAAATGTCACGGAGGTGAAGAAAATTATTGTTTACTGGGGGTTGAAATTCGTATATTCAGTAATAAATTTCAACCACCTTACGTGTCGTTGTTTGTTTACCTACCCGACTAGGCGCGCAATTTCAGGCCTACATATTACGTTTAGGAAACAACTGTACATAATTTAGTGCTTAGCTTCGCCCGTAAACCGAGAATGAGTTAGGTGAATTAATTTTCAGTAATACTCATTTAGGTTAGATCATGTTAGCTTGTCATTCTTTTCTGACAGTTGCGTAAACTGTATTTATTCGACTAATTGCTTATATTATACGTAATGTACATTAGTAGTAGTGGGGACAGTCACATATTTCATCGATTTAAACAAATCCCATGTATTATATATTGTGGCGAGCCTATGATTAATTTATCATCCCGATGTGTTAGGACCCATCAATCAGAATATTTGGATAATCAGCGGTACGGCTTTATTATATAATTATATTTTAGCTTCTTAAATTAACTGTGTAGCTGCAAACTGTCACAAACACGCACGTTAAGTTACGTGCAAACTTTTGCCTTTTCAGCCTAAAGCAAAGTTTATGGCAACTTATGATTCCGCTGTAAGACCCATACAAAAACCGACCCCATTCTGGTAAATGCCAAATGTCGTTATGGTAACTCGCTTTCCAAAATTGTTATTTCATGTTTGAGTATGCCATTGCTAATCTTGGCTCTTACGATCCAGTTTTCTTTTGATACGTTTTTAAAACAAATTTTCCTCGCACAAATGACTGATTGAATTAAGAAGATATTCTCTTCAGAAAACCAACCATGAAATTATATTTTTTTAAATGGGATTGTATTTTTTCTGTTTTATCCTTTTAGTTAATCCGATCTCCTTTTGCCTTCGTTTGAAATTTATTTGGAAGTGACAGAGGTATGGCCCAATTTTCCGCGAGTGTGCATTTCTATATTAGTTTAGAGGAAGGCTGGATTTGGGAGGAAAAAAAAGGTTAAATTACATTTAAATTAAAAGTGAAACCTTACGTAGCACGACCGATAAACTATTCTTCAAGTATTTTATCGTTAATCGTATCGCCAGTATTTTAATATAGGGTGTACAATATATTTTATGATCTGTTCACAATTTATGACAAGCTTTATTCAACTAGAGAAGAGAAATATTAAGTTTCAGCAGCTACTCAGTAAGCTACAGTTTAAAGTAATTTTCCCTTAACGATTTTCTTTTCAAAAGCTGGAGCGGTGGTGAAGCCAAAGGAAAAATTTGCGCCATCATGGATAAAATAACTGAAAAAGATTATTTTAAAACCACCCAACTACGGCCAATCTTCTTGAGTAAAATCCACCCAATTTATATACGTCACTGTGTTAAAATAAAACACAAGAAACGCAATAGCTTCTTAATTTTGTATGGCAACAAAGAGGAGAATAAAGACTTTACTCAGATTATCTGCATAAACAAAGGCCGTGTAATGAACTTAGTTCAGATTCAGTGTAGCGACATCGATTTTCTTTTGTTTATCCCTATAAGATCTTGGGACAATGTAGCTTTGTGATTTTAGATGGTTCCTTACTGTACTGTTGCAGTTTATAACAATGCAATACAAGAATCTTATTCTTACTCAAAGTAAGAATGTAAAAGCACTAGGTGAAGTGTACCGTTCATTAAGTTTAAATGAACTGTATATAAGAACATGAATACAATTGACGATCTCACCAGCCCCCTCACCATGAAGTATTAGTGTGAGTTGCACCAACAACTTTGACATATTGGTTAGCGTTAAAAATGGCCGCTTGTATGAGACTTTCCCACTAACTGAACGTTGACTTACGGACTTAACGATAACAGACGGTTGGTGCAACCCACCCTTAGGAAGGACAGTTTAACATGTGGAAGTGAGACACGACTGCGTGCAGCGTAATGCGGCATCTCGCTTCCACAAAATAAATTGTCCTGCTTTAAGAGTACATGGTAAGGGGCTGAACTCCTTAATTTCTACATGCACGGTACATGAGCTTGCGGTTCAGCTATTGGTTAAATATCGGCGTCACCTACCAACATCAGTAGCTACAAAGGAGTCACTCATGCGTTGCCAACCTTTTGAACCTCTCTAAAATATGAAGAAGCTCAATGTCGCCATATTTGAGGTGTGAAATTGGGTTCCTAGTTTCAGTGAGGGTGGATCAAAATGTGTAAATGAGCACCTTAATTATTTTGAGCGATTTCCGTGTTTGAATAAGTCCAGCATGAATGTTTAAATGAGTTTTATGCGGAGCCAATTATGGTTTTACTGCCAGTTAACGGGCGATGTAGATGAATAATATTCATATTTTAATGTTTCGTTAATTCCGTTGTACTCTTTGAATAACAACTCCTTTCACTTATCAAATATAACTTGACGAGCCAGGCTAAGTAATTGCACTAGTAGGAACGACGTGGTCTCAGATTTCGTTTCCTTAAAAAAAAAAAACTTGTCCCACTCTTGGAATTTCTCCTGTATCGTGGGTACGTTTTACAAACATGAAATCACATACACAAACACCCAGACTCGGGACAAACATCTGAGAATCACACGAATTTTGTCCCGGGGATCGAACCTGCAGCAGTCCAGTCGCTTAGGCACTGCGCCAATCGGGTCACCAACTACCAACCACCAAGTTTTAGTAAATGTATATTTTAAGTCCATAAAATAAACTGAACGATCCGACGACATAAATATTTTCATATTTTCGTCATCTACCTAAAACAAATCTTCTAAACCCAAAATGTGACACGTTACAAACGTAGGTATCGTATAACATAATCTGAGGCGCCATATATAAATCGCAGCGAGTCATTATTAAGTGAGAGACGCTGACTGTATGTAACACAGAAGGTACCTCAGAGGGCTGTAACTGGGGTAAGTGTGGACTCATTAACTCATGCCTAATGATGTGCCGCTGTCTTAACTTAACCCCTTCGCTTTAGTATTCTATTAAATCACGTCTGCGCGGGTTTTGAGGGAAAAATGTGAAGCGTTCTGAATATCATTTGAATGGCGTCGGAATAATGATTTTCTTTATTTAGTCATCCGTTTTTAAGTGGTCTTTAAAGTGGGAAATGTTGAATTTTTGTGGGAGATATTACGAGTATTATGAAGTTTAGTTCAACTCTTGAAGCTTTATTCAGTTGGTAAATATTGCTTGCCTTCGGCATGGCCCGCGTGTAAGTCGTTTTTCGCGCACCCCACAGGACCTCTTTTTGGGGGCATATCTTTCACCGGGTTTCAGACTCTGTAAGTATCACGTTGCACCATGATCGGTTCAGTAATTCAGTCATAGTATATAGAGGTAATAAATTGCATTCGTAATGGGAATAATAAGAATGGTGCAATCTTCCAAGCTACCTACATGCTTTGTGCGAGATTTTTCCAATAGGTTACCCCATTCCATAAATAACATTAGACAAAAGAAGTAAAGCATTTTACGACAGAACAACATTAAAGCATCCCGGTTGGACGTCTCAACTCCATTTGCAAACAAATGGTCCGTCGTAACAATGTGCTTAACATTACAATACCCGATAATACTCCGGATCACACTTTACGTTCCGCGGCCGAAATGATCCATTTATTATGACCATTAACAACCATATCTCGGAGAATGGAAATGACGCTAGTTGCCATCAGACGTATTTATGAACTTGCGTGTACTGTACAAGTCAATGAAGATTTAATTTTGGGTATTCTCTTTGTGTTGATTGTACGTTTTCATAATCCGAGTGTTGAATGAAAATTCTCGTATTTATTATCACTTTTGTTCGAGTCGAGTGTATTGAATGGGAAATTATTTGACTTGGTTTATGTGTAAATTAAAGATGTGATTTAAAGCTCTTTGACTTTAATATTTTTCTATAACTTATTTGATTTCATTTTCAAGGGTAGAATAACAAAGGCGTCAAGTAGCTGATAGAAAGCGTCTTGCTCAGAATTCACATTTTTGCCATCAATGGAAATTTGTAACTGGCAAAATGTGGGTATATTGCCTAAAGGTGTATTATAACACCTTTTGGGCAATATGAATCATGAAAACGAAGCCGGAGAAATCTGTTTTAGAGAAATAATATTTAAAAAAAAACGAACAACAAAAATAGCATCATTAAGCAAGTTACATCATAATACTACTTAGTACTTTCATCTGATCGATACAATCTGACCCGAATAAAAGAAGAATACATAATATTTCTAAACAAAGAGTAAAATCATTTGGTGTAATGAAGCAAAGGATTTGTATCAAGTCAAACAGGCTTATGCCCCTAACTAGCTCCGTATAACTTCTAACCATTACAGAAATTTCTGACGTCATTGATGCACAAAGAACTCCTTTTTGTAGATACGAAACGTAAAGAAATACTAAAGGTTGGGTATTCATTTGTAAGGAACTTGTCGCTACATAACTATGGCGACGATCAGTCTGTCTGCGAGGTAAAGCGGCGCTTTTTGCAGTCAGACCTTCAATGGGTGACCGTTCCTTACTATTGTTATCGCCTGTGAAGTTGATAAGCCTCAGGTGAATCAGTCACTGAGATTTTTCAGAACATACCTTCCCATATTTTTTCTCTGCTAGCCAATATATACAACTGTTCGCATCAACGAAGAAAAAAAATGACTATCGGTATATTACAGATGAAGTTAGAGGTGACTAATAATATAACACTTAACAAGGGGTGTATTACACAGGTCCCAATGTAATAGGGGGTGAGCCTATTTCCATCAACGGGACAGAAATCCAGATTCCGTGCTGCAATTGAGAATTACCTAATCGAAAAAGTAGCACTTTGCTCGACCTGGGATTTGAAACCCCTCAGCAGGTACGATAGCGACCCCTAGACTTACGAGGCAGTCACTTATAATAATTATAAAATACATATTACATTAGGTTGAATTCGCAACTGCGTAGCGCAAACCTCAACACCTCCACAACTGAGAAATGGCGTTCGTGTATCAAATCAGTGTTTCGAAATAACTTCAGTGTGAAGTACACTCAATGTTCAAAGGCTCTTAACGGCTCAATGGTATTAAATTTGTTCTATTTATTTTATTCCAAACACGTGTATTAAATTCTTATTTTCTATACACGATCGCAATTTATTTTGTTTTCATCCCTTTTTTATCAAATACTCTACAGATCTTTGGAATGTTTCTACATATCAATATTCTTGGGAAACTCGCAAGCCTCTCGTAATTTGAAAAAGTTTTACGCATCGCAACGAAGAAATAAATCATACGCGTACATATACGTAGGATTTATATTAAAATTGAGACAAAGACTCCAATTTAATAATGAGAAATAGTTCAATTTCAAACTGAAAAAACTTAATCATCATCTGGAGTTATTACTTATCCTCACTGGTCATAAGTCTCTTTTTCCCATACGCCACTCTTTTCTCTTTGCTGATTTGTAAGTACTTATAAATAAATCATAGAAAAAAATTACCCTCAAAGCGACAGAAACTACTTTTCCTACTTCATGTAATAAATGTGTGGATAACATTTCCATCCATAAAATTCTCCCAAGATTGACCTACATACATTATTTACTTTGACGACTGTCCATGGTCTACAAACAAATCCGGTACAAGCGAATAGTTAAGCTTAATCCTAGATTCCGTGTCCAATACAAGACTATTACGGGCGTTTAATACTCCCAAAGTATTTACTTCTGTTTGGGCTAGTTTACTTACTGCAAGTTGTCTCATTAACTTGGATTTAGTTACTTGGAACACAATTAACTTCACTAAGAACAAAACAGTTCTCTTTTTGTAGAAATGTTGGGTTTATTATTTTGTACGATGCTCGTAGTTTTTGTTTGTGTGTTGATGTTGAGGTAGGATATTTAACACGGTGTATTTTTAATGTTGTTATAAATTGCTCAGAATTTATGTATGTTAAGGGCAAATACCACTATATTACTTTAATATCAACAAAGTAACATTTGTGTAACATATTATGACGCACAAATAATTATTATGGAGCGAAATACAGTACATTATTCTATTTTAATTATAAATTACAGATACACAGTAAATAGAGTTTACTTAAATAGAGACGGGTATCTGTGTTGCAGAATAACAGTGTTTAATAATTTCAGTTTTGTAAAATTGGAGCTAAAATTGCGGTGTACAGTGTACATAGCCAATAATTATCGTCGTCATTATTATTTAGATTAGTTGTAAGCTATCAGTGTTTTAGTAGGCACAATTAAAGTTG
Organism: Abrostola tripartita; assembly: GCA_905340225.1. NCBI lineage: Eukaryota > Metazoa > Arthropoda > Insecta > Lepidoptera > Noctuidae > Abrostola > Abrostola tripartita. The sequence goes on along the minus strand of HG996498.1, from coordinate 5,232,586 downwards.
ATAGTTTAAGGTTGTTAAATACTATTTTATTTCAACTGAATTACTGATATCCTCGATGTACTTAAGTATTATCTGATAATATCTGTTTTCTGTATTTCCTGGTGTACAACAAAGCATATTATTAACTGAGTTTGTTTCGGCATTTCTTCTCAGTGGTAGTCATTTAGGAAATGCCGACGCCGTCTAGTCGTAGTAAAAAAAAGAATGTAAAAGTGAGACGTGTAAAAGTGTTTACTGTAAAACTATTTGCAAAAAAAAAAAATCTATCTTCTATCTATATATTCTATCTATTTAACTTATAATGTCACAAAACCACGTAAAAATTATGATATGGGTTACGTTATTACTTCCATATTTCTCTTGTAGGTAAATAAAATTCGCTTTATTTTTCATTTCCTGTTTTTCAATAAAGCGATGACTCGTAGCTTTAATAACGGTTCTATCGTAACCTTTATTTTCGTTTTGTTTTACATCAAATACTCTTTTGTTTTATCAATAAACAAAAGATTAATTATCAATCAATTTTATTTTTGATGATTAATACATTTATTCTGAGCAGTGAAGACTATTACTTGAGATGATACCCTAGTACTTTTACTAGACTACTTTTAAAACTGACATCTTAATTATTTACAAAAGAAACGCAACTCTTAAGTACGGAGCAGTTGATTCCAAAAAGTTCATTTAGACCAAAAATAAAACGTTATATTCGTACAAAATGAACGTATTCATGAATTTATTTCCCCTTTACGATGTTTGCACCTCAGAGCATCGCTTAAAACGAGGCAAAAAAAACATGAAATCACAAACGATGCCACCCATTTCCGAGCTCTTAGGTACCGGCCGCATTAAGAAGCATTAGTTCAGTAACAAAAGGTGGTATGACAAAGTGCCTTCCCTTCTGGGTGGGCGACAATAGAGGTGTCGCTTGTTGTACCTCGAAGACCGTGTCGCACGCGACCGGAGCCGACATTGAACGACCTTAACGACTTAATGCATCGTCTCGTTATTTCTAGGAATGAAAGTATTTAAGTCTCGCAGCTTTTCCTTGAGGTATTTTAGTCATAATGTGGTTTTATGGTTGCTCCTGTGACTTGTTACTTGTGCATTAAAAATGGAAGCGAAATGTCTGAAAGAGGTTTGATAACATTATGAAACTAAAATTTCCGTAGTTTGGAGTCTCTTTTGTGCATACAACTCCTAAGAGGTGTTGATATACCTACTTAGCTAGGTTTTACTTTACTTACTACCTGCTTATAAAAGTTAAAAAAGCCTTATAAAAGTTATTTAAAGGAAAATGTAATTTTCGTCACCGTTTCGAAAAACCTTTCCCGTCCGATTTCCACAAAAATCAGCTTACAGTTAAGTGCTGGCCTGAAATTATTCAGATCACTGCAAAAACAACTTCAGAAACCCTACTTACACATAGAACACGATTTTTAACGTTTGGATAACATTGGTCTGGTAAAAACGTTTATTTTCGAGAGAACAGGATGGTTCAGGAATACTAATCTGTCGAAAGGACACGGATCGGATGGGGCGCGGCTAGTGTTAGGTACGACATCCCTTGATTAGAAATCCGGTTTCCATGCTGTAACTTGAATATATTTCAGATATTTCTTCGTATTCCAATTTTGAAGTATATACGGAATTTGATGGACCATGAAACATGCTAATTTCGCAGAATACATCAAAACAACGAATTGTGTAATAAAATAAATATCGGTATAAAATGTGAAGAAGTATTTACTTTATTTTACCTATACATACAGGATAATTATACTTTTTCACATTTTCTGTTTATCTACTATTGATTATAATATAAATACAGTAATATTTACTAATAATGTAATATCTTCAACATTGACAAGTCAAAAACCAGCTAGTTCTAATCGAGCCCAGGAAAGTTTGTTAAAACGAGTAATCTAACTAATAAAAATCAACCTAGTTTTGAAACCCAATTATTCGGCCTTGCAAAAGTACCATTTAATCCAATTTAATTATTAAAAAATAGAACCTTCAATTAATTTTTATTTTAAATAACCAAGTTCATAAAAATATGCTTCACCAATGTTTTTGTTTTCCATACACGAGCGAAACAGACGTTGAAAACGAAGATACACTGCCTTTCACCTACATTCACCAAAGTTTCTGGATTCCACCCAGTTTAGGACGGCTCTGTGTCAAAAGTTCTTTGCCGTATTTTACAATTGGGTATTTCTAGCGCTGGATTCATTTTCCTTTGTTTCCATACTGGTTATAATGTCAGTGTTTTATGTAGCCTTTTGTTTGACTTTACGTATGTCGCCCGGTTTATCATCTGTTTTGAAATATTTTATGATGATATTCATGCAGTTTCTTGGTTCTTTATTTGATCTTTGTTTTCTATGATTGACGAGTTACAAAAATGTATTATTGGGGGGCTTGATGAATGCAACCAAAATGTATTTTAAACCAATGCATTGCATGAATCGTGCAATAGGAATTAGTGCAAAATTAAAAAAAAAAAAAAAAACAAAATACTCTGCCATTTTCCGGAGAACAAGTATTTTGACATATTTTAACTTATATGACTTTTGGTGCCATTTTAGCATGTTGCCCATGCTAAGCTTAAATCTAAATTGATAAAGGAAATTTGAAAAATGATGGACACGAGCGGGACTCGAACCCGCGACCTTCGCCGATCCGTGGCGCTGCTCTAACCAACTGAGCCACCGTGTCGCTGCTCGCATCCATCGAATTTCAAGTTCCCTTTTAGTATTTACGTCTTAAGGGTGACGTCAGGTATTATCTGTTGGAATCTATGATTAACAACTCAGTGTTATACCTTTACAGCTATAAATTCGATGGATGCGAGCAGCGACACGGTGGCTCAGTTGGTTAGAGCAGCGCCACGGATCGGCGAAGGTCGCGGGTTTGAGTCCCGCTCGTGTCCATCATTTTTCAAATTTCCTTTATCAATTTATATTTTAACTTAACAAAATTATTTCGGAAGACCACTCTCATTTCGAAGTTCTCGGCCATACTGGGCTGTATTGCGTTCTAAAAACAAGTTAAAACGTATATGTTTGTGCGTTGAACCCTCATGCAAATAAGTCCGGGCCGTAAAATACAGAGCGACCACGACATAACATGACTCGATAGTAAAGCCTGAATAACTTGAAATTACACGTGCCAGTAAACCATCACCTTACTTAACTCATGTAAGTACTGCTGTACTCGACAGTACCCTCGTCGTTATAATGTCAGTTTGATTGTTTGTACCAACGATATTTCAAAAAAGTACAGATGTGTTACTAGTGCGCTTATTTTGAAGACTCGAAAAGGGTACAATTGTAGACTTTGGTAGTACAATTGTTGTCCGACTTGTCATAAGACTAGTGAAGTTCGGACTCAAAATTCGGAACACTTTTCTCGTTCATTTTGTTAGCATAAATGTCGTATCTATACTTTTGACATATCATTGGTTTACACTAAAACGAGGGCCATTAACATAAAACTAGTTTACGCGACCTCCGCTAATATGTGAGTCACAATAAATAGTTACACAAGTTCCACTATTCCTTTCAACTAAACTCTAGGCTAGGAGGCAAGACGAATTATTCACGAAGTTAGCTCGTTAAACGTCGTGAGACAACGTTAACTTTGTAAAAGTGAAACAGTACTCTGTCGACATATATATCAATACTAATAATGTAAATAATATCATTATTTTCAATATTATTTTAGTTTGCTATGAATGCATCAAATCTGCTACAAAAGCCTGATTCTTTTGACGATAACTCTTGTATGATATTTTATTAGCCTCGCGAGGAGGAAGACAACGCAGTTTAATTAAAAATATTTATTAGACCAGATTTGTCATATGACTATAAATTAAATTGACTGACTCGTTATAATTTTTCATTGTACAAAACGCTAATGAGTACTACCTGTTTTTGTGATAATATATATGTATGATGATGATTAAAGCTTTAAAAATGGCTAAATTACCGACTAATCTTTCATTAAGTACTTCTGATACATTTAATAACCTGATTCTAAAATAATTTATATACTTAATCCAAACTCACATTGGTATTATTCGAACAATTCTTAATTTGAAGAATATCGAAAACCATTCAGAGCGCCAAACAAAATGGATTACACAGGCAATAGCGAAATTGATTTTTGTATTATGACAGGCCATAATCAAAGTTCAGTCGAGCGTATAAGCGAGACTCTTTATTAAAAAAAAGAAGAAATTTCTATTCGATTTAACAGACAGTTCAAATACCCTTTTTTTTCAAAAAGAGAATACAGACAGTGCGACTGGTTGGTTATAAAATACAGCAATTAATCTAGCCAAAGTTGGCGACAATATAACACAATTATTATCCCTTTTAAGGTCCGTGAAAAATTGTTCGTAATTTATTTTCGTCTAAAGTGAAAAAGTTACATTTGTTCATTGTAAAGATATGATATAGAGTCTATTGTTGCGACGCACAATATAAAAAAGAATTGTGTCAGTGGAACGTGAAATAAATTAAACCGTTGTGGAGTAAAAATCCTATGTCTATATAAAACCACCTTAATTATTGCATACGAGACGCTCCTTGTTAGCTTTGTAGTTCAGAATATTGTATAAAACACGTCTTGCTGTGCTGTAGTAGTCACTTTAATTTTATCCTTTGTATTTTACGTCACAAAATAGGTCGAAGCAGTTTATAAGATAATGAAAAATGTAAAAGAAATATAAGGTTTTTATTTCATGTTTCGAATCTTTCGGCTGTCAAAAACGACAATTAAAAATGTATATTTTTGGAACACATTTTGATAACTAGGTAATTGGTACTAGTCTATTATCTACCCCCTTTGTCCCACACATTACGATTTTTGTGGATAGCCTAACAGAAAATTGCTCTTAAGACATCTGGGCTCGACCTTGTTGACTGTACGTTTTACCCCTTTTCACCCTTTTACGAGTTCGATTTGATCTTCACAACACACAAAGGAAAGATCAAATAAAGATTGTTTACCTATATTTATTTTGAGGGCCGACCCTTACGTCTCTATACGGACTTTTTCAAGTTCAATGTCCCTTATTTTCCTCTATGGTCGTGGTTAGTGGCACTACCACGTCTTGCGGATAAAGTGTCAAAGTTAAGTACATCTTATAAAATTTCGCACACTTAGAAAGCGCTTGTGTTTTTGCCGTTAGATTAATGGACTAAAGTAGAAGAAAACATGTAAATAACATAATGCAAACAATTACTTCAAAATTATTATAATTAAATATGTAACCGAACACAGAAAACAAAAAATGTATTTACTAAAACTGTCGTTAAAAACCAACTGATTAGCCACAACTATTTACTTAATCAAACAGATTGGTCCAGAAAAAAAAGAAGCTAATTTAGGACACACTAGACTGAACACACGTCGACCAAAATAAAAGCAAAATACTTGTATAGTCCAAAGAGCTTTTAGCTCTGAAAGTTTCTCCCGAAAAAGATTTCCGACTTAGAGATTAGATTAGAACTAGAACGTGGACGCATCGGGAGCTTCTACTGACGTTGAAATAAAAATATACGACACCAGGGATACAGCGTGATAACATTAGTGAAACACTCACATATAAAGAAGAATATTTGCCTGGCTGGCAAGGCTTTTATTCATTACATAAATCATTCAGCACAGCTGGAAAGCATGGTGTTACTAATTTTTAAACTATCGCGTTGCATGATTACAATACAATTAAATTATGACACGGGAATTAACGCGAACACATGTTTTTAATTTTGGCTTGACGTCTCGTCCAAGTTATACCGGCAGTGGTCGCTAGCACACTCAGTCTGCAGACCGGTGTTCACGTTGATTCCGTGTCGTGATTTAATTTTATCTTAAAGAAATTTAGAATTTTTGTTATTTGAAGTAACTCACTTCCTAAAAACTCCAGAATAACTCATTTATATTTGGTGAGAAATAATACTTATTAGAGAACAACGTATTGTGTAACGAAGACTAACTTAACTCTAGGAGAATTACAAATATCCATTTGATCTTGAAGAGTGATACGTCTCTTGATCTTCAGCCGCCACGCTGATTGCAGCCACCAGACATAGCTAGCCTAGTGGTATGATAGTTGGACTGCCAAGTCAAAGGTCGCAAGTTCAAACCCCGGCACGCATCAATGTCTTTTTGAATCCATGTTTTTTTAAATAAGTTATCAGTTGCTAAAACGGTGAAGGAAAACATCGTTAGGAAACCGGCACACCTGAGAGATTTTTCAACGGTGTGTAAAGCCATGTCAAAGCCTTACAGGCTGTTTAAACTCTGATATCAGGTTGTTCATCAACCATACGATAAGAAGATTTCAAACTATGTAGGGAACCCTGAAAAGGATAGCACACAAGTTGATATTTTATTAAAACTATCACGTACTTTAATTCAATATAAGCATCGTCCACATATATAATATTAGTGTGCGGTTTACGCGACTCGGGTTCGCACCATCTGTCGTCCCACGCTTAACGAAGATTTAGGGATCTTACATCGCTGTGTCCACTGCTATCTGCGGTAGGTTTTTACTCTATTAGTGGATCCAAAACGGGAGGCTGAAGAAAGGTTAATGACTTAAACGTTCTTTATACATTGTATATTTGTTGGTTAGACAATGGCAACTTTAAAAAAAGATTAGTGTTCTCTTTGTCGTCAAACACTGGCAACATTTATAAGATCTTTGTAGCGCAACTGATAAGGATGTAGTATCATTACCGGGCCAAGAGAGTTTCCATTAGATAATTGGTAGTTTAAATCGGTGCACGTATTAGTGACTCGGTTATGGCGATAGGCTAGCTTTATTACATTGGACCTACGATTACAACATAACTGGCGACTTGTACTAAATACCTTTGCCTACCTCTTTGGTAAATATAAACGTGATGTTCTGACTGTGTACTCTAATATGATAGATAATAATAATTAGATTAATTGTCAAAGGTATTATGAGAGTATTGCTTTACTGCAAGACTGAGGGTTCCAATTATAATTATGGTACAGTAATCATGTGTGTGGTGTTACATCCGTATCATATCAAACAGTATCAACTGCTGTACAAAACTAGGTCACTGCGTTTGACGTATTTGGCGCATCACGGATTAAACACTACGAGAACACTACGCTCCGCGAATGTTTACGCATTCGTCATCTTGTACAATGTGAAATACAAATGAAGAATATGTTTTCTTTTGTAATTGTACATTTTTTATGTATATAAGAGTTTCAATTTTTGTTACTTTTGCACTATAATACTGGTCTCTTCATAATTTTATCTATAGTCGATTTGAAGTTGCATACAGAAATGTTTTGATGATTTTGATTTTCATTATGTTAGATTTCTATTCGTCAATCATTTTGCCACCTATTTAAGGGGGCAGGACTGCTTGTCAGTAAACTATTCTTTACAAAGAATTGATTATTAATTATTTGGTTCTAAAAATGATGTACTTCGTAGTCTTATCGTAGAATGCTACAGTCTACGACGTAGCAGAGAAAACGTTGTCTTTTTTGAATTTTGCTAACTGATTTATTTTAAATTTTGAGATAAGGAAATTTAGTATGAAGATATTCTAGATCGTAGCCATGGATACCGCTATCATTATGTTGAAGTACTAAAGCCAATTTTGACAGTCGACTACATTGTTGTTCGACCGAAACTCAGTCGTAAATCTTTGCTTCAGCTCAGCCTTTAGCTACATTGTTACTACGATGCTTGGGTACGCAAATCTTCACTTTGAAGACGTTGTAGCGGTGTGCTTATCAAAAAGCTGCGGATAGCGCTACGAAGCAAGAAAACGGCGAGGCGCGAGGCAAGGCAAGGCTTCGTGTTTTGGCGCAGCGTCGCCTTTGTCGCTCGCTTGAGATAAGCTGCGAAGTTGATACAATTTCTATACAAGCGTTGTCAATGTAGTTTGTAGTTCTGTATACTTTGTACAATATTTATGCTTAGTCACTTTGTGTTATGAAATTCTAAAGTTTGTAGATGTATTGTTGTTGTTTGTACCAACTCGGGCAGTTAGTCAAAACAAAATAAATAATCTTCTACACGGCTCGGTTATAGTATTTTTAAAGTGTCTGTATATTTTAATGGAAACATTGTTAGCACTTTAAAATCTGACTAATCTAAAAGTGGCTTGCAACGGAAATAAAAAAATGCTAAGTATAGTATTTAAACGTTTTAAGCATTAAAAATATACCAATGTTCCAGAATTATAAAAACAATTATTAATGTGTCACTATGACGATGACGATGACTTTACTTTGTCTTGGACCTCCTCCTCCTACTCTCTCAGCCTATCGCGGTCCACTGCTGGACATAGGCCTCTCCCAAGTTGCGCCACAACACCCGGTCCTCTGCCATCTTGGACCATGCACATGCAATAAATAGTTTAATATCTTTGACACACAACGTCAACATTAACCAAACAGCTGCTAACGTTTAATAACAATTTTTATTGGCATATAATATCAACAAACCACAGCGCATATAAACAAAACATAACACTCCAATACATCAGCCGTAACTCCATCGTAAATCTACACTTTATATCTGTGAGAAAAACGTTGGGCTTCTAAAAAATGTTACGGCTTAACTTCTTCACGGGGAACATAAATTCCATTTTGTGTTGCTCCAAAACCTATTACCGTCACTCCATTTATGATCGGTGTTGGTCACTGGTGCTTTGCTGAGATATAGTGATTTCTGTCCTAACCTGAGACCATTAAAATTATTCGAAAGTTTGAAACATAGTTGGAACAAAAGCCTGATAATACTGGCCTGCTACTTCTGGCATAAATTGACAGTTTATGGCACGAATGCCAGTGTCTTAAATATGACGTAATTTTGACGTCACTTGGCAGGCCTTGTTTGGGTATTGTTATATCTCAATGATTTAGTATCAAAAATGACTACTAAATTTGTTTTTAAGCTAACTAGACTAGTTCAAAACTCTCTTATACCATAAATATAAAGGTTTGAATTCCACTTAAGTGTGTTCGATTTTTTATTCTTTTGTTAAACGAAAAATACTTGTACCTAGTTGCTTGGAGATTCGAATGTGGGTAAAATATACGATAACTTGTGCGTGTTTTTTCTTTCGGGTTCACTGCTCAAAGCCGTTTCGCAAGAAGAATCTAGTAGAGAAATTCTTTGGCTGCGTTTCGTATTTCTCTAAGCATTTGTTAATGTGTGTCAGCTGACCCTGTTTCACAGTTTTTTAAAGAAAAGAGATTCATGATAAAATACGTAGTTTTTAAAACATTTGGAAATTATCGTCGCGCCTGTTCTAGTGGTCACAAGCACAACTGGTGAGCATGAAATCCTGGGTTCGATTTCTGGATTGCGCAGTGTTATCGAGTTTTTCCATTACTGAATTCTCAGTATGCACGGAATCTGGAGGTACCCAGGTATTTCATCGGACTATAGCAAAACAAGAGAAATGAAGGAGCTGTTTAGAGCTGTTTAGTAAGTAGCAGTACTTAACTAAACAGCTCTACCCACTTTTCAGGGAATACAAACGTGATATGGTAATAATGTGCATTCGCCACAAAGCTTACTAAAAATTGTGAAAGTAAAATACTATTTACTATATATTCCGGCTATAATCACGTATGTATTCGGGTATGCCCGACTAGTTTCAAAATCGAACGGATTCCCTTATTCATGAGCTAGTTACGCGGTAGAGTCGCGAGCGCGGTATAGTAAATAATATGGATAACATTCACGAAAGTTATTATAGTAGAAAAGTAAAATACCGTCAATTAGTTAATGGTTCGCTCTTAGTTCTACGTGGATTGGATATAAAGACTCTTTGTCGTCCAACCTGCTTTGGTCTTATCTACACTTCGGTTTGAACTTGGCTTATTGGGTTCGATTTATTATGTTTTTCTAGAAACGGATGTAACGAAAAGATTTGTGACCGTTCTCCGTACTTTTGGGCCACTTGAGCTAGATTTATACTGGTGTATTTTCCTCAAAAACTTATAAAAATATTCATGATGATTAAAGAGACTGACTCATCATGTTTGTATACGTATTCCTTTATAACATCATGCCTGTAAGCCCCGAAGGGGTAGTCAAAGGCGCACATAGGTATAGTACACCCACATTTCACCAGTTATGTTATAAGTCCAATGTAATAGGGGACAAGCCTATTGCCATCAACCAGGCACATATCCAGACTCCATGTTGCTACTAAGAATTACCCAGTAACACTTTGCCCGACCTAGTAAACGTATTCTTTTCTTTTATTAATCAATATTTTTCAGAGATTTTTTTCGACTACCACTCAAATTTGAAGTGTTAGATTTTTGATTATTTTGTTAAACGAAAAATACTAGTACCAATTTGCTTCAAGATTCAAATGTTGGACGAATATACGATTTTTTGTGCGTGTTTTTTACAGGTTCATTGCTTAACCAAGGAAAAATATCTGATATACTTCCTCAACTAAAACACGACGCTGTGTATTACGCTATAACTTAAAGCTTCTAATTAATTATTAATTTTTACGATCTTTTTATACGACGCAAGGGATTTCTTTATCTTCCTAAATATCTTGTTGCCTCTTATGTTTACGTTCTTAAACAGGAAATACGTAAACGTAAAATAAACACTAACTTTAGAGTATGTTTGTTTGAACAATATTACGAGTTTACGATCTCGTATCATAGCAGCGGTAGAGAGAGTTCTACAATTGAATTTTACCTTTATATAAGTCAAATATGTAGGCAAACCATATTATATAAATTAGGTACTATGCTAATAAGTCAATATAGTTATAGAATAACTAAGTTTGTAATACTGTAATTCGTATAGCCGTAATGATCAGGGCCACTACAAGAAAAGTTTATACAATCATGCTTATAATCCCCAAAGGGCTGGACAAAAGTGTTGATCTTCACCAGGAGTTTTGCACCCTCATTTTGCCACTTCTTCAGTCCTATGTAACCGAGCCTATTGTCATTCATGGACCCACGACGTATTTGCAACCTCTTGCGGCTCGCTTTTCTACGACGTAACGAAAATGAGTCTCAATTTCATTCTTTGATAATAAGATGGTTATCTGATTTACATCGTCAGCAGTGAAATTTATTTCGCAATGGTTGTAAACAAGATATATTGATGATTTGAATACATTACTGTGATATATTTATGACGTCTCAATTCATTAAAATCATGGGTGTTATGTTACAGATTATATACAAATGTTACCCGCACTCTGTAATGTTGACGCACTAGGCTGCCATGCTATTCATTACGACTTTATCTGCGAAGGTAGACAGAGGTGTCACAAGGACGATTACTGTAGTGTATTATTATAATAATAAATGTATTTAACTCGTGTAAGATAAATATTATTATACTAGAAATTAAGCAAACATCTTTTTATGTTTTGGTATTTGAAATGTAACATAATCATAAATCTTTAATTAAACAACGCTGCTAGAGTATGAACTTCTTAATGTGAACCATATATTTTAAAGAAAATAATTTAAATCTTAATTATTAAACGGATAATCAACTAAAAAAGCTTTCGCAAATTTTCATCCATTTACATTCGTACATTTATATTATTACTGTAGCAAAAGATGCGTTTATTTTCAATTGTAATAAGTATACAAAAATATTCCAAGCATCTTTCATCACCAAAGTAATCTTAGAACATAATCTACAAACTTTATCAGTAGCTAAAAACTGCGAAGGGAACCGGCACACTAGAAAGATTATTCAACTGTTTGTAAAGCCAGCCAGGCCTACAGGCAGTTTAAACTCTGATACCAGGTTGTTAATCAACCATACGATAAGAAAAATATTTCTAAACGGCGTCATTTATTTCAATCCAGTCCTTATTTAATCACCATTAGGGGTCCCCGTGTTGACAGGTATTAGTCTTAGACACTTCTGGATTCAGTGTGTGGCCACACCAGTCTAACTAACGAAGATATACTACCGCTGCGAGCCATTATATCCTTCGGTTTAATAATATTAAGGTGTAAAGGGTAATGGAAGGAAATATTGACCGCGTCTTAGGTTGCGTAAATTGATATTATTAGGGTACCTATATTGCACACAGTGTACGTATAAACGTACCTATACCTACTTATATTCAATTATAAAAACATAACTTAACATTACGCTTGACGCTACACATTTCGCTAGTTATGTTATAGGTCCCAATGTAATAGGGAGCGAGCCTATTGCCATTAACCGGGCATAAATCCAGACTCCGTGATGCTACTGAGAGTTACGTAATGGAGAAACCCAGTAACATTTTACACGACCTGGGATTCAAAACCGGGACCACATGCCCAGCAATCGCATTTAGCGCGCCTATAATCCCGAAAATGTAGAAAAACAGTTCTCTTTTATTAGGCAAAACACCTTGTCGTGTGGCATCCGGCCTAGAATTAATCATCCTCTTTCCTCCCGTGGTTGTCGTAAGAGTTGACTAAGGGAAAATCCAGAAGATGGGCAGCAGCACTACTGTAACTTGACCACCAATACTGCGATCTCTAAGCCGCGTGCCAAGCGTGGGTTTTATGGCAACACCCCTCCTAAGGGGGGGGGGGGCTTTGTTTATCAGTGGACGTTTTCCGACTGATGATGATGATGGTGATGGTGAGTCAAAACACTCAATTGCCATAAAGCAGCTCGTCGCAAGTCCTAGTATCTATTGCTATAAATCAAACCCAAACTAGGTTTAGCGCAGTCAAAAGTTCTTATAAGAACTGTTTGTTGTTTTGAAGTTGGAACCAGTATATGAAGTTAGTGAAAAGTACAACTGCAAATGAATTATTTACTTCATAAACTTATCAATCAAACAACGTATTAATAAGGATATGCACACACAGGCGTATCTCACTACGTCTCAAACATTATACGCCTGACGTTACATGTGAGTGCACACCCTAATAAAGCTAAACTATGACATAGGCTTTATGGTTAGCGAAACACGCGCCTAAGTTAATCCAAGTTGGTTACAAAGTTTAGTTGGCACAAACTCGACGGTCGGGTGCCTGGAGTATTTCACTAGAGAACGCTTATGTACTACACATTGATTTACTTTAAAACTAACGGGAATTAAAGTCTTAGTGTTAAAGAAACTGGAAGTCTAAAACAAGATTTTTTTTAATTTATTTATTTAAAAAAAGAAACGTCGCCCCACCCTAGGAACTTCTCATGTATCGTGGGTGCGTTTTACAAACATGTTTAGCACATACACAAATATTCAGACTCGGGACAAATATCTGCGGATTGCACAAATTTTTGTCCCGTGCGGGAATCGAACCCGCAACCCTTAGCTCATCAGTTCAATTGCTTAGCTACTGCGCCAATTGGGTCGTCGACGATCATCAAGGTCTTATTCATTCCAAAGAGTAAAAATATCTTATAGGTGCTCTTACGTAAAAATCAATTCAATATTCTAAACAAATGATTGATTTTTCTACTCTGTGGGGACATAACGAATTCTTGATCATATCGCTCGAACATCAAAGCTATACCACAGAGACATCACATGTAAAAGCCTTCGCTACTCCAGACGCGTTTTTCTTATCGACAGGCACTACAATATTAGATTTGTCTCCAATTCAAAGCGCGTTACATCAGCAGACAACGCAATAATAAATCGTTATACCTATATAAGGAATGACGCCGCAGTATTCTCGAACAAATGGGCCACAAGGTCTGAATGTCAAAGAAGTAATACAACCGCTGAATCAGCATTTTTATTTTCCGTCCTTTCAGCTAGGAATATTTCATCTAAATTATGCGTACAATTTTAAAAAGTGAAAGGCTAATCTGTACTGACCTGGAAAACTGTAATTAAGTTTCGAGGTAGGTATTACAGAAATAGATCAGGTTCTTAGAATTTTGTTATTTTAGATGGCGGTATTCTGGCTTTAAATGTCTGTCAAATAAACTATCTATAGTCTTTCAGCGTTTTTTGGGGTGCAAGTAGCCTCCACAAGTGACTACACCTACGCCACACCCTGGACGGTCAACCTCGCTACCATCCTGTTGACCAATCTCTACACCACGGCATGACCTGTTTCCTTGCGAGTGATACTTGGCTCATGCTGATACGAAGAAGAAGAAGCGTTTGCTGGAAAGTAAAAGTTCGAAGCTACGCGCACAACTAATGACGAACGGTCATTGGTAATAATAGTTCTCCTTCTATTAATGTCCCGCTAAACTTTGGAGGTCACCGACCTAATCTGTTCATACGTTATCATCATTCGGCCATTTGCTGTGCGCCATATTGTGCCCCTTTTATTGCCTAACTTAGCTCCTTTGCCGCGCACATGATTTGTGTGAGTTTACCATATAACGCCATAATTTGTATATATCATGGCGCGTTTAGTTCACAGCGTGTTCGGCGTGTTTTCGCCTAGACCATAAATATGCCACAGCTCTGGATTTATCGAGGAATTAGATGCATTCATAAATTAAGGGTTTATAGTATTTTAGAGTTAGATCGATTCAAGTTTAAATGATTTGAAACTGTTCGAAGTAAACGATATACTAAAACTTTGTTTCCATCTTTTTAGGTAGGTATACTTATATCCAGGAAGGAATGGAATTTTGTTAGGGAATCGAACCCAGGTTCTTACACTCAGCTACACTATTTGTGCCTACCTGATTTAGATGTATTGCCACTTACCATATTGCAGCAGATGGACTATATAAACGTATGAGCTCGGAGCGCGGCCCTGATCTGTTGAATTTAACAAATGGCCGCCATTCCTCTCCAGCGCCACCAATTTACTTAGATGGTGCCCAGAACACTTGTTTAGTCAAAAGAAGCTACCGATGCGTGTATATTGTGGTTCGTCTCGTTACTTACTCATGAGCTGGTTTGTTTGAAGACGTTCAAATGTATTTTAAATTAGCGAGGAGTTTCTGTTTCATGTGGTTGCTGTTTGAGACTTGTTGAACCAGGTTATTGCATAATTAATTGTAATTTAATTATGGAAATGTTCTTCCTTCGGAGAGCTTTACAGTGAGATTGTGTCAGGATGAAATGAATTAAAGCATAAATATATGGTACTTACAGAAGTTTATTGTAATTGGTAAATGTAACTCATCAGCATGTCTGTATTTCCCGAAAGAGGATTGTGTAAAATACGCTAAATGTACACTACACAGTACACTTACATTTCGCCAAACACATTACTCAATTCTACATTATGAATCTAGGCTATTAACTACAGAGTTTCACAGAGTTCGTATTTTCAAACAAAGTTTATTATGTAATCACTGGACCAATTTAGTTGTCAACGTATAAGATAAACTCATATAGAAAGTAAATAATCAGCTTTCGACGTTATATCTAATTAGGATGAAAAAATAATATTAAGAATGTAACGTTTTTATCGTTTGCGTCGTGGTGGCCTAGTGGTTGACATACCGGATTTCTATGCACGAGGTTGCAGGTTCAAACCCAGGCAAGTATCAATGTGACTTTTTCAATGTCATAAATACTTTCTTAGATATTCTAAGACACCACTGACTAACGGTGACGGAAAACATCGTAAGGAAACCTGGATTTAATTATCTGAAATCGCCAACCCGCAGTGAGCTTGCGTGGTGATCAATGCTCAATCCTTCTCTATACGAGAAGAGGCCTTTGCCCTGCAGTGGGACAGTTATAGGCTGTTATTATATTATTATTATTATAAACGTTTTTATACAAACTTACAAAAATCAAACTAATAATAAAAAGGCAAGTTTGAGAGTGTGTTTGTACGTTTGTTACTTCTTCACGTCAAATAGCTGTACCGACTTTGATAAAATTTAGTATGGAGGTAGCTGACACCCTGGATTAACACATAGGCTTTTTATCCGGCAAAAATGTAGCGGGCAAAACTGCGAGACACAGGTAGTTATTTAAAAAAATAAATTATATTATAAAACTTGCAATAGCAACATCTCTGAGATTGTATACAATAAGTCCCTCGAACAAAATCTTCCAAATAACTACCTTTACTGTGTCCTTCAGTAATGCCCAGGAGATGCCAACATTTGCGCCAATTGTTGGAATAAAAACCTGTCTGGAAACTTATTCGTAATTTAAAAAAAAAACTTCAACTCTTCGCACTTTTGAATATCGCGACTTCACCTGTCTGATATCTTCGTGGATCAAAAAAACCTGGTGTAATCTTTCTGAACTAAAGACTTTTTACACATAACATAAACAAACTTCTTTACAGTTTACTCAAACGATTTTCGATTCTATTCTGTAGAGATAAGGATTACATCAAAGCAAAAACTGTCTTTGACATGTTAGTAATGCAATAGAAATCAAATTCGGTTGCGCGGACTGTATTAGGCTTACTTGTCTAATATAATGATATAGAGTATTAGGTTATATAATGCTGGCAACGGTATGACATGTGATTACTGATATCAGATTTTATTTCATTCCATGCCGGAGTCAGCTGGCTTGATCTAATCTTTGCGTTTAATTAAATCTTTATTGTTGGAATCGTATTTCATTGGTAATAGCAAGATTGGTGTAGCGGACGAGTAAGTTCAGTGGAAGCTTCCTAACAAATTAAAATAAATTTGGTTCAAAATCTGTGTTCAAAATCCAAAAGCTCAAGCTTAAATTTTTTTATTGAATTCTGATTTATACCTTTTCTTTAGTCAATATTAATCCTTATTAATAAAATTAAATTTGAAGTTGAATATTTTTAAAACATACGTAGATATAATGGTCTCTATTACATTTTATACTTAAATAAAAAGCTTTGTATACGTTACCTACTGCAAGAAAAAGAGATTTTCCACCCTTCAACCAAACTTAAAAATATATTCAGTCAAATCGTGTTAAAAACTTCGCGGGCTTGTAGTGACTGCGAGTAAGCGTAGGACAAAGCTTTTGATGCAATTTTAACATGAACACGCTTTAGAAAATTATTTATAGTGACGTAACCCAGTTTATGTCTAGTTTATTTTAAAAACTTTAGCGCTTCATACCGTAAGATGGTAAGTGGAGTTGAATACGATCTGTGAAGGATCACAAATTATTACTGAGTCTAAGCACTGATAGCCGAATGGTATGACCGTTAGACTGCTAAATCAAAGGTCGCAAGTTCAAACACCGGCACGCACCAATGTCTTTTCGAATTCATGTGCGTATCATAAATAAGTTATCAGTTGCTAAAAACGGTGAAGGAAAACATCGTGAGGAAACCGGCACACCTGAGAGGTTTTTCATTTTCATCTGTGTGTAAAACCATGTCAGAGGCCTACAGGCGGTTTAAACTCTGACACTAGATTGTTGATTTGTTGACATTGGCATTGATTGTCTTTATGCTTGCGAGTGTGTCATGCATCAAGAATATAATTATAAAGTCTAAGGACGCGTGTCCTAAGACTTAAGAAAACATTATTATAATTTACTTAATTAATTCTATTGAATAAATCAAGCATTTTGTTTTTGTAAATTACAAACTGGATTGCTATTGACATCTCTTATTGTCTTTATAATTAAATTTACAAATTTCTCCCAATCCAACATTAATCTCGGTTTCTGTTTTATCTTTACCCCCGGTGCAGTAACTGTAAAGAGGTAAAACTGAAATATGCAATTAATTCATCTCTCGTTACAAATATTTTGTATAATACGCGTCACGTTTGATCTTAATTTAGTCAAAGATTGACGTGTTTGTCTCTAGTGTATTGTGACCATTATTCATCACGCTGGATACATTCATCTCTTGAGGGACGTATGCTAATATTGTCATGATTAATTAATCTTGCTAACCTAGCACTGAATTGAATATTTATAATTAGAAAGCCACTTGGTAATCCGTACTATACGACAGGAAATTGATAACAGAGTTGTCGGTGGTATTGACATGGCTGCGAAAACGAAGGCTTTAAAGTCAAGTCTCAACTCAAGGACATTTTCCGTCAGAAAATCTTTATGCACATGATAAGGATTTTCTGACAGAAAATGTTCAGTAATAATTACTAAAGAAACTATGGCAACTAATAGTACTAATTGTACTTACAGGATACTAATGTAATTAATACTTTTATATTGACATTTGCATAACTTAAAAAAATACTTAGGTATAGAATATAGTTGCGCAGTTAAACGAAGAATTTTCACACTTCGAAGTTGTTACATAGCATGGAGGTAAGACTTAATGCAGTAACATAGTTGCACAATGACTTTCGCACCTCTTGTGAGTTGGTGACTGCTTAAACTCTTGACACGGTTCTGAAAAATCATCTTTTAAAAATACAACCTTAAATAGATGGATCCGTTCATGCATTTAGCCTAAAATCGATTAGGGCGAAATTCGAATACATAACAATGCTCATACTTTCTATAAATACTTCAACTAACAGCTCTTTACGCTATAATCGAACATCGTTAAAGATAATACTTTTTAAACGTTTTGTTTTCAGTTACTATGACGTAATGTTCTACGTCCTACGTTCACGTTGGATAGACTAAATAAACAACTTCATTCTCAATACGACCCCAAATTCTAATAGTCCCAATACACAACAAGTCTTAGTAAACATAATATAGCTAAAAGGGTTTCTAAGCTCGGAGCTCGTAAATAATTACAACCTAGTGTTAGGCATACATTCTTAAGCCTGGTTTTACCGCAGCCAATAGGCGCTGGAATTCGCTTAAGTAGTTTTGGCCTACAATGATCTTAATTAAATATTAGACAGCCTGTATTAGTTCGACGTCTCCTAGGAGGATATTGAACACATGCCAGTATATACCTAATAAATTACCTTATAGTTATGTTAGAAAAGTATACGGTAGTTTAGTGTTAATAAATATATTGGTTTGATATAATACCTATATATTAAACGAAAAATATTCGATTATATTTCGTTGGGTTCCACTTTACGATCCCATTTTTACTATTTTATCTCTAGATCCTACACCATAAGATTATTTTTATCCGATCACACAAACTCATTTTTGTTATCACAAGATTATATGAAAAATACAAGTAATCGTCTCTTCATTTAATTATTCAATATTTTCATAAGCATAGTCGTAAAGGTTACTATTACAGATTAAAAAGTAATCCTCATTCCTAACCAGTGATTGAAGAATACTGTCGGAACTTTATAAAACAATAACACCAATAAGCAGATTCCCATCACAACGGTTCTAAATCGTTACTTCGACAGTAAGTTCTATGAACATTGAGCACACAAAGGTTGCTACTGCCTATCATTTCCGTACTCGAGATATAATACTGGCAGGAAGAAAGGGGCTTATTAACCCCGAAAACGTATTCATTCCTTATCAAATGTGTATCATACAGTGAAAAGTATCCTTAAGTTATTAGCGGGAACCGTCTCAAAAGTTATACAAAGCTTCTTTGTATTTAAGCCCCCATTTAACTTTGTCCTGACATAAGTCCGAGGATTAATCGCAAGACTTCGTCAGTAGTAATACTCTTGGCGTTTTTAATCGGCCTTAGTTTGCATTTGCCTTTAATTAAAATAATACTAGTTAGCGTTTCCTTTTCTACTTTGAAGGCTGTTCTATTTGATTCATGGATTAGTAATTTTTCCTTCTTAAGTATCTATTTAGGGTTCAGCTTTCTAAAATTATAATAACTTATAACAGGCCATTTATAGTTATACCCAATATAATAGGTCATAAATACTCAATTTAAATGTTTAATTTGTGTTATCCGGCCTAGAATTGACCACCCCCTTTGCTCCCGTGGCGTGGGTGTCGTAAGAGGCGACTAAAGGAAAATTCAGAAGGTGGACCACACCAATACTGCGATCCCCAAGCCGCTTGCCAAGCGTGGGAATTATGGCAAAAGCTTTTAGCTGATGATGATGACTCAATTTAAGCCTATGTAATAATGAGCATTCAATGCTCACTTTTCTGCTGTGCGGAAGGGGTGCGGTATAAAGGGGCTACAATCATCCAATACAATGATCTAAAACCATCCATACATAGGGTATATTTGTGGGTAGTAAGTATACTACCTATTAATAACTAAATAAGCGTTAAACTCTTTAGTAGCGATGTATTCATAGTGACGTTTGTATGATAAATAAATAAGTATTGACCAAGGTTTTTGCTGTAGTTACAGGCACTTACCAAAAATGATTATGGTTACGTCTATAATTAAATTTCTTAATAAATTAAATTGATTTACTGTTTCTTCCGTAATTATTCCTTGTAAAATTAACAGATGCCATTGTTTCGTGAGATAGGTACAGGTGTTTAATTGAGGCAGTTGCTTTTAATAAAAATAAAAAAAATAACATAGGGCTGAAGATAATAACTAGGAAATAATTTATCGTACTTACGCGTCAATAAATCTAGCATTAGTTTCATTACCGTTGCTAAGCAACTGATTTTAAACAACAACTGCTATTTACAGGACATTCTTTAATTTCTAATATTAGTATCTTAATAGCAAAAGTTTCTTCAACACTAATGATTCATTATAATTACAAACTTTAAACAATAGGTACGAGAAGTTCCATAAACTTTCACAGGAAAAATTTAAATCTTGTACAAGATTTTTCATTAATTAGTTGGTAATTTGATTATGTTAAAAGTTTGTTTCTAAAAGGGTTTTGTAACACGTTAATTAAATTAAGTTTACCTACATTCTATATTAGGTATAGACTATTCATTAAGATAATTTTAATTTGTACATTTACCCGAGGAACTTAATTGGTTTACTTAAAACTACTTGGAAGATATTTTTAGATGTTCAAAGAAAATATGTTTTACTAGCAAATATTTGTTTTTTATACAACGTCTGCTCTAACATACATTTTCACATAATATTGTATTTTTTATATTAGATACGTTGTACCTAATGTTCTCCTGACCGAATTTTGGCCACAGTGGCATATCACATCCGAGACTAGAGAACTACGCTGGATATATTATAGTGCACAAGTAGGTACGGCTCCCAGAGCGCACGGAGGGGTATACAAAATTTTAATAATAATGTCCTCCTGACCGAATTTCGGTCACGGCGGCCTGTCTCAGCTGAGA
The DNA here is from genome assembly GCA_905340225.1 of Abrostola tripartita. Classification (NCBI taxonomy): domain Eukaryota; kingdom Metazoa; phylum Arthropoda; class Insecta; order Lepidoptera; family Noctuidae; genus Abrostola; species Abrostola tripartita. The sequence goes on along the minus strand of HG996498.1, from coordinate 5,211,521 downwards.
CTACCCAACTACGCAGGAGATATTATAGTGCACAAGTAAGCGCGCAAACACAGGTGCACTGCCTATTCCCTCACGCTCATAATCGGATGGGACAGTAGACCGACACGACCAGAGAGAGATCAGGCGCAGGACCAACGGCTTAACGTGCCTTCCGAAGCACGGTGGGGTCTCGACATGTGAAAACGGTCACCCATCACAAGACTGATCGCGGCGAGCACGGCTTAACCTCGCAGATCAACTGATCTGCGGGGTAGCCACATAGCTACGAGCACGAGTACGAGCCCACACGAAATTTTAATATGAACCTGACAAACCTCATATTGTTGGTGTAAGCATTATATATATATTTTTTTGTTTACCTAGGTTATCAGAATTGCTTGTCCTAATTAACGATAACAATAATACTTTTAAGATCAGTGATTACACAGAGTTAAAGGCTGTTAACATTTCCATTTCGATTTCTTCCTGGTTGCCTTAAAATAATAATTACAGGAACATAACAAGCTGAGTTTATTTCTATAAATGCAAATAACGAAAATTAAACATCCTGTATTAATGTCAACAATATCAGCAGTACCCTCAGTGACAATGATTTTAATTACGTTTGCTATACACCCGAGTTAAGTTAAATTTAATGAAGCACCATTGTTTTCGATAAATATAATCGCACAGCTATAAAATCGATGGATCGACTTGTCCGTGATTTTCGGGGCCAGTTCTTTAGGATTTAAAGTGCTCTACAATGTTAAACGCTGACGATTTGATTGGCGCAGTGGCTAAGCGATTAGACTGCTGCGCTAAGGGTTGCGGGTTCGATTCCCGCATGGGGCAAAAATTTGTGCGATCCACATTTGATTGTCCCGAGTCTGGGTGTTTGTGTATGTGATATTTGATGTTTGTGAAACGCAAGTAGTGTGGGGCGAAGTTAAAAAAAAAAAAAAAACATAAAATGTATAATTTCGACAATTTTTTGAAAAGCTGCACTGCACTAGAAATTTCTTCAGCATCGTGAGTGCGTTTCACAAACATAAACTACCGCATAGACAAACATCTGCGGATCACACAACATAGCCACTGCGCTAATCAGTTCATTAAAAAATATGCGACGTAGAATGATATTACTTATCTTGAGACGACCCGTATCTAGGACAGGTATATGACCCAGTCAGGTATGTGATAAATTCTTCCGAAAATCTGTACATAGTCTACGTTAGAATTTCAGGAAAATTCGCTAGAAGTTCCAGTATTAATTCGAGAAGTTTCCGTATACAACTGTTACCCGAAACTTCGTATTTTATTCTCAGATATCCGAAATTGAAATCCATTTAAGTCATGGAGCTGCCGTTTGTCGTATGGCAATTGTTTGGATGAGACTTTTTTCTTTTCCAGATTTGTGTTAGAATTTTGGCGATAGTCATACATGTTTTGGGTTGTGCTTTATGGTTGTTTATAGGTTGTGGGACAAAGATTATAATCTGTCTGCATAATGATAGACTAACCGCCGCACTCGGAGCCGTTAGTGATTACTTAAACTGACACTAAGTAAAGATTTCATAAAGGAAACCTTTACTTAGTGATAGTATAAGTAATCATTAAATGTCTCTGAGTTCGGCTGTAAGCTTTTTGTCGCTTCGTAAGTAAGCAACGAAACTAACTAAAATCCAAAGACATTACAAAACAAATGCCTACACAAATTTTCCGAGCAAGAAAAAATTATAGCAAATATTTTGCTGAACTATATTTATTGGTATTATAATAAAAACCTACATACTTAAAAAGTTGAACTACGTAGTTTTTTCACGCCGTATTATGTTAAAATTGATTTATTTTCGAAGGGACAGTAGATTTCCAAAAATTAACAAAAGAATTTGAGTCAGTTTTCCTTTTCTCTCCAAGACTAATTTCATGTAGAATCTACAGCTATTGAATTTATCTAGGTTACTTCTTATTCCCGCATCTCTTTGCACTTAGCCGGAATTGTCTGTTGTTGTAAAACCTGTTTGAATTCCACTTCAGGGAGATGATGTCAAATAATCTTAGCGTTCTTTTTCTTCTAGATTTAGAAACATCAGCTTTAACATTTTGTAACTATCTTAGATAGGTTTTTGATGTTGATGTAGATTTTGATATGCAGCCATTTTTAACCGACTTGAAAAAAGGAGGATGTTCTCAATTCGTTTGAATCTTTTTTTAATGACTTTTAACACTATTTTTGGAGAATTATTTTGAGTGTTTCAACTTTTAATCCAACAGGCATCATCAATCGGTGAGGTACTTTGTAATTGTAATTCAATTTTTATTCAGTCTTCATTGGTTCACCTACTAGTTTATTGGTTTTAATTGATGTGCTACAACTTCGCTACGATGTGAAGACATCAAATCCTAGGTTACCAGTTATGACGTAAAGTGTGAATCCTAATTTGCACAAGTAAAGTTTTCTTCGATAGTGCGAGATATTACGCACACCATACCAAGACGCGTTTGCCACATTTGAAAACGGATCTTTCATTTTTTAAGTAAATATAAAAACCCCTAACTAAGGATTTTCTTTTCTTATTCACACACATATTCGAATTATTCATGCCATCAAGAAGTTAGATGAATATGTATTAAAATTATAAGTTAGATTAAAAAAGTCCCTTGGCTTCCCTCTCTCTATCGTCATATAAAATGGTATATCAAATAAATTAATTTCGCCGCTGTTATAAATACGAGGGTGGTTTAAGGGTTGTCAAAAACATTCATTTCATTTGTGAATAAACATGTTTTATCTACTGGATATTATGGTTTGGAGGTCTTTGGTCATATGGGTCGACAAAGTAAAACAATATTATGTTACAAGCGTTTAAGTTTGGGTTGAAATATCTAGCTGAATTTCATAATCTATGTTATCAATATAACCTAAATAATTAAGTCCTAAATATGAATGATGGAACATGGAGAACTGCATCTCCCAACCAGCAGGAATGGAGGAAGGTAAGGGAGTTGCCCTGCAGTGGGGCGATCTTAGCTGAAATAATAATAATATAATAGTAGACATCACATCATCACATTAGCCTATTGCAGTCCCCTGTAGGGCGTAGGCCTCCCCGAGGTACACCACAAGGCCCGCTCTCACGTTTTCGCCATCCAGTCACTACCAGCAACCCTCCTCAAGTCATCAGTTCATCTAGCCGGTATATAATAAATGAATAACGCACACCGAAATATGTCAGTGAGTCTTCGTGACAGAGACTAGTTTTCGATTGTTTAAAAAAATAAAAAGACTTTTACTATATTTTTACAGGCCTGCGGCGCAGTTCGAATAAAATATTTCTCTCCTACCTCCAACATTTTTACAGTCCTAAGTCCAGTTTTTTTTTTTTTTTTTTACAATAGTTATTTTAAAATATAAATTGTAGGTAAGTAAAGCAACTTTTCATTCTCATTACACAACAAATTCAACCACAAATGCATGACCCGTACCTATAAAGCATAAACTTTACTGAAATTTAGTTTAAAATAAAATAAAACTTAAATTTTAGACGGCATCTGTTCCGTGCTGAATTTTAAGCGCACGGCCACACATACTGGAAGTTTGTTTAGAACTAACTCGGGGCAGTAAAAACGGACAAGATAAAATACTGGAGGCGAATGCTTTATGCGTTTTACGGGGAAGTGCATGTTTTGTTTCTTTCAATATTTATTCAGTTGGCTGCACTGAGGAGGTCGCTGCGAAGTTGGTAACATGTTTGTCGTGTTCGTTTTTGTTTGTGTTGGATTAGTCGTTTTGACTATCCTCGCTGTGTCGTGATACAAAGTTCTACTGAAAGTGTCAGATACCTAAATTTGAGTAAATACCTATTTTAATGTAGATACTTAACTTCGATATATCCTAATCATGGGAACAGTAAAAATATATTTCTTAAATGTTTTCAATTTTTTCCCAATCATGATAAAAAAGAAAATCATTGACTCGTAACAATCACAATCTTATTCGACATGTTGAGAATTTTATAGGTAGGTACTTGTAGGCAAATTACAGTTGGTCTACGAATTAAAGCTGCTTTATCTTCATTTTCTTAGAATAATAACAGACATTAAGGTTTGACGGCACAACGACAGGTATCCATCAATAATCCTCCCCCCCCCACTCCCCGCTACACCTGGCCCAATATAAATGAGAAAAAGATTAATGCGAATTGTTGGTCCCAATAAATCATGAGATCTTATATCCCTTACTTATAAACGATGCCAAGTAAAGGCCCACAATAAATCCGGATTTTACGAACAAAGACAATATTTTTTTGGTTTACGTAAGCAAAAACTTGGAGCGATCGTTTGGCAAAGAAAATTTTGAGATTTAATTAATGTTTTTATATAACTTAATTTCAATTTAGAAATAATTCATAAAACCTTTTTAAATATCCTACACTGTTACAAATCTACTACATAGATTTAAACAAACAAGACATAATATAAAATATAACAGTAGCGATGCTATAAGCACTTCTTACAAAAAAATATAGGGATTAAGCAGATTTTTTTAGATTAGCACCAATGAAAACAAAAGATAGCCAGCTATCAATACTAAAAGAACTAACAACTAAAGACACTTAGCATCATCCGCAAATAAAGCAATAAGTTACTGCACAGCCCGATACAGAGTTATTAAACTCCTAGATAGCAATTATAAGGAAATAATTACAACGTGAGCCAACTCAAAGGCTGGTGTAGCCAATTACAGCAATTAACGTTTGTTTGCGACTTGTTCTAAATTGATAAACGACTACAATATTATGTCTCCCTGTTACGATTAAAAGCTTCGTCGGAGTGCTATTAAGCTTCGGGCTTTATTTATACATTCTTGTTTAGTCTATTTATTATAATGTAATATATAAATTTGAAACTAAAGATCAGATCCTTATATCGTGAATTAAGTAAATTTTTAAATGTTTTTTGGTTATATTTATGTTGTATATATTTTTAGTTTCTATGTAGGTAGTATAAAAAAATGGAGTATATAAAATAGTATATAAAATGAATAAATAATTTAATCCTTTATGTAAAATAAAGAAAATTTTTAGGATCTTCATTAAAATTTTGATAAGTTATACGTTTCTCTATACCTAATATTGTTTTTATCGCTTATTTCCTTAAGACTATACTGCGACTAGTTACATAATTATAATTTTCTTTTGAACCAAGAATAGTTATTAAAAAGATAGCTGTCTCTTCTCAGTTTTTAAAACTTTTCAATTTCAGAGTCATAGTCGAATTGTTTCAAATTTGAAGCCACGGATGGCTTTTGTCCGACTAAAAACAAGAGGCTCGTATATCAGAAAAGACCCACAGGTCAGACTCGTAAATTATGACTTAGTGCTGACGCGAGCTATATTGCATTGTTCACGAAGAATAGAAGGCGATTTTTTGTCACCAGAACAAAAACTAGTATGGACTCACTGTTTCGCAATAAGATATTTTCATTTTGGACAATTGTGTGACAATGATGTACGATGATTCTATGATGAAGACTACGTGGTTAGTAAGTGATATTCAGGCACTACATCGTCGGCCAGTAGGTACTGAACTAAATGTCTGTGACATCTGTGATCATACACAAAGACTCCGTCCAACATAAGTCAGGCAATTACCACGAATCTGCTAATTTGATAAAACTTTTACAACATAATGTAATACTGAACTAAACAGGCAGAAAAATACGATCAACATGTTCTACAGAAAGAAAAAACCAATAATTAGCACGAAACACAAAGTTACCACAAATGCTACTCTTTATAGCGGTTTTAATTTCAATTCAGATTCATGAAAACATCAACAGTATATCATACTATAACAATATCGTGTTGCAGTCACTGTTGAAACACGAATACTAATTCGCCCTCACGCGACCATTGATATTATAATAAGCTTGTCGTGTCCCCATTTAATTACTCATAAGTGAAAAATTTTACAAGTCTAAATGACATTGATATAGCACCTGACATTAATAAAAAAGTCCTTTATACATTTTATGCATATTATATTGAGAAATAAGCCTACATGATGGTTTGAATCTGTGCCGTTTTATGTAAATAAACTACTACTACTATAAAAGAAGTATGGCAGAAGAAGGAAGGCCGCTCTAGTTCTGGATGATACCAGGTTTATATGATGATGTTGAGGACCTGTTGAATACAGCCTGGCAGAGGAGAACCAATTTAGCACGGCAGTTGTTGGTTTTTATGCGAAAGGAAAATACCTATCGGTGTTCTGGATGAGCCTCAATAGCACAGAATAATTAAATACGAGAGCGATATGTTAAAATTGTTAAATAAGAAAATAAAACTGTAGTGAGTATGTATTTAAAATGCAGGGCAAAAAATATCATTGTAGAAATAAAGAGCGCAAGTGAAACATCGACCATCACGCTTTCTATTAGCGTTTCCAGTAAATGCTGAATTTTGCGTCAATTCATATTATTGTAGATATCCAAACTAACCCACATCTTGTGTGAGATATGAAAACTTGAAAAAATATTATGTTAAGTACATAAAAATTAAATTTTCAGTTACACTGTGAAGTTAAATATTAAATTGCAGAGGTACCTCATAAAATACTTGCAACATTATTTACAAAAATCCAGAGGTGGAGCCAAGACCGGGTTTGCGTACAAATACAATTTTTCATTTTCCTCCGGGGTTGAACAAAGAGGAATTTTAATGCAATTTAGTAGTCGCATTGTACCCTAGAGCTGTTGGCATTTTTACAGTACACGGCTTACGAAAGGTGTCATGGAGAGAATGGACCTAAAAATAATTACTCACAGTCAGTCATATAAGTAAGGCTTGCATTTTTAATGGGGTTAAAAGAGCTCGTGTGTGCGAAGGGCCTACATTTTTGCACGTATGAAACCTTTATTTCTCTTTGCGAAATGAGCCACGAAGGCTGGTAAAATATGATTCAACCGTAGCTACCAAACCTTACTTATAAAAATGTAGGTACAATGCAAAAATATTGTTATACTTGTCATTGTCGATTGCATGTCAAAGATATTAGATAGTAAGAGATGTAAGAGGTATTAAGATTAAGAGACTTTAGTTTATAATAATATGTAACAGTAAAAGTGGTTGTTAGTGAAGTCTCAATATTTAAATTGTAATTACTATGTTGACGATTCACAAAACGATTCGGAAGATGTTTTAAAATTGTATTTCACGCTATTCGTACAAGTCATAACAACTACTGAGACTCAGGTGTATTTGGCGAAAAATTGTGAGTTGGACCGTTTTATTTCCTAGCATTTCGCCCAAATTGCACGGCTGTGGTACACCGTGAAAATTATGTTGTTATGTTATATGCGCGATGAATTTTAAGCTGCATTGGCGTCTTGCAAGCGTCGTGGCGGGAAGCTAAATCGGGCATAGAAATGCTCGAACACTACATAATTGAATGAAGGGATTTGAGTAGCAAGCAAGCGAAAAACTGGGTATTCCATTACGTTCGTGCCTTTATTTTCGCTTCCTCACTGTTTGGTAAAAATAAATAGAGGGACACAATGTTTTATAACTGGCGAAAAATAAACACATTCCATTTATTGCTTATTTATTTTTAAATTACCAATTTGTAGACAACAAACGTGATTTTCCGGTCGGTGTTCCTTTAATAGAAACAAGAAAAAACAATATAAGTTCCTTTGTAAATTTTAGGCAATAATATACCATAATAACTTTCGTGAGTATTATTTACTATGTATACCGGTTTTTACTCACGTCAATATTCGGGCTCGGGAATGCCCGAATATTGACGTGAGTAAAAACCGGTATAAACAGTAAATAATAATATACCGGCCTATAGCTGTCCCAATGCAGGGAAAAGGCATCTTCTTATATCGAGAAGCAACAAAACGAAAGCAAAATTATTTGATTATTTATATAGGTATGATTTGATTGTAGGTAATATTCTGAATTATATTATGAATCTGTTAATTTTTATTAGATATCTCTCTCTATCTATAAAAGTTTTTACTAAATAAGGATCTCTTTGTTTCAGTTGTCAGCAACATTACTGGTGTTCCTTCACCTATCGATGCACGTCGTCGATGAGGGACATGCTGTTAATCCCAGTAAGTATGCAATAAATTAGTATAATAATAACCTGTGTGGTGTAAAAACAAGTATACAAGGACATACATAAAAAGGATAACTAGATAAGGAATAAACAATTACAATTTACCTATTTACAAGCTGTAATGAGAAAATTGGTTTTCTAAAGTCTAGACTTGAATTTGAGTCTAGGCTGCAAACTCAGCTCTGTGTGAAGATTAGTAGGTTAGTTATAGAGCGTGAAGCTGATTTTTTTGCTCCTCGGATGTTGATGTAGTGTCTAGTACATAACGTGTGTGTACATACATAAATACGTGAGTGTAATACTTCACGGCAAATTTAACATCTCAATAAAATACAAATGAAGTCATTTGTTATTGCATTAAGTTAACCTGTATTAAAAACATCAATAGCTAAAACAAAATCAAATACCTATTGTCAAATTTTACGGTCGGCACGTTTTACGAAACAATAAAATCCGCTAAATTACCTTCCGTTAAATTCAATTAGCCGTCTTTGTAACCCATTAAACAGTGGAGTTAGGAAACTCTTTCCCTGCTCTGCATTTTATCTCCTGATTAATTTCATTGCGGTTAGTGCGAACAGTAACTTGGCGTGGAAAACTTGACAACGGACACTTGTTTTTAATGATCTCTTCGGACTTGGACATGCTTCATTAACTTTTTACACTGGAGTTCTCAAAGTATCTACTGTTGCTGACTGTCTCCAGTTTAGTAATAAAAATCTGTATATTTTATTCTATAACTGTACGTATGATTGTTTGAAAAAAAAGTTACATTGAACCCTTTGGCAAGCGATGTCAATAAATTCAGCTTGGAGCTTGCAAAAAATTTCAATCTCCAACTCAAAACGTTTAGCTGGCAATTCATTTCAATTTTCACCATATAATGGGAAAATAAAATGTGAACGTGTAACGAGAATTGACAATCCTCGATAATAAATTTCTTAAACACTCTGTCTCGAAAACCCTGTCTTTCTATCCAACAAGTATTTAGTCTTACATTGTAGTGCTGTAATTTAGTGCTCAAACCTTCGTTTTTGTTGTTTGATACTTAAATCCAAGCTAACCGTCCATTCGACACGGAAACCCTGACTCGCCGCGAGAGCAACGCAATCATCTAACTCAACTTTGCAACGAGTAATTTTCCCCTGTATAAGTTCTAGCGTAAATAACGGGATTACAAAAAGAATAAGAGCGAAGCTTAAAATAGGTGCTGCGAGAAGAAATAAATGAATAGTAAAATATAGCCTGAATACTGTCCTATTCATAAATTTTTTATAAACATCTGAAAGTTCAGGCTTTAAAGTCTTTTCATTGAGGCCAGGTATATTTTTAGCATTCGTAAACATCAGAGATTTTATCAATTCAACTGTTCTGTTTATTCCAATTTTAAAACGTCCTTCCAATATAGATATTGAAGCAAGTACTATATAAAACTAATTTACTTTGTATTCAATGTGTATTATCTTTAAGAGTCAACAATTTTCTTAAGATGCCTACCTAAAAATTCATACTTAGATTATGGGACTATTAGTTAAAAATAATGTAATGTCTACTACATTTTAAACCGATTGCGCAGGCGCAACGCGTTACTCCTAAATTCTAAATAAACAAAAGTATCGGGACCCACAAATACGGTCGCGAATATTTTCACAACGTTTTTTTTTCGCACGTCCGAGCACTATAGACTGAACTCATAATAACACGTGTAGTTGTAGTCGACCCACTAAAAATAGTGAACGCTGACCAATAGGTCGTCCACCCTACGTGCGTGCCATTGCAATGCGGACAGAAACGGCCAATAAACACGAGTGGACGATGGAAGCTGCAAACCTCATAGCCGAGTGTTGTTACAGCAATTGTACACTTTTTTACATTGTGCGTACATAATATCACGTATTGTATGTATTGAATACAAGCGTGATGCATACAGTGAAATGTTGGGGGTCCTAGGGTCGTGTAAATTAGACAACCAACTCGATCGAATGCAGTTTAATAAGTAAGTAAGTGAAATATTTTATAAAGCGTATTACAGTAAAGTGCTTACTTAGCTTAATATTATACTTATATTCTAAAGGAGCGTACTTACTACGTTATGCAATATTAGGGAGCATACATACACTTCACCTCCGGGGGCGAAGGAAAAAAAAAATCAAGTAAATGTTTTTTTTTTTTTTTTTTTTTTAAGTAGGTTCAAACCAACTTTACTAATAATAGTACTATTAATACAATACTTATCTATCCAAAAAAACTAAAATAATAATAATTATTATAATATAATTATGTCTTCTTACAACATTGCAATGTATGTAACTATTAAACCTTATCTTTAATCTTCCTAAGTTAACAGACTTAACTATACGAGTACCATACCTAAACAATGCAATTTTTTTTTCTTTTATTGGAAGTACGGTCTTGTTCTATTTTTATGAACTAATTCTATCTTATTATTTTTATATATTCTAACGTTACAACCTAAATCCTCTTTCACTCTAAAGGGACCTTCAAAAATAACATCTAGCTTACGACCTGTTTCATTTTTTAACAAAATTAAATCATTTTCCTGATATACTATTGAATTTATTGATTTATCGTACAGTTCCTTGCGTTTATATTTATTACACAATAAATTATTTTTTGCGTCGGCGTGGGCTAACTGTAACCGATATCTCAACTGCAATGGATAATTATCACTATTGTACAATGGTTCTACAAACTCAGAAATTCGACTAGGTATTCGACAAAGTTTACCAAAAACAAGTTCGTAAGGCGTGTATTTTGTTTCCGAATGGACTGTATTGTTGAAACTAAAACACCAATATGGTAACCAATAGCTCCATGTATCCGTATGGTTCTCACATTGGATCCTTAAAAATGCACCCAAACCCTTGTGAGCATTTTCAAGAGCTCCTATCGATTGGTGATGATAGGCGGTTGAAGATAATTTTGTAATGTCAAGTAATTTACAAACCTGTTCCATAGTTGCAGAGATAAACTCTGTCCCTCGATCTGTAGCTATTATTTCAGGAATTCCAAAAATTAAAATAAAATGTCTTACAAATGCATTAGCTATGGACACGGTTTCTTTATTTTTTAAGGGAATAGCTTGAACAAATTTTGATAATTCGCACTGAATGGTCAATATATAATAGTTCCCCTCTATGTCTCTATCTAAAGGACCCACTACATCTAAATAAATTTTTTGAAAAGCCGAGGACGCCGTGGTAGTAATTACCATCGGTTCTTTTATGTAACGGATATATTTTGACTTCTGACACTTTGTACACTTTTTTACGAATGTTTGTACGTCCTTTTCAATACTCGGCCAGTAATATCTCTTTTTAATAGTATTAACCATTCTGCGCACTCCAGCGTGACCACTAGATGGCAGTAAATGGAAGTCGTTCATAATTATATTTTTCTCTTTGTCATCACTTATTCTTTTTATTCCTCGTAATATACATATTCGCGGTCCGGACCAATTTTCTAACTTCGATATCTCATCACAAACGTTTTTAATAAAATCTATATTATTTTTATTTTTTATCATACACACTTCTTCAATATGTAACTTTTTACAAAACAAACTTAATTTCTGCACAAATTCGGCTCGCGTAAAATGTGCCTTGAATTCAAGGTTGATGTAAATAATCTTTCTTTTAGGTAAAAATACAAAACATTCAAAGACATCAGCAATCATATCATAGCCCCTCAATCTATTCAATTCTCTACTTTCAATAAAACTCATTTCGACCGAATCGCACGGTTTTCTTAATATATCCACAACCCTTGGTTGGCCAGACCAATAGTCAGGAGATTTATTAAGATCCGACTTTTCATCGTCATTCTTATTATTACTTAACTCAATCTTTCGCTTTTGTGCCCTAGTCATAACAGCAACTACATGCGCTTGCATATTCTTAAGTTCGTCTGATGTTATACATATTCTAGACAAAGCATCTGCAACAACATTTTCTTTTCCTCGTACATAAATAATTTTGAATTTATATTCTTCTAATATCAAACGGAATTTAAGAAGCCTACTTGAAGGATCTCTCATGCTAAAAAGATAAACTAAAGGTTTGTGATCAGTCATTATTGTGAATTCTCTACCATATAAATACGGTCTAAAGTATTTTACAGACCAAACTATTGCTAAAAGCTCTTTCTGTATTGTAGGGTAATTCTTTTCCGCTTTATTCAAAGGTCTACTTGCATACGCTACAGGTCTGAGATTTTTATTGCACAGCACGGCACCAACTGCAGTGTCTGATGCATCTGTTTGTAATATGAATTCATTATTTTCTGTAAAATCAGGATATTGTAGAATAGGTGATGAAATTAATGCATTTTTTAGATATTCAAAGGCATGTTTACAATCATCAGTCCAAATAAAGGGTTCACTTTTTCTACATAATTTATTTAAAGGCAAAGCTATGTCTGAAAAATGTTTTATAAATTTACGGTAATAGTTACAAAAAGCTACGAAACGCTTAACTTCATCTGCCGTTTTGGGTACAGGGTAATTTTTCAATACGTTTGTTTTTTCCGGATCAGGTAAAACACCTTTATCTGTTACAACGTGACCTAGATAAAGAATTTCTTTCTTAAGAAATTCGCATTTTTGGGGATTTAATTTTAAGTTGACTTTTCTTAATCTTTCCATTATATTTATTAAGTTTTGATTATGAATTTCCAAATTTCTACCGAATACAATAAGATCATCCTGATATACTAAGCATTTATCGTAAGTCAAACCAGACATTGCTACTGACATCATACGGCTAAATGCGCTCGGACTTATCTTGAGACCCATAGGTAACCGTTTCATTTGATACTGACCTGTATTGGTAGTAAAAGCAGTTAATTTTCGACTATTAGGCTCTAAGGTCACTTGATAATAACCTTGATGAAGGTCAAGGTGAGTGAAATATACAGCTCCAGAAAGAGAATCTAAAATTTCATTGATGTTAGGTAAAGGGAACTTATCATCACAAACAGTCTGATTTAATTTTCTGTAATCTACTACTAATCGCCATTTCTTATCAGATCCTTCTTTATTCTTTTTTTGTACTAATAAAATTGGACTTGACCATTCACTGTTCGATTTCTCTATAATATCATCTTCTATCATTTTATTAATCTGTTTAGCTATCTCTGGTTTTAACGCTTGCGGTAACCTATATGGCTTAACATATACAGGAGTAGAATTTTGTTTAATGATAATAGATTGCTCATAAATATTTGTAGTAGTTAATTTATCTCCATCTATATAAAAATTATCTGAATATTTTGCGCAAATTGCTTCAATAGATTTTCTCTCTTCTTCATTTAAATAATCCAATTTGAGCTGAGATAACAGCGTTTGAATCCTAGAAACGTTGATAACATTATTACTAAATTGACAAATATTATAATCACTCAAGGATTGCATACTAGGAATGACATTTGGTAAAGTTATTTCCTTTTCAGTAACGTTAAGAATCTTTATAGGAATCCGGTTATTTTTTACTGTGGCTATCGTATTTGCCAGATACACATCCTTCGCTAACTCACGTCCACAGACAATAACATCATCATTCACGTTTTCACCTACGTATATAAAATGAATTGACTCGGAACGAGCTGGAATAATCAGGTTATTACTTCTCATAACATGTTCATCCACGAGATTAAAATAATATTCTTTCCCATGATAATACAAATTTAAAATATTAGTATTTAAGTTAATATTTGCTTGATACTTTTTCAAAAAATCTAACCCTATAATTCCGTCTGCTTTTAATGGTAAAGACTCAAAAATAATAAACGAATGCTGAAATATTTCACTGTTATACTCCAAACTTAAATCCACTAAACCTCGAGAACGCCTTTGTCCACCGATTCCATTTACCAAAGTTTCATATTTTCGAACGATAACGTTTCTTGGTAACGCTTCACTCTTAATGATTGACAAAGAAGCGCCTGTATCAATGAGCCAAAAATATTTAATATTATTAACATAAAAAACTACATATTTTGCGTTGCCTAAATTTGATAAAACACAATGTTTAAGATCGAAAAAACTGGGTTTCCGATTCCTTTTTATCTATATTGTCATTTATACATGGCTCATTGTTATCGTTTTGACCTGCTAAACAAACATTTCGGTTATGATTTCTAAAATATCTTGAACCCCCAATTCTTCTTTGACCCCTAATATAATTTGATGACGCACGCCAGTTATTCCTATTTCCGTTATTATACATATTTCCGTTATTACCGCTGACATTACCACGCCATGTATGTCTTTGATTAGTGTAATTACCATATTGACCACGACTACGACTATTAAAATATTGACCACGATTATTATTAAAATGACGATTAAGGTAATCGTCATTTTAATAATAATCGTGTCGCCTTAAATTATTAAAACCTTGTCCATATCTATATGCATGCAAAACATTACCCTGCGATGACTGGCTTGCTGTATCTTCATCTTTGGCAGCTTGGATTGCATCTTTCAGGTTGCTGTAGTTCCTAGCTGAGATGACCGTGCCCAATTTTGAACTGCGTAGACCTTCTGAAAACCGTTTTATTGCGAGCTTTTCATTCAAAGGTTTTAAAAAGTCAATTGCATTAGAATTACCATCTGCCTGAGATATAGTAAGTTCAGTAAACAGCTTTTCAACTTCCTTGGCAAACTCTTCGATAGTACTTGAACCCTGTTGTATATTTAACATATGTGTTTGTAAGGCCGTAAAGGATTTTTGGGTCAATAGATGGCATCTTAAATCTTTAATTAGGTCTTGAATGGTCTTATAATTTCCTGTAATGCGTAATTTGGCATTTTCAGACAATCTACTTTTAAGAACAAATGTTATAAGTAGTGTCTTACCTTTCTCATCCAGCATATCTGCATACATCTCGATCGAATCTATCAACCGTTTAGTTGTCCCTTCAACACCGTCCATTACTGGAAGCAAACTACATGCCACTTTAAGGTCAAACTCCATTGTGACAGAAACGATTTCAGGGAAAATACACAACCTGTTTATTTCCTCAAAAGTTATCTTAATTTTCTGAAAAATATCCAATGCCGATGCAACTAATTTCGTATCCTTGCCTTTTTCTAAAAGTAACAATATATTTCCACATTCATCTAAAATACTTTTTGCCTCATCTAACTTTGTCTTAATAACTTGACCTCTATACCTAGTCTGTCCTTTCTTAATTAAGTATTTTCTAATATCTATCAAAACATTATATTTTTCTAACAAAATATCAATCATAATAAAATATTACTTAAAATTATCATGCCGATTATTTCCTAATGAAAAAAACAAAAGCATCATGTTAACATAATTACTACGAAACGGCATACAAAAATTCACACGTTGCAGTTTTAGCCGCAAGGTATCATATTCACTGAGTCTTCGTGCACTATTTTATGTCGTTTAAGTTTTTGCGTTATAAACCAAATAGATCTGACTGCACTCCTTGATTTATTTATAGAATTAACTTGAAACTAATTTTGGTGCTGGATTAATTAGCAGATGTACCTTCCACTCGTCCACGTAGGGATGCCCTTATGCGCTGAACTGCGTTGAATCCGATTTCTTCTTGTATCCATTGACGATGGCAGCTGCGGTAGTATTTCAGGAAAAAGTAAATTACCAGGAGAGATATGACAGCGAGAATAATGATAGTGATCGTGCTCAGCCGCTCCATGTGTCCTCCGATGTCCTTCAGAAGAGCGTCATTGTTTCCGCCAGCTGCGTTTTGGTTAACGAATACCTCGTCTTTTTCTACTTTTGAGTTACACATTTTGAAAAACAACTATTTTGCTTAATATGCCCCTTGGCACACCCTAAGGCAGGATCGCCATGAAATGTTGGGGGTCCTAGGGTCGTGTAAATTAGACAACCAACTCGATCGAATGCAGTTTAATAAGTAAGTAAGTGAAATATTTTATAAAGCGTATTACAGTAAAGTGCTTACTTAGCTTAATATTATACTTATATTCTAAAGGAGCGTACTTACTACGTTATGCAATATTAGGGAGCATACATACACTTCAGTATGTATATATAGTACAGGGTAAAGTACACTACATTTCGACAGCTATGTTTTCTCATTGTTAGGTCCCATGTACCTAATAGGGATGAGCCTATTGCCATTAACCGGGCACAAATCCAGACTCCGTGCTGCTACTGAAAATCACCCCATAAAAATCCAATAACACTTTTTCCGACCCAGAAATCAAACCCCAGGATCTCAAGTTCAGTAATCGCACTTTGTGACCACTAGACCAACAACATCCTATATTCTATAAGCTCGTATTACTACGCATTTAAGTGCTTTTATGGTCAAAATGTGTACTTAATAAATATTATACCTAGTCCTTCAACTACATAGAATATGTAACCAAAATAAACTACGATTGAAAATGTCTAACTTATGAACTGTAACGGACATAGTACGTGCCGCAGCACCGCACTTTGCCGAGTATTAGAAACTGAATTATAACATCATCCGGGCTCAGGTGGTTTAATACCCGAGTACTGGGTGTACCTAGTCGTGCAGTACTCCTTCAGATAAAACCTCTTTTTCAGTTATAGAGTTTATACCAAGCTTTATGCATGTGGCTTTGCTTCGGCTCGTAGCTATGTGGGTGGGCACAGATCAGTCGATCTGCCAGGTTAAGCCGTGCTCGCCGCGGTCAGTCTTGTGATGGGTGACGTGTTAGACATGATCATTAGACATGGACAGTGTTCGATATAGATGTAGGAATAGTATGATGAATACTAGGGGTGAAGTAATAATTTTCTAATGTAACATTTTTTAACCTGCGACCTAATGGAGTCTAATATAGGTACTGTCGATGTCTTAATAAGACATCGGCAGTATTTTATCGCAAAACATGTTGATAGTGATTTATTTATAATATGTTGTAGTTTAAAAAAACCCTCAATTCTGCCCGTGATTACAATGTTTCTATACAATGCACCTATTAAATACCTCATTACTCACTCCTGCTTGAGTTGAGTAATAAATTAACCGTCGTTTAGCTTTTGTTAATTAACTAATGATATGCCAACCGGACCGTATCGGATCAGCCACGCTAATTGTAAGCACACTGAGTATGTTTAAGGAATCTTCGGTAGCTTAACGATTTTTTTTATTAGAGCCTGTGCTGTCCCACGGACGACGCATCGTTGCAGGCCTCCCACCAGGTGGAACGACGATATCGTCAGAGTATAAGTAGAGAATAATACAAACGTTACACAGTAATGTATTGTTTGCGTTTTCAAAAGAGACGTAGTAGATGACATATGAAGTCTTTCACATTTTATCTCTTACTTAACTGGTTAAAGTGAAATTTTACCATACTGCCCCTTTAACATGAACTCTTAAAGCAGGACATTTTCCATTGTGGACGCAGGATGCCGCATTACACTGCACGTAGCGGCGTCTCGCTTCCACAGCGAAAAATTTACTGCTTTAAGAGTTCATGGTAAGATGCTAAGCAAATCTACGGCCGTATACTACTAGTACAAATACTTTTCTATAAAGCCTTCATACCCCAAGTCTACTGCCTTTACTAGTCAGTTATAAGAATAAATAAATAATGACGTCAGTTAAGAATAACTTGCTTAAGTCTCTGCGTGGGTAATATGTGGACAAATATTATTATACCTTACTCTATTGGAGCAGGAAAATCCGCGTCCTAATGTGATGATAACCTTTTTCGGCAAGTGCTTTTATTTAATAGTTTTCCGTCTTCCATTTTAGTGGGATGATGTAATAATCTGACAATATATTTTTTGTCAATAGCTGTGATTTGATAATTCAAAATATAGATATACATACTTAGGTATACTTGTTTAAGTGTTGAACAGCAATAATTTGTTGTGTTTTTATCTTTCTCATAACAACAATTACACATCAAATCTACAATATAGTTTCTTCTAGGTATAATGTAAGTTTTTCTTTATTTAAAGCTGTCAAAATATCACTTATCTAAACCATGATGTAGGAGACAATGTTTAGGTACTCTTCGAAATGAAAAAACATTTATTCATTCGTCTTTCATAATTTTTTCATCATCATCAACACTTTAGTTTTAGGCCTCCCTTTTTCCGTGCTATCCATCTCTGTTTTAACATTTTTCGATAGCAGTTAATTCGGACCCTGCAACTTTAAGATCCAGACTACTTTTACATTTAATGCCCCCTTACCATGAACTCTTAAAGCAGGAAATTTTCCGTTGTGGAAGTGAGATGCCGCACTACACTGCACATGGTGGGGTCTCGCTTCCATATCGGAAAATGTCCAGCTTTAAGAGTTCATGGTAAGGGGGCAGTCCTCTACAAAGTCTAGTATCGTCTAGTCTACATTTTTGAAGCTCTCTGATAATCATCGTCATCATCAGCCGGAAGGAGTCCATTGTTGAACGAAGGTCTTCCCCTTAATAGGGCTGGGGTTGCCATAATCCCCACGCTTGGCAAGCGACTTGGAGTCGCAGTATTGGTAGTGAAGTTACAGAAGACGCTGCTGCCCATCTTCTGGATTTTCCCTTAGTCGCCTCTTACGACACCCACGAGAGGAGAGGGGGTCAATTCTAGGCTGGATACCACACGGCACAACACGGCTCTCTGATAATAAAAGCTACCTACTACGTAAGTTTGTAGTCAGCTGCGGAAAATAGCGCGAGCGGCACTAGTTTTTGTGAGATGAGGTATTCCGGTCATTTGTGTTTTTATGTCTGATATTGTTGCTACACGAAGTTTAAAATGCTGAGGATTTACAAGTAGCCTTCAACGTGTAGTGTATTTTATAGTGAAAAGGAGTGCGTAAATAATGCGGCAGTAGCTCTTTTTACTAAGCTTCTTACATATAGGTTTTTTTGTTTAATTGTATGATTAAGATGTTTATTTGTTTACATTTATTATTATTATTATTACAAGCCTGTAATGTCCCACTGCAGGGCAAAGGCCTCCCCACTCTCCCTCCACACGAGTCTGTCAAGGGCTGTCGATGCCCAGTCCTCCAAAAAGGAGTCCAGGTCATCTCGCCATCTCCGTTTGGGTCTGCCTCGCTGACGTCTGCCTTGTGTAGGGGTCCATTGGGATGCACGCTTGGCCCATTGATCGTCTGTCATGCGGTAGACGTGACCAGCCCAGTTCCATTTTAATGTAGCAGCTTTGTGAGTGACGTCAGTGATTTTTGTTTGGGAACTGATTACATTTAAATTATAATAATAATTTGTCCATTAATCTACTGTTTTACAAAATAAAATGAGGTAATTAACTTTTAAACTAGACCTCGAGTATGTATGACGTATGGTCGTCGTCCGTTCCTCCCTCCACTATTTAGGTAATCAATGGTGCAAACAATTATTAGAAGAAAAATAAAACTGAATCATTCAATAATTTATGTTTAAAAAAAATCATAGTAAAGTCTAATAACATAATTTTATTTATATATTATGGTATTATAATAGCAAAATAAATAATGAAAATCATCCTCAAATGCATTGTTCCACAAGTCTAAATTAATATCGAGCTCCCGTCTCCATCAACAACCAAATACAATAGACGGGATTACGTTAAATGGCTGAACAGTTCGTTACATGAAATTTGACGCTACACGCTAACTATATCAACGGTTATTGTGAATTAATCAGTGCTTAGACACTAACGCAATCAATCCCTATTATAACTCGGTAAGCACACCGGCTTTAACGCAACCCGCCATTTCCATACAGATTAATCTTAAACACCTCCTCCTGTTTGAGTACTATATACTTGAACGATTTTAGCACCAAAACACACAAGATAATGGATAAATTCGATAAACCTTTATCGATACGCACCGCCACTACTCTATGTTTGCTTTCTCGATGGCAGTGTTGGGCGCGTAAACACAGTATGGGGCAACCCTTGTTCTCGCGTCCCCGATAACTTTTCAAGCAAATTTCCACTTAATTTCTATACCTCTAGGGTTCAAAGGCGCATGTTGCAGAATTATAATTCAACTACCATCGGTTATAACGATGCCACGTATAGAGTAAAGAAACCCTTTGCAGCGTCGCATTTACTCTGTGGTTCGTTCGAGGACTACGTTTTGTGAATTGTCATGTCGGCATGACTTCGTGTGAATTATTGTCATGGAAATTACATGCTGGTCGTACTGGACGTCTGTATGGAAATTAGTGTTCAACCTATGGTTTCATGTAGCGGATCTCCTGTGTAGACCGATACTATCGCATAGATAAGGGTATTATGGAGTTGGCAAATGAAAAAAACCTCGATTTTACTATTATACCTAGTTAATTTGTCTTCAATGTTAAAAAACTTATCTTAGTAACGGTTAAAAACACTATTTCATAATAGGAGTAAACAGTGCCAAAATAAAACTAAATACTATTTTAACATATAACATACTTTAACGAAGAATATACACACATAACATAATGTAACATAATGAACAAACTCAAAATAATTGCGCTATGCGTTGAAATGGGTCGTGTGCATTTTTAGTGGGCGAAAAACAAAAGTTTTATTGGAGTGGAGCGTTGAGCACAGAAAAGCCGTTTTAGCTTTTGAGCAGGTTAATGTTCATCACAGAAAACAAGGGAAGCGAGCGAAAATACGTGCACTTTGTAAATGTACCGCGTTGGTATAACGGGCGGCGGTTTTGTGAATCCATTTTGAAAATCTACGAACTGACCGGTATTGCTCGATAGTTATGAGTTTTATTGGCTCTGTTCTAAGCTTCGGTGGGAATGGATTGTTCGCAGTTGTGGAAGTCATTTTTGAAACAGGAATGTCGCCTTTTTTGAGGGTTTGAATGTTGATTTATTATTTAATAGTGCTCGAGCCGTGTAGAAAGGATTTTGCGAAAGTCTTTTGCATTTGCAACATGAGTTTGCACTAGTACTCATTTCTGTAAATTCAGACTGATTATACACAGATTATATGCATTATACATATTCTAGTAAGTAGTAGCGTTTAGTAGGTATGGGTTATGAAGTTAGTAGGTAATTATATTAAGTATTAAGCCTCTTCAAATCATAAAGGCCCAAACAATCCAAACAAAAATACGCTTCAAGCCTCAAAATGAATCATTATAATATATAATATTTAGAGGAGAAATAAGCAATATAACTCGCAGGGTTCACTCGTCCACTGATATGGGCGTGTGATGAGCGGGCATCGCTGAATTATGTATGAAGAAGTATCCACCCACCGTCAAATAACCTTGTGGTCAATAAACAGAGCGCTAGTAAAAGTTACAGTAGAATAATAGATACTTATTTATCATAGCTGCGTATTTTTTTGGTTGAAGCAAGTTTTA
Source organism: Abrostola tripartita (assembly GCA_905340225.1). NCBI lineage: Eukaryota > Metazoa > Arthropoda > Insecta > Lepidoptera > Noctuidae > Abrostola > Abrostola tripartita. The sequence continues at coordinate 5,190,071 of HG996498.1, read as the reverse complement.
TGAAGTATTGTGGCCATTGACGTCTGGCGTATGATAAAACGCGTACGCTGAAGCTAGTTTGACAGCGCCAAAGGTTAGTTCACACTTGAGATGAATTGGTAAGTAAAAATTATAATCTACTTTTTTTTCCGTATGCTCGCCTCACATGAATAGCCACCATAAACAGAGGCATGATAGTTGCAAATGTCTCATCTGAGACGACCCGACACAGAACGTCCTGGAGAAGAAAATCTAGGAGAGCGAACCCCAAATGATGGGATAAGGCTAGGTGGAGACAGAGATTTTTCTGTAACCATTAAATGCATGTTATAGGATAAAGTTGGTCTCCAATTCAGGAATACTTTCCTCATCGTGTTATAGGTATTAATTTCTATATATAAATGACGAGTCTGCTATTCATCGAACTCATACCAAATTGCTTGCCTTTTAAGACTCGCTATCCTGGTTTTAGAAAGGTTGGGAATACTCTTCTGACAACGGCCTTGAAAATATTGTTTAATCGCTCGTAATATTATCTACCTCTAGGTAAATTTGCAGTCAAAATCTGTTTCCTAATTATATCTTTGATAATCTCAGTAAGGACTATCATACGCGAAATGTCTTTTAATACTATTGGCTTGGCAAGACCACTGGTTCAAAACAAAAGGCAAAGGCCGTCTTTACGACTAACGAAGTGGTCGGGCTAGCCGCGCCAGTGTGCATACCGCTTTACAATGAACAGCTGTAAGGAAAATATCCAAATTATTATTGCTATATTCCATCATACAGTGTGCCAAGCATGGTGATTCAAACTTGGCAGGCGGCCTGCATCTTAACATAATTCCTTAGTTACGTCTTGCGATACACACAAGAAAATAGGATAACGTATTTTGCGTAAAAATCTACACGGATTTATGTTATTTAATTTTGTTACGATTTCATTCTTTCTTTATTTCATTTTAATTTACTTGATCTAATAAAAGCTAATTTAATTTTTTTCAATTAATTTTGTTAATATTTTCAGTAAGCAACAAAACCTCAGCCTAAGCAAAATTAGTAAGTAAAATCATTTAGATTTTATATAATAATTTGATTGTTGGTATAAATTAGATATCATTAAAATTTTCACTTCGTAAAATTATGGTGGATTTTCCTGCGTTATATAATTGTTTGCTCCTCATTTCATACATTACAGTCAATGGTCGGCTACTGCCTACTGTTAATATGGTCCTCGATGCAGTTGCGCCGCACTTCATACGCATTGTCAGTATATTTCGGCATTAACTGCTCTATTTGGATTTTAGTGCCAACGCTTCTTTTGGCATCCCTTAACGATAACATACATTCTGTACACCAAAGTTCAAGTTTCAAGGTTTAGGTTCCTAATGTAAAGATAATGTTATTAGAATTTTTTTCGATAATGTTACACCAATACAAAAACAATGAAATTCATGTTACACAAAGCAACATACAGTCTATTGCCAGCAATCGGGTATAATTCTAAACTCGATCTACTAAACTATGACGCAACTTTCTTGAAACATTTTGTCCTACCAGAAAATCTGAATGGTCATGTCACAGTTTGAAATATTAGAACCGTTCACTCCTGGTAAATCAGACAGCAACTTCCAAAATATAGAACAGAAAAAAAATCCTAGATTAACATTTTTTCATAAAAAAGCAGAACTTTTCACGCGAGTGAACGGTAGTAAATTATAATGGTTATTTCCCCTGCGGTATAAACAGGAACGCTCAATCAAGTGCTAGTGATCGTGGTAAACGCTTAGCCCTCAATGTATCAGCGTCGCCTGAAGTCTTTACTTAACGAGATAGGTTGCGGAGTCTCCCGCTCTCAGGGAATTACATCCGCTTAGTGATCGTGAATTGCGAACCTGCGAATTTTCTTTGCAGTTGTAAAATCATACATTGTCTGCATCATAAGTTCACCTACTTACTAACACGTGCCTCGTGTGATTTAACTACCTATGACCTACTTTGTCTATCTTGTAGTTGCAAATGCGAGCGCCGATTGGGTTCGATATCAGGTCGAATCAATCAATAGTTCTGCTAGTATGCCAGGGGCTATAGGTTCAACCGCTCTTAATAGAGTTTCAACTTTCTTTGTCTTTGGACAGGAGCAACTTTCCTAACAAAATAAATGTATACGTTTATTTAGTTAGGAAATAGAATCTAAACACCTAAACATTCGAGAACTCGCGATCAAGTGACAAGTAACTTTTTCCACTAAATATTTTATTCACGCAAATAAATTACACATTTCAAGGTAAAAATCCTCTCGGCAAATTATTCCCTGTATTTTTAAAACGGCTTAATTATAAAAAATGGGCTTATCTGCATTAAGATTCTAATTACTGAGGCTCTTTAACCGCCTAGATGCTTTAAGATGACACGGTTTTGTGAGCTCAACAATTAATCAAGCCACAAGAAAGTAATGGTATTGTTATGCGTTCAATTTATTATCGCTTTAAAGTATCTCCCAAGTAATTCAGCTTCCCTTTGTTAAATTTTACAAAAGGGTTGGAAATTTTTCCTCTTTCTTTTTTCCGTAATTTATTTTTGTGATAATTTTTTATTTTAATTATGAGGTCATTTTGCCATCAGTGCTTGGAATTATTGAAATAAATTTCAATGGATATTATAAAATTGGGGCGCTTTAAGGATTTCAGAAAAATTGCGATATTAAATCTTGGCAAGTGCCTTTGGTACCTATTTTGTACTGTCAATACCTACATATTTCTAAGCTTAATCTTTGATATGAAAACATAATAATAATATAATAACAGCCTATAACTGTCCCACTGCAGGGCAAAGGCCTCTTCTCGTATAGAGAAGGATTGAGCACTGATCACCACGCTAGCTCACTGCGGGTTGGCGATTTCAGATAATTAAATCCAGGTTTCCTTACGATGTTTTCCGTCACCGTCAGTCAGTGGTGTCTTAGAATATCTAAGAAAGGATTTATGACATTGAAAAAGTCACATCGATACTTGCCTGGGTTTGAACCGGCAACCTCGTGCATAGAAATCCGGTATGTCAACGACTAGGCCACCACGACCATGAAAACATAAGTAGCTTTAATCTCTTGTGGAAAATGACTAGTATAAAATTATTGCCAATGAGCAAGCAACCAAGGAAAATAGCAGTAATACATTATTTTGCTGTCCAGGAAAAGCTCCTACCTCGTCTATAAGAAAAGGCTTCCACTACAATGTATTACCTAAACATTACCTGTATTTCCCATTGGAGAGAAGAAACTTTATGCAGCTGCTGTTCCACATTTTATCACAAACGGTTACGTCCTAGCTAATAGGGGAACCCAATCCAATGAAAACGAATGCAATGGAATGTAACCGATTACACATTTTAATCACGACACAGAGAAACACGTGATACTAATAGACTGTCCTGAAAACCAAAATTCACACACATAATAACATCCAAATCGTAATAGGAACTCCGCCGCAATCTCCTAAAACACGTTACACAAAAGAAACAAAATTCTCTTCTTAATTTGATTTTAAAGTACCATAAAATCAAGCAAGGGGGGTGTGAATAGCGTGCAAAATTAGAAATCTGGGTGATATTCCCGGTATTAATAACTCGGCAACTGTACCGTGCCCAAGGCGTAGCGTGATAACCATTAAGCTAAAAGCCTGCGGTACTTCGCCTAATGTGTCTTCAATTTAGACTAAAGTAATCTTTATCACGTCGTTTGGAATGTATTTTACGCTTCAAATTGTGAAGGCGGTACTGCCTTCTACGGACTGACGGTTGTATTGTCGCGTGTCTGTTGTTCGATGTTATTTTTATTTAGATCTTAGTAAAAATACACCTCATTTTCTCCCGTAGGTGTCAAAAAAGGCGATAAGAAAAGTCAGGAACGGCAGATGTTTAATTTCAAATTAAAATTTCTCGAAGGGTTCGTATTCCAGATTTAAGTCACTGTCATTATTTGTGACTGTCTATAAGATCTTTACAATCCAGTAACTCGATAATATGGCACCTTTTCGTGACGTGACTTCCAAATCTTGACAAAAAAACTTCAACGAAAGCCAAGGAGATCATTGTTTCCTAACTTAGTGAATCCATTGACGCTGTGTTACGCACAGTTTGGCGAAGACGTGATCAAAATATTTGTGCAACAGACGGAACAATATGACCTGGCCCCAATTCTCTCAATCTGTGAATGGAGCAGTTAATTGGATTACCAGGTTCAATGCGAATTCTGATGAATTCTGTTATTATTAAATTGTTATTCATTGCAAGGCCAAATAACAGATGAATCAAAAGTATAATTTGTATTTATAGTTATGTTTATCTGATATTTTCTAATCACATTCATTCGCAAACTCCACTGCCGAAATTGGTCCTTTACCTGGTTTTGATTTTTTTATCGTGCATTGAAAAAGATTTATGACGCTAGACTATTACTATCTTCTAAAACAATGTACCGCAGAATCTAGGAGCATTTACAAAAAAAAACCATATCCAAAATTTTACCTCCAAAATCAAACATCTTCAGTCCTATAAGTGCGATCAGAATTCATTTTCTCCATTACTGTCATATTAAAATGATTACACATTTCACTCGACCATCATCCCACATACGTGTATTAGCTAAAGCCTTCCGAATATTTTCTCTGATGTCACAGGGGTAACATAAGTAACACAGTGTAGCGGGATTATAAGATTGTAGCTACATGTAATATCTTCAAAGCACTTTCACGGTTCGTGCCACAATTTCATTTCTCAATAGCATTCCTTATTGGCCTTTGGGATTTATACATAGCCGATTATAATAAATTCATTTGGGTAAAACGTGTTGTTTGGTAAAAAAGTTGGCCTTGTAATATTATGTAAATATGGCTTGTTCTTTTAAGACCGAATTCTTTACAATATGAATATAAAACAATCGCCACTTTAATCGTTTGTCTCAATAATAACTGTTTGTAATAAATGATGTCTTTCACGAATCAAATTAGATAATCACAGCAAGACACCAAACGCCGTAAATAACAGCGAGACGTAATGTAAAATATAAATTCATAAAATTGGGCGGTAATTTTTTCAACTGTGACAAATCTTTAAGATTTAGCGTCTCAACGACTCAAATATAAGTTAAAAAAATAAATACATAATTTATCGTGTTGACAGTTGTACAGTTAAAATGAAGAAGACCAAGCTCTAATATAAAGATTAACCAGTCAGTATGTTGGGCTGGATGCCTAGTTGTACCGAACGGTCTATTTTTAACACCATTCATGTATGTTTGGTTATTTTAATTAGCTTACATACTTGACAAACACGCTGAGACAAGTTAACATATCATGACACCTGTATTCCTCCTTGGAGTAGGCAGAGGTGTAGTAGACATTAACAGAGGGCAAGGTCAAATTAAATTATTCCAAAAAATTAAACGTCACTTATCACATAAAATGTAAAATTAATTTACGTATTTATTACTATAACCTAGGTAAGGATCCTCGAGGCGGAAATGCTTAAATTATGTCTTTCTTAAGAAAATAGTCGCTGTTTTTCCACTCCTCTGTCGCCTTTGATAATAAAAAAGAAACGAAGATTAATTGTAAGTGGAGGTGGAAAAATAGAACGCCCCTTACAATCCAATTCAAGTAAATCCGAAAACGGCTGACACACTTTAGTAATGATTTTAATTATACGTTCCTTTATTTTATTGTTGATTACAGTAGCAACTCTTGAGAACTCGTTAAGCCTAATTACGTTTTCCAGTTACGTATTACTGTGGCAATTGAATACGCCGATTTCCCAAGGGGTGGCACAGAACCACTGAAAAAAACCGCTTGTAACAATTTCGAAACGTGAAGAGTTGGATAATGGGCTCGACTTCTTTTAATTAGGTACTTCACGTCTTTAAGTGCAATAAAAAAACAGATCAAATTATACAAGCATTGTTGTTAGGCTCAAGCTTGCGTTGAGGGGCTGGTAGTTAAATGGTAGTCGTGTGGTCAATCCGCATTTTCTAGTATCAGTTTTTATACATTGACGTAGATACATATATGGTCTTTGTTTAATGATATTATCAGTAAAAAGGAGAAGACACTTCTAAGTACTCTATTAGTTTTGCAGTATATTGTCACGCTACATAATTATGATGACAACTACTAGCTAGGAAGGCCTGTGTTAATTTATTACAGCTAAGCCTAGCCTAGTTTTATCTCACTACTTTCGGAGCGTGTCTATAAACCTTAAATATTGTTTTTTACTATTATGTTAGTTAGTAAGATTCAAATAGCATCGCTTTGGTACTTATATACTGTAATGGTGTTATGTTGTGATAATAATAAATAAATAAATAAATCTTGCTCAGTCGTATTTTTTAAAATTTAAAAATGACCTCGCCCTATTCTAGGAATTTCTCCTGTGTCGTGTATGCATTTGACAAACACAAATTATCACATACAAGAACACGGGACAAACATCTGCTGATCCCACAATATTTTGTTCCGTGCGGGAATCTAACCCGCAACAATCCAATCGCTTAGCCCCTGCGCCAATTAGGTCGAAGTCTACTTTAACTTTAAATAATAGTTAAACCAAAAGTAACAAGCTAATATTATTCATCACTAAAATTTATCTAGATAGGGAAATACCGAGAACGACCTCAATTAAATATTATTTTAGGTTTTATTTCGTACAGATTCGTTATAGTTTTGGTCAAAATAAGGTAATAATGTTCTTAATATCTGTTAAGAATGTTGTTTACATCAAGAATACTCAGCTTACACTCGTTTGTGCTACAACTGTGATAATAAATCTGAAAATATGTTTGGTACGTCATGAGTAATAAAAAATAAAGTAATAGTTACACGACATTTAGGTATGAGAGCAATCATTTTTTTCGTTTCATAAGCGCCTGTAATTAGTTACGTGAATGCAAAGAATAATGTACTAACATTTTCTTTTTGACTATATTGTATGCAGTTGCACCACACCAGTAGGTAATAAGTATATTGATGAATGTATGTGTGGATTTAAAATAGTCAAGATCAATGTCAATGAATGAGGTATCATTGATCTAGTGGTTGCACAGCGTGACTGCTAAGTATGGGTTTGATTTCCATTAGGTAATTCCCAGTCGCACGAAGTCTGTATTTATGCCTGGTTAATGGCAATAGGCTCGCCCCCTGTTACATTTAGACCCACAATATAACTGGCGAAATTTAGATGTAATACACACTACACACAGGCGTGATGTTATGTAAATCAATGTTGTTTCTGACGTCGTTTATCTGTTCAATGACTTTAAGCACTTATGTTAAACCTAGCTCTCTAAACGCGTCGCAACTCGTACTATACACCGTACGTTCCATATAGATAAATAAGGACAAGCGATATTGCGGCTGCGTCATTGCAATGCTAAGCTTCCCCTTCAAATACCCCTGCATGCGGTACACGCACTGCGTCTCAGTATGTTCTAACACTTGCTATAGTACCACCTTTGATATTGGTTTTACACAAACTGGTCTTAGTGCGCTCACTATATAACTTAAATACATAAATAGTGTCTCGGATAATCTGTTATCTAGTACTATTCAATTTTTTCGTTTCAACATTTAGTTTAGGTATTGAACATTTTGCAAATCCCTCTTTTCATTCGACACTATATCTATTTAATATTTTGTATGAGAGAGCCTACTAATTGAAAATAAATTGAAATTAACTGACAAGCTTTAAATTATTTATTCCAAAGCACTATTTTTTTTCATGTCATCGAATTTATTATTTTCCGCTGCCATACGAATCTATTACTGAAAACGCATTTTGAATAAAAAATCACACAACAAATCTTCCGGAAAACATTTACACGATCATTTGTTTTTTGTATACAAGCTTTGGAGCGTATATCATTGGCGATAGTAAATTCTTGGCAATAAATATATCCTGGTTGCGCCACTAGTTCCATTTGACGTGACAGGTGCTGGGACCCATCTCCGCTCAGCGTTACAGATGGTCAAGATCTAGAATTCTTGCAAGATTTTCTTTGTTTTATAAAGATAAAAATGTTGGTATTAATCATCATGGTTGCTCTAATCTTTTTTTAGTATTGCCACTAGCTTTTTTTTTGGAAATAATTCATTTCACGGTAAAGAGGCTAGTCAGTCAAGGTAGGGTGGCAATGCCATTCCAGGGTGCGCCAGATGATCCTCAAAACGAACGATTTCCCAACATTCATTTTATAAATTCATCCTAGTATCTAAAAAGGTAGCCAGATATCTTGGACTTCCTTTATCACGATTCTGACATACTCTAAGAAGCAGGTATGACATACTACATGACATTGTCAAGAAGTTTGAAAATTGGATTGAATGATTAAAGAATGTGTTGATTGTGTCTTACTACCCATCAGTATTGGCCCTTGCGTCTATTACAGATGACTTGACCTTACTTTTACACTGACAATAATGATAAACAGCAAACATAAACATAATAGTTAAATTACCAGATTGCTTTAAAGAAATGAATATTAGAATGTTTAAAGATAAATTATTCAAATTCCTTTTACGTAAATGTTATTACTCAATAAATGATTTTTTAAATGAGAAACCGGAGTGGAAATTCTAAATATTAGTGATAATATCCGTCTTGTATCTATCTAATGCTTAATGTTATTGAAAATTGTAGTTTGTGTGTGTATAATATGTGTATAATACTCTCATTTAAATTGTACCTACTCAAATACTTGTACGCCGGAAACGGCAGAATATTATGGATCAAAATTTTTGTCACATCTTAACTGTACCATATTCTTACAAATAAATGTTACCTTATCTCATCTTATCTTAAATATTCTCAGGGCTACTGTAAAAAGTTTGAACGTTTCTAAAGGCAATGAACCCAATTAGGAACTTAAAGGGTCGGTTATAACATCCCTTGAGTCAGTGAGGCGTAAAATGTTGGGTCGCGACTTCGATACGATAGTCGTTATATGTCAATGGATTACTTAAGTTTTACCATTATGATTAGTGGTGGTGAGGATACTCTATGGGTAAGATATTTAAGACATCCTTAACGTCGTATGCATAGCTTGGTTCCTAGGGACGGTTAAGAATGCATTTTTTTTTCGTGTCAAAAAAGCGAAGAACGAAGAGCCATGTATGGGTTTGATAAATGGTCAAAGGCTTGTCACTATGGGATCCAAGCCTGCAAAATGTGACTTTGAAGGGCGGCGAAAACATGAATTATTTTTTTCTTTTTAGATTACCTATGAGCCCTTTCTTTATCGGCTTAGGCAACCATGACAGGCAAAGTTTGAATGCTACCTTCAGTCTATAGTCAAGAAAGCGAACAGTCTTTTTATATATAGTATGAGACAGGCGTTAAACTAAAACAGAAAGTTATTTCCCCTTATCACATACTTTTCGAAGATTTATTTCTGAAATATTTTTTTGTATCGAATAACTACCTATCATAACTTTGCAACTAAGGGTAAAACTTACAGGAAAGAAACATTGCAAAAACCTTGCGACATACAATTATACTTAACTGTAGATAAGTACATTAAAATATTATATACTTGAAGAAAACAACAACATGCATTTACCTTTCTTGAGCAATGTTAAGTAACAAGAAATCTTTGCCAATTGCATTTTTTTACTTTAACGATGTAGATACTTAACTGCATGAAATGTGATGACTGTAACATCATTTTGTTCTATCGAAGCAGATTTTTTTATTTTGTGAAATGTATAATATTTATTGTACAACATAAACGTCGTTTAACGATGATGTGAATGGGCAGCGACAGTGAGAGGCTTCAATGATAAATGACCGCTCCCAACGGGTGTCACGGCTTGTCAAGCCTCAAGTTTTCGAATTACCCTCCACCAGATTTTGACAAGATAGTAATAGGATGTTTATGATACGGACTATAATGTCTTTACTGTTTTGTTGTCCTACAATGTTTCCGAACGCCGCGTATTGATAGTTCAAGTTAAATAGAGAAAGTGACTCCCTAGAGATCACAGATTAGCACAAAATATATTATCTACAATGACTCTCAACTCGTAGCTCCTATAAAGAGAAACATCGTATACAAGTTTACTGAGAGAAACCAACATCCAGAGATGAATAGGTGTTATTCAAATAGCCCTTTCCTGGCCAAACAACAAAATTTTAAATCCAATTACAAAAACCTTATAAATACTTTATCTAAAACGAAACCCACGCAAACGCTAAAACGTAACAATTCGTAATACGTAGTCCACCGCAGAATTAACCGTGCGGCCGCCGCGTTCTTTTAATTCCGCCCTCAAACATTCCTCAACATAAAAATGGTCGAAATACTTCGCGAAAACAACGATACAGAAATCCTGCCTACAGGTAATAAGTGAAAGTGCCTCGGCACCCCCAAATTAAATATGAATGCCGTTGTAACAGCACACTTTCGTAGTTGAAATATAATCCTCTACCTTTTTCAGTTCATGTTGATTTTATTGTAGTTTTTACGAGCGACGCGACAGTGATAGTAACGCGGTCGCAGGGTTAATATTATATAAATATTGCAATAAAATGTATTTGTTTTGTTGGTTTTTTATGGTTTCGGAACGCGGAATGTGTTTAAGAAATGGGATGTATTTCCGTTGAACGGATAAATGGCTTTGAAAATACCCAAATAATTGAGAGAGCTAAGGCTTTGGGGAGCGGATCGGTAGAAGAATATTAAATATTATGTGATATTTGTTGTTATATTAGGATAAATTATATAGATTGATATGTAGGTATCTAATTAATATAGTATAGGTACTTATTTTATTTGTAAGCGAGACTCATTTCAGTAGCTATATTCGTATCGATCGTAATTTAGTGCTAGTCTGATCGTTACAGCATGATCATCTTTATACTACTTCAGCGACCAACTGTGAAACAAATCCAGTTCGCAAGCATAATAATAATAATAATATATTTATTGGACACAGATGTTTGTACAATCATACACTTACAAAGAGGCATATTGCGCATAGTAACAGATATAATTATAATAAATGTATTTTTATGAACTCTGGTACCCAAGTAAAGATTTAACTTGAGTTATGGGTACCAGCATTCTCACAGTGGTATATACTCAATTTGTTACATTGGATGCATCGGGAGCTTGTTAAGATATATATCATATATATATATCTCCGGTGATAACATGTCGTCTTTCAAAGTAAGCGGATTAACTTGCTATTGACCACACAAGCACGAGTGTATTGTTTGTTTACTCTGTGATATTTCCTACTGTTGTTCACATAGAAAAGCCGAGAATCCACATCTGCGATCTATAATCTCTGACTTACTTCACTTGCATATTTCATCCAGAAAACTTTCGGTCAATTGAAGAAGCGATCATTTTTCATGCCGACAACTGGTGGGTTCTTGCAACTCATGCTTAGAATATGCAATATAGAGAACCTACACATAATAAGCTTTCAACGAGATTGTAATAATATTAATAAAAAATATGCTAAGTAATTTTGCTTACAGCGCTTAATTACTTTATGCAATTGACGACCCGAATGGCGCAGCGGTAGTGAGGCTGCCTTACGTTCATAGGGTTCCGGGTTCGAATCCCGGTAGGAGCAAGTGTTTGTGTGATGAGCATGTACATTTGCTTCCGAGTCATGGATGTTTATATGTATAATAAGTATGTATTTACAAACAAAAAAGTATCTATGTAGTATATCAACTATCTGGTGTCCACGACACAAGCCTCGTTGCTTAGTGTGGCACTAGATGGCGCTGTGTGTAATGTCCAGCGATATTTATTTATTATTTATTTATTTATTTATTCATTAATTTTATTAATTATTATGAGTACGAAGCTGTTTTTTCTGGATCTAGGAGCACGAGTAACATTATTCAATTAACTGGTACGTAGACGATATATTATGTAGTTTTTGTTTTTATAATTTCTAAGGAAGACTCTTAATTATGTTTCTGATGCAGGGAATAAAATATTCGTGAATATAATTCGTTTGGTTAATAAATTATTATTAACCAACTAAATACCAACGGCCGGCCGCCGACGACCAGGCAGACCGAGAAGGCGATGGTGAGATAATTTGGACATCTTTGCGGGAAAGACATGGCCCGTAATGGCATTGGACAGGGTTTTGTAGAAAAATAGCCTTTGCCCAGCAGTTGGACACTGAACAGGCTACTCAAAAAAATATATATATTATGACAAGTAACTGATCATTGGATCTTCAAAGGCATCATCATCACCAGTCATTAGTCATCTCACTGCAGAGTATACAGCTCTCCTAAAGTACTCGCTTTATTACTTCTCATTAAATACAAACGCCAAGTCATAGCAGTTCCGGCACCCTTCGAAACAAATGAATGCAAAATTTACAAAAGTTACCCCTCTCGCAAACAAAATAAATTATGCAGACGGTGTCCATTACATACTTTATCTCTGAACTCGAACAGATATAAGGAAACTGGATATAACATCTGACTTGCGGGGTTACTATGAGCTTGCATTGCAGGTCATAGTAAGGAACCTGGGCTTTAGCTGCCTCTTGCTAAGAATCCAACTTACTGCAGTTAGGTTTCAACATATTATATTTTTTTAAACGTCGCCCCGTTTTAGGAATTTCTCCTGTATCGTGGGTGCGTTCCACAAACTTGAAATATCACGTACACAAAATCCCAGACTCGAGGCAAACAAGTGCGCTCTTAGCGCATCAGTCCAATCGCTTAGCAACTACGCCAAATACGCTGTTTGCCAACTTGAAGGCTTTTTAGCCCTAGTTATAAGTACATTTTTTTATTACATTATTACATACGCCAAACACCACGATTTAAAAAATACTTTTTTCACATCTTTATTTGTTTTTAATCCAAATTGTGTTTTTTTGTGAATGTTGTGAGTAGACTTAGTTTTAATCTCTTTGAAGCATCATCAATACGAGCGGTATAAGACCTTTTTAATTGGGTATTATGTTCAATATATTCTTTATCAATATTTTTTGGAATTTTTAACGTTAAAACGTGACTGGAAATTGCTTTATAAATGGTGTTGAGTCTAGTAAACTTAGGGTTCATTGACCGTCAACAAAGAATACGTTTGCGGTACAGTACGCTGTACCAATACGCTGGTATTCTCGTAAAGAGGAATGCAATATTAATACTTATTAATATAATAAAAAAAATCCTGAACGAATTTTGGTCACGGCGGCCTATCTCATCTGAGACTAGCCAACTGCGCAGGAGATATTATTGTGCACAAGTATGCGCGCAAATACTGGTGGACTCCCTATTCCCTCACTCTCACTCTCATAGTCCGATGGGACGGAAGAATGATACCACCGGAGAGAGATCAGGCACAGGCTCAAAGACCAACCAAGGTAATATTATGTATGTACTGTCCTACATCCACTTTGACAAGGAAGCCGGTAAACCGATCTTTTTAATTAAAGTTCCTCGGACTTAAAAGTTATCGATAAAAAAAAAGTTAGTTTTATGCCAAGGTGTCATTTCCACGGTAAATTGCTTTAGACGTAAAGACAGAAATATTTCCTTTTACCCGGCTTAATTTTTAATCTTGAACTGCTATTAGGAATTTTCGTCAAGGATTTCCTGATAAAACTTTATTCGTACAAAGAATCGATTGTTGACGAGAGCGGTCTCTACATTCCGTTTAGTATCACGAAACAAATTACGCAATGGAAAGATTTGCGTAATATCATTGTTAAAGTGTTAGAGCTGAAGATAAAAATATCTTTTTTATTAATTAATTATTTTAGGTTCAAGTCCCGCTCGTGGCCATCATTTTTCAAATTTCCTTTATCAATTTAGATTCGAACTTAGCATGGGCAATATGCTTAAATGGCACCAAAAGTCATATAATTACTTCAAGTTTATTATTAGGTCATTTGTGAAACCTTCAAACGGTCATGCACATACGCGGCGCTGACGACTTTAAAAAACATTTCACGGACACTACTTTACAAAAATTGTGAAAACCTTTCCCTTCTTAGAAGTAGACGTCTACTTCTCCACTACAGTTAGGGCACTAAACTTTACCTTAACTTCATCATCATCATCAGCCAAAGACGTCCACTGTTGAACATAGGCCTCCCCGTTTAAGCGGGGGGGGTTTGCCATAATCCCCACGCTTGGCAAGCGGCTTGGGGATCGCAGTATTGGTGGTGAAGTTACAGAAGACGCTGCTGCCCATCTTCTGAATATTCCCTTAGTCGCCTCTTACGACACCCACGGGAGGAAAGGGGGTGGTCAATTCTAGGCCGGATACCACACGGCTCCTACCTTACCTCATACCTTAACTTAAGAATCATGAAACAACGACCTAAGTCCTAAAGAAACATTTCGCGACATAATATTTACTTCAATCTTTACACCTCATCCAGTCAAACAAATTCAGTGTCTGTCCAGCCTGATGAATGGCCAAATGGTCCCTAATTGAATATTAAATGTGGTTGTCTACAGCCAGCATGACAGGCGAGCTCAGGTTTGAATAGGGTCACCCTACTCACAGATTACTTACGACTTACCTTAAAATCAGTGGTTTTGACGAATTCGGTATGGAAATACTGGTCTGGATTTACACTGTCAGTTTCAGTAGGTACTATTATGCCTTAGGATATAGTAACGATATAGTAGAGAGTATAGTATAAGAGTATAGATATACATAGTTAAGATATAGTTCAAACTTAAATATTTTAAGTAAGAATAGATTACATAAAGAAACAGTTTTAATAAGCGTTCTAAAAAGCCTACTATAGTTTCTACCTCTACATTAGTCTTCATTATCATGGTACATGGAAATAAATATTTTTGATCAATGTATTGTTGTTGTTATTGTTATTCTGGCTATTTGTGTTGTGTTTATGTGTGTGTATTGTGTTTATTTTTATGTAATTTGTGTTATTCTATGGACTTCAATGTCTGCAAATAAATGATTATTATTATTATTATTGTGTTCAAGTATTATCTTCACATTCTTGACATCCAAGCACACGATGTATGGGGATTAAACCAGAAATATTTAGCCCATCCAATCGCTTTCAGACGCAGCTAAAAAAAAGAAAATAAACATCGATATTGATGACAACATTGACGAAACCGTACCAACACATTTGAAACACCGTTTTTGTAGCCCATTATCATGTTTACAGGTATACTTATATTTGTCTCATGAAAAGCTACTTACGTACAGATGTCGGTTGCCTTTATGAAAAATAATATGGCGTCGTATATTTTCAGTATTAAGTTATAATAAGGTTAGTGTTCCAGTTCTTTTATGGCTTCCTCGCTGAGTTTTCGTGGTGTGTATCGTTGTGTCTGGTTTTAAACTGGTTATGAAGATTAGGGTGTAGGTACTTAAACTCTTTATTATTTAAGTATAATTTATTTATTAAAAAGATTATGATTGTCGAGTTTATAGCCACCTATCGGGTCAAGGTCCGGCTGTGATCATCTTAAGGCTCGCTATTCAGGAGATGGAAGGGATTACAATCATAATTCTCCCCGCGAATATCTCCAAAGAGAAACAGTTCGTTATACTAAACTGTATCTATTAAACGAAATGTAAGGTAACTAATATTTATAAACTTTACGTTTACTAAACAAGAAGTTTTTAATACCTTAGTAATTCGATAGTTCCTCAATTAACCCTTAGACACAATACCTTTTTCATAATAATAATGTCCATCCGACCAAATTTCGGTCATGGCGGCTTAGCTCAGCTGAGACAAGCCAACTACGCATTATTATTATAGTACACAAGTGCACTACTTATTCCCTCACTCTCATAGTCCGATGGGACGGTAGACCGACACGACCGGAGGGAGATCAGACGCAGGACCAACGGCTAAACGTGCTTTTCGAAGCACGGAGGAGTCTTGACATGTGGAAACGGTCACAAATTACAAGACTGACCGCGGCTTGACCTCTCAGATCGACTAATCTGCGTGGTAGTCACGTAGCTACGAGTCCTACACATTTTTTGTATTCGATACCTAACTGTATTACCAACTTTTTGTTAAGTAGATGGTATTTTTATTTAGAAGATTTCTTGCAAAACAAATACAAAAACATTCTAATACTACTCCACCCCCGCACATAGATACGAACATAATATTAAATAGGCCGTATACGTATTACGTACTCGACTAGAAATAAAATTGTCTCGAGTGAGTTTAATTCTATTTGTTATCGAGTTACTAAGTAGCACAATTCTTAACTTGTTCGAAGATATGTTCTGAAACTCGTTTAATGAGTTTGTTAATCCGACGTTTTGCTTTCAAACGACAGTCGACTGTTTGGGCATTTATTAATTAAATATCAAACGTAACTGAACATCTGTTACGAACATGTTAGTGTGTGTTTTATATGTTGGTAAAAACGACCTGATCGGCGCAGTGGCTAAGCCATTGGACTGCTGCGCTTAGGGTTGCGTGTTCAATTCCCGCACGGGACTAAAAATTGTGTTATCCGCACATGTTTGTCCCGAGTCTGGATGTTTGTGTATGTTATATATAATGTTTGTGGAATGCACCCACGATACAAAAGAAATTCCTAGTGTGGTGCGAGGTTTTTTGTTAAAGAAAATATAACCGGTTCTTTGCCAGTTTGCTATGATCCTACCTTTAATTATCATCCTCCGACGTTTATATGTACTTATATGCTAAACTCGCAGTGCACTCTATCCGCTTGAAATTTCACTTATTTAGATCGTACTTAGATTAATCCTTGCGAGTAATGTTAAGAGTTTATACGACTTGATAAAGTAATCTTACACGTAATATTTTATGAGAGTAAAAATGATTTATTTAAATGTATCTCCGCTAGGCGCTACTTGATATAATCCTAAATTAGCAGCAAGATAAAGATAAATCTATGACTTTCACAGTTGCCAAGCACTTCCTAAATCAGATTCGTTGGATAGTTTGTACTTGTAGGCTGTAAAACTTTTATATAACATCTAAGCGTCTTATTATTCTGGTTTTAGTTTGATAAATTATTTTATTATAATTAAATCAGCCTGAAATAGGTTACTGTTTTTTCTCGTTTAGACGAGGGCTAAGAACTGAATTTACTTGCTTACTTCGTATTGATAATTCTATCAGGATATTCAATCCAGGTCTAATAAAAATATTTTCTCAACCATCAATCAGCTTATTTCACCAACTTAACTGATAGCTGAGCCGAAATGACCGTTGGACTGCCAAGTCAAAGGTCGCAAGCAAAGACTACAATAGTATACTGGATGGTCGCAAGGTTAAATCCCGAAACACACCAATCTTCGCGTTTTCTCGAATTTATGTGCGTAGATACTATAAATTAGTTACCAGTTGTTAAAAACTGTGGGGGTGAGACATCGTGAGGAAACCGGCTCACTGGAGAGTTTTTTCAACGTTGTGTAAAGCCAAGTCAGAGGCCCACAGGCGGTTTAAACCCTGACACCAGGTTGTTCATCAACCATACGATAAGAAGAAGACCAACTTAACTAGTGTACCAAATACTATACTTGAAATATTCTTCAGTAGGTACAAAAACAAGCTCTGTGCATTTTACTGACTTTCATTATTTTCTAAAACACTACGAGACACTACCATACCATCATCGTATTATGTATTCATTTGAAATGAAATAAAAACTAATGCGTTGCGAAAATCTTTAACTATTCTGCTGATATCGGTCTTATTTTGCTTCCTCATGTATATTTTAATGGTGATAATATATTTTCCGGATGCCGTTACCTTAAACAATAAATATATCACTTACGTCATTGATGTTTACGTTCACCTTTGTTTTACTGCATAGGTGATAAATGTTATAGCCATGCTTGGTGCGCTTCACTTAATTTCCAACTTTAAAGATACCTATAGAACAGTAATATGCTGCGACTAGGATACTACTGGCCTGCTTCTTTGGTCTAGTGGTTGAAAATTGTAAGGTCCTGAATTCGATTTCCGGGTCAGGCAAAGTGCTATTTGGTTTTGCAATTAAGTAATTCTCAGTAGTAGCAGAGTCTGGATTTGTGTCAGGTTATGTAATAAGCTCGCCCTCAATACATTGGGACCTATAACATAAATGTAGACGTTGGTACTATAAATAGTACGCCCATATTTCCAGTTCATTTGGCGAGGCGAACTGATTGGCGCAGTGGTTAAGAGATTGGTTTGCGGCACTAGAGGTTGCGGGTTCAATTCCAAGGGGGGGCACAAAAAATTGTTTATCCGCAGATGTTTGTCTCGATTCTGGGTGTGTGATATTTCGTGTTCGTGAAACGCACCCACGATACAAGAGAAGTGGCTATTGTTGCCGTTTAAAAAAAACCACCCGAGGTGCCTTTGCCTACCCCTTCAGGAAATACAGGCGTCATGATATGTTATGTGGAACACTAACTGCATTAGAAAGTTTTAAACTTCCTCTTTTAGTACTTCGTCATATCTGAGTCAACTTGGCAAATTCATCATCCGAAAAGTTGGAGTTCTAATCGCAGCGTCCAACATCTGAATCACGAGCGCCGTTTATGATCAAAGTTTCGGTGTTTGTGCCCACAGACAACGCGGCCTTAAGGACACAATCATTGCCCTCGGCGGTAAAACAATGGATCTTGTGTAATGTTAATTGTTTACGTGACAGCCCTGAGAATGTTACAAACGTTATAACATATTCAAAATACGGAGTGATTTGTGACACTCCCATCCCTGATTTAAAAAGTGGTTTGTTCACATTTACACCTATCATTGAAGGCGAAAGTGTTATTTTTATCAGGAGCTACTATACTATAAATTAGTTATCAGTGCTAATAACGGTGAAGGAAAACATCGTGAGGAAACCGACACACCTGAGAGATTTTTCAACGGTGTGTAAGGCCATGTCAGCGGCCTACAGGCGGTTTAAACTCTGACATCAGGTTGTTTATCAACCGTACGATAAGAAGAAGATCAGGAGCTTATTTTATTAGGCCGATAATCATAATTTAAGTTTCAAAACATAAGTCGCGCCAGGCCTACATATAAAATTAACAAAAAGAACAATTCTGTAATTTACTCCAAACGGATATAAAAACCATTGTTTACATCGCCCAGTTATTTAGTGTAGACACAGCGCAAATACACCATACGACCGAGGCCTTAAAAATCGTGTCAATGAAAATTCATTACAAGAACTGTATTGATACATTTGTGAATAAATTAAAGGATAAATCACGTTACAGAAATAGCTCGCAGCGTTTTGTTAACTTTTGAAAATATTTTTATAGCCAAAGTTGTATTTCATAAATCTACGAAAACTTCGTAAACCGTTTCATTTTCAGTATTTATATACATGTTGGAGGAATTGAAACTTTTACGCTTAGATACATTAATGATATTTTGTATATCTTTGCCTAAAGCAGTATTTATTTTGTAAAATAATTTTTGTAGTAAATGTACCATGAAGTCTATTATTACCACCAAAGTTTTCTTACTGTAAGGTTTTCCTTTCCTTCTTCAGTTTTTCATTTGCGTCTGGGGCCCTAGCCAGTAGTGGATTAACATAATATTATGCCATAGATTACATAGTTAAAGTATTATGTCATCCTCTAACATTTTATTCAATTTCTATTTGTCAAGACGTTTTGACATTTATCTAGGGACTCGTTGGTCTAGTGGTCGCTAAGCGTGACTGCTAAGTATCAAATCTTGGGTTCGAATCCCGAATTAGGCACCTCTATCTACCTCTTCCGAAAAAGTTTTTTTAGCCGACAGTCCTTATAGATTTATGTGCGCCAACCCTTACCACAATTTCATTTCTCTCTAGAACGTACATTTCCATTCCGTAAGTAAATTGACTTAACTACACATTCAAAGCACGGCGCGTTTTAACAATCTCAAAAGCCTTAATTATTTCAGCTCGCATGTTTTCTTCAAATGTCGTTCTGGTGATTAATGTAACTGCGAGTGTAGTGGGAGGCGATTAATAATAAACCCGAGGAAGTTGAACCAAACTAAATTTATGTTTGGAAACTAACTAAAATATAGAGATTTGGGGCAACGTAATCCCACTCCCGGAGTGGCTGTGAAGGAAGATTAGTGCGGTAACTTAGTTTTAAACATAGCTCACCTATTGTATTGAACAGAGGTCGCTTAATCCAGTAATGTGCCCATACATTACATATTTTGTGAGAGTGTGCCATTTGGTCTTATCGTCGCTAACGACGAGCTAGACGCCCTGGGTTTGAATTCGGTGGCAGATATGGTATTTTACTGATTTTGTTTTATACAATACCACAATAATCATGCTTTATAGAATTTGGTTATCTACTATCAACAAACACTATGCGACCTATTACTTATAAGTTTATAACGATATATCTGGGAACAAGCTGATAAGATTTAATAAAACAAATTGAACATAGAAACACTGTATTATATTATCACACTTAGGATGCAATACATAAAGTTCAGTTTAGTATGGCCGAGAGCAATCACGGGTGAACCACGCCACGATATCATCGAACACGTAGTCGTCTGGTACCACCGGGGCATCAAAGAATGGGTCAGATGGTGCGGATCCCGAATCTCCAGAAAGACCGCCTGAAGACGGATAAGCGTGTGACGCCGTCGGGTACTTATAGTTCTGCACATACGTCACTTCGCCAGCCGAATCCCACGTCATCCTCTGAATCTGCCCATGCCATCTCACAACCACTGAAGGATAGGCGTCTCCACCTTGCAATGTCCTGAACTTGCACGGAAAACTCAACGGTGCCCGTTCCTTCACATCACTACTTGGCACCCACACCGAATCATTATTGTTCGTCGCCACCCTACCTTCACTTAACTCCAAAGCTAATAAAAACAACACCGCAAAATACTTCATCTTGTCCGTCAAAAATAACGAAAGAGAATGAAGCGATAGAGTCACATTACTCTGTGCGCAAACATCATTAGATAAGGAGGGTAAAAGTCAAATTAACGTGTTTGCGCAAGATAAAACTGTCGCTTTATATCTTAGCCGAATGTCGGCTTTAATGTTTTTATTCACGATAGTGGATCTGATGACATCTTAACTTGACCCCTTAATACTTTAGGTAAACAGGAAAAAGTATAATGCTCTCTTACTCTGAGACCTTCCCTTGTAAATATAACTGCTCTCGTATCGTTAATATATCGAACAGCAGTGACGTAATATTCGTTAAGTTAAATTTGAAAGAGTTACCTACTGGTGTAAATCATTAAGCCTGTATTTTGCGAAAGGGGTAGGTGGAGGCGTGCAAACCAGCACACCTGTTTTTTTAGACTTTATTAGCAAGCTTATTATTATTTTGTCTTGTGATGGGTGACCGTTTTAACATGTCGAGACCCCTCCGTGCTTCGGAAGGCACGTTAAGCCGTTGGTTCTGCACCTGATCTTTCTCCGGTCGTGTCGGTCTTCCGTCCCATCGGACTATGAGGGAAGGTAAGGGAATAGGGAGTGCACTTGTATTTGCGTGCATACTTGTGCACTATAATATCTTCTGCGTAGTTGGCTAGTCGAGATCGGCCGCCACCGTGACCGAAATTCGGTCAGGAGAACATTATTATTATTTTTATCGTGCAAAATTATTTGTTATTGGTGTATAAGAATAAATAAGAAATGTTCATCGCTATACTAGGTATATCAGCATTAATTTAAAACACAATTTTGGTATTCCAATATACAGATGTCTAGACATTTCCAGTCACAAATGAAACAACTACACAACAACAAACTGAAACCCATTCCAAATTTACACAATTAAAGTTTTATGAACCAGCGAACAGAATCTTCATCTACACTCTGGAGATTAACGCAGTAAGCTTGCCCCAACAGCCCGATATCCAAGGAAACTTTAGGTCGTGACTTACTATAGTTTGAGCCATAAAGCATCGAAGCTCCGAAGCTAAGTTCACCCGGCGAGAGATCAAAAGGAAGCCGCCAAATGTTCGGGAAATAGTTTCAATTAGCTACGGTTTGAGCAAGTGAAGTGCTGAAAAAATAAAAACCTATTACCTACTACAATCGGTTGAAATGTAGAACAGAACTAGTTGATTGATTGACTTTTGTGAATCAATTTAAAAAATCCTGAATTCCCAGTAAGCAGATAGCATTTCCCTTGTATTAGAAGCTAGACTCTGAAGCCTAGTCAGTTACTGGGAAAACTGTGTCATCTAAAAATCGGACGAGAATTATCGCAAGTTATCTTTATTTTTTTATTATTGATGCCGCATTTATGTGTGTTTTAATATTACCACATCAAATATATTAGTACGTAGAGTACAAAACAAAAGAAAGCTGACTAATAGAAACAACATTTAAAAACAAAATAAATACACACAGTATAATTATACTCATAAATCTAAGTGGAGACCCTAAAGGTAAAATAACTGAGTCGAACGACTCCTACAAGTAATATTACCTTGAAGACCGGCACAATGTGGATTACTTTGTGGCAAGAATGATTGTGTTAAACCCCTGTGTCGCGTGTTACATAGTTACGACTGGACGAGATTTAATTGTTGCAATTCTGAATGGCTCGACTAAGAGTCTTATTCTGTCATATAAATTTCGCTTCTCATTTTGAAATGTTTGTTCGTAATGGTAGAAGATGGCCAGTTTCAATAAAGGTGAATTTGTGGTAGACGAACTTAATTCTAAACTATAAATTGGAAGTTATCGATTGATACAGAACCTCATTGTTAAAATTGTAATATAATAATTATGTATAAGTGGATCAGTGATGTGTCACACATTACCGAGGTGGATGGTAGGTTTGTGAAACATTACACGTAACCTATTTGAAAACTAAGTTTAAAAAGTCCCTTTTAACATTTAAACTTTATCAAATAGCAAAAGATAAAACAATTCACCATACAAGCAACTGTCACACGAAAAAATCTAGTAACCAAGTATTCCATAAAACTTTACCTTCAAACACAAGTCCACCGGCATTAACCTTCTCGTGTAGACTTGCTTCAATAAAAACAAACATAAAACCTGTAAGTAGACGAAATAAAGTCTCGCCCATCTCTACCCTAGTTCTGGTCAAGATGACACTAAACATATAGAGACCATCACATTCTGCAATCCGAATACGATAGGGCAATATATCCGAACCAAATCCATAGGGACTAAGAATCCAGAAAGCAAATAATATTTTATCTTATTTTCTCTACATTTGCTCGCTTTATTCGTCATTCATTTATCGGAAAACTTTTCCAGATAACACTTGGGATCTATACATAGTACGGATCAGATTTTGGCCTGTTTGCTTCTACTATGTCCTTGATATTTAATTGGTCCGACGTTCGATCTTGATTAAACACTTAAGTTTGTTTGCCAGCTCTTCGCTAAATAATTGAAGACAAAGTATCTATGTAGACTCCAAGTTAGTCTCTGATCACTGTTGAAAATTGTTTTGCAATTTGCAGAGATAAATGTTCGTTTATTTTTAGTAAGCTCAAATTATTTTTTAATTAATTTAAGTAATTGAAGTTGATGTTTGTTGTTTGATATTGCTAAAATGTGTTCAAATTAAATATCTCTTAATATTAAATAATGAATAGGTACATTATTTGCATTGCTCATTTTAAATGATCGTAAGTCCTGATAATAATATGTATTATGTTGACTGCAGCGTTTTTATGTGACTTATTTCATAGAACATTATTGAAATATAATAACATCTCTTAAAACTATTATGTATATGTATACTTATTGTTGTATATTCTTATAAACGATGTCAATATTTATTTTTAAACTAATTATCATAAACAGGACTTCTTACCTACTCTTTGTAATTGACTCTACATAAGAACACACACACATAGGTGCCTTAATGTAGTTCCGTACTTCGCCTTCGTAAAGTACAAGTAAATGTTCGCTTGCGCACCGCAATCAGCTTGACATAGGGTTATTGTTCGAGCTAACCAAAACACTACAGATGTAGCGACCAAGGAACCATCTTAGGTGTAATTAAGGTGCATGATACGAGTAGGTATTGTGAACGTTGTATGCAATGCAGGTGTTCTTGTGTTCAGTGGCTTAATCCGAATGATTTTAGTAGTAGGTATAACTTTCTGTTAGTAGAGTTATCATCACCAGCCGATAGATGTCCACTGTTGAACCAAGGAACCCCCTTTTAGAAGGGGAAGTAGAGCTATAACAGATCGTTTTTCAAATTAATCTTACCGCTCAAGAATTAGGTTCATCATCATCATCATCAGCCAAAAGACGTCCACTGTTGAACATAGGCCTCCCCGTTTAAGCGGGGGGGTTTGCCATAATCCCCACGCTTGGCAAGCGGCTTGGGGATCGCAGTATTGGTGGTAAAGTTACAGAAGACGCTGCTGCCCATCTTCTGAGTTTTCCCTTAGTCGCCTCTTACGACACCCACGGGAGGAAAGGGGGTGGTCAATTCTAGGCCGGATACCACGCGGCACATTCTAGGCCGGATACCACACGGCACTAGGTTTAGGCACACAGAATTAGGTTATTTAGCCAATAATACTTACTCTCCAATTTAATTCCGACCAAATTGCATTGGATTTGTTAAGTTTCGGACTTTTAAACACCGCCAAATTATTTCAATAAGATGTGTCCATTGGGAGGAACTAACTGGGATCAAAAGATTGACAGCATTTTTTTGAGTGTTCAAAACTGAATCATTTTTCCATTAAATCAATATTTATTTAGCATTGGTCTTGTATTAGAATTGGAATTAAATTCGAGAGTAGGCCATGCCTGGACCCCTGTTATACAAATAAAATAAATACTTATAAATTACTTTCAGCACATTTAACCGTTCGAAATAATCGCTCACAATAATCAGATACTGCGGCTGATTCATTCAGCTAATTGCTCTTCTCGAAGCTTCCTTGATACAACTGCAGAAAACAGAATGATGCGACACTAACCGATGGTAGAATGTCCGTAGCTAAGATCAATTAATCTAGGAGATTTAGATTGTGTCTAAGAGAGGCGCTTATTCTTCTATTTTGTTTAGTCTTTCTTTAATGCAGATGCTGGAACGGGGTAATAACCTAATATGACGCAGCTGTTAACCGTAGGTCAGCGATTTACATTAAGTAATGTCAAATTCCGCATGCGCGATTTAGGATTAGATGCCATTCTACACTCCAAACTCTATTACGAATAGAGAAGTTAGTCGATCTGTTGAGTTACTAAACTTTCGTATTGCGTTACCTAGGCAACACTTTTGCCACCCCTAGCCGTGTGGCGGATTTCGAATGGCAATCGGACCGTTTGAAACATCGGTGTTCATTAACAACCGGTTTGACTAGACTGTATCATAGTTAGTTGATGATCTATGGGATCAGCATTTTTTATGAGTTCGCAGTCGATTGGCACGTTTGTATACATTCGTCTGTCGACACAGCTTACCTATGTATAGTTGAATTCCATGAAAAAGACTCGTAGATTAGATGTACCCTGATCTTAATAGTAAAGCCTCTTCGGAAAGCAGCACGAATAAGGTACTCACGTTCTTAGGTTTGAACCGTAATGGTGCGTAAAAAGAGAAAATCCTAAAGTGTCCACTTGAAAGTCTCATTACATTAATACGTATTGTGACGGAACGATTATGTCTAGGTGTTTAGATTATAAAATACGTCTTAACGTATCAAATACATCACATCCATTAAATTGAATCAAAAACGAATTTAACTAATAGCGATATTATAAGACAATATAGGAAAGCGCTGAGTCAAAACATTTATCTCACTAAAACAAGCTTGCCGGCAAGAAGTTGCCGCAATTCGGTAGATGGATAGAAATTCTTAATTGAACCAGTTAACTAATTGAACTAATTATGACGAGACATTTGGATAAATAATGGATAAGGCCACTTCAATCTTCTGGAGGCCAGACCCCGGCCTCTATTATAAGCTGACTGTTTTATGTAATTATGCATTCGTGATAATTATGAAATTCGAGCTCTGTACTATTTAGATGATTTTAAGAAGAGCTTGAAAAGCACTACCGAACGCTTTACTGTATTGCAGATCTACTATTCCGTTTTATAAATCATTCTAATTTTAGTTAACTTAGCGTTTTAACGTTAGCTTATGTTATGATGCTTTATTTTTTAACAATGTCTTTTGCAGCTTGCAAGCTTCAACTCTTGAAGATTTGTAACGGCTTGGTCGGGTTTTTTTTTCAGACAACAATATAACTGATAAAACGACCTTCCGATATACATTGATGATGCTTTGATAGCGCAGTGACTTTGTGACGTCAATAAGTCGGTTCAAATTAATTTAATAATGTCTGCGAAAACGCATACACGTTACAGGAACACTTATTAGTATCCTAGAGCAGCGCTAAAAAGAACAATTATTTAGGTAGGTAATAGGTTCTTTCCTTTGTAAAAACTCTTTGTAAAGACCAATACGTTTAACGAGTCGCGGTATCTTTTGTTCAACGTAATGTAATACTCCGAACGTGCGGCAGAAGAAAATTGTTTTACCTTTTGACGTAGCGACGTTAAGCTCGATCAAGATACAAGGCTGCAGGTTCAAGGCCGCCTTCAAGAATTATCTTGCTTTTTTATTTTCTTTTCGTATTTTTGAAAATGGTTATTGATCAAACAAAATATTTCATCAGGTCTTATTTGAAACTGTTTCTTAAAAGTGAGATCCAAAGTGAGCCATACACGGAGTCAACTCAAAGCACGAATAGTGCTCCAATACTGTTCCAATAAACGATTTGATTTGACTTTCGTTACGCTCGAATGACCGTTAATGATTCAATTATAATACAAAAATAAAGTTTTCAGTAAGTAGCCTAGATGGAAGATTTGCAAATGTTGCCTGGAAATAGCAATTTTTCATGAAGCTTTGAGACAAGACCAAGAATACAACCAGAATTCTAGACTTAAGCTAGATTCTATATTAATTTCTGGCCAAATTATTAGAACGGTTATCTTCGTAGCGTGAGCAACTTGGTCCGAGCGGACGGTCCGACGTCCGTCCAAGCGGTGCCAATTTCCGGACACTCACACACCAATGATTGCGGACACTCTGATCCGAATCACATAGAAATAGATCGCCAGTTCTAATACCTATCTAAGTTGGCCAAGCATATAAAATATTTTTGAAGAAACTGCTTTTATAGACACGACATGTTAGTGACGGTTCTATTAGCTACGATGTCTGTGGTTTCTTGTTAGCTGATTTGTAATGGAGTGGGTTTCGCTATTATTATTACTGGTATTGAGATTACGAGTTATTTACAACATTCTGGTTTAGACACATTCTGTACAAAGCAGTAGTAGGTAAATCGAACATGTAAACCGTTTTGTTAGAACGCTAATTATTTAATATTTTCTATATAATTATGTAGTTCCCAACCTAAAAACTGGTTCTAGAATAGTTCTGAATCTAGTCTTGTGAATCAATTTGTTTCTTAATATTTTAGCCATTAGGTTACTCTAAAATACCTTAATTTTCGTACCCTTAATTTAAGAGAACTTTCTAATGATATTATCAATCAAACAGCAACCGAGGTTATTAGACATAATGCAGTACCCCATCAATCAGCTACCACCCAACTAGTCAAAGGAGGCTTTGTTCATTGAATTTCGACAACATTACTATAACCAATAATGACTGAACTCGTTTCGAGTACGCACAATAATATCCCATCAATTCCAAAACTCTCTGTAATCAAGAAAGGAAACATTCAAACTAAATTGGAATAGTTGACTGAACTGTTAGGGGGTAGTAATTTACTAACTCAAGGAGTTAACCATGTTAATGAAAATTGCTTCTGATAAGATCTGATGCTTGAGTTATTGAATATGAGGTCTGATGAGGACGGAAGGTAGAAGGGAAGCTTATGACGTACATTTTATGGATGAAATTAAACTTTATAGGTGCTTGCGTGAAATCTTGGTGCTGTAGACTATTTTAATGGCTTTGGTAGTCATTATTATTTGCTAAGTTAAGCTAATAGGAATGAGGATTTAAGTAAATTTTATTTATTCAATGACTTAAATATTCGATTTTCATTTACCTATAAACCTGAATACTTAGGCCTCACATAATTACCTGGCCGTCTCTTGTGTAATCGAATGAGGCCGAACAATTTACTACTAACCTACTTGAATTAGTACCACAATATACGAAGACTTAAGACCTATTTAGTTCCTGGAATAGTATAATGCCAAACTAGCTCTTAATTATAACCTGGCACTTACAACAATCTAATTAGGATCTCTTGGTTTTATTAGCCTTTAGTTAAAGCGTTTTGTGGCTTAAATATTTCTCTAGCTTTTACAAATTACTTATGATGCGTCTAGTCAGTATATTCCCAAAATGTAAACGTAATGTTGTCTAGGTCGGGTTAGGTCATTTCAATACGCTGCAGCTTTGCTTCTTCTCTAAAAGAGGCCTTTAATATTGTTATCACATGATTATATCGTACAAGTTTACACAATACTTGGTAATAAGAAATGATTTATAAACAAACAACTTTTAAACAAAGACAACAGCTTACCGTTAAAAAGACGTAAATGTATTATTTTATAAAAACACAATGAATCATCTAAAACGTGATCTATACAGAACATCAAAATGATTAATTGCACCACTCATCTATAACAACATTTTCTTTCAATTTAAATATTGCTAAAACGCAATTGTTCGAACCAAACGCCAGCTAGCTGGCGATTAGATTAATTCACAACTAAAATTCCCAGCGGTCCGTTTACAACGTTATTCGTTAAAATAATCCTATTCAGCGTTCAGTGTTAAATATTAAACATTTAGTTCTATTTACTTTACAGTGATTTTACTTTAAAACGTTTTGCTATTGTGTACAAAACTGGGAATCCATTATTCATTTAGCTTTAACTTTAATTACGAATTCCAAAACTTTTATTATATTTGACGATATTATACTCACTAACTAAAAATCTAAAATTATAATTGGTATGACAGTTATGACCATAGTTGACACGGTTTTCTCCATACTTTTGTGTAAAGATGGAATACCAACTAATGTAATTTCTGCCTACTGAAGAAAATCCTATCTCATTATCATCTTTGTTTACCTCAACCCGGTATCGCCCACTGCTGGGTACAGGCTTCTCTTTTATTTTACATCCTTCTCTATTTCGTCTTACTTATTCTATATAATTTACAATCTTCATTTTGCTACACAGGTTGTCCGTGCATCCGCTACAGTTCGACCTACGGCAAGGAGCGCGGCACGTTCAGCAGCCCGGACTACCCCCGTCCATACCCTGCCCACATCGACTGCCTCCTTTACACCTTCGTCGCCGCTCCGCACGAGATCGTGGAGCTGGTCTTCACCGACTTCGATATTTTTAAGGAGCATATTGAGTAAGTGTATATGTATAATTCTCTTACACTTATTCCTTCGGCTAGTTGATGGACGGCGGTTTACATTTTGGACGTATGTATTTGAAAGGTTTTGAAGCCTCCTTTAAAATGAGTTTGGAAGTAAAGGTTAGGATCAATGTGTAGGCTTCTAGTTTGTCTATATTAGTAGAAATTAAATTAAATTCATAAAGATCACCGAAGTTTCGTTTAATGTAAGCGTTTGATTTGATTAGTCAGTATTAACAATTATGGTTGGAAATCTTATAATTCTGTATAAAAACAATATCATCAATGATTTGTTACAGAATTCTGGTATCACTTCAATAAAGCTCATTTGAATTAATAAAATAAAATAATAAAATAAAGTTTATTAACACAAAAACCTTAACATACAAATTCGTACAATGCTCATAGGAACAAAAATCTTTGGGGAAAAAAGGCTGCATAAATAGTGGAAAACCCTGCCTCCTAAACTAGGGGGAACCCTGTGACTTAGGAGTCAGTGTCCTACTGTAACTTCGTGTACAAATAATCCTTTATGTATATGTTATATCATAATGAACCTATAATGACCTGGTTTAACTATGAATATGAATGTGTAGGTATGTGTGTTTAAGGAGGGTCATGTGGTTGTTTGGTGTGGTGTGTAGTGTTGAGGTATGGTGTGTTGTGGAATGGTGTGTTGTGTTGTGGTATGGTGTGTTGTGATGTGATGATGTGGTGTGGTGTATGACGGGGGGGTGGGGTTGTGTTATGTGGGGGTGAGTGTGGTCGTGAGGGGAGTGTTCTAGTGGTGTTGCATGGTTTCAGTTTTCAGATTTGTAGAATAGTGATTTTTTTTTTTTTTTTGTGCCTAAATTATTTTAGTAATAAGATCTTCTGTACGAGAATAGTCTTGATCAAACAGCCAGTTTTGCAGTTTAGTTTTAACTTCGTGTTTGTTTAAATTGCTTAATTGCATATGTTTATTCACCCTTCTGTAAATGAGCGAGCTTATTACATAGAGCTGGCGACTAGCGAAGGATGTTTTGTGAGGGACAGATGGGCATGCATATTTGGCTTTACGAGTGGTAGGATCTAATAGAGAAACCTGACAATGCTTTCTGAGGGTGGCATTAAGCACAAAGAGCTGCCTCACAGTAAGTACCCTGCATTCCGCATACAATTCATTAGTGGGAAATCTATACGGTTTGCTGAGCATCACCTTAAGCACAGCCCTCTGGGCACGCTCCAACCCAAGGAGTTTAGTCTTCGCAGTGCCACCCCAAACCGGAATGCAATAGTTGATGACAGACTGGCAAAGTGCAAGATAGACCATTTTTAATGTTTTGCGGTCAGCGCAGTGCCTTAGGGACTTGAAGATATATATAAGTTTCCTTACCCTTGACGTTAGGCTCTCAACTTGAAAGTACCACTTTAGTCCGTCATCAATCACTACACCCAGATATTTGGTTTGACTGACACGTGATAGTGGTATACATGAACATGAGGTGGAGCCTATGCAGGTATGAGCAAAAAGTTTTAAATCAGATGGGGCTTTGGTTCTGTGACTGATAGAGAAAGGAATGTAGTTGGTTTTAGACAAATTAAGTGATAGAAGGTTATTTTGCAGCCACCTCATGACTATTTGTAGCGATTTTTCCGCATGATACTTCACGTCCGTCCATGAATCCCCATATACTACGATCGCAGTATCATCAGCATATGTGAAGATCTTGCTGTTGGGGAGCGCCAATGTGCAAAGATCATTTATATATATTAGGAAGAGCGTAGGCCCCATCACACTGCCTTGCGGAACTCCGTATGTGATGATTTCTTCATCACTAGTGTATGAATCAATCTTTACACGGAGTTTTCTGTTTTGGAGGTAGCTCTTGAAAAGGTCATGCGCTGTTCCTCGAATGCCAATGGCTTCCAATTTCGACAGAAGAGTAGGAACAGAGACCATATCGAACGCTTTCTGTAGGTCCAAGAATATTGAAAGGCATTTACGATGATCATCTAGATTCTTAGCAACAGTTTCCGTTAAGTCGGCAATTGCATCTTCAGTAGAAACACATTTTTTAAAGCCATATTGGTTGCACGCAATGACTTGTTGTTTGTACAGAAAGTTGAGTAGACGACCATTTATTAACCTTTCCATAACCTTCGACATTGCTGAAAGAACCGAGATCGGTCTGTAATTATTTACGCATTCCCTGTTCCCGCCCTTAAATACTGGATGGACCAAGGCTTTCTTAAAGGGTTCTGGAAAGATTCCTTTCGCGATTGATATATTAATGATATGTGCGATAACGGGTACAAGAGGTTTGCGACACATTTTGAGGAGAATAGAAGATATCCCGTCCCATCCAGTGGCACTATCATGTCTTAAATTCATGATGGTAGACTCAACTTCAGAATAGTCAACGTCAAGAATGACAAATGAATTAGGGTAGGAAGTTTTTGGTAGAGACAATGTCAGTGGGGCAGGCGCAATTTTAGAGGCTAGGTCTGCGCCTATGTTGGCAAAAAACTTAGATACTTGATTGGCTGCACTGTACGGGTCCGCACTTGTTTTTAAAAGTTCTAGAGGAGGATCACATCTTTTTTTGGTATGTGTAATCTCTTTTATTTTGTTCCAGAGTGTTCTAGGGTTACGTTTAGCTTTTTCCAATTCTGATATTTCATATGCAGTTTTAAGCTTCTTGAGCAGGTTATTGCAATAATTCCGGTATCGTTTATACGAGATTTGGACGATATCATTATTGTGTGAGTTACGGGCTTTTTTATGGAGTTTATCACGATGCCGAATGCATCGTAATAAACCCGGAGTAATCCAAGGCTTGAGATTTCTTACTTTTTTAGGTACATTGATTATGCGTGTGTGTTTTTTCAGAATAGATTGAACTATGTTTACTAGACAAGAGGCAGCTATATTAGGGTCTTCCGTGTTAGTGACAAGAGTGAAATCCTGACCCTCCATATCCTTTATGACATTAGGATAATCTATTTTTGGGGTCTTATAGTCAGGAGCCTTCTGTTTCACTGAACCTGGTCTATCCACATATATCAGTAATGGAAGGTGATCCGTGATGTGGGATTCCAAGACAAGAATACTAGTTGATTTATTGGATTTTAGGAGAACGTGATCAATACAATTATTTATTCTAGTGGGGAGGTAATGTCCTGGCAAAAGACCATGGGTGGCGTTTAGGGTTAGGTAATTAGCACATCGGTCATCTGTATTAGATGGTTTAATATCTATGTTAGCATCTCCGATGAGGTATATATTATTGCACTTATTCAGTGTTGTAAGAACACAGTCCAGACTGTCTAGAAAATTATCAAAATCTGCTTTAGAGTTTAAAGAGGGCGATCGATAGACGGCAATGATTGCTAATTCGTTATTGATTTGACAAGTAAGACAGTTACCACTAGTGAACATAGGCTCCTGAACAATACACTGAATATGGTTTTTTATGTACATTACTACTCCGTCATTCTGGTTTTTGTTGTTGTATGTTAAGTGAGAGTTGTAGCCATCTAACACTGGAAGGTTTGTGATTTTACTCAACCAACACTCAGTCAGTATCAGAATATCACAATCAACTTTAATTAGGGATAGTAACGCTAAGAGTTGTTCAAAGTTCTTTTTTATGCTGCGTATGTTAATATGTAAAATCGTAGTAGAGTTATTTGATGTCTTCAAGAATTTTGTGCAGTCTTCCGGAAAACAGCAATGAGAATTTGCAACTGAAATATCGTCCAAATCCGATACTATATTATCTACTAAATTAGCCATTTGAGTAACAGAGAACATGAATACAATGGAACCGCACAAAGATAGGGAGAGGTTTTACTACAGACGCGTAGACGTGAAGTAAATAAGGCACTATAAAATTAGTTAGTGTACTAATTGTATAGTAATATGTAACGTTTTGTGTTTTGTAAGAAATGTGGCGTATAAATGTAAGTGTGTTGTATTGTGTTATTAGAGGGTAGAATTGTAAGTGTTGATTGATGATGAAAATGAATTAAGATGCTAATATTACTTGATACCAACATTACCATTTCAATTCAAACTTTACTCAAAAAGTATTAAAGTGTTAATGTGAAATTAAAATATTTGAATATGAACAGTTGACATTTACTTTTACAATTGAGAACTTCAATAATAGTTTGTTCCAATAATAATTATTGATGTACGACTAATTTGAATACGCTAACTTTGTTCCCTAAGCAAAGTCTACAAAGTTTATTCCTACATTCAGTGGAAACTTTTGTATTTGCGACATCCTGTTCGAAATTGGTTCATTACCAAGAAATTTAACTTTGCTTTTAGAATCGTTAATTTCATCTATAATCGAAATGTTATTTAAATCTCATCTATTATTTTGCTGTGTTGTCTGAGGTAAGGTAGCTTGAAGGTAAGGGAGGGTAGGTTAAAGGAGATAATTACTACTACTTGAACAGTCCGATCAATATTCTTTGACTCAGCCATAAAATGTTAGAACAATAATGGTAGAATTTATACACTATCAGAATATTGAACTGCGGTTATTAAAATATACAAATATGTCAAAACTTTTATTGCGAACAGCAGTATTTTGTTAAAAATTCTTATAAAACATTTAATATCGTTCCATGTTAGTCTCCAATTTTGGAAGGTTTTCTCAGGCCTGCAAGCTTTCTACAAAACTTTGCATAGTCAATCATGGTAGATCCATCGTTTTGGACAATCAGTGGAGCCTCGTCTAAGGCGTAATCTGCTTCTTTTGCTGTAAACTTGTCTCCAAAGGTCATTAAGTCATGTCTGATCCTGGAATCAAAATATGTTTTATTAGATTTATTGCTCCATATTTTTTTGTTTCTATGATATTATTTAACGTCATAAATATAGAAATCGTTAATGGCAACTATAACGATAATTTCATTTAAACTAAAATCAACTAGTCTAACATTAGTATTATTCTGAAGTAATATAAGAACTATAGATTTAGTCAGCTTAAACACAAACAACAAAAGTATTGGTAAACAAATCAGTCGTTCTGTGAGAATAAATTTATAAATAAATAAAAGATACTATTATATATAAGATGTACAAAGGGGACACAGATTTTGATAACAGAAGCTTAAAATATTTTTGTTTGAGACAAACAATTCTTCGGAGACGGCGAAGTATAAATTAGAAAGTTAGATAAAACAGTGTGATATGTTTTCTATACATACAGACGTGCTTATAATCTTAAATTGACAAAGAGGAGATATTTCTTTTGTCGTAAAACGGTTTATTTAGTTGTCATACATGTTAATAATGCCATAGATATGATAATAAATTGTCACGTCGGACGTGAGATAAAAGTATAAATCATTTTCTTAGCACGTTTATTTTTATTTTAGATAACAAGTCATAAATTATTTTTTATATCCGAAAACAGATTCAGGATTGTATTACAACGAAATCTTGCTTGTTTTTAGGCAAAGCAAATTCTTTATTATCTTCGATTTGACATAATAACTGTGATAATCTCATCATTTCTTATTTTTTATCTTTTCTATTCACAGTTTATTCAACTAATTTTGAGTTGTTTTTCGTATTAACAATAACAATTGTTTACTGCAGTTGTCATTTATCAAGTTACAAGCAATAAAAACCCGTATTGGTCAAACGCACTGAAAATAAAGGTCCTTTTCATTTCCCTTCCTATTGTTGTGTTATGTAACTATTCGAAATGTTTTTGAGAATTTAGTAAATGTCTTATTTCTACTGCATAACTCCTAAAATTGCGTGCGTAAGTTGGATTATAGACGAGACTAAGCTCCGATCAAGCTTAAAGATTCAATTATATTAAGTTAAGTTTATCACTAGCTAGACATAGTCCACTTAAAAGCTCAAGATTTTATTGTTTAAGAGCTCCAAACGTGCAACACTTAGTAATACATGGAGGGATCCTAGAAGAACTTTCACTGTAAGAATGTTAAGGCAATAGCAACCGAATAAAATATTGCCTTACGTTTAGACGTGACTGAGCAATAAACCTTTTTCCAAGTCTCGAAGGTCGCGGGAAAGACGCCGTGAGAAACAGCTAGTATGTAATAAATTTTATTTTAGCGTTTCACATTATCTCCTTATAGAGCCTGTAATAAAAGAACAGCGGAGCGTATCGGAAACTTATCACGTGAAAGTTTTAGGCAACTGGCAACACCAGGTAATCAGTAAGATCTGTTCGAATTCTTGTGGTTGTAAACAAAAAGATGACTATCATACTTTTCATTGATGCTAGATTTTTCTGCGGATTTCGGTTTGTTTTCTTTTTCCTGTGCTGTTCATTTTTCCCAATATTTTGTTTCCTTTTACGTTCGATTGATGTATCCATGGCCGAAGGGAACAAGATGTAGAAATAAGTTTGTTTACATAATCATATTACTTTTATTAACATCACCAAGTTTGTTTTTGAGATGTTTAAAAACGGAAGGCATATTTAAAAGTTAGTACGAGTTTTTATGGTTCAAAAGCATCAGTTTATAAGTTCAATAAAGTTTGAACATTTTAATTCAACATTTCAAATAAACTTTACGTTTTGTCACTAACGTTTCAAAATAACGTGTTTCCTTTTTAAATGACTAGTTATTAGGTCGTTATAAGTAAATATTTTTTCATGTTACCGCATTGCAGGACTTAACACTAAACTCTGCAAGCATTTTAGTATTTCGAAAACATTTGAATAACGTCTTATAAACATACAATCAGACTTGAAACTGTTCTCCTTTATCGACAGCCTATATTTATACCCTTTTTTTTCTGCTCACCATAAGGACCCATGTTATGTCGAGCCTATTGCCATTCCAAAAAATCCTTTTATGAAATAGAAGATTTACCTTTCTAGTTTCTGATAAGATATTGATAATACATTATTTTATAGTTATTCATAAAACGTAATGGTCGTTATCGTGTATCTGTAATATATTCGTGATTTGGAACGTAGATTTTCTCCTGCACACAAAATGTAAGAGCACATTCTATTTTACGATCTTCTGCACGACGTACAAATGTTTTCGTATACGTTTTCTCGTCAAAATTCTCCCTTAGAATTATACAAAAGCCTATCCGGGGCGGTCGTAAAACACAGATTGCACTGAGAATTTTAATAATCCTTCGT
This sequence comes from Abrostola tripartita, assembly GCA_905340225.1. Taxonomy (NCBI): domain Eukaryota; kingdom Metazoa; phylum Arthropoda; class Insecta; order Lepidoptera; family Noctuidae; genus Abrostola; species Abrostola tripartita. Next base: position 5,153,563 of record HG996498.1, on the reverse strand, counting down.
GATGTTGCCGCTTAAGTACACACTATTAAATAAAGTAACCATTAAATTGCTTATCTTATTTATTATTACAAACTTTTGAAGTGCAAGACGTATAGTCTTCTAAAGGTATGATGCCTGAGTTCCTATGTCCAACACACTATGCAGCTCACAGTACTACCATTCTAATTAACTTAGCAAACAACAGCACAGCATTACCTGTCTTCATGTGGCTATTAGCTCTTGCCGATACAAAAATCAAGTAAAGAATGTTTTGATTTTGAAATAAAAACATATTCAACCCTATCCCTAATCTTAATGACACGGGTGTTGAGTTTTCACCCCTATTAAATAAATCACTAAGCAAAACCGCAAAGATGAACCTCCGAAGAAAATCTGATTAATTAAAATTTAAACACGACCTTACCCAAGTTACTCGGGTAATCTAAAACAAACGTCATGCGGTTTCGGAAAGTGCCCAAGGACCGGTTTAAATCATCCCTTGACAGGAACCCGAGAATACATCATGCGAATATCAGAAAATGCAATTTAAATCTTGATCCGCGATATTTACTGGCCCCTCGAGTAATGTAAAATTTAAACGATACCTTTTTATGCCTATTAAGATATAATTGTGTAATTCATTTGGGTTTAATTAAAATTATTTCGATGCTGATACGAAAATGTTGAGCACCACAGGGATTAATAATGTTATGGGCTTTAATATATTAAACTGACTTCTGTTTTCTGAAGTTAAATTTTAATACTTAAATAGATTTTGTTTTATTTAAACTAAAGATTTATGATTATTATAGACGCTTAAAAACGTCAGCTAGCTGGAGATTGCGCAGATAAAGGCAGTTGTGCTATCTATTGCTTCACACGGTTACTCTAATGACTAACGCCGCCAATAACTCAGTAAAGTATATACTGCGCTGTTAAATAAAGGTTTGACTAGTAGAAAATGCCTAAGGCATTAAGTCCACCTTGTATATTTTTGTATAAAAAATATATTAATTAAATTTGACTTTGTCCCTTTTGACCAAGTCACTACCACTAGAAAAAAACTTATAATTTTTAAAGGCGACTACTTTTTTAGTATTTAGGTACCATAGTTATTATTCAAATTTAAGATAAACCAATTGCTGACGTTTCGTTGAAACTATGAAACTTTAAGATGCTAGTTGCACGGTTCCAAAAATGTCATTCCTATGGAGAAGAACCGGCAATCGAAAACTGTCTACAAAGGTTGTATTATGAAAAAAAAACTATTCAATAATACTTTGCTGCTATTAGTTTACGTTATCCCAGCAATTCAGGATATAATATGTAACTTTTATTCGTGCGTACTCTATGCTATTGTTCCTCGAACGACTGTATTACGAAACTTTGAAGGTGGATGAACTCAAGCGATCGTTTTTTTTTTTCTTTTCCACGAATTTCTATTAGTATTCGAAGGCCGATGCTATCGTACGTAATAAACAAAGTTGTTTCAACGAGATGGAGTTTTCCTTGTAAGTGATCGGTCAGTCTTGTGTTAGATATTTTTCCTTTGCACTGACCAAGTTCCTGTGCTACTAGTCATACCGTTTCTTACCATACCTGAGTATAAAAACCGTTCTTTTTAAACGAACCCACACTAGGAATTTCTCCTGTATCATGAGTGCGTTTCACAAACATGTAATATCAGATACACAAACACCCATAATCAGAATAAAATATCTGTGGATTGCACAAATGTTTGTCCTGTGCAGGATCGAACGCGCAGCACTCCAATCGCTTAGCCACTGCGATAATCGGGTAGTCATCAGATTGAATATTCCATTGAATTTCAATGGATGAATAAAAACAGACAATTCTCTTTGACTTTTATTTTTCTATCGTTTTAACATCCATATATATTCAATAGTACCTACTACCTAATGCTCTGGATAATGATTGACCAGTCAGCACCTTAGTAATGGCTTGCTGCTAAGGATGAAAATGCATAATGTCACTCCTGTAGCACCTGTAGTTACAATGAGCATACACAAGATTATTTATTAAAATCTAATCGACTTTTTTGTTTAATTTTATGATTTTTTCGATATTAATAGTCAATATAATCATTCAATTCAAATATCCACTAGATAATTATATTCTATATCGCGTAAGATATCGAATCATCAATATCAATTTAGACATTACTATCAGTATTAACCATAAATGTTCTATTAAAAATTACATCAATATGTATTCAATAATTATTGTCTGTCCTAGTTTGAGTTTCAAGTCGAACTTTATTAGCGTCCTCTAAACACAGGGGATTACACAAGTTAGCCTATTCTCACAGTTGCTAACTTTAGGTCGGAGATGATGTAAATTCATTATTGGTTGCCCCATATAAATATTCCGGATGGACTATAACTTAAAGATTTATAGGTGTTGTTCATTTATAATGGATCGTATCTATTCCATTTACTATTTTCTATGCGCGTATTATGTGTTCGCCGTACCTATCGCATATCCTTAACTTTTTCATAGGTTTTTGGATGAAATGTGATTTTATTAATAAAAATTTTGCACAAGACGAAACTCATTAAGGCTGTGGAGAGGCCAATCTTGAAGCAAAGACTGTAAACAACCTTAAAAATACGATAGAAGATGATACATAATTATGTTCTAATTGATGAACTCGTGACATAATATGATAATACCTGTCTTCAGAGATTAATCCGCTATTGTCCTTATCCCAACGAGAGAGTGCTGACAGCAGTGTTTCTTCAGAGTCCAGTTCCAGGGTTCTATATCCAAGGAGGTTGACAAACCCGTCGAAATCTAGCGGGCTAGGGGCCTGAAATCCAAAAGAATGTATTAATCCTATTGCTATTATGAAGAATTTCTGATATATCTTCTGATAGTTACTCCTTTTTAACCACAAGATGTTCTCATATTTCGTATTCACATAAAATGCTTGTAGTATTGTCATCGTACCTGCGTGGTTTGGTATTGTATCGATCAAATATTAATGCATATTTATTTATATTGTAAAAGGATAATAATAATTAAATACAAGGTACCTATTCCAGGTTTCAATAATCTCTGGATATCACCAAATTCTGTAATATTGGATGAATTACCAAATAGTTTCTGAAGGTAATCCAAGTACACTACTAGGAATAATGAAGTTGTTACCTAGTATTTCTGAAGTCGAATCAGGTACAAATTGCTAACATATCGTACCTAATGTATTAGCAATTAGTACTAAACTAGATCGTTTCTATTTTAGTGTCTGCGAGTTTTATTGAGTCGTTACTTGTCTTCAATTTATTTCTACTCCTTAGAATTGGGATAAACCTTTTAGTACGATAGAAGCTCAGCTCAAGTAATTATTATTTAATTGAATTAAAAATAATAGAATTAGTACCAAAAATACAAATAGGATTTCTTTACACAATTGATATAATTTGGAGTTTTCTAGATAGTAGTAGTCCTGAAAAAAGCTACAAAAAATTTAAAGGCAATGTCTAGATTCTGTAACAAGATTACGGACTAACATTTGTAGGGGCTGAGAATTTGTACCTACAACCAGATGTTAATAATATAATTTCTTTTGACTAGGGTCCGGTCGGATGTGCCAGACATGACCCCAGTTAAAATAAATTGGATCGCCTTATCAGATGTATAAAAGCACAAGCGTATTTTAATCCAGCTTAAAATATTCTGAAAAGATTTTACGCCTATGAAAAATATTAATTTGTACGGGAAATATTGGATAAGGATCCTAGCTTGGTGCGTGAAAATTTAATGTAATAATTAACACGTAAGAGATAACACCGGTTTTATGAGGAAACAATGTTCTCGTGGAAATTACGTTGACTTTCTAATATACTTACTGGAACTTTTAATCTAATATTTATATGGTGGGAATTTGGGTAGCGATTTTTATAGCTGTAGAAATATTAGAAATTGTTACACAATAAATAAACACAATTTTTTCGTCGGAAAAGCTTTAAATTAAGAATTTTAAGTGACATTTACAGAAGATAACTCTCAAGATTTGTAAAATTAAAAAGAACTGAAGTAGATCGTAATGATTTCTCTGTTGAAGAAAATTTGCAATTGATTTCAATCCCCCAAAATGAAACCAGCGAAAACAAGTAAATCCCACAAATCTTCGTGATACACAAATATACGTTGATACCGAATTTGCAGACTGGCCAAGACACGAGAATTTAAATTTGATTCGCTTAGACAGTCAGGCCAAATCCCTGTGACCTCGTCTGAGTGGCGGATTGACACGAGCTTAGAGGCCGCTTTCATCAGGTCCCACGAACTTCCCTAACAATACTTAAGCGGAATTAAAAGAAAAGCGAAGTTTCGTATCTGTTTTAAGACCGCCTTTAGCGAATATACTCTGTTGTTTTGTTCTTATTGGATGAATTATTTTGGTGTTTGAGCTTTGTGATTGTTGTTTAGTCAATCATTATAAACTTTTTTATGGGTTGGTATATTTAATTTTGATACGTGATACTTTTGAAATGTGTAGGTCCATCAAAACCTAAAAAGCAATTTAAACTTGACTTAAATTCATTTATTCTCTCTTCTAATACCAATTTTGGGCTACCACTAAATTAAACTACTTGTAATTTTATACATATTTCCTAGTTTATTTCATCATCATCATCATCATTAGACGGAGGACGTCCACTGTTCAAGAGTTTATTTGAGTGGCAAGAATTATTTTTTTGTATTTATGAAACAAAAGCTATGAAACGAATAATATTGGTAGTTTTGCTTTACTGTCAAAATCAGCTACCTTTAAAATTACAACCCAAAAAAGTTGTTTTGAGACTTTACTGGCAAGCGTGTGCTGCTGTGTATGACACCTTTATGTATCTCTATCGACAGCAAATGTCTATTAACACAGATGCCAGCTGGCTAATTGGCTATGTGTTTAGAATTTATTGATAGTTTGTGCATAGCCGAACTGTTGTTAGCTACTTATGAGACCAGATGTTGATATTAGTTACCTACGCTACTTCCCCCTTTGCTTAGAAACGTTGGGTTAATTTTGGTGCACTGTAATTACTAGGTACCAGTTATTGCTGTACGTGGTCTCTACCTAGTTGAAGTACAATATTGAGACTTGTGCACCAGTGTGCTCTAAGTTACCTAATACCTTCCACGAAACATTATCAAGCTACAATTAATGTTAAGTCGAAAGAACATAAAATTAATCTCTACTGTGAAATAAGGTTTGTATTAAGGGTATTAAGATCCAAATTTTCACTAGAAAAACATTTAAACCAATATGATTGGAGTGAGCCTAGTATCGTATAACCTTGTCGTAGTATATCCGACAAATGGAATAAATTTTACAAAACCCAAAAATTCACCGTTAATTCTTATATTTAAAAAGCCATTTTAATATTTAGTAAAAAATCTAAACTATACTATAATAAAAATAAATACTTTACCTCAGAAAGCATGTTGCGGATAGCATTCTCATCAATCTTGTCTCCAAGACTGACTAATGTCGCTCGAAGATCACTAAAATCGATACAGCCATCGCCATCCATATCAAATAGCAAAAACGCCTGTAACGTGAAACAAAGAAAACAAATGAGAGCATATTTAATAACCCTTCTATTTGAACGGAATGGAATCAAAACATGGTTGCTGTCTTTGATTTTGCAAATTGTATCAATCGTTCAATGAGTTATTACTGCGGCCGTATATGGTACCTTTTCTCTCGTATCGTTTTATTTTCTATCAAATTATATTAAAAGTTTTAGAATTGTAAGATTTTTACAATTTATTCTTTAGTTGATTTGATTTATAAATTGTATAATTATTATGCTTTTGCTATGCATTATATTATTGTATAATTATGGTGCTTACATGGACCTATAAGGAGTAAGCATAAAATAGGTTGCTTTTTTTTTTAAATTGTATGAATAATTTGAACTATTGAGCCCGTCGCCATAGTTTCATTACTATAAAATGATTACAAAATCTAAACTAATAACACTGATCGACTAGAAAGTCAAATATACGCAAAACAACCGCGTTTACTTCAAAACCAACAACCAAAACACATCTAAGGAGTGATAAAATTGAACGGAATTCTGTACCTCTTTCAGTTCAAATATTTTATTATCGTCGAGTTCAGCTAAAACGTTCGCGGGTATACACAGAGCTTCTCTCGCTCTAGAAGCTGAACGGGATCTCGATTGCTGTGGGACAGTCATCTCGTTTCCACCTTCCGATATAATAGAGCTGTTGAAAAACAAAATGTTATCAAAGTTTCTTAGTCGTTTGAACTCGAAGGCAGTTCGGTCTTGTTGGATAGTACGGAACTTCAAACGTTTATTTTTATTAGTATCAGACTCTGTATTTAATTATGTCACTGATTTATATTATCTGTCAGGTATGTATTTTGTTAATGAGTATTTAACATTTTGGGCCTGACATTAAATTAGTAATCGAACTTAACTGAACCAATCTCAATTCTGAAGTATAAATGCCAATTCAAACACATTTTCCACATTGTTAAAATTGGCAAAAAACAATTTAGAACAACTTTGTTCTCTTTAAAAGCTTAAGCTTAAGTTCTCAGTTCTCACTTCCAATTAGTGCTAAAACAGTGATACTCACAGGAGTCTATTATGTTTTTTTGTTAAATGGTGAAAAATTACTCATTATTCTGCAAGCGACTGTTTATCAATGATTTTTTTACTGTATACCTAGGGATTTTCTAACATTTTTTTTATTTATAGTTGAATAATAGTTGTGAATTTATCAGTTGGGTACATCTAAAGAGTAAGGGAAGAAAAAATGTTTCAATTTACTATTATTTTAATTAATGATTAAATTATGTTTGAGATATTAAAGAGCTGAATATCCTGATTTATGAAGTAAAGATAATATGAATATTGAATAATGATTCTGATGACAAAGCAACTTTGGATGAAGAAATCAAAGTAATAAATTACCGTACAACTAATGAAATTACTAAATTTGATCGAGAACCTGAATCCTTTTTAGAATCAATTATGGTGCTGATTGCACTTAATTTTTTTTTCATAGATTTGAGCCATTTAAATATTAAAGCCACAAAACATGTCTGTGATCAGAAAGTCCCAATATACCGATTTAATATTCAGTCTAACGCCTTTTCAATCACTTTTCAATAAAGATATTTTACAGCGTTGAAATAGCTTTTTGTTAAAACCGGTGCTCGAGCGGAAATTAAAAATTACGAATAAAGAGTGAATTTTTTATGGATGCCGTACAAAAGAAGTTAACAAAGCAGTAAATATCCCAACGCTGTGTAATTAAAATGGAAATTGAAAACGTCAGAAATTAAAAGTTCAAGTGCTTACGTTGCGTTGATGGAAATTAATGTATGATAAAATTATATTTTTTTGGGATATCTTGAAACTTGTTCCTATTTATTCCCCAATGTAAAATAAATGTTTACAACCTATACTTAATTCGATTAAAAGGGTGATTTGAGTTCAGTTTTTATTTCATTTGGTTCCGCAGACGATAATAATTATGATTATTGATATTAATTATTTTTCTCATTAACCTGTAACATTTAGATGAATTCAAGTAACTAAAAGTAGTCATTCTTGATCCAATACAAAGGTAATATAAATAGGTATAAACCTGAACTGCATTCGATATCGAAAATAACTTAGCATAAAGAAACACTTACTCTCCTGGAGAAAGGGATTGTAGAAGACTTTCTTTAAATTTCTTAATTTCTTCCTTAGCATCATCAGGTTTGCTGCGGCGACGCTCGCCTTTTGATCCCCTCTAAAAAAATAACCATAAGTAACCATATTTAAATTAATATAGTTAGACCATAAATGCTTTAAAGGATCGAGAATGCTTTAAAGAAACGTCGGAACCAAAAATAAAACCGCGACAAAATAGTTTTATTTCAAAGATGAGTATTCGCGTATCACTTACTTAGAAATCATAAATTATACAGTTATTAGCAAGAATTTATTTTCTCTTGAACAATAATAAGGTACAGTTCGCTAATAGTTACTGTTTAGTTTTACTCCTACTATAAAAAAACAATAACTGTTATAAGTACCTATATATATATGTTAATCCTAAAATACATGCATCTTCTGAAGTCAATCCTACCTTGTTATCATTAATTAATTTATCAATCGAAAGTTGAAGCAAATTTTTAAGTTTATAATGTTAATGCTTTTTTAAATAAAGCTATTTAAAACCAAACAAAATTATTGATTCGCCGCTTAAAGCGACCCTAAAAGATAATACCAGTGACTTTCTGAACTTTTCTCGGCCAAGGTTCAAATTTGAAAATTTAAATTACTCACCTGTTCAAAGTTTGTTCAAACTTTAATTTACAATGGCCGCAAACATTGAATTCACTTTACCAAATGTTATCATTTGTTGGTTTGAATAAGATAGCTTTGGAACTTACTTTTTTGGATGCACCATTAGAGTCTTGTTCTTCCATGTTTTCAGGAAAAATCTTATATGTTTTTTTAAGAGTCCTATACGTGTTTCCACGACCGTGCCGACTAAAGCAAGAATTGTAACTACCCGTCAAGAATATTAAATTTACACTGCATTTTCCGTCAGCCGAGATAATTATTTATTTCGGACGGATGCACGCAGATTTTAAGATTAGCCGTGATGTTTGCCTCAACTAATTAATCTTTGGGGCAAAACGCTTTAAGATTTCCAGGTCAACGAATTGTTCTTGCTACGTTCACATGTTTCCACTGGTATGGAACTGAGAAGGGTAGAAGTACTAAGTACTGTTTGTGTTTATTTTGGCATGTTTGCTGAATGTTTTGAATTTAACGTTATTAGCGTGAGGTTTGGTTTGAACATAGGGATAATTATTTATTTGATTTGCTGTAGAACCGTTGAGTTGGATTCATCTGTGAAATATTCAGTCGTTGTTAGCAATATTACCGTGGTAAGTAAAGACTATAATATCTCGCTTATTAATATAAAATTTTGTGGTATTTGGTGTTAATCTAATCGCATCTAATCTAGTATGGATACATGTTGGCAGGAGATCAAAAATGAATGCAGACTATTAATCTTAGTGATATGACCAGGATAGTCAATTAAATAATATTTTACGATCCAGGAGGAACCGTAATGATGTCAGAAATAAATTTAATGTGTCAACATAAACATACTAAGATGTAGGTAATAAAGTTGATGATTTCAAACGTCACGCCTAATAACTTGTCTGAAATTATTAAAACTCAAGGATAACGTGAGAATTTTAAATATTTCGCGAAAAGTATTACGCTCTAAAATATCATAAGAAATTACTTCTAAAAATAAACTAATAAAATCTGATACGTTATGCAAACAGGTGAATTGGATTAGGGTCGGAGTAGTGAAGAGAAATGTTTCTACCAATTTATTAGTGACGTAAAAATAAGTGGTTACTAAAACAACTTACTTAATTAAAGCAATGAAATTGATTAGTATTAATCATTAGGTAGAAATTTAAAACAAACTGTTACTGAATTAAACAATGAAAAAACTCACTTACAAATCATACATACGTTCAATGTACTATGTCATCCCTCTACATCTACGTCACTTAACAAACATTTATTTTCTTTAATAAAGTCTCTTTAACCTACATACCTATGCATAAGAAAAAGCAAGAAATCTTTTTCTAATAAAAACACATACTTAACATAAAACATGTGTTTTTAATTATTACTTTACTATAATTTTCTAAGACAAAGAGGAATCTGCAAATAAATTGATTTGATTTGAATTCTAGTTCCTTGGAAACTTTACTAGCTTTCAATCCCTTTCTATCAGTTTAAAGCTTCAGGATTTTCTCAAGAAGTTCCGTCAGATAAGCAATTACCACCGTCTCTCGTTTCGTTCATTTGATATCTAAATAGACGCGATGATGCAAATACCAGCCACTGAGGTAAATCAACCACCAAGGTAATCCTTACGAGCAGGTGTAAATAGGTTTTTAATCAACTACAAATGCAACGGTTTAGGAGAGTCTAAATGAGATTCATGCAGGGCTGTGAAAGACGGTATTTTATATTTTGAATTAGTAATTAATATGTATTAATGTCGTGGTGGCCTAGTGGTTGACATACCGGATTTCTATGCACGAGGTTGCAGGTTCAAACACAGGCAAGTATCAATGTGACTTTTTCAATGTCATAAATACTTTCTTAGATATTCTAAGACACCACTGCCTGACGGTAACGGAAAACATCGTAAGGAAACCTGGATTTAATTATCTGAAATTGCCAACCCGCAGTGAGCTAGCGTGGTGATCAGTGCTCAATCCTTCTCTATACGAGAAGAGGCCTTTGCCCTGCAGTGGGACAGTTATAGGCTGTTATTATTATTATTATTTTATATATTAAGCAGAAATTTTGTCTGTTTTATTCTTGACCTAGGTTCTTTAAGACGTTGACTGTCCGCTAAGTAGACACAATAGTTAAACAATCGATGAGTGCCATAATATATGTAGTGCACTGGACAGTGATTGTGAGCGGGTTAAGGGCCACAAGTTTACAGGTTTTTTTATCATACTGATACAATAGATAATAGTGTTAGGTACTATAAATATTTTAAAGTTGTTCTCATGAAATCGCCACTGATCAAAAATGACAAAACATTTCTTATCATCATCAGCTAAAAGACGTTCACTGTAGAACATAGGCCTCCCCGTTTAAGCGGGGGTAACACAAAGTATCAAAAACTAAATCTAAAGCTTTATTTTCAACTTATATTATAAAGCTAGTCAGTGTTATTTCATTAACTGGATTAATTAAAGATATGTACATACATACATTATGGATTATGTGTACCTATAACTTATTTGTTACATTAAAGTCATTCATGCACAAAAAACATTTTTTCAGTTAAACTATTGTAATTAACAACACAAAAGTGAACAAAGCTACAACATTGTCTGTTATGAGAGATGAATACGTTTTAATATAAAAAGGAGTTTTCTCTTTTCAAAAGTTTTTACGTTTCCACAATACCCGTCGTGTTGACGCCTTTCGGAATTACTATTATTCAATTACAACTGTTAATCGACACGACTGTTATTTTTGTGATAACAAAATTATTATTTTGTATTTTATGGCTTCCACTAAGCCATGCGCCACTACACCCCGTCCTTGGGAGAGTCCTATGTCCAGCAGTGAACCGCGATAGGCTAGAGAGAGACTTAGGCATGTTTATCGTGAATATTTTATTATGCAATATTATTATTACAAGCCTGTAATGTCCCACTGCAGGGCAAAGGCCTCCCCACTCTCCCTCCACATGACTCTGTCAAGGGCTGTGCAATAGTGCACATTTTTTTTTTAAAACTTCGCCCCACACTAGGAATTTCTCCTGTATCGTGGGTGCGTTTCACAAACATGAAATATCACATACACAAACACCCAGACTCGGGACAAACAAATGTGGATCGCACAAATTTTTGCCCCGTGCGGAAATCGAACCCTTGGCGCAGCTGTCTAATCGCTTAGCCACTACGCCAATCAGGTCGTCAAATTTAGCCATTTAGTCTTATGAAGTAACTCTTAAACAGTATTTTGTAAACGTTTTTTGACAAAAAACGGGTTTTGATTATGATCTTATCTACTTCAAAATATTTAAAAATATATAATAAAGAACAATTTTACCCTATAATAATAATCTGATTTAGTAGGTAAATAAAATAAATTCCACCTAAATTAAATTTCATACTTTCTATTCAACAAACTATTAAGATCTTCAAGCTTACAATGTAGTTCACTCGTCAAAAAGTTTCACTTCTTTATTATTTAAGAATCATGTTCTGAAATTATTTTATCCATAAAATATACGACTTTCTCGCTTTGGCAGCCCTGAATGCGAAGGTGATCCGGAACGGAGGCAAGGAATTGGGATTGCACTTAAGTTTCGTTGGCATTCGAACACCGCAATTTATTTCTGTAAGACGATTGAGGGCACTCGATGTTTGCTTTCTTTGATACCGTGAGCTTGATAATGTGGACTACTTACTTTATTTTTATGGAATATTTGTGTAATTTATTAGACCTTAATTTTTATGAATGTCTGTAGCTACTTACACATTATTTTAATAGAGTTGGTGTTTTTGAGGAAATCTATCTAAATGTAGGCACATGATGTAAGTACATAGTACCCGATGACATATAGTTATCCCTTGTAACAAAAATCACGGCAAATAATATCTTAAACAGCAGACAAGCAAAAAGTGAAAATTGTTTCAGTAAGTACTCAAATTATGTACAAAATTAGGGAAAAAGTATTACTGAAAAAAAAAAATGTGGCCTCTTAGGCTCTTCTGTTTTATTTTATTTCTAAAACATGTACAATAATAGTCATTACAATGATAAATGCCCTACAAGCCTCTGAAATGTTTTTTTGCTACGCCACTTAATTCACTACTTAAAATATTGAGTGCCTACTCGGAAAATCTCGAACATGCTACTTAAACACCCTAATGGATATCATTCTAACTAAATTGCAAAAATGTCTACTGTGAATCAGTAACGGAGTATTTTCTACTATAAATAGCATCTGAAAATAAATTCTTACGTAAGATTAGCTAATTGAAATGCAAAAATAGTCATGAATCAAGATGATTGTAATGACTAATGATGTTCATACATTTGCGCCAATTAATTTCACATTCAGTTGCAATAGTTCGTTTATAAATAATTGTATGGGCCAATAAATTTATCGGTAAACTAATTATATGTATACAAAATAGTTTCTTCTCCTTTTGAATTTGAAGTTGGTTAAAATCATAATGTGACTATAATAACATTGTTATAACATTACATTGTTTTTAGTAATAATGTTATTTCTTTGAAAGTAATTTTAAAGTCATGTTATTATCCATATTTTCTATCATCGTCATCAGCCAGCCAAAAGACATCCAATGATGAACATAGGCCTCCCCGTTTAAGCGCGGGGGTTGCCATAATCCTCACGCTTGGCAAGCAGCTTGGGGATCGCAGTATTGGTGGTGGTCGCAGTTACACAAGACGCTGCTGCCCATCTTCTGAATTGTCCCTTAGTCGCCTCTTACGACACCCACGGGCGGAAAGGGGATGGTCAATTTTAGGCCGGATACCACACGGCACATATTTTCAATATAAGTTAATTATTATTAAGAATAACTCATGCTGTCTTAAAACTATCAAAATTTATGAAACATTTAATACATCTAGACTACATTATTTTCTTTCAGCAAGTAGGTACTGTTACTTACTTTGCAGTATAAGAGTATAGTCCTTCAAATTATTCTGACATCAAAAGAGGTCAAAAGAGCTCTTTTTCTCTTCCTAAATCAAATTCTCTCATTATTTAAACAAACACTTAGCCCTGATCTGGCTGAAAACATTTTCAGTTACGTAAATGCTTTTAGTTCGATGTCTTAAGCCTCGAATTTGGGAAACAACCTGTAATACTAAAAGGAATTGATGCCATGTAATCCCTTATGTACTTTAAGGATTATTTTGTACTTAATGCAAATTATCTGGTTTGAGAACGTACTTTTGTTATTGGGTTTTAGTATAAATTGTAAAAACATTAACTAGTTGGGATTTTGAGTTTTAAATTAGTGTTGATCTATGATTAAAATTAGGACTAACATTATTATTAGACTATTTTATTTAACTATCCAATTAGTGGTTACCTCTTAAATGTATGAAAGGTTTTAATTTGAAATTGGCTGATTTTAACACAAATAACGTAATATCATATATTTATTTCGTTCGAAAAACCGATAACCACTGGGAAAGAAAGGTTCTCGAGTGGCGACCACGAACCGGAAGACGCAGCGTTGGCAGGCCCCCCACCAGGTGGACCGACGATATCGTCAGAGTTGCGGGCAACCGGTGGATGCAAATGGCAAGTTGTCGTTCATTGTGGCGTTCTAAGGGGGAAGGACTTTGTCCAGCAGTGCAGTGGACGTCTTCAGGCTGATGATGATGATGATTTCGATTTAACTATTGTTATTTTTATTAGCACCATGATGTACCTAATAAAACTCGGATATTTTTAAATCAAAAGGAAGGAACATAAAGTGAAGAGCTGAAGAGGTACAAAGTGCTGATTAAAATGAAGAGCACTTCGTGATCTATCAACAGAATATACAAGCAAGCGAGCATAACAAGTTTCGTCGTGTATCAGAATATTGACAACGGGCAAATCGTCTATTTTTTATCCAAGGTGAAACCTCACAATCTAAACTCACATTAAACAGAAACAGTACGGTAGACGGTAGCATATTCAGAAACTGGACGACTATTTGACTCAGTAACTAAGTTGACAAACAATTTGCGAGGCCACCTCAGAGCTGCTTATTTAACACAAGCATTAATATACGTTACTGTTAGCTCAATTTATTTCATAAATAGTGACTGTCGGAGGCCACCAGCAATAATTATATATAGAAATAAATACTTCCTACCATAATTACACCATAGCATTAGTTACAACATTTACTAAAGAAATTTAAAGCGACACGTGATTTAAATATATAACTTTTGGGCCCAATAAATGACAATAGGCTCTCCTTGAAACCGGAATCTACGTGTACCTTTACTCTCCTGATAAAGAACAACACCTCCTAGCTGCCCTTTAGGGAATTAAAGGCGTGATTGTGTGTCAGTGTATTTCTTCGAACTTTGAAACGACAACCCGACCATAGTCAAGTTCCACTTTAATAAAACATTGTAACAATTTACTTAAGGGCACGGTATTGGTTACAAAGGTCAGGTATATTCAACTGAGCGTTTGAGGTACATAGTTCCACCCCATTGGGCAGACAATTTTGCATCAAATATTCAACATATCCGTAAAAGGACGGCACACAGTATCTCATGTAAAAGGCAATGGAGCGGTTTTGTAAATAAGTAAAAAACGTTTTATGAAAACAATCCACTCTTGGGGCTGCCATCGGTTTGTTGTTGTTTTGTTTTCAAATAACATTAGGGATGACGGCACATTTTTTTTTGTATTTCAGATTGTTTACACAACGAGATTCAAATGAATTTACGAGCTGCATATTCTAAATTTTTCCCGAAGCATAACAGACAGCTAACAATAATAACGTTTATTAAAATTGCTGTTCCAAAAAACGAAATCAAACCGTGCACAAAACGTTGCAAATAAAAGAGCAACGTCGATTGGTGGTTTGATTACACAGCAAGCGCCGCCGGAATCACCAACAGTTAAATACAATTACAAACACTAACAGAGAGTACACAGTAGAGATGTATGACACAGACGAAATTGTCCCATTTGCACTTTAGTACCGCTAAAACTTTTGTTAAAGTACACGCTCGCTCCAAACTAAATGTGTTTTCCAATATTTGTTCGTGGTATTCGGAAAGGCGCTGCCGTGTCATTTGCCGTAATTGTACTAGTAACAGCCGCTTGGAGGCCTACCATTTCGCTTGCAACTGCTGCCCACTTATGTTAGATCCGCAACATCGGTGCAAATATTTTCAAACCCAAACTCATTTGCTTTGACACCGACAGCATGGAGATCTTCCAACGTTGGTGCAATGACATTCCGTTTTGGGACGAAACCGTTTCCCTACTCATTATCGTTAACAAAAGGATTGTACCCAATTTACATTTCATCGCAGTATTTCCCTGACTATTATGTCGTTTGGCACTGATTTCCGCGTATCGCGTGTGTATGCTAATTAATCAGGGGCCTTTTCATTATAGTTGAAATCTGTTCAAATGATAGGGTTGATATCAATTCGTTTGATTTATATTTATTGCGTGCGCGTTTGCGCCAGTATCACCTATAAGATACATAGAACATAATCTATAATTTGAAATACAAACATTATTATTAACTCGTATGTGATTATTTAATTATTATTGGTGTGTGTAAAACTATAGCAATTTTATGATAAATGATTTTATTTCTACAAATAGGTTTTAAAAAAACACTTTTACACGTCATTTTTTATAAACTAGTTAGAATGATGGTGTCGGCATTTCCTAACTGACTACCTCTGAGAAGAAATGCCGAAACAAACTCAGGGGTCAATGTCTCTTTTAAAGTCCAGACAAACTAAAGTTTGTGTGAGAACAATGTAGGTCCGAGATGGTTTTTCTTTAAGAAAAAAAAATCCAAAGCAGGCTTGAGTCGACCTGTCCTGACAGACGCCCCGTCTCGTACCATCTGCAGGACATTTGGGTAGGCCGTGTGAGATACTCAAACCGTCAGACATATGTTATAGAGAAAAAGTGGAAAAATTAATAATAGATAAAGATAAATCATCATCATGATTATGAATCAATTAAACCTAGTTTTTTCTCTAAACGGTTCAACGTTTACATTTTAACATCTCAACTGATCTTGAATGAGAAATTCTATTATTCGTTTCCATTTGACCGGAATAAGGCAACCCGTCTTCGGTTTTTTACAAAGCACTCATACTTGACACGATTATAATATTTCAATGCGAAGAAAATACATTTAACATTGCTTTTGTTGTTATTGATTTACTTTGTCTCAGCATTCAGATTTTCATATGAATCATTCAGAGAGTTGTTATTGTGAGCGTCCAACTTCGCCGCTCTAGGTAATATATCTTCACATTCTACACGTGCGTCGTTTTCTTTGCAACGCTTTTCGAAATTATCTACCATTTGTTTTTTGACCAGGGTATACATTTTTAAATCGAAAAAAGACTTCCCTCCGGCATTTAGTTTGTCCTATCTGCTGCAGTTCCAAGAGATATATCACAGCATTTAACGCCAACGCTCCCTCGTGTGTCCTCCATAATTTAATTATTATTGGTGTGTGTAAAACTATAGCAATTTTATGATAAATGATTTTATTTCTACAAATAGGTTTTAAAAAAACACTTTTACACGTCATTTTTTATAAACTAGTTAGAATGATGGTGTCGGCATTTCCTAACTGACTACCTCTGAGAAGAAATGCCGAAACAAACTCAGGGGTCAATGTCTCTTTTAAAGTCCAGACAAACTAAAGTTTGTGTGAGAACAATGTAGGTCCGAGATGGTTTTTCTTTAAGAAAAAAAAATCCAAAGCAGGCTTGAGTCGACCTGTCCTGACAGACGCCCCGTCTCGTACCATCTGCAGGACATTTGGGTAGGCCGTGTGAGATACTCAAACCGTCAGACATATGTTATAGAGAAAAAGTGGAAAAATTAATAATAGATAAAGATAAATCATCATCATGATTATGAATCAATTAAACCTAGTTTTTTCTCTAAACGGTTCAACGTTTACATTTTAACATCTCAACTGATCTTGAATGAGAAATTCTATTATTCGTTTCCATTTGACCGGAATAAGGCAACCCGTCTTCGGTTTTTTACAAAGCACTCATACTTGACACGATTATAATATTTCAATGCGAAGAAAATACATTTAACATTGCTTTTGTTGTTATTGATTTACTTTGTCTCAGCATTCAGATTTTCATATGAATCATTCAGAGAGTTGTTATTGTGAGCGTCCAACTTCGCCGCTCTAGGTAATATATCTTCACATTCTACACGTGCGTCGTTTTCTTTGCAACGCTTTTCGAAATTATCTACCATTTGTTTTTTGACCAGGGTATACATTTTTAAATCGAAAAAAGACTTCCCTCCGGCATTTAGTTTGTCCTATCTGCTGCAGTTCCAAGAGATATATCACAGCATTTAACGCCAACGCTCCCTCGTGTGTCCTCCATAAACGAGCACACAGCTATACGGCGCACTACAGCAGGCTGCATAAAGCTTACCTGCGCCTTTGCACCCGGTGTAAAATATTTGACGCTGCAAACTCCAAATTTCATAAAATAAAATAGAAAAATGTTCCAGTACTTGGTAGTCAAATTGTTTAGCTACCAAATGTGAACGCGGCTTTGATATATTCAGAAATTGGGTTTGATGGAAAAGTTGAACTATTTATATATTCTGATCAAAATATTGAGCATTGAAATAACGGATGAAAATAAAAGATAAGGAACAGTTTTATAAAACAACTGGTCTGGACTAACAATGTCCATTACTTATTTTTAACTGCGCTGGACATAATTTTAAAGCCCCTTCTATCGTCTGCACAGTTTGCAACAAACAAAAGGTTTTAATGTAGATCTGTCCGTAGTCAGTCTCTTGGGCGCAATTTTTCCTGACCCGCCAACATGAGACTGCTATTACTTGAGTTTAGTAATCCCCATACACGAATTTAATCTTTGTTACTTCCACCCTAACGCTGTTCACAGTTCATTAATTTAATTTACTCACTCACATCACTTTACTTTAATTACGTACTATACAACCATAAATTCTCAGTTTAAAAAATGGCTGTGATAGCTAAAATATAAATTTCTTGCGCTCCATGGTCTATCGTAGCGGGGCTAAGAGAAATAATATAAAAAATCCCCGTCGGCAGCGCCATTTTTCTTTGGCCTGGCCTTATTTAGCTTTAATATGTGCCTTTCTTGCTGAACCTAAAACTTTATGAGGCTTCGTGTTTGATTCTTAAGCGGGATCATAATGAAAACTTCTGAGATAGCTTATTTTGCCTTTAAGATTTTCTTGTTGAATCTTTCACTTATTTTTGTCACTGCATTGAATTAGTGGTCACAGTTACCCATTCCTTCTTTAAAGATTTGCATATTGTTAACATTGCATAATACAAGAAGTGATTTTATTTGTTTTAAATTTTTATAGTTGACTATATTATTATCTATAATTTAATTTTAATTGTTCCATTCTAACGGAATTAGTTCATATAATTCACGTACGTTAAAAACATCCCAAAGATATCTTCAGTTAATACAAAAGAACCATTATACTACCATTCGAGTAAGCTAAATGTGCTTGTCGCAGCTATACATTCAATGCTATAACTCAACTGGGTTACATTAAGTGCACTTCTTATCTTTCCTTAGAACAATTCTCCCCCCCTAAATGGCGTCAATAAAGTAAGTCAAAAAATGAATCCAACTTTACGTACCAAATATGACGTACAAATTCATCACACTGGACTACAATAGAAGGTCCATTAATATCGTGACGATGCCCCGTCCGCCTCATCTGACCTCGTTAATCAAAAATAATGACAGAGATAAAAATATTTCCAACGTTCTCTGGGACTGATAAATTATTAGTAATAGTTTTCTGTCTTTATCATACCTGAATCACATGAATCTGTTTGTACATAAGCTAGTTTATATTAGTCATATCGATACTTAAATGAAATCCCATGAGAATGTTTCGATTCCAATTAATTTTAGATGGTTTTATTTATTAGCCGATTTATTAAAGAAATTACAGATAGATATACCTACCTATATCATAAATTATATATATAATTGCACTCGCCTAGCTATCGTTTCTAATTGGCTTCCAATTACTCTGTAGCTGATCAATGGGTGGTCTAATATTAAAATTCCAATAAATGGGCTTATTTTTTTCTGAGAAATAAATACCTTCGTATATCGTCCCTAGATTAAGGCTTTATGTGTGTAATCGTAGAAAAATATCAGGCATAAAAGGCATGAAATTACCAGATAATAAATCAGGCTAAAATTATAAGATGAAACTTTCGCAATTTTACAAGGATTTTATAAATGGCTGATTTTGATGTTTTTTTTTTACTTATTGTGAAACTCTTGGTTTAATTAATTATTTATTTACAGCTGTCCTGGTAGGTGGTGCTGTTTTCCTTCGATCTCCGCAGATATAGTATATTTGGTATTTAGGTACATATCATCATCACATCATCCAAAATATGCGGTCAAGATCTTATGTTTTTTTATCAATTATAAATCAGGTTTTTATTGTCTTTCCATCTTAATTGATAAAGGAAAAATGATAGACACGAGCAGCACTTGAACCTGCGACCTTCGCCGTACCGTGCTCTAACCAATTGAGCCATCGTGACACTGCTCGCACCCATCTAATTTCAAGTTGTCTTTTAGTATTTACGTCTTAAGGGTGACGTCAGTCGACGACGTCATTTTTCAAATTTCCTTTATCAATTTAGATTCAAGCTTAGCATGGGCAACATGCAAAAATCACACCAAAACTCATCGTCTTCCATGTCAATTCTAACCGTTATTGTGTAACCTAATTATACGCAATCTACTAAATACCTACAGTCATGTTACAAACAACATGCCAATACTGAGTTTAAACTACAAAGCTGAAGAACTCTTTGTAATTTACGTAAACAGATGTTACGTACTTACGGATATTAAACCGTTCGATCCCCGACCCGGTTGAACGCGGTCCAACTAATATAATACCTCCTTTATATCTGTTTTGACTCCACAATACTTTTGCTATGTTGACTGTGTGTGTAGACTTAATTGAATTTGTCGGTTGTTTGTACTTTGTGTAATTAATCAATATTGAATTTGGTCATTCAGTTGTGTCAATGAAGATCATACGAGTCCTTAGTTGTGAGTTTTAATTATGAAAAAAAGCCATGAAAAGTCAATTGAAAAGCGGTTTCCACTTGCCACGATATTAATAGAAGATTATAATAATATAAAGTGTTAGATTCGATGCGCCTTTATCATCTTTATTGTTCGTATTATTGATTGAAAAACTTAATAAAATACGACAAAATAGTTTTAAGAAAAAAATTCTAACAGTTACGAAAACAGCAAAAAGCTCTGTTACGATTAAATGAACGCGTAATATCAACGGTTGAAAAAACTTCGCGTGCCGTCCAGTTATTACGTGTTGTAACGTTTTTCAGACTCTTACGGTAACACCGATACTAGTTTCGTTAAACTGTGTGTAAAGAAGGTTAAATGGCTATTGTCTTTTGGAAAAGCAGTAACAAATACGTGTAAAATGCAGCTGAAACTCCCTCTATTTTTATACAAAAATGCAAACTGCGAAGTGAAATAAATTTAAATAATAATAAATTGGACTTGTAATAAGCTATGTTATCGGCCTACCCCTCGTGACAGGCGTGACGTTATTTTTGTAATAAGCTAAAGGTGTTCCTAATTTTTCCACCCGTCAAACTTTCTTCCTTTTATGGAATGTTCATGTTGTCATGAAGCCGTGAGTACCTACGTACGATTGTGTAAGCGTACAAATGGTTGTAGTATAACGTATAACATATGTACCTAAAAACCTACAAAGCGTATATATAACGTAGGTAATCACTCAAAACACTCACACCTGATTAGATACAAAAATAAACAACACCTACGTCCTACATAGAGTAAAATAATTGCTACCTGCTTGACTTACGATGTTCCAAGAAATATCAAGTGAAAATTGAGTTCATTTTTACCGTCTGTGTTTATGGCCCTCGCGGGATAGATATTACGATATATTTTCTGTTTTAATACATATCCGTATTTTGTAGATCGTAATATGCTAGAATGAGAATATGGTATTTGATGTCTTCGTGAGGAATAGCTTTATAATTACACTTACAAAAGGCGAGTGTACAAAAATTTGTTGAACCGTTTTTGCACTTATAACTGTATTTTCATTTTCTTTGTGAGAGCCTGAGAGCGTTAAGTTTGTTAATTGCAATGATTATTTAGTGTTGGTACCAATATAAACTTCTGAATAATTTCGCAGCGAGTAGTTAAAAAATATATATAATATTTACAGAAATATTTACAAGTGACGTCAATTTACGTATGTGCTCGCTTTTTGCTATAATTAACCCTCTTTTGCCTCACAAATATTTCCTAGCTTACACTCGTCGGATATTTTTATATTTTAGTTTATGTGGCATCGCAAGAGGCCATTACTGTATATTACGTCCTGCTGCGTTAAGCCAAGTAATCACCAGGAGAATGCTAGCCTTTTTCATGTATGGGCATTTATCGCGCAAAGGTATGACGCCCACAAACGTATTAGCAAAAATTATGATAGAACCGTCACGATAAAACTTTGGGTTTGGTTGATCGTTCGTCAAAATAAGTTTTAAAAAGTGAAGGGATAATTCTGAATGTCATCTATGTAATTCAAAGTCTTTAATAACGTGTGATAATTAAGCCGTAATATTGTAGATAACATTTCCAGGAAAGAGCAAGATCCTCTTATTCTACAAAGAAGTAAAAACATTGATTTGTACACCGATACGTAACGATTTTATACTTTCAGTGGCGACAGAGTATATTGGAATTTTTCTACACCGTAAAGAAATTTTACAGGAGGTAAATATTAGATGCTAAAACTCCTAGACTCGCTACAAATATCTGCAGATCACACAAATATTTGACTTAGGCATTCCAGATCACTTATTAACCTGATTTGCTTTGTGGTTAATAAAGCAAATCAGGTTAATAATGTAACCGACTAATAGAAATACCGGGTTTTCAGCCTTCTAAGCATTTAAGAAAAAACGGCTGTTTTATATTAAGCCCATACGATTTTTTGCGCTGAATTAATACTTCTTGCTACGTCCCACGTAACTACCAGTAGTACCGCAACTGTACACAAGCCCCACATTTAGCACGCTGTAGCGGCTGACTGATTCTCGTTGAGATCTGCGACATTTCGGTTTCAGTACAGGAATATGAATTTGAACAAATATTTCGTGTATTTACTTTTGAGGTACCTCCTTTGGGTATAAGGTAAAGTAAAGAGGCACACAAAAGTATTCGTTGTAGTCTTTATAAAAATGTTTGGATTTAGGCTTTTTAGGAGAAACATTATTGGAAGTCTGGCCTTATAGGTTGTTTAGTCTGTAGAAAGTTCATTTCATTTAATTCCTTAACCGAAGTGATGTTATTGTAAGAGACCAAAGTATGGATATTTTGTAGATCTTCTTAGCGCAGAACTATTAATACAAAAATAAAATATCTTCCCTTAAATCAAGCCATAGCCACCACCATGTCCATTGTCCACCATACCATCACCAGTCCACTCGTAACAAAACATGTAAAAAAGCAGTACAAAATGTAACCGCAACATAAATCAAAAAGTACATAACTAAAAACAGAGCAGCCACTAATCTATGCAGCTATTTCCATCCAAAACTTCCAACAAAAACAAGGCTTAAATTTCATAGCAACAATAACATTCAGTTTATGCAAATCACAGACCGACTGACTGCTAATATCCGGGGAATAAATAATGTTCCAACGGTTTCCACAAATCCTTTTCTCCTACTACGTTATGGCGTAATTCTGGAAGATTGTCGGTCGCGAACAGAATGAGAGATGCCTGTGAAATATTGATTCAACGGCGCTTCCATTGTTTATTGCTGCGAGCTGATTGTAATTTATAATACCGTCAAAATTTAACGTTTATTTATCGAATAATTTGTGATTAAAATTACGGCTATTGTTTTGGGAATCTTCATTGTCATCTTCTTTTATATCATCACATCAACCTATCTCAGTCCGCTGCTGGACGCCTTTTATATCAGTAACTATTTTTTGTCTCTATATTTATTTTTGGAATTGAATCAGGAAATGCGTCAGCCCTATTGTAACAAAAACAGCAACTTATTCATATATTGTTCACTAACAATGATGTTTAATGGGAGACACTTTGAAGTCTGCCTTGTTGGTGTTACAAACTTGTACCCAGGTATACTTTTATCTTTTCTCCTTCTAGTCTAGGCACACGAGGTACGAGGTGTCTTTTCTTTTTCTGGTAAATCTTAACTTGATCTCCCTTTCTTATTTGTTCATGCATTTTTTTTATAGTAAAATACTTGTTCCTTGGTACCTTCGCGCAACAGTCTTATACGACTTGTTAAATTTACCTGTATCACTCACAAATACCTACCTGATTCAGTTGCCAATAATGTTTAAATATGAAACGATCCATTCAAAACTGATCGCTTCAATAAATAACATTGCGAATAGATCGGCTCATAATTACTGTCCTCGGTGCTCATGAATTATTATCGCGTTGTCACTGGCAAATTATAGAACTAACGGCAAATGCACACAATTTAATTTAAATACCTAATTGAGTGCAATGCTATGACATTACTGCTATTTGTTGAAATCAATTGTTATAAGTAATAACAACACGCGTTAAAACTTGGTCGTAAATATTGGCCTGACTCATTTGATAAAGGGTTTGCAAGAAAATATTGAAAGCCTTATCTTATAGTATATTCATTCTTACTAATTTAATTAGATTACTAACATTAGATTACACTTCTTCTTATCGTATGGTTGATGAACAACCTGAGTTTAAATAAACCACCTGTAGGCCTCTGACATGGCTTTACATTTATACACATTACATACATTATTACACTGGTATATCTATAAAATGTTAGGCTCCCTTATTATTTAAAATTACTACAAACGAAGATATGGAAGCAAATTGGTATAAGTCAAATATTGTTTTCCTTCCTTGAAAAATTAATAATGTCCTTTTTGTGTCTCTAAATAAAAGCGGGTGCTTCCATTATTGCCTGTTTTTGTTTTATTTCGCAGGTTAAAAAAACGCTTTTTGACAAAGTTAAGTTAATAATGTTTTATTATAAAATGTAATTAAAAGTTTTGCATTTCATAAAGTAGGATTACGTATACGAGCTCGACAGAAATAATAAGTTGGTTCTCAGTTTCAGCTTTTATTTTTATTGTATCGGGCTTGTTAGCTATCTATCTTGTTACGTAATTGCATACAAAGCCGTATAGTTTTTTTTTTAACCTAGAGAGTGTGCTGTACTGGTACTTATTAAAATTAATATATTGTTTTTAAGCAATCTGTCTTGCTTATCGTGATTTGGGATTACATTCGTATAACTTAACGCCCGATAAATAATTTAATTAATATAATATCACATAATAATTATATTACTATATAATATGTGGGTCAACTATCACCATTACACATTTAGACATTTCTCCCACTTACGTACCGGCTTCAATTAAATTTATAATCTCCTTATAAATGCTTCTTATAAATCTGATCACAAGTTCGCAACGTATCACGCCTAGTTTAGGCTCCAGTTTCCCACAATCGTTATTACTTTAATTGTGGTAAGAAAATAGATACTATTGTCTTATCTATCAATATTTCAAAACGCATTTATTATTCACCACAATGTGGATTTGCACGATATCTATAAGTTTGTACACAAATATCATTTCAAGGCAACACATAACCACTAATTATCACTCCGTGTCATATTAAGCTACGTCACAGGTAAATCCCTTCGCCGCAGGTAAGACCCTCCCTCCTGTATTATGCATGAGTGTAATTTCACTTACAATCCCCAGTCGGTTGCATTTGATTAATGTTTCATTAGTGTTTGCGTTAACACTAGCTCAATAAGCGACAACGTGTTAAAGCTTTCTCACACTGCGATTTTTGAAGCGATTATCCGCAGCTCTATAGATTTTTTGCGCTTTACAGGTGTAATTAATCACCTTTGTTTTTAATACTTATTTTGAAATATTCCGTCCCTGAGTGTTTAAGAAAATATATTGTGTTAAATGAGGATTGAGCATATAATTTCGTTCTGTTGCCGAAAATGTGAAGACGTTCCTAGTAAGTGTTACTATTTGAGCTTTATTAATTAAGGATATGACTAGGAACTCATCTAAGCCACATATAAACTGAAGTAATAGATCTTACTAGCTGCGGCCCGCGGTGTTAACCGCTACATTTTTTCGGAATAAAAAGTAGCCTATGTGTTAATCCAGGGTGTCAGATACGTACATACATACATACCAATTATACAATACCAACTTTTTTATCAAAATTGGCCCAGCCGTTTGAGCGTAAAGAAGTAACAAACATACAAACACACTCACAAACTTTTGCTTTTAGAATATTACTGTGATTTTATGTGATGCCAATATTTCTTTGTAATAAAAAAATACAACTTATATTACACACTTCGGTTAAAATGTAACGGCTTCTAGCCTGATTAAAATTGCGAGAATCAGGTAAAATACAAACATTAAACAGGCTAATTACAATTATGGGAAAAGGGTGAAAATATACGTAACAAGCATATTATTTTGTAATTAATTCAAAGACATTCAATTCAATTCAAGTCGTGGTGGCCTAGTGGTTGAGATACCGGATTTCTATGCACGAGGTTGCAGGTTCAAACCCAGGCAAGTATCAATGTGACTTTTTCAATGTCATAAATACTTTCTCAGATATTCTAAGACACCACTGACTGACGGTGACGGAAAACATCGTAAGGAAACCTAGATTTAATTATCTGAAATCGCCAACCCGCAGTTAGCTAGCGTGGTGATCAGTACTCAATCCTTCTCTATACGAGAAGAGGCCTTTGCCCTGCAGTGGGACAGTTATAGGCTGTTATTATTATATTTGCACTAAAATTGTATACAATTAATTGAATAGAAACAAACTAATCTCCATATAACGCTAGTATTGCAACCTTATTGCAAATATTACATAATGCATCGTATCACTTTTGTACCGCTGCAAATAATTGCTGAATGTGAATGTACCTTAAGTTGAATTTGCATTCGACGCGATATTTTGTGTTGATTTGTGTGCAGTTCGGTCGCACACTAAATTAAGTGCGTATCGTAGTACGGGGTTTGCATGTGTGGGTGCAATTTGTGTTAGATCGTGGAGTGAAACGCTTTATCGCCTGTTTCCTCTCTAGGTTTGTTACATTTGATTCAAATGAACAGTGTGGCTGTTTTTTATGAAACTTTATAATGTGGAAAATATTCGAATATATTTGGATGTACTATTTTATGACTACTTGATGAAGCATTCCTTCTTATATTCCGCCCACAGCAGACAGTATTTTTCAAAGGGTTTTTTGCATCACCTTTTAGAATATAATTTTCTATAACGTTGAAAAGCTAAACAAGCTTTTTCGTTTAATTTTTTTATAAGAAACATTTTGGATGTTTCTTCATTCATTCATTCATACTCTCACAACAAAAATAATCGAATGGCACATCTTTATTCAAACTGCCAAATCTGTTGGCAACATTCGACTTTTATCCGCCTAATATTCATTTGTAATACATGAAAGCAATTTGGTGCTAAACCAAGATGATATTAATATTACAATAACGTTGCGCACAATTCAGCCGAGGGGCGAGGCACAAGCGCCATCTAACAGATTTATTATGCAGTACATTGGACAAGAAATATAAAAATATGAATGTCTCGTTCTGTTTCAATCACATGGATAGATGGATGTAAAATATTATGTTAAGATATTACCTTTTTTGACGTAGGTATCTGTTTAGGTTACAATTAAAAAGCAACGATTTTTTAACAGATTTTCAATTGGTCCAGTGGTAAGGAAATTATTTTTTGCGTGAAAGATTGTAGGAACATTTTGTATCAGATACAAATTAATGTCTCTTTACAATTAAAAAACTGCCCCCTTACCACAAACTCTTAATGCAGGAACGTTTGCGGCGTCTCATTTTATCAACGGAAAATGTCCTGCTTAAAGAGTTCACGGTAAGGAAGCTGTTCCGATTTAAGTTTTAGTATCAGAGAAAGAACAGTATTTTATTGTTTCATGTGTTAAGTAACACATGAAACAATAAAATACTGTTACGGCAAAGTTTAAATTAAAAGGTAACAGACAATTCGCAGAATCATAATTTTCCGTGTGGCGGGAATAGTAATTACTTATGACGTTGCTATAAAACTTATTCTGAATACCCACGGGCAAGCAATTCTGATGACCTCCGTCTTATTCCACCAAACATTTCATTTTGTGATTAAGCTTAGTCATTATGACATAGCACATTTCCCCAGGGACCGCGCCGGCTTCCCTCTAAAGTTGAGGTTGTTCATGCACTGAATTTAAGATGCAGCCCTGAAGAAACATCCACATCCACATGAATTTTCAAAATCAATCATTGCTTTGCTCCATGAACGTATTGTAGGTATAATGTATTAAAATGTAAGGAGGAGTTGTAATTTTTAACCGACTTCAATAAACAGGAGGTTCTATGTTCGCCTGTATGTCTTTTTCAGTATAATATGGGTAACGTAAATTACAAGTCTAGCATCTTTGTAATTTTGAGTTTGGTGAAAGATCCGTTGCAAATAAAACCAAATTCACAGAAATTATAAATTTCATTTCAAATATTTACTCAAAACTAACAGCGTGTTTGATAAAAATCTTGTATTACAGGTGAAATATTGCTATCTATTCAAGTACCAAGTAATATTATTTAAGTTATACTTACTTGATAAAACGTTTGTTTTAAACGTGATTTCTTAACCTATTTATGCAATACATAATAGTCTAGATATTTTCATTTTTAAATTCATCCCAAGTTTGTTTTCCCGATAGAATTTGATCTATCCAATCGTATAACAGGAACATTACAAACACACATCATGAAATCTTTTACTATTCTGTTTACCCACTTCAAACCAATTTATATTTTTTTACTGGCCATTTAGACGGTTTTTATTTGGCTGCAAATCGTTATTTGCTCTCACAACCTTATTGATTCCGCTATGAACGTTTTATATCATTTTTATTTCTCTCTGTAAATAAATCGAATGAAATGCAGTTCCTCTTTGGTGTAAAATTACATTTAGATTGATGTGGCTGATAGTTAATTAATTGGCTGTCGGTCATTCTACACTAAAGTCACTAAAGTTCCAAACAGTAATTTGATAATGAAACTATAGTTTTCCAGTCTATTTATTAAACCTTATTTCGATAATTATATTTTATCATCACCGTACAGCATTATATTTAAATAAGGTACTAAGGTAATATCTATATAAATCTAACGGTCAAATACTAAGGTGTAGTTCTAAATCCATTAAATATTTCTTAGTTTATTGACACCTATCACTGATTTTGAATTAGGGCTATCAAATGACTTTAGGTACATGGACATAACGCCAGACAATCCAAGTTACTAGTACCATAATCATGCAATTATATGCTAGTCATACTAGTGACGATACCAATAGATCGCCCGTCACGCCCGGCCCTAGTCAGTCAGCCATACTATTAACGAAGTGAATGTAATGGCAATTTTTTTACCGCGGCAAAATATGAAGACAGGGAATAGATAGATAGATAGATAGATACTCTTTATTGCACACCAAGAAACACAGTTTACAGAAAAGCCTTAAAACTAAAGACAGTGCAAGTGGCGGTCTTATTGCTTAAAGCAATTTCTTCCAGACAACCATTAATGGATATGTAGAAACAATAAGAATAGCGGGCAGATGACGGTGTACATTAGGTATCATACATAACTTAACATATTATGTAAAATTAACTATTACATATTATATGTACCTATATTTATAAAACTTAACCTTAATATATAGTATAAATATATATATACATTATTCGTACTATATAACATTTACAAGCGTAAGAACTTAATATACTTAGCAAAAAAATAAATAAAAATAAATAGCAATCCCTCAAAGCCTAAGTAGTTGCCAAGTAGAACTCTTTTACCATTTTTTTAAATGTAGCCAGAGACTGTGCACGTCTGACAGACAGCGGCAGTTCGTTCCATAGGCGAGCAGCCTGAACAGTAAATGAGTGGTCAAAGAATCTAGTGGAATGCACTGGTATTTTCAGCTTCAGGTTTTCCGATGATCTAAGAGACAATGAATGCGTATCACAGATGAACTCAAACCGTTCTTTGAGGTAAGAAGGAGTAAAAGGATGGAACAGAATACTGTAGAGTAGTGAAAGAATATGAGCATTCCGTCGAAGGCGTATTGGAAGCCACTTGAGCTTGGAACGAAATTCAGAAACATGATCATATTTGCGCAAGCCAAATATGAATCTTATACAAAAATTTTGAAGTCGCTCAAGCTTATCGAACTGGTCCTCGTTGAGATCGAGATAGCTGGCATCAGCATAGTCGAGGACAGGAAGAAGAAGAGATTGTGCTAGCGCAATCTTAGTGGCAGTTGGCAGAAAGTTACGCAGTCGCCTTAAGGATCCTGCTGACGCAAACATCCGACGACTGGTTTCTTTTATTTGTGTGGCCCATGACAGGTTTCGATCAAAGAATATTCCCAAGTTCTTAACAGATTCACTATAGGGTATATGGATACTGTCGAACAAAACCTGTGGTAGTGTAAACCAGTCAATTTTCGAGACCATTCTAGAGCTACCGACAACAATGACCTGGGTCTTCAAAGGGTTGACCACAAGTCCATGATACTTGCTCCAATTCGATATCTCAGACAAGTCTCTGTTAATCTGAGCCACGGCTTCGGACAGCTGTTCCAATGGCGCTTGCGCATAAACTTGTAAGTCATCTGCATAAAGGTGGTAGGAAGAAATAAGAGAGTTAGAGATTGAATTAATGAAGATTGCGAAGAGTAATGGGGATAAAACGCCACCCTGTGGTACACCGGCAGACGTATTACACCACGAGGAAAAGGTGTCCTCAATACGGATACGCTGCCGGCGGCCAAACAGGTAACTATGAAACCAATCAATTACCGTTGGAGATATGTTAAGAGAGCGCAGTATACTAAGTAGGATGTCAAAGTCAACAGTATTGAAAGCGTTGCTAAAATCGAGCAATGCAAGTACCGTTAACTTGCCATTTTCCATGCCGAGCCTGATGTCATCCGTAATATTCACCAGGGCTGTGACGGTACTATGACCAGGGCGGAAACCGGATTGGAAGGGACTAAGAAGTTGATTTTTGTAGAGGAATGAGTTTAATTGGTTGTGGACAAGGCGTTCCAGGACTTTAGATAGGAATGGTAGTATGGAGATCGGGCGATATTCGGAAAAGGATACAGGATTAGATTTTTTAGGTAAGGGAGTAATCACAGCGTCTTTCCAAGTATGAGGGAATACACCGCAGGAAATAGAGTGATTGAGGATATGACTTATGACGGGTAGGATTTCATGAAGAATGGGAAGGATCATATTACGGCTAACACTGTCGCTACCAACGGCGTTAGATGAAATAGATAAAATGCTCTTCTTAACATCACAATCGGATAATTGATTAAAGACAAAGGAAGAATGATCGGGAACCGGTACGTTGGAGAGATGATTAATAGTAAATAGCTTGATAGTCTTATCGAAACTAGGTGAGGCAGAAAAATATTGATTAAGTAAGTTAATGTCTAAATTGTGAGGAATTGTATCTTGGCGTGATTTTGAGATTCCCATTGATCTGAGAAATTTCCAGACTTTCGCTGGATCTCCGTTCTGAACAGAGCTGTGGATATGTTGGCGTTGGGCATTCCTACACACCTTATTGCAATGATTACGGATGTTCACATACTTTTCCAAATTTGAAGAGGAGGGTCGAGACTTATATTTGGACTTAGCTGCCACCTTTTTTTTCATCATATCTTTAATTTCATCGGTAAGCCACGGAGACGGTAAATGTTTCACCCTTATCGCACGAATAGGGGCATGTATGTCAAACAATTGTTTTATGTTACTGGTGAATATGCTGACCTTTTCGTCCACTGTGTCAGATGTCATGAGATGACCCCAGTCAATACTGCCGGCGTCCCGTCGAAGGGCCTCGTGATTGACACCACTAAAATTACGCTGCAGAAGAATTTTTGCCTTAGCTCTAGGAGGACGAATTTTGTAAGATAGAAAGAGAAGATCATGATAAGAAAAAGCATCGGCCGAGCACTGGCCATGTTTTGCAACGTGGTCACAAGAAGAAACGAAAATGAGATCAAGAAGTGAGGGGGTAGAATTTGGGAAATGATGAGTGGCATTCAAAGGGAGAACAGATAAATTACATGATTCGATAATAGAGTGAAGTGAAGAGGAACGGACATCATTTTTCAGAAGACATGTATTAAAATCACCCATAATAATAGTGTGACTGTAAGTAGTGACTAAGTTTTCTAGAATCTTTTCCAACGAGTTGAAGAAGTTTACTCTTAATGAGGGACAGTAGTAAACTCCGAGTAGAAATCTAGAATGGTGTAGTTTCACCTCCAGAAATAGATGCTCACCGGCGTTTGGTGGGGGCGGCTGTGTCGACACATTTACAATAGAAAAAGAAATATACGATCGGAGATAAATGGCAACACCACCACCACCGCCACCAGAGCGATCATTTCTGATTAGTTGGAAACCGGGTAGACTATAAGAAGAGGATGGGAGGCAAGGCTTTAACCAGGATTCCGAGATAAGAATAGCGTGAATATTTTTACAGTCAAAACTTGCCAGCATATCAGGGAAATGGGCCGGAATGCTCTGGGCGTTGATGTGAATAACATTAAAGTTTTTAGATACATCGGAAAACTGTGCATCTAAAATGTCTGCAAGTGAGGGAATGCTTGTGAAGCTATCATTACTGGCATCGCTACCAGCAGAAAAAAAGCATTCAGAGTTGCTGCTATCACTCATATTAATATAATATATATTTATATAAATACAGGTCTAAAAAACAGATAAATAATAACAAGTGGCTTGTATATACCTTAACAGGCATTACCACCCGCCGGTGACAAATTAACTAAACTTGATTACAATAAATAATTAAAATAAATAAAATGGCAGTTGTAAGTAAACACTGCCTGTGTAAGTGGTAGAAAAGAAAAAAAAAGAATACTTAAAATAGTAAGTTTAAAATGAGTACATAATTATTTTAAGATAGAGCAAAACGCAATAACCCGTTTCTGAACGCATCGAAACGTCGTCGATGATCCGATGACAGATGTCATTGTCAAATCGAAACATGTTGTTCGTCAATCGATAATTATTACTTTTGCGAGGTTAAAATAAACTAACAACTGTTAACAAAAAGTGAAAAATTATGGGGGTACAGTATAATATAACAAGTACCACTTACTACACGGACATAGACTTAGCAAAAACCACTAAGGATCACTTCTTGTTAGCGGCACGCCGTGGTCTGGTTGCGAGCGGCTTCGCAGGACTTAAGGTGGTAGCAACAGTTGCAGGTTTAGATGTTTCCTGTGGGTCGATAGCGTTGAGATCTGAGATGGAAATGATTCGATGACGCGAACCATCTGGCCCAAGTACATACACAGTACCATCCCAGGACCAACATTTGCTCACTCCAAACTTCTCCCGCGCAGCCATAAAAAGGTCGTGCCGCGCCTTTGTAAGGAACTCCGATACCGTAATGCCAGAGCCCTTGAGTTTGGTTTTATCGAACCAGATGGTGTTCCGGATGGCTAAGTCTCTGAGCTTGAATAGGATAGGCCGGGTCCTGTGAGAAGCAGATCGCCCCATCCGATGACACCGCTTAATGTCGTTCGCCACAAAATTGCTCAATTTCAAACGGTGTTTGACAATGTTGGCCACAACCTCAGCAGTGTCTTCGTCCTTCTCCTCGGGTACACCATGCAGCAACAAAATACCACGTCGTCCCCGCATCTCCATGCTATCGACACTTCGGGCAAGGAACTCAACCTGCCTCTGCAGACTGTTCACAGCTTGAGTGATAAACTCTCTGAATACAGCGAAGTCAGCGGCCAGACTAGGTGATGTAGATGGACTGCTTGGAGCCTTCTGCAACTGCGCCTCGAACTCCGCCATCCTTTTGTGGAACATATCCATTAGCTCCGAAAGGCTGTTCTTCAGTGGATCCATGTCGGTTACAGTGGTGAAGGACTTTTAAATCAAGTGAAGTGTTTGTGATAGTGCTGGATAGGAAATCTATTTACCGGCAGGTAGCTTATGCACAATGTATCAGTTTAACATTAACTAATATTGGTATATCAGTAATTAAATATTTTTAAACTATTTTTAAACAAGGAGCAACTTTTATTTGTACTCTGCTTGCAACTACCCACAAAAAAAAAAAAAAAAAAAATCTTAGATTGATTATCAAACATCGGAAGGATATTGTACGTAACCTTAGAGCATTTAACCAACACGTAACGTATCTTATTTGTAAGAAGGTTAACCTCTTTACTCTCAAATTTATCACGTGTGGCAGAGAATGAATTATTCCGACAAACGCAGAAATTATTAGGATCTTTCCTTGACCACATAATTTCCCTTTCTGTAATTTTCCGGCCAGCGGAAGAGTAGATGCGACCACGTAATGTCAGGTCTGAGTACGCAACTTGACTTATTCTAGGACTTGAGAATACATATTTGTTTAAGTTCTGTAATGCGTCTACGTAGTTGTTGTAATACGAGTGTATTTCAGTGTAGACTTCCCACAATTGTTTACTACGATTTACAGAACTTATAATAATAATGAGCGTTCAGAAGAGCTCTTTACATTTTAAGGTCCAGTCTACAAACGGTCTATGAATTAGTAGTAATTAATGAACCTTCAGAAGAGCTCTTTACTTTTTAGGTCTAATTCGTCTCTATTTGAACTAATTAATTTAAGATACTTGAATGTACAATAGGTTTAGTAGGCAATGAGAGGCAAATGAGGTAAGGAGCAGTAGATGTTAATAATAACGATCCTACAAAAACAATATTGCAATTAAAAGCGCAGACCAAAAGCAAATTGCGATGAATAATAGTTTCATCTTTAAATCAAATGAATCTAACTCTAAACTCGCTTATATTCCCTCAGGAGGCTTACTGCGGATGTTCACATTTCACCGGCATCACAATTTGAGAATCAGAAAATTAATCCACTAGGTTTTTTAGCATTTAATAATTTTGTAACAACTTCATCTGACTGTTCAAAGATTTGAGGTCTGAGAAATAGATTTGTCTTTAAAAATCTCTTCCGGGAATTAGTTTTTTTTACTAATATACATAACTTCCTCGTTGGTTCTCTCTTTGTTTGTGCCAGTGGCTTCTCTGCCATCCTCGTCTGGGACCTTTTTGCCATCTCAATAATTTTGTCCTCCCATCACATTAACGCCGAACGTACAACATTCCTGCTTTCATTTCATGGGTAACTCTATCACAGCCTTATTTCGTCTGATATCACCACGTAAACAAGACACGTGTTTAATTTCAAAGGAATTTACGACATACTATTTCGGTATACGACTACGGTAAACATATTATTCAAAATACGTTTGATTACTCAAGTTCAAACTTCTGAGGTTTCTTTGGTAATTTAATTTGTTAGTAAATCTTGTAGATTCAAAGACATTGTTCACGATTTCATTTAGAACATAATATCATCAGAATATTATTTTACAAAGCTGTCTTACTTATTTATAGTCTAATTTTGAAACTGTTATAAATTGTTAAAGTACTACTTAAAAAAGTACCTTACCTTTGTAATTAATGTTTAACTTCAAAGTTTCTTCTTTATTTTGTAAATATATGCTTATAAATAAAAAAACATAAAATAAGACAGGTCTAAAGAACTTGAATTTGTCAATTAAGACGTACGACGAAATATGACTAAGAAGATCGAGACTCGATGAAGTTAGAAGTTAGAGGACATACCTTGTAGCAGTCTACTGTCTTTTTCTGACACCCCTAACTTTATTTAAATAGAGCAAGATTTATTGATACTAAAGGGCCACTTCTGAACACTGGTGGTCCAAAATTGCACCATAAACCATATCTTGTCCATCGATCTATCACGGTTAGTTTACCACGGACACCCAAAAAAGGATCTCAATTTAGTTGAGTTTCAATAAAGATCTCATTGATTTCAATAGACCATAATACCCATCCATAATATCCATGACTTTATCGTGGGCCTCTCTTATATTTTTCCCAATTTATACGGGTTCGCCTTTTGCGGTTTCCTGACAGTTCTTTCGCATATTCGGATTAGATTGAATTTATTTGGCTCAACCTACAACGATATTGAATCGTTCTACCTTTAATACCTCACAAACTCAATTTTAAATGTACAAGATTTCTGTATTTCGGGAATTATTTTGATGGGATCCGTTTAGTTACGAATTATTTTTATTGAATAAAATAGCACGGTTTTAAAATGAAGTGATGTGTGTGAATATGAAAAAATGCACGATATTCATAAATAAATAAAAAAAACACATTTTTATCTGATACAAAATAATTTTAGATGACAATGTTAGTAACTTTAACATTTAAACTTTCTGCGTAAATAAATAGTGACATACCAAACAATAAAATGTAAGTGCATCAATTTGAAAGCTGAAACAACAACACAGCGCAGCGCTTTAACTATAAAACAAAACGTTGCACTTCCAAATATAATATGCTGGAATATACATTAAGACCATACTTACATACAATCTTCCCAAATCCAGCGCTGTATACATAGGTATACAAGAATATCTGTACCACAGAAGTCATGTTCCGTGGAATGCGGCAGCAGCAAGGGAATGCCCGCCTCGCGTCAATGGGTGCAGACATTGGAATGTTTGTGCCAACAAGCTGAATCTGGGAACAGAATGCTACAGGGTTTTTGTGTTTCAAACTAGTAAGTAGGGGTATTGGAAACTATAACAATAGTGCCTTTTTGGTTCAAACAAAAGACGGTTGTTGTGATGGAGTTGGCAATGAAATGAAAATAAAGGAGGCTTGTTTACTGGTTATTTTGTTTAATGATGTTGGGACTGAGGAACTAAATACTACTAGCAACAAAACTCATTTTAACACTAGATTGAAGTGTGTGGAATAAGGATAGGTACACATTTGATATGCGGCAGGTCAACACAGGCTAGTTATTAATAAATTACAAGAATGAGAGAACGAATGACATCGTGCTTTGCGATAAAGCTCATAATTTTAAAACATAACATAACTACACGCCTGTATTCCCCGAAGGGGTAGGCAGAGGTGAACATATAGTACACCCACATTTCGCCAGTTATGTTGTAAGTCCCAATGTAATAGGGGGCGGGCCTATTGCCATCAACCGGGCACAACTCCAGACTCCGTGCTGCTACTGAGAATTACCTAATGGAAAACTCAGTAACACTTCGCCCGACCCGGGATTTGAACCCAGGACCTCTTGCTCAGCAGTCGCGCTTAGCGACCACTAGACTATAATTTTGATACTTTTAAATATGTTGGCAATATTTCCAGTCCTATACCTTCCTATAGGTTTATATTATTATTTGTTCTATGAATGATTCATGTAAAAACAGACACAATACAAGCAAAATTCAGATAAAATATCATGAGAAAAAGAGTCCATTCTCCCAAGTTTTATACCACATTCCCGTAATGAGATGGATGTTCGTTGATGGAAAGTCGTAGTAACGTACATATTTACTTATCAGAAAACACAGTTCTTTTGATACGTCTCCATAGAAATGCTTGTTTGCCAACTTTTTTTGGGTCATACCTAGGATACGTATTATTTTTGTACCTGAATAAATAAATACAAATACATAGCTTCTAGTGACATCTGCTTTTACAAGGTTACGGTTTTGAAGTAAATACTATACAGTTTCGTGCATTCTGGAATCAAATTAAAATAATTATCATTGGAGTTAATGGGGTTACAGTTAAAATTCATTGTGCCTCCGCAAAATACGTTCAAGACACATCCGAACTAAAGTATCCATTTCACTACCTTCCCACACACCCAAATTAATCGCTAGCAATTCGGCTCGAAACATTAAACGCCGTATGCGTACAAACATAAATTGAATTACAAGTGTCACAAATCGTGTAAGACTTGCTCACGAAACGTCTGAAACACGTCTTGGAGATACTCCTAGTTATTTGACGAATGTCTTGGAGCGCAACCAAATGGATGCGGCACGGCGAATGCACTATCTACAGCTATTTGAAAGCAATCCGATCGTACACGGAACATCAAGTATCGGGCTCCAGTGACTATGTGGAGTTTTGTTGGAATCAGTTGTGGGAAAGTGAGATAGATAGGGTGTGAATGTCGTGCGAGTGTACTCAAACAGGCGTTAAACCGTCTGGATTTGAAATAGAACGACTGCTTTTAATCGATGTTATATTTGGCGTTATATTGAAGTTGACCAGTTCATCCCATTCAACAAGTGCAATTTGAAAGTTTTCACGATGATGTGTTACACTGTAATAGTCTTAATGCTTATTTGCATTTTTTATACATATTATTTCTGCGCAGTAGAAGGTCCCAAAACATAAAATAGATACCTAATGTTTTTGTTACCCTGCACTAAATACTCGATAACTTTCTTGGTCAATTCTGTGGCTCATGTTCTCCAACGATTAGTATTTTTGCGCCAAATTAATATTGTAATAACGTTGGTCCTGATCCCATTTCTTCTGTTAAGGACCCCAATCAACGAAAATTGGCTAGCATTAATGAAAGTGACGTCACCTCCATTATATTTCCAATACATCCCTTTGTCTCTGTTACGGAAACTTGATTTGGATTAACGCCGTCTTCAAAGGCTTCTCGCTTACACATTTCCTGATATTCATGATTGTAAATTGCGTTATTGATCGCGGATAGAATAGTAAGTTCTAGCGTTTCTACATTATGATTGATCGCTTTAATTTGTTATGTCTCACTCTGAAGAGTCAACGATTTGCGTGAAGCTTGTAGAAGGTTGATTGTGATTTCTGATCTTCTAATGCCTACATTTTTTTAACCAATTCTTTTTGTATTCAAGAAGAATATAAATTATAGTCCTTTTGGACATTAAATCGATTGGTACTTGACTCCATTAACACATTTTCCTTCTGAACAATTAAGCACATTATATTAGAGCCAAAGGTTCATTTAATTTTCATTTGTACTAAAACTTCTAGAATCTAACGATCAGAAGTCCGGGCACTTTATCAGCCTGGGGATAAACTTGGGAACAGGGTTCCGTTCGCAAACACGGCACTGCGGAACCGTGATATCAATGTGGATGACGTATGACCGCGTTAGCGAGGTTTCACCGTCTAGTTATTACCTACCTCCATTTCTCTACAATGCAATGATTTGAATTTCTGGCGCATGGTAATCCAAATCGTCGTAAAGTTGCACCCTAGTGCATTGTTCAATTTATGCCCCTCCTTTGTTCTTACATTTGTTTATGATACAGTGAGAATAGTGAAGTCGTGTTGTTTATTCGTCAAGAGTTTTGACTTAAAGACTGTTTGCACTGTTCGGAATTTTGATACTTTCTTTGTTGTGCATTTAGCAGTAAGAACTCTGTAGTACTTTTACTTAGCGTCGTTTAGCTTTTATGCTGAAATTCTGTTTACTTTCATACTGCAAAGATAACATAGCGTTCAAGTTATTTATTATGGCTCTTTGTAAAGTCTAACCTAGAGTTTTTACAGTAAAACAGAATAAAAAATCTCTTTATGTGGCGCCACGGCTTGTTTTAACGTTTACGGGAGAAATCTTCACTTATACATAAAATCTTAAATCTTACTTTGCAAAGTTCTAAATTGAAAACATCTGGATGAGTTCCAAGTGGAAAAAAGAGAAGTGGTCGTTCCTCTAGATTGCAATCTAATAATTTTGCCAAGAACCCTTCATGCGTAGCAAGATGGCCGACATATGTGAAATTAATTCAGTTACCATTATTAATACTTACCTGCGCAAGCGTTGGTGAATTTATGAGTAATAAATCCTTACCTAATGATTTATAGTGGGGTATCCATGTGGGACGTTGAGAATGTACCTGCCATCTGTTTAAAGATTATGTTACTAATAGAGATGATGAATGCGTACTTATATCCTACATATAGACCAATTTACATGTATAAAGACGGTCTGTAACAGTATCTGCTAGGAAGCGTTAAAGGGTGGGAGTTTGGTTTAAAGAATTTGTTCCCCAAAAGATCATTACAATGTTCACTTATATAAGAAACATTATAGCAACATAAGAATAACGTAACAGCACTGATAGCCGAGTGGTATGACCGTTGGACTGCCAAGTCAAAGGTCGCAAGTTCAAACCCCGGCACGCACCAATGTCTTTTCGAATTCATGAGCGCATAATAAATATGTTATTAGTTGCTAAAACGGTGATGGAAAACATTGTGAGAAAACCAGCACACCTAATAGATTTTCAACGGTGTGTAAAGCCATGTCAGAGGCCTACAGGCGGTTTAAACTCTGACACCAGGTTGTTCATCAACCATACGACAAGAAGAAGAACATTACCTTTACCTTGTTCTTAAAGATATTAAAAATGATATAGATTTGTATTGGGTATGACGATAAGATTGAGAGACTCTTAAATAGTCCATTTTGATTACATGGTTGTTATATTTTTTAAATTTAACATTAAGCATGTACCTACTAAAGGTATATTATACTTTCAATATATTATGTTGGGAAATTTATGAGTAAGTCATAAATGACATGTGATTTATCAACCGTGCGTGCTATTTAGTATGTCAATCGAAATCTAATTTTAATCTAAAACTAATCATATCTCAATTAGCGTAGCTATATGACCGTCATAAATATGATAGTTGTACCCATATTAATGATAGCCTGGTCGTAATGGACACGAAAAAATAACATTCTAGTAATGATTTACCGAACTCAAAATAATGATGTGTCATTATATTAATAAACGCACTGCTAACGCAAAAGCACTGATAGCCGAGTGGTATGACCGTTGGACTGCCAAGACAAAGGTCGCAAGTTCAGATCCCGGCACGCACCAATGTCTTTTCGAATTCATGTGCGTACTATAAATTAGTTATCAGTTGCTAAAAACGGTGAAGGAAAACATCGTGAGGAAACCAGCACACCTGAGAGATTTTTCAACGGTGTGTAAAGCCATGTCAGAGGCCTACAGGCGGTTTAAACTCTGACACCAGGTTGTTTCATCAACCATACGATAAGAAGAAGAATAAACCTACTAAAAAAATTGAGCTCAAAGCCATCACATAACATAACATTACACCCGTATTCCCAGAAGCGTTAAGTTACATATAGTACACCCAAATTTCGCCAGTTATGTTATAAGTCCCAATGTAACAAGGGGCGAGACTATTGCCATCAACCGGGCGCAAATCCAGACTTCGTGCTGCTTCTGAGAATTATCTATTGGAAATCCCAGTAACACTTTGCATGCTTTGTCTATATCCAAACGGAATATACCACAACACTAAAAGACCTACGTAGAATAAACGATCACAATTTATCTTCGACGCTACACTATCGTAAACCATTTCGATCCAATATTTTACGTTTAGAAACCGAAGCCTTTGAAACATTGATTAATATTAATGATTTCCTTTGGGAACTAATTTGAGTGGATAATGGATCTTTTGTATATAATGAAAAAGTAATTTGTTGGGTTCCCTCCGTCCAATTAGAATACAAAAAGCACGCGGCGGTTTTTCGATTAATCATCACATTCAGAACGCAACTGGTATTGAGTTATCGCGTGTTTCGACGCAGTTTGAGTACAATACTTGTGGAATAAACTGAATTGCTCGGTTCAATATATTCGCGATTTCTATGAATAATGCTTGTATTAATTCATTAAAATAGTTTTAGTTAAAGTAGTACTTTGTAAGTAATTATGCAAAATGGAATTAGCTAGATCCTTACTATTGTAGGTACTTAAATATTTATACATCGCGGTAGTATTCTGTTAAGGAGTAAACTGTAAGCCCTGTCGAAAAACCATTTATGTTAGAATTGGTAAATCTTTCGCTTTAGGGGCTGAAAATGGCGACCCTCTTGTCATCTGCGCGATCTATAAACCCATAATGTCATCTCATAGAATCCATACTGTACTATTACTGGATTTTTTTTAATCAATTATACCTAAACCTAGCTTAAAATTGATCCCATTATAATCTGCAGTCGCATTCGTGACAATAAGACCTATTAAGTTTAAGTTTGTATTAAGATACTCATGCTCAAATTCCTCTTCTACCATGTCGACATGAACTCTAGCTCTTCGAGCGCAGCATCAGCTGCTATTCATATTGTCAACAAAATGAATAGCGTACGCCGTGAAAAGCAATTACCCAGGCAGCAGGTTGGTAGCGGGACTGACTACCCTGGGGCCGTAGACAAGTGAAAAACGCTTCTCGAATAGAAATCGAATAGAATGATTAATATGGATATGATATAATGCTTTGATCGTATATAATTAATTTAACCAATGAAATGTAGGTATTTATCCTATATAGTTTTCATTCTAATCGTTAAGCGTCGTCGTTTTGTCACGTCTCTATCACATTAGGGCGGACTATGGATTGTAAATCGTCAACCTTCTTCTAGGTAACGGCATGAGCCAATTGCCACATGGAAATAGGTCATGTCGTGGTGTAGAGATTGGTCAGTCAACAAGGATGGTAGCAAGGTTGACCGTCTACAGTGCGCCGGACGTTGTACGTATCGGCAACTTGAATTGACTGCATTGAACAATCCCTTCAAGTCCAGATAAAAATTAATGCGCTATTTAATAGGGGTGTCATAAATTATCTCTTAAATATCGCATCACACCATACATCGCTTTAATTTATAATTCATTATTTACTATGTTAATTGCTTAATTACGAACAGGCTTAAAATTGGGCGGGTCAAAATTAATATCGATGAGTTAAATCATGTTACTACAAATGGAACTATATTACGCCATTATTTTTTGACTATGAAATGCCACGAGCGTAGCAAATTGAAAAATCGTGATCTCTGCCTGCTCCTCTAGAAAACGCGTGACTTTTTATATTTATAAAATGGTTTAACGATATTATTTATGCTGTTATACTGCTGTGTATCTAATCCTTTTTGCACAATAAATGTAATTGTATGTTGATTATAAATACCTAGGGCGGGTTGTTTCAAACAGTATGTTACCGATATATACGTATGTCAAATAACGATTACAGAAGATGTGTAAAATACGTAAAACATGAAGCGTTGTTTTATGGCATAAAAAACCGGTTGACAACGTTATAAGAGCTGCTAGTAAAAAACAAAATTAGTAATGCTATTTTTACATTTACATACGTGTATCAAGTGAAGCTGAAACAACCCCCCTACGAAAATAATGTCACTAATAGAGATTAATTACGAAATTTTATTACAAAAAACCCTTTTTTGTAATAATAAACCGCAAGTAATGGTAGCAATCTTAATGCCCTTTTATTATCATCGTATCAATCAGTAATTATCCTGATAGAAATATCTATTGGCAAGAAGGATGCTCGCAAACTTAATATTATCTAGATTAGGTACTTGAAAGAGGAAACCAAACATACGTTAGTAAATCAAACTAAATCCACTTTTGGTTGCTAAGGATAAAGTCGGATTCTTCAGACTGTTCTATTCGCCTTCAAAGGCTTTACTCGAAATAAATAGAAATCATTTTCGAAACAAGACAAACATTTTTGTACTTTTAAAAGAAATATGTTCGAGTGATCAATCGTATTCATTTGATTTAGACTTTTATTACTGTGTACTCAAAATTTTTGATTCTGAATACAATATTTTAGTTGATAATAATGATAACAATGGCTACGAAAAAAAAACTAGATGCTTGGGTATGTGAACGCACACACAAACCGTTCAATTACAAATTATCCGTCGTTTTAATAATACGTGGTCAAGAATCCGTAAAGTGAAGAAACTCCGGCTAACAATTAAACTTTAGGGTACTTCTTTGAAAGTGATTTAAGTTAGAAGAATCCTTAAGAAAGCGGGTCCCGTCCGCGGACTAAAGATCCCTCTCTGCGTTAATGAAGGAATTCCGTTTTTATTATACTGGAGTGCTTCCCTGTCACATCCATCTTGCCTTTTAGAGGTCTTCGTTGGAAATGGAAAAGACAAAAAGGTAAATCGACAATAGATTCCTATAAATATAGCCTTCTTGAGTTTTATGTAAATGATAATTGTAGGATATTTTTTATGAGAAGAACTTACATTCGGACCTTTTTCTTGGATAAGAATGTAGCTAATGTAATGACAAGGACTAAATGAGAGAATTTAGTTCTACGTAATTAAAAAAAATACATAGCGCGTTTCATGGAACTTGAAATACGAAACTATTTACACACAAAGCACTTTATTGGAAAATGGATACAACTTATTTAATATTCAAATGTTTCGTGCTAATAATAAGCAGCATTTAGTTTTAAATGAATTTCTAATTTCTTTGCTAACCTAATTACGCTTAGCACCTGATGCTTTAATTTAATTTATAGTTTTACGGTGATTTTTAACCAACGACACCAGAAGAGAAACATTTGTGTATACTAAAATATTCCTTCTGCTTACTCTATCCATTTGAATTATAATCAAATCAAGAAACTATTTCAATCATCGGATAAACCTCAAAGACTAAATCCATCTTTCCATTCCGAACAGTTGCTCTGGGAGTAGACCAAACTAAATTCATAATAAAGTTTCACAACTCCTAGAAAAGACGGACGGGGCAACGGGGAAATATCTCAAGTAACCTCAACTCCAGCGGATTATAAAATACCTGACAGCATTGGAAATTGCTTGGAAATGTTTCATTTTTACAACGAAACTAACTAAAAATCTTTAGGAAACTGGCCGTCTTCGAATTCCGAGAAAATGGACGCTTGTTATTTTGTATTCTATCTATCATGTCATCGTAGCTACCTATATTTCCCGAAGAGTGAAAAGCACACGATGCTGAAGGAAAGAACATATGTTAGTATTATAATATATTCTTTAATGCACACCAGTGTAAATTTAGCGGTCTTCTCGCTTAATTTATATGCTTCCAGACCACATTAGAACGGACTAGAAAGCAATTAAAATTTTGGTGGGTTCTTAAGGGTTTTAAACTAAGTATAACTTAAGATTATAATCACGCTCTTTTATTACATTTGAGAAATTCTTAGGCTAATAAAACACCAAGTAAACTATCAACACATTTAACTGACCTAGAAAACGAATACAAGATTGAGACAGAAACTTGGCACTAATGAGGAAGTTATTTTAAAATTATGATCTCTTGATATAATTATGATTCTAGTAATTTTATTCATAATACAAATTAACCTCCAATATATGTACCTTAATGAATAATGAAATTGTTCTCGACTCGACATACTTAGGAAAGATTGTATCAAAGTCTTTAATCAAAAAAATGTTATTTGTTAAATAAACCTAAAAGTAAAACACTAAACTTGTGTTAACATAATTATTAAAGACAAACTTTCGTTCTTTTAAAGATTAAATCTACTAATT
Source organism: Abrostola tripartita (assembly GCA_905340225.1). Classification (NCBI taxonomy): domain Eukaryota; kingdom Metazoa; phylum Arthropoda; class Insecta; order Lepidoptera; family Noctuidae; genus Abrostola; species Abrostola tripartita. Next base: position 5,108,639 of record HG996498.1, on the reverse strand, counting down.
CCACACCTCAACCATGAGACTTAACTATTAAGCCTAATTGTTAACTTGACTGTTCAGCTTAATTATTAACTTAAGCTACAAACCGATACTAACGGAGTCGTGATTAGAAATCCGTGGGTTAACCCTGCTCTTATTACAGTAAGCCACAAATTTCGGAGCTCTACGGTGATTCACTGGCTGATGCGAGTCTGCAAATAACTATGACTTGCTACCTGGTATATGCGGTGTATTTACGCTTACCCAATACAGAAATGTAGGTACCGGAATGTGGAAATGGAGATTCTCATAAACGTGTAGAAGTGCGGAAATAAAATGGCTTCGAGAACGTTCTAGGAGAACGTTGAAGTTGTTACTTTACACGCGGTAAATTGTTCATGGTCGCATTCCTTATCTTGATACTCAATCGACGACGACGATCTGATTGGCTCAATGGCCATGCCATTGGACTGCTGCGCTAAGGGATGCGGTTTCGATTCCCGCATTCTCCAAAAAAAATTATGGTCCGCAGATTTTTGTTCCGAACTTGGGTGTTTGTGTAAATGTGTACCTAAGTATGTGATATTTCATTTTTGACATTTGTTTTTGCAACAAAATAACAAATCTGATCAATATCATAAAGATAGCCCACAGTAAGATTTTTAACATTGCACAGTACAATAACGAACTAAACATCACGAATGATCCACATAAAATGATGTTGGCAGTCATTAGGCGTAAATTATAATTATCTAGTAAATACACACAAGTACTTATAAAAACAAAAGTAAACAGAAATATATAGCGTAGCTGTATAGTCCGGTATTTTAGTTTGCAGCGGTATATAATTGTTTAAAATCAATCCAAGTATACACAAGCGGAACGTACTTTTTCCAAGGATCCCTAAAAGTTGAAGTAGACATCACGGTGACAGCTCACAGCCAACTTTATTTCTCGTTATAAACTTACTCCTGTGCATCGCCGAGGATGTTTTGTTTGAGAAGATTTTTAGAATACCAACCATGTCACGGCCATGACATAATGTGTAACGGATAACATAATATACCTATATGTTTTTGTCATAAAAGAGTGTATTTAATAATAATAATTTATTTAAAGAGAATGAAGATTGTACCTAATGTTGTGTTTTTTTTTAGTTCTTTTTAATTCCACAGGCGATAAAGATTTTTATAGATTAGAATACGCAAAGTAAATATTATGTATTCAAGTAAAACACTCATTATATCATGATTATTATATCTTAGTTGTTACCTTTAAAATAGCTGGATTATTATTCGAGAAAATGGTTTTAATTTGTAACATTTTGTGATCATCTGTACCAAATCTGGTGCTAAATGACCAGAAGCTAATTCACAGCATACAACATAATATCCTCAATTTAATACAATAAATAATATACCTGTCTTCTTTATAACCTAACAAGTGATATTCAAACATACATCAGTGCTGAAAGCTTGGCATCTCATATATTCAAGTGGTTCAGGTATTTCACCAACACGACAGGTTACGCTGCCTAATGCTGCCTAGGGCATGAACATTATATTTAAAATACAGTAGAAGCTAGTGATAAATCGTCGAAATGTTCACAAAACATTTTCGTAAGATATTCTGCTCTTGTGTTATCTTGGGATGACGACGGTTTATTCGTGTGGATAAAGCTTATACTAAACATATATATAATACTTAATATGCGTTTATAAGTATGAATTTAAGATTTTAATATTTTATCACTACTATTGAACATATTGTAATTTTTAAAGACGTCTACGTCTAGACATGGTTTTTGTTATTTGATTACTTTAAACAAAATGTGGCCCTCTTTATTACCAGTAGATGTTACTACATTTACAATTATGGACTATACAATCAAAAGAACTTCATTTTACGATGTCTTCCCGTTCTACTCAGATATCACACCATAACCACCGATTGTCAGTCCACCTAGCCAATTCCCCTTTAATTTTAACATCATGATTGCCAATCTGACTGACACATATTATTTCGAATTTTCACTCATTCAACTCAAATGAAACCACACAATATAATTACTTGCTAATTTATTTACCAGAATATAAATCCAATCATAAAGTACAATACCTAACTAACAGTGGATCATATCATCTGTACATCGATGTACAATCGCACACATTAATATGCGGTGTTCAGCGCAATGCAACGTTGTGCAAATACACCACGGTTCGAATTAGTGTTTACTATCGGCTCTACGTACCTACCTGTATTGTAGTACACCATGAAGGTGCACTGATTCTAGCTGTTATGTTACATGACTATGAATGAGAAGGTGTTGTGTTGGAGGTTTATGGACTACAGTATTGTGAGATTAAGCCCTAGTCTTCTTCTTCTTATCGTATGGTTGATGAACAACCTGGTGTCAGAGTTTTAACCGCCTGTAGGCCTCTGACATTGCTTTACTCACCGTTGAAAAATCTTTTAGGTGTGCTGGTTTACTCACGATGTTTTCCTTCACCATTTAAAAGACTTATAAATAATTTATAGTAGTGCACATGAATTCGAAAAGACATGCGTGCCGAGGTTTAAATTTAAGACTTTTGACTGTGCAATCCAAATGTCGTCACCGCCTGTAAACCCTAGTAAGTATAATTATGTGATACGAAGAACTCTAATTTGGAATGGTTTCTACTTTATTAGCACATATACAATACCTGAACAGATATCCATTCGGTCTTGCAAGCGTAAAAAGTTAAATACATAATGTACTTTGTTATGAAAAAGAATGCAAATGAAAGCCGGAAGGGGCAAGATTACAAGTACGTTAAACATTTTTCTTCTTCTCTTGCGATTCCATTACTGGAGTTTGTCTGTCAGCACTGACGAAATAAATTGTGTTTTTTGCAAGACGGTATAGTATCTTACTTTTCGCGGGTTCGTTTCACAAACATGAAATATCACATACACAAACACCCAGACTCGGTACAAACATCTGCGGTTCGCACAAATGTTTGCCCCGTGCGGGAATCGAACCCGCAACTCTTAGCGTAGCAGTCCAATCGCTTAGCCACTGCGCCAATCAGGTTGTCATCACCACTTTCATTTCTCCATAGTGATTCACCACTTTCGATGTCAGTTCATTCGAACAATATTTGTGGGCTACAATTTCTTTGCATTGTTTCCCCTCACTCAACATTGAACAGCTACCATTAATGTTGGTCTTCAATCAGCGGTACCTTCATCATCACTGTCAGAATCATCAGTGTGACATACAACCACGCACAAAATAATCACCGTGGTAACAACTAGGTGTTTACCGCAGCATATTTCCGTGTCAAGCGGGCGCTCATTAGAACCGAAGCCCACATTAATATTCTCTTGTGCCGGAACGATGTCAATGCAGGTACAAATGTACGGAACCGAGCTTTGATTTAGTGTCTTGTGTTATCGGCTGTACCGTGTGCTACCTTTTCACGTGGATATTGTTGAACTGTAAAGGGGTAGTGTTGTTATTAAGGTTAACGTAAACTATTCCTGTGTTCTCGGTGAAGTTAGGTAGGTGTGTGTGACACGGCCCTCGGGCGCTGTAAACTCAGTTTGATCATAACAGTTTGAGGCTCTGTTATGTTTAAGCCCTAAATAGAGACTGAACGTTAACAGGAACAAATATGCAATATGACTTAGGTAAATTCATTGTTCAACCTGCTGATCTTCTTTTTGTTTATAAAAAAAATATTAATTTTTAACATTAATTGATTGACATTAAAATTGAATTTAAAACCTCATGAGGTTTCGAAAACTGTGATCTTTGAATAAAATAATCAAACGTTTAAAATCTTAGCCTGCCTCAGTAACTATGTAAACGGATGGAACCTGAAAAAGTGTTAACAAATAGAAACCTCATTTTTTTTTCGAAAATCATTACATTAAGTTTTTCAAGGTCTATTGTACAATATCTCTGGTGATCGATCTCGTATAGCCAGTTTGTATAAACAATGCCCTCAAATATTTATCATAAGTAAACACTGTTGGCCTAACAGTTTGGCAGCTCCAAACTACTGTAATGAGGTAAGTAACAATTCTCGGAAAGTATCTAATACGGACTTGATTCAAGGAAATAGCACGTGATTGTCAGTCAACCCTTTGTTTATCAACCACGTAATAACACGTTTGACGTGTTCTCAGTAGTCAGTATTGTAATATTGATTTTTCTGTTGAACTTTCATATCAAATGTTTTGGAATATAAAGCTTTAAGATTCAACACTCTTTAATGAAAGGTTAAAATGAAATGATTACGACTGAAATTAAAACTGTAAAATATAAAATGAATAGAGATGAAAAACTCTTTTTAAATAATCACACAAATATTATAAAGGCGAACGTTTCTGTACGTAACAAACATACAAAGCTCAAACGGTTGAACCGATTTTGATAAAATTTTGTATGGATGTAGCTGATACCTAGCTTAACACATAAGCTACTTTTTATTCCGCAAAAATGTAGCGGGTAACACCGAGAGGCGGAGCTAGTTAAAAATAATGATTATTCTAAACTGATAAATTAATAGATTCCATGAATTCTTCTTTTGATTAGGAAGAGTTTTTGCAACGATAGGAAAAAACACACCATCTAAGAAGCTCATCTAAAAACTGTCGGTAGACTATGATATTAATACCATATTTTAGACATTATCCCCTTTATCATATACGATGTGACCTTCCCCTGACGCGATTAATCCCAGCTGTTACTGCGGCCCGCTCTCCAAATCAATTTCCTCAATTCGATTTGACGACGGACGTTCATCAATTATGTGACTTTTGTTTTAAATGAGCTGGTTACCAGTTGTGGCCTAGCGTTATAGTCCTAGCAAACTGGAGACCGTATGTGAAGATTGTCATCACGGAACCGTATCTACCCTGGTGTATACCCAGCCTGATAGATATACATTAATCAGGCTTCAAAACACTCTACTCCATCGAACGTTCTTTTATGCTATTTTTATTCGAAGTTTCTTTATTTATTTTATTACAAACTTCTGGAAGAGGACCCAAGCCATAAACACCACTGCGTTGTGGGTGACAACTGGTCTAACTTGCAGATATACTCTGGTATCCAAATGACATTACAGTCTCTTTATTTCAGTACTACATTAAAGCACCCATATCTGGTAGCTATGAATCTAAAATACAATCCTGATTTGAGAGTGTCTTTCACAATATAATATGACAGAAATCATAAACAGACATCACTGAACGCGATGAAGCTGTGATTCACAGTACTGTCTCACTGAGCCGTGATGTAAATGTATTAGTTCATCACACAATAAACAGTAATCTCTCACACATATGGAAAAACTCCCCAACTGTCATATATAAGACAGGTCACTCGATGGGTGGACGGTTGATTGATGAAACGTATCCCTCGCAGTGGACAACGCTTCGATTGCTGATCAATCAAACGAAAATCCAGTTATTCTTATGTTATACTCTTATCTTTGATTCCGATGTCTGTGTGTGACTGGCGCATCAATCTTGGAAAAATAAGTTCTCAGATAAGTTAAAAGGAAAATGAGCCTTAAAAGCTTGGAGCTAACTTTTCTTTGAAGAAATACGTAAATTTTTGCAGTTCCCGCTATACATTCTCAGTAGTGTTGCTAATTATTTTTATGTGCTAATTTAGGTATTTTTGGGCGAAAAATTATATGAAAATCTCCGACCATCCGATTTCTACATCTGATTTACCTTACAAGTATCAATTGAACAAAGCACCGCTATGTTTACCGTTACAAAATGTTCATCATAACCTAATTCCGTATTAAGCTTTGTTATCCGAATTTAATTATCTATTTATAATTAAATTCGGATAACAAAGCTTAATATTAGCATGTGATTATGATAATTAATATGTTAAATTCTCAGTTATTGATACAAAGTGAGCTTAGTCGATTTAATTACCGTATAACATAATTATGAATGAGGTTTATATTACTAGTGATCTCAGTATAAAACAGCTCTAATGTTTGCTAATTGAAAACAACTAGAAACTCGACCGGAGTGGAGTTAGTTCTTAAGCTTTTTCAAAGCCTCAAGTAAAACTTTGTTATACATTAAAACTGTATTACTCTTTATTCTTGAATGTAAATTATGCCTGCGCGCCTGTAGTGTGTAGTCCTCGAAAAGGTTTTTGGCGACCTGATTGGCGCAGTGGCTAAGCGATTAGACTGCTGCGCTTAGGGTTGCGGGATCGATTGCCGCTCGGGGCAAAAATTTATGCAATCCACATTTGATTGTCCCGAGTCTGGGTGTATGTGTTTGTGATATTTCATGTTTGCGAAACGCACCCACGATACAGGAGAAATTACTAGTGTGGGGCGAAGTTTAAAAAAAAAAAAAGCAGGCAGAGCTATTTACTATACCCTGTGTGAACAAATGTAACTAAACGTTATCAGATAAGCAACAAACGAAATCAGCGGTATTACTTCGTTGATCTGTCCTGATAGCTAACACGAAAACTATTGAGTACGCTTTGTAAAATACTAAGAATATCATTGTATAACAATATGTAAGTAAGTGTAGCACAAGAAACTATACTTTATTAAATAGATAACATAGATACCATCTTGTACTAAGACGCATCGCTCAATAATCGAAGCCATAACTTCAAGCTTCGAAATACTAATAGTTTTGTTGCTTCAATTGTTTCTAACTTGACGTCAGGATCCCAGTTTGAGTTCGTAAGACAAACGCCGTTTATCAGGCGTTGATGGCAAACTTGCTTTACAAATCTTATGCACCCGCGATACTAGTAAGGTGCGTCCACACTTGTAACATTTATCCATAACTTTTAGCCGTAACACCATTTCTTACGGAGTTTGTTATGGACCAGAGAGCAGACAAGCCACTGTGTTACGGTCACAGAGGAACGTTCGTTGAAATGTAACAAGTGAGGACGCACCTTTACATTTCTATTTGGTTTTCAGTACAGATTTCCCAGTTGCATCGTTTGTTTACAGTTGTAAAGGCAAATACCTGGTCCCGTAACGCGTAGACGACGCTAAAAGTAGTCTTTTGCAAATCTTGTTCGTGTTCCGTTGTCTTTTGTTTGGATTTGTTGGTTCATATTATTAAACTGTGTGTTTGCGTTATAGGAAATCATTCGATGTGGTTTCCGTCTTATAATTGCCCAGCTCCGTTATTCTTGCGTGTGTCGTAAAAAAGGAATAAGGACATAGATTACGCTCCTTGTTTTTAAATTCAAAAAAGGAGGAGGTTCTCGATGTATTTCTTTTGTATGTTTGCAACAAGATTTCTTCGTCAATTAAGCCGATTCTTTATTCCTTTTGTTTTTGTTTTTTGAAGGCAGTTTTTATTTTTTTTACCATGTTATTCAAATCATATTTTTATAAAACGACAGTAAACATTAATTGAGGTTCCATTATTTACTTTAAACACTCAGTCACACGTCAGTCTTTATTCAAATTAGTAGGTAACATTAAACATGAAAAAAAAAGTTCCAAATATTAAATCATTTTGTGAAACTAGTAACTACTTTTGATGCGATACCTCAAAGTTCGCTTCGCTATCTTTATATCTTTTTAGTTGGAAACTGTAAAACATAACCCAGCTTATAGGCACTTCACAATTTGCCTTTATTATATCACAATAGGCACTAGAGTATGTCTGCTTCCGAAGACTTATTAAAATATTTATGAGCTACTTTTTCCGGTTCTTTCATTTGCTTTTACGTCTTCACCCAATCCCTTTGGGTAGTCGGCTGGGGTTTGTACTGCATTATATTTAAACCTTGCCTCATTTAAATTTTTATAGTTATAATGTTCACAATCATCGTCTGCTAAAGATTATTTTGTTTTAATACTGCAAAGTTATAAACAAACAAGTCAATTCACAAGGAATTGTTGTACACATTTAGTTAAAGAATCTTCTATACTAGACCAATAATATTGTACACCCTTTTTTTAAAACAACCACTATCGCTTCGCACGTACCGTTGCATATTGAAATTCAATCAAAATAATATTATGCGATATCATCGAAACAAAGCTGATCCTATTCTCGATATAATACAAACTGTGTGAACAGTACTGTGGGACGATACATTAATATGCATCAAGTGCAAACTATCGCCGACCGCGATCGCAGTGCAGACTGCAAACACGAACACAGGCGCCACTGTTCGCTTTCCAATTGAAGACACAGTGCACTACGTTGCCGTACCTCCCTTTGGTGCTGAATTATTTTGTAGTGGGTTTGGGATTGAGGAAACAGCGTGTCGGCCACTTATCTTCAGCCGAGACAACTGACGGAAGCGAGTGACTTAATGGCGCTGCAAGCGATAGCGTGGCTGTTAGCACTTGTACGACGTCTGGAATTTTAACGATAATGTTATTGTACCTGTGTTAGTTTAGAAAATTGGTATACAACATGAGTCCAGCTTTGGCTTCACTAATATAACAAATAAAGTATTCCAACAAAAGGTGGGTACAATCAGGCAGTTTTCATGTATAGCGTACTGACTTAAAACATGTGCACTACCCAGGACAACGCAATATATAATTTTTTTGCAGTTAAAAAAACGTCGGCCCTCTTTATGATTTTCTCTAGTGTGGGTGCGTTTCACAAACATGAAATATCACATACATAAACACCCAGACTCGGGACACCATTTGCAGATTGCTCTAATATTTGCCCCCTGCAGGAATCGAACCCGCAATCCCTAGCGTAGCAGTCCCGTCAATGAACCACTGCGGCAATCAGATCGACAAATTTTAAACCGACTATTGTTATAATGAAGAGTATTATTTTTCTGTCACAATGTTTAGGAGTTTATAACCCGCTTTTATCTTGAAGCTTTAAAAAATATAAATCATAATGTTTGAGAATTCAGCAATATTTACACCAAAAAACATAACTATATTTAGCTGAAGCGAGTTTAATTCTACTTTTTATGCTGTCGGAGGGAGAATTGAATAAAAGTCATACATGAATGTGCCGATTCAATCTTGTATGTGTGTTTCGGAAAAATCTAAAAATCAAATGTACGCTTGTATATGGAGCCGACAGTTTCAATCCGCGATCGTACCCGCTTTGTACTCCAAAATATTTAATATTAGGCGTAGCTTAATAACTTTTTTCGTATATTTTTCGATATTGTAGGAATCTAAAATAAATTTGAATTTTTAGGTGTACTCTCCCTTTAGACATCCGTGCCTACTGTTTTCCCCTATGGGATATATGTAGGTGTTATTTCATAACGTTACGTACTTTTTTTAAATCCAAGTTCATCAAACATATAGGAAAATTTTAACTTACAGTCTAAGCAGCCTATCCTAGTAAGCTTTAAGTAGTTTAGACTAGAGTTCTTACCAGTGGCTACAGGTATTTATTTGATCGTCTGCCGAACACGCCTAGATGAGCCAATTTTTATTCGCAGCATAAACATAGTTGTACTGGTCTTGTCAAAACGATAGAAAAAGATACATTTTGCAACTCCAAACTATCTTTCAAAACCCTCGACTTTATTTCAGGATACTGCAAATACCTATCGTAGTAACCGATGCAAAAGAAAAGATCTTTACTTTTCTCTTTCCTAAGTATATTCAGCTTCTAGTCTAGATAACTTTAGTAGCTGTTCCTATTAATATGCAAGATCTGACGACACTGTAGGATTCAATAAAAAGACTCCGAAGAAAAATAACTTTAGCTTTCAGATAACCTAGCGATAATCAATTATTGAGATATCGTATTGAAATCATATTTGTTTTTAAATAATTGTTTGGTTTATTCTTTTGTCAGTAATAGTTGTCGTTTTTATCAGCACTCGTTAATTGTTTTTGAATAAATTTGTTGAAAGAAAAGAGTGTTCTCCAAAGCCTTCTGATAAAATGTTGAGTTTAAAATGTGTAACTTTTCTCGCTTTCTACATCTCTGATTTACCTCATGCTACTCTCATGTAGAGCACCGATAGCCGAGTGGTATGGCTGTTGGACTGCCAAGTCAAAGTTCGCAAGTTCAAACTCCGGCACGCACCAATGTCTTTTTGAATTCATGTGCGTTTTATAAATTAGTTATCAGTTGATAAAAACGGTGACGGAAAACATCGTGAGGAAACCGGCACACCTGAGAGTTTGTTAAACGGTGTGTAAAGCCATGTCAGAGGCCTACAGGCGGTTTAAACTCTGACACCAGGTTGTTCATCGACCATCATACTTCATCATCATCATCATCAGCCGGAAGACGTCCACTGCTGGACAAAGGCCTCCCCCTTAGAAAAAAGGGGGGGTTGCCATAATCCCCACGCTTGGCAAGCGGCTTGGGGATCGCAGTATTGGTGATCAAGTTACAGAAGACGCTGCTGCCCATCTTCTGGATGTTCCCTTAGTCGCCTCTTACGACACCCACGTGAGGAAAGGGGGTGGTCAATTCTAGGCCGGATACCACACGGCACCATCATACTTACTCTCACGTATATATATATACTAATAGATTTGTAAAAATAGAACCCTAATCCAATTCAGAACTCTAGTAACGTTCAGTCTAAAAATCTAGAAATCCCTACTGATTCAATAAAAATAGATTTGATCAATCTTTTCACTGGAAGTATAAAGATGCCGTGAAACTTTCACTTATTTGTAGACGGGCTACAAATACGAAAAGAGACTGACATTTTATCGAGCGAGTAATCCGCGTAGGATGTGACTTTGCGTAAGTAGGTACATCAAAGAAGACTCTTCACCCGTAATGTAACATAAAAACACTCTTTCATACTATTCAAATAAATATTTTATTAAATGATATTACAGAGAGTCTTTGAAAAATCAGCATGAAATATATTTTGCAAGCTAAATCTGATATTTTGGGGTTGTGGTATTATATTTGTAACACTTCTTTCGTCGGTTCATTTAGAAACAATACCTCAATTGCAAACTCTTAACTGCCAACACTTATGCCCAAAGTCCTATACCTACATACCATTTTTTTTTATCTGAACTAGCGATCATTTCTGACCCATTCGTGTACATCGATAAAATAGGTACTGTGCTACTGACTTTTAAACTATCGCGATGTATTATGATAATTATAGAACAACACGGGAATTAACGCGAACACAATTTTGTAAATTTTTAGCTTGACGTTTCAACCGAATTGCATCGGCCGTCACAAGCAGACACTTGTGTTTAAATTCCCGTGTTGTAGTTTAATTATCAGGTACTGTGCTAGGTAGCTTGAAGGTATGAAAAAACATTTTTTTTATTGTATCCGCTCTTCTAGTCACCAAGCAGATTCATAAGATGATAATTCTACTTAGGTGATCCATAATTATCGAATTCAGTCCGTTTCGCCCGAATTCACAATCGATATCATTTGAACATGCCGTTTGAAATTTCACTGCGGCCGTTCTGCTGAAAAGGAATTGTAAATTTCGTATTATGGTAATTCATGTGTGCTAGCATTAAATTAAGCCCGGCTAGGGATTCAGGGCACAAAAAGTGAAGCTTGTTTTAAGGCCGTATGTATTAACTGTCCGCGCTGTCGTCAAAATGTTTTAGTCTGTATAGTGTATACAGAACCAAGTTTTTATTTATGGCAAACATGAGGAGTTATTCAAAAGTTCGTGAATATGATAATGCATGGATTTTGTCTTACTGTCGTGCTTGTTATGCTTTTAGCCTTAAAGTCTTGGTTAATCCAATTTAGAAGATTAATATGTTAAAACAAAAGGCAATCTTATATTAAAGGTAGATAGATATTCATAAAAGATTACATCCTACAATTTTTTTGACGACCAGATTGGCGCAGTGGCTAAGCGATTAGACTGCTGCGCTAAGGGTTGCGGTTTCGATTCCCGCACGGGGCAAAAATTTGTGCGATTTGATTGTCCCGAGTCTGGGTGTTTGTGTATGTGATATTTCATGTTTGTAAAAACGCACCCACGATACAGGAGCAATTCCTAGCGTGGGGCGACGTTTTTTTACAAAAAAAAAAAGAAAAAAATTATTATTATCATATTTAATTAAATACCAATTTATTATTATATCCTAGCTCCTCAATATTATATCTTAACAAGCAAACAAACTATTACACTATTATAACGGCATTCTACGATTATTTTCCACAATGTCAACTACAGTTAGATCGATCACAAGGCTAGGATTCCACTCCTGGGAAACAAGGCTAAGACAAATCTTTCCCCGGGCTCTTGGAAAAGTTCCACGGACTTTACTGGACCGCATATGTTACTTACGCTAACATTTATCGTTTGTTTTATCTCAAAAGAAAAGAAGGATCGAATGTGATTTTATTTAAAGGTTATTGAATTGAGCTTTTACATTTCAAAGCTGCACTTGGGCGTTGGTTTTAGTGTTACTACTAACTGGTTTACGATTGATTACGACTTCTTTTTTGTATCAGTGTTTTCTAATTATGGTTCCAGCAGCAAACGACTTTGGTGCAGGCCAAAAAAAAGATGGCGTGACCAGTGCCGTAACTAGGGTGGTGCCAGCGATGTCCAGGCATAGTGCGCGTAGACCCTAGAGGGGCGCAGAAATGGCCAGACCAGGACCACAAACAATAAAAAGGGCGGTGTTAAAGAAGCTCGCACTAGAGGCTAGATACGGCACTGGGCGTGATGATCTTGACTCCTATCAAAAAGACTAGCGTCGAGTGACCGCAGACAGGGACAAGTGGAAGGAAGGAAGAGAGGCGTCGGCCCTGCATTAGGACAGTACGAGCTGATAATAATAATATTCTAATTCATTATACTAAGCATGGTAGTGAGGTGGCCTAGGTTACTTGTGAAGGTGTGTACTTCCACCCCTATTGCACATAATAAGTTACTGTTTCTGGTAGAACACTGACTGTAAATCTTTTTATAAAGCCTAAAATTATAAAATGTTTTCTTTATTATTGTTAGGTTGATATCAGTATTTTTTTTACTTGTGGAGTAAAAAATATACTGTGTGCTCACTTCTGCCTATTAGAGTCAGAAAGGTCGTTAGACTTCAATTAAATAATTGCTTAATCATAACGAATAGTTAGGTACTTAGGTCCTATTTAAAAGTTTTGACATTATAACGCATTTTGTTTTCAAATACAACATTATATAAAGCAACTTATTCCAACAGAGCCTACATTTTATGTAATTGTATTATGTTCTTCGAATTAAGTGAGTTTGTTTACCTTGATAAGTTTACGTAATCATTCGTGAGCCGGTTTCAAACTGGTAACTTATCTATGAATATTACTTAGCGAAGTGTGATTACATTTGTCTCTATTATCATGATCAAAGGTTTATTACGTACTTTATGTAACTGTGGAACCTATATTAAGTCATAGATATAGTAGTTACAGTAATGAACACATTATTATAACATATCTATGATTAAACAAAAGTCATCCCTATTTAAATGAAGTGTACTTACGTGTTAAACTATGACAAAACAATGAGTTTTGTCATAGTTTTTTCAAAGAAAAAACCAACGCGCATGCCTCTCATGGTACCATGGCTGATATCACCTATAAGTAAGCTTTTCATGTTAAGTCCATACCGGATGACGAAAAAATAATAGCACTTGTCAACATTCGTCGCTCTTACACACAATACGAAATAGCGACTCAGTTCAGTTTAGGTCATCAAAAATATCGTAAGGGTTACTGGCAGGCTTCGAGATTCTAAAATATCAAAACGATCTTAGCATTTAACAAAAGGCTGAAAAAAAAATTACCATTACTTATCCCCATTTCCCGTACATTCCATTTTTAAGTGCATACATGACGTAATTTAAATGCGGAGAACGCCACAAAAACGAACACATTGGCATGTATTAGTAAAATGCGGTTGGTCAAGCAAGCCGGCGCAACCAGTCAGGATTTGCAATTCACAGTGCGTCGTGCTGGCAAATAGCCGAACGTTTGACAACTAGTGTTTGTAATCGAAGGCTTAACATGTTGTTCGGCACAACGATTACTGTTGACGATGGTCACCGATACAGTCGGCGGCGGACCGAATACGAGCGTATTGTTTAATTGTCGTAGCTTCTGTCACTTTTCTGTGGTGTTTGACGCATACGATGAATACAAAATTTTAAAGTCATAGTAGTACTGTATTTTATTTTTTGACCCTTATTTTTAACCGACTTCAAAAAAAGGAGGAGGTTCTCAATTCGTCGGGATCTTTTTTTTATTATTATAACTCATAACAAAAACACGAACTAATCTGAAATTTTTTGAAAATCATTACTCGCCTTATTTTCAGGACGTGTAAAATTAAAAAGGTAAGGACAAAACCACAAACTTCGGACTCTTTTATTAAGTAATTGTCTACGCATATTGCAAACGTTAGGCTTTACATTGTTATGCCGATAGAATAAATTACTTGGGTTTATCTATATACTGTAATACCTAGTACAATGATTAAAAGAAATCTTTCTTTAAAGTCGTTTAGTCTAATTAACTTTTTTCATTCTTCAAACAAAAGAAGTTCTTCAAATGCATGCGATACTCAGTGAGTCCATTGTTTGTTTGTTACCCGCTGCCAACTGGATGTAGGTCACAGGATACGTTCCCAACTGTAACTAAGCTGTTTTTGCTTTTAGTTCACCCTTTCCCGCATTCAACTGATATTGACACGAAAATGATTAATTACAGAAGGTATCGAGACTGAATTGTGAATTAATGATGACGCAGCGCTTGCGCCGAAGTTGATAGACATTTAGAGACTAACGAGAAACGAAGAATAATTAGGATTGGTATACGATTCATTTTGAGTTGAATTATTCATTTCTTTGATTTATACAAACTAGGGCTTGTGTCAGTAAGATTAATGGCAATACAACTGTGCATAATGTACAAAGATTAAAGACGTACCTATTTGTATGTACCTACGTGTTATAACTAGATCGCGGGACTTAACATTTTTATTTATAGATATCGCTACATCACTCCTATTTCTTCACCCTGTGTAGTTCAATAAACAGTACAAATCGGCCTATACAATTGTGGTTAGAGGTTGTAGAATTAAATTTAACACTCTTATTCTGTAACCTCTAACCAAATAAAGTTTTCCTAGAAGTTAAACATATAACCTAGGCTTTAGATATCATTCAATTCAAATACTACCTGCCTTCTTCGTAGGCTAATCTTTCGAATCACCCGAAATCCAACCGTATTTATTAGTAACTTGCCGTTTTTGACAATTAATAATTAGACATTAAAGATAAACAAAGCTTGTCTCTTCACACTCCCATTACCGAACGGTAAAAAATTATTTTCTTTTCCTAAAATACTACTACTTCCTCCGTCAACCAAAAGCCACAAGCAAAAGCGTCTGACAGTTGCCGTCAGCATAAAAACTAAGAAACAAGAACGAAATTTGTCACCTCAAAAAACGGTAAGGCACCTGTCATTTCTATCCAATTGAGTTAGGTAGGGGTGCCCCAAAATATGTCAACTCGAATACTGGCAAAGACATAAAACGTTCTTCCACCTGATTTTTTTTTATTTATGCCAAATATCGATTTGTGATTATTTATTAATGGCCAGTTTAAGTGTGTCGTTGAGGGAAATCAAACTGTCAATTTTCAAAAACAATGACAGACAATTCCAATTCTAAGTAAGGTGTTCATAAATATCACGATCAATCATTTACAACTGGCGAACGGTGAATATCGGCTGGAAGTTGTTAGACGAATGAAGTCCAAACTTTTCTAATAAAAGATTTGAGTTTGGTTGATGAAAATCCAGGTATTTGATAAATGTAATTAAATAGTATCAGTGTACCTGTAGACATTAATTCCAAGTCTAGACGTTTGTGCTGGCAAGATTTAGTGTGGTTGACCTTTAATTACAGCAATCAAAAACAAAGTGTGCATTACTTTTAAATGGTTGTTATTTTCTTTGTTTCATTGGAAAATGGATGTAGGTATATAATAAAATTACAATAAAAATACTTATAGCCACATGTAATAATAACAGCCTATAACTGTCCCACTGCAGGGCAAAGGCCTCTTCTCGTTAGAGAAGGATTGAGCATTGATCACCACGCTAGCTCACTGCGGGTTGGCGATTTCAGATAATTAAATCCAGGTTTCCTTACGATGTTTTCCGTCACCGTTAGTCAGTAGTGTCTCAGAATATCTAAGAAAGTAATATTTATGACATTGAAAAAGTCACATTGAGACTTGCCTGGGTTTGAACCTGCAACCTCGTGCATAGAAATCCGGTGTGTCAACCACTAGGCCACCACGACGTTAGCCACATGTAATGTTATGTTATTATTTTTAATGTAAAATTACTGGTAACAGAAGGTAGGTAATCAAGCAAACTATTCAGGTGCTTTACATCATATTATACGTTATAACTGTAAGGATTAATTTTTCAGTAGTATTTACACCTAAGAATTGTACAGATCCCAAGACCCGCCATTAGCTCGATTTCCATAATTATCCAAGTTTAACATCAATCAACTCGCTCACTTTGCATTTATTTCACCCAAGATCGTTACGGAAATTTAAAATAGGAATAAATGTATGCATTCTGAATTTAAAATTCAAAGTTTCTTATTTTCTATGGACTGGCGATGGAAGGTGCCAACCTTATTATAAGTGCATAATACGCATGCGCTATTTTGTATTCAACATTTGTCTATGAATTATTGATGGTAATGAGAATTAAATTTTCCTATTGATTGTTATGCTTCACATGTTTATAGAGTTGCAGATTAATTATTGTTGTATGACTGGGTAGTCATACCTGTGTATACATAGTCATCATTGTGGACTTAAATAATTGTATAATTAATCTATGTGAAATCGTCATCAAACAGTGATTAGAATATTAGCTGCCTATTAATGATACAAATTTTATGTAGTGAGAAATAAACAATTTTAATTTATTATTTTTCACGATTTATTTATTCACTCTTGCTTTAAATTTATTACCATAAGTACTTACATTTTGAAAGAAAAATACATATAATTAACTAGCGGCCCGCTCCGGCTTCGCACGGGTATAAAATATATATTATAAGTATTTCTCCACTATTTAATGGATGTTATTATACATATAAACCTTCCTCTTCAATCACTCTATCTATTAAAAAAAACCGCATCAAAATCCGTTGCGTAGTTTTAGAGATTAAAGCATACATAGGGATATAGGGACAGAGAAAGCGACTTTGTTTTATACTATGTAGTGATAAAGCAAGCGCACCTTAGTACATGCCGCTTCCAGTTGATCTTACTCCGTGTATGTTTTCGTTTTAAGTATGAATATTCCCAAGTACCCTACACTTTTCGATTGTTTCTTTTATATTGTAATTATAGCAAAACTGTTACTGTACGTTACTGATAATGCTTGTAAATTAGTTTTAATAATTTTCTCATCTAAGTGAATTGTAAATTCTTATGGGAAATAAAGATATCTCAAACCTCAATATAATTTATCATCAAAGCAATTTTGACTTACAAGTAGGTACTACGTATACTAATTTTCTCTATGGTACTACCACAGAAAAATAAGCACCTACCCAGTGATGTATTTCTTTTCTGACACATCACTGCACAAGTACCTAAGAAAGTAAAGGGTGTAAAATTATGTACCTACTTCTTACACGTTTCCCGTCATTTACAGGTTAATGACTTAGAGGAAAAAGTTCATCAAAAAAAAATTTAATAACGCTGAAAAATCCCTGCTCATAACACCCAAGGGAATCCAAGAACCCCTCAAGGGAATTTTAGTGGAGAATATATTGATATTCTCCACTAAAATTCCCTTGAACGAGAACACAACCACATAATTTTTAAGTTAAAAGTGTTGGACGCCATCTTATTAAAGGCTTGTCTTTGGAAAATGGAGTGCTATGGCACAGCTTGATAAACATTTATTTCATAAAATTGAGACACTAAAGCTTTGGAGCACTTAACTTTCAATAAAAGTTCGATGGTATAGGTTGGTCTTTTAAAATATTGGTGCCACATAGTGGTTTCAGTTTTCCATCCCCGGTAGTTTTAAAATGGCGGTATTTTAGAGCGTGTTTTACTTCTATTGGATTCTGTGCACTGAACATTTCTGCACTGCTCGTAATATTCGTTTAGTTTTCAATCAAAATAGGTATAAGAATAAAATGATTCACAAAATATGCAATACAGAAAAAAAACAGTAATTAAATGTGGTTTCTTCAAAAAGTAAAATTGTCAGTTTTAGTTAAATTTAATATCATTGGTACCCATTTTAAGTTTACTGGTTGTTATATAGTCTATTCTATTCCATTGATTGAATAGAATTTACGTAAGAAAGAATAAGATAGTATTGTACAATATGCGATCGGTGGCCCGTCGTCTCCAACCAATAAAATCTTTAAAACAACATGCGGGAGAGATATACCCCAGACGTGCCCAGATGCAATTTCAGATTAAATCTAAGTTCGAATAGGATAGGAACTTGAGGTCACATGTGAGGTTCTGTAATAGATAACAAATTCAATTGAATACTATGAAGAAGGTATTTAAGATTTTTTTGCCTAGGAGACCAGAATTCTCGCTGCCCGCGAAATATCCCAGTATTTCATAACTACATTAGGAGAGGCCTATTTCCAGCAGTGGACTGCAACAGGCTGACGATGATAATTACCACCTTACCTTTAAATTTTCTCTTGTAACGTGGGTGCGTTTCACAGTCATAAAATTCCATAGTATACGCCCATTATTTACAACTAAAACTCACAGAGATGCAACCCTTCACGCAGATATCCAATCATAAACCTCCAATTGGTTCATCACTAAATCATCACGAGCAACATGACATCCCATTATAAAAAAAAACTTTTGTTACAGTTGCACCCGCGGGGACTACCTGAAGGTGTACTGGGAGGTGCAAGGTCCAGGGCCTCCTGGGGCCATTAACGAGCGCTCAGCTTGGGCCCGAGAACTTTGCGGCAGTAGGGCTGATGCTCCACCGGCCCTCTACTCACCGGGACCTTCCCTGGTGCTCGAGTTCCATAGCGGAGCGAAGCAGAACAATGCTACGGGATTCGTGGGGACTTACAGCTTTATTGATAGACGTGAGTGGATTTTCTTTACCTACTGTTTTTAGTATTTGTGTTATGTATATCTTTGTGGAGAAGCACTCGAGTTAGTCGATTGATGTTGTATCGATTTAAATGTAATCATAAAATACAACACTGTCGAATTTGAGGGCACCAACGATATTACATACGATCATAACATAGAGTAGGTACAAATAAAAGTAAATGATAAATGATTTTATTTCTGTAAATAGGTCTTAAAAAAACACTTTTACACGTCATTTTTTTTTAAACTAGATAGATGGCGTCGGCATTTCCTAACTGACTACCTCTGAGAAGAAACGCCGAAACAAACTCAGTAATTAATCATTTTTTGGAGATATTTTGAAAACTTGTTTGTGTACACATAATTATTTTGTATAGATCGCAGCAGGTCTCCTATATGGAACCTTATAAGTCTTATTCTTTTCAATAATTTACCCTTTCACAAAAAATGCGTAAATATAATTTCTGTCTCTTAAATTAATCTAAACCTTAATGAAGAAGTGAACAGAAACCGTGCACCGCCACTGCAATAAGGATGAAAGTTCGGTAACAGCGCATCTGCTCTGATGAGATATTTTGGGAAAGTGAATTCATGCACATGTGAAATTAATGAAGACTATAATTATTTTATGCTCATTAAGCGTGCAAATAATACGGGCTAATGAGCTGGACGATTATACGCTCCTCGGAAACAGTGTGAATAATATTGTGCACCATATTTTATGAATATAACTTGAATCATAATGGTAACCTCAATCCATTCCAAATATTTGATGTCAATTTTTTGTACGAGGGATAAATTATCGAGAGATTGATCATGATGTAGGCACCTATTCAAATTTATAGTTCTATTTACTATAATAGAATTGCTTATAATTATCCATTGCATGTATTTTGTACATTAATTATTTATTATGGTCTGATTAGAGACAATTGAGCAAAGTGACAATACCAGCCACTGTCATGTAATCGTCTAACACCTTTTTGATGCGAAACAATGCCTCAAGTTCGTCGTGCACCTGACCATTCTTCATTAGGGTTGCTGTAGCATCGAACAAAAACCCCCTTTCTTATAAAAATTTTCCGTGTTAAACAATTGATTAAATTATACCTGTCACTGTCGTTTTCGTTTTAAAGAATAGAGATGTCAATAAACTTAAGAAGTGGTTAACTTGAAACACGTTTTAGCATCGTTTATAAGTAAGCGAGTAAATGTCTATAAATGAATAGATAATGTACCTGTGTTAAGTGTTTGTGCATTATTATAACTTCTGAGTAATTAACTAGTCCCTCTAGAGATTAGTCTCCGTGACCGAAATTCAGTAAGGATATAATAATACATACAAAATGGCAAGCGCCGTGTTTGTGTTATGTGAGAGCGTGGGCCATACCAGATTGAACTTGTATATTTATGAGCTATACAGAGTATACAGCTTATAGGATATGTAGGTAAACCTATGTAGGTCTATCATGTTTACCCAACTAGCCTCATGGTTAGGTAAGCATTACCTTCCGAAACAAACATGATACTGTATAAATCTCTGACCTATATTACTTTATAGTATTGATATGATAACCAATTACTTATACTACATTGAAATTAAATGTTTAATTTTTGCGGATTACGGCTGGGCATAAAAGATTTACTGTGGTGCACGTGAAGTCATTCTTGGAGTATTTCATCATCGTCTCAACCCTTGCACACAAACTACACAACATAACATAACATCACGCCTGTATTCCCCGAAGGGGTAGGCAGAGGTGAACATATAGTACACCCACATTTCGCCAGTTATGTTGTAAGTCCCAATTTCATAGGGGCGAGCCTATTGCCATCAACCGGGCACAAATCCAGACTCCGTGCTGCTACTGAGAATGGATACCTAATGGAAAACTCAGTAACACTTTGCCCGACCCGGGATTTGAACCCAGGCCCTCTTGCTCAGAGTCGCGCTTAGCGACCACTAGACCAACGAGGCAGTTAAACTACACGCTCAACAGAAACAAAAAAAAAACAATATTGACGACCCGATTGGCGATTGGGTTGCGGGTTCGATTCCCGTACGGGACAAAATTTGTGCGATCCGCAGTATGTGATATTACATGTTCGTGAAACGCACCCACGACACAGGAGAAATTCCTAGTGTGGGGCGACGTTAAAGAAATATATCACGTTAATTAAAACATCGTTAAACGAACACGCTGCTAGTTTTAAACCCTCGAACAGTCAACACTAACTAACCAACTCACAAATCGGATAATGAAGTATTCGCCTTTGGCAATCACTGCATACGTAACATGTGCCAACGCACGCCATTGCCCTTTGTCCCTTGTCAAAAATGCGCTAAGCGGATATTGATCAAAGCCACGCGGAGTCCGGTATTAAAATCCAATATTTATGCAAAGTGCGTGAATAATTCGTGAAGCGTTTTTGTTTGCGAGCCCCGTAAATTGATGGTATATGGTATATAGCGTCCCAGGAGAATGTAGGTAGGTACATATTTTGATAGCGGTCAAAGGAAGTACGAGAATTTAAATACATACGTATTTGATGTTCGTTGTATCGCGTTCCTTTAAATAAAGCACTTATTTTATGCTTACTATTTTTTATAATATAAGCAACACATTTTGATAGATAAAACTAATATTATAAAGGCGAAAGTTTGTGAGTGTGTGTTTGTTTGTTACCTCTTCACGCTCAAACGGCTGGACCGATTTTGATAAAATTTAGTATGGAGGTAGCTTCTTCTTAACGTATGGTTGATAAACATGGTAGCTGACACCCTGGATAAACACAGGCTATTTTTTATCCCAAAGAAATGTAGCAGGTAACACCGCGGGGCGCAACATGAACCATTAAAAAAATTATTATTTGTATTTTATTATGTGTCTGCCTCGTTGGTCTAGTGGTCGCTAAGGGCGACTGCTGAGCATGAGGTCCTGGGTTCAAATCCCGGATCGGGCAAAGTGTTACTGAGATTTTCCATTAGGTAAATTATTCTCAGTAGCAGCACGGAGTCTGGATTTGTGTCCGGTTGCTGGCAATAGGCTCGCCCCCTATTACATTAGGACTTACAACATAACTGGCGAAATGTGGGTGTACTATATGTTCACCTCTGCCTACCCCTTCGGGGAATACAGGCGTGATGTTATGTTATGTTTATATTATGTTATTATGTGTCAATGTATGTGTCTGAAGATGCACGCTGAAGACCGAGACGTCAATAACGGGACTATTAAAGATTGGATTTGCAAATCGTTCCATTCACAAGCGTCATGTTTATACATACATACGTAATAAGTACATCGTGAAGTATACATTCCCAAATTTGTTCCAAAAAATGATTGAGTTTAATATTCGGGCGAACGGACAAATAATTTTTTTATAATTTACTAAATAAACTTGAGAGCTACTGAACCGATAACACGTTCACAGTTGAAGGCTTACATTTGAGTGAGGTGATGTAAGTAATTCACCCTGTATCTATAGCATGTCAAAACTGTTGAAACATTTACACAAAGTCACAACGCAAGCTATGTGTGTAATTGCACAACTTCTTCTTCTTCTTTTCGTATGGTTGATGAACAACCTGGTGTCAGAGTTTAAACCGCCTGTAGGCGTCTGACATGGCTTTACACACCGTTGAAAAATCTCTCAGGTGTGCCGGTTTCCTCACGATGTTTTCCTTCACCGTTTTTAGCAACTGATAACTAATTTATAGTACGCACATGAATTCGAAAAGACATTGGTGCGTGCCGGGATTTGAACTTGCGACCTTTGACTTGGCAGTCCAACGGTCATTCCACTCGGCTATCAGTGCTATATGGGTTTTATATATTGCACAACTGCTTAGCGATATAATAAGTTACGAATGTAAATAAACAGGGAAGCCCAAATGCCTAAATGGCCTCTTTAGTAGAATCATATTAGGATAATTAAATATAAATCATATTATTATCTAAGTCTCAAAATAGTCACAATTCATAACCTACATACGTTTCTATCACGAAAATTAATTTTATCTAATATAATTCTGAAAATAAATAATTTGATTCAGCGTAATGTTTTTATAGTATATTTTAGTTTAAGTTATTTTATAGTTTTCTTACCTCTATTGTTATCATTTTTAAAAGTTATGTTTAGTTAAGTAAGGTAAAATCTAACAGCAATAAAGGCTTATTTTATTTTATTTTATTTTATTTTATTTTATTTTATTTTATTTTATTTTATTTTATTTTATTTTATTTTATTTTATTTTATTTTATTTTATTTTATTTTATTTTATTTTATTTTATTTTATTTTATTTTATTTTATTTTATTTTATTTTATTTTATTTTATTTTATTTTATTTTATTTTATTTTATTTTATTTTATTTTATTTTATTTTATTTTATTTTATTTTATTTTATTTTATTTTATTTTATTTTATTTTATTTTATTTTATTTTATTTTATTTTATTTTATTTTATTTTATTTTATTTTATTTTATTTTATTTTATTTTATTTTATTTTATTTTATTTTATTTTATTTTATTTTATTTTATTTTATTTTATTTTATTTTATTTTATTTTATTTATTTTTTAATGTTTTTATAAATTTTAAGAGAATTGCTGGGAATTTAGGAAATAATTCGACTCTAGATTTTTTTTTCACTTCGTCGTCGTTGTCTTTCACTAGGAATTTCTCCTGTATCGTAGGTGCGTTTCACAAACATGAAATATCACATACACAAACACCCAGACTTGGTTAAAACATCTACGGATGCGGGAATCGAACCCGCAACCTTTAGCGCAGCAGTCCAATCG
The DNA here is from genome assembly GCA_905340225.1 of Abrostola tripartita. Lineage (NCBI taxonomy): Eukaryota > Metazoa > Arthropoda > Insecta > Lepidoptera > Noctuidae > Abrostola > Abrostola tripartita. Next base: position 5,084,780 of record HG996498.1, on the reverse strand, counting down.
CTTAGCCACTGCGCCAATTGGGTCGTCAAATTGCTGGATGGGTTAGCAAAAATAGTCGAAACTTTCGCGATTTTTGTCTAGGTTTCTCCACACTGTATTTCTTGAATGGCCTAGAGAAGTAAACCAAAACGTCTATTCTGAGACCCTCACTCGAAGCTTCGCTTTTATCTGCTGGTTTATTGGAAAAGAAACGCCCCTTAAAGGGTTGGAAACCATTAATTTATTGCGCTTAAACGGTAATGGTTCCCAGAACGACCTGCGAAAAGCCGAGTCAAAAAGTATATATTTTTTGTATCTCAGAAAAAAATGCCATGTAATAGGATAATATACGAAATAATAGAACATCAGAATCTAAATATTTGTAAAACTTTTAAAAAGAGTTAAAAATTAAATATTTATTGATTCAATTTTTTCAGCAACAATATGTCAGATTATTAAATACTTGTCTTCGAATTACGTGATTTATAGTTTCATATATTAATCTAGTTTCATATAAATAAATTACGAAATTGCTTTGCATTTAAATTTACATTGTTACATTTTAAGGTTAATTATTGAGACAGATTTTATACAGAAACAGATTTATTATTTGAAACAGTTTCTGATTTTTTTGGTCTACCTAAAAAGGCCAGACTATATAGACGTTCTAGGAAAATTCCAGGTCAAGAGTACTCTAATCTGACATAACATTAATAAAGAACATGTCAATAGTAAATGTTATAGACAAATTGTAAGCCAGGATGGGAACAGAAATGAAAATCGAAAGTCTGCCTAGTTGACGATGTAGTTGACGAAGCAATCAGTAGGTTTGCTTGTTTCTAAAATTTTAGCAAAAAAGTCGTGAACACCCAAATCAAATGGCTAACTTACTTTTCGATTATTTATTTTTTGACTCTTATGTTCAGAAAATCCATTTTTTTTTTTTTTTTTTTAAAACGTCGCCCCACACTAGGAATTTCTCCTGTATCGTGGGTGCGTTTCACAAACATGAAATATCACATACACAAACACCCAGACTCGGGACAAATATCTGCGGATCGCACAAATTTTTGTCCCGTGCGGGAATCGAACCCGCAACCCTTTGCGCAGCAGTCCAATCGCTTAGCCACTGCGCCAATCGGGTCGTCAAACCTTCAATGATTACTTGTAAACCTACGTATTTCAAACTTACCGAAGAAGAATTTATGTCACAATTACTAACTTTCTATTAAGTTAAGAGCATATAAAATTCAAAGACATATTCAACGGCTATTAAAAATAAGTTTACGTTCAACATAAATCCTAAGGATTCAAAATTAATGGGACCACAAATTAATCAGAATAGAATCGTACATTTAGCCACCACGCTATCATTTACATACAAATCTGACCAATCGTTAAGAGTAAACGGAATTTCTTCACCGAATTAACCGCTGAGTTTTAATTAAATCTGACTTTAACGAATGTCCGGGTAACTGTTTGGGGCAACAAAAGAGAATCAACTGGGAGAGATAAAGACAAGTGGACCGGGGTATCTAAGTCGGGTATTATTGCCTCTTAATGCTTTCGGCTCCATATTTTCAAGACCCTCTTATTTTTTACAAGCTTTTATTAATTGGACAGGTCATGTTTCTACTTTAAAGACGATGCCACACTGAAGTTCTCCCTGTTCACAATTGCGGCGATAGGACCAAAGAGGAATAATCACCATGATGGGATATAGAATGCCAGTTTACTTTTGATCTCTATCAGTGAGTTTGGTACCCGGACAAAACAATTTTAGTCAGGCCCACAGAAATGATTTCTTAATCCAAACATTGTAAATGTAATATGTTCATACATATTAATTTATTATTATTATTATTATAACGTGTTATAAACACCTACAACAGTGTGCCAACTGTATTTGCGCCTACCGTGCCTAAATATTCCACACGTACATAATTCTTACAACATTGCCTTTACATGTCTTGTAGGAACTTCTTATATTTCATATACCCAGTTACTGTTTGATTAAACGAAGTCCAAATTCCAGATCTATCGTAGTATGTTAGGAATTTCAACACCCTGCTTCACCTAAAATACTTTCTTTAAAAAAGAGCACTAGATTTTTCCGCAATTTTGCGGCTCAGTACAAAAACAAAAGGTAAAACGAAACGCCTAAAATCCTTGCATTGTTTGAATAACAAGACCTCGGCCATGAATAAAATAAAAGATTTGTGAATAATAAACGTACCAGAAGTAGTGAGAAAAGGACACGAGACTCGTGGTTACATACTGCATTCGGTTCTACGTGAGTATTTCTGTTTCGTTAATACGAATTTAGTGTCTGTTAACACTTTATTCCTAGAGAAAATAAAGGGGATACATATACATAACATTATACATGTAGGTACCTGTATTATCCGAAGAGGTACCTTGGTTTACCTTAGTACACCCATATTTCGAAAGTTATGTTATAGGTCTCAATGTCGTCAAGTAGGGTAAACCTATGGCCATCATCCGGGCACAAATCAAGACTCCGTGCTGCTACTGAGAATTATCTAATGGAAAAACCCAGTAATATTATAATAGGTAATTGTCGTAAATGACATAATTTACACTTTGAACTAATCCTTTGAATAATTTGTGTTTTATAAATCACTAGCTTCGGCCCGCGACTTCGCCCGCATGGATTTCGGATGTTTTATAGCCTATAGCTTTCCTCGATAAATGGGCTACCTAACACAGAAATATTTTTTCATATCGGACAAGTAGTTCCTGAGATATGCACGTTCAAGCAAACAACAAACTCTTCAGCTTATAATATTATTATTTTAAAGTATAGGTACGCAATTTTATACCCTTTAGTCATAAGGTGGTTTATTTTTCAGACATCGAGTATTAAAAACCAATTCCGTTATTTCTGGTATATTATATCCTGAAATGTAATGTCTTTTACATTCTCAGGTGTTATTAGTGACGTCAAAATGTTTTAAGCTGAGGAAGCATGAATTTATAGCCGTCTAAAGCTCCAAGTTTTGTCGTACAAAGTTGTAACTGCACGTATCATGCCACAGTTTAATCACCCGGTCTTATATGGATTTCCTATCTGAAGTTCGTAAATATGTTCAAAATTTTTAATGACGTCTTACAGTTGTAACATTGTTAAGATGCACAAACATTGTGTTATCTAGAACCACAAAATAAATCTATAGTAACTTAGTAAGTAAAGTGCAAGCATTTTATTCGATGGAAAACTCATTACGATGGAGATTATGGTGAACTTTTTTAGAGCTTAACGTTAGATATGCTTGCAAACTTCACTACCCAGCTTAAAATATGTATTATATTAGACCCGAACCACCGGGAAAATAGATTAATAAGTGTAAAGAAAATATGAAAATGATGATTCTGAAAATTAGTCCTATCATATCCTAGACAACAAGCCTGCCATTTGCCGAAATGGGAAATAATTAATTGTTGTTTAGTTGTACCTACCTATTGTTTGTCTATAATTGTCCTAGTAATATTAATCTTGTCAAAGACCTAAATTCTTATTCAAGGTGGTAAATACCCACTAAGCCAATTGTCTACTTCAAAACAAGTCTATTGTCCTACTTAATACTTTCTAAACAACCCTCCATTCACCCTATTCCGTGAAAAACTTTGATGAACTCTTACTCGAGCAAAAATTCCAAACAACGAGCAGATTTACAGATAACGCTATCAATCCAACAAATCTTCAGGGCCTTTTGCCAGTCATTGCGTAAAATACGCCGTCATTCATGGAATCCTTTATCTTAAAGGAGCTCAATGTACCCGCATCCTTACAGCCCTTCAGAGCCACTTTTGTTGGCACTTATTCCACAACTTTGAACTTCTTTACTTTTCAATCCGTGGTCTTAATGAGTTGAGTTCATCTATCCGAATGAAGTACTCTCTCGGTTTTATCTAGTTTAGTATGTCGATGAGATGAGAAATTACTTTTCCAAACCGACTTTTCAGTTTTTTAAGAAAAATATGCTTGAATTCGATTGATTTATTTGAATCTAATATTTCATCCAGAAAACGGATGAAATATTAAATCCGCGGTTCCATTCGTCTAGGTTACATCATCATAAATTACATATTTCGATCTACTTACAAACAAATTAAAGACAAGCAGGACAGTTATGACCTTAGTGATAATAACGCCATAACACGGTCGACAATTTGCTTACCAAAGTCGTGATTATGGCAATATCCCCGCAGGATCATTTAGTCGTTACATTCTACAGCCTGATTTCAGAATAAGCCATTTACGGGCCGATAATTAGAATTGTTATGTTCGGTACCAAAGGCTCCCACAGATATCAGATGTTGCTTTGTACTAATTGTTCCACGCGTAAAAAAATAAAATTATCGTCGGCGCATCGACGCGTCGCCGGAATAACGATATGTAAGAGCCAACCAATCTGGAGAGGGATTGATAGATGACAATAGACCTTACCTAATCTACCCTTTATAATGAGTGGCGATTGCGAAATGTAGGGTATAGACTATTTGAAAGGAGAACCAGGAGTCTCGACTGCCATCTTTTCACCATAAGTATGAAAATGTTCAGAAAATGAAAAAAAAACAATCTCATTAGTTTGTAAACAAAATAAAATAACATAGCTATTTGAAAGTTATATTGTCGCGTTACTTTCAACGAGCAAAATTGAATTTCTCAGAATCTTTTCATGTTTCTAACTTTTTTAACTCCATTGAAAAGGCGGAATGGAATCGTTTAACGGTTTAAAACAATTAGTCAGGTACTAACGAATGAGGCTTGTTGGTTCATTCATTCCTTTGCTTCATTTGTTTTATTTAGTACTATTTCAGTTTGTATAGCTTCCTTGTTTGGTAGAGTGTAATCAAGGATAGGTAGGTAGGTAGGATAGGTATGGAAATTGCAATTAAAATTAATAAAGTATGAGTCCAAATATCCGAGTATATGCCGTGTGGTATCCGGCCTAGAATTGACCAACCCCTTTCCTCCCTGGGTGTCGTAAAAAGCGACTAAGGGAAAATTCAGGCAGCAGTGTATTCTGTAGTATGTGTATCCCGCTTCAACGAGGAGACCTATGTTCACTATGTTCAACAATGGACATCTTTTGGCTGATGATGATGAGTTCAAAGTATTGTAATTAAGTTTGTGTAGATAAGTACTTTGTCATAGAGATTTTCGCTCTGGGCCTTTTCTCAGCAAAATTGAAGTAGGTACCTACTGGATTTTCAGTAGGATACGTTCTTATTTGTTAATCGAATTCAAAAAAAGAACGAGATTCTCAATTCATCGGTTTTTTTTTAAATTTATATTAAGTATATGTTGTGATATTGTATTTTGACTCAACTTTATCTAGTATTATCATGAATTTGTTGTATGTTGGTGACGTCTTATTATACGTAATCTTGGGTATTTACATAAAAATTCTAACAACATTTTAGTTTTTATCAATTCAACTGGAATTTAAATATTGCCCTTATCTATAGGTCCTACGCAACCATATTTCACATAATAGAAAGATAAGCCATGACAACTATCAATATTTTGTAGGCATAAAATATTTCGCAATATTATAAGTATGTACCTAAATGTATTGTAGTATGTCAGGATAGTAGCAAATGGAAATCCGTGGTCTCTGCCTACCCCTCGTGAAAATAGGCGTGACTTTATGTATGTGTGTATAAGTATCACTTACCAGAAATTGTCCGCGCTTCCGCCCTTTTAAATTCTGATCGTCTTTTCTGGGATGAAAATAACATTTCATCAAATAATTGATTTAATGAAACTGCCTCGTCGGTCTAGTTGTTGTAGAGCGCCATGAGGCCCTGGGTTCGAATCACGGGCAAAGTGTTATTGGGTTTTTCCATTAGGTAATTGTCAGTAGCAGCACGGAGTCTGGATTTGTGGCCGGTTGTTGGCAATAGGATCGCCCCCTATTACGTTGGGACCTATAACATGACTGGTGAAATGTGGGTGTACTATAGGAACACCTCTGCCTATGTTATGAAATAAGTGCGTCAATTATCAGTCAATCCTGTTTTTGCAGCCTGACATCCTTACGTTCCTTACTAATTGAAACCTCAAAATCACATGCCACGTCAATCTGCACTACCAGAAGTGACAGGCTCTTAATGAATGACACCCAGTTAATTGCAAAGCTGAGATGTGACTTGTAATTAAAATACTTCAAGCATACAGTCACCAGGTGACAAACTTCAAGTCTAGAAGTTAATCTACGTTTTCGTTGTATTAAACAAAAACATAATATCACTGCCTCGTTGGTCTAGTGGTCGCTAAGCGCGACTGCTGAGCATGAGGTCCTGGGTTCAATTCCCGGGTCGGGCAAAGTGTTACTGAGTTTTCCATTGGGTAATTCTCAGTAGCAGCACGGAGTCTGGATTTGTGCCCGGTTGATGGCAATAGGCTCGCCCCCTATTACATTGGGACTTACAACATAACTGGCGAAATGTGGGTGTTCTATATGTTCACCTCTGCCTACCCCTTCGGGAAATACAGACGTGATGTTATGTTTATGTTATGTTTTTTTAATATCACGCTTGTAATCCCCATAGAGGTAGAGCAGAGGTGAGGCAAATTTCACCTTCTTCTTCATATCGGCATGAGCCAATAGCCAAATGGGGTCATGCCGTGGTGTGGAGATTGGTCAGTCAACAAGGATGGAAAGCGAGGTTGACCGTCAAGGTTGCGCCGGACTTACTTAAGTATCGTTACTCGTGAAGGCTCTCTACTTGCACCCCAATTCTCCAGTTATGTTATAAGTCCCAATGTAATAGGGGGCGAGCCTGTTGCCATCAACTGGGCACAAATCCATATTTCGTGCTGCTACTGAGAATTACCTAATGGGAAAACCTAGTAACACTTTGCAAAGGTGATCTCAAATGATATTTATCTAACTACTTCTTATTGTCGTTTCAGTGTTGATGTTCTTTAACGAATATTAGACTTAGCCACTTTAATATCCTTACAGCTTGTAGTAGGTTTTCAAGTAAATACCTAAGTATCTTTAACCGACTTCAAAAAGGAGGACGATATGATTTCGGCGCGTATTTTTTAGAAATGTTTACTACGTCGAAATTCTTATCTGACACAATACTACACCTTACTACTTACACCTTGACCATCCTGGGATTCGAACCTTCAACTTAAGCTTATGCTCGTCGGTAGTCGCGTAAGATGGCACAAGACAACTGCAGCGGTGAAATGAGCTTTTATTTTAAAGCTAGTAAGAAATAATTACAACATAATTCAGAGCTGTAAAAGAGTACTCTCTTAGAAACTTCACTAAAAAGCATCGCAACTTTATGTAGGTACATTATTTCGTAATGAAATGGAGCACCATCTTTAAACAACGTATTCTGAAAACTTCATAATTGCGTATTGCGTTCATGTAAAGAGAAATAACCATCTTGGAACACCATTGTATGATAATCTGACAATCTCCTAACTATACGTATGAAAATTTTAAGGGTTCCTTAAGCATTTAAATCATGTATAGTTATGCTAAATTTTAAGTTATTAAATAACACATACCAACATCTACTCCCTATATTTGTTCTAATAAGCACTTATAATTTATCTCAGTATGGCTAAGACTTATTTCTTCGAGCTACGAACTATGCGACGAACTCCCAACAAAGTTAATTATGCGTTCGCAATATAAATGATACACCTTATTGCATAGATATATGGTGTATAATCGTGTTTACCAACAGCAAATGATGACGATCTCGAGTCAACTTAGACAAATGTTTGTTGAGGAGTTTCCGCACCTGTGCCCGTGTTATATGTCTCTGTCTGGAGATCTCTGCGAGCTACACTGACAATGATCGAAGGTATCATAGATTTGACCTGATGTCCCAACTGCCTGGGGGCTGTATGAGTGATGATTGTTGCAGAATTGTATTAAAACTTTGACAGGGCGTTTATGCTTTACATTTATTTCGTTTTGTCAACATTGATTGATCGTTGAGCGATATTTAAGGTGTTATGAGACCTTAACTCATGTGACCTTTTTGTATAAAGCAAAATGCTTTTTATTTCGGTTAACTAGATCCAGTTACACCACTCTTTGTTTCCATCCTTTTAGGTCATCTAGAATTGTTTATCTTTTTCTTCGCTCCTGAATTTTGAATGTCTCGAGTAACCATTGAAAACGCCACATTTAATAGCAATTAGTAAATCAGAAACCATGGGCTTAACAATTTAGTTTCTCTACTAAACATCGAACGACCTATAGGTACGCGACTAATCAATTTAATTGGCGAAAAAATTGACGTATTTACGTGCCCTTTGAGTGAGCTCGCAAAGGTTTCCTTACTTATTTTATGTTATAGATTTTAAATATTATTGTTTTTCTAATAGGAGTAAGTTCTTCTGTTACTTTATTTATATGTACTATATGTTTTTATTATTAAAGTTTTTATTTAATTAGTGTTAATTGTTTTTTGTGTAAGGTCACTATTGTATTGGGGCATGCCTGTAAAGATAGTGGTTAAGGATGTTAATAAATAAATAAATAAAATGGAAGGTAGAATTGTTTACTCTACCTTCCATTTTAGGCCTAAACTATAGGCATATACTATTAACAAATTAAATGCTATCCAAAACACTCGTACATACCATATCACTAAGCTACATAAAAGCTAACTATTTACTCCGAAGCATTTACAAAAATCTGGTGTAAATCTAAGAAAATCCTTTGCGGAGATGGCCCAAGACGCTCAAATAGGATCAGGTCAGGCTTTGCGAGGCCGGCTTATCGGCAGCTGGGCTCCATGCATATTAAAACCACCTGCAGAACCCGCAAGTCGAGCTACAGAGAATATTCTATTAGTTTGAACAGAATCGCGGCTGCTGAGACTGGAAAAAATGAATCTGCTATTGAGACCTAGCTTTAATAAAAATATATCTGATTTAGTTATTTTCTATTTTTATTATATACACGTCTTTAATCGTGACGTCAAATCCTTTACAATAACCTTCAAACCAAACGGCCCATATAATGTACCTTTCGAATATATGTTTCATTTGAGTATCGTAACTCGTTGGGGCACTTCAAATTGTAATACAGGAAAAATTCAGTTAATTAAAAAAATGTAGAAATCTGTGAAGAAAAAAAAACCGATACTATTTTAAGCTCAACAATTCTTTAATATACAGTTTCAAATAAGTCACAATTTAAAGAACTGAGCCGTTTATGGTTGAGCAGCAGCCTAAATCAGCGAGAACACGTCAGAGAAATAGAGGCGTAATAATATTAGATGCAGCAGGTAAATAACATTACCTGACATTATTGACTACAAAGAGAATATAATCACTGATTGACTAGTTTACGCTCTGTCATAATAATGTCCAAACAATAGATGTCGCATCCAAGTAGTTCCTAGTAGTCTAAAACCTATTGCTGCCAAAGTTTAAAACCTATTGCTGCTAACATAACATACTCACAAAATAGTTATATTTGCCTATTATCAGAATATAACTGTCAAGGAACAGAATTATTGTTACTTGAATAGCATTGTACCTACACAGAAGTGTCGTCTCTGCGTCTGATCTCTCTGGTTGTGTTGGCTTGCTGTCCCGTGAGGAATAGAGTCCACCTATGTGTGTGCTTACGCTTCAGCACGATAAACTACATGTCCTGCGTCAGTCAGATGGATATCGTTAGTATCTCTGTTCGATTGAGTTGTACCAATGTTTCATTCTAAAACTATTTAGCATCGCGGAAGTAATCTTTGTACATGTCTACCTTGGAACTTTTTATGCGTAAATACTTTAACTTTTTTGTCATGTCGCCAATACAGTGAAAGACACACATGATGTTATATCTATGTGATTTTTTTTACTATTTTAAATTGAATGTTTCATAAGGAATATGACTTTCTAGATGATTTTTAGGAAGGGTTTTCCAAATTAAATTAATTGTTTCAAATTATCCGTTTGCCCTTCAGAACTTGCTCCAGAGAACTTTTTAGAACTTGCAAAATACATGGCTCATCGTCGTCCTTATCAGCCGGAAGACGTCCACTGCTGGACAAAGGTCTCCCTTAGAACGCCACACCTGGCTTATAACATACTAACCAAACGCTGTAGTTTAGTATTCTTCTCTTACAAAACTGAATATCATCATCACACTTTTAACACAAAACGGTCGTAGATACTTGTATACATTCTCCTCGCTTAGAAAAATGTTTTCACGCAAAAAGATTTTGAAATTTCTCAGCAAATTTAAAATTTTCCAAATCGCTCCCTTTATAAAGAGGAATCCAGAAAGTGGCTCTTTATATGCTAAGTGATGGAACTCAGCAGCAATACGACCACGCTTCTGTATATGTACGAGATATGTATATGTATTTATATGTGTGTGTGTGTGTGTGTTTATTTAGTGGCATAATGTTTTGTTACGCAAATCCGTATTTAAAAATATTATTTTATGCAATAAGCGTCTATGACGGAAGAAACATGTTTGCGTCTTCTTTCTAGGGTTTCAGTAAACAGCAGATTTTGTTAATATTTTCTTCATACAAGATAGGTATTAGTCGAGTAGGAAGTGAAAGCGAAAGGCCGAAGATCAAGCTCAGAAGCGTGCCATAGGAGAGGCCTATGTCCAGCAGTGGACAGAGATATGCTGATGATGATGAGTAGAGACAAAGGTGGTCATGTGCTGAAACTCGTATAACGCCCCTCACTTGGAATTTCTCCTGTATCGTGGGTGCGTTTCACAAACATGAAATATCACATACACAAAACACCCGGACTCGGGACAAACATCTGCGGATCGCACAAATTTTTGTCCCGTGCGGGAATCGAACCCGCAACCCTTGGCGCAGCAGTCCAATTGCTTAGTCACTGCGCCAATCAGGTCGTCAATGCTCGTGCCAATACAAAAATATAGGTATATATATTCGATGGGTTCCAGGAGAGGTGTAGAATGCACGTAAAAATAATGCAAATCCCCTATTGCATTTTCTGTATTTATTTTCCTATGCGATTAAATGTAAAATGAAAACACAGTTATTACTTTCAAGAATTTACCATCCACGTGGTAAATATTACCATAATTATACATACGAGTTCTTAACCTATGTTTAGAATACCATTAAACTGCATTTGCTTGGGTAGCTATTAAAAACCTTTTAACAACTCAAAGTCACTATTTAGAAACAATTCAGTCATTATTCTTGTAGAGGTGCAAAATATATATAATCTTCAAGATTAATTACAGAAACTCTTCTAAGACCTTGCTGGACAATTTGTTTTATAATAACACCCTTATCTTAGAATCAAGAACACATCGGACAGTTATACAAAAATAAAGTAGGATTAGAAAGCATCAAAGTTCCTCATTGTTGTCAAATGGTAACGTGCCCAGAAGACTGGCAACATTGCCACGCTGAATGCTGCTGATTCTTTAACCCAAAAAAAAACCAGCCCTTTCATCACGCGAAGAGTCTACTATACGTTTTTCAATGTCTTTAACGGCTTTACGAGTATCGTTCGGTCCAAACCATTCATTTTCTTCTTTCTTATTTTTCCCTTTATTTTATCATTGGTCACTTAATATTGTGCGTGAAGTTCATGATGACGATACATCAAGTAAATATTGAATTGTCATGACACCACATATGTACCTATCGCAATCATTATTATCATTTCAACTTTGACAGTAAACTTACTAAGACTATATTTATCATAGAAGATAACAGGTCAACTAGTTATCAGTTGGCAAACTCATTTGCGCATGCTTGTATCAACACGGATACTAAATTGGCAATTATTTAGGTAACTTGAAATAAATTAATGATATCATTTACTCCCTACATGTATCATAACGATGCGATTCAGTTACCAGAATCTGACCTAACATTGATAGCATCTAAATAATAGCACCTATATATATATAGCACCGTTGGGGAAGAAAGGTTCTCGAGTGGCCACCACGAACCGGAAAACGCAGGACATGGCTCCACCAGGTAGGCCGACGATATCTTCAGAGTTACGGGTAACCGGTGGATGCAAATGGCAAGTTGTTAATTGTGGCGTTCTAAGGGGAAGGCCTTAGCTTAACAGTGGACGTCTTCTGGCTGACGATTATGATATTTATTAGAGTTTAAATTTATTTGAAGAAGAATAAAATGGATTCTAAAGTCACAACAAAATCATCAACACAGAATTCTGTTTACTAATACATAGCTACATTCTAAGTTCTTTACAAGCTACAAGAGCTATCTTCCTCCATATATCTTGGGTCAATTTAAACGTAAGACAATAATGATTTATTTTTACCTGCTTGCCTTCAACCTTTATATGAATGAAGAGGTTATTTTAAATGGAGTATAGTTTTATATAAAAAACTAAGGTTAAACATTACCAATAATACAGCGACCACAGAATTCGACGCAATAAAAATTTCAACATGTTTATAAAAATTCTATTTCATACTAAATATTATTTCTAACATTGAATTGTAATACAGTTTTATGTTTTCTGGCCCGAAAGCCGTTATGAGATAATTATGATATTATAAACTTTAATTATATATTCAATACGGATTATGGAGTTCTCTCACACTTCAGTCTTTTTTGGCTTGCTCAGATTTTGCTTGCAGATCGCTCAACTGTAAAGAGAAAAACACAAAGTTTAATAAAGAACCCATTTTATAATGAAAATGTTACTGCCGCACTCAGAGACCTTAATCATTACTTTAACAGACACTAAGTAAAGATTTCACAAAGGACACCTTTACTTAGTGTTAGTTCAAGTAATCATTAAATGTCTGAGTTCAATAGTTAGTGTAGTCCTTATTTAATCATGGCTCTTTACTTCAGCGAGGTAGGGTTTCTGTAGAGTATTTATATGCAAGATATATAATAATATAAAAAATCACTACATTTAATTACACGTGGAAGTGGGACCGTCGTTTTTACCCAACTGCGCCAAAAGAGGGTTATGTTTTTGAAGATAGTGGCTTACCACTATCTTCAAAAACATAACCCTCTTCCCCGCTGTTTTTGTCAGCGGTCCCACATACAAGACACAATATTGTGCGTATCGAGTGTTAGATAGGTAACATTTCTATCGCGTTTACATAATATACCCCCAGTTCTTATAAACTATGATGAACCACCTCACAACTAAACACTTCTTAACTATTGATATCTCTAGCCTTGACATGCGAAGACAGTGACCAGTATAATTTAATCAATGGGTAAACTTTGTCATTGTTTATGTAAGAGGGTGATTATCATTAAACAAAGCCTAATTTATTAAGTAGTATTAGATAGGAATATGAGAATTACCCCCTTCTTTATTTTGTCAGTGAGTTCTTGAAGGTTTTTCTTCATGTTTTCGGGGTCGAACGCCTGGCCGAACTGGTTCTTTAAGTTTTCACCGATGTCTTTCAGCTGGTTCTGCGCAGTCTCAATGAAGTTGCCTTCTGTGGCCGGGGCAGGAGCGTCCCGTTTAACAAAAGCGTGGACCTGAGTATAAAAAAACGAAAGAAATCATTATTAGTTTGGACGTTTGTATTTTATACGCGCGAGTTATACACGGACACGGTAGCGCAGTTGGAAAAGCAGTGCCACGAATCAGCGTAGGTCGCTGGTTCAAATACCGCTCGAGTCTAGCATAATTCAAATTTCCAATATAAACTTCACATAATTATTATCATTTATATTAGACCTACTACGGTTTTAAATATTTAAAGGCAGACATCAAATAAACTTATGACTTCACATTCGTTGGAGGAACTTCTTGTAGTTAAAATCCAGGTCTTGATTTTATATAATATAATTGCGACATAAATCATAAAAATGGGTATTGATTTATAAAGTTTTAAGTTTTGTTTGTGACTACACTAAACTACTAACTACACTATCAATGAAATTACTTTGTGATTTCATTGATAGTGTAGTAATATTATTCTCTAATCTCGAATCTACGGTTAGTTCACTTCATTTATAAGTTGACATAAGCACACAAACTTAATACATATTTGAAACAAACGAATACTTACGCTGACAAGGCAGACAGCCAGAAGGACGATCAAGAGTTTGTTCATATTGAAACAATTTGTTTGGACAACTTTCCGAGTCTAGATCACAACGCACACTGAGTTCTGTCAGACAGCAATCCCCTTTATCTTTACTGACCGGGAGCCGATGTTTGTCCAACTTATCGTAATGACCCTAGGTCGTTTGTTTTAGCAAGCTAATTAATAAATGACTGTGCAAACAACACTAATTGTAGAAGACTTTGACCGCAACAGACGGTTCGTGTCTTTCATCCCTTTTTGTCATGAACTAAGAATAAAGATAAGCATACGTCGTTTAGACTCTTGACTTTAGCAGTGTTATCTAATTCTCGTATTTAAATGCATCGTGCATACTGATGCATTAAACCTATTCAGCTCGGTATTATAATGGAAGAACAAAACAATCACATCCTGCTCTAATATTTGTCAGTATTTAGTATTTTAAAATCATTTAGAAAGTTAAGTACATATATTATTTTTCTTGCTAAAATTCGTATGATAGGTCACAAAAGACAAGAATTGGATCTATGAATGTCAGGTTTACAAATAGGATACACTTAATAATTAAACAAGAATTTTATTAACTCAATTATCTCAAAACTGATTATTTTTACCAAACCGGATTTATGTATTATCTACATAAAATTATGGGTTCAAACCCAGGCATTTGCGTATGAGATTTGTGACTATCAAAATTATCTAAGTAAAAATATGTATGTACTGTTTACTAAGGCGCACAAAAATAAAGGAGGATTAGAATTTGATGATTTAAAATTTGGACTTTAAGGAAAGCTATAGGCATATTTTTGAACCTTAAATTAACTAGTAAAAAGAGGTGTACGGTACTAGATCTCAAACCTAAACAAAAACAAGCATGATGATCCACAAACAAACAAACTGTGCTAACACACAACAGCACTATTTCCCGCCTTATATTTTGCATACCACACATCAAAGTCGTGACGCGTAAACGGGATATTGGATTAAGTACAACTCGGGTCCCGTTTGACTCGTTTTAATGCTTTAGTTCCGTTCTGGGCCAGCCGTATGAGATAATTGAACTGTAATAATCTTGCATCTCCTATTGAATGTGCGTACAAAGGGCTTCTGTTTAAGAATCAGTTTGGTAGATCTCGTAATTTGGAGACCAAGTTTCGGAAGTGTTTTTGCCCTGAATGTCGTCGAATTTATTAAATTGTTGTAAAAAATATTTAATTTATTGATTCTAATTTTTTTTTAATTATTATTCTATTTGCTTTTGTCAATCTTAATCAATATATTTCCTAAAGTATCGGTGTCCTGACTTGCACCTGAGTTTCTCCAGTCGTGGTTAGCCGTCCCATTTTATTGATTTTTCTATGACTATCAAAAAACAGAGACTTCACATGTTTTGTTTATTGATTAGTATCTCCTGCGTAATTCTCCTGCTACTCATTTCAGTTGTGCAACGACTCGTCGACTTTAGATAGACTAAAATCACCCGGACCACACCACGGTCTTTCCTAGTTTAGTTTATGTTGTCACACTCATATCGCATTCAATTAACTCGTGTCCAAGGTTCAGGACGCAATAGATAGTGCGGTACATCCGTCAACAGTTTATCGATGCATGTGAAAGTTTACTGTAGTAGTAGTAGTTTACAAGCATGAATTCTCTACAGGAAGTTTACATCCAGAGCTATTATGTCATACACACTTTAAGAAGACCGTAGCTTCACAGGGCTGTTTTACTACTGATAATATTTACATGCGAAAATTCAAAACCTTTTTTGGATCGGAGAAAAGAATCTCACCCAAGATCAAAAGATCATCACTACATTAACCACTGAAGGGGAGGTGAAGAAGAAAGACGTGATGAAACATGAATGGGATACCTTGTCAGAAATCACCAACCCGGCCGGTGAAAGTAATTGTGGTGATCAGTGCTAATTTTTTTCCTTTATAAAGTGGATTTGATCTACAGTAGGACAGTTACGGGTTGGTAATATAAGTTGATACTTCGTATCATTACATGGTGATTACATTACGTGGTATGCAAAATATATTGAATTAACTCGTTTTTACCTACTTACAAAATGTTTAGCGATATTACAGTACCTAATACATATTTTTAACCGTGTTTATCATGTATTACTCATCTTATCATTATCATAATTAATGTTGATGTTTTCTTAAGCACTTTGTTTACATTCTAATGATGAACAGCTGTGTCTTGTGATAACTTGTCTTGTAGAATAATGTCCTAACGCTACACGTTCTTTGTTTCATAATACTAAAGTTCAATCGAAATGGTGAGCTGTATTTTTCTACTTACAAGGAAAGACGATGGATTGGAATAAAGCGCTCAACGACAGCTTGCGCTGAAATCCCCTATTAGAAGAAACAGCGTGATATTAAACATAAAAATGTTTCGTATGTACCTAATAGAATTTCTTCTATATTTAGGGTTCAGATTGCTGACATTGACATTGATTGACATTCACAAATTACAAGCATCAGAACATTATTGACATCTCTGACCAAGTAGGAACTGCTTTGGTGTATAAATCTATGATTGACATAGATTGAAAATACCAAGTAGTTCTTACATTATTTATGGATCGTACACATGATTTTAATAGGTACGTGAGGGCTATGGTAAGGTTGCGTGAATCAGTTAATAATAATAAAATTGATGATGAAAAATTACAGATAATTCAATTTTATTCCATTGACAATCTCCGATGGGCTTAGCAGATAGATCTTCTCCATTTAACATGAAAACGTCAAAGAAATAAAGAAATGAAAACAGAATTGGTATATAATTACCTTTGTACAAAACCATATTCTAATTGAGAACATCCTCCTTTTTGAAGTTGGTTAGAATATCCTCGCTTTCTATCCGACCTTCGCTTTACTTTTTATAGTCAAGTTTGGATTGTACCGAAATTGTTCTCGACGAAAAAGGGGTTCTAATATTTGCGTAAACCCTCATTCAAATGTTTGAAGAAGTTTGCTAAAAGAGTGCAATTCAATGGGCTCTTCGTTTTTAATAATCTGTTTAGGATCCATCAAAGTTTATGTAAGCGGTTCAGCTACGAAGTTGTTAAATTCAAATTCCATAATTGAGATCAGTAGTCTATAGTGTTAGTAGATTAAAATAACTTATTGACTAGGTACATACATAATGAGTACTATTTATAACTGGTGTGGATCCTTACCTAGTGACGTAGCAGAGGGCAATCCCACTGATCTGAGAATCGCTCAGAAGACTGTTAGTAGCGGTGCGCTAGCCTGCTGACGACGGACGCGGTCCTCTTTAGTATCATGGCGTAGTTTTGTTAGTACGAAGTTAGTTGCCAAGTCACATTGGTAATATAATTGATGGTAATTTGTTTTTGACAATAAGAGGTGACCTTGGCCTTAGGTTCGCCTTCCAGGTAAATAAATAATAGAGTAAACAGTTTTTTGTTTGGCTACTTATTGTTCAAAGTCACACTTCAATGAGTAGCAGTAAGTAATTGTATTCCTCCTATTTATTTAGCTAAGTATCAGAAAGGCAATGTTAACTGAAAAGCTTGAAAGAAATCTTACTATCACAATATTCCTATTCGTCAAGCGGTTTGCCTCTTATCTAGAGGGGCAGATAGACTTATTTCAGTATACAATCGGTGTTATGAGCTGCGTTATTCATACTGATTCAAATGATCCTAATCACGTATATTCAAATTAAGTTGAAATAAAAATTAAAGGTGACACAACAAATATTTATAACATTTTATTTTAATCTATACACAGTGTCTTTACTTTCATCATTTGCTGGATAAATAATAATTATAACTTTGTTTGATTAGAGCCCGGCTTCACCAAATTGAAATAAAAAACAATCCTTACACCTTTGGGTCTGCTAAGAGCATTTCTGAAGG
Organism: Abrostola tripartita; assembly: GCA_905340225.1. NCBI lineage: Eukaryota > Metazoa > Arthropoda > Insecta > Lepidoptera > Noctuidae > Abrostola > Abrostola tripartita. Next base: position 5,066,834 of record HG996498.1, on the reverse strand, counting down.
CTTCGACTGGTTTCTTCACCAAATCAAAGAGTGAGGGAAAACTTTAGATATGATAAGTTCAATGGTTTAAACAATAGATTTATGCTTGGTTGCACCATATGAGTGGTTAAAGTTATGGTTTATGTCAAATTTGACAATAACAATAACGCTAACTTTACATTGACTGTGGATTGGCCTGCACCATCGTATTCCTTGGTATAGTTAAAGTTATCAGGGTTGCTAGTGAAATGAGATCTTATTTACCCCAAATCGGCGTGGAAAACAATAGTGTGTTTCTGAAACGTTAGTGTTTAATTAGTGGCTAAGCGATTAGACTGCAGCGCTAAGGGATGCAGGTTCGATTCACGCACAGGAAAAAAATTTATTTGATCCGCAGATGTTTGTCCCGAGTCTGGGTGTTAGTGTATGTTATATTTAATGTTTGTGAAACGCACCCACGACACAGGAGAAATTGCTAGAGTGGGGCGACGTTTTTGTTAAAAAAACTGATTTCTTACCGTCCTATTCGGCCTCTTCGTTGGTTGTCCAAAAGCACCCAGAACTTGTTGGAAGGGTTGTTGAGCTATTTCTACTGGTTTATTTGCGACGTCAAAGAACCCTGTAAAGGCATCTGCAGGGGAAGTACCTTCAGCTGCCTGTAAAAAAAAATATATTTATGTCAAAATTCAAACTTCTTCTTTGTATGGTTGATGAACAACCTGGAGTCAGAGTTTAAACCGCCTGTAGGCCACTGACATGGCTTTACACACCGTTGAAAAATCTCTCAGGTGTGCCGGTTTCCTCTTGATGTTTTCCTTCACCGTTTTTAACAACTGATAACTGATTTATAGTATGCACATGAATTCAAAAAGACATTGGTGTGTGCCAAGACTTGGACTTCGACCTTTGACTTGGCAGTCATACAACTCGGCGGTCACCGCTATTTGCTATTAATTAAACCATTTCTAATAGGTTTCTTCGCCTATTTCCATTCTACACAATCCCTTGGGTATTCCGGGCAGTCCGGCGCCGGTTGGTACTTCCTTAATGACCGCATTCTATCTCCCAAATAGCTATACACAGCATGTCAGTGTTATGATAGAAATATTTGTGTATTACATACAATTAACTTTATATTGTATCGTTTTAGCACGTGTGATAGATGGATGGATTTTGAAGTTTTAGAGCAATATGGCTTTTACGTCGGAATAACGCAAAAGCTATATTTAAAACCATACAAGCTATGCTTCGTAATTTCACCTGCATAACTGTAGAGTACTTCTAATATCTACATAATATTATGTTCTATCTACATCGAGTAGATTTATCGTCCGTTGACATATTTTATCATGTTAGTCCAAATCCAGTGAATAGTTCAGGTTTTATAAGCTTCGTAGGTACAGTCGGCCATAAAAAACCATTACGTCATTAATTTGATCCTATTGAAGACAAATGTCAACCTTGGCCTTGAATTATTTTCCAGATTAAGAATAAAATAAATGAACGTTTTTTTATATAATATTTGGCTTCAGAAAAAAATATATGTTATCTATTAACGCCACATAAGACCGAATACAAGTCATTAGTCAAAAGTGTTATCATGTTAGTCAAGGCTGTAGAAATAAGATTTCATTCAGTTAAACAGTGTTCAAGATACGTCAGAGGTTTGTAATCTTAGTGACTTATGACCGGTTGCGGTCACTGACCCGTCACTGTTACACTAACTAGATCCAGGAATAAATTGTTGGTAGGTTTTGTAATAAGTTCAAAGATTCTTGAAGCTTTGATTTGTGTGTAATGGGCAATTTAAAACAAATACTAGCCAATTCTTCCCATAACATTTGAAAATACATTTTCGATTGGTACATAGACTACGACTAAGACTTAGACTACCGCACGTTGCTTAATAAAAATAAGTGACATGCGTTTCAAAGACATTATGTTTATATTTTGTTCAATACCTGCAATATAAATAGTATCTACGTACATAAATAAAATAGGTCCCAGATGAATAAACAAATAAACGTTCTTTATTTAAAAGATAATAATGAAATGCATTAAAGATACTTCATTAATTTTATTTTCATTTTATTGTATCATAAACATTATAAATGCTTAAAGTACTTCAGACAACGTCCAATATTAAATAACAACATATTCAAAATTTTTCGTTTTACGTCAGAATATCTTTTTTAAATTATGATTATCCGATGATCCAAAACTTGATCCTGAGTTTGAGCCGGAGTTAGATGTTCCAAGCAACTCCGAAAACTGTAAATACACAGAATATTCATTAATATTGTCACTCAAGTTCATATCTTTTAGAGATAAAATTGCACCTAGAGTTATTGTAATACATCTACAGTGAAAATGGTTATGGTAGGTACCTACTGCAAGACAATTAACCAAATAAATAATATATTAAAAAATTGAGACACTGGTAGATGACAAATACAGTGACGATGATCATAACACTTGCGCTACTTAAATTGGTTTAAGGCTTTTATAGTTACACTAGAACAAAGAAGCTATCTGGGTAAGAAGCAATCTAATAGGGTTTCAAAACTTACCGCTCTAGAAAATCTATTCACATGGCTTCCAAGAGCATTGAACAGAGGCTGCAACGGCTCGTTTGAGGAGTCAAATGATCCTGAAGATCCCGACGAACCAGATAGAGGAAACGTGGCATCGGTCTGTAGAAATGAAAAATATTTTGTTTTGAAAGCCAATCACTTATACGTACTTAAACATTACACATTTGTATAATGTTTAAGTACGAATGAGTGATACAAGTTTTCTTTTTCATCACGGTGGTTTTGCCAATAAAATAATTAAATCTTATAAACAGTGCTTATCCATTGTAAACGCACTGCATAGACTATTAGTAATAGGCTAAAATGATGAGGTCAACAACGATGATTATATTCATACTTGAGCAAATGCTCATCAATCACTCATACGTACTTAAACATTGTAATGTTTAAGCGTAATGGATAAGCACTGTTTATTAGATTTAATTATTTTATTGGCAAAACCACCGTGATGAAAATGAACACTTGAACAGTCACTAAAAATCTCCGAGCTGCAAGGAGCATCCAGCAAATTTGAAACCCCTAATTTGAAAAGCCTATGTCTTACATTCCATTTCATTGCGAATAAAACTTTGAGGCCCAGGTAGGTGCTGATAAATTCTCTCAACATTTCTAGATATTAAATGAGTTAGTATTCATGACACATGACACCATCATTAATGAATTCCTTCACTGATTCCATTCTGCTCAGCCATTTGTTAATCTTATTCCGATCAGGCATGGCGAACTGGCACTACTTTAGTAAGACGTTGACAAGGCTCAACTATGAACTTTGAAATACAAATTGAGTTTTGAAGCTGGTTTATAATATTTGTGATTAGACATTGTATAAAGTTAACTAATTTAAATACGATTTTTTTCAGCGGTATTTACCTAATATTTTCCGTGAGTAGAACCGGTAATATTATGATACATAGTAATATACTTTATTACTCTCAAAATTATTTACCCTAAACCTACGTTGTATCAAAATTTAACTTACACCGACTAATAACAAAACCACACAAAACAAAACGGCCGATTTCGCGTCCATTTTTCAAAATAATAAGTTACCAAGTACGCATGAACACTGGCCATGGAAGGTGGTAACCGGTTTATATATGAGGCGAAGTGTTTACAAAGCCAAATAGCACGAAAAGACTCCTATAGAAAATCGCTTAATTTTTATTAGCTGCAAATGGGAGAGCAAACCTCTAAGAATAATTTGGATTAATCGCACTGTCGCATTAGTTTGGACGTCATCTTGTGTATTCGCGACGTCATTAAAATGTATAGATTACTTAAAAAATCTTCATTTTCCAAAGTTGAAGTGGAAGTTGGTAGACATAGGTATACATACATAATAGCTTAAATAGGCTATATCAGGACTGCAGCAAATGAAAGATCGTGTTCTGCTCTTGGGGTATTTCATTCATTTTATTAAGAACTAATAATTGTTTAATTATAATATCCTTAAGACACTATTCTACCATGCATAAATACCATTTTCTGTAAGATATTGATCGTCTTTTGTTTTCTACATAAAGGGACGCAATAGTAATTCTCGGAACTGTACTAGTATGATTTATGATCTACTGATACCAAATTTCGTGTATGTGAAACTGAAATCCCCTCTGTCATAGTTTACTGATGGATACGTCTAGTCAGAGGGAATAGTTTGGCATATACATATACTCGGATCTACGTCTAATACCCTCAAAGAGACATTCAGATAATGTTCCTGTTGAGATCTGTATATCCATAGTTATTTAACGCATCATGCACGACTAGTATTGACACCAAAGAGAGCACTATTTAAAGGAACACCAACATTTCCGTGTTGTCAATAAGGTACTTGAGATCTGTCAGTTTCTACGACACATTAAAATATAGAAACAACTGGTACTTATAAAGTTTAAATAGACTTTGCCAGAAATTCTTCACAATGTTGAGACTATCAAACACTAGCCTTAAAATGCCTTTTTTGATTAACCAACTCCTGATGTAACCTCCTCACACCAAAACTGCCGTATAATGCCGTACTATTGCCAATTACTACTGGTTCAAATTGCTTCTTTTAAACCTTAAGCCAAGAGCTTGGAACTGACTTTCGCATTCACCACGCCTTTCTTTCGTTAAAGATTTCGTTTGTTGAAAAAATCTCTATCAACTATGTGTAATCAAACCGGACAGCCTACCCCTGAGAATTATGGACTATGTAAGGTTTAACGACAGTTTACTTCCAAAAAAAAAGTAGCTTGCAGTAATTGTTTTCGTTTCAATGCCAGCGAAGTTATTATTTCTTGAAATCAGCTCTAGGATGAAAGATCATTGTATTAATATTATTTTCTCTTCTAATACCTTCAAACGGCGCAGGATGTGTTGAGACAACTTTAGATTTTAGTTTATTTCATTGTCTTGTTTAATTATATACTCGAAGTTATGAATTGCTAATGATAAAGTGCCTTTTAGGTAGCAGTGGCAATCTTGGTGGTAAAAGTTTGTAATGAACTATGCAGCCGGTATCTGATGCCAATATCCAGGATGTAACAAGAGGCCATTATTTGAATACGTTATCCAGGGAATAAATAAGATAGTATACAAAAACCAAATGAAAATTAATTACACAAAATAAAATATTTATAATTTTGTAAATTTTATTTAGCATTAAATTATATTTTTGATGGATTAGTTAACATATAATTGTAAACAGTGTGTGTTGTAAAAAGGCAAACTATCAATAAAATATTTTTAACAAGTTAACAATGGCGAAAACACAACATAACATCAATAAATGACTACACACTAACCAGAAGTCATTATAATTATTAAGTTATAATAATAAGAACCGTTACGCCAATCACCAGAAGCGAAGAAGAACTATAAATATTGTCAGAAGATCCCTTACTTCTTTCACTCTATTTTCCTCCAAACTGAAAAAAAGCGATATAAGATAAAATATTTGTTCTATAATGAACAGGTTGGCCTTTTAGAGAGGCTCAGAGTCACTCAACGAGCTATGGAGAGAGCTATGCTCGGAGTTTCTTTGCGCGACAGGATCCGGAATACGGAAATTCGCCAAAGAACTAGGGTCACCGACATAGCTCAAAGCATATGCAAGTTGAAGTGGCAATGGGCAGGCCATATCGCTCGAAGAACTGATAACCGCTGGGGAAGAAAGGTTCTCGAGTGGCGACCACGAACCGGAAGACGCAGCGTTGGCAGGCCTCCCACCAGGTGGACCGACGATATCGTCAGAGTTGCGGGCAACCGGTGGATGCAAACGGCAAGTTGTCGTTCATTATGGCGTTCTAAGGGGGAGGCCTTTGTCCAGCAGTGGACGTCTTCCGGCTGATGATGATGATGATGATGAATGAACAGGTTAAATAAACTATTATATTCTACTGCAACGCTACTCTTCTCATACCAGTAAGAAACAGGTATTGATTCCCCGCGTGTTGGCCCTACCCAACCAGATTTTTATACTAAATGAATGGACTAATAAAGGTTTAGCGTTTTCGGGGACTGTCTTAAGTATGACAGTGGAGTGCACCTGTGTTTGCGCGCATACTTGTGCACTATAATGACTCTTGCGTAGTTGGCAGTCTCAGCTGAGACAGGCCGTCGTGACCGAAATTCCGTCAGAAGGACATTAATATGACTGTTTGAAAACCAGAAAGTGCTACTTTGAATAAATGATTAATTTGTATCTTATTTCAAATAAAACTAGCAAATTCAGTAGGTGAATTATTTTTATTTTTAATACGGTTATTTAAATACACAATTATCTATCGTTTTTAAGATGTTTTGTTTATACAATGGCTGCTTTCGTTTGTTCGTCAACGGGAACAGATGCAATGAATGGAGAGCTTGAATCAAAGTCGAATGTACCATAGGCAATGTCTTTGTTTAGACGAGGGTCACCAAAATCATCATCGTCGTTCGTATCCTCGTATTCATTTTTTTGTGCAAGAAGAAGCTGAAAACGGTTTCAATTTCAGTTTTCAGTTTTTAATTTATTATTATTATACCTATTTAATTTGATTTTAGATGCATGAATATTTAAATGATCTAGATTGTTTGTGTTAACCGATCTATTTAAAATTTTATTAAAAGAAATCTTATGTTTAATACTTAGTTTTTAAAGGGTTGCCTATGAGCAGACAGTTAAAAAAAATAAAAAGCGTGTCATTGTGTCACATTTTTATGAGAATGAAATCGAAAATAGCAGGCGGGAAATGAAACGGAAAATGGTGACTTTTCGTCTTACTTTTGAACTCCGATTGGACCAAATGTTCAGAAAAGGAGATGAAGAATTTTGTTGGGCAAAAGTTTTTCTTTGAGCTAAGTTTTAATCACCCTTCGAAATGATTAGGCGGTCTGTACTTTTATGGATTCAAATGAATAATTTTAATTGAAATAATTAAGAAATAAATAATATTTTCAAAAAATGCAATGCTTAGCATGGGTAGTACTGCATGGAAGAGAACGGGAGAGGTATAGGATTAAAAAAAAAAGAATCACAGGCCATCATCCATCATGATCATCATCCTACCTATGTAATTTGGTAGCCTATGCGTATTTTGTGCTCATTTATTTTAACTTTAAATACATTGTAGAGTCATCATTGTGTGTCTTTGAATTAGGTATAAAAGTATCGAAAGTTAGCGTTATTATTAAACGTACGCAACAGATAAATAAACATTTTGATTAATACAGTAATCATGTTTGCATTTACAGGTTAAATGCACCATATGCCAATAACCAACACTGCGTTCATGTGCATATTATAAATTAGTTATGAGTTGTTAAAAATGGTGAAGGAAAACAACATCAGAAAGCCGGCACATCAAAGAGATTTTTCAACGGTGTGTCAAGCTATGTCAGAGGCCTACAGACGGTATAAACTCTGACACCAGATCCGACCATCACCGATCACCAACCATACGATAAGAAGAAGACCACCTATAACACACATAATAATAAGTGTTGGCTGTATACGGAACACTAAAAAGACAAACTTATCGGTTAGTTCAAGCGCCCTATAAATAAGCAAACGCCATGCCTATCGGATTTGTTAAACCACACCCTTAGTTCAAGTTTAACAAACTCATAAAATAATTACCATCACTATTTTAAGTTTATCGATACAAAATAGAGCTGCTGTACAAAACTCTTGAAATAAAGACAGCGCCATTGTCACAACACAAAAATAATATGGTCACAAGTACCAAAAATATCTTCATAAAGCTGATATTATCCCCGATACCGTTAACCCTACGTTAAATAAACAATAATACAGTAGCTTTACAACCATAACTAATACAATTCTAAAAGGATAAACATAAATCGCTTTGAGTAAATTTTGAGAATAAACAGACCTTCGCATGTAAGTAACTGATCAAACAGAGAAGTTTGGATTGCGTTATGTAATGTCCACATTTAAGTAGTTGTTGGTACAGTCAGCAACATCAGTAGCTGAACATTAAAATTTTTAAACTAAACATTTATTGAAGAACAACTTCTTACATGGTAAAAAGTCTTAAATATTCTCAGATCATTATTTGGACAATTCTGTAATTTAAAACAATAACTAGAATTATTGTTTAGTTTCTTAACAGGTTCAGCTACTTATGTTGCTGAGTGTACGTTTGTATAAAGCTAAACAACTAAGCATCGCAGGTGTTAGTAGGTAAACGAAAAAATTTCAAATCAGCGATTGTTTTTCGTATCTTTCAAATGCTGTTCATGTACCAAACATGGATGTATAAAATTGATATTTGTAGGAGTAATTTTTACAATTTTTGAATAAGTTTTCTCATACGTTTACTTAGAATCGATGAGGTAGTATTTTTGTATATGTCGAGCGTTATAAACAGCCATAGCCTAACTTTAGATAGTTTGCGACATCAATAGTATAGTATGATTTATTTGTAACTCGTTTGGTTTATGTAATTGGCTTGTAAAGTCGTATAAATAGTACATCAATAAGATTGACTGAGAGAAAATGCTTAAGGCGTTTAGTCCGCCTCTGTACGATACTTGTGCAAAACGAATAAATAAATCAATAAAAAATAATATATAATAATCAATAAATTATTAATACGAATAAACTCGCAAAACATTAAAAAAAAAGGCTACAAAGTTGTTTCTTCACGTACCTACATAATATATTGACAACTTACCATATAGTTAATATAGCTAGCGATCTCATTCAAGCCCATATTCTTCAGCTGTTCCTGCTTTGCCACATCTAGTTGCGTCATCATGGGCGTCATGTATGTGTCGACGACTTTGCTCATCTCTTGCATGATCCCAGTCTCTTGTTGCTGATCTACAGCTGGGGCCGATGGTGGCTTTGGTTCCATTGGGATGTTGGCCGCATGTCCAGCCCATGTTGTCCAGCCTGGTTTTGCTTGAGCCTTTAAGAAATATGATGATGTATGTACCGTTCTATTAACGCATGATGAGTAGGGAAAAGTTAATGGTTCGACACTTTAGAAAGTCCTGATGTTTTGGATGTATGGTTTTGACTCACAGTAATCATGTAATTACTCTTATTTTAATTAAACGGAAACGTTGAGAAGCGCAAAGATTTCGCCTTCAATATCCAGGACTGTCAGACTTAAAGTCTATGTGGTTTTTAAATTACCAACAATTTCAATAATATATATATTCTGCGTTTTTAAAACTCATAAGTAGGTACCTATACAATATTTTTGTAACTCCTGGCAGATACACTCGAAACACTTTTAAGACATGAAATATAACATGCACAAACACCCAACTTAATATTGCCGTCGAAAGACAAGAGAGCGATTGTCGGAGAAATATTATTTAAAAATCTTTAGAGAGTGCTAAACGCCTTTCTGTCATCTCATCTCCAGCACTGAAAGTGTAGTCTACTTTTATTAAGTAACGCTCTCGTGGCCTTAAACAGCAATAGTTTATTAAAATAAGGTTGTATGTTCGTAGGTCGCAGGTAACATACCTCTTTACATCAAGAAACTGGATGAAGCTTGCAAGTTTACGTACTAAGTTAATTAAAACACACTTATGATTCCCTAAACTCGTATTCATTAGTATGAAGTGGTTGATAAATGACCATTGACTGTTATGAAGATGCTACATTCTATGCATGATATGCTTAATTTTTATTCTCAAAAAAACAATACATAATTATTACTTCGTAATTTAATGTTCGACTGGATACTAAAACTAGTGGAATTAGTTTGTTATTATGTGATTTTTTATAGTCTTTTTAATTTCTTAGTTGTCAACACAAAGCTTGGCAATGTTTAGATAACAGTAGTTCCGAGAATTAAACAGATATTTAGACGCATCTGGCAGGACGAGGTCTATCTTAGCATGGTTCGGAAAAGTTTCGACGGAGAATTAATTGCGAATCAATATGATATTATCTAATGCTGAATCGATCGCACAAGTTTTTGGGAAGAAACAAAATACGTATACGATACCACACTCAAAATACTCACAAAATAAAATACGGAAGCAAAAAACAAAAGCGAAAGAAACGACATTTTCTACTAACAAATACTAAAATAATAAGAGAATACGCGCAGTTACCCTTTTTAAATACAAGCAATACCTTTATTGCTTTTAAATGAATCAGAAATATCACGTCCGGAAGATAAAGTTAATCTGTCTGGGTCAGCCATCATTGTCCGGGCGTTAGGAGTCATGGAACTAATCAGACCTATAAATTATGGTCAATTTAAATAGCGATGACTTCGAAACTTTACGCGACTGGGTCTTATTTCTGGACGAACAGTCTGAGGCCAAATGTGATCACTGATTTATGATAGAGCGACGCTGTAAAAAGTAAAAGAATAAGACATATCTGAGTGTTAAAATTGAAACTAATTTCACTTTCAGAATATATTCTCTGCGTTGACTTTAGAATAGACTTGTTGCAGTGTGAACGAAAATTGACTACGATCATAGCATTAAACATTGAACAATATTTAAATTGTCTACATTTGCCATTTACAAGAACACTTAAAGATTTGCAATGACATCATTAATAATAATAATAATATTTATTTCATAAAACAAGTATGGTCAATGTACCTATGTAATATGTATCAAGTACTTACTTAAATCCTTTTAGGAACTCAATTTCTGGAATTTCCAGATTGGTACCGACCGAGTACGTAAACTAGGAGATGTCGTGCGACAAACAGCGTTTACTAATCGGCTTTTCACCGAACTTTTCACTAGACCTGAGGCGGTCCTTTCTACCTTACTCAAACGCGTCTGTACTTGTGTCGACAACAAAGCCACAAAACCCTACAGTGACATAGTTTCTCAATTATACTTAGCAACACCACATTAAGTTACCGTTTTCATTGGTAACATTCTTGAGTATCTATCACAGGGTAGTATTTTGTTTAGGTATATGAGAAGTAGTGTGCCGTGTGGTATCCGGCCTAGAATTGACCACCCCCTTTCCTACTATGTCGTAAAAGGCCACTAAGGAAAAATCCAGAAGATAGGCAGCAGCGTCTTCTGTAACTTGACCACCAATACTGCGATCCACAAGCCGCTTGCCAAGCGTGGGGAATATGACATACTCCCCCCTTCTAAAAGGGGGAGGCCTTCGTTCAACAGTGGACGTCTTCCGGCTGATGATGATGAGAAGTAGATAATTGTATTTATTATAATTAGAGTTATAATAAAGAGATTTTCACAAGAAGTTTACTACCTAGTTGGTGATTAGTCGGCCGACTAGTGTCGACATTGCGACCGACTATTCGGCTAGTTGGTTAGTCGGTAAAACTCATAGTCGGCCAATCTCTAGATAAAATAATAATAATAAATTATTAAAAAGTTTATTTAGCCAAAACACATACAGACTTTCACATTCTGAAGTGGATTTCCAACGAGTAATATATACCTACTTAACTTATATATAACAACATAGTAAGTTTTTCATTCTTAAGTGTCGTATGGTAAACGTGACTAGGTGACATTTTCAAACGACTACCACGATAACTACACGTGGTTAAGATAAACAGTTCGTTATTCGCTATGGCCACTTGTTATCTTACAGCTGCTACGGTTATAATATGTCCTTTGTTTAATACAAAATAAAGGTATTTTAAGGCAATTGATAAACTGTCTTATGTGGTATACAAACAAAAGTGTGTATACATTGTAAAAATAATCTTAATTTAGGAAAATAATTTAAATTAAGTATAAGATTTTTTTTTTTTTTATATCTTCATTAGATATCTCTTGTTTACCTGTGGATTCTTGCGAAAGCAATAAACCCTAGGCTATCTGTATCTATGCCTAGATTCAGATCGATTAGTATATACCTAGGCGCATCAGTATACTTCGTCCCTATCAGGCAACAATATATACTAACAACGCCGTTAACAAAGTACCTATTTGCAACCTACTCTCTCTTACTCTTTTCGTTATGTACCTATGCGTACATATGTGCATAGCTAGATACACAATACACGGATATAGGTATACTCTATAACATAACAACATAACTCCATTTGTTTGTTTCTATTAACATAATATACCTATAAATTTATCACATATGAACTCAAAGACGGGGTTTTCCAAAAAGCGTAAGTGTGTGTGTAATTAATTGTTTATTCCGGATTTTATTTGCGTAATATATTATCCATAGTTACTGCAGATTTAATCTGTACTTACGGGATATTTTGGAAACGCCCATAATGTTATTACTACAAGATGTAAATTTAATTATTTCTGTAGCTAACCGAGTTTTAAAAGAAGCATGCCTGTATCATAGACTTTAATCAAGTCCAAATTGAAACAGGAAATTTAAAAAATGATGGACATTAAGGTGAACCCGCGACCTTCAGCGATCCGTGGCGCAACTTTTACCAACTAAGCTTCGGTGTCATTTGAATTTAAGTTTAGCATAAGCAAAATGTCATCAAAAGTCATCTAAAATATTTTTTTAAGAAAAGGCCGAGAAAACGAATCTTCTATTTGTACGGCACTTCAATTAAATTGGACGCTGTTTATTTAATAAAGAAAAATAAAGAATTTGAACAAGATCCAATAAGGTACGGTGCAGATCCACAATCTTAATTGTAAACAATTGCCAAGTTAATTAAAAGAAAATTGGATTTTTCTGAAAACTGGTTAGTATAAAAAAAATCGTACTCGTAGTCTGTTTTTGGAAATAGAATAATATTTATTAGTACTTTTCATAGAGCAAGAGAGAAGCTATTCCACAGACTTTTGACAGTTAGATCGGCGTCGTATCTTAACGACATGAGCAAGACAATAAGAACTGCTCAGTGCTCATGCTGTGTTAATAAATACAACCAATCAACTGGTTTAAATTGATCGACGATTAACTGATTACCGGCACTTGTAGAACTTGTCTTTCGTTGCACCCCCATTCAAATGTGTGTAAGTATTTGCACAAGACAACATAACTTTAGCTCCTATAGATATTGTTTAAAGCCATTTCATTCTTAGCTTCCCTGTTTACCCTCCATAAATTTATAAAACGGATCTTATTTTTATAGAGTGGCTGACAACTACATCTCCCGTGCTATTGCTAAAACCATCACTTACGAACTCACTAATAAATCCGCAGTGAGATTTGACACACGCGCTACCAAATATGATGCAGGGTGACATGTGAGATGACTTTCGAGATCATGTTAGTGTTTCAGAAGAGCATAGCTGTACTCAGTAAATATATCGTAACATAGATTCACATTTAGTAACGTCAACACTGATAGCCCACGCTCGGTTTATTAAAATAAACCCTCTTAATATTTCAGCCGGGTCTATTTACTTAGGATGCCAAGTCGTTATGCTCTTATCTTTCTGTGTATTATGAAGTGGCACTGAGATACATGGACACTTTACAAGGAGGGCATTTTTCCAAGAAAATTGTTTTAATGGATAGCTTACAGCGCGATCGGTACTTTTCTTCTAGAAAGTTAGAATTTTCTTTGGCTTAGTGCATTTTTATCGTGGGGCTATTTAGGTTTTTAATACACGTTCGTTTTTTTAACATCATTTGCAACACACAACATTATGCACTATTTATTTATAAATTAATTATTATCTAATAAACTTTTCCAAACTCTAGATATGTTTCTTGTGTCGTGAATTATTACAATTATTAGCTCGTACTACTTGCAGTCCACAGCTGGACGAAGGCCTCCACCAGGGTACGTCACAAGGCCCGCTCTTCCGTTTTCGCCACACAGTCACTACTAGACTCCATGGGGGATTTTACCCATAGTCACCACGCTGGTAAGGCGGGTTGGCATTCGCAGTATGGTGACCGATACCAACACAAGGGAACGCTGCTGCCTATTTCCCAGGAATATCCCTCAGTCGCCTCTTACGACACCCACGGGAGGAAAGAGGGTGGTCTATTCTAGCCCGGAAACCACACAGTATCGTGAATGCATTTCCTAAACTCAAAGGTGCTTTAAGAATTACCAAAATGATTACCAGCATTACTATGATAAATAAGAAAAATAAATACTGCCACACGAAACTAAACCTTAATACACATTAAAAGCTATTAACAAAGCTTTCCCCTATCAGTAAGCATTTCTCTTGACGTTACCGGCAATATCCAAGGGTTGTTACGATCAAAACTAATGTAGATGTTTAGCAACACGCCACGTATTCAATATAGAGGGTACAACGGATATGACGTCATGAAATGCTCATTAGACGTCATCACTAACCCTTAAATGGGTAAACGTGTCGGCTAAACTTGAATCGTATTCCGTTTGCGTTTCCAACGATCAGTTTTCGTCGATAACAATATGGCTGTTTGCGTGTTTGTAAGCAGTCACAATTGACAATTGTTTCTAACACATATTTTCCAATGCTTATGTTAGTTCTAAATAACAGTTAAGTTACCAATGTTGTGCATTGTATTTTATTCGAAATAAATAATATAACTTCTTTTGCTTTTTAAAGGAATAAAAAAAATATATCATAAAAAAGTTTGATCATCCCTTTGCATTTGTTTCATCGGAGAAAATGCTGATGCTGAATGCGTCACTCCACAAAAATGACCCTGACAAAATATCAGAGTAAAATCTATTGTTCCCAAAAATATGCATCAGATGCAAATATTCCTGAACTTAGTAACTTAATCGTCAAGCTACGTAAAATAGGTAGTACAACGTACTGCTACTGAGAATCAACTGATGGTCAAATCCATTAACACTGCCCGATCCGGGATTCCAACCTAGGACCTCATGCTGAGCAGTCGCGCTTAGCGACCACTAGACCAACGAAAAACCTCTATCCTACTAGTCATATTTCCTGTTACGTTCAATTCATATCAAAAAGCGCAAACTTACAACAATATTTCGCCAAACAGTGTTGATGGATTTAAAATACAAAATGTAACAAATTTTATCGTTAACTACGAGAATATTTAACAGCGAAACGAAGTCCCCTTTGGCAATTATAATTCATTTCCATTCCAGAGAAGCTTAATTGATTAAGCAGTTAAGGCAACCGTTTTTTCATCTGTGTAGTCACTTTCAGTTGAAGATATTGTTAAATTATTTAATTTCGTCCAATTTATTCGTCAATGCTTTGGAACCATTAAGATTTTGTCCTAATATGAAGTGTTTATGGGTAAAAGCTCCAGATGGGAACTGAATTAGGAAATCTTTAACATATTTTTGGGTTAAGTATGTAATTTTTTTTAGATTGTTAGAATAAACAAAGGAATAATAAGAGCTCTATGAACGAAAACTGTTTGAAAGCAATCAAACAGCAACCAAATCAAACGGAACAAACTTTATCAAGCTAACAACCAATAAAACGGCATGTTTTTTTATTATTTAAGCGATAGCAAAAAACGTTACTTGTTTTCACTTCATGACATTATATTTTAATGCAAACATTCAAGTCATTTCAATATATTCTAAAACCTAAAAATTATGATCACCTACAAAAATAAAAAAATACTTTTAGTTTTTTTGTAATTTAGTGTTGATTTTAAAATGATTATTGAGCAATTGAGCATACGGTGACGCTTGACTATACCTACGTGTATTATATGTTATTTTTCTTACCCTAATGGTGTAATAGTAAACAAACTATGTACCCTAATGTATTTAAATCAAGACTATACCTAACTCCCTCACGATCGTAACTTTATCGTAAGAGTATCGAACTCATAACGTCACCGATATCACATTGTAAAACAAAGGTGGAAACTTAAGGTACAGTTGAGGAGCATCGACGCGGTATGAGACATAAAATTTCAACGGAGTTTTCTTTCAAGAAAATTGAATATTCATGTCGGGAGATGGGAACGATCTATCGTTCATACAGCACTTTTAAATCGTTAAAGAAGCTCCATGTTTTATATTTTACGCTTTCAGCTATACTTAGTCATTTATAAAGCTTTGAATACTTATAGCTAGATTTCTAAGAGCATTTACCTTGATGGGATTGTGTGGTTTTGTCGGTACCTATAGTTAGCCGCAAAATATGAGTGAAGATGAAAAATAGTTTAGTTTAATTTATGTCAAATCATCGCAAAGCTTGTTAAAAATAATCAATATTTTAATAGTCCTACTAGTGGGCAACCGGTGGATGCAAACTGCAATTTGTCGTTCATTATGGCGTTCTAAGGGGGAGGCCTTTGTCCAGCAGTGGACGTCTTCCGGCTGATGATGATGATGATAAGGATGACTAGTGGGTATTGGCATCCGTTTCCTTCTCGATCCTCTTCTATATTCAATTAATCTAAATTAACAGCCTATTTCTCACTTACTTATTAAAATAGAAAAATATACAAAATCGTTAATTGTTCAATCGTTCGCTTTGTAATTTCGCATTCCAAGTCTACAATAAGTTTTTAAACTAATAACTATTTTAATTTTTAATAATGTTCCTACCCATTTTCTTAGAAGGTTAAATCAAAGAAGTAGAACTTTACGAAAAACATATTTGAAGACTTAAAATAGGTTATTTTATTAATTTTGAAGTTTTACTAGGATAACTCCATTTTTAGTAAAAAATACAGTACTTCGAGTTCATTAGGTGTACCTACTGCAAAGTTAGGTATTCAGAATTGTTTTTAAGACTCTAAAAGTAAATGAACTGTTATATAAAAAATGTAGGTATACGATATTTCTATTCTAGTAAAACTTAAATCAGAGGTATACAAAATTTAAATTAAAAAGTATTGCGCATGAAACAAAATAATATAATTTGCGCGCGGCTTCACTTTGTCAGCGCATCACACAAAACCAATGCATTGCAGGCGGTGTCTTCTAAACGTCAGTAGGAATTAAATGCCCAACAATACGAAACTATAAATACAAAACGATCCAAACTTACAACAAAATCTATACTTATAATAAAACTGTAGAGAGGTCAATTCTGTACATTGAATATATATTCAAAATTATTATTGGAGGATAACTGGTGATCGATACTGATGCCAAAAACGCAATTAGTAAATTTTTTGTCGGTCTGTCTGTCTGTCTGTCTGTCTGTCTGTATGTGCACGCATGGGTCAAAAACTACTGAAGGGATTTTAACCAAACTTGGTACGATTGTAGTCCATACGCCTGGGCAGGTTATAGGCTATATAACATAACGCTAAAACACATAGGAGCTGAGCAGTAACGATAAATTTGAAGCAAGTCGGATGAAAATGCGCTTTCGAGCTCCTATCCTCGCATACGTTGATCATACACCAAAAGTATGTATTACAAAAATGATGGTCTCTAAAAGATCTACAAAAAAATCATCAATAGTATATATCTATCTTTTATAAATTAGCCACAATAACGTGTTTAATCGTAGGCACTTCTTCAAGTGTATTAATAAAATATATAAATATATTGTTTTTCACATAGATATATCGTTATCAAACTCCAATATTCAAAAAGTACACTTTAATATCTTTTTTATAAAAAAAAAGAAATCGGTATATAAGATACAGATGAAGTAAAACTTCCAAAACACGCCGCGCCAGTATGGGTACGGCTATACGCATGTACGCTGCATTTTTAAAAAGGGTGGGGGCGTTCACGCGCCACCTTTACTCACATTGTCACTGCTAATGCGAACGGAAGTGGTTCTTATTGACTCTTTGGATCTTCTTCGTATCATATGGTTGATGAATAACCTGGTGTTAGAGTTTAAACCGCCTGTGACCTTTGACATGGCTTTACACACCGTTGAAACATATCACAGGTGTGCCGGTTTCCTCACGATGCAGAACAAAAATTACGGTCTTAAATAGATTTTTAAAAGGCATTGTCATATATTGACTTTCTAGCAGCAAGATAGTTTTGTATCCTGTGTATAACGAATTCGGCTGAGTGTACACTGTACAGCCTTATTCGCCTTCGCCATGACATTAAAAATCAACCATTACCATTGACTCACGCAGCCTTAAAGCAGCCTTTAATCTTCCGAATACTTAGCTTCTTCTTACACGCACACACAATCGTACGACGCTTACTCTTAGGTCACGAGTTCTCTATACATTTTGTCTGTTGAGATACTGTGCCGGATTCATGGCAATAGGCTCGCCCCCTATTACATTGGGATCTACACCAAACCTAGCGAAATATATAGTGATAAAGATAAAGTGGGAGTAGGTACAATATGTGCACCTCTGCCTACGCCTTCGCAGAATACAGGCGTGTCGTTATAATATGTTTTATAACAATATTTTTTTTATAAGAGTTAACTGCAATGGTTTCCTATTCGAATAAACCGACAAACAGACAAAACATCCAAAATAATAAAAATGGGTTGTATTGTATAGGTTTCTTTTTTCTTAAATAAAACGTCGCCCCACACTAGGAATTTTGGCATCGGTGCATTTCACATACACGAACACCCAGACTCGGGACAAACATCTACGGATCACACATTTTTTTTGCGGGAATTGAACCCACAACCCCTAGCACAGCAGTCCAATCGCTTAGCCACTGCGCCAATCAGGTCGTCACGGTTGTCTTTTATCCTTGGCATTTTTTTTTCTACAGTAGTTTCAATGTACAGGAACTCAGAAACGCACAAAACGGATTTATTTATGTTCTCTTCATCAGTTATATATTATTTTCAATAGACTTTCTGTAACTTCCGTAATTACCGTTCAATGTTAACGGTTTTTTTTTTAATATTCTTAGTTAAATAAGTGGTTTAAAGATTTTTAACTTTAAAAAAGCCTGCCTGGTAGGTATTTTTTTCTGTTAAAAGTTCAATTTACTACTGGTGTTTTATCCGAAATACACGCGGACGAAGTCGCGGGTAACAGCTATACATGTAATAAAATAGTACGGCATGGCGTAAAAACTACTAAATCGAATTCGCTCAAACTTAGCTCATATATTAAAAACAATTTAAAAATACTTTTGCTGTTTCCGAATTTCCACGCGGACGGAGTCGCGGGCACATCTAGTGAATCATAAAATCAATACAATGCCAGCAGTACATTCGAATGCAATTACTGTTGCTCATCGCTACGAAAGTGGCTCTACTTGAACAAATTCTCACTGCGAACGATTCTCAATTAACTGGAAGTCATACACAGGTGGCGATTTTAAAACTAATCAGAAGTAGAATTCGATATTTTCATCAGAAGTTACATTTTCTCATGGGGAATTACGATGTTTTAACACAGAAGTATTAATTTGATTAGGTTGTTCGTAAACATGTTTGTTGAACTTGCTTGTGGTATTAAAGCTGTGTTTTTGTTATATTTAGATGTAAGTTTGATACTTGATGAGCGTACGGGAGCTAAGAGATTAGAAGACTGAGTAAGAAGTACCTAGGGGGTAACATTTGTGTGGTCTGCAAAAATTTGTATCGAGACTGGCAAATAAATTGATTTGAATGTTGGTTACCTATGTGTTATTTCATATCTATTTTAATGTTTGCAAGGTCTTGAAGACCCATTCCTAAATGGCATGTAAGCATGATTCCCATAGCAACCGTAAGAATGTAAACAAGTCGAAGTCTCTTGAACTTACGGTGTTTGATTTTGATTATGTCATAAGTAATACAGTATTTATTTTGCGGTTTAATATCCAGACAGATAAGGCTCTGCGTAGTAAATATTATTGTTATGGTCAATCATGCTTCGGTAGGTTGGCGGTAGAGTACTGAAGTGATCCCGCGTCCCCACCGTTATAGGCGTCAGCACCTGCCATGGTTTGATTGTTAGTGGGTATACCCTCGTTGTACGGCCTTTTCGGTTTACGGAGGGAGTCGTACGCGAAGCGCACTTTTCACGCTTTAAAAAAAGGCAGGTAGCCTCTGGTCACGTGACAGGTCTATGCTTTCATCTGTAAGACCGACTTTTTAGGTTTCCAAGGTATCTACACATACACACTGATCTTTCTCTTCCCTGATCGCAGAATCTTGATGATTACAAACTGATTACAAAAGAAAATCATCGATGTGAATTTTTAAGCGACCGTTCATAGTCGGTAGTTAAATATCATCCTTGTGTCTGCAAAATAGAATTAAAAATCTGTTGAATTACAGTGCAGATGGGGTTTAATTCCAAAGACTAGTAATAATAAAATAAGTAATAGCCGAGGTTTCTTTACAACTCCTATAGTTTCAAATTCAACCACAACATAATATAATGTAGTAAACCCCCTAAGATCGAATGTAGCGCCTCACGATCGAGAACAGCATCTGTTCAAACAAGTCAGAGTGTCGGCAGGTGTGTTTGTGTTTCATTATGTCACACTACTTGTGTCAGCGTTGCGGTGTCGGAGGGCTTTACTTTGTTATTGGTGATCCTTTTTGGATTTCAGGTGTATATTTATCCAACAAATATAATATGTGTTTTGCAGTTTTTGACAACCTGATTGACGCATTGGCTAAGCAATTGAACTGCTGCGGTAAGGGTTGCGGTTTCGACTCCTAGGCCCCAACTCACTATGACCACTGAATGATTCCTTACTTCGAAATCACGTCAAATCACGGGCACGGGACAAATAATTGTGTGATCCACAGATGTTTCTTTTTGCAGATGTTTGATGTTTCACAGAGTGTTTGTGTATGTCATATTTCATGTTTGTGTAACGCACCTACAACACAGGAGAAATTACTAAATAGGGCAACGTATTTTTAAATAAGATATACCATGAACCAGACCATTCCATGAACTCTTAAATGATAAGGGCCTAATGTGCAGTGTAGTGCGGCGTCTCACTTGTACGGAATATGTCCTGCTTTTAGAGTTCATGGTATGGCTGAATTTCGCATAGGGTTAAATTATCGTCTGCTGTAGTTGTTTATGAAGAGCCAGTCAGTAATAGGATAGTTATTTATTAGTCAGTGACATAATAATAATTAAAACTTTACTAACTAACTATATAAAACTTGTATAAGTCAATTAATCCAATAATGTCAATATACTGTAATAAAATATCATTAATGTAATAAGATAATTCGATGGGTATTTTGTTTCGATAATTAATTAATTTGTAATGTTAAACTTATCTACCAATATTCAATAGTCAATATTAACCTTAATTCATTTATATATATTTTTTTTAATAGTTTAATGATAATTAAGCTCTCTTTTTTAACAAAAAGAAAGTGATTCTAGTATTTAAGTAACCACTTTTGTTAAGCTATTTCATGTAATATGATAACAATTATTGTGCATGATGTGGTCTCCTGTCATTGAAGGAGTACACTAACCTTAAAATGTATATCATGTGTTATGTGATTTATTGTGTACTTTCTTTGTTGGAGATCCAAATAAATAAATAAATTATACCTATACGATATAACCATACCTATTAACGTTGGCATCCTAGACTCCTAGTAGGATTAATTTAATTCATAAACCTCTAATCTACACTCATAAGCTTCTTCTTATCGTATGGTTGATGAACAACCTGGTGTCAGAGTTTAAACCACCTGCAGGCCTCTGACATGGGTTTACACACCGTTGAAAAATCTCTCAGGTGTGCCGGTTTCCTTACGATATTTTCCTTCACCGTTTTAGCAACTGATACTAATTTATAGTACGCACATGAATTCGAAATATTGGTGCGTGCCAGGGTTTAAACTTGGGACCTTCGACTTAGCAGTCCAACGGTCATAGCACTCAGCTAGCAGTGCTGTGAACACTCTTAAAGATTAAGTAACAAATCTAAATTTATAATGATGCTCTATATTATGTATCAATAAGTCTTACATTAGGTAGGTATTATGTAGATGAAAGAAATAAAATCAGGTTAAAGGATCGAATAAAAAAGGGATTAATTTTGTGCAAACAGTTTAAGTAAAGACACTGAAATATTTAAAGCACTTTCCTTCAAGACTTAGGTACCATCGAAACTCTGACAAAGTTAATTATCTAATTAATTACCTTCTCTAAACTTTACTTAGGATCTTTTGCAGTGTAAGAGACTCGGGAAGTTGACACACCTGAAAATTTTGTAGTTAATTAAGGGGAAGGCCTTAAAATGGTTTAAGACATTTATTTCTCAAAAAGAATACAATTCACTTACATGAGAAATACAAGCTAATCATAAAACTAAATATAATAATTACGAAGCATGTAGGTACTCGGAAATACTTGAGCTAATTTGTTGGAGTTACAATTTTTATATTGTTGTGGGTATACAATAAAATTATGGTACAAATTACGTATCGTTTCGAAGGCAAGTCGATGGCAATTACAAGTTTATGTTTTACAAAGATGGTTATTCTAAAATACAAAGTATGTACTAAAGTTAAACACATGAATTTTATATATTCATAACAACTTAGTATAATTGTAATATATAGTTAATTTATCGTGGCAAATGTAAAATTAAGTAATTGTTGCATTTTAGTTAGAACCTAGAGAAATCTTTTAAGATGTGGTGTTTTATGGTTTTTTTGTATAATGTGAAGGACTGAATCTCTTTAATATCATTAGGTAATTTATTATATAGCTCTGCTCCTTCGTATAGTATATTTTTTCTTCCGTAGTTAGTTCGTGGTGGTCTTAAGCAAATGTTGTTCATTCGTCTTGTAATACGTTTTTGTGATTGTCCTTTTATTGTAAATGTTATTTTGGAGTGTATATTTTTATGTATAAGTTTATGTACTAAAATGCATGTATTATATTTGTATATCTGTGATAGTGTCATTAATTTAGTTTCCTTATAAATCTTTTCTGTCGGAGTTAAGTAGTGGTAATGGAATAGACGCTTAATTATTTTGTTTTGACATGTTTCAATTTGCTTTAAATGTGTTTTAGCTGCAGTGCCCCACACCTCTATAAGGTATTCTAGATGGGGTTTTACCATTGAGTTGTAAATAATATACCTAACAGATTTCGGCAGGCAGCGAACTATCCCTCGAAGCGCTCCCATGACAGACGATAGTTTAGATCTTAATTTATCTAGGTGCGGTTGCCACGTCAGATGTTTATCTAGATGGAGACCAAGATACTTTTCTGAAGAAACTTGGGTTAGGGGTTCGTTATTTATATAAAGATTTGAGTGACTTTCGATTTTTTTGTTCCTAGCACTAAAAATAATATAGTTGGTTTTAGAAGAATTTACAGTAAGCAAATTGTCTTGGAACCATCCAGACAAAGTGTCCAAGTCTTGTTGTGCTTGTTCAATGATCCCTTCTATACTGTTTCCAAACAAAAATAGGCTAGTGTCATCAGCATATAGTATTATGTCACCTGTCAAGTTTAGGTTGTGTATGTCGTTAACATATATTATGAATAACAGGGGACCAAGGATGGATCCTTGCGGTACGCCGTAGGTTAAAGTTTCGCAATTACTTAGCTCATCACCAATCCGAACAATTTGTTGTCTATTAGACAGATAAGACCGGAACATGTCGTGGGCAGAATTCCTAATGCCGATATCATACAGTTTTTGGAGAAGGAGGCTGTGGCTAATTGTATCAAATGCCTTTTTCAGGTCGATAAATATACCGAGAGCAAGGCACTTTTCATCAATATTATTTTTCAGATTTGTCACAAGGTCAATAGTTGCAGTTAGAGTATTAGATTTTGCGCGGAAACCATATTGTTTTTTAGAGAGAAAGTTTTTAGTTTTGAGGTAATCATCTAGACGCTTATATAGAATTTTCTCGAATATTTTAGAGATTATCGGGAGGACGGAAATGGGGCGGTAATTACCTGGATCAGTCTTTTTCCCTGACTTGTAAATTGGACTCACTTTCGCTACTTTCAGAGAGTCAGGGAAGAGGCCGTTTTGCATACAAAAGTTGATATTCGTTGTGAGTTTGGGTAATATTAGATTTTTGATACATTTTATTGTCTTGCAACTAATCCCGTCTAGGCCACTGCTAGTATTAGAGTTAAGATTATCTATGATTTTGCTGACTTCCTCTTCAGTAGCTGGGGTTAAAGCCAAAAGGTCACTTGAACTAGAAATAGTTGTTTGAGTTCTCGGTTGAGTATGTGTGTGTTCCCTATGTTTTGTTATTTTACTTGCTAAGATAGACCCTATGGTAGCAAAAAAGGTGTTAAAGTAAATACATATTTCCTTAGTGTCAGTGATTTGACCAATTTGTGTTTCTAGCTTTGAAGGAGCGGAGCATGATTTAGACTTACTTCCAGCTAAGTTTCCGATTAACTTCCACATCTTTAAAGGTTTTCGTTCACAGTTTTTGAAAGCTTTGTAGTAGTAACTATTTTTGGTATTTTGTATTTGTTCTGCCACGGCGTTTCGTAAGGTTATGAAATTGTTTCTTATTAAGTCGTCGTTGGGATTTTCTTTATAAGCAGACCACAGCTCATTCCTTTTAATAAGCATTCCAATTATGTCTTTATTAATCCAGTCCGATTTTAACGTATTTTGGATTTTAAATTTCGATATTATATTTTTATTTACTGCTTCCTTTATTGTGTCTTCTAAGCTGCCATAGTCACTCTCAGAAATATTTGTAATTATGCTTTCTACTGTATGATAAAGTGCTATGTAATCCAAGGTATGGTACTTTATTTTCTTTTTCATTTCTGGTGTGTATTTGCCAACTTCTAGATATATTTGCTTGTGATCTGACATTGGTGACTCCACAATGGTTAAATGAAATTTGTGATTTTTCAGATTGGATGAGACATGATCAAGAATGGACTTCTTTGTCGATGTATCCCGGGTACTAAATTTTGTATCAATTTTGTTAAGGATTAGGTGTCCGTTTTCAGTTAGAGTTTTAGTGTAATTATTAATTGATCGATTCGGGCTAAGCAGATCGTAGTTGAAATCACCGAACACTAAAGCTCTTTTTCTTCTTATCAGCTGCTGTGAAAATTCCTCCAAAAACCTATTATTGCTTGATTTAGGAGTTTTGTATACGGCGCCTATATCCAATGAATATTTATCTAAATGAACCCATAAGTAGTGATTATCCTCTATACAAAAATCTTCAATATAATTGTGTTTCAAACAGTCATGGACAAATATGGATACTCCACCTCCTCTTGTATTTTCTCTAATATTATAATAATGTGTGTAGTTAGGTAAGTTCAAACGTTTGGCTTCAGATTCGGACTTGATCCAGGTTTCCGTTATTATTATCACATGCACAGGACTGGGTATGTTGTATTGTATAATGCAGTTTAACTCATCTAATTTTCCAGGTTTCACTATGCTACGTGCATTAGTGTAAAGAAACTTTAGAGATTTAGTATTTTTTATTAAATTGTTGTATGAATTAGTTACTTCATGCGTAGTGTTTAGAATTCCATCATCTGAATCTTGTGTCGTTAGTTTTTTGGCTGTGTTTTCATAATTTTAGGTATTCCTTTGACATATTTTATTGTTATATCTTTCTCCCCTTCGTCTAGTCGCCGTTTCAGTTCGTCTCTTAAGTTGTTCCGATATTTTTGTTGGTTGGGTGTCTCATCAGAGTAGATCTTGATATTTTCATCTTTTATGTTTGCTTTGTGGCGCAGAATTGATTTCGCTGCTTCAGATGTCGAGAATATGACCTTAATAGGCCTAGATACATCAGGATTATATTTTCCCAGTCGTATAGTTTTTGTAGGTTCTATGCAGTCTGAAACAGCCATTTTTATAACCTTCATAACCTCCTCGCTGTCATAAAATTGCCTGTCTTCAGAGTTAGAGGATCTTATCTCTTTTACTCCACGTATTATGACATTTTTTTCTCTCAGTGATCGATCACAGGTCTCCGATATAATGTCTTCATAGTTGAATAGAGGTGTAGTTATCATGGACGTGGAACTAGTTTTTAATGTTGCTATTTCATTTTCAATTGTGTTCACTTTTTGCTCAATGTTAACTCGAAAACCTGAGATATTGGCTAACTCCGATTTTATTTTGACCTGTTCAGTGGACAAGAGATCAGTAGTTAGCTTAATCTGACTAATTTCTTCCTTTATTGCTGAAACATCTTGAGATATTTTGATCAGATTTTCCGTCTGGGTTTTAGCCATATCTGTTATAAGCGATTCCATTTTAGCTTGGAATTTTTCAAATTGTACAAAAGAATAGATGAAGAAAATGCTTTGACATGAATGGATGACTACACATAATTAAGTTACGATTTCATTGTGTTAGAGAGAGATACAAGAAAATTTAAACAGCTTGACTTGAAAAAAACCTGCATGATTTTTGGTGTAATTTTTAGATTCAAGCTTAGCATGATGTCCATGCTAAGCTTGAATCTAAATTGCCAATGTTAGAAAAATTATGGACATGAGCAGGACTCTAACCCGCGATCTTCGCCGATCCGTGGCGCAATCTGCCAACTCAGCTATCGTGTCACTGCTTGCACCCATCAAATTTCAAGTTTTCTCTAATATTTACGTCGTTTAAAACTAAATTTTGAGTAACGTTTTAAGTCCCTTGTCGTAGTAGATTTCTGAACGAGAGATCTTTATCAACTACGTTTTGAGGGAATAGCAGGACAGAGTCTGACTTTTGACTGATTTATACATGTGACCAATAACATATCTGGCGAAATGAATGTACTGAACACCTCTGCTTACCCCTACGGAGAATACCGGTGTAATTTTATGTTATATTAATGCTCGGACAATTTTACAATGCCAGCTGCTCTCAAACTTTTGTTAAACATTTAATTTTACTCGGTATTTTCGTTTAGTTCACAGATAGTGACGCCCGTCAACGTTTGCTTGCCATATTGAAAAAGTAATGAAAAACTCTCTCAACTCAACTCAAAACTCTGGGCGTTATTGAAAAACTATTTTTATTTGAAGCGAGAGAAAATTCTAGAAACTCGAAAGTCTCTGTAGCTGCAAAAATGATTTATATTCTAGTTATGCCGTTTTTATAATAATTTTATAGAGGCATTTCTTACGCAAAAATGTTAAGTTGATCTCAAAATACAGTTTCAGAAGAAAAGTATATTTAACGATTTTTTTATTTTTTACAAATAGGTATTTAAATTCTTCTAAAGAATCGACGTGCGGTTATTTTTTATATTGAAAAGAAACGATCTTTAAATAAAATACGTGCGATTTTTCAATGTTTCTTCTAAGTAGATATACCGTAGACTGATAGAAATTTATTTATCATAATACTTTTATTTACGTATGAAAAACATTACAATATGTGCCAGGAAAAGTATTCGTTGCAATGCCACGGTAAAAAAAAACAAATAATTAAAAAAAAAAAAATACCTACATTATTATAAGTGAGGAGTACCCTTAACCGACGAGCGTGTATGAGGAATGTGATGCGAGTGAATGAGGCGAAAGAAGTATGTCAGGATCGTAGCACATGGAAATCCGTGGTCTCTGCCTACCCCTCGTGGAAATAGGCGTGACTTTAAGTATGTATGTATGTATTATTACATCAAGAGATAAGAGTACACGATTCATCGTAGATGCGCTTGACCACTGAATTAGCTAAACAGAAACACTTAGTCAGTCCTTAAACTAACATAGCAACGCAGAAATAAATATAATCGTAGTATATAAAATATCACAGATCACGTGCATACGCTAAAAATATTCAAAGACTTTTTCAAGAAATATTTTAACGTATGTGACATTTCTGAATGGAAAAAAAGCAAACTATTGAATAAAGGACTGCACTAGGCGAGTTGCCAGTTCTGTATTTGTAGGCAAATAAGAGATTTAGAAAATGATATATTTTATGTTGTCGAAGATAAATAGCCAGGACGAAAACCTAGAAGGACTCTACGGTCTTTACCAACCCATAAATGCGTTGCTTAATGTATCTTAACTTATTTCCAATAAAAGATCTCTTGATATTTAATAGATAGCTCGCCAAAAACAATGGATATTCGATAGGTATAAAACTAGGAACATATTAAGTAGTCACAATAAACAATTATTACAATGAGAAAATGTGGTCTGTAAAATAGGTAAATACTTAATTTCTTATTTCCTACCTCGTATTTCTATTTATTCCCAAATTCTTATTGTAGAACATATTCAGAAATTCACATACAGCAGGCGACAATACTTCAACAATTGAGGACTTGCATTATAGGGATTTTATTTGTTCTTTGTATAAATCGTACGAAGCGATGCACTGAGAGTGCCGTGAGCCTCTGTCGATAGAAAACGCCTTACTTCTCTATTGTACAGCTACCAACAAAAGTCGCGACACTTTTCGCCTTATTGCTCACACATTAATGCCGAAAGTGTCAAACGACTTTTGTCGCCGACTGCACACGTGATGTCAGACGCTGGAAAATACTTAACTTTAAATTGCAGCTTTGTTGAGGAAAAATGCGAAATTCAAAACAGCATTTTACAAGTACCCGTCAATATTAAGTACTACCTAAGAGTTTCATCAGTGTTTAACTATGGATGGAAAGGAGACAGATTTTGACAAAAAAATAAGCGCCAACAATGCTAGTATTACGTGATGTGAATTACAAGCCTGAACACAAGCGTCTTAGCTCAATAAAATTGCTATCCTAATTAAGCAGATTGTATAATAATAATAATTAAAAAAATAATTAAGTAGATTGAACTAATATTTATTATTTTGTCCAAGTCTCATTTAAAAAGGTTTAAACACACAATTTTAATCTACAGAATGCAGTAACTGTGAATTTCTTAAGACAATACAAGATACTGACTACGTAGCCAGAACACGTGCTCAATCTTATAAACCTTGCTCCAGTCTTGCATAAGTTTCGACGTCATTAAAGTTTAACTCGTCACCAAGATCCAAAACAGAAATAAAAACATCGTAAAGATGCCTACAAGATGAATAATTAAGAAGAGGAATAGCGAAATATCTCCGCCTTTGGCAGAAAATTAGGTTTATTATGCAGTCTACTTAATGATACAACTAATAAGAATATGGGATAATGTTAAGTAAAAAATCCGTGTTAATTATTCCATGATTTTATCTTCGTTAGAATGTTAGATGATTCTTAAAAATTTACTACATTTATATCTAAGAAATACTTAATCAGCATGAAAGCGGGCCTAATTAACTGCAAATAGAAGACGAGCAGATAAATATATGATTATATATTAATTATATATTCTAACAGTTCTATAACCGTCCCACTGCAAGGCAAAGACCCTTTCTAGAAAGAAGTTAAGCATTGATCGCCAAAAAATGTTTTTATTTAGGTTATCTTGAAAGAAAATTAGTGTCACCCAGTTTTAAAATATGACAATTATAATATAGTGTCTGTTTATTCAAAGCCCTTGGTAACAAATGACGAGATCTTTGTTATATTAAATTTGTTAAATCTATGTGAATATAAATTAGCAAATGACCAGAAAAAAACGAGAGATCAGACATGGGTGCTAATTATATTGAAGCCTCGTGACAACCCGCAGATTAACATTGTTTGTGAGGTGTTAAAAGCGTGCATTGACCATAAAAGCTATGTAAGGTCACGTAGTTATGCCACATACAGCGTTACTACAAGGTTACACCAGTATTAATCTAGGATCGTAGAGTAAATAGAAATTACTGCCTCGTTGGTATAGTGGTCGTAAAACGCGACTCTTGGGTGTGAGGTCTTGGTTTTGATTCTCGGGTCAGGCAGTGTTAGTGGGTCTTTTCATAAAAAAATATCGGTAGAAGCACGGAGGATGTGAGCTCGGTTAGTGGCAATAGGCTCGCCCCCTATTGGGACGTACAACATAACTAGCGAAATGTGAGTATACTATACGAGTATACACATCAGTCTTTGCCTGCGGGGAATACAGGCGTGATGTTATTTTGTATAAAAATTAATCAAGCCGCAACCAACACGAATCTGAAACTTTTCCTTCACCACAGCGTTCCCAAAACAGTTTTGGTCGTCTGAGCGAAATTCATGAAAATTTTAATAACAACCAGTATAACCCCTACATCAGTACATGCAGTATTTGTGTTTCTCTTGGGGTTAATGCCGTGTCTGTTTATGCGAGTCCCTTACGAGTCATTGATGTGGATTCAACACGCGCGATTGTTTTAATTGAAGTCGGTGAAGGATAAACTGTATCGCGTTTTCGTATGCCTTCGGAATGTGGAGTACATTTATGGATCCTTCATAAGTGTGCGAGCAAAGCGTTAATATTGTTTGTTTTGGGTGTGTTTAGTAATAAAGACCCATTTTAATACCTTTGCCATTTGGAATTTGTTTTTGAAAAGCACCCAACACTGGATACGAATACCCAGATTCAAAACCATAAAAGAGTTTCATATTATCATGCTCTGAGATCACAATATAGGTAGATAGGGTGGTAGGTAAACTACTTCAATTCCAGTGAAAAATAAATGAATTTAGTAAAGCGTTGCGGTGGTCCTGATTTACCTATTCATGAGTGCTGTGCTTCATACAAGATTAATGTTGTATCCAAAACATGCTGCGCCCGCAACTTCGCGTACAAATTATTAAACATTAAGTCAACAATTTTCCGTCAGTTTTGAATGTGCCTGAACCATCTGCATTATTTGATTAAACGCTTCTTGTTCCTTACGTACCATTTAATGACATCCACAATATACAATTTTAAAAGGTTAATGAAATAGGTGTGGTAAAAGCCGTGTGGAACCGGCCTAGAATTGACCACCCCCTTTCCTCCCGTGGGTGTCGTATGTGGCGACTGTGGGAAAATCCAGAAGATGGGCAGCAGCGCCTTCTTTAACTTTACCACCAACATTGCTATCCCCAAGCCGCTTGCCAAGCGTGAGAATTATGGCAACTTCCCCCCTTCTAAAAGGGGAGGCCTTTGTTCAACAGTGGATGTTTTCAGGCTGATGAAGAATGAAATAAGACCTTCCGCCCGCGACTTCGTCTGTGTAGAAAAAATCGTGTCTTTTCCATAATTAAAACAGTCTTTGTCAATCCTGATGATCCATTCTACTGGTGAAAGAATTTTGGAAGTCGGATAGATTGTTCCAAAGATTACAACTCACATACAAAACTTTATCTCTGTATAGGTAATATATCTCACGCATAAAATCACTCATGTATTACCCGAAGGGGTTGGCAGACGTGTACCAATATTACACCCACATTTCGCCAGCTATATTATAGGTCCTAATGTATTAGGGATCGAGCCTCTTGCCATCAACGGTACAAATCCATCTGTTGCTGAGAATCACTTAATGGGAAAACCCAGCAATACTTTGCCCAACCCGGGATTCGAACCCAGAACCTCATATTCACCACTAGACCAACGAGGCAGTTTCATAATATAATGAGTATCTATACTGTGATATTGGTACAGATATATACAAGTAACCTCAAGTAAAAAAACATTACGCCTAAACCGAAAGGAACTCCATCAAGCAGATGTCCAGATATCGACGGATTTGTTACTCTAGGCGCGAAATAACTCACTTTGACAAATGACTGATGTAGACGAATCGAGTTTTG
Source organism: Abrostola tripartita (assembly GCA_905340225.1). Lineage (NCBI taxonomy): Eukaryota > Metazoa > Arthropoda > Insecta > Lepidoptera > Noctuidae > Abrostola > Abrostola tripartita. Next base: position 5,035,443 of record HG996498.1, on the reverse strand, counting down.
GTTGCCAGCCGAAAAAAAGTCCACGAACATTCGTCTGGCAATATATTATTTTAACGAGACTAGGTTTGCGTATAATAACTAAATATTTTATAAGTTTAGCGTAAATGTCACATGAACTATTTTCAGCAAATTGTTTTGAAGACTGCCTCGTTGGTCTAGTGGTCGCTAAGCGCGACTGCTGAGCAAGAGGTCCTGGGTTCAAATCCCGGGTCGGGCAAAGTGTTACTGAGTTTTCCATTTGGTAATTCTCAGTAGCAGCACGGAGTTTGGATTTCTGCCCTGTGGAGGGCAATAGGCTCGCCCCCTATTACATTGGGACTTACAACACAACTGGCGAAATGTGGGTGTACTATATGTTCGCCTCTGCCTACCCCTTCGGGGAATACAGGCGTGATGTTTTGTTATGTTTTGAAGAAATGAGACGATATAAAAAGATAACATTATTATGACTGTAATAGAAAACAACTGAAAAAACAAGAATGTATTTAGCGATTCAGTGTCTGGATAAATGTGGCCGGCTTATGGTAATAGGCTTGCCTTGTGGGACCTATAACATAAATAGCGAAATGAATGTTTACTATAGGTATACTTATTATGCATGACCCTTCGAGAGTTATAGGTTTGATAAATCAAATTTTTTATGAATCGAATGCCTTGCTATGAGCATGCATTGCAGGCCATTTTCCGCTGTAAAAACGAGACCACGAGACGCTGCAGTGAAGTGCTGCATCTCGCTTCTACAGCGAAAAATGACCTGCAATGCAATCTCATAGTAACCCTGCAGAATCTTCTGGTTGAAGTTGGTGAAAAATACACTATAAAATCTTTACCACACAATCCATAAATGTTTAGGTACGAAACGGTTTAACGCGACCGACCACAAAGCAATTCATCTCTTTGTTGGAGACGTAATAAATAAGATACGTTTACATTCGAACTCAATATTCGATAAGGCGTGGTTGCTGAGTGAATAAGCTGCCGCGTGACATGTCTAATCTGACGTGTGTGTACACACCTTTATATTGAAACGTACTTTCAAGTGAAGAGTATTTTTTTACACGATTTTGACTTGTTTCGTACAAATAAGTACGTAAGTAGTTTATTAAAACTCGAACCGAATGAATGGGATTTCAGATATTATAAAATAAAATTATTTGAAAAGTCATCTATTACCTAAATCTAATTTAACCAAGTCGCTAGAAAATGACCTATTTTTATCATATTTATTTTAATTTATTAAAGCTAGCGAATGAGGAGACATAAACTTTACGTTTACAAAACAGAAAATCCAGTAGCTGCATCAAGCTTATGTCGCATTCTTTTAATAAACTAAACTTCAAAAAAACTAAAAAAATATGTAAAACTAAATGTAATAAACACACTGGCACAAAACGAAACATTTCCAGCCAGTTGATCCTTAAAAAAACATGACTAAAACATGTTTTCACTAAAGCTTTTCACTTAAATATCTGGAACACAATTTCGGAGACATCTCTGCCATCATTTTGCACTAAGTAGACTCTTTGACATTTTTTCCCCATATATTCGTACATACAGGACCATTGGAGCTCAAAGCCAAGTGTTATGTCGGCAGTAGACGTGCCTCTGAGTATATTAACGTTAAGGGTGACTAGACGGCCATAATTTAATATTACTAAAGGAGGTTTTATAGCCTGAAGAGCGGTAAAATGTTGCAATGAAATGAATAAAGATTAGGACTGAAGAACGTGGAGTGAAAATAAACATTGTTGCTTTTGGTTTCATATTAATTTGATATATTGTGACGTACTTAAGTTTTTTTTTTTGAGATACACAAAATATAGTATATTATTTAGGGGTACGTAAAGTATTTCAACTGGTTACAAGCAATATTCTTTGTTTCTTCAAAGTTATTCTGCCGTGTTTGCTTCAAGATCAAACTGCCAAGGAAGCCATATCTGGCCAAAACCATTAGTTTTATTATTTTTATACTTCTTCTTTTTCTTTTCATATAAAATTTTGCTTTGCAATTATGAAAGTGCTGGAAGAAGATGCAATTGCTTCTGATCGTATAATATTAAGCGGTTTACTAATAACGTTACCTGTGGCTATAAAACTGTTAACATCTATTTCGATGACGCGTAAACAGTAAACACCCAACAAAAAATCATATCACATACAAAAATACGAATACTCGGAGCAAACTGAAGAACAAACAAAGAAATCAGAACCAGTTAGTCACCTAGCCACTTTGTCAATACAAATATATTCACACGTCTTTTGTTTTTTCACAATACAGAGACTACGAAGAGACCTTGATCCCTGAGTTGGTTTCGGCACGTCTTTTCAGAGGTTAACAAAAAAAGTCGACGAAACCCAGTTAAAAAAATTACGAGTGTGTTTCTTGTAAACCTATTTGCAAAAATAAAATTATTTATCATTAACAATTAAATGTATCTGTCTTTGTTTATTTCCAGGTATATTCGACACGGACGGTGTCCAAGTCCCGGGCACGGAATGCGACTACCAGTTTAGCCGTTCCGGAAGCCGGCCCACACACGGCCGTCTCTACAGCCCCCGGTACCCGTCCATTTATCCCAACAATGTGCGGTGCTCTTACCATTTTCATGCCAGGTAAGTTTCCAAGGGTTTTCCCATTGCTTTGCTGATTTCTGCACGCTACTAAAGAAATTATTATCTTCTATTGCTCTCACTACTCCAATTTCTTGCTCAGGTTCTTAATCTTGAGTGGCTTTGATGGTGAACATAATTGACAGCAATAAAGCGTTCATCATTTGTGCCGTCGATGTCTATAACCAACTATTGTATGTTAGCTTTTACCATTTCGTTCCAAGCAAGTGATAAAACTAATACTACAGCTGCCACTAAAGCGAAATTTATAGAAATTTACGCTTGGCCCCTTAATCTTGGATAGTAAATACGATTGCCTGTATATATGCAAGAAAACTGATACTTTTACGTGCTCACGTGCAGTCGATATCCATTCAAAACAAACAATCGCAGATTAAGGCTGTCAATTTTTATCACAGGAATTGTTTCTGCAAATGTAGCACGGTTCATTACTACAAAAGACCAGAAAGCTTAGTTTTAGAATTTACATATAGACCTCGTAAATGTCAAAAATCTAGAATGACTTTTAAGACACAATATATTCGATAAAATCTAAGACTGGAACTTTTTAATATTATACTTCCACACTTATTTGCTTCCTGATGGAATGGCTTTTAAATTCGTAGCTTAGGCGACCAACAAGTTGGTAAGTAAAAATAAAACCAAAAAATACTGGGTTTATAATTATTAAAAATATATGGTATATAATTAAAAATGATAAATATAAAACACAATGCAAATTAAAAACAAAATGTATATCGGAAAAAAGAACGACTGGCGAACTGGCAGGAAACACGGAGACCGTAACGGATTTATTTGAAAAAAAAAGTACAGTTATAAAAATATATATCAAAGTATAAGTTTAATTTGAGTACCCTATGGCCCCCAAACTTGCACATCATGTGGTTTAATTCAAATTCATGAAACCAATTAAACACGTTAATGTATTAAGACAATTATTTCTTCTCTTACATCATTTTCGTTGTAATTGTACAAGTTCACTCATAAAGACTTCATTCATTGTCTTTGTTTTCAATGGCCTAAACGTGATAATTTGACGTCTATGTCATCAGGAATGATTTTTATTTGTGTTTTATAAATATGGAATTTGCCGTCTGTATTTAGTTTTCTTCAAACTAACCCCCTTATTTATAAGAATTGTCAGTGTTATGCAATTCTTTTAATTGTACCTGTCATTGTCGTTTGCATGTCAATAGGCTTAAGAAGTGGTTAACATAAAACACATTTTAGCATCGTTTATAAGTAAGAGATTGCCTTTCGTGACCTAGGGTTGCCCGCATCTAATAAATTACGAGTAATATATATTATGAAAGCGATGAAAATTCTTATTACGTGCTATTATTATTCAACCTTTTATTTTCAGACCAAAGGAGCGCGTGAAGATAGTATTCGAGGAGGTAGCCCTCCAAAAAGGTGACATCAGGTTGGTAATGCTTTATTTCATTATTACAGTCATCATCATCAGCATATCAGCAGGAACTTAGCCAATTGAACGTAGATCGAGGAGATAAGGATCCTTCTCATTAAATGCTCTTATTATTATGATGCTAAGAATTTTCTCTTGAACTTATTCATTTGCGTTATTCTTTTGCCCCATTATGAATATATTAAAACTGCAATTATGGTGCTGTCATAATCCTTGTATTATGAACTCTTTGAATTTATACTCAGCAATATTTCGTATCTATGGTAGAGGACTACGTTCTATTTTCACGCTCGTATTTCCCGAAGGTGTTGTTGCACTCATATTTCGTCAATGGCAGCATGCCCCATATTATATAGAGGGCGAGCCTATTTCCAACGCAGGGCATTTTACCTTTTTTGGAAGTATACTTTAGTAGCGACTAAAGTACTAAAATATCACTCCGTCAATCATATTTTGAGGATTAAATCTTAGGTAGGTATTTGAATCAAGTTGAGGCCGTGTACTCGAATTATATATATTTGGTTGTTACCCCAAAAAATATTATTGAAAATAAAATCGTACATTTCTGAACGTTCATTTCTTTCATTCGACGTTCTTTTTAAACTTTAACGTTAAACTTTTTATGGATACATGTGAAAAATGAATAAATGCCAAAAGAAATTCAACATACTCAAAAATTTAACGGCAATAAATAAACGAATGTCAAATAAAACCACACTGAAGAAACACTAGAGTAACCATAATTCCCGAGATAAAAATCCATTCATAAAAATAAAATTGCACGTAAAGTTATTCCATAAAGTCACCGTCAATATTCGAAGACTGGATGATAAAACTGGGGAGGCACGCGTCATAATCGAATTTCTGAACGAAAATATTGAATATGATGACGGGCGCAACGTGAAACTAGCGTCGCCAGATGCCATCGTATTTTGACGTCTTGTTACTTGTTATTTTAAAGCTCTTGCTAATACGGTTTTGAGAACCCTAAACTATGAGGGATGAAGGATATATATTTACGTAACATCTGAATTACTCGTTGGAATGAGCAATGGTATAATGTACTGGTGTACCCATCTTTTTCAAAGATCTACCTCTCTATATGCCATGTATGGCTCTATTGCTTAAATTTCCTGGATGCTATTTGGAATGTTTCTCAGAGAAGTAGGTAGCCAGACCAAGTTAATAAAATGACACGAATGAATAGGCTAGCTGAATCATAAAAAGTATGTAAAAATCCATAATATGATTTAGAAAAAAATATATATAAAAAATACCTAAAAGCGCATTATTTTAGGGTTTTATAATAAAAACTAGCGGCCCGCTCCGGCTTCGCACGGGTATAAAATATATATTATAATTATTTCTCCACTATTTAATGTATGTTATTATTATATGTACATATAAAACTTCCTCTTCAATCACTCTATCTATAAAAAAAAACCGCATCAAAACCCGTTGCGTAGTTTTAAAGATTTAAGCATACATGGGGACAGAGAAAGCGACTTTGTTTTATACTATGTAGTGATGATGATGTCAAAAGTATATACCAAAACAATCGTAACAATATGAACATAGTTAATATTCATGAATTGCCTGCTGATTTGGTTAAAAACAGGATGCAAAGTTTACATTGTTGAAAGCATAAAAATATTACTACACGTACAATGTTGCGTTAATTCATAAAGGAGTAAATTATGCGTCGCTGACCGCCAAGCGATTACGGTTTTTGGTTTTTGGCTTGCTTCGTTACGTTCCCAGTTTAATTTTTACGTAATTGTTGGCATTATTAAATTGTATGGTTTGTGAGAAATTTTAGCATACCGTGAATGTACTTTAAGTCAATGTGTAATTTTGGAAACGATGTATAACATATATTATGTACCATTAAAATAAAAATGTGTTTACCTAATGTCACTGAACAAATAGTAGGTACGATGACGAGCAAGGGCATGTAGCGGCACACCCACATTTTGCTAAAAATAATATAAAGATAGAAAGATATATTCTCTTTCTGAAAGCATACAGAACCTCATTTTCCATCGCCCTATTCATATACAAACCTCATATAACAATCTTCTTAACCCTCTTATCACAATATAATATTAGACGAAGCTTCATATTCTCATTTAGAATAGCCAACAATCAACCACATCCAACAATAAACACCCAAGAGAATACACGCATGATTTCAGTTTTTGCGTAAAACTGGTTATCCGAAATAGCCCAACCGTTACCATTTCCAAACGCGGGTAGATTTGGAATAATTAAATTATGGTTGTAACGGTCGACTAGTGCTCACATTAACGGGTTCAGCTCATAAACTGCGCACTTGTTTAATTAAACGGATAACGCATGAGTGCGCCGCTTTAGGTCACAGCGTCATAATGTAGCCTAAGGTCCTTTGCATAATGGGTTATAGTGCGGAAATGTGCCTGGAAATTGTTGGAGGCGATGCTTAATTAGCAAAATAAGTAATTATCATCACAGTACATTGAGACACATTAAACACACTTTAGACTTTTAACAAATAATCTTTATGATCGGGCTGCCTTTGTCTATCATGTCCGTTATGATAATATGAGCTATGAAATAAAAATAGCTCACAAAATGGTAAAAAGACTAGCCAATCACCTAGTTACTTCTAACCTGAATCTTGCGTGAAAAGACCTAAAATAAAATACATATAATGTCGCACCTAAGCTATAAGATGCACAAGAATCGGCCGTTATCCTTCTATTAGCAAAGAAACAATGAAAACGCACTTGTCAAACCCTATACTTTGACTTTGACTATAAAGAATTCTATCATACAATTTAATCTAGCTTGATTGAAAATGTGTGATAAGAAGCACGTTTTAAGCACGAATAGGTTTTAGTCCAGTATTAGCTGTTCGCATCTTATTAGCATTCTCGATCCTCATTCCAGGTACATAACCTACTTACTCCACGGGCGTTATATCTGGGTCAACCCAAATAACTTCCAATTCATTTGCCTTTACTATAATAACAACAACCTGTTACCAGTTGTTTTTCAATTCAGTGTATCAAAACACTAGCACCGCACGGATTAGAAAAACAAACAATTTTGGAATAATCATTGTTGTCCTTTACGTTACCTACGTAGCATTCGAGCGTCGGTTATAAAATACAAGTCCAGTTTCGTTACTGTAATGTCTTTAAAAAGAAAGCGCTTTTGTTATTAAAAAAAATTAAAGCAGTTATTTAACTAGAAATTTTTAAAATCTGGCATTCAATCGTTTTAAGCTATCATTTAGGAGTTTTAAAAAACTGGCAAAGTATTGACCTTTAACTAAAAACGAATTGATTAAAAATTAACCAAATCTAACAGTTGATCTTTTCTTATTTTCTCGTAATATACAGCACAAAATACCACAATTTAAAATTAAATTTTTAGCTGATTTTATACTCGTACCAAATCAAACGCATGCTGTATTGCTTAAGTAATAACAGTATTCATTATTCATCCATCATTACCTATTAATAACCCAGAATCGCAAGCTAAATATTTCATCAAACAATTTCAACAATGTGACTATAATTTAATCATGTACACTAGACTTCACCTCGGAATTTGCCTTCGGGGCGTTGACATCGGCAAACCGGAACACCGTGTAAAGGAATTTGCTTAAGCTAATCCGTTTAAGGGCGAAACAGTAACTAAATTTAGTGGCACACTAGTTAAAGGGAGATTTAAACCGTCTCGTAAACACGCGAACCCGTAAACAAGGCGTTGAGGATTTGAACTTAAAAATAACATTGCAAGTATTAAAGGAGCTACTACAATGAAATTTTTGAATGACACGTTTTAATTTAAAACATAGTTTAAAACTTAATTTCAGACTTATAATCCCAAAAAAAACAGTTAGGTGTAACTCTTCTTCTTTAGTTTATTAATAATAACTTCCAAAATCACCAAGACAGGATATTGGATAGACGCTTTTTTCTTTCTAAACAAAGAAGAAGGTAGCTTAATTTCTAAACTTTGCAGTGAATAGATAAGTTGACTTAACAATGACAACACAAGACCAATAAGTTAAGTTCAATAACCTTGGTAATTGTATTTTTGAGCCGTTTGGGGTCGAAACTTTTGGACCATGGGGTCCAAGCGCTCACGCGCTGCTTAGAGACATAGCGAAACGCTTAGTCGAGTCTACACGTGACCAAAGGGCTGGTGCATTTTTTGGCCAAAATAAGCATTGCTATTCTTATATTATTGCATAATATTGATCCCTATCGATTTCAACTAGTAACGTGCCCAAAAGACTGGCAGCATTGCCACGTTACCAGTTGACATCGATGGAGATCAATATTATGATGCTTTTTAAATGTTTATGTTTTTGTGTGTATAATTTTTAATGAATGTTAGTTTTTAAATGTAAATAATTGAAAATAGGTAACTGTAAAATAAAAAAATCAGTTAAGGGTACTTAAAATATTCGTAAAACTAAGTATCATTGTGTGTTGCTCTTTATAATCAAATCTGTTCCAATACTTATAACTTTTACATACTATACATATTATAACACGGTTATATCCCGTACTTAACATAACTTTACTGAAGTCAGGACATTCCGTGAAGGAATTCAGTAAGTCCGACTTTGAAACTTGGCCACCTAAATTAACCTAACAGAATTATCCGTGCAGTGGTAATATTACGTGGACTGCATTAATTAACACTACAACCCTAGCTATGATAATATTGGATAGAATGTTCTAGTGTTTCGGATCTTCACTCTATTGATCGTGTGGATAGATATTGTGCATAAGTGCTTTCAGCTTTCCTCGATAACATCTCAAGTTTATACAATGATTTAATTTTTAAAACCATTTGTTAGCGTAGCTTCATTTTTCTGGCGCCCTAGAGTCTATCTCAAAATAGAAAATATGTTTCAGTTTTTGTTAACGTCACTCACTCAGAATACAGAACAAACCAGAAGCCGTGAACGCACACAAAAATGACACCACACCAATTACGCTGAAGGAGCGTATTTGAACGATTTGACATTTAGTTTACAAAGATCGCGCGCATGGCTGGAACGTTTCACACGCTGCACATTTAATTCAATTATGCCGAGCTGCGTAATGCAAATGTGCAATACTGCGGAAGGGGGGAGCGTACGTATTGTTGATGGACACAGTGCACTTTAAAGGAAAAATGGCTGAACGCGGGGCCTGTGGTCACGCATATCATTGCTTCAAGAACAAACGATAATATCTAGTCCAATATCACAGAACGATGGTTTTAAATAAAACTGTAATTGCTAACAGAACGCGTTTATAAGGAAACGTATATCTCTTAAATCCTTCATTGAGGTTGATGGATCTTTTACGATTTCATGGTCTACATCCAATAGCATCTGTACATTAATTTCAATTTCATCAGTTCTTTAGCTTAGAAGCTTTCAACAAATTGTTTAACCCAATTTTCTTTATTACCTAATTAGGTTACTCAAACGACAAGTAAAGTGCAATAAATATCAGTAATGTCGCTGTTCCCGCGCACTGTCAACATCGCATTACCATAATGACGAGACTGCCATACATACTGCTTTAACAACGTCACAGAATCACTCTGAGAGCTATTCCATTATTTGTTCATTTAACACTTCAGCTTCTTATTAAATAAGGGCGAATTTTGAAATGTCATTTTTATGGAACTGATAGAATTTCAAATTCATTTTTGTGGAAAAATCCCGTGGGTTTCTCAATTTAAAAGTAAGGTTCTTCCTTTTACCGTTTCGCGCAATGTTTGAAGCTAATTAAGATCAACATTGGTAGTACGTATTACGAAGTCTAATTTAAACAAACTACTTTTTCGGTTTAAGCCTTTTTTACTTGCAGCTTATTAAATACTACTTGTTTTACTTTAATTACATTAAACAGTTTAGTAACCACTACGTAATGAAATGTCAGGTATTTTAACACGTTGAATGCTACACCAACAAATCTATTCGGATTTAAACTAGCACTCGGTGTCCACAAGGCAACGTGACCAAGCGGACACCAACCAATTTGACGAACCAATTGATATTGTGGTCTATTTCCGCACGCGTCGAATATTTGTATATCCCACAGATATTTCTAATCTGGGTATTATTGCTGTATGAGATTTATGGATGTTAACACTTCCGCGATACAGTATTGTCAGGTCCGAATGTCCCTTTTTCGAACATATCAATCATACGGATAAAATGAGACGATCAGCGCCTTGGGATGATGATAAAACCTCAGAAAGAGAGAGAATATTTAATTAATCATATGATGCATTAATTCTGAATTTACATCAATCAGTCATCATAATGATGGCTTTTACATGTAAACGAATCACGGAATCTTCATCATAACTCCCCATTTTGCTCCACGGGCCGTGTAATAAAGCAAACACGACAATTTGCCGTAACGAGAGAGTTCCCCATAAAATGTATGAAGCTGCGACATCATGTATGTCAAGAGCAGACGCAGACGATATATTGCGATGGGCTTTCGATTTTACTTAGAAGGAAAATTTATCGCAAAAAATGGAAATTGTTTTTGAGTGGGAGAATTTATTAAGTAGTGGAATAAATTCTGGCAGAAGGGTAGTCTTATAAGATATAAAAATCATCGGAAGTTACCAACTTTTAGTGAGCCAGCATTGTGATCAATGCTTGGTCCTCTTCTGCATTTGCATTAAGACAGTTATATTAGGTATACCAACAGCAGATCTATGCTCATTCCGCCTCTATATTAGAAGATGTATTTTTGCCTAGCACCGGAATTATCAGATTTTATTTACAAATAACAAATGTTATTACTGCTAACAACAAACTGAACTAAGTCGAATTTATTACAGCAATTAAAAATATATCATATTCAAGAGCGCTACATCACTCGTAAATCGATTAATTTTTTTTTTATTATGATCGTCGATTTACGCATACAACAATTAGTTGGCGATGGTTAAATTTATCGGACCTTCATAGTTCTCTTAATTAATCATTAGTTGCCAAGGTTGGTGCCCTTTTTATGAACGCTGGGAAATCCTCACATTCCAGTTTTGCATAGTTTTAATTGGGCTTAAGTACCTAAAAGGCAAGTTATTCCCATTATTGATAAAGTCAAATTACGTTTCAGTTCAGTTTCTGTCTGTATTTTTGCAAATTGGATCATTGAAAGTAAGTTGGTAACTATGTCGAATAATGAGGGTTCGTTTTCTGAGATTGTGCAAACAGTGCCTTTTTATGGAGCTTCCTCAAGATTTGGTATGGGCGCCATGGACCGCACGATCTTAACTGACGTTATATTCGTACATACATTCTTCATACAGTATGTTCTTCATAGTTTTATGTTGTTTTTTCTGCCCAACGATAGGACAAAGAAGTATCAAAGTGTTGGCGACTATTTCAGAGTTGTATAATTTCATGTCTACTAATTGTCTTGCTTTTTTATGCTTAGGATCTTTTATTCTTTGAGTATTTGGCATTTCATGTCCTAGACTGACACTCAAAAAGCTCTATAAATATTGTTTTACTATTACTTTTTACTCGTAAACTTAAATGAATGACTTATAAAGTTTGAAGATTGACATTAGCATAGATACCTATGTAAGACTATGTGTAGGCCGCCTTATTTCAATCCGTTCAATAAACCTGAGATCTACCGCAGCTTTTAACTTCACTCACATAGATTTAATTATTAATTAATTATGTCGCTTTGCGGTACTTACAACCAGTATGAAACCGTGGTTCCCATTCGACCGTCATCGCTGCCGCCGCATCTCTGAAATAAAGTATTTGTGGTCACAATATCGGTCACAAATAGAGTGGCTCGGCAGTATGAAATTAATCGAACTAGGTCCTAAGTATAGGTAAAGTGTGTTTCATCATCATCATCATCAGCCAAAAGACGTCCACTGTTGAACATAGGCCTCCCCGTTTAAGCGGGGGGGTTTGCCATAATCCCCACGCTTGGCAAGCGGCTTGGGGATCGCATTATTGGTGGTGGAGTTACAGAAGACGCTGCTGCCCATCTTCTGAATTTTCCCTTAGTCGCCTCTTACGACACCCACGGGAGGAAAGGGGTTGGTCAATTCTAAGCCGGATACCACACGGCACAGTCATAATATAAATACAACCATTATACCTGCCAACTATTTGATTAAAATTATGTAGGTACTTTTTAAATTTTATCACCAACAGTACCTTCACGAGTTAGACTTAATATCATAACGTCCTAACCACCGGCAACCCTTGATTCAATTTCTCTGTTCCAACCAGCGACATCCAAGTTAATAAAGTATGTAATCCTATTTCAGCTGCTTGCGGCGAGCCGACATCATTAAGGTGTTTGATGGGAGAGACACCAACTCACCAGCTATAGCCATGCTGTGTAACGAGCTCACAGGTATTGTTACTTACATTACATTTTGATTGCGGTAAGAGGTGTAAGTTCGATCCTTGCTCCGGACAAAAATTGTTTATGCAATCATTTTGCTGCGTTATTTTTTTTTAGGTAAAACGCACTCTGGATACAGAAGACATTTGTACGCTCATAGTACTTTTAAAACCTTCGCAAATTATCGTCATGATAACAATATACCTAGTTAGGGTACTTTTATAAAAATATTGAAATTTTCCCTAACTTCGAAATTTTGGTCAAGCTTTATTGCTCGTGGTCACAAGAAATCGTGATGTTTGAAAAGCCCCGAACAACATATTTTTATTGTTGCTATGGTTGAACAAGGAGCAACTAGCCACTAAAATTCATGCTTGCAAACGGCTCAAAATAACGTCGTAGTCCAGTAGCGAGATCACATGACTTCAAATACCTACCTACAGATCGAAATATATCTGAAAACGATCATTTTCCAGTGCAAAAGCTAAAATCATAACAAGATTTTGTTACTTAACCTTCTAGTGACATCGAAGAATCGGTTAGGAGATCTAATTTCACGAGGTGCGACGATGCGCGGCATTGCATTGGTCTGCCGTTGACCGGCGCTGGGCACAAAGCACTCTTTATGTCTTAGACTCGTTTCAATTTCAACGTAAATAAACTTTAACGATGACTTTGTTTGTATCGCGGCAGTACCACTAAAACATAAACGTCAGAATACGCGATTATTCCGGTCTGTCTGACCGTGAATAATTATATTAATTTTAATTAATTAAATTATCTGTCAAGATAGGAAAAATTAATATTATATAATAATAAATAAACTCTATGGGGGACAAAAAGAAATAAAAAAGTTTTATCTGTCCCCCTATCAGTGTTAGGGGGACAGATGAAACCGTAAAGAAGTGAAGAAAGCTCGATCTGACCCTAGCAGGGTGACAGATCGAAGTTTTTATCCTATCTGAGGGGACAGAGCAGGGTGACAGACCGAAATAATCCAGAATATGACAGCCTCGTTGGTCTAGTGAGTAAGTAAGTACCTAAGTAGGTAGTTAAGATCTAGGAGAAAAGGAGAAATATCACAATTTTGATAATTGTTACATCTTAAATGTAACAAAAAAGCACTGATAGCCGAGTTGTATGACCGTTGGACTGCCAAGTCAAAGGTAGCAAGTTCAAACCCCGGCACGCACCAATGTCTTTTCGAATTCATGTGCGTATTATAAATAAGTTATCAGTTGTTAAAACGGTGAAGGAAAACATCGTGAGGAAACCGGCACACCTGAGAGATTTTTTAACAGTGTGTAAAGCCATGTCAGAGCGCCTACAGGCGGAGGCCTACAGGCGGTTTAAACTCTGACACCAGGTTGTTCATAAACCATACGTTAAGAAGAAATGTAACAATATCAAAATTGTGATATTTGTAGGTAAAAAAATCTAGAGTAGTAAACAAAATAATTCACGAAAAATAAAAACAGAATTTCTATTAAAACAAAATCTGATTTGTACGTTTATGAAAATCTTTTCATTCGAAAAATAACTTATTCAATAAGTAATATTCCTAGAAACTGTTTTATTTCTGTCTCCATTCAATCTCGCTACTCCCTCATATTATTTATTAAGCAACGAATCGGTACTCGGATTTTTTACTTAGTAAATACTTTTATATTTTTATACAAATAAATAAAGAAAGAACAAATTAGACAGTCCGGTTTCATCATGGTTTATTTAATACTTAATGCCCGACAGTTTCAAGATTACCCTTTATCCAAACATACAAACTTTTTCTTTATAATATTAGTATCGATAAATTAGTTAACGATATCTTGTTCCCTGACAATTCATAAACGGGGCTAAGTCAAAAGCAACATTCAGCGACATGAACTTGATATGAAAAACAACATAGAATGTATTCTAACCATATCTCACCTGAAGCTAGTTTAGTATGTATCCCACCCGCACATGGTATCGGCTGCAGTAGGTGCCACCTAGCGCCTGCGCGGTCCAACAATTCCCTTTTTGAATGAATAATGCCACGTCAAAGTAGCATTGACTTCCTATAGGGTTGGCACGTGATTATGGGATTCTTTGTAACATATTGTCAAAGTGTTTCCCTCTATGCTAAAAGGAAATGGCCCTTATTATGCATAAATAATATTATAGTGCTACTCCAATAGCCTTGACTAAAAAAATATACTGTAAAACGTCGGCTTTTCGAGCAGTATCAGGTGCTAGTGCTCCATGGTGAATGTTTGGCTCTGTAAGTCAATTTCCGCTGTAAACAAATATTTGTATAATTGACAGATCAAACGCCAATATTCGGCCAAACATCCACGGATTACACCAAAATGTTTATTTGATTCAGGTATCTGCTTGTTATTCATGTTTGATAACGATATAATTATACCAAAATTTAAATTCAAAAACAGGGCAAACTTATTGCCACTGACCGAGCACAAACCCACTTCTTGCTGCTACTGAGAATTACTTAATAGAAGAACATAGAACCTCCTCCTTTTTTGAAGTCGGTTAGAACCAATGTCACTTCTGAATCAAATCCAGGACATCTCGCTCATCAGCAGTCACCCATTGCGAACACTAAACTAACGAGACAGTTAACACTTGAGTGCGCGAGCAGACACAATAGTTAAACAATAGCTATGCCCCATATATGGGTCATAACACTGGGAAGGGGTTAAGTTTAATTTTCAAATTTAAAATAATAATAATATTTGTCTAACTTGGCAACCCTAGATGTAACCTACTCGCTCCAGTTGTTCAGCGCTGTGATTGCAAGCGCCCTCTATACCTAATTTCCAGGTTTTACGTATTCAAACAATGGCTTCTGTTCCTTCAATCTTACTTGAAGTCGATTGGTTATCTTCTATACTTATAATAAAACTGTAGAGAGGTCAATTCTGTACATTGAATATATTTTCAAAATTATCATTGGAGGATAACTGGTGATCGATACTGATGCCAAAAATGCAATTAGTAAAATTTTTGTCGGTCTGTCTGTCTGTCTGTCTGTCTGTCTGTCTGTCTGTCTGTATGTGCACGCATGGGTCAAAAACTACTGAAGGGATTTTAACCAAACTTGGTACGATTGTAGTCCATACGCCTGGGCAGGTTATAGGCTATATAACATAACGCTAAAACACATAGGAGCTGAGCAGTAACGATAAATTTGAAGCAAGTCGGGTGAAAATGCGCTTTCGAGCTCTTATCCTCGCATACGTCGATCATACACCAAAAGTATGTATTACAAAAATGATGGTCTCTAAAAGATCTACAAAAAAGTCCTTAATAGTATATATCTATCTTTTATAAATTAGCCACAATAACGTGTTTAATCGTTAGGCACTTCTTTAAGTGTATTAATAAAATATATAAATATATTGTATTTCACATAGATATATCGTTATCAAACTCCAATATTCAAAAAGTACATTTTAATACCTATTTTATATAAAAAAAATTAAGAAATCGGTTTATAAGATATAGATGAAGTAAAACTTCCAAATCACGCCGCGCCAGTATGGGTACGGCTATACGCATGTACGCTGCATTTTTAAAAAGGGTGGGGGCGTTCTCGCGCCACCTTTACTCACATTGTCACTGCTAATGCGAACGGACGTGGTTCTTATTGACTCTTTGGATCTTCTTCGTATCGTATGGTTGATGAATAACCTGGTGTCAGAGTTTAAACCGCCTGTAAGCCTCTGACATGGCTTTACACACCGTTGAAAAATATCTCAGGTGTGCCGGTTTCCTCACGATGCAGAACAAAAATTACGGTCTTAAATAGATTTTTAAAAGGCAGCGTCATATATTGACATTCTAGCAGCAAGATAGTTTTTTATCCTGTGTAATTCGGCTGAGTGTACACTGTACAGACTTATTCGCCTTCGCCATGACATTCAAAATCAACCATTACCATTGACTCACGCAGCCTTAAAGCAGCCTTTAATATTATGAATACTTAGCTGCTTCTTACACGCACACACAATCGTACGACGCTTACTCTTAGGTCACGAGTTCTCTATACATTTTGTCTGTTGAGATACTGTGCCGGATTCATGGCAATAGGCTCGCCCCCTATTACATTGGGATCTACACCAAACCTAGCGAAATATATAGCGATAAAGTGGGAGTAGGTACAATATGTGCACCTCTGCCTACGCCTTCGCGGAATACAGGCGTGTCGTTATGATATGTTTTATAACAATATTTTTTTTATAAGAGTTAACTGCAATGGTTTACTATTCGAATAAACCGACAAACAGACAAAACATCGAAAATAATAAAAATGGGTTGTATTGTATTGTATAGGTTTCTTTTTTCTTAAATAAAACGTCGCCCCACACTAGGAATTTTGGCATCGGTGCATTTCACAAACTTAATATATCACATACACGAACACCCAGACTCAGGACAAACATCTACGGATCACACAATTTTTTTGCGGGAATCGAACCCACAACCCCTAGCACAGCAGTCCAATCGCTTAGCCACTGCGCCAATCAGGCCGTCACGGTTGTCTTTTATCCTTGGCATTTTTTTTTCTACAGTAGTTTCAATGTACAGTAACTCAGAAACGCACAAAACGGATTTATTTATGTTCTCTTCTTCAGTTATATATTATTTTCAATAGACTTTTTGTAACTTCCGTAATTACCGTTCAATTTTGCGGTTTTTTTAAATACCGAAAGTATTCTTAGTTAAATAAGTGGTTTAAAGATTTTTAACCTTAAAAAAGCCTGCTTGGTAGGTATTTTTTTCTGTTAAAAGTTCAATTTACTACTGCCCCCTTACCATGAACTCTTAAAGCAGGACAGTTCACCATGTGGAAGCGAGACGCTGCAATACACAGCACGTAGCGGCGTCTCGCTTCCACATGGTAAACTGTCCTGCTTTAAGAGTTCATGGTTAGGGGGCTGGTCTTTTATCCGAAATACACGCGGACGAAGTCGCTGGCAACAGCTATACATGTAATAAAATAGTACGGCATGGCGTAAAAACTAAATCGAATTCGCTCAAACATAGCTAATATATTAAAAACAATTTAAAAATACTTTTGCTGTTTCCGAATTTCCACGCGGACGGAGTCGCGGGCACATCTAGTTATACCTATAATTCTGGCAATCTATTGCCAATACAGAAAAAAAGGCCTATAAAAGATTAGCTAATTCTAAAAAGTTTCAAGAAGCCCCGGTTCATTGAATTATTGATAAGGAACTACTATAATTTATTTAAATTGTTTCTTCGTCAAAATATACGGCTGTTAAAGATATTTTCAAATTACGCTTCCCATACCAGTTTATTTACGAACAGTAACTTTATTATGACTTCAGTGGCAACCACACTGTTTTGTAAATATGTTGCTTATTATAATGCTTATGACTTATTTAATGGGGAGCGAACCTATTGCCTCTAACCGGACACAAATCCAAACTTTATGCTGCTACTGGAGATTATCTAATGGAAAAACCTAAAAACAGTTTGCCCGACTCAACAATCAAACCCAGGACCTTATGCTCAGCAGTCTTGCTTTACAACCACTAAATAAGGCAATCTGGATGAATAAAAACACAATATTCTTATTTGAATTGTAATGACACATCCGATAACAGATCATGAGGTTTTGTATAATTATCATGCATCCATTGATAACGGTTCAAGGTTTAGATTAGTTGACACGCTACTAATGTCAAGAGCAAATATCGATAGGTTATCTTATGAGTAAACGTACTTACCCATTACATTCACAGTTGTATTCATCTGTTATACATCCTCTCTGTTTCTAGACTAGAAAGTCAGGAATAGCATCCGCATGTTGATTATATTTTTCTTGAATTAAAATGTACCTATTAATCTAGCCTGGACTCTCCAACAGCATGGCAAAGGCTTCCTTTCACTTATATAATATAACTAGCTGCGCCCCGCGGTGTCGCCCGCTTTATTTTTCGGGGTAATAAGTAGCCTATGGGATAAATTGGTCCAGCCGTTTAAGCGTGAAGAAGTAACATACCTACACACTCACAAACTTCCGCTTTTATAATATTATTGGGATGTGATATCTAATGCCACTTGACGCCAGTCCTGAAGATCTCAAAGCTGCATTTCTCGATCTGGCGCGAAGTCGATTGCTGCTATTTAGGACCTAGGTACTACGTAGTATTTTAACGCATTCGTATATGTTTTAAATTCCTTAATTAACAATTTAAGAAGCACTGCTTAGTTTAAAGCGCACCTACTTAATGTGTGTCTTACTCTACTTAAGAATTAGGATCGACGTGTTTTCTAAAGTGCGAAATAGGCGCGATATATCACCCGTCAACTGCCAGGCTTAGATACATGCCGCTTAACTTCGAACGAACAGCACGATATTTGATAAACCAATCCACAACCCTAATAATGAGTTAATTAAGTAACATAATACAAGTAATATCCATTGAAATATTATAGCTCTCGAAACTTAACAGTATGATTTGTACAAGATTGTTTTATCATAATATTAAAAGAACCCTTGACCTACGAGATTAGACCATTCGATATATACCTACGAGTATCTAATGCATAAGCAATACATTATCTATTTACTTATTTGTATCGATAAGCCGATGTTCTTATTCCTTTTCATTAGGCTTTTTCTGTACGGAATTTGGGGGCCCAAGTCAGCAACAAGGGATTATTCAATCCTTAATGCGCTCATCTTTTCAATACAAACCCTTTTCAAAAACCCTCTGTAACAATAGAGCCTCTGAGATGTTATTCAGAACATGTTACCTACATCTGTTTCCGTGTACTGCCTATAACATATACGTATATGTTCTACACGTAGTATACGGAAGTGTTATAAGAGAATTTCGTCTCTCAAATTTCGACTATGCCTCGAGTTTCTTTGATGCCAAATCCGAAATTTCGTGACGTTTCGAAAATCAGTAATCCCATTCTTTTGTTGAATTTCCAACGGAATCTTACTGCGGAGTGGAAATTTTATTATAGCCGAGCGCGAAAGAGTTGTGTTAAATCCCAACGAACGGTATTGGGGATTTGCTGGATGATAGATTTTCAGTTTAACTTTTCATGGCTTGGACCTGTAAACCGTTAATACATATTAGAGTGCACTATCGAAGATTCCTCGACTTTCAGGCCAGTAGCGCTTCCAAGTATTTTAAAGGCCCGAAATGTGAGAGTGGCTGTCGATAAATCGAGATAATAGGATTATTCAGCTCCACAGTGGCGAATTCAATTATGGTGCCATTTAGAACCATAAAACTGATTGATGACATCCATCATAAATTCATATTCATTTTATTATTTGATGGTACCTACTCGTTTAAGACGCTAGTAGCTAATCGATGGATTATATATTCGGGTTATACTTGCGTGTGTATTCGGGAATGTCAGACTAGTTCCGAACTCGAACGGAACACTTATTCATGAGCTGTTTACGCGGCAGAGTTGCAAGCCGAACTGGATAAATAATATGAATAACACTCACAAAAGTTATTACAGTAAAATAATCGATGGATGCATGAGAACTCAATTATATTAAAAAAAAACTTGAAATAATTTCCTTTATCCAAATCTGTTATCTATTCTTAATTGTATATGTACTTCTTTTGTTTGTAACTCTTTTCAATTTATCATTTTCCAGGTTACGAGGTGCTGTCGACGGGCCCGGCGCTGCTCATCCAGTTCACTGCAAACTCAGCGACCCCGGGCCAGGGGTTCGCCGCCACATTCCTGTTCCAACCTCCCCCTGACTCCACTGCTGCGGGTTTGTATACTTCTTATGAGAAATTGCCAAATGGTATCAATATCATATTAGAAAGATTCGACCCTTGACAAATCAAAACAATATCTACAGTATGGTATACAATCGAAGTAAAAATCAATAAGTTTGTTATTATTATAAGTTTAAATTTCTATTCCCACAATAATCATCATCATCATCAGCCGGAAGACGTCCACTGTTGGACATAGGCCTCCCCCTTTATGGGGGGGGGGGGGTTGCCATAATCCCCACGCTTGGCAAGCGGCTTGGGGATCGCAGTATTGGTGGTCAAGTTACAGAAAACGCTGCTGCCCATCTTCTGGTTATTTTCCCTTAGTCGCCTCTTACGACACCCACGGGAGGAAAGGGGGTGGTCAATTCTAGGCCGGATACCACACGGCAATAGTAGCCGGCATCAATTAAAGTTACTGCAATTATTTAAAGGGGAACTATTGCTATGAAATCGCATTACAACGCAATCGACCAATCGCAAATGTAAGTACCTAGGTATCTATAATAAATACACGAGTTAGGTTTAACTTTAAGCACAGAAAGTTAAAAACAGTCGTGCAAAATGATACATTTATCATTTATCAGCGCTTGTATGAAGCCTACACAGATCGGAACAAGCTCAAACGCAAATTAATCATTGATATTCGAGCTGTTATTAGTTGTATCAACTCGAGATAAATCAATTTGAGATATAGACAGAACAATGTCAATGTTGTGCTACGATTCCCAGCCATCATTGTGTCCGCTAATGAATAGGGATAGTTCCATAATATTGGTTTATGTTGACCTCCAGATATTCCGGACATAATTCTAACTTACCGCAGTTACCCCAATTAAATATAACTCTATTTTGGTTTGATTGTCTAGTGGTTGCTGAGCGCGACTGCTAATCATGAGGTCTTGGTTCGAATCCTGAGACGAGCAAAGCGTTACTAGCTTTTTCCATTAGGGAAATCTCAGTAGCTGCACCCATTGCGTTGCAGAGAAGAAAATCGTAATAATCACTTGACCTGAGTGGCTGCATTTTAGATGTTTTACCAATTCAGGTAGGTTTTTTTATCTTCTTTTAATTAGGGGCTTTTAGTCACAATATCATGCCAGCCCCATCATAAACTAAACATACACAAATACATAGAAGTACTAATTCTAATATATCTATTATTTTATAAACTAAAATAACTGCTTACGACAGAGGCGTTAACGTAGGTATGAAAAATAAAACGTTTTTAATAAAGAAATAGACAGAATTTGTAACGAAGGTAATAAATGCGTCGGATCTGGTCAAATTTGCGAGTGCCAACATAGGTGGCATGAAAAGGAATTCTGGCGGTTTTCCAACGAACTCTTGGTGCCGCTTATTTAGATTGGAATCGCAACTCTCACCTAGACTCTGAAAATAAGGAAATGTCTTTTTAAAGTTGCCTGAGAACGTGGTTAAGAAAGTGGTATGTAGATGTGTGGCCAGTTATTTCTGAGTATCGCATTCTGGAGATTTTAGCGGAATGCTTTTGGTATTTAAAATACAATAACTGTAACAATGTGTGTAAGTTTAGATATACTTCATAAAAATAAAAAATTGTATGTAATTGAGAAGACTATAAAGATTAAAATAGGTACTTACTTGATTTAATCGACATTACCTACTACTTAAACAAGAAATATTCTTATAGAAAAGTTTTTAATCGCTACTATTGTAAAAAAGGATATTATAACATGTAAGCACTAAGTTTTTCTCTTTGTTTTAATTCATTAATCTTAATTCTATAAAATATACCTCCAAAAATTACACTTTGTACAGCGCCATCTAGCGAAACCTGCTTAAACTATTACGCCTAAGGCCCATCTACTCTACAACGTCACGTGACACAAGCAACGAAGCGTATCAAGTAGTTCCCGCTAAACGCAAAGATGGCGCTGTTATAAAATTGCAATTTTAAGCCAAACTGCTTGTTACAGATTCGGATCGACTACTAAAGCTGAGTTTCGGCAAAGCTTTCGAATCTCTGGGGCCTGAAGTGAGCGCCACAAGTAAGTGCAACCTTCTTTGCTATCATTTATTCAATACTGTTCAATAATACAGGGGGAAGTGCGTGCAAAGCAGGTAGGTACTATGTAAAATGGTCGGCTATTTGTCCGGACCTTGGAGAATTTTATGTTTAACAGCTGCTTCGACTTCATGAGGATATTATTAATTGGATTACGGTAAGTAAAATGGAATAGAAACAATTTCGCACACAGTTTTTCTTAATACCGATCTTCGCAATCAAGAGTAATTCGCTAGTTTAATAAATAATTACCCTATTTTACTAACTATAATACGAAGAGTCGTAGACATAAGCTAATACCTATACAATAAAAAAATTGATTATTAAAATATTAGATACCAAAATAATTAACGTAGGTACCTACCTACTTACCTAAATCATATTTAAACAAATCTCCCTTTTGGTAAGTAACTTTCAGTTGCCATACCAACTATTTTAATGCACAAAGAGCAACATTGCATATAAATAATTTACGCCTTTCAAAGCAAATTCAGTTAGTTCATAAATTCAATTAGCTTGATGAAAGAACGCAGTGTACTGCGAATTACAAACTTTCTTCTTTCTAGAAGCATGGACTAAGTTTTAACTACAAATGTTTGTTAGTACAACTTCTGTTTATGACTTTTTATAACATGTGTTGATACTCCATTGAGTTCTTATGGTATGCAGGTGGTAATACTGATGTAGTCTCACCGGTATACCTCGAAGGTGATGATGCACAGATAGTTCAAACCCCGGTACGCACCAATGTCTTTTCGAATTCATGTGCGTATTATAAATTAGTTGTCAGTTGCTAAAAACGGTGAAGGAAAACATCGTGAGGAAACCAGCACACCTGAGACATTTTTCAATGGTGTGTAAAGCCATGTCAGAGGCCTAAGGCGGTTTAAAGAAGAAGACCTCAAAGGTACTTGTAGTAGGTATCCTGTAGGTATTATGGACGATAATAACACTTCACTGGCTCACCACCACGCCAAGTATCTCGTGCAGGACCCACTCCACTTTTGTAAAAGCTGCCATCACATACGGAATATTCCCGCCATGTCGGGAACCACAGATATCTATAGGTAGAGACAGGTACCTGACTATTTGTGTGCGTGAGACAGTATTTACAATTATAAATATACGTGTAGATGTGTGAGTTGTGTATTTTGTATTTCCACGTTCAACCAGACAGAATAATATTACTTACCTATGGGTGTAGATTTTTTTCTTGATAAGTGAAGGGGAGACTTCCACATACGCGGGACGCACGTGGTCAGAAACTGCGAAGGATAGAGTGATTTGGAAAAAGAATGGGGAGGCCTTTGCCCAGCAGTGGGAAACGAAATAGGCCAACAAAAAAAAGGGAAAGACATCATAGACTGCTTAATGTCGGACCTCGGACATACCATTGAAAGTATTCAGACGAAGTAGATGTTGTAGATAATTATGAAACATGTTCACAATAATATAAGATTGTATAGTATTCACTCCTAAGTAATTCACAAATAGGTAGACAACCTCAAAGTTAGGTTCTGGTTTTATTATTTAAGGCATGTATAATGTATAAAGAGGCTTGGTTGAGGCGCGGCTCAAGTAACGTTAGAGAGAACCTGAATTTACGGAAAGGAACGAACTAAATTTCTTGGGACGTGGGAGAAGAAATTAGTTTCCTTCCCTAGAAGAAACATTATTATTCTTATGCAAAGAAAACGTTTAATTGTTTATAGATTGACATGCCTGCAAACACGATTTGCATTGACCAAGATTTTTTTTAGCCTTAATTGAAAGCCCGATATCTAAGTACAAGAAGTAACCACTCAAAAACATAATCTACTTATGTACATAATTATGGTAATGTTACAAAGACATTATACTTATTATACATATATTTTTATTTATTTATATAATCAGCACTTACAACAGCTATTGTTACAGGTATGTACAGTACAACCCAATCCAATAGTGAAGCAAACCCAATAAAAACAACTTATGTTCTGAAACTTATCACTACATAGTATAAAACAAAGTCGCTTCCTCTGTCCCTATATCCCTATGTATGCATAAATCTTTAAAACTACGCAACGGATTTTGATGCGGTTTTTTAATAGATAGAGTGATTGAAGAGGAAGGTTTATATGTATATAACATCCATTAAATAGTGGAGAAATATTTTTACCCGTGCGAAGCCGGAGCGGGCCGCTAGTTACATATAATGTTATCTTTGTTATATATACATACGCTGACAGCTCTTCCTTTTTTATGCATGTGACATCACTATAATGCATTGTGTCGTTGTGAATGTACGATGTACATACACTTACATCCATTAGTATCACTCGCCGTGCTGTCAAAATGGCTGCTTCTGTCGAAAGCATTGTTTAGCCCATTTCATTTCATTTTAGGCATACATCCATGAAAGAATATTTAATCAGGAAGGTGCGAATTGAAAAGCCTTAGATCATCGCTTTTAACAAACTCCATACATTCTAATGAGATAATGATGCAGTTTTAAAATTGTGCGCGATATGTCCTTGCCAATATATTTGGTACTTTTTTGCTGTCTTTATTTGGGGGAAAAGGCACCCAGGTAATGACCGGTGAGTGTGGGATTTCTACCTCACTAAAACAACCCCGATGGTCACCATCGGGTGGTATACCTACTTAAAGCACAGAACGCCAGGAAATAAGAAATTGAAACCTAAATCTTGCTTGTATGGAGCATACTGAAGCCCTGAAGGTACACAGTGTAGTGTAGAGTCTATACCTTGGATTAGCATAGCGGGTTAGTTTTATCCCGGAAAACTAGTAATCCCAACGCGCACAACGCTGTGGCCTTGTTTTTCATAAAACATGTAGGTTCGTGGTTGCAATTTTTGCAGGGTACAGAATTACAGATAGTGTGTATTTTTCGTACCTCGACTTAAATTACGTTACCCTATAAAGATAACCCTAGGCAAGTAAAGTAGGTAGCAACCATCATTAAATTTTTGTAGCTCAATATTGTAAAAGCCGTTGATTGGACCTGGATATGCTATTCGATGATAGTCGTTTTGGAATTTAAATAATATTCATTTGTCTGCCTGACTCACTGAGAACATAATAGTATGATGGACACGAGCAGGACTTAAACCTGCGACCTTCGCCGTACCGTGATGCTGCTCTAACCAACTGAGCTATTGTGTCGCTGCTCGCACCCATCGAATTTCAATTTCCCTTTTAGTATTTACGTCTTAAGGGTGACACCTTTAGATTTACCAACTGCTCCTGTAGCCAGTATAGCATAACCAGAAGACAGCTGCAAAATAAATCCAGAAAGCATAAAATCCAAACAGTTCCTCCAAACAGGAGCTGTCCAAACAAAACAGCAGAAACCCAAAGCCTTCGCAAATAAACATCTAACACAAGAATGACGTCATACAAGTGTTGTGAATGCATCTCGCTGCAAGTAACTGCGGCATATAAAGTATACAGAAGGCTTAAATATATAATCAAACTAGCTGCAGCGGCCAGCGTTCCTCACACCGAGAATGGGGGCCAAGGATTTGTGGTACAACAAAACACATTGAATTCTTTATGAGTCTTGTAGGTTTTTTAAAGGTTCTGGCAGATTTGTGGCCTTGTTGAACTTTGATTGAATCATTAAAGTTTTCTTCGCCTCCTTTAGCAACATTGGAAATGTACATCTTCGTGAAGAATAGACGAAAGACCTTTGGTATTTCAGGTTTTGTTGATGGAAACTCAGAGCAAAAAAGTGAAGTAAAACATTGTCTTCTTTTTTGCTTTGAAATGTTTATGGGTATTTTGACGTGTTATTCTAGAAAGACAAAAATGAACTAAACGCAGTTAATTCTAGTTTTTGTTGTAGAGAAACTAGGTTCCATTAATTACAATTCTTCCTTAAAGTTAGTGTTATGTGAGTAAAAATAAAAATAACTACTCGTTTTTCAGACTAAGTTTGGGTTTATCGTTAAAACAATTTAAGTGGCAACGTAATGTTTTCACAAATTTCTTTGAACATGAATGCTATATATAGAATAACAGCTAAATTAATAATCTCCTTTCGAAAGTCGGAAGCTTTTAATCTCACAGACGTGGATTTGAATATTACAATAGGCAAAATGCAATCAGGCAAAGCTCTGAATTTCATACTAGTATCTAGGTATTATTCCTAAACGCTACAGGTGAAATCATTCTCAGTCTAAAAATAAGTAATTTAATTAGCGTCCTAAGCCCTAACTTATTGCTCTATTTGCATTTTACCAAAGTAGTCGTTGCATAGTCTGTCATTGTTTTAGGCTAAAGTTTTAGGTATCTATTTATACGCTATACATTAAATATGTCCCAAATTACTATAACATGTCTAAGCCTTATCTTAAAACAGTGCGTTTAGGTATTTTAAGTAGACGTACTATGTGGTGTATGACGAACTGCATCTTCTATACGTTGAAATGTATCCTGTATACTATTTACAAGACCAAGCCCATCACTGCAACTGGTACCTTCATACTTACATAGGGTAGCGAGTCGTACGGACCAAGAGACAACCGCGCGAACGCTTCCTTTCTAAATTGAATCTCAGTTACTGCATTTCTAGAAATACAGTCTCAAATCCTACCCTGTTGGGACCAGGAGCTATTGTATGAAATGTACACCATTCGCCCTATTGCAATGACTGGAATAGCTAAAAGTAAACCAACTATAAATCCACCCGTAAATACTGTTTGAGAGTCAAAGAGAAAGAACTCTGAGAAAAGTTCCATTTGGTAAACGGGTTTTTTGGAGTGGTCTAATAAAGTACCTTTAGGCATTGGTTGGTGATTGGTTAATTTCTTTATTCCAGCTTAAATAGCCGCTATAGTACACAGGGCTGCATCAGTGTGCGATGCAGGGAGTGTTAGGCGGTTATTGCGACTCAGGGAATATATCCATTATGGACACCGATCGGTAATCGCTGCTCAATATTGGCACACGGGAAATTGCATCTTAAGCTTCACTCAAGAACAAAGAGAATGTGTTTTATTTTGAAACAGCGTTCTTTTGTGTTGCAGTGTGAAAATGCATTTTAATCCTCGATATCTAAGATATTAAAAACCATCTAAGGCTTATATTTGGTTAGCACCTCGTTTATTGTTTACATTACTTATTCATACATATGCCAAGACTGCTCAAATTGCTATGACTGCGATATTGGTTAATTAAACGAGCCAACTGAGAGAAAACTCACGTTAAATTTTCAATTAATCATAATAATCCACTTCAATGGTCCATTATGGTAAAAGCATATTTTTATGAAAATATTTAACGCCAGTGCTTTAACTAAATGAGTATTGTTTTGTATACTGCCCACTTACCATGAGCTCTTAAAGCAGGACAGAATACGTTGTGGAAGAGAGCAGAGACGCTGCTACGTGCAGTATAATGCGTCGTCTCGCTTTAACATCTTAAACTGTCCTGCTTTAAGAGTTCATGGTGAGGGGGCTGTTTGTAGACTGCCTGTTCGTTGGACTAGTGGTCGCTGAGTGCGACTGCCGAGCATGAGGTCTCTGTGTCAAATCTTGGGTATGGCAAAGTATTATTCGATAATTGTCAGTAGCAGCACGGAGCCTGGATTTGCCCGGTTGATGGCAATAGGTTAGCCATCTATTATTTAAGGACCTATAACATAACTAGCGAAAAGTGGGTGTTTTATAGGTATCGCTACGTTTTGTATCGTACAAGCACCTTGTAGGTAGGTATGCTACATTTTCCACACAGCTTACCATGAGGCGGAACTTTAAATAAAACAAAAAGAGCTAATTATTTTGGGTTCTTTAAATGCGTGAACGAAGTTAAACGCCTTATTTTCTTTGCTTTTGGTAATTAACAATACAAATAAGGTTATATTTTTTATCCAAAATTTTTGTGCCTGGAGTGCAGTTAAACTAAGAGACGATATATAATTTGCTAAATATTTAGCGAGTTCCAGTGGAAGTTCAAGACCTTTAGATACCTACAAATAAAGAAAAAGTTTAATAGAAGTTCCTAAGTTCAAACTCAATAAGATGTTTTGGAAATCGTCGTTGAGAGACAGCTGTAAATGGAGTTATTCGGTCTTAAGATCAGCATAATATCTAACTATGCTTGAGAACTAGTTTCACGAATTCGTCCAGGTTTATCTAGAAGCAATGCCCCCAACTTTCGAAAGGGAACGATTTCTGAGAAATAAATAAGGCGGATCTGAAATCTATGGATTAATTACTATATTAAACTATTTCGCCCTTATTCATAAAAATTTACAATTTTAAACCAAGGATTAAAGTATACCTGTCACTGTCGTTTGCATATTAAAGAATAGAGATGTCAATAGATTCAATACGGGGTTTAGTTAATGCCGGTATGATCTTCGTTTATGAATAAGACGGGTTAGGTTTTAAGAGTAAGATGGAAATTGTTCCGTTTACAGTATCAACGATAACTAACTGTATATATTAAGCTTACTCCGAATGATATTGACTTTATTTATAATGCGACCACTTACATAAGGTTTTCAGCAGGCTTTACAAATTTAAAATGAGCGGGCCGCTGGTTAATAGAGCATACGTAATGACTCGATGTTTTTATGCATTTCGCCATACCATTTTGTACTTTGGTAATAAAAAATTACGGAATAAAGTATTCGTTTATCATACTGATAAATATTATGTTAATTATTATAACCGCATTGCGTGATGCACCCTTTTATGGTAATATAATAAATATCTGCAGAATTGTGTTCAAATTTGATAGAATTTAATAATACAATTTAACATGTATGGCAATAAAATTCATCAACGTGTGACATCAAGTAATGAGGTTCATTTTAATGAAACATATTACGTTACGTAAACATCATCATCAGTATATCTCAGTCCACGGCTGGACATAGGCCTGTCCTATGGCAAGCCACTGAGCGCGATCATACGTTCATACATTAAATACCATACAATATATATAATACAGTTAATACACGTATGAAATGCCAAAGATGTTGACAGATGTGTAGTGGTCTTTATTATCAGGTGTTTATTTACTTACATTTCTTTGCTTATCACAAGTCCTATTAATTAGCTTAAGCAATTAATTAGTAGGCCCTTTAACGGCCCTATACCGTGTTTGTCTCCTCGTACGAACCACTTTCCGTCTACGGGTGGGAATCGTCTTTTTAATTTATATTGCGATGAGTTAAATACATTCTCATAATAGGTACTTACATTTTACAGGCAACTGTACGAAGAAAAAAGAAATACTTTGATCCGTATTTCAGAAAAAATACGCATGTTTTATTTATCATACAATCTGAGTTCCAAGTCACATCACTAATTCTCTATTACATATTCCACAGCAACACTTTATATTTGTTCTATACCATTCCAAACATAAAATAAAACATCTGACTGTCCGTCACTTTACGACGGATCCGAATTTTATTCGGAATCTTTTACGGAGCCGAAATATACCGGTACCTACTTACGTATAAAGCCCGGCTACATTTCACGTGTTGGTAAAACTTTATAATATGAGTGAAGGAAATATTCCGCTCGTGAAAACTGTTCCTAAGTTGGACTGGCCATTTTCTGAGTGTAAACAGGTATTTCTTACCTTTGAAAATAGGTTTTACTGCTTCATTTAGTTTGAGAATGGAGTGCAACGCTTTTTCTTTGCCTGTCTGTAAAGCTTATACGTTTTCCTGTATTCTCTTTTTCAGCTACCTATAAATCTCATATGGTGGTAGGGTCAGCTTTCCTTGGTTTTTCTCTAACCAGACGTCCGTCTTCGGAGATCTGACACACTTTTATATCCTTGAACACTACATCATTCCGTTTCCTACTTGTTATGGATCTGCTTCTAGGTCTTCAGCAGTGAATGAAGGTTGGAAAGTTCTAAGTTTCTGACGTAGTCAGGCGGCCTTCTCTTCAATACGAATTCCTGTATCAACATACCAACATCCGTATTACTGTTTGTATTATGACCTAACAGCGGAGCGTATCTCATTAAAAAGACCGTGATAGTCCCATTAAATGGGACTAATAGTTCATCAGTGAGTGTGTACCTACGTTCACCTCAGGAAAACCCTCCGAGGAATTCCGGCGTGGTGGTAGGTATAACAAACACCGTAAAAAACAGACAGTTGCTGCAATTTATTACAAAGAATAAATAAATTATAATCTCAGGTCAATTATGAATTCTAACATAATTATTAAGTAACGTACTTAAATTATATGAGGACTATTTTGCCTCCTCTTAGAACGCCACAATGAACGACAACTTGCCATACAATATGGCACCATATTTCATACAAAATTTCAGTGTCTAAGGTTAATAAGTAAAGTAGCATGTAATTTACTTAGAATAAATGTAATGAAACTTTATATATCCATTCACGCTAGAATACAGTGCGCATCAACTTTCAAAAACAGTATTTAATTATAACTGGTGAGTTTCAACCGACGGCAAAAATAACACCGTGTGGGCTTATGTTTGTGTTGTTAACTAGTAAAAACTAACCGCGGAGCAATCGTACCGACCTCACTGTGGACGGAAGTTCTGTGAGCGTGTAAAGGCACGTGCACAAGTTATTAGTAGACATCTTTAAACCATCATTAGCCTATTTCGATTGTCTGTGATTATTTTGGCTATCTTATTCCTCTCTTATAACTTTTCTCTCAAGCTATACTAATCAATTTAATTTTGTTCCTTCTACGAACTACTCTTAGCCAGACTATCGTTACGATTCAAACGTGTAGTGTAGGTAAAATGTACCGATAATACCAATTTGCCTTTGAAAATGTTTCATTCGCCGGGGTGTGCCAAAATGTTGTACGTAAAACTCTTTTCTCGACCGTTCATTGTTACAGTCGTTACCTGATTGATTTAACCAAAAAGGGCACTTTAATATCATGCGGTGTATCATAATTACCCAAATACTCATATACAGTGTGTTCTCTTTTCACTACAAACTAATCATTCATCATGTCGCTGTAAATTATGACTAAATCCAAATACTTTGGACAGAGTTCAAATCAGGTCCCCATTTGGTCCGATTATAATCAATTTCTATTGACGATCAACTCTAGTTAACACATATTCACACGCACTGATACCTACATTATGTTTGACGAGAAGAAAATGATTTGTCGAATAATTTCAATCGATCATTGAATTTATACCTATTGTTGGAAAATTGTCATTTCCACTCAGATAATTTTAACGCCGTCTAGTTAAAAATAAAGCCTAAAAGTGTATCTTGAAATCCTGAAATTTAAGTACCTATTTATCTTAGTAGGAAAATATGGACGAACTCGTTTCGAAGCTTTATTTCATAACGAAGCTATACTGCTATACCGCAAACCGAAGACTGATACCCGAACACAACTTCGAAACCTAAGGTCTTCAATTTCATTTTAGAAAATCCAAAAAAGCAGGCATTACAATCAGTTTCAGGTTGCAGTAGAACCAGAAGCTTCGCAACAAAATTTTTGACTAATGACTTAGTTCGGACTTTTCATAAGGGTTGTGCCATTTTGAAAAACCTACGTAACTTTTCATCAAGGAAAGTATACAATTTTTTTTTACCGTTTTCTTTTATGATACGAACTTCCTCAGAATACGAAACAAACGTTGTCCAATAATCCTTGGACTGCCAAGTCAAAGGTCGCCAGTTCAAATTCCGGCACGCACCAATGTCTTTTCGAATTCATGTGCATATTATAAATTAGTTATCAGTTGCTAAAATCGGTGAAGGAAAACATCGCGAAACCGGCACACCTGAGAGATTTTTCAACGGTGTGTAAAGTCATGTCAGATGCCTACAGCATCAGGTTGTTCATGAACCATACGATAACAAAAAGATCCTTAGCTACCCCTACCTTGGGTAAAGTTTGAAGACGAAAAATTCCCTTTACTGACAATGTTGTACATTATTTGGGTAATACGGCACCAGTTACCGGCCTATTGATTTGATTATTCAATAATGACTTCGAGAAAATTGCGAATGTCACCAAAAATTATCTTTGAATTTATTGTATTACTGAATTTCTTGTTTTCTAAACAATCATTGGTACTTAAGTTGAAGACTAAATTGTATAGAATGAACGATAATATTAAAAGGATGATAAAAAGCGATCGCGAGAACACAATACCGTTGTTGCCTAAAGCCAACAGATATTAAATTAAAACTCTTCCAGTATTAATACATCGATTCGGCATCGAAGAAAGTTGTAATGTTGATAGGCATCAATTTTAAAGATATCAACTTTTTTGTTATTCGTAAACAAAGACCAGCATCAACATTTCCTGAATTTAGCAAACATTTCCGTCTTCAAATACCGAAGATATCTAGTTGCTAATTTTGAGTTATTGCTTTACCCTATACAAAATAGAATATCATTTTCATAGCGGCAATCTAAATGCGATGAATTACACCAGTTTTCGAAGTATAACCAATATTTCATGAAATGTTTATTCACAAAATATTAGTCTTTTAATAAATTGAAATTACTTTCTAAGTTTAACCTAACGAAAGTACTTAACTTCGGTAATATGAGACCTCAGTCCATAACTTTAACTTGTATAAAAACCACTTTTACTAAAGGCATCATCTCCAGAGGCAAAATCTACGCAATAAAATATTCCTACCACTCGGTTTAACATATATTATGTAGTAGTAGTACTTTATAACTTTCTTACATCTCTTATTATTGTCAAGTTATTTTTTCATCTACAATGGCTAATAATAAATTCAATAACAATAACCCATTAAAAACTAATATAAGTGTCGCCAATGATGCGTTAAATCCACCTTGAATCGCTTAAGACTCACACCTAGTCTTCTACAAAACGCTGGGGGCCAATCGCGTGTCTTCACAAAGTTAATAACTGAACTCCAAAGATTCCACCGTTTTCAGTCGATTCCTTCACACTATCGACTTGTACTTTATAAGACGATTCTCTCTCTTCCTCAAAATGCACAGTATGTCGCAAGCCGTCGGCAATCGGAGAAATAACTTTCAGAACGTTTATTGAATCCTTCAAGGCTAGGTTGGAATAGGATTTGCTCACAATGTGTCAAGAGAGCACGTAGCCAATCATCAGCGACACTCTCTTCATTCCTGGCTTTAAGTGACCGATTACTATCATATTGCTACTGTTAATATAAAAGACTAACTAAAATGTACAGTAACTCAATAATTGTTTGTATGGCTGTGGAACAATATCAGAACATATAAACTTCAATAACATGACTGGAGAGTGCAAGTCGAGAAACCGTTTAGAAGACAGTACATAATCGTAGGTCCAGCGTTCACTAGCCAATAATACTTCGATCTGGATCGCTGGCTTTTCTCTACACAACTACTTGGAAAATTTCTATACCTATAGCATTACGATTCAATGTTGTTTACGCAATATTAAATGTTATTTACGCAAAGTATTAAGCTTCGGCTAGTATTTTGCCGCGCTTCACTCGCTTGTAAAGATGGCTCCTTAATCGTAAAGTTTTTGTTTGCAATGCTTGGGCTGCCAAAATTGCCTGAAGCCAAGCCTGCTTTAACATACACATTTCATGCTTATTTACGTTGAGTGTGGTTACGTAAATTCTCCTGGTCGCGTGAGGATATGTTTCGCATAATATTTTGTGTCGTACTTTTGTAGTCAGTTGATTTAACATTAAGTAAATCGCTATTTTCCATCAGGCGTCAATCAGCCAAAAACTTTGAATACTAGCTTTACCAGGATAAACTGAAGCTATTAATCAAGCTATTGTCGTTCGGGTAGACCTAAAAGTCTTGGTAGGTACAGTAGGTACGTAATGATCATTTGCATATTACACACCCTTTGATTTCTCCCCATAAATCACTCACCAATCACGTCTTAGATTAGGATGTGAATAAATTGAGAATAAAATCGATTACATCCTGGACAATGAGGACAAAGAATATTTTTTACCTATACGTAAGATGCAAGTAAAACCACATGCAGGCTATTATAAAATAAATATGAAACATTGTGTAATCATTTTATATTGCGATTCAGATTCGTTAACCGCACAATAAATGGATCCGTATTTCCCAATAATAAACGTACAACGCAGACAATATTATCGATTGCTTCTCTGTGTGTGCATCATCTGGTGATGCCTTCATTATTATGAACTTTGTTTATTATAATTAACCATATTTTTAAAATTAACCATTTCCACGTTTTGTGCCGTTTTACGGTCGGTAACCGACGTTAAAGGAAGACTTTTGATGCCACGATAATAATATAACATGATAGAGCATTAACTGTACTACGCCGACTGTTTAAATAAAATGGACTACTACGGGCTTGGCATTTAGTGCCGATGCAAGTTATCAGTAGGTTCTTTACAATACTGTCAAACAATTATGTGTGGTTTCCAATGTCAATAGATTTTTACAGTTATTAAACTATATGAACATCTATATATGTCATCATCTCAAGATTGATGCGTGCCCGATCGACCATTTTTCAAAAGAGCGTTTGATTTCAGTTGATATCTGAACTTTAAAATTGTTATTAGATAAGTGTAGGTACTATTTCTTGAGGAAAAGACTTTCAATAAAGCAAGTTAAACCAACTAAAAAGTTTTAACTATTGTTAGAGCAAAAATAGTTTTATTCTTCTCCTTGTTATATCGCAGAATACAATATAAAGTTTTATATAAAAATATGAACTTTTAAATATTTTATGCAAGGAAAATTATTTTACCGTACGATTTTAATTGGACGTGCTTACTTTCTTTCAGGCAATTTTGAATGAAATGTAATATTTAATTTGAAAAACATTTTTTGTGTCACTTAGACCCATCTTCACGGGTATTCATTAAAACATTTACGAAAGGTAAATTACGAATTACGTCGGTTTTCTGAGTGCTTTTTTCACGACTAATAAAAACGAAAATTAGTCTATTTTGTATGTATATTGTATTAGGTAGGTACACAAATTGAGCCGTGTGGTATCCGGCCTAGAATTGACCCCTTTCCTCCCGTGGGTGTCGTAAGAGGCGACTAAGGGAAAATCCAGAAGATGGGCAGCAGCGTCTTCTGTAACTTGACCACCAATACTGCGATCCCCAAGCCGCTTGCCAAACATGGGGATTCTGGCAACCCCCCTCCCCCCTGAGTAAACG